>OY979766.1:119477702-124277702 GCA_963855975.1 Andrena chrysosceles | reverse complement strand
TTAAATCTATAAGAGAATGCACAATAAGAAATTTAAATCTGAATGAACGCTGTTTTTAAATCGTAACAGCTTTAGAGAATTTAATTTATAATTGGAGGACTATTCGATGTGTTGCTACTAGCAACCAAGTGCCCCAGTTATGAAAGAATAATGAGATGAGGATAAGCGAACTACGTACTGATTACGTGAATTAGGAAGGATGCAAGGACGATGAACCAGCCCCATCCCCCGTCCGGTGGTAAGGGTTGCGTTTGATCAGGTGCTGGAGGGTGGTCCATTGATTCACAGGCGGCATTTTCGCTGGCACTTTTTTTCTCTTGCTTATTTGTCTCGGTGGAGGAGCGGACAGTCGCGTGTGCCATGAGTTGCAATTGCGAGACTTAGTGAACATCGTTATCCGCGATACCGAGTGCCGCGTCAAGTTGCTGCTCATAGTGGAAGGGAAGAAAGAAGAAGAGAAGGGGAGATGCCGAGGAGCACGTTGTTTCGGTGATACAGAAAGCTTGATATGCACAATAAGAAATTACTTGTACCGTGAAACACGACACGCTACGATTATTATATTAATGAGAGAAAATCATCTAAAATCGTTTTTGGTCAAATGAGCCCCGCTACGAAATTTAAAAAACACGCTGGGAAGTCAACGACGATGCTCCTTATTTCATTATAAATGATGGAATACGAAAAATTGTCGGACGTTTGATGAAACTGAATGAAAGAGATATCCATGAAAACTTAATTAACAAATATGCTAACGATTAATGTACTAAACTAGTTTAGCCTTTTAAAATGCTTTTGTAAATGAAATCTACGTTGCACGTGCTGCATACTATTAGTCCTAATATTTAGGAGTATAAACAGGATACGTTGTTCGTTTATAGATAAATATTTATTATTTATTTTCTGAGTTATTTCACTTCAAGACAGAGAATGGATCTTCTATTAGTTTATTATGATAAAATCAACTAATAGATCTAGTAATATCTGCACGATCTCGGGGATGATCAGTTACCTGTGGTCGTGATTCGTAAGCGCATATTGTGACACCATGCTGGTGACCTGGAGACCATTCTCCTTTCAATCCAATGTAATAAACTTTTATCTTGTCCGTTCCTTCGGTACCAACAAAATGTAAACTTAAGTGATACGTGGAGGAGAACTTTACCACCCTGTAAATATTAATTAAGCATTCATATTTCTATCATTATCCTTTCGTTCAATTCGTTGGTAATACAATAGAATACACATACTTCAGAGGATACTCGTGCACTCCGTGTGTATCCATGCATAGCTCGAATTCCTGGTCGGGCTGTGTGGCTACATCGTCGAATGTCATGCGTGGCCGATTCTTATACCTATGCATGAGATATTTTATGACGTGCGAAGAACATTTTACATTTTTACACACATAATTACGCTTTATACATTCTACATTTTACACTTACAATTTTACTTTGCGTGGATGAAACTCCTCTTCGCCTCCAATAACGATAAGCCCTTTTAATTTGATATTTCCTGTAAAACTAAGGAGAAGTGAAAATTATATTTATCTATTTCGAGTATTGAAAAAATGTTAAACTAAAGAAACATACGGGATGTTAAACAGAAGTTCGTTGTCCACATCACTTTCGACATACTGCGAGAGAAAATATTGATTATAACATAAGCGTTATAATTATATATAATACTCGGGTACGTAGATATTATAGCTACCTTGTTCCTATCTAATCTATCTTCCCATGGTTTAAACACAGTAGCCCCGCTACCTTCTTCGCATTCGTTTAAACATTCTACATTTTGTGTGTCGATCTTCCCGTACAAATTATATTGTATACCCATCTCCGTTTCATTGTGTACATCGCCGCAACTGCACTGATGCGACATTGTCTACAAATCTGAAAAACAATTCGAAAGAATAGATTCCTGTTGTTGGATAAGGTAAAATGTAACAACAAATTTGTGGTCTGGAAATGTTTTATTGATAGTAGTAAGAATTGTTAATTGATATTTGACTTAAAATTTAACTACACGTAAAATAAGTAAAAATATAGCCATACATCGTAAAAAGATGATATCTAAACACTGATTATGTGTTTATTTTGAATTAGAAAGAATGTAAGTTCGTCTCTTAAACACGACTGAAGTGACATGCAAGGTACTGAAAATGACAATCAGAGCTACGTATACCTATATTTTAATTTTCTTAAACGTATATATACAAATCTGGCACACTTTATACAGATTTATTGTTCGTAAATGTGCGTTAATAAATTACAGGTAACTACAATTATTCGATTAATCCACAGTGATAACAAAAAGATGACGAAATTATTCGCGGCTAACTCGAATGTTAAATCCAACTCATTCTTCAGAGACATTTCTCAAAATCATCTGAAACTTGCATATTTGCGTATACGAATTATTTTATTTCATAGTAAATAATATTGCAACAATATCCAATACATTGAAAGTAAAAATTTATCGATCAATTCTGTATTCTAACTCGATAGATTTGAATCTGGAAGTCTCACTTCCGTTAGTGTTATAAGTCGTCTCATCAACAGTATGCTCTATTTCTAAATTCTATATAAATATTCCTTTATATCATTTAATAACCATTCACCGAATTATAATTGTATACCTATTTTATACTCCCGCAATAACATGCAAAAGGTTACTTTTGCATTTGGCAGAATAATAAGTTACTTCGTCTCCTCGCAAATTTGTCGCTATAAGTTGGCTGCATTGAGCCTCGCCATGTTCATAACTTCATTACACCGAAAGTATTGTTTTCCATACTTTTTGGTACAGTGTTAAATCGAACGTGTCAAGTGTTAGACTCTAAGGACAGTGAAAATAATTGTAAATATTAAAAGGAGAAACGTCGTGACGGGTTTAACGAAGCCGACCATATGAAGCCAAATGAACGACTCGTGTTTCTCATTTCCTGAAAGCTTCATTGATTCGCTGGGAATTCTGTGCTTATATATGCTCGTGAAGGCTTGGCTTACTTAATGGTGGTTCCATAGCAAATGAATATTTGCATGCCGCAGTTATGTGCTTCCATTGTGAAAACATAATTGTTTTATGGTGATAATATGTCAAAATCAAACATAAGGAAGATAACGGTTGACCCTACGAAATGTAATACAGACTCTCGTCGACCAAGCGTGTTTGAGAGGTTGGGGACCAAACCAGCAGTCACTGCCGGCCAAAATTCGTCGGATTATTGCAGAAACTGGGCGTTGAACGGCAGCTGTTCGTACGGAAAGAATTGCAAGCAAGTATAATTTTGGAGTTACAATACTTCGTAAAAAACAGTAGATATGTGACTATATACTTAATTTTGGGGTGGGGAGGAGGGATGGATAAAAACGAATATATACAGTTGAGCAGAAATTTGAATACACGAGTTGGTGCACTATTCTTTCTCTCGATTTAGATTACAAAAAATAAGTCTTTTCCTTCAATTAATCAGGTCACTCTATTTGGCTAATTAAATGTTTAACATTTACTTTAACTTCAAATTTGTCAGAAAAATTTGATCGAAATACATGATTTTATGCAGTGACTTCTCCTTTTGGGATTTTAATGTATAAAGTATAATATTATGTTTGCCGTTTTGAGATTAAAGTAGGCATTTTTACCCATTTCGTTTAAAGTGATCGATGTTTTTTTGATTATGCAACTAGATATGCAAATACCCATACGTTAATAAGCCCATCCAAACGTGCCAAGAAGGATAATGCTATTGCGAGTACAACGGGAGTAAGTAGCACATTATTTTAATCGTAATTCCATTATAAATTCTGTTGATTATCGAAACTGTATTATTGTTTCGATGGAGGATAGACATTTACACATGAATTTATCAATATACAGCTTATTGAGGATCCGTTTAAAAGGCTTACTTCTAAGATCGTAAAGAAGGCGTCGCATAGCCCCGACTTAAATCTAGAAGAGTGGAACCAAACAGATTTGGAATACGAGGACGAGAAGGTGTTGGAGAGGCGCAGGCAGCTGTTACAGCGGGAACTAGAGTTACAAATGAAGAAGGATAAGGAAGTTCATGGAAAAGACAAAGTGAGACAGAAGAAAAAGGCAATGACCTCTTCCTCTAGTTCTCGTACCTCGAGTACATCTAGCAGTAGTAGCAGCTCTAGTAGCGAAGACTCGTCTTCTAGTTCAACGTCCGACTCGCGAAAGAAAGTTAAGAAAATAAAATCTAAACGCCATCACAGCGGCTCTACAGATTATGATGAAGATAAAGAAAGAAGGAGAAAGTAAGTCACTTTCGTTATAGTTCATTAAGCAAAATGTACTTTATCCGTGAGATCGAAACCATTCTTTTACCTGACAAAATAAAATCGCAGATTTCTAAATGTATCTTGAAATTGATTGCACTCGGCAGATTGAAATTGAAAAGGCTTGGCACGAAGAACGAGAAGCCAGCGGTTAAGAAGAAACGTAAGTTTGAAAGTACTTCAACGAAAAAAGAGGCTAACACCAGATCGGCAAAGAAGTACAGCTCGTCGTCAACGTCGAGGAAGCATTCCACTACCCCTCGTACAAGATCGCCCGCGATACAAGTGTCTACGACAGTACCGCCTACAACGGCGACGGTATTGGGTTCTTCGGTATCCGTTCCTCATCACGGGACGTCCGCTAAAGTTAGAGAAAGAAACAGGAGCGAATCCCCGAAGCCGACAAAGAGCAGGGATGTAGAGAAGGAGGACAGGCATTACAAGAAAGTACGAGACGTGGACGAGCTGTCTAAAGACAGTGCTAAAAATAAATCGTTCGATAAAGTAAAAGATCAGGACAAAGAGAAGAGTCGCTCCATAGACGAGAAGATAAAAACTGATGAAAGGCTTAAACTAAAATGTAAGGAGAAGGAGATACGTTCTAGAACACCACCGACATCGGACAGATCGAAGCATCAGCATTCGAAAGAAACGATCCCGACAAAAAGTCGACGTAGCCGTACACCAGAGAAGTCGTCGAGATCAAAACGAGAACCTACACCGGCGAAAACTCAAGATAGGCCGGTTTCCACGAACAGATCTCGGGATGTAGAGAAGAAGGACCGCGAGCCGCACAAGAGCGAGAAAACTAAGGACAGAGAAGATATTCGAAAGAGCGAGCAGAGTAGCAAGACCAGGCAAGTACCGAATCAAGAAGAGGGTCATAAAAGAATCGGTAAAGAGTTCGAGGATAAAGCGTATTTGGGTGAGAAAACGCGACAGAAGAGCAGGGAACGGCGCGACAAAGACCACGCGAGGGATGAACGAGGTCATTCGAGGGTGGCTCGGGACCAACGAGACCCTCGCGATAAGGACAAAGAGGAGATACAGGAACGTTGCCGTGAGCGACAGCGAGAGAGGGATCGCGATCGAGACAGAGATCGGGAGCGCGATCGTGACCGAGAGAGAGACAGAGATCGGGACAGGGATCGTGACCGAGATCGGGATCGCGATCGAGACAACAGGGACCGTGATCGGGATCGTGATAGAGATCGCGAACGTGATAGGGAAAAGGAGCCGATAAAACCAAGGGACAGGGATGTCCCCTCTTTGGTTTCTACGTCGATAAATATAACGACAGATAAGAATTCGCGTTATAGTCGGGACAAGGAGCGAATAGTTGGAAAGGATAGTACTTTCGAGAAGAATGGCACTCGAGAACGTAGAGGCGATAGGGAAAGGGAACGATCGGAGACAAAGGCACTTCCGGAACGGGACAGAACAGCTTCTCAACGAATTGATAATAGGTACGAGAGGGGTACCGTTGATAAGGACGCAGCGGCTCGTAAGCCTGGCGTAAATTCACCCAGAGATCGCGTTGAACGTTTTCCACGAGAAAGATCTTTGGACAGGACGTCTTTGCTTGACAAGACTGTGCACAGTGCACCTGCACCGTCGCAAGCGGCTTCCTTACCGCCTGTTCAATCCTCTATAGCGTCTTCGTCGTCCTCGTCCGCGCCACCCACGCTATCGACATCGCGAGATAACTTGATCGATAGAATAGACACCGGGCACTACGATCGGGAGAGGCACAGGCGATTCAATACCAGATATGATCGAGGCCACACGGCTGAGCACGATCAGGCCCGTGCCACGCCGACCAAAGTTGATCGTTTGATCGAGAGACGGGAAACTAGTCCACGGCGCGCTATTGAGATAGATAGAAATTATAATAGAAACTATGGCCGACTTTCTGAGCACTGGGACGAACAAGAGGAAGCGTCCACGCATTTAGATTACCGCGAGCATCATGTGCACGATGAAGAGAGGAGGAAGACTGTCGATGGAAGGAGATACGATAGCCCGTTTGAAGAAAGGCGTGGAATCCGCGAAGAACGATCTCGGGAATCCAGGTACGTCGTTCAAGCTGCGGACAGGACATCCTTCGATGATCATCGACATCATCATCACCACCACAGGCACCCGCTTTATCCTGGAGAGAAATTGAGGAGTAATACATCGATTCGGTATGTCTTCAGAATGCTATAATCAACTTAAAATCGTTAAGAATAGTTTAATAAATCATGGTTGCTGACTAAGATATTCTGAGTTTCAATCTTTTAATGGAGATATTTATTTTAAAATTGTAATACTGTTCTGTGTTTGTTGCCTTTATTAGAGACGAGAATGTTACTAATGATGACTGGGACGGTCACCATCGTGACGTAGAGCATGGTAGGGATCGAACTTATGGGCCCGTTGATTGGGAAGAAAGGGAATGGCGAGTAAGAGCGTTATGGGATAGCAGAGATAGTCTCCCTCGGTCAGAAGTGCACGATGAAGACTGGAACTCCAGATACGATAATTCGATGTCCGATTGGAAATCGAACGATCGAAAGTGGGATAATCAATCCGTCCACATTCGTGGGCACTATAGAAATGATAGATCAAAGGAACTAGAATTAGGAGAGTCTACTTCGCATAGGTATGCTATTAATCAATTTTATTGAACCGATATATCTAATATGTACATACTAGGTTTTATACAGCACAGCTTAGAAAGCATTTAAAACACCACGTGTGAATTAACAATGTATTAATTTTGTTTCCGTTTCTTAGTAAAAGGAGAACTTATAACAGCTCTGAAACCAGAGACGAGTGTACAGTTCATGCATCATCCAAACAAGCATCTATCTATGGTAGTATGAAAGAAGAACCTATCAATAAAAAGTTAATGGAACTAGCTGAAGGTAAATTGCCCACGACAAGAGAGAAATCCACAGACAGCTTTCAAAAGAAGTCTTTGCCGAAAGAAAAGCCCGAAACGAAAGAACCCCCTGTGATTGAATCGAAACGTACTTGTATCGACGAATCCTTACAAACACTTCATACAGAAAGTGATCTTAGCGATATTAGCGACGATCCAGATGACATACTGAACATGGAAGATATTACAGTACGTTAAACCTTTGAACCCCGCGTTGTTTTTTATTTACATATTTGACTACACGATACATAGATTCACTAATACTTGCAGGATGTCGATACAAATAAAACGAAAGGAAATAAGAAAGCTCTCGATACCACGCAGCGAGATGCCCCGACAGCAACGCAAGAGCCAGCCCCGTCGTCTCCAAAGGACACAATAGAGGAAACAGTCTTTAACGCGAAAGGAAAAGACAACGCCGACGCAATGTCATTTAGGTACTATATTTAATATTTCATTGACTCTATTCAGTAATTAAATAGAAAATTAAACTGTTTTATCATCGTGCATATTCATACGACTAAAATTTTACGCAGAAATATGGAAGATGAAAACATGGAAACTATGGACTTCGAAGAAATTTCCGATGGCGAACTAGAGGAAGATATTAAAACAAGTGGTAAAGGTCTGGGCGATGCTTTAGGAGTTGATTGGGAAAGTCTCGTTAAAGAAACACAGCTTCGAAGACCTGCATCGTGTAATCAGAATGTAGAAAATCGTTGGCAATGCAAAGCAATTCTTCATAGGATCGGTGTTTCCGCGAAACACGCGGGCGAAGATCTGATGAAGAAGCTGGCGAGGAAATATGGCAAAGATGGTACATTGTCTGATATAATTTTAGGGAGAATTGCGCATTGTAATATAGATTTACATCGACGTATATTTATTTACAGATCACACGGAATTTTTTCTTCACAACGTCGCGTTTATGCACACAGCGCTTACACGTAATCGCTTGTTACGTGATTTGAACAACGACATGTTACCTGGTGTGGATGACTTTCTTTATAGGTAAATTTGTTTCTATATTAGTTTTTAACGATACTAACATAGTATGACTACATGTATTGCATTATTCTGTTATAGGAATAGCAATGTAAATATTGAAGAGGACGTGGACTCCGATTTAGAAGTTCTAAGACCTTGTACAGCTTTGTACGAGGAAGCGAAATGTTTATTACAACAAGTTGTGTGAAAGGAGCTTTTATTTGTAGGACATGACTCCCAGAATTGCACTTCGCTGCTATATTGATAGCATAGCATAGGGCAGAAGTGCATAAATTTCTTAATCGCTAGTTTGGCTCAGCCGTTCGCTTATTCGCTCTAGCCAATTTAGCCATTTATGGTGCAATGTAGAAAAGAATTAAATTGGTACAATTTTTCTTATATACGTAGACCTTTGATTTACTATAATTAATCGTCGTTTTAAATATTATTCAATATTTACATACTTTTATGGAAATTATAACCATTGAGATTGAATATTATGAGTAGTTCTATTTAAAGAACATAAGACTTCGATAACTAGGACATTATATTAATTGTATTATGTATCATATTCTTTTCTTTGAGTTTAAAAAAATATTCTCTTCATTCAAGATACTCAAATTTAAGGGAAAATAATTATTTTTTAAAGGTTTGTGTGCTTCTTTATACTTCTAAAATTATTTTTCTAATATTCTTTAACACTTGCCAGGTGTCTTATTAATTAAATTTGGTGTACATTTAAGATGACCGTTTATAACGAGGAAAGATGAATTATTATTATTATTTTTTTCAAATAACAATTAGCGTTGTTTCAAGAATCTCTTATCGTATTCAAAAGTAGTAACTGAAACAACATCGTTCTGCAGTATAGTCATTGCTTTTTCTAATAGACGTTCGTTTTCATCATTCTAAAAAGAAAGTATATAATGTAAATATGAAACCTTATTAAAACAGTGCAAATAAATAAACAGTATAAACAAACCTGTATAGATGAATGTGAACCTCCATCTTTAGTGCTTTTCTTTTCAAGCCTTTTCATCTTTTCAACGTTTGTGCAATATAGTTCATACAAAATGAGACCTGAGACATTAAGAAACATGACTAAAATTATTTTCTTTACAGGCAAAGATCGGCACGCACGTAGTGAAGATTAAGCTTTTGGGGAAATAATTTACCTCTTTTTTTACAATCACCGCAATTCAAAGCATTCAAGACGGAGAGTAAATCGTTGCAGAACTTCCATTTCGTATCAAGCTCGGCGTCAGTTAAATCTAATATAATTTTCAAAATGATACAACACAGATGGATGATTTCAGAATAGGATACAGATATGTGTTTCGTGTACCTGCCCATTCAAGACCCTCAGTTCTGCCGAAGTATGAAATGATTCGGAACTTCATGTCCATAATGAGATAATTACTGCGAGGAACCACAGCCGAAATTTCCTTTTGCATAAATTTGAATATCTCCCGTGGACTCTTGTAGGAAGCTTCTTCCCTTATTGCTGCCAAGGCAGAACGAATCGAACGTATCTAATGAAAAAAGAAAAAACAGAGTACCTGCAACTGAGAGAAAGTTATTGAAGCAAAACGTGACAAGTTTTTTTATTAATTAATAAAAAGCAGTTATACGCAACATTGCTCTTCAAGTAGTGTTAATTTGAGATAAAAGAAACGCAAGCAGAGATAAGCCAGCTAGGAAATAATAAACTATTAACTTGCCAGAAGTGCCCATAGTTTTCTGAGGAGATCGTATGCAACAACACTAAACATATCCGCGTGAAGTAGCCTTCGATGTTGCACACAAAGTGTGCGAATAAATATATAAATACCTGTCGATTCTTCATAGTTGTCGAACACTTGTCGCAGGTCCAAGAAGTTTCCATATTAAGAGGATCTTTGGGTAACATATTCCCAGGACAGTGATCGGATGCACACAATAGTGCTCCTAGTCTAGATCCCAATTCCTATTATACAAATATAGTTACTTCATATTTTTAGAAAGTTGTTCAGCTAACAGTAGTAGTAGTCATAAATTTTCGAGTAAATACTAGTAATGTTTACGCAGAGCGATTGTTTACAGATTTACCGTAGGATCGCTGCATCTCTTGCACGCACAGGAGAAGTGTTTGGTGGTGCTTAAGAATTGCCTTCGCAGCGTCGTGTCCCAAAATAGGCTTGTGTAGGACATAGTCAGCTCTTCTCCAGCGGAAATCGGGAGAGTCGCGCTAACGTACAGCCGATGTTCCCCATCGAAGTGGTGTCTGGTATTCGGTACGCAACAGTGATTCTGCATACTTCCCATAGGGTAAAGACCGCGTAAACTCGACGAATGATCTTTATCTTGAACGCTGACCGTTTCGAACCCGTTCGTGTTGAACGCCCCGCACACGTGTCTCATTAATTCCACATCTTCTTCGCTTGGTGGATTTGCTACGTTTCGTTGAAGCAGTTCAACCTTGTTTGCAGACATCCGTTATAATTAAAATCACGAGATACAAGTGGAAAGCGTATCGCTTTTTCCATATACATCTACTGTATTTTGTGGTGTAATCTCGGACGTAAATAATTGTTAAATCCATCAGTGTTATATACTTGACTTTACTCTTTACTCTTAATTTTACTATTCTATATTTTACGAAGCGATCGCTCTTTAAATGGGACCAACCAGTCATAGAATATTAGCCACTAACATTCTTAAAAAGCATTTAACAAATGTGAATGTTTGATGTCATTTTTTACAAAGAAGAAAAGAAGATGTCATTGTCTCATTAACTTCTCATGAAATGGATTGTACCACTTTATCAAAGGCACTTTGCATTTTAAGCCTGGTTCCATATTAAAAAGCTTTCCCTCATTAGTTAGGCAATTATAACAAGTATAACCGATGGAAGAAACCTAGTGAAGCACTCGAAGCATATCTAAGTTGTTTCTCAGAAACGTTGACTTCCAACATTATCTACTTCTCTTTTCGCTTCACTATACGTTTCTTCCAACTGTTTAATTGCACACTCCGATAAGAAATACAAATTCAAAAATTGTACACGCACCTCGTAATTAGGCATAAGACTCTGATCGCTCTGAAGCGCGGCCAAGCATTTGCGCTGTTCCTCGGTCATAAAAAGCGCGCGTATAGGTATCACAGCCATCAGCAAGTCCAAGGACCAGTCGGTCCCGCAGGTCGGTACCAATGACCTCAGATACTGGCACTCGTAGTTGGCATGCTTAGGCGAATCCTCGCACTGCACCGAGCAAATCGGCAATCCGCACCCGCGATCGCACGGGAACAACGGGCATCCGATTTTGTAACAGCACACGCACAACCGCAAATGCTTGCCCACGCGCCTCGGCCCGATCACCAAAGGCGCGTCCACGTAGATCAGCTCGTTGGCTTGAATATCACGAGCGGCGAACACCCCGCGACCGCCCAATGCCGAGTAATCGATTGTCCATGCTCGTGGACCTTGGTCCAGAATATTGTTCCTCTTCAAATGCGACACCAGCACTCCCTCAACCATCTCTGGTTCTACGATATCAGGGAGACTCATTTTCAGAGAGTCAATTGTAAAGCTCTAAGTCTTCTTCGCCGAGGAAGAAGCACTGGATGATCACCGTCCTCGACGACGGTGGCTACCGTAGTATCTGCGTTCCTGCATTTCCTCTCCGTATATATATACGTTTGAGAAAATACACCGATTATGTAACACATAATATATAGATCATTCATATAGGTCAACACAGTTACATTAACCTTACGCGTAGGGATGAATGAAAGAGTGATGGGTTCGGTAGAGGGATCGATGACCCCGTGCACCTTGGAGACTTTCATTTGTATTGGACGATTCGCGCGCGCTGTACAGTTAGTTAGATGAATTTCATGAATTTCAAGCGGCAACGAGCATGTATGAACGGATGGTGGTATTATTTCATGCTCATTGCCGCGTGCTGATTCAGCCTAAAATAGAGCTAGAATTCTGCAATTACGGCACCTGCGTTTTCGCGCCCTACTATTATTTGGTAGCAAACCTACCGTTGATGAATTTCGGGGGAAAGGTGATAAAAATACATGATATCGACGTTTATTTTTTTGTTTATTATCGACGAAGCGAATTTTCACGCAAGCGTAGCCGATATACTGTCATCGTCTGTATAGATGAGCGTTGCTAAGACTACCAGGTAGTCGGCTACCTGCAACAAATACCACCTACGCTAGATATTACATATGTATATGATACATAGGTAGTTATATCGTCCAGGAGCAGTGTAAACTAGGGAATGTGTCGTATTTGATCGCGGTTCACGTTTCTTTAGCCTCCGACGATCGTCGAGTACGCAAAGGTAATTGGAATCGTATGGAATGATCTATAGCCGGCATGGTGGATGAGTCGTCTGAAATAAAAATCGTTCCCCGTCAGACCATTAATTTTAATTGACGTTTGGGAAACGTTCGTTAAATAATACGCGCGCGTTTTACTCACGCGAACGGTCTTAATGACCCGTAGTAAACACGTAAACTGGAATCACGCGCTTTTTCTCTTTTTATTTAGAATGCATTGTATAAGGAAGCTAACTGGAGAATTCATGAATGAAAAGATCCTCGTACTGGCGACTCTTTTTGCTTTAACGGCTGGTTTCTCACAAGGACTAAACTGCAGCGGCGATCCCTGTATGTACGGAATTTGTTTAGAGGATCCAAACAGGTATACGAATAAATGATCGACTACTGTGACTTGTGAAATTTATTCGTTTCGAGATTTAGTTGTCGTTGGATCGAGCGCATTGTTTCAAATGTTAAGAATTCTTTTCGCGCTACCTTTTTGGGCCAATGTACGATTTTCTGCGTTAGTGTATTCGTTCGTTAGTATAATTACTTGTAGTTAATGGAATTAATGTTCATTCCGCGTGCATAATACAGCACGTACTCTTGTTACTGCATCGACGGCTACACTGGAATCAACTGCGAGATTAATTGGGACGATTGTTGGTCCGATCCATGCCTGAACGGAGGGACATGCAACGACGCCGTTGCAGCGTACAATTGCACCTGTGCCGAGGGTTTTGTAGGTAACTCGTGATCCCTTGCGTTTACTTTCTATCGCATGTGCGAATATAGACACGCTGACATGTTAGCACGGAGGATGATTAAATGATGCACGTGCGTGAGCTTCACACGGGCAGTGCAGTGCAAAGTCGAAATACTATGCTAGTACCGATCAGCTATAGACCACTAGTAATGATTCATAATCGAATTGGAATTGCCGCTTTGTTCACGAAATATTATTAGTCCCCGTTGAGTAGCTTTTGAATTACGTATTCTTAGCACGTCGCGTGTATTTGCAGGCACAAATTGCGAGCAAAGGTACAGCGTGTGCTCGAATCAACCCTGTCTGAACAACGGTACCTGCCTTGACTACGATGGCATCACTTGCCAATGTCCTGATGGATATTCAGGTAGAAAAATAATATAGAAATACGTGTCGTACCTTCGTCTACTTTACACTCTATTTTACCTATTTTCTTTTTTTAAGGTGATTACTGCGAAATCGATGCCTCAGTTTGTAACGACACCATATGCAAGAACGGAGGCGAATGCGTGGAGGGACCTGGGTTCTCCTTCTTTTGCCGCTGCCCCGAAGGTATTCGATATCTGTTACAAAGCTGCGAGCGATGCTTTACCTATGTTTTTATCATTGAACAGGGTGGACAGGCCGATTATGCGACGAGGACATCGATGAATGTGTTACATCGCCGTGCAAAAACGGGGGTCTCTGCATCAACGTACCCGCTTCGTATACTTGCGCTTGCCTATTCGGTAATCCCCATTTGATCAAATGTTTAGATTGATAGTATGCTCATAATTCTGAAGCGTGATATAGAGACAAAGTGTCAATCTCGTTAATTCTAACTGTTTTCTGTAAGGGTACACAGGCAAAGATTGCGACAAGGCCATCATCCCCTGCGAGGAGAATCCTTGTAAAAACGATGCGATATGTTTGTTCGAGGACGAGCGACCAATTTGTTACTGCGTCCCAGATTATCACGGCACGTTGTGCGAGCTAAAATACGACGACTGCGAGTCTAAATTTGCGAATTGCGAGAATGGAGGCACCTGCGTCGATGGTATCAACAGTTTCACTTGTTCTTGCCCAACGTTCTACGGTGGGCCATTCTGCAGTGTCTACAATGATCTTCCATCGACCGCGGCGTCGACCCTCGAAGAAACCTTTGAGACTGATAGCGATAAGGGGATCACTGCCAGTACTTTTTCTCCAGCAAAATCATCAACTCTGCCGGAAAGCGAGACATCGTCGTCAACGACTGTTTCCACGACGGCGCAGTCTTCGACTTCCGCTACTAGTACCAGTCGTCTTTACACGAAATGGTACCCATTCACCGAAACATTGTCCACTTTAGATAGAAATGGTGTTAACTTCTTCGGTAGTAGCAGTGGTAGTAGCACAGAGACTACGCCATTTGTTATTGACATCTCGGTGTACTCCGCTATCACCAAAGAAGTATCTAAAACCGAGAGCGTCTCGTTGGAGGCCCGAACGTTTCCTTCTATTTGGAGCGAGACCTCCTCCATGACTCCAACGACCAAGGTAGAAACGGAATACGAGACACGAAAATCGGTTCGCAATGAAAGCACCACAACTGAAACTACTTATCAAGTAGAAGATACTAGGCCATTTACGACCATCAGCGATACGTCTTCTTCTGAAGCGAGTAGCACGACTGGATACGTTCCAAGTACAGGGTAAAATCGATTAAAATATAAATAGAATAAGACGAACGTTTGCACATTCTTCATTGTCATTTAGGTTTCATCCTATGGTAACTACATCGGCGGAGAAAACTACGGAGGGAGCCACGACAATAGGAAATGAAACAAGCACCTCGTTCTCTGCTGTTACGTCAGCTCCGACTTTCGCGGAGCCTTGGCAAAATAGAAGTTCAGAGCAGAGTACGTCGACGGTAGAAGTGCCAAAAACCACGCCTCCCACGTTCACAGATAAATGGACGTTTACGCAGCCATTGAAGTCTTCAAGTATAGACTTGGAGAGTTCTACGTCTCCATTCACTAATGGTACTTCTTCGTCTACAAGTAGTACTACTATTCGATCAGTATTAGAGGAAGGTACCACTGTTAGCGAACATGAACAGTCATCAACAACAACGAAGAGTAGCACTGAATGCCAAGGAATATTATGTACAAGTCCTACTGCATCGCCTGCACGTAACGACAGTGATGTAAGCAATATATGTAATACATTATTCAGTGCTTTGGTACTGATAGAAATATTAATATAACTGCTATGTAATTCTAGTGCAATTGCTCTCGTCGTGGAGATTGCAAAACTGGCCCTAGCATAACGCGTGCAGCTTTCAATGGGAAATCTTATGTGAGACAGCAGATTAGCGTAGAGATCTCTAATAAAAACAATGCCACGTTAAGAATCTTCGTGAGACTCAGAACGCGCTTCAAGGATGGCATTATATTGCATGTCTATTTCGACGATGAAAAATACGCCCTCGTGTATTTGGAATATGGTTCCTTGAAATTTCAATTCTCCTGCGGACTTGAAACTATGTTGCTTGGTGAAATAGATTCGCCTATTGATAACGGATACGAAGTAGATATCGATACAAGGTATAACAAGTGGATGAGATATCGGTGATAGTCGGAAGAAAGTTTAAAAGGTCAGGGGATCCCTCGAAAGGAACCAGTGACAGTAATATGATAAGCAAAGTTAGAGTAATATTACTTCTGTATTCGCAGACAAATGTGATTTTTAAACTTTCTCTTGATTATCATTGTGTATTTATAGTACCTTCATTTTACCTATGTGTTAATTTTTCATTCGTAGGTTTCAGTATTTCATGGGAAATGAAACTAACAAGTGTTCAGCTCGCTTGTTAGTGAATGGGACTTCAGCAGTCAGCGGTGAACAAATTTTACCTTTACAAGGAAATCTTCCTCAATATGCCAATTTACATTTAGGTGGCATACCATCAGTATTCTCCCAATATTTTTCTCATGTCTCCATGGGATTTACTGGCTGCATGGACTCGTTAAAGGTTTGCCTCGCTTCGATAAATGAAGAATTATTTACCGTTCCAACTAACTTTATAAAAGCAACCTTATACATATTTGAAATGACTTATTATCAATATAGATAAACGATGTCCCCCGTCACTTTATCCACGATTCCACGGAAACGTTTCAAATCGAAGACTGTGTATCTTTTCTCTGCTTATCGAATCCGTGTCAGAATTTCGGTGCATGCGAAGAGATAAACGGCGCAGTGGGTTGCAGGTGCATACCTGGGTAAGATAATTAGTTCGATTAATCAACTAGAAACGTGGTACTCAGTAGCTGTTACAAAATCTCACAAAACAGAGTGTTATTTAATCGTACAGATATACAGGCCCGTTTTGCGAACGCTCAACGTGCGATGAAACTCCTTGCGCGTTGGGTGCAACTTGCATCAGTTCACCAGGGACAGGCTTTGTTTGCGTCTGCCCGCTCGGGACTCATGGACTTTTATGCGAAGAAGGTAATCGCCATCGCGCATTTCATCTAAACTACAGAACACGCGAATGTTTCATCGCAAAACTTCCAGATACTGTTCTAACGCGACCATCGTTCTCGGTACTCGTGCCTGGATTCTCATCCTACGTCGCTTACGGTGTCTCCAATTCTATAAAAGATACCATGGAATTGAAGATGAAGCTCATACCACGTACTTTCGAGCAAATATCTCTGATAGCTTACATAGGACAAAGCGGATCGCGCCGTGACTTATCGGACCATCTTTCCGTTACGTTTGTTCGTGGCTACATCATGCTAACGTGGGACTTGGGAGCAGGTAAACGTGCATCACGATGTATCGTTCGCGTATGTTTTTATTTCACGGTAATATTTTGATAGGTGTGCGCAGAATATTTACAAGTGCTCCCCTGAGCGCTGCGGCGGTACCAGCAACGGCAAGTAAGAGTTACATGGCGCATACGATTCGAGTTGGGAGAAGTGGTCGAGACGCGTGGCTCGCAGTAGACGGCATAGGTAACGTGACTGGGCGAGTGGTTGGATCCATGACTAGACTCGACGTGTCCCCGATACTGTACATTGGTTCGTTATCTCTCCATTCCGTGTATTTATTCTCTAGAATCTCTATTGTGAAAGAACAATAATTCTTCAAATGCTGCTGTTACTCAGGTGGACACAAATCAAAGAACTTCGAGTCTTTACCCCACGATCTGCCTCTCCACACTGGATTCTCTGGTTGTATATTCGACATCGAGCTGCGCGCAGAAAACGCAATTTATCCGATAACAAGTTCTAGCCCCGCAACGGGTCGTGGTGTCGGCGAGTGTCACCGCAATGAATGCATTCGTCATTCATGTAAAAATGGTGCAGTGTGTTTGAATCATGGAGCTACTTATAGGTGAGCCTCTTGACGGATTTAATGGACAGTCTTCGTATCTGATTCACTCACACTTATCAATTATTTCAGTTGCATTTGTACAAAGGAGTGGATGGGTTCTGATTGCTCCATACCAATAGAATCATTATCCTCTGTTAATTCATCCTCTTGTCACACTTCGGACTAGCAAAATTGTTGTTACTATATTATTATGCGTTCAAGGTTCGTTTAATTAGCCCTTGTACATTAACTAATGTTTTCTACGCCACTCTTCGGTCGGCATGTCACAGAGTAAGAATTTAAATGCACAAATAAGATGGCTGCAGCTAAACGAGATTGTAAGTCGAATTTATTCTGATCGTGAAACCATTCCACGGACCCCCAGTGAGAAGCCTACGGAGAAATGCAGAGTAACGTTAAACAGTTAGAGGCGAATACTATTTAAATTATTTAACGAATAATTTCATATAAAGACCTGATAGTCTTCCTCTAAACGTGACAATTTTACTGCTTCTTCTATGCTAATTACTCTTTCAGCTGCAGCCAGAGTAAGTATCACAGATTTGACCGCGTCAACCCCGTACATGAAACCTATCGATAAAAGACAGTATTATGAATTTTTTATCATATTTATACATGTTAATAATAAAGTTATTTACCATGAACCGCGCTGTAACTGTAAGACATTAAGTGTCTTATCAATACTGCTTTAGTTTCTGGAGAGACTGCTGGAGCGTTTATACTTTTAGTTTTCATCAGATTTACTCTGTAATTGTCGCAAAACCATTGAACCAATGGGTCCCATTTGTCGGATTGTAATTTAGTCCATTCTTCGTTCTCCTATAACATAACATTCTCTTGTCCAGCAAGTGAATTGAGTTAATGAAATAGGTACGCCGCATACTTACGTTTGAATGAAATAAAACTGTGTCCATTTCTAAACAGTTAACGATATAATTCGCCATGTCCAATTTCGTGTGATTGTGAGGATTATCTAGTACAGTGTTACACAGAGCAGTCTACAAAGTTGGATATACGAACATGTATTTCTACAGCCAGATAAATTGTAATATGTTTATACGCCTAAAGAATGATTTACCAAATGCATATTACTTCTGTCGATGATTTCCTTCTGTGCGTCCCATTCCGCAGCTATCGCTAACGCGAGCGGTTTGCTGTCCACTTCGAATATCTTTCCCCTCGGTGTCTTGAGCTTCCTTTGATCGAGAGTGATCTCAAATTTTCCACCGCTTGAGAGAATATTTGTCTTTCGATAGAATCTTTTTACAGTGGCTGAAACAGCAATTCTTATGTTAAATCGACATGAACAATTCAAGGTATTTGTTAATTAAATAGATAACATAAAAGTAACAGAAAAAATATTAGTTAGAAGAATTTTTACGATCGAAATTCAATTTATACTAGAAAAAATATTAGGTTAAGAATTAAAGGAAAGCTTATGATTTAAAACTGTGCCTTTACCCATGTTTCTTACTATGCTAAACGTTGTAGCAAATCTTCTGTATTTAAAACAATGCATTTTTAAAAAATATTAAGGTACTTTACTGTCATAAATATTGTACTATGCCTTTTTTAGCATGTGTTTGACAAACTCCCTAAGATAGGTTATAGTGTTTGCAGTTGTGATTGATGATAATTAATCGAAATTATTCTATCCTCTTTCAAATATTGAATATTTTAAATCATTTTGAAATTTCTGTTGCAATAGTACTCGTATTAAATAATTTTCTCAAAACAGCGGTTACTATATGTTATAAAGTTAACATTTCATATTATAAAACAATATTAAGTATCATCAAATTCTTCTTCTACGAATTGAAGAATTATACAAGTATCTTTCACTATTCATTTATTACAATTTTATTTTCAATATAATGACAATAGCTTTTCGATTACAAAATTTTCATTATTTAAACAGAGAAAAAATCACAGATTTGAGTAGAATTTCTGTACACATATTTGTTATTTGCAAATCTTAATTCTATATACATAGGTACATTTATTAGGCAAGAGATTTTAAGAAAATATTCCAAGAATGTTCGAAATAATTGAATTCCATTTGAATTTAGATTGTCAGTGATATTTTGCCGCTCCGTAGGTGCTGCCCTCTGCAAAATAAGGAGACAGTTCTTCCCTTGATCAAGTTGATTCTCTGAAAAATACTTGAAGTGCGCTGATTGCGTGGGTGGATCCGGTGGATCCTGTGCCTGTTTAAAAGGTGTAAGTTGAGTGGCACGGCAATAAAGCTAAGAGGAGCGCACAAAAATAGTGCCGCCGATAAGAGCGCAAACCAGCTCAGAAATTCATTCGTAAGCTACGACGAACATCGATCTGTATACATGCGGGCAAACGATTGAAGTTAACCAAAAATGAGAACTTATCAATTAACTTGGTTCACTTTGAACGTATGCTTAGTGTATACTTTCAACTTGGAGCCAAGAATACCTGTTATCAAAAGGGGACTAACTGGCTCTTACTTCGGTTATTCCGTGGCCGAGCATCAAGAAATTTCCGACGATGGCACGGAAAAACCGAAAAGTTGGTAAGCATCACCGTTTCTTTTATTTATTAATAAACACAGTACAGAACGGTATAAAAATTCTATAAAACTGAAAGTATTTGAGTAACGTGTTTGTTTACTCGATACAATTTTAATCTATTGGATAATTGAAACCTAAAATAATTACACATACATAAACGTAAAGTAGCGAAGCAGCATCTATGAAATATTTATCTAGATATTATACAAGCGCTTATTTTATTATCTGCATATTATAGAATTGTTAAAACTGTACATTTTACAGGATGTTAATTGGTGCTCCCTTGGGCCAAAATAGACAACCACAAACTAATAGATCCGGTGCGTTATGGCAGTGTCCTTTAACAACGTTTCAAAGCGACTGTACTCAAGTGATCACAGATGGACGATTAAGTATGTTTTAAATTGGAAATATCTATTTTTAACGCATTACTATAAATGTTCAGTAGCCGAGAGAGTCCGTTTGGACAGATTTAAATTATATTGGATTAAATAACATATCGTAGTTCGTAAGAATTAATTTAATAGGATAGAATTGTATATTATGCGGTTTAATTCTTGTACTTAAGTATAACAATATATTAAATTGAACTAAAGTATAAGAATTAAAAAGGCTTGCTTTTAATACAGGATTTACATGTAATTTCAATTAATTTGATGTGCATGCTATTTTTCATGTCGATGTCTCATAGAGTCGTTAAGTTATCACGCTTTTATTTATGTCGTACACGTACTAAGATTATTTTTTTGTTAAATTATGTGTTGGTTAACGAGCAGCAGAAGGAGGTCTGTATGATACAAGTAAGTCGATGAATGGTGTTATTTGAACGAGCGATTTTGCAATTTTTCTAAAAGTTTCTTGTGATTATGCGTAAATTGTTTGGTATATTTCAGCATGACAGTTTAAATTGTGACACTTTAAAACTGCATTAAAAAGATCCAAAGCAGATTGTTCCATTATATGTGTTATTAACAAATATTTTTTTCAAATTCAATTATGCAATCGTATCTGTACTAACTATAGAATGTTTTAACATGTTTGCATTTGTGCATAAGACGAAAGATGAAACGATGCGTCCAGAGATGCAGAATTTGATATTTCTTTACTTACCACAGCGAACCGCATAGTTTGCTATTGCTTTTTAACAAATTCTAACACAATTTCTTTGCATATACTTTATTTTTTGTAGCATGAAATTTTATGCATAATGATTTTATTTAGTTTTCATATCCATTTTCTATTTCATTTAAAGAATATTTAGGAACAAACAATTTCATTTTCTAACATCTGCAATAACATCTACTTGCTTATCTTTTTACATACATTCGTTATATTTATATAACTATTATTACTCGGCAATGCAGTATGTATCGAACATGATGCTATTAAAGAAAGAAAAATTGCTCCGTCATTGGAAACGGCAATGAATTATTGGGCAACATAAAACAGCGAATGACAATGAATTTAAATGGCATAAAAGTATTGTTTAGCGATATCTGCGTTTGTATTGAAACATGAATAATACTGTATTTGTGACATTTACCTTTCATATTTTAGGTTTCGAATCTGACGACTTAGTGCCACCAGGTAATGACGAAATTAAAGATAACCAGTGGTTGGGAGTAACAGTTCGAAGTCAAGGCATTGGTGGTAAAGTAATGGTAAGCATTGGTTCAAATTTTACCCACGTTATTAATTATTCGATTGTGCCACTATTTCGTAAATTTCTAGGTTTGTGCACATAGACACATCGTAAAAACTGCGGATTCACAATGGGGCCAAGGACAATGTTATATATTAACACAAGATTTAAAATATCAAGATTTGAAGAAACCGTGCTCTGGGAAGCCAACGAATAAGTAATATAACAGTTTCTAGATAAATATTTCTCTCGTTTATTCAATAAATGAAAAGGACTCCGTTCTTGTCTCAGGGCGCACGAACAATTTGGCTACTGTCAAGCTGGAACTAGTGGAATACTTACTTCAGAAGATCGCGTTGTCATTGGTACACCGGGTCCACACACTTGGAAAGGAACTTTGTATCTTTTTACCATTTCCGATGAATTTTTAACAAGAGATAATACAGTTTATAATGCTCCAATGCAAGACTCTTCTCCTGTCAGTAAATACAGCTACCTAGGTGCGAACATATTTCTTCAATCAACAAATACAATCACATTGTATTTTATTGCTATGTTAAAGTATTGAAAGTTTAACCAGCACAGTAAAACGATTTGGAAACAATTGAAATACAAGAGTTAACTTCGCAGGAATGTCCGTTACTGTGGGTAATTTCTTTGGTACTGGATTAGCTTACGCTGCTGGAGCACCACGTTCGAACGGCACAGGTCAAGTTGTGCTACTTACGAGACGCGAATTTAAACCGGACATGGATGTCGCTGTTGTTTTGGATGGTGAACAATTTGCTTCGAGCTTTGGATACGAAATCACTTCTGCGGATGTGAATGGAGACAAGTACTGTATTTCATTTCCTTTTACTTTCACAAGTTATTATACAGCTTATATCTATCATTGTTGATTGATCAAATTCATTTTAGAATCGCTGACCTCATCGTGGCAGCGCCGTTTTATTTTAATAAAGCAGAAGGGGGTGCCGTGTATGTGTATACAACGTTACAGAAAGCTTACAAAGACGGTGAAAAAAGTAAACCTACTAAACTTGTTGGGCGCGAAGAGTCAAGGTACACTTTCCAATCTTCGCGCGTATCTTCGTTGATAAGTGTACAACAGTAACCACTCAGTTTTAACGTAGATTCGGATTCGCATTGACAAATTTGGGAGACTTAAATAAAGATGGATATGAAGATATTGCTATCGGGGCGCCTTACGAAAAGAAAGGAACTGTATATATATACCTCGGTTCGAAAAATGGAATAATTACGATACCATCACAGGTATTATACTTTTTATTAATAACGTTTTATTTAAGATATAGGTAAGAATTCTTTTATGTCGCTGAGTCCATAAAATTTTAGGTAATACATGCTGATGATATGCCAGAACCATTACAAACATTTGGTTACTCGTTGAGTGGAGGAATTGATATGGATCAAAATGGGTATTCAGATTTGTTAGTAGGAGCATACGAAAACGACGCTGTCGCGCTTCTTAGGTCGAAGAAGATTATTGATATCACCACTTCCATCCGGTATTTGAAGAAGGATAGAACGTATCAAGATAAAATAGAACCTATCGATCCTAATAAATTTGGATGTTCAGAGGATCTTGATTCGAATCATACATGGCAAGTAGAATTTAAAAGGACATCAAGGCAATGCTTTCCTTAGAATTATATTCTTACATGACCACGATTCATCTGTTATAGCTTTTCGTTCGAAGCTTGCTGCACGACAGCATCTCTCGTAAAAGAAGAAGATATGCAAAATTTAACACTGAACTATTTCATCGAAGCTGAAACTTATAGTGGAGTTAAGAAGTTCTCCAGAGTCTGGTTTGGAGTTGGAAACGCACGCCCACATTATGTAAATCGTACAGTTAGTTTAGATACGAAGAAAGTGGTACATTGCCAGAAAGAAATAATTTACTTGAAGGTAATTCCTCGAAAAATCAATATTACTCATTTCTTTTGAAAAATATTAATTATGAATAACTTCCTTTAGGAAAACACTCGTGACATTCAATCACCTATTAAATTTCGTTTGAATTATTCGCTAATACAAGATGAGCCGATGATGCCTGCCGAAGGAGAACCTTTGCCTGATATAAAAAAGTATCCTATATTGAATCAGCAAGAAGCTGCACGTGTGTTTGAAGCAACCTTCCAAAAAGATTGCGGCAATAACGATATCTGTGAGAGTGATTTGCAAGTAAAGGCTCGACTGAATTTATCAGGTACAGAAATAACGCAATACCATTAAAAGATATAAAGTAATAAGGAATTAAGGAAGATGACCGATATATTTAATTTCAAGCTTCTTCCGTGAAATCAAACTTCTACGAGCTTCTATTGGGTGAAAGGGAAGAAGTGGTCGTGGATGTGAATGTATCTAATATTGGGGAATCTGCCTACGAAGCACAACTGTTCATTGTTCATTCCCAAAGTCTGAATTACATTGCTAGCAAAAGCAACGATTCAGTAATTTGCAATCTACATAATGCTACTTTGGTAGCCTGTTCCGTTGGGAATCCATTCAAGAAAGATAAAATGGTGAATATACAAGTGAGATTTGACCCTAAAAAATTAGAGGACAACGAATCGCAACTGGGATTCGTGATATTTGCGAATTCTACTTCGAAAGAAATAATGGAAAAGGAACCAACCCGTTTGCAAGCAACGGTATTGAAACGGGCAGAATTGTCTATTAAAGGGTAACATTTAAATTCGTATTACTACAGAAATTAATAAAAATAATATACAGTGAAGTAGTTAGTCACACGTGAATTGTAATAATTATAGGAGCGCCAAAATTGAGTGGGCTTTCTATGGTGGACCGGTTATAGGCGAATCAGCTATAAAACACTTAAATGAAATAGGACCTAAAGTTTCTCATATCTACGAAGTATTTAATGAAGGCCCGTGGAGAGTAAGTACTTTGGAAGTTCGTATTTCATGGCCCTATGAGGTTGCAAATGATAAAGCCCATGGCAAATGGCTCCTGTACCTAGAGGATCTACCGACTGTACAAAGTAAAGATTATATTATTCAATATATTACGTTTTTTAAAATTGAAATAATACATGCTCATCGTGCTTATTGCAACTTTTCAGCTTCGGGCGACGCCGAATGTTCACTACCATCAGGACATGTCGTTAATCCATTGAAGTTACAAGACAGCATCAGTTATGATGACATTGATGTTTTCCAAACTGCTGCGTCTACTCCGCCTACATTATACAATCATACAAACCACGTACGAACAACACGAGACACGGAGAAAGTTGTCAACACGCGTACTATCATTGACAAAGATGGCCATAGACGACAAGTAGTTTCGATGGTATGTAGTAACTGAAAAGTGACAATTTAATAATACATTCGAAAAGAGAAGTGATCGACTGATAAGGAGTGCGCACTAAATAGAGCGGAAGGATAGCGTGGTAGTAAAAGAGAGGAGGTTGAATGTGAAATAAAAGTGATGTGCGTGCAAGCGAAGTACATTAAACGATGGTAGTATTAAATATCTAAAATTCTAATTGTTTTATTTTATTATAGAATTGTAAAGCAGGAACTGCGAAATGTCTTGACATTACGTGTTTTATATACAATTTACAAAGGAAACAAGAAGCGATCATAATTGTTAAAGCAAGGTAACATTTCGTATTCTCTATAAATATATACTTGCTTCCTGTATTCGAGTTGCACATTCGTCGAATTAACACTGCCTTCGCTTCCCTCAGGCTATGGAATTCTACGCTCGTCGAAGACTATCCAAAAGTGGATCAAGTGAAAATAGGTTCCAACGCAAGGATAATTATACCGCCGACTGTTGTGATACAGCAAGAAAATTTAAAGGACGATCATGCAGTTGTATGTATTGGCTTTTATACCCTTTCGTTGTTTCTGTTTTTTAATAATTTTTTTTAATGTTCGATGTATAGGCGGAGACGATTGTATATCCGGATCTTCTTGATCAGCAAGACGTCGAGCCTGTTCCAATTTGGATAATCATAGTGGCTGTGGTAGCAGGTTTGTTATTATTTATTTTACTTACGCTGGTTCTTCGAAAACTTGGATTCTTTAAAAGACGACGGCCGGACCCCACTTTGTCTGGAAACCTTGAGAAGCACAGAGACGATAATCCAGAAAGCGAAGCGTTATTTAAGCGCTGAATTTGATAATGCGAATACTTAATGTTGGTTTTCATAAACTGTCGTGTTTACTTACGTTTAGAGTACTTACTGACTAAAAAGTAACAAAGAATATCAGCTCTCAAGGGAAAGAGAGAGAGAGGCACTTATTATACATTGAAATATTTAAACAACTAGATGCAAGAAGTTTATGATCCATATTGTGATATATTGACTTATTTGTAGATATATTTTTTTAAAAAGGTGCGAAATTTTTCAACCAATGTTACCTTTTAATATGTCATGCATACTTGTCATTTCGTAATCTCACATTCATAATTATATTCTCAAAATGACTATTATTCATACATAAATATATGCGTGCCATTGTCGACTTCGTCATTACACAATATTGTTACATACATACACAACACATTAAAATGCATCACTTTTACAAATTCTTCCTTGTTGTAAATTTTCATTGAAACAGCTTTATGCATTTCTATTGTTGCATTTCATTAGTTAAATTACTTAAACTATTCTTCTCGACAATAATACTGCTTAATTTATACAGTCGTATAAACGCACAAATATACATTACCACAAAACACTTTTACAAAGCGTATATTTAATATTTTATCTCGTCTAACTTAATTCCCTGCTGTATAATATTAAAAAGATTTCAATCGTAGATGCAAAAAGTACATTACGCGTTTATATAAGGTTAAAGGAACTGTATTTTGTCCATAGATAATATAATTATTGTTATGCTAATTAAGATCTACTTCACCTAAGATTTAATTAGCGTAATAATATTTCACGGAGATTCGAACAGACCAATTAAGTATTGAAAGAAAATTGTGGGACTTCTATCATTTTTATGCCAGTTTATCCCAGAGCTCTGAGTCTGAATTAACGAATAATATTATATTTAATAATGGTAAAATTGTAGCGTTCTGCTGCTTGGTCTAATTTTTTAATGTACTTCTTGTGTGCCTTGAATCACTTGTAGGGGTGATAATAAATTGTTTTATTTTCATATTTAATAAACGCAGGTTTTAATATTATTTATAACGAACTTTAGGATTTGCGAAGTTTTGATATATCGCTAAAATGCATATTTACATATTATTATGAAGACGAGTTAGAAAACTTGCGGATTCATTGCATTTTTAATTAATTTTAGTTACTAGAGAATGCAGCTCTTTTTAATATAAATGTGCCTTTACAGCATTATAAATATTATCTTCTTGATCGTAACATTATGTATATAAAACTTGCATCATAAAAGTAGTTTGAATATACGTGCAGGTACTTAACACTTATTACTTCATCGATCAGTCAATGATATAATTAGGACAAAAGATACTGTGTACTACACTTTTACAATAAATGAAAAAACATTCCTCGATGTATTTATAGATTTCGATGTATTAGGTAGCAAACACACTGGATTCTGAAATATCATGATGATGAAATATAATGTTAAAAAGATCAATATTTTCAATAATCAGTCATTTTAATCTTCAAATGAGTCCAAGTTCAGTGTCACATGTTGAGTACAATACAATTCACTGAATTTCTGATTAACTATTAAATCATAATTTATGAATTGCTTCATACTCATATCCTGAAATATAAACGTAACTAACCATTTTGTTAACACTTGAATAATTTATATAACATATACTGGTAATTTATACTGCCAGCGAAAATTAACACTGCCCTGTAAAATATAGTTAGAGAAAAGAGAAATATAGTGGACGAGTGTGTGAAACAATTTTTTCGATATCTCCTGCGAAATGTTTAATTATTCGCAAGAACGATTTTTCGCGAGAAAAATTTTATAATACAGATATTCCTCCACTCGATTTCTCTATTACAAATTTAATATAATATTTCAAATTTTATTTAATTTCAAGTTATATAGTAATTATATAAAAGCATTTTGACTTATATACATACTTTGATATATTATACGTACTTTTATAAGCAAAATACGGATATGAACTACTTATGTGCTGCTTACTATAAATATATTTAATTAGTATTTATGGAAAACGTTTTAATTTTGTTAATTCCAGTGCAACTTTGAATAAAAAAAATACTGTTTTGCTATTACGACTACTAAATGTTTTGAATTCAAAATAATAAAATTCGTAAATATTTGTATAGATGTTTCAGAAAATTTATTACATATATACAGGTGGATGGCAGGAAAAATAATCTTCATATAGAATCTTAATAATACAAGTGGAGTATCAATGTCATAATTCTATAATACTAGACTTAACACCGCGAAGTCTTGGTCTCGTTATTCATAATTCGAGAAAAGAGTTGAAGATTAATATTATTCATCAACATTTCTTGCATTTATACTTCCATTTCTATCGTCGCTGATTCATCGTATATGGTGGTCAATATCCAACGTCAATTTACTGTATGTCTTCAAATAAGCACAATCGGCCATCATAAATCTGGAAATTATGCACATAAATACCTTTCAGTAAATTTGGAATTGATACCATACTTATCATTTTCATAATTAAACATACTTATACAATAAAATTGTAAGAGGGGCCGTACTAGCATGCCACAAGGAGTGAGCATCAAATATCCAGAAAATTGGTGCGAAGTCCGCCACTTCTAATACAGTAACGGCAACAGTTAATATATTGAACCAGCCAATCAAGTGAATGTAAGATAATTTCTTGCGATTACGTCGCCACCATATCATTGTTACAACGAATGTTAAGAATCCTGTGAACAATTTAAATCAAATACAATTTTGATATTTGGTCCAGAATTCTTTCTTTTTTCATAAAGCAGAACGTAGCGATTACACGAAATTACCTAGAACTACATTGAACTTCATGTTATAGTCGTAGTTAATGTAGCCAGACCATAAATGAGATAAATGCGTGTATAAGATACTGAGGTACCCACAGGTGATCACAGCAAATATTTTATTATTCTTGTATGTTATCCTGAAATTGAAACAGCAGATAAATAGTACTTAAAGTACTCTTTAATGTGCATTTTAATCATCAGTATTGCAAATCACCTTAATAACATGCAATACAATAATGTAAGAACCATAATAAACGCACAAGAGTAATCCATTACTTCTGTGAACGGAGTGTCCCGTGCATGGAAAATAGAAGACCAAAACCAGCCGTGTATACATATCTAGAATTAAGTCTTACTCAATTTGCATAATGAGGTAGGAGTGTCTGGATGATAATTAAATAGATTATTAACTGTGGAAAGATTGCAACAAAGAAATACGTACCATACTAAAGTAAGACCATACATAAAACATAGGATGAGTTGGACCCAATTTTCTTTTAAATTTCCAGTACATGGTAACATGAGCGTAAAGATTTAACAAAGAGAATACTACAGACGCGGGTTCCTGACATCCAAGGAAACGAGTGAACGGCCACTGAAACAATAATTATGAATTATATAACAGATTACTTATTGTAATTCTAATAAGTATATTAAATATGTTACTTTTCCATGGAATTGAGGAACTTTTAAGCCATGAGAAGTAAAGTAATGAACTGTCTTCCAGGTACAGCTATAACTACAGTCTTCCTTGCAAGACCAAAGTAGTAATCTCAATGATAAAAGAGGTTGCACTTTAAAGTTTTCATCTGTAAAATATTAATCAGAAAATCAATACCAAATACTTTATAAAAGTATGTACCTAAAAAATCGAATCACTAAAAAACTCGTTACACTTTTATTTTCGAGCAGTTTAAGTTACTAATTTCTATTAAAAGCATTACTGATAAACACGCTTAGAATTCATTATCAGTGAAAGATAAAAGAACATATTTCAGTGCAAACTGAAACTTCTAAATAGCCATAAACTCTTTAATTAACAGCATTTTAAACCAGTACAGTATTAAATATACAGAAATAAGTTTACAAGTTATAAAAATAAACATTTGAAACGTAATATTTTAAATCGTTATCTATGTAACGCACATCGCAAAATATACTTACCATTTTCACAGTTTTCGGTACAACACTTATCAAGGCACAAATTGTAAAACTGCGATCTGTCTCCAGTTGAGCCGATTGTATTTCCAACGAAAAACGTTTGAACCGCAAATATAAAAATCCATTTCAATTCTGACATGCCGCTCACGAACTCGTCTGCACTCGTGTGCCGCCACGAACTGCACTGCATATATTCCTAAATTGTTACAATGTACGAAACCTTAGTAAAGAAAGAGCGCCCCAGTAAATCCAGTGGAATTTTAACATTATTATCATTGCTTCTCAAATTTAAACATCCATGGAGTACGGATTAAACATTACTTCTCGATTAATGAAATGAAAATGTCAATCCTTAAAATTTTTAAGTAAGGAATGACAGAGACACCATGAATACATGTATTAAACCATATAAGTTTTTTAATTTACGGTAACAAATAATCATTGTTTCGAATATTTCTAATACCGTAATTGTTTAATGTCATATATTTATTAATACATATGCTAAATATTATGGATCTCATTTCTGCGATGACTTTCTAATGTATAAAGTTATGGACGAATGATATACGTTGTGTGAACATAATATGTAAACAATATGAAACACAAACTTTTAGGCATTTAAACAGTTTGAAATGTACACACTCCTGCATGGACTGTACAAGTACCTTGTGCAAAAAGATGAGTATTTTATATTAATATTAGGACTCGACAATGCAGGGAAAACGGTAAGTGATTGTAGCCTGTAATTGAGGTTAAGTGTATCGAGCATATAACTTATTTCTCATTGCTTTTCTATTTGGCAGACATACTTGGAGGCAGCGAAAACGAAGTTTACGAAAAATTACAAGGGTATGAACCCCAGTAAAATTACTACAACCGTTGGCTTGAACATTGGGAAAATTGATATCGCTGGTGTTCGTTTCAACTTTTGGGATCTCGGTGGGCAAGAGGAGCTTCGATCATTGTGGGATAAAGTAAAGAATATTCTTCTGTGTATTTTAGAGTATTATACTTACTCTGTTATGTTTATAAACATTAATAAAAATATGTATTATCTTACTTTATTAGTATTACGCTGAATCGCACGCAGTAATTTACATAGTCGATTCATCGGATCGTGAAAAAGTACCCGAATCTAAGGAAACTTTTGGTAAGGTACAAAACAAGTTATATACAGGTTGAATTTTAATGTTTCATCGAGGAAAGTATATTTATATTTCATTACAGATAGAGTTATATCGTCGGAGCACTTAATAGGCGTACCTCTTTTAGTTCTAGCAAATAAACAGGATGTGCCTGATTGTATGGGTGTTAGGGAAGTGAAACCAATTTTTAATCAAAATGCACATTTGATTGGTAGGAGAGATTGTATGGTAATGCCTGTATCTGCTTTGAATGGGTACGTATAAATTTTTATACTATTTGTAATAAAAAATTCACATTTGAGATGCTTCAAACATGGTATCTTTCTTGTAAGTTTTATATTTCTCTTAACAGTTTTAAATTAAAGATCGTTTTTTGTACATATAATATACATTCTTAGTGCACATTATCCAGAATTTATTACCAATTTTCATAGATATACAAGTTGGAATCTATTTTGAAATAATAAATTCTATCGCACATAAAATACGTGAGGAGTTAATTTTAAAATATCGAGTATATAATTGTGATGATGTTAATATAATTAGTATCATACAGTCTTGAACCTATTTAAGTTTATACTGCATTCGAATAATAACTTAAAGTCGCAAGTGCAAGCTAGAATTAACTTCATTTGGACTTTTGGAAATTTAGTTTGGTTTGTTCTAAGTAAGAATACAAATTACGATATAATGCGAGATAAATTAATTCCATTATAAGATTATTCCGAATTAACGAGACAGATCCTTGTTACGAAGCACGCGAGAATCAATCGCAATAATTATTTTCAATAACCATTCGTATGATACAAAAGGGATGGCGTAGACGAAGGAATTCATTGGCTCGTGGACTGTGTTAAGAGAAACAACGATGTTCGGCCGCCTCGTAACCAGAATGACAATTGTCTGTCATAACACCACATTCCTACTCATTTTTTAAATATAGTTTAATATATAAACAGTATTTTTCTGTAAAAACTGTGTACATTTACAGTAGTGGCAAGATTTTTGCTAATAAATTTTGTTTTCTAATCTGTGCTAGTTATTTGTCAATGTCGACTCCTACTTCTGATAGCAGAGACACGCAGGACCGTTAATAATTTTGTCATTTCTCAAAATTAATGTCTCAAGGGATCTTAATTGATGTCAATATTTATCATACGATAATGATTGCAAGCAGTAATTATCTAGTAAACATTAATGATTTATCATTGTTTGTTACTTTTATGGTAACATCATAATAAAATCAAATTATATTTTTCTTTCTAATACCGATTTAACATAATTATTAAATATCCTGTATATTTCAGTAGAAAAACGTTTCTATATTGCTGCTATCAAGGTAGGAACTCAGATAAGAGATAATGCCGTCACCTTGCCTCATGCTGTTATGCTGGTGATAAAAAGTGTACAACAGTGGTACAGGTGTAGGCTAGATAATATATGGATTGTAATTTTGGAGTCAAATCTTTGTGCTGAACTTGTTATTTGTCGAGATTTAGTGAATCATGTGGCCTTATTATGAATCCGATGATTGGAGCGTTCTACCACCAGAATTAAACAGAAGGTGATCATTCAAAGAATTCTAATTCCCTGTTAAATGAAGCATAAGCCTTCCAGATGCAACTGATAGGTGTGCAAGCATGGAATTTCTTACCAAAAACTGCACAAGTACATATATCCATATAAAAGAAACATACAGAACAGTGACCAAAATAGCTTTTCCTATATAATAATTATAATATTATTCAGAAATAATCGTCCGAAAAATATCACGCAGTAGCGTTTACATATACCTTAAAATAATAATTTAATTAAGCTCAGTTCCGCGAATATTTCGCATAAATCGATGGAAGAAATATTCCTGCCCATCAATCACGTTACATATCACGCTGTTATTATTTTTAACAATTGTGCAATGACACTCGCATCGCATAGGTACGAATGTTTCAACACGCGTTTCTAAATTGTCTTTATTTATAACAAAGGGACGTTACATCGTCAAAGGTATTATCGAGCCAGCAATATATTATATTCTTGGAACAAATGTGCAACAAACGGCTCGTAAGAGAATTATCCCGACAATAGAATATGAATTTCGCGCTTCAAAAACGTGCATCGCTGTTAGCCACTACGTTGAGCAAAAACGTAAATAGGGGCTCGGTAATTACGCGCATAAAGCGACGAAATGGAATCGAATCGCATTAACGGTTAATAATCTGTGGGTCTGTTGCTAGATGTTGATCATCGTGGAGCGTGCACGATGTAGAAATCGGCCACGATGATAACATCCGACAAAATGTCACACAACATTATCAGGGAAGAACGTCAGTGACAATGGGTAGCCATCTTGATTTTTGGTGCACGAATACCGCGGACTATCGAGGAGTGAATCGCCCGATAGCCTGGACGGACAGTGTGGACGGTTTAACTATGTCTATGGTTTTTTTCCGAAGTTGATTAGCCCCTCGTTGAGTGAATCGAGGTTCTGCACGGTACGTATCGTTGCTCCCATACGAGATCAAAAAAGCTTGGAGGAGAAAGTGGCCCGGAATGCAACGTGTATATACAAACCGATACAGTGCCGATATATACCCAGGTGCAGGACAGACTATGCAAAAGTGAGTGAGGGCGCACGACTCGCGCGCCCTGGGAGGCGAGGCATTTCTCGCCGTATTTGTCATACGAGTTGCGTGTAAAAGGTGGGCGACACGACGACGATATACACACGACGCGCCTCCGTGCCGTCCAGTACACGTACCCGTCGTCAAACGTCGCTTGATTTCCGGCAGCAGAGTTACCTGAGAAAAAAAAACAAAAAAAAACGACGTCCTTGACTCGGTACTGTTTGACAGCTAGAAAACTAACCCTTGGTTCGATGCCCTTCAACGCGCTCACGAATCCTTTATATAACCGGTTTACACGTTTTACAATATGCTGCCGACTTGCGCGAGCATGCGACAAAGATGCATTTTTCTAACACGTGAATTCGTGGTCGAATGACATTCGAAGGCTAGGCAATATCCGCCGCACGCGTTCCAAACGTTTCGAAATCGGACGCTTCAATTTTCTCAGTGAAACCGGTTATTTTCTGTATCGACGAAACTTCCTAACGTGTTCGGAGAGATGAGAAGTAACGGGAGGAATTAAGTTTGTGCTCTCCGCCTCGTTGAATCAAGATTTTCAGTTGTTCGTTGAGTTTCGCAGTTCTGCGAAGCACTGGTCGAAGGACCGTGTGACTTCGGAGTCGATGACAGTATTGGTTTAGGAATACAGGTCGTATCGGTTTCGAAGTATAAGATTCTTCTTTGAGTAATTCTATCGTTACTTTGGTAACGCTTGCTTGTGAAATTATATTGGAAATGGGAATGTGCGCAGCTGTAATATGAGATTGAATCGAGGAGTATCGTTTAGCGATGTATGTAGTTTAGAATTATTATTTGTCACGGCACGATGTTCTTTATTGTGTTTTTGGAGCGATCGCTTGTAACGCTTCATTGCCGAGTCAATGAAAGTATTTCCTTCAAGCTCTATCATGTATATCGTTATTATAAATTAAGCTAACTTCCTGTAGTTAAAGATTGATAGATAAAGTGTTGAACGGTTGTAACTTTTATGAGACGGAGAACACAAACTTAGTTCTATTTAACTGGAGTTGTAAAAATATTTGCGTAAAACTTTCGAAAGCAACTTGTTTGAATGTTCCATAATATTACCTGACCTTTTCCCAATAGGAGGAAAACGGTTCGTGTTCCGTACTCGTCTATACTTCATTCATATTACTGAAGCTCGTCACACATTTGAAAGCTCCACTGAGAGACCATGAATGCTTCAGAACATGGGTAATATATAATTCCTAACATTAAACTTTCAATGAATATCGGTCAGTCGTAGTCATCGTGTAACATTACTCGATATAACGATACAAATGTTTGAAGATTGTTGCGCCAATCTTTATCCACTTTCTGTCTTTCTTTCCAATATCATACTTTAGTTCATAAAATTATTATTATTGCATAAAAGTAATGGATACGATGTTTGAATAATTGGTCACTTAGTATAGTAAAGAATAGCATCAATTCGGATTAAATGAGAAATAACAATTGAAATCAGATCGGGAGTGTCATTGCACAACAAATAAAATGGTATGTAAATGGCTTGAGTGTGTAAAATAGCATGGGTGTGTACGTTACAGGTTTAACCCAGCCTTTAACATGGCCTCCATAAAACAAGCTTTTAACGAGGCAGTGGAAAGAGGTAAGTATGATAATTATAAAATAATTAACACACATACATTTCATTTATCATATATATTGTAAACCATATTCCAATGTATAAAGATATTGAATATTGTTACTACAAAGTAACTAGCTTACTATTTCAATAGTGCTCAGATCCTTTGTGTATGTTTTATTAAGAAAAGGAGACTAAACTATCCGTTGCAGAAACTTTGCTTAATACTTAACCGATGGACTACATAATTGTTCTCTGAACACTTATGTAAATTCTTAGTCTTTATCAGTTAAGTGCTAAAAGAAATATTAACATGAAGACTTTGGTAATTGCTGCTGACGTTCGTTATAGAGCTGTTTGTAATATTAAACTATATTATTCTTTAATACATAGTTATTGCTTCTTATTTAATATATAGATGTTATCGATATACAGTTATTATATTGTTTACAATATATTTTACGATGTTAATATCCTTCCATTGCTTTTCATGTGTCATGCTATTGTTTGCTATATTCGTGATCATCAATATTCAAGATGATCACCGTCGGCAGCTTGAGCATTTAACTCATTAGACCATACTAACACAGAAAATGATAACATATTCGTAATTTAAAAGTTTCAACAGTTAGAATGCCTGCGCCGACAAGATTGAGAGATCTCATCAGACAAATAAGGGCTGCACGAACTGCGGCGGAAGAAAGGACAGTCGTCAACAAAGAATGCGCATACATCCGTTCAACATTTAGAGAAGAGGATAGCGTATGGAGGTGTCGCAATATTGCAAAACTCTTGTACATTCATATGCTTGGGTTCGTATAAACATTTTGTATCGCGATTATCTATTTCATTCTTGTCGATAATAACATGCCAATTAACTATCCAGGTACCCAGCTCATTTCGGTCAGCTAGAATGTTTAAAACTCATTGCGTCTCCAAGGTTTACAGATAAACGAATTGGTTACTTAGGTGCAATGTTACTTCTAGACGAACGACAGGATGTTCACCTTCTAATAACAAATTGTTTGAAAAAGTGAAGTTCTTACGATATCACTGTAATATCAATTTACAACGATTCATGCAACTGTAATAATAACTTTAACTATTCCTTTTGCAGCGATTTAAACAGCTCAACGCAGTTTGTCATCGGTTTAGCATTATGTACCTTGGGTGCAATCGCATCGCCGGAAATGGCCAGAGATTTGGCATCCGAAGTCGAGAGGCTGATGAAATCGCCGAACGCGTATATTCGAAAAAAAGCAGCTCTCTGTGCGTTCAGAATTATCAGGCGCGTGCCGGAATTGATGGAAATGTTTCTGCCTGCTACGCGCAGCTTGATCACGGAAAAGAACCACGGCGTGCTAATTACAGGCGTTACGCTCATCACGGAAATGTGTGAAAATAGTGTCGACACATTGAACCACTTTAAGAAGGTGAGTCTTACATGTTTTAATAAAAGACAGGAATATCAGTAAGGATACAAAGAATAGTAGAGTACTTAGATGTCTTGAACATTGTTAAACAATTTTAAGTCGTTGCATCGGAGAGGATTATGCATTATATCTTTTTTTTTTCAACACATTTAAGTTCGTTAATGTTAATAGTAAACTAGTCCAATAGTCGCCGTCTAGGTTGTAGTAGCATTAATATTTAACCGAGCATTGGATTAGTAGCATTAGTAAAAGAAAAGTTCCTTCATACTGAATAAATTGAGATTTTTATGAAAGAATGATAGAAAGGAATGTAGTCTATAGTTTTCTGTAAATAAAGCTATCGAATTACTGAATACAATGAGTGACAATAATGTGATAATTGAAAGGAACAATACATTACCTTCCACTAATAATTGAAACGTTTAATGGAAGATTTTAAGTGATCATCTATTAATTTTGTATAAATATAATAAATATGATTGTCATCACGTTTTTATTTACATTTCGACCATGATGATACTCATAATATAAGTATGGTTTTGTCTTCCTTAGGAATGCGGCCATCGAGAGGTAAAATGCATATAAGCATCCTTTGTACTATTGCATGTTATACTTATTATGGACTTCATTCTTTTCTTTTAGTTGATATAATTTACTTTATTGTGACTGTGCAATCGGTCATGGCAATCGCTTAATTCCATTTCTTTAATATGTAGAAAACATGAAAATACGTGCATGTATTTAAAGATACTATATAATATAATCCACTTTTAGGAAGTTTAACTCAGTTAATTATATATAATTATTTCATTACTAGAAATTTTATATATCGTACGTACGTATAATACATGATATTATCTCTAAAATCAGTATTAGGTGTAAGGACTTATATATTTCCTTCATCTTTTACTTATTTCTTCAATTAAACGCATTGCAACAAGAATGCAGTATTTGTTTATTATTTGTAGCTTGTTGAAATCAAAGCTTTTCCATTTCTTAATCATTGAATACACATATCAAGTAACTTTCGATATCCTGTGCAGTTATATTGAGACTGTACTTATATTAGAAAACTGCATGGTACGAAGGAGTGTTTGAGTGATCATAAATTTCAGCTCTGCAAAGTATTGTTATTAAAAGTTCCTTTTTACTATATTTCGTTACAGGATATCTGTTACTATAACTATTTCTGCAGAAATGATGCAGTATTACTATCTTTCTATCTTGTTCGGAAGCTTGTATCTTGTACTAAATACGAAGATACATCTCTTCCTATCTTTGTACTTAGCATTAAATATTGCGTTTTCATAAGCTGACAAATATTTTAATCGATACAATGAATATGCAATGTTAAAATCGTTTCCCATTGAATGTTTTCAGATTACTTTGTGCAAATATCTCTCTATGTTAATTGAAAGCAACGCATGAATTTATTCCATTAAAATAAAATTGGTTTTCCAGATCGTGCCAAATCTTGTAAGAATTCTGAAGAACTTGATACTAGCTGGATATTCACCGGAGCATGATGTGTCAGGCGTGTCCGATCCTTTCCTGCAAGTGAAAATATTACGCCTCCTTCGAATTTTGGGACGCAACGACATCGACGCGTCCGAAGCAATGAACGATATACTTGCACAAGTTGCAACGAACACAGAAACCAGCAAAAATGTTGGAAATACGATACTATACGAAACTGTATTATCTATTATGGACATTAAGTCGGAAAGCGGACTTAGAGTATTGGCAGTGAATATATTAGGCCGATTTTTATTAAATAATGATAAGAATATTCGATACGTTGCTTTAAATACATTATTAAAAACTGTTTACGTGGATACGAGCGCGGTGCAAAGACATCGTTCAACAATTCTGGTAACGCTCTTAAATTATTTATATATTCTATAATACACTCGGAGGATAACATCTCACACATTTCACTTGCTTTTCAGGAATGTTTAAAAGATCCAGACGTATCGATCAGAAGACGAGCAATGGAGCTTAGCTTCGCACTTGTCAATTCGAACAATATCAGAAACATGATGAAGGAATTATTACTATTCTTGGAACGTGCTGATCCAGAATTTAAAGCTCAGTGCAGTAGTAATATAGTGATGTCTGCGGAGAGATACGCACCAACCAAACGTTGGCACCTTGAAACGTTGTTCAAAGTTCTTGTCGCTGTACGTAATTAATCGCATTTGACTATAATATCTATTCCTCTGTACCTGTGCTCGGAATATGGTCATTCAATCTTTGCCATTTCCAGGCCGGTAATTATGTCCGAGATGATGTAGTAGCATGTACGATTCAGTTAATTTCGGAAACTCAGTCACATCAAGGCTACGCTGTTACTGCATTGTGGAAAGCACTGGAGAAAGACACATTTGATAAGCAGCCTCTAGCTCAAGTAGCAACATGGTGCATTGGCGAATATGGTGATTTACTATTGTACGCACCACCGTCAGAAGATGTAGATACTCCAGTCAATGTATGTTACATATAAGCTTTACTTTAAGCTAATTCTTTCGTCTTCAAAGTTTCTCTGTCTATTCATATCACATATAAAACATTTTTAATTTATAGAAGTCTTATATTTGTGTTGTTGTAATTATTAGTTAACAGAAGACGAAGTTATTGATGTCTATCAAAGGTTACTATGGAGTCCACAAAATACAGTTGTTACGAAACAATACACTTTATTGTCTCTCACAAAACTTAGCACAAGATTCCAAAAAGGAAATGAGTAAGTATCTCGCATTTAATTGCCATTGTTTATCGCATCCTCGCAACACGTATACAATTCTTTAATGTTACAGAAAAATACGTCAAATTATCGATACATTTGGGAGCAATTTACACATTGAATTACAACAACGAGGCATTGAATTCTCGCAGCTGTTCAGAAAATACGATCACTTACGTCCCGCGTTGCTTGAAAGAATGCCTCCTATGGAAACTGCAAGACCACAGGCTAATGGAATTATTGGCATGGTAAATGGTGAACCGGAACCAGAAGAAGAGAAACCGGTGGTTTTGGAAGCGGGTACACCACCGTCTGATTCGGTAAGTCCGTAGCAATTACATATCATATGTAACGTGTAACATAGCTCATCGTAGTTGATATTTCATTTACCTAAGATACAGAATTTAAGAGAAGTTTTGAAAAATTATTTGTATAAATCATTGACGTAATGCAAATGATATTAAATGTTATAATCTTTCCTCACTTTGCAGAGTGCGCTTCTAGACTTGCTCGGAACTACCGAGATAGGAATGGCTCCGACAGTGTCAAATAAAAATCCGCCTGCTAATTCAACATCCGTAGTAAACAATAACGATCTCTTGGACTTACTTGGTAGTTTGGATTTAAGTGCACCCACGCCCACATCTACACTGCCGCAGGTACAAACGCCGACGCAAGTATTCAGTCCCACTAATTCAACCAACTTCTTAGTGGATGGTTTACTTAATTCGACACCAGTTCAAAGCGGTACGTGCAGTTCAATGAGATACCTATTCAGTCTTTCGTCCTTTGATACCAACACGTCGATTATATTTTACTTTTCAATAGCAGACACGCCTACCATGGTTGTATTGGACAAAGCAGGGCTTAAAATCACCTTCAGATTAGAAAGACCACCGGATATCGCTGATCTGTTAATTATAAACATGTCGGCTCAGAATTCTGGAAATGCTATATTAACTGATTTCCTCTTTCAAGCGGCAGTTCCTAAGGTACAATACGGTTTAACATTTGCGTCTATGTAAATTATAGGTAGTAATGATTTCTTGCTCTCATTTTCAGACATTCCAACTACAAATGTTATCTCCATCGAGCACAGTCATTCCCCCTTCTGGGCAAGTTACTCAGATATTAAAAATTACGAATATCAACAAAGTAAGTTTGTCAGAATGGCTTATTAGCTGCTTGCCTGCTTTGGAATTTTTTATTATGCATTTGCTTGTTACGTAGGTACCTCTAAGAATGAGATTACGTGTCTCGTATACTGGACTAGCTGGACCAGTCTTGGAACAAGCAGAAGTAAATAATTTTCCTCCCTTGGCATCGCAGTGACAACATATACTAAGGAAGACAATTGTACATATGCCTGTTTAAATAAGTAATTGAGTCTGAAATAGACTGAAACCCAATTTCATCTCTTCATCGGGTAAAAAAAATGAAAACATATTGGTAGGAGGACACATTTGACACGAAAACTTTTCGATTAAACAGATATTCCGCCATACATGGTACGAACCCGATAACATACAAGTTTGTAACAATTTTGTTTGTTTTTTTTCTCTCGGTTTTATAAGGTACAGAAAAGTATTTTTCATCTGCTCACGAGTGAATCCCTCGCATGTTAAATTCACAGAAAATCGTCAGAATTCATATACGTAATATTTGTAAATATGTTTCAATGCGAAAAATATTTTAAAATGTTTCTTTTACGTCGTACGAGTACGATAGAGTGATCAACTATTTTTTGAATCTTTAAAAGAGTACGCACCGGGTAATTATTTTTCGTGCGTTCAAAGCGAATTTACTTCTTACGAAATATTCTTGACAAACTGGTTATTCGTATTATAAATTATGCAATTGCGATTAATTGAAGTCGACACTTGCTGAGCAGATGGTATGATATTCATTTCGAAGTCTTTCAAAGATAGTAGAATTTATTACTATAATAAAGTTATTGGATTTCAAGGGGAAGAAAGGAATGTAAAATTTCTCTTGTAATATGCCGCATGTATGTGAGACATGTAAATATTTTTCTCTAATCGAATATAGAACGATAGAACAATAATAATTACATGCAACACTGTTGCTCGATCTGTTGAACTTTTAATCTTATGGCTTCTGATTTAGCGTATAATTTCTCGTATAGGATAGTTAGAACGAAAAAGAGAAATGGGTACGTAAACGATTCACGACAAAAGAATATTAAAGTCACGGGAAAAAATAAGGAACGCCGGTGAAAGGTGTTCGACATTGAGAATGTCGCTGCCCAGTTATCGACGACAGGCACTTGAAATCTTGCTGTAACATTTGATCTTTTTTACCTATATTTGTAAGTAATAAATGAACGCGATTGCCTTGTAAATAATTAAATAATTGCAGTGACATAGAAACGGTTAAAATTCTTATTACGAGGAGTGTAAAATGGGATTCTTTACTGTGTGTTTATTGGTATAATTGTCATGTCAATAATTAATAGGGAAACTTTGCTTCTTTCACAAACGTTTTTTCAGACGAGAGAAGGGGGTGGCATAAAATACATATACATGTAGGGTGTATGTTTGGTGTACCCCACACTTACGTCTGTTATGGGTGGTGTTTATACAGTTTTGAATGTATTTGGAGTATATGATGTCATTGGAGGGCTGAATTCTGAATGTCGTATTACTTTTTTATACGCCTGTTTATTTTACCAAATCACTTGAAATTAACGCAAATCTCTCCCCCCTTCGTTGTAATAGTAATAGCCTCATAAAAGTCCAAGCACCAGAAAACCATTGCTTTCATGAATATATTTTTGTCACTTTACATCCACGAATAAAAATGGAGAAGTATGTCTTTTAAAAACACGTCAAATTGAAATATAATTTTATATTGTAACATAATAATATCGTCTTTGTATCATTGTTTTAAATATTGACTGGAAGAACACACAAGAGAAGATTTTAGTTTGTTATTGTTCTGTTACAAATGATAATGAAACTGTTGTTTGAGTATATAAATTGAGTATTTCTTTCGTCGAGCAATAAGTTTGAATAAAAATTACGACACAGAAAAGTATTTTTACATTCCTTTTTATCATAGGGCATATATTCGAATGTAAGATTAAGCTTGAGGGAAGTCCACGTATTCGATTCGTATAATTTCATAGGCTTAAAAATTGTACAAGCGAGTTGAACTCGTTTGAAAGAAAAGTTCGTTTCTTTTTTTATGTGTTATTTCACTTTTTACGTAAAACAAGTATTCGATAGAGGATGTGCGTCCAAATCGTAAAAAAAGAGATGCGTAAGAAGTAGCAGTAGTGATCCTACTTGCAAGTATTCTTTTTTCAAGATTTTATGTAAATGAAGCTAAGGTGTCGTTGTACTTAATTGTATTTAATTTACATTAATGTAATAACATATATGAACACGTAGTTTTTTTAAGCACAGTTAAGTCTAATACTATAAAAAAATCTAATATTTTGGCTGAATATTGAGTTAAAAGAATACTCTTTTACTATATTTCTCCCGAATGTCATAACATACCAGTAAGTATATTATCAGTATAATTGTATGCATTTTAGCTCCGTCCCTTATATGTTGTGCGCTACGAATGCGGAGATGTATAATTTTAGAACAGGTGGGTGTGTTTCTGAGTGGCCTTGTCCTAAAGTCTGTGACACAGTGTCAGCCCTTCAGTGGGGTGTGCTCTGCCTACTTGTTCTCAATATTATATTAGTTTTATAAATATATATATATATATATATATATATATATATATATATATATAAATCAACTGTGAGGATATTGAATAATGATAAAGATGCTGTATATATACTTTCTAGAGAATCAAGGTGTGAAAATAAAATGTATTTTTATTCCACTAATTTTTCAAAATATCATCATTAATACTTCACTTACGCGATTATTGGTATCGGAACGTTATTGTTAATATGTACATTAACAGAAGAAAACTAACAACGGTAAAAAAGAGATACATGGTTCTCTGTTACGCTGCAATTAAAAAATTCTCCGTACATCGCATTCATGGTATATTATCTTATTACAATCGCCCCATTTTTATAATGGTTTACACAAAGAATTTACTGTTGCTGAGGCTCGGTAGTGCTACATCCAACTTGATTGAACAACCTATCTTTGATTATTTGCGCCATTAAGCCGTGAATAATTTCGATTGTAGTTTTACAACTGTCTCTCGTTGCCTTAACTAGTTTCTCTACCGTATTTCGGTCGTGAGGATCTGTTCCACCTATAATATATCCTCTTCCAAGCGCAACTTCCGATTGTTCTAACTTATCTGACAAATCGAATATCTGTCCGGTAGTGTAGTCTGCGTTCGTTAAAAGGCTAGAGGAACTTAACGTATTCACCCAGTATTTATTCCACAGAGAGTCCAGTAATCGCCTATCTAACGACGATTTGAAGTAAGACACTTCTAGAGAATAATATTGTTTGCAATGAACACCAAAGTCTTCGATTTTATTTAATGGTATCGTTTGGTATTCGGATGGTTCTTCGTTCGCTGGTTTGTAGCCCTACAAAATGTTTCATTAAGCTTTGTATTTTTTCTTTTCGCACTTTCTTTGATGTATTATACATTGCGCTAAATGTACGTTACCTTTGGGTAAGTTCTAAATGCGCCCAAACACACTTTTCCAGCAGAAATGGTTCTGACGGGGTCGATAACAATAGCGACGAATGGTTCTTGGTAATTCTGATTCAGCATTTGTGTAGAAACATCGATTCCGGATAACCAACATCCGTAACCAGGGTGACTGTGATACCATCCAATTGCATTCTCCTGTCTTCCAACCTTAATATAAATGTAATTGTAGAAAAGAATATGTTGTACCTCGTGAAAGTTACAATAACAAGAAGAGTATGGTAGAAAAAATACCTGCTTAGCTGCTTCTATGTATGCCGTCATATATTCGTAAGCTTGTGCTTGGGCGTTAACTCTTGTTTCTGTGCCTTCAACGGGTAATGCAAATGAATCCATAACGATCATCGTATGGGCAGCTACTTTTCCAAGTAGAAGGCCCATTACTTCCAAAGTTCCACCAGAACGAGCATGCATTACCATTTTTAGCAATGCCAGAGCAGAGATCTTGATATCTTTGAAGAAATGAGGACTAAAAAGGTGGAAAATATTGTATTTAATTAGTTTTTTCGATAGAATTCAATGCGTGGGAAGATAAAGGCAGTAACGTACTCCTTTTCCCATGGTTTCGCAGCTAATATATCCTGTTGCTCTTTACGGTCATATCTGTAGATCTCGTCTACAGTACTGATCGTTTCAATCTTATTCGACATTTCCCATGTTTTCTGAGCAATATTACTTTGCTCAGGCGAAGTATTTGCCATGTTGATAAACTTTTGTGAAAACGGGTATTCTATATAAGACAAATAAAGAAAAGATACAGCGATCGGATTTAATTTCTTTTAATTGGCTACAATATTTAACACGAATATACTTGTCACTAACAATAAGTGGTATCAATTGTTCTTAACGATTAGTAGTGGAAATATTTCCTTGAATATAATAAACACCATGCACTCGTATATCGTACTTCTAATTATTATTTAATACGTAGTACTTGTTTAACATGAAATTTTAAAACGATAATGAAATGTCAAATCATCGAATAAAATTGATAATTTCATATAATTCGAAATCAAGGCAGTACTTCGTAATTATTATGAAATTAACGGATCTATTATTTGAATTATGTTTCATAAAGCTTTACCGAAAAGGCTGCTGTGGAAATTAAAAGTATTTTAAAATCATACTTCGACTTTTTGGTTATTACCAGTTACAGGTTTGTTCGGTTTTGTTTTCAGTTAAACCACGAGTAACGTACAATTCTAGATCCCTAATGAACCCTGCGTTTTAATAGTGATCCTCTAGGGAGTGATCGGAACAACGTGACAGAAATAACCTAGGGAAATTACTAGACAACCAATTTAAATGTCCATTCGGCAGTGATCGGCAGTGGTGGGTAAAGACACGAATTTTCGATTTTATACACGACACGTGTCATAAATGTAATAAATGTCGTAAATGTCGTAAATGTGTCGTAAATGTCGTATATCTGAAATGAAAACAACTAACCTATAATACATTTTTCGTATAGGTTATGAAGAAGTGCCAATTTATTAATAATTATAATTGTGATTAAAAAAGTTAAATTAAATTAAGTTACACTGACGAAAAATGGATATTGATAGGTTAGTAAAAGAGAAATGCATTGGGAAACCAAGAATTTCGATACGCCAACTAGTGACAGAAAATTGAATTACTGAGAATAGGTCGAAATCCGTCGAAGTCCATATGATTATCAGTGTTTAAATAGAAAGACATGTGAAAAACGAGTGTTTTTAAATTTCTTTGAACACTAAATTTTTACTTATTCGATTAATATATACTTATTCAGAATGTTTGGTGGAACCAGATCTACTTTCAATAGTTTGCCAACTTACCATCAAAGGGCTGAAATCTAAGCCACGTGTCCACTAAGTTTCCCAATATAGAATAATAAATATAATTTGTTTAAATTAAAAATTATGTTAATAAACAGACTATTTTTATTTTAGGAAAAGAAGCTATCAATTAAAATTACAGCACCTTACTGTTCATTTTGTCCAATGGAATTGTATAATTGTTCATATTGTATATTTAAATATATTGTATTTAATGTTTCTCTCGATGGAACTACATAGTCCTTATTTAGTGCATGCACAAAAGCTTTAAAGTGGCTTAATTCCACCACACTGAAAGGGATATTGTACCAAAAAAAGAAATTTGATTACAATTTATCAAATTCATTTTTTCTGAAACAGATATTTTTATTTACATAATTTTCAATTCAAATAAACTTTATCTTTTATCGTACATTTATTTCTAATTACTTTACCTTTCACGATTCATTTTTTACTAGTTTTATCTAATTACGTGATTATTAATCGTGTGTATTTCTGCTTCACAGGTAAGGGACTTTAAAAGGCGTTACATACAGAGCAGTCTTAACAGTATTGTAGGCCCTGGGCTAAGCAATGCACTGGGGTTCGTAGGGGCCCCTGCCCACACACGGGAATATGACTTAAAATCAGAATTGTGGGCCCCTACTGCCATGGGTCGTCTGGCGATTGCCCAGCGTGTACATGCCTAAAGACACCACTGGTTACATGCGATCATTGACTGCATTTTGGAGTGTAGTTACGGATTTGAAAATTGCGCAAGACATGGCTTTATCTGAATTATGAATTTATCTTCATATCTATTCATCTTCTATATTACAAACGAATTTATAAGATTTCATTGTATTGTATATCACTTTTTTCAATAAAATGCAGTTAAGTGATAAAAGAACACTATTATTTAATAAGCCTTTCTCTTCCACTACATCCTATCCTGCTTATTACAAATCACATATAAAAGACATGCTAAACAGAACACCTAAATTTCCATGCTGAGCTGCTTTTAAAACTCTACGTTAATGCATTGTTTTAAAGAACAAATTCACTCGTTCTGCCACCTCTTTCGACATCATGTTATCCTGTTACGAAGCTCATTTTAGAGCGTTCAGAAAATTTTGGCCAGATTTTGGAGCAATGTATCAGGAAAACATGAATCGAAAGGAGGTATGCTGAAATTCTGCGTCGAAAGCCTTTCGAAACCTCTGTGCATCTGCGTCGAATACTTCTCCGCCTTAGATTCTCTCTCCGAAGGCGCTAACTTAGTGCCACCTCTTTCAACATCATGTTATCCTGTTACGAAGCTCATTTTAGAGCGTTCTGAAAATTTTGGCCAGATTTTGGAGCGAAGTATCAGGAGAACATGAAGCGAAAGGAGGTATGCTAAAATTCTGCGTCGAAAGCCTTTCGAAACCTCTGCGACTCTGCGTCGAATACTTCTCCGCCTTAGATTCTCTCTCCGAAGGCGCTAACTTAGTGCCACCTCTTTCAACATCATGTTATCCTGTTACGAAGCTCATTTTAGAGCGTTCTGAAAATTTTGGCCAGATTTTGGAGCGAAGTATCAGGAGAACATGAAGCGAAAGGAGGTATGCTAAAATTCTGCGTCGAAAGCCTTTCGAAACCTCTGCGACGAATACTTCTCCGCCTTAGATTCTCTCTCCGAAGGCGCTAACTTAGTGCCACCTCTTTCGACATCATGTTATCCTGTTACGAAGCTCATTTTAGAGCGTTCTGAAAATTTTTGCCAGATTTTGGAGCGATGTATCAGGAGAACATGAAGCGAAAGGAGGTATGCTAAAATTCTGCGTCGAAAGCCTTTCGAAACCTCTGCGACTCTGCGTCGAATACTTCTCCGCCTTAGATTCTCTCTCCGAAGGCGCTAACTTAGTGCCACCTCTTTCGACATCATGTTATCCTGTTACGAAGCTCATTTTAGAGCGTTCTGAAAATTTTGGCCAGATGTTGGAGCGAAGTATCAGGAGAACATGAAGCGAAAGGAGGTATGCTGAAATTCTGCGTCGAAAGCCTTTCGAAACCTCTGCGACTCTGCGTCGAATACTTCTCCGCCTTAGATTCTCTCTCCGAAGGCGCTAACTTAGTGCCACCTCTTTCGACATCATGTTATCCTGTTACGAAGCTCATTTTAGAGCGTTCTGAAAATTTTTGCCAGATTTTGGAGCGATGTATCAGGAGAACATGAAGCGAAAGGAGGTATGCTAAAATTCTGCGTCGAAAGCCTTTCGAAACCTCTGCGACTCTGCGTCGAATACTTCTCCGCCTTAGATTCTCTCTCCGAAGGCGCTAACTTAGTGCCACCTCTTTCGACATCATGTTATCCTGTTACGAAGCTCATTTTAGAGCGTTCTGAAAATTATGGAGCGAAGTATCAGGAGAACATGAAGCGAAAGGAGGTATCCTGGATTTGTGCGTCGAAAGACTTTCGAAAACTCTGCGCCTCTGGGTGTCGAATACTTCTCCGCCTTAGATAAATTGCAGGTTTGGAATTTGGATAGAAGTATATATGAAAGGTATTTCTCAATAATAATACTGTCTGTTTCAAGTTTTTCCCAATTTATTTGAATAAAGACTTTTACAGTGTTACAATAATGTATAAAATATATAATTTTACTTTGTCGGTTATATAAAATCACTATTTTCTTGTGTTCATTGTTGAGATTTCCATCATTTGGCCTATATAAAGTTCCTGTCCACGGCGAAATGTACCCAAGTTTCACCTGTAACCAGAAGAGAAATATTTCAAGTAATTGAAATGTACAATGAATTTCCTACGTTTGCAGTACCAGCCGACTTTCCGTTTAAATTTTTCTAATTTTTCTACAACGCAATAGCTGAGAATTTCTTTCCTTATTCAGAATAGAATACGGAAATAGCAAACAGCTCCCTCTCGCGTGCATCAGGCAGCGGCGTATCTATGGGTAATACCATTTCAGTGCAGAAAAAACCTGCTGTAATACCGACCGGCCGATTCGGCCAGACCACGTGACGTGTCTACCCCCTTAAGACCAAGACCACGCTTTGGAATACTTTTTTGGGGTTATGAACGCGGCGATTATACGTAGTTTTCGACATTATCGACGTATTCTACAGTATTCTATAGTATTCGCATGCAAACAACAAGCGAGTCAGAAAGAACTATATTTTTCCAACACTTTAATTGTTGAAACCTTAAAATAATGAATATTTCTATTTACGATATTTGCGACAAATAACACGTATAAAATGGGCTTAAAAACGATATATTATACATACATTTGCGACACGTCGTAAATGCATTTACGACGCGGCGTAATATACACGACCCACCACTGGTGATCGGTAAACTTCGGCAATAATGAGCCAATTGCGGTAAGGTACATTTAGTCGATTTGAATATCCCGCTCGTATAGGCAACCAATTTAAATGCCAAGGTCAAGTAAGGACTTCAAAGGTTCCGCCCGGAGTGACGCCTCTTATTATATCTCCTCTTTGGTGATTTCCTTTACATATCGCGACCGTGCGGACGATTTTGGTGTAAGTAGAACGCACCGTTTATTGCGATTCCTGCCTAGCGGCATGTAGCGTAAACTCTAGAAGCGCGAAGTTTGAATCAGATCACACCAATGTAATAGGAAAGGGAAGCAAAGGTGATGTTAGCACGCGTCCGAGGGGTCTACAAACAGTTAGCGAAGCGGTTGCTTGAACATTTTAATTTCACTTTCATCCCTTCTCCTAAATGTGTAAACATCTCTCGGAACCCTTTATATTTTTTTATTATAATGAATCGATCTCAATGGAATTCGTTGTGCAATGATTCTTTGCACAACGATCTGAATTGAATCGAAAAATCGATTCTATGGGAAAGATTGGCATCCTTACACGCAAAAAAAATACGACATTTTACTTAAAAAATATAGTCCTTGGTCTGACGTAGAACGCATCGATATTAAAAATAGACCATCGAAGGAATGTGGTCATCGAGTTCCGTGGTCAGTGAACGACGAGCATTATTATCACCAATAAGATGATTATACTCGACACTTGCATAAGTCGATGGATCCAGTAGAGTCTGAAATGAACGAAACCGAACTTAATTCAATAAACAACAATTAAATTCGCTTTCTACTCCGCTTGGCACGTGTTGCCAATATTACCATACGTACATCAATAATCGCCTGCGAGCTTTGCTTATAGTCTCCATTGTTTCGTTAAAAATGTACTTCCTGATCCCTAACGTGTAGTTGCTAGTGTACGTGTCCCAATCGAAGCCTTGCATGTCGGTGTTGAATCGGCTGGAGTCGCTGAGCGTTTTCACTTTCTTCGATAGATCGTTCATATTGTCCCTATCGAACTTCCATTCTTGAGTGGAGAAGAAGGAGTAGGTGTGCATCGCCCGGTTGAATCGTCTCACGATCTTCATCAACCTGAAAGGACCCGCGCGACTGTTGCTTGTGACTGTCAACTCGATATTGCTCCTTTCTATTGTTTGAATACTTACATGGGTTTTCTGCCTAGAAGCCTTAAAATCAAGTCCCCGATAAACGCCGGGAGAATGTGTAGGATGGACGACATAACGTTGTGCATAAATTTGTTGGTTCTAAACGTGGCACCTGGGTACCACATCACGTTCTTCGACGGCCACTTTAGGGCGTATTTGTCGATAAGATCCTTGGCCGGACCCCATCTAAGGCAAAGGAATTATGAGTGGAGCATTTATGTATGGAGCTTGGATATACAGGGTGCACCTTGATTGGTAGAACTCGAATTAGTTGCGAAAGTTTCGTGTGTTTGAGAGCTGGCTTCTTTAACCCTCTGTGGTCATTGTACCATTTTGGAATTACCATTTTCGTATTTTTGAATTTTATAACTTTAAAAATAGTTGTGGAAAAAAGCGATTATTTTTGTTAGAATTCACCGAATTTTTCAATTTTAATATTAAATTCGTTTTGAATTCGTAATTGCGTGACATTTGAACTCGAAAATTGTCTGGGCTGCGGTAAAAAAGTTGAAAAAAATTAAAACCGACTTCAAAAAATAAAAATGGGCTAAAAAGTAAAAAATAATTTTGTTCTTTAATCTACGACTTTCAATTTTTTATGTTTTTTTAACAGTCCTTTGCCTGCCCGTGCATACAATGTATTATAATGAAACAGATTTCTTATTTTTTGGTGTAACTTGAAAACTACTTGAGGGACTTTGATAATTCTTTTTCCATGACCTAAGTTGATCGAATGCAAACTAAATGCGATAAGTTTCACCAAAGTCGGTTCAGTAGTTACGGAGAAACATAATACGTATAACATACATACATACAAACACCTGGAACTGAAACTTCTTTCTCTTTGAAGTTGGTTAAAAAATGAGCTCACTAATGAAGGCATACCCCGTATGTTGTAATTCACTGATCCTTACGAGTTATAGGGTTGAAAAAATTTGTTTTCTGTAGATCAAATCAGTTACCTCATCGTTTCCACGCTGGTCGTGCAATTATATACTTTGATAGTGTTATCATGCTGCATCGTACTGTGCCATGAAGCGCATATCAACGTGTCGACGACGTAGTCGATAGGCACTACATTCACATTCAAATTCGAATCGCATATGACGGTCCTGGCAGTGCCTATGCCAACCGCCGTTATCATACCTGTAAAATATGAAATAGGACTGAGTTTCAAGAGAACAGTCGCAATCTATTCAGGGCTACACAAGATACACGAACTCTAATTACGAGTCTAATAATAATGAAAAAAGTCACTTCTCGCGACTGATCAATGGCAGTGACCCCTGCTCTTAATTCTTCGACGATGGAACGGAGTTAAATGGATTTCAGCTTAGCAAACCGATTGATGTAAGCGCAAATCATTGAAAGTATTGCTCTGGAATTCCTCAATGTTTATTTTGAAATTGTACACGCTTTGAACAAAACTTTCCTGATTGGAAAACCCTTGGTGGTTCGAGCCCTCTCCGAGTATTTCCAGGTTGTATAGAGTACTTTTATCGAAAGGACGTAATAATACCTGTGAGTCCAGTGAGGCTGTCCACCCATCCAGGAAACGGTTCTTCTTGGGCGGCGCAGATGATGCTCGGCCGTACTATCGCTATTGGCAAGTCCTTCGCCTTTGTCAGGATTAGTTGCTCGGCTAAATTCTTTGTGAACGTGTACGTGTTGGGATGATTCTCCAAAATCTTCTTCTCGAGCACGTTCAGTGTCTCGTCGTCCAGGCTCTCGCACATATCGATCACCGTGGATGGTTTCACCTTTGTGCTGTTCCATCATGAATAATACGCGAGTATCCTAGTTAGACTGTAGTCGCGAGAGTCACCAACGCCAGTTTTAATCAAGTATAAAGGGGAGCAAACGAAAACGGAAGAAATTTAGGGGAAATTAGATAATTACTTGCAACATTACTTTATCGACACTTTGGCGATTTTTAATTACTTTCTTCATAAGCGTGTAATTACTGTGAAAAAGTGTCTGGCGAGGTCCAGTTGAGAAGGTAGATTTGTATGAAGGGTAAAGGGAAAAACAGGGAATGTTACAAAACAGCTTTATCGAGAAAATTAAGTTGTAATACCTACTTTAGTGTTCAATGAATTTATCTGCATTCTTCATAACATGAAGGTATGAAGCTTAGGTATACCCTAATTACGCATCAGAAAAAATGGGCAATAAAATAATAATTGTTCTACATTATTTTAATATTTTTTCAGGTTTGAACAGGGTAGCATATTGAAACGAAATAAGAAATATTCACTTCTATTATTATGAGGACAAGGAAAGCCACTCATTTTATTAATTGTGATTCGATAGTTCTTTGGACCTAGTTGCCATCATGAAAATATTCCAATAAATCGGAAAATCACGAAAAATGGACATCTCCTGTTTTTCCCCTTACTCTTCATAGACGGAAGGATATTGATGCTTACGTATAAATTGCTTCCTTAATCTCGTGTCGATTCACGTTACTGTAAGCTGTGCTAACGTGGATAATGCTAACTAGATTTTTCATATTCCTACACAGTTCTATGATACGATCCGTGCCCTTTGTATTCAGATTAATGGCCACTTTCAACGGTTCGTCGAATCTGACAGTGGCTGCACTGTGAAAGACTATGTTAACTCTCTGTATCAATGTGTTCCTGTCCTGTGGCGAGAGACCCAGGTTCGGTAAACTTACATCACCCTCCATCGGGTAGATTTTATTGAACCTATCAGGGCACTCTGTTCGGATTCGGTCGAAAACCTGCGAACAACCATTACAACTTTATCGAAAACTGCCGAAATGTGTGATTTTCACTAACTTTAACTGTTTGTAGCTCATAGCTGCGTTGACCGATTTCAATGAAAATTTCAGCATTTATACAGCTTACTTAAATTTGCAAGAGGTATTTTTTAAATTTTCATTACGAGCATAGAAAAAAAGTTGAAGAACGTGACATTTATGTGCTGTATGCGATTCATAGAAATGTACGAACGGAATTTTCTAGGAGCTTTTTGTATCTTTGCTCGACTGTTTGGTCCTTCTTCGGACGGATCAGTATAAAGATCGCTGCCAGACGTGGACACGAGCGCAGCAGCTTTTCCAGTAGTGCTTTCCCCAGGAAACCAGTCACCCCGGTCAGCAGGATCACAGACTTGGCGTAGAACGCCTCGATGGAATTTCCGTTAATGTTCACGCCGTCGTCACCATGCATCGGGTTCGTTTGTGGATTGGTCGTACCCATTTTGGAGGCAGTTCAATGAGCGCCGCTCCAAAATTCTAGAACAAAGAGAATGGACACGTGATGGTCTTGAGAAATGGTAATGATTTTACCATTTCTTGTAGGAACGGGATAGCCCCAAGTGCTCGTAGTAATTAAAAACGTTTTTTCTGGCACTCATGGCTTTGTAACGGTCGATGACTTTGAGTGTAAAGAAACACTTTTTTTTGCAATAAGAACATGTTCACACGCCCTTGAAGTCTGCTCGACTGCTTTAATTGAGATTTCTGAGGATATTGGTGTTGTTAATAGCTTCTAGGTCGATAACTACTGCCTGGAAGTTATTATACATCGAGTCAAGGGAGAAAAATGTTAAGGGGATGACCCGGTCTAGGGCCCATAAAAATAGGTGATCTTTAGGAATTAATTACAGGAAAACTACTCCATATAATTTAATGGGACTTTTTGCATTGTATTAAGGATGTCTTAAACTATAGATATATATTATTTTTATAATTAATCACTGCAGATGGCATTGGGGAGTCATTAAAGTCGAAGCGTCAAAAAATATGAAATCCCTTTTTCCCTATATTTTTCGTCCTGTCGAAGGCCTTTAAAAATTACAAGTTTTCAATTTTTTTAAATGTTAATGGTTTCTTCACTACAAAGAAGTATATTCTTCAAAATAAAAAAAGTTTCAGTCCATCGGTTTTAAGAACACTGTTTCTAGAAAAGTGCGTATAAAAGGACGTAAAGCACATTGAAATTAATATAGCAAAGTATCGAGCAATTTTAGAACAATATAATTGATATTATAATTGATATCGATAGTTTAAGTTCGAACAAAATTACTGGTGTACTTTGGCTAGATTTTAGTGTCATACGACAATCATCTACGGGCTGTTAACAAAAAAACATCAGTTTTTCTTGATACTCAATAATCAGAATTCATTTACATACATCCTAGAATTCACCTTGAGTCCCAGCCCCACGTGTGCAATATGTAGCACAGAATTTAACCAACACGTAATTAACGCAATCAATCCTGCATCCATTCTGTCCTACAAAAACTTCTCTAAGCGTTTAACCCTTTTAGATACCTTCGGCAACCTACCCTCTCTTAAGGATATCTTATACTGCAAATAAACACGTGGGAGCGCAGCTTCCGCTGCACTCTGGCGCGTGTGATATGTACAGTCCAATACAATAACGTAAAGTAATAGGTAGTGTCTTTTCTGATCAAAATGCATCATTACTAGTAAACAAAATGCTATATAGTAAATATAAATTCGATCTCTAATCTATAGATAGGTCATCAAGGAAACAAATGATAGAAGCACAGAATAATATAATGATATTTTAGCAATTCACTTACAGAAAGAAGTCTAAGGGTGCGTTTATGTTGGAGCTGCGATAGAACCGATAAGAGCGTCGATCAGAGTGACGATTATCAGCGGTTGGCGGTTGGTCATCTAGTAGGCGATGTCCTGCTCGCTGCTTTAATATAAGCACTTCAATCAGAGGTGGGTAGCATATTTTTCACCGCATCGTAAATGCATTTACGGCATGTCGTAAATGTATGTATATGTCGTTTTTGAGACCATTGCATACGTGCCATTTGTCACAAATGTAGTAAATAGAAATATTCACTATTTCAAGGTTTGAACAATTAAAGTGGTAAAGTTTTTTTTACAAAAGGGGAGGTTCCGGTCTAAAAATCGTTTTTTATTTCATTTTTCGAATGTTCAAACTTTTAGGAATACGGCTTTAAAAAGAATTTTTTTAAATTTGTAAAATTGCCGAAGTTATAGGCATTTAAGTAGCGACAAATGTATGGGTAACACCCGGCCACTCGGCACTCACGTAAAACTTTAAACACGTTTTTCTCGAAACAGTGTTCTAAAAATCGGTGGAACCTGTATCTCCAATAGTTATTATCCGGTTCGACTGAAACTTTTTTTATTTTGAAGAATATTCATCTGGCTCGTGGACAAACCAGTAAACTTGAAAAAAAATTAAATGTTTGCAATTTTTAAAGGACCCCAGCGATTTTGTGTGCCGATTTCTGTGTGGTGATAAGAAATCCATGTAAATATACGCATGCATTTATGTGATTGTGGTGGTAGAGCTTTTAGCGCATTATGCGCAAAAAATTTGCCTTTTCTCCTTGAGTGCCAATCTAGCGGCCGTCAGAAGAACTGGGACGAAAAAGTTATACAGTCTGAACAGGGGTCGGAACACCTGTCTACCATGCATGTAACTGATTAAATAGATTCTAATGTGTAGCAAGTCACTTTTGGTATGCATAGTACCACATCGTGGAATAGACCTTACATCCAATGTAAATTTTTGTAACACAGTCACAATTACCATTCCTGTGTCGCATGCAACGTTATCAATTCAGAGTGGAATTCAAACGGAATCCGACTAGCGGTTAGAATTGAAACCAAATATAGTGAAAGTACTTACCATGCATCCCCGGTATTCACTTTTGAAAATGCCTTTGAAATGAGAATTGATTTTGTTCTTGGGGTTTCCGGGGATATGAGATATGTTTTTTTTAGTAACTACCTCTACTCCTTGTAGACTCGGTTACACTGTTGCTTAATTAGTAGAATTTTAATAACAAACTCGTGGCTTCGGTTTCATGTTGATTATTTTGTAACTTTAAAAAGAAATACAGAATTAGGGACTATCACTGAAAATCGGAGACAAATGATATCCTTAAATTCAGAGTTGAAGACAAAATCGGGGACTAAAATTATTGAGGATACAAATTGTGTTCCGGGGATAGGGGTAGATTTGGTGATAGGCTAAGTAGGTTGCAGCCTAGGGCGGCAATTTTTTGGGAGTAGCCAATTTCGGGGACCGGTAAATTTGGGGAGTGGCAAATTTTGGGGCGCGGCAAATTTTGGGAGCGGTACATTTTTTGGTGTAGCCAATTTTGGAGAACTGCAAATTTGGGGGAGTGGCAAATTAGTGGGAGCGGCATATCTGGGAACCGGTGAATTTGGAGGTGTGACAAATTTTGAGCGAAAAAAATTGGAAAAGGTTTAAACGCAGAGGCTTGAGACAACTTTAAAAGCAATTCACTTTTTTTCATGTAGCTAATATTAGCAATGATTGAGATGTGACTTGCCATATTGAATTAATTTCGAAGGGCTGGTAGACGCTTCTTAACCAAGGGGCGCCAAAGCTTCAAACCCACACCTGTCCGGGGATTGTTCTCAGAAATCGGAGACCTTACAAATAAAGATTTTATAAAAACTCTTTTATTTCTAACATCCTATACAATATCACATTTTACGTATACTTTCCCTTATTTCCATCTACAGCACTATATTCTTCAACTCACTTCCATTCTTATTTCACTCATACTCACGTTCCCAAGTTTAATTAAAATTTACACACTATACAATGGTCGTTCGCGTTGCTTCTACAGTCGTGTGTCAAATAAATACAGAATAACAAGGTGGATGGTGCTCTTCGTACAGGTGTGATGCAACGCATGGACAATCACTTATTGTTAGAAAATGGAAAGAACGATATCGAGGGGGGTGGTTGTTAGCTAATCGGCGTTTCCTTTGCTATCTCCTTAAGTCGTTGGTTCAACGTCTCGCGGATTTCCTTGATAGGTTTCAGCAGGTAGATAGGTACGTTATCGTCCCGCCTCTGCAACAAATTAATAACAATTAACGAATTAGTAACTCAGCAAAAATAATCTCAGTCATTTCAAAAAGTATACGATTGAGAAAAATAGCACGAAAGTATAAATTTGGGAGAATCCTCGTTCGATTTCAAAATATCTTCCTATTACCTCATTCATATTTCAAAACTATTCCAACAGAATTTCTATGCACTTAATTGCATGATTAATCAATAGCTACACGAAAGCAGTCATTCCCGTCCGGTGACTCAAACATTTTCGTATCATGAATCATTCAAAGTATCTCTAGAACCCACTTATAAAGTAATTATACATTTCTTCGTGGAACACATTATATTTAAAGGAGGAGAAGAATGTCATTCTTCACTGAATCATTCAATTTGCTAACCGACCGTAATGATAAGATAAAATTTACTGAAATGGAAAAAGCGTGAGCTCTATATTGGAATGATTGAATGTTTACCTGGAAAAGGCATTCCCCTTCGAAGTCAACGTACTTCTGCTTCCTGGCTCTGAGCAGCAGGCCCACGCATTTGTCGTTGATATGGGTGTAAATGTTGAAGAGATCGCCGAACGTGATCGCGATGATCTCAGGGTGGTCCCGGCACGGCGTTCCCTCCTGGTAGATGACTTCACAAATCTCGACCACTTCTTTGAGAATATGCGCCGCCGCTTTGCGACCGCGAATGTCCGTCAGAGAGCCAGCTACTGGTCTGAAATCGACAAATGTATTATTAACTCCATTATTAAATTGAACGCATTTCAATGCACCTGCTCTTGCACTTTCATTTTCCACTTATTTCAAATATTCTCGAATCTGTGTTCTAACTAACGCAGAAGGAGACTCACTCGTTTAAAACAAATATTATTAAGCCAGGAATCTACTTGAAAACTAAGCTAAGCTATGCTTATTTTTTAAAATTTAGCATAGCGTAGCATAGCTTTTCTTTCAAGTGGATTCCAGGCTTAATAATTTTTCATAGCCAGAATATAAAATATACGAACATTACATAGAAGCCACTGAGTGTTTAACAATTTAGAAATATCTAATGTTTTTTAGTTTGCTCCTGGATGATGCTTACCTGCCATACTCGTCCTTCGAGAATTTCCGCTTCTCGAGGTTCAGCCCAGACGTGAATGGATTTTTGCCCTGCATGTCTTTGTGCGTGTTCGCTTTCTGGTTGAACATCGCCACTTTGTCACTCAATGATTCCTGAAACACGGAGGAACACACGATTCAATTATGCACAGATTCATTGCGGCGCATTAATATTAAATTATCGAAACTTAAATTAGATAATTGAAAACTTTTCAATTTTTCACTTTTTGTTACTCTATTAAAACCTAAGCAAGAATACTCGTCCGCAAAGAGAGCGTCTAGTGGTCGAGGAAACACTGCTTTCACGTTGTTAGAGTGACCATTGGGGCTTCTAATCCTCTAGTCTGTCAGTGCCATCGAGAAATTTACTTGAAGGGCTTGCAAATTCTCAGAGACGACTAGAAAATGCACGGTGACTATTTTTCACCTTTTCTTTGAAAAGTAGGAAGTGGTAGAAGCTATTATTGTAGATTTTGTAGCTTTCCACATCGATATAGATAGTTCGAATATTTTCGTCCCTAGACTTGGAGTTTAAGCGCCATTCACAAGACGTTAGTGTCACAGTGAGCCTAATCAGCGAGGAATGTTGGCAAACAGCCAGCCTGGACCATTTAACCGGCTCTGACCATAAAAGTCAGCTCGATGGCAACCTGACAAATTTCCAACGCCATTGCTGCCGCTACATTCACACGATGATCGCGTGATCCTTTCGCCAGCGTTTCTTTTCAGACTTGATAAGGACAAGGAAACGATAACGCGTGAATTCTGAGAGCTTACTTATCAGTGGTTTAAGATTGTGTACGGTTCAGAATGATAAAGTGTTAAAAAGTTCCCACTCACACTATTTGTTGTCTTGGAAAAATGTTTGTAGCGATTGCAAGTGATTGGATAATTATCTGGATTAATAAAGCGATTAATATATTAGAAACTAGTAGCACTAGAAAAACTGTAGTTTTCTATTCCTTAGGAAACTCTCCAATTATTTCGAATAAATCCAATATCGATTAATATAGAATTATTATTAAATGAAAGTCGTATTCTTAATTTAAAAAAAATTAGAATCCCAAATAAAATAAAGTCCAAGTAAAAATTTCATAAAACCCTGATAAAATCGTGATGTAAAAAGTACAACACCAGTAACGAAGGGTAAAAGTGTTAAAGCGTGACATTTAGTAGAACTTAAAAAACATTAATGTTGCACAATAAACCACCTTACTGGAAAAGCACGGAGCAATAGACTCGGATAAATAAACAATTAAAAGCACGGTCTGGCAGTCTTTATAATAATAGGTACACGTGCCAGAAGTCTCCACTTCAGTGGTATAAGTATATTTAAGTCAGCCGAGCGAGTCAAGTTCATTGTCAAGCTTCAAACGAGAAGCCACCCCACGTTTCCGTACACAAACGCCAGAGTTCAAGCGCAACGTTAACAAGCCACGATCGGGGAGTACTCACCAGCATCGCCGACGACATTGTTGCACAGTTAAAGATTGTTTAAAAATTGGGGCACAAGTGGAAGAGGATGACTAAAATAGTAATACTGTTCGATAGGAAGGAAAGCGAGAGACGTCGTTGCTGGTTTCTCGATGGCTAGTGCTTATCGCGGTGTTAAGTGCCCTGGTAATATCTCGCCGACTCTCGCTTGGTGAATACTTCGCAACGACGCCGCGCGCTCGTTTTATAAGATGGGAGGGACGTCAAAAATCTCCCACCAAGAATTTCTGGACGTTCGGCCCGCCACCGGCCGAAATATTTGCCGCTTTTCCGAGCCAATTCCTCGCGGACTAGCCGCTTTTGATTGGCTGCCAGCGAGCGAGCCCGTACACCGGAAACGATGAATTCCTCCGGCTCTGGCCCCGTTGCATCGCCCACCGTCTCGCGAGTTCATTCATGAATTTTACAGGGTACACCTTCGGACTAGGGCTGCAACTATTTGTCGAATTCTTTTGCGTTCGAGTGCTAGGGCAGACGGAAATGATTTACGATTTGGATGCTCGGATGTCCGAGTGTTAAAATATTTGTTGGATGCGGTTCGAATGTTTGGGGATTCGAATATTTATTAAATATTTGAGTATTTCAGTATGTGAGAATTTGAGTTTTATATGTGTTCTTATGTTAGTGTACCTAGACTCTTTCAAATTATAATAATAATAGTAATAGTATTATTATATAATATAATGTTAATAATAATATTAATATTAATATAAGGATAACTGGGCAAAGCTCAATAAAAACGCGTGGAATTTAATTATTGTAAATTTATAATATAAGCAAGATGTAACATGAAATTTGTTGAAAGAAAATTGCAGCCCACGCGCAGTGCTGTACCGATTTGGAAATGAATTTTCTAGAAAAGGAAGCGTCATACGATAGAAATTCACTCTACTTATTTAACTTATTCTTGGACGAAGAATCACTCGCTATGTTAATGTAATACTTTATTAATAACGAATACCGTATCGCGCAAGAATTCAGGAGACTGGCAGAATCGTGGAAAATCGATTGAAAATTCCACATGTTCGTAGAATACCGAGTTTCAAAGAAGCCCGTAATATCCATCTAGCAGAGAAAATATGCAAAGGCGTGATCGGACCTTCATTCGAACCGATACCAGCGGATCTTCCCTCACATTCCTGGCTAATTTTAAGTATCATCGCGTCGGTGAAATTCCAGTCAGTTGCACATGGCCATATTACGAACCGTTTCAGCTACTCTATGAGCTTCGTTTATTTCTTGCTAAATGAATGGCACGGGAACTATATTTAACATCCTCGGTGCGTATTAAGCAGTACTGAATCCTTCGCGAAAGTATTCAGAAAAATACCGAAGCCACTTTTCCAAGTAAAAACTCAACGAGTTCCTTCTCTAACAATTAAAAGTATGGCAACTAATCGTGAATCTCTCAATTATATGGACAATTTAAAAACAATTTATAAGTTTGATACTAAATTCAAACATATATTACCTACCCTTTCACCGCTTTTTCCAAAAGTTCTACTATTTTATTGATCTTAATTATATCTTTCTACCAATTCTGCCGCCCCTTAGATCGACCCCTGCCTTCGTTCTCTCTGACTTTTATGCCCGTCAAATAGTGAATTCGTAACGTAACAGAAAGTCCTTAAACAGTTTGACAAACCTACAGCAAATCTTCAGCTTCCCAAAATGTTCAACTCCCCTAAATGTACAAGTCCCAATAATTCTCCCACCGAAGAATTCACTTCGCAGTGATCTGACGCGATCTCTTAAAAAGGTCTTCCATGATAATTTTAGAGACTGTTGCTACGCTTCGACTATTTTCGAGGGCACGCGTCGGCCATCCCCGAAGCCTACGCCCCCCTGACATTGCGCTTTCCGCTCCAATTATTCCGGAACGGCGGGCGTTCTCGAAATTGGCCCGGTGCACGTGACGTTCGCATGACAATTTAGGAAATCCTCACGGCGAACCACGTTGCCAAAATGACACCGGAACGAGCGCGGGTGCTCGTCTAACGAGGGTATCGAGCCGTGGTCCTCTGATCTCCCGAATTAACTTCCGACAGGGAACGGTTTGTCACTGACAGGATGGCGATATACGAGCTGGATCGAACAGGGGAGCGCGTTGGGACGCGCGTAAATCAAGGGGCAAGTCGTTCCTCCGAGGTGCCATGTGAAGCTTTCGGCCGATACCATCTCGAATACTAAGGAGCGCCGATATCTCGACCTTGGGAAGAGCTTGGAATTTCTTCATCCTTGGCCAGCGTCAGGCGCCATCATCTTAACGGCACTGGTTATTTTCGAGAAGTTAAATTAGATTCCCCTCTTCTGCGACTTCGAAACGTGTCATATGTATGTAGGTATTCCATTGATCTCTTTCAGGTCATACTATTTTATGATTCTCTGTTCAGTGGCGCATTCAGGATTTGAATGCAGGATTTGGAAAGCAGGACATTTGCTCCAAATGTGCTGCTTTTCGTCGCTGTAAACGGAACATGCTACATTTCGTGGCAAACCGCTCAAACATGCTAGTTTTCGCAGCGAAAACCGAAACGGCATAGGTAGTTTTCGTAGTAACGAAGACAAACGTGCTGTTTTTCGTAAGAAAAGTCAAACGTGCTACTTTTCGTAACGCACGTCGATATATTCTACAATGCTCAAACTTTGTCTCAGAATTTTAGCGACTTAATTTAACAGATAGTTTTTAAACAGCAGATAATGGAAACTTGGCCTGGATCGAATTGACCCAGTGTGACAACCTACGTTGGAAAAAATAGGGGTGACAACTGAGGGTTAAACAATAAAACCCAGTTTTCTTTTCTTTTTACAAACCTCTTGAATTACTGCAGTCGCGGTTAAATTAATCTCGTACCCTCTGGGTGCGCCACTGGTTCTATTTAACTTCAATAAATAATTATGTTCCCCACATGTACGTGTACGCATTCCTCCACTATTGTTTATTATTTACCTGCGAGACACAGTCCAGGAGTGTAGTGCAATACATAATTTTTTAAACCCGATAGCTTTGAATAAAAAAATAAAGCTACCTTCGGATTTTCTAATCCATTCTACATCTAAAAGAACAATAACTCCACGTTCATCGATCCAAAATCTCTATTCAACCAACCCAGCGCGGCTCGAAGCTCCCAGGAACGGCTTCTCCAACAACCTGTAGAGGTAGACGGACCTATGCGAAATGAATCACGATTCGAAATTACACGAATCGCGTCCCACGTTATCGCGGAGCCCCGTCGAAGGTGCCTAATGAGTTTCTGACGCGCGTCGAGTAAATTTACCCAGAAGCGCGTCCTTCGATGAGCAGGCCGTCGTGGAATCCGCGTTTACTATTATAGCCGAGGGCAGTGTTGGACGGTGACGTAGTCGTTCATTGACGAGCCGGTTCGAGCGGCGCAAAAATGGATCTGATTCCGCGTTTCCGGCCGCGAGATTCACCCAGCCGTGTCAGGGATGCTGCCTTTTACGGTTTCGCCGGCAGATTCGGCAATCGCGAAACTCTTGGATCGTAACGCCACGCTAAAAGGAGAATGGGCAACGGCTCCGCCGAAAAACGTCTGCGTGCGTCGACGAGGTGGCTGGTGCGAGGTTTTTGTTTATTTACGCCGATGGAACAACCACTTGAGCCTTCGTCAGAGTACGGGAGAGATGGAGCAGCGTGGTTAGCGCGGAGAGCAAACTGCCAGCTGTTCAAGGACGCGGGACTCTGTGTATATTGTTTTTTAGGATCACGTGACTTAGATAGGTTGAGGACTTTCATGACTGAATGGGCGAAAATACTTGTTCAGGGTCCGTTTTATATTTCTGAAGTATCTGTTGATTGTTTAAAATGACACACGTTTTTGATTGTAACCCTTTAGTAGGTATTTATTGTTTATTTTTGCTTCTATGATTGGTGGTGTCTCTGGTTATAGGCAGGTATGAGCTGAAGATGAAATTATGTAAGTGTCAGAGATAAATGTTTACCATGTATAAGGGTAAAGTGTTACGCGGCGCTTACTATGAAGTGGAATTTATTTCAAGCTGCCCAAGGAATTTGTTATCAAAATACGAGCTGCGTCGGCATAGTAAAAATATCTATCGCTACGTCAAAGAATCTTTGGACGGTGCGTGGGGGGATGTGTGTGTACTTCGGACTCATTCGTCACGGTTATATTACGGAGAATTAGGCGAATGCTTGCAGGAGCTTACTGGTGCTCTAATAGAAACGCGAGTGAATGGGCTTTCATTGAGACTTTAAATGAATCTCTTCGCCACAGACGTGGATCTTTGTGAATACACACGATTACTCATTTCGTTTCCACAACGCGAATATTGTAAGATACTTCTTAGTAACAAATGCTTTTCACATACCTACTTACATTCGCAAGAAATTTCCACTGTAATCAATTTCTCCCAAATATTGTAACAAATATTTCACCAGGAAGTTTATAATGTTACATACAATGAAAATATTCTTCAAACTACAATCTTTCAAGTGTATATTACGATTTTTGTTTAACTAAATTACTTATAGGTAAAAAACATTTATGAAAAAGTCTTTAAACCTGAGTAGTATAGCGTGTCTGACTTATGACGGGCACTTTCACTTAAACCCGCCCGAGCTACGGTTGCGTGCACGAAAGAACGGCTGGTGAGATACTGGGTGCATCCACTTACGGCCGAATAAGGCAAAGAGCATCCTGAACTGCGATATAACGAGACTACGTAATAAAAACGAAGGAAATGTTTGTTAGTACTTTTAGAGTAAAAAAAAGTATGATTTTATCTAAACACTATATTTTTTTATTTCCCATAATTTTTATACCACCCGCGCGTAAATTTATTTGTAATAAATGGTGTCCCAGAACGTTTGCCACGTAGGCCTTTTTCCTTAAATCCGCCATTGGTCCTAAGCACAAAAAATTAATTTTCCAATGCACGTTTCCAATGCAAGCGCCACGAGTTAAAATGACAGCCCTCACAGTTGTATAGCCTTACAACAAGGTTTCTAAAATTAATATTAAGGAATTCGAACCCGAGGCGCGGTTTTATCCGAGTTTATCGTGGACGACCTTCTGGGTGGCAATGCCCCGAGCATTCTTCTCGTTCCCCTTGTCGGTAAAAAATTGAAGGGGAAATAAAAAGTGACACGGATATATGCAACGTAGGAGCGAGGAATGCCGCGAGTGAAGCTAACGTAACGCGTGGTATCAGGGTCCGAGCACGTGCAAGATATAAATAATTCCAGAAGCCACGGGCTCGAGCTCGTGCGACGCTTCGTTTCGTTTGAATGAAGCTGACACGCGACCTTGCGAGCGTCCAAGTGACAGGAATAAGTTTCGCGACAGCAATTAGAGAAATTAACGTACCGAAGGTGCACGAGAGGTGGCTTCGATCGGCTTCGACGTTCTACCGCGTGAAGTATTGCGGTTGCGTTACACGGAAACTTATCTAACGGTATCGGGTGATTAAATGTTGGCTACTTATTTAATTTTCATTGAAAAAAAAATAACGCTATTGCACGGAATAAAAAAAACTCTGGTTGAAGTAATAAAAGGTTCGAATCTACTATCTGGTCAGTTTCGAACCTATTTAGAATATACTTTATCCCCTCTCTAGTGATTAGCCTGCTAATTGAGATGGACGAGTTAATTCACGCATTTGAAAATATGTTTTTATTCGATAAAATGTGTCAACTTTTTGCGAAAATTGAACAATTTCGGTGATAGGAAAGAAGTAAATAATGCATTGAATTTTCTGGAAATGAAATGAGTAAATGAGCCTATTAGCATTTTTAATATTGTGGTGATAGTTCTGGTTAGGAAATCTAGTTGCTTCTATATTCATGTTATTATTGCATAATTTCATGGTATACAAAAGAAAACTTTATGATTATGTAAGTTAAGAATCTAAATGACACTGCTGCAAAATTTATATACATTTGCAGAGTGTTGGTCAGTGTCTGTAAATTTTACTTGAGACAATGTTATAAATAACAAGCGTGTGAAAAATTACAGAGGGATATAGCCAGTCACACGGTAGAGTCTGTCTGACCATATACGTGTCTCCTTCTACTTGCACTCGTATACTTTCCCTGAATCTTTTAGAACTGTACTCACAACCACCTTAACTTTACGAGTTAAATGCTGTACTACCTAAATTCTATCAATAATAACCTTAACACTACTACTCAAATTTTACAAATTCATAGAACTCTTTAAATTCGCTAAAATCCTGAAGCTCCTACACCTAACCGATCAATATTAACAAACTGCATTGTAACTTTGTGAGAATCTGCAAATCTTCAGAAAACCTGGGCCAAAATCATGCGAACTCCCGAATGTACAGATCAACCGGTTCGCAGACCTAAAATTAGGTCGCAGAGCGAACCTCTGTACAAGAAATATGAAATTGTAATCGTGGTGGAAGACGAACCAAAACCGCTTGCTTTTATTAGCCACTAATTAAAATACAGAGGTGGGGTTCCCTTCGATGTCTAGCAATTTCTCGGGCAATCGCAAACTGCGCAGCGATTCGACAGTCGCTGGCACGCACCTCGGACTTCCGAAGTAATTAGGCGAGCCCGCGTCAACGGAATTACATAATCGCGGCGAATTCGAGTCATAAAACTTGCTAGATGACACCTAGCTGGGATTTAGAGCGTCTTCCTGCTGGCGATGCCCTCAGCAACTCGGGTGGCGAAATTTCTGCGGCGTCGCGACGGAATTTCTTCGCGACACGCGCGAGCAAGAACACGTATTATAAATAAATCCTAGATAGCAACCGTTGTTGGGCAGAGGAAAAAAAATGTCTCTAGCATTCGAAGTGTGAGAGGGAATTCTGGTTTCCAGAATTAATGCTCGTTTTTATGATTCGAATAATTTTTCTTATATCAGGTGTCCTTTAATAGTGAAAAAATGGGTCGAAAGTGTACGAGGGAATAAAGATTTCTGCATCGATATTAATATATTGATAACATCGACGCATTAAGATTTGTAGAGGGCTCGAACGTTTAATTATATTTTCACATTGTGAAATCATATCTCTGTGTTGAAAATTGTGACGTGAATGATTGCGTAGTTGGTTTGATTGAAAAGAACGAGTCGAAATTATGGTATAAGCTTTTTTTTTATATAAGATATTGATCTTTAAGAAATTTCACCTAGAGAAATTAATATAGTCTAATAATTAAAATTAAGTCAACAATAAGGTTTCCTGTATATAAAACTCTGATTTTTAAGAGATTCGCCTAAGAAAATTAATTTAGCTTAATAATTAAAATTAAGTTACCCTATTTGCTGACTTAATTTTCTGAGTGGGCTGAGTAGCATTTTCTGAGAAGCTCCATAGATTCATTCACAAAATAGTGCAAAAGAGTTGTTAACATCCCGGGGCAAATAACTTCTATAATATATTGCGCTCCAAGAGCACACCGCGTGCTGTTTATTTGCTTGTGAAGCGATGAATGTCCCTTTTCATTCGATCGCGACAGAGATTCGACCTTTCTTACCCAATGAAAAGGGGAAATTATGTTCTCCATCTGGACGAGGGCGAGCACTGGCGCCCGACCAAGGTCACGGCTAAAGAAATTACGACCTTTCGGTCGAGCGATGACCCTTTTCTGTGTTCATGCTTGAAATATCTTCTATAGAGTTGACCTCCGCACGAGAACCAAGATCTGCGCGTATGTATGTACGAGTGGCACGAATAGCAGCAACATTATCCATCAAATTGCTAATAAGCTGGACGCTTCTATACAGCTTCTCCAAAAAGGTTGCATCCATATTCATATTGTATCATTTAAATGATTATATTTACACATTTCTTCGCCCAGGGGTAGATCTGTACATAGACTAAGTAGGCTACAAAGTTTCACTAAAAGAGATTGAAAATAGTACCAAAATATTTTTACCTGGAACTATTATTTTTTTCATCAACAATAATAGATTTCTATTTTAAAATAAAATGTCTATCTATTTTCCTTAACATCGAAAGTGAAGGGTGATCTTTAAACACAGAGGCTTGGGGGCAACTTTAGAAACAATTCTAATATATAAGTTGTAATATGGAATTAATTTTAAAATTGCCCCAACTTTTTTAAATCAAAATATTTTAAGATATTCCACGAAAGGGGCGCAGACGGTTAACCTGGGGGTGGCAATTTTCTAAATCCTCCCCTTCCCTCTTCTATATTACTCCCAACATTATAATTCCCTATAACACATTCATGATACTTCCACTTTCATAGACTAACTACCTATTCAAAAAATTCTCCGTGGATGAATTACATAATTCAATATTCTTCCCGCCTCCTTGGTAGCAAAACTGTAACCAATTTTACCTACACAAAGGACTGACAAACGTACCCTGTCATCCGGGGACGGGAAGAATTATGGACGTGACGGAGCGACGACTACGCCTGAAAGCGTCTCCTGTTTCGACGCGAGTGGCTCGTGTCCAGGTGAGAGGAAACGTTGCACGCGAATTCCGCGCCGTGACTAACGCATCCGCCGCTGCCAAATCGTTTCCCCTCTCTCCAAGCTCTTTGTCACGATGAAAATCTTCGGATCCCGATGGACAAGTATCGCGCGGCGTGTCGTTGACACTGCTTGGCGTGGCGATGTTGCCCGCGGATTCCACCTGCTCACCTTTTCTTGGCGTTCGCGAAACGAGAAAGCTCTAGCCGCGTTCCGCGATGCTCGTGAACGCTGAAGCTCACGCGCGTCTCACGTGCCACGGGACGTGACCCTGAATAGCTGCACGTAACTGCCCAACGAAGTCTCACTTATAAGTGAGACGCACTTCACGTATATTTAAGAGGGGGCGGTCGTGATTGTAGGAGCGAAATAAAATTTTGGTAAAAGATTCGGGGAAATGGAGATTTTGTATGATTGAAAATGAGATCGAGTATCCTTGATTATTATAAGATTCTTTAGCAATTCAGCTATTGAAGGTCTCGAATAAATAATGGCTCATGTTCCGCATTTCTTAGCGAAGCAAATTCTTTTCCCACCCTACCTTCTTTCGAAACACTTCGTGAATGACGCTGGTGCTTTTGTTACGCCACTGTGTCGTCAAGAGTCTAATCTTCTACTCAACGCTAATGCTCGACCTATTTTTCTCAAACCACTCAAGGTTTATAGACGCTACGTGTTATCAATAAATAGTTCAATGCTAACAACTTTAATGGTACCTTCAGCTGTGTCACTGATTATGAACGTGGCCTAGCATTTCTTTTCTTTTCACGATATTTAGACTATCGTTATTTAGAAAATAAGACATACATTCTATTTTCTAGATTTTTTACTTAAACTATTTTCATAATCGGTGGCATGACAGCTAAATCGCAGAACTGTGAATATTTAAAAAATCGAAAGTCGCGTTTAGCACGAATCCATGTGTTTCATATCAACCAATGATCCAAAAGTCTCCCGCCTGTCTCGAGCGTCTCGCAGTTCCTCGAAAGCAAGGGAGAAGAGCGAGAAGAAGTAGCAAACAAGCGCGTAAATGGCCCGCGGTGCGTGGCTTCGTTTCCTGCGAAGCGGGTGGACGACCAAAATATCGACGACGCGTCCAACGCCCGAATGCGTGGAAATAACAGATGAACCGCGGACAGACCGCGAGGAAGACGAACGTGCGTCGGGCAGACACGGAAATTGCTGGGTGATCGGCTATTTCGGGGCCGCGATTGCTATTTTCGCGTGATCAGCGTCAGAGTGGTGGTTTCCACGGAACGACTAATCGGCGAAAATCGCGCTGCGACGAACGCGGGGGACGTTCCGCGGATATCCGTCCCGCGGGATAAACAAACACAGGGTTCCTGGCAAAGCGGAAGCGTGGGTCGTGGGATGTGGGTCAGGGAACCGATCATCGGGTCCGTCAAATTCCTGCGAAGGCGTGCTTCCCCTTGTTTCGCGGAAATTACACGATAGAGGTGAAAGGTAGGGGTGAAAAGTAGGGGTTGTTCGATTGGTTGAATGGTAGCCCAGGGTGTGTGGGTCGTGAAGAATTTTGTATGTGAGATTAGAGCAGTGCTTTCCGGTGGGACGTGAAATTTTTTCTGAGGGGTCACCGTGGTTATATTTAATCGGCGATTCTTAGCACTTATTTATTATAATATGGTCACATTGCCATATTCTATACTCGTAGACACTTTTTTTGCTGATCTGATATATACATCACATTGCTATAAATTATCAATTATTTATGTCGTATTATTTCAAATTTAAGAATTAATAAACAAGTGACTATTCGCAGCAACAAACTTTATCGCCAAAGAAATGTGTCATTGTGTTAAGTGAGTCTTCTCTTTTGAAAGACTGGAGAGATGAAAGATTGAATGATTTTCATTGCCAACTTGTCAGAGGTCGGATCAAGAACTTTGAAATCTGGTGAAATTCGGAGCATATTCAAGCTCAGACATGTGGGACCAAAGTATTTTAAAAAATTTGTGTAGAAACTATTTCTTTAGGTTGTCAATTTTTAGAGTCAATTTTTTAATTCTACGATCATTTCATCGTCATCTAATCATATACAGTGTATATTATACACCAACTTCGAAACTCTGCATTATAGAGACTTTAATACTATATAATTTCTCATTTCTATCTTTTCGTTGGATACAGCTTTCCGTGAAGACAAAGTACAAAAGTAGCCGACCAATGCAACGTTGTCGTGGATTTCCCCACTTTGCCGTCATCCCACGCATCGTATGCAACGCAGACGGGCACAGTCACTGAACAATTGCTCGTCCAGCCAGCGATTAGTCGAGGGAACAATTAATGAAGCATTCGAAGGCAATCGGACGTTCATAACTGAGAAATTCACAGAGTGTACCATAAAAATGAATTCAGATCTTGTCAACAGACACTATTTATACATGCTTGTTGGAGTTGGGAATTTTTAGTCAAGCGTTAAAAAAGGGAATGGAAAGATGAAACTACAAAACAAACTTATAATGAAATTGAAGAAGAATGGTGGTGAGGCTGGCAAATTTATTTGAGAAACTCCCAACTGCGCATTGATAGATGAGCGAACGGCATTTCGAGTGCCATCAAGGTGAGAGAAAACTTTTAAGATACCCAATTGACTGACCTCTTCCTCGGGATCGGTGTGACAGTTATCCGTCATAGCTCCGCAAGTAGAACGAGTCAATAACAGGCAACAGGAGACGAAACAGCGAAATTTGACTACGTGAATTTTCTTTACGGACTTTTATAATGAACACGGAGCACGCTCGCGGTGACTTTGCGATGAACTGCGTGATGCTATTTTCGGTGGAGGAGGCACGTGGCTTCGACGACATGTTGCTAGGAAAATTCAAGTCGGTTGCGCGGCAGGTTTGTTCGAAGATCTCGCCAGTGGGTTTAATAGTCACAATGGACGTGACGAGATGGAAAAATATGTAGAATGTAGAGAGACAAAATTACTCCGACATTAAATTATAGTTTACGTAGGTTAATTCTCTCAGAGATTTCCATCCATTGTTCTGTTAACTGAGGAAAACGAGTTAACTCGTCATCTGGAAATTTTTTTATTTATTTATTCCACTTAAGGGGTAGACCCCATTGTTTAGAATATGAAGAAAATGAAATACATTACGGCACACGAGTTTATATACCACATAATCTAGAACTCTAAGCAGTTCAGGCCTAAACGCATTGATGTTCTGAACAAAAAGATCTAATTTCTCATTATAATTATTCACCAAAGTACAAATTCTGCAATTTGGATCCGTAACGTTGAAACGTGATGAGGAGAACGATGGTCTGAAGAGTATAGGTGTTCTGACAGGTTGAATAGGAGTATTAAAATTGGCAAGTGAAGTAAGAGCACTATTCGTACGTCCGTGGATAACATTGAATAGAGAACAAAGGTTAGACGATTCTTCTGATTTCACAAGATATTCCTCTGGGTCGAGTAAAACGAATTGATTCATAGCAGGAATGATTAAACTCCGCCATTAAATATACGATTTCAATTAAACATGCTCGAGCACTAGAATTCTCGAGTAGAGTATCCAACGATTCCAATAATCCCTAGAATTATTTCCAAACCCCTGTCGCTCTCACACCAACAAATCGGACATAAATAATGCAAAGTATTCAAACGGTTCCAATCTCCCAGCACAATCTACTTAGAACACAGAAACACTACATATTTAACTGCCATAATCGAGTCAATCTCGAATATTAAGATACAGTAAACCAACTAGTGAATGACCAAAATGTTGAATTTATAGGCTTTGAGATTAATACTTGAATATATTAAAGTATAACAACAAAACAACTGTTGAAATTGCACTTAAATTTATTTTTCTTGAAATTTCTATAAAAATAATTACTTATACTTATCGTAATTTAAAAAAAAAACGATTATAAAATGCTCAACGTGTAGAAGCCCAATAAATGACCGCATACTATCAATAAGAATTCTACTTATTAATGTTTGCTTAATACGCGTAACTAAAAACATGATATATTAAAAGTGCAACTACACTCCATTTATAAACACATAATATTTTTAAATTTATAATTAACATTTCTTTGCCTAATGGTCATTCACTGATATAGAATCAATTACTAATTGGTTAACCCTACACCAATCTGAACAACATACAAATTTCACGAACGAAACAAAGAGCGACGTCCATCGTCGTCAATCCCGGCTGAAAATACGAATGCTCGCGCCAAGCGGCTCGCCCAGAATGCGCCGGTCGGGGTAGATCGCAATCATTCCGTTGGCGTCGGGCGTCGCGACGCCGAGGTGAAATACGCGAGACGCTGCATCGGCTGGTCCAATGGGCACCGCTCTCCTCGCGGCGTCCATGCCGATGGCACATGCGCCCTTAACCCCACAGCCGACGCGACGCCAGCAGATGACACTGCGATTTCACCCCTGCTTTGCTCCTCTCGCCCTCTTCTCTCCTTCCCGCCCCGTCGCGCGCCGTCGTGTCCCGTCCCAGCGGCTAGAAGCGGCCACGGGAATACGTGCGATTACACGCGGATATTCCAGCCTCTCCGTCCCGTCGATCCTGGTGAGTAATCGTCCGGTTTCTCCGTATCAGCCCCCGCGGGAAGAACCGCGAAGCGAAAACACTCGCGAAAGGGAGGCACGGAAAGAAGCCGCAGCCGGTAGCGACGCGGAAGTGGACGCAGAGCCGGCTGGGCTGCCCGCCGACATATTGATTCGACCCGGTACAATTCCGCCCTGCTGAAACGTCGCGATTAACGGACGATAGCATCTGCTTTCTTCTATAAACCCCTCGAGAAAAAGTTTCGAGCGGGAAGCATCCCGGGCAAGTGGGAATCGTGGTTCGTTTAAAGGTTTACTTGAGGAAAAATCGCGAGTGATCTGGGCGGTGCGCCGCTGGTTCATTGGCGCGGCCATTACGCGAGGACGTGCGGTACGCAGTTGGGTCTATATCACTGGGATCCTCTGTAAATTTCAAACCCCCGACGGTCTTTCTCTATCGTGGAGCTCTCCCCGCGAAGGTTTCTCCCGGTCGCCTCGACTAGCAAAGAGGTAAGTGACGGAAAATCGGTTATAGAGTCCCACCGGTTCCTCCTGTCGGCTTAACCTCCTCGTTTCCGCGAGTATTGCATCACGAGAGCGGCGAATTGCGTGTTTGGGATCTAGCGAGCGCGGCTCTGATCGTGCAAGGGATATTAGCGTGTGATTTGTCAGGAGGCTTCTGATTCATTGGGGAGGAAGGTGCGCGAGTGTCCCGGGGACGCCAGAATCGCGAGCTCGGAGCCGCTGGTCAGCGAAATGGCTGCTCTCCACAGCCGCTCTGACTATTATTAGAAGAGATGTTGCTGAATTGCTTTCGCGGTAATTTGGATGTGTGATGAACGGACGCGGTGTGGGGAGGTTTCTTGCGGTTAATTGGAGTAGTTTCGTCGGGAGGATTTTTAGGGGCTAGTTTCAGGGGTGAATGGCTGGAGGAATATCGATCGAGCCGGTAGTGGGTCGCGAGGACGACGTTCCATGGGGGTGAAATCGGGGCTCGGTGATCCTATTCGCTCTTGGAGTCTACCTCTTTCTCTCTCTCCCACTCCCTCTTCCTCCCTCTCGGCTTTTTTTTGAGGATTCGACCGAATAAGCGCGCACACTCGCGGCTACTTGTATTTTCGACGTGGCCCGCGTGTCGCTCGCTCGACGAATCAATACCCTTCGAGGGCCGCGAGCTAGTCTTCGTTGACACGTAAATATTAATCGTCTTCTCCCGATATACATGTGCATGCACGGCCGTCGATAACGTGCAACGAACTCTGACCACCTACCCCGCCGGGAAAACAACGGCGGTGATAAATATGTTCGATCAACGTGATCCCTGAAGAGCCGGCTTGTAATCCGATTGGCAGCTAATAATCGCGGTTGTCCAGGGTAATCGAATATTTACATAGGTCTCGGTGAAAGCGTGGTAAGGATTCGGTGATGACGGGAGCGGTTCGTGAAAGATCGAGTGTAGTTATTCGTTGTCAATGCTGAGGTAAGATAGGTACTTTGTTTTGGAGAATTCGCGGTGAGAATGTTTTGCGAGGGGGGGTTCTTTTTCGAAATTTGTGGCGACTTGTAAGTGACTTTTGATATTTAGAGTGAATTGCTTGTTTGATAGAAATGTTAAGAGTTTTAGAGAGAGATTAGGAGTTTCTGTTTTATAATTCTTTGATTGTATGTACAAAGGATAGTAAATGTCTCCGGATTTGATTGAATGGAGTTAGTGAAAGTATTTGCACTTTGCTAAATGCATCACGAACGCCATCTGATAATTAGTTTACCAAGGTGACTGGTCGTAGGAAAAATATTAATATTAATATTAGTAATATGTTGATGGGGAAGGACCTTTGCGCGGTTGAACTTACAGCGCCAGTAGTAGAAACCAACGTATGGTCAGCCGGGGCAACCAATCCCGATATCTCGTCCCGAATTAATCTTTCGGTGTATTCATGTCTGGTGGACCCACAGCGAACAGCACTCTGTTGATATCGAATTCCATTTGGTCACTAATGATGCACGCAGCCAATTACACGCACGTGGAAAGGGACATACTTTGGGCGACGCGATAAATTAAGGGGTCTTCCTAGTGTGACGCTTGAAAAACACTTAATCTTTCGAGAATTAAAAAACTTGTTACTAAAAGATTTATACTGTAACCTTTTAACACTGAAAAAAATTTGTAAGTAATAGTATGCATTTATAGCGGAATAGGAGCATCGCCAAGAGAACAATATCATTTCGGATGCCAGACCTGATTGCCAAAAACCAAATATATCAGGCACACTCAGTAGACATTAGGTACTTTATCGGTTTGAACTGGAATTTTGTAAATATTTGCAAAATTCATTACTATGACCAACAAAATTTTAATTTTCTTTTGCTAAAATTGATAAAAAGTTTTTGAAATATTACCATTTCTCAGAGGTAGGTTTTCCTATACGCGACTGGACGCAACGTCAAAAAATTCAAAGTCGATATTCTCGAAAACGAAGGGCAATATCAAAAAATTGTATTCCTTTTTCTGGACTTATTTACTTATTATGAGTGCAAAAGAAACAGTAACTTTTTTTTACATCGCGCTTCATTTTCGAGAAAATCGTCTTCGAATTTCTTGACGCTGCATCCAGACGCGTATAGGAAAACACCTTAACTCTTTTGCTGCGTATTTAAATTTTCGGATCATTCTTGAAAAGTGTCAATATTACATCAATAAAAAAATGTTTTCAATTTTCACCCTTTTTAAAATAACAAAAAGTTTCTTTTCAAGAGAATACACTTTTTTAATGCGTGGACTATAGTCGAAATCCGCAGCAAACGAGAATGTAGCGGCGTTCAACTACAGTTGTACACCGCAGCGAAAGGGTTAAGACAAAAGTGAGACGAAAATCGATAACTATAACAACGAATCGATAAAATTCCCCACAAATGTAGCCGAGAGGCAGAGAGCAGACTCCCACCAGGATCTGTCGCTTGATCTGAAAATAATCGCCCCCTTGGTCGTGGCTAGCCAGCACGGCAAAGGATCAATAAGCGAAGCGGAGTTTTCACTTTCCTTGCTGTTGTTGCAGGTGCCTAGAGCGTCGACATGGGTAAGGAGAAGATCCACATAAACATCGTGGTGATCGGGCACGTAGATTCTGGCAAATCAACCACCACGGGCCACCTGATCTACAAATGCGGCGGCATAGACAAGCGCACCATCGAGAAGTTCGAAAAGGAGGCGCAGGAGATGGGCAAAGGTTCGTTCAAGTACGCCTGGGTGTTGGACAAGCTGAAGGCTGAGCGAGAGCGCGGCATCACCATCGACATAGCGCTGTGGAAATTCGAAACAGCCAAGTACTACGTGACCATCATCGACGCGCCCGGGCATCGCGACTTCATCAAGAACATGATCACGGGGACGAGTCAGGCCGATTGCGCGGTGTTGATCGTGGCCGCCGGTATCGGGGAGTTCGAGGCCGGCATCTCGAAGAACGGGCAGACGCGCGAGCACGCGCTTCTCGCCTTCACCCTCGGCGTTAAGCAGCTGATCGTTGGCGTCAACAAGATAGACATCACCGAGCCGCCCTACTCGGAGAGCCGGTTCGAGGAGATCAAGAAGGAGGTGTCGTCGTACATCAAGAAGATCGGCTACAGCACCGCGTCGGTGGCGTTCGTGCCGATCTCCGGCTGGCACGGGGACAACATGCTGGAGCCGTCGCCGAAGATGCCGTGGTACAAGGGATGGAAAGTGGAGCGCAAGGAGGGCGACGCTGACGGGAAAACGCTGATCGAGGCACTCGACGCTATATTGCCACCGTCCAGGCCCACTGACAAGGCCCTGCGTCTGCCGCTTCAGGATGTGTACAAGATCGGCGGCATTGGCACTGTGCCGGTTGGTCGCGTGGAGACTGGAATTTTGAAGCCAGGTAGGGAAGCTGGTAGGGAGAGAATTTAGCAAGTGGGAGGCTGACTCTCCTTGATTCAGTTGTGATACCTACCTTCCAAACATCTATTTACTTTTCTCACGACTTCAGCCACTTCAGTGCACCTTGGTCACCTGGTATATCGAAGCCAGATACGAGCGTTGTTAGGTATAAAAATGGGAAACTAAGTAGGGTTGATCCTTCCCAGGTCCGCGTTTCTACTTTTGGAGACTCTAAACGCAAAATCATTATGAGGCATCACAAATCTTTCAGATGTCTCTAGTTAGCTTTTATACCTATTATGAATTGAATATTTAAAAAGAAGTATTTTATTTTGCAACTATATTTAAGCTGTTTTTTATATTGTTTGTTTGCGAGAAAGTTTTAAAGTATGGCCCCATAGAGAGGCCCCAGCTTGCGCCTAGTGTGTCTTATGGTAAATGCGGCCCTGATCCTTCCTAATGTACTCGTTATACGATTAGACAACCTTTCTTTCCTTTCTTTCAACTTCACTCCGGCAGAAATCTTTCTTTCAACCGATTTCTCGACGCTCGCTCTCGAAACGTTCTCACGTTACGCCTGTTTCCACAGGTATGCTGGTGACTTTCGCCCCAGTAGCGCTGACTACCGAAGTGAAGTCGGTGGAGATGCACCACGAGGCGTTGACCGAGGCGTTGCCCGGCGACAACGTCGGCTTCAACGTGAAAAACATCTCCGTGAAGGAGCTGAGACGCGGCTACGTGGCCGGCGACTCCAAGAACCAGCCGCCGCGGGGGGCGGCCGATTTCACGGCGCAGGTGATCGTCCTCAACCACCCTGGACAGATCAGCCCCGGTTATACGCCGGTGCTCGACTGCCACACCGCTCATATCGCCTGCAAGTTCGCGGAGATCAAGGAGAAATGCGACCGTCGTACGGGGAAGACCACCGAGGAGAACCCGAAGAGCATCAAGAGCGGCGACGCGGCGATCGTGATGCTGCAGCCGACCAAGCCGATGTGCGTCGAGGCATTCCAGCAGTTCCCGCCACTGGGACGCTTCGCTGTTCGCGATATGCGTCAGACGGTCGCTGTGGGCGTCATCAAGGTAAGAGTCGCTCGAATCTGAGAGATTTCCCTTGCAGTTAACCACTTTCCGGCTTTGGAGATGCGAAATTAGGTCTCTTAGAAGAAACTCAGAAAGTCTCTTCGAATTTTTCGTTACTATGTGTTTTGTTGATGTTTTACTTGGTTGCACTTAATTTGGATTTTGCTTGCAACTTTTTTATTGCACTATTGGAAGTGTTTGAATCGATAGTTAGGGTGATCGTAGGTAGGGGATTATAAATTAAATATGATAATATAGATATGGAGGGTGCAGTTGTTCAAAATTCCCTGTTTTTAGTGTTATTTGTTAAGAGATTAATATATGAGATACGAATGCTCTCGTGGTCGTTTTGTTTATCTTATACAAGGGCATCCATTGTCAGTGCGAAAGTGTTAACTGCAAGAATCCTCGAGGTCTCATTAGACTCTCAAGTATCCCAATTCTCGAGACTGACAGCCACTCCAGTTGTGCCATATCGGACGCTAGGCGCACTGCAGAAGTTCCACTTTTATTTGGAATTGCATGCTACGTTCAATCTATCAGTTTGAAAAGAAAAAAGTCGATCTACTCGAGCGGATGTCAGAGAATTAACTGTTTACTCTTCAAGTATGCCACCCGGGCACAGCAAACTCGAAATTACCCAAAATTCCTCCACCTCATTAGACTTCGTAAAAGTCGAGATAGTAGTATAGTACGGAGCGTTCTAACTCAAATTTGAGTTTTGGGGAGGGGAAATCCAAATTTCAAGTTTGGGGGAAGGGGAAATCCAAATTTCAGTTTTGGAGGAGGGGGAATCCAATCTTGATTTTTGGGGAAGAGGGAAATCCAAATTTCAATTTTGTGGGAGGGGGACATCCAAATTTGACTTTTGGGGAGAGGGGAATTCCAGATTTCAATTTTGGGGGCAATCGAAATTTCAGTTTTGGAGGAGAGGGAAGTCGAAATTATGAGTTTCGGGGATGGAGAAAATACAAATTTGAGTTTCGAGGGAGGGGGAAATCCAAATTTGAGTTTCGGGGAAGGAAGAAATCTAAAATTTGAGTTTAAAAACCCAAATTTTAGTTACAACTCGATACATTTATAATTCCTTCCATTACTATACCTTCTCCCATTTCGAAGTTCCGCATGCAGCGCCCCCAGCATTCTGCCCAAATATCCCCACTCGATCTACTCGCGGCCGAGCTGGAGCGCGTGGTATTTAAATATTAACGGCACGCAATGAAACTGTCCGCAGACCGTCACCTTCAAAGACACCCAGGGCAAGGTCACAAAGGCCGCGGAGAAAGCCCAGAAGAAAAAGTAACCATCAAGCTTCCTCGGAAGCTGGCAGCCCGCCCCGTCGGGGGGACCCTCCGCCAGGACGCAGTACGCCGCGGCTGCTCCATTCAACTCATACTCGACTAATAATAACGATACCAAAAGTGAAAAGATGTTGTGCTTGCCCCTGTTACATTATCCGGTAGTATTGAATCCGCGCATCTATCCGAATCTGCACATTCAGTTCACCCACGCCCCGCGCACCCCCCACATATGCTAGGTGAACGTTCTTTTCTTACGTTTTTACATAATTCTTACATTGACGAATATGTGTCCAATTACAGGTAATAATGCTCAGTTCCCTTGGACTCTGTGTAGTTAGGTTTTTCAATTAAATGTACACATACTCACACAACACACAAACACACATACACACACACGTACACACAGAAGACGAGACGGGATGTAGCGCGATGACAGCGATACGCGTGACGAACAAAGAGGCGGCAACCGGTCCTCCGCTTTAAGCGATCGTGAGCAGGATGTCGGTGCGATCGTCAATGAGAACCGTGCAACCGATAACGATCGATCTCTCCCCCACGACGCGATCGAAGGGATCCCGCTGCCTCGCATCCCCGACTTTTCAAACGATTTATTTCGAAGGATTCGTTAAGGCTGATTTGTTCGAAAGACTTGGTTGCCTCGCTGCGAATGATTTTATTACTTGTATAAGAATGTATTTATCTATAGTTAGGTATCATTAGACTGTACCTCCCTCCACACCCTCCCCCTCCCCTCCTCCCCGTATGATCATCCCTTACCGCGACTCGAGCGACGCTCCCTGTTCAAAGGGAAGAGACAGAGACCCTTTGACTGGCGAGAGTTCCCTGCGCGAGTCGCCTGTGTTAATCTCGGTACCCCTAATATAGACGCGTCCTACGACTGTTTTCACCCTTAGCCAGTATTATGTTGATGTAATAAAAGAAAACTTTTAATTGCACACTCTGTATCGTTTTTCTTCGAATCCCGTACAATTGTAGCTGTGAAGAAGACTAACGCAAGGACGCGAAGTAGCTTTCGTTAGTGACGTTAAGTAGAAGCATGATAAGTGTCATTAGCGATCACGTGCTCTTTTATCGGCTAACTAGTTGTACTCTTTTTTTCTTTCCTGCTCGAAGCGGCAAGTGAATGAGTGTATTCAACGAAACGTCTCACTGACAGTTTTAAACATAGAATTGTAAGATCATTCATTGATATAAGTGTAGACAGATTTTAATAAAGTATAAACAAAACAATGGTGGTTAAAAGGAAGTATAAAAATGATGCTCTTATATCTATGTGTGAGTAATTTTAATGGTAAACTTAGCTCGTCGTGTTTGTAACACCGATGTGACCCGGGGAATCCCTCGTTTCTTCGACGAGGAGATACCATTCTTCCTCGATAAACTGTAGTACGTGTTTTATCGTTCACTCTATAAGCTTTCGCCGTTACTGCGCGTTATTCGAATCAATTCATAAAGCACTATGCAATTGATAAACTAATTAATACTGACACAGGAGAATCGATACAGGGGACGAAGGTCCGCACCCATGCGATAAAATTCTGTTATAAGAATTCACGTGACAAAGTGACAGTCAATTGATTCTGGAGATGAAAAAGGCCGCTGTTCTCGGTACATTCGTAGTTTATGTTAACCATTCGTATGTATCAATAAAAAGTACTTCTTTTTAAAGGATTATCTTCTTAGATGATCGTTTCATTGATCCTTACACGATCATGTGACTGCTGATACCGCGCCCAACGCGGCTTGACTTCCGTTGGGGTAAAACAGTGGACGATACTCCATGAAATAACGGTGAAGGTCAGGGAAGCGTGGAAGCAAGGGTAGCTAGGCAGACGCGGCGGTTATGGTAAATATAATTTATTCCGCATAAAATTCTTCGTTAACGTTACGACTAAACGTGGTATGTACAAACATACATATGTATATATATACATATATATATTTAATGCAATGATCTTACAAGGATTTAGTGTAATGCAGGTCTTGGTCAGTCTTTAATTGCCGAGGCCCGTTCTGCCGGGGCGTCGGGCAGACTTCGATCCCTCTTGTTGCGATCGAAACGTGACACAATAATTTCTCGCAGAAACTAAAAACACTTTCATCGTACGTACGGGTATGATCACATAAATGGAATTCGTAAATGAAAATCTGTAGGCACTTCTGGTCAGCTAGCTTGCGCTTCGAAGAAGAAATAGAACGATTTCGCCGGCCCATTGAACGTGGCTGCGCGCGATTACTGTTCACGCTGCAGAGACTCCAAGTTGCATGCTCGTTGGGTGGGTAAGGGATGGAAAGGGATTCGGGGAGCTTAATACTAATTGGCAAACGTCAGTGACGGAGCCTGGGGTTCTGACGACACGTTTATCGAGCCGGGGAGAGAAGAGATAAAAAGGCAAAGCTAGGAAGGACAGACGGGACGGATGGAGAAGGATGCGAACCACAGCAGAAGAGGAAGAAAATTGGGGGAGAGTGGGATTCGACTGCGACGATATTGACGAAAGAAAAGGCACACCGAAGCTAAAGCAACCCGGGCCATCGCGCCCTAATACTCTCTATCTCTACCTGCGACGTCTACGTCGCTGGTTCTCGCGAACCTCGTAAATGCTAAGACAACCCACAGCCTCGGTATAATATACAAAAACTATCCTCGACACCTTCTTCGTGAAACACAGTACGGTACGGTACAGCGTCGGATTCTTACAACTAAAGAACCAGAAAGAAAACGGAATCCGGGGCGCCGCGAAGGGCGCCGGTCCGCGAAGTTCAATCTAACCTTCTGACAAATACTTCGTCCAATTTTATCTTGGGCCCGACGACAGTGTTTCATTGTCGCCCGACGTACAGCTTTAACAGCAGCGTTCGTGGCTTTTAAACGCATGAACACACCCTATATACGTGTATTGTCGAGCAACGCGACCGAGTATCATGGGACCACATTCACGGAGTCCCCACCGTCGTTTAACATTTATGTCTGCTGCTGATGAGGAGGGCTATGGTGGTCCGACCACGCTGGCGGGGTTGAGTGGTTGAAGTTCACCGATATCGTCACCGGATGGAGGACCGTGTCTGGTCCAGTGTCCGGGATGAAGCTTAGGTGAGGCCTCAGCACGGCCGCTTCGACGGTCAGCGGGACGTAGAAGGCGCCACCGTCGTGTAGGGCGAAGATTGGCACTCCGTGAGAGGAAGATGGCCTCTCGGTGCTGGTTGCTGGAGGCGGGCTGGACTTTATCCTCTCCGCGGAGAACCTTTGCTTGATGGAGCTCTTGAACTTGTAATTGGAAGGCTTGCAGCTGGCGGTCGGTGGCGTGCTGTGCGAATGGTTGCTGTGATTACTGTCGTCGCTCACGATCACCGGTGGTGGTATGATACTGGAGCGTAGAGGGCGCTCTGGGTCACCGAACGAGCTCACACCGGAACTTGAGCCGTGGTCGGAGTGGCCGTTCGGCTGGCACAGCGTGGGAATGCTGGCGTGAGCGTAGCTGGTGTCGTTTGCGGTGCCATTTGACGTGGGCATCTCGGGATGGGGGAATCCTAGCCGGTCGCCTGGAGTTACATACGTATTTTGTGAGAACATGAGATTTTGTTAGCCTGCTGCAGGTTTAACTGATCGGTCAAGGCCTTTTGTGGAGTGAACGTTATTTCATCAACTACCTCCTGCTTTTCAAAGCTATCTACCTTCGGATGGGGTAACTTTTATCACAAAACTAGATTTTAAAACAAGTTCAGCTAGTATCTATTGTAGAACAGGTGTTTTGTGTTCTTAGACCAAGTGCCTTGGATAGCTTTCATTGCCTACTTTAAGATTCATTTTGTTGGAGAATAATACCATTTGTTTTACAATCTAGGTTTGTGGTCAAAGTTACTCCATTTGGCAGTACGTGTCCTGACTTTCGGTGGGCGTTATTGAACTTCTACGAGTGTCTATCATCATGTAGCAATATTTTTGTTCTTACCTTTGTTCTTAGGTAATGTATGAAATAATAGGAACGTAGAAAGTTAAACTATTAATTAGAAATTCAGTTTACAAACTTAGACAACCAAAAATTTTGCAGCGAACCTTACGTGCTTGGGGTCACGACTGACCCGAGGATACCAGTTAAGGGATAAGCTAGAGAACCTTTGTTTACCGTTACTTCGCAACAGGCAATGAATAAACTAGGAGATCATAATAAATACAAATAGCAGCTGAGTGATACGTAGAAGTTCTCCCGGCACCCTAATGGCCCCGATCAGTTAATCAAGCCAAAAGTGGTAATCTTCTCTGTTTCATCGTGTCGATTACTTACTGGTAGCCAGGATCTTGTCGCAGTGTTGCTGCAGATGGTTGATCAGCTGTACGCAGAGAGAGTCCCTGGCGAAGAAGCCTTCAACCTCCACCAGGAAGTGCATAGTCTCGCTGAGGCACTCTTGGAAACCGAGCCTGTAATGCTCTGCCGCGGTGGACGCCACGGTGGAGTGCGAAACGCTGTCCACGCTGTCCTCGGGGTGCGTGTGCGCAGACGTCACAGCAGGGTGTTTGGTTTCTGAAGCAGGCACCAGCGACGAATTTTGTAAAATTATTGAAATCGTTAGGAGCCGGTGAATGAAGGCAGCGATAACCACCAGAGTGTTCTCCACATTGTTCTGATCAGTACCTTGGCGAAGACCTTGGAGGTGCTTCATGTGGCGGATGGCCATTTCGATGATCTCCGTCTTTTCTACCCTTCCTCTGCCTTTTTTCAAGTACTCAGCAGGTATCAGCCTGCTGAGGTCGGCCAGGCAGTTGTTCATGCGATCTCTCCTGCGTTTCTCGATGATCCTGTGAGACATTGGATCTTGCTGTAACAGAAGAACAAGATACTACGTTAAATAATGACTCTGGAACAAATTTTTACGAATAAAACAAGTAGCAATTTAATTTAGCGAGGGGGTAAATGAAATGAAGCACTCCAATACGGTGTTTTAATTCACGATTTATATATATCGTATAGGTTCGACTCTTTGAGAAATTAATAATGCTATCCTACCAAATATTATTTTGAATGTGGATAGTCCTAGGGTCGCCACCTTTCAGCAACTTAGGCTTTCCTAAAAATAGTAGATCTAATAGGAATTCCCAAATACATATAATTAATACGAAACAATTTGCAAATATTTTTATATTCAAATGTAAAAACTTCTACGTCTCAATATTTGTTACATCCTTCGACGAAAATTGCAAAGGTGGAACATATATCTCTACCCACTTCTACTATCACTCCAAAAAAATATTCCACCATACAATTGAACGTGTCATCGATTTATTAATACCGCAGTATCATTACCTCACGAAATTATCAATCATCAGTTAACAAGTATTAATTCTTATCACCACTGCATCGGTATCGCGGGAGTGTCACACGCGCGCATCTCCTCAGGGGATTCCCTCACGGTTGTACTGAACCGATATCGGTCGCATCACATAGAAACCATATGACGCGCGACCGAATTACATCCACATAGACAAATCCTCCAAAAATCCACCACTTGCCACTTCGACACCCAAAATTCCCTTCGATCACTAAGTAGAACCCCTTCCTTTTAGGAACAGTCCATATTAAAGCAACTCGAAAACCCCGAACAACCCCATTAATTACTACAGACCACTTTCCACAAATACCGTCAAAACGAATTAATACCACAAGCTTGCAACACCAAGGGAAAAAGTATCACCTCTTTATTCAAACAGCGCCTCTTCCTCAGTGGCGGCGAGTGCACAGCCGCATCGACGTGGCTATTCGTAGGATAGTACTGCATATTCAAAATATTATCCATACTATGTGTCACCATCGTGCTTCAAACCAACCGAAACACACGAGAAACGAAAAACTATTCCTCCAAGTATATATACTGCACTCAACGTAGCTATCGGATCCCGCCTATATCGTCTCCTTTCGGCGGTTCCTCCTCCAAGCTTCGTACTTAAGCACGAACACACTGAACGATACTATTTATCGTACGTGCACAGTCCCTTCGATCGTGTGCGAATCTATTCGACGAGACAGCGGCTGGGACTATCGTTCACGCTGTTTTCAAGACCGCACGGAAATGCTTTCGCGACAGTACGAACGGCTCTCGAAGACGCGAGACTGCACGATGCTCGACGATAGCGTGCGTGAACGTCGATGCTCGTAATACGGTGCGCGCTGCGATATGGCACAGCGAAGACTGAGATCCACGGCTGGCGGCGCTTACGTTCCTTTAACGAAGGAGGGAGATGTCGCTCGCCGATGACGACGCCGCCGCTATCACGTGTCGTAAACGCGACGCATTACGCCCAACACGTGAGGAAACACGTTTCACCGAACGAGTCTATTCGGGAATATTATCGCGCCGCTTTTCCTCTCTCCCCAACGAGGCCCCGGCATCCGTCGTCCTCCGTCGGTGGGGGGAAAAAAAATTCGGACGGCCACGGGGAGCACGTTTTTTTGTCCGTGGCAGGGAGCACGCACGCACTGCCTTGAACCAGATACTCGTATTCAAGAGAGCGCGATTGCTGTACGCACGTGACGCGACGCGCTGGCGTTCGTGCGAAAAATCGCTTCTCCGGTTGATGGGTTGGGATCGAGGATGGAGTAGGGCCAACTGTCTGCGGACTGGTACTTTGCCGCAACGTGTTGGTGTTTGCAGCGGGGATCGTTTGAAATGCTGTTTAGAGGCTTGAGGTGGGAGCCAATTCAGCAGATAGTTTTAGAATTGTATTCGGGGTGAAGTTGAATAAATATCGCTAGCAAAGGAATTAAATAATTCTGTTTTTCTCTTCGAGCAACCAAGCTAGGCAACTGAACTTCACCCCCCTGAAGAGCAAAAGCCTCATAACGCGGTGATCCACGATCCCTTCTAGCCTTAATTACTATCCCCACTGTTTTACGGCTGCCAAACTCGTCGTTGCTTGACTCTTCGCTCGTAAGTACCTAAGGCTGCTTGTCGAGATGAACGTGCCTGAGTTAGAGGATGTGTATTAAATATTTTAGTGAGTTATTTATTTCGCTGATAAAGTTGTTTATAAAGTACCGTCCGTGTAAGTCCCCTACGTGGGGGAGAATCTGTCTGGGCGAAAGTGGAATAAGTGAGTACGTTCCGGTGTGATCAGCCGGGAGCGATGATTATGCGCGTGAAATTCGAGTAACAAAGTATGGTCGCGAGACTCGTGATAGCGGGACAGATTTCGATTCCTCATCTCTAATTATACATCGAATTTGTTGTTTCTTTCGTGTTTACCAACTTTTTGTTCCGCGCAGTGGAGAGAACTGGGACAGATCTTTATCAGATTAGAAGCTCATTAGAGTGTCGAACTCTTATCTTCCTCTGCATTCCAATATACAACGCCGATCAAAAGAAACTTTCCAAAGTATGCGACAACAACACTCTAATCTGACAAGAAGGAACCATGTATCTCTACCTGTGCCGAATACCTATAGTAAGGGGATTCCCCAGAACAGGCCAGTGATACAAACGCGTGGGGTCCAACCTTACAGTAATGAATTATGTACTTACGTACATTTTTAAAGACACGGGCGCAGGGTTGGATTAAAACCTTTAGAGGCCCCAAGTACTTCAAATATTATCAGGCCCCCTTATACAGGGTGACCACTTCAACGCAATCTACAATTTCGTAGGGATTCCTGATAATTTGATTAAAAAGGATTTCGAACAGAAGTTAGATTTCAAAATTAAAAAAATTTCTATGCTGCTCCCCTTTTTTTCTTATTTCTAATCCAGTATTGCATCGGGGTTGAAGCTTCTTTAACCGGCGCTGTACGATAAAGGTGTCAACGCGTTAACGACTGTTGTCGAAAACTTCAAACTGATCGTGGATTCTTAAGTGGAGAATGGTTTCGCACTTAGGCGAGCGACGAAGGGGTTCCCGCGTCCCCGGCGGCACGCAAGCAGCGAGCCAGTAATCAGAACTGCTCGTTGACCCCTCGATATCGATGTTTCTACATGTTCGACGCGTCGCGAGCGAGCAGAGGGCGTTCAGCAATCCGGGAAAGGAGCTGGCTCGTGAAAAAAATCGCGAGAGAACCGCTTTAACGGGGTCGAGTTATCGCCGTTCCGGATATAACCAGATCTCCGTAGCTGACATCGAAGCTTCTGTTATGACCAGGGTTTATCGGCAAACGGTTGACCGCGGTGGCCCCTCGCGGTGTTTTTCATACGATAACTGGGAATCACCGGATTCAACAGCTTCCCGGCTGGCAATAACAAACCGAGAAGCTGGAGTCAGCGTCAAGGCGCGTCTCCGTTCGCGAATGCGGGGCTGGCGAAAAGAACCCTTCGCGCCACTCCTTATCTACTCGCGAGCGTTCGGTATACCGTGGAGATATAGCGACTGAACCGGGGCGTACTCGACTGGGGTGCGATGGGTAACGGTGAGGGTACAGGCCGCCGAATGTGGCCTTTGCTACTTGTTACTTGGCTGTGCTTATTTGACGTCATGTATATACAATTCTTGTTACCAAACATCCGGCCTACTTTTTACACTCTTCATGTTTGAACTTCTTTTATATAATGTGGAACTGTTTAAGAAGATAAGGAATGCATTCGTCTGTTTTGATGCAATTGACCAACCCACATTGGAAAAAAATAACTACTTACTCAATTTCGCAAGAAATGTGAGTTAGAGCGGTTTTGCTTTCAATGCCTCATAACTCTAGGACTTCAAACAACTAATATCCAAAAAGTAGATTGAAGATATCCCTGGGCGTCCGAACTAACTTGCCACTGAAATAATCGTTATTTATCAGAGGCGTTAAGCACCCAAGCCTCTGTTGCTTTTACAAAGAGATTTTCAATTAGTATCGTCTATTCCATCACGGACCCAACCTCTTAGTCGTGACAATCATATTAGAGTCCTTAGTATCCAACAACCTAGGAACCCATTTTTCAAAGACATAAAAATAAATCTCAACCATAGAAAGGAAATGGAATTAATTTGAAATTTGAAGACCCAAGACTGACCAGCCCAAAAAGAGTCCAATGAAGGACTCCGTTCCGTGCGAGTCGAGAAGATTATCCAACGTGGCGCGATTAAGCGGACCATAAATATCGAAAATAAGAGAAAAGAACACGCGCGTCGACGATTTTAAGATGCCGCGTTGCGAAACGTGTTTTTCGCTTCACTCGCACCCGGAAACGCTTCCCACGAGCGGCTCGCGACACGGCGTAGAAAACACGAGCGGCCTTGGCGGGAAACGTACGCTGCGATAAGTCCCCTAAGTTAAAGTTTAATCAAAGCCCGCCGAGAGTGGGGAGGGCGATCACGGAGGATCTAAACAAGTCGAGTTTAAGTGGGTGGTTCTAGCACTTATCGACCGTCAACATTCAATTCCATCGGCGACGAACGGCGACGGTGTAACCATCGGGACGAGAACGATCCTCCATTGCGGGGACGCCTTATAGCGCGTCGTCATCATTAACGAGTGTCCCTTTTCGCAAAAGTCGTCTAATTCTAGACCGGTGGTCTATGTCCCTGCCCGACGAATGATCACGTTGGTTGTGGAAGGTATGCTTATGAGAAGAAACATGTGACCACGACTGATTACGGATAGCATACTGTGAATAAACACGTGCTGTTTTCACCAACCCTGGCGCAATTAAGCGTGCATTATTTCCGTCGCCCAGGGATACCATCCCCCATGGATAGAGCAATTTCGTGGCTATATTAATTGCTCCGAGATTAGATCCAGAAGTAAAGGAAGCCATGGTTATTCTGTAAGGTACTTGGACGGAAAACGGCCTCAATCAATGCGACACTTAATGGGTCTTTGTTCCCTCCTTGGGTTTCATAAGACACGGAGTATATTATATAAACGAAGTGCGTTTGTAATCAGTATAGAACTAAGCATCTCTTTATCATGTATATATGCATACGGAATCAGAACTTTACGCTAGAGATTGTATGAGCTCTAATTAAAGTATCATTTAATCTACCGCTTTCTAGAAATCAAAACCCACTTGTAATTGATTATACTCGAGTATCATAACAGAAAAGGCATACTCGGTGGACGATTGCAAGTGTCAGCCACTGTGAGCGATGGTCGAAAGTTTTAGAAATAACTACTTAGCTTCCTGTCCGCGTTACTTATTAGCTCAGCGAATCGGGAAAAGTTCAGTGTCCGAAATTACCCCTGGACCGAGATTATTATTAAACTCTCTCCCAGTTATCGTAGCACACGTGCGTTCAATGTCCACAGAACAGCAGGGGAGTCTGTTGACGATTGCCCAGAGCATCCTTCGTATTGTGGCTTAGTATCTGCGACGATGCTGACGTCACGGCTACGCTGGCAAAAAGGGAGAAGGAATTGCGAAACGAGCACCACAACAGCCCGCAAGGAGGCGCGATAACGTTGTATTAAAGTCCACAGCAATGGCCATTATTCGCCAGAATCTGTTGCCCGGCAATCGTGTCGGCTCATAATACGATTAACCTCCGATCGGTTATCGAGAAAGCTCTGTTATCGACATTTCGCTTAATGAGAGCCGCGCGAAGTCCAACGACGATATCCCATAAACGACGCACTTGCCTCCCATTCGCAGAAAGCTCCTAGCAATCGTTACGTCTACGTCAAGCCCTCGTGACGCTCCGCGAGCCCGTAATAAAACTCCGACGATACACGTGACAAGAGAAAACGGATTCCCCCTTTTCTGTTCGCGATAAGGAATGGCGGCTGCACGCAGGGGCCGGAGGGGGTCATGGAAACGATACGAAACGTTGCGAGTACGATCTACGATCCTAAAGCGCAACGAGCGTGCCGGAGCGTTGGCGACAGAACGATTCGATGGGGCATACACAGAAATAGAATTGACGTTTGAACCATTAGCCCATTGAGAGACGGTGGACGTAGTAACGTGTTGCTTTAGATGAATAACACTTCGATTAACTGTCATTGGATGGGCTGTTATCAGCGGTTCGTCAAAGAAGGGCTCCTTCGGTTCTGTGTAACGATAAAAAGCTGACGCGCGAGGAAGAGACCGTCAGCGTTTTGTTTCCTATTCCGCTGAGCGCCGATACAGGATTTAGCCAATCGATGACTAGATGGCATCACGTGCGGGGCGAATGTGCGAGCGTGCAACGGCACGTGCAAGTGACGAATGAGTGGTGGAGATAAAACGTATCGCTGCATAGGTTGAATCACGCGACTGACTGTGTTGAACGCGGTCAGAAAATGTTTCGGTTCTGGGAGGTTCTTAGGGTGACCTGTCCAGTGAGTGAACACCCCCCAGTGAGTGAACGTTGCTCATATATAATACGAAAAATTAACACCTATGGCACTCACTTCACGTTGAAACTGACACTGAAATTTAGACTGAAGACCTACAGATATGTCGCAAAAGCGATTTTTCCGTTTAATTATATCCGGTACGGTATTAATTCCGTTTATTCAACAGTTGTCCTCGCGACCGTTCATTCACTGGCAAACGCGGACATTTCTTACTTTACCAATGAATGAACAACTTAACCTGTCTTTTTTTCTCGTGACAGGTTTTCTCTTAACCCACGCCAGAAAATTAATTTCAGCTCTACATGATTATGATCTTATAAGACTAGTAAAGTATAAAATCAATAATATTATTGCAATTGGAGAATGAAAAATTATTTATACAAAATATCGTCTAAATACATTGGAAACCTAACCCCTGTTATTATCCCGTTCATTCACTGGGGTAACCTTGTTCATTCATTAGAAATTTATGTTCACTCACTGATCATTGGCCAATTTTTTATTTAATCTTCTGGCAGACTTTTAATGAAAGTTATAATTATCAAACATTGCTAGAATTGTGTTCCGGAATGTCTGACTTTATTAATAAAACAGCTCGCTTACAGCAATAACATTCAGGGGATTAAATAATGATTTTTGAATACTAATTTTAAGAGACATGCAGCTTAAGCGTTCACTCACTGGACAGGTCACCCTATGGTATGCTCGACCAGGGAGGTCTAAGTTTAGCGCAGACGCGCGGAGTGCTGATGGGCGGCTTAAGTCTGCGGCGCACGCTTTTATGGTTCGGCTATAAGTGTTCTAGAGACAGGTTGCTAGCTCGAGGAATGATAGTTATTTGATATTCGTAACGACCTTGGTTTCCTTAAGCGAACGCAAATAAAGGCTGGATATTGTGGATTGGAGATTGAGGTTGTAGGTAGAAAATCTTGTGCGATGGAGTTTCTATCTAAAGCGTGCTATTATCAATGTAGATTATATGAAATTGGAAAGAATTTAGTAATTTTTGTAAAATTCTTAGCAATTCTACGTCACTGTAGAGAATTATTTACTACTTGAGTTTATGCATTTTGTTTTTAATTGTGTGAAATTAGTATTTAGATTGTCAGTAATCATTGGAAACTTCTTTTTTACGATTGTTCGACGATGCACTGAGTAGTTCTAAGACCTACGGGAATTAGAACGCAAGAAGAAACGCGCAGTTTCTGGAGGCGCCGCGAAACGCCTTCGAAAGTCATCGTCACGCGCTCTACCATGTCCCAGAAAACTTCGAGAGGCTCGTGACTCGAATTATCTCGATTGCCCACGTGCAAATCGGGAAACGGAGAAGCCAGGAATACTCGAGAAAAAGATAGGGAGCGCGAGCATGGCCGACTGAAGGCGGACTTTTTCTACTTGGCCACATCGGGCGTACCTTAAGAGCTTATTCCACTTGCGTTGGGAATGAAAACGGGTCACACAGCTCTGTGTTTAAACACCCTTTATTCACGAAGATAAATGAATAATAATAAGTAAATAAAGTAGCTAAGAAAGGATAAAAATTGGGCACCAACATCAAAGTCCAATATATTTTTATAATCAGTGATTAGAAAATTCTCATCCCTCTGCTGTCGCAAATTTTTGGGGAATCTTTTGTCCTCAAGATTTCTTTTCAATCGTATTGATACAAATAGTTAAGGAATAATGAAGATTCAAAAAATTATAAACCTTTAGGGATGTAATGACGCCAAAGTGACCAATAGTAATAATACTCTGTCAATATTACTCTCAGACAGTTTAACAGTTAAATACTGAAACAGAGACTCATATTCGACATCGTTAATATTATCAATTAGCTGCTTGCTGTATAATTGCGATTTATGTAAATAATTCGCGTTATGGTGTCCAAGGTAAATGAATTTGACGTAGAACACGGATTCTCCGCTTAAATACACCGGCCATTGAAATTCCTGCGTGCAGAGCCCAGCCAGAGGCTTTAAATCACCGATCGTTAAAGGTTGATCGTAAATTTGCCGCGCGTTGCGAGTCGTCATTGGCCCGTGGTAAACATCCGATGACGTAGAAGCTGTATCGAGGCCCTGACTCACTGGCGGAGCCATGACCGAGAATCAGAGTCAGGTATTTCCCGACGTGAATCGCCGGGGTGGCGCGAAAATCGTGCTCGTGTCGACGGGCACGTACTCCCGCGACAACTGGTTTCAAATAAAACAGGAGAAGTAAAAGGAAAGGGATCGCACCGCGAGGATATTCCTGCAAGAGTTCAGTGGACAGCTCCTCGCGTTCGTCGAGGTGGTGTGAAAATTACGACCACCCTGCGAATCACGTGCTCCTTCTTGCGAAGGTAAGATTCTTCACTGGGAGACTCGGGACTGCAATTTTTGTCGAGGACTTTCGTTATTCGTCCCTGATTTCTTAAACCTCACCCTAAATATTTCCATCTAGGGCGGAATGCCTTTTGAATGCGAGTCACTGAGTTGGGCTGCTGAAACGAGTAATTTGATTGTGAGCTGTGAACTGTGAGCGGATCGTGGAAGGATGTTTGATTAAACAACTCTCTACTGATTTCTTCTAAGTCACTGAACTCTTAATCGACACTTGCAACGATTTGCACCTGTATCCTATTAAGTAGCGTATGTACTAAGAACTCAGAAACTACAAAGTATGTCATATGAGTATTTATGAGACTATCCCCAGAAATATGAAGAAATCACTATGAGTTATAAGTTTGCTGTAACGAGGTGGGCCACAGAAAGTGAGGCACACTGATTTCTAATTAACGAGGGAAGACTCCCCACCTGGAAGTTCAAAAAATTATGAACCTTTGGGTATATGTAGAGGATATAGAGCACATTTTTTTTTGTTGCCCAAATTCACTCTAAGGAGGTAAAATTAACCCCTGACAATAATCTATTTTCCGATTTTATGTTGCAATTAGAGAACTGTAACAGATAGAAAAAAAGTTTTCAGAGAAAAGTTATTTCTTTTAATTTAGGACTATCATTTGGTAACTCTTAGTTCCTTCTGTTCGCGAGTTATAATACAAAATCGGAAAATATCCGGATTTTCAGTGGTCAATTTCACCCCTTACAGTGAATTTGGGCAGCAAAAAAATTTTATAATACATACCTACCACATATCCTCAAAGTTTCATAATTTTTTGATTTTTTGGCTTGGAAATCTTCCCTTGGAGAGCAGATTATTAAATGCTCTACGCCACACACTGCTTTACGAAATACGTAGCGATGAAGATATCACTCCACCAGCTGATAAGTGAAGTGTCTTTAAAGGTTCGGCAAGACGATACTCGCGTTCCCTTCTATTTTTCACCATCTGGCGTTAAATCCCTAACAATACGTGCGATCACCCGAGAGGCTACACAGAACACCACACACCTGAGGCGTTCACACAGAAACTGAAGGCTTCGAACGATTTCGCGCGTGTTCGGTGTCACTTCCAGCGATGATCGATTGCCGACAGATTAATCGCGATTGCGCAACGCCTCGAATAGGCGGCTGATTGTGTAACCAGTGATAAAGATCGGCGGATCTTCAGCCCCCGTCTTTAGCGACATCCTCAATTGGCAATCGAGGCGATTTCGGTGGTATACAGTGAAACTATTCAGCGGCGATCCGTAGAATCGAGTCAAGGACAGCCGGGAGCGTCGGTGTTTCGAGCTTTGACGCGGAGTAAATTATTTTTAAGTCGATGGTAGCGCGATTCGCACCACGAAAATAAGCGTGAGCTTATGCTGCTAATCGGATCGACACTTTCGCAACGGGCTCGCGCCATTTCGGCGAAAGGGCCCCTCTCGCTTCTTCCCCAAACCTCGCGATCACCAATCCGCATGAATGAGGCGTTTTAACCCTTTCACAGTGCGATCCAATGATAAGGAGCTCTCCCTTGTATTACACTGTGAAAGGGTTAACATTCACCGATTGAAATATGACTTTTCGAGCAGTTGAAGTGTTTTAAAATTTACTACAGCTACTTCATAAATTTATCGCACTGAAATGAACTGTATCAAATTGATAAGCCAAGTTGAAAATTTCAACTTTCTTCTCTATACAAAGCAGATGTTCTTAGGAGTTTCAGAATTCATTATGGAAACTTTCCTATTTGAATTTAAATCACGTTGCAGACGTTTCAAATTGAAGGGTTTTGATAGGGATACTACATAGCAGACTCTTTATACGTAATGAGGCCCATTTTTTAACAATAAACCAACGTAGGGTAAACCAACCAGTGAATGACCGAATTGTTGAATGAGAAGCCCCAAAATGACCGTATACTTTTATTAAGAATTGTACTTATTAATATTTATTTAATACGCATAACTAAAAATATGGGATATTAAAAGTGCAACTACACTCCATTTATAAATATATAGTAATGTTTAATTTTATAATTGACATTTCTTTGCCTAATGGTCATTCACTGGTATGCGGACAATTACTGGGTGGTTACCCTAATTTTTCTTCCATAGTAGCTTCACGGATGACAAGAATAATTTGCAGTAATCAGGATAATATGAAATCATTTTCCTCGCTGACGTAATTCTAAAATACCTACACACCGACGGACGCGTTGCTCTGAAAATAGGATATCGTAGCGGATGGTAACAGGATAGAATATCGATAGGAGCATTCTGACGTCCGTTTTCAAAGTGTTAACCAACGCTAAGGAAACGTGCACGAACCTTCTTATCTAAGAACGCGAAGTACGGGAAGAGCTTTACGTAACGCAGTTTAGAGAGTTCCGTGGAGCAGCGTTGAAGATCGTCGAACCGAGCCGATCGTTTGAACGTCCGGGCGCGTCGAAGAATTGGAAAGTGGTGCTAGCGAAAATTAAGGGGTCACTGAATCCCACCAGTATTCTTGAAATTCTAATATAAATCACGAATTAACATAAACGCCTATCGATGAAAGCAAGCCCACTTGGGATTCCGAAGTTTCGCGTCACTTGGGCGGAATAGAGAAATGGGAATGCGTAAAAATCGAAAGCAAAGGGGATTCTTCTCACTGCAATCGATCGATTCGATACGTTTGATGGGCGCTGGAGGAAGGCGACCATTTCCAATCTGGACCACCGTAATCCGCCGTTCGATTTACGTCAATCGTTTCCTGGGCGAGCAGACTACAGAGCTAGAAGAGTGGAAATTGCAAGTTGAATGGTGGAAGAAATTTATTCGACAGATTTCGAACGAGTGGAATTTATTGAATGCTTTGGAAAGAATCTTAAGGGGGTATACCCGTTTGAACCCTCGGAAAATGTATACATTTTGTGGATTTTTTTACAAGTCAACGGTTTGATGCAGATTTCCCGTTTTTTTACTATCTTTACATAGTATTATGAACTACTTGAGAAAAAAGTTTCAGTTAAAAAACTATTGTTTTTGGGAAGTTATGCATACACATCCGAAAGTCTTTCGATTTTAGACAGCTAAACGGTGGCCCTGAAAACAGCTGTATGCCGTGTCTGAAATCAAAAACCATAAAATTTTCTTATAAAGTATGTCAATAGCTATCGTCCAATGAAGGCTTTTTTTATTCCCATTCCCCGTTTATTATTTATAAAGAAAAAAGGTGGATTTTTCTCTTAGAAAAATTTAACTTTACCTGTGATCTCTCACCATTTCTTTATTTTTCAAAATTTTCAAAATCGGCTTCGTTGGACGATAGCTAATGACATACTTTATAAGAAAATTTTATGGTTTTTGATTTCAGACACGGCATACAGCTGTTTTCAGGGCCACCGTTTAGCTGTCTAAAATCGATAGATTTTCGGATGTGTATGCATAACTTCCCAAAAACAATAGTTTTTTAACTGAAACTTTTTTCTCAAGTAGTTCATAATACTATGTAAAGATAGTAAAAAAACGGGAAATCTGCATCAAACCGTTGACTTGTAAAAAAATCCACAAAATGTATACATTTTCCGAGGGTTCAAACGGGTATACCCCCTTAATGAAACGGGAACTCTGTGTAATTGTTTAGGGTTAAAATATAAGTTCTCTGCAAGTGTGCATTGAAATCTATTTCCGCAAAAAAAATCGAGGGCTTTATTCACATTGGATTATCGAATATCAATAGCTGGCCTCTTTAAAAAAAATTGCAATCTCTATAAAGCCAGTTTTTTAGTATTGGACTCTTGGATACTAAAAAAGTTTGTTGCCAAAAAACCCATCACTTTTTCGACTCGTAACTCACTTAAAAGACGTACATAGGTAATTATTCCGATAACAGCAGCGTGAGCAATATACACGTCTGAGAAGCTAGTAATAATGCTTCGCAAGTAGCAGTTTTTTCCCAGGCAACACGTGCAGTACAGATATATAAAAAAACGAGCATTTACGAACGGTTAAGACATCTCGATTTTCTCGCATATGTTTTCCACTTGGTGTCCAATTAAAAACGTCTAGCGATAAAAGTGTCGGGCTAATCATTGCCCCATTAGATCACCGTGGGGAATCTTAAGAAAGCTGGATAATCGTTATCGCGCGCTCTGTCGGCCCTAATCGCCAGTGAGATTGCATTATTTCACCGAAACGGGTGAAACACTTTCGTGGACGACTGTACGATGTTTGGTCGTCGTTATTCGTGCATGCCTGATCGCGGCGGTTGCGTATCGTCAACACTCGGCTTATATAAAAGTGGCACGGCCATTGGGGATAGCACGTTCCTTCGAATGTGATCGTAACGTTGAATATTTCCGTGGCGCACCACGGCCGCCGGTGCCATCAGCATTATGCGCGAGTCTGCCACGAGGAACCCGATTCTTTTCTTTTCCTGTCGCTGCAATTCCACGAGCAGACGTCAATAGACCGCTGCTAAGTCATTTTAATGAAAAACGATCGGTCGGTCTAGTCGTACGTTCGCGGAATTCGAGCTCGAAGAAAGGAAATGTACTGACACAGGCGTTTTGCTCGCATATTTCTGGAGACTGAGGAATACCAGAATAAACGATAATAATAATGAATACTGTGTGATTTCTCTTCGTCCTAAGGTGGAAATAATCACTCTACCAGCTTTGGATCAGATTTGATAAGGTGTTCGATAGAGAGAATTAGTGTGAATCATGAGATGTAGATGGAGTAGGAGGATTCGAGGAAATATTGTTCTCGTGGAATTAAGATAGGGTAAATCCGGGAGACGCGGTCGAGGAGATATATCTCAGACTTTATACGTAAAAACGCGTTAAAGTACAGATACTTCTCTAGAAGCCAAACAGTTGAATGAATAGCGTCACTTCGCTTCCTTCTGCGTTTTTCTAGATTTATAGACTGTGAAAGGTAAATTGAGGTTAAACTCTTTTGTTAAACAAGGGGGTAGAGAATCGTATTTAAAATATACTTCTAAGTTTATTTTCGTTTAATGTTTGGGATAATAAGGTAGTAGAGATATTGAGGGACAATGCAGCTAAAGTATTTAGCCATATTAACTCTTCCTCTCAAAACTAACGAGAAGACCATCTCTCGCTGCAGAAAGGAGAGATGGTTGAGTTATGATTTTTTATTATTTTATTATTATTTTTGTTTTATTCACTTTTGTATTCATTTGCCTTGCTTATCACCGGTAGGTAGTTCACTTTTTCTTTTCTGTGTTCTTTACTTGTTTAGCGTAAACAAATTAAATATCAATGAATCTGTACTTGTATTCAGTCATAAATAATTTTGCTTTCTTCTTTGTTATTTTTCCATGAATAATTATGTGAGTGGTCTCTGCCAACGACGAAAACCATTTCTCCCGGCACCTCGGGAGAGGTGGTCAGATGGCATGACATCAGTTTTCAACCTGATTTACAGTACATATTATGTTAAAGCAAATATCGACGAGTTTTTCTGAATCAGCATAAAACTCTGAACATATTAGGTTTGTTCTGATAAAACAAGTAATATCTGTATTAGTTTTAATAGCCATTTTATATTAGGCCGACCGCGTCTCCCGGATTTACCCCACGTAAAATCTAAAGTAATCATAGACTCGCGTTTCGTATATTTAAGTTATGACTCATTTCGGTACGTAAAGCCTACTATCTTGCCTAAATTCAAAGGTTACGTGACGAAACTCACAACTTAATCTCCCCATGCTTTCCCCGCTATCTACACTTCCCCGACAGTTCAAGAACCACCGAAGTCTGTGACAAATCAAGCCCCATCGAAAGATTCGGTAAAGTCTGAAGAACCTGGGGAGTTATTTCCGCAGAATGCTACATGAGAGCAATTGAAGGTGTGAAACGTGTGGGAGAGCGACGAAAGGTATCGTGCAAGTGAATGAACTTCCGTTCCTCGAACACTTCTAAGAACAATCTTTCACAAATATAACGTTGGAATAAAGCCACGCCCTAAAATCCCACCTACGCCATCTTCACAAAATATTAAACCAAATGCCAATCCTGTGCAATCGTACCACCTCCGCCATTCACTATAACAATCAAAACAACAATTTCCAATCCCCTGTAAAATCTCACCGTGCAAGTCCCTCGGCGTGAAAACGCGCCGACGCCGCGCAGCTCTGAAAGCCTTCGCAACAACCTCGTTCCTCCTTCCTAATCAACAGGTGACTGTAAAAAAAAGTGTATCAACCCACACTCGCCCCACGCTTTCACCCATAATTCCCATCCATTCCCCTTTACCCACGCTCGCCTCTTGGACTTATCGTAACCAACGCCGCTGCGAGCGACCAGGGAAAAACGGAGGCCGAGAATCTCTGGGCGCAGGTCGCGGCAACACGTGCGGACGAATCACTCGTGCGTGCGTGCATGCGTCGGCCGCAAGCGACGCGATCGCCGCGCGCATGGAATTGTGCAAGCTGCCTTGAAAGATCGGCCCGCTCGACGTTCGGCGACGAGACGGCCAGGCGATATCCGTGCCACGTTGTCGCCACGATCCACGAAGTCCTCTCTACCCTGCCAAAAGTGGCGTTCGACGTTCCCGTTCTTTCTCGACGCCGCGCGATGCCAGAAGCCGAACGTGCTCGTTACACGTGATCCGATGCAATTACCAAACAGAAGCGTGCGCACACGTACGCGCGCATATGTGTAAGAGAAGTCTTTCCATCGTGTCACTACCTTGCCGCGTGCTCGTCGCGTGTAAATATGTATGCATTCATTCCCAACGACCCTCCCACGTTTTTCTGCGGGTCTATGATCATCTGATCACGTTTTATTGAGACGGTTTCTTCCGACAGATATGTAATACCGATCGCACGACTATGACGATTCGCGGTCAGCGATATCGCGCGACGATTAACGAGCCTGGATCGATTACTTTGGTTGTATAGCTTCTGGTTGGATGCGGGGATGAAAGTATCGGTGATTAATAGGTTGAGCGTCAAGCGTGAATCGGGTAGGGGTCTTGCGGGAGCAAAATTCACGGACTGTTGCGCGACGAGTCGGGGGATTGATACTTGATTCGATCACATCCTTGAGTGTTCGCACTCGTCTGGCTTGATAGTATGAACGCTCAGGGATGTGATCGAATCGGGGATGGAGCGTGAGCGGATGGATAGTGTGGATCGAGCTTAATCATAATATGGAGGGGTCAGAAGCCAATTAGTGGGAGTTCAACTTTCTTTGAGAATGGGTTACATAGTTCAAAAGCAACTTTATTGTTAAAACTTCCAGTGGGTAGGTTAATTGAGTCACTAGTTTTATACTTAATCAATAAATGAGGATGCTTAGGTAAATTGATCAGGGAATTATTAGGAAATATTGTTTAGAGTAGAAAAAGAGTAAATCTCGGTTTTAATGCTAATAGACTTACACTGATTGAGTTACCTTCTGAGCCCTCTACGTATGTATGTATCATTACTGCCAAGTATTTTTGTAAAAACTTAAAATCTTTCCTCATCAGATAAGTAAAAGGGCCGAAGGGTTTTGGTACCCCCCAAATAAGGGACGTTGTAAGAAAAAAAGAAAACTGAATTCTCTTCTTTAAATAAATTTTTCTAATCATCTAATGAATTTTATCAAACTTGCATTAAAAATATTTTCATCCCTCCATTCGGCTCCCTTCAAGATTAAATCCTGAGTGCGTCACGGCTTAGATATAATATGGATAACGTGGCAGTCAACATGTTAACACTGCGACAGGCTACACTGTGTTTTCACGCCGAGGGATGCAAATTAGCATATATCAATTCCGTGCCGATGCAGTGCCCTCCGCGTGTGTGAGGCAAAATAATATCGTCTCTCTGCTTTCGGAGCAGTTCACACTTGCCCGTTTAAATTACTCGCCACCCGGTAGCTCTCGACTTAAGGACACGTTCCACCTGACGAGATCACCGCCGAAATCGAGACCCCCCGCCAAGCCAGTGGCACGTTTGTATCAATTTGAATTATTTGTACGGCACTTGCACAACAGGTGCACGAAGCGAACACGTCGTGGCAACACGCTTCTGGCACCGTTGGCCGAAGGTATATAACGGACGTGCAACCCGAACCGTCTGAATGAAATGTCAGGGCTCGACGGTCGCCGGTGAGGACCGTGCGTTAAATGAACTCGTTAAAAGTTGGCGAAACGCTCTCGAAATAGACGCGAATTTATAGGGTCCGCGCGCGTACACGCGCCGCGACGTATCCGATTTCGCCCCGTCACGGATGTCACAATGGTCGTGTCGGTTTTCGAGAAACGTGACCGCCGTCGTCGCCGCCGGCCGGTTGCGTCACCGCAGATTCGACAACACGGAAAACCTTTCTCCATGCTGGCCTAAATACCGGTGTCCCCAGATTTTGGCGCGGCCTTCCGCTCGTCGACAAACTCGGTCGATGATGATCGATGTTCGTGCAACACGTTATATAGTGGTTGGATAAAAAGAATTGAATACTTTGCTGATAAAGAGGAGGCAGCTCCATAATTGCTGAGATTGCGATGCGTTACGCGAGGACTGAGATTACGAGAATACCCGGCGTACGAGTGCACCACATTCTTTACTATGATTACCATTTTATGTAAAGGATCCACACATTCGACATTAGGCTAATGATGAATAAAGCCGGGAATCCACAGGGAAGCTAAGCTAAGCTATGTTATGCGATGCTATGTTTTAAAGTAGTTTCTGGTGGAAACGGTTTCATAAGAATGTATTGAAGCTAATTTTTTTAAAACTTAGCATGGCATAGCATAGCTTAGCTTCCCGGTGGATTCCCAGCTTAACGAATACCATTGATTGCGTTTTACCTTAAGTGCACGATCATTCGTGAGTTTAAAAAATGCATAAAACTCACAGTGATCTTTCCTTTCAAATGTAAAATAAAGTACATGGTACACTTCAGGTTTACCATCAATTAAAATATAAAAAATAAGTCAACGACTCACCCTAGATACCTTCTTCTTGGTGTACACTTCGTCATCCTCAGAGGCAGTTGCGAAGTTCAGGTTGCCTTCGCAGTAACCCGCGCCTATTCCCATCCTGTAGATTTCGTCCTTGCAGGATCTACCATCCAGACTGGAAAATCCAGAATAAATGGTCGTGTCAATTAAAATCGATGTTGCGTGGTGTCTGTCTTCCTATTTAGTAGTTCGTAACTAAATAGTTCACTACACATCGGTACACTCAAGGGAAGTTGTAGACATGACAAATTTAGGGACACTGACCTAAGGCACGGTTGAAGAGTGTACGGCACGTGTTTACGGTTAGAGAGTTCGGTATCGACTAACTGGGGGTTCGTTGTTTCGAAAATTGTCCCCTCCACGCGGGCAATGACCGAACTCAACTTTAGGGGTTGGTTGGCTGAGCGCGGTCCAACCAAATCATAACACACGTGGTAGTTCGTAGTGGGAATGATGTCCAAGGTAATATTACCCAACACAACTACCCACACCCAAAACACACTTAATGGATTGTATAGATACCTATACAAAACAACATAATTTATTGCTTAGCTTGCGTCCAGATTTATCGAAAAGTTTTCCTTAGAGCTGATTTTTATCATATTGGAAAGAAAGTATGTGGATTGAAAGGTGAGGGAATATAATATTGAATCCGTCTTATTACATACATAAAATCTTCATTTAGTGCAAATTTTATTATACGTAATTCACTAAAGAAAAGTAACTTCGAAAATTACTACGAAAAAACATAACGGAGGATTTTAGAATAAATGTAGAAATTATTTCTATAAATGTAAAATGAGTGGAGATTTAATTGCAAATTTCGAATGAGCATCTTACTCAATCCACTGGTTGAGCATTTTCAATTCCTTGTCATGTTTCGTTGCGAACGTTCGCTTTGCCAGGGAATTCGCAATGGTCGGCGAACAAGTTCAGCGAGCGAAACAAAATCGAGAAGATTTCAAAATAATACCGGGGGAGTTTGCGGCAGCAGTCACGTAAGGGGTCGTGGATTCCTGCCGCGATTGCATCGTGACACACAGCGTTCCAACGAAAAGAAATTTCCCGCGACAGTTCCGTGAACAATGGCGGCGACGGGCAGAAAGGATGTCACGTTCGAATCACGTGCGCCGCTTTCACATTCGCGCGGGCTTCAACGCGGAAACTTTTTAAAAAAAACCCTCCAATTTCATGAAAAATAACAGACAATCAATAATTACAATTTTTACGCTAAAGGAATGGAAAACGCTTAGGTCGCGTAATTAGTTTCTAAAATTACAAACTTGAAACACGTGAGGATATTTAAAAAATCAAACTCCCTAACACATTCTTGATACTTGCAAATATTTTAAAATATTCTTTCGGTGAAAAAATCTATTCATTTCCTATGACCTATTCTCAAGGATAAACAAAATATTTAAAATTTTATTGATATATTACCAAAATGAATTCGGGAAAATTTTGGAAATAAAACTGGTAGGGAGGAGTTTTCGATATTACAAACAGAGATACATACTTATTACTTACAAGGAAACATATCGAACCCGAAAATTCCGATTTTAATGAAACTCCGTGCGATTGTAGAACATGTCGGAGTATGTAAGAAACGATTTTTTTTTCTGCGGAAAAACACTCTGAGGGGGTGAAATCAGCCCCCAAATTTTGAGCGATTTTTCATTTATAGAAGAAAACCGTAAATGGACAAAATGTTCAGTGTTTGATGCCGTATAACGCGGTGCAAAAGAAATTTTTGTACGTCCAAAGTTATACTCGAAAAACGAAAAATCGCTGAAAATTTGGGGGTTGATTTCACCCCCTCAGAGTGTTTTTCCGCAGAAAAAAAATCGTTTCTTACATACTCCGACATGCTCTACAATCGTACGGAGTTTCTTTAAAATCAGAATTTTCGGGTTCGATATGTTTCCTTGTTAGGTATCCTTTGAAGAGCTTCCTAACGCATAGTCTTCATTCTTAAACTGTACAGATTTAACTCTTAAAACTCCAACGCCAAATTGGACTTAACATATGTAATTCCTTATCCCAGCTTCTTACGAAGCATAGAAAGTTAAGTATCTACCTCTTCGACTCTATTTTAACGAGATCTGAACAGAGTGGTTACCACATTCACTGTCAAAATCGACCCAACACAGTTACGTTAATCCCTGAGCAGCAAGAATACCTATAGAAAAGCAATCCCATTTGGTGCCATTACTCCAGGGACTTCAAACATCCAGCAGTCACTGTCCCCGTACACTTAAAAGTCTGCAAAAAGCGTGACCCCTTTTAGTTGCTCCAAGTATTTATCTACAGTTAAGTGGAGTCGAAGCTCTAACTAATAGGTGACAGTGGCACGATCAGCGACCGACTCGCGGAATTTCTCGAGGCGGAAACCGCGATCAAAGCAGCATCTACGCTCGCCCACGGTCGTTCCAGACTTTACGTAACGTTTCGCAGCGAGTGTTTCAGTCAATAACCCGACACCACGTCCTCTGCCCCGTTATAGATTTTCCGCCGTAAATAGAATCGACGGAAAAGGCACCAGCCGCCGCGCATTATTGATGATTCGAGCAATGTCGTTCGTCATGAAACATGCAGCTGACATATGCTTTGCCTACCGCCCGTGCAATGATAGCCCGATGATCCTTTGTCCATTCAATGGCATAAATATGGAGGAGTAGTTTCACTTATAAAAGTCAATCGTGCCATTACTAAATACTTCCCTCCACGCTTGTACCATTGCAATTTAGTTCTATCAGTGTGGAAAAATTAATTCGTATTTAAATCCAGCTACAGTTTAAACTTTTATAAGACTCGTGCATTGGATTTGAATTAATGACAGTGAAGGTTAAAGATTCAATATACTGAGGGTTTGTGGTTCCAAGAGTGTAAATTCTGTCCGAGGTCGAGCCTCGTTGATGATCAACAAGGAAATCATCGTGACGCGACGGAATCGGTAAGAGCGCATGTAAGTTCGTGTTTTCTTTTTCCTTTGCTGCGTTTCGAGTCGCTGACGCGTTGTTTACAGGCGGCGCGGTTTCCCGCGAATAATTAATCGTGTGGAAAGTTTGGTTAATTGTGAGACGGTGCCGATCTATGTCAGAGGATGGAATAAAACCGTCCCCGTTTACCTTGCTCGCTCTTTTCTCGCGCGAACGACATAAGAAGCTTCACGCTAAAGCTACGTTCACGCGGATCAGTGGACACGTTGTCTTCGCGGGGTAATTACTATGCGCGCGTAATTAAAGTTGTTCAACGCGACTGACTGAATATGTACCCCGCTCCTCGGCAGACATGCCTGGATAAGCTGCTTCTGCGAGCAAATGGAATACCGCTCGTTTAGAGTGCGGAATTTAATAATCATTTTTGTATGCAGTGCCATTCTGAAAGCAAATACACATTTTTTAAAGAGTGCTAAAAGAGTAGGTAAGTGCAATTGGTAAAATTAATCTTCGCTGTTCTCAGTATCCTTTGTGATACTAAATACTTAAGGGGGGGATTCTTGTGTAACAATTTCCAAAAGTAACTGATATTTATGATTTACTTTTTTAAAAACTATTATTAATATTGGATTCAACTTTTTTCGGAAGAGGTTAACAAGAAAAATATTTTCTGCAAATTTAAAGATGCCTCCTTATATCCCAAAAGAGTTTAATCCAATATTAACAATAAGAAATTTTTTAAAATGAAATCGTAAATATTAGTTACTTGTGGGGCTGTTACACGAGAATTCACCCTCAAGAATTTATTTATTTATTTATTTCATATATATTTGTTTATAGTGAAAGCACAATTTTGGTCACTTTCCCGTCTGCCTTTGTATTCATTAAAATCGAAAGAAGCGAATGGTGAAAGTTAAGGAATTGTCGATCAAATTGCAACCGGTGATAATTAACTGCTTGCCACTAATTGCACTTGTCGCTCGGAACGTGGTATTATAGACAAAGGCGGCGCGTCGAGGTTGCACATAAAATTTCCCCGTCTCGACACGTGCCGAGTTTTTCTCGTCTCGAGGTGGACGTCTCGTCGATCACGTAACACGCGTATGACGAGCTAAGGACGCGGAATTCTCGCTCGACCGAGGAACAACAGGGAAAGAAAAAAGGAATTCGAGTCGCTTCCTTTTCAGTCGCGTTTCGAGCTAACGGGATAAGATAAATACCACTGTTACGTTGGACATGAATAAGTAGAGGGATCTGTGCTTCGATAATTGTGCAATAGTCGAATATTAGTAATATAAATATTAGTACTATTAGTAATGGAAATATTAGATTGTAATATTAGCAATTGAAATATTACTTAAATAGTAATATTGGTAATGGAACTATTAGCAATGCAAATATTCAAAATATGAGTAACGGATACCAGGGTGGTATCAAGAAAAAATATTAAGGTACCCATTGCAATACTGGTCTACTTAGTGCACCTATTCCATTTCGATTCGCGTTTCCTTCATAGAAAACCACCTGAAGAATCAAATCAGAAACCTGACATTAATTCCATATAAATTCAGCTGCAATATTGCATTATTTAATCCCACCTTCACCCAACTATTTAGTCGATAAACCACAATAACAATTTTCCCCAAAAGAAATGCCTCCGAAGAATCGAAGAGGACAGTCAACCAGAAGCTGCCCAGGGTCCCCCTGCCACGCGTTTCTTTTCCCACCTGCACGAGAGCTGCATAAAATTTCTATTTATACGTTATCGTCCCTTGCTACGTGACATAATTCGACTTTACATTACATAATTACGTCTATCGGCGTTACGCAATTCGATCGCGCGTGGACGATCGATCCCATACGTATTCCATAGTTACGTGGCAAGTAAAAGTAACCAAGAGGATACTGCTATGTGCTCTATCGCCATATGCAATTACACACGATTGTATAATAACCGACCAATAACGAAATTACTTACAGCTCTCCCGGAAGGACGAGAACGAATTCAACGATCGCTGGCAAAACACGCGACGCGAAGTTGCACGAGGACTCGTTTTTGCATGGAACAGCTTTACGACTCGCTAACAAGGCGACGATAATTTCATTGCACATTCAACCCGCCCAACGCGTGATTATACGAGGATGCGTGATTATACGAGAATACATGAGATCCTTACTTATTATATCACAATCCTTTTTGCATCGTAAACTCCAAAGATTCACCAAAGGAAATTTGCATTCATCTTGCTGCATTTACCGCCTCATTTCTACAGTAATAAAAGGATTGCAAATTTGAAATAGCCATCAGTTTTGGTTACTAACGTTGACATCATACTTGATAACGATTCGATGTTATTAGAGTAATTAATCATATTGCCTCTGCACGTTCATCTGTATTGTTAATCGGTATTTACGTGTCCGAGGTCGAAAGACCTTGACGACACTGATAACGGATTGTCACATGATGAAGTAGATTCCGATCGTCTGGGCTCGATGTTCGAGTGCAAAGATGTTCACAACGAGGCATAACCTGAATTTTTTAGTATACCGATTAAAGTAACGAGAGTTATCTATTCGAAGAACTTATCGCTTGGGGTCACTTCCGGTTCCTAATTACCACTAGCGTTATTCCTGCCCATGAACTAGTTACTCGTACGCCAACCTAATCCCATTTCCTCCCCTTACCGCTACCTTTGAAATATCAACAGCGATAAAACACATGTAACGCTCTCGCCATGGTATCTCGAGAGAAAATGGCTCGAATTATTTTCCATTTATTGCGGGACCTTGCGCCCCTTTCAAATATCGAATTTAAAAGGGAACGAAACAGCGTCCTTGCCTCATGGCGGTTCGTTACACGATATTTTTCTCCGTGCCGCTCGCCGTGAATGATGTAACGTCCATGTGAATTATCTGAAACAATTTTCTGCATCGCTTCTTGCACGAGCGTAATCACGTTGAACAGGTTACAAGCGAGAACCTCGTGTACCTGCACGTGGTTGACATTTTCCGGCATGTGACTCCGCGTGCCCCCCCTCGTAGCCTTCTTCTTCCTCTTTATTTAATGCACCGCTCACACGAGCGCCGAGGATGCACACCTGGGACACGCTACAGCTGCACGCACGCATCCTCGTAACGCGACCGCTCGTAAATAAACGTAGTTAGGCGAGCCATCGCGTAAACAAAGCTAAAGCTTTGGGTATAGATAGTCGGCTGTCAAGACTTTCAACTACGGCTGCCCGAGTGGTCTCGTGCAGCGAAGCGAGGTTGAAATGTTGGGCTTGAATGTGCAAAGTGAACGGAGTATTCGAATATTTCGAGTAGCTTCGATATTTTGCACTTTACTTTTATGGTTCCTATCTAATTTCCATCTCTGGATACTATTTTCTTTTTCATGTTCTCTTATATGGTATTTATATTTGTTTATCTTCTTGTTATTGTTATTAAAATTTGTTATGAATAGAATTATTATTATTATTATCACAAAATTATAATATTCCATTAGATTACTCATATCCCCACCTTGAAAACTTAGAAGAATACGAGGGTCGTTCAGAAAGTAAGTTTAACAATGCTAGCGCTGCTGTTGGTGAGAAGGTAGAACTACGAAATTTTAGGGACGTGTTCTACGATCTAGGGTGACCTGTCCAGTGAGTGAACGCTTAAGCTGCATGTCTCTTAAAATTAGTATTCAAAAATCATTATTTAATCCCCTGAATGTTATTGCTGTAAGCGAGCTATTTTATTAATAAAGTCAGGCATTTCGGAACACAATTCTAGCAAAGTTTTCTGGTTATAACTTTCATTAAAAGTCTGGCAGAGGATTAAATAAAAAATGGGCCAATGACCAGTGAGTGAACATAAGTTTCTAATGAATGAACAAGGTTACCCCAGTGAATGAACGGGATAATAACAGAAGTTAGGTTTCCAATGTATTTAGACGCTATTTTGTATAAATAATTTTTCATTCTCCAATTGCAATAATATTATTGATTTTATACTTTACTAGTCTTATAAGATCATAATCATGCAGAGCTGAAATTAATTTTCTGGCGTGGGTTAAGAGAAAACCTGTCAAGAGAAAAAAAGACAGGTTAAGTTGTTCATTCATTGGTAAAGTAAGAAATTTCCGCGTTTGCCAGTGAATGAACGGTCGTGAGGACAACTGTTGAATAAACGGAATTAATGCCGTATCGGATATAATTAAACGGAAAAAACGCTTTTGCGATATATCTGTAGGTCTCCAGTCTAAATTTCAGTGCCAGTTTCAACGTGAAGTGAGTGCCATAGGTGTTAATTTTTCGTATTATATGAGCAACGTTCACTCACTGGGGGATGTTCACTCACTGGACAGGTCACCCTATTCTGATCAGTTTCGTGGGTCGTACAGTCTGATTGGTCGATTGCTGTGTGTTTTATAACATTTTATCATGGAGATTCCGTTAAAATTTGCGTCCAAATGTGAACCGCGAAGTATAATACGTTTTTATACCGGTAAAAACTTCACTGCCACAGAAATTTATCGAGAATTATGTTCTGTTTATGGCGATAAATGCGTGAGCCTGCAGATGGTTACGCGTTGGCGAACAGCGTTCCTAAATGGCCATGAAAAGTCTTTTTGTTTCACGATAATGCTCGTCCGCATTCGGCTCGTGTAACCCAGGAAAAATTGAAGAAATTTAAATGGGAAATTTTCGGGCATCCGCCTACTCACCGGATCTCGCCCCAAGCGACTATCACCTATTCCCCGTGATGAAGGAAGCGTTTGGGGGCCAGCGATTCGATTCGATGCAAGAGATCTCAGATGCCGTGACTCAGTAGTTCCACAAACTGGACGAAAATCATTTCGACTTAGGAATTAAAAAACTTGTTACTTGTTATACGAAATGTATCGAAAGATGTGGCGATTATGTAGAAAAATAAAAGATTGTCTGAAAATTTCGAAAATGACCTTGTTTTTGTGTTTTGGCTACTATTTCACAGCGTAATTAAATCGTTAAACTTACTTTCTGAACGACCCTCGTATTTTGAAGGAGAGATGAGAACTTGGAGTCTCAGTTAATTACAGGAAAATTAAGCAATAGTGACCTTTATAGAAGAATTACTTTTATGGTAATTATTCAACGGTAATGCCTCAATAACTAAAAACCTCCAAGTTAGTTCGTCGCTATCCCCCAAGAATTCTCATCCCTCCATCTCCCACTTGAGCATGCGCAGTGAAGACCTCGGTATTGCTCAGTACACCCACACTCCATTACACTACTATGAAATTATCCCTGAATGACATCGAGTCAAGTCTTCTTATAGCAATAAATCAAACTTCGGATTCAAAATTCAACATCTCCCTGAAATTTGCAACTCGAGGAACTCATTCAACTCTGTCAGAGTCTCGAGCACTTTTCCACCGGTGGTAAAATCTCCATGGATGCTCGAGCAGAAGGTACGAGACGTGAACGAGACGAGATGATTCTATGACACGCACGTGGGTTTTCTTTCGCGTCCACCAGTCCCGCTAGCGATCGAGATGGAGCAGGACGAGCCGTGATTTCGTAACGAGACTTCGAGTTACTCCATTAATAGCGGCTGCAATTACACGGATCCGCCCATCGGCACGAGAATATCCGCGAACTCCGCTCGACGGTTATGACGTAATCCGCCGATGCACGCGAAGCGTTTTCGGCCGTGCCGTGGCGTGCACACGCTCGGTTATCGAGCCAAACGGGCGAAAAGAAGGGAACGCCGAAGATGGAGGTCGGAAGGACGAAGGCTCGCTCGAGGTCGCTATTGTCCTCTCGCTTCCTCGTCTGGCTCGAGAAAGGAGCGCAGCAAAATATTTTGATGTCGCGGAGCGGATTCATACGGGTTTATTATATTGGGCTGACTCATAGTAGCTCCTGCTTCCCTTCCCCTTAACGCTATTTTCGCGTCGAGTATTTTCACGGGTGGTTCTAATTTCAACTGAATCCACTCTGAATTGGCAAGACGTCGCGAGGGGAATGTGGTGGTTTTAAATCCTGCGCTTTGAGACTTATAATTACACTTTGGAAATGAAGCTTTGCGCTGTTTTGTCAAATCGGTAGGCAAGATATCTAAGGAATACTTTTCTTTTCCTGGGGAATATTTTGGGAGATCTCTTGGAGTTCTTTATGACTCAAGTTTCTCACTTAACCTAATTCAATTTTTCGCCTTCAAATTTGCAAATTCAATAAACCTTAAATACATTTATAAAATTCAATTCCCTCCAGAACTTAAATACTTTTAATGGAATTAAATATTAAATAAGTAGGATTTAGTGTTAAATCAAGAACAAACAAAAGAATATTCCAAACTTCTGCAATCCAGTACCAAGTACTCTTTAGGAGAAAAATAAAGTTGCAGGCGTTAACACTTTGTATGTATATAATGGCACCAAAGAGAAAACGGGTAGCATTGTGCAACAGACATATTACGTTTCATTTACGGCACTGTTACTCGCATCATTCTTTCCGAAATATAAAATAATCACCACGACTGCGTGGCTGTTCCACTATCCGAAAATTTTCTTATCCAAACGATCATGTCTCCTTATCAACTCTGACAGTGAAGGTTCTCCTATATTACCAAAATCCCTCAAAATCAATCTCCCCCAAAAGGAAGCCTCTTATAATCAATTCTTACTCCTAGGGTTGCCACCTACACATTAAAATAAAGTATCTTACATTATTATACGTAAATGAACTCTATACTTTTGAATAACAATAAAATACGCGAAAATACTTTATTTCACAATTAATGATATTACGGAGAGTTTTTCCTGTCGTGAATGTGAAGTGGCAGGATGAAAGAAACAAGTCCTCTCCCAATCTAATCAAAAACGAATTATTTATATATTTCAATATGAATATTGAGTGCAATGATGCCATTGAGATATTTCAAAATACTAAAAATTTACTCTAATTTAATGCTAAAAATGAAAAATAAGAAACTAATAAGATTAAAATGTACTTTTAATTTGTTGAGCATACTTTTTTGTATACTCCACGAAAGCAAATGTACGTTATTTTTCTGTAAAAAAAGGTGGCAACCCTACTTACTCCACATATGTATCCACGTAAAGTCATATTATTTCCTACATTTTCGCGTACAGTCTCGCTGGATGGGCCGAAATAGAGAAACGATCGACCGGTAAGGAGAGGCGAGTAAACGACTCGTCTCTGACGGCTGTTAACCGTGGCACGTGCACGAGGCGAGGCTGTGGGCGCGCAACCATAACGTGAAAGTGAACAGCGCGCACCCAACAGCCTAGCAAGGTGGTGGGCAGTAAGGTCGATGAAGGACGTCGTGAATCGCGGGCACAGTTGGCGCGCGGGATATTTCGTGGCCGGATTCCGAGCCAATTAAAATCCAGATTCTAATTAAGGCCGGTCGCGATTTCGCGGCGTTGTTTATGGCCGCGCTAACGAAGCCGAACGCGTCTACTGTGTTATTGTGCGGTGGACGTGACGAAACGAGACGGAAGCTGACACGGCGATTCCGTTGGATGCGCGTTTAACAAATATCGACCGATTCAACAAATACACGGCGCTTATTTTCGGCGGAGTATCCTTGATCCAAATCGTCCGCGCCGTCTCCCGACGAATCATTCGGCGTTTTTGTTCGACCCCACTTCCCGCGGTCGCTCACGACGTAAATGACGGTGTAAAGCGGATTACGAAACGAATTTCATTTGGGGGACACGCAACTGGGGGGAGTCTTGAGCGGTGATCGTTGTTCATTTCGATTTTTATGTCGGAGAGGGGCAGATCTGTAGGTTTAGTTGAGATTGAGGTGGGACGTCAGGATTGCTTAAAATTGTGAATGTATATAAGTCACGAATTAATTGTGATTTCAAGTGACATGGGTACTTACTTAGAATTAATTAGCTAAGACATGATTTAATTGGTATGGGGAGAATGTCAAGTAGTAAAACTATTTCCCTATCTTTTATTTTGAATAATTGAGGAATTAGGGTAAACCAACCAGTGAATGACCGAATTGTTGAATTAGGAGCCCAGTAAATGACCGCATACTTTTAATAAGAATCGTACTTATTAATGTTTGTTTAATACGCATAACTAAAAATATGGGATATTAAACGTGCAACTATACTTCATTTATAAACATATAGTAATTTTTAAATTTATAATTGACATTTCTTTGCCTAATGGTCATTCACTGGTATGCGGTCAATTACTGGTTGGTTTACCCTATTTGTTATTAAATAGGACTGATTTTTTAAAATTCTTCTCTCGTTTTCTATACACTAGAACAACCAAGCAACTAAACAAAGGAAATCGATCCATTATCGTCTTACCTCTATCTCTGACGGCCCGAGGAACTGTTAAAAGATTAGCCCAGAGCATACTTATCACAGACCCTCCTCTTCAACGATAAAGTACGACTGTCTTCAAAATACCAAGTTCCTTCTTCACCGCGCGAGAGTCGATCTACGTAATTTTCTCGACGATTCGAAAAGTATTCGATAATGGAGGACGAGATAATTACTCGAAAACGAAAGCTTCGTTTGTGTGTTCCAAAGGTTTTGAAGGTAGAGGGCGTGTGCCAACTGGTTCGTGCAATTATACAACTTGACCTGCACTAAATTTAGTTCAAACTTGAATACACATCAGGCGAAGTTATGTACGCGAACGTCCTTCCACCAACTTTCTGCCAAGTTGGGCGCAGTCATCAGTACCATTCACTTTCACGTTGGGTTACGTGCGTTGCCACAGGCTTACGCACGCGCGTAACGTGGCCACGCAATGTCCGTGCCCACGCAGAGGCAACAAATAAATCCACGGTATTGATTGTCCACCAATCACCGGCACAATAAGCATTTCTTCGGTCGGTTCAATCGTTCCCACTAGCTGCCTTTGTAAAAGGATCGCGTAACGATCGAGAAATGCGCCGTGGATAGAGCGTATCGAAGGCAGTGAGCTCCTAGAACAGCGTTTCCCAATTGGTGTTCCGTGATACGAATTTAAGATCCCGCGAAAATTTATCTTGTAATAAAATTTGAGTACTGATAACATGAGTAAAGTATTCAACGCGACTGGAAAATTTGAAATGTTACGGTGGCATCAGCGCGCTGTACACAAAAAATAAATATAACTGTTGAGATTGAGGATTCAATCGTAGTGAGTTTGGAAAGGTTCCGTGACTGAGAAGGATGACTCCGTGAATTGAGAAACGCTGCTCTAGAATTTGACACTGAAGAAAAGGTTTTATTTTTTGAACGAATGATCTAACTAACCGCTTCAGAGCGTCGACGAATTTCACGTTTTCTATTGCGATATCTGTAAATGCGACGTAAATGCTGGAAATATTCCAAATATTTAATATAAAGGTCAAACCAATCGAATTTTACTGTTCACAGGTATGAGTTACGAATATGAAAGTGGCCCAAAGTTCAAGTACAGGCGGGAAAGTCTGAAGACGAAGATTCATTGCTAAATAGAAATTCTTAGAAACACGCGTCACTGGAACCTAAGAATACCCATCTCGAAAACGACGATATATTATTTTCCATCCCCTGCGTGAACTCAAGACATTTGCAACGTAAAGCCACGTTCCCACGCGAGCAACGTGTACCCCTGTCGAGACGTTCAAAAATAGTTCTGGGAAGCAAGGCGAATGAAAAATTGTCTTGATTGCCTCTGCCTCACGCGTCGTACGTGTGGGAACGTAGCTCATCGATTTCTCTTCAATTTATCACCGACACTCATCCTTCACGGTGCCTTCCGCGACGCGAGCTCGTCTTCGCTGCGAGGGGAGCGTCGGTAATTCCGATTGCGAGCAATAAATCACCAGCGCCATCCCTAAAACCGTTTTATCGTCTCTCGGGGATTGCGAGACGCCTCGATAGGCGCGACGATTGTTAAGCTCGATCGGGTGTAGCTCCGAGAAGACGGGAACATCGCCACGCGACGACCGCGTGATCTGTAAACGAGCGAGTCACGCGATGGGCCAATGACGCGCTCGTTTACCTGTTACTATTTTTCCTGACAGGCTTGTGAATCACCGGAAACGAGTACTAATCGGACGGAAATATCGAGCATCGTGCAGAGAGAATATTCCACGTTTCCTTAGTTAGCGTGTATATGGTGGATGTAGCGATGTGGAGAACTCAGAGGGTAAAAGTGGCAGCGCACTTGAATGTGGAGAGTCAACAGCCCAGAGGCATGGTTCGCTGTAATTTTTGGACACTATTCTGGGTAGCAACTGTGAAAGTGTATTCGGGGCCAAGTGGCTCTTTCCACCTCCTTCACCTTCTTGGTTATCCAGTCGAGCCTTCCATAAGCCTTTTCACGCCCCTTCGTTACTCAGTACTGAGCTTACAAACTGTGAGGACTGAGGTAAAAGCGAGATGTACCTCCTCTGTCGCTTCCAAACTCCCCGAAAGGCAGAAGTTTTAAAGGAAACAAAGACCATGGTGCTCGAGATCACAGCATATGAGCTGTTGTTTTTGAAAGTGGTATAAGTTTGCGTTTGAATCAATTTAAAAATATTCGCATACGTTAATCAATTCGGATAATGTTTTTAAAATTATAAAATTGTTCAATTTTATTGTGCAATAATAATTAATAAAAATTTTAAAGAAAATAAACGATTTTTTAGCTATAAATGGACTTGCACTATTTTCAATAATAACATATCTATTATGAAAAATATAACCGAGGGCAATTTTAAATTTATGTTTTAATTGAAGTTGGCTTTTGTGAAATGTATTTTTTAATGTAAAAAATAATTAAAATGTAGACGTACATGTCTTCATTACTTACTTCTTTATAATATAATGAATTTATAGATAACCAAGTATGAAGAGTAAATTACTTGGTTAAGATAACTAATAATAACAAACTCATTCATATTTCAATCTTATTTCTCCTTTACACTTAGCATAGTGAAGTATTTTTTCCAAAACATGGACTTATACCACTTTCAAAAAAAAAACATTCCTGTGATAACATTTTACAGTACAACTTCTTTTGATTAATTTATGAGAATATTGTCCACCATTGACTGTGTGATTGTAAATATAAAAAGAGGATATCTATATCTGATTAAAACTACCATTAACTCATTTTGACCAAAAAAATGGACTTATATCACTTTCAAAAACAATGGCTATATATTAACCATCTGGGTAGTTACTATGTACCATACATATATTCATTCCTTCAGTGCATACAGTGAGTGCGGGGAACGCTCGTAAGTAGTCTGCTATGTATAAAGCCTTACTGATAAGACCAGTAGTAAGCCCAGAACGAAACGCGCTTCTTTCCTTTTCCGCCCTCTTACTCCCTCCCCCAAAAACACAGAAACTCTCAACTATTTAAATCCCACCACCACTCAAACACCCCCTTCACCTCCAACCCTTCCAACCTGCCCAAAAAGGGACTTTAGAGCTGGCAATCGTGCAGCCTGACGAACTAAAACGGAAGCATGTTGCCCCTGTGTAACGTGACCGATGCGTGGGCTGATAACCCAAGAATGGCTGACAGTGTCAACAGGCCAGCACGTGAATAGCAATCAGCGTTTCGTGGTTAGCGTACGTGCACCGTGTCGCGCCATCGCGTGTCCGGCGCGACGGTTCTCGGGGGTCGCGGGTGTAATTAGGAAACCCACGAGGTCGGGACCGAAGCTTTTTAAGCCGCCTCCTTATCAGACACGCGTGGATCGCATAGCCCACGATCGATCGCACACGCGTTACGTTCGGTGACTGGGCCCGATTAGACGCATAAGTAGAAAGTCACGATGCATGGATGCGGGACGGTGTCGCATGCACGCGCACGTGTGCCTAACGGGTGACGGGAAAAGAAAAATCTACGTGACGGTGCAGCCGCTGACGCAACCGCGACGATTCGCCTGGGTATTCACCGCGTTCCCCATGTTGCGTGGCCCTTGCGCGACACTGTGCTTCCAACTTCGCGTCTTATCCACGTTTCGGTTGCCTTCTTCAGGGGCTTCTGAGCGAGGTGAAAGCAAAGTGAAGTGCAATCTGACGTCAATCGTTTCGATAAGGGGACACGATACTCACCGATACTCACGTTCCGAAAAGCTTATATCGGTATATTATTGATAATACACAGATAATGAGCGCGTTAACAATCCCGCGTATAACTCAGTGCAGCGTAGGAAAGCTTGGAACGGTTATCTGTACTCGTAATTATCAACGTGACCGAGGTGGTAATCTACAGGGTGAGTCACCTGGCTCTGAAATAGCTCGCGCCATGCCCGTTCCCCGAAGAGATGCTCTTCGAACAAAAGGCTCGCGATGAGGATCTAGAATTCCGCGGAGATATCGTGCGCGTCAGAGCCAGATCCAAAAATGTGCTGCTCGATAAGACCGTGCCGTGAGGCGCGGAGATTGCACGCTGGTATCGTCATCGTCGTCCGGCTCGAGATTAACTTGGCAGTTTCTGAAGGAAAGAATTCAATTAGGCCGGACGCGTATTAAGCTTCGCGCCGCGTGGGGATCGATCGTCGCTCGCGGTGCTAATTATAGAGAGTTTCTGCTGCTTGACTGTCGACGCCGGCAGATGCGCCAGAAGGAAAAGTCTGATCGCGAATTCTCGGGGAGGATCATCCGTTCAGCCGTGCAGGCGAACACGTGACTGACTGTAAGCGATAAACAGACCGACACGAGGAAAGAGATTAGCCAACACGAGAGACCTCTCCGTTTGAATTTATTGGCAGTCGACGGGGCACTTTAACGCATTGCCTGGCGTCGGCGCGTCTTCACGCCGAGGGACTTAATATTTTCTGGGAAGCAGAGAGAATGCTTACTCTCGCAAGGTGTTCCTTTTCTATGCTCTTTACGAAACATTCCAACGCGTTCTTTATTCGTATTGTAATCGCTAATATTTTTCGTTAACCCTCGTCAGGCGGCACAATTTTTGCAATCCTCAACTCAATCCCCTATCTCGGAAGGGGGTAGAGATATTATTCTGAAATTTGGTCTATGTAATCTAGACCAAATATTTAGAGAAGACACGAAACATCAGCTCTCCACGGCTTCTCGAAAAAAAGTTATGCCAATTTAAAAAAACGCAAAAGTTACAATTGTACCTATGCCGCCTGACGAGGGTTAAATGATTAAAACTCTCGTATTCACTGTTATAAAGTCTAACTTCGAAGTTACCATTTGGAGAAAATAAAATAGAATAAAATGAGGAAAGCGAGTAAAGCTTAGGCTAGACGTTGAAGAATGAAGGAGCTTTTAGTTTCAGAAAAAGTAGGCTTACAATTTAGACAAGTAACGATAAGCAATGGTATAGAAAGTATAAGCGCCCGATTTTAAATGAATCACTGTTCGCTCTCGATATCAAAATCGACTTGTTATTCAAGGATTCGAACTGGGCCCATTCTGACAACCCGAAGCAAGCGTCTTACGCAACAGAGCTCCAGCTCCCCCGACGAATATATATATAATAGTCATCGTGTACCAAGCTAATCAGAGCCATTGATACGAACCTAAAAAGTCTCGTAAATATTGTGAAACAGTGAACTCTTTTTTTCAAAGCGGTATCGAGCGATCACGCGTTCCTGGAAACTCTTGAAGCCAAGTACGTTCCTCGTCCACTGTCCCTATCACGATCCCCGGATTAATCACACGTGTCCGATTTCGTTCGATTACGCGGAAACATCCACCGAGCGCCCTCGCGAAAACGCACAGCTCGCTCGGCGTAGTGGCGCCTGGCTGGGGTGGCGAAAGGTCAGGGATGCAGCGTGGAATAATACACCCCGTTTATAATTACAATGTTCGGTGTGATTGAAAGGGAACCTTCGCGTGAGAATAGAACTCGTGCGCGCCATTCAAGCTAAAATCCAGTCATTAACCGAGGCTTCAAGTTCAATTCCTTTGCAATGATCGATAGGATTCTACTTGCAATTAGGCATCTAACACCTGTCGCGATAAGATTGAGCACTTTCTTTTCCTCGCAAATCGAGACGCGCTGGACACGCGGGGGAATTCCTTGCAAAATGGCGACCAGGACCTCGCGAAGGCCTCGAGGAACTTTCCTTAACCCGCTAACTGGGTCACTCCTCAACCAGGAACGCCTGTTGTGCGTCCAGAAACGATCAGAGGCGATCTAACCCGTTCCGCCCGCAGCGAGTGCTACGCGTGACATGATGTATTTGTCTACTTATTCAACGTCCACGTCGTCCGCAGGCGGAAGCCCACCGCATAGCTCGAGATCGCCGGGACGTGATCCTGGTTTCGTTGCTGGGGATCGTGTACGTGTTAATATTGAATGACTGTAAATACTCAATGAAGAAGTGGACGTTGCCTCCGCGCGAATTAGCAGATGCAACAGTCCCACTGAGAGGATTACGCGCGCTATAATTGGATTCGCGAGCGGGGAGAATGAAATGGCGGTTTTTAGCTGATAGATCTGGCTCGCGCGCACGGATTAATGAGTTCCAAAGCAGCCAGGTAATTGATTTTACTATTAACGATCTTGGGCGAGGACAGGTCAGGCAGTATCTGCCAAGGTCGTTGTATTAATAGTTTTCAATGTGGGAGCAGAGTTTTGTCCAACTTTAAACGCGATTTCCCAGAAACTACCTACGTTTTCCAAAACGGTGAACATAAAATTTCGAAAAACGCTCGAACGATTTGAATGAAAATTTACAGCGTGCTGCAGGAGACTATTTCCCTCAATGTATTGGGAGCACATTTTCAATATAAATTCTTAAAAAAAAGATAAAAACATTTTTCCCACAATAAAAGAATAAAATCAGAAACATCAACATAAAACTTGTTTTAATTTGTTTATCAAAATGTTGCTTCCTGTACAAGATGGAGACATCTATATATCTTATATCTTACAGATTATAAAAATGCTTTTACTATATGTTTTAGGTAATTCACCTATCCGGAATCTCGTTCACCATCAAACGGTGTATCGCGTACACGCTCTCACATTTATTTTTATAACTTTTTTCGTATAAATATATTTAAAATTTTCTTCTTGCGCATTAAAGTCAACGTAATGACGCTTAAAAATTAATAAAAAATTATCTCTATATTCATTTATTACTTCAGAATATACGATTAAAGAAGGGCGTGAGTTTAGGCTGTTGAGGGTAACCTACCCTCTTAACCCAATTTTCACCACTTCCGTATTGAATTGACCATTTAAAACATCCAACTCTATTCCATCATATCTGCACCAATGAAAAAACGAAACAATAAATAAATACATTTTGATAGAACCATCGCGCTCATAAATATCAATTCATGAGTTTTCACATCATCTGCATAGAGAGAATGTTAACCACATCTAAAACATGCTGGTACATGTGCTCCTTCGTAGCAGAGCAATCATTAAACTGTCACCAGAAGTTGGTAAACGCCCACCGCACAGGCATGTACAAATAACTAGCTAGGCTCCTTTTCGCACAAGACATTTCTGTAACTCGTGACTGGTATTTCAAACATATCCCCTTGGCAAGAATAATGTTTCCGAAGAAGATAAGGAGTGTGTGAATATATTTGAAATAGCCGTCGCGGGGCACAGAACTGTCTGGATTGAAAATGCCTCAATAAGTCTTCCCTGGTTTAACAAGTTAATCGAGGCACGTGGTAGGGGGATTAATAAAAATGCCGATCGTAGCCGATCTCACGCATGCACCGTTTCGCGCGGAGCACGTCGCCTTCCACCGTATTTGCGTATACCGGGTCGGTCGCGTAAAAATACTAACCTACATCGAGTCGAAGCGCGTGTCGAGCAACGTGACTCCTGACTTGCTGATTCGTGCCAGCAATCCTGCTGTGCCCCACCTCGCCGATCCTCGACTACTTGTCCCCCCTTGCACCGAGACTGAACCACCATCGACTCGACGGCGGAGACGCGCGAGTCGTGGAAAAACTCGTCGCTCGAAAGCCCGCGAAAATGTCTGCGCTGTGACGTAATTTTCTAATTAACGCTACACTTGGTCCTTCCGCCTGGGGAAAATAGTGTCGACTACTGGGTGTTGATGGGATGTTAGTATTCATTGGAGGAAATTCTGGTTGGGTGACGTAGGGGTAGGTTTTTTGTTTTGTTGTAATTGGAATTTGGTATTCTTGATGAGGTGTTTTTTTTTTTAATTAAAATTGAGAGTCTAGATTTGTCTTTTGGAAGGCTTCTCTTTTTGGAAGACTTGCCTTTATTGCCTTATCGCTTAGACTGAGTCAATCATTTTTTTTGCTGAAATTGATAAAATTTTTTTAAGACGGTGCATTTCTTTGTTTCTCAATATTTTTTCATTATGCTGGTTCAGACGATATCCACGCGACTACAGATTACCAATCTTTTTGAATTTTGTGTTTGAGATAACTACAATTGCTGATACCAGGTCAGTCATCCGGAACTTACAATTTTTTTTATAGTCTTAAAAGCTGATAGAATGAAGCTACAAACGTGCAATACTTGTTTCTTTTTTTAATTCCCGAAAAATTAAGTTTTTTCAGCCGTCACACTAGGAAGATCCATCTCCAGCATCTCTCGGAGAAACAAATTCAAATTAACTAAAATTCTTGTACAACGTTTCCACACTCACGATATTTAACCATCGCTCTTCGTTTTGTCCTTTCTCACATTTTCGCTAAGCAGTTCTCGAACAAGGAAAGAAAATGACAGGAAGTCTTACAACCACGCTCCAGTCGTTCTAAACACTCATCCTCGAGCTCATCAGCATGCTGTGCCCGCGAATAACAGCTAGAAGCGGCGAATCGAAGATTAATGGACAACAAGCAGACCAACGAGAAGTGGCTTCTTCATCAGCGCCGTGGTGGACAGAGGCTCGTTAGACCGCGAGCGACAGAGTACATTTCATAATCCTGCAAAACAGTTCTACTAGCGCAGTTAAATCTGTCCGCGGCGACCTCGATTTCGCGTTGCCGCGAGCCGAAACCTTGACTCGCTCCGACCATGGTTGAAAAGCAACTACGCTGAATCGTTGGAAGAATTGCGCGTAAGAAACGCAGAAACACTTCTTCGGGTAGATTTCAACAGTTATAGAATTCGAAAGAAGAAGCTCGAAGATCGTCCGATGGAAAGTGAAATAGATAAGCTGACCGATTCTGCGTTACAGAAAGCTATGATCGAGAATCGTTATTAATTTAACAACTGTATGTTCAGCAACTAGAAAATTAAAAAAGATTCGAAACTTTTCAGAAATGCAGAGTGATGAACAGAGATGGGTACTGAAGGATTTAGAATTTTTAGAAATTTTAGGTGTATCTGAATTTTTTAATAACCTGAATAATTCCTACTTAAAACAGATTTTCATATAATGCCCGTGCACGAGGTTATGCAGAGTCATGAAGATTGCGCTGCACGTCTGATCATAGACGATCCACTTCCCCTACTCGGGTACGCTTCAGTCTTCGCTACACGCGTAACGAAATGGATCTCCGTTCGAAATGAATTCATTTTTTAGAATGATAAATACTATTGAGTAGTTATTAAGAATTATTTCAAATAAAAATTGTTCAGCTCTGACTGTACACATTATTTAAAAAAATAAACGATTAAGTATACCCCCCGGGTAGACTAAAGTTCAACTGAACATTCTATGCTAATTATCATTGCATTCTATATAAATGAAACAATTTGTAACTCGTGGAATCAATATCCTATACCAAAAATACTCGATCAACGAGCAATTAACTTGAAACACAGAGGGTTAATGATCACCCCAACAGATCCAGATTTCAGCCCTCCTTCCACTCTTATACAGCATATTGATTACCCACTTTCAACCTCCATGATTTAATTGCCAGCCGACGAATGCGCGAACACAGCAGCCCAATTACGCAGTCCATTTATCCGCGCTCTCCTACGTTACAACAATTTGAAGTTTTCCGCAATGAATCATGTGCCCCCGTCGCTAATAAAATCGCTGTACCATTTTCCACGCCCACTCACACGTGCACGCGCATTCATCGGTCATAGAAGCCCTGCCACGCTGTCGTTCCATGCACACTTGCGCGCGGGCGCACGCACACGTCCAAGTGGCACGGGAACAGCCAAGGTAACTCTCACTTTTTCTCCGACGACACTGAACGTCCCTCGAGCTCGTCGCGTCGGAATTACGCAGGCCTCGGCGATCAGGTGGCCGTGTCGTCAATAAAAGGCAATTAACGGAGCAGCGGAATTTTTGTGAAGGAGCGAGAGGAATCGTACCAGAGTGGCGTGCCTCGGGCGTTATCGCGGGCACGTAACGTTTTATCGTCGAAATTTTCCGCCCGTTTTACCGACGTCCGAAAGCAGCATTATCTCCGCCGCTGTGAACGGGCAATCGTGTCGAAAGGTGTACACAAAGCTAAACCAGGTACAGACACCCAGGTGACAATCGTCGCGAGCTAGTCCGAATGAGAGTTCACTCGGCGATAGTTATCGTGGGATCCGTCGTGAGTCAATAATTGCACGCGTTTCGTCATTATGGCGGAAGTCGTCACGTGGGGAGTGATGTGTGGCAAGGAGGGTCTGATGATTGTTGTGTTAGACCGTTGGATAAATTGTTTCCGATTTGTCGGAGATTTCAACGGATGAAGGTCGATACTTTTACTCTACGAAGCGATATATTCCGTTTCTTCATTAGTAATCAAATAAAAACTTAAGGAATAGATACACTTGGTACAGGAATATTTCTACTGTTTGGATTTCGTAAAACACTGGTGGGGTTTGGATTCTGTACGTCAAGACGAATACAATAGAAATATTAACGAAATTAGTAATAAACATCAATCAATAAAAAACAGCATCTTTGAATTTAATATGAAGAATTGTATGTAATAATTTCGTGAAACAATTCGCCGTTGGTTCAACAGGCACTGCTCTAAAATTTAAGGCGAATTTACACGCTACACTTTGCTTTGGCGATATATGTAGTGCCAATTTATGATATTTATTTAGTTGAAGTAAATTCGATTATTATATTTTAAATTAACATTATTTATTAAATAGAAACTCAATACGAAACCGTGTACAAACTGTAATTACATTTCTCTGAATGCCTGCTTGCCAACCAATTATTGATTATGGATTGATTAGCAATACAATCTAGAGAAAAAAAATTTAGGAATTATTAGAACGAGATGCTACATTGCTTGCAATTTTGTTGAATAAACCGCACTGTTCAAGCAAAGGGATTGTGTAAATTCGCCTTTAGGTTGACTTCGACATTCTCGCAGTGGAAACAGACGCCATGGCCAGACACTGAATCACTCAGCCTTGAAGAAATTATTAAGTTTCATTTCCCTGGAAAAACATCGTTTTTCCCATTGTAATGAAGTCTAGAGGGAACCAATCTGTACATTAAATCTTAAAGTAGTTTCCTTCTGATTCGTTCAAGGATGGTCTCGAGCTAGTAGAAACAGGCATTAGAGTCAGACATGAATTCGTGCAGCCTCGATGAAGTCACTGGGATTTGTTTTTTCGCGTATCTATTGTCATTCATCACTGAGTCAAGGCCGAACACTTTCAGAATGTTTGTTATGGCGTGGAAAATTTCGGATGCCCGCTCCGCCAAATAATATATCCGCGTTACCCGCCAAACGATTTATCGTTAACCCGCGATTTCGTGAAAGGAAATGTACACGACCGCTGTTTGCAGCTCTCTTTCGATAATTCTTCATTATTTTGCAAGGAAAAGAACGGAAAGATAATACTTCTCGTTTGTTTCTTCATATCCTTCAACATTTATCGCGTGCCTCTAATTGAAAATTTTCCTACGTAAAAACGAAATCGTTGAACATTCACATAACTTTCTTCGCGCGTTTAAAAGTATCTACATAAAAGTTGAAATGAATTACCCGAAAAATGCATGAGTTTTACAAAACAGCTTTCTATCTCCTGAAACCTCAACTCCTTTTTCAAAAACGTTAATAACATTCTCAAAATATATTCCTACTCCTCCTTCAAATTGAAGTGGAAAAGATAGTTCGATCTCCGCTCCAAATCCTTTGCAAATTTCTGCAAGAATTGGAAAGCTGCATAAATTTGTACACTGCTCATTTTCCATCTCCACTGTGCGTCTTATCGATCCAGAGTAAAGTGATCAACGTCCAGAAAAGTGGTCCGCGAGATGACTGAAACGATCTACGAGCGTGTCGAAGGACCTTCGCTTCGTTTCGCGGCAAGCAGAAACGCAAACAGGGAAAATATCTGTGTCAAGATGGAGAAACAGAAGCACAAGATCGAGCCTGCGTTTACATATCGATATCCACGTGAGGGAGAAAGGGGGACGTTAATTGCATTGAATGGAACGGCGGTCATTGTCGGGCTGGTTGACGCCGCTACTTCCATGCGACCATAATTTATCGCTGATCGATGCAATTCCCTTCTCCAACTTCGTCGACCTCCATACGCGCCATCGTTATTGTTCGAGGATGCAGGTGCTTTAACATTTTATCGCCGCATTCCATAAAACGAGAATCGAAAGTATTAAGGATCTACGATTTGATCGCGTTGCAATTTCAAACACAAAGGATGCAATGCAAGACAAGTGTTTATATTTCACGCCGTAGGAATGAGATCGAATATCTCATGATGAATTTAATAGAGGAGTCCTTGTAGAAAATACTGTGTCAAACTTAAAAAGAAAAATATTTGTTGGAAAATGTTCTCTACGTGCCAATGGTAATACTATAGTATAGAATTTTAATGCAATTTTCTTTTGTAAGTTACGAATAGAGCTAAAAGGTGGTACCGTTGGTACGTCCAACGCCACTTCTGTAAAAACAATGTAAGAGCCAATTAAGCGATAGATAAACAAGATTGGCACTTACAGTGCCTCCAAATTTAAATGAATGGCACATTCAGTTTTCTCCACAACTAAGATATGCACATAGAAGAAGGTTTTGTAGAAATACAATTATTTTTTTTATGAATTTGGACTAGGTATATTAATACAAAAGTTAAAAAATTCTGTGATGTATTTGGGTTATTATTAGTTTATGATTTTATAATTGTGTTACTGTTATATGTGATGTATTTGGGTTATTATTTTGTAAATAATTTAAAGTCAGGGAATTTTTTCTCTTTTCTAAAGGAAATTTGAATTTTTGGCACTTACAGTGTTTTCTACAAGGAATCTTCAATTATTATCGCTAGCACTAATTGATCACATAACTAAACCCAACATTACATTACTTTCGTGTCTCTCCTATGAGAAGACGGAAAATTCCTTTTGCGCCTCGCCGACGACATCGAGATACGGAGATATCGAATAGCTTTACAAGAACACAAGCATTCCGCACGAGGATCGTTTAGATTCTTTCAATGAGACTTTCTACACCCTTCACATGCTAATTACGAAAGCTTCTATCTCAGGAGAAGCGAGCTCGACTACTGCACGTTCTTCGAATTCCTGCGCGCGTAACAAAGGGCGTGTTTCGTTTCGTCAAGTAAAAGCGAGTCGTGCACTACTTTCCTAATCTTCCACGTTCGTTTCACGTGACTCACCAGGCCCTCCTCGAACGGGAAGAAAGTTATTACGAAAGTTACGTAAAAACGTGCGCGCGAACGTGGCTGCAGAGCATTCCACGAGTAAATATAGAACACCTGCAGACATCTTAACCAGCCAATCGATAATGCCGGCATGTGCTCGCGAATTCTCCAGCGCGTGAGAGAGCAACGCGTGCCTACGTGATCGAAGGCAGAGAGACGGACGTGGCTGTGCTGTTGTGCACCGTGGCGACGATTCTACTGCGCGCGAACCTCGACGAAGCGAGAAGCTGCGAGCTAGGGTCATTCTCGAATGTCACATTCCTAGGGAGAGCTAGGGTTGCCACCCGTACTTTAAAATAAAGTATCTTACATTATTACACGTAAATTTATCTATATAAATCTTTATAAAAATGATAAAAAGTTGCTCTCTAATGCTAAAGCAATAAGAAATATATTTGGAAGAAATAGAAACTAATAAGTTTAAAATGTACTTTTAGTTTTTTCAAACGTACTTTTTTGTACGTTATTTTCCCGTAAAAGAGGTGGCAACCCTAGGGAGAGTCCTCAAACTACTCGACACTCTAAGTCTGCACCTCTTAATCAAAAGACATCTATATATTTCAAACTTTTAAGGGTATCTAAAAAACAAAGCAAATTCAATTCCAAATCATTAACCCTCGTTAGGCGGATTTTGGGTTCTTGAAAGGGATGAGGATATTAAATCTAATATACGAGCTCCTCCTAACATGTATCTGGCAATCAAATTACAAGTGAAAATGGATCCCGGATTCAATTTGCTGTCTAGCCATCCGCCGACCAAGGTTTAAATCAATCTAACCTTCTTAATTCATTTTCCAACAAAAAAGAAGGAAAAGCGAAAAACCAACTTTCACCGACTCAGATACGTAGAAAACCCGAGCAGCGACAAGTGTTCCCTCCCGCCCCCGCACTCTATCGCCAAAATCGTAGAAAGCGTGACGCACGCCAACGCACGACATTCTCAATAGAGCGCACTCGCGGTCGTTTCTATGACGCGTTCGCCTCGGTTGCGTCGATTACCGGGATCTTACGTGACACCAGCGCGAAGGTGTCGACGTATCGACGCGCGCCTTATCAAGTATCCCCCCCGACAGCCGTTCGAGTCCACGGTCTTCTCTGCACCCGACGACGGGGAACAACAGATCGTTACCCCGTCCGAACCGCCGATCGATCGAAGTCACGCGCGATGTCGCGCGGCTCTCGTCGTATTTATAGAAACGTGTCATTATCTAAAATTGGAAAGCAACGCAGGGAAGAGAGCGCGTTCGACATCGGCCACCCATTATTTCCTCGGATTCGAAACGATCGTTCCATGATTTCAACGCGCTTCCCGACTCGCTCGCCGCCGCCAGCGGTTGCGCCCGATGCCCCACGGGAATGGAATCGGCGCGGTCGCTTCCAGTGACGGATAAGGGGGGAAATACGGTCGTTCGATTACCAAGTTAAATCGAGAGGCACACGGACGTGTGCACGCGTGCAGGTTCGCGCGATATATAGACGGTGCTCGAATAAATCCGCGAGGATCGATCTACGGTGTCAATGGCCGACGGTTCAGATGGCCAAGATGCGAGACCAACTGCTGTAGCGTGGCGTGAAGAAATTGCTTGGTCGTTTCACGCGTCAACACCGCGCCCCCTTGGTCCCTAAATGTACGGGGTGATTTTGGTAGAGGAGATCGTCGATTTCTGTGCAGCGTGGGTCATGGGTGACCCAGGGTTACGTATTTGTTGGAGAGGCAACGTTCTTTTTGTGGGTAAACGTGGGGTTTAGGGAGAGCTGAATTAAAATAGGGAAGATGAAGGTGGAGTTATGAAGAATTATATACACTGTTAATTTGTTTACTTAACTCTACTCTTTGGATTATTCTCATGCTAGCTTTAAGTCTTAAACTAAGTTAGTCTAGTTTATTCTAACGTTGTTATGTTTGTTTGTTTTTGTCCCTATTTTAATTTAGTTTAGTTTATTGTACGCGGTTAGGTTTCACAACAGTGTTACCACTGCATCTTGTCTTTACTCTTATTTTCTTATTGGCTACGCCATCTGTAATATCAGGTTTCTTCTTTCTTTTTGAGTAATAAAGACGTTTAATAATAATAATTGCTATTTTTCTATGATTGAATGTTGTGAGGTGATTTATTTTGGTCTCTAAGGTTTTTCGGGGACTCGGAAGATGTGACGTGGAGCTGTTGAAGTACTTGGAAGAAATAAGGGTAGCGAATTTATGCTTTCTAGAGGTCGTTTGGAATAAATTGAGATTTATTTGAATTTTGATTCTATGGAATTGGTGGGGTAGATGGATAATTTTCTCGATATGTCGAATGGTATGGAGTAACTGGAAGTCTCTTAGCTATTTCAGTCTACCAAGCCGATCAAAGCTTTATTATTTCGTTTGTGCTAAATATAGCCGCGAAGATCACATCACGAAACTGTATTTCGTTTACGTGGTACGAGAATCTGCATAACAGGTTACATCGTATCGGCTGAAAATCACATCCTGCCTGAGAGAAGCAGAAGAAATTGATAGAGGAAAATGATGTACGTCTTAAGGAGATGTAGCTTCTTGTAACCACACTTTTCTTCCACAAATACCAGACAGCAGGTACAAGCTTCTAAAAACGGAAATAACGTACACGGTACAAATCAATTTTCCCCATCAGAAAATTATAAATACAACATCCATCCGCTCGACATATTGAACTATGATCAAATCAAACCTGTAGTCACATTCAAAAAAGTTAAAATTGCAATAGGTAGGTACACCCTATCAAAAAATCAAAATTTATATAATCCACAGGAAAATGAAATCCCACTTAATGCACAGAATATTTTTTTTCATCAACTTTTCCCACTACAAAAAAAGATTACACCCAAATCCAGATTCAAAAATCACGCTGTACACAAAATACCTCCCAGTCTATTCTCAATCTCTGAAAGAGGTAAGTTAAACGCATGCAAACGTCGCTCTCCTTGGCAGTACAAGCCACGAATATGAACGTGACACGCTCGTGGCATGTTTCCTTGAAAACCAACGTCCTTTTCACACATACTTTATGACCTAATAAGACTCAACACCTATAAAGCTGCTGCTCCACAAATTTATTGTACTACCTGAAATTATCCTTCGTTTAACAAACGCGCACACAATCGCCTATTATACCAGCGGTTAAAAATGGCACCTGTGATATACAGTAATTAGTTTATAAGCAGGCGATTAGCAGACGGTTCAATAATTTCGTTAGACCACTGTGCACGTAGGCGTTTATAGAAATATATTTCTGGAAGCTCCGCGTATCCTCGGCGGATCGATCGATCACTCGCAAGCGGTCAGGCGTGTATTACAACCGCGATATATCTATATGCGCGTTTAATTGACAGCGGCGTTCAACGATAGGAACGGGACCTCTGTTTATCTTATCACTCGCGCGGCCATGAATTTTTTGGCAATATACGGACTTTCGAGGAGATACGCAAGTTATATCTGTGCAGGGTGGGCGTTATCATTGCCCCTGGAATTTCTCTGACAAACGAATGTGATGAGAAAAAAAAACGGCAGCAGGAAACAATGATTTTTCTTTCCAGTCAGTTACGAACCAGAAAGGTCATCTCTTTTCTCATGGGAGAATAGGGCGTGTTAATGTTTACGGTCACGAGAGGTCAGATACAAAAGATGTGACGAAGATTCAGGAATCTTCTGTGATGTCCACTAGAAGGCTGAGAATCTTGTATTCCTTCGTCAAACGAGTTCTGCTCGAGGCAGGATCTATTATAAGCATCTGCATTGATGAATCAACGAACTTTAGTTTTTTGGTCGTCTCATTTTTATCATGCTATACTATTGATGAAAGTAATGGTAGGCGTTGGCGGAACCAGTACTTTAAGTCAGTACGTATCTGAGGTCACTGGGGTGATCTGATTATATACTATGAAATACAGGAAGAGTGGATTGAGGATACACCCCAGTCTTCGCGAGGCCTACGACCCCGCCTAGTTCCTCACAATTTTTTCCAAAGGGCCATTTTTCCACTTGATAAGGACAAATAAGTGATACGTTGTCAATAAGTATCTTTATCGAACATAACGTTCTTCATCACATAAATATTATAAAAGATAATTCTCTGACTGACGTAGAAGTATTTTCAAAAGTACGCGCTTGGTTTTCATTTACCCTCAAAACAACTCATTCCATCTAACGAGAATTGGATATGTATAAGGAAACTCGAGAGCCGTCCTTTACGCTTGGATTATCCATTACGAGGAATTTCGGAACTGGTCCTTTAAAAAAAAAACGAGGAACACAAATGAATGAGAACACCCTATAGAGGTCTAATTATCAATGCCACGGGACAACGCTGATACCAGAGACGCGGCGGAGGGGGGAGAAGAACGTCAAAATCGAGCACCTGTGTATTCACGATAACAAGCCTTGTAGATTTCCGTATACCGGGGGAACGTGAGGATTTATGTGGATTTTCCCCGCGAGTCACGGGACTTGCAGTAAAATGGCTGCGCCGATGCGAATACCTCGGGGAAATCCGGTGGAACTGGTCGATATTAACCGAAATCGGGATAACCGTGCACGAATGACCACTTAATTAAGCGAGACTGCTCGAGCCCGTTCGCGAGCGCAACGTGTTTTTGCGTGTCACGCCTGTGGCCTTACATAATCCGCGAATCACATGTTCGATTAAAAATTTTCGTGGGGCTTACGCGCTCTGATATCGGGGGTATTTTTTGCTTGTTGAGTTCGAGCAGATTGTGTGGAGCTCGCAATTAATTCGTAATGCGCAGTGATTCCACATTCACGGCGTCTAATAACTGGGGAATTAATTGTGCTATGGAGAGATACTTAAAGCAGGGACAACGTATTTAGAGCAAAACACCCAGATTTTTGGTATTGCGGTTTTTCAACGAAATGTAAAGAGGTTCTTTAATATTTTTGAAGGGATACTTGATATTTCACCGTTGAATTTGTATGAGTATAGAGAGGGAACTAGAGTTAAGGGGTCTAGTGGTGAGTAGCTACTGAAATATTCGTTCCCAATTTTGTGAAGCGACAGGAATGTAAATTCTTCGAAGAGCTGAATGAATTAACGACAGTATGCTATCTTTCTCTTTCATTGAAACTTCAAAAACTCATTTCCATATACGCCATAAAAATTGATCTATATTCCTCTTTTCTTAAAAATGTCGAATCACTACTGAATCTATATATCTTACAGAACAGTTTTTTTAATTTATACATTACCCGGTTCGTTAAAAATATTATAAATAAATTCTCGTGGTTAAAGAGCCTCCAGTGTATAGTTGACGCTACAAGTCATACAGTATTCAATTCTAGGAGTAACCCTTTCAAAATTAAAGTTCCAACCCTTATTACTAGCCCTGTGCGGAAATCGTTAACCGCTAGACTATTAACCGTATTCGCAAAACGCCACTTGGCGTTCTCCGCACGCACAGTACTGATGGATCGAACGTTTATAAACGACTTAATAACGGGCTTCTCAGCACTCAACGCACGAATCACGCGCGCTTACAAGCAAAACATTCTAGTTATACCGGAAGAATCGCCTAGTTCTTTCCAACTCGATTCCCGACTATAATATCCATCGAAACGCAATTTCCCAAGAGGAATATCACATCCAAAGAATACGATATAGCTAACATAACGATAATAACCTCACGAACGCTCACCTTTCGTATTTCACTTGCATGGAATGAGTGGAGTTGTCCTCCCAGTAATTCTGCGTCTCCATTATCTTGCCGCATAGGATCACTTCCGTTGCGCGACACGATTCACTTCCGACTTCCGGTCGTTGCCACTGTTAGCTCTTACAGGCTTCCCTTTTACCTTCCTTCCTCTGTCACCGTCCTCGCACCGAAACCGAGGGGAACTTTCTTCGTTGAGATTCACGCTCGAACCACGCACGTAGAAAAATAAGCGAGCTCCCTGTTACACCGAGCGAGGGAAGCTCGACGAATACACAGAGTACGATGCGTATATATTTGCACTGGATCGCTGGATCACGTGTGCATGCGGTGTAGCGTGCACGGGACAACGGAGAGAGAGAGAAAAAATTACAAGAATCGAGTCCTCTTGAAACCGATGGGTTCCTTGATCGATAGCGCGCACCCGACGACTAGGTTAGGTTCGCCTCCGCATACTCACTGACACACTCGTAACGACGCGACGACGACGACGGACCGAGAGGCCGGCACTCGGGAATCGCCCACGTCTTTCCGTCCAGCCACACACGCCGATATATCTGTACTGGCGCCCTCTTCTTTTCTCCTCCGGCTTCCCTTGCTGCCGCGCGTTACTGCTTCCTTCCCTCGCTCACGGGATCCACGATCGCCGATCGATACGCCGGCACAGGTAACCCGTGCGAAAACCCGCCAACGATCGGGTTTTCAAACGGCGACCCGACCTCGCCTTGCGCGCGATTCGTCCAAGATAACGAAGGGAGAGAGAGAAGACGGACGAAACGGCGAGCGAACGATAAGGCCGTTGACTCGTTCGACTGCGAAATTCCGCGATATACTAACCGGGCAGGGCCGTCGTAAGAATTGAAACGGGCCGCGCGCGCGTTCACTCGCGCATCCCGGCGTGCGTCCGTTCGGCTATGGAACTCGTCTCTCCACGGTTGCGTACGCAGCCGTGCGAATTTCACGCGGCAATGCTCGGCGTCGCTCGGGGAGGGCTCTCGTGGACCAATGCTCGCGTTACTTGCGCCACCGAATCCTTGATCGATTACACGCACCCTATCTGGCGGCCTCTGTCCTTCTCTATCCCTCCTTTTATTGGTGTGTGGTAGAGGTGTGAGGCGGTGTGGTAGCTCGTACGATGGGAATTCCCGTTTCACGAAAATAATGGGATCGCTGGAGCGACTAGTATCGCGGAGCGTAGACGCGTGAGTCGTTTCCTTGGCAGGTTACACTACGCGTATAATGCGCGGCCCTGTTCGATTCTCGCGATGGGCCGCGGTGTGGCATGCGGACCGCTGGTGGGAGCGATCCAGAGCCGTCCCAGGTACGGAACTGTTGAGTCTGGAGCCACGTAACTTCAAGGCCCAACGTCTATTATATCGCGCTTTGGTTTTCCTCTCGTTTGAACGGTCGTTCGTGCACGATCGTTCCGGTCACACTTTCGTTAGATTATCGACGGCTGGGCATCCTTCTTACTGTTAGCACTGTATCGACGTAACAGATAATAACAGGGCGATTGGTTGCGCGGCTTCATCTTCTCTTTCTCCTTTTAATCTACAACGGTAGCGCTCGTCGACTTTGCGAAACGCGATAACACCGTTCGTTCTCCCGGCGCATCACGTGTTGATAACGTTGCGCGTCGATCGATGCAGCGATCTAGAAATATTTTTGGTGTACCGTGGGCACGTACGTTCCGCGAAAAGCGAATCATAGGGTATTTACCCATTCCATGCGTTAGCATTCTAGGGGATTGATTGTTGTCTAAACATTAGCAAGCCTAGACTAATTCGAACGTGACCGTTAATGTAAATCCGTACATTCTTTTCCCAATCGGTTAGGTCACCCAAATAACTACATAATAAATGTGTTACTGCACGAGCGACGCTTATCCTCGCGAGTTACAGAGCGCCGCAAAAATAACATATTGATAATTTATCGTGTTACACAAAAAGCAGCTCGAATCGTAAATCGGCGAAGATAATAATTAAGTGACAAGCCGACAACGCTGTAGACACTGCATTTAACGAGCATCGCTGTTGGATGTAAACAAACGGGCTCGTGATATTCAGGCTCTAGACACGCGTACATACAATATATCTTTCAGTACGGTGTTTCAAGAAATTCCAAAATCGCGGTTTCATGATAGGGACGATTATTTTAACTACTTCGAAGCAGAAAGAGCAATATCATCTCACGATCTCGTGATTTTTTTGGAAAGGACGTATCATGATTGCCGTGCCTCGATCGAAGGTACCCATTTCGATCCTGAAATTTAGGAGGAGGAAACACTCTCAAAAATGGACCTCGAATACTGTAATTCTCACACCTGTCGTCAAGGAAACCCAGTAGCACATTTGCATTCGAATGGAAGGACTTTGATGCGGCACTTGAGCACACTGGAGAGGCGTGTAAACGATACTTATGAGGATTAACCCGTGGCGTGTTCCCCGCTATCGCGTGACGAGTGGCGAAAAACAGATTTGGGATCTTCAAGGATACCGTTTACAATCACTCGAATGCGCTAACCAGAATCCTTCTACACAGACAGAAGGTTGCCATTTCCCATCACGTCAAGCTCACAGCGACGAGCTTCAGACAAAGAATACTCAACAGACTTAACATTGTCTTTTCTCGAGCCCGTAGCTTTCACTCTAGCATTTCCTTGAAATTCAATGGACAACAATTCACTCCAGAGGAGAAACGAAACTTTTCTCCTTTCTTCCTGGCAAGTGGGAGGATCGTCGAGCGTCACGTAACGACGACGGCCCGTCGCGATGATGCAAAACCGTTCGTCGCGACGCCAGACCCGAGTTGCAGTGGTGGGGCGGTGCAGGTAGCGGCGGGGTGGGGAAACGGTGAGTCTCCGGGTGAAAGTGCGCCGCGAAGGGGGTGAAACGGTGGCTTGAGACGCTACTGACCAGGACGTGGAGAGCGGCGAACGAGTGGAGGGGCGCGGAAGGTGAGGAACGCTCGCTGAGACGCGGTGCTCTGGGAGGAGAAGAGGAACGAGTGGTTACCACGCTATGTGACACGTGCGCGTGACGTCACGGGGCCAGTCACGCGAGCACTGTGTGCTCCCGGTCACGTGTCCTGTCACGCGCTCGCTCCATCCCCGCCACCGCTCTCCATCCCTTCCCATCCGCTGCACCTCCTTACGGATTGCAACCCCTTCCTTCGAGACCCGTCGACCGTCTCTCTTTCTGCGCCTATTTTTTTGCTCTCGCTCTCGCTCTCTCCAGCTCCTTCTTCCCGTGTACGTTCTCGATCATGATCTACGTGCCTCGAGTTTTCTCCTTCTCCATCGTGGCTGTTATTATTTTGTTGCGTTTATTGTTATTAGTGGACGGTTAATTCTCTTTAATATGCGGGATATAATGTATCTCAGGTTGGAGGGGCAAATGCTTACCAAAAGCTTAAACACTTTCTTATTTGTTCTTATTTGCGAATCGAAGTGAAAAATAGAAGTAACTTCACTCGAATAACTTCATTTTATTCGAAATTTTTATTCGAAGATCATTCGAACTTTATTTTATTTTAACTTTATTTTATTCGAATAATGCCCAACTCTGCTTTCACGTCCAAGAAACACCGGATCTTACATAACACTTTAAATATTCTTAGTGTCTTCCTAGAGAACTAATAATTCTAACTTATACTCGTTTGCCAAGCAGAGATATGTTGGATAATAGAGAATACTGTATCGATGTAATTCTTTGTAAATACTAATTCTACAAGGATTCCAAGAATTTCGGCCGCTTCCTTATCAGCGAATTATTTATTTTGATGTATTATAAGATGCGATAACACCGGAGAAAAGTCCAAACGATCAACGAAAGAATGCACCTCGTGACATATCCTATCGATTCGCTGACTGGGTCACCGTATCCATATCTGAATCCGCATAGAGTCGTATAAAAAGCTAATGAAGTTCCAAGCAGTTTCAAGGGAACACGTAAGCGAACGGATTCTAAAATTTACGGCCATTCCGCCGTGCTATTGATTATTATACAAGAATGGAGCAGATGTGAAATTCTACGAGATCGTAAAGACTTCGCGTCGATCTGTCCCAGTGTGTTTGGAATGTATGTAATTCTGATCGATGAAGTGATCACGTTACACAAGTGTATTTCTAAGCGAAATCTGAGAACCCAAGGGTGAACGATTCTGCAAGATCTATCGAGAACCGTTTCAGCGATCGTTGGATTCTGCTAGCTACGCGGAAAGTGGGACTCAACTCGCAAACTTTAAAAGCCTGACGTCTAAGATAATAAGAGACTATAGACCCCCACAGCATAGGGTATAGGGTAATCTAAAAACGTCGAAATGGAGCACACACTGTCACAAATACAAATACTCGAGAATTATCATGACACGAACACGTGGGAATGATGATCTCGTTTCCTCAAAGTTTTGACCACGTGTCCATACCTGCCCCGCGTCACGTTGCGTGATCGATCAACGCGATCTGCGGAACGCAACGTCTGTATTTGCTAGTAGGAAGGATTGAATTTTAATTACTCAGCGTCGGAACGCTGAACGCTGGCTCGCGGGAATTCCCTGGCGCGAGATTGCGTTACTGGAAATTCGGTGGTTAGAGCACGCATATCGAGACACACTTCGCTGGTAGAAATAGCTTCGTGTCGCGATGTATTAATTTCAGCAATCAAACTCTGCGACGAAAGCAGATTTCGGGGACGAAATGTGTGGGATGTACAAAAAAAATCAGCGATTTTCGACCTTATTTTGCGATCTTTAAGCGTTTATAGCTCAGAGCAACGTTAACCGATTTTGATGAAACTTTAGGCATGTATACAACTTACTTCAATCTACAAACGGGTTTTTTGAATTTTCATTATAGGCTCACAAAAAAAAGTTTAAAAAATGACATTTACTATTTTTGTTTGCTATTCCGACCCAGTGCATTTGAGCACACTAATCCTTGTAGTTTCTAAAAAAACTCAACTCGTTTGGATTAATTTTATCAAAGTTACGCGATTTTAAAAGTTGTAAACTTTCTTCCGTCCGCCACTGTATATAAGAATACAGAAGAAACAAAACTACTGCTTTATAGTAGCTTGCTTATAGCCCGATTTATCTGTTTCCCGGAGAATCACCCCTTCACAACTGAACTACAAATAAAAGAGAGCACCCTCCTCGTTTAACGTAAAATATCGATATCAGAAGCTATATTAACTCGTTCCTAAATCCCCAGAAGATAATGATCCTGCACGGGAATACTAAATTTAAGCACGGTTAAGGGAAATGTCGCACTGCCTATAATGGGAATGACGATTTAGAGTATGTACTACTTGCGGAGCAATTTCCAGGCTCGTACGTCTCTATAACTTTAAATAATACATATGCCAGCCACAAGCGATGCACAGGGAGTCAACCTTTGCGAGTAAGGTCGTTGCACGCCTCCATCGCTCGCGATGATACGCCGGGGAGGCATAATAGCAGAAGGGGCACGACCGTGTGTCGATTTAATTGGAAAATTGATCGAATCGAAACGCTGTAATAATGCTCGCCACGGACGACACAGTTCTCCAATTTTACGGGTCACCTGTGGAATCCAGATCTGGTTTCAACCCGCAACTCGCCATCATACAGCGTCCATGCACGCGATTACGCTAGCCGCAGCCGATCGGGCCGGTCCCTCGATTTGTAAAACAGAAAAGAAGTTACGCACGCCGTGCGGAAAGAATGCAGCTAACGACGCACGTTTTTTACCCGCGACGAGAGATTTACCCATTACGAAACATTTTTATAACGTCGGCGCGGCGTCCGCGGACGGACTAGAAAGTATAAGCGACCGCGATTATGTAAACGGCGGCCTGCCGGTGGACAGCTAATCCCAAGACGAAGCTACGCTCGGGGTCCGTAAATAGAGAACGCATGACTAAAATACGTCCATAGGAGTACCACGGGTACCCGATGTTTTCTTACACGCTCGCTGGGGAAGCAGCGTTGCGAGACCCGATACGCCAGTCACGCGTGGCCAATTATAAAGTTTAATCGCGAATTAATTCCGCCGCGGGAATCCGAGAATCCAATCGAGGCCGCTCGCAACGGTGAAAATCAACCACGGTCGCGGCGCGTTCCCGTTCGAACGTTTCCCGCCAACCGAAGAGGTGCGAGCCTTTTGGACGACCGTTTCGATACCAGGCGGCTACGAACTTGACGTATGCGCGGGGCGCGCCTGTAACGCGACCGATTCGAAAATAGGTGTCTTATTTTCTGCACGGCTCGAGCGAAAATAAACGCGATCTGTGGCAACACCGAGCTATTCTTGATCTGGTACACCATTACGCGCGTCGTGTCGCGTTCAATCGTGCCCCGAGCTCGGGCCCCACCGCGAGGAGTTGCTGGAGCCAATGTTTGCCAATCAGCCGGAATTAAGGCGATATTTCGGTGGCTGCTGAAACGTTAGACGCGTAACTGTGGTTGGCAGGGGGTCGCTGGCTCGTTATCGCCGTCGGACCCTTAACCTTTGATTCCAGATTCTCCTGGCACGAGACACTGGGGCAATTTAAATTCCTTCTAGAGAGCTCGACGGATTCGTCTTTCAGCTGGAATTAAATTATGCATCGTTCAAACGACGGCCATGCCCCACCGAGAGCCTACGTGACTTTCAGATAGAACGGCTGTGGGTCGGCGCACTGTACCCACAAATATTCCACGATCTCCTGGTGTTTTCGACAGGTGTGTCGTAGAAGTGAAGAACTATCGGTAGTGTTGACTATCGATATTATGGAATGTGATGAAAATTTAATAAAATATATATGCTTTAAAATATTATGTTTGATTTTTATATTTCATATATATCTTATTAAATTTTCATTACATTCGATAATTTCGATAGTCAACACTATTGATAGTTCTCCACCTCTATAATGTGTTGCATACGGGGTGTCTCGAGATCAGCACTGATCGAACGGACGTCTGAAGCAAGGATTTTGTGAAATTACGTTAAAGGAGAGAGAATTTAACTGAATGGAAATGGTAGTTTTAGTGTTTTAATATTTCGATGGATAAAAGGAAAGCGATGTTAAGAATTCGGAAGAAGATTATGCAATAGTGAATTAAGGTTTTTCAAGTAGGTATTATAAGACTGTAATTTCTTGAGGGTTTTCACGAAATTCCTCTTTATAATTATTTGTGATGGATGTTTTCGTGCCGATGTTCGTACGATATTTTTATATCCTCAATGGGAAGAGAATATTTTCAAACGAACTCCCGATGGACCGTTCGAGTCACCCTTTCCTCCAGGTCCTTTGTTCCAGCCATTACGCAATGGTTTTTAAACGAACGCTCCACTCGTATTACGTAAACCCGAGGAACCGTTGAATTAGCAATGACGCGACAAAGTGAAATTGATGTGCCCACGGTTTTAGAACGGGCAGACAGGGAGAAAGAGGAAAGAAAAAAAATGAAGTTACACAAGGGTCCAGAGAGGGCACGTGAAAGCAATTACGTCACGGTGATTGCATCGCGGTGCATCGAGGTGCTTCCCCTCGATTATCGCCTGAAAATCGTGTCCCGCAGAAAATGCCCGCTCGTTTGTCCTTGAGGAATTAGAACATTCGCTCGCTCGACGCCTATAATTATAGCCCCCGTCACGGCTGCGGTTCCCTTCCTGCCCTGGATCGCTGTAGCTGTGGAGAAATCCCGATAGGTTCGAGCGTTCCCAAGGGAAACAAGCCGGGCACAATATTTGTACTTGAACCTGAATGCCCCATGAGCGCTTATTTACCTTTTAAAATCGTAAGCGATTCCGTCTGGCTAATCGAGCTATCCTATCTCCCGTTGCAATTTAACGCTTTGGCCGTCACGGTATTTTTACATTTCTGGATACGTTGAATGAGTACTTGTACGAAGTATTTACGTACTATTATTATTCACTTCTGTTGCTATTGTGTTTAAGCGTACATGCAACAACGTGTGATATAAATCCTAACCGGATATACATTAACCTTTAGTGTCATAGTGTAACACGAATTGAAAAAATCGTACGCGCCATTTGGGGACTTTTTCATAAACTTTAAAGCGTTACTTTACTATTACCATATGTAACAAGTGTTCTTAAGGCAGAAATACATTCGTAGAAATTCTACTGTGATGCACTGTCTCGTATTGTTGATTACATCTCTTAATGTCGTCAGGGCCACTGAAAGTTCCAGGTAAATGCTAATTTATTCTCTCAATTATTTAGGTTATCCTTTTTTAATCAATTTGATGTCGCATTGGCTTAACATTATGATACATAGGTACCTTTATGCATAGTTTATCAGTGGCGTTATATCCATATTTTTTCATTTATATAAAATCTGTTACACTAGGAATTTTTTGCTTATTTCTACGGCGAAGTGTGGGCAAAAATGCAGCGATAATAATTTTTCTGGGTAAAATAAAAAAAAATCATGATATTAATGGTTAGTGCATGCTCTTGGAGTCATTTATATCTTATATAGAGGTAGTCAAAGTGGTATTAAAGTGCCCAGTGAGCAGCAGAATCGACATTCGGTCATGCTAAAAAATCATCTACTATCCCACCAGCAATTGACTGAATTATAACTATAATATCCGCCTGTGCGGACATGTAACGTCGAAGCTACCTTTCGATGTCTTTATCAGTGATGCCCAGTGAACGGCTACCGCCCAGACATTGCACAATTCGAGTTATATTATCTGAAACAGAACGTCCCGTAAAAACGTGGCGTTTTCATAGGTGCGATTGCACGTCGCACTGATGTAACCGGCTGTTGTATCGTTCACGATCCCTGCATGTATAACGGACCAGCGTCCAAGAGATGTCATTGCACACCGTGCCGCGAAATAACCAGTTCTCTCTGTCCCGGCTAGTGCACGGTCAGACCAGTGATGCCAGAATCGTGGGACGTGGGACAAATGCTTATCCCCACCATGACTTACCGTCGTCCCCTACTTTGCCCCATCGCACTGCGGACAAGCATATCCCTACTTCTGTCCGTGTGCATTGCCTGTACGGTTTTGTCCTCCAACAAACCACATTGTCGAAACCCGAGAGTATAAATTGCAATCAGGAGGTCGGGAGTTCAAATCCCAGTGTTGACAGTCTTACTTTTTTTTTTAATAATTCCCTAATTTCAATCAAATATACTTTAATTTGGTTTTCTAACTTCTCAGTAGAATAATAACTTGAAAATTATTAAATTGCAAAGTACTTTTTGTTAATATTGTAATACGCGTTACTAAAAACCGCTGCAGCGGACCGACGTACAGAAATAAACACATAATTGAAATTATAAATATACTTAATTATAATTGTACACGAAAAAATATAAATATTTCTATAAACTTGTCTCTTTTTGTTGAAAACAATAATTTCGCCGACAGAAATGCACTGGAAGGTGGAAAAGTGAGAGCGATAACGCACCAACCCACATTAAACAAAATTTTCCTATTTTATATGATTAGTAGAGCCTAGTGGAATACATTATTGCTACTAACTCAATTTTGAAAAAAAATATGTTAGTCCGTTGTGGGTCTCACTGCCTTATATGTACCTAAGTCAGTACAACATAATTATCATTTGTGTATTCACGAAATGTGCTATCGCACCGCGTCCCAGGCACCTAGTCTCAGGAAATCTAGTCCCAGGCACCTAGTCTCAGGAAATCTAGCATCAGGCACCTAGTCTCAGGAAATCTAGTCCCAGGCACCTAGTCTCAGGAAATCTAGTCCCAGGCACCTAGTCTCAGGAAATCTAGTCCCAGGCACCTAGTTCCAAGTAGGATAAGCATTTGTCCCACGTCCCACGATTCTGGCATCACTGGCTGGGTCGGACACATTGCGTGCACGTGTCGGTAAGAGTAAACGCGTGGTCGAGCGCGTGACTCGGCGGCCGAGGCGTGCCCTTCTCTCGCTGGATCACGTGGAATGTAACGCGGTACACTCGCCCCCTCTTCCTCTCTCGCGTGCAACCGCTATTCCTCTGTCCCTTGCTCTAACCACGCTGCACGCCCCACCACGGCCGCGAATGCACGCGTTTCTCTTCGATTCACGAGTCACGCTAACCCGTTTTTTCCTTCCCCCTCTGTCTCTCTTCCTCCGTTATCCGGCAGACAGGTATGCCACCTTCGTCGCGGCGTCTCCGCGTGCACCTCTCGCATTACGGGAGAAAGAGAGGTCGCTAGGCCGGAGGACAAAAAAGAAACAGGCTCCCCGAAGTCCTTCTCTTAACGATACAGAGAAACGATCTTTGGGAGTGACACGTCACGAGATTAATGGCGAGGTAATTGGGAGCGTGTAGATCGTTACTGGCGCGGTACTAATTTCAGTGATCGCAAGATTATGATTAGGCATGGGTTTCTCGAAGCGTCGAAACCTCAAATCCTAAGAAAGTCTCGAATTCTGAGAATTTTTTCGCGATTCGAAACTCTCGAAAGCCAGATAAATGCATAAAGAATCGTGCCTCGAGAATTTTGTATGTTGTTAAGGTCAATAGTGATTTATACCAAATTTTGCAGACATCAATTCATAAAATAAAATATTCCACTTAATACAACAGAATCAGCACTTCAAGTTTTGAGAGTTTCGAAACTCGAAACATTACAAAGTTTCGAATTCGAGTTTCGAGAATTTAAAAATTATATTCAAACCCACCCCTAATTACGATCTTTGGCTGTTTAGACTAGTTTAGAGATTTATTCGCGATTGACTCATGGTTAAAGTTCTTTAACATAGAAAATTTGTTATTTCTTGTGAACTCGAAAATGGGTACACGAAATATATTTCTTAAGGAAAGGATCTAACGAGCAGCAGGTCTGGTCGCTATTTGTGACATACTCCCTAATCCGATAAGAAAGTTCAGAAAAAACCCTATACCAGCACTGACATCACCAAACCAAAGCTAATTACAGCTCCGTTATCGTAATACCAAAAATAGATCGTCTAGAACGTTCTTTAGAAATCAACGATGGGGTCTCGTTATCGATACTTACGTACAAGGAAACCGCCATGACAAGCGACTTATTCGTAGCTATCCCTAGAGGCGCGCTTCCGGTCCAAATACGCGCCTCGGGTGCGAGATCCGGTTTCTGCGTGACGATTAGGAGGTCACGTGCGATAGAGCGTGATTTATCGTCGACTTTCGAAAGGTTGCATGCTCTCGCCAGAAATCGCAGAATACCTGAGTGCAAAATCAAATTCTATATATAATTGCATCCATTATGCTTCCAATCATCAATCTTCCTTCAATCCTTAATTAACACCAGCCACGCCGACGATTTCGTTAGCATTAAACAAATCATCGTGTATGTCAAGTGTCACGACACCGAAAATACCAACGGCCAGTGGAATAACCTATACACGTGTGCAGAAATCTAACCTTAAATTAGCGACTGCTTCGATCGCCCAGTTCTTTTTTTCACGCTGCAGTATGCTCGCCAACTGTTGTTACATTGATTGTACAATATTGCAGAATGTTGCAATATGTCGCAACGGAGCGGCAAGACCGCGAAGTCTTTATAAGGACCCGTGGACGTAACAGGTCCAAGGAGAGTCGTTCGCGAGTCGTTCTAATTTGACAGCGTCCGTGAAAATCTCGGCAAACAAGGGTAAAATGATACGCGGCGCTTGCTACTTTCAGTCGGTAACTTAAGATTCCCGTCTCCTTTGGTTGTGATAAAAGAAGTTACAGAGACGCAGCTTCACGTGACCTAACATTTTATCACCTAGATTCGGTCTACTCTCTCTAGTTTCCACGCGTCACGGAAAAGGTATATAATTTCGCTTTTTCGCTTGTTAACGTCACGTTGACATTCGCCACGTGCCAAATATACATATGTAGGTATATCGCCAAAGTGTTTTGTTAGTACCCGCCAGGTGTTGAGATAATTCGTAATTCAATGTTTGTATAACATGGTAGGTATCTATGTGAATAGCATTATCGACGTTATATAGGGCGCTCCACCAAAAACAGTGCGTATAACCCTTTCAGTTGTGACTATACGAGGAAGTGTCTCAAATACGATTTAAATGGCTGTGAAAGGTGAATATGCTGCAGGGTAAATTTTTTGCTAGAATACTTAGGGTCACTTTTTCGAAATAAAAATACATATTCTTTTCTCTTGCGTGCTATAATTGACATTTTGACACCCGTCCTTCGAAACTATTAAAATTATATTTGAAACACTTTCTCCTACTATGCAATGAAAGACGATATGTGTGTTGTATGTACTAGGACACCATGTACACCGTGATCCGTGTTGTAAAATTAGATACCTGTTCCATCAATGGAACAAGTATTTGAAAGGTCAGAGGGCGCAACTTTAGCCGTGTTATAGATTATCTTTCGCAACCAGTCTGAATCACGAGTCAGGTCGAGACAAGTTTAATGTTCCTCCCCGTATAAAACAAATTTACGAGCGTGCCGCTAATTTCCTGTACGCATTGCATTAAATTCAAGGCGGTTAAAAATGTGCACAAGCTTCTCGTGACCAAACAGGCGTGACACATAACGAAAGCAGGCATTCCGAGTATCAGGAAGGGGGTAACGAAAACATAACGAGTTGCGTGTTGATTTATCCCGCCTCACTGTCCGATAATCGGTATTCCCTTCTAAGAATACTGCTGCAAACTAAAACACTGCGTTCTAAGAATAACGCGTTCGGCAGGCGTGTGCGTCCGGTGGATACGTGGTCACTGTCAAAACGTCAGTGGAATTCTGCTTGTTATCTTCATGTACTTTCTTGCGAACCACGATGTCACGTTTTACTTAAACGTGTTGCAAAGCCTGGTGTTTTTAAATACAAGCCGTCTTTCTGATCCCAGATAAAGAAGGGATCGGGCCACGCAGGAAACGCAACATTTCGATAAGCCCTGTCCCGTGTCACGTTTACCACAGTTTTTGCAACGTGGTGTTGCGAATTTTCTTGAAGGCACTTCAAACTCTACCGCGTTCATCGAGCCGCTGTCGAGCGTATCCTCTTACGTACCCTCGTCTAAATAAATCGTCTCATTTATCGGTCGCGTAAGAATTTCGCTCGGCGCATCGGCGCAGTGCATTGACACGATCGCGTCTCGCTACGGCTGGAAGCATCGAGTAGGGGCACCACACCGAAACAAATGCTCGTCATACCGAATCCCTAATTCCTCAACTCCATTCCCTTTCCCTTGTTGTTCCCACAGCGAAGTTTTATCGACGACCTTTGTCTCTGCGTAACTGCCATCCACAGGGGGTGACAGATATACTGCAGAGTCATGGCTGTTTACGGTTCCCCGAACTGAATTACTTTATTCTCGGCGCTTTCGAGAAGTGTTATCACCCGATATTACGCGAGCGCCGTGACACACAATATTTATGACGAAAGGGAGCCTATAATGAATCAAAGTCGAGATGCCGGGGGGCGTACTTAAAAAACAACTATCTTATCGAATAAATATTAACGTTCCGTTGAAACCTTGTGATCCCGCGTGAACCTTTTATATTGGCCTCCTACACGATCGCCCAGGGATGAAAGATACCAGGTGATATAAAATGGATGTTAAAGAATCGACGACCTTGTGGGATGCCTGGCGGAGACACGACGATCCGGCTTTGTTTACGCCACCAAGCGAGCGACTCTAGCGTTATCAACGGGAAACCGGTTCGACGTTGGATTTAGTCGGTTTGCGATATCGACTGCCGCTGGGGGAGTTCAAGAAGGCAACTCACGATTACCAGCGCCGTTGAGCGTCGAACCGTTCTCAGCCAGTTACCCAACATTTTTGATTATTCCTCCTACGAATGCACGTGACAACCGGTGATAAATATCTCGTAGAAAAAGAATCTAATGAAACATTACTATTCTGGGATATCTCTATCTACCCCTTCTCAGTTGTATCCATCTGCTGTAAGTCAATTAATTTCTTCTCTATACGGTTTAACGTACTTACTTCGACCAGCACGCGATCAGATCGTGTGAATTCTAATCACTCGCGTTCCTTTTAATTTCTCGCATGCACGCAGCCGTATTTATTCGTCGAGCTATCCTTATGTATCCAATATAATCATTTATTAATTTACTAAATACAAGTACTTCTTTTAGTTTCGTGTTTCTCGCGTGCAGACGATGTCTGCAAGGAATAACGGTCTCTTCTTTTCCGTACACGGACAAGGGTACAATCGTTATGTTGCTTTCACAAATTAGTCAATTATGATTCACAGTTGGGAGAACGAACTTTCGGGGGATGTAATTGGAACGTAACGTAGCCGTATGTACGTTGAATTCGTGGCGGACGTAGACTGCGAGAGATTGGTCGACTCTGATTTCCGTGGTAGACGATTTTCTAAACTTATGATTAGTCGGGCATTTTGGTATGTCTGAAAGTAATGATTCTCATCAAGTTGTTCGAATACTTAATAAAGAAGTCATCTATTATTAGTATTATTATTACTATTGTTATTATTATTAGCGGTAACCTTGCCGAAGATCGAAGAGTTTTGTACATAATGTACAGAAGATGTATAAAACTGTCCTTTTTCGCACCATGCACCGCGAAAATTCGATTTAGTAAATAACAGCCGCTTGTGGTGCACACGGTACCGTAAACGTACGCGATCGCTTGTCTTATTCAGTAAATTGACAAGTAATCAATATTATTATAAACAACTGTCCTCTTTCGTCTCATCATTCACTCGCGGTATTTTCCACACGCGGAAATATACAAGACAAATGATCTCTGTCACCACGAATGATCGACACAGCATCGAGAAAATATATATATACAAGCATGTATAATATATATATATATATACGTTCCCCTATTTTTCTCCGAAGTATTAAAATATAAAAATTAATTGGTCGTTATTCCTAACGAGAATATAAAATCAGATATAACGTACATTCGCAACTTTGTCACTTCAATGATAAACAATTGCTATATAACATCAGTACAATCAAATGAGAAAGTAAAATTCATTCACCTAATACATAATGATCGGGAAAATACGAGCATCTTTGGAATCGATCCTTGCAAATAATGCAACACATTTGCAAAGGGACGATTACTCAAAGATTGTGTCGATCACGGGACAACGTGGATTTACACTGTACGCAATAATTAATATCTGTCATCGAAATGATTATAGACAATTTTAATTATTTTACTCTGATTATATTCAGTCCCGTTCGCCTCTTTCCTCGGCACGTTCTTCCGCCCTCGCTTTCATTCTAGTAATAAATGCCTGACCTTTGCTCTTCCTGAAGTTCTCATATGGATCGTTTAAATTGATACCGACGCCTTTATACTGATCGTTCTTATCCCTAATTTCACCCCCCGATATAGGGGCCTCGATACCCTGTTCATTGGCACCAAGTCCCGCACCACTCCAACCCATCTTCTTGAGCAACTGGTGACCTTTATTACTTTCGTCGATACTAATTTCTTGCGGCACCTTACTGTAAGTCGACCCACTGGAACGAATAGAAATTCATAAAAATCGAGTCGTCTATCGACTTGCGACGGTGATCATCGATATTATACTCACAGGAAACTAGGCGGTGTCGGGCTTCGATCTTGCCTGTCAATCCTCCTGTCGGGGCTGCGATCCTTGTTGCTATTCCTCCTCCTCCTGCTCCTGTTATTATGATTACTATTACGGCTATTGCGTCTGTGATTGGCAGCGGGAGACCTGGATCTGCTTCTACCCCTCGATCTAGAGCGCGACCTACTCCGCGATTTGCTTCGATATCGTTTCTTCGGCGGACTAGGGCTTTTCGACCTTGGCCTCAAAATCGGTGACGGTGATTTCGACTTTTGCCTTATACCAGCACTTATGTCCTCGTCCTTCCGCTTACGCGCGGCATTCTTCGCTTTATAATACTCGTATAAACCTAATTTCTCCCACCCATCGCTGGAACATACCAAACGAGATATTAATATTCGTTATAATAGAATTTTCATTACGTCACGAGCATAATTTATAATCCTACCTATCGCGCGGCGAGTCGTGATTTGGCGGTGCATAGAATGCTTCCACAGCTGCTACTAGCCGGTCACTTGGAGGAGCTGGTGGTGGAAGCCTAATAGCGTCTGGATCTAGTGGTTTATACTCTGCGTCTTCCAATTTGATCAGAGGTACCATCAGACCAGCAGGAAGCTCGTAATAAGGCATACTGGGCATTAAATCTTCGACCGAGGGCTCGTGTATAACTGGTGGTGGGCCAAACCCTGGAGGAGGTTTCGAAAAATCTGGTAGCGGAACGTTTGTGAATGGTGGGGGATCGCTTGCAGCAGGTACACCCCATCCAGGCGGTGGTTGACTGAAATTTACATCTGTGCTTATCGCTGCAGGGGGGCCGGAATGACTAGGTGGCAGAGACATGTTCTGCTGATTCTATAAAAATATTATTTATCATTAATACTCGCGGAGGATATCGATGTAAAATGTAGGACGATTAATTTACCAATTGTGGCGGCGGCGGGGCTTTTAATTGCTGATCTATCGCCATCTTTTGCTGCTCAATATTCTGAATTTGTCTTAAAGCATGAGTAACGAACGCTTGATGTTGTGCTTGATAATTATCAAAGGTCTGTTTCGTGGATGTTGTGATGGGTGTAATTGCACTGGCATGCTGTGCAACCAGATTAGCCTGATATTCGGACCAAGATGTACTTGGCTGTTTTAATTGATCTATAATCCCTTCATCAAAGTAATTATTTTTTGACTCCCACAAACTTAACAGTTTATTTAATTTATTAAGTTGCTCTTCTGATGCGGCTAGTGAAGTGTTACAGAACATGGGTACAACAACACTTTCCATTGCCTTGCGAAGATCCATAGATTTCTTTCTTGCACTAAAGAAGTTTACAGTTAAATATCGGGCATTAAAACAGCGGGTGTCGTTAAAATGAAATTCGAATGGCAAGTTTTCGCGTTCGTTGCAACGAAAGGTATATCTGAATATGAACTATTTGTGAAGGTATATCCAATTCTCAAAAATACGCAACTCTTATAAACGTTTTGAATTTGAAATATGAATAATGGCGAACATGTGTTCCAAGAGCGATCTGTAACGAAGTATCCATACTTACCAATGATGCAAGACATCATTGACCAAATAGATAATATGAAGTTTATGACTAAAATTTGCCGCCGTGATTACTCTGAAAGAAGGTGTTGAAAGAATTAACTGACTCGCTTCTAAATCCGTACTTACTAAAACATACGAGCTACGTACTTTTTCAGCAAGTGATCCGCAACAACTTGATTACTCTGCGGAGTAACAGAGTTCTGGAGTATCCAGGCTTTCCCGGCACTTATGCTATCCTTTGTGCAGCTATCGATAATGGGCTGTAAGACCGCGTCGAATGCAGCGAGATCCGTGTTCGTGTTTTGCGCGCTGTTTTGCAAAGATGTTTCCTGGGCTTGTCTCACAGCATCCTCAACCCTTCCTTGTTGCTGAGCCATCAATGCAGCATGTTGCGCAGCCAGATTCTGTTCCGATTGTCTCACTTGTTCCTGTAGCGTAGTCTGCTGCGATTGAAGATTTGCTAGCTCATTCTGAAGCCATCCAGGAGGTCCGCCAATGTTAACCGGTTGCGTAACTCCAGCAATTGGTGGGTTCACACTTCCCATAGCACCAGGTGCAGGTCCAATCGGCGGTGCTGCATTTCCCGGCCCTCCAATCTGTCCGGGTACACCAGGAATAACCGGGCCACCCTGACCTCCCACCGGTCCAATCCCAACAACTGGGTTCAATCCATTGTTCTGGGTATTTAGGCTCGACGCAAGATTGACGTTATTCAGTGGCTGCGCGACCGTAGCGGCTGTTTGCTGCTGCTGCGAAACGTTTAAACGTGGGTCTGCATTTTGCATTGGATTTATTCCTTTTTGCTTTAAAACTGTAAACGAATGACGGTGGATTATTGTAAGATGTTTGATTCCTTCAATGGATATTGAAAAAGTATACAAATAGTCCAATTTCTGTTGACTCTTATCTTCTACCAGTGCATAATAAAATTCTTGGCATTTATGAGAGAAGTATATCGAAAATTTCAGTAAGTCTTTTGGGAGCACTATACTCTTTCCCTGTTTTATATATTTATATACGTATACATATATTTATTATTTTTATTTATTTTTTTTTACAGTACTAGGGTATTACAGGGTATACAGTTATTGTAGGTAGGTTATAGTTCCCACATAGATTGAAGCAATATATCGACAATGCAGTCCGTATTAGACAAGCTCCAGTAAGAATCTTAAAACTACTTCTTCTTAAAATCACCATTGCCAAGAAATAGAATACGTCTTTAGCTAAAGCATTCTGCTTAATAAATAGCAATCCCAAAATCTTGAAACGAAGTGCTCATATTCGATGAATAATAGTTTTTGTACGTTCGCTATGACGAATTCAGACCCTTTCACCCGTATCTCTTTTTTCAAAGTCATTCCTTTTGTTCGTTGAATAAAGCATGGCCATTATGCTTCTCAATTGTTGTAGCTGTTAAGGGGCTGTATCCCACTTACTGGCTTGCTCTGTAGTCACTTTGTACTGATAGTAGTTGAAGTGCTCTCCACCGAACAGGAAACCAAACTTTGGGTTGTCCTTCTGCTTGTTTTTCGTCATCTGCTCGAACTCTGGTCCATTGCGAGCCACAAACTGTGCCAGCTTGTCTATGATGTTCCGTAACTCTGTATCTGGGTATTATACCAAAATTGAACGGAATTAGTATCGCGAACCAAAGAATTCTGAAATTACTTATCGAATAATTAGAATATAAATGGCAATGTTTTAAATACAGTACTGAAATAGGATCTCTTATTTTTAAAGTACGTAGTCCTAAATCAGCCCATCGTAACCTGAAATATTCAATCTGTTTTGAAAGTTATCACTTTGCGAATATATTTACAAACATCCGTCTGAGGATAGTTGAGTTCGTCGATCGAACGAATTTTAACAGGGATTGAAAACACACAAATGGGTTTGAACATATCGATTCCGACACAGTTCAAAAATTCCTCCAATACGATTATAATATCGATTCCATACAGAGTAAATTTCATTCAACATATCTATGTTAAAGATCTATACAACAAGCCTCTCCGAAGTAGCTATAGATAATATAAAAATAATTCTAACACGTATTGGCTTTCATTGCTGCCGTAATTTTTGCTCTTAATAATTATAATTCAACTAATATTACAAACTCATAACACAACTCACAAATACTTTAAAGAAAACCTTCGTATCATATCAATCTATGATTCTTTGTAACAGTCCCACAAAATTCATCCACGTAGCACTTTGCGACAGTGACGTCTTTAACAGTTTAAATCCTTATAGAATTGAATGCTGCGACTAATACTCGAATCGATGGAACACCAATAAGAGAACCGATACTGGAATCGACAAAGCACCTCGACCAGAACCGACAAGAACTTTTCGTGCATGTAACAGTTACAACTATTTTTGCTTTTTGATTATTGTTTCAACGAGAACCTCTATACAAGAATTTGCAATGCCCATTTGTGCGACAGTTTCAATCCCTGGTTTCTAATAGTAGTTCCTAACGTGTTACACAGGTTTACATAACCTACTATCTAGAATCTATTCTTTTTTTCTTTGTCAAATATACGTCGTTACTCGCGTCGCGTGGAAACTTACGGATCCTCACCTCTAACTAACTAAAACGCTAAAGCGACGGATCATACTTATTGCGGTTAATAAAACGAAAAGATTGGACGTTAATATGCTCGTTCGGAGTGGGAATGTGCAAGACCGCGCTTGGCCGGACCGCCAGAGATCACAACACTCCTTTCCTACCTGCAGGTGCCTGGTCCATTATCGTGATTAGTCTTTTACTTTCACACTGAATTCGATCACGTTCGTTTCTTGTTCTCTTGTTCACACTTTTACGTACACGATCGAGGCTCGGCTCTGGGAGACATTATTTCTTCGCAGTGAACACGAACACGACAACGCTAGACGTCGCCATTAATTTCGAAGGGTTTATGCTTCCCGGGACTGCCGCCAGTGCCGCTGGCACGCCGACTTATCACATGCGGAAATTCACAATTCCTCCATTTCCACTCGTTTTTCATTCACGTTAAAGAGGTACTGTTCCCCTGTCAATATCGCACACAGTGTTTGTATATTTTTTTACTCTGCTTGCAATTCCTGCAAATTACGAATATCTACGGTGGTTTATTTCTCACGAAATATTGGATTCTCGATACGCACGATCGTTTCTACGATTTTGTCACGTAAACGTGTTTAGTGTGAATGTGTTTTTCGTATGGAAAAAACAATATTTTGAACGTCCTGTCTAATGGTTAATGGTTTCTTGTATTTAGTGTTAATCGTTTAGGTGAATTATTGTGTAATTCTAACATTGTTGATTATTCTGCTCCTCGAATCTGATTTTCGTACTTAACCTATTAATTGTCATATCTGCAGTGACGGATTTAAGAAAAAAGGCCCAGGTGGCAAACGTTGAGGGGCCCGTTTTTCGGGAAAATGAAGGGGTAGTTCACTAAAAGGGGGTAAATGAACAGAAAAGTATAGAAAAAAAAATTCTTAGATAAAATCACAATTTATTTTTGGGGACAGGGCCCTAGCGAGTGGGCCTTCTGATCTGGGCCCAATTTTTGGGAAACTAAAACGGTAGTTTAGTGAAAAATGGCTCAGTGTAACAATACAGAAAAAGAATATAGTTTGATAAAATCATAATTTTTTTTAAGGGTGGGGCCTTACGAGCAGGGGCCCAGGTGGCAACTGCTAAATCCGCCACTGCATATCTGTCACATAATCTAATACACTTACACTACTTTCACGCTACTTGAAAAAAGATATGTCTGATATTAACCATCGCTTCCGTTAGTTGAATAAATTCCAGAGATGCCGGTAGCCGACGTAAAATCCAGCTGGGCCGATGAAGTAGAGGAGGAGGGAGGAGCGTTGCCTCCGCCTTCAGAAACTTATGAAAATGGGTTCAAAATACTCACCGAATACAAGTACAATCAGGATAACAAGAAAGTCAAGGTAGTCCGTACTTATAAGATCGAGAGACGCATTGTTTCCAAGATGATCGCCGCACGTAAAAACTGGGCAAAGTTCGGAGATTCTGTGGACGACAGGCCTGGCCCAAATCCTGCTACTACGGTCGGCGGTGAAGATGTTTTCATGCAGTTCATTTCTAGCAAGGAAGAAGAGAATAAGGTGGAAGAAGATAACCTTGATAAATTGAAGAGTATGGGAGATAAGGGTGTAGTGAAATGTCGTAACTGTAATGGAGATCATTGGACGTCGAAGTGTCCTTACAAAGACACGGTTCTCGCCGGAGGTACGTTACATCGTCAGGGATCAATGTTTGAAAAAATCTTTTTTTGGCCCCTTGATTCTATGCGCTTTAATTTTCAGGCAAAGTACCGGACGATAAGAAACCACTCACTAACGCCGCTACTCCTGGCACGATGACAGAATTGAAGCCGCAAGGCAGTAAGTATATACCACCTGGTATGCGAGACGGAGGCAACAAACGTGGAGATTCCATGCAGATGCAGAGGCGCGATGATATTACCACTATTCGTATTTCCAATTTATCGGAGAGTACTACAGACGCGGATCTGGATGAGCTTGTCAAGCCGTTTGGATCTGTTCTCAAGTTCTACCTCCCTAAAGACAAGCAGACTAATCTTTGTAAGGGATTCGCATATGTACACTTCAAATACAGAATGGAGGCGGCCAAGGCTATTGCCACTTTGAATGGTTACGGTTACGATCATCTTATCTTGAATGTGGACTGGTCAAAGCCACAGGCGCAAAGCAATTAAAGTAATTCTGGTTATGCGAGTCTCATGGCGTATAGAAATGTAGGGGTGGTCTGTATAACTATTTCCCTGTTGCGACACCAGGAGCAGAATAAGAAATTAGCGCCTTTTAAAGTAAAAGCTTGGGCAGTGGATTATGTTGAAAAGAATGCGAATAGTATTAAAGCGATTTTTTAAATTATATTTGACCAACTCGCGAAACAGCTGTTCTGCTGCTGATGTTACAATTTCATGACAGTTAATTCATGGGTATCCCCATTTGCTATTGTAAAGGAGAAGAAACTGACAATGTTTGTGATCCTAGTATCTTTTCAATTGAAAGTAAATCATGTACAATGACATTCTGCGTTTATTTATTAACAATTCCTAATAACAGAAGATATCCTTGGGTATCTTTTGCACAAGGAACCATACAACGTTAATAAAACCTGTATGTAACAAATAACGTTCAAGAAAACTAACGAAAGCTTACAGCTTATAACACTTGGAGAAAATTATAATCAACTTGTCCGTTAGATCTGCAAGAGATTCGAAGTTAAACTTCCATGGTTTTACGTTCAAACTTTATACTCAACAAATACGCTAAATACATTTATCTGCTTTTACTTTCTCCATTGAACTTAAAATAATACAGTGTCGCAATAAATACGTGTATCGCGGTTCTACGATAGACGCGGTACAATTGTCATTGCAAACAAGAGAACAGAGGAATTATGATAGAAATACACGCCTCGTGGCTACACATATGCAAAAAGTAAATCGGTAGAAAAGTAACAACAGGCGTTCTTCGTTACCCGCGCGTTAAAAACTACGGATTAATACTACGCTGCCTAAGTACTTCGAAATGGTAACTCTAATCAACAACCTTACGCTGCTCAACGGAGCCTAACGAATATTATACAGATAGCAAAAGAACGCGCATGAACTTTTCGTCTCGGTAAAACAATGTCACCTTAAAATATAATCAACAATACAACTGTGTTTCTTTTTCTCATTGCGCGTCATCCCGAGAGTTTCTTTATTCCTGCCGAAGAACATTTTCAATATTTATTGTCGATTCCTATAAAGTCATCACAATTAAACCTGCTCTTCCCAAACAGCCTTTCAATTTCTAAACGCAATTATACAAAATTTAAAATCCCCATGACGCGCCGTTCGGTTTCAATTGCCCCTCCTTATTTACAGTACTCGTCGAACATTCTCTCTTATAAAAAGACTTATTATAATGTTAGTGGATGCACCGTGCGAACCGTGCAATTCAAGTTGTTTACGAAGACGAGGACCCCCGTCGAGCATTTCTGAGAGATCTCTCATTTCGAGCAGACTCGTGCCTCAACAATTGTATCCCCGATCAGTTCCGTCCATCGAGCACCCGTCACTGTCACCACCATCGGGCGATCAATCTTACTCGCACGAAGGATCAATTTTATTCGCACGAAGGACGAGTTCTCGAGCGAGTAGGGTCGTCGTTTCCAAGCGGAAGCTCTGAAGGCTCGCGCGATCGCAAGTGTTCCTCTTCGAAAGGTCGAAGAAGAAAGTTTGGCTTGTGCCAGTCTTCTTCAACGTCTCCGATCGATCCTAGCCCATTGGTTTACCAGACGGCGCACTTCTTCTCGGGGTTCATCTTCGAGCCGAGAGGGCAATTGAAGTCCTTGGAGAACTCGTTCATGTTCGAGAGCGGCCCGAGGACGCGGAACTTGCCGGGGCTGTGGAATCCAGTGGTGATGCGGAGCTTCATCGCCTCTGGTCTGTACTTGCTGCACCAGGTGTTAGCTGCGCTGATCCAGAACAATTGCTCGGGAGTGTAAGGGAGGCCCGGTAAACTTTGCTCCGGCTGGTTCCGCCTCACCCATTCTTTGTACGCCAAGTAGGCCTCCTTTATCCCACCGTTGTCGGCGATGTTCTCGCCCTGAGTGTTTATCCCGTTCAACTGAAACAGAAGCGAGAAGCATTTTTAGAACGATCGTTTTGCTGAATTGCGAAGATGATGAGAGGAGTTTGAAGACGCGGGGAGATGTTTTAGATGAAGGGTGGAATAGCTCTGAGGGTGGAAAGGAAGTTTAGGATCAAGGAATGTAAAGTGTAAAGTGGAAACTTATTTTCTTGAGAGTACTTAATCACTCAAAGTGGAGTGAAAGGGTGGTTTAAAGTTTGGGTTTGAGTTCTGTCTGTGGGAACTAGGGATGGGACTATTCGAATAATTTAATATCCGAATATTTTACAAGTATTCGAATGCTACGAATAAACTTCGAATATTTGAGTATTCGAATGTTATTATTCGAATACTATTCAAATACCGATTATTCAAATACTATTCAAATACCGATTATTCAAATACTATTCAAATACCGATTATTCAAATACGATTCGAATACCGATGTATTCAGATGAACCTAAAGAACTTACTTTATAATTCACACCATACTATTCGAATACATGAGTATTTGAATTATATTCGCCAAATAATTGAGCAACTGAAGTATTCGAATACCGAAAAATTCGACAAATAGTCCCAGTTCTAGTGGGAACAAGGAAAATTTTCGACTCGAATGAGAATGGAGGACAAAACTAAATGATGAAGGGTGTTGCTTACGTTCAAGCCAACGTCTTCCACGGTATAGTTGCCGTACTGGTGAATGATACACTCAGCTCTGTCGATATATTTCTCCTTCGTCTGGGGCGCCCACCAATCGACGAGGTTTCCATGCTTATCGAATTGTCTACCCTGGTCGTCGAATCCGTGCGTTATTTCGTGGCCAATGACGAACCCGATGGCGCCGTAATTCATGTACCTCGGTCGATCGTTGCTGAAGAATGCGCCTTGGAGAATGCCCGCGGGGAATTCTGTGAAAGCATGTTACGTAAACGCCGCCTATTCTTCCAGTTCCCTTCGTTACAGAGCTTTTGTCGAGAAATTCAACTCACGAATACTGTTCTCGATGGACGAGTAGAATGCGTTGACGATTGCCGGTCTTCCGTGAGTTATCCAGTCGCTCTTGTTCACGGGCTTCCTCAGCTTCCCGAAGGAATATTCCACTCCGAACAGGGTCAGGTTTAGGATACCCTTGAGGTAATTGTCGCTGGTGAGCTCCAGCTTCTCGTAGAACTCACCCAGCTTTTTGTCGTCCAGTAGTTCGTCTGGGTACGCGATGTGGCTGGACATGGAGGCTGCTTTGTCCAGCGCACTCTTCCTGGTCTCCGCGTCCATCCATTCAACCTAAACAATCGAACACATTCAATTCTATAAAGGTGGGAAAATATTGAGAAAATTGAATTAAATGAAGCTTGTGACATGGATGGAACTTCTTTCACCTCCATCTTCAGGCCCGGATTAAGATTTTTGGGGCCCGGGGCTACATATCAAACCTTCGAGGCCTCCCCGTGGTTAAACTGCGTGTGAGAGGGGGTTTAGTGAGCTCATCGCTTAGAACGGGGCCCCCCTCGGAAAGTGGGGCCCCTAGCCACCCCTTTAATCCGGGCCCGTCCATCTTTCAAGACCTTCAAACAGGAGTATCAAAGAGAGAATTAGTCTATGAATTGTCAACCTGCCTTCTCTAATATCTTAGTGAACTCGTCTCTGATGTCAGCCACCATCTCCACAGCGTTCTTCTTAGCATCTTCCTTAAAGTATTTCCTGACGTAGAGGGCACCGACGCTGATGGCTAAGCTGCCAGAGACAGTATCGATGCACTCCTTCCATCTTGGTTCCCGCTCCGTTTTCCCGCTCAGAGTTGTTGAATACTGCAGCTGCCTCTTTCGAATCTCGTCGGTCAGGTAGCTCACCGACGAGGCAGCTGCTCTCCACATCACGTAGTTGGCCTGGACCCTCTTTGGTGTGGTGGCCATCAGCTTCTCCAAGCTTGCAATGTAACTGGGCACACTGACGATAACCACTTCGTCTTCTTCAACCTGAACCGTCGGGGCTAAGATGGTGTTGAAGTACTCCTTCCACGGTATGCTGGGGTAAGCTTTCGATAACTCTTTAATCGTCATGGGGTTGTAGAGGAGGGTGGCGTTGCGACGCTTCTCGCTTGGCAGAGATATCTGAGAAGTTGATAATCTTCGTTATGAATTCCATTAGTATTAAATCTGGCTACTAATATCCCAAGTACAGAAGAATGAACTGAAATCTTGTACAAAGAAGTTTTCTTTCTGGTACCACAAGGATGAGGACATTTTGGTTAGACATTAAAACTCTAAATTTAATGTACAATGTGCCAAGCAAGTGTTAAGCAGACAAGTTTCCGCGTCTCCATGTGTCCGCGGCTCGATATAAATGGACGAAATGCTGAGGTTCGCTAAAGAGAATGTTGATTTAAAAGATTGCAGCGTGCGAACTTACATTGGCAAGTTGCATCTCGAATTCGAGTGATTCTCTCAATTCTGTCTTCGACTTATTCTTGTCAGCCCCAAGGATCCCTGAGATATCGACCATATAGTTGAAATACGCTTGCACGATCTTGTCGTCGAAGCCCTTCGTCAGATATTCCCGCGAGAGGCCAAGGGACGCTTGGTCGAGCTGCAAGAACATTCATTTTTGCTTGTATTAACATTAATTTAACACCTCAGTATCACCGGTGAATGCGTTAAACATCCGCGTCAATATTGATTCAACTACTTTTTACTATGGAGCAGAAATCGGTGGTCTATTAATCGCCGTCGCATAATACCGCTAAATGACGTGGCTGTTAAGATGCAACAAGTTGCATTTGCATTTGCAATTCGCGCGCCACTTCGCGACCGATTTCTTTACGCTGATGTAAGTCTCTTTGCGAACGATTTCGCAGGTTCCCAAGTGTTTAATGCTCTACGTGTGCATGCCACTCGCGAAATATGTGCATTCATTTCTTTTTTGCTTTACGTACGTCGATTACCCGTGTTGTGCTGTTCTTCAGATCAACGCCGACACTGAAGTCGATGAAGTAATCGACGGAGTAGCCCATCTTGCGGAACTTGTACACCGATTCCTTCCAATCGAATCCAGTTTCGTTCCAGTTGTCGCCTTCCAGCACGGGCCAGCCACCGAGTTGTTGCAAAATATTCAGCAGGGGATCCAAACCTTGCTGTTCGATCGCCGCTGAAATTATCGAGTCCCACTTTCATTTATCATATGTAGAATCGAAGGGAACCGAATATACAAGAGAAAAAAAATCGCTCCGCGGCGAGAGATAAGGGACAACAGGACGAAGTTGCATTCTCGTTTACAATTAGATAACTATCCATAAATTAATTGGATAATAATTAGCTTCACCTAGGTTTATCCACTTAGCAATTGTTGATCCATCTCGACAAATATCATATACATAGCAATATCACGGCAATTGATCAAAGAGCGAACAAAGACACAGTTTATGTAATCCGTAGTTTTAGCTGACTCAACGAAAATCAACAACTCCAGGTACGTACGAAGCTTGAGGTACTCACTTTTGTTCATGCAAGCTTGGTACAAATTCTTCGCGAGTCTGAAGGGTTTTGGTTCATTGGGTGGGCTCTTCTCCTCGATGCTGGTCCTTAATTGATTCTGCAGCTGGTCACTGATCTCGGTGAACGTGTTCACGCTGGATTTGTCGTCGGGGATGTTAGTGGCCTTGAGGAAACCACCGCAAGCGAAGTCGTAGAAGTCATCGCAGGGCTCCACCTCGACGTCCATGTTCTTTAATATTCTGGAGGCTATCGAAACCGTTTAACGCGGTTAGTGGAAAGCTTGGTCGCGTTAAGAGACGCGGTTACAGGAAATGGTACCGTTTTACTGACCCGTGTGAACGCATTCTGGCGTGTAGCACACCTCCTCGTCGCAGGGCGGCTGCCTGTTTACGATCTGAGGACCCTTGTTGTGTTGGTATCCGTTCAGGGCGTCGGCTGTGGATGGTAATCCCTCTGAGTTAACAGGATCTACTCTCGTGTAGGCGCAGATGCAGGTGCAGTTGCAAAACAAAAGGCAAGATGATGATGTTAATGGCTGTTAGTAACTGCGTGTTCTCAAGCTGTTGTAATAAGCTGTACATTAAATGGACATGGGTTTAGTGAACCGATTTAGCGTTTTACTTAAAAGGGGATGCATTCACCTAGGATTAGAAAAATCAGGGTGAACTTTGACAATTTTTTTTTCATTGAGAATGCTTTTTAATTGTAAAATCTTTATATGTGTCTTAAAATACATACTTTAATGTTGCAATTGTGTAAATTTAATTCGAAAACTCAAAGAATTGAATATGTACGAAATAACGTTTTCCTCAAATTGGAATTTGAAATAAATGGTAACTAATATTTGTCGAGAACTAGTGCACCGATTCATTTGATATTTGGAACAGAGGTTTTTGATAGAATTATTTAGTTTTTGTCAGAGGTTTTTTTCTTTTAAACGTTACATTTCATTTTTTATCAATTAAAAAAGAATTGTCAAAGTTTACTTTGGTATTTCTAGTCGTTGGTAATAGGGTTGCCCCTTAAAAGGTGAATTTATACTGTTCACTTTGGGCGATCAATGTGGCTGATTCAACAATATCGCAGCAATGAAATCGGAAAGCAAATGTTTACACGTTTTAATGAAATTCCCCAAACTGGATCGCTTGAAAATTGCGTCGAAGCAAATTGTGCATGCCGGTGTTGAAATAATTTGTGAACATTGTTGTTATAACACATTCAGGGGCGGACATGGAGATTTGGCGCCCCTAGGCTAACAACCGTTTGCCACCCTCTTCGCATAAAAACTAAGAACTATGAAATATTTTAATTTAAATGTGTTGAGACAATTCTAAAATTAATTCAATATGATAATGCATATGAGTTATCGCTAATTTGCTACATGAAAGAAAAGTGAATAATTTATACAGTTGCCTGAAGCCCCTGTCTTGAATCCTTCTTCAATTTCTTGCACCCAAAATTTGGCCCTGAAGACATTCATAGTTTTCGTGCAAGTCGAGAAATAATGAAGCCTGTTTTCTACATTGAACACCATTACAAAATAATTATAAAACGCTTCAATTTTTATTTCAATCTTGTTCCTCTCATTCACCAATATCCTCCGTTCAATCATATGTAAATTATCATTTTCACATTTTCAATGATTGACCTCTTGATTAATGTTTGTTACGTTGCACCATCAGACTTGTTTGGTTTTAATTTATGAGCGATCGCGAGCCAGTCGGCAAGAATCACGCACGGTAAATACACCATTGATGGGATTGGGCTCCGGGAAACCAAGCGTTTAAATAAAAACCTCATCGTTCGTTATACTCGTCTCTAAACCACCCAGAAATTAATCCCCTCAAACGCAAAGGTTTGATGAAGTGCTCCAAGTAGCTCGATCTCGTTACACGCTAGCCGCAACCGCCTCCTCATCGGCAAACACCGAGAACGTGGGTAACGGTAAACGGAAACGTTAAACCCACCGTAGGTACTGTTAAAGTTAAACCACCGACGTAACGCGTGTTTGTATATTGTTCCTCCCCCGATTTGCTCCTCTCTCGTCAGCTAGAATAGCGATGCCTCTTAAAACGTAATAACCCTCTCAGAAACTGATTCATCCGAGCGTATTCGCGCTTCCCCTACCAGAGGCAACATCGACGCGATCACTGAATTATTTTCATTACGATATCTCTGCTCTGTTACTATTAGTCACCGTCCATTTGCTCTCTATTGGCCTGTGGCAGGTGGGCTGGCAATTTACGATTGATCCTCGCGATCTATTATTGATCCAGCTCGCCGATCGCAGCAGAGATCGTTCGTAAAAATAAAGGAGCATCCCGTTGGCGCCGCCGATCGACTATTATGTACTCCCGGAGATATCGTTATTGCTTTCCGATGACCGCCAGAAATATCTCGATGATTCAACTCGCGGCTTCTTTTATGAACCTCCGAGCGGGTGGTCCATCGACACTCGATCAAAGTATACAACAGTGCTGGGAAACCACGATCGAGAAGTACGATCTGGCTGTTTGGTGAGTAATTTTGAAAACAATACTGATTTACCCCGGTGCGTCAGTGCGGGCGAGCTGTTATTGACGTCACCGTTTCGCACGTCGTATTACGTGTTTCGGATTAAACAAAAGACCATCGTTCGCTGACTGATTGTTATTACTAAGAGTTACGAAAGAGGAGAGCCGCAGGGGGTGGAGGTTGTAGTGGTCACTGAGCAAAGTTATTCGTGAAATAATGGAACTGCGTGGGTAACTTGTAGTTGGGGATTGGTTTAAACTTGGTTGGACCACGAAGAGAAGATTATGAGGAACCTGAAGCAGGAGTGCAGCTCCATTTTTGACAGTTTTTGAGTTATGACGTGTAATAAATGGGGACAAAAATTCTACAACGTTTGGTGCATGTTTGATGCGAATCTGATAACAAGTGAGTGATTTATTGCAAATTTTTGCACACATTATTGTTTTGCGCAATGCGAATGCTCCAGATTCGAGAAATTCGTCAAAAATAGAAATAAGCTTATCAACTTAATAACTACTACTTATTGTCTGAAAATATATAGTTTTCAATTAGTGGTATCTTTATAATTTTAAGTCACAGCAATAATTTTATAAACAGTTTTTTCTAATTCACTTTAAATTATTCAATGATTCATTTCTGGTCTATTAAAAAATCAACTCGAAGCAAATATTATAATTCATAGAGTTATGTACTTTCTATAGCGAATGATTAAAATTATTTTCCATTCATTTGAAGGTATAGGGACTCCAAAATTAATGGTCATGGATGATTAATATCAAATCAAAATTCTGAAGCATTCAATAGCACGGCCTTCTTCTTTACAAACGAAGGTGCTTAGCAGGTTCTGGTTCAGTGATCCACCGTTGCAAAATCGTGTTTCTTTTCGAGCTCGAGTCACGAAGAGTGCGTTGATTCGCGATAGCAAGGAAACAGGTCACACGTGACATCAGTTGTCAATGAAATTTACGACCCGATCGTAAGCCCGTCGGGGCCAACTTTCACGAGGTTGAAATTCTTTTTTAAACTCCTTTCGGCGTGCCCATGAAACCGTTATCGGACAGCCGTAAAGGAAACCGGACTTTTGCGCGTGAGCATCGTCGTTTGTCGGCTAAAACTTGAAAAAAAAAACGACGAAAGGTGATAAAACGGCAGGAAGAATCGCCAATAAATGTGCATGTAACAGCTACACGGAAAAGAAGCGGAGATTATCGTTACAAAACCTGTTTTACGTTCATTTGTATATCTTTGCAAGCAAATGTATACCTCGAAGATTCTTTTACGGTAGTATTTGTGAAAATATAATTATGCAACTGGGGAGCGAATTAACGCATGGCGAAACAAATGAGGGGGACATGGAATTGGGAACTTATTGGCGTGAGATAGTCTGGGGATATTTATTGGTATCAGACGACGTCTGAATAAGAATAGGAATGCGAGAATAATCTTGTAGGTCAATTAGGTATATAAAAGTCTTTGAACTCTGGGTCTTTAGAAAGGCAATATTGACAATTTGGACCAAAATATCTCGATTGTTATGCACGATGGATTCAGAGGGAAATTAAACTTAGGTTTAATTCGAATATTGTCCACGTATTGCTTTATCGAAGTCCGAATTTGTCAATATCATGTCTTAAAATCGTGACTTACTAGTATCAAATTAATTTATTAATATGATTACTTGTACCGAAACTAAGATATAAATAAATAGGACACTAACACCTCAAGAACTCTTTGGAATATCAATCTTCAAAGAATTATACCGACTTCAACATAAAGTGTAAATTTCTATTTGTTTAGAGCAATGTGATCCAAGCAAACGTTGCCAAGACTTGTCAAATTAATAACAACAATTCATGCACACTCCGGTTAAGCGCATGCGTGCAGATTACATACTTTCCGTTGGATAGGATCGTGACGTGTCAAGTTTTCGAATTTTCTTACCGTTTCTGGACGAAACGTTACAGGTTGCAGTGTTCGCTGCTAGAACCCCAAGTGCAACAGCTAAAGCGATGCACAAGAGGACACCGGAAACTGCTATCACGGTCAGTCCACGTTCCATCGCCGATCGCCTCTTCCACCATGTTGGATTTCTGAAAAAATGAAAGGGAATATGATTAAGGTAAAATTAAAGTTTCGTTTGATATTCCGGAATTTGAATCGCATCTTTGCTTTCGTCAGTGTATTCTTAGTGCTTTTATTTCGATTATTTGGTGAAATTGCCATCAGTAGTTGGTTTTTGGTCACAGTTTTTTGCGAATATCTTGAAAACTAAAGCCGATCTTGGAAACTAAAGCCATCTTTTTCTTTACAAAGTATGAAGTGTTTTGGAGTCATTTAACAGTTGAATAATTTCGATATAAATGTAAATTGCTGTATGCCGATTAGTGTAACAATAACTGATAAGTTTCACTTTATTTTGTGTCTAATTTCTCGTTGCAAGAAGCTCACATACAATATATTCTGTTACGTTCTAAAGAACAGCAAGAAACAATAAAATTATGTTTTTAATGGAATTATGACTCAAGTGTTTTAAGTTAACGATTCCAGTTTGAATGAATAGCAAAGTAATTTACGAAGAGTGAGATGAATATGATTTGTTAAAACACTATGTTACATAATGTTCAGTAGCAGTCATTAATATGTTTATTATTCAACTTCAGAATAGTCTTTGTTCCTTTCAACAAGCAGCTGGCACGTTGCCAACATTGTTGAAGCTCATTATAATTGCAAAATATCAGTTCCATTATGATAAGATGAAATGCAATATTACTTCTACAGTTATATTCGTCTTTTACGTAAGTTTGAAGATGAAGTAGCTGTAGACATAAGTCCTCGCGAGTCCTTGCATAAATAACCACAAAGCAGTCACGCGATTTGACACTTAATCTTGCTTTACACTGGTGGAGTAGTCTAAGTTGCAACTTATTATTTTTCATAAATTTATTAAGTGCTACAAGAATTCCAAACTTTACTGTCAAATCAATTTTGTTTTTTACTGGCGTCAGTGTGTTTTCAGAGCCACGGATTTGCACTCTGCATTTTCATGTCGATATTTTCTAGAAAGCACTGAAACTATTATCTGAAAGTACTCATAGGTTTACTTTGAAAAGAAACTTTCCCAACAGGAGCGATCGTTCGGAAAGGCTTGACCGACTTAAAGTCAGATTCTTCAAAACCGTGCGCCAATCAAAATGTTAACGAGACTTTAAAATCGATACACTTTCCTTCGACGAAACTCTTAAAAAAAAAACAGAAGACTCTAAGGGTTCCACGAAATGTTATTTCTATGATCGTTATTACTTGGCATCGAACATTGTCCCTCGCTTCACAATGAACTGTCGCAGTGTCAGTTGGCACTTATCAGAAGCGACGTAACCGCTAATTACGAGTGTTCAGTGATCCTGAATCGAATCGATCAGGTGGATGACAAAAGTTCCTTCCACTTTAGATGTTCGTTGAAATGAAATTTCGATTCCCAGAAAGAGATCGATAAAGGCACCTTTTGCCACGCGAGGTGTAAGACCCCAGTGGCTCGCACTTTTTTCCCCTCGGCGAATAATTGCCGTGGAACGAGTAGAATGTCGCAACCACTGGCGATACACTTTTAGAATGGCGTTATGCGAGGGACCCGATTGCCTCTCAACAGTGAAAAGGAGCTTGTATCGGCGAGCAACCGTGAACTAATATGGGTAAACACTGTTTTCTGCGTTTACGACCAAGGTATTCGCGAAGCTCGTTTGTGATTATTTATTCTGCACTTTAAAAGATTAGATTTCAATGTCTTCCTTGACACAGTTCCTCTGAAATGGTCGTTTGTTTCTTTCATCTTCGAGACGCTTCGATTTCTCTATTGTGTGAAACAAGAGGACGTCATTTCTGCTCCATATTTTGGAATTTTGCTCATGTCTTTATAAAGTAATTGTATTAAGTACTCAGCTTTGAAAGACACTTAATATTTATCATTCAAATATATATATATATTTCTATCTAGGTTTTTGGAACGTTGGATTCTATTTAAAGTGGTCAACTAAGGACTAAATTGAAGGTGTTATTGAGTACTACTACCTAGTTTCTAAATTGATATCAATGCTTATGTAAAAGAAAAAGGACATCGTAGCTTTTATTTCACGGTCTGGTGCATTTTATTACGATTCCACGATAAAAATAGAAGTTACGTATTAGGCAAGAGAGAATATATTTAAAGGGAGGGAGAAAGAGTTGTATTGTACACGTGAGTTTAGAATATTTCTTTCTACTCAGTCACAGGTACAGATTGCAGTGGCGTTCATCAATTAAAGTACAGTCCAAGGCTAACCAGATTCAGCCTGTCGCTCGTCACGTGTGAAAACTGGATAATTGTTGTCATGTAATCGAACGAAGAATACAAGAATCGACAATGAATATTCGCTTGCATTGTTTCGTTCTAAAAATTTAAAAATACTGCTCATCTTACTGTGGGAGTTAGCAAAGCTCTGGTAGTGCGATATTTGTTATTATTTAGCAATGTAATTCGCTTGTGAGCAAACCATAGTGTGTTCCTTAAAAATTAATCAAACCTGAATAGCTTAGAAATCCTTGCCCAGCGAACACTGGCATGGGCGTCCGGAGGGGGATGCAAAAGGGGTAGTTGCCCCCCTGGCTTTTGAGAAAAAAACGCTTATTTTTCAAAACTGATCTTTATTAAGTTTATACTAAAAAAAAAGAATATTTTTATATTTCTGTTTTAAATTTTTAATTTTGATATTTTTCTTTACTATCATTCCAAAGTTGCTTCCCTACCTGGAAAAAAGTCTGCGGGCGCCCCTGAACACCGGGTCAATTTCGACCCATCGTAAGCATCAAACTACATGCGTTATTCATTATTACTATTAATTCTTGCAGAAGATAAGGATTTTAGATCGTAACAAAATGACAGTACATATCAAAATAGACACTAAATCAATTTTAGGTCGGCCGATGGGTCATATGTAATCCTGAACCAATTCGAGTACTTCTTAAAAGAATAAACACTACGGAATTGGGAGCACTAATTCGATATCTTCTCTAAAGAGAAACACAAAATAATTTTTCAGAAACATTAAGTGAATTCTGAAATATTCAAAGTTCAAATCAGTCAGATACGCTGCAAAAGTGTCACAGTGTCGTTCTAGGGTTAAACGAACCCCCCAAAAGATAGAAAATATACGAACACATGAACAGACACCAATCCCACACTAGAATTGCCCAGGAGACCTTGCGCGTAAACGGCAGCTGTGCCCGTGCGCATGAACACAACAGAACAATCTTCGTGCGACCATCTTATGCGTTAGGATCGGCCGCAATTAGCGATTATTCGAATGCACGAGAACAAAGCGTACGTAGCCACCGGTAACGCACTCGATGGCGCGTGCAACGAAGACAATGTAAATAAATCAGCTTGGCCAGCCGCAAGTTCGCCGCTGGAGCACTCGGTGCGGCCGGCGTGGAATAGTGTTCGCGACGCGGTGCAGCTCGAGTGTATTGACCTCCTCCAGGGACAAGTTGCACCGCGCTGTACTCGCCAAGTCAACGCACTCGCGGGAAACCTAATTACAAGTATGACTCGTCCGTGGAAAAATCGTGTTCCGGCGGGAAAACAGGCGGGTTGCCGCGCGCGTTTTACGGCGAGCAACGACGCCTCGCACGAAACCTTATTTACCCCGAGCAATCGAATTTCCGTGCCATTAGCCGCGCCACGAAGTCGAGCGTGACCGCTTCGCGACGTGAGAACTCGGCAACGATCACCCTGACACACTTTGCCCCGCTTGTGCCACGCTCCGAGCACTCTCCAGGAGCGAAACCATCGAGAGAGTACCGTGCACTCCGTGCAGGATCGCGGACGCGCGATCCTTCGATCGCTAACGAATCCAGAAGCGATAGATCCCCTACTGAGAGCTTTCAGGGCACTTCTATTTGTAAGGGATGTATTAGCTGCAAATAAATAGATGTTGATGAGTGATGTAGGAGGTCTTGGATCGAAATGATGGCAATGATCAACTAAAAAGTTGTGTGTATCGTTAATAATGGAGCATTGTGTGTCACGACGTTAAATGTGAGATGGAGACAATGGATGGGTTATTGGGAAATTATGGTACCACGATCGAAAGTCGGAGTTTGATAACGAGAAACTTTATTATCTGTTTAGTCGGATATGAGGGGAGTCATTCAGTATGAAATGCCTCTTCGTCATCGAATAATGCGGCGGGGAATTCTTTTGGAGTATGTAGAGATAGTAGAGGAACGATTTGATTCTTCAAATTTCTATCTAATTTAATTCGGTATGTAGAGTTTTGCAGAAAAAATTGTATTGCATAATTCAGTGTTTGAAAGGTTGGGGACTTGCACAATAGTAGCTTGCTGGGGGGTTGAATGCTTGAGAAGTTACTTTATTTTAAATTGACAATCTAATTGCAATCGGTTTTAATTAATTTTAGGGTTTTTATATTTTAACGCACCTCTAATAACTTCCACAAATTCTTCTGTATTTTACTGTATTCTATGTTTTCGTACGTATTTTTAGACAATTTCCAGGTTGTTGTTAAATACAGGTATCTATAGATGCAAGAAAGAAGATAAAACTACGAACATACGCCGAGTTTCTCAAAAATCTAGTGCAGAACAGACGCGACCAACAACGTTAACCACTACCGAAGCGGCAGGAGGAAGCGTCTCCCCTAATTCTATGCCATCTGCCCTCGGGACGGCGGAATTAGGGCCCCGGGTTGATTCCAAATTTGTCGCGTCAGTGGCCAGGCAATTATGCTTCGTCGCAAAATACTCAGAACGCTGCAAACATCGTTGAAAATAGCCGTGAAATAATTTCGTGATAAATCACGTTCAAGTCTTATCCCACGAGCGTATCCGTGTTTCCAGTACGTGTTAGACCGATTAAATATTGAATTAACTCACGTCGGACAAAGCAAAAATCGAATAAAAGTTGAAAGAATATGTATCAGATCGCACTTTCAAATTGATCAACATCAAAGTAAAACATAAAGTCTCATTTCATGTTTTAATATCTACATGGACTCGAGTGACCAAGCGAATTTTAAGTTTTCAGTAACCAATCTTATATAGAAGAGGACATGTCTTTTCTAATTGACATACATTGAATTTAAAAAATTCATGAAATACAAACACCTCACTGTTCTTCTCTATTCATCTCCGGTCAAAGTACCTCTTGTTCCCACGACGTTTTTACCCGAACCCTTAATCTCGATTTCAACTTCCAGACGTACTAAAACAACAGACGTTTCATCGCGTCCACCAACGGCCAAGAAGCTGAAATAACGGCCCGTTCTTTTTCTTTTTCCGGCTTGAGATTTGGCAGTCACGCTTGAAGAAGCAACTCTTTCAGCACGCTTCTCGTTGAAGGAGAAACGCGAAACCGTGTCGAATTAAAATGACAGAAAACGACCGCGGATTGCATGCTAATAAAGGAATCCCGTCCTTTGCACGTGTCCACGAGATCGCTCGACCTTCCGTGCAATTTACGTGATTTTTTCTTCCGTCTAGACTTGGTTTTAGCTGAAAAGCAATCGTGTACTAGAAATACTTCGAATACCTAAGATTCAAGACGAATGGAATTCATTTCGATGAATGGAACTAAGTACGCGATAATTCGAAACATTTCACCAAAAAAATTGTTTTTTTTTTTTTATAATAATTCAATGTTTTTGTGGGGGTTTTGCTGGGGCAAATTGTACAGCAACAGTTTACTCCACCGTTCAAAGTGTTATTTTAACGAACAAAGTTTCTTTTAAGTACTTCCAAAGAATATGGAATAATCTCAGATAATGTTAAATAATTCCAAGTGCGTTCGAAGATTTCGATTAACTTCAAGTGAGCTGTGAGTTGCTTAAAGTATTCGACTACTTCCGGTTCAAGGGCGGTTGATGGAATCGACCTTGACGCGGTTCGTACCTACCAATATGCCCCTCGAATTCTACTTCGTACCTTCGTGAGTTCTTTCCCATCCTGATCACGATCTTCCTCTTCCCTGACTTCGTTAAAATGAAACGTAATCGTCAATTATCACGAATTACCCAACCTCCTCATTTCCGCAAATTAAGCGATTTGTCTCGTTTCACGTGCCGCAATAGACGCCTTGATCTTGAAACTTCTGGTCGCGCCACTTCAGACAACGTTTCCTCAATTTTCCAGTTCTTCGTGGGATTATGCTGGGTTTTTAAAATGCCCTATTACGGCGCTGGTTCTCCAATTTCCTCATTGAACAAGCTACTTATTTAGTATCAGGGATCAAACAGTTCTCCGTTTCCCAGAAATAAAATCATCAAAACCATCGATATTTTCGAGTCGCCATGAATAAACACAGAAACGAGGTCCTCGACCGACCTCTTTTAACAGGAATTCGTGAAACAACCTCGTTCGCGTTGACTCGACGGCTGTTCAGGGTGGACGCGATAAGGAAACGGGAGACCGTCGTCGCGCTGAATACAAATTCGTTGACCACCTTTCCGAGGCGTCTTCAGTTCCGCCAGGCATAATTTCGTTACGGTTTCAAGGTGACTGCAAATGCTTATCGCGGAAGTGTCGTGGTGGAAACAGCCGCGAGGAGATAGGACACCCGGAAAAGGTGGAACATATTCTGGTTGACTGGGAATTAGAGAAGCCCATTGGACTGTAAAATAGGATACGAAGTTGAGATGTCTACACTATTTCATTCTCCTATCAAAACAAGTCCGAATTGCAGAAGTGCTTATGGCTTGAAATAAGACACCTTTGTTGTGGAGTTAGGGGACTTTAGGGACTGAGGTGGAACAGCTAGGGGACTTTGAATTTCATCCATGTAGATTTTAGGGGTTCTATGTTCTATGGGTTCTACTTGGGAGGCTCCTACGGCTTCTTTATCCTAGAAACCGTGCTTTGCTTCGGGGGGTAGTTTGCATAGCGATAGAAGTGGGAGATAGTGGTACCTATGTAAATTTGGAGAGTGTTGTGGATGCAAAGGTGTTTCATATTTAGGATGAATTTTGAAGTGTGAAACGTGGTATTGTATGTTCGAACATTGTTAGTACTTAGAATTCATGAATATTAATCGAGTTGATATCTAAGATTTACTGCGCTACAGTCGAGTAGTGACAAAAACTAAAGTCTCTTTAGTACTAGATTCCACTGCTAACTCCATAAAGAGTTTGGTGAAAGATTCTAGCTGGTAATATTACAATTAATCAATGACTAATTCTGCTTCATGACAGAAGGAATAAGTGGATATAACCTATCCACGAACTAGCACTCATTCTTCTAAACTGCGATCTTGATTTCAACATATGCGTCGAGAGCTCATCATTATCTAGTCACTGAGAAATTAATCATTTGTCACGCAGGACTTTTCATTACACTTGACTAGCTGATTCAAGAATGGTCGATTAGAACGACATCGAAGAAACGAATCTCGCATTTCATACAGTCAATGCTTCCTATTCTCGTTAGGCCTGAGAGAAAGTTATACTTCGAGTTTATCAAAGCATTACGAATTTCCCTAAACGTCCGAACACTGTCAGAGCATTTCTGCCAAGTTGTCCTGCAAGTTCTCTGACAGTCTGACATAGACAACCTTCAATTAGAATTCGCGAGCCCTCATTGTCTCTGTTCCTTATTGTTCGAGATCTCTGCATGTCTTCATATTTGAGACTATGCAATAGAAGAAGCCAACAGTTATAAATAAATAAACGAGATAAATAGAGCAGCATTTTCTTTCTTAAATATTTTTCTAAAACAAGCTTGACTGAGATAAAAGAATTAAAGTTAGTCTTCAATCTTTTATAAAGAAATATTGTTAGTAGCTTTGCCCATATATGTAAACGTTACAAAGCTGCTTCAGGCGTATTCAACAGCTTATTATCGTCCGTTTTTTCGACGCGTTGAAACGAGATTGAGGTGGACGAGTGCAACTTTAGTTCTGCTCCAACGATTAAAGAATCGATCTCGACCAGTGCTCCGTGGAACAGTCACTTCCTGTAGAAAGTAACCGCCTTTTATAGAGAAGCCGAAGAAGTGTGTTTGATAAGACAATGATCTGCAGTCGCACACAACCGGTTATACAAAAGCAGCCACGCAAATGAAGATTGTCGTTGCGTTTCAATCACGGCGCTGAGAAGCCAATAATAATATTCTTCTTCGCTTTTCACTTTTCCTCTGCAACATATATTGTGTGCAAATATATAATATAAAATGAAAATCGAAAGGAGGCTGGGATTAAATGCTTGAGCGATAAGTCTGCTGAAGCTAATTTCGGTGGTGATTAGAGAGGGGGATATGTAATTACACCAGGATGCAGGATTTTCTGACGTTTTCCTACCAATTGTTGCATCAGAGGAAAATTTGTAAAGGACGTGATAAATACGGGAAAGTCGCAGCAATAATATTTACATGTACGTCAGCAAACAGTAGCTAATCGTGGGACCGAAATGAGGAATTATAGTAAATTAATTTTTATTGCAAGGAATCACAGTCAGAATTACGCAAAGAACCTCTTCTGAGATTTATTCCGCAGTCGGATTTCTTGGGTTTCTTTTCCACGATTTTCTTTCCTTTTCAAATTAACTGAAACTAAGACGCTGAACAGTGGAATACAGAAATTATAAATCCAATAAAATATAATACTCAGAAAAACAATCTTCTTTGCTTGTATTTAAGCGACCAAAATCGATTTCAAAATTCGGTGGGGACGGTGCATGTAAATATTTAATATTTACATGGTGCATCAGCACGCGCACCACTGTTTTATAATTCGCGCAAAGTTCGGTTGCAACATCGCGCGACTTTCATCACTAGCGCGACCGTCTTTGCCTCCCCTGATTTTATGATCGCGAGATTTCTCCGCGTTGGTCACTCAGAGCAAGTCGAGCAGTTCGCTTTCACTTCCCCCGTTACGAACTTGTCGCAAGAATTTGGAAAAAAGTGTTCAGATTCTCCCTTTCACTCTCTTTTCTGCTTTCTGTCATTTTGACGAAGGTCGAGGCTGAAATCTCTTAAACAGTAATATTATTTCAAGTTACATACTGATTAGGAAATGTTATATAAGATGTGGATCAATGAGAAAGTTATCTTATTCTTTATATTCTTTTTAAAATCAAAGTTTCATTCACTATTAAATATTCTTCTGCAATGGAAGATGTTTGACGCAATACTTTATGAAAATGCGAATCTTAAAGGAACTCCATTGAGTTCCTCTGTCCATTGACAGAGCTTTCTCTTAGTTTACTTGATTCTTCTAGAAATCTTGGGTAATAAGAATGTCTGGAATTGTAGACATTCTCGAATGTCTCTTCTGATCAAATAGACTCTAGTCTGTAGAATAGTTCTACAGTTGCATGTCCATTTCAAGGAGACAACAATGAGAAGTTTAGAAAACTGGGACGTATTCGCAAAATTTTGTGGAAATAACTGTATTAAATAGAAATTTAGTTTTAAAATCGATTTACTTCTCGAATCAAGAATCACCATTTTTCCTTATTCTTTCACTTTTGTTTCATAATCCAGCATTACATAGTAGGAGCATAAAATGTCAAGTTCTAGAAAATTTCACAGGTTTCCCCATACCACCACGTAAACACTTCGAAACTTATTACCGACATTAAGAAATAATTCAAATAAAATTGGAACAAATTGGAAAGTCACCCAAAATTCAGCTCTGAAATCGAGGAAAAAATTTTGTAAATAATCCTCGTAACGTCCACGTAAAAATTCTTCAACTTCAATCTAAAAAGTTTTCAACTACCACGAAACATGAACAATTTCCATGTACATTTAATTATAATGCTTACGTTTAGCTGTCTTCGTCGCATCGAAGGGTTAAAAACAAATTTTCTACCAGCGTGGTCAATTACTTGGTTTCTATGTACACACACGGTTTACCAAGGATCCACATAAAAGATGTTACAGCGTAACTGCCATAGAGGAAACTCTAGCTTACACTGAGTTTACTAGATAGCAACGAATTTAATTAAACTGTCGACTATGAAATTGTCGACGTGCAACGACGTCGTCGCCGTTGCTTATGGCCGTACCATAATGCACGTTATAAGTATCGTGACAGTGTAACGTCGTCAGGTGCAGCATATAAGGGTGAAAGCCCGAGTGCCATTCTTTACCATTTTTATTTTCAAATTTTCCACTTGTTGACTTAAAGAGCTTTTCACGAAGAATAATAAATTCGTAATTGAGTTCAGTAGGAAGTGCGTTGCTTCCCTGACGAGATCGTTAAAAATTTTATAACCAATAAAACTGTCCAATCAAGTTTTTATACCAGCAGTGCAATACTGTCGTTATAACGCAGGTTTAAAACTCGTTGTTAATCGATTTTCATTGTGTTATATACCGATAGATGCATCAAGCAGTAATTAAGGAGAAGTATTTGCATACAATGTAGCTCGGTTTTTACTGGAAAAAAAGTAATTGTCTCATAGTTATGTTCATATTCACTTTCTTTTCACTTTCGCCTATTTACATTTGCGAATTCCCTTTCACATGCTCCATTTTACTGCTTGTGAGAAAAGTATCGCAGGACAATAATTCAATAAAATATAATAATTCTTGCTTAGAGACGATACAGAACCTGCTACAAAATTTCTGATCAACCGATCACCAACGTCCCCTTTTTCAATGTAACTCTACGGTTACTTGGATTCTAAAGGTAGGCTCTCACTACGCCTCGCCTCGGCTCATTTTATTCTTCCTATGCTTGTCTTATGTATTTTGACAATTTGACCAACACTGGGGTCATTTTAGGCGATTCCGAGCCGCGGATTCTTCTTCGAGAATATTACGAAGAAGAGAGGCGAGGCGAAGTGTAAGTGGATGCAATTCTACCGCTTTCGGCGACCGCTAAAAGAGGAAGGAAGAGGTTCTGTAAGCAACTGACCAAACACATGAACCGAGGCAAGCTCAGATAACTTCAGGTACAGAAAACCCGAGGCGACGCGAGCCTTAGATGTGAGTGCGAAAAGAAGTTGAGCCGAGGCGAGGCGTGGTGGGAGCCTACCTTAAATCACTTTATCACTGATAGTTGACGGTGGAAATGGTGACAATTCTAAATCTAAGATTCCTCAGATCGAAATTTGTCTCACCACAGTCGCCAATTACTTCCAAACTTCAATTTTCCATTTTAGACCCAAGATGAAAAAATTTGCGCGTTCAAGTCTTAAAATTTATTAAAATCCCTGCACTTAATCCTAATAAAAAGATTGTAATAAATCTTACAGCAAAGAAATATAATTAAGAATGGTGTCGAAGAAGAAGCAACAACGGTGTTCATCGAGCTCACCGACGCGTAAATCGGTTTCGCGCGCGTATCAGCGCCGACGGTCTTCCCCTGGATCACGCGAGATCTGAATCGCATGGATCCCGAAGACGATCGTTCCTCGATCTGTCGTCCGAACGTGGAAGAGGAAGAGAACACCACGGGAAGTGGCGGAAGGGTGAGGTTTCGTTGTGTAATCGACGCGAAGTGATACAAGGTTGTCGCGATTGTTTGCTAAAACGATTTAGGAGGCGAGCGTGAGTACAATTTGGATAAAGGAAGCGAGATAGTGTCGAGGAAACGATAAGGTGCACTACTAAGTAGCTACGCTAAGTGAAATTTCGAACATCGTAAAAAGAACGCCGAGTTGGAGGCCGCGCGCGAGATCGAAGTCCACGCCACCATCGATCCTATCGTGGCCTTCGAGTTACGGGGACCTTAAAGTCGAGGTTCTGGCCACAGGGGATGGCATTGGCGCGAAGGAAACAATGATGGAATATGCTTCCTTTTCGTAATGAATTAAACACGCACAACTGGCGAAAGAAACGAAGTAGAGTCGATGACTGATTTTTTAATTATAGTAGGATGGAACCAAAATAGCGACAGTTCACTGCTGATTACGAATTTCGTGTACAGTTAGTATGTCTACAATAATACGTTAAACATATAAAATATATGCTGGTGATAATGAAAATGGTATAAATCAAAAATGTAGAAAATTGAATTTATTCCTTATTTTGTAATGTAACGTGATGTAACACAAAGTCATGAATTCAATTGTTTTTTTAGATTTTTCACTTACAAAAGTTTCACTTACTTAAATCTTCAGTGGAAAACTCTAGCTCAAAGCTTCACCCTTCTTAGATTCTGTACGTGAAACTAATTTAAATAGTCACAGAAAAATTGAATTCTTAAAAATTGAAAAAAAACACGTATAGGGTGGATGCACCATTTGTGGCCACTTTAAGGTAAGTATCGTATCAGTTTTGGCCACTTCTTAAAAACTATAATATTTTTTCGTGTAAGCAATAAATGAAATTTCTAGCGGTATACCAAACAAAATAGTTATGATATTTCATTCATGATCATTCACCACATAATAATGATTTGCAAGCAATTTAAAATTAAGATAATTATGCACATAGCCAAAAACAGTACAATGACCACAAACGGTACGTCTACCCTATATACAAACAGCTAACGGAGAAAATTATATCAAGACTTTAGGAGAGCCAAAACGTAGTACAAATATACAATCTACCTGTTCAGCATGTTCCTATAAATGTGCGCTAAAAATGTGCAACAGAGTGGCATTGGTAGTTGGCACCTTTTTGACTTCTAGATTGCAATGAATCGTGGCTCCAGCAGAGGATCGATCTGTGCACGACTGCACAGACGTTCGCGAACTCGGTTCGTAATATGCTCGAGCGTGAAACTGGCTTCGAAGAACTTTCACCACGCCAGAGTTTAAGGACTGATCAGCACGTTGAATATGTTACGAGCTGATACGTACGTTCACCGCGGGTATACGTTTCCTCTTCGCGAAATACGTGTCGCGTTTACAAACACGGGCGCGAAACAATTTTGACGCAACCCGATTACCACAATCGTAAAACACCGTCCACCGAGAGATCGCACGCAAACGAGCTCGCGGCCGCGAGTAACTTTAAACGCAGGCGTAGTAGTGAACCGTGGATAAGGAAATAAATGAGGAAATTCCACGTCGAACCGCGAGAAATAATATGTCTCCGTCAATGGGGAATCGTGTTCAATAATCTGTCGAAATGGAAGGTAATTATCGATGGGAGAGGTAGAACGCGGTTGCAAATGGCGTACGTAAGTGGAGTGAAAGGGGAGAAAGAGGGGTGGACTGTTTTGCTCAGTGGCTGCAAGAGAAATTCTAGTTTAATATTACTTGCATTCATTCCTAAGAGTTCGGATCTATAGACACGAACCGGTCAACGGGACTTGTGAAAGGGAATGAAAGAATTCTAATTAACTGAAGGTCTATAAGCTAATCTTGCTTGCAATACTCAGTTTTTTGGATATTGAGATATTCTGATTGCATATAATTAATCAGTGATTCTAGAATGAAAATTTGAAGCTTTTCACTGAAGAATTCCAATATTTCAATAATTAATTCTGTGTATTTAGTTATTGAGACACTTTTGTTCCTTAGGATGAGGACTATTATCTAGTTAAATATACAATAATATATCGTTCAATACTATTCTCAGCGCGACACACATTACCTTCATGTCTAAATTCACGGAGTGTTAAGGGGGAACACCACTGTGACGGCCGGAAAAATGAGCCCATTTTTAAGATTTTTTTAAGGGACAACTTACAGTTTTATTATAAAATTGTTATTACCTATCTTTAGTACAATGTCTTAAGAGACTATAAAAAAAAAGTAATAGAAAAACATGCATAGATTTCCATATACAGTTAATCTCCTACATCCCTCACAAGAAAACATAGGTCGCTTATCAAAACGATATCTTTGGAACGGCAACTCTGAAATCAATTTTTTTTTTTAATATAATCGGTATGAGTGTAGTTTCCGTTGTACGTACCGATTTTTAAAAAAAATTATTTTTGTAAAAATGGTGCGCTTGGGAAGAAAAAGTTTCGAAAATCCGCAAAAAAATGGATAGTTTTTCGAGCGTATTTAAAAAAATATGTTTTCGATCAAAAAATCGGTACGTACAACTGAAGATACTCTTGTTTTAAAGATCCTATCAAAATTTCAAGTCGATCGGATAAAAATTGACAGAGCTATTGATTCGATCAGTTAGAAAAATGTCGTTTCGAGAAAATCGCGTTTAAAGTTTGCACGGGAAAAATCACACTTCCGTTCGTGACGTTCACTGTCACTCGAATGCCCGATCAACGGTTGCATTTCTTCGATTCTCGAACGAACAGCGTACCGTGCGTAAAAACGGGAAAAACCCAAAATTTATAACCTTTAACAATGTGGGGGAACAGTGGGTAAGAAAAATGTCGGCGCGCTATTTGCCGCTAACATAGCGCGCTCGGAACGGCATCGTGACGCGTCTCACAAAATGCACTGTATCTTCGTCAATTCTTCGAATATCAACTTGAAATTTTCAGAGAGTATTTTTGAAGAGTTAAACATAAAGAAAGTGAAGAAAAAAAAATCGAAATTTTTTAAACTTTCACAGTGGTGTTCCCCCTTAAGATGCAGCCGATATCAATTTTCGTTGAATTCGTGTCTCACTCTAAATGTGTTTAGCTTTAGATTTAGTTATGTGAATCTTACTCTAATATGTTCTACTAAATTACTGATTTCACATGTATTTTCCTACAGTATAAGTGATAAAGACGAATTAATATCAAATAGAATATTTGAGCAATTGGAGCAGCTTTGGGAAAGCTCATCGCTTGACGATCTTCCGCGCTTAGAAAGGAAATCGAACTTAATACAGTTCTAGACCTTCAATCTTGCAACATCTTTTCCTCGCAAGATTGTTAGTAACACCCTGCTAATTGCTTTCGTCAACACGGAAGCGCATGAGACCCCAGAAAGCAACCGACTTGTCTCCTCCTCGATTCATTTAAATGCTCATGGAAAGCACGAACAAAAGCAAAGACACAAGAGCAACGACAGGACTAAACATCTTTCCAATACAAAGTGCATTCTCAGATTTTTCTCCAGATTTTTTGTAAGACCATAAAAAGTGATGAGGAAACAAAAAATTCAATTACAGAAATATAGTAGTTGTATAATACCCTCCACACTTTCAGCTCTTTTTCTATTTTAATTTCGACACTAAATTATGAAACACCTTATTCCTTTGAATAAAAGTTTCAAAAGTTTCACCACCGATAATTATCATGGCCCACGTGGCACTCAGAATTACCACTCTGAGTGGCGCAATTTTTGAAAAATGTCTCTCTAACTCAGGTCATCCCAAGCCATCGCTTCTTTCGGGATAGTTCCGTACAAAACTAACTCTCTGCTTGCTTTGTTTTCAAAATAAACAGTCACTACACCAGAACAATACCTTCAATGCTTTTCAAAACCGTGCACAGCACGCAAGTCCCCCGGCGTGTTTTCACGCCGACGCCGCAGAAACTGTTAACCTTGAACGTAAATGAAGCGACCGTGGACAAAGCAAGCATAGTAACACCTTCCGCGCTTAAGTTACCCTCGCCAGACGTAAAACAATCCAAATCCCGTACAGTATAAATCGGAAGTGTAAACGATTTGCTCAATCCCGAAATTGCTCGAGTAAAACAGCGATATCTGATCGCGTGACTGGTTTACGAATCTCAGACGGATATTCGCGAGCCCTGTGGTCACAATAATCGACAAGACAGTGTACCGGGCGTAACATCAATGCCTGGACGGCGTGTTTTATCATCGAGAATCCCGACTTGCATTGAAATCACGAGATTCCTCTCGAGCAGGAAGAACGAGCCTCCATTTATGCAACGGGCCATGAGTAAGTCGAGTCAATTAACCGATACGTCACACAGTTACCAAACTTTGAAATGTTCGAGATCGGAAAGGAACCAGCACGTGGGCCAATCTCGAACAACAATGATTTTTTATCAATAATTTTGCACCTGGCAGCTTGCAACGTATATACGTACCGATCATTATCCGCCTTCTTTCACAGCGTTTGTCAGCGATCGTTTCATTTCGCGGTGAGTTCCGCGATAAAAGAAACGGCCGAAGAGAAAGCAGCAAGATTAAAGCGTGCTCGTAACAAAGCAGATTCGCCGTGCTCTTGCGACGCGCGATAATGCATCTGACGGTTTTGAAAACTCGCTCGATAATCCGCGCAGGGGTTATTTACATGTCGATGTAATCCGGAATCCCGAATCGACGCACCGAGATAAGGTGGGCCGAGCGAGGCGCCAAATTCACCATCGACCAGTGGCAATACAGCTTCGAGAAAATAATATCGATCGTCGGCTCGTGCAAAGACTAATTTAAACTGGAGTACTTAATTCGATGACTTCGTCGTTTGAGAAGGTGTCTCTAAATAATGAATAATTGTATAGCTACCCCCGCAGGTACTCGCGAATGATCGTAACAGAATAATATACGCATGCTCAGTGATAACGACTGACTCAGCCAATTACTGGATCCTTATCAACGATACCTCACCTTCATCCGATATAACGAGATAATTTTTCGTTGCAGCTGCAAACTACGGCGTTTTCAATGTGCTTACATAACCCTGCCAATATATATAAATATAAAAAAAAGGGGAAAGCTCGAAGCGAAATCCCAATGTCGCGTGACCCCTTTAATTAAAAGAAAATCAAACGCGCCGACCGAAAAGACGTCACAGAGGGATACAGGTATTTTTAACTCGGCAAAATCGCTGCTACAAATCAGCGATACAACGGCGAGCCATGTACGTCGAGCATTGCGGCGTTACGAATGCCCTCGGTGTAGTACCTACTAACACGTTCTCGAATCCCGCCGAACTTTCCGATTTTTAGCGCGTCAGGTAACGTTGGAAAACTCACTTTATGACCGTTTGCTTCATGCTGTTTGTCATTCTGCTTCTTCCTCGCTGCTCCTAGTCTGTCCTTCTGCCAGATGGTCCTGAGCCGAACTTTTCACTGACACATTACCACACGCACTGTCGTCCTTCGAGATCAGCCTCCCCGCCACTTCTGGCTTCCGCCTCGGGCCGTCACGGATCCTCGCGGTTTCACGGGAGACGGTTCGTGGCCCGCTTTCGGTGTCCCTCGTCAACCCCTCGTTTACCCCTGGGCCAAGACGCAGCGTCTGACTCGTCCTCCACGGAAGGACTCTTCTATTTTCGTCCAGGGGTACGGATATGAATCGGTTTGGACTGTTAGCGCCGGACTGAAGGAGCACGCGCGTCTCTCCTCGTATTTAAACGCCCTCTCCCTACCTCTTTCGCCCTCTCTTTCTCGTTCCCATTCGGCCGCTCCGCGTTTCGATGTGCTCTCCTCTTCCTTTTTCCGCGGAAAGCTTCACCGAAAACCTGCGGCACGCTTGCTGGACGATGCGTTTTCCAGTTAGGGAGTGGAAGACGAGGGGAGGAAATCGGGGCGCGTGATCGGTCGTTAATGATCTATTTAATGTTGTTGGGTTAGAGTGAGGTGATGGGTTTGGTCTGTTCACTTTGCGAGGTTGGGAATCTGGGGGCTTGGTAAATGGCGGTAGTAGTTTGTTTTTATTATAATGTTGGTTGTACAGTAGTGGGAATGAAGAATCATAGGGAATTGTAGAAATTCCGATGCTGTCTAATTTGGTAAGATTAAAGGTGCGAATTCTGTTTGCCAGAGGTAGGCGAAAATGTTCTCAGAATCTTGAAGATTTATGGTAGACGTGAGTTATAAAAGTGGAGGTCTGTAAAATGTAGGGTGGACCGTACCTAATATCGCCATTCGCTTTATCTCACAAGGTAAGCACTGAAATTTATCGGTGATGCATTGAATTAGTACCTAAACATATGTAGGTAGGCATACTGTAATTGCACTTCTGTGATCAACAATTACAGAGTGGGATATATTTTAGAGAATCTTAATAGTGTACAAATTTATTGGATTGGCACAATTTTACATCAGATTCGGAGAAGGGAAGTCTAATAATTCTGTGAATGCAAGAATATCTACTAGAAATACCTAATCAATTATGTACTTAAGGAATGAAATCGATTCAAATATTTTTCGTAATGAAAATAGTGTTTTTCTTTTAGCATGTAATGTTTGTTACAGGTAGGGTTACGAAATTTGCGGAACAACCGAAATAAACTTTATTTGTCCAATATGCACATCCGAACGTAAAAAATAAAATATTTTAAAAATCCTATTTTTATATTTTCGTAATAAAAACAAAATCAAAGATTGATAAAAAAACATTTAGAAAAGCAAGAAATAATAAAAACACATATGAAAATGACTTTAAAAACTCATGTATACATAAATTAATCCATATTTCTTGAGTAAGCGATATTAGATGCACTTTTTTCACGACCGTATTTTTGCATGTCTTACGTTTTTTTAATTCCTAATTAAAAATTTGTAGGTTTCAACAATTCTAACTTATGTTATATGAAAGATGAATAGTTTCTCTTTACATTGAAACGAATTGCATGCACAAATATCAATTATTATTCAATTAACATCGATTTCAATTTTACTATTCGATATTAGGTGCGGTCACCCTAAACGTAAATATTTTATAAATCCATGGAACCCATATTTCTTCTCTTCAAAGTTTGTGCAAAGTTTCTACTGCCACCACACTTCGTCCTTGAGATGTACCGTGAAAACGGCGTCCGAAATAATTCTAATCATTCATTTTTGCAATGTTCATCATTAAAATTACCTCTTCAGGAGTTTCATCTGTGCGAGTAGCTAAGGTTTGTGTATCTAGCTCCGAAAAATGATTTCCTACTTTCTGTAGCGTTTCGTTGCAACTGCACGTGAAGCATCTCTAGCGGTGACGGCGTTTAGACAAAGTTCAACTTTTTCTGCGATTTCAAAGCGTTCAGACACTTCGAAATTTCATACACAGCTTCTTTGTTCCCCTGTTCATACAGTTTTCATGAAGCACAGCGACCGTGTGCGCCTGTGATTTCAAAGCATCGAAAAAATTGTTCTCTTCCTCTCCATGGCCAACGTCGAGATTACTATGCATCACGGAAGCATTAATTTTGTCACGATATACATCCGATGCGTAATGTCCGCGTGGTTGCATGCTGACATTTCCAAGAGAATAAGAGAATTGCATTGGGTACGGTTGTTTCGTTGTAAATTTTCGATCAGGATTTGGGTACCACTAGTTTCTTCCAAAACCTGGCGATGTAATAAAAATTTGGATACAACAAAATATTATTGCCCACATGAATTCAAAACTGGGGATTCCCTTGCGTTGTTCGCTTATTATAGAACAGAAAGCGATTTGATTTATTGGACTTCTGAATAGATTCGTTTCAATTTCGATGAATGAAGCTTCACCTCCCGAACGTCCAATATCTTCCTTTCATTAACGTAAGACATTTGGCATTGCCGTATAACTCAGTCATAGTATTTATCGATCTGCACCGTTTACAGTATCTAGCGAGTTCAATTAATTGTGAATGTTAGTAGAGTAACCTATACAATAACGCACTAATTTTTCAAACGAAACCTCTCGAACCTCCATTGAAAAGGGAACTTTTTAGAAACGAAATGAACGTAGTCCAAGCTTCTATGATTTTCACAAAAAATTAGCAGTGGCGATCTTTAATAATGAAACCCAATAGAAAGCAGTCACTGAACAATCCTGTTAATTAAAAAAAGAATCATTTTTTAAGTGACGTTAAACCAATTAAAGCACCATCAGTTTAATGAAACGTCATTCAAGCCAATTACGCACTCGATTAAAAATCTTCGCTCTGCCCAGAGTCGTGTTTATTTGAAACTGAGACCCGAAACCGAGGATTACTTATTCGATAACGTAGTAGACGTTCCGCTATCGCGGCGTCTATTTACGGGAATCCCCGTCGGGATTCATTTGTAAACGTCTACCGTTTAAGTACGTGGGAAGTGCGATGCGTAAGTTTGGCCGAGTTTCCGAAAGTTATTGAAACCGACAACGGCACCGTTCGATCGGCGTGATTCAAAGCTATTCCGCGCAAAACTTTAAAACTGCTGTCCCAGAAACAGCCACGGAGCTCTGTAGGGTTTCAACCTACATAGGGTGAGCGTACAGTAGGGGGTAGTTTCGTTACAGACGTCAACCTGTATTTCAGTCAGCGACCGCTCAGTTGGAACGTTTGATTGACAGTTTAATACAGAGTTCTCCATTGAGACTAGTGGAGGATTTTCTAGCCTTTCAATTCACCGCCATACTTGGTGCAAATCTTTCCCACTCGTGAAAATAAAATATGCACGATGTAAACGGACATTTAGATATTTAGAAATGATAATTAATTCATTATTAGCAAAATGAATTATTCTATGGAAAGAATATAAAGCTTTTATTAGAGAAATTTGTGCAAAATATCGATGAGAGTTCGAATATTGAGGACTGTTTTATGCGTGAATTGGGAGGGAGTATAATCTCATTTGATTTTTAATTTGAAGTTGTATACGGAAATAGGAAGAATCCTGGAAATTGTGAGAACTATGCAAGCTGTGATTAAAGAAAGTTCCTTCAAAGTTCAAAGTATGATTTTCCTTTAATGCTATATTAAGGGGGAACACCACTGTGAAAGTTGAAAAAATTTCGATTTTTTTTTCTTCACTTTCTTAATGTTTAACTCTTCAAAAATACTCTCTGAAAATTTCAAGTTGATATTCGAAGAATTGACGAAGATACAGTGCATTTTGTGAGACGCGTCACGATGCCGTTCCGAGCGCGCTATGTTAGCGGCAAATAGCGCGCCGACATTTTTCTTACCCACTGTTCCCCCACATTGTTAAAGGTTATAAATTTTGGGGTTTTCCCGTTTTTACGCACGGTACGCTGTTCGTTCGAGAATCGAAGAAATGCAACCGTTGATCGGGCATTCGAGTGACAGTGAACGTCACGAACGGAAGTGTGATTTTTCCCGTGCAAACTTTAAACGCGATTTTCTCGAAACGACATTTTTCTAACTGATCGAATCAATAGCTCTGTCAATTTTTATCCGATCGACTTGAAATGTTGATAGGATCTTTAAAACAAGAGTATCTTCAGTTGTACGTACCGATTTTTTGATCGAAAACATATTTTTTTAAATACGCTCGAAAAACTATCCATTTTTTTGCGGATTTTCGAAACTTTTTCTTCCCAAGCGCACCATTTTTACAAAAATAATTTTTTTTAAAAATCGGTACGTACAACGGAAACTACACTCATACCGATTATATTAAAAAAAAAAATGATTTCAGAGTTGCCGTTCCAAAGATATCGTTTCGATAAGCGACCTATGTTTTCTTGTGAGGGATGTAGGAGATTAACTGTATATGGAAATCTATGCATGTTTTTCTATTACTTTTTTTTTATAGTCTCTTAAGACATTGTACTAAAGATAGGTAATAACAATTTTATAATAAAACTGTAAGTTGTCCCTTAAAAAAATCTTAAAAATGGGCTCATTTTTCCGGCCGTCACAGTGGTGTTCCCCCTTAATCCTGTATCAGGAATATTTTAATGTGTATTTATTAAAATATTCTGAGCTAGTGTTTCCAACAATGCTTATGTGGAAATTGAAGAATGTTCTTGGAGATAACAGTATTTGTGGAACCCATTGTGAAATGGATAAGAAGGTCCATTGTTTAATTCATGGAACATATCATATCGAGGAAAATGAAACGATAAACAGAAAAATGAGATCTTACAATTAGAGACAATAAAGAATAGCAAGTACCTACTCCACAAAAAACAGACACTAATGTAAACAATAATTTATAACAAAATTCACAACCTCTCTCACTTCGTCTTAATGCACCCTCCACAAATCAATACCTTTCTATATTATTATCACTCCAACTCTTCTAAACAGCACTTTATTCCTTTTCACTGAAATTCTCCGTGTCCCTTTTCAGTTCGACCGATCCATGAGATCCGAACTCGATTCGGGCCAACGTACCATAGCATTGCTGTGATCTCGCCCAAAAAAATTGCATGCAGACGAAGAGCATTGTTAGCTAAACTTAGTCCGGCGATTATCATACGTTCATGCAAGTCAAATGAATTCCAAGTAATCCCAATTTCTCGTTCTTCCTGCGAGACTGTCCTTGTCCAAGGGAAAGCCTCAATCACTTCTCGGAACCGCTTCCTGACATCTGCCTTTTATTATCATTACAACGTATCGCAGTGAAATTGGCCCACGGGATCGCGTCTATGGTCGTCGATCCTTATCCACCCTCCTTCTTCTCACTCGCCTATAAGTTGAACGATTTCCTCCTCGCTACGCGAGAGACGACCTTCGAGGGTTGGCACGGGGGCAAGGTTTAGCAGCAGACGGGTTATAGAATTACAGAAAACGATCCATCGTCACACTTTTCACAGGACGATCTCTGTGAAAAGCGAAATTGAGCGGCAAAGACAGCCCAGTGATAAATCTGCGGCCGATTACACTCCTCTCGTGTCAAGGATCAATAGAAGTGGAGCACGTCGAGGCACAGAGACGAAAACTGTAAAAATACGTGTCGTGGAACTGCCGAGCGACGCTGGCGATTCGAAAAGAGAAATTCGATGGTGTTGCTTCGGGAACGATTGCGCTCAAGGTCTGTGCGGGTCGTGCGCGCACGGTAATTATAAAACATGGCTACTGCGTGGCAAACGGTCTAATCGAGAATTAAGGACGAGGGAGCTGCAATCAAGCAGTTGGAATAATGCATTGTTCCCTCGACGGCGTACGCGTGCTTGGGAGGAGGTATGCGCTTTACGACGGAGTTATCGCGCTGAAATTAACAACAAACAAGCGGTATCTATTATTCGATAACGCGCGCGTAACACGTAAAGAATTATCGTCGCGTTTGTACGCGAAATAAGTTTATCAGGCAGAGAAGATAAGATGGCACCAAGGCAACGCGTCTTCATTCCCACGGTCGTAGGTACCTGCTGCTCGACCTTCACCTTCTTCGCTCGATTCGTCGAGTTCTGTTCTTTACGGCGCGGAACGGAAAACGCGAACCGCGGATCACGCTACCGACCGCGAGGTAACTGAATTGTAGCGCGAGAAACATCGTAATGTTCGTATTAACCTGAATTGCGCGGCCATTATTCTTCTGAGACATTCCAACCTCCAACCTTAGCGCGTTCCTTTCCAACGATTTTTAAAAGTGAGATGTGTTAGCGCCGCAGTGACTTTTCGGTGTAAGATGAAGGACATAGGGAAACGTGTTGGAATTTGTAGGAAGTGTCTGTGGAATTAAATGTGGATGTACTTCCGAATGGCCCCAGTGGCAAATCGACGCGAGGTTTTAGGGGACGTATAGACGAAGAGGGTGTATGGACACTAAATCTAAAATTGTAGGTTCGGGTATTTATTCGTTTCCAAAATATTAATAAAATATTATTGTTAATTGTTTTTATAAATTATTTTTTGGCCCCGCACACACAATTTGTTTTACGGACAGCAGGACGCAGATTTAGGTGAAATTCAAAGCTAATTTTCTCGAAAATGAAGGGCGATATTAAAAAAATTGTATTCTGTATTTTCGTCTTATTTTGGCCTGTAGAATCACCCCCTAGAGTATTGACTATCGATAGAGTAATTGGTATCCATCCTGTATATTAGGATGGATCGCATCCGCAAAATTCTAGTTCAAATCTCCAAACTCATGTGATTGCGGTTCGCCATCGTGCTTTACGCGCCCGCAAGCGGGCGCTCGCTCCCCGCGCTAATCTAGCCCCAACCATTTAGCGCCAACCAATACTAATACAGTCGAACCTCGATAACTCGACAACATCCATACCTAAGTCGAAAATTTTCTTCATTCCCTTCCGCTCCGCTGTAAACACCTCTACAACTCGGAAATTCGATCAACCGAAACCTCTAAAATTCGAAAAAAATTTCCCTTTCCTTGAGATCCGAGTTATCGAGATTCGACTCTATCCAGAACAAGTTGGAAAGTGGAATGCGTTATGTCGGAAGAGAAATACTAAAATTTTTTTATTAATATCTCGGAAACTAATAAATTCGCGAAGCAACAATTTTAGATTTAGGGTTTGCACACCCCCCCTCCCCACCCGTCCCCTCAAACCTCGTGTCGATTGACCACTGGGGCCATTCGGAAGTACAGCCTTAAATGTGATTCTGAGGAAAATTGAGCGATACCAGGAGGAATCGTCATGTCTGGGAAGACGAAGTCCAATACTATATCTCCCTCTCTAAACACAACTCTTACACGATTATATCATCAATAATATCAAGCCACAATTGTATACACTATACAATACAACTCCTCCGATATGCTACGTCGATTAAATACAATGCCACTTTTGCCACTTCTTCTCAAAATTGAATAATCAATCTTGTTGGTACAAATAATTGCACTAATAAGGAGCACCCTTAAATTCGCGAACAAAAGGCTGCTCGCGCAGCGAGCCAAAGAATTGGGGGGAATTCCAATCTCTATCGTGGCAACTTCGTAATTCAATCGAACCGTTTATCAGGCTATATGCACGACTGGTTACATTATTACTTGGTACCGATTGTACCGCTGCTCGCAACACAAAACAACAATATCGTCATGATAACAGGCTTCAATCGGGGGCAACTGCAATAATGCGTTCTTCTTTTCAGCGATTCATTGATTAGCTTAGCGATTGCGCTCGCTGCTACGCGTGCAACAATAGCCAGGGTCAATCGGGTGTATCGTTATGAATTTCACCTTACGTCCTGTGACCGTCGCCGACGTCGGCGTCGACGTCGTCAGGCCGTCGCGTCGCAGCACCGGCTGCGCGCCGTGGCTCGATATCTCGAAGACGAGCGGGAACCCAACTCTACACAGTAAGGTTAGTGAACCGCGATCGAAGAAGTGTGCCGGCGTTAATTAAACGTATCCCACCGATTATTTGTCGGCGTTTTACGCCATAAGGTATAAAAGAAAAAAGAACAGTTTGATCGCGACGTCCCCCCGTCGCGGTGATGATAGAAGAAGCTGCACCGAGTTATGGTTATAACTAACAAGGCATCTCGGCTAAAGTCAGATTCCAAACCTCGTTTATTACCAGACGAGGGAAAAAAACACGCTTACGTCGTAGCGAGTATGAGTTTATGATACCGAGGACCAGAAACCTGGTCTTCGAGGCTGATTAGAATCTAAGACGTGTTTGATTTTTTTTATCTAGTTTTGACTTTGAATGTAAAGGCTGGAACGGTTCTTTTAATATTGGTGGCTGTGGGATTGGAATATAGGATGATGTGGAAGGGAAGCCGGGGAGTTTGGTATTCGTAGACGTGGATGAAATATGTTCACTCCGAAGTGACGAGCTCGTTAACGAAGATAAGGAGGGATTAAGTTTGATTGATAAAGGTTAATAGAGGGTATTATGAATTTTTATAGTAGAAATTCGGATTTTGGGAAATTTGATTGGGCGGAGTTCTTGGTGGGGGTCGCGTGCTGATAATCTCGTGCGGGGATTCCAATTCGTGAAACATGTGCGAGTTATTTTTGTGTTAGAATAGTAAACAGTAAAAGATAGTAAAATTATGCGATGATACTGTTCACTAAGATGACTCAATCAATAATGATAACATTGAACGCGCAACAATATTGATAAGATAAGTCAAGATTCTAAGCGGCATTGTATGCTGGAGTTTGTGAAAGATTGACCTCTACAAAATGAGATATATGTAGATATGAATGTGCCGGTGATTGTGAATGTGGTCTAAGTGAAAAATTGAAAAAATTGAATTTATTGCTTATATGCTATATGATATAAGTAATAATCTCAGTTGCTTCGATTTTTTACTTAAATCACTTTTATAATCATCAGCACATGTTTGGATCAGAGAATCAAGTGGATTTCTGAGCTCCCATTAACTGGCAATTTTCTTTGTCCATTGTTACAAGCAGGGGAGGACCGTGCTAGTTGACTAACGAGGTTAGTTGACTAATTCCCTTTATTGTTGTATTATTGGGTAAATGATGCTGTGATTTGTGATATTGCAGCATATGAAAGACCAGCTTGCCATCTAATGTGTCGCCTTGACAAAAATTGGAGTGTTCTATCAGTGAGAATGAAAGATCTGAAAAGGTCGGCGGGAAGTAAATATTTTTGTTTCGACTATTTATGAATTTTTGTCCACTAAGTATTTCATGATGATTTTTTTATTAATATTTTGTGAAAACGTGATGCATAGACTATAATTTACGGTATTGTATTTTATCCGATGCGTGGAAAGAGTTTAGCTGCACAAGTCCACTTTCCCCACCACAAATCACTACAAACTCACAAAGTCTATAGTTATAGTTGTCTTATTATCAATCTTCTCATTTCATTCAAAATTTTTGGACCTTGCAGCGACAAGACTGAATCACACGTGTAATAAAATCCCTAAATTTTGTTTAAAACTATATATGCATATACAATCAAGCGACCAACACATAGAAACACCTTGTTTAAGCTTGATAATCCTGTTATGATGGGACTTAAGTCGAGTTCCTGTAATTGGGTCATACAATATTAATTTACGTCATTCTACTAAAACCTACTACATAATATACATATATAATCCATTATATGGAGCGGCAATTTAGACCCGAATTCCGTCGCGCCAGTGTCAGTAGACTCGCAGTTACCTACTATCCAAGACAAACTACTACATGCTTCACACTCTTATATAAACGGAATTTCAATTGTCCCTCCTAGTCGAGCACCTACTCAGTCATCTCTCGCGTATTTTTCATTCCCCAGAGCCAAGTCTCAGTGCAAACTGTTTGCAAACACGTCCAGACGAAGTTTATGGCCACCACGTTATATAACACCGCAGACTGGAGTGATTTCGACTAAAATCTCTACCAAAACACGAGACCGAGTGGAAAGAAAGTCCCGACGACTGTCCTGAACATATATTGGCCAAAGAGGACGGGTACCGTTAGCGCAGAGCTAAACGGTCACAATGCCGGGGAAATCTAAAGTGTCGTAGAAACTGTCCAGTGGAAAAGGTGTCGCGAAGAGAGATCCATCTGCTGTCTGACGTGTTAGACAGTTCACACGCGATCCGCGTGCGAAATCGCGTCCTCAACGATCCTCTGTTACGTCTAACAACATCTTTACCTAACCCATGGATCTTCTTTGATCAGTGATCACGGGTAGTGTTCCTGATTTCTCAATATTTTTTCAAATTATATTTCTCGAGAATTCTCGAGAATTCTTCAAGAAATTAAAAAAATATTGCAAAATTTGTAGTTTTTAAATAATGTTGATAATATTTATCTAAATTTTTAGTCGTGTCCAACTTAGACAAAACTTGTGCAAATGAAAAAAAAACATATATTAAATGTAATTGATAAATTTATTTATTTAATATAAAATGTGAGCAAGGCGAAACATTACTTTTTTGTTTTAAAATAGTTTTTCCAAAGCACAATGCGTCCAATCCCATACAGCACACTCTCGTTGCAGCATAGTTGCAGTATAGTTGCGGTGCAAGATTGCAACGATTCACGCAACGTTGCCGCAACTATGCAGCAATAATTCTATGTCCGCCTGCTGCAACGTTGCACAGCAACTTTGAGGCAACTTTGCACGGCAACTTTGAGGCAACGAAAAACTGTTAAAAAAAAATAAAAAAGTTATTGGTTACGACAGATTTGAACTCCGGCCCGCCCGCATGACAATCTGACGCTCTACCGTTGTGGCCACGGAACCTTCTTGGATGTAGAGTACTGTAGATGGTATATATATTGATTACTCCGTACGTTAAAAACTTTTATACTACATGAGTACTACGACCCCCATATATATATATATTGTCGTTCCAAAATCACTGTGCGCCGTGCTCGCCTTCACGGAAACATCAGTTTGGCACGTGCCACCAGTAAAGTAGATTCTGACTTATGCTTGGAACTGATTAAATGGTTGCCTTCTCCAACATATATTTTATATTTTAGTTCATTATACTGGATATCCGCGGGAACAGTAAACACCTGGATATTTCCTAACGTATTGGAGATATAAAAGAAATTGTTTACATGAAATTGCGTGGTTGGAGCGGGCAAATTTTCTACGGAACTCTTTTTTTTAACAGATCACTTGATAGTGCGTTTCAAGACGAATTCAATAAAGTATAATGTATACACTTTATTTCAGCTGGTTTTCGAGATATTATGTTTTAAAATTTGCTAACGCCGCAAAGTTGTGGCAAAGTTGCGACAAAGTTGCGGCAAAGTTGCGGCAAAGTTGCTGCATAGTTGCGGCATAATTGCGGCAAAGTTGCTGCATAGTTGCGGCATAATTGCGGCAAAGTTGCAGTGCATTATTGCAACGCAACTATGCAGCAACTATGCAGAAACAATTCTATGTCCGCCCCGTGCAATGTTGCACGGCAACGTCGCAGCAACCATACATCGACATTGCACTGCAACCATGCAACATCGCAAGGTTACTGCAACCATCCTGCAACTTTGCCGCAACGAAGTGTGCTGTATGGGATGTGGCATCAGCCAATCTGCTTCTTTTTTTTTGTGACAAAATCAGTAGAAAAATTTCTTTCATTTTGAGTGGATGTTGGTTTAATTGTATGTAGAGCATCGGCGATACGAAGACAAAAGTTTATAAACAATCGCGCAATTCTTCGTATATATTGCTAACATTTATTACTGATTGTAGATGTGTTTATATGTTCACGATTAACACACACTTTGAACTAACTGAATATTCATTTCTGAAAACAAATGGGATTTATAATAATTTTCCTACACTGAAGATTCTCGAGAAACACTATAATTTCTGGAGATATGAGAAATAAGAAATTATAAAATTTTTCAAGAAATTCTCGAGAAGGAACACTAATCACGGGCTGCTGACTTTTCGTCGATCTTTAGATGCTCATTGAAATGGAATTATAACCAGTGTGGTGTACAACACGGTGGGGGTTTCTTTTGACCCGATTCACTTCTCCCTTCTTTAAAAACTCTTTGATCGAGATACGAAGCAATTATTAATACCTTGAGTGGCGTCGACGTGTCTTCAAGTCGATATTTTCTATAAGCATGGAAAGTATTGTTCAACAGTCCCCGAATGTTTATTCCGAGAATAAACCAAGCTCAGAATTGACTTTGTACAAAACTTTTCCATCGCTCGCTCGGAAAAGCCTGATCGAGTTAAAATGCTAATAAGTACATACACATGTGTTTCTCGTTCCTTGACATATTGTTGCATTAATGGTCAAATTGAAGGTTGTCGCAGGGTTAAGTAGAATGCTCATTCATTTGTATGCATTAACTCTCTGTGCGATATCACTATACTATAATCCACAATGTGTACACGCCATTCCACTTCTACGTGCTCCTTAGTTTACAAGCACGAAGAAGACGCTGTACAGCCGTGCACCTGGCCGAGTATTACGCCTCGTAATTCAGGGTACAGTTATCATTGACGATTTCCGTACGATGCCGGCCCGATATCACACTCCAAAAACGGGACTGCCGATCGTCCCACTACTATCGATTGAATTTCTTTACGCCCCGTCCTCGATTCGCCGCGTTAATGCAACGGTCGCCGCGGCAAAACGAGAGAAAAGAAAGGCTTCGGAGTAGGTAGTCCAGAGCATAAACTCGCGCTGGCTCGGTGATCGAGGGGAAGGATCGAGTGCCGCGTGGAAAACTCCGACTACGAAATACAGTTGTAACTGTTGCACGCGACTGTATCTGGCGCAGGATCCTAGAAAATTAATAGTTACACGAACGGTTGGACGCGTAATTAGCTCCAGGATACGAAGTCTGGCGATATCAGGAAACGTTCCATGACCACTTTTTTGCATAACAGTCACGGGACAGGACTAATTCGTTTGGACGAGATAATCGAGTCAGGTGATCGACGTTCCACTTTGGAGCAAGTCCTACCGAACGATGCTCTGCACAGGGAAGTTGAAACAGATCAACGAATATGGGGGAACCACTACGATGTTTATCGCTGAGAACCTGTCGGTGGAAATCAAACTTCTTTGATATTCATAATTTGTTCTCGTTAAGATTCCAAACCTGTACGCGGAGTGGACGTATGTAAGTAAAGTGACCGTGACGAGGATGAAATCGATACGCTCGGTGGTATAGAATTCGATCGGTCTTTTATTATTGATTTAGCAGAAGATAATTACCTACACTTAAGACTCACGTTTTACTAAATTCAGTTATAATCCAATTCTCAATCAACAAATAATTCAAATGACTATTACAAAGAAATTAAAAGACACATTTCATTTCTCTATTCACTGTTCACATAATCTTCTACTTTACATTGTTATACTAAATCCTCTGAAAGTACCTGCCATTCTCACGACATCCTGGTCTCCGCCAACCTCGCACAGAAAGTCGCCAGCAGAATTAATTTACTTTTCTTTCGAACACAGATAATTGCAATCGACCCAGGGGCAGTGGCGGTTACACGCGCGTTTCATCGATCGGCGAAGTTGATGGTCCAATTACCACTGATCTCTATTTCCCGTCCCGCTCGTTAAACGGGTGGCATCGTCGTCGTTATCTCCTCAGGTGATAATAAAGCAGTTGCTCGCCCGGTGGATGATCAAGAAGCAAAGGGCCATTATCCATAAACTGTAGCCTACGACTTTATTCAATATCGTTTTTGCGCTGTCCGTTGAAACCTGTCTTAAACCGGGATAAGCCGAATTGGGTCGATTATGCACGCCGCTGTCGTGGACGCTTAACGCGCACCGTCATACCAACACACATACAGAGGCACAGGCATAGGCATTACTAGGAGTGGCTTCTCCCAGCAACATTACAATCAAAGTTTATCGAGGTTATCCCGTTAGGCGCAGGTCGGAGTGATCGTTTTATAGGAGATCGGCCCTGCGTATTCTTCTCTCGATTCCAAGCTGCGCCTCACCTTTTAAGATCGTTTAAACGACTCGATGCGGTCTCACCTTCCCCGCACACTTTATGCTTCATTTATAGGTGGACATTTGGTTATTAGAGTTATGGGGAAGAAACCTCTTGTCGACCTGGATCTTTCAATTTATTTATGAGGCTTCTGGATCATTTCAGATCGAGTGAAAGATCCGGGTTTGATTCTTGGTCTTGTAAAGTTGTGCGATGGTTTTTTTTTACTTCTTATGGTACTTGTCTAATCTATTTGGGCTATCGAAGACGAGTGCTTTCATTTGTGGGAATTAAATGTTGGGGAATCTAGATTCGATACCTGGTTCCCGGACAGCTGCGAACTCTGCAATGATATTTTTTTTAGACTATTTTGGCTAGATTTTATGTCTGCTGTGGAGAGTTTTTAGCGAGTACGGTAAATATAAACGTATTGTGCGTTAAGAAAGGATAGGATACATCAGATTGAAGGAGCAGAGAAATGGGTAATTACTTTGTATCTACTTTTCGTTATTAAATATAAGAATTGCACTGCATTCACTATACTCGCATAAAATAATTCTCAAAATCAGGCTTTCCAAGTTCCACAGTGTCATTACCCCTTAAATATAATAATCGTTCTGGATTCAGGTTCCCTCAATTAGTATACGATGCGTGAACCTACGCTAGAATAATAGATCTCGAGACAAAAGCTTCAGATCATATGGTTCCACACATAACCATTGAAACTGCGTCTGATGCAGAAGAAAGTAACAGGAGAAGACTCAAGTTCTTGCGATTTAACAAAGACCAAAAGCAGATGGCTCGAGCTTGTTGATCGCCAAGCTGATCGCAAGAATCGTTGGGAAAACAGTGGAAGATCGTTAAACCCTTGTTTGATCCACCAGAAGCAACTGTAGAAGCATTACCAGTCTGTTGAACTTCAATCAAATTCACCAAAATTCTATAAAAAATGATTCCAGCATGCCTGACTCGGCAGAATTTGCTGACGACCAGAAATATTCCAAGACACTTAGGGCCATTAAACCAAACTCGTGCAAGCTAATCACCACAATTTAGTAAAGATCCTGTTCAGTCTTCCAAAATATAGTAGCAAACATTTGAAATACATTAAACTCTAGTCTGACTACTAACGACAGGCACTTTAAACCTACTAAACGATACCTAAGTCCAGCAGTGAACGAGAAGCTAATTATCCTCGATCTCTTCCGTCGATCAGCAACGAGGAACGATCTAAGTCTACCCTCATTTATCTAGGCCTCCAAGTAATCGTTAAAGCATAACGTGTCTGCCCGATGATAATCATAGTGATCAAATGGCGTCCACGTGCATACCTTGTTGCAGATGTGTGATGTTCACCATGGCGCTTCGTTAAACCAGAAATTTTATTACGTACTTGAAGAGTACGAAGATCAAGATCACATGCAACCGGCCGGAGCCTGGGGAAATTCGAATTACTCCGCGCCATGTTTCACAAAGCCAATTGGAGGCAATCAAATCAAGGCGACTATAATGAAATGCGCGCGTGCACGCGTCAATACAATTTATTGGGAAATAGCGAAGCAATGGAGATGTCGATGGTGACGTTGGATGTTACCGCTCTGCGTTGGAGGAAGGAATAGATTTTTGTGGGTTCGCAGAATCCCGATATCGCGCGTAATTGCATGCCGGCGGTAAAAGGGGATTTCCCGATATTCTCTGAACCACGGTGGAACTAATTTTAAATCTATCCTTTCGACGTCAGCCGCATGCAGAACCGACGAGGGACCGAAATTTTATTGGCTGGGGAACTAACGAACACGACGTATCGTTGCTTCCATTTCCACGATGACCTCGACGAAAATGAGATAGGTACAGTCGCATTTTAGTCGCGCTTCTAAGAATAATCTGACATTGGTCGCCGACGGGTGTGTCGTTGATCGGACGAAATGTTGCAGGTCTTTGCGGTGACAAATGAAGCCGGTTGACGAGTTCAACGAGAAAAAAGAGTTACAGGTCGCTGAAGGAGCGGCCGTATCTGATCTGCGATGGGACAGATCCTGCTGAATGATGCATAAGATGTTCTGTGGAAAGCGATCCTTTGCGTAGATGTGACATGATAAAGCCATGAATAATAATAAGAGATAATTTTAAGGCTATTTTCATTTATAAGGGAGAAGTTTTCCAGGAAGCGTGTTGAATTTATAGGATTATACGACGGAGTTGCATTCGTTCCTTTTGTTGTGGTTAGTTGCTAATGATCATTTCTCTAATTCTTAGTAAATTATTTTGGGATAACTATATCGTGGGAAATTGAATTTTGATTAAGAGTAGGTATGAGGTGGAATTTTGGTGTAAAGGATAGAAGGGGATTTGGAGATTTTCTTAAAGGGTTTGCTTAAAAAGTAATTATATTCTTTGCGATATTCCAAGTGAAATTATATTTTTCCTCTGCAAATTTAAAATTATGTTAAAGGATTCATTAATGAATCATTCATTACTGCTCTTTCAGGCCAGCTCAATGATCGGAGAAAAATGCTTGCCTGCAACCTCGCGATAGTGAAAGTAATTCCACGATTTTCACGAACACTCAGCATCGATACCCTCCGTGAGATTTCACTCGAAACAATGCTTTATTTCTATTCAAACCCACGCATAAAAAGAACGAATTGTTCACGATTTCCAACTGTCTAGCGAGTCTCCTCTATTCTACATGTAATTAATAAAAAGCAGGCAATTTCACTTGGCAATCAAAGCCATCTAGACGATAATTAGACGTATTCATTATCGAAGTAATTAGCTGTCTACGAGAGAGTTTAATTTTAACTAAGGAAGACGAGTTAATTCGTTGCGAAAGTTGAATTATTACAGTCATATAAAAGTAGACGTAGCATTACGTCATGCATAGTGTTCTATGTAGACGCAGTAGTTAATTAAAAAATTTGGCGACTCGAATGGGTTACAGATGACCCCAAAATTCAGCCGAAGTGATTCCACGACACTGTTTCGCTCCTTTCCCTATACACAAGAGTCGCGTTTCGGCGAGTTACCTTCAGTGTCGATCGCGTCGCTTACGTAAATCGTAATTTGCGTACGGTACCACGTAATTTCGTCGTGCACGAACAGGATTCACGGTGAATCCGGCGAACTGCCTCCACGGTTGACTGCACGATGAATATTCATTCGAATGGAATGACAGTGTCCCTAATAATCGCGCGCAACGGGTACACGTTAGCCATTTAATCATCGAAAGATGTTTACGAAGCAATCGGACCATCGAATCGGCTCGGATTCGGCGAGCATGGTGTTCTACGAAGATCCCTGGGTCGATCTCTAAACAAACCTGGCCACTATTGGATATTTTTGTGTTAGAAGTAGTGCGTTACCGCGTCGCTGCAAAACTTTAAGGGGGAACACCACTGTGACGGCCGGAAAAATGAGCCCATTTTTAAGATTTTTTTAAGGGACAACTTACAGTTTTATTATAAAATTGTTATTACCTATCTTTAGTACAATGTCTTAAGAGACTATAAAAAAAAAGTAATAGAAAAACATGCATAGATTTCCATATACAGTTAATCTCCTACATACCTCACAAGAAAACATAGGTCGCTTATCGAAACGATATCTTTGGAACGGCAACTCTGAAATCAATTTTTTTTTTTTAATATAATCGGTATGAGTGTAGTTTCCGTTGTACGTACCGATTTTTAAAAAAAAATATTTTTGTAAAAATGGTGCGCTTGGGAAGAAAAAGTTTCGAAAATCCGCAAAAAAATGGATAGTTTTTCGAGCGTATTTAAAAAAATATGTTTTCGATCAAAAAATCGGTACGTACAACTGAAGATACTCTTGTTTTAAAGATCCTATCAAAATTTCAAGTCGATCGGATAAAAATTGACAGAGCTATTGATTCGATCAGTTAGAAAAATGTCGTTTCGAGAAAATCGCGTTTAAAGTTTGCACGGGAAAAATCACACTTCCGTTCGTGACGTTCACTGTCACTCGAATGCCCGATCAACGGTTGCATTTCTTCGATTCTCGAACGAACAGCGTACCGTGCGTAAAAACGGGAAAAACCCAAAATTTACAACCTTTAACAATGTGGGGGAACAGTGGGTAAGAAAAATGTCGGCGCGCTATTTGCCGCTAACATAGCGCGCTCGGAACGGCATCGTGACGCGTCTCACAAAATGCACTGTATCTTCGTCAATTCTTCGAATATCAACTTGAAATTTTCAGAGAGTATTTGTGAAGAGTTAAACATTAAGAAAGTGAAGAAAAAAAAATCGAAATTTTTTCAACTTTCACAGTGGTGTTCCCCCTTAACACCGCAGGTGTGAACAAAATGTATGTGCACGCCCTCAGAAAGTAATCATTTATGCGTGAAAATTGTGTAGGCACAGGACGGAAGAAAGGGACGTCTTATTTGTGAACGATGTATACAGAGTGTTTCAAAAAAAGGGGTAGAAATTTTGTACAGTTTATATAACTGTGTAACTTGGATCTAATTCTTATTGGGGTATATCAATTACTATTTGCATTTGCATTTGTTTACAGCGAAGAGATGAAATTTTAATTGAAGTGGGAGGAAGTAATATAAAGCACCTGGTGTAAAGATAATGCATAATATCCTACGTATCTTGGTAAGTATTATTATTAGAACACATGTTTGTTAAAATTCTTTTACTCGTTTAGAGCAATTTACTCATTACGAGTCCCAAAGTTGTGTAACCTTTTTTTTAAACCACCCTGTATTTGTAATCAGAATGCTAAAGTGATGAATTTCCACCTGGAACGTGCTGCAGATAAAAAAGTGAACTGAAATCATTTCCGAGGACGATGATCGATCGCACACGTGAAAATCTGTCGAGGTTCGTGGAAGTGTTTTTCCTTTTCGCGGTGATTGATTTAAATTTGCGTGGAGCGAGTGATTCATTTCACTTGAACATTCGTTCTACGAGGAAGAAACAGAAGATTGTCGCGTGTGTGGGAAGAAGGAAAACGAAAGTGTATAATTGAACTTGTGCTGCCTTTGGCGGCCAAGTCAATAAAACGTTTGGTCGTTGACTGCCCACTAGGTGCAATATTCTCCAAATTTATAATTCATCTGACTTTCCGTCTCATGATTAAAGTTCATACAAACTCTAACTCGATTATCTGTTAATAGAGATATAATGTCATTCTCGTCCCATTTTTAATAAGGAAAAAAGAATTGTGTGAAATAGAGGTAGCATTTTCAACTGTAAGAAGATATGAATAAACAAAAGAAAAATGTGGAAACTACTTCGATCCATAAACATTTGAAGAGTTGTTTCACTTCCTTAATCCATTCCTTATCAATTGAAAACAATATAGATACCCATGTATAATATTATTCACGACCCTACAAATTGGCACCAGTTTAAAATACTAAATGAAAACTGCTACGGTGATATTCACTCATGAATTTCATTACAGGATTAAACACCTTCTACCACGCCTGTAACAAGCCCCAGTTTTCATTTGCTCGTCTTAAAAGGATGCTCGACTCACTTCCGCGTTCCTTTAATCACCTTAGCGCCAAAAGGAACAAGGTAAAGTTACCAAAGAGAAACCAATTTCAGTTACATTTTTATTTCCACTCGTCGGAGGCATCAACCGCCTGTTGTAATAAAACGCATCGCGTGTAAAGCGTAAGCTGCACCATACTTGCCCGAGCGCACTCGCTGGTTCAATATAGCGCGTGTTCCGTTATGTAGGAATGCCGGCGGCGATGCTAATGAGGTAAATTGGAGTCACAAATGAGCGGTAAAAGGTCCGATAACCCCTTGGAGAGGAATCTCTCCTTCGTTTTTATCTCTCCTTTCACCGATCGAAGAAGAATAAGAGGCGTAGGGAGATAAATCTAAGATCCCGTCGCGCCTAAAGGTGCTCTGGGATCCACGGACGCCTCTACGATTTTCTACACACGAATATTTTAGTAAACGTCCCAAGGGAATTTATTCTCATCGATAACCACATCTCCGTAACCCACGCTCGTCTCGATTCGAATCGACGAAACACGGGAACGCAACGTGGCTACTAATGGGGACCACATCAGTGTTGCTATAAACAAGACCCCGTAGATGACGAATCCTTTAATGACTTTATTTGCCCCTCCAATCAGAATTCCTAACGAATCTATTTTTAAACCTATCGCGCTAATGTAAAAGCTGTGCTCGGCGAGGAGAGATTATAACCGCGAGTTTTCTTGGGAACGGAGAAGAGGAATGGAAAGTATTGTTCCTATAGCTTCGCCAGAAACGGGCGAAACTGTTTCGTATCGCGTGTGCCTGGCTGCGCATAAAAATAACGAGAACCACGCAAAACAATAACATATTTTCCATCGTTAGTCAACGCTGTCTGGCGTTTTATTTATGCACGATTGTCATTGCTCGGTTTCTTGACTTTGATCCTACGGGGATGCGTTAGGTGACCGTGCTTTAATGGTGGAAAACACGTTCATGGGATTAGCGGTGTGGGTAGAGTCGAAGGATTATGTTTTCTTGGAAGCTCTGCTTGGAAAATGTTCTACGATTGTTAACGTGAATTAAGCTTCCAGCAAGGAAATTGAATGATTTCGTCGTTTAGTCACGATTACTCTAGATCAGCGTTTCTCAAGTGGGGTTCCACGAAAAATTATTTGACTTATTTCGAATTTATAACGTTGAGACTGGGGGTCCCGTCAGATTCTAGTGAGTTCGCAAGGGTCCCGTGGCAAAATGTATATAGTGGGTACGCTGCTCTAGATTTTGGAACAAACATGGCGAGTAGACTCTTCGATAGCATTTGTTTCTATTTCCATCGTAACGATAGCAAGTTTCATAAAGATTTGAGATGGACCGACCAGGAAGGTTAAAATAATTGGCATTCCATCTGCATATATTACAATTCATAAATATAAATCATCTGCGAGTAACAGACCTGTACACATTCAGTACTATATTTGTATGTGTCATACGAGGAAACAAGACACCCTTGCTTCTAAATATTTCAGCACATAAGTTTCCAAAAAAGTTTCATAAAAACAGGGCCCGATCTATGTATATAGCTCTTTCAACACTGACCAAAAATGATTTCTGCCGCCCTTCATATTTGATTATGAATAATTATTTTAAAATATAATTTCCGATAGTGAAGGAATTTTTTTTTGTATATATTCATTGAGTGACAAAAGCCTTCTGTTTCATAATAAAATCTAATATTCACAAATTACCAATTAACCCCCTTGCGCCCCCCTAAACCGAGGCCTGCATAGAAAAACTCGCCCCAATCTTAAAAAACCTAGCCCCATTTCACGATACCCTTTTCCACGTTTCCCCTACACCACAACTCTATCACCAATTACAATTTTGATTAATCAAACTATCACATTCGCGTCAACTCAACCAACATTACCCATCAACAGTGGTCATCTTGTAGACGTTGTCGAACATGCTCCCCCGTGTCGATCGTACGCTCTCGTCCTTCGCATTGTCCTCTGGCTCAAGATCGTGAAAATGCAGGGTTCTCGTGTTCGAGAAATCTGGCTCCTCGGTGGTCATTATCCACCCGGTCCCTAGGAAGTCACCTCGGGTCGCGGACTTGAAACGGATTGCCAACGAGCAACTCGACACAGAATCGTTGTTCTACGCGTCGGGATGGATTCGCCAGGTGTCGTCGCACCGATAAGACTCGTCCTGAATTACGCTCGCGACTTAACTACGGTGTCGTCGTTCACGGCGATGTTCCATTTGCTTCGCACCATGGCGGCCACGCGACCGTTTGGGGACTTTTGTCCGGCGACGAAGAAACGACCAAACGATCTTCCATTGTCTCGCGTTACCCTATGCGACTTCACGTCCAACGAGTTCCCTTTAGCGTTAATTCGCGAAACGAGCGAGCATCGCCGGACACGATCGATACTCCCTAACGCGTGTCTCGCTGAAATCGCGTCATAATGCACAGGCATGAAAGGCGAGGCGAATTTTTCCGCTACCCCGGCGCGCCGGTCTTTTCTCTTTTTCGACAAAAGAACAATCGGGAGCCCCGACACGTGCACGGGTCGACGACGTTCCTCTCCGTTGAATCACGTCTCAGTTTCTCTGGCGAGGCGTTCGATAAATTAATCTAAGGTAGCCGATAAATGAGGGTCCAGGGAAATGATGACTATGCCCGCGTGGTTTCACGTCGGTGGAAAGAGTCGGATAACCGAATGAACTTTTATAGTGTAAACGCTGTCGCGCTGTGGAATTCGCGCCGAGTCACGGAGCTCGGGGACGATTTACGGGCCGTTTCAAGCGGGAAAATGTAAATTCTCTAAGCATTGGAAACTCGTCCGCGTTATGGCGGCGGGACACTGGGAAAAGATAACTTTACCGATTTAGCTGTGGGACGCGGTCGTGAAATATTTAACGAAACCGGTTGTTCGTGCTAGAGGACCGCAATAAGCGTGCATCATGATTTTTTTTGGGTCTATTATCGGCGCAGGGAATGGAAACGAATTATTGTCTACGGTGAAGTCCTTCTTGTGGGAAGGATGAAGGCCAGGGTTGAGTGTCTGTTAATGATCGTAATACAAATCGGCTGTCCTGACTGTAAATGGACAAATAATGGTCTTTTCTTTCTTTGTGTCAGTATTACGTAACGCAAATAAGGAAATATTGAACTGTTACGGTAAATGTATGGGGTGAGTCACTGTGGTGTAATATTTCAAATTACTCCTTACTTTTTAATAGTTAAACAGATGTATGGAGGATTTTGTTATATTTAAATGGGGCACATCGAGGACTTGGCATTAATTCTTTAGGTGTTTTATTGTTTTTAAGGGTTTGAAGTCATCTTGAGTTTTTTTTAATGGGATGAAGGTGCGGAGGGGGTTCAATTACTTGTACTTTGAACTTTGTATTTACGCTAAGAGTATAGAACACTGAGGTGGGAGATGCTCTAATTATTTTGGCAATTTAAATTTCTGAGAAATCAGAAAGTTTGAGAAGTGGGGTTAATATTCTTTTAAGAATAAATCAGATAAATCGTGACCTTAAATTTTAAATATTGGGTAATTTTGCTTGGGGTATAACGACATTTGCGAAACTCGATTGATAAAGAGTAATAAGTATTGATAAGTCAAACTACATGCGAGAAAAGTGGTCGAGTCAAAGTATCTAGAGTTTTTGAACGCCACTTTTACGGAGTCATTACTATTTTATTCACAATTTACCTTTGGCAAATCGCAAGACTCCATAGCGAGTTGAACGTGCGAATACCTCTTACACTGTGTGTACATATATCTGCGTTACGTGTACGCACACGTCATTTGTTCCGTTAAAGATAACGTAGGTGAACTTGTTTGCACATCTAAATCCTTTGTTTAATACTTCCTCTCAAATTAAGCCGCGTTCCCAATAGCAAAACACATAAAAAAATAAAACTTTTCTAAAGTTTTTTTCTAATTTCTTCGTGCTCTGCGAGGTAAAATGTACACGTGAGTCTGTCACCTTACATTTCTGTACTATCTTAAACACCAATATCTCATTGATTACGTAGAAAAAAAATTGTCGCTGATTAAAACAAACTTGAAAGTTGTTTAAACACCCACTTCGATCGATTGTAATATACAGTTTCTAGATGTTTTACACTTTCAAGTTACAAATTTCTTAACAAACTTTAAATCTGAGATAAAATTTACAGGTGTAATGCATTTCGTATAATTTTATAATGAAACTGGAGCAGTTAAGAGAATCACATGCTTAGGTCTGCATGTACAATGAGTTATTTGAAGACGAAACGTAGACAATTGCATTACCATTGTCTTTTTATCAGAATGATATGAGTACACATAATTTAGTAGCAACTACATGGATCACTGTTACGTAGAATAAAATTTTCCTGGAAACAGTCGCACTTAGAGCGCACTCTTAAATGCATAGGTATGTATCAAGTTACTTTGGCATGAAGGTGTACTGTTTCGTGGTTTGTTACGTTCGCGTGGCTCGAGAACAGTATGTTTATCTAAACACGTGCAGTGGCTCTCACTTAAAATGGAAGTTAAAAGTGTTTTGTAATAAGCGATACAATTATAGCGATAGTGAAAATGGGGAATAAATTTTTTTCATATAAGTTTTCATTTTCGGGAATATCAATTTTGAAAACACGTAGAGTATGCATGCGCTTGGTAACGAATTGACAGAAGATAGTAGTGAATATAGTAGAACTGTTGGATGTAACGAATCGTGCAAAAAAATAAAATAAAAATAAACCAAACTAAAAAAAAAATTTTTTAAAACAAGTTTTTGCATTGTCATCGCAACTATGTATGTGTGCGAAATTTCAAGTCGATCGGACATGTGGAAGTGGGTCAAAATTAGCTTATAGGATTTCATCCTCACAAACAAACTCACAAGTGAAGTTAAATAAAAGCTTGTAAAATGGTTTTATTTTCGAGGAAATCAATTCTAAAAAAGCATAGAGAATGCGTACACTTGATAAAAAATTAACGGAAATTAGTAGTGCATATGGTAGAACTGTTGGATGAAATAAATCCTTATACAAAAATAAAAAAGGTTTTGTTTTCGAGTGAAATCAATTTTGAAAACATGTGAAGCACACATAATTTCTACCTCCTATATCTGAAACTAAATTTCAAATATCTCCACATTGAGTATAAACGTATTTTACTTACATAAAGTGTATCTTATAAGAACTAATACGTAAGCAACAGTGATGGACAATTTCCACAGCGATGATAAGTACGCGCGGCCGCCATGTGCGATTTTAAAACACGCGCTGCTACGCATCTTAATCATTTCGATGTCAAATTCAATTCGATTCTGTATGCGAATAGTACATAGAATGAATTTACACCTGGCCTTCGCGATTTTAGATATTCAGGCTGTGTCTCTAAGCCTACCGTATTTATCAAGGTTCGATAAGGTTTAAACCCGCCTAACGCATTCGAAAGTCATTTAAACTTCCGCAGTTTCGTTTCTTGGATCAGTAAACCAATAGAGCGTTATTCAGAACTGTTTAACTTACATAATATCGCTGATATTGCAATTCAATTAACCCAGCAGCCAGCCTTCCTCGCACATACCGAAAAATTATCAAATATCAGAAGAAACTGAATAACAATTTACAAATTACGAAAGGACGATGTCATCTTCACCTTTCGAACAGTGGCACCACAATGCAGAGAACTGAAAGAATTACCGACATGCAACTAGGTTCCTCCTAGTGACACCTGGTGCAACTGTTTCAAATTACATCCGTTAGAACAAGCTGGAACAAGCATACTATTTCGTTAATAGTAAATATTGACGAAAAGTTCGTGATTTTCCATCAAGCGTTGCGAATTAAATATAAACATGGCGAATCCCAATTTGACGGATATGACAGAGGAAGACGCAGCTGACCTGCAGTTTCCTAAAGGTACGTTCTTTTCGGCTACGTAAAAACGTAGACAGGAGCCACTGACTTTACCTAACCTCAATCTCGTGACGTGTGTCAACGGTTCTTCGGTAACAATTCGCGTTTAATCCGTGCCTGATCAATACAATAACGAAGTATGGTAAAATAAAGCGTCTACTTCCTGTGTTCAAATTATAGTTATTTACTACGGAAATTGCGAAAAGTATGTTTCGAATTATTTTTGCATGCGCTGAATTTGCAACGACGATGTAACTTGGTAGGCACCATATTTGATTCTATGGCATGGCCTAAAGTAACGATTTTCCTCTTTCAGACTGCTCATCGAGTAGAATGGAAATGCTCGATCACGATATAGAGCTCGACGTGTCAGTCGTGAATGATGAAATCATTACTTCAGACCCAACATGCCGCGTATGCAAATGCTCTTTGACGGAGCCGTACATTCGTTGCGCCGTGTGTAGTAGCACAGAGCTGTGCCCCTCTTGTTTCTCCAACGGGTCCGAAATCGGCGACCACAGAAACGATCATGACTATATTATCATAAAGAACGAGTTTCCTTTGATCACTGGCAGTGGGTGGACGGCGAAGCAGGAATTAGAGTTTCTCGATGTCTTGCAGGAGTGTGGCTTTGGTAATTGGGTAGATATGGGGAAGAGAATGCAAGGGAAGCCAGCGGAGGAGTGTAAAAATCATTATCTCCAGCATTACGTAGACGATCAAGCTTTACCGGGTTTACCAAAGATCAAAGAGACGAGAGCGAGTTTATTTGGCTGCGAGCCTGTTCCTTACTTGTATAAATTGCAAGACTTGGAAGAGCCTCCGCGGTTCACGTCCAATACTTTAAATTGCAAGCTTCTTGCTGGGTACAATCCAGCCCGATCAGACTTCGAAGTGAATTTCGACAATCACGCGGAGTTATTAATTTCTGACCTGAACTATGACGAGTTCGACTCGAGCGGTGATAAGGTTGAGTTAGGGAAGGCTATGCAGATAGCTATAGTACAAGCGTACAACAACAGATTGAAGGAACGCATGAGAAGGCGGAAGATCATACGCGATCATGGTTTGATAGCGTTTAGGAGAACTATATCTTGGATACAAAGATACGAATGCACAATCACTAGGACTCTTGCAGAGAGGCTGCTAATTTTCATGCAATTAATGGGGGGTGTCGAGTTCGATTATTTCATGGAAGGTCTACATAGGACAGGAGAACTTAAGAATTATCTTAATAAACTCTCAGAGTTCCGCAATAACGGTTTAAAATACTTCCACAGTGTGATAATGTTCCAAAAGTTAAGTAAACTGAGGCAAGAAAATGAGAGAGAGAGGAAACAGTATTTGAATAATCCCGAATATAGTTGGAAAACTATATTGCCTGGTTGCAATATTAATTCCACTAGTTCGGTGTCGAATGCGATCTCGCAACGGAAAACGGCGCCGCCACTTACAATTAAAGGTCTTCCAGGATACGAGAAACTCACCCCGGCTGAAAAGGAGCTTTGCTCAGTAACGCGGATAGTACCCACGAATTATCTCGATTTCAAACAACTTTTGATAGGCGAGAACAAAAAGAACGGTTGCCTGAGGTTGGCGCAAGCTAGAGTCCTACTCAAGATCGACGTAAATAAAACACGCAAAATATACGATTTCCTTTCGGAGAAAGGCTACATAAACAAGCCGGCTCAATGACACCCGTTTCGTTAACGCAGTAGAAGTATTAAAACTGTTATGACACTTTATATTTTGCGAACACTGCCAGAATTGTGATATTACGTACTAAGATTTACAACTAAGCTTAGCGAATTAAGAAAATCGACTGAAAATAGTATCTAATATGGTTACATAGAATGGTGTAAAAATAGCGTGATAAGTAATCAAATTATGCACATTTTAATACATAAATGAAATTTGTGTACACACACAATATGTCGCTTCCGCTTTGTACAATTTTTAACGATATAATAAAACGTATTTTATGATAAACCATGCAAACAAAATACATTTCGAAGTCTTTAACGAATAACGTCTAAAGGAAAAACCTTGCGATGATTTAGAAGAAATAATAAAATACTCTTAATCGAAGTTTGATACGAGTCGATTAAGAAATCCTCCATATTTGTATACAAAATTTCTCTGCTTAGAGTTTGAGAACGCAGAGACATTGTTAATCTCGGAAGTGTCGATGCTGTTGGAGCACAGAAAAGCGCAAAACGAGTCCGCCGAAGAGGAGCAAGAGTTTTCCGAGGTTTTCATGAAGAGTTTAACGTACACGAATCGATTCCGCCGGTTCAAAAACAAGGAGACCATCGCGGCAGTCAGGAAGTAAGCACGTTTCGTATATAAAAAACATTACCAACAAACAACACCACAGTTATAAACATTTCTCTGTTGCAGTTTACTTATGCAGAAGAAGCTTCACAAATTCGAGCTGGCGTCGCTCGCGAATCTCTGTCCTGAAACACCAGAAGAAGCGAAAGCGTTGATCCCTAGTTTAGAGGGACGTCTGGAGGACGAAGAACTTAGAACAATCTTGGACGATATACAAACGAAACGATCATTACAATATTGAATAAAAAGATTCATATTCGGTCTTGTGTGTTCCACTGTGATCATTATATAACGCACATCACAATAAAATTCAGCCTTGTTGTACTTACAGCCCGAGTGCTAGTGAAACTCATCTCTCTTAGCTGAGGGCGAATGAAAATCCGAAAATTTCCTAAGAAAATTCGACAGCCAGGTGGAAATTAGAGAACTTTCTTCCTCCGCTTGAAGTTGAAAAGAGCACAGCGGTCTGTTAAATAGTTTCGGCGTTTGACGACGGACCAAAGGGAGCACTCGGGAGAAAACGGCCACTCCTCCTAACGACAACCGCGCATTACCACCGGATAATTGCATACACTCGACTACACGCGAGAATGGACCCTCATTATCACCGCGCACCGTGTTCTTGGGCGACCGTTTAAAGCGTCTCCGGCCGTTTCCTTTTTGGTTTCCGCTGGCGCAAATAAAACGCGCGATAAGCATCAATGGCGACGCTGTGCGATTTGGAATGCAGTGCTACGTGATAATGAACGCCTCGCGCTTCCATCGGATTTATCTTTGCAATTAGTTGGGCAGTGTGTCCTTTACGCGGCGGGTTTCGCTGTTTCCGAGTGGAGAAATTTATTTTGAGCGATTGCGATACTATTTGAGATAGAAAGGAAATATTTCTCGGTATTGCGGTCTCTCGGCGACTGGTAATTGCGCGTGTGGGTTCTCGGCGATATTCCGTACTATTAAAGGAAAGATGGAAGGCCAGCGGAACGCGAAATTACGATCCGCCGGCGTGTGCATCGACGCCTGTTGCATTGCTACGCGATGCAGTCACGATATAAACTTCAGAGAATCTAGGCGCCACATTGACGTCCGATCTGTATTTAGATGCTTATACAGGTTCTCTTATTACTCATTACTATACAGTATTCCCGATGTACGTGCGTACATGCAGGTATTTCTCAAAGTGTCTAAGATATAAAGAAGTTTGTTAAGGAGAAGTAGGTACACTATTAGAATTGCATTCCCTGTGAGATTCTTCTTGAGATTTCAACCGGATGTACTCTATATAAAGTGCTTACAAATTGATCGTAAAAGCTTTTTACAAGCACAATATTTTTAAAACTACACAGAGATAGTTTCCAAATGAGTCAAGGCGCTAAAGTTCTATTATTTAATAGCTCTGCCTATTAAGTTAGATAATGACGGTTCCACTGGCTTATAAATTTACGGCATACTTTTGCAATTGTATTATAAAACAGTACTCTTTAATACACTCAAATTCGACATCAAAGTTACCAAACAACTGTACAGAGCGTATTATTTAAAGCTACCGAAGGAGGCAATAAAGAAAACTGTGCCATCGACGTTTCTTTTCGCGTGGCACGGGACAGGACGCCATCTCCAACGAACGACGAACCTCTCTTGGTAATATAGTCCTCGATCAGAAGCATCCTCGAACGTGGGTAAGATACTCTTATCCCCCTCACTGTTTCTAAAAAGCGAAATACTCGAGTGGCTGGAGCACCAGCGACCACATTAACCCGTCGTTGAAAATTGAACGGGCTACGCCGTTACGAGGACCATTTCCTCCTCTCCCCGACCCGTTCATGAATAATAAATGTAGCGAATAAAGTGGCGCGTTTGCGACGGTTTATTGATCAACCGCGCGTTTGACGAGCATCCACGAGCATGTAATTTTCCGCTGTTTGTCGTATTTCCATTCGTGGCACGACTGGGGAGGCCGAATTTTTCCACCTTTTATTGAATCGTTTAATTACCCTCGCAATGAGAGCCGTGCTTAGTTTTGCGCGCGTCCCTCTATTTTTACCCCCTTGTTCCACGGCCATTTACTTTAATCGTGTGCTCGCGCGCTATTGAGGAGAGCGACGCTCTCCATAGGCGGTACACGATAATCGGTCCTTCGATTACACCCACGAGGAAACCTTTTAAGATAATTACGACGATCGTTAATCGCCTGCGAACCCGAAGAAAATACCGCCCGGCTTATCGGCAGTCTCGCAAATACTTACGTGCACCGGTAGCGAGATAGCAGGAATCGAGTGCTGATTTGGAAAGAAGCGTTATCTGGAACGGCCGCTAGCCGACCGTGCTGGATACCTCGATGGAAATATTATCCTTGGAGAATATTTTATATTGCGTCGACGACAGTCGGCGGTCGTAAGAATGTGCAGTGAGGGGACGTTTCGCAATAATTGAAAGTGTAACGGGTCCGTTTATACCGAAATGTAAGGACGTCCTCCGCAGCATCTTAAGGGGCTGTTCCGGTGTAGAGTCCATAAAGATAGGTGATCTTTAGAAATTAATTAAAGGAAAACTACTGCATATAATTTAATGGGACTTTTTGCATTGGATTAAGGATATCTTAAATTATAGACATAATTTTTGTTTTGTTTTATAATTAATCTTTGCAGACGGTACTGGGAGTTGTTAAAGTCGAGGCGTCAAAAAATGAATTCAAAACGGTGGAATCTGTAGCACCTAAATCATTAGTCTGAAATAATAAAACAAGGCCAGGTTATTAAAGGGCAAGGAATTCGCTCGTGGAGTTAGAAGTATAAATGACAAAAAATGAAATTTTTTGAAAAAATAACGAGACGAAGTTTGAAATCACTTTTTCCCTATATTTTTCGTCCTTTCAACGCCTTTAAAACTTACAAATCTTCTTTTTATTGAAATTTCACTGGTTTCTCCACGAGCCAGAAGTATATTCTTCAAAATAAAAAAGTTTTAGTCGAATCGGGTACTAACTTTTCGAGATATAGGTTCCAGCGATTTTAAGAACACTGTTTCGAGAAAAACGCGTTTAAATTTTCACGTGAGCATCGCGTAACCGGGTATTACTCATGCATTTGCCGGTACTCAAGTGCCTATAACTTCAAGAATTCTATGAATTTCAAAAAATCCCTTTAAACAAATATTCTTAAAAGCTTGAACATTCGAAAAATAAATAAAAAAAATCGATTTTTAGACCGAAACCACCTATTAACTGATCTACCCCAACCTCTCTACCGTCCGCATAGGCAACTACGATTTGGAGCCATGATGACATTATCGATGTACAAACGCTTCTGTTACAGCGCGTCTTATAAACGGCGAAGTACGGCTATATTCGTCAAGTAATCATAAAGTATCAAACCGTACAGACCACAATTTTATTCTCATGAACCAATACCGTTCCACACCCTGCAGCGGCGTCCCTTGATCCTTCGTGAAAAGGTGTCCCTAGAAAGGAGGCTCAAGGAAAAGGCACGCGCGAGCTTGTGTCACGGATATAATAAAATTTTTCCAACCGATAGTTGAAAATACGGAACTCCATAGCAAGCATATAGGTACATGGAGAATATCGCGCGCTTGGGGCGCGAACCGCGATGGGCCGCAATCGTAACATGGAAATAATCATAAAGTATAAGCACCAGTTCCTAGAGCCAACCCTTCCGAGAGCTTCTTGCTTCTGCTCTCTAATGCGATGTTATTTTCTGGAAATTGCTTGGTAAATGGAAGCCACGGGGATAGCGGTCTGCGTCCAGGGAGCAGACGCTAGAACAGACTCACCGGAACACAGCTCGGCAAAGCTGTGTGTGTATGCGTAGGGCCTACCGGCCAATCGATGGAATCAATTTGCATAATGTATACACGCGAAAGTGTATGTTCCACAATGCTCTCCCCGATACTGCTGTTGCCTTTGGCCGATGATATCGTGTGGCGGGAGGAGGAGGTCTGGCGCGTTTGTACGCGATACGATTAGAATTCTTGATAGGATTTTTGCGGCACGAAGCGTGGCCGTTTAATGACAAGTACGTGTAACTCGCGTCCGACCCAACGCTGAATGTTTTTTCTCCTGTGGAATCGAGAAAATTGAACGTCGCATGCCTTCCTCGCGTAAGATCACGCGCCTTCTTCTGGTTTAATGATAATCTTTCTCGATTCGATTCTGATGGGTAGAACGCCACGTTTCTGCGCGTGGCACTCGTTTCAGATGGATTGTTTCAAACGGCATGAAAAGAGCCCTTCAGTCTTACCCATCTTATGAAATCTCTTTGAATTGTTCTCTATGAAACAGTGAAACCGATAAAGACCTGTCGTACCGCTGTTCTTATCGGCCCTGTAGTGTAATTAAGTGTTCGCAGCACTTGCGAGCGTTTCGGTTTGGGTAAACGCGTCCCAGTTCGGTGATTATATCGTAGTGGTGTTGTGTAACGAGGTATCGAATTCTGACTTTCGACAGAATTGAAAATTAAATTTAAATAGTCGTCGCGTGGTGGTACAAGCCGGTATAATTAAGAACATAGTTTAGTATACAGTAGGTAGATACTCTATAATTCGTCTTACTGTCTAAATTCCACAAGTGAATACTATATATGGATCTTATGAACCAGTGCCCTGTGGACATAGATTTATTTGCCGTCTCCCTTGCCCCGTTTAGAAATAATTTGTTAAAGGGGCTATTGCCACGGTAAATTGCGTGCTACCGGTGTTATGTGTTGTCTATCTTCTTCAATGAGGCTGTTTTGTTATGATGTTGTTGTTTCATTGTGTTTTGTTTTGTCTTATTTTATTTTATTTTATTTTATGTTATTTTATTGTATTTCATTTTACTTGATTTTATTGTTCTAATACTTTGTATATCAAAGGGTTCTCCCGTTAAATAAATAATAATAATAATATTTCAAACAGATATTCCAAAGAAATGAGAAAATCGCGTTAAGCACAGAGAAAATTCAGTCTCTCATCATCTAACAACTCGCGTCTGAAGAGTTCATCTATTAATCATATCGATGAAGGTTTCGCTATCCATTTCCCATCGCGTATCTTCATTTTCGAATTACGCCGACGCGAAGGGGAAGCTCCAGACACGCTTTCTTCCTGACAACGATAAGGATCGGTATTCCGAGTAGCGAGCGCATTTTGCGTGCCATTATTCTCGGCGACGTAACAAAAAGTAAAACAGGGAAGTGCTATCATTTCAGTAAACACGGATCGCGCGGTGCATCGGCCCTGCAAGGTAATTTGCAATCGAGCGAGGGCGCGAGTTTCGTTCTTGGTCGGCCGGGCGTCGTGGTTGGCTCGGGCACATCTCCCGAGCTGAGCCGAGCTCGGCCGGTGACGGCCGAGCGCGCGAAGCGCCAGCGCCGAGCCTGAGCGGAGCGGTCGGGTCAAAATATATTCAGTATATTCTAAACAAGCGCGCCGACGTGCTGTCACGTTTTGTTTGCGCGCGCGAACCCGTGTCTCGCCGGACGATACGCTCGGCTATCAAACGGTGACATTGCCACCAGTGCTGCGATCGCGTGAAGATCAGTGCGGTACGGGGATCGGTATCGAGCGCACGTCCGTTGTACGATCGACGAGCCGAACGGACGATCGCGCGCGGTTTATTCGGAAGGGAAACAACACAGCGGAAGATACGAAGAGAAGAGACTCTACTAATTGTGTGAGTTCGGTATTGCAACGCGCCCGTGATATCTTCTCAAAATTCTTCGCATAAATTCTCTCTTTCTCTCTCTCTCTGTCTCGCTCCACCCGTCTCCACTATTTCACTCTCTATCCATTTTCCTCCGTCTCTTTCTCCGATTCTCTCTTTCTTCCCCTTCCCCCGTCGTCGTTTCTTCGTTCGTCTTTCGTGTGTACGCTCCCTCCGGTCATCTTCTTTCTCCCTTGAACGGCTCGTCCCTTCTCTTTCTCCTTTGCTCCGACGTCGTCTCGTGGGGTCAGTGGCTGCTCGATCGGATCCTGAGCAGGAACACCGCACCGGAGGAGGAGGACGATCTCCCTCGTCGCGAGACTTGGAACCACACACGCGCGCGCGCCACGCACGCAGTCACGCACCTCGAGCGACAGAACGAAGGAAAAGCTTTCTCGGTCTTGTCGATGCTCTCTGATACGTCCCCACTTAACTCTTGGTGGAAGGTGCACCAGTGACACTTCGCGTTTCGAAAATTCGCGGGGAAAGATGGGCTCGCCGACGAGGTGACAGATCGACGGAACGCCTTTCCGTCTCGGCGGTATTTCCCGCGCGCGCGCCCGTGTGTGTAGGTGTCGCGTGTGTGTGTGGTGATCGACGTGCGAGACTCTCTCGTATCACGTACAGCCTTCCAGTGCAGAAAACTCGTGCTCGTTATCTGACCACTTTTCTCGCGTCTCGTTTTTCTCCTCCTTTCCTCTCTCTTCATCTTTATCTACTTGTCTCTGTCTCTCTCACGTTCGCGCTACGCACTATCTTCTCCGTCTCGCTCTATCCCTCCCTACTTCTCCTCTCTCTCGTCAGTCTCGCTCACTTAATCTATCTCTCTCTCTCTTTCCTTCTTTGAATGGTGCCACCTCTCTTGCCGCGGTTCACTGTTTGTCGTCGTTCTTCTTGCTCCCTTTTTCCCTTTCTTACCGTCTCACCGAAAAAAGAAAGGACCCACGCGAGTGATTACGAGCGCAAAGAGGGACAGTCGGGTGGAAAAGCCGGCCGGATCGACGATTTGAAGTCTGTGTTTTTGTTTACTTAGAGAGGCGGACTGCCCACGCGACTCGGACGGTCGAAGACGCGGTGAAAAACATCCCGTTCGAGGAATACGCCGGCTGTTGACGTTTTCACACGATAGGTGAGTAATCTTACTCTTGCTCCCCGTTAATCGCGTTCTCGGTCGACTAGACCTCGACCGCATACTTTTCTTTGTACTTACGTGCCGAAAGGGGAGCCCTACGCACAAGTCCCTAGAAAGTAACGTTTAATGTGTCGCGCTGTTTCCCCGGCAGAGTGATTACGATCGCGCTCGATTCTAGTCAACCGGCGGAACGTTTTTTTTAAGGTTACGTCTTCGTTGAACGTTTTCGTTGTATGTGTTCTAGAGGGAATAATAATCGTAGGGTGGTTAGTAATTTGTAATTTTCTCGGGAAGGTGTTTTTTCATTGCTGTTGAGGTAGAACAGAAATGCATGGTTGTTCGCGCGCGTAAATATCCGCTGGAGTTTAACGTGAATGAGAAATCTTGGAGGTTCTTTTTCTTGCGGCTGAATGGCGGGGAATTTGAATACGCTCCTCGATTCCGCGAAACGTATGCCGTTTTATCACGCGAACGGGATGCAACGCCGTACAACGATTCTTTATTATTCGCTCGACACCCGTCGGCATCGCCGTATACACCGTTTGTCACGCAAATGCCCGGAATATGGAATTACCGTAGCGCCATTGTGCTCTATTAGGTTCGCGTAGGTTCCACTCGTAGTGGAGGGATATTCACGGAGGAAGCTTCGTGCATCGTAAATGTTAGACCGGTCGATATGAGACGTGGTTTTTTTCTTTAATGAAACTCCAGGGACATGTAACGTTTCTTAGACGCCCTATATGCACGGAGGAAATAAACGTATATAGGTTGTGAAAAAAATTCATGGAGAAGGGGTAAATAAATTACGGATATAAAGCCGCGACTCCATAGAACGCATCGTTGCAGATGAAAGTATCTCGGTAAACTCATACTTGGAAATAAATAGAGGGTATTTTATTCTTTTATACATAGTTATGCAAGGGTAATTATTATACTACAGTCTTTTAGATTTTGATGTAGGTTTATGCTAGGTATACACTGAAACTGTAAAATGTGATCTATCACTCCACATCTAAATTAAATTTTATAGCATAAAAGCTTAATATATGCTTATTAAATTAAGATACTTTAGTATCTCTGAATAAATCTCACCAATTATATGCGTAATTGATAATCTTCACGTAATTTCCCGTGCTCTCCAACGTTTTTGAATATTATTTCCAGTGGGACTGATAAATACTTAAAGAAATACAGTAAAATTCCCCAAATTTTCATGCATTAATTCTTCAAGCGTTTCTATCGTCACCTTGGTCCCACGTTTCAACTATCTTCATTCAAATTTCAATGAGTTCTGTTAATTTTACTATTCCCTATCGTCGTTCCTCGTTTCAAGAAGCCCCTGCAAAACAGCTACACACAAATATATACTCTCTAAATTGCCTCATCGAGCACGGTCGCTTTTCTTCCCTTAACGTGCAAATAGATGATCGAAGCAGTTGTATCGTCAGGTTTATCACGCAAACGAGACCGGCACGCGTTGCGAACTATCCACTGCTGCATCGATAACGCTTCGAACATCGTCGCCGATCGTCGTCGCTCGTGGACGTGATTGTTGATCGGGGAGGATTCGCGTAATTACGACGAGGATTTACACAGGAGCAATGACTGGTCGTATCTCGAGGTGTTCACCACGACTCGAACTGATTCGCCAGATAAGTTGCTTCGACTCGATAACCGTTATCGGGGCGTAGGAATCGCTTGCATACGCGAAATTAACCCAGTTATTTATCTGCCGGTGAATAAAGACACGTTCACGTGCGTTGGATTCGTGCAGCTTCGATGCAAATTACTAGGAATTGGCACATGAGAGAAAGGAAGAGCACGTCTTCGATTTGGTTTTATTATGTAACGTTTCACTTGACGACGCTCCAATAAACGCGGCGGTGAAATTGTTAAGGAATTCACGCCTTTTCCCTCTGTGAATCAAAATTGCTTCGTTAAAAGGCTTGTAACGTCCACGCGTAGCATTGAAAATGAGCTTGAATCTGGGTTTTATTTTGTTTTTAACGTGTCAGTGCGATTGTTTAGACAATGTGTTGTTAGAGTCACGCGTCTTGTACGTAGTACGAGGGATAATTATAAATATACAGGGCGATTCGCTGGGAACGAGCCACGTAGACACACGTGCTAACGATCATATGGGAAATAGGTTTCTTCTGGGTTGCGTAGAAAGTTCCTTAATAGTTGTGGGTTCAAGCGTCAAATTTTATATAAAATTGTACTTAATGACTTTAAAATTGACTTTGTTACGGAATAAATTCATGGTCTTTTATGTCACTTTACTAACGACATTTGGAGTAATTGCTGCTATTGCATTAATTTGTTTTGCACAGTCCCGGGTAGTTGATAGTAAATATTTTCGCTAACTTTCCCCGGAAAAGAGAATTTAATGGCCTGAAGTTCGGTGAAAGGGTTGGTCGCTTTAAAAGTTTTAATTGCAATATCTCGATAATTTTAAACATAACAAATTCACTTGCAAGTTCCTTTTCGTTCAACTGAAGAATAATTTAAGCGACTTTTTACCTAATTAAGTAACACAGTCATCATCTGTTACTCTCACGAATATTAATAAGCGAGAGGCGAGTGAATAAATAATTGTTCAAATATTAGGTAACAAATAGTAATGTACTCCTAACAACTACATTCTCTTCCAAACAACCGCTGTATAATCATTTACATAACTCTTACTCAAACTTTCTGCAACAGTTGAGCAAACATTTGCAGAATTCTTTCCACGAGTAATTATTTAAATAACGCTGCAGGATACGATTAAACAGTATAATTTGATTCGAGCAATAAACATCGCAAAGATATTTTCAAGGAACAAGTAACTTCGAATGAAAGACCACTATACATTTGTCTCGCCAGCTAAATGAATAAACCAACAAATACCTCGATGCAAGAGAGCGAGCCAACGAATGGAAGCCCTCGACACAAATTTGTCGTCATTACGGCGATTTCCACGGGCGCAGATCGCAACAAGTGTCTCGTCGGCGTCGAACGGCGACATTAAACGCGCGGACGAGCGCGAAATCGCGAAGCTCACCGAACCGAAGCTCCGTCCGACGAAATTCGCGCTTTACAGCGTCCGTTGGATGGAAAGCGAGTCCACGCTTCCGCGAATCGTCGATTCGATGGCCGCGCTTTATATCGGTGGAAAAACATGGGCACTCTTATCTCTGCCAGCTTGCTCAGCCTTCGTCCGTTCATTCTCGCGGCAATTAAAAGAAGCATCGAGTCTTTTCAGACGAAAAACGTCCACGTCCAGGCTTTTTCAAAAAGGGGCCAATTATCCCTGTGCCAGAAACTTCATTCATTTCAGCGGGAATTAAAAGAGGTTTGAAATCAGGAAAAGTTTCCTCAAGATCGCGATGACCGAAGAATAATTCCACCACTTAAAACGCCTTTTCCAACGCGACACATCGCTGACCCGGGGCCAAAACGTACCCAAATGGTCCATCGTCAGAAGTGTCGCGGCTAATCCGATTTCGCGCGACGGACACACTCGCACGCGCGTACACAGGCGGGATGCAAGCGCGCAAATGGAATAACGCAACGCGCGTAGGAATTCGATCCGGAGCCGTGAGAGGAGAACGGCTGGAGAACGCTCGCTGCACGGATTGCATCACACCGTGCGGCAGTGCGAGGAAGGTGTTAAAGTCCTCCTGGTAATCTTCTATTTACTCCGCGAGCGTAGCCAGGGTATCGGCGTCAGACGATATGAGATCCCGAGCCGCGGGACGCTGGAAAAAACACATTACAGGAAATTATGTAATTATCAGGGTACACTTTGCCTCTCATAATGTCCTCCGCGTGGACGCGGCTCGAGGTGAACGAAAAAGAAAAAAGGGGAAAGAAAAAGAAATGAGAACCGGGGACACCGGTTACGCACAGTGTGCACGTGTATCTTCGCTGAGGAGCACGCGGTTCGTTTGGCTACTGTTGGCTGCCTTGAGGAAGCCTCTCTTCCAACTGCTTTAACCCTTGTCTGGCGGACGCGGGGTCAGTTTTGACCCATTCTATATGGGTATCGAGCAATTTGTTGCTGTTAGTGATTCTTTACGGGGATAAGAATTTTAGATCGTGATAGCATCAAGATTTGTGTGAATGAAATGGTACTTTGGGTCAAAATGTATCTACTTTTTATCTGGCAATAATAACTGGTATTTATACAGCGTGGAAGGGTTAGGAAGGAGAACTGAATTCTATGTTTTCACGATTTTTGGTGGATCAAACTGTCTGGAGGTAGAGAGAGTTCGGGATAGTAGGTAGATGTATTCATTTATGTAAAAAGTGACGTCTGAATGTCTTTCGTTTCTGGGATATAGATACAAGTGGTGGATTCACGAGGGGAGGCTGAGTTTTAAATGGATGCAGAGTAGAATGAATGTTAAGAAGGTTTGATATTAATTTTGGTTTCTTTTAGAAGTTGGGAGGAAGCGCTCTGGAAACAGAAGTCTCGAAGTAGATGGCACTATGAATAATGAATGAGAGCATTTAGGTTTCCTTCACTTTTGAATGAAAACAGTTTGTATCTGAAGGAGAGGGAATGTGCCAAGAATCTACAGGACGATTCAGACAGACAGCATCTTTTTACTCTCAAGCTTCTATATTATTTTCGGAGTGCTTTACTCCGAATTGTTAGAAGAAAGACAAGCTTCAACTTCCAACCACTTTCCCGTGAAAACAAACTTTCCTCAATACCGCATTCCTACGATGACTAACTATCACCGCCTGATTACTAGAAGATTCTCACTGGAATTCTTCCACTCGTTGTTAGGCGGAAGTTTGCCAGCGTTTCCTCTGTAAACAAGTTCGAAATGACAAATTGTAGATTCATTCTTCATCCTATTCCAATTTAATATTCACAAACAAAGAAAAATGGTAGCTATAGGTAGCTTTCGATTTTCCTCCATGGAAACTTTCAAAGGTGCCCAACTATCACAACCTTCTGTATCCCAAAATGACTTCGCAGACTTATTGTTAACCTACCCACCTCTAAACTGTCTCCAATCCCCTTCGCCACTAAACACCCAGGGTCAGTTCGCAATTCCCAAAACTGTTCTCGCAAGCTCGTGCGATCGTTGTTAAACTTGCAGCAGGACAACATCACGCTGCCACCTCCCTCCTCAGCTCCCCAGGGTCCACTTCCCGTGGACAAGGGCTCGCGGAGCTGACCATTTACCCACGCTAGACAAGCGTCTTAGCCATCACGAGGCATTAGTCACTCGCATCTGTGAATAATTATTATCGTCGAGCACGTAGCGCGCCGCCGTCGTCGTTGTCGCCGCGGCGCTGCACGTCGCGGCGCGATCGCGGCAGACGGCGGCTACAGAAACGTTATCCGAGAAAACACGAGGCGACGCGATATCAACGACCCGTAGATACGACGGCTCGGAGGACGGGAAGGAGTCGAACCAGCGAACGAGGAGGAGGGTGTCGGACGGGCGAGGTGAAAGAATGGAGGAGCGAAGAGGATAGGAGAGGAGAGAGGAGAGACAGAGTCTGCGAGAAGGGACGTCAGAGATGTTGGACCAGCTTATTTGTCCGCGGCTGACTTCGCAGGCGATCCCCAGTGACGCGTGTTCCGCGCGACCTCGAAATCATCGGCTCGGTGTCCCAGGGAGCTTCGAGGAAATCGGTCGCCTCGCGCAGCATACCTATCGATCGGTATCGATGCGTGCGATCATTTGTCGCCACAGACGGATGTTGAATATTGACGGCACGCGCGCGATTACCGTGAAAGGTGGCGAGGTGCTCGCTTGATAAGGCCCCAGGTTGGGTTTGGTCCCTAAACGGGTGGGTTCGCTGGGTTGTTTAGCACGTGAGTCCTTTCAGCTGAAAGAAACCGGTGCATCGCAACAGCTTGCGCTACCTGCAAGATCGATCGAGGGACCCGACTCTCGATAATCACGTTTCCCTGGCCGTGGGACACAATAAAGCGCCCCCATTTGCCATCGTGTTTTCATCGGGGCAAAATGGAATCAATCGAAAGAGCCGGGCACTATTACCCTCCGTTGCGCTGCTATTTACTCGCTGCAACGATCGAGTGACTTTCCACATTTTCCAGCGATTATAGGCTTTTACGCAATCGGGAACCGCGTTCCCTAACGTCGGAGTATCTGTTTTTCTATCGATGCGCTGGAACGTTGATTGTTCGACGAGCGCGCTTATATGGAGAGATAGGGATTTTCAACGTAAAGCTGACGGGTTCCAAGGAAACTCTGTCTTTTCAATCGATAGCGGCGATGGATAGCTGTCCCACTAACGTGAACACGGAGGACAGACCGTGAGGATGGCATTCTTTTCCGTTTCTACGAAGATCGTGAAATTTGCTAGACCTTACACTGACTTAGAGAAGCTACGATCGCCAAATCAGTCTAAAAACGTTGATGACGCATGTGTACAAAAAATCCTAAAATATTAGCCACTAACTTTCTAGCCATTTTTATAAAAAATGAATTCAGACATTACAATCTTGAAGCAGTCGGATCGACCTCTTTCTCCTTTTAGATTGCAGATCTTGATGAAAGCAATGCAAATGTCTTCACTAATGAAGACGTAGCTTTCAACTTCTGAATCGAGAGCAAAGGGCGCCTGCAAAGAAAGAGGTTTCTTTGTTTTTTTCCTTTCTTGCGTTTCCGGCATTGCGCGTGGTGCGACTAATTAAATTTCATGACTTTGAATTTGAGACAGCCTGGTTGTGAGGTGAAGCAAGCAAGCTGCGGATTATTGGAGGAAAAAGAATTCGAATTTGAATTGAATGGTACAGTTGAATGGTTGTAAGGGATGTTCGAGTAACAGTGGGCATTTAGGGAAACGTCGATCGAATTTGATGTTACAAAGGCTAGGATGACGCAGGGTCTGACTAGCATAGGGGAAGTTTCCAGTGTGATTGAAGATATTTGCTGTCGGCTGACAAAGTCCCGTGCGTCATGTAGCTCTCGACGAATATTTCGTCGTTCGAGGGAAAACTGGCGAAAGAGCGAATCGCGATCGAGAAACGTGGCAACTGTTTTGCTTGGGACGCTAGAGTGTTGACCGTGGGATTTTCAGTATTGATAAGACACTTTATGTATGTGTACTGACTATCTTGTATACGTGATAAGCAACGAATAAGATAGGAATGATGGACAGAAGCCACCTTTAATCCGTGTGGCTATTATTCTACGTTTCTCCATTGTGTCACTGATTCGAGAGATAAAAGTGTGTATTCCTTCTCTACGATTTCCATTTTACTGCGAACAGATTGACGCCGTGAATTTCACTGCGTCCAATGAATGATGAATAAACGGGGTGAACGCAATCAGCGCCGATATATCTGCAACGAAAAATAATTCCGCTCTTTGCACGGCGCAGCTTTTCCTGTTTGTAATTCAGGGAAATTTATCGGCGAGCGATCGGCTTGCCAGCGCGCCGATTCGCTTCGGCGCGTACAATTTTAACCTTTATTGGTCGTTCCTCTTTTTCCAATTACTCCGCTTGAAGCGGCACCGAGCGTTTTGACAGATATTTCGTTTGCCGTTTCGTGGGCTCCTTTTGGAAACGGCCGTTCTCGTTTGTAGATTACCCAGTAAAATTTGAAGTGCTTTAGAGCGGCGCGTTAGAACGCCAAACAAACACCTTGCGATTTCCGTGAGCAAATATTTTCAAGATATTCGCTATCGCCAACTGTTCTCGAGGTCAGTTTCTAATGTGATATTTATGTTGAAATCGTGGTCGCTGATTCTATAAAAGGTTTCACTAACGGGTACGTTATGTTAGTGATGTTCCGGGAGGAGAGAAACAAATCAGTGTTGTATTAAGAATTTTTTTGAGATAGAAAAATCGTTGATTATGATTCAGTTAAAGTATGGTTAGTATCTGTGAAATTATTCAATGAATGGATAAATTTTGCACGTAAGCAAGAAATTTACCTTAATACTTTGACGAACGCACCTTTGGAGCGTACTTACGTCTAATGCAAAGCAGTGGTATAGTTTGTGAAATAAATGTGAAATAAATTTGGATTCTTGGGTTAACGGAAAGTAAAAGCTCGAAATCGTGAAAACACGTGTACTTAGGTGATGGGAACTATCAGAGTGTTAATCCTCTCAGGTGGCATTGGGTTCTCTAACACTTTAGAATGGAGTATGTACTTAGGTTATTCGTGTTTGATTAGGTTTATATTGCTGTAACTCAATTCTATATTGTACTAGCTTTAATACTCGGCCTCTTTTTTTTTAATAAATTCTTTATTTATTTATTTTGTAAAAATAGTCACATTCATTTGGATTAGCTAGGTATAATGAGCTGTAACACACTTCGTGACAGCAGAGTTTACTGTTCGAAACTTTTTAGGCGGCAAACAAACACGCAAACACTTTCTGCTTCATATATTAAGTTTAATTAGCGAAATGGTCTCGAGGTAATGGAGAATATTATTATCTCTAGAATTAAGGTCCACTATACAGTCCCCTTTATAACTCTGTATGTTCTTTGATATTCTTCCATCCCGTGGAATTATTTATTAGAATGCGACAATTTGAAAACTATTTCATTACTCGATCCTCCATTCAATCATCAAGATTCTAGAATCACCATTTCGCGAAATTATATTTCTCTGCACACGAGCCACTGCCTCTGATTACTTAGCCTCAGATAAATAGTGAAAATAAGTAACCGTGAACGACAAAGTAGCCATAATCACGCGAAATACTGCCCTTAATATTTCCTCATTCACCTCCACCAGTTTCCGTTAGGTACACGTATTCCACATTTCGGATTTATTCGTCGTTCCCGTTTCACTTAGAGACTCAAATCTCGAGGGATTCGGTGTTCCGCATCGATGCGGTGCTAAATGGAACTCTCATCGTAAATGCTAACTTTTAATCAAGTAACGTTACATAATTAATTTTCCCCTTTACCAATATCCGTCATGACGTAAAACTACCTTGCATCCTTCCACACGAAATCATCGAACGAGCAGAAAGCTGAAATAATTCTCGACCCAAACATATCCACGTATTTGTATCCTTTTATAATCATTTGTAATGAGCAAAAACGGAAAAGCAAGTCCACAGCTTTGCATTCATCGAAGATATGGAAATCTGAATTTATTTGCAAAATGGGATGGTTCACGAGTATCATGGCACTAAACGTAATTCGGTCGTTAACGTTCGTTTCATTTCGACGACCACGCGTAAAAGCTTTCGGAGTCGCATAAAAAGGAAGCTCGATTCAGTAACGAAGATACAATCGCGATAAGTGTCGTTAACCTCGTTCGTGCAGGTGGGCACCGGGAATAATAACGCCGGATCCGTAATTGCCGTTGGTGGTTAAACGGCCAGATATAGTGCAAAATGAGACGAGGTTGTCGTGCTGCTCCGATATATCGTTTGTCATTCACGACCCGTTCGCTATTACGTATTAGACCTTAATGAACCGACCGCTCGAGCGATTCGTCGGACGAATTACGTGAACGGTTAGCTTAATTTCGGCTCGGCTTTGCGAAACGAATTCTCGTGCGCGGTAGAAGCTCCACGGGACTTGCTGAAAATGTCTCGAGTACCTGTACCTCACTCTGTGAGTACCTGAAGCACTTTAATATTTATACTGTTGAACTCAGTGGGAATCGATGACTTGAATTATTAACAATGCGAAATGGGAATGAGGAATATATCGACAGCGTATCTAATACTATAAAATTCGAAAGTTTCTAGTATTTCAGAGTGATTCACGAAGGAGACTATTTAGAATCTCTCTGTACAAAAGGTATAATGAGACGTGTTTGCTGGAAATTAACATTATTGGCGCAACTGCCCCTATAATCGACGATATCTAAAGCGACCTGTAGACGGTCAATAATCTTGTGCAATGTATTGTACAATATTTATGCTGGATGCCGTACACACTCAATAATATATATTCAATATTATTGTGTAATATTGACCGTCTAGGGGCTGCTTACTGCCAATATTATTGTGCAATATGAATATTGAACAATATATTGAGTGTCTAGGGGCCGATTTTTTTCTTCATTCACACAATATATTGTACAACCTTTCAATATTAAATATTGCACAATAATATTGACCGTCTACAGGCCGCTTAACAGTCTCCTGATTTATAAAAAAGTATCCAGTGTGATTAATTAGATACCATTAACGTCGCGTTTCGTCCCCGCAAGTATATCAATAATGCGCATCATCGCCATAAATATCGAATTCACCGGACAACCTATACTACTGCAAACAGAGCAAAACTCCTTTCCGTAATTAATTAGTCTGCTCCTGATCTTCGTCCACCTTTCTCGTCACTTTTCACGACAGAATTGCAAACTACTGAGTAGCTGCGGGGAGTAACACGAGTCTGTAAGCAACAAGGTGTATCCATTTTAATGGATCTCCTTGATCGGATACATAGAAAGGCGGTTGTATCGGGTATGTACGACGCGTTTCCCTTAATAATGTCGATATCAGAAATAGTAGCACGTGCTTGGATTTATAGATGCCTATAGATTCGCAGATTTATAGCTGGCCTCTGGGAAAAGGACCACGAGGACGGACACCGTCGTTCGAATGCCTCCGCCGATCCGGACGAGTATTAAAACCTTCTGGCGCTTGTCTGCCCGTCTCAGAACTCGTTCGATGAATCACTGCCGCGTTTCCTCGTCGCTCGGGTAGGTAGCTACATGAAAATGCTAATCGCCGGGAATAGCAGCCGCGCGCGAACGATAATGAGCGCCCGCCGTTGCATCTCCGATTCGCAGGGACGCATGTCGCGGGCGGATCTTCCGACTAGTGGAGGCGCCTCGATCATCAATAAGATATGGATAGGATTCGATTCATCGGTGATATCGCGAGCATGTGGATACAATTCGAGCAAGCAGCACTATTGGCAGCGTGCATCTGCGCTACCACTTCTGCTAAAACTTATTCTTTCTTGAGGGGTAACATAAGAAAAGTGGATTTGAAGAATTTTTCTTCGGTGAAGATATGTTTTTATCAAAAAAACAGTATATACGGTAGAAAGGTCATATTTTTATTTATAAAATTTGAAATTTTTAGCAAAAAAATCTGAGAAGAATCTGCGTGGTAGCTGTGTCCGTACAATTGTTTGTTTTTCAGGAAAGGTGTCTGCAGAAACTATCATATCCTCGCTATTTTTCATCTGAAACAAAAAAGGAAAAATTATTCTTAAAGTACAAAAAACAAATTAGAAATAATGTATTTAAGATATCGACCGTAATTGTAGAAATAACACAAAATATTTATTGTATCTTCCTTGAAAAAGGTCTAAACACAGACCGAAACGTCGGAGGAATTTATATCCTAATAATTGCAAATTAGCTTCTTTTAAAAAAAAACTTGTTTAACTGACCGAATTAATGCGCCGTTATCACTTTGTGTTATTAAAAACAAATTAGGGTAAACCAACCAGTAAATGACCGAATTGTTGAATGAGAAGCCCAGTAAATGACCGCATACTTTTATTAAGAATCATACTTATTAATGTTTGTTTAATACGCATAATTAAAAATATGGTATATTAAACGTGCAACTACACTCCATTTATAAACATATAGTAATTTTTAAATTTATAATTGACATTTCTTTGCCTAATGGTCATTCACTGGTATGCGGTCAATTACTGGTTGGTTTACCCTAGTCCTCGTCTTAGCCAATTTGTTTTTTTTTTACTTTTTCGCAAAAGGGGCGGGTATTTGAATATAGAAGTCGACTTTATGTCTACTCAAATTTTCATTCAGAAAAAAATTCTTCAAATCCATCCTACTTTTTCGCCTCCTAGGTGTACATTGCCCCTTAACTTGATTATATTTTTCCCTGCTTCTCGAATTCTCTCCACATTTCCCGATACACATCGATATTCCTCGTAATTAATCTATTTCCCCTCGAACCCCCAAAAACCTCTGACCTTGATTGCCCGTTTGTCTGCCACCTGTACTCGGCAGCGCCGCGTAATCGAGTCCACTCTCATACACTCAGAACCGCGCAGTAAATATCGATTCGAATCGAGCGCCCGTACACGTGCACAAACGCGGGCGACAAGAGGGCATGATTCCAGGTGACCAGGGAATTCGCGCGTCAGCGCGTCGAAGAGAGGTTGAAGTGGCAGAGATCTTTTTCCTCGTTTCAAGCCGTGGAAAACGAACGTTTCGCGTGTGGCAATGCCTGTAATACTTGGGCTTTTCCTCCGTCCGCCTGTCCTCCTCTACCGCGCAAAAAGCAGTTGGCGCTAATCGACGCGACCGTTAGGCGCAGGGCTGAGCGAGCAAGGAGATCTGGCCGGATTCCAGGAGCGTCTGGCGGAGGCGCCGGTTTTATTGTCTCCCGATCGCTCGGCCCACGCGATCCGCGGCGCTTAATCGGCGCGCCTCGGCTGACGAGACGCCCGCGGCAAACACGCGTTCTTCGCGGCCAGACTCCGCAACGAGCCGTGCTCACGATCGTGACGAAAGTTAATCGCCGATCGCGATGTGGCGCGCCGCTCTGCTCGAAATCCGAGCCCCCTCCGCGCGCTACCTCCTTGGCCCTGCCAGTGGAATTCGCCAGCGAAAACGGGGACAATGTTTTCCATTGTGTCCGCGAGAGATCCGAAACGTGCGGTCTGTCGAAAGGTCCGTCGATGATAGGGCAACGTTTACTCCGAGGCGACAATGCCGGCGTCTGTTTAAAGATTCCGCTCGGCTCCGACGATCTTTCGCTCGACCGAGATTCGTGCGGAACTAGCTTGGTTCTCTGTGCTTTAGGGGCTGAGGCATGGGTGGACGGGTGATGCGAGTGTTTGAGAATTTTGGAGGTAGGTGATTTTGGTGGTAATTAGAGTAGTTGAGTTTCTGATTATGGTAGGTTGGTGTGGGAGAATCTGGGGCTTAGAGTTTGTCGCTAGTGATGGATGCTCAGGAGTGCACGTTGTTAGCGTGGGTATGTCGATACCGTATGTTCGGAGTTTGAAATATTGCTACACATATTGGGGCAAAGGATTACTGCTCTATACTGTTGTTTATCGGGACTCCTATCCATTTGACAGGAGGAATATACCTCGTTTAGAAATAAATGTTCCACCTTTTAAGGATTCTTTAACCCTCCGGTACTCGCGCGTGTGCACGGATGTCAGTTTTTGGCTGAAAAATTCGTGATATATTGTACCCAGCACACCTATGTATTCTTCCAGCGGACATTTTTGCATAATACTATGCTGCCCTCTTTAGTTAAAATGTCCTATCTAGCATTTTGAAACAACCGAGAAAACTGAAGTTTTATCATTTACTTTGCACCATATGTTTTAGAGGACCGCAAAATAAGATATACGTGTTTTTTTGTTTTGCCCTGTTTGTATGTTTAGGGGGTGAAACCACCTCCCAAAGGTTTTCAGATGTTCGTCTCCGATTGTTCTGGTTTTTGGATATGCTTTAGAGGACCGAAAAATAAGATATACGTGTTTTTTTATTTTGCCCTGTTTGCATGTTTAGGGGGTAAAACCACCCCTCAAAGGTTTTAAGGTGTTCGCCTCCGATTGTTCTGGTTTTTGGATATGCTTTAGAGGACCGAAAAATAAGATATACGTGTTTTTTAAATACAGATAAATGTATATAGGAACCCAATTTTAGCATTATTGCCTCAGCCTAATTATTTTTCTTAATAATACGTCACCGTGCACTCAGTGCACGACGCGAGTGCTCGCGTTACAAAAATAGACGCGAGTACCGGAAGGTTAAGCTAATACCAATTTGTACCTACCTGTAACATCAGGCGCGTTATTCATTAAATTCCAAACACGCAAATTTACCCCCGCTACGAACGTCGTTCTCCAAGCGTTGACCTATCGATTTTATTTATACAGAGCAGGTGTAATCAGAGGGGAATCGCGAGGTATCGCGGTATCTAGCGCCGTAAAAGTATTTTCGATGCAGTGCCTCGGCCGCCGCATCTAGGATAGGAAATAAAGCGGCAGAGATATGTATCTGTGTAACATCGATAATTTGTGCCCCGAGGGCCGAGCCAATTACAAATTATACACGCGTGTAAACTATTACGGAAGCCCCTGGCTATCTTTCTTACCGATCGACCGCGGAAGAGCGGCAGGGAAAAGTCTCGCGACCCGTTATAATCAGCGGGTACGGGCACGAAACTACGTCGTTTAAGCATAATCCAAACGCAGTTCGTGTGTTGCGTGATTATATCGAGGGTGTGCGCCGTCGCGTCTGATTATGCGGCTAGATGCGCTGGGAGGAAGTTTAACGTTCGTGGAAACAGTTGTTTTTATAGGGCAGATTGATGGAAGGGTGTGTTAGGATAGATTTGCTTGGCAGGAACCCTCAAATGGATTGACAAACATTGGGTTAACTCGGCAGAACTTGTGATGGGTCAGAGACAGTTGTAGGTATTTGTTCTTATTTTTTATTACAAATACCAGGTTGTTATAAAGTTGTCATTTTCAGGAGCTCTCTGATCTTGCTGATGAGCTTGATAGCCATTTTTACTATTTGTCTGTTTGAATTATTACGAGTTTCACTTTAGAGATTTTTTCATATTTTCAACAGCAATGGAGATAGTGTAATGTTTTGTTGGAATATTTCAAAGTCAATTGCATTTGACAGTAGTTTAAGCTCGAAGGAAATCGAGGAGTGAAAAATATTAATCTTTTTGCTGAGTGCCCCTGAGCGACACAACGAAATTGTTTGCCGAGGTCAAGTAGCTCTACTTGTTAGTTTATTGCATGTAATAACAAAATAAGCTGGGCAGATGAATTCAATATCTGTATGGAGTGCATGGAGTAGGTACGTAGATAGAAAATTGCTTCTGATAAAGCACGAACTTCAAATTGCCATAACGAGGATGTCTCCATTTGCTCGTCGATTCGATGATTTATTTATGATCGATGGTAAAAATCATTCGATGCAAAGAAGAATTGCATCGTTTTGCAACTTAATAGATGTTTGACAAATTTTTCCCAATAATATTTGTCACATTGCGATTCATCGATTCGACTTTCCATCTTCTCAAGTGTTAAAATTCAGGTTTTTAGTAGAATCTTAAAAAGTTACAACAAAGTTTACAATATTCGGTTATAAAAAAATAACAGTCAAATCACGTTCCTTTCTCTCCAGTTTTCCTTCAACACGGAACCGAAAAATATTTATCTGTTTCACGAAACATTCGTATCGAATAAATATCGCAGGTCATTACTGATGTATGCAGCATGAAACCCGTTAAACTCGACATTCCTCCATTGACGTTGCTGTCGGTGAAGCCATAGAAATATGTTTCCCCTGTTTTGCCTTCATTCAGTTCATCGAAAATCCACTGGCCAACCGAGTGCAGGTCGTTTAGCCGTATGATAGTATATCGGTTCGAGTGTCAAAACGCGGTTTACCACCAGATAAAGCGTCGTTGCATCACACGCGGTACGTATAGGTACATCGCGCACGTCTAATAGGACAAGCTGCTTCTGACACAATAAGACCGATATCCCGTCAGACGTCGCGTGGGTGGCACAATGTTTGCAAATCCTTCCGTCAGGATTTTTCACTTCAATCTCAGCAACCTAATTGAAATTCTAGGAAGGGGAGCGGTACGTTAGATCAGTCGCCATTATTCACTGCAAGAAAACGAAATTTCACTGTGATCTTTTGCACTTTGATCATAAAATGAAATGGTAAATTTTGACAGTAAATTCCCCTATTCTTCATCATCTTCTTCAGCTTCTTCTTCATTTTCTTCTTCTTCTTTTCCTTTTTCTTCTTCGTTTTCTTCTTCTTCTTCTTCAACTTGGTCATCTTCATCTTCAGCTTCAGTTTCAGTTGCATCTTCGGCTTCATCTTCATCTTTATTTTCTTCTTTTTTTTTCTTCCTCTTCTATCACCTTATTCCCCGAATTTAGCTCGTCAATTGCGGCCACCTCCGTCAACATAGTCGGGCTGATCGTCCAGCTCGTATAGATTAGAGGCGCCAACCGACCGGTTGGAGAAAAAAATGGAGGGCGCGCTATGAGCGTGGCGATTAATTAATCTTTGGCCATTACGCCGAGCGCGCTTGACCTACGCGGCGTATCGATGCCGCGATTATTAAGCCTCCGCCAGTCGGTCTTCGTGCAAACACAGTCGCCGATTGATCGCAACGTTGCAATATTGGAACCGCACCTGGCGGTGGTGGTGGTTCACTGGGCGTGATAGGCTTCTTGATCTGTCATGCATAGATGAAGCAGCATTTAGGAACGGAATAGTAGAGCAGCCAGGGCCTTTGATCAGCGCCCTGTAGCTGGCGACGTGCATTTGATTCACTGTGCCGCAAGCTTCTTCTTCATTTACCGCGTGTACTCTGTAATATGCATTATAATACGATGTCGTGCATCATTTCGAGGCTGTCTCGACTTCTGAGAGTTTCAAAGCAGTTTGGCGACGTCCAAAGTTCGCGGTACGGAGGCTTATCAAGCCTCCATTATTCATGGAAACAAATAATTGAATTATTTACATGTAGCTATGGCTCGTTTACTGTGTTGTTAGAGATTTGCACGCTTGTACATTGGGACTGGTGGGAAAGCAGTTGTATTACGCTTCAAGGCTATGATAACTGCAAGGTTGTACATTTTTCCAACTGGCAAGTGGGTGTAATTGAGTCTACAGTTGTGTCACATGAATTCGAAGGACATTAAGGGGACTAGGCAGTCGTTTTCCGCAAAAGGAACAGTTCCATTTTAATGTATTTGCAAAAAAAAGCAAATTCAGATGTATCCTATTACTTAAAGTTTATTATGATCATAGAGATTGCAAAAAAGTTGGTATGAAATATATATGTGCTTCAGAAATAGTGGTTCTGAGTGGTAAATATTTTAACGTTCTTCTGTACTCTGTAGTTTTTCCGTAATATTGGCCTCAAAAAATGATGTAATCCAATTTCAAGATGTGATTCTTGTCTGTTACATCCGTAGTTTCCCGCGGAACCAATAAAAATTCAAATAAAAGAAAAATTATAAAATTGGTGGCCGGAAAAAGACGATTATTTCAACAAAAAATCGGTCGTGTTTGTGCGGTACTAAAAATCTTCGACTTTTTAATTTTGTTGTAAAAATCTCGTGGGAAATGTATCTTCGTTTTTTTGCAAGCATTGCAAAACGGCAAAAAAATCACCCACACATCACACGACAATACCGCCTTCATATATCTATATATCCTATATTATTAAATTTTTTTTCTTCAATTTATAGTATTAATAACCTAACTCAGGCCTAACCCAAAAGTACCAGACACAATTTGTATTCATCTCCTTGCAATTAATTCGCAAAACAGTACTTAATTTTCAATTGATTCAACTGCCTAAGTAGTCCCCTTAATTGAATTTTTATTCTTAGCGACACGGAAGAACCATTTCCTCCTTCCAACCTCTTCTAATATTTTCAATAATTATACTCAGAAACTTTTCATAAACTGTACCCCTTTTAATTTCCCAACTCACCCCTAAAGTATCGACACGCATTTATCGCCCCTACATTTCGATTACCACTATTTCCTCCACCCCGTCCAGCATCTTCCGTACATATTAGGAGCGCGCTCTGACCTGACACCCCGTAGATCTCATTCTTCACTTTCCCAGTGGTGGCCCCTTTCGATGCACTCCCTTTCAGCGAAGATCAATCTCAGATACCGCGAACGGCCTCGAGGAGGTCGGGACGGCGTTTTTAAGGCCGTGTAACACGCGTCGACGTGGCTGGCGGCCAGCGGTAGGTCAATAAGCCTCACTTTCAGCCCGATAAAACGCCCCTTTCTCTCGCGCGCGCACACGTGCTCTGCCGATCTCGCATAGTCACCTAACACGCTCGACGATGCCTGTCCAGCAATTTCGGGACCTCCTGGTGGCCCTCTTTGCCCGCCTGCCGCGTCTCTCCCTTCTGTCCCTTTCACCTAGCTCACCACCCCTCGCTGACTTGGTCCTTGTATACAGCTTTTCTTCTCTTTCTTCTCGCCTCTAGCGCCCTTCGTACTTACGCAGGGTACGCATACGATTCTTCGCGTACCTGTTCGTCTCACTTTGAACCGAAGCCACCAAGCAGGTGCGCTGGGATACATTCTTACATTCCACCCGGTTCTTGTCCTCATCCAGCATCACGCGTCGACCTCCTCCGCCGTGTCCTTCTTCCCGTCCTTCTGGACGACTTGTTGTCTTTCTTGCTAGTCTTCTTGCCTTCTATCCTTCCACCGGTATTTCCTCTTCTCTTCGACCCTGTCGCGTCTTCGAGGCTACTTCTCTCGAACGAGCGTCTATGCAGATCTGTAAACAACTGTCGATGTGGCCTAAGGATGTGGCCGGGGTGAAAAAGGGAACACTTCTCACTGTTTGGTCTTTAAAATTCAGACCAGTGATGCCTTTTAACGCTTCCACTAGCGTCGGCATGTTTTCACGCCGTGGAACTTGCGACCTGTGCACGACTTCGCTTGTGTTTTCACGTCGATATTTTCTGGAAAGCAGTCTTTGTTGGGAGTCTTCAAATTTTTAGCTTGAAGGCAAACCAAGCTTGGGGTTCGCTTTGTATAAAACTTGATCTGTAGGTTTCAAACTTTGACTTATTTAGTGGGTTGTTATTTCTTATTTCATATTCACTGTGTATTTATAGAATATACAGTATGGTCTTCAGAAAATAAGAAATTAATTTCCTAGATTTTAATAGAAGTAGAAGACCATAATTTTAACTATCTGACTATAATTGTAAATATCCTCTTAAGTTCCAGGCATGTTTGTGCGTAAGGGGTGTTGTTGTTGCATACAAGCCCTCGGAGGTAACACGCCGAGGGCAGCATGTCGAGTAGTTCGCCCGTAATTTCTGGATAACGACGGTATCGTCGCCCTATCCTTTCAAAGGCAATTTAACGTGACCACAATCACATTCTCCATGGGTTATTGCGAGCTAATGCCCAGAGGAACGGCGTCGCGTGTAAAGCGTTTGCTCAAGTTTGCTGTAACCGTGTGATCGTGTCGTGAATAAACTCTGGCCACAGATTGACCGGACGTTTGTCGAACAAACCAGGAGTGCTGGTCTCTGGTTATTACCAAAACACGAGACGTTCCTTTGCGTGGTCTATACACAGGTCGAATAAATTGGGAATTCCTGACGCTTCTGAAGCAATGGCTTGTGCGGACGACGTGAAGCTATGCGAGTTTAGAACTGTTGTTTCACAGAAGGGCGATTTGAGGTGAACATTGGATGGCTGCGGGAATTGTTATGGATTCAAATGGTAGATACTGCAGTAGATTTTTGGATATTAGAATACCATTTCTAGCCACACACCATGTTCTTTTCATTTCGTTTTATTTGTAGTAATTTTAGTTAATTTTTAGTTTTCTGTTTGTTAGGTTATTAACAGTTCCTACTGCTGCCTCGCTTTTATTCTAATTTTACTATCTTTATATGCAGTAATAAAGTTGCAATAATAATATTAATATAATAATTAATATTTAAAGCATTTTCTTGTGAATCGGAGCTGTTAGCTCTTCGCTTCGGTGTTTTGTCTGAATGCGACCTTTTCTTAGTTATTGGTAAATTTATAATTTGTAAACTTTTGTATATGTATAAAAGGAGTCGGGCGTATAATAAAGTAAAATAAAATAAAATTTGTTTTGATAAAGTTACCCAGATTTTTAAGAATACACTATGTACTTTATACTTTGACTGTTGCAAGCTTGTAGGTTTTGTATTATTAGGAAGTAGATATGTGATTTTATGATTTACAGAAAGTGATTTTTTGTAGCCAGTTCGTACTTTAAAATGTTAACTCCGTTGCATTATTTTAGATTCCAAGAAAGAACAACGCTAGCTCCTATTTTAGACTGTGAAACAGTAATGTAATAGATAGCACCTTCATTTCAGAATTCCTCAGTCGAATTCTCGAGAATCGCGTTGTCTGGGATAATAAGTGTTTCACGGAACATTGTTGAAATTGTAGAATTGTCGAAGAGCTCGTAATAGAAGGTAATCTCCCTGGAAATTGGTGTTCGGATGCCTCAATTCAATTGGCTCCATTCCGACAATTTCCTCCTTTGAAATGAAACAAACAGCATTTCACGAAGACACTGAAGCAAACACTTTCCTCCTGTTTACTTTTGGAGAAAATGTTAAGGTTGATCTTACAAAAAACCCTTTCTGTCTTCCAGTTTCACCGAGACAAAACAAGAATATTGTTGATAGGATGATTAATTATCATATTAATTATATGAATATAATAGGTATCATACTATAAATATCAATTGTATTTATTCAAGACGAAGTAAACAAACAAAATTGGTTCTCCAACGGCAAAGTGACATAAAAGACAAATAGGGTAATTGTGGGAGAGATGCCGCATTCGGAGAGACGCCGCACTATCGGTATTTTAAGGATATCGGTAATAAAACACATCATTGCCGATTTTATTTGTTTAAGGCTGTTCATTTGGGTATGTTTGTCAAGCCAGAGCGTGTTTCCTGTATTATTGTTAAAGATTTTGCTGTTTTTCGAGGTAAGCCTAGCGTACTTTGCCTGAATAGTTATACGTCGCGTCTATTTTCACTAATATAGTAGCTAAAAATTCATAGTTTTTCTTGATACAACATTTGTAATACGTTAAGGGGACCATGTAGAATATTTCCTTGGCAGAATGGGTTACTTTCGACTTAGCATGTGGAAATACGAAAGTGCAGCGTCTCTCCCAGGCATTTCGGATAGACGCCGCACTTTTATTTGGGATAGATGCCGCACTTTGATACTGTACTGTTTCGGAAACTAAGTCGATTTAAATGATGTTTTTAATGTTTAAAATACCGAAAAAGTTTTTTCAAATAGCTAACGTGGTATCTCAAGGCAAATTATTTATTTTTAAATGAATAATCTTATAATCGAAATATATTTGTGGACTATGTACTCTTTTTTCACATTTTTTTTATTTTAATCTCAAGATGCCAACTGAATATAAAAAAAATTTCAAAAAGCAGATATAATATCTGTTCCTACTGTACCCATTTAATTTTCCAATTTTATAATTGTATAAAGTAAAAATGTTTCATTTTACTTTGTTTTTATTATTTTTTTTATATAAAAAGTTAGAAGTAACAAGTTTAAATCGAAAATTAAACGTGTTTCGAAATGCGGCACCACTCCCGCATGTGCGGCGTCTCTCCTACCAAAGGATGTTTTTAGTTTCAATTTTTTTAAGGGTGACAAATATTAAAATTTTGATTTTCTTTAATGCTAGTAGAATCACAAGATGTTGAACTAATAAGATATATCCTTGGAAAACATTTTCATTGCAAAATTTAGACACGGTGACAATTTTGCGTAACGTGCGGCAACTCTCCCACAATTACCCTAAAACGAATTTCTAAACACAAGAATTTTCATTATTCACTCCAGAAATAAAACCCACAAACGTTCCTAAGTACCCTAAGTATTATCACAATCAATACAAAATACTACACCAAACGAGCCGAGCTACGATATCAGCGATAGTGTTACAAATAGCGCGAAGCGCAGGAATTTTACTCGAACATCGTGCTCTTCAAAGATTTTTCTCGTTCCGCTCTATCTAGAAGCTCGTCGTGTTCCCGCGAACGATACCAACGGAACTCGGCGCCGAGGCGACTAATTAAATCAGCGTTAAATTATTATCCGTATAACAAGTTTCTTATTTATCGCCGATTAATTTCGCCCTGCCCCGATCGGGACACCGTCGTCGGATATAACACTCGAGAGGGTACAAAAGGACGAGCGCGAAGGGATCGCTGGGCGAGGGACGCGCAGGAGAAGGGCTGCCGTGTTCTGACCTTATCTAGCGACGTACGAGTACCTTGTAACGCCGGTGCAACGCCGCGTAATTATGGTAGACAGGAGTAATTGCTCTCAGGAACTGGGAAGCAGTCCGAGTTGCGACGTATATGCACGGGGCGCGCGAGTTAACTCGGCAAACTCCGCGCTGACCGTGTAACGCGAGGACTCCAGCCGCGATGCACGCCATAGAAACTGCTTGCCAGCCATTTTCATAACGAATTTTCCAATGTTTAACGCCAAGGGCTTGTTGGCTTCCTCGCTCGTTCACTTTATCCAGTGTATTCTGATACCCAGGCGATGTTTTTCAAATTTGTTCGAATCAGAGCTTGGAAGTGGATCGCTGGATTTCTTTTAACAGGGTGCACTGGTAGATATAGGTATTTTGAAATGCTTTTGAAGTACGAGGTGACTGTAGAGACTGGACATAAGGTTTTCTTATGAAATAAGAAATTTCCAGTCTTTATACAAGTTTGTGACAAGGAAGCTTGAAGGAGGGGAGTTTGAAACAGAAATGAAAGCCAGAGTCCTGAGAACTGAATTTGCTCATAATTCTGTTAACACGGCTGATATTGTCTAAGCGGGGGACGCCGAGGTGTTGCACATGCAGCCGCGTCGCGGTCATTAATAACGTTTAATCTCCCCCGCAGAAGCTGCGGGCGGAGAGAGGCAGCGGGGGTCACCCGCTTTCCTAGAGGAGCGGGGCCATTATCTGTCCACGACCGGCCTCTAATTCGCATAATTCGGTTTAGGCCCACATTAGGAGCGACGTTTATCCGACGTTGGCGTGGTCGTAAAAACGCGCGCTCGTCGCTGGCGGCCCTGGAATTTACGAGCACCTTGGCCACATGCTGGCTATGTGACTCTCTTTCTATTCTTCCTTCCTGTTCCCTCATCCACCCGCCGTCCCGTTTGCAAAAATTACCTGCACGAAATGAAAGTGGCCCGATAACGGTCCTCTGATACGTAATCGGCCACCAGAATTACGAGTCACTCATCCGCGAGTCCCTCAGATGTAAGCTGGAGCATGGCGCCCGCGTCAACTTGCGCGGGACATGAAGGATTGTGTAGTTGAGGATCAGTAGTGGCAGACAGGAACATTCTCGATTCGTTCTGGATACTCCTCTGTGTGGTAATTTTGTTAGAGTAAGGTTTTCTTAAGGGGATCTGTCATCTTGGACGCATGAAAATCATAGGTTTTGCTTAGCAAATTTTTTCTTTTAAATTATGAACTCAATAAAAAATCTGATTAATGGCACATGTCACACATCTTTTGGAGATAAAAAGAATTCAACGAAATAGTGGTGCTTGACTACAATTTGTATTCGTTAAAAAATAACATGTATTATTGGAGCCTCGAATAATGAATAAATTTTGTCATCATTTATTTGTTATTTGAAATTTTTATTCAGATAAAGATTTTGCTCATGCCTGTGCTAGAGCCGCAACGCAGTGCGTTCTTTACAATTGACTCGCCAATCGGCGTTGCGCGGATCACAATTTTTTGATAATCTCCAAGAGATGCATAATAAATACCATTAATCAGATTTTCTATTGAGTTCATTATTTAAAAGATAAAAATTGCTAAACAAACCACGATTCTCATGCGTCCAAGGTGACACCTCCCCTTAACGCAGAGCCTCGCACCCCTAACAGGTCCAAAATCTCTGAACCCCATCACCCAGTTCTTATTCGAGTTAAGAGAAAGCTAAAACATATCTTCAACTTGCCAGTACCTACTTCCAATACACTTGTATCCAAGAACCCTTGAACAGAGAAAGTCTTCTACATATATCCCCTAGAACGTACCTATTTATATCCATTCACGAATTCTCATAGCCACTCAAAAATTCACATCTATACCCCCCAAAAATTAGCTTACGTGTTGAAGGATGTAGAAACAATATTCCGTCTTTTGTACCAGTTGTACTCCGCTGCTACTTTACTGGAAATTGAAAGTCAGTCAATGCCGATCAAAGGGGCTCCGTGTTCCTTATAGATACTCCCGTGAGCACTGGTTCTATTCACCGCGCGGGGAACGTTCGACTAGCATCTCTCTGGAGTGCGTGTTGGAGGTGGAGGAAACTAACCTAAGATCCGACGAGTCGATAGCGATGGTCGAGAGTGGTTCAAGTTATTGATCATCGTGGCATGAGATGCACCCTTGGCTCGCAGGTGCACTGACGCAGCGCACAGTCGCCCAGGCGCGGCGTTACTACCCCTGCAGGAGCCCTCCTCGCTCCTGATGAAACTGCTCGAGCATGTCCTCGCGAGCCGGTTTATGCTTCTTACCTCGCCATTGGAATTTCATTTTCTTTACTGAGCTCCACATCCCTGGGTCGTGTGTTCTTGTTGCTGGACAACCTTTGAATTATTAAGCTGTCCCATAGACGTGACGTCGCTTTCGTTAAGTTGGAACAAAAGCATTTTCTGCTCGTGGCAGATACGATTTCGATGATAGAACGAATTTTTGCGAATGAAGTCTGACTGTAATTGTACAGATATTCTTATTTTGAATTCTATGGATTTTAAGGTTCTCTCGCTTAAAACCTTAATAGAGAATAGTAGCTTCTTTTGTATGATTTTAAACTGAGTTTTAATTGAATGTAAAATTTGTCCGCGTGTTTCAAAGGGCGCGTGATGAGACATTTTTGGTGGAACCGAGGGGAGACTGAAACTTGTTGGCTGCGTTTAAATTCTTCCGCAAGATTCCCTCGTTAGCGCTTAGATTGAAGTTCAAACAGAAGTTTATTTCAATTCCACTGCTGCTGGTGAATTTTATTTTAAATGCCGCTTGGATTCGACCGCTCGAAAAATCGCTCTATTTGCATATAGCCGTGAATAGCGTGCAGTGGCGTTCGCCAAATGAAAAATGCAACAGCCGTGCAGGATGTGACGGCAAACTCCTCGACACCTGTATGGCTCCTCCTGCGCATACAGGTGTGCAGAAGAATGCGCTATTGTTAACAGATCTTTGAACTTTGACAGCTACTTAGAAGGTTGATATTACACGACCACCTGATAGGCTGATTCAAACTCAAATTTGATAATTATTGATAAGTAATTAGCTGTGGAAACGTTGGCTAAGCTTAAGGAAAAGCACGGAAGGTAATTGCAATTTGGTTCCAAAATTTTACAATAATTAAGAATTGCGGTAAATTAAGTAAGTAATTTTTTAAGTAAGTTGGGTAATAATAATAATTCTTTTTCTGCCCATATCACATCAATATTTAAAATAATTTGGAAAATTCGTAGTGTTCCTATTTTGCAGAGATGGGCCAAATTTTTATTTAAATAAAATTTCAAATAGCGAATAGAAATTAAAAAAATTATTTGTCATGTGTTGAATAAAGTTAACTCGAGTTAACGAACGAATGATGAATAATTTTTTTTAACTTTTATTCCTTGTTGAAAATTGTATTTAAATAACAAATTTGCCCATTACTGTATCTTTGGTATTTCGACTCTAGATATTTATATAAAACTAACTATTTTTAGGCAATTATTATTATTATTATTAATCGTCTTTAGTGCTTCGCACAATTTTTGTGCGAAGGTTTACTTAGTAGTTAAGGTTTACGTAGTAGTTATATCTTGTTAAAAGTTTATTTAAGAAATGGCGTAGCCGTTGCCAAATATTCAGTAGTCTATAGGTATTATTCGTTATCTCTGGATATTTCATCCGATGTAAACAATAACATGTTAACCAGGATATAAAACGCCCGATTCATTAAGCAAACGACATCAAACATTGAGCAATATGTTAATAGTGCGCGATCGTTTCCATATTAAAGCGAAATTGGAAATTGGTTTGCAAGGTAAATGACGCATGGCGACATATGAATAATTGTAAGCGCGTTTGTCGAATTAATGCGGAAGAGAATTGCGCGCAAAACTGTTCAAATTAATCCCTTATCTTCCCGGTGAAATTCAGCGCGCACGAAATATCAGGAAATCATCGTCTTAATCTGTATTCCGCGAACAGCGCACAATCGCACGAATTACGATATTAATTCTACCATCCGCCCAAGTAAACGAACTAATTATTAATTAGCTTAGACGACAAACAGGCGAGACGTTCGCAACACGTGATTATATAGACGCGAATGCGAGAACTCGAGTAGTTGTAACATTTTATGAGCAACCCCTGCATGTTGCCACTAATAGAGAAGTTCGAGGCGTAGTTTTCGATGTGGAAATGAGTGTTGCCAGAGGAGCAGGGAGGATCAAATTATTATTGCAGGTTAGCGTGAAAACGAAGTTTGAGTTTCTACGCGAGCACGCTGAAACGCCTGGATGGCAGGGTGTCTCGCGGAGGAAGCTTCCTCGAATGCACCTAATTATTTGCATCGCGCTCGCAGTTGGCGATCTCCTTTCTCCGCGCAGAACGAAATGACTTGCCAGGGGAACGTGGTTAACGCAAATAACTGTGCGCCATTTCTATTTCAGCACTCATTTGCATAAAGGGTTTTAATACTCCCTTGTTGTACACGGAGAAACACCGTGCTGGTACAAACGGGTTTTATCCCTTGGGTGACCAACTCGAATACTTGAAATTGCGAGGACATCTTCGCGATCCGATTATTAAATATTAAGTGTAGGAAAGAGTTTTGCACGTTTTTGGTTAAATTTAATCTTTAGTTTTAAAAAAATTGAAATCAGCATAGGTAATCAGTAAAGTATTCTTCATTGTTATCAATGACTTTCCTTCATTTTTTGGGCAGCATGCGGATTCCATTGCTATAGGAACTTGTTTTGATGTGATAAAGTCATCGACACATTTTCGGACATCGTCAATATAATCATTTAAACAAGTGGTAATTAATAAATAATGAAAGAATTTCCCAGCCCAAGCTGAAGCTTACTTCTTTCGTTCCTTGAGCAGCATTGAGTCGAGTGTTGTCGTACAGCAAATGTTTTCGTTTTCTCCAATTCATCAGTTAAATTGATCGACTGATGTTGATATCGCTCCGTAATAACAAGTGAACAGCGACGCTGTAAACGATTTAAAGAGCGGGAAGACATCTCCGTTTGAAGTCATTTTATAGATTACTAAGTTGCTGTATTACTCGGCTTCGCCCAAAATTTAGATTCCGATTTTATAAAAAAAAATTTTTATTTTTTGTGAAAATAACGGCAATATACGACAAAAGTGTATTAAATAATATTTTTTATATGAATAAAGGGACCAAGAACTAGATACAATTATAAAATTTTCGATTTATTTCACACTTCTCGATAAAAAATTCCAAAAGTGATCCATTATTAGGTGCTGAGAACATATGTAACCCCTTAAAATCAAACCGAAAGCACAGAATGTTTCCCTACCCCTAATAACAATTTAAAAACCATAATACACTGCACATATGCTTCTGGAATCAGAAAATTCGTTCTCTTCAACTAGCTTTCCTATTCCCTCCGTCACAGGACACAAATAATGTACCTACCTATTTTTGTCGTGTCATAGTGTACAACGTTTCCCAAAGGTGGAATAAAATTTCACGTTCGATGTGCGAAGTTCTGAATTTAGCGTCTCGTTCAGGTGGAAATTTTCTGATTCGATAAAAATTCCACGCGACGCGTGACTCACCCCGCGCCTAATTCGAACTGTTCGACGAAATTATCATCCTCGCGTGAACGATCTCGGACGAGAATGGACAAGACAAGAACGAACGCAGCTGGTTCCTGAAATTAGTCCTCCAGCTTGTGCCGGCCGTGTCAAGCGTGATAATAGAGCTTGTCTAGAGACGTCCAAACGCAATGTACGCGCATAGTGGATCCCGGCGGAGCGTCCGTTTACGCGCAGCGTGTGCCGAGGAGCGCGTATAATTGGCAATGGAATATTATTATTGCACGACGTGACGCGAAGCTGATGAAGGGGGTTAGCGGGGAGGGAGAGCCGGGGAGATGCTGTCAGGAATCGTTGCCTGTACGGAATTACACTCGTCGAACGAGATTTGCACTGTATGCGCGGGAAATTCATGGGAAATCGCGCGAGACTCGATGGAGGAACGACGAGTACAATAATGAGAGATAATATCGCGTGTACATTGTATACGACACGCGTCCTTTGGAATTATTATAGCCGAGGTTTTTGCAGTACTATAGAGAGTCCTTGTACGGGGTGTAAAACTGGTCAGGGTGTTGGGGAGTGGGGATATGAGTCCTGGAAACATTTATTGCATCGCTTGAATATTAAACACGTTATCACTTATACCCCTTTTATTATTAGTACCAGGAAAATACTGCTGTAGAATATTCATTGCAAAAATGTGTAGCTCACTCTCTTGGCGAAAATAACTTGGATACGAATTATTTTATCAATTATATTACTACGTAAATTTAAAAGGGATGCAATAAATATTTCCAGTGCTATACGCATTCCGATAGGTTCATTGGGAGAAATTTAGCATGACGTTTTCCTCCAATTTGCAATCGATGCTGAATATTCCTTCATAAACTTCTAAATTAAGAATCAGAAACTATTTATGCACATGCTGTGAAAGGAGGTGATGAATAAAGAGATAGATGAAAATACTACGTAAAATCAAAGATCCCAGAGATGGGCAAAAAATTATTTTAAATCAAAATTTCTTACACAAATCTTTATTTAACTCTTAACTGGTATCCTGGGGCCAGTCATGACTCCAAACTTGCAAAGTTCGTTTCAAAATTTTTAGTTGTCTAAGTTCGCAAACTGAATTTCTAATTAATTTTATAATAATAGTTTAACTTTATTTTATACATTACCTAAGAACAAAATATTCATAGAGGTTGATCTAGTGTCGACTTTGCAAATTTCTGTGTCCTTTTTTATTTGGAGTCTGTCACAACCCCAGTATACCAGTTACGTTAAAAAAAAACAGTAAGGTAAATGGCCCAATGCTTAAACAGTTAAGGCAAAGGTTGCGGTTACTAAGACTTTTTATAATTAAAAATAATATAATTTGATCTAAATGTTTATCCAATCGTTAGACCGAGTCTTCTTCTTTCAAAAGATGTATTATAGAGTATCATTTATATAAAGAAAAATATTAAAATTTATAATTTATAAAAGCGTCCAATTGACCCAGTGATTAAACAGAATTTACGGCATATCCCAGTGATTAAACTTAGCTGTCCCAGTGTTTGAACATAAAATAAAATTGAATAAAAATCGTTGATAAAACAATAATTAACATTTCTTTATATTGCAGAACTTTAAGAAGTTCGAAAACAAATACGAAAACAATAAAAAGTAAAAATAAAAGCTTATAAAATAAAAGCTATGACTTTATAACCTAAAATAAGGTAAATGGCCCAGTGAATAAGTACCGGCACCTAACCACCATGCCACCATTAAACATGCGTTTAATAACTGGTCCGTGCCATGTTATCGTGTACTAGTGAATAAACGCAACAATTTAAATATTAAAAACCAAAAATTAATAAGAGATCCAATTAATTTTCAAATCTTCAATATTTAATAAATCCAAAACAACTGTACTATTTAAAAAACGATAAAATATTAATTAATTACAACCTTAACAACAATATTCTGTTGCTTGCTTGAGCCCATTAGGTAAGAAGCGAGATTGAAACTGTTGAAGCTTTACTGTACAATAATATTTTTTCTTGACATAACTATTCAGTGATGTAAGCATATAATTGTATCTATATAAAGCTAATACATTTTGCAATTATATTTCGATCAGATTAAACGTTGCAAATTAGTAAAACTGTTATTATTAGCAAATTTTCTTCTCAATTTTTAATTATTGGGGCTTGTTTAAGCACTGGGCCATTTACCTTATAGCAGTTAAGGGTTAAAATAATTTTTCTCCCATCTCTGGTCTCTCCAAGCAGCTTGAGTTTCTAACGTTCCACCAAGGGAACCGCCACAGCATCGCGGAAATTGAAAGAAACGAAGGGGGTGGCATCGATAGGCGTCTTCCTTGTCAGAGAGGCAGAAATTTCAATTATCGCTCGCGTCGTCAGACGTCCACCGTCGACCACGCATATACACTTACTATCGCCATGGTCGTTGGGGAAAATCCAGCGAAGGGAGAACTAACGAGTGTAAGGCACATCCTGCATTTCATTTCCCCGCCTTTAAATTGAGGTTCTTTCACTGCTCTAGGTCAATTCAGTTCCATCGACGCTTACACCTTTCAACGGCCCTGCAGCATCGCGGTTGCCTCGATTCTCTTGAACGCAAAGTTCCAAGATGCCCGCGGCACGATATAGAAACTCGTCGCGCGAATGTCTCATGTAAATGCACCCTATTCAAACGGCTCGGTGACCAAAATACGTCCCCCGCTTCAAGAAGAAACGTTACACGTTTCAATAAGTTTCATTGAACGAAAGGGCCGCGTTCGGGGACCGCTTATCGCTTACAGGGACAACGAATCGTAATCATCATCTTTTTCATTGCGTACAAAGGTACGTAAAGACTCGGCCGCTTTATTCAGCGGCCCATCAATTATTGAAGAAAAGAGGCGGACAGGAAACTGCCAAGGGTTGGATGGGAGCATTCAGGGATGAGAGTCGTGATCGATAATGGTCAAGCTGTTGCTTGTAAAACGTGTCCCCTCATCTCGATCGATGCTGCGGTAAACGTAACGGGAATTTCATTAAATTAATTCGACGAAATGTATAGGGTGTAGAATTCAAATGAACGAACATCTGAGTTTCTTGTGCAACTGGATATATGCCTTCGCTTGTAAGAAGGTTAACGATCTTGATCACCTTCGAAAGATAATTAATGTAATTATCGTGGAACGTCAACGGCAATAATTAGGTGTTAGATAAAAGTAGTTCTAACTCCTACATTTTGCATTCTGCGTTTCAGTTATCCACAAGCTACGACGTTCAAGTTCATTTCAACGTCGACTTTTATAAAGACTCGGAGAGAATTGATTTTCCAATGCATTACAGTTTCGAATTCTGAAGAATTGTTCACTGGCGATCGAATCCATGCAGCACGAACGAGGTCGGCTGCCAGGCTGTCTCCGACTCGGCTATCCGCGCTCGTCTAACCGAGCAACGCCGACGGCCCGTGATTTTTAAGAAACGCTGTGCTCGCCGAGAGATAAGGAATTTTCCGTCGTTACATCGTAGATTCGTGGCGCGCTCTCGGTACGCTCCGACCCGCGTAATATCGTTCCGTACGCGACACGAGGAACGTTCCGCGAGTGCTCGTAATGGTCTCGAATCTCCCGAGCTTACAGAAGAGATTTTCCCCCCCCGGAAACTTGCTGACAATATTTTCTACCAGACAGTTATCCGAGTAATAAGTTCTTCCTACGAGCTGGCAGATGATTTCGGCTAGTATTGCGTTCGACGCAATGCTCGATCAACGATGCACAGTCCTCTGCATTTTCTTGCCTCTCGAATCGTTTCTACCGTCCATTAACGTAAAAGCTTCCAATCTCGAGGCTGAAAAACGCGGGCTCGCGATTTCTCGCAACATCCACGTTTCTCAATGATTTTCCACTGGCCGATTCTCGCGAGACTCGGGATAAAGGGAAATCTGTCGGAGCAAGGTCCAGCAGCGTGACGGATGAATTAATGCGTTCTAGATAAATTGCGATTCTTGTCAAAGAATATTCCCTTTCTCGTATTAAATAAGCTTGCCTGCTCTGAATTTCAATTAGAATCGATGGATATCAGGCATGAGACACTTCTTAACACGTTCCGTGTCACGTGGGCCACTGGTGGTCCATGATATTTCACGGCGGGATTTTAAAATTTGATTGCACCACAAAAGGAAAATAGATGTATCTATAACTGAATTAACAGTACTAATGTATCATAAATTGGTGATAAAATAAAACCATATTATTATTACCTACTACTTATTTTTATAAAAAATTGAACTTTTATTCAAAGGAAAATTTTATTTTCCAGTTCAGTATTGAAATCAAAATACACCAAGAGAAAACCAAAATTACAAAACCTGAAATACTATTTTTTACAGTTCTATTAAAACTCTGCATTTCCATCGTGGCGGAGAAGGTGTTGAACATATCTGACTTAATTTGGTGACAGAAATCAGCTGTTTCATAACTATGATCCTCGGATAATGTTCCCAGCATATTTTTATGGTATTAAAAATGTTCCGTTACGTATATGGAAAGCCAGCTTGCGCAGGTTCTGTCGTGGGCGGGGAAGTACGAAGCTTATTCCCAAGTTGAGGGGCAGTTTAGCTGAGGAGCGGTGGAGTTATGCTAGATACGTAGCACGTATCGGGCGCGACGTCGGAATGTAATTAAGAGAGAAGGCGAATCGTGTGTGTACCATTGTGTGTCAATTACGCTTCGAGCGGCTATTCGTACGACTTCCGGCAAGCTTAATTGTCTCGTTGCTGGCCCGTCGATCGTCTGTATTTAGGTTACGTGCACAGAGACGCTTCATTCGTTACGAAGGTCAATAATAGCCTGTCAGTAATGTTTTCATCTGGATGTTGGGTCAAGATCGATCGTTAAACCGCCGTTAGACGCCATTTGGAATTTCCACGGGATTCGATGTGGGTCTGGGGACAAGTGGCCGTCGTCATTGGCTGGTCTCCATCCTCGTCTGGCAATATAGAAACAGTCCGCAACAATTTTTCGGGGAAACACTGGGCACTTAGGATCACTGTTCTTTAACTCGAGAAAAGAACGATGTTCAGCTGTTGCCAGCTACTCGGATATGGGTGAGTTCAGTTCCAAAATACTGCGTTCCCGGGATTTCTCCGTGATTGATCGACCGTGACAGGTGAGGGATGCGTTCTGCTGCAGTATCTACTCGAAAAAATCGACAGCCGCCTACAGGCACGTTATTTCCTTGTCAAAGTAGATATGGAATGGATGTGACAGACATGGCTGCCTTGTCACTAGCGGCGGTATACGAAATATGTATTTGAAGTGTGAAAAGGGAATTGGTGTTATAATTCTTCAGTTTGCTGCAAAGAACCTTATTCGATATATAACAGATAAAATTTTCTTGTCAACCTAATGCATCCGTTGAGCTTCGATTATTTTTTAACATCTATACTTTTCTTCAGTCCGCATAAAAATAGCCCTCCGTATTTTACTGTACGTATGTTCACAACTGCAATCTATCACCCCGCGCCTTTAGAATTCAACCTAACTTCACATTTATCTTCCTTAAAAATGTATAATGGAAAGATCTTGATCCCCTTTGCGAGATGCAACTGTAACTGCCTCAACGATCGATGAATACATATCCCAGAAAACTTGAAGGAGATCGATGGCAAGCGTTCAAGTTTCAGCTGCAACTAAATGATTCTGTTTAACAGCGGGTATTGTTAAATCCGAGCGCTCCTCGACCGTAGTTTTTACCATAATTGATCAATATTCAAGCCTTGTAAGCAGCAAGCTCGCTGTATATCCCCGTGCGCATTAGTGCGCAATAAAAACCGTCTGTAAAAAGGTAGTACGGAGCATTGTTATTGCGCGCGGGCAAGGAAACTGTACTGTTTTCGTAAAACCGGTTCAGTAGATTAAGTATTTCCGAATATCTTTATTCTTGGACGCTTTACGCGTTTCGTAGCGGAATACGTTATGCAAAGTGGCCGTGCACCGCTCTCCCTGATCTCTCTCCCCGGCGGACTGTGCACGCGATGCTGGAAAATTCGACGATCGATGTCGTACACGGTGCGACAAAACTCAGACACTTTTCTCGAGATCGATGTTAGATGTCAGAATAGTAAAAACGGTTGAGATATGCAGTGGCGGATGTAACGGTTGGCCGATGAGCAGTTGCTGTCCGGGCCCCTGACCAGAAGGCCCACCCCCAGTCATCTTCCATAAAAATTTTGATTTTATCCAAACAATATATTTTTCTTCGTTTCCCAGAATTTTCATATCTTACGCGCGTACATTTATTTTTAATTCTGTTATGTATACAGGGTGTCTCGGAATGATTGTCACTTGGGCCTTTTTTCTTAAATTCGCCACTGGAGATGTGATGCTCAATAAGGTTTAAGTCAGTCTTTCAACTACTTACAAGTTTATTTTGTATTACCGAGAATATACAACAAAGACACTCGTAGATAAAATAGTATCTAGATTATACTATTAGATTCATATCTTCACAAGTGGCACTCTCAGTTTTTTAAATTATATTGAAAACTTCTTGTGTTTAATGATACTGGAAGATTAAGTGTAACGAAGTGTAACGAAGCGTCATTTGAGTGTGTTTTGATAGAAATTGTTATTTTATAGAATCCTTTAGTGGAATCAAGCTTGATCATCGTGCCGCAAATTATTTTTAAAAATACATTTGGAGAAGTCATGTCGGGTTGAAGTTGCGAAGCGTTGTCATTAAGACATTGCTTAGAAATCAGGAGAGCAACACGCGAATTGCTCGATTAAGGAATTGGGTCAATAATTTGCTTCGAAACACGTGGCATTCGTGCTTGAAATGTACCAGCTGGGAATATGAAACGTGATGCCCGTGATTTCCGTCTGCTTCTCGCGGAGATAGTTAAAGTTTGATAGTGCAGCTTTAGGTGTTCAATTAATTTCAATCTCCAATAGTTGGAGCTTGATTTTATAATGTGCTTAGTAACTTATGTTGAATTTTCTCTGCTATGAATAACAGAACCATACAATCTATATCATAATTACTAATAATCGTGATAAGAATTCTTATCAAATTGTAGTTTTCTAGGTCACGCGTTGTTGACGATAGATACATGGTGAAGTTTGACAAAATTGATACAATTCACTCCTCAGCTATTATTTTAAGATTTTCATTTTCAAATATCATCACTTTATGATGAAAAATCGTAGTTTGAAACAACCGATGGCCTATGCTAATTATCAGAAAAACATCAACGTTTTCCTTGTTTCCTTCTCAGTAGGAATCGAATGCACGCGTTTATTGAGCGAGAATTTACACGGGAATATTTTCATCGGAGAACGACAGGACATACGATCGTATTTACACTGGTGACAGGCTGTTCGAGTTGCTTCAAAATTGAGTGCATCGGGGTGTATCGAGATACACTAGTCGAAAATATACAGTGTGTGAAATACCAGCGACATTCGATCCTAGCATTTTCCATCATTCACACCAATACCGATTCGCAATATTTACAACCATAATATCCTTTTTACATCAGGCAATATATGTAAAACAAAATGTAAGTTGATTTCAGAAAAATTATAACGCAGGAAACCAAAATATTCAGTGTAACTCGATTAATCCTATAACACAGCATTTTTTAAATACATCTTTTTACTCCAAATTTTTGGTTTCACAAATTGCAGTAAATTTATAAAATAAATTAACATTGTGTCAAACAATCAAGCACCTTGCGAGTAACTTTTAAAACTCCTGCAATTTGAAGTTTATATGCCTGAAAAACACGGTGCTCTTCAGGCAGAAACACTATAACAGCAAATGTGGTGAAAAGTCCGCTCAGAATGGGAGTGGTGTGAAACTAAAAGACCACCTAAAAGGCCAGAGACCCACAATAAAGCGTCATTTCTACAGTCATAACACTATATTGCCTTTTACTGTTTCTTCCAAGGGTGACCGATTCCACTTTATTTCGCCCACGATTTTCCCCTTTTGCTGGTCCATTAGCCGAGCATTCTACCGGGGCGAATCTCTTTTCCCTAAAATTCAAGCTAGTGTAAAAATTTAAATAAATGTTCTTACATTCTTATCGTTAGAACCTCTCGCATCAGTTGCCCCAATTTTAAACTAACTAACACAACGAGTTTTTTCTTAAAAAATCGTTACCACCACCCTGCCTTCTCAAAATTGGCCCCAGGGAACAAAAACACCTTCTATCCCCATTCGTCAAGGGATGCACGATGATCTGGGAAAAAACAGACACAAAGGGGGGCTGGAAACTCGAAACGGCGAAAATTCGGATGGCCGCGAAATTCGTAAGGCGTCCTTGGACACCACCGGTTTCTGCCTAGCCATCAAGGTGAGCGGATACGTATCGAAAGCGAGCGTAATTGTCATTGAAACAAAACGCTGTTGTCAGTGGCCATAAAAGCGCGGGGGGCCAGTACACACGATGATTCATTTATGAGGATCGCATGAATAAGCGATTGTATCTGAAATCAGTCAGTCATTTACCGAAAGTGGCGGCGTGGAATGTGAAAGAATAGTGAAACGCCGAGAAAATGGAATGGGATTTTATCGGCCGTGATTCAAGGACACGAGTAATACTCGCCCGGAGGCCCGTTCAGCGCAAATAAATTGCAACGATAACTTCATAAAAATTCAAATGTATTCAATGCCCATGCAAACGGGGCTGGGGCTTCTTCTCCACCGCGATGGCTGGGCGCGGAAGTCACGGTAGTGGATTTTTCGAAATATCTGCAGCACGGAGGGATGGGTCCAAGCAATTTTTAATTGAAAATTCACAGAAACGAGCTGCCTTCAAATTTGACGGTGTTTTTAAGATAAAATTTCTTCCTACGACGGCCCTTAAATAATGTTTTTTTTTTTTTTTAAATAAACACGATAAATTCAAGTTAAGAATTTTGAAATTTATTTAAAGCTGGGTTTTGACATTTCTAGTTATATTTTTTACATGGTGGATAAGTGGCATTGGTTTTTCAAGGATTTAGATGTCTGCGGCCGGAAATAGAGTTACGGGTACGGGATTCTGGGAATCTGTGGAATCCTTCCCGCGATCATTCGCTCGTGCGAATTCCAGGTACGCAGACGCGAGCGTGTAGTCACACACGCCAGAAAAGATATACGACTCTTCCCGTCGAGTAGAAAGCCGCCCTTCGAGTGCCCGCGAGACTAGTTATCGAGCTCAGCATCGAATTTGAATAAGTATTTGAATAAGTATTCGCCGGAATGCCGCGATGGAAGTGGTCTCACGTGAAAGGCTACGGATTTTTCAGGTTACGACGTCTGTCGTTCACTTTGCCGGCATCAACCTTCTTACCGCGTAATACCTACAGCTCCCTGTCGCGTTTGTTGCTCTTCTTATTTTCAAACACACGCACATCCAGTGGCGGATTTAACAGGGTGGCTGATGAGCAGTTGCCACCTAGGCCCCTGCACAGAAGGCCCCCCGTAGGGCCCCGTGACCAAAAAAATTACGATTACGTATAAGTATCCAAACACTACATTTTTTCATACTACTACACTCGGCCCGTTTTTAGTAAACTACCTCTTCATCTTCCCTAAAAATGGGCCCCACCCAGAAGGCCCCTTAGGGCCCTATCTTAAAAAAAATGATGATTTTAATCAAACACTATTTCTTTTCTGTACTACTACACTTAGCCCATTTTTAGTAAACTACCTCTTCATTTTTCCCCAAAAATAGGTCCCTCAAAAGGTTTGCCACTTGGGCCTTTTTTCTTAAATCCGCCACTGCGCACATCCCACAATGCAAGCTCATTTGCCCAGAGATTTAACATTCCCCATCGATTTCTACCGATTTCATTAGACTGACGGTTGTACTTCGATCTTCAGTGTTATTTCTAAAAGTATATCTCCGATCGATTGTCCGAAAGGATACGCGTTCTACCACGGAAGTTTTGTAGAACCCTGCATATGTAGATCGCTGTATCGAGGTCCCAGGAGGCTTATCTTATCAAAGTCGAACGATGTTGGATCCGTTGCATCGATGTTCGACATGTCATCGATTATCAATTCGAGTCCCATAAATTTAAAGTTGCAACAGAATCTCACGGAAATCCCAGCTTTCTTACTCATCGACACATGTATCCTTTTCCCCACTTTCCGCAACCCACGTGAAACATCGCGCAGTCGTAATATATCCTTCGAACTTTTTTAATCTTCTATATTACCCACGAAACAATACAGCTATAATGATAACCTTTGAAAGTACCTATCGACGATGTATGTAGTTATAATCTCGATAGCATTTTTCTGCACCATGTGCGATGTCGATGTTATGCCGAAGCTCGAAGCTACCAGAACGTAGCCTGCAGTCCCAACACGTGTTCTTCTCCCTTCCACGGTTATCACGAAACTATCCACCCGTTTATCACTCGACGGTCGCAACAGTTCAGCGTCCTTGTTGCCTGGAAACGCGGGCCCAGTGAAACTTGGCCGAACTTAACGAGTACATACGACGGTACCCCCAGCGATAACAGCGAGCAATTAAGACTGCACGGCAAAAGGAAGCTCCTTATCGCGACCACGTATCCCCGCCGGTGTTCTCGATCCATAGCATTTGTCGCGGCCAGCAATATCCTCCGTGGGGGCGATATGCAAAACGTTAACCCACATTCGGCGATGTGTAAATATTTATCGGAGCAGGGCCCAGTTGGCGAGAGCTAACGAGAGCCCCCCTGTGGCAAATAAGCCACGTTCGATGGACAATTCGTGTCAGTCACTCGCGCGGGCCCGCCGCGTTGTTGCCTCGTCAAACGGCGCCTTGTTTCAGCAGTGAACGAAAGTAGATCGCAAACTCACGCGCCACGCGTCGCCCTGACGTCAGATGGGCCGCCCGAATTCCTATGAATGCGAATGAACCAGACAAAATAGTGGGTGTCGTTTATGTAACCGTATTCTCGCCTGGGAACAATAAGACATCTGTCCGCGTCCCTAGAGACGCCTGGCAGACAAGCCTCTTTACCTCCAGGCGTCTTATCTTTTCGCTGGCAGAGTTCAACTTCGGCGAGAGGCCCTTTGAAACTTCCACGTTTCGCTCGATGGAATTACGAGTTACAGATTCTCGAGATTTCTCTCGCGGAGGTACGACGGTTCTTTGTTGACGCTTGGTGGTGTTTTCTTTGAAGTGTTCGTCGAAAGACTGATGCGAAGTTTAACTGTGACTGTTGGTTATCTTCTTTGCTTGCTCGAGGCAGGAACGGTCGAAGATGATCTTAAATTCTGGGTGGTGCTATGTCTGAATCATAATGACCAGGGAACATGAGCTTTACAGCCCACAGTTGTAAATCTTCCTCTGGTCTTTGTTACTCTGACTGACGTCGGCGCGTTTTTACGTCGAGGCAGTTGCGGGTTCTGGGAAGCGTCGAAAGCATTTTTCTAAACTTCGCGGCAATACGTTATAGAGGTTTTTATTAAAACACATTCTAATATTTATTTATAATAGTAGTTGGTTACTCTGATCCATCTTTTTTTTTTCATTTTAGCGCCCAGTGTGACGTATACGTCACATCATTTTCAGACGTATAAAAAATAGCGATAGTCGATAATTTTGGGTTCCAAAAAGGTTTAGTTCTCTAAATGGCTCCGAGATACAAGCCACTGATGCGTTTACCGCTGTAAATCATTTTTACAGTAACCATGGAAACGTTTCTGACGAATGCATGTTCGACATTTTTCGATAACTTGAAACGTTGCTCTTGTTTTCTTTAAACAGTTGAGGGGAAAATTATTTTTTTTACATTTTATTTTGTAGATACGTGTAAATTAATTGTTATACTAAAAGAATAATGCTTGTAAAGTTTGATTTATGAAAAAAGTCGCTTTTTTAACCTGTACACTCCCAGTTTGACATATACATCACATCGAGAAAATCATATTTCGACTGGCTTTTTTGGAAAAACATGAAGTGCATGTATTGCGACCATTTTTCAGTTAACTAATCGTAAGAAATCATTTTTTCACAAAATGTCTAGGTCTTAAAGGGTTAAAGGAAAGTCGTATTCTTAACTTAAAAAATTCAGAATTCCAAATGAAACAAAGAACAGGTAAATATTAAAAAAAACACAATTAAATCGTGATGCTGTAAAAAGTACTCCGCGCGGGTAACGAAAGGTTAAATACGTGTTCACGCTAAGGGCCATTTCCTGAAAAGCAACGAAAGTAATGTTCCAGAGTTCCGAATGTCCACTTTGAAACAAACCAAGTAATGACTTCGCTCCCTACGCTTTCTACAAAACTTCTCCAGTAGAGTCGATAGCTAAGAAGGTTCCAGCCAACTTAAAGGGGCATTTTTCAAAGCCCTACACCACTCGAACCGTTAATCCACGTTACGGTCTTCAATTCGTTCCAATTCGCAGCAATCTTCTTCCAAATTCTTGTGTCCACATAATCGAGTTGAGCGATTTACAGCTGTGTGCCAGCAAGCTCGTACAGTGCGCACGGCGACGAGGCAGGAAGACTTTCGATTAGCCAGTGGATTTATGGCGGCAGGTAGTCTCGAGACGATTCCTTCAGCGACAGTCTACGAGCTTGTTCCGTTTTACAGGCTCGTAAAGCAGCACGTTCAAGTATCATTATGATCGGTAAAGAGGGTCGAAAGATACTGCCCTCCGACTCTATTTTATAATTGAACGACCCCTCTGAGTCCGGCAACCTTCTCCGCGTCCAAGGGTTGCGAAGCCCAGCCTCACTGCCGAAGAATCTTGAAATTATTCGATGATTCTTTGTCACCGCGTGATTCAGCTGCCAGGATCGTAATAAATCCCCGTTCGTCGCTTTTTCTCAGCACCGTTGCCACCTAACGGCGTTAATCCTCAGCGGCTAGAGGGCGATAAATTTCGAGGATCCTCCGCGGTGGCCAGCAAGGTTGTCGGCTCTTTTCGAAAATCCTGGCCGCAAACCGCCGCCTTTGGACGCTCGTCCATCCTCTCGTCTTTTTGCCGATGCTAGGTAGCCGCTTTTATGAGTGCAGAATACAAAGGACGACGTGGAACCGTCCAAGATGCCGCGGAATTTTTTGAGAAGCAAGAAAAGTAACCTCGAGCGTGGTGGTTCTGCGCCCCCGAGCTTTGTAATTAATGGTACGTTCGTTGAATAATTGATTTCCAACAAACAATTCGCGACGGAGGCTCTTGCGTTCGGGATCGATAGCAGGTGGAAGTTTCGAGGCGAGCGGCGCGTAAAATTGAATTCAGCTGGTCGAATTAAAATTTAATCGACAACGTAATCTCATTAAGTGACAACCGTTTCGCGCTGCTCGGCTTTGTTTTAGTAGCCCCATTGTTATTACTATGGCTCGCGTAATTAGAGTCCGACGACGCTCGGCGAACATCTTTCGTAGGGAGTTTTCTTGGAGCGTTTCAAGCGCTTCGCGCCCGTCGTCGCTGATGCACGTGGGATAATTGCCGCCGGGGACGAGTGCTTGCCGTTTTACGGGCGTAATTGAATTTAGCGGACGGTGGAGATGTACAGGGTGCTCCAGGGGGAAATGTAAATAGGTTCGGAGTGGATTCTGGGGAAATCAAAGGACTTACCTTTGGGGGAACGTTTGGGATCTTATTCTGTAATCTGTTACAGAGAAAGTTAAAGTAACATCCCTTGGAGCATTCCTAATACTTTGAGTAGAGTGGCTGATGTTTTTAAGGAATTCGTGCAGGTCTGACATTGAATAGCCACTGCGATATTTAGTCTTTAGGTTAACATGCTGAGTAGCCTTTAGATATTTTACTTTCCAAAGAAACCAAGATCTCAGTTTCCTTTTTATTAATAAATTACTAAATAGGTATTATTAAAATGGGTTTGAAATTTTGCAAAATAACATCACAAGCCTAAAGGATGTGTTGCTGAAGTAATTATTCAACGTAGATCAAGATATTGTCCACACGAGTAATATTTATCAGGTTTCATTAATTTATCATTAACCCTTCGTGGTCACACCTTCTTATAATCACACATTGGTCACACGGGGTTCACTGTACCCCAGCGTCATTTTTTGAGTTACCATTTTCGTATTTTTGAATCTTTTAACTTTTTAGTGATAATTGTACATTCGTAATACTTATACAGTCATGGTCTAATAGTCTTTTTCTAGAAACATAAACTTTGATATGATAAAATTTGTAGTTGAAAATGAGCGATTTTCCATGGTTGTGGGAAAAACCGATTTTTTAAAATTTTTTTTATTATTTTTTTGCGATAAATCCCCTTTGAAAGACGTAAAGGTGCGACATTTCAAATCCAAAATTGCTCTTGGGCTACAATACACCCCGTGTGACCACGAAGGGTTAATCAAAATTCAGACTAATAACGATGTATATTTCGTTGCTTATAATTAGCTTCAGTTTCCACTCGCAGAGTACGCGCACTTATTCCTGGATCACCCTGTACATTTAACTCGTCTCTGGAGACTGCACGAGCTCCACGGGGATGCAAAGTTGGAGAAGAGAATCGTTTACGTGTCTTCTTGGCACGTTTCCATCGTGCACCGCGGAACATCGAGAGAAAGGGGGAAGGTGCTTCTGGGTGGTCCTTAATTAACTTGTTCCTTTGCATACTTGAATACGATCGAGCGACTGCGTGACCACGTTCGCAAGTTCGCTGACATTACATATCGAAGCGTCATCGACGATTACACTTTTAATTACCTTGCAGGACTTCGCTATTAAATTCTCCTTATCAAACTACCTATCTACGTTCTTCGTTCTTCAATATTCTCCCCAATTCGTTAACTCTAGTATAACACGTACATACGCAGTTAAATAGTGGTGGGTTCTAATCAGAGTTAGTCATCATTTAAATACAAAGTTTTCTGATCACAAAATGCTTCCCCTGCACCTTATACCCTCTTTCTGATTACCACACTATAATATCTGAACGGTTTTGGAGTTAATTATCCAGTCTCCTCATGGCAGAGACCCGAAATAAAAATTTCGAATAAAATAAAGTTATTCCAGAATAACGAATAGGTTTTTATTCGAATAAAAATTCATTCGAATGATTCCCAACTCTGGCAGAGACCTAGGATTGATCTCGAGGCGAAGGGAAGATCTAAAGATCTCAGCGATTGTTGAAACAGCTAATTGCCGGAATGTACACACTCTGGTGACAGAAGCGCGAAGGCGAAAATTCTAATTAGATGGAAATGCGCCCTCGGATATCACGAAATATCATCCCGGTGGGTGATTATGAAAGCTGATCTGCCCGAAGATCGGGGAAGGTAAGGGTGGAGGGTAGGGAGAAATGGGGGTTTCCAGTTATATAGCTTCGCCACCCCCGCGCGAAATTGCCAGTCTCTGTTTACACCAGCTCTCTCCTGTGTCTGATTTCCGCAGATACTCACGTACTTTCTCGCGAGGACTTTTCTCCTCGTGGAGCTGAATAAACAGCCGCACTCCCCGCCCCACTGTGGCTGTTTAGACAGCGATTTAATGTTTCTTAAGGAGAGTCTCTCTATTTGCACAGGGACACGCGTCGGTTGGAAACTGAGAGCGATGAAGCAGTAAATGTACAATGATGAGAATTAACGTTCACATCGGAGCTTCTGAATGGGAGGCATGAATCATTAGGTATATCGTGAAATATTTTTAATGATCTTTATCGATGCTGACTCAGATCATTGTTATTGAATTTACTGAATTTTGTCGTAGCGCAAGGGTGGTTGGGACTTTGAATAGTGTGGGTGTGTTTTCTCGTGGATACGTTTTGAAAATAATTGAAAGTATTTTTTAAAACCTCGCGCCACTCAAAGTGTTAATGTCATTTATAAAATATGTGATTGTTCCTCGTTGGTAGTGATTACATTGTTCAATAAGATCTTCAGTCTGGGTTAGAGAAATGGCAAGTAGTTCGCCTGATTGAGTATACGTATTCAGTGAATTGACCAAGAGGCTACCGAGAAGTGAAACTTCAGATACATGTAGCATGCAGGTCAGGAGTCACTGCAACTTCATCTCACCACTTAACCCCTTTACCGCTCAAGCCACGCGAATGTGTTTTTATTCGAAGCGTGTGGCCTCTGTTCTGAAACGCGAGCGCGTAAGCTTTGACTTTAGAATTATGTCGTTCGTGACTGCTGGAGCGACACGACGTGTCAAGGGAAGCGAAGATTAAACTGTTTACCATGGAATTTATTGGTAATCTTCACCGTATAGGATTCACAATGTTGAACTCTGTAACTACCAGTAATAACGCTGCTACTGATAATAACCCCAGCGGAGGAGTAACAGAAAGATCATTTTCTTTATGATTAGGTCAATGTCTAGAACAATCACGCTTGGTATTATAATGCCAGATTTATCACATATATCACTTGATCTTCTAACAGGCTACTTAGGAACTGATTTCGGAGAGTTCACAGTAGAGGCTTCATAACCATGCCATAAATTCTGCCTTTCAAAATAAAATGATTCTATTATATGGATCTCGATAGTTGGTTATTAATTTGTAGGCTAAATGAGCCCTCAGGAAGGAAACACTTTGCAGTAGAATTCAATTAGTCTAGTACTAAACATGGTGTGCACCGACACAATGTTGGTTGGAAGTGCCTACGTACCTACATTTATCGCTTCTCAAGATTGGCTTTCAGGAAATCGAGATCTTATTCCTTTTTTTCTATCGCCTTTGGAATATTTTGGAGGAATAATGCGCAATCTATCTTAACACTATTCTCGTATTCTGGGGTAGAAATAATCGAACAACACTTGATAATTTCCCATATGTTCATTTCATATAGGTACATACGTAGATAGAAGAGAAGTGAAGGATTTATTCCAACATTTTAAGTCTAATTTAAGTATTGCAACTTAAAGAAATTATATCTAACTAGAATATTTAGATGGAATCAAAGTTCCATCGATCTCCCTGTACATGAAAACCTTAGCCTACTAAACTAAAGAGAATGGATGGAAACAAAGTCCCACCGATCTTTTCAGTTTAGATATACATTCTAGGATACTGCCAAGCAATATCTCGATTAAACTAAATTCAGCAAAGAAGGAAAGACGGGGGTAAGTATGAAATGAGTATTAGCGCAGTTCCTACCACCCGGCTGTTCTAGCCGAATGGGAAATGCGTTCGGCGCCCCAGAGGCGATTCCTGTTGCTCGAAGCAACCCGTCAGGAGCACACTAGGTATGACCTGACTCAAGCCGACTATCGCAGAGATTGGGTAATTGGGCAGTGTACCAAAAGGTACACCCCCTACGCCCGAAACTTTTCCCTTAGGGCAAGAACACCAGGGGATGAAACCGATCCACCCATACCAATTCCATGTTCAGTCACTTGCTTCTGAAAACGGAAACAGCGATGACCTCTTCATCAGAGATGAGGAGCTAATAAACGAGTAACAAAGTTAATGATTTAGTGACTATTTGGCAATTTTACATGGGGCTTTAAATACTTCATACTATAATAACTTAGCCTAAGCTTAACTTAGCCTTAGCAAAATTATTGTTTTTTTTTTAGTACATTTTGATAATAGCCAGTATTCATTTATACGAAGTCCAACTAAAAACTTTATGTGTATATTACACTTATTTCTTCAAAATATTCCAAATGAAGAGGACTAAGGTCTCGACTTCCTGAAAGTTATCTTCTGTAGCGATAAATAAAGGTACTTTCGTTTCCAACTAACGGTGTCTCGGTGCACTCCAGGTTTAGGACTAGATTAATGAGATTCTACTGCGAAGTTTTTTCACAAGTTACGTTGTATGCGATACTAAAATGTTAAGAGGGTCCTAGGACCCCACAAACCCGGGACAGAAAAATAGATTGTTCGATATATTCAGTACCTCATCTGTGCTTATACCCTCAACTTCTGAAACCATCTGTTAATACGTTCATCATTCAAAAACAAAATTCTTAACCAATAATAAACTGGAATACAGTTATAACCCATTAGTATCGAAATAATTATAAAAGATACTCAATACCAAAGTTCAGATTTTTGTCTCAAATTTCCTTTCCACGTTCATTAATGAGTGACGAAAGTGTACCAATTCGTAACAAGTTGTCTAATAAGGGGCGTTCGCCCACCCATATTCACGTTTAATGGGCAATTTTTTCCGCAGTAACCTTCGAGCAACAATTTTTTTCGAGAAGTTTACGTAATGCGTCTCGAGTATTGCGTCTATCTAATCTAATCTCGTGTGTCACGTTCTGTCCGTTTCAGATCGTCAAGCCGTTCGGGAGCCATGGCCTTCGATTCTACAGAAAATAAAATTCTACGCGACGTCTAAGATCCCGCGCGTCTTTACGGCGGAAGAGCATTAATTCCACGTACTCTCTGCGCCCGTCTTCAAAGTTCCTCGAGTGGCGAATAAAGAACGAGAAGAGGAGCCGAGAACGAGGGTCGACGGGTAAACAGAAAGGGAAGAAAGCGGACAGGAAAGGGTCTCGTCAATTACCGTCGCCCTGGAATAAGGTAAGCCAGCCACATTTTCAAATTCTTAACAAATTCTTCGTTCCTCTTCCAGGGATTGTATTAAGTTATCTTTAGGTCCTTGAAATTGAGTGCAATAGTAGCAAACAAAAAGAAATTCTACGTCATACTATAGATAATCTCATTGAGAATACGAGTAGGGGAGACCGGGGCTAAAAGTTCCGGGGGGTAAGTTGTTCCGACGGTTCTATCTTCAAAATGAAAAGAGCGTTGTACTTTAAAGTATTTTTTCCGTGTGAGTGGCGCGATCAGCTCACACGGAAAAAATATTTTGAAGTACAACGCTCTTTTCCTTTTGAAGATAGAACCGTCGGAACAACTTACCCCCGGAACTTTTAGCCCCGGTCTCCCCTACTAAATTTCACTAAATTTGATTGAAGGGTTTTCAAGTTACAAAAAATGTAGTTTCAAGAAAAACGTGTTTAAAGTATCATTGTTATTATAACGAATTTTTCAATGGGACCTTTCTCACGTTATTTTTAAAGGATCAAATTACCATTTCATACAATTTTTTTTTATTTCTTGAAACTGTTATTGGTAATGTAACCCCTTAACTAAAGCACAGAGTTCCTTTTCTTGTGCCTCAAATATTCTACTTCTAAACCACTAATTAGCTTAAATTCCATTAGTTCTTCAACGAACTTAAAGAACCCTCAAACCTCCACACTCCCATGACAAATTTTCACACCCTTTATATTCCCAGCGGGCGGTTAATAGCTGCCTTTTTAGTAGGCGAATAAACACGTCCCCCGTTTAACGTGTTGCCACGTGTGCTCCTCTGGAGGACCATCGCCATCGCGTGTCACGTCGCTCGCAAGTTTAAGGTCTTGGGGGTTTAAGGTCGTCGTGGCAAAAAGGACCGCCAGAAATAGTACGTAGACAATCTCGTCCCCTCGCGTTCCCAACGCTGACAACTATTGACTCCATTCGTCTCCCTCGCCGTCCCATGCGTCTTACTTTATGCTAACGTTCCGCGCGTGATGGCCAGCCTAGCGGCTCGCATCTTCCACGGGCGCGCTTTAATTGCGAGGTGCCTCGGTTCACGGGCGAGGATTTGTTGCGCCGGAGAAATTCGCGGCCTTTGCGTTCAGCTAGTGAATTAATCGTGAGAACTTGAGTGGCGAACGTTGTAACGTAACACGCACGTTGGATCTTTGGTAGCTCCAATCCCCAATTTAAATTGCAATTCAATCAGTTGAGGATTGGCCAAAAGAAAGGGTATAATATTCTAACTCCCAATAGTAATAACAGATAACTGTAGGAATTGAAACTTTAAGCTCAGGCTATAAACATTAAAATACAAATCAAAATAATATATAATTTTGGAATCAGGGTACAAGGGTCCATTTTTATTGCGACTTAGAATTCACAGAGTTACTTTCTCCGCCACACTGAGACACTAACTCAGTAATCCCTCTGCTCGATAAAGTTAGAAGTGGACGACTCGCCAACGGCGTTTCGTCGAGACAAACTCCTCCAACGTCACGTAAACGTTCTCCAGCCAAATCGTAGCAACGTGATACCCCTGTGCGTACGATTTCAATTCCGTTTCATGCGTGTGACACGATTAGAGTGTTTTCCTTCCGGAATTAGCTACGCTTGTGTTATCGACACGCATCTATAATTAACAATTGATAATATTCGTAGCTAGTAACTGTCAATCTAAGTCGCGACGAAGGTCGTTCGTTTCCAATTAAGTTCTCCATCGATGCGTCAATTTCATAATTCCGTATCATCGTTATACTGAAACTGGCAGTTGGAGGAACGTAGCAGTTCGGTGATCGAGGATTTTTTTGGTTCTGGGTTTCCCGAAGCCTTACTCGTAATATACGACGCGTGGTGGACTCCTCCCACGGGATTTATGCTGGACTTTTGCGGCATCGAGTCGGTATTCAGGTTGTTAGTCCTCCCTTAACTGACGTAGCGGAAGCGCCGGGCGAAATAGAGGGCCCTCGACGATCTAAAAATGGTTTCCACCGGTCAGGAAATGCCTCATGTTTCCTCGGAATAGGAGCCTCGTGGAGTTTCTTTGGAAGAGGTCGATCGAGAGGAACAGTCCCTCGGTATCGTAGAACCTCTTGTCCGATGGCCTACGTAATTGAATATTGTTCTGAGATAAAGAAGTTTAGATGCCTCTTATGTGGTGCGTTTATGACTTTAGATAGTATTATTATATAAAATAATGTGAAGGGGAGACGTAGAATTATCTTTTTGAAGAAACACCGATTTTAGATAATAATCATGTTTTTCACCTTTTGGAACACAGTATCGCAGGCCACTACCCGAATCGTACAATACTTTATTTTATTCTGTGAGGTGATGTCATCTCTTTGCAAGAAACATTTTTTTATGTTTTGAGTGATGGGTTAAGGGATAAATTGTTTGGTTTAAATGTAGAGGAATTTGGAAAGATGTATTATGCGAAAATGTTATTATAACTAATGAGTTGATAATTAATTGCGCATCCATAATACCTTCTATGTGAATTTCCTTTAATTTTCATTCAATTATATTACGCGGGATGGTATTAACTGTTTCTGACGATGGGTGTAAATAACAGAGGAGTTGAAATACCTAGGGACAGCTCTTGGAATAGTACGAGTATTCCCTGTACGCAACGTATTAAGTTACATTATACAGCTTCTGGTTTTCCATAATACGTTGCACGTACCAACAAAAGGGGGAGAGGTTCTCGTGGAAAATTAAGTCAAACATGCATAATGGGATTTTGTCCTCCTACGAAGCTCCAAAGAGATTGACTTTGAATCCCTATCGTGATTTATATTCCAGCAACAAACTTCATAAACTAGTTCGCGATAATCCTGGAAATTGGAAAATGCCTATTTCTCAAATGGAGCACGAACTGATTAATTTTTGGAAATAATACAGACTAATCGACGTGCACGTTATTTAAAATATCGTCTCTCGTAGACGATTCTCAAAAACCATTTATTACCAAACAAATATTCATCACATTTGCTCCCTGAATTTTTCCACATTAACATTCTGTGTCACTAAAATATTCCAAATCGTTGCTTATCTCAATTACAGTTCACCTCTGTTCGAGAAGCAGATCTTCTACTCCGACCTTTCTCCCTTTCTCCGCCTTTTACGATTCGTGAGTTTGTGCCGGGCGCGTTTTTAAGGCCACGCCAAACACTCGAGATAAGGCGCGATAACGAAGATTTAAAGGCGTCGAACGTACACATGCACGCTGTAGATTAATCGAAAGTAGCACGCAATAAAGATAATTAGCTCTCCAACGTGGAGTAATCACGATCAAGAGCAAACCGCGACTTCCTGTGTTACACTTTGGAAATAACGATTCCCAGATTGTTCCACGAAGACCCCCGTGCCTTCGTTTCTCGACCGTCTTCCGCTGGATCAGTTTTCCCTCGTACCTCCTCGACGGCGGTAGATACCTATGAAATTGCGAAAACACACCGCGATGAAAGTAGTTTCTACCGCTTCGGAAGATATCGCCGCGCAAACTTTGTCCGGCCCGCGAACTTTCTGCAATCATTTCTTGTACACGCTCTGCTCGCACGCGCGTCCTCGTCGAGTCAAGGAAGTCTATCGAGCGGAACAAACGCTACATTCTAAAATTCTTCCTCTTTCCTCGTGTTTTTCGAGTATGTACTTTCTGCAGAGAAAAGGGCGATATTCTCGTCGAGAATCCAAATACTTCCTCTTCTAAAACTACGCTCCAAAGAAAATTGATTTCATTGTGGTCGAAGTAACTTCAAAATCGTAGCGTTTCCTCCTTGAAAATTTCTCCGATTTGGTACAAAAAGATTCTTGGTTATCCATGAGTAATTCACATATATCGATCATATAGAATTTTCTTCAGTTCTTTGCAAAGCTACATGTCCCAAATTAAATCACTATTTTTCCGTCAAATATTTAATGGTAGCAAGATAAGTCTTATCAATCGAATCCTTCAAGCATTCAACGCCAACAGAATTCTTCATAGAACTCTCAAAATTCTAAACAATTTAACCCCTCAAATGCAAAGCTCCCGTAAAAACCTTGCAAATAGGTACACCCTAAACCTCACGACGAGCAAATAGACGCCTTTAAATCGAGAATCCATCCCCTTAAAGCCTCCCTTAGCAAATAATCGAGACACGGGGGAGCATCGCAAGTGTTTGTTACGCGTGTGCCATTATTCAGAGCGATCTGAATGGAGGAGGCCGATAGAAGCGCGCGGTTGCACCGTCTCGGCGTTACGGTAGCGCGTTTACGTTGAGAATGGCGTTAAGTAATCGTCAAGGCAATTCGCCGTGCACGTTAATACGAGCATGCAAACTAGCAGCGTACACCGTGTACGTAAACAAGCGTCTCCATTAAGACAGGCGAAGGAGCAAGAAGCGGGGTCCGCGAAAACTCTCGTTCCTCTGGCTAGGCCGCGGCCGAGCGTGCAAGACGGGGCCCGTTGAACGCGACTTCCGTCGACATCATCGTCTAATTTCGACGACGGTAATAAATCATCATCCGGTCGGCTCGCTGATGCCGCGCAAATGTTAATTTAATCCGCTCGATCGAGGGGAACGGACGACTCGGCTGGTCGAGAGATTGAGCGATGGTAATTGAGCGGGTCGCATTGTTGGAGCAGCTTTCTGTTGTCTACGAGGAAAAGCTAATCTTCCGAGGGGTCAAGGAGATGGAGTGCGGTAATATGAAGCAGTCAGAGTGGTCGTTTGAGCTTTCTTAACAGTGTGATGTAATTTGCTCTTTGTGAGCGGCGGAGGGGACATTATTGCCACCTTTTACTGCTGGTAGTGTTGTTTGACCGCGAGGATGATAGTAATGATACTTTGGGTGTCTTACGTCGATGGTTAATATTGCAAGAATTCTGATGTAGGGGAGAGTTGCCAATATCGTACTGGTCACCTAAATCGTACCTCATCAATTTCTAAGTAATTAATGAATGTAAACGACATTTGATAATAAAAATATCAAGTAAATGCGAAATAAGAAATAGAAACAAAACATTTTGAGCTTACACCCTATTTTGTGCGTGCTATAAACATTTAAAAAAATCAGGTATGATTGATGTAACTTTTTATCAGTTTAGCGTAGCTGATAATAATCAAACAATACAATTTTGTCCCGTATTTTTGTATTTTTCTAAAAGCAGGTTTAATGTAGAATATTTGACATTCATTTTAAGTGCGTATTACATTCATTATAAAGTTTAAATTGATATTTATAAATAAATTGATCATGTTTCCTAAATCGTACCACTACAATCCTACTAGTAGGATTTGACAACTCGTATGTTTATAGGTTATGTACATATATCATTCACATAGGTTATTGCGGTCTGTGTGTGATCCATATACATTTATATATGTAACTATATATATATGTAACTATATATATAATAATCATTACTTTATGTTGAATATTTTCTTCTCTATTTGTTATTTATACTATTTTTTAGTGGAGGTACGATTTTGGAAACCGAGAGGTACGATTTAGGAGACCGGTTGTCCGAATCGTACCTTTGACAGTATGTGACAAAAAGATTAATAACAAATTAATTTGTTCTGAACAAAAGGCTAAGCATATAATAGTAGGTGCCTAAAAGATCAAGCTACAATATCCAATAGTCATTTGCGTTCATATGAGTGCCAAATATGAAATATAACGTAAAATGTCTTAAGTGGTACGATATTGGCAACTCTCCCCTACATCAAGCAATCTACGCGTAAATAGACAGGAATGCCATTCTGATCAGATTCTCTCCAAAACTAATATTATAATTCTACAATCTTTAATAGGTATTGACGAAATTTCTTGTTCGTTCAGTTCTTCAACAAAGAAGAATAAAATCCAGCACTCTGAAATACCATTTTCTCCGAAGAAATCTCGTACATAATACCTACATAATGCCCCTTTTTTTGATCAATTGAGATTCTCCTAGGCACTGGTTAATACCAGAGACTGTACCCCGAAGAATTCTAGGTAGATCACCACATTGCACGCGGCATTGCACGCAACGTTTATCGATTCGTTACGTGGGCATCGATTATGATCGCAGGCTCGCGCCGATTTATTGCCATGGGCACGTCCCTCTTTGTTGGCGCCACGCTCAGCTGGCGCGCCTCGCTCGTAGATGGCCTCGTGCGCAACTGATTAATATTTCGCGGATATGCCCGCTGATTGCGTCGTTGCTAAAGAAATGCCCGCAACGAGGAAACGCACATACAGGAGGCCGTGGCGCAATTACCCGCGGGAATTTCGCTGCACGACCGCGCCTCCAATTTCCTCGCGACAACTTCTGCGCAGACCGGCGATAGAAAATTTCAGCGATTCAACCTCGCCTGCGCTGTGGCTCTTAACGAGCCCATCATCTTTGTTCATTTCAATGACCACCTCACTGGATTCTCCCGGAAAGACTGCAGATTGCCAGCGACGCGTTCGCGCCACTGAAAAATCGTCGAACGTAATCCGTGGTGATATATAGCAGGTAAATCTTGGCAGATTCGCGCGCGTTGCTTTCTTTGAAGCTTCGCTTCGGTGTCTCTTGGACACTCGCGGTGAGTAATGGTCCAAGACAATCCTTCCGGTTAGCGTCTAACGAAGATTTGTTCGAGAGGGACCACCAGCGGTGGCTTTCCTGCCTCGAGTCTAATCGGTGGCAGCTTTTTAATGGCGCCGCTTATGTGCCACAGAGTTTGTCGCATTTGGGTGGAGTCTCGGGGGTGAGCTGTGATATCGTCGGTGATAGTGCAAAACCGCGTATCAGCAGTTTGTAAATACCGCGGATCTACATTTTACCAATTTTATAGGAGGAAGAAGAAACCTAATATTTTTGTCATTTTAAGGGATTTTTTTGATTGAACTTTTTTGGGACAGTTTTAGCAATCCTTATAATAAATACTAACATCAATGGTGTGACTTTTAAAAAAAGTGAAACAGCGCTTGGCAACCGTGAGTGCGAAATCTCAATTTTGCTACTTTTGCAGATCCGCGGTATTTACAAACTGCTCATACGCGGTTTTGCACTATCACCAACGATATGGTGGTTTGTGGGCTAGAGATTTCTGATTTGTTTGGACGTTGAGGGGTGTTAAAAGTTTGGGTTTGTGGAGGAACTGGCACTATGAGTTATTGAGTTGTGGGGTGAAGAAGTAGTCCTTGATGTTATGTGTGTTATATTGGGGCCTCAGTAGCTCCGGGGAAAAATATATCATGAAAACAGTTTAGTGTTATTGAATCAACTAGATTGAAACGACTTGAGTTATTACTCTGTTCAGGAAAATGAAGGGATACTTTCTCTCTAAAAATGGTTCGAGATACCTTGGAAATCTAGTGATTCTAGCAAACATAGTTGAAGTTGTTCAGACTCTGTAATTTACACCTGTCTTTGATTTTGTAAACCATGAGGATTCAATTATTAATAATAATAATAACAAGACCTGAATACTGACTTCCAACAGAACTTTACATCCTACGAAGACTCATCAATTGTCACGGAAGAACTCAATCAGGGTGCAGGAATGCATTTATCAACCAAAGTTTGGGGTTTTTAAGAACGAAGCTATCATAAGCTTACGTATAGGTGGTGGCTAAATTACATACCGATCCCAGTGTAATCTATCAGATCGCTGTTTCAAGGCGCAAACATCTGTTATGCCGAGTGTTTGGAAAATCCTTGAGAAGATATCGCTTCTCTTCAGAAGCACTTTCTGCGGTTCTGTTCCGACAGCAAGCGCACCTCTACCGTTGTAACCCGGCAGATCAAAAGGAATCGGTACCGCGCTACCTCTGAAACGTTGTTCAGCAGTCTTCAACGCGCTTAACACGTGCTGGCGTTAAGCCTCGGCCGGCTCCGCTGCATCAATCATTCAGGACTCTTCCTGCCTACGTGCCTCTCTCGCGTCTGGATAACTGCTCGCAAATAATTCATACGTCTAGAAGGAATAGTTTCCAGCAACTAATGCTATTTACTTCGGCTCTGAGGAACTTTGATTTCCCAGTCAAGCTTCTCGTGGATCGATACACCGTGTTGATGTGTATTGGTTCGCGTTAATAGAAAGCCGAGGGGACTCAATAATTAATGGTCGACGGCGGTGTGCACTTTGCATTTCTGATTTCTAGGTTTTTCATTAGCCCCCTTGAATACTCGATGAAATCTCTGATTGAACCTGGCCGATGTCGAACGTGAACTTAATCGCAAACACTTGGAGACCGAGGGAAAAGCAAAGAATTCGTATATTACCGATCACATTTAACGCTTCATCAGCCACTGTCCGCGTGACTTGGTTATTTTAATATATCAACTCGCGCAAGCCTTAAGGCGCATTTACACGGTTCATTTTTGTTGAACAGCGGTTGATTCCACAAAATAGAAACAATGAAATTGAGAGGGTAATTTTTATACATTTCAATGAAACTGACCAAACTTCTTAATAATGGTATAAACTGTACAAAGAGAACACATAATTTTAGCACCCTAGTTTCTCGCGTTATTAGCAGTTAATAATCTTATACAATTTTTTCATTCTCTAAAATTTCGAACAGAAGCAATATTTACTTGAAATGCCCACCATCTCTTGGAAATGTTTCCTTATTAAAATTCGATTTTCTTTCGTAAGTACTTATGGATCGCTGATGAAATTGTATTTCTCCAAACCTATCAAAAATTTTCTAAAATCACTGACTATTTAGTGGTGGAATTTGAAGATTGGCAGAGAGTGTAAGGTTGCTCTAAACTCTAAACCATATAGTAGCCGAAGCTTTAGGATTCAGTTCGCAGGAGATTGCGCACAGGCCTTTCTTGCAATCGATTTGATTTCTTCGCACCTCCAGAAACTCCGGTCGTCAGGATCCATTTAGGCAGCTAATCCTCACGTATTCACGTTGCCTGGTGCAATCAGCGCGCGTCCACTCGCAAATTGTTGCCACTGGCAATAAATCGATCATATTAGGCGGTGCGACGCGGTGAACAATGAGCTGTTTCGCATTAATGCCGCGATTCGCAGTCTCGCGAAGAAACGGACGTCGAAGTCCTATGGAATATTAAGAGGCATCCCAGCTACCGTACGCATACGGCTTATCGCCGCTCTCAGCTCTCACAATCTTCGCTAACATTCACCACCGTCGTGACTCCCCTCTTCGGGGGTCTCTAGTTTGCCAATCCCGCACCGACTTTCCCGACTTTCTTTCCTCTGTCTTTCTAGGAAACTTACAGAGTGAAAATTTAATATCACCTTTAAAGTTCAACGTTACTTGTTAACGATTGCGTGGGGTCTTTCGTTGAGTGGCTGTAGTGGATGTTTCTCAGGTTCTCTTATAGTGGAACTGTGGGCAATAGTCGTAACGGAAATGGAGTGGTAGACTCTACCAGGTAGAGGAAGTGCTTTTGAGTCTACTATTTTTATTTTTATTTTTGAAGTGAAACTTCCTTATTCAGGGTAGAGTGAATTTGGCCTCATGCTCAACGTGTAACGAAACGTCCCCACCGTAGTGGAGGGGGAACATCTACACAGCTTTGCGGTATATGTATGCGTGTGTGATGACGCTGAGACGCAACCATCGACGCCAATGTAGGTGTTCCCCCTCCACTGCGGTGGGGAATTCCCTGGCAGCCCTGCGCTGCACCCACTCCTTTGTTCTAACTCCAAAACAGTTTTCTTCTGTTAATCGAGTGAATTCGCTGCGTTCCTCATTACATTTCTTAGTGATTAATAGTATATTGAACGTATTCGCATTTGTGTTTAAATAAAATACTTCGTGCGTGTTATTGTGTTTGTGTATATTTAATACAATTAGTGCTTATCATGCCGAAAACATCAACTGAGTGCACAAGCTCCTCTAGGTGTTAAACAGCCGCCAAAAAGTGCCGTTTAACGTGTTCGAGAGTACAGAGTAAAACAAAACTCATTAAAAGCCAGTGTTATAGATAATAGTGCAACCACATAAGTACTACTAGAAAACAGTAGTGAACTTTGATGTACCATCGGCAAGCATTGACAAATTCGTAAATTCTCACTGTAATTTAATTACCGAAAAAATACCAGAAGTATCTCACAAAACTAACCTATTCCTTACCCGGTGTGTAAGTATGTAGATTTTGCGCAAGTTTCACTAATTTAGTGTGTAGTGTAAAATACATGGTGTTATTTTTACTTTACTCTCATATTTTCTGAATTCTATGTTATACAGAGAACTAACTTTACTACTCGGCTTCGTCTGAAATTTAGATTCTGATTTTATATAAAAATTTTTTTTATTTATTTTTTGTCAGAATAGTCACATTCATCCGGATTAGCTAGGGATAATAAGTTGGGTCACATTTCGTGACCCCAGAGTTTACCGTTTGAAAGTTTTTAGGCAATAGACAAACACACAAAAACTTTCTGTTTAATATATTAAAATTGTTGTATTGTATGCAAGTAAAATTATATCGGGTTTAAATAGAAGAGTAATTTTACCGACTTTTTAAGAGAAAAGTCGATAATGTAATATAATTATTCTCTTGATAAAATGCACAATGTGAAATCGATTTTAAATTTATATTAGCTAAACGTTGGCCTGACTTCCTAATCATGTGCATAATTTACCTACCCTTTCACCACCTAAAATTTCAATACTGCTCCTGCATCATGGAAAAGGCGAAGTTGGTAATTAATTTGCTATTTGAAGGATTCGATCAATTGAACGACGTCAATGTAGTGGGATCATAGTCGTAAGTCCATGTTTCCCCGCACCCAACCATAAGCATAGAGACGACGCGAATGTACGTCACTCGCTTGCGAAGCGTTGACTACTTGAAATTGTAACCTATTGTCACGTAATTGTTCGCGCAAATTCGTTCAACCTTTAGATGTCGGGATTTCGTAGTCGCCTCGCAGCGTATGGACATTTGAACGCGCTATTTGTTTCATTTATTCGCGAATAATTAAGAAATATTATTTCGACCCGATTTTCTACAGAGTATTATATATCCAATTAACACGATGCATCAAATTGCATTCGCGATCCATAAAATCCTCTATATTCCCATGATCGTATTTCACTTTGGGATGAAATGTGAAAGAATTTCGTCAATAATTTATTCGAAACAAAACATTGCTCTAACACATTGGGTGTAGTTTGAAAGATTTACAGTAAATTACGGTGAAACATCGTGCCTATGAATTACTTAGTTCAAATAATCAAGGCTGGATAGTATTAGAATATTAAATTATTCTCTCATGAATTATTCAGAGGTTCAAAAACCGCGTATTTTATGATAAACGAAACGTGAATTAATTCAGTTCCTTTTTAATCCCAATATTCCTCGGTGATATTTCGCTGGCTGTTTAAATATGGAGCTACCGAAATGATAAGAAGACCGCTCCGCCAGCGGCTTTTTCAATATTATTAGAGCAAATAGAATCCCAGAAGTTTGGAAAACCCTTAAAAAATATTAAGGGGAAGAAGAGCGGCGCTTTGACGGAAATAAAGTTACGAGGAGTGGAATAAATATGCTAATGCAGCCTACATCTTTCATCCCGACCTGAACTCGCTTTGTGAATAAAAACCATATGAATTCCTGACAATGATGATTCGCCAGGTTGCAAATTCATGAGTAACAACGCATATTTGCAACATTTATTCTCTATGGAGCCTGTCATACCTAAAAATGTACACCCGAATACATACATATATTACGTTTGATGTTAAAATAAGGAACAATCATAAAAGTTGCCCATTGTGAAGGGAAAAATATCGTTCACTATTAGAGTTCAAAGAAATAAAAAATGTATCTTCTATTTACTTCTTTACATAAATAAATATTTGGAAAAAGAACACCGGTGTTATAAAATACAGGGGCATCACTACGAAACCAAATAAGAAGAAGTCGTATTTAAAACCAACAATGTGCCTAGATACAATAATGTAAAATTTAATAATTTACGTTTAATGTTTCTTTAAACACCAAGAATCCACACGATTTCATTAGACCAGCGCCGAGAACCTTGCAAGCTCAGGAATAATAATCTGCCACCATAAGTTCCCCTTAAGCCGAGCAAACTTCATACCTGTCCCTCCTTTTTCAGTCCAATGGCGCCAAAAAAGTATTCACCCCCGGTTACATTACCGGCGCGTGACGCGAAAATTTGCGCCCGTGAATCGTCGTAGGTAGCGAGAATCCTCGAAAAATTGGCGATATTACGTTTCGCAGCGTAGACGTAGGGTAGTTGTCGCGGGGGGAAGTTGCCCGCGGGTGAAATAAATGAAAGTTCTCCAGGAATAATTTGATCGTTGCTCGGGTTACTCGCGAGAAGAAAGAGGAAGAAAAATCACGGGGCTGGCTCAGAATCTGCCGTGAAATTGCTGCAAGTAGCGTCGCGGCTAATTACGTTATTCCGTAATCCGTTTTGCAGCCGGCACGGCGAGGTGAAAACGATGCGCGTCGGCCCAGCAACAAGTTCATTCGTTCGTTCGATCGCTATTCAGTCTCGCGCGAGACCGATACGGCGCATCGAGTGTGTAAGTTTAATTAAACTGCGCGCGAAAGAATCTCTTTAAATTAATCTAACTCGAGGGCGAGGATCCCCGTTGATTGGATCCCGTTTCGCTGCCTGCTTGTCTGCTTAATTACCCGTCGATTGCATTCACTTTCAACCTCCCGCTCCCTACTTCGTCATGTTTTTCGACGTATATTTTTAATTGGACGCGCAAAGGTGCAGGGTGTTTGAAGGGAGGGTTTTGAAGTTTTTGGGTTTTTGAAGTCAGCTGGGGCTGTGGAACGATGTTGCTTTGGTTTCTGTTGTTTTTTGAGTTGAATGATTCGTTGGGACGGGTTTGAAACGTCTGTTGCCTAAGAAGGTGGAAAGATTAGATTATAATGTTATTAGAATTCATTAGAATTTTGATTAAAGTTCAACAGAATTTTCTTTGCAGCGGCGTTGCTTTCTGAGCGGAAATGTTGGATGGTGGCTGGGAGCGTTGAAGATTTTTTTGCATCTGGACGTAAAGAATGAGTGGAGGGTATATGGTTAAAGTTTTCATTCGAGTCTTCGTGGTTTGCATTACTCCGCGCATTCAGTCGGTGAATTATGCAGGCGACGATCGGCGGCGATAAAGAAACTTGCAGCGGGATGTTGGCGAGACCCTGAAAAATTGAACAGCATTTGTATTATGGAGCAACGGGTCGACACAGGTGCAATGTCGCCCACAGACTGTCACGCGTAACTCTTGGGTCGAATGAATGAGTCTCGCTGGACACATTGTCAACAGCAATGTATCACCGTGTGGTCGATAAACTTAGCAAACCTTTAAGTATTCATACTGGCCTCTATCAAAGACCATCTGATAGGTGGAGTCAGTTGCAACGAAGTACGAACTTTGATCATGCGATTCGACGCAACTAAATCCAGTACGACTTCTGTACCAGCGTCTAAAACCAGAACTCTGCTTCCTCAACAAACATAAAACACAATAATCTTTACCATCCAGTATCATATCTCCCATCATAACTCCCACCCTACACCAGAGATGGGTAAAGTTTTTATTTAATTAAAAATTTCGAATAACGAATAAAAGTAAAAAAATATTCGCCATGTGTCAAATACTCTGAAGTTAAAGTTTCTATTTAGTAATTAGTTAATGCTCAACTCTGCCAAAAAAAAAACATAAAATTCACAAACGTCCAAGCCAACAAGACTCACTCGCAACTAAATCAAACCCCAGCTCCGCGTATTCGCCTACCCCATTACGGCGCAGTGTCTATCGAAAACCGTCTTCCCTTCTATAACCTACAACCGATGCAAGTCCACTAGCAATTGGCTGCCGCTCTTACGACTAATTGAAAGCGTAGCTCGTGATCACGCACATCAGACGGGCGCGAGTGGGAGTCCAGGTAATGGCCGTACAAAATTGTATCGACTGGTCTGGGAACGGTTCAGGAGGCGAACAGCTGAGGGACGATATAGGAGGGATCGCGTGACACACACAGGCAAACGGCTGTGCTCGTGGTGATCACGTGCACCGGGTGTCTCGCTCCACGATTGCGGGGGTTCCCCTTTAATTATTGACCCCCTTGGTGGGCCAAGATGCACGCGACGTACACAGCGGTTTGGCCACATTCGATCGTTACCAGGGGAATCGACGGTGTCGTGAGTGGCCAATTCCCTCGCGGCTGCGACCACGTTCGGTACCGTTATTACGAGGACTAATCCAACTTCACGCCCGTAAACAATATTACCCGTGGTCCCCGGCTACACTAGCAGTGGGGAACTCTGTCTGCTTGTAACCAAATTTATTAGCCGGTCCTTCCACCTTCCTAGCTCCTCTGATTCGGATACTTAATGGAGGCTCATAATTGCTCGCCGGGGACGTCGCTATGCTAAGTGCTTGGGCCTGGAAACTTGTCCGATGGAAGTCGTTACGTGGTTTAATTGAGATTCTACGGTTGATTTGAAATAGTCACGTGACAGGATACTTTGGTACGGCACCCGTTTTTGGACTGTTAGTTTGACTGCGAAATGGGAATGCTCTTCGTGAATGCTCTACTGTGATACAGTAGGGACTTGTTGGGAAGCATGTGGCATTGGGGAGTGGTTGTAACTGGTAGACTGATGGATACCTTGTATATTGATGCAATTAGGTAGGTCCTGTAATGTAACTTGAGGTTCACTGAGACTACGAGTATCTTAGATGAAACTTAGTTTAATGGGATAGCGTATTTATCCTCTTCTTAATTTGACCTTATCTCCCCAAATCTGACCTCTGCTTTCAGTACTCCTTTACATAAACTTTTTGAAACGAAAGTACTTAACCCTTATGGTCACACAGTGTATCGTATCCCAGGATATGTCTTTGCTATTATTTCCGTAAATTTTTAGATTTTAATAATAAAATTTAAAAATTTGGTCAATTTGAAGCAAAAAAATCGCCTTCATCTACAAAACTATTTTTTCGGACACAAATTTTAACATCTCAAAGCTAACATTTCTAGATAAAGATTATTAGAACATTATGATTGTACAATTATCACTGAAGAGTTAAAAGATTCAAAAATACGAAAATGGTAACTCAAAAATGACGCTGGGATGTAGTAAACGCCATGTGACCAATTTGTGATTATAAGAAGGTGTGACCACGAAGGGTTAAGTCCAATGAGCACTTTTATTTGCCAAATAAAATAGTTGGTTCCGCGAATGTTATGGGAGCTACCAGCCATTTTCAGTGTGTGGAAAAAGTGGTAAGTGGCTTGAAGAGCTAAGTTTAACGGTGAATTTCAGAATATTAGGTTGAAGATGGTTGTAAATCCAGCGATTCGCCCGCGACATGCGCTCGCGCGCACGTGACCGCGTAAGTATAGTAGACCGTAGATATTCGCGAGCGTAGGGGAGGAACGCGAGACGCCCAAGCTTCTAGTTTACAGTCTGCCGAGGTTCGCGTAAGTTATGGCATCTAATATGGAATCCACCTCGCGCTACGTCGGAAGGTTATACGCAAATCCTTTTTAATACGATATGGAGCTGAGATGATATTTATACGCGGAGCACCGAGAGCTGGCGGCGGTTCCTTTGCTATCGAAATCAGGTCTCGTCGCTGGGAAACGTACCGTGGGATCTCCAAGGAAATCGGGGGACAGTGATTTGATAGAAATATAAAATATGCACTTAGGGGTGGGTTACCTATATCGTACCACTTAAGACATTTTATGTTATATTTCATATTTCATATTAATTTGAACGCAAATGACTATTGGATATTGTAGCTTGAACTTTTAGGCACCTACTTTTATATGCTTAACCTTTTGTTCAGAACAAATTAATTTGTTAGTAATCTTTTTGTCACATACTGTAAAAGGTACGATTTAGGCAACCGGTCTCCTAAATCGTACCCCTCAGGTTCCAAAATCTTACCTCCACTAAAAATAGTATTAACAACAAAGAGAGAAGAAAATATTCAACATAAAGTAATGATTATTATATAGTTACATATATATGTGTATATGGATCACACACAGGCCGCAATAACCTATGAATATAGAGTTGTCAAATCCTACTGGTACGATTGTAGTGGTACGATTTAGGAAACATGATGAATTTATTTATAAATATCAATTTAAACTTTATAATGAATGTAATATGTACTTAAAATGAATGTGAAATATTGTATATTAAACCCGCTTTTAGAAAACTACAGAAATACAGGATAAAATTGCATTGTTTGATTATTATCAGTTAAAAAAAACTGGTAAAAAGTTACATCTATTATACCTGATTTTTTTAAATGTTTATAGCACGCACAAAATAGGGTGTAAGCTCTAAAGGTTTTGTTTTTATTTCTTATTTTGCTTTTACTTACTGATTTTATTTTATTTTAATTAATTACTGAGAAATTGCTTAAGTACGATTTAGGTGACCAGTAAAATATTGGCAACTCTTCCCTAACAAATAGATGAAGTAAAGCGTGCAACACAGTGATCTTTTACCAGTGCACTGAGAAATGCACATGGATGTACTATCGTTTTCGTCGAGTCAAGTAGACAGAACTATATTTGAGATCGAGGGAAATTTGAACGATACATCTCTTAGTAACATATGATCTTAGACCATCTGGTAAATAAGTTAGGATATTCTGGTAGCGTATTTGATATTTTGTCTGTAAGAGTTTTAATACCTTAAACCTTTTAAATTTCTTAATGGATGATACGGTGCTCCAAATGGCGGCAAGTTATTTATAATGGCGCACTTTAGGGAAGTTAAGGGTTGACGAAGTGAAACATGTAAAAGCACTTGCTCCCACTTTTAATTAAATTCTCTTGTTCGATTGAAAACGATAAAATTGGATATCGCACAATATTACCATCTAGGGCTAACGAAAGTTTTGATTTTAAATAATATAAAGCTATTTTTCTACCACCATACTTGCCTAGAGGAAACGATCTACTGACTGCTACAATATTTTCACATATGCTTCTGCCATCATGCACCAATTTCCCAGTCAATATTACTAAAAATTCGCTGCCCTTTTGGCTTCCAAGCTTTCACTATCACCCCAGCTTCCAGTAGAAGGCCAACGAGTTTGATTTGATCAACGATCGGGGCGAGTTTGTACAAGTTTCACTGTTTGCAGGAAGCAAACTAATTTGCAACTTCGATACTAACAGCAATACCAAATACAGCATTAAACAGATCACGCCGAGGTTCATCCTTACTTAAATTCAACATAATATCAGCATATTTGATCAGTTGGAAGAATCCACGAGGAAAGAGAGGAAAAGTGTGCACACAGTGGTATTGTTACACATTCTACTGGTAACTTAACTTCGTTTACTCATCGTGGTTGCAGCAGGGTTCTATTAATCCACAGCGATTCGGCGGTCCAGTTACAGGGTTGTTTACTTTCCCCGCGCAGAAACGGTGTCATCACAAGTTCACCTAGTCATGGTGATCTCACGCTGCGTTAGCTCAGGAATTCTCTGTAACTGCCAGATGCCGTGTCCGGTGCGTGTGCTGTAGCAACCATTGGAACTTTACGATGGCAATAAAGCTGGCGAGTCAGCGATATTTTTTCCCTGCCACGCGTTATTTCGGTCATTCATTTAAAAAGAGACCCGACTGGCGAATCGTACGCGAGGAATACATTCTCTGCTTTATATTGCACGGAGCTGCACGGCGGAACGCTTTGCTAGTGCAATTTTAACTTCGTACTGGTTCCTCGTGCTTCCTCTCCAACCATTCACCGAACTCGACTCATCTCTTCGAATTGCTGCGAAATATGAGAGTTTTTCTTCTATGTGAAGTTGTCGGGGGATTTATAATTAAAAGCTCCGACAAGTGTAAACTCTTGTTACCAACATCATATGATTTTTATAATTTGACATACAGCTGCGGAGAGAATATATCACGATGTCAAGTAGAAATCTCTATTCCTGGAGAAATAAGTTATAGGTACATGCCTCTACAGAGCAAGATCACATCAAAGTATTTTAATTAACGGAGAGCTTTGAAACCAATATCAAGCTACATTAGCAGCACTTAAATAGAAGTGGAAGTCCAAAAAACCTTGATTAAACATTGATCTTTCCTCGATTATAAACGAATGTTTCCTCCCACGCACGTCGAGCCACGCAATCTTGACAAAATAACAGACATTTGTTAAGCTAGGACTCCGTTGAGCACACTTCTACAAACGTAGAAGTCACAGCAACGAAACAAAATTTACGCGCGAAAGATGCCTGAGGGGCGAACACCTTCGCAGTAGTATATACCGTCTTTAGTCAAACATCTGGTATATGAAGCGTCTGCGAGCAGTCATGTTGCAGAAGATAGCGTGCGTGCCCCGTTTTCGTGCTACGGCGGTCGACGTTCGAAGAAAACTTCGGGTGTAATTACGTTTAATGGCCGCTCGTATCCCGTGACGTCGATACGCGAGCTTATTGAAAGTGTCTGCGATACATCGAGGCTTCCATACGCCGTCAGCCGATTGTAAACCGAGCACGCGAGCCATTGCTGGATCGTTGGACGTGCACCGAAGACACGTCCAGAAATTGGCCACGGGGTTTACGCGTAATGGAATTCTGATGGGACTTGTACGCGATGGTCGCGCCATCGATCCAATCGACATTTTGCGGTCGACACGGACGGCCAAACGGAAATTCATATTCCGGAGGGTTCTGGAAGGGCGGCCGTGGGCCACTAAGAAAATTACAACACACCTCAACGCTTCTTTTCGAACTAATGTAAAGCTGGAAATCGAAGAATTCCAGGAATTGTAGTCGGATCTTATAAAAACAATAGGTCCCTAAGGATACTTTATAGTAGTACTTTAAAAAGTGATTACAAATTGATTTACAATATTCGACTATAAGAAAAGACCAGTAGAATGAAATTCTTTGAATTTTCAGCTTTTTCTTTTATTATGTTTTAAAATTAATTTCGGAGAAGGTACGTACTCACAATGTTGGATTAACCAATAGGCAAAATAAGTACATGCTTGGGGCATTAGGAGAAAAAGGAGCAGCATAGAAATTTTCTGAATTTTAAAGTGTACATTTTGTTACGAACACTTTTTAGTAAAATAATCGGGAATGCCTAAGTAATCGTTAATTGCGTTAAAGTGATCATTCTGTATAAGGGAGCCCCAATATTTCTTAAGAGCTTAGGGCCTCGTCTTAATCCAGCCTTGATAAATGCTGTGAAGTACGGATAAGCTCAACTTTGTCAATTTTGTTTTCCTACTCAGTCCCAACGAAAATGTGGTTCAGTAAAGCGGGACCGAATAAGAGGAATTCTACTGCATTCCCTTTTTGCTGGGCTTCTGATCAAACATCATCTTAACAGTCAAGCCAGACTATTGCAATTCTGGGTCCACAAGAACCCAGTTACCATCAGAGCAAAGATAAACGTTATCTGGACATTAGTCTACTTCAAATCTCCAAGTTTACTCCTTTCTCCATTCACGAAACGTTTACTAAGTAACCATCCGAACTGAACACAAGTTCTAGTCCCAAGCAACCATCCTACACCGAAGTGTCGTTAAACATTCATCGAATCACCGAATCGAGATCGACGACGATTCCAGCAGGAAGTTGAACGCACAGCTCCTGTCAAATCCAGGTACGATCGCCGAGGCAAAGAAATCCCGACAAGGAGAGCAAAATTACCGGACAGAAATTGCATCTGGTCGGTTGGAAATTGGCTTGAACACCGGTACAGGAGCGATCCTTTGGGAAAAGAAGTTTCTCCTCGGCCGTCTCCCTCCCTTACCCCTTACCCCGTAATAACTCTGCGCCAAAGACACGAAGAACGAGAGACAGGGACATGTTCGTAAGAGTTTGAGTTCCATTTTACGCGGATGCACCATGGTCCCCACCCGAATCCGCCTGGCTTCTATTAAATTATGACACGGAGTTATACAGCGACCTAACTTTGGAAGTGATTTAATTGAACGTCGCCCGCCAGATTACACGATTATTCCGTAAGGGATGAACTTGGTCTAAATGGATTTACGGGCGGCCAATGAGTTTCGCGGCGCGGCTCGTTACGCGCGCCTGGCTCGTTGAGAAAATATCGCTCGTTAGTTAATTACGGGCGACGGTGACCGCGCGCGCGCGCGCGCCCTCGGATCGCCTGCGAACAATATAAATTTTCATTCATGAAAGCCGTCGGCTGACCTCGCGAATGCAACACGCTTTTATCAGCCGTAATCTCGTAGTGCATTCGCCTGCCGAGTGGAACGATTACGTAACCGCTCGGTGCCGCTCAATGGACGCGGCTGACGTCGCGGCACAGCGGTTCTTACGTCGAAACCGTGTGCTGCTTTTTGCTCGCACGAAACGCGGGGCTTTCATCGAGTTGCTCCCTTTCGCGCGGGGATGCGTGCAACGTGTTTCTGTTAGTGTACAGTGAAACTTAATCTGCTGCATTGAAACTGAAATACTTTATCAGGGAGATCTGGACGGGGGTAGTTTGCTGTTGGTTGTCTTGAGAGGAGAATTAATAATCTTTCCAGTTGCATTATTTGAGGGGGATAGAAACTTGGTGGAAATTGAGTTTCTAAGTGTCCCGAATGGTCTTGCAAGCTGAGCTCATCTGATTGTGAGAACGCTAGGGTGAATAGAGAGAAGGGGGAGGGTAGAGAGATTTGGGGAGGAAAGTATGGACCGTTTTATATCTGACCATTCGACTATTTTTCATGAGAGCATTCGAAACTAAATGAGTAGCAGCACGCTGGTTGTTGTTTGTCTGCAATACAAAGTCTGATAAAACGATCAGGTGCACTTTCACATAGACCCGACTTTAATATCGTCTGCGTGAGTTGTGCCACTTAATTTGGTTAATAGCAGGGATTTGTCGCTGTTCTGTGCTCGTTTGGTCCACGGTTTCCAGGAAAAACGGCGCATTTGTGAGATTTAAACGAAGGTCATTCAAAAAGTTAAAGAGGTCGATTAAACGTCGGGACGATCAATCTAGCTGAGCGACCGAAACGTCGAAACAGCCTCAGATTTATTATGGTCGATTAGCTGCATTGCGGTGACTCGTTTCGTAGTTGCTTGCGTGACAATTACCTGCAGCACTAACGACGAGCAATATTGTTGGACAGGGGAAATGTGTTCGGTGGTTAATACCCTCCTCGTTTCCAAATATTAATCTCCGCGCAGGAAACATTATTGCTCCACTAATTCCACGTTACTTTCCTTGGTCACTCTTATTTCATTAACAACCCTTAAAATCGCTTACACTGCGGCATTAATTCTACGTAGCACTCGTAGCTATATAATTATAGAAAAGTGTAAGACGGTAGCGATTAATAAGATAGACCTTTTTGCTTATCAGATCAGCACAATTAAGTTCCACGCCCCGTCTGCTGAACTTCTGTGAATCGTTCCTTTTGCCAAGGCTCCGCGTAATATTCCTCGGTCGTAAACGGCCCACGATTCGTGACGGCTGCGGTCTCGTCTAGCTAGACAATTTGTCACTTCCTTATCACTCGACCGGCTCTCGTTTCTTCTCCTTCCCTCGGACAGTGCGCGTGCTCCGTTACCTACGCACGCGGCGCGTAAGAAACCCGGCTGCTGACACGCGAGCGTGCAAGCATCTCTCCAGCGAGAAACGATCCGTCTACAGTTGCAGCAAAATCTGATGGCCACTCAAGGTCACTCTGAGGAGCCGCCCTTCGACCACTACTCAATCTCTGGTCCCTTTAATGCGTAGATCTGCAAGTATAGTTGAGGGAATAGATAAAAGAAAGTTGTGAAAGCAGCAGGGGTGAATTATGACAGTGGGTTTGGGTGTCAAGTGTCAATAGCGTTGGATTCAGCGTAGTCTTTGGACTGTGGGACTTCTTAGGCTCTTGGTACAACAACGTGGATGCACGTTTTAATCCGCAGGGCTTTGCACAATAGGGGGAACAGATTTGGCGATTTGCACCCCCGAGGGTATCGTTTTACGAACCACTTGAGTGTGTTCCAGGGACAGTAACTCGTGGAGATAGTGGCTAGCCTGAGACCCTCTCAAGTGGCGTGGAAAGCGATATCCTCGAGAGACAATCCCCTAAATGTGGTCTCCGTCATTCATTACAGGGTTGTACTGATTTGGTCACGTTTCTATGTACAGCGTCTAAAAATACCCATGTCTCAGAATTATAGTGAACATACCCCTGGGTTCTTGACTTGTCAGCTTCAAACTCGAGGGGTTGATTCACTTTGGGGTTGTGGATTACTCTGCTAGATATATATATATTTCCTGGCTCTCTAATAGGGATGTTGTTTGTCATTTTATAGAACGTAGAAGACTATTTAAGAATCAGACGTTGAAACGTGTAGTAGGAAATGGGAAAATGATTACAAGTAATCTGTAATGTTCTAACTATATTTTCTTGGGTACGTAAGATTGTGGACTAGAATGGGAAGCTTAAAACAAAAAAGCAAATTTGTAGCTTTTGTAGCAGATCTATTGGTGTGGATAAAAAATTAGCTGATTTAAGGTTAAAGTATAAAGAGTGTTTGATGTGATTGGTAGAATGAGAAGTGGTATTTAGCGGCCACTTGATTTTTCTCCAACTGTAGCGTGGCTGGGTATCAGAAGCAGCAGCGTCAATGCTCGCTAGCATCCTACGATCGCGCGTTATCAGCAGCGCGGCGTGAATGGTAACATCGCGGTATTTCCTTCCGGCTACTGCGACGGTTATCGCAGTGCTGCACTTGGGAACGCGTATAAAGATGTCTGATCGCCGCGAGCCTCTGTGAACGCGCTGTCAAGACGATATTTTCTACTTCCGAAGTGAGCTCAGAAAATAGACGCTGTTGATAATCATTGGCATTACCGTTAAGATGCAGATAATACGCGCGAGAGTAAGTGAAATTAAGTAAGCTACTTATAAGGGAACTTTGGTTACCCGAACGCTCCGTTTTTTTAAACTCTTCAGGTTTGTAGAGGACCTCTATAGCAGGATCAGGCAATTTTCCGTTTGTGCCTATTTTCGGTTCTTCAGGATGAAAACATCCCCCTTAAGGTTAATGAGTGTTTCCCTATTTTCAAGTATACCTTGAAAACTATAGTAAATATAAAATTAGAGTGTTTAACATTGAAGAACAATTATTCTTATAAACCTTCACTTTAAGAAGCCATCGCAATTTTTTATAATTCTGAAGTACAATTCTGCATGCATGAAGCTCTACCGAATGCTTTTACGAGTTTACTTATATTTCATTCATATTTAAACAACATAAATGGCATTAGATTCTCATCTGTACACTTGAGGTGCTACAGAATCTTCAGACTTAAATACGCGTCAAAATAGATTAACTTAGGAAACACGATACACTGGGAACGTTGAAAGGATGCAGGAATCCCTGCACGCCGTGTTTCGGACCGTTCAGACCTCGGCTACCACACAACACAGACTTTGTTGAATATTGTTCGTGGTAGTATTTGCGTGCGATGGTCATGATACGCGAGGTTTGTCAGATTCGCAGCAGAAATTAATTACAAGGGAAGTTTGCGTCAGACCACGTTTCACCACGATTGTTATAAACGGGTCCCTTTTTAATCCCCAGCTACAGATCTCCCGGCATTTTCCCCTTCATACTTCGCTGACGTTTGCGCATAAATTCCCAGGGAATTTGCTGTACCTATTCTATCAGCAAGCGATCTCACGTTTCAATATGGGGTGGAAAAACCGTGAATCTTCAAGTTCCCTGGGAGACCGAGTCCCTGCAGCAAGCTTCTTAAGTGTTTACACAAGTAACAGCACGGCAAAGGGGACATCTTTGATGGTGTAGATGGTGAACGAAATACCAGCTTGGAATCTGATTGACCGTGTCGATGCTGAAAGAACGTTTGCGAGACATCGTATCGCTTCGCTTTCGTCCTGGTGTATCAAAGGCTAGCGGGAAGACGTTTGCCGTCGCCGAGTGCGGCAGAAATGGCGGGGACCTGGAAAGAGTCTCGAGGTCGCAGGGCTTTGATGGTCTTCGTTGCTATTCGTCGACGCCCATGATAGAAGCAATCGCTCTCCTGTTGCAAAATAACCGCGGCACACTGGTGTAATGACGGTGGCGTGATGAGAAAATAATTGCCAACGTCAGTGCGAAAGGGCGCTGAGGATGAGCCGCGAGCGATTACGACATTTTAACAAGTTACGCGCAAATAATACGCCTCGGGGAACATGGAATGCTCGCGAATATGTCAATGGTTATTAACGTGCCTTCCGCCAAGGGCGGCTCTGCACTTCGTTGCCTTGTTTTTCGCCGTCGTTGGAGCATTTAAGTATTAACGCTTTGAGTGGCGCAAGGTTTGGAGAAATGGGACGGTCGCAAGTACGAGGAAAGTTTTGCTTAACTCGCGTCGAGCAAACATTCAACGCTTCTCAGCAAGTACGAACGGGAGAATACGTCAAAGCTGGGCAGTGGATATCTCTCGGTGTGAAAACACGTGAATGTTAGTGGAAGGGTTCTACTTGTAATTAGTTAGATCGGTATATCGTTTATTCCGAAATTAGATACAACGTTTCTTCTGATTTTTCTGCATCTTTAAATAATCATGACGCGAGAGTAAGGGAAAGTGCGAACATCTAAGCAAAAAAGCAAACAAAACGAAAACTATGTGAGAAATGAATTTGTTTATTATTTACAAAGATACTTAATCTATTCGTTTTAAAGGTCGTTCGTATAAAGGTCGTTTTTTAAACTTTTTTTTCTGAGCCTGTAATGAAAATTCGAAAATCCTTTTTGTAGATTTAAGTAAGTTTTATACATGCTGAAAATTTCATCAAAATCGGTTAACGTTGCTAATCTCGAAGCTTCGAGATTAACTCATCAGATCTGTTCGTCAATACTCCATGACATCACAAAATAAAGAATAATTCAGGTAATTATTTAGAAGTTTTCCGTCCTCACCGATTTCAATGATTTTTGGATATGTTGTCGGGGACACGATTCTGAGCAATTTTTTCCTATACATGTTACCGTCGCTCGACCTTCGTTTCCGAGATATTCGCGAAAAACTGCTGCTAGTACACAATGTATTCTGTCGTATATCTACCTACAGTACGCATCCGTGGCACCGTCTGCGCCAGCATGGGACATAACAAATAACGAAGCTGACCTTTGTTTCCGAGATATTTGCGAAAAACTTCGGTAAACTTGTCGATTAGCATGACCATCACCGATTTCGATGACCTTGAAATATGTTGTAGGGGGCATGATTCTGAGCATCTTTTTCCTATACATGTAATCTTTCGGTCGGCCTTACTTGTTAAGATATGCGCAAAAAACCTTGGTAAACTTTTCCTCATGGATTTGAAGGAAAATTGTTTTAATCACCTCACCACGATCGCCTCACTGTACAGTATTTCTGTTCACTTATTCCGACACAACGCATTCCACTTTCCAACTTGACCCGGGTATTAGTATTGGTTTGGCTAGATCAGTGCGGGGGGCGCGCACCCGCTGGCGGGCACGTAAAGTATGGCAGCGAACCGATTTGAGTTTAACTAAAACATAATTTTTTCGCTAGAAAGAGAGTGCTTTCAAGAACACCTGTTGGACATCCCGACTATGTTCGGCGGCGCCGGCACATCAGTTCGGTACCATGCTTTACGCGCCCCCGCACTGATCTAGCCAAACCAATGCTAATACCCGGGTCAAGTTGGAAAGTGGAAGGCGTTGCGTCGGAATAAATCAACAGAAGTTTTTCGCAAATATCTCAGAAACGAGGGTCAGCTTCATCATTTGTTTTGTCTCATGCTGACGCATACGCTCTCACGACCGTGTATTGTAGGTAGGTTTACAGCAGAATACATTGTAGCAGTAGCAGCAGTTTTTCGCGAATATCTCGGAAACGAAGGTCGAGCGACGGTAACATGTATAGGAAAAAGTTGTTCAGAATCGTATCCCCGATAACATATCCAAAAATCATTGAAATCGGTGAGGATGGAAAACTTCTAAATAATTACCATAATTTATTTCAGAGGTTAGAATCATGATTCAACCAACGCTTTGATCACAAAATGTTGATAAAAAGTGCTTTATTTCAACTTAAAAAAAGCAATTGTACCAATAATTCAACACTAATTACATGGAATTAAAAATATACTTGACAAAATATTACTTGAAACATGATGAAAATAATAAATTGTGTTTATCTTGAATAGCATGAGCGTTCTGTATTTATTACTTTCTGCAGGGCGTTGGATACGACCTAAACTATTAGCTAGTGGAGAGGTCACATCGTTTTTATTTATTAAAACACCGAAACCATCGCATTGGCAATTACCCCGCGTTCGTGTTCACCCCACTCTCCCTTACATATCTATTATGGTCGTGTGCTCGAAAAGTAGCATAAATTTGCAACTATTCCGTGTTACAACTTAACACATTCAGTTGTAAACTGAATCTTCTGAATGGTAATCGTGCCTACAGTCCAAGAACCTATACATTACACAAATGCATATGCACGGAGGATCGCGTATGCAGAAACGAGCTAATTTAACCCAGCAATGGTTGAAATAAAATTATGCCCTCCACCTTTCTGCTGCAGGATATTCTAATTGGAATATGCCGAAGCAGGCTTAGGCCTCTTCCTTCGGAAGGTTGCCCGACGTCTTCGAGCGTGTGTGCATGCAAAATAGCAGTCCTAAGTGGCATTCGGATGTGCTTGATGAGAAATAACGCCGCGAACGGGGAACCAGGAGATCATCTCTGGGAGTAATAAACTGTCAGAAAAGCGGGACGATGGCGATACCTTATTACACGGGCTGTTACAATGTGGCCAGTTCCACGTCCGCGATGCACCATTCGTAATTATCGTTCTACCGACGCACCGTGCGTATTAGCATTCTGACATAATGCTATGCTGGAGGATTTGCTATTGCGTTTTTCCTTTTAGCCCGGCAGCCGCGCTCTTATCTCACGGAATAACAATTATAAAAGTGCCAGTACGGTTAAGGTGCTCGGTTCGAACAGCCGAAGTAATGACGGCCTCGCTTCTTTCGCAGCGGAAACTCGCGTGGAATAGCTGGGGCTAGGAAACGTGATGGCCTAACAGGACGACTCGCCCCTGTTAACTCCGCGATAATAGATATTGCTGAATTATTAATGTTTATATTTAGGCGTGTTAGCATGGGAATCGATACAATTTATTAATCCCCCACATCGCTCGCCGGAGCTGCTAAATTACTCGATAATTCAAACTTTGGGAACCGCGAGGTTTGGTAAACAAAATGTGAGGTTTGGTAATTAAAATTTCAGAAATGAGGATTGGGGATTTAATTATTATTGATCAATTCCAGGCATGAATTGTACATTTGGATAAGCCGAGATGAGGATTCGTTGAAATTTATAGAGAGTAGCTTTGGGATAGCTATAAATTTCTGGAAATATCGGATTTGTGTATCGAAATCTTTATCGAGACACATTCCACTGAAAATAAATTAGATAGTACTATATAGAAACCGAATCCCCTTCATTCAAATTACATCTTGCCACCCTCGCGCTTCTAAATAAATTTAAAGATTTGTAATTTATATTTAAATAAAATTGTTCCTTAATTGTAATTTCTTAGCCTCATTACGCCATAAAATAAACTAATTTTATTATCGGCATGTTTTGTTTAAGTTTATAAAGTGAAGGTAAATTGGAATACCGGTATTCCAAATTACCTGCACCTTAACGAAATCGATACTTCGATAAATCGATACTATATAGAAACCGAATCCCCTTCATTCAAATTACATCTTGCCACCCTCGCGCTTCTTTCAAATCCCATTACTATTAAACAGCCATAAACACACAAAGTCTCCCTTTACAATTTTCCACGTCCACGAACCACTTAATATTCAACCCTTAATTTACACTCCCGAACCTCCAAATTCCACCCCCTAAAGCAGCTCCCTAAATCCTCGTCCGGATTCTGCCTGCCCCTAGTTACCCTTCTTTTCGTCCGAACGAACGAGTCAAAATCCCCGCAGTGAAATTGCAGTTTAAAAACCAGCGAAGAAGTCACCCCGGTTGTCCTCGGCAAAGGGCATGTCTTCTCGTTGCCCTTCGCAATATACCTGCCCCCTTTCTCGATCTGCTGCCTTGACCTCAGTCCCCGTTCCATCCCCAAGGGAACAAGATCGCTGTTCTTTCCCCTAGCTCGCGTAAAGTGTCGTGTATATACCCGCGCCATCGCGGACGTAATAATAGCGCGTACTTTACGGCTGTATGTGCACAGTATCGCTGGCAGTGCAACGTGGGCTGCATCGGGTGCAGTGGAGGCGGTTCCCTGGGACAGGATTCCGTTTAAGTGTTCCGCAAATACTGTTACCACGAATAGCGAGGGAACAATCCTCCCGCGTTCGCAGCTACCCCGCTTTGATAATGCATTCCGTGGCGGGCTAGCGTACGACGACGATGGGCGTCGTTCCCTATCCGTTTTATATCGGATGTAACGACCTTCGGACAAGGAGTGAAGGGGTTGGGAGAGACGTTCCTTCGTTGACTCGAGAACGAGCACTAGGGCGATCTATCTTCATGATCCTCGTGAACAAGGATCCTCTTTTTGGAATCCTCGAACGACGTAGACGATCTTCCTCGTCGGATCTCTATTAGCGAAGTTGTCCTTTATCCTCCATAAGCTGGTGGAGAAGAATATTGAGCGTATAATTATGAGGGATGAACTGCTGGGTGCAAGTTTCTGTATGCCAGGCAATCACTTGAATATTTTTGATATTCATTAGGAATGAATTTCGGGATATTAATATCGAAGTGATAAGAATTCTTGGTGATTGCGTTGCGATGTGGAAATTACGATATAATTAAACACAGTTGTGCGTACGTCAGTTTTCGATATGTTGCGTTTGTGTGCTGATGCTTTATTGCTGGCGATCGATAAGTAATTAATTTAATCCACTTGTTCATGTTTATTATAATTGTTAATCGCTGTTTGGAAACTGCGGCAATTCTCGACGTGGGAATCATAATGCACCGCACCGTGGCTCGACTTAATCTGCTATGATAATTTAATTTAATATCTTTCGATTGTTTATTGAATATTGCACCCAGCATTCGTCAAAGTTTGATCTTCCACGCGAAGCTGGTACACTTGATCGAGGAAATTACCGAGTGTGAAGGGAAAACTGGATCGGGGGAGTCGTTGTCGCAATTAATTAATCCTGGCAGCATCAAGTTTTCACTACTGCGTAATCGCATGATCGTTGAACCGTCCGAATCGTCTCCAGCAGGTGTTTGCTGGGACACGATAGACCGAAGTTAGTTCACCCGTTTCAGCGTGCAGCTCAGCGTTCGCTAATTAGACACACTATCCTTGACGGTTGTTAATTCCAGCGAGGCCTCGTCCCAACGAGCAACCTGTTCACTTGGGTAATCTTGCGAATTGCCTGAAATCAGAGTCTGTGTTCCGATCGCCGGGGCTCGCCTAATTATCGGCCGTAATACCTAATTAGTCTCATCGTCAGACCGGCGTCTGTCCCATAGAATCCGATACTTTCAGACACTTAGGTAACTCGAGAGCTCTTCCATAACGAAGCAGAAAATTGTGCACGGCTCTTTTAACAAAATCTGTAATCAGATCTCATGACAGATTACGACAATGTTAGACATTACCGCAACTACTCTTTTATATCGCAATTTGTACTTCATCAGCATCGATGCGTACGATTTTCAAATTATTCGCATCCATAATAATTACAGCGTAACTCGAATAAGTACCATAAAGAAGATTCCTAACTACTACCCTCTGAAATTATTACACAGGGTAACAGGAAAATGGTTGCAAGCTGCCTTAGTAGACCCAAGCACCTCTTCCACACTGTTATCACTTCCTCGTGCCAGCATCTGTTCTTCCCCCGCTAAAATCCTTTCTGACGTCGAGCCAAAGCGTCATTAGTCACCTGAAAACACAATAACGAATACGATACCCGACACATAAACGCTATTGCTTGTGTCCGCCATTATCGCATTTCTTTGACTCTTCGACTCAAGTGCTTTCACCGTGACAGGCGCCCCAAAGCTTTTTCTCCCCCTGGGACGCCCCCCTGGATAGACAACCACCCGAGCACACTTTGCTCCCCGCGGGAGGGACGCTCTACGTGTGTCCCCACGTCTTCCGTGGTGTGCTCGTCGACGGCAGAGCGAAAGCGAGGAAACGGGAATTCATTTTGTCGCAGAGTGTAGTAGGCGAATGATCGAGTTAGCTCGGGATGGCAGGATCCGCAACTCGATTATATTCTTGAGTATCCTGGTAATAAATACAAAGCGGCGCGTGCGAATCGTCCTCGAAGCAAACGTAATTTCATCGTACCGCTGAAAATAGCAATTTTCCATCGACAAGTGTCCCTCGATACGCGTCATTACCTCGGCAGCTTCGAGGCTTGCAAATTCACTAACCACCCGGGAAGAATTCTTCTTTAATTCAGCTGCGTTTCCAAAGTAAATACCGCTGGCCATTCTCTGCGAGCGTCCTCGTTGGCTTGTTCGTGGATTTTTAAATTATTTCGCTCATTATTCCAGCACTTTCAAGCTTCGTTTCGCCCGTCGGCTCATTCACAGTCTCTCCGACGACCCGGTTAAAGGTGGCTTCGTTTTGCAAAGACGTGAATGGATTCGTTAAAATTCGCTTGGCCGGGATCGGCAGCCGGGGAAAGCTCGCGGCTTTCGAAACGCTTCGGCCATTTGTATTCATTTGACGTTAATGAAAGGCTAGATTAGGGGCCCCTGGTTCGTGAACTTCTGGCGAGAGTTGGGAATTTTTTCCTCGACCGCAGCGCAGCTCTTCTTTACCGTTTCGTTCTTCCATGGACAAAGAATTCCCCGCCGCTGCATCGGCTCGTTGCAGACGAGTTCGCTGCATTTTAATGAATCATCCACGAGTTGCTGCGCTGCTGAGATTATTAACCGAAAATTCGTATTTAGAGGGAGAGCTGCGATCGTAATTAAACCCAATGGAATTTCCGAGACGTGATCTTTAATATTTTAGGGTATTTAGAGTTGATTAAGACTGGGGGTTGTTCGAATTATTAATCGTCTTTCAGTAGTGATACTGATGTATTTTATAACTACCAGAACCCTTCGAAGAGCAAATACTTAAAGAGAGATAGTGGCACTCTGAGTTTACTACTTTCGATCATCTTGTCCGACCAAAGTCAGTTTGAACTACTGAAATTTTAAAGCAGCTGAAGCTTCGCTTGAATTCGTACTTCTTCAATTCTCTGCATCCTATCCTGAAACATCCGAATTACAGCATCGTCCCACCAACCCCATCAAATTTACAAAAACCTTCTTCACCACCAAACGCTCATAAATTTGTCATTTTATCCAAATTTTGTGTAGGGGAGATGTACCGTGTGTGGCCATTGCACTGTTTTTGGCCATGTGCATAATTATCTTAATTTTAAATTGCTTGCAGATCATTATTATGTAGAGAATTTCACATCATAAATATTTGGTTTAGTGTACCGCTAGAAATATAAGGTTACATTTATTGCTTACAGGAAAAAATATTATATTTTTTAAGAAGTGGCCAAAACTGGTACAATACCTTAAAGGGGCCACAAATGGTGCAACCACCCTATCAAAGGGATTCCCGTTAATAATAATACCTAACTTCACACTTACATTCACCCCGCACAGCCAAGAAATAATCCGAAACGTTACTCCTCGCGCTAGTCTAAAAGCACATCAACACCTTCTTTTCACAAACCGTTTCCAAAATACAAGTACCAGTGTTATCTCGTCCCCGACCATCATATCGTTCGAACGCACCCGTGAACACCAAGCTCGTCCTCATGCCCGGAGCGTCAATCGAACATTGAATCCCGGATCAAACTCATTTTCCAAGATACACTTGATCACAAGCGAGCTATCAGCGAGTCCCATCAAAGCCGCCGATCCCTTTGGCCTCGCTCCGAGCAACGAAAACCCTCCACGGCTTGATATACATTCAAATTAATCCCGGCTCTATGGTGTATCGATACTTACCAGTCGATCGTCTCGTCCACCCTCGAACCTCGTCGTAGAATCCGCGGGAAACGATCGACCAATTTTCTCGCCCATCGCCGCCATTGTCGGCGCTCGACTATGCCCGAGGCCTGCTACCACCAACACCTTGTTCCCCCAAGGGGATCGGGATGCGAGGGTGGATTTCCATTCACCTGATGCTATTCAGACTTCTGATTCGCGGTGTCTGGCCGGGTCATCCTCTCCTGCGTTCGACGACGGTGGCTCGAGTGGATGGAGAACGGCAGGGAATCTCGAGATCGATAGTGCTGTATTCAGCGACGAAATCGGCTTTCGCAGCCGTCGACGCGAGGCGGCTTTAACGTCCGTTTCCATGACCACGGGCGTGAACGAGGCTTTACGTTTTCGCGAGCCACTTGGCTGCATCGCTTTCGAGCTCTCCGCTTAACAAGCCTGTCGTAGCACCACGGAACGTTCTTTTAACGGGTGCGAATGAGGAGTCGGTCGTCATTGTCGACACTAATTTGTGAATAGTTTGGTCACTTTTGGCTGACTCGTTTCGGGTTCTTCGGTATGGATGCTTGGTACCTTTGGTTCGAATTTCAGTGGCTCTCATTCGTGAGTTCTGTTCAGATTTGTTCTTGGGCTTGTGAAACTCTGGGAGGCTAGAAAGAAGCCACAAATGAGGGTTTCGGAAATGAGAGGGTTTTTGGTGGTGCTGTCATAACAAGAAGACTTGCCGCAAGGTGTCTACTTGGATTAAGAAATATCTTCGTTGAAATGGTGCTTGTTAAACTTGGAACGAGTTTTATGGGGAAATAGTGTTATTGGGTAACCTCGTTGTGGGCTTCGCAATGAGAGTTTTGGTTGAAATGGCGAGAAAGGTGAAGAAGATTATGGCCATCCCGACGGGGAAACCTTGCAAGGATCAGATGAACAATCCCATTTCGAGGATTCCTGCAAACGAACACACTTTTATCCAGTTTCTAGTTCTGCCTCGGAGCGCATCCTAAATTGCGTCGTACGTCGCGTCGGGTCGGTGGCTACGGTAGCGTTTCCATGGCGACTTTGAGCCGCTCGTGTGCGTGCTTGCAAGCTCGTTTCACCCCCGTAATCACCAGTTGCGTCGAGCATCCTCCTTACCCTGTGGTTGATTTCTCGATATTCCGTGCTTTCATGTAACTTACTTCATCCTCGTTTGACCCGTGACGTAAACCTCGAACGGAACTCTGCTTGCTCTCCTTTCCCCCGATCCACTATGGACGTAACATCCATCCTACGTCAAACTGATGAAGGATTGCCTTAAGGGCGCAGTGACGTTGATTAATTCAGCAATAATGAATCGGTTTAAATATAATCGACGCCTAACAACAACTCCTAGACTTCTATTCTGCAATAAAATTTCAAAGTCTCTGAATCGAACTAAATAGACTCCAACTTCTAATAAACTGTGCATATACTTAGATGAAGACTCAGCTAAGAATTAAAACTGAATTGTCTCGGAAAGTCTACGCGCTTCTACCGATATTTCAGAATAGGGACGAGAACGATAAGTCCCCTCGCAGAAGATGAAGAATCTTTATAAACCATCGAGTAAATAGATTTCTAGAATCGATAAGCGTTCCTGTTGACGGTCCCAAGAAAATTTCATTCACCACGATCGATCCGAGGATGCCGCAGAGGCGCACACGCACGCTGGCACACGTACGAGCCCGCAAAAAGTCCCGGTGACTCGGACTTATAACGCAATTGTGCGACGTTTAATTCGATAAATTAACCTCTGGTCCCGGTCGTCGCCGGGGTCCACGGGGGCAGAAGCGAGACGGGGCAAGTCGGGCCGGTTAAACCGCGGCAGGAAATCTCTTCAATCTGCCCTGATGCGCCTCGTTAACGAGCGTTTGTTTTCTTCCGTCGCGCTCGCCGTTTTTGCTGTCCTTCGCTTTCTTTCCTGCTCTTTCCGCTGCCCCTTTCACCAAACCACGTCCCTTTGTTCTGCCCTCTGACACCGAGCATCTTCATTCCGGACACTTCTCAAACTCGTCTCCCCTTCTCGCACTCTCCCTCTATGGAAGTCTGTTGTCTCCTCGGCCTTTCTTCCGACGCCATTGGTCGCGGATTCTCTTTCACGACTGCTCGTGTCGTTTCCTTCCCTTAATGCCCGTATCTCTGTCGTTCCTGCTACTTTCGACGCCACGGCAAGGGTGCTTCGAACGAGAAGCTCTGCCGCGCGGAGGTTCCCGAGATCTTCGGCTAGGGGGTTGAAAGTGGGACCTCGTTTTTCAAAGTGCTTACTCGACTTCCGCCTTGCGGCTGGGCATATTGTGCCTTGCTAGTAGGAAGACTGTGGTGGGGTACAGTTGAAGCGGCGCGATTAACGTCACTGCGCTTTTTCCTGGCCGAGGAAATTTCATTTTACGAGTGGAAGTTTCCGAGTGGAGGTATTAGTGCTCGCGATACATTGGATCACCGCTGACAGTAGGGAGTAAGCTGAATGCGAATTCTTTTAGATGTGGAGGGGATTTTATTTAAATGATGAATCGATGTAGTTTAGGTACTTACTGTGGCTGAGTAATATTAAAGAGGGATTATGTATTTGGGGGTGATTGGGTGTCCAAAATTTTTCTGGGTAAGGATTTGAAATATACCGAAGAATTTTGCAACACATGGAAGTTCCACTGCAGGCGTTTTTATTGTTGGTTAAACAGTAGAGGATAAAAAGTTACCACTTTTTTAATCCACTCTACCTTTATTACTTTGTAAAATTATCTTAAATTTGCAGCATGTGTATAATATACCTACATTTTCTGATAGAGAATTAAAATCTGTATAAAACCCAGTTAAAGTTGAATTTATTTAATTAACAAACAAAAGCCCTGCGGAACATCAAACAAAAAGTTAACACTTTTGAAAAGTAATAAAAAATATAATATTTTGTGGGAGTACCTTTTGCTTTTAGGGCGGCCTAAAAAGTTAACAAAAAATGTATCGCCTCGTTCGATGCCATATAAAATTTTTGTTCGTTAGTTAAATAAATTCAACTTCAACTGCGTTTTATACAGCTCTGAATTCTCCATCAGAATATGTATATTCAACACATGCCACAGTTCCCAGTGGATGCTAAAAAATAACAAAAATAAAACACAGCGAAAAAGTGATAACGTTTGTGTCCGCTACTGTTAAATATTCTGTTAAGAAATTGAGGTGTATCTTCGACAGCAGAGTACGTAGATGTATCGCAACGAACGATCACATGAAAATATTAAAAGTTAGTCTTCATATCCCATCCTCTATCGACGGCACGTGGCTGGAAATTCCTTTCAAACTCCGGCCTTTCTGAAAGTTGAACAGTCAATAAATTCTAGCAGCGTATGGAACGCTATACAGAAACGCAATCGGGGAATCAAAGAGAATTATCCTCGGTTGAAAACGTCCTTTCTATAGACGATCGGTTTCCTTTATCCCATGATCGTATCGAGCGTAGTCGATATGAAATACACCTTATACGATAGGTACGTGATAATATGAAATGCGCGTTATCGAGGATAAAGAGGAGCACCACCCTTGGATCCCCCGGTGTTCTCGAAACCTAATAAAACGGAGGAGTACTCCGTGAAACGATAAGGTTCTATACTTTATCCGTCGCTTTGTACATTAGCGAAATTAATTTCGGTGGCTGTGCTTGATAAAAGAAATAAAACGCAGCACGGGGGTTTGTTTGAGATATACGAGCGCAGAGGATATCCTTCCCTCGTCCTTCCAGATAAAAATGTATCCCGAGGAGCGTTCGCCAGGAAGATTGAAACTTCACATGCTTTATCGTTGCGTCACGGAGAAAAGCTTTCGTTCCTTTCGCCAACTTTTCATTAAACATTTACAGTGGTTTCACCTGAAACTTGGTAATTAAACTTCTCTGCTATCTGAACTCGAAACGGGAATGAAAAGGTGGGAAACTGAAGTTGTACATGTTTCTCGTTGTTTACTACCATTTTCGATTAAGGGAATAAAGTTGCTGCGATCCAAGTTATGAAACACTTAACGATGAAAATGGAGTGCATTTATGAAATTCGATGCATACGTGATTATTTCACTTAGAATCTTTAGAATTGCACTTTGTCTTCTGCTTGATCGATTTGTGATTAAATTTCCGTTATTGTATTGGCTTCTAAAAATTCTCCAAGAAAAAATATAGAGCATTTCGACAGGAATTTTTTAATTCTAATTAAAGATCCACCTTATGCGAAATTTTTCAGACCTTTTAGTAAATTATGTATACTTTGAGTTTCTTAAGGATTTTTCCTTGATATCCTATTAATAATCGTACGTATAATATCTAAATTTCAATACGTACCATCGTTTTCCCTTTACAACAACATTTACCATTATTTCCTACAGTATCATAAATAATTTCGACTAATCACACTCCCTTTCCAAGCGACGTCACTTTAATTGCTCCTTTGTCGTTTTCTGTCTGCAATAAAACGGTCTCCTCCCGTCCGATATTTTCCCGTCGCTCCATTAAAACGTCGACGAAGTATCGACTACAAAGCCGAACGTGTAGCAATATTGGCTGACAACATGGCGCATTTCAAGCACAGGAACAGAGTGTTTATCAACAATCCGCCTGTTGCGTTGAACTCCATCGACAGAGAGTTCCCTCTCGTCCGATGTGGTTCGAAACACTTTTGGCAGTTATTCTAACGAAAATATCCTGCACTACAGAGAAGAATTGATAGAAACAGTTACAAGGATACCAAGACAATCGTGCAATGTACTCCAAATAATCATGAGTGAATCGATCAACCTGTAAGTGAACAAAGCTTGATTCTTAAGAAAAAGTAGGTCAGAAGAAAACAACCAACAAAGTACCACCTTGATTTCTTCCTTACATACTCATTATTCCTCATCTTCCCTCGAGAAACATAAATTTCAACCTTACCTCATTACCCCAAAAATATACCCCAGCAGATCACATTAAATAATACTTCACTTAAACTCAACCAAACAGTCGTATATCCCTTAAAACCTACTTCACTCAATGTAAAAGCCGGCGAGAGAAAATCACGGGAGAACCATTCTCCAAGATAGATTCTCCCCAGCTGCATTGAACGATTCAGTTCAATCAGAAGCTGGCGGGAGCGTCGCGTCGGTACGGAGCACGAACGAATCTTTGCGATCCACTTTCGAAGTGCTCCTCGAGCCTCGCTTTCCGCCTAGACAAGTCATTCGTGCTCAAAGCTTTTCCGAGCATGCATGCACCTGATGTGCCTGCTGTACTTCGCACGCATTCCACTGGGATGCGTGCAGTTCGTGTCCCTTAGTCAGCTTGCTCTTTTTCGCGTAACCGAAGTTGATCGACTTCGTTGCGCGTGAATCTGATCGAACCAGTTGCACATGTATGTAATATTACAACGTTTCTAAATGATGACGCTGAGTGATCGAGGGCGACGATGCGTGAAACTGACAGTGCCGGCTTGTTCGAAGATATGTATTGCAGATCTTCGGGGTTCTCGAGGTGTTCGCGATGGGCGATGAACGCTGAAGCCATGTGAACACTCGTTCAATCTTTCTGGTTCAAGTTGCTGCGTTCGCTTATTTGTTTGTGAGTGGGCAATCACAATTTTGGCGTAAGTTGTATGGCTTTGGGTTCAAGTATAGTTACAGTATGTAAATTTATTTAGATGTATATGTGCTGAGATTTTTAAAAGTGAAGGATTTGTTAGGTTTGAACTTCTTCTGATAAAGACAGTTCCTTTGTTCTTATTCTTATTGAATTTCTAACAATGTGAATGTCGAACTGAATACCAACTTCTCAGCTTGAATCGTTGGTAAGGTCTTTTGAAGTATTTCATTCTGCGAATCGAAGGGTAATCTGCGATGTAGAATCTAGACCCCCTCGAGGAAACAAAGCCTTTTTATGGCTGTAACAATTAATTTCCTTCCGCAAGTTCCCATCGATTGTTCTTTTTCCACAAAGAATTCCTGTGGAAATTTAATATAGAGATGTTTGGTTTAATAACAGTTAGGGAATTCATCAGAATACGGGTACAAAGCTTCGCAGAGGGTTTTGTTAAATGTGCGCGAAATTCTCGAACAATTTCGTTTGGTTGAATATCCCCGGGATATTATTATAGAAAGGGGACGCGAAAGCGCACGTAAACTCGACGAATAATAATTTATCCGGACGCATTGAAGTGGGGAAAAAGTGGCGATGTAATTTTATGGTTTTTACGTGGCTAATAACTTTGAAGAGCTCGCTGTGTTTTGAATGCCGATGTTCACCACGAAATAATTAACGAGCAATTAAATATTCAAATTACTACCCTAGAGTGGCTGAAATGTGCGTAATGATAGGGTGTCGTTACGATCTGCCATTCGATTGTTAGCCTACGTGCAGCGGTACATGACGTTGACATATTCGAATTATACACCGCGTACACGCAATAGAACCCCGTCGAGCCTTAGATGAAATGTATTCCTTTGAACGCACCTACTCATTACCTCTCGATCGCATTATAATTACTCGCTTCGTAAATGACACGCACGTTCAGCCTCGATTCGTCTTCTACCTTAATGATTTTCAGCCGTCCTTTTTCTCGAGAATATTAAATGGAGACGCTGGAGACATTTATAGCGCTGAAGTTTATAGTCCGTCATTTTTCTATGTGCCGAACGAGCGATTTTATCTTCGTTTATTCCTTTATGTGTTTATTATAGAAGATACGAGGTAGGAATTATTGCAAACTTCAGTATCGCAAAGATGGATGAGATCGTTCGTATAACGCACAGTAATACTCATTAATATTCGCTTTATATTAAGTTGTATATTTTAATTCATAAAACTGCAAGTGGCACCGTGGCGTTTGAATATTTAATAAGATTAACTATGTGCCGTATCACAGGTATGCTGTCTTTATAAGGCAGGGATGATTCCTTCTTTTCTTTCTCGACTCTCTTCCCTCCTCTCTGCTTTTTCCTGTTCTAATGATGACAATCGATCGCAAGGATGGAAGAGTCGTTGAACTCAGCCTGACATTCCTGCACGAAAGGTTTTCACAACAGTATTGAAGATGCGATTGAAGCGATCTGTATCACGTCATTCTTACATCGAATTAAAACACTTCGTGGTTGGAATAGAATCACGTCAGGTTTCCGCTGTATTCGTTTTCTTCTTTATTCCTAGTGGATTGCAGTTTAAAAATCCTTTTCCCTGAGAACACGGTACACGACAGCTCGTTACGGCCAACTTTCTTCTTAATGATTTGCATTTATCCCCCATTTAAGCCCGTCTTCGCGAAACTTTCCTCCGCGTCGTGCGATTTTCAACCTCCCTTTCCATCGCAACGGGGAAAAACTTCGACACTGGTAATGTCCTTCGTGACGTCATCCGAAACCTTTTATGCTTGAAAATGTACAACGAGGTATTCTTGAAACTATTTGGTATCCAAGGAAACAACCCAATGTGGGTCAAAGCTGTAGCAAATATTTTTTATAACCTTTAAATTTTTAAATATAAGGGTGATGGATCACGGTACTAATCTCTAAACTCTCTATTATCTGAAAATGATTTTTTACTATAGATAACTGTTTCGAATAAAATAGGGGAAGAGTTGGTAATATGGACCACCTTTTATTTAAAAGAAAATGATTAATTTTAAACGTACATATTGCATCAACATTCATCAATAGTGTTAGCCAACGTTTCTCTTATCATGTGTCATTTCATTAGCGTTTAGGATATGAAATAACCTCCTCATTCCATAAACGTAGAAGTCATAGCCAATACATAGAAGGCACGGAAAAATTGCAATCTGAAAAGCAGCGAGTAAGTCACGCCCGTATCGTAAACACAGTCTACGTTCCCGTCCTTAACACGTGTGGAAGCACGGATACCAGCCTGCTACACTACCTATTTATCGATTTGACCCGCGACCAAGGTACGCTGCCTTTACGCTTTGCTGCACGCCGAAACTTTCTCGCCGTGAAATCACCTGCAAAATAGATGCTTAATCTTCCATGGTCGGGGAAGAAGGATTGCAATTTGCCAGATGAACCCCTAGAGACTTTGGGCGAGCCGTCCCTTGCGGCAGAGGGCGCGGAGGGGGTGGGAAGTGATCCCCTTTTCCCTCTCTGTCGATCCTATTGGAAGATTCCGGATACGTGTTCCCCCTGTGCTTCGCGGAGCGGAAAAGTCTCTTTCTTTTTCATTTCGAACACAGATGGACGGGGACCTTCCTCTTTTATTTTTTGACGGGAATATCCGATTCCCTTCTTGCTGACATTTTCGTCAGGGATCCTCGGCCGTGACACGTGCGAAGGAATCGAAGGATCTGGCTGTAACAGTTAAATGGTACCTTCCTTGGCCTTCGTACGAACTTCTTGTGGCTTCCAGGGGCTGAACTCGTAAGCTTGAATTTCGAGGCTAGGGGTTGAATATTCTTCCGTTTAATCGATATCCAATGAATTGAGTTCAGTGCGGTATGTTAGTTCTTTATTAGACGCTTTGGGCCAAACTTGCGCTTCTTGATGATTTTTCGAAATTTTGAAAATGTTTGGTGATTCTTGAAAAGTTTCTCAAGTGAAGGACGGGTTATTTTTCCTCGGAATTGGGCATTTTTGGGTATTTTGGGGAAACTATTGTGGCAAAATTTAAGTATAGTAAAAATTCTGTTATCTGAATGTTTCTGTCAAGAAATTACGCATTCTATTATCTGAACGGTATATTTCCTTTCGAAATTAGATACGTAATTTTACTCTCTACAACGATCAAAATAAATGCTGTTCAGGCTACTTTAGGATGGAATTAACATTACAAGCTTTAACATCTTATACATAATGACACCAAAGAGGACCTGTTGCAATAAAAGAAAATATACTTCAGTAGCTACAAAAGACTACTATAATAGCTAGTACGTCCATGTTACTTTTTATTTTTGGTATTGTCACTTGTATCATTCCTTCGAAAATCTAGAATAATTACTACGAGGAAAGTGAGTGTTCCACTATTCGAAATTTTTTTTATACGAACTATCATGTGCCCTTATTAATTCGGATAGTGGAGCTTCTACTATTTACATGACCCATTCTGGATAGATGGCATCTAAATGTTAATAGAGCAGAAATCTTTCAAAGTTACCATTTTGTGGGTGAAATACATGAAATAACATTAAATTTTTAGACACTCGAGCCACGATAGATGCAGATTATAAACTTTACCTATGGGAGAGTGGCAAATAAATTAACTGAAAGTGGATAATCAATTACTATTTTTTCTTTGATAAGACACTACACCTAAATTGCTCTTAGACAGCCGCAGATTAGTTGAAAGGGGATCGACATTTTTGGGAGGACAGGCAAAGGGATTTAAGTAAATTAAGCAGGGATCTTCTCTCCCTTCTTTTGTCTGCAAGCTTGTCCCGTTTGCCACGTTGAACCTGAGACGGTTCATTTCCTGGGGAAGGAGATTTCGCGCGATTTTATATTCGATTTCTGTGGCAAGCCGATCTGACATTTAGATGAGAAAGACGTTTCATTCAAGTGAATTTTAAGGAGTCTTCTGGGCCATCTGGTGATCAGATTTTATGATTCTGATGTTATTAGGTTCGTGCTGAAGTTTGGGGAGAACTCGCGCGAATTTTTCTGAAGTTTAATTTGAAATGAGAAGTTTTAAAAATCAGACTAAATTTGATTTAAAGAAGAGCTACTATTATTTTTGTTTTGCCATCCATTTAAACGTTTAAAAATAAACAAATAGTTAGTTTAGCGAACAACGTGATAAATAATTGGAATGTGTATCACTCGACGAGGGCATTAAATGCAATTCTCTGCAAGCTAATGTGAACCCATTGAATCCGTTCGAACGATCTGAATAATTGTTTAAAGGATTCGGGACCGTTGATTTGCCCGATGGAAATGTGATTCGTCACGTTTCCACTATATCAACGAGACGACAATTTCGTCCTCGCTTTGACATGCTTCCTCTGCAAGTATTTTCATTCGTGGACGGTTTTCCAGCGTTCACTTCAGTGCAAGTAGGTTACATTCTACATGCACAATGAAATATTAAAGTAAGCCACAAACGAATTTTAATGAAACAACCTGTACTTCTTGATGAGAGTCGCTTTTTCCTCGTGTCGTACATACTGGCTCAAAGAAAATTCGAGATTGCCTTGAATACTCCTCTTTATTTCTGAAATATATATACACATACATATATTCGAAACAAAGGAAGGTATAAAGGTCTGCACATCATCTCATGGGATCATGGAAACGAGATCAAATGTACGACGGAAGTACCTACATTTTCATCTTCCTCGATAATTCTACCCCGTTTGTTCATTCCCTTTCGTTGGAAAGTCCAGAAACGATTTTTCTGGGACGTTCTTGTCGATGGTCGCAGGAAAAAGAGCAGAGCAGCGTGAAGAGCCCTCGCGACGTAAAATATGCTGGATCGGAAGCTTTAATTCTTCTTTTACGTTTTATGGTATTCGATGAGAAAGTGAGTTAATAACTAAGTTTTTCATCTACCTCTCTGCAAGACCCAAAGATTTTTATAGGAATATAATTCAGCTTGCCGAGGACGCGTGTATCGATTGGCATTTCATGATAAAATTCTTCGAATATGATTCCCTTGAAGACAAATTCCTGTTCGTGAAATTCGTGGAAGGGTTGGAAGCCACTGAAACATTTTTAAGTAACACGTGTTTGCAAAGCACTATACAATCTCGAGTAGTTTTAATATTCTGATCGAATTAGTATTATGTGAATTACCAGAACATAACAAATTCGTTTTATGTGTTGAAGAGATGAGCTACTCAAAGTAAATTTCTCGTCTGTAATGAAAATACCACGTCAACTATCAGTCATCAGTCACTTCAACTTCAAAAAATTCAGATCACGAATACCACACAGTGAAAGATTCTTAACACGTTCCATGCATGGGTCACTAGTGACCCACAAAATTTACCATGAAGTGAAACTTTCAGTCTACCTGTCAAAATCAAAATAGAACCAAAACAAGTCTCAAATCATGGAGAATATAACACAAACACTATTTTCCAATAATTGAATATCACAATCTACTATTCCCACCACAAAGAACTAAATTTTCATCGCAAACCACCCCATTCATCCCCGTATCCAAAAATAATACTCCACATATTCAGGCCCAGCTCGATCCATTTTTGCCAAATTACTCCCTTCATTTATAATACACATATTTGAGCTTTTTGATAACCACACTCCGAATTTTTATTCATAGTTTAAAACATTTAGATATAGTACCTACAACTTATCATATTTCATTTGAAACTTTATTTCAAGAAATGCCATTTTGCGCCCCTCGCCAACTTTATGCCTCAGGCAGCCGTTTAAGTTTGCCTATATCATCATCCCTGTGGCAATACCCATCAGCCAACATACCATCTCTATAACCTTCGCCCTCGGCTAATGCTCAGCCGAAACGTACGAACCACCAGCTTGATTGAAACACATTTGAAGCCAGCTCCCAGATCGAATCGATCGGAAGTGCCATCGCGGTAACCGTGAGCATTCAGCTCGATACGCGACAGGCAGTTCAGCATTATGATTAGTCGAGCACGCAGAATTTGTCTCTGGCCGTGCGTGGGCGAGAAATACGGCCCCGTAATTGCGGGCGGCTCTCGTTGGTAGCCACAAGCCAGCACGCTTGTAAAACCAAGCCCGATGCTGGAGGATACGCGATCGATACCAGGGTTACAACTGCAGGTACAAGGAGCGACCACGGACGTAGACGAAAAGCGCGAGGATAGCCAGAAGACGTCCATGTGCGATACGCGCACGTGAAACGTCTGAATAATGCATGAGATTCGCGTAATAAACTGGTCGACACCGACTCGCGTGCACTCCGCGTACACGGGATTGTGGGTGGAATTCGTCGGCAGGAATCGAACTCTTGCAGTTTAATTGGTTCTAGTGGCATAACAGATTTGATTCTCCTGGAATTTCAGTTTGGACGATGTGCATTTAACCGTGATCAATTTGATGCTGACGCGGGGGTGGTTTATGATGTTATTATACATTCCTCTGTTTATGTAAAATGTTGGGTGTCTTTTGTGGAGATGACTGATGGGATTTTATGTATGTAAATAGTTGGTTTAGGTACAGGAAAAGAATTCTATGTTATGGTTACTTCGGTATAGAATTAGGATTGTTATTCTGGAACGAAGTAGATATATTTTTATTTTTGCGTGAAAATAGTACATTTTGTCGAATTACGCCCAGTATTGGATGTTCCCTCGGTTTTGCTCAGGTTATACGATACTCCGCAAGAGGATTCATGCGCGATATCTTGTTAGTGGATTCTGGAGTCAATTTCTGAAAAAAAAAACGGTGGAAAAAAGAACTGACCAATCGGATTGCTTTGATGCAATTTCACGTTCGGATTTTTCATTTGCCGGAGGAGCTTCGCAAATGGAATATGTCAAAATTTGGCCAATTTTTCAACCCCGCCGACCTGCTGGCGTTTTCTACAGAAAATTTCCAATAAAATCGTGCGTGGTCTGGTCGAAATAGTTCCATTCTGCTTTTTCTGCGTGTTGCAGAAAATACATGTTCCATTAGTGAAAACCCCCCAACTGATTTGCAGATATCGAAGGTAGTAATCTCGAGAGAAATATCATTCAAAGGAATATTCGGAGCGAGCGAAACTTGGAAACGTAATCGCAATACGTACCGCTCATTAGTTAATTGACAAACTACATCACTGTTCCTATGGGAACTGGTAACGTTTGCCACGATATCGAGGATTATCCATTCTTGAATTATGCCCATCGATCGCTGGCGGTTTTCACAAAGCCGTCAGGAAATTAACATTGCAAATTGAATTACTGTACTCGATGCTACAAAAGATAACTACAGCCATCGGTCGACATCATTCTCTCATCGATTAGAACAAATTGGTTCTCGAAATTGCTTGTAGACCCTTCGTATTACAATAAAACCCTCTCAAAGCAGTCTATTTCACTGCCGCTATATTAACAAAAAATTAACCCCTAAGTAGTAATTAAAACACAACTTCTTTAATATTTCAAAGGAACAAACAACAACGTAGAGAATAAAGTGATCTATAATAACCAGAAATTAGTCGACAAATAGAACATTGAACCAAATACACCAAAATATTGTGGGCACCCCAAAAATTTATCTAATTAAATAAACAAGACCTTCAACGTCTCCATTAATATCCACCCTAAAATATACTCAATTTTAAACGATCACGTGCTGACACAATTCGTGCATCCAGCAACGGGCTGTTTTATCTTACATCATTGATGTATCGACGCAAATTGATGTCAGTTTTGGTGAAATCCTGAATCGCGAATTGACGAAACCGTCACGAGATCAGGTGAATATGGGGGGCGACGGGTGGACACTGCAATAATTTATCGAGCGAGCAGAGTCACGAGCAGCGTTTTCGTGCTCGTTTAATTGCACCGACGCAGTCTGCCTACAGGAATATTATTATAACTGACAGCAGACAGATTTTAATTGGACAGCCAGCGGCGGCCGGTTATCCCGGATTTTCGACGGGTGTTTGACTTCCTGATTTCGGCCTGGGTGGAAATCAGTCCCGTTTAGGCCACGACCAAAACCATGGAGCTTGATGAAACCATCGCGGTTTTGCTCGCGACTCGTACACATTTATCTTGGTTAACGAACTTTCCGCGGCGACACACGAAATATAGGAGTTATCGAATTGGCAAGGCCGAGAGTCCGCCGAATGCCACTTTGAAATCCATCAGTGGATCGGGAATGAATCGCTCCGGTGGGACTCGGGAAAGTAAAATGCTTTGGTTTCAATCGAGGGATAATCTGCTCGCAGTCGAGGGGGGAATTTGTTTCCAATTGTTAATTCTGTTATAGTCTGTCGAACCTCTTGTAGCAATTCCAAGTCAGTAGGGAAAAGTTTAAGGGGTGTAACTCTTGTGACTTAATTGAATAGGAAGAATTCTTCTTGGAAGAAACTTAGGTTGGAGAGACATTTGTAGAAGATTGTCGAATGGTTATTGAAGTATTTATTAATTTAGAGCTGGTTAGCATTGACAGATTAATATCTGCTGTCCAGAATCATTTGTGTAAGAGAGTTCAAAGTAGAACAAAGTGGATCATTTTATTTTTTAATCATATTCCCCTCCGAAGGCGAAATTAGTATTAATATTGATCTATACGTTTAGATATATTTAGAATCGATTACCTCAGCCTATTTCATGAAATCAAACTTGAAGAAACACGAGCGAATGTTTCAACAGGTCCATACTTTCGTCCCATCGAATATACATATTTCACCGAGAGAAATGGGAGCTTCAATTTTCCACGCGTTGACGGCTTAATTATCTGCAGCTTGGATAACTGGAAAAAGCTGTAGAAGGCAGCAAAGGATAGCGCAGTAGAAAAGGAGAAGCTCCACTTGTTTGCACGTTCCCTTTTGCGCCAGGAAACGATTTTCTCCGCAGGTACGGAGAAGAAAAATTCCTGTCGACTATTTCTTTGACCTACCCTCGATACACGTGGCAATCGATACGAGACACAGTAATTGGCGCAATTGTTTCATACCCTCTTGTCAAAATAGAAGTAATATTTCCGAGCATATCCAAAGTTCATCCCTTCCCACAATGCCACCATGCCGACTCGTTCGAAGATAACGATTCGCCGGTTTCTCGCTATCAGTATCTTTCCTGCTTCTAATCGTCTCCACGATGCAACCAGTTTGCAGTTTTATGATACCCTCCGCAGAAAACTGGCGCAAATTATTTTTCATCACACAAAGTAGTAAAAGCAAATTATTTGCTAGGTGGTAGAGGAAGCGAATTGTATCACATATAACTGAACACGGATTAATAAATTTGTATTCACTGTAATTTCGCGAAATTTATTGCAATCGCGTCCAGTCACAGCCACGCGACAAACCAACCCCCTGAAAATGAGGGAAACAGCGATCTTGCTGCGATTACTGCATTGTTTACAGGCTGAATAACAAGGGGCATGGGGAAGAGGGTCAAAGGAAGTTCCGTGACGATTTTGATTAAAGTATAATTATCGAGGTCGTCTCCAAGACGCCTCTGGTGTCTGCTCGAAGAAATCTCGTTACGGAGTCTGTCGCGATATTTGCGCCTCCCTGTAATTGCCGCTTCCGTGGCAACAAACCTCCTCGCTGAGCCCCGAGACGGTCTGTCGTTAGCGACAACAGTAAAGTATTACATTCGTGCATATCAACGGTGATTAAATCGACGCTGAATCTGGAGAACTTCCTCCGCTTCTTTAATTAAATTCGAAGGAAAACTGCGAAGTTGCTGGCTTTGGAAGGGTAGCCATTTCCAATAGAGCGTTGTTAGGGCTCTTTTAAACAAGATGATGCTGGAGCTCACTACTTGGAAATATTTATTCCATTACGATAAAATGATTCGTATCCAACATATTTTTAAAACAAATAAATTTTGCAATATAATTCTCTATTACTAATAATAAGAGAGATATAAATGACAATATGTTTAATATTAGAGAGATGCAATAAATATTCCCAGTGTATATTCACTTAAGAGTTCGAAAATAATAGAGAAATATGAGGGAAAATGAATAGAGAAATAATAGAGAATAACCGAGAGAATATGTGGATATGTTAAAAATACTGGTTGAAAAGCATTAAAGTGTCTCGCGTGAAAAGGTCCTCACCGTAAAATACGAGCAATGCGAATGAACACTGAAGTAGCGAGAAATATATAAATCTAGAGGAAGATACAGTACCACATCATAGGCAACGCGATAAAGCCGCAGGCTCGTAAAATAAACTTAAACCTGGACGGTATAATTCATTATCAGTCTTGAAGCCTATTAATTTGAAGTTATCACCACGAACTTTAAAGATAAGCCAACTACGTCCATATCTTAATTAAAATTTGCGGAAACCCAGTTCCTCACACTAAATACTATCGCAATTGATCATTCCTGTCACACTTGTCATAATTCTCCAACAGCTAACACAGGCTTCGCAACCTTATCGCGTAAAATATCGCTCTCATTTAGGGACGAATTATCAAAGGTCGCCTGTCACGAGAATAGCAGACGCGGCGCTACCAGGGGAAGGTATCCGGACGGTTGGCTCGTTCCGCGATAAAATTTATCAGGGGCTGCTGCTCGTCTCAATTTTATCGGCGTGCGTGCAATAAAACGAGACTGTAAAACGTGAATCCTCGAAGGGGGAGGAGGAGGTAGGAGAGACGTCTGTACTACTTGTCCCGTGCCCGCATGCGACACGGCCTGTCGTGCGTTGAATTTAATGTGGACGGGTACCTGTGCCCGGAATGAGAGTGCTACTGCCTCGTAAACGGCGTAATGCACTTAAAACCGCGCCGACATGACGCGCGATCCCGCTGGAAATTCGTCGAATCTCCGGATATCTGCCGGCCCTTGCAGACGGCCACTGCCATGTTGTACCGGATCGACAGCACCGGTGCAATTGCATTAGCGCGTTGCCGGGACACAGACCTCCGCTAGCCTGAAACAGCCCCAACGTGCCGCGAAGATTGAGTCGTCACAGGGCCACCGATGCCTCCGCCAAACACGCTTAATTGACATCCTTCCATGGACCGATAGCGATTCGATTCGATTCGAGATTTTTCCGTTTCTAGCTCGACTTCGAAAGCTTGCAATCTTCGAGGCACGTCTGGACATTGAAGCGTAAGGTACAGCTGTAAGATTCTCAGATAGCTCGTATAGTTTGACTGGCGGGTTATACTGCTTATTGCAGCTCACCTTGTTCTCTCGTTTCGAAGTCTTCACTTTGCGTTGAAAGATGAGGGAGACTAGAAAGAAACGCGTGGGCTTGACCGTTGCAATTGGTACAAAGCGATCGAAGAAGCTGGAGGCAGCGTCTGTTCTGAAAAACTGTCAAACTGCAATTCAGACGTGGCTGAGGCGACAGGATGAGGAATATCATTCAATTTAATCGTTTAAGAATAAACTCGCCCGTGCATATACGCGGACGAAGGGATCGGCGATAAGCAGAGCATCGTTTCCTCTAAGAGGGAGCAATAGGTAGGCCAAGGATCGCGGAGGAGATCCCTAACTACACTTCTAGACCGACATAAACAAAGTGGTATAAGATTCCGCGAGGAGAATCAAACGCTCCACGGATTGCTGCGAAAAGCTAGCCGTAAATCCATAGTTTATGGACTTGCGGGATCTCCGTTGCCACGCGACGCAGTGGGAACGGGCTTGTTGGAAAGCTACTTTCTTCTAGCAACACCGCGAGAGTTTTCATAAAAACGGGAATAGTCGTGGGAGTGGGATAGGGCGCGTTAAATGAAGCCCAGTCTCCGTGGTGTTTCCCTCAGGTAACTGCCTCTTATTTCCGTCACTGCTGGTTCCATTGCGTCGTGCACCTTCCTCTTGCGCGTTACACGCGTTTCCAGGCGCTGTTAAAAGACGTCAGACAGCGGGACTGTAGCGACAGGGCGTTTAGACGGAGCGCGTGGGCGTTGAGGTCGTCTTGGCAGCTTCCTTCGTTCCAGAGACGAGGCGATCGCGCGACGGAAGTGGCCCGCCACTGTCGGGAGGATGTTACAATTAATGCTGACCGGGGCTCGTTAGCACGTTTCCTTTTTCCCTGAGTCATCCCGATGGAAGTCATCGTCGAAGAGAGCTGACGAGCATGCGGGGAGGAAGACGGATTACCGAGGCACGAATGATCGTCTGGACACGGTTAACGGTCGCGATAATGTTTGGGGAAGCTGTCGATTCGCTGGACGCAGCATCTCAAGAAAAGTCTTCGAGGCTGGAAGACTAAAGGCGCTTCTTCGGCATTCAATCGAAGGACATGGGTCCAAATGATCGTATATTCGTGTTAATAGGGGATGATGATTAGTTTGATTACGTGTCATGAAGGTTTTCACGCTATCTTTGTAATTATAGGAATTTTCTGGTGTAGGGGAAAGGTGGGATAGTTGATCACAGTTTTGCTTTTTTATTAAAATAATAATAATGGTTTGCTTTGATGGTATTTAATTATGTAAGTTGTGATTATTAGAGTATTCTCAATATATTTCTACCAATGTGAGAGTTCAAAACTAATTTTAATGACTGAAATTAAACATTTTCTGGCAATGATATTATGCACAAGTATCCCCCACTGAAGGGGAGACTTGATCAAAATGCTAGGAAGACTTGATCAGTGAAGTTTAAGAGTAAATAACACATTAACTTTCTAAAAAATATTTATTATCTTAGTCAATAACATGAAATATAAAGAATATGATAACAAGAAAATAAATTATAAATTGAAAGAATTACTGAAATAATAAAACCGAAGAATTAAGAATTTTTAGATCTTTTGAGATTAAATTTTCGAAAAATTCAAGCGCATGGAAGAAGTATTTTAAGGGAGTTTGAGGGTTGAAAAAGAGACACCCAACTGCCACACGACGCGGCTCGCAGGGACTGAAACGGAACGAAGCGAAGGGGGTGGTTTCACAGTTAATTAGATATCGAGGAACTGGGTCGCGGTGGAAAGCATCACGAAAGTGTGACTCCAAAAGTGTTATTCCAAGTGTTTTCTTCCCCCGTTTTGGTTCGTTTCGGGAGGCATTACTGGTCCATGTAATTTGCATTCGAGCAAGCGTTCCACGTTTCGCTGTATCCTGGACAACACCTTGCTTAGTGGATTTTCAATTTTGCGGTGGTTTCGTTGGCCCACGTCCAGCTCTGTTTACATCGTTCCTAGTTCGCTGCGAATAATTAAGTTTCACGAAAAATGAAACGCAAGATGCTTTCTCGAATACATCGGTGCTCTGTTTTATGGGCGACTTCATCCGAGCAGCGATGCTGTTAGAACGCGATTGCTTGGTGGGTTTACGAGCGTTATCTGTCATCGTAGCTTCGTTACTCGACCATTTTACGGACTGCCTTTTTATGTAGCATTTATTGCTACTGAAACGGTGAAAATGCCGATGGCCACGAACTGGGGCGCAACACGTGCCTGTGAGCTACGAGTTCGTGTTCGCGAGCACGTTTTACTGGCAGAGGGACTTCATATTCGGTTATTGAAGACGTTTTAAGTCAGCTTTAACCCTCGGTTGTTACACTGGCTCAAAATGACCCACAATTCTACTTTCAGGTAAAATATCTTTGAGGCATCATTGAAAATGGTATCTACTACTGTTTAATCATGATAATACTTTACGTGTTAATTTTCAAAGATGATAATATATTCTACAATCTTCAAACTTTATCTCAGAATTTTTGCGAATTAATTTAACAGATAGTTTTTAAATAGCAGCTGATTGAAAATTGGCTTGGGTCGAGTCGATCTATTGTGACAACTACGTTTGAAAAAATAGGTGTGACAACCGAGTGTTAAGTACCTACATTAGTTTGAAAGAACGTAATCCCGGGCAAGAAACAGGAAGACTGAATAACAAAAATATATTTTTACACAGACTTCAAAATACACTATGTATTTCAACAAGATTTTAATTTCGTGTTTAATTTCTTCCAAAATATCTCTGATTTTCCATTCACCGCTCATCATTCCTCATTTACTAATTACCAAGACCAAAATCTATTTTTTAAATTACAAATCATTATCCCCCAAAATCCCAAAGCAGCTTATTCCACATAACATTGGACATCGCCAATCCATTCAGAATCAGCCGCGCGAAAATGAAATTCATTTCTTCTCAACGGACACGTTGGAAAATGTGCACGCAGCAGGAGCATTGCAGGCGGAATGACATATTTAATATAGTCACCGATCCACCAGCTAATATTGACATCGATGTTTGCGCAACTGTAACAGTGTTTGCAAAATCACGCCGCGCACACACGGCGGCGTATTAAAATCCCCAGCTGTTTGAAGCGAATTGCACGCGTTCATCGACGAGCAATCCCCAGTCTCCTCTAGCTTTCGCCAAACAGGCTTTTCCGATCGATAAACCCCTTCCTTTTCCCCAGAAGGAAATCCTCCCTTAGGACGAACTTCCTAGACGAGCGCTTGGCATAACTATTTCGAAAATCCAACTTGAAAATCGTGTTTGTTGTTTTTTGACACGAAATATTGCGCACTCGAGGGCTGCGCCCGTGTATTTCAGCGCACGGGTCGTTGGAAATCCGGCTTTAATCCCGCCGGGGCGATCTAAAAGGCGATTTTTCAGGATTAAAAGTCGGTGGCAGTCGCAGTTGCAGGTTGCAAGCCGCGTTTCTATTGGCCACTGCCAGGGTGCATCTGTGTGTTGTCGATACTGATTGGTTTACGGCGTTTCCACCACCCCATCGTTGCTCCTCCACTTCCATCCCTTCCTCCATTCGTGCAGGTACGGTAGGTATGTCCCGTTTGATTAGCCGATATCGCTTGTCGATTCTCCGAATGTCGACTTACGAATTACGTACTCGGTGTCGAGGAAAATTTCAGGCTCTGCTTTCGGAAATCACACGAGCTCGAAATTGCACGGTCGTTTCGACGAGAAGTGAGGTTTCGCGCTAGATAAGAGGATGCTAATCGTGCGATAGTATCGTTGGGAATCGATAGTGGTCATACCTATAACGAGGAAAGTTTTGAGCGACGTTTCGAGCGCGTGTTTTCAGGTCGGACGATTGTTTTGGCCGGGAACAGATTTTGTAGACGATAAGGCGTTGGATGCTATCGGCGAAAGTGTTTCTTACATGTTCCACCGATTTGAATCGGTGCGAGCTTGGATACACGATACGAGTTCGAGATGGTGTTAAAGTGGTAGGAGAGTTCTTGCGTACCACGGTTTCGTGCAGATGGGGCGATAACGTGGGTGGAGATATAAGAAACGATATTACGGACAAACCTATCACACTGAGCAGAGGGTCTCTAGGTAGATTAATTATGTTCTAGATCACGATAGCGATAGCGTATTTTACAAATGGATAGCGTGGCGGGCAGTGGTGTTGTTTGTTACAATTAACATTCAAATGACTAATACTTGACTGCCTTTATATTAAACTAGCTGACCCATTACCCGGTTCCACCCGGGAATTATTATTATTATTATTTATTATTATTATTATTATATTTACGGGAAAGCCCTTTAGAATATATATAGTACATTGAAACAAAGATAAAAAATCCAATAACAAAAACGAAAACGAAATAGAAAAACAATAACAAGAAATATACATAACTTAAATTAGATTAAATTAAATTAAATTAACAAAAAATATATAAAAAAAGAAAAAACACTACAAAACAGACAGAGCACCACACAGATTGCTATTAAAAGAGTCTCGTTAGGAGTTGGGTCCTGAACGACGCGAGGGAGTCGGCGAACAGATCTATCTCCGCTGGGCATTGGTTCAACTCCTCCATTGCCCGGTTTATGGGGTCGACTGCGCAGTGTCGGTAGATTTATTTTATTATTTTAGATAGGATACTTATAAATAGCCTATAATCTAATCTAGGACGTACTTAATGTATATTCAAAATTTCATTGAAATCCGTTCAGCCATTTAAGCGTGAAAGAAGGACAAACAAACAGACAACGTTTCACTTTTATATATTAGTAAGGACTAAACTCACAATCAGTCCCAAGAGGGGTCGGTAATTCTAATTTCCCGCTAAATTGCTGTTTTAGTACAAAAAGCAACTTCCACTCTTTATTCCAGAATATTCTTTTCGACGACCAGGAAGCTCTTTCTCCCACGAAGACGTCTCTATTTCCAGGCCAGTCGCAACGCCAGCTTCGATCTTCGCGTCGATGCGCCTGACGCGCGCCTCATTCGATTGTATCCATCAGAGCGAGTGTCTCGTCACGTTATCAAGTGAGAATATGCCCGATCCAATTAAAACCCTGGTCCCCTGTCTTCTCCTCGGTGACGTGACAGCACCGCTGCAGCGTCAATTTTCATGCAGATCTCACGCGGGGCGATTTGGAAACCCCTTTGGTCCGAAGCCGAGTGCTTCACTTTCTCGAGCAGACATTGATCAGCAAGAGGTTTCCTATCAATTTTACGTGACTCGTGCCGTTTACGCGGGCCATCGAGGTGACCGAGGGTGAAGAATCAAATGGATACAATAACCGATATTAACACCATTCCTACCGACACATTTCACGTCATTTGACCGGTCGCGTTAGGTAAGACAGACTACAAATTTTTCTCAGAAAATAAACAATAAAACAAGAAGTGAATATTCAAAAATGTATTATACGTATATTTGAGGCAAAGTCGTGAAGTTTAAAGGCGATTCAATTACGTTGTATATAGGAAATTCTAATCGATATTTTAAAAACGGTCTTTTTGACCGGTTCGTGGTAGGAATAGTGTTAAAATCGTCGATTTGGAACGAGGAAAGGCCTCCAACGGGGATGTGTTCGATCTCTTTCCTTCGAAACTTCAGTGCACCGTGGATCAAGGAGATCGCCGATGGTTCCGAAGTCTTAGAGAGTCGATAGAAAAAACGAAACGTGAAAAACGTCACCCGTTTGAAACCCTTTTTCATTTCGCCTGGCGTCGGCGTATTTCCACGTCGATATTTTCTGGATAACATCAAAAGTATCGTCCCAGAGTCCCCTTGTATTTACTTTGAGAATATCCAGCTGGAAGTTCGCTTTGCTCAAAACTTTCCCCCGAGAAGCGATGTCTTAGAAAGTCCTGATTGATTTAAGGGGCATTTTTCAAGTCCCTGCGTCGTTGATAGTGTTAGGGTGCAGCAGATCTCTCCGGTATATCCGAACACGGATAGATTGGAAACGATGAGGCGACTAGCCGCGTGGATGTTGAAATTAATTCAGCCACTTTGAATTAATGGCCGCCACGAGTGCAAATGGAAATCGCTGAATATCCGTGTAACGTCTCTATCAGTCCAAGCGAAACTGTATATCGCTGTTATTGTTGCCTCCATTATTATTATTGCTACTCGTGTAATCTGGTCGCGTTGGAGGCTTGCGGTGACAGCTGCGGGGGCGTTTATGGCAGTTTGCGGCCGCGGATGTCGTGGACTAGGCGAGATTTTCCATCGATTAAAAGTTACTGCTGGCACGACGATAAATTCCGCAGAAATTGCCCCCCTGCTCTACGAGTGTTTCGTTCAGCTATAATCCTGGGCCACGTAATACCGGTCCTGAGACCACTTAAGACACTCTCCGCAGATAAAGTTCGCGTCGGGGCTCTGTCGAATAACGCTATCGACGCGGAAATAGGTCTGCTACTGATATTGGTACTGGAAATAATGAAATTTAATTGAGATCGTTCGTCGTTTTTTGCAATCTCTTGATATATTGTTCTTGACGGACATTTTGAGAAGTCACAGTGCTCGGGTAGTTAAATAGTAAGGTTCAGGAATTAGAAATGATTTATCTGTTTGAAGAATGTGGCATTTAGAAGCGATTAATCTCGCGTGATAAAAGGTTGGACTTTAGACACCGTGGAACTTGTACCTTCTGAATCTCTCGAGTTGTGTTATAATCATTGTACGGTACTGGAAGTTTTTGGAAGTTTGGTAGTAATTAAATATCGATAGAAGAACCTTCGTACTTCAGGATTGGTTAATATTATTATTTTCAACTGCTTGAATTGAGCAATGAATTCTCTTGAGCATAAAGTTCTCGTGAATCCTCCAGTTGCGCGAATTTCCTCAACTCGACACTCGCAATTCCGCGGTGTCTCGGATTCGGAGGGTTTATTTTGCCCAACGTCACGCGTCTTCGCTTTTCACGGAAGACCGTCGAGCAGAGTGCGGCTTCGCGCCAGCGAAAAAACCAAAGGACTTATTTGCTTTGTCCCGTGAAGCGAGGGAAGCAGAAGCATTTGAGATTTCCATGCAGTCTGGCAGAATTTGCTGCGTCCGCGTCCGTGCGCAGGCTAAGTCTGGAAAGGAGTTTCAAAGCGGTTTATAACTTGACGAGAACGTCATAAATATACTGCCGGCGCCCGTAGATCTTTGCCGACTGACGCAAGGCGTTGTTTGAGGTCATGGGCTAAGGGCGAGACAAAGTACGCCGGGAGCTTTTAATTTCCACCGGCGGCCTTAGGCAAAGAAATCGTAAATTCCCTCCGGCTATGCCTCACCTGGGCGTGGCACACCTGAAGGGGAAGACGAAATGGATTACGAAGAAGTTTGACATCGATCATTTCTCTAGCTGTGGGAATCCTTGGAAACTGTCGAAGTCGATTTTATTTTCCTCAGAGTTTTCTTACTTCGGGCACAGTGCTGGAAATATTTATTGTGTCACTCGAATATTAAACACGCTAATACATATACGTCTGTTATTATTAGTACTAAGAGAATATTATTGCAAAATTTATTAATTGTCAAAATGTGTAGCTTATTATCTTCAATTAGCTTCAAGAAATCAATGAAGGATGTTGAGTTATGCTATCTATATCAGAGAAATGTCGTAGAAACTGCCACAATTTTTCCCACAACTAAATTTCTTGCCCTCTTTAGTTAAAATGTCCTATCTAGCATTTTGAAACAACCGAGAAAACTGAAGTTTTATCATTTGCATTTTACATGGTACCGTCCTTATTTCCCTTCATTCAAATTAAAACATGTTGTCATTATTTCGTAACAGCCTAACATAATAAAGAATTTATAATTTCGACCGTATTTTTAGAATATTAAAAACCAACAAGTGATATCAGCGCATAGGTTCGGTCATATAAACAATTAGTAAAAGCTATTTTGCAATTATGTATTCGACGTTTCGGTCTATGATTAGCCTAACATAATTTTTTGTAATAGGTATACCAATTAATTAATTTTTTTAGACAAGATATTTTACCATTTGGAAACAAGTTAGGTTAAATACGTTAGACTGTTTATAAATATTTACGAAGCACGTAGAGTTTTCTAACTTTACTTAAAAGATAAAAGACCTGTGGAACTTGAAATATTTCAACATATCTCAAAAAATGAACAAATGTTAGATAGTACGGTTTAACTAAGCATGGCAGATTTATCCCGCAATGAAAATCAACAGAAAACACATTTTGTCCAATACTTCAGCCATTTTCAGACTAAAATCTTCGAGTGCAGTTTCTTGTCACAGCCAGTTCTTCCTCGACTCGTGTTGATCCACTCCTTTGAAACTTCGCACAGCGTTTGAAGCTCGTTACCTACCTTTTGCACATTACACCCCTCTGTACGCTGCTGGAGCAGCATTCTTCGCTGACTCCTCGCACTTTTTGCCACGTTCGCCCGGTGTTGCTTAAATTCTGCAACAACCGACACTTTGCATACGCTGGCCGGCGCGAAAGTTCAGATGCTGTCTCGCGCACCCTGTAATCAATTCCCCTCTCGCTCGACAGTCGAAAGTAGTAAATATCACTTTTCCCTCTCGCCGAATGTACCACTGACAGCCCACCACGCGCCAGGACGTATACTTACCGTGATATTTCAAGTTCAACCAGCAGAACCCCGACATTTGCCAAACGAAATTATCGTGGGCCATCCCCGGGGCCCCCTACAATTCGTAATCAGCACCCCGAGTTTCTCGTCCCTCTTCACTCTATCCCGGGCACGGTTATTCCCCCCGCCTGTCCGAAAATTAAATTGCCAATGTTCCATGAAGAAGAAACGCGAATTGAAGAGCCCTTTGACTCTCCTCCGCGGGGATACCTCATTAAACGGGATCTGTGTCTTCTTTGATCATCTTAGGGATCAGAAAAGAGGAAATTGAAAACGCTGCTCTGGCAGATTCGCGGGGAATCGAGGCTGGCCGTGTCTCGAGCTCAATGGTAAATTTATTAAATCCAGAAACATATTGAACAGCTGTTCGAGATACGTAAATAAACTGGCAAATTATTAACCACAGTTGGAGAGGAAAGAAATGATTAAACTTCACTGTAATTCCTTCGCTTCGAATAATCAAGTTTGCACTATGGAAAACTTTATTGCAAAAGCCTTCTATCTGTCATTTAATCTCCATTCACAGTTGAATTATCAGTGAATTTAATAGAAATGTTTGTTGAAAATTTTCAGAATGGACCATGAAGGAGCGCAGCGCGAGCTGGTAGTAGACGAGCGGTCGTCCTCTCGGTTGGTGCCACGACGGTCGTCGACGGGATCCTGCAACGTTCGATCATTCACCCTGCAGGTGTTGCGCACGGCAGGCACGAGGTCGACAGGTGCGATAATCGGGGGTGACCCGGTTGCTGCCGCCGGGGCGGCGATGCGACGATGAGCTCGCCGAGGATACTGCTGTCCCTCTACACCCGACCAGAGGTTAGTAACTGCATTATCCATTCCACCCTACTTCATAGTCGCTGCAATGTGCTTCGAAACTTGGTTGACGAGCGCAGCAAAATGGCGTAGATCAAAGTTTACTCGTTTCCTAAATGCCAATTTCGCTGTATATATTCATGAATTCCTGAGCTGCGTCAATTCTCTGATGAATGTGTGATGCGTTGCCTGCCGGGCGGAAAGGCGAAAGATAAGGTATGGATAGAGTAAATTTCTTTTATGTGAAGTTGAAGCATAATTTACGTTTTTTGTCAAAAAGTTATTGGGAAAATTTTTAATGTTATTAATTCGTGTTGTATTGGGTATTCTGAGTTAGTATTTAGTGGGGTATTAAAAATGATAGAAAACATGTCATACGGAAGAGAATAAATTGATCGTTAAATATTCTATGGTAATAGGATTGGAGTAAAATTGGATAGGGTAATAAGGGGTATACTAGACACGATAGTTCTCGGAAAGGGTGGCCAGATGGAATTCCACGAAAAATTGAGGCAATTACGGGATTGGCCAGTAATACCGAAAGCTATAAATTTTGCATTTGATGGTCCGGTTCGTTAGGGGTCCGCAACGAATTGCCCCTAATCTGTCCTCTGGGGGTATTAATAACGGCTCAGGCTATGCGTACCACGAAGTCAGTTACTAGCAATATTTCCTAATGGAACTCTTACCTTTTCCTCTATCGTTCATTCCTGAATAGTTTTCAAACTCGAAGTATATCTCTCATTTCAACATGAAGTCCTACCAGCACAGTACTTCTAAACTCACAATACATCCCCTTCACAACATTTAACCTCATTATAATCATCCTCAAGTTTCCAACCCTACCTTCTTTGTATTCACTCAGATAACTGCTCAAAACTCTTCCATCGACCCACCCTTCTTCCTGCCCAAGTAATTTCCTTTCAAAATCGAAGTTTTGACGGAAGACCTGGTGAATTTGTTCGCAGCCCCGAGTAGTAGGAAGGCCGGGTCGCCTCGCAGGCTGTCGCAAGGTCGAGCATAGAGGAGCGGAAGCCGGTTCAAGGCCGAAATTAGTCGCCTGGCCATGGACCTCGAGGCGAGGAACGGAACCGGCGGGAACGACGACGAGGAATACACGAATATTTACTTCATCGTTGGCGATCGCAGGGAGACGGCAACCTACAAAGCGGATCAGGTCTCGAACATGGAGCTTAAGGGTAAGTCCGTTTCGATCCATTGATCCGTTAATAGAACGTCAATACAGTTGACGAACTTGCATCATGATTTTCGTAAGTTCGAAAGTTTAGTCTGTTGATTTTGAAGTTTTCATGGGGGTTGGTTGCTAACAGATGTAATGTTTGCTTGGTGCAACGGTGTTTGTTAATCTGTGGGAAGGGAGGAATGGAGAGACTAGTTAATTAATGGGGTTTCAGGTTAGACAGTCTTATTTCTAATATACTCCTAATGAGTTGAATTCCAAAGTCTGTAAGGAATCTCATTTATTGTATCTCAAGAGCACTTTGAACTAATCTAATTTACCACTTCCTTCTCCTTCTTTGTCTTCTAAATCTCTTTTACCAAAAATATGTATATCCAAAACTAATGAATCCACATGCTTAAAAAATTAAATCAGTCGACTTCTTTAATCTAAATTCGAGCCTTTGATTCTCTTGCCGATTGGACCTTTTTATTCTGGGGGTTCGAGGACAGGCCATCAGGGCGCTCATTCTCTCGATGAAGATGGAGATTGCTCGGTTGCTCGATACACGTCGAGGAATATTCGATATTCGGTGGATCCACTCAATTATTGATCGGCCCTGCCAGTCAACAAACCTGAGCAATCTCCAACGAAATCTTCCCCTGACGCCCGTCTTTTGCCCCCGTCGCGAGAGATATGAGAGGGTTCGTAAGCACTACCGAAATTATGTTTGCACATACATCGAACCGTGACCTATCGACCGGACGGGGCCTACCGACCGCAGCCTTTGAGGGTCCTGACTTGCCAATCAACTCTGTTTCACCCTGCTGCGTGGCAGACGACAGAGCAAACATGGACTTAGGATCACGCGACTGTTGCGAGTCGATACGTGGGATGAAATGTTCAGGTGCCTGGAGGGGAGATATTTCGTGGCACATATATTTTATTACAATCTGTTCGTGTCTGGTTCCATTCTTCATGGTTGTCAGAGAATTATGATGGTCTTATAAAGTGTTTAGGAAATAAGAATAGCGAAGGGACTAAGAAAGATCATCGTGCAACTCGGAAGTAAGATTTATTGAGCTTGAAGGTTCCATTATAGTGTAAGAAAGTAGGTATATAAGAGGAGAATTATTTGGTTGGAAAGGATAAATACTTTGTTGCTGGTAGAGGTTTTCAAAGTTTAGTGTTGTAGTTGTAAATTACAACTTGTAATCTGGTTGATTAATAGTTGAACCATTACTGATGTCTGTTAAAGCTGTACATGAGTTGGTATTTATAGCTGCGACCCTCTCCCCGTATAATGTAAGGTGAAGAAAAGACATTAAAAATAGGTATATCAGAATATTATTCTAACTTAATAATTAAAACAAATAAGTGCTAAAAATATTCGTGGCGACCCCGCAGAAAACTCTTCGCGACTCACAGGATGGGAATCACTGAATTAAAAGGATATAAAAGTACACGTATTACAAGGTTCCCAGAATTTTTCCTTGTTGGAAAATTGTACTCGGAACTAGTTAGGGAAAGTAATTCATGTTCCCAGAAATGCTGTTAGAAACTTGTTTTCATCCCCATGAAAATAACAAGCCGTGCCGTTACTGATCCGATTACCTACATTAGAGCGTTACAACATTCTCTGCGACCCTTTTAAACACTAATTCCCTTCAATGTCATTGTTGAAAAATTACTGTGAAATTCCGTGAAGGGAACAGCTGCGCAGAAAATTCAGAAAATTCACGTGGAGGCGAATGCCAAATCCTGTCAAAAGTTTCATTTCTGTTATCACTTCGAAAACAATTCCAGTCCTTCTGACACTGTACAATTCTGTTAACGCAGGATCGACATAGATTGACACATTCATATCATCGAACAAAAAAAGGATTAAAATTATTTTTAAACGCGCTGAGCCCCGGCTAAAATGTAGCTCTTTACATCGTTAATATTTATCACGACTGACACGTCATTTATTCTCAAAATGGACACGAAATCGCAGTCACAAAACGCTGTGCATTCACAGAAATCTATTCAGTTAAAAAACATTTGTTTCTCCGATGAGAAATTATTTTTCCCAAACATTTTATACCCTTTTCGTGCGGAGTTAGTAATTCATAAAAAGCATTTGCACTGACGTATAGGAGGATAATCTCCGCTTTCCCTCGTTAAGATTGGATTTTCATTGCAAAAACTGGAGGACACGTGTCCTTCCTTTTCGTTATCTCGGGAAAATCATTTTGCAGGCCAGTGGAAATTATACAGCTTTCCTTGAACGATGTCGTTTGTTCTACACGTGTGTATGAAGATTTCCCCTTAATTTCACGAGCTTTCCACGGTTCTGCGACCTTCATTCGACGCTTATACGCAGCTAAACGGTTCGACGTAAACGCGGCGTGTTTCATTTCCTGTTCGCTGAATTATGGAAATTAGCCTGGCACCTGGCGCAGAGTTGAAAGTCGATTTTCTGCTTGTCTGCTCATTACCGTCTCGATCTACTTAATCCGCGTGAAACTTGATACAGCATTTCCCTATTCTGTTTCTGAGAGTAACTGGGCGCTTAATATTGTCAATTGCGGTCTGTTTCACTAATCTGCCTGCACTTAAGGGCTTCTTGGTACTTCGGTCGGAGTTTCGATGGAATCTTTAAAGATGGTGAAATAATTAAATAGTAATATTGAATTATGTCATTACAATATCTTCTCTAAACGTTTCACTTTGATATGAAATCGAAGAACAGGCTGACTCCATTGGTGAAAAGCTACTCCACTCTAGTTTTCAAATTTTCAGTCATTTAATTATACGATACCATTATTTATAGCGTCTGAGTCACGTAGATTTTAACGCAAAACATTCTCACTTGATCTTCTTGTATTAACATTACCAGTGACGTTTACAGTCACAAATCCTTTGACCATTCCAAGCACATCTAAAAATTTCCAAACCTTTTATGCCCGCAGAATTAATACTTCCTATCTACGATCATTACCACCTTAATCTACTTATTACGATTCGCGTTAGTTGGAAATTCAGATCCTTGGTGGAACTAAACAAAGCGATGGGAAAAGTAGATTGCGATATGCAACTCTAGAGAAACAGTACTTGACATATCTTGTTCATAATCTCAGCTGTTCCTGTTCGATCTTGATTTCGACTTTTCTTTTAAACAAAGTACAACTATAATTTATTCTAACTGCGTGCAACTTAACGCGGCACACCAACACTCGTTTTTCGACGTTAACATTAACCAAAATAATCTCGATTACAAGTCCGCCGACTGTTCCAAGCGATTCACTCGCTGTCCACTCGGCGTCTGACTATCGGTGACTCGATCTACTTAAACCAAATCCGACCGAACGCAGACATTCTCTTGTTGCTACCTCAGCTTTCCTATGGTTAGTGATATTTTCAACGTCGTTAATTACATACTGTACGTCGTTTATTTTAAACCGTTTGCACGTAATTTGCCGCGTCACGAATACGAGAGGCGAATTCGCGGTCGAACTGCGTCTCGTAATTAGGGGATGATAATGGCGTTACTGTGTTGCGCAGGTCTGCCGGCCAGTTAACGGAAATTGCTTTGCCGTGAATATCGTTAGGTGGAATTCGTGACGTTACAAAGGCAGCACGTGGAACTGAGTGGATCCTGTCAATGCCACGTGCCTTTACGACGCGTCTCATGTCGTTTCTTTTCCCCTTTGCGCTCAACTCGTGTTCTGGAACCCGTGGCAGTCGATCTTGAATAGAAAATGGGGATAGGCGGGCCCTTTTGCATTCCGCGCATATTTTTCGGAATATCTCGGTTCTGGATATTCGCGACTACCTTCAATCGATAAATGTTTGCTGTAATAATTCTACCACGCCGAAGGCAGAGGGTTTTGAAAAAAGAAACTGTATAAATGTGATTTATAAATTTTACATTTTACGTGTTGAGCATATGACACATTACGTGTCTACACACTTGCTAAAAAATCTTGGAACACTCGCTGTTTTGAAGGAGAGACTACTTAGTATTTGGTGTAGTTAAGGGGTTATATCTAGTCAACTGGCAAAAAAGAACGCGATTTTCCGGAATTTTTGGTGGAATATATACTGTATATTTTTTTACAACTATTCGCTTATTTTTACAGTACATATGTGCAGTAACTGTGAGTAATTTTGTTATAGAAAAACATTAAAAAATGAACGAATAACGGCCATTCTCGCGGAAGCGGTTTCGATAAAGGTCCTGCGTGGGGAACACGATTTCTCTGAGCCGAATCATCTAAAATTAAAAATTCAAAAAGATTCTGTTAATATATGGTTGAATTCAGTAGATGAACGAAGGGTTTTTCAAAAAGTCGATTTTTGACAAAATGGCGGCCGTTTAAAGCAAAACCACGATTTTTCGATGTCTGAATTATTCCTTTTTCGGTAATTAAAAATAGAGTTTTTGTTAAAATAAAAAATCCTTCATTCATCTACTAATCTTTGGTATATAAAAGAAGTCTGACTAAGCATAACCTCTTAATGAATTATATAGATTCAAAAAAGCTGTCTAAGTTAGTAACGCAATTATTCTTCATATCTTTGAACAATTGCCTTCTTCTTTCCACGTTCGCAGTAAACACGACTATCCAAAGAGTTCTGAATTCAATTAGAGCTGCCCATGGTGCTCTTTCACTGGAATTTTCTTTAATTCCACGAACTCGTTGATTAAAATCTGCTTACCAACACTTGTTCCCTTATTTTGATTAGTACGCACAGTCACTGTTCGAACAACACCACTACATCTCGAGAACGCTATATTGCACATCCATGTCGATGTAACAGAGGTCCCTCTTCTAAGTTTAACCCACCTTCGTTTGTCATGAATGGCCAGGAACTGCATTGTGTTCGCCCTCTTGCATCAAACGGAGTGAATATACCGGCGTCCTCTTGTTTGCCGCCATTGTGGTACCAAATATCCACGAAGGGGCGCAGTCGGGGCTGCGTTCACTGCAAAACAGAAACCCCTCTAATAACGAAGTGAGCAAACGATACGAATTTAAAATCGCAAATTGCGCACACACAGTACTCCGCGCGCCGCAACCCCAACATTTTCAATCAACGGGGTTAACATAAGCGCCTCACGCATTTTCCCGATTGCGTATTTTTCAGCGCGAAAAACCACCACCCATACAACCGGTGTTAATCTATCACGGCTTTCATCGCGTTGCAAACTGATCACGGGTTTCCCGCTGTTCTACAAATTGCAACGTTTGTATTTCGTTCCCGTGGATTTCATCATTGTTTCCGCTGTTCGCCGACCGCGGCCAATTACAAAACTCGAGGCTGCAAGGGGGTGAAGCGAACGTCAGAGAATAAAAGTAGGTACCAGAAGGGAATCGACGCGGAACCTGAGAACGATTAATCCGTTAATCCCAGTTAAAAAAAAAGGAAAGTAGAGGGTTGGAAAAGAAAAGAAGAAGTATCTGCCGCAATCGAGTTCTAGGGGGTGCGTTCAACTCCGTCGAAATTCTCTTTAATCTCGGTGTCTGGTTTCCATTCAATTCCATCGAAATCCGCTTAATTGCCTGTCTCGTTTTCATTTCGCTAAAAGTGTCAAGAACAGACGACTGTCATTCTCCGTTTTGCGTTCCAACGTCGATCGCGAACGATCCGTCGATGCCTCTCGCTCGATTTATCGCGAGAATCACAGTCCCCTTCTCCACTGTAATAAGCCGATCGTTCGTCCATTCTCAGCTCCCCTTTTTTCGCGGCGAGGATGGCGAAGATCCCCGCGGAGACACGATAGTTTTCCGAGCGGAACGTGTCCTCGCTATATTCCTCTTTTCTACTTAATTAGAAAGCTTTTTAACGAGGTCGGTCGCCGGCACCGCGAAAAAAATATGCCGACGGTGTCCCGCTGGGGGAATCGATATCGTTCGCAGGCTAAATTGACCTTTATTGGCTGGCCAGCCTCGCGAAATTCGACCTTCCACGGGATACCCCGCTGAAAGGGGGAAACGTGGGCCCCAATTGTGTGGGGGTAGTGCACGTGCGAGACACGATAAATGCAAACGGAGCTACTAAGTTCAGGGAGAGATACAGTTTCATTTGATTGGATTCTGGGACTGTGTCCGTTACGTGTGTGTTAACAAAGTGTTTCGGGTTAAATGCAGGGGTAGCTGGCTCTTTGTGTGATTTTACATAAAAAGAAGTAACTAGGGACGAAATGGTGGCATTGGTTCTCGAAACACGCTTGGAATTACACGGCTTTTGTTCCTTACTTTCTGTGGAATCCATTCGCACATCAAGTCATTGTGTGAACTTATTCTTTTAATTCTAGCGTATTTTGTCAATGCTTTTATAGATTTTTGATTATTTAATCTTCATTTCTTTATCTGATTTTTGTAGCTCTCTCTCTTCTGTACTATAAATATCTCGAGTTTCGTTGAATTTTCAGACCAGACTCATTTCCACTGAATGACATATGTTATTGACGTAATTACGTGTAAATTAATAAAGCACTCTATTTTGATATAGCTTGTTAACATGACCAACGGTAGCTTGCATATTACTGTCTCCATATATCTGTATACCGTGTATATTACCTATCAGCATAATTTCCCCGAGGTACTTTCTGCTTCATTCCACATGGAAAACGTTCATTATTACAGTAATTACCTTATAATGGCTTAAAACGTGAGTGTATACAAATGTGAAGATGTTTTCCATATAATTCGATTCGTCGCTATAGCTCTAATCAACGACAGAAAACATTCCAATTACTGGTGGGACACTACAATTCCAGCTAACGAATCGCTAACGCCACGCTTACCAGTTTCATTAAATCGATGGTATAAATTGGTCATTGAACAGCCGGTCCTGCAGTCTCGATTTCACGATAATTACCGAATTATCTCGCTACTCTCCCACTAGTAATACCAATTTCTTCAGCCGATAATTGAATAAACCTAAAATACCAATTTCAAACTACTAAATACCTTAAACGTTAAAACTGAGTAATTACTTCGTATACGACTTTGTGCCACAGAAAAGGGAATTCCCTAATTTTTCCTGCTGGAAAATCTCAGTTATCCCTCATCCACGTATTTTTCCGCCGCGATGAACCTTCGCTGTATGAAAACTTTTCTGTCATCCACTAACGGTTTTAACAAATCCCACAAACGGTTTGATTCGCATGCGCAGCCAACTTCTTGCTTGTTTCCTCCATTAGCCGCGAGGGAAATTCGTTTCTGTACGTGGTTGCTCCGCTCGTCGGTAAATCTCGGAGTTATAATGTAACTCGAGGGCGAAAGGTGCGACGAAACGCAGAGAGATAAGCAGGAAAAGAGATAGAGATTTTTTGTGAGAGAGAGAAAAATGGAGAATAGTGTAAAGCAAAGGTAGGGAAATGGAAAGGGTGGATGAAGGAAAAACAGGGGAACAGAGAGGGGGAAAGAGAAAGGCAGGAAAGCAGAAAGATGAAATAGTGGAAAGGTTTTTTGACCTAGGTGGGGATTTACATGAAATTAATGCACCACGTGCCTGGCTTACCACGCTCCAGCATTTCCGTGTTCCGTCGTGCGGGCTGCATACGCAGATAATCTCCCTCAATTAGCGCTGCGCATCGCTGTTCTATTTCACCGAACGTTCAGGTAATTTTCGTTTCGCCTTGAGATTAACTAAATATATGAGGATTAACTAAATATGAAGAATTAAGTAAGTAGGAAGTTCTGATTGGTTTTTGTGCGCACATTTTTGCTCAAACTACAAATTTTAAACAATTCTATTGCACAGTTTTATAGATCATAAAAAACATCAAATTTCCAGTGCAACAAATTTTTTTATATCTGCTATAATTTTCAAGGCATATAGGAAAATAGAAAAATACATATTAATCTTCAAGAGATGTTTTCACACTGAAGAACCAAAAAGTAGCAAGAAAATAATTTCTCTGGTACTTATACTGAGGTCCTCTACAAACCTGTAACATATAATAAAAAATCGAAATTTTCCGGTTACTGAAGCTGCCTTTTCAGTTGCAAAGGGTTGCATGATTTAGTTTCCATAATGATATATTGTTCTTAATCACTTTGCACGACGTCGCTGAAACGAACCCTTCCCCATCGCCTAATAGGGACAGCACTCGATAGGTAATGCGTTCCAGGCAGCTAGAGTTGCGTTCTTCTGCATCTATGACAAAATCATTTCACTGGCATTTTTGCAATATCCCGTCACAGTGACGCTGCATCCGGTCTGACGGATCGACAGTTACGTTCGAATTCCCGTTTCCATTTAAAAAAACCGCACACGGCTGACTGCCAATCGACTTCAGGTCGCTCTTATAATCGACCATTTTCGCGTTTCACGCGCCACGAGCGTTTCATTCTTTCCGTTGCACGCTTCCCTCGCGTTTCCACTCAGCTCGTGTCCTATAGGACTGCTCATTGTTAGCGTGCACAGCTTCAAGGGTTAATCCAGCATAGCAAAATAATGAAAGAAATTCACGCAATCGTGGATCCCACTAGCTCTTTTATTAACCCTCTAAATATAACCGAAGGTTTTTATTATTAAAATTGATACACATTTGAATGTAATTTTATCAACATTTTATTGTAAAAAATGATTCGTGATTTCTATGTTACAGTAGTTGAACATGGAGCTCTGGTAAATTAACACCTGCAATATAAATTATAAATAAATAATACAACACGTTACGTCAAAGTTAGATGATGTTACAAAGTGTCCTCTTGGATTTTCATATAAGTTTACACATAGTAACAGTTTCTTCATAATAGTCACACATAAAGTCCAATAATATATAACTTCAGTACCAAGTGTAGGTTGTCATATAAAATAATTTTGTATCGAAAATTACGAAAGCACACCCGCCAGTTTGGAAACAAGCTCAACATTCTTTTAGTTATTTTGTTACTGTAAATCCATCCCTGAAGTCATGACCACCAATAATGATACACCCTGTTCTTCACCCCACATTTGTTCATGAAAAATGGCGCTGACAGCCCCGGATTCTCCTTTTTATCTTCGTCTACTTCGTGAAAATTGCGGCAGCTTCCAGCCATAAATATAATTACTACGCTTAATTGTGACAAGACCGCAGAGATTTATGCACTCGTGGCAATCGTCGGGACGAATTCCTTGTGCGTGAACCAAAACGCGTCATAGAATGGGGAATTAAAAATCGTCCTGGTGAAGCGTAGGTACATCTTCCATTTTAATTTTCACGCGGCAATTTTGTCGTGCAAAATTGCCGACCATTCTTTCAACGGCTGTATGGAAGTGTTCGAAGTGAAAAATTAGCCCCAATTTTGACATTCCTGTTGCATTATATTGCTTTTAATTACAGTATTATTTACCTTGATGCATTGTTTAGGAAGTGATGTACATACGGTATTGCAAGCAATTTCTATGTCACGATTGGAGATCGCAAACCCCAAAGGTGAAGCCTGAGAATTTGTTTTTTTCCAAGACTGTTAGTGAAATAAAGAGTGCTGGTGTTTAATATTTTAAGAGTCGACGATGCTTCTTCTGTGACGCGTGAGATACTGTTCCCAGGAGATGGGGATGGGTATAATTCCTCACCGCCGAAGAGGGACGTCTACGGACACTAATAGACAAGTAGAAGTAGCGAGTAATGGACAGACACGCTAGCCAACTCGCGCAGCATTATGTCTCACGAGTTTTCAATGTATGTAAATCTTCTCGATAAGGACTTTTGAGGAAAAATTTTATTCTACATTTTTTATTGATTTTTCAACCAAGGATCACCTCTCCACTTTACAAAGAATTACTTCGAATAAGGAGACACTCTGTAAGAATATTGTATCAAGTATACAGCACATGTTTGAACTTTGAATGCTGCATCTTTTAAATAACGTATGAATAATGCTAATTATTCCCAAGAAAACCATCTTTTTAATATTCAAACTACGATACACATTTTGTAAAAAAGAAGGTTTTCCGTTTGGAACAACAGCCTTGCTCATACAATGTTCATTCAAGTTTCTTGTCAAATAGTTTCACAATCTTTTTCTGCAAATTTTTAGGAATTTCAACGAACCCCTGTGGGAGTAGGAAGACCCCGAACGTGGATTCACTCCATATAAAACCAGTCCATCATAACTTTCCATAGCGCGCAATCATCGTCGATTTTCGCGCGGCTCCACTATTGCGAATAGGTGAACTTTCGACGAGGTTGCGTCGCTTCTGCCCGGAAATCGAGTGCACTGAAATTGTCGGTGGTCGAACAGTCGCTTACTGAACAATCCTGATGGATTAGCTCGCGTTGCAAAATATCTGTGTCCTGGTTACTTTCGAGATTAACTAGAAAAGAAGGCTTCTTCAGTCACGTGTTCCTTTGAGTCTGTTTCTGTGCTTTGATATGTGGGACCTGTACACTTAATTTCGAAGAACCTTCTTGAAATACCTCCACATATTACTATACACAGGTATAGAATCAGATATTATATGAATTTAGAGCCCTCTGTATTAACTGGTTGCGTAAAAGTACAGTAACACAATGACCCACGATAAATATATTATTCATTACTATTGTTAATTTGCTTGTACCGTTCTCTGTAACGGGAAAGTTGGCGCAATGATATTTGAAAAGGGCCTCGTCGCAACGCTACTATTAGAAGTAATAATTACATAGAATACAATCGAGTAGAAAGATAGACACTAGACAGAGAGGTCAAAGTACTAAATTAATTTTACAGTAAACTTTGAATAACCTATTCACTCGAAGCTATCAAAAATTTCCGTGCTTCTCTCGCTACCACATAGATGCACGTTGAAACTGACGGCGTCGATCGGAAATATTGCCAAAAGGAGAAACACCTACCATTTCCGCCGCCACCGTTTCTTTCCACAGTACGTGCTCGGCCCAAGCAGACGTCATAGTTTAGCACGCCCTATCCCAGGGTCCCAATAAGAATCGTCATAAATTAATGAAAGCCGACGTGTGGCAGCGGTATCGTGCAATTCGCCCTTTCCCGGGCGGTAATTATCTTGTTATTAAGAGGGAGCTAGGGCAGGGCTGCCGCGTATCGAGGATGTGGCCAATCCATCTATAACGTTTATTTTCTAATTCCACGCGGGGACGGATGATAAAAATAATAATAGCAAACGGGCAGCCGTAGGAACGCTCGAGTGCCCGATGCTTTCCGACCCGCAATGGGCTTCCTACACCTCGTACCAATGATATTGGCCTCAACAAAATAATGAATAAATTGAGCGTGGGTCACAATAAAAATATAATCGTCCGCCGTACATCCATGATTCACGTTTCATTATCCTATTAGAGCCAATGGACGGTCGGAAGATAGCTCTCCCCCTTCTTTCGCTCTGTATATGTGCCAACCACGTTCGTCTCGTTTCGTACGGAGCCCGGCGTCGTGTGAGCCAGGACGAACGAACACCCGGTCGACCGTAAACCAGCCGCGAGATCTGTCGCTCACGCTAAAGCTCGCGTGTTAAATCGTGTAAGCGGACGACAGAACAGAGAAGGTAGGAAGACCACTTTGATTTCAACGAGTAACTTAAGTTTCGGTCGTCGGCGACAGGCAAAGGGGGATGGGGGTGGGGGTTGGGCGGGGGTGGGGGTGGGCGACGACATTTGGGGGAAGAGCGTTCGGGTGGGGGTGCGGACGGAGGGTAGGAACAGGGGGCGAAACGAGAACGGGTGCGACACGTCGCCCCGGAGCGCAAAGCGTTTACGCTACCGTTTTAGGGCAATTTAGCCTCGTTTTAGGTGAATCATCGACTCGCGTGCTTTCCGTTGTTTGTGTGCAGGGACGTGCGCCACGGGACGTGGCGGTCAGATCGGCGGATAAACCGAGGTTCGTTCCCCGTTTCAGATGGATATGGGAACTGGTCGCTTCGGAATGATCTTCGAAGTTGCACTTTTCTCTCCTCTTTTTTTCATCCTCTTTCTTCTTTTCACTTGGGGAGCTGAATAGCGTGGATTGTCGGGAGTTAAGGGTGGAGATGATGGAGCTGTGTATGACGTAGTTGTTCGCTGTAGCTGGCTCTTAAGAAATAGAAGTCTTCTTTCAGGCGTTCCTTTTTTAAGGGAAACGTTCCAGAAGTTACTTGGAGTATATAAACAAGGATTTAAATAATTTCGTTTATTAAGAGTACCTACTTTATAATCCTAAAATTTTAAAGCTTTTACTGCAACATCTATCGCAATTTCATATGGGATGCAAACCGAAGTATAATCAAAGCAATACCAATTCTGCAAACTGAAGCTTCTAGAATAACATCTGTCATAATTCTACTTGGAATAGGTATACAAAAATAACTCCTTTAAAATTCCCACTGTATCGCCTACTATAAATCTCCGCGAAATACAGAAAAGGAAGTCTACAATTTCATGCAAAACACAAAGAATAGCGACCCCTTAATCGAAACAATTTCAAGCTCCCCTAAATTACATGATTCGAATTCCTAGAAACAAGCTGCAGGGTAAACGTGTTTCCGCGACGCAAGGTAAAGGGTGGCGGTAATTCTGTCTTGAATCGAGCTCTCTCAGACGACAAAACGATCCATCCGTGTTCGTAAAGCACTTCGCAGAGGGTTTCCATCGGTAGCATGACGATTCGACGAACAGCCTCCACCCCCTCGGGCCAATTAAAAGAGTTTACTCAGCAAACGATTGCGCATGGCGCATTCAATGAAAGTCGCCTCGTCGATTTTTACAGCCTCCTCTACCACCGTCTCCGCCTTTGACCTCCGTTCACGTCCCCGATTCTAATTTAAGATCCTATTATTCCACGTTCCGCGAGTCGTACCCTCTTTTTTACCCCCTCCCTTTCGCCCTCGAAATTGGTGTACCTTACCCCCTCAAGGATGCACATTGCGAGCTGGATACGCTAATATTTGATTTGGTAATTTCGACGAGTGTAATTGACGGCGTCAAGGATCTTTCGCGGCGACGATCGATCGTCGTTCTTCCTCCCCCTTTCGGCTGGAAAATTTTCTGGCCAGCAAACGGTGCAGTAGCCTGTCAGATACTGTGTTGGGTTATAGCTGTGCAAGTAAGTGGTTGGACGAGGGGCGCGGATCTGTACTTAAACTTCTCAACAGCTTTGACATTTGAATTACAGCTGGTGTTGGATAAGGGTTAGTACAGTCATGCAGGTGTGTTTAAATATTGGGAAGGGCTAGTTCGACTGTGTAATGTAACAAACTTTCTCTTAGGTCTCTTTAAAACTGTGAAACCAATCGTAGTCGAGATTACAAAGACAGTGTTTATAAAATTTACAGAAGAATATGAATATTTATTAAGTGTCATACAGTTACAATTTTAATACAGTAGCGCAATATTTATATAAATTTGGGACGAGTACTTTGTGCCTCGTTATTGAGGGATCAGGATATTTTCAGTATCGAAATATCTAAGCTATTCGTTTCTTTGGATTTCTTTATATTATCTGTGTTCCAAACGATTCCACGTTTCTGGGATATTTTCTTATCACGGAAACGTTTCTCAAGCCAGCATCAAAGCTTCCCCTTCGGGATCAGTCTTTCGTAAGGCGAATTACCTGTCTATCTGTGTCCAGAAAGTTTCTAGCTGGTGCTTTATTTTATCGTAGATCGTGACTTTTCCACGTGAAATTTTCACGAGAAGACAGCGGTTTCACGGTCAAATGCTTGTGACTTTCCTTGTGATACGCTAGGGGATGTGCGAGGGTTCTTGTGTCTGACCTCCGCGACGAAGTTTCCACTACAATTCTTTAAAAAGTACTTCAAACACCTCTTAAATATTTCTAGATAAAACGAATCTGAGAATTTCAGCTGGTCAATTTTACCCGGCAATAATACCCAATAAAGAAATCAACGATGATAACGTCACTTTACACTTTCAATCAGACCACCGAAGCATTCTTCTCCCCAGAGGAAATATTCGATTTGCAAACAAAATCATTTCTCCAGCCAAGGTATATATTCAATTTGAAGCCAGAAATTAATGTTTCATTCATCCCCTAGAGGCCAATCAGTGTTCCATCGTAGTTGATCAACGAATTTCAATAATAGACAGCTATGGAAAAACGCGGCCTGGAAGAGTCAATCAACTCGATCCCAAACGAACGTTTATCGAGTATTCCTTGGGGCACTTTGTCGAGGGAATTTCAACAGAATCACCAGCAGTCAGACTGTTAACTAATAAACCACTCAGTATCTCCTACCCTTTTGACATTATGTAAATCGTTTCGCTCTCCGTATTTCATCCCGGTAGCTCGCATTACATTGCTACTCACGGAGGACATCGATGATGGCATTGAACGAGCAAATGGGGCTACCAAGCCCTTTACGAGCCTAGTAAAAAATTCGTCGAGATGGCCATTCGTAAAATTTGAAATACCGTGAAGAGGGAGCGGATCCTAAACGATCAAGTTTATCGACCCTTATCGCGCGAGGTGTTTGGGTGAATAATATATGGGGGAAGAATTCGGGTTAATTGGCAGAAGAAGGTGCAGAGAAAAAGTGGGTTTCCACGATAACGGGCTGGCCATTAATCTTGAGAACGAAGTGGTCGCGGAGAACGATCGCGTTGGGGTATTCATAGTTGGTGTCCGTCGCGGATAATTGATGAAATGCGCGCTGGCTAGATTAATTAAAAGCAGTCTCTTCACGGCGGACCCGCGCGTGCGCGCGCATCTCTGCTGTCAATGTTGTTTTTGCGACGGTGTATAAACAATTTCAGTTTAATTAGCGGCCTCCATTCAGATGCACGCGTGGGCGTGGGTACGCGTCGCGACAGTGCTCCTGTGTTTCGCGTGCGCTCGCGTTTCTGAAATGTGCATCTTGCACGAATACTGGTGAAATTATTCATTGGTCCGGAAGGAATTCCCTTTTCGCCAGCTGGTTCCACCGCGCCTCGTCTTGGCGATCTTATCGGGGCAGGGAAAGGGTTGTAAATTTTCATCTGCGTTGAAGATTCAAGGTCCTCCTTTAACGTATCGATGTGGTAGCCTCTGGCGATTAATTCCTAAGTTATTGGAGGTACAATAGAAAATTAGTGTTTAAGGTTTACACGCTATTTTAATCTTTTTTTCTTATAGAATATGTAAGGGTGAGTTGCCAATATCGTACTGGTCACCTAAATCGTATCTCATCAATTTCTCAGTAATTAATGAATGTAAATGACATATGATACTAAAAATATCAAGTAAATGCGAAATAAGAAATAGAAACAAAACCTTTTGAGCTTACACCCTATTTTGTGCGTGCTATAAACAATTTAAAAACTCAGGTATGATTGATGTAACTTTTTACCAGTTTATTTTAGCTGATAATAATCAAACAATGCAATTTTGTCCTGTATTTTTGTATTTTTCTAAAAGCGGGTTTAATGTAAAATATTTTACATTCATTTTAAACTCATATTTATAAATAAATCATGTTTCCTAAATCGTACCACTACAATCGTACCAGTAGGATTTGACAACTCGTATGTTATATAGGTTAGTTACATATATCATATACATAACATATCGCGGCCAGTGTGTGATCCATATACATATGTATATGTAACTATATAATAATCACTACTTTATGTTGAGTATTTTCCTCTCTCCTTGTTATTGATACTATTTTTAGTGGAGGTACGATTTTGGAAACTGAGGAGTACGATTTATTAGACCGGTTGCCTAAATCGTACCTTTTGCAGTACATGACAAAAAGATTACTAACAAAATAATTTTGATTTGAACAAAAGGTTAAGCATATAATAGTAGGTGCTTAAAAGTTCAAGCTACAATATCCAATAGTCATTTGCGTTCAAATTAGTATGAAATATGAAATATAACATAAAATGTCTTAAGTGGTACGATATAGGCAACCCACCCCTACTATGTTATTTTACCTATTTTATGTAAATATATTTCCAACGATGTGCAGTTTCCTAAACAATCTGCGCAACCCCGCCAGTTTCATCCACTCAAGGGCCAGGTGAGCCGTTTTCCACGGTTTTTCATCTCACGTAGATAACCGATTGCTTTTCGCGCCCACTCCTACGTACCAGTGTCTTCACACCCCGATCGAAGGAACGGAACGATTCGCCGTAAAAGGAGCCGCCTTACTGTCACGCCGTGTCGAGAGGCGTTCACCGCCGCCATTCTCTGAATTAACGCGCGATAAAGGGTGGGTGAAATTGCGAGCAGCTGGAACATTTCGCCGCGTCCTACGACAATCCGCTTTCCTTCGATTTCATTTCAGTTCCAGCCATGGAACCGGGTCACCGTCGGATTTTATCCATCAAAGGAGTCCTGTTCTCTATATTTTATTTCACGGTTGCCCTGGGGGCGGATCGAAGGGGAGCACCGAGAACGAATCTGTTCACGGTGACGAGCAGTTTTCACCGCTTTCGAGGATCGATGCTTTCGCGAATGGAATGAATGCGAAAGGGGCGGCCATTTTCGCGGAAAAATACTTGGTCCCCGGGGTGCTGAACGGGATACGAATAAAGGAGATTTAATTAAACTCCATTGCCCGCGTATTTTCATTCGTGTCCTTTCTCCTGCACGTAATAACGTCGCTCGGCGAGAAACGGAAAGAGCAACAGCTGAATTTTATAAATGGCCCTCGTATGACGTTCCCTGGAAATCTCATTTTTCACCCACGGAATCATGAATCTTCTCGTGAAATACAACGGACGGCCGTGCTTACGTAGCCTCGAATCGATAGCTCGAATGGTAGGGGAAAAACTTTCATCTTTATTTCTCTTCTTTTTTAAGCATCATCCAGGTACCATTAGCGAGTCTTTCCCTTCTCTTGTAGCAGCTTGAAAGTTGCGCGAATTACACCATTTCATTTCATTTTTCTCACCCTAGCTTCTTTCCAACGGGGAACTAAATCCTCGCAGTTGAATTTCACCTTCTTCACTTCCCTTTCCGTCGGTCCAGCCAGCTCTTTCACGTTTCAGTAATATTTTATTCCTGTAAAGAGCGCAAAACAGTTCGATATACATTAAATACTTCGGCATAAGTGCGGAAATCGTCAAAGTACAAAATTCATGGTCAAAAGTTCACAAGAATCATTATTCACACTATTTCATTTTGCAGATTTCCAACAGTTTACTCTTTCTCACAGATATCCCATCACTTTTTCCCACCGCGACCGACTATCCGAAATTTTGACACGATATCGACTTCCTATTATTGACAGCGATCGGCGCTCCACCGTATTTCAACCATAAAATCGTAAATTGATTACCGTCGCTCGCGATAGCTGCAGAAGTCACTTAAGTTAACTCGTCTCCGTTGTTCAGCGACTCGTTGTTTATTATTTTCAGCGCGAGCGGAACTACGTATCGGTTTATTGCAGGTATAAATCTACATTAGAACGCGCACCTACGAACCGATGATTAATTGTTGTCGAGCCCGTGCTCGCGCTCCCGCCACCATTACTCATTGAGAAACGTGTTAATCCCCTATAATACAGCGCCGTGAATATTTTCCAGTCCCTTCCACTCCCCGTTCCACGCGGCATTCATCAGCGTACCGCGCGTCTCACGCTGCTGCCCCGCTGTCCTGAAAATGGAATAGTGTGTACGTTGCAGTCGTTGAATGGTAATTTCGTTTGCCCGACCGCGGCAATTTATGCGGTTGTTCTTGGATCTCGCTGTTAGTTAATCAACCGCCGCGACTTCGTTTAGCGTGCAATTTATGGGGCTCAGGTGTCCCCGATGTAATTAAAAAGGAAGGTTCGACGCTCGTCTCTATTACTTTTCGAATCACCGGTCTCGAAATCCCTTCGGGCCTGACCCCTTCACGACGGCAGCCGGAGCCGTTCGTTTAATTGAATCTTGCGTTAATAACGGGCAACTTCGGCCCCGTGCTTCAGGTTTCAGGCTGCTCTCTATGCAGTGTAATGGGGATACTCAGCGACGCGCAACATTGTGCTACCTTAGGAGTGCTTGTGAACGAGAGATATTGTGGTACAATATTAGGTACCTACACATATTTAGTCGGGAGTGGTATAACGGACGTAAAAGAAACTTCTTTATATATAATAGTTACCTTTCAAGTCCCACAAACACTTTCGAAATTTTCATATTTAAATAATATTCAAACCCATTCGAAACGTCTAGAAATATTATCACGAATTTAAAAGAAGCTTTTCTTTCTGCGATTCAGAATCACTGAATTTTACTACTCCGTTTTACAGTATAATAATTACCCACCAAAACCTTTAAAAATTTCGCATGTATTAACCCTTCGTGGTCACACGGGGTGTATTGTACCCCAAGCGCAATTTTCGATTTGAAATGTCGGCTCTTTACGTCTTCTAAAGGGGATTTATCGCAAAAGAATAATAAAAAAATTTTTTAAAAAATTGGTTTTTCCCACAACCATGGAAAATCGCTCATTTTCAACTACAAATTTTATCATATCAAAATTTATGTTTCTAGAAAAAGACTATTAGACCATGACTGTATAAGTATTGCGAATGTACAATTATCACTAAAAAGTTAAAAGATTCAAATATACGAAAATGGTAACTCAAAAAATGACGCTGGGGTACAGTGAACCCCGTGTGACCAATGTGTGATTATAAGAAGGTGTGACCACGAAGGGTTAAATAATACTCAAATCCATTTGAGGTGCCCAGAAACCCATCACTAATTGAATCCCTATCCCCTCCAATGAACCCTAGTCCCAACCACGACTTCCGCCCACAAGTTCACCAACCCAGCCCGCTTACGCGCCTAGCGTATTACTCGCGGAAGAAACTCTCCATGTCCGATAAATAGACACCCATTATCGTCTCCTGCTGGCCGTTTCCGCGTCTTTCGCGAGAACGCGCACTCGAGTAGTTGGTGGCGTTGAGTAATTTCGTGGTTGGTTGAAAATGGCGGGAAACGAACGTTACGCCTGTCGTTGCAGCATTGTGCCCCAGCGTAGCTGTAATTGCGCCAGCATAATCCACTCGTTAGCTCCAGTTACGCGTAACGGTCCGTTTCGATTATGAATAAAACATGCACTTATAAAATGCTGGTCCCGCGAGCGTTACGCTCAGTACAGAAAGGACGCACCGCTTCGAACCGCGGCATTTAAATAATGAATTCACGACCGCTGAGCGGGGATGGTCTTGTAGGAGTGAAAGACAGAGGAACAGAGGAGAAAGAAGGCGAAGTATGTTTCGTCTTGGGTCTACTAGTGGACTCGTTGCTAAAGTATATCTAGTAGATCCTGCCTTAGACCAGCGTGGGGGTTAATCGAGGGTGGAAAGTACGCTGTTACTTTCAACAAACGCGATTGGAGTTAGAGAAACTTTCAGATTGGAGTAATTATTCCCTTCATTGTGTGCGCTTCCTTTTCCTTTCGTTGATTTCCTTCTGGTGTGTTGCTTGTAAAAACAGCTTGGGGCCTTTGTGTTAAAATGTAATTCGTTTACAGCGTGTTTCGGGGGAGTGACGTAAATTACGTTTGAACGTGCTTGAGGGAGCAAGGAGAGTTGTTTTTCTGCCTCGGAAAGTGGAGGTGCTGTAATGCTATACTCTAGGGATATTCCTAATTCGAGAGATTCGTGCTTTGATAACGATGCAAGGGGAATTTCAGTGGGATCGGATTACATTTACACCAGGGCTGAATTCTGAAGAGTGTGAATTGTGAACACGAAACGTTTCCATTCGGTGGATTACTTTTTCCACGTTTGTATTTTGAACACGATCCTGCCGAGATTTCTTTCTTCCATCTAGGCTTTCCCGTGGTTCGAATTCATTTTTCAGCGAAATATCGGGTCGGAGACTGAAGTTTCCCAGAACCCGTGAAAGTGACTAAAACTTGTAGATTTCCAATATCTTTCGCTCCCCACGATAATTCCCCTTCACATATGCACTCGGTGCTCTTCCTTTATTTTACTACCGTGACATTAGAATTGCAAATACGAAAGAATGGGGCATTTCGTTCGCTCGAGCCGCGCAATATCAATACAATAAAACGCGTGGGACTTGGATTTCATCGGCGTATCGAAATGATTTATCGAATATTGAGATTGAAATGGTGAAGAATGTCGGCGCATACAAAGGATAGCATTTCTGCTGCAGCGTCGTAAAAGCAGCTTTAAAATAATAATAATATATAACAATTGCGTTAAGTAAGTGACAAATTGGCGAGGTTTCAGCACCTCTGCTGTTTTGCAATCTAGCCCTCTTACATGGAAATAGACTTAATGATAGAGGATCAACAGACAAATGAAAGAACAGAAGACAAGAAGTCAGAGAAAGTTAAAGAACGAATTTCCAAAGGAAGAGAATTATAGTAGGAGGATAGATAGGAAAAAGATGCCGTAAATTTAACCGTGCAATGAAGTGGAACTGCCAGATCAAGACCACGTGTAGTGGATGGTGTAATAGTAGCGTGAAAAGAAGAATTACTACGTAACAATTCCCTCAAATAAATGGATTTATTATAATGGACGGATCACGGAAAACATTGCTAAAAGAGATAATTCAGTTAAACCTTTATTATTGTGATGGGTCTCATGTAGAACTGAACAGAGTTTCTATTCTGATTTAGAACTGTAAGAGAGAATGAGAAAAACCTGGGTTTTAAGATATTTTACAATGGAAGTGGGGGCAGAAATTCAGAGTAGTGTTTGTATTTTTACAATAACGCAGAAAATTGGAAAAGTGTAAGCTTAAGGTTGCATGGTGATTAGATAAAATAAAAAAAATATATTAATTTAGTATTTAGGAAACTGTAGGAAGGATTCAGAAACATTCGTTTATACCAATTTCTTATTCTAGCAAGGATGAATATGGGAGCTAAAATATACTTTGGTGCTTCCTTTTTAATATATTGTAAATAAAAAGTTGGGAAAATACGTACAAAATGAATGAAAAAATGTTAAGTATTTGGACGAAGGTAAAATGTATCAATTTACTCCACTGCGGGGCTAATTGATACGTTATTCTGTTTTCAATTTTTTTTATTTTTTATTTGAATTAATTACTTAATAACAAATATGCCAAAATATGCTTTGGTATTTCCTCTTTAATATATAGTATGCGAAAATTTGAGAAAATACATACAAAATGAATAAAAAAAATGTTATTTGGACAATCAATTTGGACGTATCAAAACTATTTAATTTTTCTGTACCTATATAAACGAAAACAGATAAAGAACGTCAAGGTACACACACGTACGCTGGATCGTAGGAAAGAAGTGAACAACAATCTTCACATATCTTGCTCAAATGGAGCTACATATATACGGTGTCGAGATTATTCGTCTGTATCAACTAACCCCAGTCTTTCCTACTGATCACAGTCTTATCGTGTATACCTCTTTGCTCTCTTATTGCAATATTCCTGCGTACCAAGGGTTCCCATCTCATGTAACCAAGAATTGGATAAACATAATAGGACATCTAGTATGTCTAACGACCTGTTTTTTCATTTCTGTTGCAGAACTCTTTAGAAATGCGGCAGAGGCTGGCCCTCTGGACATCGTGAAGCTTTGCAAAGGGGACAAGCTCTTGAACATTTCAACTAATTTGCCGGCGAACACACCCGACACACCCTATGTTCTCCAGGTAACGATCCAGCGATCCTGTACAGCTGTATCCGCCATTCTGAGCCCATCCTGTTCCTCCAAACCATTTCTTAGCGTTCCTCGTTAAATTCTATAATGCAGTGTTTTCTCTAAACCTCTCAGGAAAGGTTGTTGGAAAACGCTGAATTGAAACGCCTTAGCCAGGCAACTCTGCTTGCTGGGAAATGCTTTTCAAAGTTTCTCACGGGGAGGCTTCTGTCGAGTCCTTTACGAAAACAATGGTTTCAATTATCAAATATGACAAGGATCTTAATTATCAGAAACTCATAAATCAGATTTAGTAACGCCGAAAACTTCTCGAGTAAAATAAAATCTTCTGAGCAATCATTATTTTATTGCGGAGGGGGAAGAGCAATTCGAGGATTGAAATTTTATGGCTCTCCTACTTTCGAGGTTCTGTTCAGAATTCAATACTTTGCCGATTGCTGCTCGAGTCGATTTAACAAAGGGAGCACTTCCCCTGTGCCATGAGTGAATATTCTCATATTTCCCATCTCGAAAGAAAATTAAATCGTCTTTCGACTAAAGATAATACAGTTTCGAAAGCTTATAATATCCAGAATATTGGGAAAAGGTAGTTAAAAAGTCTGCTGGCTTATAGAACTCACCCCGCATGATAAAAGCTGCCTGATCAACGTAAATCTAAAACTTACTCCTTTCAGAATAAACGACGATGTTTCACGTAGATCACTTTTGATCCCACCCTTTTTTAACACAAAATATACTCGCTGCACCCGATTTGATGGAGTATAGAATGTAGGTGTGAGCTGTGTCTCTGGTCTTTTTGAAGATCGTCGGAGCGCATCCAGCCTCGTCGAGGGTGATCGAGGCGGAAGTGCTGTGGGCTCTCGAGAGACGCGTGGCGGCCTTGGAACGGCAACTTCGGGAGCAGCAAGAGGCTCTGTACGCGGCGCCATCCTTCGCTCTTCGCGAGCTCAAGGGGCAGGTCGATAGTTTCAAGAACAAGTTCGAGCACAACGACCAGCTCGATTGGCTGAGTAAGTTTTGCACAGAGTACTCTTATCCCCGAGAAAACGGACGTGGCTCGACACTCGACACCTTATGAAAGATCCCCTAAACGTCGAACAATGCCACCAACACCCCTTTGATTTCGACTTCTGAGAGAGGAATTGTTCAGTGTCTCTGAGTTCTACGACTCGTGTCACTTCACACTCCGCCTCCTTCTTTGCGGATCCTAATGGAAGCACTAACACTTAAATAGGTTCCGGTACCATGGAATAATTAAACGAACTATCATCGAAGTTGCATGGACTATCCATTTTCTGAAATATCCTAAGAATTTTAAGTTAAGTTTAAAAACAGTCCCGGACTGAACTTCGTCGTTGCTTTTGTCGTTGTTTACCTTCTCTTTGTTGTCTTCTGCTTATGTTGTGCAATAAAGACGTTTAATAATAATAATAATAATAATAATAATAATTTCATTACTTGCAATACTGATTTTTTATGAGAACCATTATAGAAATGTCAGCTAACACTCCTTTATCCGATTTTCTCCTGTCATTCGTCGAAGCTTAACGGCCCCCGCGTCGAAGCCAATTCGGTCCCCTTAAAACGCTTGTCCGCTAGAATCGTAATCGTATCAATAATAAAAATTGAAAACTACGAAAGCAAAGCATCCACATAATCGAACCTCAACCATCACCCAACTGCTGTTTTCCGTGTGCTTGCACGCAAACATTGCACGCTCCGAGCTTCGCATCTGACCAAAGAAGCGTAACACGAAAGGGAAAAACAGGAGCGAGCAGTTCGGAGCGTTTCAAGCTTCGCCGGTGTCCTTTCATCGCTCGTTACGTCTATTTCTGTCGAATCGCACAATATGGTACACGCTTTCCACGTGCTTCCCAGGTAGGAAGCTGAACCTTCGCGATAAATCCACCCCCATCGAGAATTCATCCTGTAAAAGTGAAGATCGCCGCGAGCTCTGTTCAAAAATAGACGATAAGCCAGGCATTTAAAAAATCACTGCGCCATTGTTAATATCTCAATCCTCTTTTTGCCTCGCGAAAGCTGCTTTCGACATATCCATCCCCCTTCGCTCTCCGTTTTTTTTTAAACCGCATCCTTCCGACTGACCGCATTTCGAAAAAAACAGGAACTACCGTGCACAGCACGCACCGAAAAATCGTTGGAAAGCTGACGATCGGACGGGGACGATGGATATACGCGCGGATAAACACCCGCCTGGCTGAATACGCCTACCGCTGAATAAATATTTGCCCATGCAAGGAACCGTCCCAGCTATTCCTATCTTCGGTTCCTAGCCAAACGCGTATATAGATACAAGGTTTCCCTACGAGTTCGCGAGCAAGCTTGACCCCGAAGTCCTCCTTTCCTCGCGGCCCGATTTGGCCCGTACACAGAATTTTTCCACTTCTAAGCACAGAAAGCTCGTTCTTCTCTAAGAGCGGCTCGACAAAGAGGGTCGAAAGCTTCGGCGCTCTAGCCATCCGCAATGAAGTCCTTATCTCCATTCCCGGTGAACGCGAGCGCGTTGCATCGACTTTGGTCAATGGTCTTCATTTTATGCAACACACCGTAGACGCCGGCGTCCACGAGATAATTGAATGTTCTGATGGTAATGGAGGATATTGGAATAAATGGCGTTTACGTGGAGTGGGAGGTAGTTCTAGGATAACTCGAAGAGTCTGGTCGATCGAGGGCGCGATTCGACTGATGGACCAAAAGTTTCCGGTTCAATCTTCAGGCTGCTGTCACTTTCAGGTTTCTACAAACAGCTCCCGGAGCCCATCTACGCGGATTCTTGCGGCAGATTGCAGTATCGCCGGAAGAGCGACAGCATGAAGCGGAAGGTGCGGGAAAAGTTCCTCAATATGTGGTGAGTCGATTGGCGAACCTTCTTTTCCGCGGCTTAAATCGTTGGGTCATTCTCAGGGACTTCAGGGGGTGGAAAACTCGCGGCAGATGGCTCCACCGATTTTCTCGCGGGGGGAACGGGAAGTGGTGAAATTAGATGAAGAAGCTTAACTTTGTTTGTATTTTGTTTGTGGATATGCGGTTCTATGGGAGTTTGCGTTAATGTTCTTTTCTTAGAATTCCAAGATCTCCTGATTTCTCACGGTTTCCAGATTTAGTTTGTTGTTTGCTCGATTGGTCACGAGAGTAAATACCGGAAATACTCGCGGAGATTATACTATTTAATTGAAGAGAATAGGACCATTTAAATGTTTCATGTTATTTAAATACCATCGATTTCGTATAACAATACGATCATTCATTTTCTCGAGAAGATCATCGACGCAATTTGTCGGAATATATTTATGCCAATGCAGAATTCCTTCGATGGATTATTTTGTTACGAAGACGATGCTACCTCGGATCCTCGTTTATACATCTAATCACTTCGACGGTGATGATTAATTTCCCGCGGTAAACGACGTTTGCCATGATTCTCTCGAGATCCTTGCGTAACGCTTCCATTTACGAGTCGTGACTGTCCAGCACCGGGATCGATCACTTCGAGATCATTGTGACAGGCGGAGAAACGGGGAAAAATTTGCAACAAGCTTTGCCTCTTCCGCGAGAAAGAGAGGAAATGGCGCAGCCCGAGAAATTAGATCGCTAAATGTCTGTTAGGCACGAGCGAAATTACTGTTAATTACAGCTTCTGTTGCAGAAATGGCTTTCCCTTGAGCTTAATTTAATTTGGGGCAGCGTGCGCACTAGACAGAAACAGATTAATTTTAATAGACTTCGACTGCGCGAATAGGAGCGATCTAAAATGAGAGAAAAGACGCGAGATAAGTGATGGTATTTGTTGAGGGAAGACTTTCAAATTGAATTTATAAATGTAACTACTTTTCTACTTCTGAGATTCAGAAGTTTTGTACAAGTATCAATCACTTCTGATAAGGAATTCATAAGATTCTGTTATTGATCGTTCTCGAAGAATCCCCTCAAGAATTCCTTTAACGCATTCTAAATATAAATTCTCATAGCTCGTACTTTTTGCAACTTTGCACCACCTAGAAAATTAATTCCACTAAACTCAATCAGCAGTTAATAAGAACATTTGAACACCTGAGATATTTTAACCTTTGAACCATCAAATCTTCAAACTTCAACCTTTGAACCCTCAAATCTTGAAACTTCAACCTTTGAACCCTCAAATCTTGAAACTTCAACCTTTGAACCCTCAAACCTTGAAACTTCAACCTTTGAACCCTCAAATCTTGAAACTTCAACCTTTGAACCCTCAAATCTTCAAACTTCAATTTCAATTTGTGTAAATACCAACAGATTTCCTAGTCGCATTTACGATTCACCTGCTGTAGAAACTGATGCCTTCCAATATAATGAATTAACTTCAATTTGATATGGACAAAAGGATTTGAGCGCAGTGTGCAGTTGTCATCTAAGAAAAAGGAAGCAATTTGTGCGGGATAAAAAGGAGACTTCGAAAGAGATCCCGCTGGTCGTTAATTGCAAGCAACTCGACGCATAAGTCGGGATCGAACATTATCGCGGCGCGTGCGATTTGACTATCAATGAGCTACCGAGAACCTGTTAACCTGCACGGCCTGTGGTACCTCGTGATGATTAAGTGTTGCTGATAATCCGATGTATTAAGCTGCTGTTCTCAACGACAATGTTCTGAGGCTGACAGCGTTCAGTCGATTCTGAGGTTCTTATCGAGACCCAGCACGACAGGTTTCGATTCATCGTTGTATTTAAAACGATCGTCACATCACGCCTGTGAAAGCCATTGGTCATCCGTCTTCGACGTCCGGTAGATAATTCAATTTTGATAATGGCGACGTGAAAAATGTATATGTCATGTGTAAAAAGGGCGATGAAATATCAGCAAATGTATACAAATATCAGTGATTACATATTTGATGAGTAAATTGAAGAGGTGCGTGAAGTAGTAGTAGAGGAGATTTATTTTTTTCACGGAAACCACTTTGATGTGTTCTGTTTTACGATGTTATTTTTTTAGTAAATAGTATCGCTCCTCAGGTATGAAAATTTTATGAAGTTAGGTTTAAGAGTGGCAGATAATTTAGTGTGGCAGTATTCCATGTCAATTTTCTTAGTACAAATTAATGATAGGAGTGGATTGATTGAATGAAAACGAATAAATGCAATGTCGAGTGAATCTCACAGTCTATGCATGCATGATCCTTTCCACTTCGTTCATCGTGGCAATGAAATGAAAATAAGCTCATTTCATCGATTTCGCGCCACTTGAAACGTACAAATCGTTGCTGTTAGGTACATTTGTAACAACTGCCAGTAGCAAAATCATTCGTCCAGTTTAAGCTGTTTACGAATTGCGTCGTGAATCAAATAATTCCATTGTTGAATTTGGAATTTGGAATTGGCCTTTTCTTTTGCCTCTCTATTTCAGTTTTCGAATATCATTTGTCTAATAATTGACAAAAGCTATAAATGCAAAGTAAAATAATGTCCATTCAAGTAGGTCAATGATTAAAATCTTTCACTCTTTGTCCCCATTTTTTTATTAAATTCTATTCAAAAGTAACTTTTCAAACGTCCCAAAAATCAAGCCACTATAAAGTACAATATAAAAAAGAACAATAACGGACCCATTGTTCCAGTAAAAACCAATATACACAACTTCGTGTGGTGTGTGTACATTTCGCAGTAGTATGAGCCACTCGATGGTCAGGCACAAAGCTCCGCAACTTTGTAGAATCCAAATGTCTGCGTAAAATCGAATCTTTTACATTTCTCTGTATCCCTCAGATACATAAACAATATTCTGTCTTAATATTAAAACTCTGCAGCTTATCCACCATCACAGAAACAAAATACATTGAACTATATACGAAGCAACGTCATCAGGCTGCAACCATCGACCACGCGTTCGATATTCTTGTATCAGTTACATTTTTCAAAAACCAGTAGTTTTCGTATAGGCGGAGCTTTCGTTGGGAACAAGCTAGTTTGTTACTCTTCTTTCAACGAATGAAGTTCTCGCCGCTGCGATATGAAGCTTGATCACGATTTCTATGCCAAAGGTACGATGAGATCGAGCTAGGCGATCCTTTTTCACGATGCTGACTGGCATGAATTATTCAGACGCCGTTCGAGTCGGTGCGCGATCGCGCCCGGTGTTTAGGGAGAAATAATATCGTGCAACTACCGTTCTCCAACGAGCTGACCGACGCTGGTAGTACAACGGGTCGATAGTATCGCGCTGTCGAGCTGGGAAACACGTTTCACGTGAAATCGATTCGTCTGGGCATGATACCTGAACCATGGCCAGTCGTTTCACGCAGCGTACCTACACCTGAAATAATACATAACCGATTCTGCGTACCAGCAGAACGTAGGAAACATATATTCACGCTTATATTCACGCTTTCATTCCGAATCTAAAAATTCGATTCCGCCGCGACAGCTAGAGTTTTGCAGATGATTTATTTAAGTCAGACAGATTTATTTAACTCTAGAACTTTCACTCATCCATCACCCTACTCATTAGTCACTGACACCGAGCAACTTTAACCCTCGCTTGGGGGATGCAGGGTCCTCTTTGACCCACCCTGAACATCGAACTACATATATTAGGTACTTATCATTAGTATTACTCCTTGAAGGAGGTAAGGATTTAATAAGGATAATAAGGATTTACTATATCACCAAAAGAGGCGATTCTAATATAAAAAATTTATGAGGTAAATCGACCCTGCTTTTGACGTAGTTCGACCTATCCACCCCCAGGGGTTAACGAAGTTTAATCAGCGCGCAACTTCTTCTTTAATCATTCCTTGGGCACACTGCACGAAAATTCAAACTTTCGGGCCAGCAAACAGACTCCAGGCACCCCGCTCAGTCAACCCCGTTCGATAGAAAGCTCAGAAAAACTATTTAAGAGGGGCGAGGAAACTGTTCGTTGCGCAATGAGCTGCGGACATTACGTTCCACTTCCGATTCCCTGTCCCTCTTCGTTGCATGTGATAGCGATTGAACCCGCACGGAACTCGCAGGACGGAAGTTCCGCCTCCAAACCTGGTGCCCTTTTCTCCCCCCTCCCCTTTTCCTTTCACAGCTCGCCCCTTTCGCGAAACCTCTAAAAATTCCGCGCGCGCTTCTCACCCGCCCGCCACGCGCATTCTGCCCTGCAGATAAATGAATAAGTAATTCCACCGTCGCCCCCTCCGGCCCCCCGTTCGTTTTTCGTCGCGCGTAGACGTTAAATAACGCAGCGCCGCTATCAGCGATCAACGTGAGCCATTAATGCGCCTGGACGACGACTTGATTTATTATGGAACTTCGCGTTCGCCTCATTTCAAGTGTGTCGCGCGTTCGAATGGAACAGGCTGATTTATAATCTATCCGAACGTGGCCGAGTGGAACAGGAAACGAATCTTCCCGCTCCTCTTCCCCTCCAACCCCCGCCGGGCGGCCGACGTACGCCGCTCGATTTGTCAATGCGTGGCGGGCTGAAGATTAGGGGAAACTGCGAGCTTCGCGTGGATGTGTGCTTTTGAGAAATGGGAATTGGGGGTACTGCGGTTCCTGAGGGGGTTGGTATTGAAACGCGCCCTTGTGACTGTTAACGACTGCGAGAAAGTGGATTCATAGTCGTCGTTTGTGTGACACGGTAACCTTCTTGGATGAAAGGGACTGAACGACGTTCTGAAAGTCAAAATATCTCTTATATGGGTAACTATATATTGCATCAAAATTGCAATTTTACAGAGGGGGCGGGATTTCGTTGTGGGTGTTTTCCAGTTGATCGGAAATAAATTCCTTTTGGCAAGAGTTATGTTAAGTGTCTGATCAAGGAGCTTCTGATGTTCCCTTTTTACCATTAGAATTTTATTAGTAGCCTTACCCTTACTCCTTTATCTATTTTATGTTCATCTGCTATATAGCGTGGTTCGTCTAATCCCACTATGTAGATTGTAGAACAAAACGACAGGAGTCAGAGTGATAGTAGGACTTGTTCGATTCCTCAAACACATTGTTACTACGCAAGGGGGTGGAGTTAAGTTGATGTCCTCCCGTCGAATATAGCGAAGGCACGAACAGAAGTTGCTCTGTAAAGTTTCGTGGACGCAGATACGATCTTCGACACGAGCTAATGGCTCGTTACACGTACAGGTTGGCACGTTAAATGGATTTGAAAAAGCTAGGCTGAATTTTCCGCTCTCGAACGGCCCTTACCGTTTATCGTTTGATCGGAATAGTCGCGACGTTTTTCCCGTTTAAATTTTAAACATGCCAATAAATTGGACGTGAATAATGGAGAGCGACAAGCTTTTAGTCTACACATGCCACTATTTAAAGAGCACGATTTCTGTCAATTTTTTATTTTCATGAATACAGGGATTTGCACGCGATGACGGGAATGTCAAATATACTCAAAAAGCGACACGAAATGCAATATGTTATGTGGGCCCTGCATGTTTCAAACATGATTAAACTCGAAAGAAAATAATGAATGAACATCACCGAGTTTTCAATTTCTTCTTGCATCAGTAATGTTTGTAATTACTGCGTGCTTTCGAGCGATGCAGTGGAAGGGCAAACAGTAAATGACATCAAATTCGTCTCTTATTGAAATATAAATATAAATGTGAAGCAGCTATGAAACAGATTCTACTTTTAATTACAAATTTTCATTCTACTAATAAAATACAGCTGATTTTTTTTATTTCGGAATATTCCCGTGCAGAATCATTTAAGGTCTGGCAACAATTTTTCACCCAATCCACGTATTCCCCCGTGATTAAATCGTGCAGAGCTGTTTCTTTAACGGCAGAGGGGGAACTCAGATTTGATACGTACGAATAGGGAGGGTCAGGGTCCATGATGAATTGCTCTTGAGTCGACAGTGCTCCGAAATTGGAGAAAAATCGTCCACTACCCAGAATCGCCTTTGACCAGTGAATTTTCTTCAACGAAAAGAGGGAAAAGGGACGGTGGGAAAATATTACATCGATCACCTCTTCTAATTACTTTCCACGCCGTAAAATTTTACGCGTGTGTTTTTTAAAAGAAACTTTGGAAGAGTGAAGATGAAGAGGAACGATATCTGGAGTGGAAGCTAAATATTTGTGATGAAATATAAAACATCCTCCACGTCAATATTTATTCCTAAGGCAAAAATGAATACGACGCTCGTAATTTATTGTATTATCCTACGATCAATCACTTTAAAAGTTGCAATTACAGGCACAAAAACAAAAACTCCATGTTACAGCAACAGACCTGCTTCTTTCTGCTGCACAGAGAAGGGTTTACTCGAGTATTAAATTAAAGTATAAACACAAAAGTGAAGAAGGTTAATTAACTCCTCAATTGCATAATTCTCTTCACAGAAAAGTGGTTAGCGTTTACTCTTCCCTTCCGCCTTCTCGTTATTTGTCTCGAATAATTACCTTCTTCAGCGCACCGTAAAAGAACACAATTTTTATAATTCACCCGTCACGAATAATTCCAGAAAATTATTCTGCCAAATACAATCTTCGCTCCATAAGCGCTCGCCGCGAGGCTCGACTCCATTAATCTTGCCAGCTTAGATGATTAATAAATTCCAGCTAGGAGTAATAAATTATTGAATAGACTCTCCTATCTTGGATAAACATTAATGTACATTCGATTTGTTTATTGTGTAGCGAAGCATTCGATTTGCGCGCAGATAGCGCGGCTTATCGACTATCCCAGCCTACGTGCTTCAAATGCCAGTTACGTTCAAGTAGTTTTAACAACCGAGGAACTTTGATGTTCCTGTCCAGGCATTTAAATGTCAAGTTATAAATAAGAAGATGCTGCAGCTTTTCAGCGTAATGCCGGTGCCGTTACTGCCCGATGAATCGCGGCGCAGCCTTCTCCGGCAGTAAAACCTCGTTTTGCTTTCAACAGAAATTCGATGACAGGGACCTTGATCCGATAATGACACCGTGCATCCGCGAACGACGAGGGAGCCGTCTTAATTACTCGATACATGCCCGCGCAAAGACAATTTATTCTATACTCTGTCGCGAAGCAAGCTCGTATAAACAGGTCACCGAATTTATTTCACGTAATTATTCCGTTACCGAGCCCACCGAGATCCCCCGAAATTGATGGAAATATCAATCGGTTCCATACGAAAGAAAAAAGCCAACCGACCCACCGACGAAATTAATCGACTCGTTAAAATTAATTAATCCGGAGTTGGAACGGTTGGACATTACCATTTCAATATATCTTCCATTCTGCTTCCTTGGCGACAGTTGAATGCAAATGCACGCGTTCCCGGTTGATTGATCGGCCATGAAAAACGTCGCTGCGGGCTAATATGATGGAGTAGCTGGACCACCGACGAATTTATTAAAACCTGGCATCGATCTGAATGATTCGAAATACCAGTCGAATGAAACTCTATCGCTAGTAGGACACATATTCCTTTTGTTCGATAAACGGTGTCTGTTGATTATTTTTATACGCATCCGGGCTATGTTTCCAATCGGTTTCCGATTAACCTCCTCGTTCAGGAGTAGCTTTCGAGTCGCTAGTAGAGCAACGATAACGAAGAACGACACAGCGAGTTTCCAGTTCTCTGCGCTGGCCACGGTCAAAGACACCCGAATCACGTTACGCTCTAAATTTCAAAACGCTTCAACTGCACGTACGTCGTCGCGTTTTAACGCGAACCAGAAACGATATAACCAGACAGCAACGGAATTTTCGTGATTTTCTTACTTCAAACGGAGCGGGCGGATTCTTCGCGCGCAGGAACGCGGGAGATTGACGCGTTCCTTAAACTTCTCGTCCTCAAAGCGTCCTTCTACCTCCAAGGCGTCTGAAAAAACGTGTCAAGAATTTTGGAACGCTTAGTGCTCACTGAGGCGAGTGAAACGCATTCCATGGAATTAACTCCTCTTTATTTGCGTATCTTGTTCTGCAATGACTGCGAGGTGAAAGTTGAAATTTCAAAATTGGAGAATAAGTTGTTTATACACATTCCTAAAAATTATCATTTCTCTTCAAAAAGGTTAAAAAGGATAATAAAAGCTTCTGCTGGTACTTAAGCTCTTATTCCTAAATAGTAAGATTTGAATTGCTAATTTCTAATTTACTGAAAATGCTATATTTCTAATTTACAATTTAGAAATGATTATTGAATTTTCACGGACTTAGAAATACATTTGCCGTATTCGTGGCATTGTGCATTTTACCAGACAGAATCACTGATTTGAATGCCTGCCATTATTGCGATGTCCCTTTCGCCACATTTTTATTTCCCGTAATTACCTTGCGCGTCGTGAATTCCTACGAAGCCCCTTTAAAACGTATTGTCCTCTTGTGCACTCTTTATGCATTCACGTTGCGACGATCTCGAGCCGCACGTTCGAGATCGTTTCGTGAGCGATTAAGTTGGTGGTCCGTTGGGATTTTCGCAAATTGAATTCTAACGCGGATCGCTTTCATTCCGTCCGCCAGGGAATTCACTTGTCACGCTCTAAATGTGCCCGCTCACTGAGAATTCTCGCGGTAATTCATTACATTTTAATTAAGACATCTCGCTTGCGTCACGATGGAAACAAGGGATGATAGAAAGAGGAATGTTTTTATCATACTCTGCGAGGTTCAGTCTGATTTAAAACACTATTCGGAAGTCACTTCTCTGTTCACAATATGGCCCTTCTTCGGTTAGAAATTGGAGGCCTTCGAGTGAATACGAGTTCCTGTAATATTTCCAGAGATAATGCCACTTTGAAAACAGTCTTGAAAGGGTCGACGAGAAAGGAACAGGAACTGGTAAAAGACTGGGGAATATTCGAGAAAAAGAGACGACGATGGAGCTCGTAGTGGGGAATTGAGAGAGGGACTTAAATGTCTTCATTCTGCACGTTATTATTATGATAATGCATTCGATGGGCGGTGTGCTTGTGATTCAGGGTGAGAAAGTGTGTGAGAAAGTGTTTGAATTGTAAAAGGAAAATATCTGTCTTGTGATCTTGACAGGGGAACGTTGAAAATTCCACGAACAGCATAAGTCACATCAATTCCATCAACGAGTAACGAAATTTAACTCAAACGCATTTGCAGCTTCTTCTTTTTTCAGGGCACCTTGATTTCCGTTGTGAAATAAAACAGAAAATTGCCAAGCTTGAAAATGTAACAATCGAAACCCTTTCACGGTGGTATTTATTCTGTACCGAGCGAAATCCCGATTATCACTTGTAAAGGTCTTTCCCTTCGTGGAAAAAAAGTGCGCGCGGGAAACAAACGCGAATCGAGTTTCGCGTCGGAAGAAAGCAAATAACTAGAGTGGACGTGTTGTGTGTACGAAACAAGAACCAGCCGGCACACATCGATCGTGTGATGCAAATCTTGCAAATCGGTCGTTGCTGGAAATCCAATGAAAATACAGTGCTTTCGTTCGAGAAAGCGCAACAAGCCTCACTTTTCGTATACAAAACAGTAAAACTAGAACGTGAAATGGTTGTAGAATGGCACGGTATAAACAACTGCATATTTTTGCCTCTTCGAGTTCTATTGTAACTATGTCTATTGTTTGAACCTAATTGTGAGTTACAAGGGAAGATTCACAACCCGGAAATTCAAAAAATTATGAAACTTGGGGGATATGTAGAGGATATATAAATATCTATTACGCAATTTTTTCGCTGCCCACATTCGCGCTAATGAGGTGAAATTAACCCCTGAAAATCCGGCTATTTTTCGATTTTGTGTTTGGTATTACTCGCGAGCTGTGAAATACGGAAAAACAGTTTTCAAACAAAAGTTACGTTTTTTAATTAGAACTATATTTTGGTAACTTGCAGTTCACGAGTTATAACACAAAATTAGGAAATAGCCGGGTTTTCAGGGGTAAATTCCACCCCCATAAAATGAATTTGGGCAGCAAAAAAACTTACGTGATATGTATCTATCCTCTATATATCCCCAAAGTTTCATAATTTTTTGAATTTCCAGTTTGTGGACCTTCCCTTGGTAGTTGTCTCATTTAAATAATAAATGATAAGGCGAAATAAGTGTGCTATTTCTCATAATTTCGTTCTTCTTCCCATTTAAACAAGAGACCACTAAAGATCCCTGCTAAATACACGATAATGGCTAACAGCGGCACGAGGTGCTACATTTATGAAACCCATCTAGAATCAAATGTCCATCATCCTCCCTTCGGGTTCATCGAAAGATGACAGTAGTCTCCGTTACGTTAGCCGCGAAATGCTATTAAGCTACCGTTATCTCTATAATAACCTGCCATTTGCCTAGCTATAATGGCGACCGTCACAAAGCAAACATTATCGCGTGACACGATTTGATGCCCGAGCTAAATGCGGATTGCCTATTAGCGGTCTTCATTACCGCGAGATTCGACTTGATCTCCTTGATCTCGCCTTGATCCCGGCGCATCGATTCTACTCGATGTCCTAGCAACCCCCAGTCACTCTATTTCAAAGCAATTTACCCGGCCAGGCTCCCCTGAAATCCGAAGACAGGTATCCAAGTGGATCGCGCGAAAACTGACTTCCGATCCGCTCTCCCGAAGGATCTACAGCGTCAAGCGTACACACCCGTTCGATATTCCGTGTCCGTAGACATTTCTGCTATATTAATCGGCCATTGAAGCTCCAGCGTGCGGGTTAGGTACCCTCCATCATCACTCTGATAAATCGATACGTTCCTAATGTAATTCCAATCCGTCGTAGGTTAGCCTCTCCATATTGACTTAGTTCAATAAGCGGATAACACATTGTTCCGTGAAGTACTGGATTCCGGTCGGCATAAGTGCCCGGCCGAATTGGCATATTAATCCGATTAATTTCGTCTCAACGTCGCGCTCGGATTAAAGTTGACACGTGGACGTAAAGTACAGTCGCGATAGAAACGTTCTCTTCGCACGACACGGGTGTATTAATGAGTCGTCGATCCGCGTACCAGACGCTCGCCTCTTAAGGCTACGGATGATTAGAAAATTCGACCTCGAACAAAGCTTTCATTCATTCGCAGGAAAGACGGGCAAGTTTTTACTAGTTTCAGCGAACATCTTTTCGAATGATTTATTTACTTCTGGGAGCTTCTTGGAAAAATTACTGAAGAATTGATATTGGAACTCAACTTGTCGAATTATACAGCAGTGCGTGTGATGCGTCTGTTTCAGCGATGTGTCAGTGTTGCCGAGAGTTCGAGAGTGGCTGCGGTCGCCAGCGTTCGATGCGCGACAGTGGGAGGACGAAGAGCTGCTGTTGATGCTGCAAACGATGTTCGTCGAGCTCGACCTACCTCAAAAGTTCAACATTCCTTTACCAATCCTGAGGAACTTCCTCTACGAAGTTTACAACAACTATAACGAAGTGCCATTTCATAACTTCAGGCACTGCTTCTGCGTGGCGCAAATGGCAAGTACACGCGGACCCGCGTACATCTGCACGTACCTACCTACACCTAATCGCGTCGGGGAAAGCCGGGCTTCGAGCGCGACGAATCCAGCGCTCGCGTCTAATTGCGACGCCTCGGCTCTTAATGAACGGGGTTTTATGTATCCCCACCTAGGGACGCTACACTCTGCAGCATCTGAAATTATAATTCTCGGATACTGCCTGACATTTGCATTTTAAAAATGTCCATTACATTTAAAGAAATGGTGTACCGTTCCCCTTGAGAGGTGCATGTTTTTATGCCCGGTAATGTGGCTTAAGGATTGCGCGGACGAGCAGTAAAAAGGGGACGGGACTTTAACCGTGGCTGACAATGAGGTCGCGTAATGTTCAGTTGTATGAGCAGTTCCATGTTTGATGCACTCTTCCATCTGATAATCTTTGAAGCTTTCCTTGCGTTGATATTTCGTTATCGAAGTAATTACTCGATGTCGATCGAAAGATAGAATAAGGGGAGTTAGAATAATAGTTAAGAAGAGGTTGGAATGTTAGGGTACATCCTAATGAATGTTTTACTTCTGGCAGATGTACGCGATAGCCTGGGCAGTGGATCTTCCATCGCGGATCGGCCACCTCGAGGTTTTTGTACTGATCGTGTCCTGCATCTGTCACGATCTGGATCATCCAGGCTACAACAATATTTATCAAATAAACGCTCGTACCGAGCTAGCTCTGCGGTACAACGATATCTCGCCTCTGGAGAACCACCATTGCTCCGTGGCCTTTCGCGTTTTGGAGGCGCCCGAGTGCAACATACTGGCGTCCTTGGATAATGCAACGTATCGAATAGTACGCGAAGGGATCATCAGATGCATCCTGGCGACGGATATGGCCAGGCACAACGAGATCCTCGGGCAATTCACCGACACCATCCCTGAATTCGATTATTCAAACAAAGCTCATATCAATCTGGTAAGCAATCGCCATAATTCTTGTCATTTCAAATTCCAATGAAAATTCTCTCATGAAAGAAATGTCGTCAGTGGATACTTAGATAGCTACTGAGATTATTAAGATCATCGATTGCATTCTTTCGGTATAGAGATTTACCGTTGTAGGGATGTTTCCTTGTTCTGTGAAGGGAAGTAAGGTTCTCGTTTAATTGTTTCAGTTGTCGATGATCCTCATCAAAGTGGCGGACATCAGTAACGAGGCGCGGCCGATGGAAGTCGCGGAGCCGTGGCTGGACAGGCTACTTCAAGAATTCTTCAAGCAAAGTGACGCGGAGAAGCTCGAGGGACTTCCAGTAACACCTTTCATGGATCGTGACAAAGTGACCAAACCGTCGTCCCAGGTCAGCTTCATCGGTTTCGTTCTGCTCCCTCTGTTCGAGGCCCTCGGGGAGCTGTTGCCAGAGTTACAGGTACCATTACTACCATTTCTATTCTAGCAAGTAACAGTCTCGATATTTCATGGTTTGAATCCTCCTACGTAACACATTCCTGAGACATCTTAGAAACTTGAGGAAGCTTTGGCAATAATTTTTCCAGAAACTCCTTAACTGTGTCTTGCAGAATTCGAACATTCCTCGTAGCACTTGGAAACGAAACCTTTCACCCCCAGGGAACCACCTTTCACCTCCTTGAAAGTCTCAACTCCCATTTGAAATCGTAGAAATCGGGACGAACGACTAACGAGGACCAACCTCGAAAACTTTGTTCCAGAGTCTGATAGTTCAGCCGGTGAGGGAAGCTCTGGAGTATTATCGTAGACTGAACGAGGCGGCCAAGGACGAGCGTCATCACAGGAAAAGCGTGGCGGACCTCGGCGAATCGACGCTGACTACCATACAATCGGGTGGCACAGGCTCGTCGATGGTAGTGAAGTCCACCTCGTCGCATAGTATGCGCTCGAAACGGTCCGCTGGCACGGTCCACTCGAGATCGCGGTCCACCGACGAGGACATCACGGAGAACCTGACAGCGGAGGACGCTGACAACCTCGAGACCTCCGACCCGGAGACCGCGACGGAGGTGGAAGTCAGCGAGAAGACGTTGAAGTTCAAGATCTCGACGGAAGGTACGATAGCTGGCCCGGCAGCAGGTAGGAAAAGCTACCCCGGTAGCCGGAAGGGTAGCCGCGAGAAGTCCTCTCTGGATTATCATAATCACGACCTGGCCAGGGCTGTCAGGGAGCACGAGCGAAGACGAAGTAAAGGGGAGAATCTCGGCAGTGACCTGAGCTCGCCAGTTAGCGCTAGGTCCGACGAGGGGATGAGGTTCCTGGAGAAAGATGAGATGGTCCTGAAGATGACAGAGGTTAGGCTGATCGAGGGAAACGGGAACGTGATGGTGGAAGCGCAGCAGAGAAATAACCTGAAGAAGGCGAGTAGCTTGGTAGAGAACGATCAGGAGGTGAGGTCTAGTCGTAACGAAGTCCAACGGGAGGCCATCGCTCTGTGGTGTTGCTGCGACGATAAAGCGGGCTCCAACAACCACAGGTCCTTCTTCTCGCGAATAAGGAACCTAACCGACCGACTAAATATCAATTTCGACTCGAAAGATAGTCCCTCGCTGAAGCCCACGAAGCACGTGCCGAAGACCCTGAACAAGAGCAACTGGGTGACCAACGCGACAGCGGCGACCACGTCCTCCAGGCAGAACAACTCCCTGCCCGTCTGCAAGCGGTGCAACCTGATGAAACCCGCTGCCAAGGAAGGCAAGGCCATCGCGACGGTAGTCGAGCTGTCCTCAGTGGACAAGAGAGCGATGACACTGCCCAAGGTGAGGAAATCGGCGGACTGCAAGAACAGGATCTGGCGGACGGTGTTCGTCAAGGACAAGAGATCCTCCGCGTCCCTAGAAGCACTGACTGAGGCGGTCTGTGAGGCCTCGTTGTCGAAGCACAGGCGGAACTTCTCCAATCCCGAGGGTAAATCCCAGAGTCTGAAGGAAGTGAAGGACCAGAAGGATCGGGGCATCGAGTTCGACGAGATCGATGTGCGCGGGAATAATCAGACGCCGGTGATCGTCGTAAAGGCGGACAGCGCGTCCAGGGAGGACCTGGGGGAGGCGAGCATAGGCAAAGTGGAGATCAGGAGAAGCTCGGCGAGCATGGAGGACATATCGAAGATGGCGAAGCAGGCGGAGAACGCGATGCTCGGATCGTTGGAGCCAAAGAAAGCGGAGGAGCGCCCTCACACGGGCAGCCTCGACTCGATGCTGTGCAAGGACTCGACGAAGTCGAGGAAGAAGCCCGTGTTCGCCTCACCGGCGGCCGCCAAGAAGTCCTCCCCTGGCCTGCTGTCGCGATTCAAGTCTGGCATGAGCATCGACAGCACCAGGAGCAACAGCAACAGCAACAGCGACTCCTTGCACGACCAGAGCTCCCAGTCCCCAAGCGGCTGGATCTCTTCACTGACGGCGAGCTTCCGGCCGAAGAGGCAGGCGCCCGACGCTCCTCTGTCCTCCGCGCACCCTGCCCGCTCGCCGAGCCGCGAGGAGATCAAGTGATACCGCCTGGTGGTCGAGGACTCGTCCGAGAAACAGTTGTCCGGCCTGCACAGGTGGCTGGCTGAGAACTTCTTTTGTTGCAGCGGTTAAAGCGTGAACGTTTCGTTCGCCGGTCCTCGAAGAGGCTAGGCTAGCCGCTTGTCGCGCGTCGGTCCCAAGGGGCGTCGACGACCGGTGGAACAGCTGACGGAGCCAAAGATCGTTGACGATGCGGAAATGGAAATAGGTCGGGGGACCGTCGAGACTGGCGTGACGGTCGGGGGCGTTCGCGTGGTGGTCTTCCGACGTTGCTTCGTTACGAGCAATCCACTTGGCGGGAAAATTCGAGCCACGATCTCTGTTCAGTTTGGAAATATCGTTCAGCCGGATCTCGCGCGGTAAACGTTCCTCGTGAGGTATTTTTGCCTGGGATTTTTCAGTTGTTTGTGGAAGAAAGGGGGTGGGTGCGACGCGATCTCTCGACGACGATCGGTTGGATCCTGTACAAGGGATTCGGAACCGTGACGATCCTCTGCCTAATAGAATCTGCATTCCTAGAAGAATCGCTCGTGTTTTTTTCTCTTTTTTTTGTTTGGTATAGAAACTCGAGGAAATTCGATCGACTTTCTCCGACTGGTGGGGCCGTGCAGCAATCTCTTTTTCGATGGTAGTGACGAAGAGGGGACATGTTTAATTATGGGTACGTTCTGACCCTTCTGTCGGCGATATCGCGAAACGATGGATGGAAGTAAAACGTACGAGGGCACGGTGGGGGTAAAGCCGGACGTTGCACGAGGATCAAACGCAATTCAAAATGTCTTAGTACGTGCGTGTAGTATGTCGATTAGCTGTTTCCAAATGTAGCCAGAGAATGTGTGAGTGTAATTAACGTTCGTATCGAAGCCAAACTGTCGAACAGGTGGCAAATACCAAATATATGTATATTGCTCCTAATTATCGATCTCCGTTCTGAAGGCAGAGAGTGAGAAAGGGGAGAGAGAGAGAGTGAGAGTGATCGAGAGAGAGAGAGAGAGAGGGAGAGAGGAAGGAAAGAAAATTGTAAAAGGTGAACCTTTTTTGGAGGTTGAAAGCACGTGATTGATACAAAAGGGGAAATGGAGACGAAAAGTGGAACGAATGAAGGGGAAGGATAAAGGATGCACTGTTTGAAAAATGGGAAGCAAAGATGGCGCGGTATATAGACTATTTTATTTATTGTCCAATTAAAGAAAAAAAAAGAATAGCCTAATGAGTAATCATTAATGTTGTTCGTTATTATACATATATACATATATATATACATAAAAGAAAGCTATATATATATATAAATATATGCAAGACGCAGATGTATACAAAGACGTGAAAAAATGCTATGCAACTCCCATCGAGAGACGAGAGCGTACGTATATAAATATATAAATATATAAGGAAAGAAGTCGTATAAAGAAAACAAATCTATATAATTAACGGGAGAGAGAGAGCAAGCGCGTATAGGGTAGATAGAAAATGAAACGGATTCAGACGGGCACGTCGTGTCGAATCACTAATCGAACAATCGAAAACGAAAAAACGAAGGAGAAGGAGGAAATGGGAAACTTTCGTGGAACGTCGCGAGGATAGAGGCGAGAAGCCGTGCGGGAGAACGATTCTGTTGATCTGTCAGAAATTTAGATGAATAAACGGCTGAATAAACGTTTGCTTTACTCGCGAGAAGCTGTCTTCCTCTGATTAAAAGCTGCGAGCGGGTAGAGAATGTACGCGAGGCTCTCACGAATTTGTGTTCTTACGATGGCTGCTATTCGAGTCGTCCGCGTTTAAACAGTTCATTCATTTGGAAACGTGTTCTGATGTTTTATCAGAGCTGTGAATTTTATATGGGAGCAAAGTCAAACGGGTGGTTCAGGTCACTGAACGAGAGTTCGAGAAGGTAGTCAGATGCGGGTGCGGAAGCAACTCTTGTTCACACGCTTTTGAACAACCACTGGGGCTTATTTCAATTGTGATTTCACCATCCCTCAGAGCCTGAAGCTTGTTCTTGAGATAGCAGTAGCGATCTGAGGTAGCTAAGCAAACTCGTCCCTGCTCAGATCTCGCAGAAGTGAGAATAATTCTGCGAGTTGTAAAAGCCACATTACAAATTAAACTAAGGTATTCGACTAGGGTACTCCTAGTTCTTGATATAAGCTCGTAAGGGTTGTTGCGCCCCATATCCTCTTAGAGCTTAAACTGACAGAGCATCTCCTCAGGGGATTATTGTGTCCCAATTCGTGGGCTGCAGACCTTTGGGCTTATTTATGCGATTGGTAAGGCTTACAACTCTGCCAACATCTCATCTCACCGTCTTTTAAAGCCGAGTCACTCTCGAGATGCTGCTATAACACTACGCGTAGCTTCATTAAAGAATCAAGATCGCACTGGTATCCATGCACGCATGGAGATCGTCGTTTATTTATGGAAAGTGATAAGACACTGCTAAGTATGATTTGGTAAAACCAAAGTGAAACCAAAGCCTAGGCGGAGAGACTCTTTCTAAGGAAGATATAGAAAACAATGGAAGTGAGGCAATCTGAGAAATCCAGCACTTAAAAATGAAAAATCAGGGTATCAATCGAAAATAACTACGAGCGAGACACGTGTAGATCGATATCAGTGAGATCAGTTATCAAATTGTTATGGAGATAGCTACTATCTAGACAAAACCACAGAACACGCTTCCAATACACGACGTTTACAGGTGGATATCTCGAAAAGCTTCAATTGTAACTACAGTCAGATAATAATTTAGGTTTCATACATGTACTGATATAAGAATGATTCTTAAAATCTGCAGAGTATCCCATATTAATTCTCCGAATTAAAATATAATCGAAACGATAGTGGCACAAGATTATATCAAATGAATTTGAAGCTTTTCGACTGGGATGTTACATTACAATCATTCCAATCGATACGTTTCAAGCATCATCTGAAACATTTCTTAAAGTCACTAATAATATCGACGATGTGGGACATTTTGTACGTGTGATAGTTTCTTATCGAAGACAATACTTCTGTTTTATAATGGTTGACGAGGGATCGTTACCTACGTACCCCTAAATTTTTAATAGATCGACAAATCTGCTCTCAGTTTATCTTAGAACCCGTTCAGCGAAGGTGAGGATGGGAGGATGTGAACGTAGAGAGCCTAACGTAGCCTCCCTCGCGGAGAAAAACCCTCGTGATTAGTTCGTCCAGCGCCATTACACACGCGTCTGTCAGCCTCGACACAGCAATCAGTTTCTCTAAAACGGTGTCACGCTTTTTCATTTTCAGATGTTTATATTTTTATACTACTCCATCAGTGTGTCTGTACGGCGATTAAAAACCGCATGTATTGTTGAACTCTAGTCTTACGTTATTGTCTTCAGCACCCAAAACTCGGTTTTTGGGCATCTCTTCGTTTTCTACGGTGTACACGTAGACCGGGAAGAAACTCATTCTGCGTAACGCTTGTTCGAATTTTTCACTTCGACGTCGCGGGGAGAGATTCGTTCGAATCGCTTCGAAACAACCAAGCGATTGGAAGTCATCGTCGATCTATCATCCTGTATCATTTTTCTGTTCTTTTAACTTCACTTTCCCCTTGTCCACTTTGACCCTGGTTTAATTCAGTGCAATAACATTGATTGCGGATTTGTATTGAAGATACTTCTAATTAACTTCGAACAACGTCAAACTCTACAGTTCCTTGACCCTAACTTGAAATATTTATTTCCTACATACCCTCAACATTAATCACAGATTCGTGATTACTTCTATAACGACTTCAGTCACCAAAATTAAATCTTTGCTGTTCAATGAAGATATTCTAACTTCCCCATTAATCTTCAAAATTGAAAAATGGTAAAAGATCTCAGTAACTCTTACTTCCTTTCTTACACACATATTTGCACAAGAAATTTTTCTTCATTGACTTCCTCGGAAGCCTTCCACTCACCATGCGCTTGCCAATAACAGGTACGAACTTCATTCTCATTCACAACAATTAAACCAACGAATCTCTTCCCCCGACTTAAACTACGATTTGCGCGAAAATACTTTCAGCCCTTCCCACGTCGTGTACAAAAGTCTCATCGCGCGGATATTTCCGCTCGCGGGAGCTCGTGGATATCTCGATGCGCGTTGCAGATCGAAAGAAGCATCTACGACCGCTAAAAGCGCGACGGTGTCTTCGAGCAAGCGAGCTACTTCGAACCATATAACGTTGTATACACGCTATAATATAAATTATTAAACTTCCGGTGGTACGAGGGAGGAAAGTGCTTGATCTCGTCCCGTCGAACGGCAACCACTCGAAGCCGAGGCCTCCCTATCGCTCCCGATTACGCCTGAATCGAACTCGAAAGCGTTCAGGCAGCCGCCGACGCCAGATCAAACACTTTCGCCGTTCTATCACTCACTGTCTGTGCCTGACCTTTGTCAATATTTATTTGTCTTTTCCTAGACAGTAAATCGATTTATCCGTCAGTATCGAGCGGCTGCGAGGCGATTTTCCTAAAACTTTCGGACCACCTGTGCCGACAATCGAACTTTACGATCACCGACTGGTGCGTCACTTTCGGAGCGATGCGTCGATCGATCGCCGAAAATCCATGGACGCAAGGGTCCCGTAGGGGGGTTGGGGGTCAGGCGAGGGCGAAGAACGCGGGACCGGAACTCGATGGTCCAACGGTGCCGCGGGAGCCGCGAGGCATCGCGCCTCTGCTCGTCAATTGATCGTTTATTCGCGCCGAGGTAGTCCTCGTGTCCCAATTACTCTCGTCAATTACGTATGAACTTAATCGATCCCACGTGGTCACCCCTGTCAAAAGAGGCGCATCGGGATGATCGAGGACGGGGAGCAGCGTGCGACTCTGGAGTCCCACGGGGGAGCCACCCCCCGGATTCGATCCTCTGTCTCGCCACCCTCCGTGTTTCTTGTTTCGTAGCCTCGTTCAACCCCCTCCACGGCGGAGTGAAGTTGATTAGCGAGCGAGGAATCGATCGTCGCGTGGAACGAGTGGTTTGAACAAGTGCGTGCGGCGATGATGAATGGAGATGCTCTGAGACCACTGTAAACCTTCCATTTCCATTTTATTTTTGCTTTTTTTTGTTCTGTAACCTTCATCGTGCGAATTCAGGCGTCCAGTTTTGGGGGAAGTTAGGGGGAGTCATGTTGAGGTGGTAGATTCATTCGATGCTTTCTTTGATCATTTGTTGTCGCGTTTGTATGCTTCCTTGATTTATTATTGACGTGAATTTTGCGTGCGCGGGTTGAAGATTGAATATTTTACGAAGTTTTAACTCGAGTTAGTTAGAGCATGCAATTTCGTGGTGCTCAAAGGAGTAGAGAGGTAGTTGAACGCTTCGCAACTGAGACCTCGTTTTCGAGATATCCGCAAGTCAGATTTAGGAGGTCCTAAACTAAATCTCATTTTGGTTGGGGCTTGTAGCCGCAGGCTCATAACGGTAAAGGACTTTCTAATATCTTTTGGTGTGACGGGTTAGGTACATGCTTTGATGGGAAAGGACAAAGTGAATCACTAAAGACAGAACGCTTAAGTATTTCCTACGAATTTTAAGACCCGACACAACTTAATTTTGTTTTTCTTTTTATTGCAGCTGCATGCTTGCAATTCTTATATATTGTAACAGAAAAATTCAATTGAATACTGTAATATCACCTCAATCTTGGAATTTGAATGTTTCTGGATTCCTTTACGTTTCTTTTCCAAATGACCGTTTTCTCGAAATTGGTCAATTCTCGTGGGGGACATGATAATTTACGATCATGGTGTCAGAAATCGATCATTCCAGTTCCCACATACATGGCCTGTAGAGTTTGTAACATTTTCAGTATCCATTTGACGAAAAGCAAGCCGATCATCGGCCTCAGCGGCGAAAGCGTTAATAAAAGAGTCTGGCAATGCCAATTACCGAAATACACGGGTGAAAACGCTCCCTCGTGAATAGTTTGCGTGCTACGGGAATTGAACCGGGCACACGATCATGCGATTGTTCGCGGGAGAAGTTCAGCTTTCCATTTGCTCCATGTTTCTTAAACTATCACTCACCTCGGGAGCGCGAAAAAACAGAGAATAAAAACGTAATCGCTAACTCAGAGGAGAATGCTTGTAAAATTGGTTATGTCGTCGTAAATTAAATTTCAATATCGTCGAAGCGTCAAGTGAAAAACGAGGAGAACAGTAATTCGAGTAGTAAACGATAAAAAAAGTCGAGGGAATTTATTTATCCTCACCGGCACCTCAGCAAGATAGAATTGCTACTAGTATTTCACTGCAGACTGTCTAATAAATTCAACAACGTCGGCCCTGCGGGAATCAATATATCCAATTACCACCAAATGGAAGTGTTATTCTGTAATGAACCCATTGACCGTGGGGTACTTCCTTTTTTCGAGAAGATTATCCTCTGGAGAATGACGTAACATTGTTTTAGAGATCATTTCCAATTCTTCTCCTTAAATATTTCCTTCTTCTTTAACTTCCCTTCAACTTAACATACTCTTAAAATTCATTAGCGACATACACAACTACCGGAATTAAACCTCGCCATCCGGCAGCTCCGGATGGAACTTCTCCCGCCGCTTCTCTCTCGTTTATCGCTCATTTACCATTCAGAATACGATTTCGCGTGACTCCATTAAAGGAGAAGAGCGAAATAAAAGGGAAACGGCGACGCAACTGAACGGCGTCGCGTTTGACATTCGCGCTGGAAAACGCACGATGAAGGTTAACAGGGGACGGCAACATGGAAGCTAGGCGATTATTGTAGCGAAGGGACAGGTCGAGATGCGGGCGAAACGCGCGGATAAAACAAGACCAGATATTATATGCGTTTAATGTATATTTACCTGGCGAGGAGAATTATGGAGCGCGAAAAATGACTGCTAAGCTCGCGGGCGAGTTACTATCACGATATTATAAACGATGAATTGTATAGTTATTATGTGTGTAAGAGTACCGTGAAACAGATCCAGCCACGCCGTGGCGTGACGCTTCGTTGCTGCTCGGTGGCGGCGGCCGTTTCATGTCCCCGGCGATTGATCTCGCAGGAAACGCGACATTCATCGTTATCGATCGACGTCCGAAGGGCGCGGAACGCTCGATTTTCCACACGTTCCGAGCGAAAAGTCACGAGCATCCCGTATTGTAATCGAAAACTGTTGCTGCGTGACATTTTACGCACGCCACTGCATCTTGTATTTAAGAGAACAGCGGGTGTTTCGATGCTCTCGGAAAGGGACTGAAGCGATAGCCTGTAGGGTGTTAAATTCTTTCGTTTATTGTTAGATAGATACGATATACTCAAAAAGGAGAGAAAAAGGGATGATACGTCGCGAGATGGCGAGGTGGGAGGGCGGAGTGAACTAGTATCGGGGTCAGTCCGCCGATATATGTTTCGGGGCGCCGTCACCGAGCAGTGTATGCGATCCAGAAGTTTGGGTACCGTTCGTCCACGGTATCCGCCATTCCATTTGATTCCAAGGTGTCGTACCGATATGTTACACAGATTTGAATGTAAGTAAACGGCGGTCGCGAATCGGCCACCCGTCAAGCGACCTACCAGATAGTCTCTTTTGTAAATGAGAATAAGTGAATGAAATAAATATATGTACGTCACCGCGTGAGTGAAAGGAAATGTAGGTGATTCCTGCGTGGCAACGCGTGCTTCCAAAGAATTCTGGCCAAGGAAATGACACGGTGGATCATTCATCTTGTATGCAGCGATTTCCTTTGCACAATGTAGAATATTAGCATGTCTATGCTTAAAGTTACATTGCAAAATACTCGAAGATTAAGATTCAAGAGGATGCTGAATCATGGACGTCCACAGGGAGGGGGAACGGGGTGGGGGAGTGGGCGAGATAGGGGTGGGGGAGGGGTAGTTGCCTCCCTGGGTTTTGAGAAAAATCGCTTATTTTTCAAAACTGGTCTTTATTAAGTTTATACTAAAAATGGGAATATTTTTAACACGTTAACTGCCAACTACGAGATATCTCGTAGGTTGTTTACTTCCGCGAAGAGGTTTCTGCTACATAAGCCAAATACGAAATAATTCGTAATATGTTTAAAAAAAAAACATTTTTTAAGCTTTTTGATTATTACTATGTACTATTATTAAAGTTTTTAATAATATAACATGATTAAATCAATATGGCTCTTTAGACCGGAATCGTGAAAAATTCCGTGGCAGTCAACGTGTTAAATTTCGGTTTCAAATTTTTAATCAAACTGACACTATAAAATGGGTTAAAAACAGCAACAGGGGTATATTTTTCGTTATCACCATCACAATGTTGCCTCCCCCATGGAAAAAAGTCTTCCGACTCCCCTGCGCTGAATCGCTACGGCGGCTATTGTAGTCACAGCTTAACCAGCCTCGCTGGTGATCTTCCGAACATTCAGGTAAAGTCCTCCACTGGGTGTCGTGGTGAGTCCCTTTGGATTCAGCGTCAGCGGGATAGGTGTCTGTTTGCACGGTGTAACCTCGTACTTCCTCAGTACTTGCATTACACCTAGCTTCGATTGCATTAGTCCTAATCGCATACCTGCAATGAAATTCCTCATGAGGTGGATGTACTTATGCTTTCGTTCCAGAAAACACGTGGTTTTTGGAAATGACAGCAGGTAAGTTCTATTTTTAAATACTGGTCGAAATAATTGGAGGATGCTGTACTTATAAGGCTAGCTAATATTTTTCAAACTGCTCGTGTTGCGATTTAAATACGTAGCAGAAATATTGTGGCGGTAAGTTTTCAGTGATACGTTGTTTATACTTTGGAATTCTATGTTTCTTCAGCTTCTCGAGGTTCCCTAATTATCTTCAGCAGTGTGAATGAAAATGTATCTCCTAAAAATAGTTAATTGGGGTTAGCATAATTGTGTTTAATGTACTTATTTTCAAGAATCACAAGTTGGATTCATTTCATTGGCTCCAGAATGTCATTATATGAGAGAAATATTTCCAGCACGATTGATACAAATCTATACGCAACATCGAAAATATTCCGCGCAAAGTCCATTTTTTACTAAAGGTCTAAAGAAGGGGAGTATCGGTTCATCATGTCAATGATAATCGTTTACAAGTCACATCTAATCAGTTTTGTTATAGCAGTTACCTTTACGGGATAAAAATTTTCCATGTTCCTACCACCTCAAAGTACGAGGCAACACAAACAGAAAAAACTTGCAACGTTGCATTTAATATACTATGTATTTAACGCTGTAATTTCTGCAAGTAACGACACGACAAAAAATCAAATCCACCATTATGTTATTCCTGCGCCAAACGGACAGTCTCTGCACGAACAGCTTTTTTCTGTCTCTGGTAGCCTGAGAAGTAATTACGTGCACGCAGTGGAAACGGACATCCCATAGTTAGACGCACATTTCTCGACGAAAAGAGTTTAAAATACACTTATACCAAAGTTATGCTATATAAATACGATAGCAATAATCTTCTGCAACCTTGCCTAAGCTCTGATAACCCCGAGAAAATAAAAAAATTGCATACTGTAAATAGATTATCTTCGATTACGACAGCGTAACATTCTGAAGAGACATTCTTCCATACAAACACTTTGTTTGCAAACACAGAAATAGTATACATAAAATGTTTAGAGAACCCCTTACATCCACTGAAACTTGGATAAGTATTCCACGAAAACATTCCAAAATCAGATAACAATCATAGATTGTCAAATAAAAATCAGATTCGCGTGATATCATTAATTAACGTGCCACTTACACTGTCACTTATCACTTACTAAATACAAATTTAATTAAAACAATCCGTAACGATTTCTTCGGGAGATCTTCATTCTCGTCTATGGACCGTACAGTGGGGGACAAAAGTATGTGGACACTTTTAAAATCGTATAACTTGTTCAAAATTGGTCCAAACAACTTGATTTTTTTGAGAAGCTAGAAGGATTAGTTTGCTAAGTAACGTGTTTTGTCGTTTTGAATAGCAAAAAAAATAGGAAAGATCATTTCTTCAACTTTTTTTTTAAATTTCATCAAAATCGCAGAATAAGGTCAAAAATCGCGAAATTCCCGGGAATCAGCAATTTTCGACCTTATTCTGCGATCTTCAAGCGTTTATAACTCAGAGCAACGTTATCAGATTTTAATGAAATTTTAGGCGTGTATACAACTTACTTCAATCTACAAAAGGCATTTTTTAAATTTTCATTACGAGCACAGACAAAAAAGTTGAAAAATGATCTTTCCTATCTTTTTTGCTATTCCGACCAATCGCAACATTTTTCAAAACGAGGAAACACGTCACTTAGCAAACTAATCCTTCTAGCTTCTAAAAAAAATTAAAGTTGTTTGGACCAATTTTGAACAAGTTATACGATTTTAAAAGTGTCCACATACTTTTGTCCCCCACTGTATGTACTTTGGTCAATGCTCACAAATCAAGCGTTAAAGGGGCAAAGTTAATTCGAAAGCGAGCGAATGAGAAGAAATGAAAGTTGATGATAATTACGAGAGTAGGAAAAAATAATAAGATCGTTTACTGACCGATGCAAAGTCGCGGTCCATCACCGAATGGGAAGTAGACATTGTTCGGTCTCTTCTGCTTGTTCTCCTCGCTGAACCTTTCAGGGTCAAACTTCTCTGGCTCCGGGAAGTATTCCGGGTCATAATGCAATCCCATCATGGGAACGAAGATCGGGGTGCCTTTCTTCAACACCAAATTGCTGTTCGGTAGTTTGTAGTCGGCATTCGACCTGCGATCCAGAAATCCCAGAGGCGGATACTTGCGGAGCGTCTCAGAAATCACCTTATCGAGGTACGGCAGCGTCGTAATCTGCAAAAGGGACTCAATCAACATTTTCTGGAGGTGGAACGAAAAAAGCTTTTCAAGAACGTTTTATCACTGAGTGAGCCAAGGGTTTGAAAAGTATCCCTTCAAGTCGGTCGCGCCTATACGAGTTTCATACAAAGCGTAGGAAGTAGACTTCTGGCTTGATTTGTTTTTGAAATAAACATTCGGAGAGTCTCGAACTTTTCGAAAATAACGACGTGGCAACACGGCGACGCTAATAGAAGTGTAGTAGAGTGGAATTAAAATGGCACTGTTCGTTTAAAGAGATGTTTTTCACTTTATCATGCATAGAGTGCGAACCATTTGAATACCAACTTATTCGCTGGTAGAAGACTTTGAAAAAAACCAATGTATTGGAATTGAAAAATCAGTGATTTATTTAATTACGTAAATAATAACTTCTTCGATCTTTGTAAGGATAAATGAAATCATGTAATGTCAATTGAAAGATATATATACCTAATTGCTTGGAGTGCAGAGTTATGTTATCTCGCTAATTATAAGATATAGGTATCATGCCTGTCTGGTGATAGCTGTATGCCACTTAGACGAAATTGTCAAGGATAAAATTACTTTAATAGGTCGCACCGAGGTTATTTTAATATTTCTAATTGTCAGTGAATTTTATGAGGCAAGTAGAAACGTCCAACGTATGGTCAGACAGATCAATAACACTGTGGACCCATTTAACTTTTCATAGCACTACCATAGTACCATTTCAATGGACATGATGTTGGAAATTAGTTATTCAATAATTTATTGTTTGTTTACTGCGATAATTGAAAGAGGTCGTGTAAAGCTCTTATGAAATATTACGTGCACAACGATTTATGAGTTTCACGCGTTGTTGTCAAGTGTTATGTCATTCCTTGTTATTCTAGTCCATGTTACGTCGTGATTAGGGTTTATCGGTTTCTAAAAACCGGTTTTAATAACCGACTTTTTTCATAAATTTGTAAAATTCGAAATCTGATTTTTTTAAATTAAAAAAGAAACAGTTTTATATACTAGAATTAATATGTAAAAATAAATTAATTATTTAATTAGAAAATTTTACATTTTTACTTGAAATCACTTCGGACACAAGAAAATTGGAGTAGGTAACAGATCATATTTTCAGAAGAAAAATATTAAATGAAATAAAGATTTATAATTTATATTTTGTACGGATTTTAGTTATTTTAGTTATTTTTTCATGCGTTATATGTTTTTAGATCCATAAATATTAAATGAACTCAAAAACTGTACGGATTTTAGTTATTTTAATTTTTTCTATTTACTTGGTTTTGTATAGATAGAGTATATTTTATTTTAATATATTTTTGTACTTCTATAAATATTAAAAAAAAAATGGAAATTTTTTAAAATAAGTACAGATATTTATTTTCTACTTTAATTATATTTTTTTGTGAAAATTCGAAAACCTGTTTTTTCAAATGTCGATTTTTGTATAAACCCTAGTCGTGATAAATTTTGATAAGGTTTGCTTCAACAGCGTGTTGGCTACTATTGTTCTCTTCATTTGATTTTATTTGTAATAATTTTAGTTAATTCTTAGTTTTATGTTCTTAAGATTAGGCTTATTAACAGTACCTACTGCTTCTTCGCCTTTACTCTAATTTTACTTTCTCTACATGTATTATATCTAATAGTCTCTTTCATCGTGATTAATTTTAACGCGTAGATTGCTTACCATCTCGTACGTAATTTTCCCGCCAGATTCCTCCAACGCGTCTTGTATCTCCTTCCTGAGGGTCGTCTGTATATCCAAGTGCAGCGCGAGCTCATACAGCGTGAAAGACATGGCGGTCGAGGAAGTCTCGAAACCACCAGTGAAAAACGCTGCCGCTTGTCCGACTAAATCATCACCATCGAATTCTGAAACGATCGAATGCAACACCATAGATTGAATTTTTCCATTCCTCGTCCACCACTTTTTCGTTCTCCCTTGTACTAAGCATATCCTGATAGGTAGATAAAAGTAGAAAATCCCTAGAAAATGCTATTTAAATAGGAAATTAATAAAATATCGAATGGGCAACTCACTAAATCCGCCCATATCGGTTTCGCTGCCGTGCTTTTGCCTCAGATCCATCAAAAGATCGATGAGATCGCACCTCTTCTCTCCCGACTTCTCCCGTGCATTGAACACATCCCAGAAGACATGGCGCAGGTATTGACCGAACTCTTTGTTGAACAATGTCGCATGTGTATACGAGACTATATCCGGTATGAAGAATACGGAGAGAAGTTCGAAGCCACGCAGCATGCTGCAGTCGAAGATCTTCCTCCCTTGACGGCGGAACTCGGCGTTCGGGTCGTTCAAGGAATTCACCCTCACACCGAAAGCAGTGCTGCCGATCATGTCGGTGGTGAAGTTCGCGCAGAGGTCCTTCATCTCCACCTCCTTTCCGGCGCCTGAAACCAACGCTCGTTCGATGTAATTGATATTGTCGGTTTAAATTTTGGAGCGAGTGTCCCGTGCGACGAGTAATCATTACCTTCCAAATGCAGGCTCCCCAGATGCTTGTCCAAGTCGTCAGCTACCACCGACATCAGCTCGTGCATTTTCTTCAGTTTGCCAGACGTGAAGAATGGCGTCAGCTTCGCCCTGAGGACCTTCCATCCTGGGTTCTTCATGAGGAAGACGTTCGAGAATCCGATGCGATCGTTCACGTCCACGGATGCGTATTTGTCATTGAACACGTGGAAGTCCTTCACCAGGATCTGCTTTATGAGCTCAGGGTCGCGCAACACGAGGACAGGCTTGTCGAAAATGTAAATTCCAACGTAGGGCAGTCCCTTGCCCTTCATGTACACATCCTTGACGAACTCTACTGCCGATTTCTTCTGCATGAAACACTCCCCGAAATTACCTAGGAACGGTGTTGGAGGAAACTCCATGATTCCTTGTTTTTCCCAGTATTTGAATTTCCGTGTCATGTACATGTAGGCGGCCGCTATGAGGGACAGGGCGACTATGATTCCGTCCAGGCCCCAGTAAGGAGTCAACAACGCCATTTTGAATGGACCTGAAGGATCGAGGCGTTTATTGTAGGGCTTTTCTGTCAGCAATAGATTTTAAGAATTGTGGAAACAGTAACGAGGCAGAGTCACGACAGTGGTGTAAATGGTACTGACAGGCGATATTTCTGTGCTAGGTATATTAGAAGAAAAGGGACTTGTGTGGAATGTGTGGAATATTTCACACTTGAGATTTTGCTCTGTGGAATTCCAGATTCCGAAATTTGGAAGGCATTTATCATTTTTTATTTTTTGTTTGCGTACTATTGCTTTTTAGGCTGTTGAAATTCAACTCCGCACTCGGGAAAAATTTTCTCCACCGAGCTTGAAAAGTAGATAAGCTAACACAAAGAAACATGAAAAAGAAAGAATATCAATTTACTGTGTTTAAAGATAAGGTCCAATAGATTCTTGTAAAAGTTTTGTTAAGCGACAGGAGAGCAGAAGAAACAAAATTTTGCATTTGAAGGAACTAGAACAACGTTAATATTGATCAAATGAAAAGATTAGAAAGAAAAATATAATTTCATTGAATTCAGGTAAGATTCTACGCCTTTATTATTTCGTTAGCGAAGCGTTACGACTTTTCTAACCAAACAATAAGAATAATGTAAGATTTTAGTGCGTTTATTTCCATGATCTCAAACAGGAAGATAATGATTTTATAATACTGGGTATTATGTACGCAAACAGAAAGATGAATTTATAAGATCCACTTCGTAACAAGATCCACGTCCCAGTAGGAAAGAAACAGTTGATTGAATTCAATGGCACAGAATGCACAACATTCACATTTCAACGTACAGAACACCACTCGTTACGGAAGACGACGCTTGGACAACGGCGACGGTGATAATGACGTTTATCGAAACGCGGAGACTTTTATATATGTGCTGTGAGATAGAAATATCCCCTCCTGGAATGATGAAATCCGAATGTCATGTCCTACTCCACAATAGTAGATAATAGATAACTTGTTCATCACCCGAATACCAACATGATTATGCAGACTTTTCGCGTCGATAAAGGTTGGTTCCAACACGTTCAGTAATTTAGTCGAGTAGCGAGTAATTTAGTAATTTACCGTGTGCTGACACTAAAATTTAGTCGAGTAGCGAGTGCGTTACGAAAAGTAGCATATCTCCATTTTCTTACGAAAAGTAGCACGTTTCGGTTTGTCACGAAAAGAAGAACATTTCATCGTTTCTGACGAATACTTATTAGTACGTTTGGTCTTCCGTCGCGAAGACTAACACATTTGACTATTTTGCGACGAAGAATAGCACATTTCGTACTGTTGCAGCGAAAACTAGCACGTTATACTGTTTCGCCACGAAAAATAGCATCATTTGGGAATTTGCGGCGAAAACTACCATATTGTTCGGTTGGACCACGAAGAATAGCACGTTTTGGATTATACTGCAGTCTGCAGAAACTATTACGTTTCAGCCCGCGGTCAGTTTAAAAGAATTCAACTGTTGAAAATATTGTTTAATAAATACTAATTCCATCTAATCTCCAAAAGACAACACATGAAAATTTTAATCACGTGGCAAACTGCTCAAACATGCTAGTTTTCGCAGCGAAAACCGAAACGTGATAGTTTTTGTGGCAAACCGCTCAAACGTGCTAGTTTTTGCAGCGAAAACCGAAACGTGATAGTTTTTGTGGCAAACCGCTCAAACGTGCTAGTTTTCGCAGCGAAAACCGAAACGTGATAGTTTTCGTGAAAATGAAGGCAAACGTGCTGTTTTTCGTAAGAAAAGTGAAACGTGCTATTTTTCGTAACGTCGAAATATGCAATGTATGTGGATGAAATATGAATTTTCGCAGGGATCAGGATATTCATACAATTTTGATTAATCGACATATTTATAATATTATAGATATATAATATTATAATATTATAGAAACTGTTATACACAGCATGTTCTAGAGTTAGACAGTTGACATTTTCTAAATTGTCAAGTGAGAAGTCTCTAAAATTTTCTAATTTCTCAAGTGATTCTCTAGTTCTTTAAAGTGAGCTTTTATATTCCGTTTTTCAGAACTTCTTGTGCCGATGAAATTGAAACAGCGTTGCCATATTCAAAAGATTGAATAATTTCGTTACTTACTTCAAAATTTAATGAAATTGACTTGCTAATTTGTAAGCAAGTTTTGCATATTATAGAATTATGTAAAATAAAGTTTATCTTCTTTACCATTTTAAACGTCATGTTTCATAAGCGATATTTCAACACTCACTCTTACTTCTTGATGTATGCAAACGATAATTCTGTAATATGTGAACAAATCTAAATGAATGTAGCTTCTTCTGCTTACCAAGCAACTAATTTTCAATTCAATTCTTTCCCCCTCGATCTATATACTATTCCGTACAGAATATAACGAATTTGTATATTAAAGAAAATATAGAGAGTTGCGCACATAGGATGATATGCATTTTACTGACAAACAGATTGCGCTATCAAAACGTCATATATTTATTACCATGCTAGCATACGAACTGCTGTTTCACTGATTTCTCTGAAGTTAGCATAAATCAAAATCTCTCGATTGATTCTTCAGATAAACACTTTAAAGTTTTAAATGCGTATTTTCGTGCCGAGTGATTTGCAACCCTGCGCATGGTTTTAGCGAGGATTCACATTTTTATTTTTTGAAAAGCATCAAAAGTATTGTTCAAAAGTCTCCAAATGTTTCCATCGAAACCAAATCAAGAAGTTTACATTGTTTGCTTTGTACAAATCTCAGGTAAGTAACTATCGGTATTCCCAATACCTTGCGTCACTCGAAACGTTAAAAAAAGTAAACAATCACGCCCCTCAAGCTTCTCAAACATACCATGATCCAATGTTTATCCGTCAGACCTACGCCGTAATGTATAAGCTAAGATTAATACGTTCGTGCATTAATAATTAGTGTATCCTCAAACTGCATCCGACAAACAGGTTCTTTTCACATTTGAATACCTAATGATCGTGATATTTGTTTCCCGTGACTCGTCGCAACGTGAAAATTGCTGTGTCGTGATGTATCTAACAGTCAAGACGTCCACGCGTGCAGTAGTCTAGGACACGCTCGCAATTTCTGTTCGCTGAGTACAACCGAACCACTCATTACTCGCCGCGTGGCTTGTCGTGCATTGGAAAATTTAGGCATGCGGCCTGGTTGCTTCGATGGAGACGAAGGTATCGTCGAGTTTCACCGGGGACAGATCGGTGACGTGGGAAATCGTTTCTGTTGCGAAGTAAGAAGCAATGATCGGTGTGTGCATTGGCGATGATGAAAGAAAAAAGTTTGCATGAGTTGTGTAAACCACATAGACGCGCAAGCTGTCCAAGGATCATAATTACGACGTATGACGGATGAAATTGGTGTCGTTAAGGATTTAGCAAACAGTACGATAGAACACTTCTTCTGATGGGTTTATCTGTGAAACATGTATGATGCTCGGTAAAGGTGTAATTATTACTCTGAGAAGGTGAGTTGATATGTATGGATGATTGATGATGAATTTGAGGATCACTGACGATACAGTGAAATTGAAGCCCTTAGGGCTTGGTGTTAGCAATCCCAAGTAGGTACAGGAGATTTGCATTTGCATTTGCATCTCTACACTCTGTGAATCCCACATGGCCAACTGCAGGTTTTGAGATTCGGTGAAAGGAATTCTGGAACCACAGACCACGGATCTCTTCAAGAACCAAAGGTGTCAGGATTCTCAGGTGAATATTGAAGAAGATTCAGAACTTTCAGAGATTTCTAAAGATCTTGAAGTTTGCAGGATCTCCAGGTGGATCTGGGTAAGTTCTAACAGATCCAAGAACTCTAGTTCAAGTTGGGTCTATAAGATCCTAAGTGATCGAGTTCTACGAGCCCATCTTTTTTTGCCTCAGCTTCTACGAATCCAGACTCCTCTACGCTGGTTCTGAAACGACCTCCCAGGAGACGTCGAACTATCATGTCAACCGCGAGTTTTTCTCTAATTTATCGAAATACGACAGGCTCGCGTGTATAGCGCAGCAATTACGCGATTTTCCCCTGATCTCTGGCCCTATCTCAGCGACCATCACGGAAACCCCCCTCGAGAGGGAGAAGGATCGGCGGCAATTTCAATCCACCGTGAAGTTACTTTGTACGGCTGCGAGTCACGTCAGGCCGCGGAATTCGCTACCGTGTTGCTCACGCGAGTCAGAACTCCAACCAGAACTTCCAATCCCTGCCTTTCCTCCCCCTTGCAGATCTCGTTCCTCCAGGACGGCCGCAGGCACAAATCCATCCCCTGACAAAGTAGCTCGCTGACCATACAGTGGTGGTCATAAGGAAGCATAAAACGTTTTGTTCCGTTACGTGTATCTAAACAACTAATCCTGAACTTGTCAGGTTGCTATTAGTAGAGTCCACTCTTGGGAACCTGTTAACTCTATGCAAGGTAAACGAGGCTTTCAAGCTTCCTTCTTCTCTTCAACATTCTTCACTTCTTCAACTTTCTTTTGACTTCCACTGCACATCTTGGCCCGTTTTCTCTCAGCCCTGTCCTCTCTTCGACTGTTCATGGTTGCCCCTTTTCCATCTGTCCGTTTCCTTCTCCCCATCCATTTAAGTAGATTCCTTTAATCAGGGATCGCGGTACTGACACGCGAGCCGCTCGCAAACCCTTCAGGCTCCGCAACTCTTCGGGATAATAAGCCAGAGAAGTATAGACTGTACTTAGAATCGTACACGAGGACGTGCGGGCATTTGGATTGTAAAAATTCTGCTCGTGCACCCATTAGAAGGATCGTTAAAGTAATTGTCGGTGGTTTGTTATTGGGTGATAATTCCTATGAGCGATCATTATCCCTCAAGGTGGATCTACAAGGTGTCGGTAAAATCGCGGACAAGGATCTCGCCTGTGTCGACGCCCTGGCGACGTTTTCGATAGTCTTTTGTGAAGCTTCTAGGGGAAATTGACATGCAGTCGGTATAGGGGAGGAAAAGGATCTATACGAAAGTAGACGTCGGTAAGTGGAGTAGCTTGCGGTTGGTAAGACTTCATAGATCTAGTCTCTGGGATTCCTGAGATCGCGTGGTTCTTTTAATTCCCCACAGGTGGCAGAAAGGTGTGATTCAAATCCCTGTCGGCCGGGTTTGGCGTTTTTATTCGAATTCATAACTCCTTGAGACGGTTTTGGGAAACGCGTGCACAACTTAGTAATCGAATGACTTTTGTATATTCTGTACACATTTTCTAATTATATTTTAGTAGCATGAGAATTTTTAAAATATTCATTTTTGGAGCCAAAATTAGATGTAGCTATACCTCTTTCAATTTTAATTTAAACCAACGTACACGATATTCCTTTTCCAATATCTATCCCTCCAAAGCACCCTTCGACTTTCGACTAAAGGTAGATTCACACTATCCATCAAGCCAGAAGGCTACCGTCCGTCGAAACATTTTTCAATACATTTTACATGGACGGAACAATGTGAATGTCACCAAGTAAAATCCATTTAAGAATGTTTCGACAATAGTGTGAAGACAGATAGTGTGAATCTATAATCTACATTAACTCTCTTAAGTAGATTTTACATGGACGGAACAATGTGAATGTCACCAAATAAAACCCATTTAAGAATGTTTCGACAATAGTGTGAAGACAGATAGTGTGAATCTATAATCTACATTAACTCTCTTAAGTACCCTTTCACCCACTAAAAACCACAAATGTCCTCAATTAGCCCCCCTAAAACCTCCACTTTCCCCCAAAACCAAGCCTAAAATGTCCCAAAAGGAATCAATACCTCGGCTATATAGAAAATGTCGCCCCAAAAAATCATTTCCTTTCACCTACCACCGACAAAATCGTTTCTCCGATTGGTCTACTCCTCCCCCCGCCAGCGGCGGACTAGCAGGGGCGGATTACACGGTATCGCGTCGGTCGTCTCATGAATTAGGCAACGGACAAGTTAATGAAAGTTTTCCCGGGCCATTACGCCTAATAATAGAGCAGCCCCGACCGGCGCGGCTCGGCGGTCTCCCGAGCGGAGAAATCGAGCCCCGCGCGCTTTATCCGCAGGACGCGTCCTACGATGGACGGTAGACGGGGCCAGATGAAATTGGTTAACTTAAATAACTCGCGGGGTCGATTATAATTTTCGACGGTGGCTGGTGTTCTCGGCCAAATACTTTACGACCGCAGCCAGCATACGGAATAAGGTGATACGCGTAAATTATAGTTATTTCGCGTCTGGGCCTATAAGGCGCGCGCGTAATAGGCGCGACCGATGCGTATAATTATTATGGTAAACTTTACCGCTGGCGATCGGCACCCCTTTTCCTCCTTGGGCCATTCCGAGCGGGTCGCGCATCGCTCGTCGTTAAGGAAACACTGGTATCGCGGCATTTGCATCATTTTCGTGTAAACAACTGTCCGTTCGATTGGGGAACGCGCGATATTCACTTTCCTCCCGTTGGCGCGCAAAAGCCAACGAGATAATCGTTTCGCGAGTTTGCTGCGGGTGAAGTTGTTACTGCGAATGCTGAGAACCTGGGAACGAGGAACGGTTCGTTTGCAAGTGTGTGTATAACGTTGCAGGAGACAGAGCGTTGAGGAATAAAAGAAATCGATCGATCTTTCTTGTAGACGGAAACTTCTCTGATTTTATTTCTAATGGTCCTTTGAAGGTTGTGGATTATTCTACGATTTCGATATTTATGGTTACCTGTGGCTTACGGAGTCTTTTATATTTCCAGGTCACGCAATAATTGTAGAAAGAGGAAGTGTTCGAAGAAGGTAGGATAGAAGTTCAGATCTGCTTGTAGAATTAATAAAATATACGTTATCAACTGCGGTTTTTTTTTTACAAAAGGTCGTGGTTCAAAACTCGTCTTTTTTTCTATTTTAGAGTAGCAGAAGCTATCTAATTGTCCCTCTAATGCCTTCAGCGGTACTAATGACATTTTGGCATTACAGATACATATATTTAGTGCTGATAGCATCTTATTGTCGCTTTGTATTTAAGCTCTCTTGTTGTCTGTTCTTGTTTCAAAATATCAGTGTTGAAGGCCCATCTGTAAACCTGTCAAGCCATTGCATGGACACGTGACAGGATTAAATATTACATAACTAAACGTTTCCTAACATTAAAAAAGGTTGAACATACCATATACAGTAGGCAGTGGAAATATTAATTGCACCAATTTTTATAGGAATATGATTAATAAAATAATCCGTACGCAACTTATTTTGTTCAAGATAGCGAGCCACACATGTGCATTGAGTTTGCAATAAATAAATTGTGAAACTATTTCTATTCCTAGCGATGCTCATGTTATATCAAGTGACCTAGCATATTCTGTGATTCATGCAAAGTAACATGATATATCATTAAATATCTCCAAATGCCAAGTCATGTATTTCTCACACAAAACCACTTATGTTTAACTTCTTATTCTTTCGAACAATACACACTCTGAACTCTGTCGTTAGTATTCGCGGTCATTCGCCTTTATCTTTTCGCGAACACTATCACTGTGTAAAAAACACAATACAATATCATCTCCAATACAATGCCCCATTAATTACCTTAGTATTTTTCTTTTTTCCTTTGGATCGCACATTATTTTTCTCTTACAAGCAATCCTCACTTTTATACTCACTATTGTTAACTAAAGAGTAATATATAGTAATAATAATAATAATAATTTATTTCTAGTAATAATAATTGATAACGTATTTATTCGAGTGACGCAATAAATATTTCCAAGTACTGTATGTTCACGCGCACCCGAAATAATAAAAATTTTAACAGCAAACACTTCTCCTCGCATATCTGGGCTCTAGAATCGTGGAGGAACCGTTCGAAATGGTCCTGTTCACCGTGGACACGCGCATACATACGCGATCACTGTTAAATTTGTATCGAGGCTGTTGCGCTTACACAGCCGGGTGGATTAGCGGGACGGTATGCGTTATGCGCGATGTTTAATGCATGGCGTTTCGCCGTGTGCGTCGGGGGCGTAGAAAATTGAATCGGAATTCGGATCGATACGCGACAGGGGCTCAGGAAGTTCACTTATCTGGTATCTGGACCCGACGACGCTGGGACCCGTCGCGTCGAATAGAAACGACCGATTCGTTTTAATCGATCGGATCCGGCCCGTCCATGGCTTGCGCAAGAAAAATCAAAATATACAATCGGCAGGCCGACGGAGAATCCCCATTCGCGTCTTGACTTTTTTCCCAACGTGTGAACTTTCTACCATCGATACGATATCTGCACGACCGTCCTCTGTTGTGGAAAAGAGAAAGAACGGGAAACAATGGATTAATCCCAGTCGACTTTCCAGTATTTTTGCAGTAACTTGTGTTTACGCTCGATGCAGTATAATGCAGTGTTTGTTTTTTTAGATAAGCGTGGTATTCCGCAATTTTCCAGTCATTGGGAATTACGATAAAATATTGTCTATCAATTCTCTGATTAGCACTAATCTATTTGATTGATAAAAACTTTCCTGTTCTAATTTCTTGAGGTCAGTTCGTAATCAGTTCGTATTTATTTTAAGACACTGTAACGGCAGCAGAAAGCTGTACTGTTTTTTATTGTAAAATGTTGCAATTCATTGCCCCGCAATGAAGTGCTTATTATCGTTTCATGCTTTTTGTATTTAATATCATGTGTTTTAATGCTGTCTGTGATTTATCAAGGTAACCAAATTAAACCTTTCGAGTTAAAATTTTGTATATTCGTATAGAGGAACATTTCGTGATCGTGACCAATAAATTCCACAGATTCTTCTGAATTAAGAAGACATTTTTTTATAGAATTACATTTTATCTTGACTCATCCTCAGTTAAAGGAAGTCACAGTTTCTGAGGAGGAAAGTCTGTGATGCAGCAGTCAGAGACGCGTAGTTTCCACGACTACTAGATTTTCCTGCACGCGAACGAGACCTGGACCGCTTCGCAGGAAACGGCGCCGGGAAAGACGAAACCGGAAGCGGTGAGCTGCGAACGCGGAATCCACTCGAAATTGCCGCTGGTTGGATCGTCTGCGCGCTAGACGAATGGAATTTCCGTTTGGGAGTTCGGCTTTGCTCGTTTTGCCTGGGAAAGAAACGCGAAGGTCCATCCAGATTCACTCGCTCTGCTAAAAGACTTTCCTAAATTGCACCTGAGTGTGTGAAGTCAAGAGGGGCTAGAAAGCTGTAATACTACTTTACAATTGTCATCATCGTCGTAAATGTGAAAATTTAGAAAATTTCAAAAGAGTTTCATGGTTTATTTCTAATCTTCGGTATTAATATATATTTTTGCTATTTCATAATTAGGTTTTTCTGATATGGTATACTTTCTTTTAGGTCGCCAGGGATTGACAGCGTGAAAATATGAGGAGGTTGTAGAAAAAGAAATGGTAATTTACACGCTACAGACGATTGTGGTGTTTCAAATCGCACTCAAAGCAGAACTCAAAAATACTCATATGTTCCACACTTCATTCTTCATATAATACTGAAGAATTTTAACTATACAGTTTTTTTAAGGAAACTCGAAAGACAATATGCAGATGTTCTTGCATTCTTCCATATTTAAGAAACAACTTCGGAATGTCACAAATCTTATTTTGCGCTTTGAAGCGAATCGTATTCAGTAATCTGAAGACAATCCTGATAAGAACAATTTTACACTTCATACAGCCTTAAAAACGACAAGAGACATATAAATATATTTTCATATATATCTAATCTAACCAAAAAAATCGGTCCCCACGATTCGTTACGTATTTTACACGCACTAAAAGCGTGTACGCGATTTCTCATTGCCCAACATCTACATAGCCTTGTCCTTCCCCCTTGAAACTCTTTCTATAGCTTCGTATCTCTCCGAACTGTTGGGTCAGTGTGCAAAGTTCCCGGACCCATTCCCTGGGACCCTTTCGAATGCAAGGGTCGCGCGCAGAGCGGCCAGTGGATTTACGACGGAAAATACAAGCGATAAAATAGCGCGGTGACACAGTTGCAGAAATATGGTCGCCTAGAAATTATGCGGAAAATGAGGCCTACCCCGTCGCGCCGTTTAAACTAAATGGCGTGTCTCTCTGCCATTTAAATAACATCCCCGGGTTTTTTGGCTCCCTCAGTACCAGGACCGTTATTATAGAAATGACGAAAAGATAGCGAGGGTTAGGACAAGTGGTCGGCAATCTGAAGGGAACTGATGGGACAGGTGCTAAGCTTCTGTTTATTGCTTGCAAACTGTCGACTGAATAATTTCATAAATAGTTGAGGTAATTATAAATTAGTAGTGAACATAGCTAGATCAGACTAAAAGATGAATGTTCTTTTAAATATATATACTTATATTAAATATATTAAATATACTTATGTACAAAGACTAACCATGCTTATATCTTCGATAATTTATATTTCATTTAAATATATCTGATCGTATATCCACACAGAATACTTGTTTTCTAACGTTTCATCTTTCACATATTTTGTAACCCGTTTACCTAATACTTAAAAATGGCAGATTTGTTAACTATCAAAAACTTCTCCCCTCCCCCAGTTTTCAAATTCTCTCATCTACCATCCGACACTTAATCGCTTACCAACAGTCCTGCCCATAATACAACTGAAACACAAAGTTAACCCCGGTAGCATCTCCACAGGCATGGTCAGCAACCGTTGCCTTGCAAACTGAAACACCCATACCCACGTCAACGTATTTCGCCGCCAGTTATAAATAAATTCCCTGCAAATGTAACGTCTCTTTACCCACGACTCGATCGTAACTACCTAGAAGAGAACGCCGTGATTCGCTGGCCGCGGCGAAAGTTGGTCCCATGCAAATCGCCAGCGTCACGTGAAAAGCTTCGCGCGGACTCTTCCCTTAGAAAGCCAGCCGGTGGGTACTTTCTCCCGTGGCGCTGGGGGAAGGGGTCGCCCAAAGACGGTCAGTGAATTTATAACGCAAAATACGCGCAATAAAATCGAGGCCACCGTAGGAACACCAATCCTCAGGCGATAAAACACCCCTGTGGCAGCACACTTCCGAAGCAACCCCCTCGAGGCAGCGTCCTTTCGACCATCGGCACGATTTAAATATTATCTTGTAAAGGGGATGGGTTTAATACATTTATAATTGTACACGGGAGTGTCAGGGCGGGCCAGGGTCATCGGTCGGACATCAGTGACCCTTCCGAGTGACCTACGAAAGGGTCATCGTCCACCGCGTCTTGTAACCTTCCTTTCCGCATTTTTTTTCTTCCTCTCCTTTTGGGGCCTCGAACACTTCACTCGGAAACTACCGAGTCGATCGAGCGAAATTTGGGGCACGGGCCTCACCGGTTCCTCGGCTTCCACCCTCCTCCCGAGGCGGGCCCGAAGGGGATGGTTCGCGCATTGTTCTTCCGGGTGGTCATCGGGAAACGTGCCGCCTGTGTTAGCCACTGCTGTCTAGATGCTATCGGGGAACGTTCTGAATGACAGAACTCGATGACGATTATGTTTCTCTTTGTCGCATTTGAATAGAACAAAAGGGTAGAATACTTAGAGGCTTTCCCTATTTGAGACGGTTTTCTAGATTTCTGTGGAGAATAGAATGAACGTCTTACTGATTCCTCTAAAATCTAAATCATCCCCTTATCTCTGCTCAATTATCACACTCCTCTTTTTCTACAAGAACTCCCTTTCCACCCCTAAATAACATTCCACATTTCAACTACAAGTATCATACACGGCTACATTCTCCCATAATGGTTTCATATATAAAAATCAAGCACAAGATTTAAATACGAGGTGCCTTCACCCACATCCTCCAGCAAAAAAGCCTCGTTAAGCTTCGTTTCCGAACAGCCCATCATCCCCGGCCCCAAAGGATGCGAACTACAGTCTGCGCGGGGACCGCGGGAACATCATCCCCCGAGGTGCACCGGCAGCGTCTCGAATTTCACGGATGTCAGGCTGTTCGAACAAGCCTGCGGGAATGTTCGACGATGACGACGGTGTTTTCGAGCGAAAGAATTCAGCGGGATGTTTATGTCTAGAGTTTAGATGCAGCGTCCAAACGCAGGTGTTTTCTTGCAATAAACTGTTTAGAACGAAGTTCCTCGAGCACTTTTGTAGAAAGGAAGAGAATCAGGAAAGAAGTGAAAGTATATGAGAAACCTATACTTATAGGCAATTCTTCAGATGAAGTAAGAAACGAGTTGATTTTGTTTGTTTGTTTGTACGCTTTCCACGTTGATTAGTAATGGGTATCGATATATATCGATACCCTTCTACAAATTTCAATCTGGTATTGATACATATCAAAGTCAAAAGCATCAAAAGGAATCGATGCTTCTTTGATACTTACATATCAGAATGTATCGATACCTGTTTGATACCTACACAAAAATATCGATACCTACTAGATACCTATACGAGAATATCGATACCTGCAATATCTTTACCCCACGCTAAAGTGTAAATATTAAATGTTTACCAAATGACTGAGACAAGTATCGATAATTTCGTAAGTATCAAATAAGTATCGATAATTTCGTAAAGTATCAAACCAGTTTTGATTCGGTATAGTATTGATATGGTATCGGTTGAAGAAGAATCGGTATCGATGATTGATACCAAGTACATAACATTTCGATGCGTATCGATATTTCCTATTGAGTACTTTGGTATCGAATTGATTGAATATCATCAATAGTATTGGTATCAGTCCCATCACTAACGTTGATAGGAGTTTAGGCCGGCAAGTGTCCCATGAGAAACGTCTGTACATATTCGTGCCACGACGAACTAGCCATTTTCTTCTCCCTTGTCTCTGTTCCACCCGTTGGCCCGTTCGCGTGCACACGTTGGAAGCAGTCCAAGCGTTTTAATTTCGGAAGACGTTGCAATATAACGGTTCCTAGCGAAATTGAAACGCAACCCCTACGTCGGCCCTCGCCGCTGGCCAGCCGTTTCAGCCTTACCACGCCGAGGGCCCTTTCTAATTGTTTGGGAGGCCAACGCCATGCCTCTCGCGTATCGCATACATTACGCATGAATTTCGCCTCTGTCCGTTCCTCCTTCTGCGGGACATTGGCCGTGTCAGCCCCGAGATATTAGCATCCCCTCTGCCAGCACCCTTGGTTGCGGTCGCTCTCTCTCCCTCTCTCTCTGCGCCTCAGGGGAGTAGATCTTCCTGGCGAACGGTTCGATGACTCTTCGTAAGAATCGAGGAAACTTTCTCGTTCCGAGTAACAGATCGGTTTTGTTTGGAACTGGGAATGGAGGATCACTGTGTGGATATAAGGAGTGTTTACCGTGGAGCCTCATGTTGCAGGATCTCAAAGACCTGAAAAGAAAATTGGTAACTGATAAATCAAACGAGGATTCTATATCTCGTATCTTTCTTGAAAACAATTGGAGTAGATAGTTTCAGAAGTACCTAATTTGAAGCACTACTATCATTCCTTGTTTCTACCTACCCTAACTCGTAATGTCACCAGACAACATTCAGTTTAAAACATTAATGTTTCTAATTAAAACATTTTAATGATTGTGATCCCTTTATTGTACCTCGTAGTTCGTTCCGGTCATTGTTATATAGTCTGTCTATTGTAAACTAAAATGTTAATTTTGTGCACTAAGTACTAGTAACTGTAAACCCTGTTGATTAAGTTCTTTTGTAACTATGGGATTTTCCGTCCTGTTTATATATAATAATAATAATAATAATAATAATAATAATAATAATAATAATAATAATAATAATAATAATAATAATAATAATAATAATAATAATAATAATAATAATAATAATAATAATAATAATAATAATAATAATAATAATAATAATAATAATAATAATAATAATAATAATAATAATAATAATAATAATAATAATAATAATAATAATAATAATAATAATAATAATAATAATAATAATAATAATAATAATAATAATAATAATAATAATAATAATAATAATAATAATAATAATAAAACAGTGCACAACGTGACATTGATCGATCGTGATGGAAACCAATCTAATCCCATCATCCAAAACGAAAAGTCTCTGTAAGGGACTGTGCTTCTAGTGATTTTGAGCCGCGTGTTTCTCGATCCAGTTCCTCGGAAAGGAATAGCGATACCGAGGGACTAAATCGGGAGATGCAGAGCCCGGACCGTCGCAATGGTGGCGAAGAGTAACTAGCAGAGGAGCGTAACGCGTTTTTAACGTACATCCACGGTGGAACGGGACCGCGTGTCGCAGTGTATCGCGCATGAATTTCGACGATGTCCGTTCTTCCGGCTACCTAGGCGAGCGCAACACGCGGCTTATATTATTAGTACCCCTGGCCGGGGCCATTACGCTCGTCCACCTTGGCCCCGCGCATTGTTCTTCTAATTTATGCCAAGGTGGGTCTAGCCGCCGCTCTTCCATCCCCCTCCCTCGCCCTTCGTCGCCACGCTGCCCCCTTCCGTGCCCCTGCAGCGTTTCCATTTCTATTTCACTCGTACGGTGCACCTTGAATTATGGAGTCCGCGCCACTAAATCTTCGGGGCTAATTGAATTATTGCTCGGATCTAGGCGGCACGGAGTTCGGTCTTCGGAATGGCAGACAAAAAAGAAAAGAACCGGCGGAGACACTGAGAAATCCTTACGAATATACAGGGTGTCCTCTGACTGGCGATATGGGACGGGGAGTTTATTTATTTGTGACGAATTTATTACGTATTGGAATTAGAATACTGTAACTGTATGTAGGAGTAGACGTCAGACTTGTACTGCTATAAAATGGGCTCTATTTAGTAACATCTCTGGTGGGTCACAGTATCCTCAAGTTGGGAATTACTTGATCATTAAAATGCCAATAATAAATGATACTATGAGAAATAAAGAGTGAGGTTTGACGGAGTTTGTGGTTGTATGGGAAAATATGGTTGGGGGAGGTTTTTATGGTTTAGGAAAAGTGGCTGGAAATTGTATCGAATTAGGTGGATTTGGTAGAAATTATTCTTATGAATACTTGTATTTCTTATTTCTAAATTGGCAAAAGTATTGTTACTGTTCACACTGTATTATTAATGTGTTCGGCTGACGATTACGTTCATAATGAATATTATCCTAAGTCAATAAATTCTACGTTGCGTTTCGTGATTCAAGGTACGCTATAGTAGGAAACATTAATTACTGAAGGATTTTGAGTTGTCTAGCTTCAAATTAGATGGAAATCTCGCCAATTCTGCTGTATAACAGAATTGCCACCGTCACGTGCACCTAACGGTAGAATCATGTACATTTTATTCTCCATTACTTTTGGTAGCCAGGTCAAAGTAGAATAGTAAAATAGTAGAATAGTAAAGCCTGAGAATTTATATGGATGAAAGTGAGCTAGCATATGTCTCGATACACAAGAAGCTATAATATTAGCTTTGAAAGATGTTATATCAATTTGATCAATGCACATACGAAAAGACATTAATCTACAGAGTACGGAAGCAATAAATATTCAAAATTTCCTTTCCCCAAACACGAAGTTTTTCACAAAGAAATTGTAGAATGCAATCGATTTATTTTTCATACGTAGAATCAACAATTTTCCAGTTGTGTACCCAGTTACGAGACACCCCGTAGTTCTCCTCCTCGTACTTTTTCCGTCTGGTCACTAGCTGGAACTGACCTTGCTTTTCAATTTTATAGGCGGAGTCAGATCGATCATATCTTATTTTTCAACGTGTTAGAGGTCCTCGAAGCGTGTGGTCCTGGTTTCTCGCAAACGTGATAAGCTCCATTCGTGAGTCGCTCCTGTATGGAAAAAATTGAAGGAGGAGATATCGCCCCGATCGGTCTGGCGATCTTTTAAATGGAAATAAATTTCGTTTCGCTACGTTGAGTGCATATGCGAGGTTGTTACCCTTTCTCGAAAATTGTGAATGCAGGCGGACTGGTTCGGCGGGTTGACAGGTTTATGAAGTCAAGACGTTAAATGCTCCTCAGCTCCGACAACCGTTTTTTGTTATCTCCGTATGCTGATTCCGAAGATAATTCTCAGTTTGGCCTTTTTCTCCTGCGCATCGGTTTTTAATCTACAATTCCGATGGAAATATGAAATATGCCTCATTTGCATATTGACGAAGTATGATCTCAGCGAGTTGGAGGTGGAATATTTATTAATTGAAAAAAAAACGAATATCTCCTCCTAGCTACAATGTTAACAAAATATTGTTCGTATAATGATCTCCAATTTCAATGCGTCACTTATTCAAGAAACAAATTAAGATTATTTTAATTTTAAGTGACCGGTACTATTCCAGTTGATTATAATATTAAATCGTACTTAACCAGTTGCTCACGAGGTCGATTAATTTCGAGCCGTTGTGCAACAGCAACCATATTCGTCTGCAGCTCATCGTAAAGCTGCCGATGGACAAGAAACAATCGCCCCCCAAGAACAAATATCTCGATATATCAACCTGCACAGTGTCCACATCCTACCGTCGTAATCGATTCAATCTAATGCAATAATTCCTGGAAATTACACGGCAGAAGTCGCCGCGAGAAGAAAGATAGAATTTAGGGGGGCACGGTTTACGAGCGTCGCGAGCAAAGGAGACGGGCCCCCATTCTATCTAATGAGTAATAGTACGAAGCGACAGAGCGGCGATCGTTGGGCGATTATCGGGGAAGAGTGAGAGATTCTTTTGTAAGTGACGGGCTCGAGGATTTTGAAAATCACAGAAAAGACCGTATTCCACGAAGCGTTGATTTATAAGAGACGGAGGCCCGTTTCACGAGGATATTCGTCGCGGGCGCATGAATAATGCGACGATGACACGCCGGTATTAATATGATAATTCGATTTATTTCGAGAGGGACGCTCGCTCCCACGATTTCCACGCCGGCAATCAGCGGATTTCAGGGAGACGGAAAGACCGCCGGCGTCTCTTTTAAAGGCAATCATGACAAAACAGCAAAACGAAGGAGAGGACGAAAGAGGATGCCGAGCCGCGGGTCGATCAATTCCCGAAACGTTCGTTCTTTCGCTGTCACTCGCGAATCCCGTACATTGTAATTACGACACTCTAATAACTCGTTGCCAGCCTCCGCGGGCAGACTCGAAAGCAGGAATCGTTAATTCCGTATTTCCAGGAATCGAGAGAGAACCACGGCCGAATCTCCTTGAGACCGATGAAACATCCTCGAGCGTCCGCGCTAATATCATCGACGTTCTTGGTATGAATATTCGCGGTCTATCGTAGCCATCGGCCTGCAGTGTGCACGAGTATTCGGGAACTTTTCGTTTCTAAGTTATAAGCAAAAGTCGAATAATAAAGGAATGCAACCAAATATTTTTTGTTGAAATTAAAGACCAATCTTTTGCGCTAAACATCATCTATTATTAGTAATTAATGTAAATAATGTATTGAAAAGTAATTCTGAATACCTATAGTGAGGAAATTTGCGATTTTTTTTTAAAATTGACAAGGAATATTTTGCAAGTCCCAAGGAGTCCCAACTTCTAACCAATTGGAATATTTTCAGTACACCTTCCTTTACATGATTATGTAAAATCCACATCCCCCTTCGTCCTACTTTACAAATTATTACTGTAATATAAATATAAGAAAAGAAAACTTAAATATAAACTTCAATTCGTAAACCTGTTCACACTTTGTGCTCCAATTTATCCATCTTGGAATAAATAATAATGTATTACAGTAATTACGAGACTAGTGATTTAATTAATCTTATGGTTCACGACTACCTCTACCTTTTCAGTTAAACAAAATCCCCATGTGACGGTAATTTAAACCCTCGTATCCAATATTAATTGATTCAGCGGGTATAATTTCAGGTCACACTATTTTCCACTAATTCTGATTTAGTACCTATAAGTATGGAAACTGTGTGCCGAATGTGGTATTGCGCAAATATGTACGTTGCTTTAAATCTGCCACGCTATTAGATAAGATAATACAAGGTAGGTATTTACTGTGCATTAACTGTCCCTCGCGACATCCGTTACACAGTGTCTGATCCAGAAACGAAGGAAAGGTGGTGGATTTATTAACAGCATGCAACGGATACCAAGGATCCTCGGGTACCTATACTTCGTCTGTCGGACGTGCGGCTGACCCCAGGACATTATCCTTACTGGCCCCGTGGACGACCCTAAATTAATATTCAAATCTGTATCAACGGCCCTTGCACGGATCTAGCCAACGGCCAAGCGCCATTGTCATGGCGAAATTCGACTGTCCCCGTGCTCTCAAGTGTCCTCCTTTCCTCTTTGATCGTCCGTGGATTCGGATGATTCAGGCCTCCACCTCTGGTTGGTGGCTCCTGCTCCCTCCTTGCGATCGTCCACTAGCACGGGGATGTGTTTTGAGGAGACTTCTTCCTTGCGTCCAAAAACGAACGCCATTGGTCGAGCTGTCGCTCTACGACTGACCCAATTATTCTGCCCTGCCATGGGCCAGTTGCTGGAACTCTGATTTCTTGACGCCGATTTAAGTCCACCTGGTGGATGTTACTGGGGTGCGGAGCACGAATGTTGTGACTCTGAAACTAAATTTTGAAATAATTTATCTTACCTATTTGGTATTCAAGAAAAAGGAGAAACCTGAATAACCTGAAGAAACCTGAGTTAAATGAAATTTGGTATAATTTTTTATAATATGATAGCGAATAGCTAATAGAGTTTGTATCACTTATTTAGGAAAAGTTCCTAACCCGAAAGTTCCAATATTAATTAAATTTCTTGTGAATATCTATATTGGAAATATTAGCATGTTAGAGTATGGAAGGAGTAATTTGTTTTTTTGTAGAAATTAATTTTGAACGGGTGAAATCAGCCCCTAAGCTTATCGCCCTTCTTCATTCTTTAAATACCTATAGGTACCGTTTCTTCGCCAGCTACAGAAAAATCTGCACATTATTCATTATTATCTTTTCTAACAATTTCAAAGAAGTTTGCCTGGATGATTTAAACTGATTCTGAATCACCCTTCACCTTCTTCCAAATTTCGCCCAAGAAAGGGACAACGATCTTTTGCACCCTCAAACCGATCAAAGCCCCACATTCCTCTATTTACATTTCGCACAGCTCCCGCTACAGATCCGTGACGCGATCCCGTGTCAGTGCCGAATCTTCCAAATTTCCACGGTCCTCCATCGCGGTTCGTGCCATTTGAACTCAAGAGCAATACATCGGCCAGCCAGACAACCGCGTCGTGGCGCAGGGACCACGAGGCACCAAGAACGGTGAAAATATATAGACACGGAGAAATGGCGTAGAAACGAAGGGAGGAAAAAAAAATCGGAGCAATAGGAAAAAGCGTGCTGTCTCGAGTAAATATCCCCCATCGGTGGCTCCATTTATGGTTAAATTGCGGACAAATGACCGCGTCTCAATGGCCAAGCGATTCGGGGAGGACGGGAATCGATGAAGCCCGGCGATAAAAAAATCTGTCATTCCCCAAGTCAGGTTACGAATTTCGTAAAAACGGGACCCGCGGACGTGGAAGAGGCAGAAAAACGCCGGGGAGGCGAATAGAAAACGGCACGCAGGCGTATTGTCCCCGCGACGAGTGGAATCGTGAAATACGATCGGCTTTTAGTAAAATGAGACCAAAATATAGGGTGTCGGGCTGCCTGTCTTTCTTGCCCCCCTCTTTCTGCCTCGCCTTCTGCTCCGTATTTCTGCTCTCTTTTTCCTCTTGCAGGACAATGAGGAACGGGCCGTGAAATGACCATGCCGATTCGCCTTTTCTGGAAACTCACGTTGTGGCCGTATTACCACGGAAAAACGATCGTTTTTTTTCTCCACCTCTCCTCTTTATCCAGGGGGCTTCCCCTACATCTTCGCTCTGCTCGTGTTCCACTCGCTTCTTCTTCTCCAGCGTGATTTTGATTTCTGTATTCCCGTGGCGAAGTGCCATTTGACCGACGCAACGACCGAGTCCAATCGCATCACGTCCCTCTTTCATGTCCTGCGAGATCTGGCTGCAGGATCCTCTCGGAAGCGTGGACGGGCTCGAAACTCATTTCCAGGATCGCCGCTTGTGGCTCGTATTCTATTATCTGTCGAGGGAGGTCGGTGGAAGGGGGGTGGCGAAAGGAGATCTGTAATTTGCAGTAATGCGCGATAATGACGGTTGAACGTTTTACAAACTCGTTTTTTAAGGTGTTTGTGGCTGTTAGTCGCTTTCGGTGGGTTGGAGAAGGTGACTTTCTTGTGTTAAGGAGGAATATTCAAATTGGTTTCATGTTATTTTGTATCATAAAATCTGTTGGTTGTGGAAGATTCGTGGTGTTTGGAATATTTTCGTTTCCCTTCGGGACCATTTGTGATTTTAAAGGAACAGAGTATAGAGGTGTTGCTGATTTATTTTTTTCGTTCGATATGTTTGTAAGTCAAGGTGGAGGGATATTGCAGTGATGAAGGAGAGTTATGTAGGATTCTTCTAAGAAGACGAAACCAATCGCAGTATACACGAAAATCAAATTCAGGGTGAAATTTCAGAGGAAATCGGAGTCGAGAACCTTTCCCAGGAATTTGTTTTCCATCTATCCATCCCCCTGTTCAGGTACAATCTTCTCTCGTTCGGCTCAGTGCCAGAAAATTCCTCTTCCTTGAAGTGTAGTTTTTGATCTTTGCACTATCTTCCTGACATTGTGCGATCCCTAATAATTCTTCACCAAAATAATACCAAAACCATCAAACCACTTCACTGTACTACTTGTCTATCCAAAACATATGTATCTTCCACCCTTATTTGCCCCACTCAACATCACTCTTTCATTATTATTTATTCTCCATATTTATTTATTCCTCATTTTTATAGTATCCATTCAACATTAAGCTATAATCGTTCAACAACCTCTCGACCTTTCTCTTCAGATTGCGTTAGTTCCAACGATAAATAGCCTCGTGCGCGAAGATTCACGGCCAAATTCCAGCTCGTTCGTTCCCGATATCACAGTTAAACGGCTCCGTTATCGGCTCGTGACGAGGTGATCAGGATAATTCACGATAGAAGCGATTCTCGTCGATCCCCGAGGTCGGTGCACCGTCTGAAATCCATTTAAGAGGCAAATTGATGGCCGAGAGGCGCGCTAGTGAATGGGCCGGCCTTTTTTCTTCTAGATATCATTACACTAAAGGGACAGATGCAGCAGGGGCAGGGAACAGCAACAGCAGCATCCCTCTCAGCCATCGTTGGCTGGAGCCACGAGGAGACCCTTCGTTTTCAGACATCCCTCCGAGCAAGAATAGAGCCAGAACAATCTTCCCTTTATAGGAGACATACGAAGCCATTCGAATCCTGGGAACCGTTTTTTTCTCCTTCTCCCTTTCTTTATTTATTTCCACCTATCCTTCCTGCCTTCCACCGACTCGTTCCGGCAAGCCTCTGTCTTTCGCGGAGCAATTATTTTCGCAGCTTGGCGTCCTCTTACACGGGAGAGCCTCGCAGCTGTTGCGAATTTTCGTCGGTAAGGGAAACGTGTTGATAGTTGGCCTGGTGTTAGTTGAGAAATCAGTGGCATATTATCAAATGTTTCATACATTAGTTTGATAACATTGAGGAGGAGTTTATTTTACAGATTGACATTCTCTAGTCGAGGAATTGAAGCTAATGCAATTTGTTTTTGGTAGTACAATGCTCTTAGAAAATTGTAGATGTGTGTTTATTATTGCGTTATGGTGAAGGCTCGCTTCAGGATTCTAAAGATTTAAAAACTCTGTGGGGCATTGTCGTTTTGGTATTCAGATGGATAAGTGTTGCTTTTTCAGTAGAATCAAGTTTCTTTAACCTGCGCTGGGTCTTTCTGGACCCAAGCGTAATGTTACCGAGGAATAGCAGTAAGAAAAACTTCAGAAGTCGAGAAAATTACTTCACCATTTCTCTAAGAAAAATAAAACGTTTAAAATCTCTATAGTAGGATAGTTAAAACGAGTCCAAACTGATCCAGGCGTCGACTTCCGTGTGGCCGCCTCGTTAAAGCTTCTGAATACCACTGAAACCATCCAGTCACGAAGCATTGTAGGGTGCTACACAATATCAATACACACAGTCAATTAGTACACAAAAAGTAGTGAACCTTAAGTAGTCCAATCAATGGAGCCTCTCCATTACCGCTCTCCGAAACCCCTCAACTCCTACACAAGGATGTCTCCACTACACAAAACCTCAAACTTCCACTCAAAATTTAAAACTACTTCAATAATCCTCCTCCAAAATACCAAGTCTCCACACCAAATTTCCAAACAACCACCTTCCATGTTTCTAAATGTATATTATTTAAAACGACTCCCTTACCGCTCTCGAAAACCCCTGCACATCCCTACGCAAGGATGGCTTCACTACACAAAACCGCAAACTTCTACTCAAAATTTAAAACTACTTCAAACAATCCTTCTCTTCCAAAATACCAAATCACCACACAAAATATTCAGGCAACCACCCTCCATATATCCAAATGTATATTATTTAAAACTACCCCCTTACCGCTCTCGAAAACCCCTGAACCCCTACACAAGGATAACCTCCACTACACAAAACCTCAAACTTCCACTCAAAATTTAAAACTACTTCAACTATCCTCCTCCAAAATACCAAGTCTCCACACTAAATTTCCAAACAACCACCTTCCATGTGTCTAAATGTATATTATTTAAAACTACTCCCTTACCGCTCTCGAAAACCCCTGCACACCCCTACACAAGCATAACCTCCGCTGCACAAAATCTCAAACTTCCACTCAAAATTTAAAACTACTTCAAACAATCCTCCTCCAAAATACCAAATTTCTAAACAACCACCTTCCATGTGTCTAAATGTATATTATTTAAAACGACTCCCTTACCACTCTCGAAAACCCCTGAACCCCTACACAAGGATAACCTCCACTACACAAAACCTCAAACTTCCACTCAAAATTCAAAACTACTTCAACAATCCTCCTCCAAAATACCAAGTCTCCACACCAAATTTCCAAACAACCACCTCCCATATGTCCAAATGTATATTATTTAAAACTACTCCCTTAGCTATTCGCTCCAAAATTTACAATCCCACCAGCACCAAGCTCACACAACTCCCTCCGTCGTTCCGGCGTTCAACGACCATCCTAAAACAGCGGCAACCAGCTCTCTCCCGCAAGTGTATCCATCAAGCAAGGATCAGAGCCGTCCGAATAAAGAATTCATCCCTCATCCGTGGCGCGGGGCACCGATACGCCAGGGATCGTGGCCGCTGACGCAACAAGTGCACGCTCGTTCCTTTTTATCCTAGCAGCTGCTATTTCGTCGGCGGTGCATCGGCGACCCGACGCGACGCGACGCGGGGATTCCCGTGTCGGTGCACGCGGCGAGTGGCCCTCGCCGCGAGACGAGCCAACGACGAGGCATGCTAATGCCCCTCATAAACCTCCCGCAACAGGTTCATTTCTCTGGGAACGCGGGCCCGCGGAAATCCACGAAGAAACGGATCCGCACGTACGATGCCCGTTTGTCACCTGGACACCTGAAAAATCTTAACGAGGAGCAGTACGGCCACGGGATTAAGCGCGGTGAATAATTTGTGGGCCGATTCGGCGCGAGCTCTCGTCTCGCTTGAATTCGTGCCGAGAGATTGATGCTGCCGCGCACAAAGCGCGGGGAAAGCTCCTCGGCCCCGTCGCGGCCTTCTTTTTGCGGGCTTTATTGGATGGGCAGTTTTCTGGGAATATGGTCGGAGTGTGCTTAAGAGACAGCGGGGGATATTGGATGACTTTGGGCGAGGTGGGGGTGCGTTTAGGGTTTGATACTTGAGGTGGGGATGGAGGGATTCGTCAGTTGGATACTTAGATGATGTGTGTGTGGAATGTTGTCAGTGATTTAGTGAAGAATATATTGTAATTGTTAGTGATTAGAAGAGGTGTTTTGGGGTATTTGTGTAGGTATAGTTCTGTTCGAATTTATAGACACCATTGTCGCGAGAATGGGTAGAGTTTTCGAACTTTGGCGCACTGTATTTTTTAAATAAATTTGAGACCAGCAAAGTGATGACTTAAACCCCCCCTAATTTCACGTGGACTACATCATATTTCAGTTTCATTCAAATCCTAAAGGTTTAACGTAAAGGTAATCAATTTTGCGTGGAATAACCCTCTTCTCTTCTATTTATGGGATTCATTAGTATTAAATAATATTTAAATTAATAAAAGTTAGTACAATTTCCAAACGGAGTCACCCTCAGAATATTCATCCTTTATTTAGTATTTACGAATGTAAACTGGAAGAGGCAAGTGAATCAGTTATAAATTCGGATTACGTTACACGCCCAACGTGTGTCACGAGTGAGACTAACGTACAAAATTCCTATAAATCCCCCTGATTTTAAAGGGAACGCGCGTGGTTAATGCAACTTCGAATGGATCACCTCGATCGAGCCGCTGAGATCGACTTTCTCCGGCGGAACAGATACGACCGAAAACGAACCCTTTCCGTGTCGAAGATACTTATACTAATCTAGCAATCAATCTTGGGGTAGGCACCGCCAGGAGCCAAACAGCTGCTTTCGTGAGAGTCAGTGACGTCATAGAAAAAAAGGAAGATCACTCCCTTGCAGCATCCCATTCGAAGTAAACGACTCGGTAGCCACGATTTTCCCACCCTTAGCTGCCACCTTTGCTGCTCCGCGCAGCTGCCTTGCCTTTAATCGCCTGCACACTCTTATCGAGCCCGTCGAACATTGTTTACTCTCATCCAAGTCATTGTCTCGCAGACCTACAAATCACGGGGCATATTCTTTAACCTTTTCGCATCCTATTATAGCTCTGCCCTTTGTTTACTCGTGAATGAACGAAGCTTGACATATTAACTCGTCGAGCGCGACAGGTGAGCCACATTCTGCAGAGTAATGAAGCTTTTTTGCACGAGTTTTGAACTCCGCTTCGACTATGAATATTTGAATTATGTAGCTCCCAGAGCTATGGATTCTTGAATGAATTATCAAGCTACAATTTGGCTCTCTGTTATGTGAACGATTATAGAAGAATCTGGGAATTTTTGTTCGTTCACTGTAATGGAAGTCTATAAAAGACAATTAAATTGAACTCGATTAAATTACCATTGTCCCTCCACGTCCCTTTTATCCTCTAGCTTCACCTTGTGTTGACCCAAAATCACCCGCCACCATCAAGAATTATCCAATCCTCAGATTAATCATATCGTTAGTGTAAATTTCTCTAAATATAATCAAAGTAGAAAACTTTCACACCCTACTTAGTATATAGTTTGACACAGAAGATGTCACAGGTCTTTGAAGAATTCATTTACTGATATACTATGGATAACGTGACGCAGAACTGGTAGTCATAGTGTGATTTACAGGATATTTGCAGTCACACATTCGCTTTTATTGCTTGTTTGGAAAGCTAGAGGAACCCCTATCACGGTGCCCCAAAGGACCCGTGTGGTCAACGACGGATTACACGCTCGTGTCTCACGGGTCAAGATCATCGTACGACCATTAGCCGCGCTCGTCACCTCATAATCCGTCGACACATGACCCGGACTGACCGGAAGACCTACTGGACATCCACTCAGGACGTCGTTAAATTCCTGTCCCACTGCCCCAGGACATAGCAATCGCGCACGCATACAGGTTTCTTGGGCAAATTTATCGTTAATTAGAATGCAATACGTTTGGACAGCGTTATCCACGTGCCTGTTTTTATATCTCCGTAAGTGGTGCAATAGAATGAAGATTGAGCTTAAACAGTCCTTGCTCTTATGTATACATATGTATATCAAGACATGAAAGAGTTGATAAGTAAGTTATTCTGAAGATTACTTATTTTTCATTTACCTAACTCCACGAATTCAGGAAAAAGAATCGTAAGAGTTTCCATAAAACTAAAGTGAAATGGTATTTGGCCCACTATCAAATCTAAACCTGAACTCCATCGTTACTCATTATATGCTATCTTGATTCTCCTTTAAAGAAACATAAAGGGTTCCCTGAAAAAGATATCAAAGCACAACCCGACAGTCTCCATCTCAATCTCCGCCCATCAGCAACATGTTCCTATTATTCCACTAGCACCCCGTTTTGCAAATCTTCCAAATTACACATTCAAGGTATGAAAACCAGCCCGAGTTCCCAACCGCGGTTCCTATCTCCTCGATCAAGATCCGTGAACCAACGACCAGTAATCTTTCCCGGTATCTATCGTCCAGTAGAATACTCGAGGCATCATTAGCCACGCTCATCGCCTCGTAATCCGTTGACACATGACCCGTACCCGCTACGACGAGTGTCCATCTTGCTGGTGCGTGCCGATCCAGTTTCCAGAGTCGACCAGCTCTCGATCCTGGAAACCTTTCACCCTTCTAACGAGTCGTCCACGCGATGGATGACCCCTCGATGATCCTAACCCCGCGAGGAACGACGGTTTGACTAGATTCTCCACCTTCCAGCTTGTCTACCACTTCATCATCGGCCAGTACCAGTCGAACCAGTGATTCGGGAACAGTATCGTTGCGTTTCCTGTCGAGTCCAGTTCGACTGCAACCTGCGAGCAGCGCGTGCTGACCACCGTTCGTGATCCACTCGAATTGAGATCGTTCCTGGTTTGCTCGTTTCCGGTTCACTGGGTCCGGGTGACCAGTTCGTAAATCCGGCCGATTATTCCTGTCCCTCGACTTCGGTGACCCGTAGCTCCCACGGGGATGACCTGGACGAAGATGATTGGCGGCGTGGTGCTTTTAACTCGTTCTTCCTAACTGAATCGGTAGGTGTGTTTTAGACGATGTTCGTTCACGGGGAATATGGGATTAGGACGAGTTACTTCAGACTCCTCTAAGCTTTTATTACGTTCGGAATTTGTTTCCGGGTAATGAGGATTCGATTGCTGAAGTAATGTGAGTTCTTGAATTTGCGGAGGCTGAAATGTTTGAGATTCTGATTCTACTCGAGGGAACGCTTCGTGTTATTTATTTATATGTATGGGTAAAGCGTTTGGTACAAAGAAACTAGGGGAAACCAGTAGAGGACTAGTACGTACACATAGATAAGAAATAAAGAAATAAGAAATGCAACGAAAGTACAAAACTAACTGCGCAAGACAATTAGAAGATCTCCATAGTTTATCAACGCAGTTACAACGAAAAGTGCAGGGGGTTGGTTTGAAATTGTTTCAATAGTGAAAATCATAGCTTATGATGGAGAATGCTTTAAATAATTAAAAAGATAAGTAGTACTTGTAGTTAGAATATTTTAAACCCAACAGTTGTGAAATAAAAAGTTGCAAAAACCTTAGAAAATGTAAAAGGCACGTACAACTGTTCACCAATCATTTCTTTGGTGTCAAATTCCATTCACCTCCATTTTCAAAATCCATGAACTGATGATTGAAAAATGCCAGCCAACTATTTTCCCCATTTCTCATAGCGATCGTTATACTTGCTACCAAATCTCCGAAACATCGTGCCGATTATCAAATCGCCCATTTCCAAGCGAACTTTCCCATAAGTATAGGTTACTCCTATTTGCATAGGTTTTGGCGGCCGGGTAGACATCCTGCGGAAAAGTAAATCGCCCATCCGGGATCCGGAAGGATTCCTTTCATCAGGCGACGATTCCAGAAACCGTCGTCGATTGTGATCGTGACGATGACACGCGGTCTCGTGCGTGGACACCAGTCTGAATTAAGAGGGCTCTTTAAGCCAGTGACACACGAACAGGATCCTCGGGCAGGACCCTCGTCCTTCGTGTAGATCCATAGATATATGACGGCTTATGAAGGTTCTCGAGTTCTCGATTTTTCCTCGAGGGTATCCTGTTCTTCGTTTTTTTCTTTATCCATTAACTCTATAGACGTGCTGCCTCTATTAACTGACTTCGGATGCTTGATTGTATGATAAACTAACTTGTTTTTATATCAACTCTTAAGATCCATTTAACGTGGAATAAAAGACGGAAAAAGTAATCATTTTACAGGGGTAAATTGACGGTTTAAGTGCACGTAAAGTATCTACACTAACATGTTGGAAAATTGAGAACTTAAAATTTGTGTAAAAACCATAAATCTAAGTGGCATAAGAGTCACAGATTTAATAATATCAATTCAGGAGAATCTATGAATATTACTATATTATTTTTATTTTTTATTATTTCTAGCGTACAGCAACCATCTAATTTTTATAATTCTACGCGTACTAGTGTTATTAGCAATCCACTAGCTCTACTTGTACGAAAAATGAGGCCAATATAATCTGTTCATGTGAGTTAATAGTATTTTGTAATTAATTCTCAACAAGTTTCAATTAATTCCATTAAGAATCGAATGGAAATAATCTTGCTCTGTACTCGACGTTCGCTTGAAGCCCATGATTAGTAAAAGCTTTTCTGCATGGTCAGGAAACGTGCTCTGATTTCCCTTTCCTTTTCAGGGGGCTGGTATCCCATGAAAAGATATCCTAATGGGACCGTGACAGGGACCTGTTCGGTGGTCAGAGGTCCAGATGACGAACCGGAAATCGGGTCAGAGGGGTCAGGACGCGAGTCACTGGACGCCACTGTGAATCTGGTTCTGGAACGACTCAATTCTCCTCGACGTTCGACCTTTGCTCCCAGGATATAAAGGATCGATTCTTCGCGACGAATGAAGAGGAATTGTTGCCTCCACCTGTTTCACCATGAATACTGGCAAGCTTCCTGAAATGTCAGTTGGAGATTTCATAGAAAAATCTTATCAATATCCCCAGACACGAATAGATATCGGAAAATGAGATACTATTGGATTGATGCATTCAAAACCCCATTTTTCACAAATATTAATTCCGTGGTTACACTTTATAAATTTATACTGAAGAAAATAAAATTGTTTGCCGCATATTTACAGCATTTCTTAAATCCTAATATCTGTAGTTAGAATATTCACGATTTAATCATTTAAATTATTAAAAATCATTTATGTATATCTACTTTCACAGTTAATATTAATTATGTTCATTACGAATGACACCAAAATTTAGTGAAGTGACTCGTCACCTATGCGTGCCCATTTTTTCAAACGTTTAATCACGTTTTACTGAATAAATCATTCTGTAGCAAAGAACTTCGAAAAATGGACAACGTATCTTTAAATACTTACAAAATTCAACTAACAAAGCAACAAGACCACCTAAAAAATGAAGCTAAAATCACATGCTAATAATTTCAACCGAATATAACAAACACTACAGACCCTGCCTCTGAAACCCTCCAAGTGAATCCCTCTTTCAAGCCAACTTAAATTTCCAAAAAGACACGAGAAAATCAGGTCGTCGATTCATTAACAACGATCCTCCATTTTCGCCGGGAAAATGGAAGAATACCAAGCGGTAAAACGAGGGAGAAAAGAAGGGGGCCATTGACGCGGCCCGTTTAAGGAGCACGGATCACCTCCCAGAGGGCCACGAGCTTCCACCGCGCCACGATTCTCCTGTTCATCGAGGAAACATCCCGAGAATCGTTCAGGTAAAGATGAGCCGACGAATCGGCCCTGTTGTCAGTCCTCCTATCTGCGGGACAATGGCGTCCCGTCGTCGTCTCGTATTCTTCTGCCCAATATTTCTCTCGAACACAGCAGCACGAGACTGACAGAGAGCAGAGTCTAGAAAGAGACACTCCATCAGCGGATGTACACAAGCGGGAGAATATCTCCGCGATGGCCCCCACGGAAAGAACGTACCCCCTAACCGTTTCCCATTCTACGATCCTGCCATTTCTAGGGGAGAGGGGGCCTCGGCGTTCAACTTACTGCTAGTGCTCGCACGTTGCTCGTTGATCGGCCAGCGAACTTATTCGGGAAAAAGGGGTGCACCGTGGCACCATCGGCGGATCGAGAGGCGAATGGTGCTCGACGAAACGCCAGGGGGACACAGGTACGAGGGGATGAACGGGAGAAGTAGGCTGCGGTGTCCCGGCACAGAAGGGGTGACACGTTGCGCGGATGCTGTGGGAATGTTCTCACAGAGCTGAAGAGATCACCTGTAGCCGTTCGGGACAGTATCCTGGAGAGGAGACCGCCTTTACCCCCCAGCGATCGGTGTCATCTGCCGTCGGGTGGATCGATCCGCGGAGCGATCGTTTCCGTTTCGAGGAGACGGTTCGTCGAGCACCCTGGGTACGATCATACGTGTCCCGGCTCTCAGTGGAGCAAAACACGGTGTACGGATTGGGCGGATGGAACTGTGCTCAGACACTGATGGAGTATCTGCTCTGGCGACAGGGGTAGTTGAAGGAGGCAGCCGGAAGTTGTAAACTGTTAAATGCACGGTTATTTCTGTGGTTTGATATTGAGCCTCATGTTTCGGAATGAATTTTGATTGAAGGAAATAGAAGATGTGGTCAATCAGTCATGATTCTTATGAGTTCTTCTCCTTTTTTTGTAGTGCATTTAAGGGTTAGGCAGGGATCGAATGGTGAATATATGCAAAGAACTTCAATAGGACAGTGTTGAATGTTCTCTGGAGCAAAGGAATGGACAAGAATTAAAGTAGTGTCTCGTGACTATCAAAAATAATTTTAAAGATGGCATAGAGTGAAGATAGGTAAGAGTTCGCACCATGCGAATTACATGGTTGAGTTGTGGCAGTTGCCAATGGTGATTGACAGTCAATTGTCAATCAAGGTAGAGTCACCAGTGTCGAATTGTGTAGCTGTGCTTCGGTAATATTCTCATTTTTAGGAATTAATATTATGCATATAAATTGATCAGTAAATATTTCAATTCATATATCGTCTGAAAGAGCTGAAATTCTTCTATTCAAAAGTGCTAATAGAAGTTTTCAATTCTCCTCACAGATAACAGGATTGATTAAACAATGTAAAAAGTAGCTGTGGGGGCAAAAGTTCGCACAATGCAGTGGGGCATGAGTTTGCGTGCGATATTGGCATTTAGTTTTTTTATTAATTTTTAATCCGCGATATTTTGCCAAAATACGTTTTTTATTAACTTTTTGATTAAAAATATGACTTCATTTTATTGTCTTATTCATTTATTGTTAGAACTTATAAGAAGACAACCGGCTGAAAACCAATTAGTGAGGAGATGCTTCAGATCGCTCAGGACACACTAAAAGTAGGACTTTCAAATAGAAAAATCGCTGCAGAATTGGGAATAACCCCAACTATGTACCTATGCAGGAAAATAAAACACTTCTTTGGATATTTCTCGTTCCGTTCTTTTACCCCATAACATGTGAACTTTTGCCCCACATATCGGGTAAAAGTTCGCATTTGACACATTTTGGAAACATTTATTTTACATAAGTTGCGACAGGTAAATTTACATGAAGTCACTCTCTATCCAATAATAAGGAATAGTAGTTATTTCTCACAAAATGATATGACTATCCGTGTAATACCGAAGATTTTAGAAAAGTCTAAACTTTAAATGCGCATTCTTGCCCCACAATACTCTACTGTGAAATTCTCAAGAATATTTTGTATCGAAAAGCTATCTTCAAAGCGCTCACGTTACAGGAAAAAGATTTCCTCCCATCGCTATTCCTCATTTTTGCTATACACATATCCGTTATTTTACCTGGAAGCTGGAGCAGTCAATAACCCAAACATCCCCCTTTCCAAACGACCATGCCATCCCATAACTCCGAATAACGGACGTTCTACTTGTCCATCGAAACGTTTGATCAGCAGCGTACGTAGAAGTCGTTTTCCAGCGGGGTCTCACAGCGTGTATCCCGCGTTGAAACGTATCTCTGCGACAAGATAACCGACCTCCCCGTGTTTTCTCCCGGGCCAAAGAGCAGGGCGGCACCCTTCCCTGGGTGGCTGTGTCCCTTTTAATTTTAATTTCCTACCGAAATCCCTTCCTTATAAGCGAGCAGAGACCAGTCAATGACTGTCAGGCGAAGCGAAGAAAAACGCGAGCGACGGGGTTGACGGTGGAAGAGGAACGAGGAAGGGTGAAGGGACAGCGTCAGGGGGTGCAGAAGAGGGGGCAGAAGCAGCCTCCGGTTTTCCACGCACATCATCCCTTTTACATTTTAATTTCTCCCCTTTCGCGTCGGCCTTTCAAAGCTTCCTCTTCTCTTCACCCCCCTCTCTGTCTCGATTTTCTCTCTTTCGCCGATTCCTCGGTCTCCGTCCCTCTGCGACCTCCCTTCTTCGGCTAGGTGGCATCCCTTTAACATTATAATGTTCCCTCTCTGCCGGCGTCTTTCTCCGTGGCTCGGTGTCCCACTCGTTCCTATGTTCCACGCCACCCCTTCGTTATGGTGTAACGTACCGATTTATGGGTTACGAAGTGAATTCTAAGGAAATGTTATGCCACCGACCCGGAATCGATGCGCCGGGACCGTTGGAAACGATACTGGTGACGTGGAACGGTCGCGTTTAGTCAATTTCCGGTTGTTTCCGAGGAAACCGTTTAACCGAGATTAAATTATCAGCGAAAGTAATTGGGCCCGTTGCCGAGCGTCGCGCGAAGCATATATCGCCGCTTCAACGTTGTTTCTAATTTCAATGTTGAAGGGTAGCTTCTTATCACTTCTAGATACAAGTTAACTATAAAATCAACAGATAAACATTACAGTTATCATATAAATTCGATCAGTATAGTACAGTATGATTATACCCACCTTGTTAAAATTAATTGAGAGCCGATGCCAAGTGAATCATGGATCCATTAACAGTATAAACTCAGGACAGTAGCCGATTCCACGAATCACTGTACTATATCCGTTTCCACCCCTCCTCTCGTTACCTCTGTTCCCAACATCCATCACTCGCCTCCCCCAATCCCAATACTGCTACAGATAACATTAATATACCCCAATTACCGAACCGATACTCGATACTTCATCCCAAATCACGGAAAACGAAACCAGTACAGTATTTTCAATCAGACGCAGTTGGCAGTATCCTTCGATAAAATTCTCGATTCTGCATGTTTGATGTTCAGATCGAAGTTGCTCGGAAATCTGCAGCGGCTCTGTCGCCGCGACGAAGACGGTTGGGAAACGCTCGCACGTTCCGCGGGCACATCCGACGAGGATTATCGAATACCTGGGGATTTCGTATCGATCAGTGGAAAGAGTCTCCCGAATATGTGTGCCGAACGAGGGCTGGCATACATTAACGGCCCCCTCCCCCTACCCCTTCCCCTCGATGGAAATTGGATTAAACCAGTGGAATTATTCGCGAGGATTTTGCATACACCTCACGGTGGAAACGTTCACAATCGCGAGCGGAGGCACAATGCGCCTCGTCTTTTGTGACGGCGCCAACGACGGAAGTCTTTCTCCTCTTTCAAAGGCCGGGATCCTCGTATCGATACCATCCACGCCGTCTAAAGCTGGAACCGACGGTTACGGATATTATCCGGTTACAACGAGCGCAGATTTATGTAGATTTCCGAGCCGGCGTTCAGTTGCGTTCGATTTAACGCCATTGTGCGTGCGATCGCACGTTGCGTTTGCTTCCTGAAGGACGTGAAAAAGGGAAAGGTTGCGGCTCTGTTCGGACTTAAAAGAACCGCTGGGCCTCATCGATTGCTTAGATGGGATTTTTGTTAAGGATTATTGAATTGAGTGAATGTTTGGAGTAGCTATGTTGTAGATTTGAGTTTGGATGAATATGGGGATCATAGAATTGTTTGAATATTTTCGTCAGGATTGTTTAAGATACTTGTGCTTTGGAGTAGGAATGCGGTTTTAGAGTAATTTAGATATTTAGACAATTTTAATGTTACTATCATGAGGAGGTAAAGTATCTTTCACAGAGAGAAACTTGGTAGCTAATTATAATATATTCCTAGGATGGAAGCTGGTGTAAATGATGAATGGGACCTATGAACTACAAAATTAAAGGAGGATATCGGAAATCTGCTTAAGATTGCAATATGTAATCTGATTCTAGTTATATAATAAAGTACTAATAATAAAAGAGGGATAAGTGATAACGTGTTTAATATTCGAGTGATGCGAGAAATATGCGATTCGTGAAATATTTTCAGTACTGTAACCCCAGAATATCATTCCCATAAAAGCCATAGATTCCATAATAATTATTTTGCTTCCTACAGAATTTATTATATAAATAGAATTATAACCCCAAATTATCAAGATGAGCCTACCTCCTAAAGAAACAAAATTCAATCAACACCTTGTGCACCCTACACAAACACCGTGTAAAAAGAAATATTCTTGTTCCGTTTCACCCTATGCAGTAACCCGTGGATTTTCCATACGTAAAGTTAAGCGTAACTCGTGTAACATTTATTCGTGAATATTACATGACACCAGTCGCACGTCCAGGGGAATCCTTGAAGGGTAGACCGCAAAAAGATTCCGTGATTAATGTACCGCTTGACGGACTCCTGTCCGACACCGAGTGTCTCGTCGAGGGTAGCGAAACGTGCGAAAGAGTCGAGGAACAACACTTGCGGTGCGCCGCGCGATTTATTTTACGAGGTGCAGAAATACAACTCTTGACCACGTGTCGATTATGGAAATAAGAAGGCGGTGACAGCAGGAGAGCTCACGTTGACAACTGATGTAAATTCGAGTCATTCAGAAACAGAATTAAGGTAGAAAACTTGCATTGGACTATTACCTTGTGTTATTAAATAACCAATGTTCGTATTATAAATTACCGTTAATTATTCAAGAAATGAAGCTGAGATATTTTAAATTTTTCCAAGGTTCAAGGCACTGTCATCTTGGATTATAATTTCAAAATTACATACCTAGGGTAGATGCACCATTTGTGGTCACCTTAAGGTATTGTACCAGTTTTGGCCACTTCTTAAAAAATATAATATTTTTCCGTGTAGGAATAAATGTAACCTTATATTTTGGGCGGTATACTAAACAAAATATTTGTGATGTGAATTTCTCCAAAGAATAATGATCTGCAAGCAATTTAAAAATAAGATAATTATACAAATGGCCAAAGAGAGTGCAATGGCCACAAACGATACATCTACCCTAGTTCAGTTATGGAACTTATGGGGTTCGTTATGGGAACGTTATGGACTTCAAGCGCAGTAAACAACTATAAACATATTAATATATTTAAAAACACCGCGTATGTTTTACGCAACTCCGACAGCTTGTCCCACGATACTTGCTTTGCTTACCGCGAATTATACCACGATGAACCTGGGCAGCGTCGTTTCGCAGCACGCGCGAGCAGGATTAATGCACTGACCACGCGCAAGGACGAAAATGGGGGGTGAGCATGGAAACGATTGAAAGTTCGCCCGACGTGTCTCCGATGCGAATCTTCGGATTAAGACGAGCTGACGAGGCACGTGCTAGATCTCCTGAATACCGCTACTGGTGCTCGAGTGACCATTGGTCATTGTCGCAGGAGGGAACACAAAAGGAAGAGAACCGGTTGCCTCCTGCCAAGAAGCACCGTGGCACGTGCTGGCAGCCGTGGTCCAGAGATTGTTTTAAACGACCTGGTCCTGAATAACACCGAGTGGTAATGCCGAGTAGCACCTGTTCCTTTGGAACGATCGAGCCCTGTGTCGTCGATAAAAAGAAGAAGAAGAAGAACGAAGCAAAGAGAACGAAAGTGAAACTGACGAAGTTTTCAAGAACTTGGAGATTCACTTTGTTATTCGCTGCGCATAACGCTTTGGAGTTTATGAAACTTCCTAATGGAACAAGTGAAAGGGAGAGGCTACAAAGGTTGAAAATAATAACACAGGGGAGGTGAAAACCTTGAAGTGCAGCGCGAAGAAATATTTTGGATATTAGGTAGAGTTTTGAGTACGTTCTGAATTGTAGATACGTTTTAGATCTACTTTATTTTACGAATTCTAGGTAAAAGAATATCCAAATTTCTACATGTGTATTCACAGCTTTGGGTCAGAAGTAGGAAGAGTTTCATGCTTTTAAGGGGTCATTCTGATTAGCGCGCCGATAAATTCAGCGATTTTCAGGAATTTATTGCGAAGACAGGAATTATAGTAATGGAATAAAACTTTTTTCTATCGATTAAACTACATTTCTACAGTAAATAAAAAATATAAAAGTAATAAAATTATTGCTTTTAAAATGGTTTCGAAGACGATTTTGGTGAAATGTTTAAAAATTCATGCCTCGCTCGTGCAAGTGATTTCAGCAGTTGGACTTATCTGAATCCAAAAATACAAACTGATTCTTGATTAGTATGACTGTCGCTATGGCCCGTACTAGAATAAATGATTTGTCCTTAAAATTAACAAAATGGTGGACAAAATACAAAAATCAATGTATTTCGGCTGTGTTTTCTGTGCTATTTTCGATTTTAAAAGTAGGTTACACTCAACAGAAATACTTGGTTGTAGTACCGGCCAGAGGCATAGGTGTGCAGAATAAGCAGTTCAATTTATAAAGCAATCGGTTCGACTGATTTTGAAATTTTACCTGCACCATGTGAAAAAATGAAAACGAGAAAAATTGCGAGAAAAATGCGTTTAAAGTTTGCATCTATGGAGGCCGAGCCTGTGCACTCCCTACAAAATGTCTACGCAGAAGCTAAAATAATTGGAAATATTCCATTAAAAATTAACAGTACATTCTTGAGAATATGTACTTTCGAAAAATATTAAAAAAAATAATCTATTTTTTGAAACCATCTAACCAGAATGACCCCTTAAGTGAAATATTGATTCCGTTACAGTTTCAAAGATAGCATTGCATTTCACTCTAGCAATCTTCATTTCCTCCGAACCCTATACACCAATAAACCCCCTTCATTACTATAGTGCGGTGAGTTTCCCCCAAACTTTCTGCCCACTAATACAAACTACACGAAATCCATCTTATTCTTCCACATTAATCCAAACCAGCTCAATTAGACACTACCACAAGTACCTTCCACGACAGTGTCTCAAGTCTACCTCGAAGACCGTCTACATAAGAATACCCAACATTTCAGACAAGTCCCTTGTCCATCAAGAGCTGGCCCAATTTCACCACCATCGGTCTCGTTCAAGGCGTCCAGGCTCTTCTCGTCGTTGGCCGGAGAGAAGTCCGTTGGTCGCCTGAAAATTCCTACGATTTGCATATTATCCGTTACGACAGTTGCTCGCCTTTTCCTCCGCCGTTCCGCAGAGAGCTTTGAAGGCTTTTTTTCTGGCCATCAGAGTCGGCCCGACCCCGCTGGCCGGCCGACGATTCGCTACATATTCTCAAAGGGCTCGAGTCCAACGGTACCCCCGTCATCCCTGTCGTTTGACCGCGAGCAGCTCCTCTGACAAGCACGTGCTGCGCCCCGTGCACGTACACAAGCGCGTCCGTCGCGTCGAACAGTGGCCCCCGTAACGAGCGTACGCGTTTTACCTGCAAACAATAGAAAAATCCTGGCCAGCGGCCCCGCGTGTCAGTGTCGACCTGCCAGCTGAAATCGGATAGGATTGGGCAACGCCCAGATTGTGACCTGTGGTCCTCGCCTTCGAGAACACCTTCCTGGACGTGGCTGGACGTTGGAAGGGGTAGCACGGAATTCAATTCCGTCCTGGACGACGTCGGCGCCGGATGCTAGCTCACCTTCTTTCCAGCGGCTCTGCACCATCCTGCACGCGTTCCCTCACGACGGTTCCCTGGCTCCTTGCCTGCCGAACGACGCCTCCTAACAGCGATTCATGAGTATTACGCAGCCGATGCTACCACCTACGCTCTATTACGCTAATGGGGATTGGAGAGGGTGACAGCTTGCGACGTTCGATCGAGGATCGGTGGGATTAATTGATAGCGGCGGGGAGGGTCGGTGATTTTCAACGGTTTGGGGATCAGTGCGTTTGTAATAGAATTATAAACGTTTTTGAATTGATAGTACGGGGTATGCTCGTGTGTTGGTGCGGGAATTTAGATTGATAGGGGGGTTAAGAGTAGGTGTGATTGAAGTTAGAGTTTCAGTCGGTGTGATGAAAGAAGATATACTTTTTGAGGTACTGAAATATTGGGTTTGATAGTTTTTCTGGGAAATTTGAGCGCAGTTAAGGAAGTTTGGCGGTATTATAGGACCTGAAGGAGCGCAGTTTAGTTTCACTTTCGGCAAGAGGACTAAATTTTACTACCGTCCTCCGAATATTCCGATTCTCTGGGTTACAGGACCCTTCTATCCTAACTTCGGTTATAGGCGAACTTCCACCCTCCTTCCGAGCTCTAATCCTGTCCATGCTGATTAACCAACGTATTACATGACATACCATCTACTATTCACGATACCAACCTTACTTCTTTCCCACAGAATTTAAAGAAAATTATCATAACTAACATAAGGGGCTTTCTCATTAACGAATACTCAAATGACTCTAAGAAGAATCAAGATGTTATCTTTTCGTTTCGCGAAACTCTCTGTTCTAGTTACTTCTGCATCTATGGAAAAAGTGATAGGGGTTGAAGAAAAGTGAATCGCAATATTCAGGGTCCAATTTAAGCTGGAGAAGTCTAGAGGACGTTGACCACGAGGTTGAAACCACGATTCAAGTTCCTCAAGGGCCGCCCTTGTCTAGTGGCACTTGGAATGGTAAGAAAACTGCAAGCACGGGAGGAGCGTAGCTCGATTAATCAGGATTAGCCGTAGAACCGACCCTTAACCTCGCGCTGTCCACTGCTCGCGTGATGACCATCAGTCATCCAAGGTCCCCTCTCCTTGCACCGATCCTCAACCATCCCCAGTTCCTCTTTGACCACGGTCACCTCGCGAGGACCTATAAGCCGGACGATCATTACGGTGTCATTAACTTTGACGACCGTGTAATCGTGACGGGCACGCGAGGTCAGGGGGTGAGCAACGTACCTTTGGCCAACCTGGGGCCACGTCGGCAAGGTGACGGTACCGCGCGGGCCGACCTGCTGCCTCATCGAAGTCCTTAGAAATTAATTGACCCAGCCGAGGGGATCAGATCCATCCGTTTGCCAAGGAAACTTCCAAACTCTAGTCAAGTGACGAGAGGTCGATTCAAGTTTCCCTTCGGAGGTAGAGGGGCACAGATCCGAAGCAAAGCTCATCATTTAATCAGGGTCCACGTTGCTAGATAAACGAATCGATTCCAAGTTGAGGAAAACAGCCGAAATTCATCGAAGCAGTGCCCTTTGCCAGTCTTCCGTCGGCATTCCATCGAAGGGTGCAAAAATTCTGTATTTTATCTCTGATCGAGCCCTTCAAAGTGTTTATACATTTAAACTTGTGAAATGAGATATGAAGATACTCGATTCGATATCATCACGATATCTGCAATTTCTAGTGTTCCACTTTCTTTTTAGCTCCCCTTTGTTCCCATCAGATGATTCCCCCCCGATTTTCATCCCCTGGCAAGCATTCTGACGTAGTGGGAAAGAATCCCGTGGTAGGATTGGAGTGTAATCTGTTCTACAAGCTCTCGAGAAGCTGCCCGGGCAATGTTATTACTAAAAGCGTCGCTGGGTCAGAAATGGCCCGCTGAACAATGCAGACGCGGCTTATGCGTGCCGGTGGCTGCATTTCACACGCGCGCTGATGCTGCGACGCGAGCTGCGGGTCATCATCTCACGGTTCCCCCCTTAATGAAAGCCGGACCAGGAGCCAGTCGCCACGCGGAAGAGAAGAAAAGAGAGACGAGGCATTGTCCTAGAGGACGTTGGGCACCAGGTGGCCAGGAGCAGGGCCATTACCTCCACCGGATTAATTGCCATGCAAAAACTCACGATGGCTAACAGAATGATAGGAGTGTCCGTCTTCAACCGTTCGCTGGCGTCCAGGTCGCTGGACTTTTTGCCGGCCGGGCGAAGAGACCAGCATAAGTTACCGGGATGATTAAACGGTAGGGGGATCACCGTGATGCGTCGCGAAACTCCAGGGGGACGACGTATTGGTCCATGAAGGGTTGATGCGAGATGTTTCTGGCAGGACTTGGTACCTGTGCCTTGGTCCACGCGCCGTGACGTAGACAAAATTCCACGTGGAGCAAATCTTTTCCCTTCTTCGGGATCACATTCTTCTTGCATTGTTGTAATAATATTGGTAACGTCTTCTTTTGGTAGTTACTCCTTTCACAAGTTCATGTGAAATTTTTATCGTATGCTTTTATCTTTTATCTTTCAAATATTATACTCTATATTCGATATTGTGTATCTTAATATATAAATTAGAAAGTGTGTTTGTTTGTTTGTCGCCTAAAAACTTTCGAATGGTAAACTCTGGGGCCACGAAAGGTGTCCCAGCTCATTATGTCTAACTAATCCAGATGAATGTAACTATTTTAAAAAAAATAAATTTTTTTTATAAAATCTGAATCTTAATTTCTAGTGAAGCCGAGTAGTAAAGCTAGTTCGATATATTCCTATATCTTACATTCTACATCCCCTATGCTCCGCATTCCCATACTTCATACATTCCTCCAATAAGAAATATTCCAATTACCCTAACTTTCCTATCCACTCAACAGCACCCCCGTTCAATCCCTTAACCCCTTCCCGCCTCGTTTTCGTCCCCTTGCCTTATCTTATTACCCATTTCTCGCCGATGGGAGCCCGGATCTACCAATCCAGGAATCGGGACATCCACTTGTCGTGGCCACGCGTGTACCGGCAGGCCTAATACGGGCACATCGCTTTAAAGCGGCGAGGGGTTAGAGTGGATGTTCGGAGGGTGGTTGCCACGGCGGTGGCCGTGAGGCAGCGGCGTAGGCGGCCGGGTTTTTGGGGGTTGGTGATTCTAAGAGGTCCGGCTCTCACACGCGTGGGCCTCGTTTCTCTCTACCTCTCTCTCTCCCTCTTTCGGAACGGGGGGAGGGAAAGGGGGAGGAGGCACAAGGGCCGAGGAGGAGGGGGCAGAAGGGGGTGAAAAAGGGGGAGTCTGGTCCAGGGGGCGCCAGTATTGATCTCGCGGCCCACTCCTCCCTTTCGACCAGCGTTGAAGGAAGGCGGAGGCGGTTGAAAGGGTGGGTAAGATGTCAGCATGCGTACATACAAAGTAGCCCAACGCTTATCCTGCTCGCCAGCCGTGTACGCAGAGTCTTGTACGTCGGCCTGCCTTAAATAAGTTATCCCGGCGAAGGTAACGATGTCGCTGTCGAGGCACACCGTGGGTCTTGGCGATGTGAAGGCCCTGGGTCATTTAAATGTAGGAGTTTGTAATCCTTGTATATTTATATATTCCCGCGCGTGCAAGATGATGAGTGCAGCTGGTGGACATCCTTTGTTTATTGGATTTGCGGTACAGAGGCTGTTAGCTTCAGAGGAATTTGCGTAGATTCGTGGGCCGATCGAATTATTAGGGGTAGTGAGACTATATAGCGGGCTTCGACAAACAAGATCGAGGGATTAGTACGTGCAATACTTCCTCCTTAGAGTTACCGGTTTAATTCGACGTCATTGGACATTCGGCGTTCAAGCTTCTGCCGGAGAAGGACCATATTGTAATTTTATTCCCTTTTTATGAGGATCTCTGTAACTCAACAACAACCGCCAGCAAATCTCAAGTCTCCCACGTGCATCGATGCACTCTTCCTCGTGACCGTGTGCACACCAGAATCGACAATGTCATCAGCCACTGAGACGCGATACGTTTGTCATTCCCATGCTACTCGGTGATGCTCAACTTGTCGGTTCATCCGTAGAAAGCGAGACCATCGATGATTTACACCTTGTCATCGGGTTACCGGTATCGGCTTCCATTGTGCCAGCAGAATCCCATTGGCCGCGCTCCCTCCGTGCACGGGCGTGCGGTCATCGACGAGCACGTACGCCCACGCGTTATGTGGCGATGGTCGTGCTCCACAAGCAGGTGTACTGGGGATAAAAGAGCCATAGTGAGGTCCTAAAGCAATGGGGGGTAGAAACAGTAGCGCATTGGAGTGTCAACGATCAACAGCCCAGGGACACATTCCATATAATCTTTGGACACTGGTGTATTAAGGCTTCGGTTCAGTAAGGCGAACAGAGCGTTCCGAGCGTATATAGCCGTTTAACGAGTGGCGTAAAGCACATTTGGCGGCGTGTACCCTCAGGTATATCACTTTACGCGCCACTTGTGTGGCTAAAGTATCTTACCACAAGTGTACTGAGCAATAGCGAGATCTCCCGTGTGCATATGCAAATAGGAGATCGAAAAGTGGATAGATCTGTTGGACTGTAACTCCATAGTTTGAATTCTGGGGGAAAGTGATGACTAGTTTGGAAGTTTGAAAGACGATCTAGAATTGAGGTGGTACTATTAAGAGGAGAAACTGGTGTAACTAGCTGAAAATCGAGGCATTTTTCGGGAATTTTTTTAAAGAATGTATTCAATCGATCTTTCTGAAACTTTCGGGATATTGTATTATTAGATTAAAGTAGATAAACAAATTTTGTTAAAAAAGAGCAGCAAATAATAGAGTTATACGGGCTTATGCCCAGTCCGTTAGCGACGTAATTGTTCCACTGCGGGCAACATAGCGTCTACCGTATTCATCTAAAACCAAAAATCGAATAATTTTGGTTTAGTTTATGAGTGAACGCACAAATGGTATAAATTCATAACTTTAAAGATGAAAAATTGAACAAATGTTGGCCTTTTGAAAAAAATTCCAAAAACTTTTACGAAAATTTTTGTGGCCTTTTGGAAATAATTCCAAAAAATTTTACGAATTTTTTGTTCAATTTTACATCTTTTAAGTTATGTATGAATTTATACGATTTGTGCGTGCACTCATAAACTAAACAAAAATTGTTCGATTTTTGGTTTTAGATGAGTACAGTAAACGCTATGTTGCCCGCAGTGGAACAATTGCGTCACGAACGGACTGGGCATAATCCCGTATAACTCTGTGACTTGCTACCCTTTTCTAATAAAATTTTTTTTATCTACCCTAATCTGATAATGCAATATCCCGAAAGTTTCAGAAAGATCGATTGAATACTTTCTTTAAAAAAAATTCCCGAAAAGTGCCTCGATTTTCATCTAGTTACACCAGACTCCGCCCTTAAGACACATCCGGTACCCCAAAATGGATATTCTTCTATCCCGCACTATTTTCCTAACTCTTCCTACAGATCTCACTATTGCTTGCTACACCTACGTATCTGTTGCGCCCCTAAATCCCACTACACTTCATCCACCCACAGATACCAAAACACATCCCACGGGCAAAAGAGTATTTCCTATAAAACTGATGCTTCCACGTCCTCGTCCCCATCCTCGCCCTGGCGCGAAGAAAGGACACGGCCAGCGTCAAGGACATGGGCCTCGTAATTATCTCGAGGCGCGCGCGCGCGCTCATACACCAGGGATGTCCATTAGCCGCGGCGCGGCGTGGGGCGTCAGTTTTTCTCGTTACGCTCATGCGCCCACGCACGTGGGTACAACACGCGGCACACAAGCGTGAATAATGTAAGGAAAGCCGGGCAAAAGGGATACGTGGATGGGGGGAGAGGGGGAGAGGGTAGAAAAAAGCCAATAAGGGCTTTGTCCAACGGGGTGGCTCTGTCACGGAGGAAGATACCGCCCCTCTGTCTCCTTTTCGCCCTCCCGCCCGATGAGCGCTCGGCAAGGAGAAATTATTTTTTAGTCACCCTGCTGAAAAGTCTTTGTTTTCTTCGCGCTCGTTCTTTTTATTTTTCTTTTTTTTTCATACGGTACCGGGGGCACGCGCCCAGAGATTATGCGAGCGTGGGCAAGCGGAAAGGAGCAGAGCCTGGGCAAAGGGATCCGCAAAGTGAAAACCCGATAAGGGCATCACGCGGCAAATGTCTTTGTGGGTTGTTTCTGCGTGCGAAGGAAAACGATCTTTTTTAGTACCTGAAAACGACCCTCCCTCTCTCGCTCTCTGTCGCTCTTCCGGCGATCTTCGCGCGCGGGAATAGACGAGCTGGAAGTACGGCGAGCATGAGTAATAAAGTAAGGAGAGAACCGGTTCAAAAGGGCCTCGCGAGAAGGGAAAAACCAATGGGGCTTTGCCCAGCGAGGGGATGCTCCCGTGGCCGCGCTCCGTTCCCAAGAAAATTATTCTTCAGCGGTGGAGAAAATTTCGTATCCAGCTTTCCAGCTGTTTTCGCACGGAAATAGATAAGACAAGCGTCCATTTTGTCCGGGATATCCTGAAGAAATTACGTTCGACGGAATAGAGGACTCAGAAGTGATGGAAGAACGAGCGTGGGCACACATAATCCAACTTTGAATCGCTTTATACGAAAACGAGACAAAAGCAAACGTTACTTCATATTAAACCTGCATCAGAGGGCGTTAGAATTCATTCCCGCACAATTTAAGCGCGCAGAAATTAAAAAGTCCTGGGAAAGGAAACACCAGAAACTCTTTAGTACCAGAACACCCATTCAACCACCTCCAGTGTGTAAAATACAAAGAATACATTCCCCGCAACGCAAGAATGTATATTTTCCCTTGTAATCACCGTCCGCTTTAAATTCACCTTAAAATGAAAAACAATCACGGAATTCTGGAACCAAAAGCAGAGAACACTTTCCACGGGTACGTCCAGCTACCCCCTTGCAGCCACTTCCCTCCGCCAAGTCCACCGCAACCGTTAAATTACTTTAATTAAAGATCTCGCAACTTCCCGTTCTCCAAGGTGGTGGCGAACGAAGCTTTCGCCGCGGTAACTCGCGTTAAATCGAGTCTCGTTAAATCCCATAAACCCACGCCCCACCCCCAGTAACACAAGTATTTTCGCGACCGCGAGACTTCTAATCGTCGACGTCCGCGCGAATATTTTATCGACGCGATCCGAAGCGTCGGCTCGGCGATCAATTATAATCGCGGCCGATAATGCTGTCGCCGTGGAACGGCGGAGATAATGAATTTCCCCCTAGACCCCTTACCTAGCGCACCCCCTCCCCCTCCGCACCCTGCCCCGGCCCGCAGTCTGTGTACCTAATAGCGTGGAGTGGAGGGCGCGTTGTCCAGAATCACCCTCACCGACGAACACTGACCCAGCGACGCGGCTCGCGTACACCCCCTTAACGCTAGGGGCGCACACCCTCGCCCGGGCCCACACGCACGCACGCCGTGCACTCGCGCGCGAACTTGCCTCTGGAAGCAATTTACATGGCAGCGTCTCTCCTCTAGAAGGACGAGCGGGGGCGTCCTGGATCTAAGGGGGCGCCCGAGAAGGGGTGGTGCGCGATGGGGGGCGACCGGGTGGTATGAGACGGCACTGGAGCATTGTAATTCAAGTAATGTAAGCTTTATGCAAAATACATGTTAGTTAGGAGTGCAGGAGATAGAACCACCCTCCCACGACCACCCTTCCAACCTACGACCCTTGTCCGTCTTTACGCCGCTCTCTGTCTTACCGGCCAGCCCCCTCTATCCCGTTTTCTCTGTTCACGGCGATCCACCTCTCGCCCTCTCTGTTCCATACTCGGCTGGGAAACGTTTCTTGTCCTCGTTCCGCGCTTTCTACGGGGGTGAACCTTCGCCTGGACGCGGCTACTCCGTGCTCCGTGTCCCTCGCGCACACTTGCATGCATACTAACACACACTGGTGGCCAGAGGAAATTTATGTGTGTGGATACGCGCCGGGCACGGCGCGCGAACGAACGAGCTGTACGTGTCGCGTGGGTGTAGCCGTGTGCGGCTGTGGTCGAGAGTTGGTTTATGCAAAAGTGTACGTTACCTGGATACACGTAAGGGGGTGCGTAAGGGAGCACGCACACGCTCGGTCCCGCTCTCTTTCCGCTCGCCCTGTCTTTTCTACGCTCACTCCACGAGGCTTACACACCCCGAGCCACCCCTTGACCGAGGGGGTGGACGGGACATTGGCGTAGCTGGCCGATTCGGGGGTGGATGATTTCCTTTTTCCATGTTCGACTGGTCTTGAGGAGTTCTTGCAGGAAATTGTGGGAAGGGAGGAGCAAGTTCGTTTTGAAATTGAAATTTGAATGTGTTTTGTTGAATTAGAGGGAACGGGGGTGGCTGAGTTCCGTGAAATGTCAAGCATTCTGGCTTCATATTCGATGGATCGTGGAGGATGATTTTCAGGCAGCGGGGAAATTTAGAGAATTTGTGAATTGTAGGAAGGAGAGTTGTTTCCAAGGGATTCCTCTTCTACGCCAATGAATGCGAGGAATGACCGCGAGGGTGTCGGCCGGATGTGGAAGCCAAAGGGGTTGGCCAGTCCGGGACGTGGCGCACGCGAGCTCCACGGAGGCTCGCAGCGACCCCGAAAAAAAAAACGGACACACAACCCCCTCGGAGAACTTCGTAAATAATCTGGAAGGCGACCATCCCCACGGCGAAGAACCCCTTGCGATCCTGGAAAATCGATTCTGGAAACGAGGGGACCGAGATAGGTTTCTCTTATTCCGTAGTCTGAAAAAAATGGAGAGAAGGTAAAAGTGCTGCGGGGCAACGATTTTTGAAATCGTCTCGGGACGCGGGTTACCGCGATGCACTTGCTGAAGCAGCACGGTGGGATGTAGTGTAATTACACGCGGCACTCTGCATAATCGCGTGTCGCGTCGATTCGCGGAATATTATAGAACGCCCGGCAAGGGTCGTTCGCTGGGAATCGAGCTGCGTGTCCCTTTAAAATGTTGAAAATTGCGTGACACGCCGAGTGTCGTTTTGCGATCCACAGTGACAAAGATGCTGGACCGGTTTCGAGGGATCTGCTTCGGATGACGATCGGTTGCGTGTTGTCAATGGGACGGTACGTCGTTTGGTAATCAAGCAGGTACACGAAGGGGAGTTGTTTCCAGTGTCTGTGGAAATCAATTTCTCTTATGATCCTCCTTCCCCTTCGATCGATTTGGGTGGATTATCGGTGGATGGCAAACTGCTCGGTCGCAGGAAACAAGAAATTGGCGTGCACAGATGCTTTCAGAAGTCAATCATGGGGTTTCTTTGAAATTGAAATTACGGGAGCAAGGGGGAAGTTACTTCGAAGATCCTTGAAGCTCTTTTACGTCAACCCTCGTAATTTGTCTAACAAGTAAGCGTATTGAATTTCTGTGATAGTACAGTGACGTGAACAAGATAGATATCTATGGGCAGGAGTAAAAAATTATAAGAAGTTATCCTGTTCTAGTGAAATTTCATGGCACAGTAATATTATCACTAAGGAGTATTTATACCCCATATTCCAAAATGAATATTCGGCTTGATTCAATTACAGTAAAATATCCCAGCGTTATTCCTCAGCAGCGGAGAGGAATCAATTAAATTAACGGACCAAACATGGCGGCCTCAATTTAGCGGTGTAAATCATTAACGCGGTGGTCCAGTGACCAAGCAACAGTCATTTATCCCCTTTCCATGACGCCGCAGCTATCTATATCAACGGTCTTACGGCTATATCTACATCCATAAGACCCCGCATCTAATTTGCATGGGGCTTAAGCCGAGCCCGTGGCCCCTAAGATCGTGGAAACGACTTTCGACCATGGCGGCTCGTGGGCCAAGTGGCCACGGGGGTGGTGGGTGTACGCCGTAGAGATGAGCTACGGGCAGTTCTGACCCCCGTCGGTGAACAGAAATTACCCCCTTATCTACCACCGGCAAGGCCGGCACCATATACTGAATCCTAATGCTCAATCTCAAGATAAACGGGGCCAAACCTCCTACGACACCCCTGTTCCCAGCACCCCTCGATGGTCGAACCGAGGAGATAGCTTCACGTTACCAACCCCCACCGTTCCATGATTTGATGACTGAGGTGACTGACAATCAGTAACTGGGAATTGATAATCGAAGCGGTTTCGAACGCGAGATTAAATATTAATCGTTTTATACAAGGGGTTATAGTGGGGTAGTAATATGCTTGTTTAGATTCTTTTAGTAGGATATGAGTATTGTTTTAGAAACGTATTATGTTTTTGTTAAATTGGAATAAAAGAATTCAATTTCATATTTTTTCTATTTGTTATGTTTTAGGATAGTTATACCTTTATCGCAGAAACTTTTACTTTTCACTTTTAAGCGATTTACACACATGAATCCTGATACCGTGGATATTTCTGAATGATTTTTCGCCAAGTGAAGTTTACGATATTTGGAATCAATATAAATATTTGACAATGTAAGATCTTGGATGCAGTATTTCACCAAACTCGGATTAATTTTTGGCACGTTGTCCAGTGAAAAAGTGGGTCAGTTCTTCTCATTTATTTCTTGAAAATCAGTTCCCTTTTCATCACTGATAATACTTAAATTTCCAGTATTTTGCACACTCAATTGAGTAATATTTGGGAAAGGATTTTTTACACTATGATCCGATTCTTTTGTTGAAAAATTTGTTGCAATGGAAGAGAGCCTTTCAGACTCACTACATAGACAACTGTATAAAATGTTTAATAAGCCAAATAATGTAATAATAATTATCCTTATGTGCACCACCAAACGTACATTTACTTACTTCATTATTAACGTAGTTTCAATTTTCAATTGGTATTATAGAATCCCTAATAAAATTACGTGGATTGAATACCAATTTGGCTGCGATACCAAATTCACTCTGAATCAAGCTTGATACCCGATTTCGATTGATTTCGACGATCAATATGGGAACAATCGAAGTAGAAATTGATAAACCGAATTACGCGATACAGTGGATATTAAATCGAGAGCGCAGTGATGGACACGGTGCGCGATAATGGCGGCCGATGTTTGAGTATAATATATTACAGGGATGATAGTGCAATTACGCAAATGTAATATTATGCTCTGAATTATTACGTCATAAGTACGTCAGGCCTGCAATATACGTAGTAATAACAGTTACGATGTATATACAAGGCGTATGCTAACGCCTCTGTTAAATTATTCATCGAGTAATCGGTGGAATGGAACGAGTAATGTTGTTTCCAAATTCTGATTTTGCTATGAGAAGCAATTCTATTATTATAAAATTCATGTTCAACAAAAGTTCACTTCGAAAGAAACCATTCACTTAACAGTCCTCGGTTAATGAAATTGTAGTACGTAATTTGAATTTTCAATTTCAGTGGCTTTGGAAATTACGTACCTATGTGACTACACAAACTACGTTTCATCCAATATTGACTCTGCTAATGAATCACCAAATTAATTACTCACGACGTCGAATTCCATTTAAGAAAATATTAAATTGCTGACTACTTAAGTTCCATACTATTTGAAGAAACTATCTTAACAAAAGTACTACTTCTTTTGATTATAATTCTTTATCCCGGCCATAAGAATGCTGAATTAAAGTTAAACATTCAAAAAGGGGATGAATTTATTCAACCACTTAATAGTATCGAATTAAATTTTTCTGAACGTTAGCAGGCACGATTTCGTCGTTTCAGCATTTCGATGGGCAAATTGAGCGCCGAAGGGGGCGTACGTTTCTAACGGCGAGAAGACACAGAAATTGGGAAAGACAGGGCCGAAGGGATCGTGCCGTCACCCGGAAATTTCGGCGAATCGCCGATCGATGCAGGAGTGAGGAACCATCCCCTGGAAACTCGGTCCTGGAACGGACACAGGTTGGATATTCCGACGCTAAGATTAAAGCTCGTGTGTGCCGACCAACGTACACATTCTCCGTCTTATCAACGTGTGTGTACAGAATTAAATTTCTCCAAATAACACACGAATAGTTAACACTACACCGCGGAATGCAAGAAAATACAAATCGGAATCCTTAAACCGTAGCACAAGATTAAGTTCTCACTGTTATTAACCCTTCATAACCGAAACTTTTAGGACATTAATTAGAAGTTAAAGTCGATTAAGGAGTGTATACAAAATTAACACGTCCATTTCACTTTATAAGTTAGAATAATTAAAATATGAAACTTTTATGAATTAATATGCGTTATCTCGAAGTGACACGGTGTTACAGAGGACTATTTGTTCATTCAAATTTATGTTTTCTAATCTTAGGTACTTTGGTACTCCACATTAGATCCATAATTAAATATTCACATATATTTTCTAACCTTTTTAACCATCCCTACTTTACAAAAATGCCTCCCCCGATAAAACTTTAAAATCCCACCCTCCACTTTCGATCTCTCCATTCCACCACACATTCCCCTTCCCAGAGCTGACGAAAATTAGCCCCGAGCTGATCAATCATCCCCTCGCGGAGCGCTACTTATCTCGTTCTTGCCAAGCGCGGGGCGTCCAAGTCGTGCATTCGAAATCATCCCCCGGACGCACGCAGAAGCCGCGCTGGCCGGTCGCGGCGCAAAATCCAGAAAACCCATATAACGCCGGCATGCAATTACACGCGCGTCCACACATCCAGCTGCCCGCCCACGCCCGTCCCGGGCGTCACACGTATTCCGCGCGTACACGTTCCTCCCCATCGACGTGCAGCGTCTCGCGCACACAGGCGCGCCCGGCAGGCCGACGCGCGTAGAATGTAATTAAGATAAATTAGCGTTAAGGGGAATTGGGTTGAAGCTCGAGGGTGGAGGAGCCTGAAAGGGTGGACGAAACGGCGCGGTCGGTGTGCGTGCTCGTACGTGTCGAGCCACCCCCGCGCTGCCCTCGCTTCCCTGTGTCCTCCCGCTCGCCTGTAGAGACGGCGCGCAGAGGAGACAGGTGGAAGGGTGGAATAAAGAGGGCGAGCGGCAAGAGGAAGCGCCGTGTGCATGTGTGCGCGCGCGCGCGCTCGTGCTCAGAGCAAGTAAGCTTCGTCGGCGTTACGGCACGCTGGAAGCTTAATGATGCATGCCGCCGGCGCCAAACGAGCATCCACTGATAAAGCGATGACCAGGGGGCGAGAAGAAGGGACACGAAACTCTTTCCGTAAGCCAGGACCAAGGTTATCGGGCGGGCTATCGATCGCTTGCATCCGGCCAGTTGCATGTTTCGGCGATAAGTCGACGCTCGCTTACCCGCCGCTAAATTATGACGCACCGTGGCCCCCTTGAAATCATGTTCCCCGGTTTCGCCGGCCCGTGTCCGGCTGTTTGTAATTATGAACGATGGCCCCGGACGAAGACTCGCGGGGCTTCCGCGGGACGGAGGATCGCTCTTCTTGCGGGAGGGCGCAGCTGCTGGAACGGCTATGGGTTTCTTCTGCCGTGGACGCGCACGCAGGTGGATTTCGGTTTTATCGGTTAATTATATCGTTCACGCGTAGACGTTTATGGCTGAAGTCTCTGTATGAGATGCACGTACTATTGTTTTCGTGGGTTTCGGGGGTGGAGGCATTAGGTGCGTGTTTTTGGGGGATTGTGAATGGTCTCGTTTTGGTTTGTTTTTATAGAAGCGGGCTTTTTAGTAGTATTTTTGAGAGTGATGTATTTAGAATGTTTAATAGTTTGAGTGGCGTAAGGTTTTGAAAAATATGTCGTCATGTCGGTCAGGCTTATCCCAGTGATCGATACTGTAGAGAAAGTTTTGGCTAAATCACCCTGAGCAAATATTCAGGGAAGATCGAATATACTTTATATACAAGAATATTTCACCGCGAGAACGCCAGATCCGTGCGCTGGTTGCAGATCTCAGGACCTGAAAACACGCCGATGCCAGTGGCAGTTAATGTACTACAAAATTCGACCATTTTCCTTGCTCTATGAAGGAGTATGTCTCAAGGAATATGGTTACGAAAGTCGCCAGCCTTTTAAATTCTAACCCCCATATCTTTACATATTTTCTTACGAGGCTTTCAAACATTCCTTGCACATCCATCCATCGTACAGAGTGAGGACCTTGTAGCAAGAGGGGTGCAGCTCCATATTTATCAAATTCAACTAAATTAGAAAAAACTGTTTATAACATTATTGCTTTGACTTAACATTAAAAGGAAAACACTAAAGTTGAAAAATATATTTTTTCACACAATAAGTAGTACTTAGGGTAAAACTATACAATACGCCCCATTTGACAAAACGCCTCACCATTATTTTACGCACATAAACCAGGATGCATCAACGCGATCATCAGATTCGAACTTGCCTCAGTCGGCCACAACTGCCGCAATAAAAATACCTGCAAATATTACGGCTTTTAAAAAAATATACAAGAATTTATATTTTCGGCCTTCGGATAATTTGCGGTTAGTATGTGAGAAATTCAATTTTCTAAGTCACAATTGTGTTTGCGATAAATTCACACATATATTTCGAAAGTAGACAAACTAACCTCTTTAAATCGTTATTGCCCGAACCTTTTTTCACTACGTTGTTGCTAAATTGAAGCCGGGACGTTTTGTATTCCAGAATTTACAATATGCCCCAGCAAAGAATTTACAATACGCCTCACCTCAAAATCATATTTTTCACGAGTATAACGTATTTCTTTTCTTTTTCCTGGATAACACAAACGTCACACAAATATACATATAAGGACTACATTACGGGCGAAACTAACACATGTTTCGTTCGTCAATCGCTGTCTTCACTATGCACTCTACTCCAAATTTTGACAGCTTACAGTCAGGTTATAACCTAACGAGTATTAAATAAGATAAGTTCTCAAAATTTGAGATGCCACGTGTTTTTACAAATATGTATCGTTGCACCATTGAATTGCAACCAAAATGCAGTCTCAAACACAAGGTAAGTTGGCAAATTTTTACTTATTTATATCGGGGCGTTTAGTCGCATAGGTGGGTCGTTTTACCTGATGACTGTGTTACAAAACGCCCCATGTAGGGTTCAGGAAAATGATTATTTACAGTTATTTCCAGTTATGTTTTTATCACAATTTCGGTGTAGTTGTGAAGAGTAATGAACACTTAATGTGTTTACACAAAAAATTTAAAGAATTATTAAAAAATATTGGTTTTATAGATGTTTCTTTAAAAGTGGGGCGTATTGTATAGTTTTACCCTATTGAGTTGATAAATTTTTGTTTCTATATTTGGCGAAAAAATATTCCATAATAAAAATATAACTATATTTAATATTAATTTTAATATATTTAATCTTAGTATTAATATTTTTATTTAGATGCAATAAATCGCCCATTTCTTATCGAATTTGCACCAAACGTGGACACATCAACTACACATCCTATCTCAAAAACTGTCAAAAATTAAACTGCACCCCTCTCGCTGCAAGTTCCTCAATTGCTCCGTGAGCAGCCCCAAGCTGTCAGGTTCTCCATGAAACTTTTACAACATTATGTAACAAAACATTGGTTCTATGTTCCTGAAACTTACCAGGAAGATATACATAGCAGTGGTATGCAGAAGGTTCCATGCATCCACACGAGTCCGTCATCGCGGTTGCCACCCCCGTTATCGCGGGGAATCTTTATTCCCGCGGAAGTCCAGCGGTAATAACTCCCCAGGAAACGTAAACACGCGCCATCCAGCGCGCGCAAGCAAATACGGGGGAGAAATTACGCAATTACAGCTGCATACCAGCGATACCCAGCGCGTACGCCATGAGGTTTGGACAGCGAGGAGGAACAGCGCCTCGGGGATGCTGCCGTTGATGGACGTTTCCGATACGAGAGAGACAAAGAGAGCGAATAAGGGACGGTTGGATAGGGACAGGCCGACGGAAGGGGTTGAGAAGCGACGCGCGGGGTGGAACGAGAAGGAGAGAGAGTAGTTGCTCCCTAGTTTCTCTGGCTATTATATTATTTAATTAATTAAGTTCGCAAGACCCTCGGCAGCCCGTTCGCGTGATTAATAACATTGTATGGCCGTAGCACTATTAGCCCCGGCCTCGGTTTGTGGATTTACGGCGTCTCCGTATCTATATATTACGTTTCTAGGCATCATCTGGACCAGTCAACCGCCAAACGCACGCTACTCCCAAGATTTTGCCCACTGCGAAGAGAACGGCTGTGTCCGTTGATCTTCACGTTTCCACGGTAGGAATCTTGGCTAAACGAGCTCTCGGTAATTATGCAAGCGGAACGACCATCGAGGAGGAATGTGTTATTGTTGGAAGAATGTTTGAAATAAATGTTTGGCTCATTATAATCTCAGAATATTAATTGTCAGTATTATTGCACGATGGAGTTTAGATACTTCTGGCATCTAACTTTTGGGGTGGAGAGAATGAAGACTCTTGTGTCTTATAAATAATAAATGCAGTGATAATACTATGTTTCCTGTTAGATTTAAAATTCTAAAGACAGCAGGGAGCCATAGAAAGATGAAAGGTTGTGAAGAGTAACACTTCTTAATAGATTTCTTTGATTAAAGTGTGTGTCTTTACTGATCTCTGATTAAATGATTATGGATGAGGGTGGAAAATAATTAAGATAAAAGAAACCTGCGCTAAATTGAAGAGTATCGTTGAACGCGACTCTTCATCCAAGAGGATAGTTGAAATTCCAACTCCTCCACTTACCCATCAAATTGTCGTCAGACTCTCGAGATATAATGCAATAATTCATTTTCTAAACGCCTTCAATTTATCAAGGACTAGACGAGAAGGTGTCGCCGGTTCGAGCACGTTAAACGAAGTCTCCTCTTATTGGCAGGGGACAGTTAAGTGCTCGTTAAAGGCTCGCTTTATCTCGGTCCGTTTGAGGGATGGAACTGTCACGGTTATCTTCGCCGTGAGAAAAAAATCTCGGCGAAGTTACTTTCACACCCTCGAATACTTCCATCGACTCAGACACTCCACGATTCCGCCTTTGATACTGTTAAAACCTATCTTCCTGCACATAAAACCACTTCGAACGTGCCCGACGAGGAGAAACGCAAACGTGCTCGATACATCGGTGGAAAATGGTGAGCAGGAATTATTGAGAATACGAGATTTAGTAACAGAGAATTGTCGCGGAAATAATTGCGCGTTTATTACGATTTTCTACGTAGATATACTTCACAGCCGGCTACAACTACGTCAGATGGTCACAATTTAAAATGTGGCACGGTCCACCGTGTACCACAGCGGAATACGAATGAGAACGTTAACCTTTCCAGCGTCGGAAACACACGCGAATGTGCAGGTTTCACCTCATAGTGTATGTACTACCAATATTCCCATTATTTATGAGGGTAACTCGAGTGGTGCTACAGTTGTACACGGTGCAGTTTCGAGCAACGTACTTTGTATCTTATATTTCATCCCAATCACAGAGATTATTGTCAATTCTGTAAAGGGTGCGCAATTTTTCGGTTCGGGAAGAATTAAACAACGTGAATAAGAAGAGTAGTACTTCTAATACCTACAAGAAGAGAAATAAATTTGAACTCGAATTTTCGTGTGCTAGTGAATATCAATGTGAACGTAAATTTCCAACAAAACTGTTTCCCGGTTGGCCCTGTAAATTTGCAATGGGAGAGATATGGAGTGTTTATTTAATAAAATACGAGCGACGTATAATCGCTTAATCGAGGCAAGGGCTGAGAATGGTCGAGATACGTGGTGGAGGGTGGCGAGAATTTGGGAAAAATGCAAATGCAGGCCACTGTCGAAGCGTAAAGGAGGGCGCGAAATCCACCCTCAGAGTCAGTCTTATCGCGAGCGGGGCTGACGTCCAGCCGGCCGTTTCACCCGAGATAAGCCACGTCCATTTGCAATATCTAATCTCGTTGTGGACGTCGCCTAAAGAGTCCCCCGACGGCTCTTCTCGGCTGTGCTCGTTTTCGTATATACGTAATACGTAAAGGACTATCAATTCTTCCATTTCCCGGGGCAACGAGTCGAGAAGGAACCGCGGGTCCCTGCCGAAAAAAATGGGGAAAAAAAGATGGAAATATAAGGGCCGCGACTACGGAGAAAATTATTTTGTAATTCGTTCAGACGCGTTTATTTCCTCAAGCACCGTCGACGCGACGCTTTGTCCCATAGAAAATATGATTTTATACATCGGTTGGCGAACCCGACAAGGGAGGAGGCCTTGCTTGGAAACTCGAAAAAACCTTGTATTTAGGGACAAAGGAAAAAGTGGAACGTAAGCTCGAGTTTTGCCAGTAAATAACCCTCTCTTACGGGTTCCTTTCTCCTTTTTCCGGGCGTATCTTAAATCACAAGGCGGCGTTCGTGCACCGACCTACCCCAAAGTAGCAACGACAGCAGCTCATCAGCCCCCCACACCCCCTTCTTCCTTCAACCCCCGTTCATGCAGTCAGTGGAGTCAGAAAAATGCCGAAACACGCTGCGACGGTCCCCTGTACTCATCCCCCGAAACCCGGGACCACCCCCGTGTGTCAGCCCTCGACGAAGCTTGCTTAGGGTCATTGACATGCACCCTCGTAAAGAGACTGCAGAACCCGGGGTCCTCGTAAGCGGATACCAACGAAACGTTTGCATTATTCTGGAATCGGTACGGTCCCCTCTTTAAATTAACTCTTCAGCTGGTGCATTAGCTCGAACCGCCGTGGCTACGTAAGTAATCGACCGACAAATTCGATCGTATTCTTCTTTAGTACTGCTCCACAGCTGACGTTCGCTGTCCCAAGATTCACAAGGCTTTAGATTTTTTAGTGATTTCATACTCGTGTAACTGATTTCTCTTTTAATCGTCGCTGTGAACAGAGGTGTGCAAAATTTTATTTAAATAAAAATCTAAGATACAAAAAAGATACAGATATTATTCTTTACACGTCGAATAAAGGCAACTCGAGTTATTGATAAAGATAAAAATCTTCTATTAAGAATTATTTAAAAATGCCCAACTCTGGCTGTGAGGTTAGGCTTACAATTAGTTAAATAGATGTAGCTTGTCATTTGGTGTTTGGAGAAGAGTCACTGATTCCTTTTGTGACTAATAGCTTTATTGTTCAAATTTACGTTCTATTTTTAATAGTAATTTGGTTCTTAAATACCTAATTGGAATTTTGTTTGCAATTATCGAGCGATGTTTGAGGATTTTATTTGCTCCCCTTTTAACGACGTTGGATCTTGTTCGCGCTGAATTTCATTGTTTCACGGCGACGGGAATTCAGAAGGCCCCCGGACAAAAAATCGTTTCGCGTGTATCGGTTCACCCGCAAAAATAGCTCGATCATCGTCCATTGTTGGGAGCTCACCCTCCTATGAAAATTTCGACGCGCAGCGATGCGATGCGGTGCAGTGGATGCATTATTTACATGCTGCGAATATAACGACGACGCACCGTGTCCTGCCGCATAGGTGCACGTCATCGGCCACAGTGTAAAAAAAAAGAGAAAAAGAATGGCAGAACAGTGATCGAGGCCGCAGCATCCTGGGTGAAGTTGAATTTTCCCCCAGAGTTCACTTCGGCGCATGTTCGATTCAATTAAAATCTATCACCGTTCTCTCTTTTAATTTGCAATCAAAAGATTTATTCGATACGTGTATATCTGACGTTTGCGGTCACTTCTCGATTTTAAAATCATTATGCAAGTGACTTGCATTGTGCGTAGTAAAAACCTGCTGCAATGGAAAAGAATTATTACACAGAAATTTATTTCATCCTTTAAGAAGAATTCTTTGGTTAGAAATGGAGTAGATGAAATAGTATTATATAGTATAATAAATTGACTGTACTTTATAGATTATGAATATAAGAGAATATTCCTCTTTCAATTTCTCTCTCGTCTGAACTCTTCCTCGACTGGTCCGAAGAAAAGCTGCAGCAAAGTCCTCCACATCATCACGAAATTGTTGCCAAGGTGCATCCCTAAAAATCGCCGACGCGTCTCGCTGCAAATATAATAGCAGCGCGTCATTGGTCGCGTCGGCAGCGGTGCACGAATGGAAAATACAAAAAAAAAGAGCGTCATTGCGATAAATCATCTCGGTCGACAGGCATTGAGCACTCTTGCAGGAGATTTTCTCACACTTGCCGCGAGCCAATCGGAAGCTACAGTTCCGTCGGCAACCCCGAAACGTCGGCCAATCGCGCCACGCTACGCGATGATCGATGACCGAAGAAATTACCGATTGTCGTCGACACCACGATCGCTCCTCTATTTTTTCCCTCTGTCTCACCTTTCGTTCGCGTCCCCTATCTCGCTCACTCCCTTCGACGGCTTTCCTCGCGATAATTATTCGCGACAATGCGGAATCGGCGAGCGCATTGTGGGGTGCTTCGAGCCGACGGACACAATTGGAGTGACGAATTTGTTCCGGAAATCGGGGAAGGTCGACATGGGATAATTCATTAAATTGTCAACTTTCAATGTTGAATGGATATTGCCTGGACTTTAAGGACTGCCGTTTGGGGTGTCTTCTCTTTTCCAAGATGTTTGAAACTGTGGTGCATTTGTGGAATGTTATGGTTATTGCATCTTGAAATTGAAGTTACTATCAGTAACTTAATCCCATTTCAATTTCAGCTTTAGTATAGTTATGTGCACTTAAGGTTATCCCTATCTGTGAGGTCTGACAAACATGTATATTTGGGAATGTTTTGGGGAAAAACTTCAAGGATTTCTTAATCAAACTTTTGTGTATTCGAAAGTGTACCTACATGCAGTAATTTACATTAAACTACTTGTAGTAATTTATATTAAACTACTTGTAGTAATTTTTTCACCTCCCTGCAGCGATTTTTTTTCAGTAATTTGTGGTGACCGCTCTAATTTTGACATGGTTGACATATTAGAATATCTAGTCCCCAATCGTTCATTATCTCGAATAATTAATTTCCTACAAAATTGTGGCTTCTCATAACAGAAATATCGATTTTCGCCACAGAATCGCTCTCATTTTTCATCATTTTTCATCTGTAAAATAAAAACTACCTACGCAACGCAAATGAGAAAGCTACGATTAAGGAATAGATAAACTAATACAGGTACTAACTATATTAGGTCGATTTTTTATTTCTGATAAACCAGGCCAAAGCTACAAGGCCACGGTAAAGTGTTTAAATAAAAAAAACGCTGCCGAGAGATCACCTATAATTCCATTATTCATTTACATATCGCATTGAAAAAACTACACGAACTTCCAAATATATTACAACCGTTTATTAAAAAAATTCTTCAAGTTTTTAAAAAAATATCCCGAAAATACTTGTGTTTTCAGATCTTACAGATAGGCATACCCCTTAATGAAAATAATGTGGTGTTATAAAGAAGGATCACATACTACTGGTGCAATCCACTTCAACCATCTCTGACGCGACACTTGGGACAATAATTGCATTCACATGACTGCCACTGATGCTTCTTGCGTCAACAAGTTTCATCAAACCCGATATCATTTTCGAGTTATTCCACGAGTATTGAAGAGTACTTACACCCCCCAAACATGAATTTTCACCCCTAAAAAACTATGCGAGTAATATTTCTAGACACTCTATCTGTATACCAAGTTCCATCAAAGTCAGTGTCTAACAGTTGCGTGATATCCCTTGTTATCCCATCATCATATCAGACTAACTATCTCCCCAGATCGCGCCGGCCCATGGAAAAGATGATACCCCGGTACGGAAATCGCCGGATGAGAATCGACAGTCTCGGGGCGCCCAGTCGTCGCGCTGTAAATTAATTAATCCTTGGAGCGCGCGCGCAATTAGTCGTCCGGTGAAACGAGGAATATTGGAGGATTCCAGGAAAGCGCGGGCCCGTGAATACCGTTCAGCCGAATTGATCCCCGATATTGCGGCAATAAAGCAATCGATGTCGTAGAGAGTTGGCGCGAACGGGGACGGGGACGCGCCGTTTCCTACCTGAGCACCGACACAATGCCGTGGAACGCTGGTGCATCGGCGACGCTCGATGCACTCCCCGGCCTCTTCGCCGCATAGAGGCCGTTCCGACACTGTGCCACCGTGGAAACACCCGGTACACAACATTGTTCAGGAAACAATGGAATCCGCCGCGCCCCCCGTCCGTTGATTCTCACCGTTCAGCTCACCTTCCTCAGTCCACCCGTGTTCGGCTGCACCTGCACAGACAAGTGCACTTGTCCTTTCTTATCGCCGCTGCGCCGCGGCAAATTATGATTGCCCTAATTTCCTTTGACTCATCGGCTGCGCGTCCTTGATGCGACACAGCGGACAGGCGACGAGGACGCGTCGGGGGTGGAGTGTCGACTCGAGGAGGGCGGTCGCGGGGGATGCTGCCGAGCGATAAGCTCGAGTTCGTTTCGCGTGCACGTGGAGAAGGTAAATGGCCCCGTTACTGGGCACGAGGGTGGTGTCAACGTTTGCGAATGCGTGTTTCGCTTTGATGCGGCGGACGAGATGATGGGGGATGGAAGTTGTGGGGAGTTATGGGTTTATAGAGTTAAGATTCAAGGTATTCGTGAAGTCATGTTTGTTAAGTATTCGAATAATATAATGCGTGAATGCTGTGTCAGAGAACATAGGGTAATACAAGCCTCCGCACACATGTTTTCAGAATTAATATTCTCGTAAACGGAGGTTCCTACGGGCGAAGGTTTTACAAGCGATTATGTTCGCTCGTAAAACGATTTAACCCTTCTTTCCCATCGACGAAAGTGCTGATTGCTCGACCGAAAACAAACTGTCCACACTGTGAACAGCGGTCGTAAACCTTCTTCGACCCGAGTCCCCGTGGAAATTAATAGAATCAGCTGAAGGAATTCTGTTTTCAATTCAAAGGATCCAGCCGCGGTCAGTTCGCTGGATACCTATTTAGTACTTTCCTCGACGATCGGGGGGTTTTACCAAGCGTGTTTATCTTCAAGCTCTTTGCCCCCGATCCTCCCATAAATCAATCCACGATTTAAAGTCACAGACTGAACTTCAATGGACATGAAAATGCAGTGCGCGTGGAGAGATGATATCGAAGCTCACACCGCGTAATCATCATTGACTTTCGGTTACTTGGAGGCGTAGGAACCGCGGAATTACGGGGTGAAACGGGACACGCTTCATGACCCCGTCACGTGGGCGCGAACAAAGGATTTTTGCGGCTCGTTTCTCGCGGCGTTTCGTGTTTGCGAGGGCCGAAACCGTGTGGAAAAGAGAGGAGGAGCCGCGGCACGGCCAGAAAAAGGAGGAACGGACACGACGGCCACGAAGAAGAAGAAATCGAACCGCGCTCGCCATGGCGGATCGACGACGCATCGAAAATTAATGTGAATACCACGAAACTGGTCCCCGCGGCATTCGCCCGCGGGAACGGTATTTCTGTATTTACCAATAGTATCGATGATATTTCTTCGGCTTTCCTCTCTCTCTCCCTCTTTCTCTTTTGTCTCTGCTCCGCTCTCCCCCTGCCTGTCCACGATCGATAAGATCTCCAGCGGGACGCGGCGAACCAAAATTATAGGTTTTCGCGGTTTGAATTATTTCTCGATCTCGTCACGGCCGAACGAGAGGAATGTTCGTGTCCGAGAACGTATCGTACGAGAACAGGACGAATTAGAGTTCGCCGCGACCTGTGGCTGGTATTCCTTCATTTGGGATCGGGGCAGGGGGTAGAGCTTCGAGTCTTTGAACTCGTATGTTGAGCATCGTTCGACGCCGTGCTTCGTTCCAATAACGATAGGATGTCCTTGCTGTTTTGAGCTGAGCTTGACGCGAAGTTGTTCTCCAATTATGTAGGTATATAGAAATTAATTAAGCCGTTTGAACCCTCAAATGTGTACATTTTGTGGATTTTTTTTACAAGTCAACGGCGTGATGCAGATTTCCCGTTTTTTACTATCTTTACATAGTATTATGAACTACTTAAAAAAAGTTTCAGTTAAAAAACTATTGTTTTTTGGAAGTTATGGATACATATTCGAAAGTCCTCCGATTTGAAATGAGTAAACGATAGGTCTGAAATAAACTGTAGATATGTCGTGTCTGAAATCAAAAACAATAAAATCTTCTTATAAAGTATGTTAATAGCTATTGTCCAACCGCGCCGATTTTAAAAATTTTGAAAAATAAAGAAATGGTGAGAGATCATAGGTAAAGTTACAGTTTTCTAAGAGAAACGTACACCTTTAACTTTATAAATAATAAATGGGGAATTAGATTTTAAAAATCCCTCGTAGTACGATGTGAAATCTTATTACGATTCTGTATGCAATATTGAAAGTGAATTGGTTGAACGGAGCCCGAGTTTTTAGGCCCACCGTTTAGCCATGTAAAATTGGGAGACTTTCGGATATGTATCCATAACTTCCGAAAAACAATAGTTTTTTAACTGAAACTTTTTTTTAAGTAGTTCATAATTCTATGTAAAGATAGTAAAAAAACGGGACATCTGCATCAAACAGTTGCATTGTAAAAAAATCCTCAAAATGTACACCTTTTCCAATCACAGCATTTTGAAATCTTCTTAGGACACAACGACACTTCCTATTCCTGTAATGAGATACGAAGTATGTCGTTATTATTTTGCACTGATAGAGGGCGGCCATGCGGAATCGGAAAATCAAAGTAAGAGCAAAAAGAAAAGGAGTTGGAGTTAGAATTACTGAACGGTAGCAAAAATGGAAAATACTGCCTGCTGCGTCGTTTCTGTTCCGTAACAAATGTATAACTCTAAAGAGCCAAATCCCTCTCAATTGGACGAAGAAACGCCAGAACATACCACACAAAGATTAGAAGATTGCAGTCTATTTTCCACTCTTGCGATCACGTCACCCGCCCGTCGCAGGGAGGAGTAAAATAGCGAGGTTACTAGCAGCGATGCCGATCGAAGGCTGACGTGGAGCATCCGCGTCCTTCCACCACGATCGATCAAGGGCCCCCATCGCAATTTTCATAATCGGCGCGGGGCCCCAGATCCGCTGTAAGGTGGCCCGGACGGTAATTCGACGGCGCCGCGGCTGAAATTCGAGGAAAACGTGTGAACGAACTTTAATTGTGCCGGGGGAGTTGTTCCAAACAAAAGGACCACCGGCCTCCTGCCTCCCCTCGCCGGCGTATCCCGCCTCCGCTCCACCTTCTCTCCGCGCGTTATCCTGCTCCTTTTCTCTCGCTGCGCGAAGAAAAAGAGGTGGCGGGCGAGGGAGAGAAGCTTCAAGGTTAAGGCAAATCGCGCCGCGGATGACGTCAGGATGCAGTTAGACTAGTTTTAGTTTTAGTTCGGGGCCCAGCCTCTCTCTTTCTCTCTCCCGCTCTCTCCGCGTCTCTCGCCGTGGCCAGACTGGACAAAGGATGTTGTGGGAACCGTGGTGCCGACGAGTCTCTCGCGGCCGTATCGCGAGCAGCCGGGCGAAGAAACAGCAGGATCGGTGGAAATTTTTTTTTGGAAAGACCTGTACGCGCGTATGTAAGTAATCGCGATGGCCACGAACGGGGAGACAACAGCGTGGACGCGAGATTTTTTCCAGGGCCCACGGTTTTTCGATCGGCTGGGACTCGTTTCTCTTAATTAACTCTCGGATCGTTTGCTGAGACGGCGAAAAAATACAAGGTGACCTTGAGATGTCAGGGCCGCTTTGATTAACCGGCCCCGTTCGGTATTTAACCGAGTGCCGACTTCGCGGGGAAACCGATTTATGCGTTCGCGGAGCCAATCCGTGTGACGTAACGCCGGTACTTACCAGCCGCGCGCGAGGAAAGGCGACTCGGTGATGGTTCTCGGCTGAAATAGATCCTGCGTGGCTGGACCGTGAGAGAAATATCGGGGGACGGTTGTGGGTAACCTGCGGTTCGAGCAAATTAGCTTTAATAAAATTTACTTTAATAAAATGTAATGTGTTTGACTGTGACAATAATTTTTTTCCCATGTTGTAAGTATGTTTGTATAATAAATACGAACACAGAATGTATATGTGTGCCAAATGCACGGGAGAAGACTAGATTCGATTCTTTTCATTGTTAAATTACCTTCTTGTGAATATAAATTATACTAATAATCATTTAATAAAAATAATAATCATTATAATAATAAATAGATATTTTTCTAAATTAAACATGTTTTTTTCTCCACAATTGACCATCTTCAGATCTCAAAATAAATACCTTTTTTGAAACGCACAGTATGAATCTGTATATTTTCTAAAATTACTATGTATATCTTATTCGTATCAGCCACAATCTGTACGAAAATGAATTAAAAGATAAAAAAGGTATGATTGTTTTAGTAAAAAAGTTCATTTTTCAGGACTTTACACTCTTCCGATTTCTTTGATACATGTTGTCCTTTCATTTTTTACTAAAATGCGACAATTCCATATTCTCCAATGTTCAAAGTGTGTATTATAATTTTTGGGCCTCAATTGGACTGATACAGTACATACGGTAACTGTTTAAAAATCGACCGGGTCCATTGGACCCAGTGTGACCACCGCGTAATTATAAAGAAGTCTAAATAAAGAATTTATAATTTCGACCGTATTTTTAGAATATTAAAAACCAACAAGTGATATCAGCGCATAGGTTCGGTCATATTTATATGACCGAACCTATGCGCTGATATCACTTGTTGGTTTTTAATATTATAAAGAAGTCTTACCACGAAGAGTTAATGAAGCGATAGATGTTTTTCGTTTCCTCCAGGTTCAGAAAGTATAGAACACACGTGAACCATCTCGCTATCAAATCACGAAACAAGAATATTCAACTGAAATTTTCAAAACCTCGTTGGAAACCCCGCTTAGGAAAAAGAAATGGGAATCGTTTCGAAGACACGTGCCCCAAGATCCACGGTCGGAGTCGTTGGCCTTCTAATGCAGTAGGAAACTATAAGGTCCGCGGGATCGTCGAATGTAACCCGGCAATCATACGGTGGTCCAATTACCATAAGAAGGGCTCTAATTTCACACAATGCCCCCTTTTTTCCCTGCCTGTCCGCGGGCACGGCTGCTTCTCGTGGATGCCGGACGAGTGTATACCCGTGGTCGACAATGGCGCCCAAGGGTCGAGCGCCGATCGACTTTCACGATTTCTCAATAAGTTTTCAATGGTTTGGAGGGCCTAGACCCTCGCGCCCCCTGCGCGCGCCTCGTTCCCTTGAACGAGAAAAATTTGATACGGATACGGTAGGGCGCAAGAGGAGCCCGTGGAGGAGTCCTTGGAGCCTCGTGGCTCATCCTTGAACGCCGGAACGATCCATTTTTCGTCAGGTGCGTCGGCCACCTAAGGTCAACGCGACGTCCCACCATCCCCTCGCTCCCATCTCGACCCCACTTCTCCCTTCCCCTTTACATCCTCTCTCCCATCTTTCGTTTTCCTGGCCGCCTCTACACATCCATGTGCCATACGTCTCACGTGCGACGAACCCGAGGACCGTCCGCCATTGAATCCGCGCTCGAGTCGTTAACGTCGCCGCTCTTCCACTTTTCATTTTTAAGGTAATTTATGCTCGCCTCGTGCTCGCTTGCAACGCGAGACCTGACAAAGGGACGAAGGGCGAGGACGCGAAAACCGGCTACCAAAAAACGGACCTTTTCTTGGTGGATACAAACGAAACAGACCCAAGGAACGAGTTAATCGACGCGGACAGGAATTGAAAGGCGATACGAGATTGGTTCCGGTTTTCGAAACTGTTTCGAAGGACCGTTATGACGGGTAAGAGTTGTGTAGCACCGAGATTAGTGGAGCTGTCGTTCCTAATCCTGGGTCCATTATTACACTCTCGCGTGGAGTAAATTCCGCGGGAAATATTTACGTAAAATGTACCTGGGTTTTTCATAATTCGTTCAGAAAGGACCTTTTTCAATCTTCATCAGGAAGAAGCGCGCCCAAACCGAATTCATTAAGTGGCGAGACGCGCGCTTCCACCCCTTCGAGACAAAGCGGGTTGATCGGTAGGAGATCGAGCCCCCGTCGAGCGAAGGGGGTGGAAAAAGCTCGGTGAGAACGACCGAGGAATAAACACGAAGCTTAAAAACGAGTAGGGAGGACGGCATCGGCTAGGGGGCGTAATGGCGACGCGCGTAAAAGCGTTTAACCCGTTCCGAAAAAAGAAATATGGAGAGAAGGTGGTGGACGAGGAAGAAAGTGGGAAGTAGAAAAAAACGGGGTGGCGGGGTCGAGGGCAGGGGAATTGTTACGGCGGACGGACGAGAAAGGTGGACGACGCATTTTGTCCGGCAGAGGTGGGGGCGCGGGTGGGGTGGGCGATTAAAATTTCAATTCGTTTTCCGCGCGAACTGAGTCAGCCCTTCCTTCGCCCTTCTTCCATCCCGCGTCCGTCTTCTGCCGTTGCAAAAGCTTCATCCACGGGCCAACGGTGGCTCACGGGACTCCGCAGAGGACCCACTTTGTTATAATTTCCTTTAATGACGCGGTCCCGGCCGCCCTCCCTCTGTCTACGCCCGCCACCCCTCGGCTGCCGGCGGCGCGGAATATTTTTATTACTTCGTCCCCGTCTAGCAGCCGCGGCGCGATGGAGTTTAGAGCCGTTCCGCAAGATTGAGGGTGCGGGCGGTGGAAAATCTTGCCCCCTCCGGGGTCAAATTGCTGGATGATTCTAGCCAGTTTAAATGCTTTACCGTGACTTTCTGTCGTGAAGGGAACGCTAAACACGCTGGCCTCTTTGCGCAGGGGTAGCCCGCAGGCGTATCGTTGAAATTGATACCTCGGATCCGTTCGTACGGAACGTTTAATCCTTCTCAGATATTTATATCTGCTCGCCCCTGTGGGAGAAGAAGGCATCGGAAATGAATTTCCGAGGATATTGGGGGAAAATATGGAGTCCAAGGCTACGACCATCCGTAGATGGGCTAGGGGGTGAGAGACTCCATTAAATTATTGAAAATGTTTTCTTGTGGTGGAGCGTGTAAGAGTTGATATCCCTGATATAATCATGGGCATATCGGAGAACGTTCCGGAGATCACCGTCGCGAGAAAGCTTCTTAATAAAATTTCGTATTTCACGTGCAACGGGGCCGAGATTCCCCCGAAGCTCATCGATATGCTTAACGCGGTCATCGATTTGCAAGCGAAGCCGACGTTACTACTCCCGTTTCCCCCTTTTCTCTGTCTTCCTGCAGCGCCTGTTCGCGAGAAAAATGCGTCCGTCCGGGGGGAAAACAATTCCACGGTCGTCGCTTGGTTTGAGGCAGAGGGGGCGAGGGGGTTGAAAGGGGATGAAGGTGGAAAACCAGGATCGGTGGAAATGCACGTCGTCGCACGTGTTACGACGAGGAAATCTCCTCCCTCGTCCCGATAGATCCGACGGCCGGGGGGTGCGCGGGGTGAGGGGTGGCCAGAGGGTGGACAGGGTAGGATTTCCTTAATAAAATGGGGCGCAAACGCCACGCCAGCGAATATCTAGCTGATAGTGATTCGGTCAGCTCTGGCGTCCACCTCGAAAATGCCGAGCAGACGCGCAGGGGGTGAAAGGGGGTTGCTAGGATGAAATCCGTGGGAGGGTTGGTGTTGCTTAGGCCGATTCAATCTATCGCGATCCAGCTTGGTTATGAACAACCGAATTTATCTTTGGTCGTTACCGATGCTCGATCGCTCTCTCCGAGGCGAGAAATACGATTTTACGGAAATGGATCGTGAGAGACGGTGAAACCTACGGCCGTACCCAGTGCACACAAGTGCAGGCTTCTAAAATTCGCAGACGAACCTGGGGGCGAAAAGTAAGGAGGGTGCAATCGCAATGTGCTGGGAATTATAATTGTAAATTAATGGGATGATCGTATGGGGTAGCTAGATTCACATAAAAGCTAGGCGTGATTGGTGTAACGAAGGCAAGGAAAATATAATATTACATATAGTGTAATAATTATTACCACACTTATATTCTTTAACAGAAAGAATATGTAAGATGAGTCTTAAAGACAATTATTATGAAGATGAAATCATTAGACAAACGTCTACCTTGGAATTTCTCTAGGATTTCTGACGGTACACGTGGAAGCTTGAAATTTCGAGGGGGTTGAACTTTGGCCCGCTGAAATATATCGCAAACATGCAGCGAAGTCGAATTTCGAGGGAGTAGGAGATGCGGTTTTGCTCGCAGAAAGGCGAGAAGATTTCCATGAGGGTGACCATCCCCTTCTGTCAAGTTAGCGTTATCCAAATCTAACACGTAGTCCAGAGATGCAGGGGCGCCTCGTGATAACGTTAGTATGGAAATTATTGTTCGTGGTCTCGCATGTGCAACGGTGTGTTTGTGTGGCTACAAGCCTGTGGTGGGTACGAGTGCTTCGACTCGATATGGCAAACCCCCTGCAAGCTGCTTTTCATTTTAACGTTTTGTTACAAAAGCTATAACGTTCCAGACAATTTCACTTACAATTATAGAAATTTTATTAATGATTACTAATTGACGCCAACACCTTTTAACTCGTTAAAAGTCTTCGCACCCCGCTTCATTTTATTACTGTTTTTTTGTGTCAGGGGTAATTGATTGCGACCTAATGCATCGACAATAAGCTCGTTTCAAAGTCGACGCCGTTCCTTGTTCGAAAAACACGATCCTGAAGCTGCGGGGCCGAAGCGTTTCGCCTGTTTCAGGCCACGTAGACCGCGTTATTTCTGCCGAAGTCTATCTTCCAGAAGCTCCAGCTTGCCGTTCTCTTTGTCGATCGAACGTGCACGAAATGCGGAAAGAGTGCGCCAGAGGTCGAATCGAGATTGTAATAAATATTCCTCTGAATTTGCGATCGTCCCATTTTACCGAAAGCCCCGATTTCACAGAAATTCTATTCCAACTTTTGAGACTCCAAAAATTCATAGCCCTCTAATATTATTGATTATCGCTAACAGTGGATAAAGAAGTTATTAATTTCTAATTAAACACCAAGCAATTTTTAATTGTCATTCGTAAAACCACGTATATTAAAAGAATAATATTACATAAAATTTGTGACAAATAAAAAGCACGTTTTGGTAAAAAAAATACAATTTTCCTGATCAAATTGATGAGTGGGATGTCGATTTTTGGCAGAGGAAAGGATCGTTCCACTAACTCTTCGTTCCGGATAGACCTTGTTTGCCGAGGCTCGATGATATTTACCTTTCTTTCGTCGGCTCTTCGTGTCGCATGCGATCGACGGATGTATTATTCAAATCTTGTGTGTCTCACCCTATGCCGTATAAGTACGGTGACATAAACTCGATGCAAAGTACGCGTTCGAAATCAATGAAGGCATTTGTGCCGCGGTGAGAACGAAATATTTATTTAATTTCGAAACATTTTTGTAGGAAACTTCAATTAATATTAAATCCCTATTGCAGCTTTTCAAAATCCCGAGTTAATACCGTCATAACGTTATATGACATGGCTATATACTTAAGAAGAGCTCACCGAAATTTATTGTTTTATTACCAAAAATGAAACGTACCCATTGACCTGGAAACTTCTACAAGCCATTCTTATTTTTCGCCCAGCAATTAAACGATCCTAAGCACGTCTTAACTTTACTACCGTGCTTAAGTCAGGCTTTAAAATAATAAAATACCTACTACATTTTACATTTTTCTTGTTAACCCGAATAACGTAGTTTAAATACACGTTAAGTATAAATACACGTTACTTTAAAAAAGAACCACAGTTAATTAACAGTCACAAAATCGTCACTTCCTCCAATAGTAGGTAATAAAAACAGAACGTGCTATTTAAATGGATCACCATCGATCAAATATCGATCACCATAATCGCCTCGTACATACAATAAACATTACAAATCCAAACTGTAAAACCTCTGAAGAAAGCGATCGATTTCGGTGCGCTCCTCGACCAGGCGCATTCATAAATGATTCGCCCCCGGAGAAAGAAAATTGAAACTCAGAATTAATTACGTTGCACGGTTAAGGCGGCCACAATGGGGCCGCAATAAAACATCCAGGTATAAAGTAGAACAATAAGGACGAAGTACAAAGGCGCGTCGTGCAATTAGATTTGTGAACAATTTCCACCTTCCGTCGCCACCGCCACCCCACCCACCCCTTGGAGCCCCCATCCGCCGCGACCATCGGGAAGCGTACAAGCTTGCACCCCCTCGTTTCTGTCTCTCCTCCAGGTAACACTTATCGTCGTGCCTCTCGGATCATTTCGAGTCGCTGCGAGTGCTGTGCTTCGCGGAGGGAAACACGATTACGTGTCTCGCGATAATAATCGAGCTCGATTGCCGTCAATACAACTTTCCCCGTATTATCGAAGGCACAGTGGACGCCGGTGACCCGCCATAATGCTTTACACCACTGTTGGAAGTTGTTCGATGGCTAGCACGGATTTTCCCATCGCATTCCCCCCTCGCGATTTTCTAACAAGCGGCGATTTTTATTGCCCACCATTGGGCTCGCGTAAATTACAATTCGCGCGCACTTCGTTTACCTGGCTCGAGCGGAAACGCCGATTGCCCCATAAAACAATAAGGGAAACGGATGGGCGTTTCATTTGGCCGATTCGAACCGTGTTTCTGTTTGTATGATTGCCGGACGGGCTAAGGGGGTCGTAAAACGAGCCGATTTAGCGCGCTCTATGTGCCCCTTTTGTATTCATGGACTGATTTTGGTGAAAGTGGAGTCCCGTGCAGTTGGTTTTTCGAAGGAGTTGTAAAACACGGGGATTAGTTCGTGTCGACGTTTCGCGCGAGGTATACAGCCCCCATATAATACTTAACGGTCGACAGTAACTATTTCTGTGAATGCACAGGAATATTTAACGTACAATATTTTAATACAAAGTTTTAATTGATACAAACGATTGAAGGGTGAGGAGAAAACGGAGAATATCACACAACAGCTTTCTCGAGAAAATTAACCCTCATTCGTACCTTCTAACCAACATTTCGTGTAAAATAAAACAAAATAAGTAAAAAACTCTTGAAATCAACAAATATATAATAACCCATTTTTTTGGTAAATAATATTGTGAGGAACTACTACAGGAATCTTTTTTTAAACAAAATAATGAAAATAGAGGACATAGATTCAGCTTGAACAAAAAATTCCACAATAATCTTGACTCAACATAAAGATATAACTCTCTTTTAAGCACTTTGGCCTTATTTCTTAAACTCAAATTATTTTCATATATGTATTTTCATTATTCATATATAATAATTTATGATTTTACTAATTGGTTTGCTTTAACAAAGACAACCATTCTTTTTAGTATTTTAACATGACTTCTTTAACAAACAATACAAATATAAGTAAAAATATATGTAAGGGACTTTTTGCCCCAATGGTACCTCTATAATTTCGCCGATATATAGGTTCGAAAATATTATCATTCAGAAATAAACAATGTCATGTACACATAACTAAAGGAATCAATGTCATGTACACCCACTAAAGGAACATATAATCTAACGTATTCACCTTATACGCTGTTAACGGTAGTTTACTTCGAATAACATAACAAAAAACAGCGTACTTTTTTCGCTCCTTGATGTACATAATGACAAAGGCGCCATATGACACGCACAAAAGTTCAAAAACGACTAGCAACTCTGCGGTCCTCCCCATTACCCTTGCCACCAACATAGTTATGCTGCAATATTCAAGCGATTGTTTACGCATTCATTAATCGTAATCATTAACGTTATCGTACGAACGTATACGAAATTTATAACCCTTTGAGATTCGACAGTTCCTTAATCCCAGTTGCCACCAACAAAATATTCTATAAATCGCAGAACCACGAAAAATGGACATTCCCAATTTTTCCCTCACCGTTCAATTACACTACGACATTACATTTAATTAGAAGTTAAGAAGCCCGCCTAAACAAAATAGATACCTACGTACTGATTGACAATCCCAAATCTATTTTCCAAATCCACTTCCAAACTCAATTCTTTCCATCCCTCACGTCTTACACGTGACATCAACATCTCTAACCCCAGTCTCGCCTAAAAAGGAAATCGAAACCCCTCGATCTGGATTCTCTCGAGAAATAGTCTCTCCGTGCAGCGATCGTCGCGGTCCTTAACAAGGGCCGCCTAGCAACGATTACCAAACAGCCCCGTGTTCGCCTGTATAATTGAATGGAGATCAAAGGATGCGCGACAGCGCGAGCGCCGAGTGACGTTTATCCATCTTGACAGCACGCGCCCGGTAGACCCGGCGCGGCCACACGCGGGGCCAAATTTCTTTCTTGCATCAGGTGGCCGCGGTGCAACGTAATAAACATATTCATAGGTGGAATAAAGTGGCGCGAGAGAGGAGAGAGAGACGGTCCGCGACGGGGCGGGATCCCTGACGAAGGAGGGGTGGGGTGTAAGGGAAGGGGGAGAGGGCGAGGGACTTGTCGCATTCCGTATGCAAAGTGCACGGGCCACGGGGACCCGCTTTGTCGCGTGGAAAAAAAGGTATCATAAAAAAATGCAAGGTTACCCACATTTTTTTTTATCCCCCCCTCTGAACGAACGGCTTGGTGGCCGTCGCGGGATGTGCGTCGATCGAGGGGGTCGAGGGAGCGAGAGGGACGAGATGGTGAACTCTCGAGGGGGAGGGAGTTTGGTTATCGGTGAATAATACCGACGCACTTTTTACGCAGACACCTACGGCGAAGGCTCGTGGCCGCTTTGAACCTGTTAAGCGGGTAATTTCGCGAGACAAAACGCCTCCCCCTGCGCGCGAGCGGGGGATTAGAACGCGAGGTGCGACACGTATGGCTGGGTGGTTTCGATTTAATTCCGGGGAGAGGGATCGTTGGGCAAATGAATGGGAAATGTTGTAACATTCGGGGTAGTGGAAGTACTGGGACTGTAGGAACATGTGGAGGATAATGGTAATATTACCCATTGCTTATTAAGGTGTCTAATGCCTGGAGAAATGTAGTATTCGAGGCTCCCGGCCCTGAAATTTGGGTTAGTTTAGTAGGTAGGGTAGACCAGGGCGAATCGGATCACAGAGCAAATCGGATCAAAATAAGAATTTAGTTCATTTTTTACATCCCGATAGAAATGGTCATTCCGATCGTTCGTAGTACCTCGTCCCTCTCCCCCGCACCTACTGCAATAGCTCGCCAATTGTTTTAAGTCATTATTTAGAGTTGGCATACGTTTTCAGTGAGATTGTTACGTGCGAACGTTACAATTTTGATCCTTATCTAACCTACGTAATCTGCAATTTCATATTTAAAATAAAAAGTAAGCTTGAAAATTTAAATGTGCTGATTGTTATTAGTTTGCACGGTGTCCAAGTTTAGTATTAGATGTATTTTAGACTATTATATCATAATATGTTTATGCAATTTACAATCTTTGAAATACTTATATATGTGGCTAATCGGATCACGTTACTTGGGGCGAATCGGATCACTTTTTTTTCATTTCAGTATTTTTATGATTATAAATATGATAATTGTTTATATACAGATGGTTCGTAGGTACATAAAAAAGGGCAATCAGGGATCATGGTGTCCAAAAAAAAATAAAGAAAGCTGTGATAAAAATTAAATCTAAAAAAATGACTAAAAAATAAATAAATTAATGGTTTTAAGAAGATGGCATTGTATTTACTGCGGTGAAAAATTAATTCGTCCATTTTCAAAAGATTGTCTGAGAAGAGTGGTGCCACGAGAATTGTGCTGCTAGAGGCGACAAAAAACGGCAATATCCTTCCGATCTGTGTGCTAAGTAGTGTCATTTGACTTCACTGTCAATAAATTAGATTTGTTTAAGTTGATTCTAAAGACTCTGATATGCAAATTTTAGTTTTTCTCAATTTCTGGGTGGTCCAATTCGCCCCAAATTTCGGGGCAAATCGAACATTTATCACTTTTTCGTTTTTTGTTAATAAATCAAAGATTTGTATGTTTAATTTCAATTTTTATATATTCAAGTTCAAGCCAAAGATGTACTGGTCACGAATATCTAATAAAAAATTAGTTTTTTAATGTTTAACTATTATTTTTTTACCATCAAACACAAAGTGATCCGATTCGCCCTGGTCTACCCTACTTTCTTTGCTCCTCCTCGAAGAAAAGAGGCGTGCTTGTATAACGTTACAGGTCAAGGGTGAAGCTTTTTAACTTCGAAACTGAAGTTTCCCAACTTAAACGAGCTATCCCCTAAACTATGGCAATCATTTGATTTACGCGTAAGAAAAAAATTCCCCGAATTTTCTCTCATTTTCCCAAATTACGGAGTGCCACAACGAACTTAGGCATTGCTACGGATTAGCTTGGATAAAGTTTCCCAAGAGCATGGACACCGCCAAGGCCAAGTTGGTGCAAAGGATCCTCAAGGATACGAAACTCCATGGTCAGCGACCTCCAATTGCCGAAACTCGAACAACGAACAACAGGAGGAGGCGAGATATTCAATCTCGCGGGCGTGCAGGATTCCTGTCTTTCTCAAATCCATCGATGAACCGATCGACGGCGAAACGAAAATCCTGGCGAGAAAGCGCGGACTCCGGGGCAATGGAGTCCCGAAAAATCTCGTCGGATAAAGTTTCGTGTGTAAGGACAACGCCGAGGATACACGGGCGCGCAAGGATTCCTGTGCCATGCGCGTGTCGCTCCGTCCTCCTCTGTTCCCTTTGATCAGATGAAGCGAACGAAGAAGAAGAAGAAGAAGAATACACGGAACGAGGGGCGAGGGCGCGGAGGAAGAACAACAGAGCGTGGATGTAAAGCTGGAAAGAGATGGGAATTCAAAGAGACGAATATCAGATGAGGATGGAGGACGTTCGGCGTCCTGTAGGATTCGTCGTCCTTTTAGACGCGGAAGGGGCGACGAAGAGGGTCCTTGCGCGCGAAGGAGAGAAGACGAGGAGAACCAGAGGAGCCCGTGGACTGTAGCAGAAGAGAAGAGGGGCAAGGAAGTTTTGGTGGGGGCAAGAAGCGCTCGACGTCTCAAATTTGGTTGGCTGTCTCGAGCTGCTCCTCTCCTTCCCTCGCTCTGTCTCTCTCTCGCTCTGAGCTACGTCGCCGAGGGTAGGGGGAATTGTGCGATGGAGCGAGGCGAGAAAGGGAGGACGAAATATCGCGAGAGGGACGAAGAGGCGCTTTGGAACGAGCGAGAGGGATGGGAACGAGCTGAAGGGAGAAAACGAGCGAAGGTTGTAGGATCGAACGAAGATGGCTGTTCTACTGGTGAACCAAAGAAGAGAAGAGTGGGAGACGACGTGAGAGAGAGAAGTAGGGATCCGTGTTAGCAACGTTGAAAGGGGAAAACACGATCGACTGGCATTAAGACGAAGAAGGAGGGAAACGCGGCGGGAAGGTTGAAGTAGGTTGAAGCAGAAGGTTGGAAAAAGAGGGAGCGCTAGGCACTTGGCGGTGGAGAAGGGGCGAAGTCGGTGCGAAGGAGAGAGACTCGGGGTGGTTAGACAGAGCCAGTGCGAGGGCTAGCAAGTGACGACGGAGAGGGGGTGGAGGAGAAGGCTTGGGAGTAGGGGGAGAGCAGTGCCTTGGCGCGAGCCCGAGGACTCCAAACTCCGGAATTCCAACCGACAGAACAGTGCCGGCGGTCGTACGACGCGGGTCTAGAGAGTGTGTGAATAGGACCGTGTGAGAGAGGGAGAAAGAGAGAGAGCGAGGGATCGAGTGAGTTAGCTAGCGATCGCGGCGGTAGAGGGGCGCGGAGGAGGTGGAAAAGAGGGGGACATGAGGTTGAGGCCGATCGCTGGCTATTTACAATCGCAGTTCGAAGGATAAATCGCTCGTCTCTCGTGCCCGCGCCGTCGTCGTATATACGGTTGCACGGTTGATTTTCTCGGTTTCGATCGCGCACGAGATCATCCTCGATCGTTGCCGGTAGATCGGTCCGCGTGGGAATTGTGACCGCGTGAGGGACGCGCACAGTGGCGGACCATGGACACGATATCAGTGATGAAAGTGAGAAGTGATCGTGACGATGATCGATGAATCGAAAACGAGGAGTCTCGGTTGGATCGCGTGAGATCGTTCGCCGACGGATCCGTTGTTGATCGCCCGAGAACGAGTGTGACGGCGGGATCGCGGGATCAAGCCAACATGTAAATCGCACGCGCCACGACGCCGTTTGTTTTTTTGTTCGTTTGTTTATCTCGGTCGGCAGTGTCGACGCGCCGTTGTTCCTTGTGTGAAGCACGAGCGGCCACGCCGAAGGATCGGTAGCTGTCGAACACTGCGTCGGTGAACGGCGCAATCTCCGTTGAAGGGGAAGCCGCTCGGGGTGGTCAGGGACGCGTTCCAAGGAGCAATCGGAGCGATTCGAACCCCGTGGTTCGTCGTGGTCGTCGGCACATCGTCGATGCGAGGACGACGATGCCGCACGCGGTGACACGCTCGACGTCGCACCAGGTGGAGCGAACGAGGTTGATCTGGACTTTGGAACCCGGCGTACGTGCGATCATATGATAAATGTAGAACACGTTGTACCTCGGCCTTTTTTCTTTTTTCCTTTTTTTTTTCTTCTTTTCGTTCGGCCTCCCCCCGTAACCCTCCCCGCCCCGCGACAAAGACGAACGGTTCAAAAGCACGGCCCAGCCGTCACGTGACCATCAGTTCCGCGCGTCATTTCCATCGAGGCAACGTCCATGTGCTGTCCGCGAGGAGACCCGCGTCATCGGCGGTCGTCGACGGCTGAAAGGAGGGAGACGCGAGACGTGTTCCCGTGTCATTCAAACGATCTCGTAGCGAGTTCTGTGCGGCCCGGTTTCGTTGAATTTTAAACGAGTGAAACGCACTACGTCGCAACGATACACAGAGGACAGACTCTCGTCGGAGTTTCGCGGTGCGCGCGGGCGCATGTACGCGCGCGTCTGTGTATAACGACTGTACGGTTGTGCAACGTATTACGGACAAAGTGGTTGTGCTTTCTGTCCACGGGAACGCCGCGCCGGGTGTCTGACGAAGAGATAGAGAGAGGAAGAGACCGAGAGACAATATGAGTGAGATGACGAGTGTGGAGCAGCAGCAACAACAGCAACAGTACGTAGGCGGCAGTTCGAATCACGAGCACCATTGCAAGGACTGCGGCCTCTACTTCGAGAGCGATAAGAGCTTGGAAGTGCACCTGCGTTACCACCAAGAGAACCTGCTAAGTCAGTGGGCGAGCCAGGCGCAGCAGGAGGAGAGTAACAACAACAACAGCAAGGCTGGCAATCACAATAATCACGTGGGCGTCAAACGCGAAAGCGTGACCGCGCCGGCGGACTCGAGTGAGCCCTCCTCGAGACCGCCCTCTCAAGATCCTACGTCCTCGCAGCAGCAACAGCAGCAGCCAACCAGCCAGAATTACAGCCATTTCCAGACGCCGATGTTCGGCGAGGCAAATTATTTTATGCAGAACGAGCCGGCCTATATCCTGCCCCATCATTATTCACCGCCGTCAGAAGAAAATCAGAACAATGGCGGTAGTAGTGGTGGCGGTGGTGGTTACTCGCGCTATCATCCGTACCAGCATCAGCAACACTTTGCGCCCGAACGAACGAGCTCTGTCAGTTCCACTAGTCCTCGAAGCCCGCCACTTCAATGCGACAAATGCGGCGCGGTCTACGAAGACGCGAATCAGCTGGGTGAACACGTACGATCGAACCACTCGACTTCACCCGGTGGCTATCCTGGACAACATCAGTACCAGCAATTGGGTAGTAGTCCGCAGCAGCCGAATCAACAGCTGCACACTTCCTCGCCGCAGTCTGGTCAGCAACAGCAACATCAATCTGGCTTCGACTACAATGGCGGTCAAGCGGTGAAGACGGAGGTGAAGCAGGAGCCGGAAGAGCAGGCGGAGATCCTGGATCTGGATTCTCACAAGGTCCAGACGCACAGGTACGAGGAGGAACTGATGAGGCTTCACCAACAGCAACAACAGGAGTTGCAGATGCAGTTGCATCAGCAACAGGCGTTGCAGCAGCAAAGAGCGGGATCGCATTCGGTGAGTTCTATGTTGGGTTGGCCACCGGCCGCTCAGCCTCACGATTATCATCCCGGATTGTCGCCAATGGGACCCATGGACAATGTTTCGCCGCTCCCAGATCAGGGACAGTTTATGCGGGGTCAACACATGTCCGTCGAACCGCCGCGACATCCAGGTTCGCCTATAATTACCAGCACGCAGCCGCCAATGCCCGGCCATCAAATGGCCGGTGGGCTTCTGCAACAACCGCCAAAACCTCCCCCTTTAGCCAATCAATCGTGGAAAAGTAACGAGGCGCGGCGGCCAAAGACCTACAACTGCACCGCGTGCAACAAGTGGTTCACCAGCTCGGGCCACCTGAAAAGGCACTACAACACCACGCTGCACAAGAACGCGGTTAAGCAGAGTAACCAGCCGGATCCAGCGAACCTTCCGATCAGCGCTCACCATCATCCGGGTAGAGACAGCCATTCAGGTGGGAGGAGCGGGGGACCACCGAGATCGCCAGAATTATCTTCTTCCGGGAGTCCCCCAAACTTGATGGCAGGTCCCTCGGGAGAGGCGGCGAGGGGCCTGCTGCACACGCCCACCACCACCAGTCTCTACAACAACAGCAACAACAGCAATTCCAACAACAGCAACAGCAGCAGCAGCAGCGAGTCTTCGGCGGCAACGGGGCTAACGCAGCAGCAACAACCGCCTTCGGGGGTCCACTTGCCCTCCGGAATGGTGCCGCCGCACAATTCCCCGGCCCAATCGCCAATGTCGGCCCATCACCAGCAACAAATGGGTTCCCCATCCAGTCAATTGGGCCACCATCAGCAACAGCAGCAGCTCCATCACCTGCCAATGGGTTCGCCGCCGGGCCAGCTTCCGGTCCACCATCCCATGAGTTCGCCCATGTCACCCATGCATCCACCATCGGCGCCCCACCTGAGTTCCCCTTCGCCAATGGGCTCGTCCCACCCGCACCACATGAGTTCGCCGTCTCCCATAACGCCGGGCTCGGTCCACCCAGCAATGGCTTCGCCCACGGCGATGGGGGGTACTACGATGCCTCATCAGCCGTACCCAAACGCCTTGCCCCCCCACGTTACAACTACTACCAACATCCCGGGCCTGCTGGAGTCTATCACCATCCAGCTAACTACTACTGGTAATGAGATGCCTTTAACGCTCCCTGGGCAATCTCAACACCAGCAGTCGCAACATCAGCAGCAGCAGCAGCAACAACACCAACAGCAGCAGCATCAACAACAGCAGCAGCAGCATCAACAACAACAGCAGCAGCATCAACAGCAGCAACATCATCAGCAGCAGCAGTCTCAGGATGTTCTACCCGGTTTTGGGACCTTTAGCAACCATCAAAGGACCCTGCCGAGTTTCACTCAATTCAACGTGACCGGGTTCTTGATTGGCCAAAACCAACCGCAGGCCGTTAACGTGGGGGGGCTAAGTCCGGAGGAGAACGCGTCTCCTCAAGATCGATCGTTTGAGTCGCCTGGATCGAACTACGATCCGTATAGAAGTTCACCGCCTCGATACGAGTCGTTGACGAACATGGACGTGGACAGTATGCAGCCGAACACCGACGGCATGATCATCAAACAGTACGAGATCCAGACCCATCATCTGCCTCATCCGCTGCACCATGTCCGGAACAATCTCGAGGCGAACAACAATCTGCCGCAAATGATTCAGGCGAAGGAGGAGCTGAATCCGAACGTCGGAAGGCAGTTCGAGAAGGGTCACAAATTGGGTAAAGGGAACTCTGTGATCACGAAGGAGCATCAGGTGACCAGTACCAACACCGGCTCGCACTATATCTCTCAGGACGGCTTTCACAAGTGCATCGAGTGCGACAAGGTCTTCAACAAGGCCTGCTACCTGACGCAACACAACAAGAGCTTCCACTCCGGCGACAAGCCGTTCAAATGCAATCAGTGCGGCAAGAGGTTCCCCCTCGAGTACCTGCACGCGGAGCACCTGCAGAAGCACGCCGGCGACAAGCCTTACAAGTGCGAGATATGCCCGAAGCAGTTCAACCACAAAACTGACCTCAGGCGGCACATGTGCCTCCACACTGGCGAAAAGCCGTACGCCTGTGATAATTGCGGCAAGGGATTCATCAGGAAGGACCACATGATGAAGCACCTCGAGACGCACAAAAAGAAATCCAACAACCACAACATCCACCTACGGGCGTGATTCCTCCGCGGTGGTACGAGTCATCGGGGACGAGCATCGTCGGCGGACGGCTCGAGGTGTTTCGATCGTCGTGATTGCCAGCGAAAAGGTGAGATCGTAAATATCGCGAGACGGTACACACGGTGTGAATTCCTCGATCGAACTTTTAGCGTGCTCTTATCGATCAGAGACACTGGGACTCAAGTGCACACACACGCTTTCACACACATAAAACAAACCAACCGTTCGATCGTGATCAAATTTGTATTTATTATATGATAGTTCTCGGTTAAGGCAGCCCGACGAAAATGTCTCTGTCATCCAAATTTCCACGCGGCTCGAAATTCTCCGACTCGTATCGACAAGGGAGCATCGTCTCGTATCGTTGCTTCACGTTTGTACAAAGAAATAAGCAGATTCTATTTACGTTCGTTTCTTTCAAGCAATCGTCGATTAAATCGTTGTTGTCCAGGGGCTAGATCTCGCGTACTCGTTGATGAAGAGCAACGGTGCTCCCGCAGTGTATTGGTTTATTGCTCAACGGTGTAATATTTATTTGACCTCGAGTCGGGACCACCGAATCGAGATCCAACGCGATGCATATCCTGTATCAGCTAGATCGTGTCGCGTAGCGGGCCTCTCAAGAGTTTTAATCGTGTGTCGAGTATTTAAAAAGATTTTAAAAAATCCTCGTTCAATGAATCGAACCTCGCGGTACGCGGAGTCGATCGCAGAAAGATCGAAGAGGGGGCCACTTTTTTTTCCACGTTCTCTCGTCGATCTGCTCGGCTCCGTGGATCGCGACATGAATTTTAAAATTAACCCGCTCACCACTGAAAACACGTCGAAAGATCGCGCGCTCGTGCGAGATAACAGTGAGAATACGCGCAATGGAAATTTCTGACGCGACGTCGAACCTTCGAAGCTTATCGATTGTACAAAATATGTTAAATGTATAGGCGTACATAATTGTTCTAATTATTATCGTCGCTGTAATTAATTGAACTCAATTTGAATATCGTCTAGAAAGTGATTACGAAACCTATTCATAATACTCGTATTTTATAGCGTATCATAGCATACTTTATCGAGGAAGAGCGAGGGGAAAGGTGGAGAACAATGATCGACAAGTGATCGCGAAAAGACGCGGCGACGGTGGACGCGCGAAACATTCGAGCTGTGAAAATCTTTACCCACGCGACGGCACGCTTACCTGCGATTCTTATTCGCAATGCTGCTCTTCAAATGCAATCGAGAGGTGAAATAAAAAGCGATTAAAATTCTTCACACGTTCATTTCGTAAGTCTTATACAATTCATTTTAAGGACGATCCTCTCGACTACGCTGACATTCCGTGCACCTTCATACATTCCAAAGTGGTCGGCGGGTAGAATTTTCACAGATCGTCGCCGCGTTTGTCGCACAAATTTTTAAGCATTAAGGTAGCCTAAGTTCCGAATTGTACGTCGCCCGGACTGAATCTTGCTCGTGTCGTGCTCGATAGGAGCGCGTCATATTCCTCGCCTGGTGAAACGGTCATTCAATACATATCGAAGTAACGATACGCGTTCAAATTTCATTTAGATAAATTTCCCCCGCGAAGAATAGATCGTTGCTAGCGCGGGGGGTAGCAATTGGGGCTCGTCACACTCGCGAGCACGCTCGTAATTCGGTCGGATCGATCGGTAATCGTTCGTTGGGATATCCCGTTCGGCACGGTGCCTCTAATTGCGTCGCGCACGATGAATTAATGGCCGATTAATTGGCCGCAAAACGAGGGCCGATCGACGGAGAACAGGATCGCGCCTGTCCTCTCACGCGACACGAGCGAATTTCCCTTCGAGCTACGCACAGCTCGTCGTACACACGCGAGCACACCGTACATACACACTCGTGCACGCGCAAAGTAAACGTTGACCACGCCGCGACAAGATATACACAACGTGTTTACGCGTAATTATTTCCGTTGATCATCGTTTAATCGATCAGCCCGAGGCGTCCAATGGTTGCACCGGAGTGACGCGTTGCGCAATTACTTTTTAGTGACTTCCGTTCGTTTGTTGTTGTTGCGAGGATGGCGAGTCCCCCTCCCTCGCGAGTGGCGAAGGTTTAATTGTTTCCTTGTTCTATGCAGGCTGACAAAAAGCGCGATCGTTTTCCTTAGGTTCCCCTATTATCGATGTTCCTTTGTCCGCGTTCCCGTTCGAACGTTTTTCGCTTGGGAACGCGCATCCGTCTATGATGTATCTTATTGCTCAGAATAATTAGATGAAATTGGTATTTCGGGGGGCCACCCGCGCTAGGTGAACTAACCCTTTCTTAGTTTCGCTGTAACGATGTCCGACAGGATGGAAATTATGAATTTACTTAATGTTTACAAGGAACGGAGTATGATTTTCTTGAATTCTCTAGTAATAAATTGTAATTTAGGTTGTTAGGGATGAACGATGTTGTTTCGATCCCGTCGTTTTGTATACTTCACTTTAATAAACTGCGAAAGGGTTAAACATTGAATGAGGAGCGCGTAGCGTTTGATTTTTATTAACTCGTCCGTTGTCCAGTATCGAGGTCCGCTGATTATTTCGGAGCAGCGCAACAATTGTACATAAGAATCGAGCGTAATTATATTGTATCAATCGCAAGTCGCGAGCGAACACGTGCGCACACACGTATACATACAACACACGTACACGCGTAATACGTCCTTTCACGAGTTTCTGTTTTTTAGTTGTTTCGTATTAAAAGCGACAAAGCGAGAATAAAAAAAAAGAGGAGAAGAAGATAAAGACGATAAATTATATAGCACTCTTGCCATTTTTACTACGTAATATCGACACCCAGAACAGACTACCTCAGAGTTCAGGAATTTAACGATGAATGAAAGGAAGAAAGAAAAGATGAAAGAGCCAATGCAATAATAATAATGTTATTAAAAAAAAGAGAGAGAAAAAAGAGAGTAGCAGAGCGCGCATCCGCGCGGGCGGAACGACGTACTTCACTTTTTAGTTCTTTATTTCGCGATCCCAGTCTTGTAATATTCCAAATTCTCTTCCCAATTCTTCTCAAATAAACCATCATTCTAAACGACATTCCCTCACGTTTTTTTAATCGTTTAATTTATAGCGCACCGTTCCTGGTAACATGTTTCACTCATTTTCCAAAATCGGGCCAGTAAACGAGAGGATAAAGAATCGAAGAAAATGAGGAGAAACGTTCCCTTCCCTCTTTCAATTTCGCGTTAAAGTTCCTCGAGTCGCCCGCCGGTCGTAAGAGCGTGTAATAGAACATTATACATAATATAGGATCTAATATAAACGAGCGGAAAAAGCGAGAGAAAGAGAGACGGATGAGAGAGAGAGAGAAGGGGAGGGTCGTAGAGATGGATGTACGTTTTAGAGACATATCAAACAGTATTACTGTACACTCAGTTTTTATTATTAAATAATCGTAAAGTAAAAAACGAGGAGAGAGGAAGAAACGGGAGGAAATTGGAGGAGAACTTGCCGCGTGCTGGTCATCGAGCGAACCGCGAGATCGGGAGAAGCTGTACGTGTCTCTCCGATAGAAATCATATCATTGTCAAGCGTTCGGTTTTTTTGCGAATGGCGGTGTATAGTTCGAGCGTGATGGTAGCGCGAGGACGAACGGTTAGGGTGAAAAATATGGCGTTCGCAGGCGAAAAGAAGCTGAGGGGGTCAGCGGCGAAAAGGAGAGAATTTTAAAACGAAGGAGGAAGAATCTCTTCGATCCTGCGGTGTGAGAGGGGACAGCGAGGAAAGGATGGAAATGGTTGGGACGAAAGCGAGGGAGAGTAAATCGCGTCACGAAATCTATCCACTTTTGGGCATTTAATCGCGAAATAAACTATAATACGGTGATTTCGCGTAGCGACGAGGATGCGGCGAGTATATATTTTCCTATAGATTCGTTTCTTTTTTTCGGACGACACGGCGCGTTTCCCTTGTTTCTTGTACGATTATTATTAATATTATTACATTATGGATATTATTATTACGATGAAAGAAGCGTATCGTTGGTATTTTTCACTCGTTCCGTGAGGGCGTGTTTGTAATTTGTAAAATAATATTGTTCCGGCACGCGCAGTGCGAAATTATTATTATTGTATTATTATTATATATTATATATATATATATACATATGTGTATATATGTATACACACACGGTACCAAACTGTCGTTGGTTGTGCCAAAAACAAGGAGAGCGAACAAAATAACAGGAGAGACGATATAACGAGGGAGACGTAAAATAGAACCTTGTGTGCTTCCCCCCTGAAACGTGTGATTCTAATTTCGCGGGCATTTCACAGAAAGAGAGAGGAGAGGAGAGAGATCTATGAACAAAAAGAAAGAAAAGATTATAAGTAATAATTCATGAGAGCGCAAGAGCGCCTTGCGTGTGCAAGGGAAAATGAGCGATTGCGCGTGTGTGCGAGAGAGAGTGAGTGAGTGAGGATCAGGTAGCGAAAGAAAGGGAAAGCGGAAGTAGTTGTTTGTATCCGATAAAATATACAAGTATTTCCATGCACGCCCATTCCTCGTTTTGTGCCATAATATGAAGTGCGTCGATGAAAATTGTAAACGGATGAATAAACGTTGCGCGCGCGCTTGTGTGTCTGTGTGTGTAAATGAGTGATGAAGAGAGAGAGAGAGAGAATGCGAGAGAATCGAATATATATATAGTATATATATTATATGTATACAAAATATAGAGTAACGTGCGATAAAGAGCGGAAAGGCGAGAGAATAAAAAAGAAATGAGAGTGGAGAGTTATATCGTGCGACGATGTTTGTCTGTTTCCAAAAGAGAATGCGCGCGAAAAGTCCGGCGTGAAAGAGCGAAAACAACCGAACGAACATGTGTAACATTTATATTTTGCGACGCACACGCGGTTTCTGTTCCTCCTTTTTTTTTCTATTTTTTTTTGTACATGTATATGTTTCTTCGTTCTCGTATTTTTGCGGCACGCAGCTGACGTAAACGTAAGATGAAAACGGAAGAGAGCGAGAGTGAGAGAAGATTGAGAAACGAAAAGAGAACTTATCGAGACGTAGAGAAGTATAATATTTACGACCTGTATTATTTTATACGCGTTTAATTTTGTTTTTATAAATATATTTTATTTCACAAACGCACATGTGTTCCTTGTTTCACTCGTTTATTTCCACGCATCTTTTTTCCGTTCTTTTATTTCAACTGTCACATATCCTGATCAGTCATTGTTTTTTTTTTTTTAAGTAAGACCCATAATTATCCTTAGTAACTTGGATGTGTTACTACTGTTTTATTAAATTCGTTGTGATAGGTTTGTTGGTTTTGAATTAGATTCTCCCTGACCGATATTATTCGCGGGAAAATTCGAAATTCTTCATGTTTCATCGTACGTAACCCTGAAGTAACAAGCATCGTTCAAGTAGTTACTGAAAAATAAAGCGATACGTCACCTTATAACGGAAAATCTACCATTACTTTCGCACAATAATGAAAATAATTTTTATAAGACAGTCAACTTGTTGAAACATCACAACATTTTATAAAATACAACTTGCTTCTTCTTATTATTTTTTCCGGTCTATTCAACGTCACATCGCTCTTTTTTACTAAGTATCTAGTAAAGTAACACTCAATAAATCGAATTATACTTCCCTTAAGTAACACAACATTTAGTGATAAAAATACATATCACTTAGATTCTTAAATAAATCCCACTCCCTCCGCCATACTATGCCATAAAACATTTCTTCAATCACTTCCTACTTTCGCAATGCATCCCACAAATAGAAAGAGCGATATTTTCTCAATTAAACCATTCCCAAAATCCAAATTTCACCACGACAAACTGTGCAACATCAAACATTCCTATCCTTTGCTCTACATTTCCCTCGCGTACTCAGTTACTTCACATTACAAGCTGACGTATCGCCTTATTCCCACGTGACGCGTAGCTAAAAACTATCGACACAGAGTCCGATCATCCTCGAATCGACCATCCGCAGACACGGACCTTTGACTCTAGCGAATCAAGCTCGCGCTCGCGGTACTTGAAGCACCCTTCTCCACTTCGTTGATCGACGGTCGTCCGCGATGCACGTACTGCGGGTTCCACCGGTCAATTTCGTTAATACCGTGGCTCACATAGCCGCGCGTGATTTCGCGAAGTATCCCCCGCGATCGCGGCCGAATCGTTCACGCGTCATCACCCCGTTCCCGCAGAGGACCTGCCCCCTCCCGTCTCGAGCCTCCCCCTTTTCACCCCATCGCAATATTCCTCCCCCGACGCCAGCCTCTCGTCGCGTACTCGTAACCATGGGCATTCTGTAATTTAGTAAATTGTTGCGGACTCGCCGAGAGGAAATCTCGCTCGATTCGCGGCCACCTCGCCTCGCCGCTCGGGACAGCGGCGATAATGGTCCCACGGCGCTCGATCGGCTGGGGGATCCATGCATGGAGTTTCCATCCGTTGTTTTACGAATTTCCGTGGCCCTTTTCGGGGCCGTTTAGGAAAGCTTCGACTCGACGGAAAAATTGTGGGATGGCGGAAATTTCACGGTATTTTAAGATGAAGCACAAGGAGGGGTGGTAAAGCGAGGTGATGGCGAATCGAGGGTTGCAAATTCGGGGCAAGGATCGACGATCGCGCGCGTTCATTCAACGAGCATGGTCTTCTGGAGGGTCGCGAAACTGGCTCGCGGATAGGGGCGCGATTGGCAATGTTGCATCGGGATGTTGTCCTGTGAAATTCGGGCGATCGTGTAAATGTGCTCGGCGAGTCCCGCCATTGTTAGACTTAGGCAACATCTACCTGATGACGAAGCAATATATTGATGCGATCTACGATTTATTATGATGGCAGTGATGTAGAGGATGAGAGAGGGAGACGATGGTGAGAACGAAGGAAGAAGGTGGCGGTGAAGTTGGAAATGATGGGAAGTAAATCGAGAGTAAGGAAAATGATGTTAGGTGTAGTCCAGTATATTGTACTATGCGTCTCCTAGCTAAATTTTTATGTTTTCTAATTCGTTGTGAACGAATGTTTTTCGGTATAAATATATAAATAAATGAATCTATATATATATAAATATATATTTAAATTTTAGGATATTTAATTGTATAAGTGGTAAGCCAATCAACGAGCTGCGGGGTGGCGGCCGATTAATTTGTCTACTGCAACCGCGTATCGACGAAACCATCCCTCGGCGAATTTCTTTCAACGTTGACGCGTTAATCGATGCGACAATCCACATCCACGTAATCAGGAAAATGCGTTCTTTGAGTCATCGTGGCAGTGTTTCGATCATCGGCGCGCGAAGAACCTCCAGTGACCTTCAATAAAAGCAGTTCCTTTTAAAATTTCACTTCTACTAAAAAAATAATAAATTATTCACGTTTGTGAAGTTATTTAAATTTTAAGTTCTTTCGTTTAAAGAAACTATGGACCTAATATAAAAATTGAATTTTCATAAAAATTCCGTCATCTACTTAACAAAGAAACTCAAATTACTGTCTCCTTACAATAATTTTCGTTTCTACTTAACCAGCACCCAAGTGATCCACAATCTCACTCGAGGTGGAATCCCTTTGCGCTCGATTATCGAATTCTGCTTGAAAAGTTCATTTCGTAATAATTCGCGTAATGCTACGATATACATATAAGATACACAGCTCGTTGCCAAACGAAAGGAAACGTCACTGAAACCATCCAATAGCGATCCAAAATGGATCGATCCGTGCGCAGAAGATCAGAAACTAAGTTGAGAGAAATAGAAGAGAAGAAAACGGCGTGCTTAGTCCGATTTTTGCCTGTCGGTTTATTTATATAGAATGTCTATTCGTCCTTTCGAGAGGAGCTCACTGCCGCCACGAAATGAAAGGTAATAAGGAGATGAAAGGGGAAACGATAGTAAAAGTGAAACGATCGACTTATGTAGGCGCACGTAGACTCGTATACAGGTACACGCTTCGTCTCGTCTACCTGTATACGTCGATACCGTGTTTAATTACGTATTTGACGAATGCCATACACAAGTACCTCATGATACAAAACACATGTACAAATGTTCATACGTTTTCAGAATATTAGCTAATTAATAAATAATTAATATCCACATTGGGCTTTACTCCCTTGGCTTTTTTCAATGGATCTTCCCCATCCCGCTTATTCTGTCAATTTCCTTCGAAGGTAATTACGAGGGGATCAAAAGAAAATGGAGCATAGATCAACCGATCACCGGAAATCTTCTGCAACTGTATTAGAGCTGCAGTGGGGCACCCTGAGCCCTAGCACCCTCCAAAGAAGGGGTTTTGCAAAAAAGAAAAGAAAACTGGATTTTATTCAATTTATTAGATTTTTATAATCACCTAATGAATTTTATTGAATTTGTATTAAAAATATTTTTATCCCTTCAACTTAGCTCCCCCCAAGATTAAATCCCGAGTGAGTCACTGAAGAGCTAAATTTGCAAAGTGTTAATACGTTTCATGTCATCCACATCACCTACACATTAAAATTCACAATTTTTCATCATAGGAAAATCCACGAATTGTTGAAAATGCACTCAAGTTTCTGTCTACCCATATATTCCTTCCAAAAACTTTAATTTACTGCAACTCGTAAAGAATCGCGAATAGCGCAAGTAAAACTCAACTTCACTCGCTTGATCCTCGAGGGCATCAGGCCCAAAGCTGACCGTGAGTTATGGGAAACGATGATCTCCATTTAACATGGAAACTATTCATTACGGATACTTCTGACGAGCCAGGGGGGACGTGTTCCACGTCCTGCCAAGATTGAACGATGGAGTACAGCAGGCAACACATAGTAAGTAATTTACGCGAACACACTCGAGCACCTGTTTTTGCACCATTCGCGATTCAACCGCTTGGCGATCGTTCTTTTTTTTTCTCTCTCTCTCTTGCCTCGCCGTCTGCAACGCGAACAGTTTCGTTTCCAGGGGTTTCATTGTTTACAGACAGTGTATTCATACGGGATTCCTCGGCACGATAGCTCCTTCCATCGTTGCATTTAAACTCGTTTTCCCGATGCGCGTAACTCCCGCTGGAAGAAAAAACGAACGAGAGAATAACTCGGAGCCCCTTCTTATTCCGCCTCCCCTCTCGCATCCTGTGATAAATAGCGAGATTACGAGTCTACGTGTCGGCCAATGAACGATGCCCTCGGTCCGTGGACCATATGTTCCTCCAAGGCTGTGAGAGAGACCCTTCGCCTGAACTTGGGCCACGCTCGCGCGTGAACCGCGGCCTTTAACAATTCCACCGATTATCCGGTGAAATATATAAAACACATTTTTCACGCGCAACGAGATTAAAGGGAGGAGAACGCGAAAGATTGCCCTTCCATATTTCACTATCACTTTCTCCCCCTCCATCTGCCCCTTGGCCGAAAAACTTTGCGTCCTTGTCTTGTTTACTAACCACGAAGGGGACGCGGTCCCTTGGAAGCCGACGAACAAGTGAGCGATTATGAAAGAATACACCATCTTTTGCTGAATTTTATCACGCCACTTAGCATTTACAAGAATCCCTCCTTTGTACGAAATTGCAACTGTCAGAGTGATTAAGTTTAAGTCGTGTATTTATGCTGTGACTAATATAAATTCGATTCTTTGAGAGATTTTCTTGTTGGGAAGACTTTATAACTTTAGATGAATGTGATTATCCTTTTAGAAGTTTAAAATTCATCTACTTTTATAAGTTCTTTATAGAAGCTTTAGCAACACCCTGTATCTATTTAAATATCCAAGACGAAAAGGGTTGAAATTTAATGGAGGCAATCTTCAACATCAAATCGTCTGTTAATCTATTCAAAGTGACCGAAATGTTAGTCTTCGACTTCACAATTTCCGTCAACGTCTCATCTACGGTTCCCTTTAAATCAGAAACCCCCGCCGTTTGGGGGTTCGATTTTCTGTTCACCGATGCGTATCCGAGGATTTTTCCCACAGCGAAGACAGCTGTCGTAATGAGTTGCATCCTCACGTCTCTCTTCTCCTCTCCTTTCTCCGCAGCTTTATCTACGCTGGATGCCTCCCCAGCATTTTTCGGGAGACGATGCACGCCCTACGTGACAATGCAGGTTCCTCCACTTCCTTTATCGCGCCTCCGGGGGTGAGAAGAGAGGCTCGAGGAAATTTGAGAAACGAGCCCACAGAAGGGCATAAATCGTCCCGATAACGCAGATAACGGCCAGCTCGATCGGAATACGCGATTCGAACGGTGGCTCCTGGAATCGCTATGGACTGTGCGCGCTTCCTTCGATCCCTTGTTCGATGGAGCTTGGCCTTCTTTTGTCCGTGTCGGCATAGAAATCTTTGGTAATGGACACTCGATTCCCTTTGACCAAATTTTCGAGCGATCTCGTGGTACAAATGTTCCTAGTCCCTTTGAACATCTCATTCTTAAAAAATTTAGGATTTCTTGGAAATTTATGGGCGGTACGCGATAGTATCGATTTACTAAATTTAGTTGTACATTTTTGGGAGACATAGTAATTGATATTAAAGTCTCCTATTGTGGAACGAGTATCCTGATGAAGCTGTCAGGTGTCAAATGGTCCTCTGCATAATCAAGTGCAAAAAGGGCCATTCAACTGCATAGCTACAGGTCCCACATAGTCAGGAGCAAGCGTGAGGTAGGTTGTGCGTATAAGAAAGAAGTTTCAGCGTCATGGAACTTCCCGAATTTCTTCGTGGGGCAAAGGTTGAATTTAAGTGGCCTCGTGTTATTGTATCATACTTCATTTCTGTTTTATCGCCTTATGCCTCTTCATCTCGAGAGAATTATGGGGAGGCGAACAGCAACTTCGTTTACCCGACGACTTTCCCCGAAATTCGATCGATAAATCTGTCACTCTTCCCTCCACGCTTTGGGTCCTTTTCTCCCCTAAGTAAGCGAGTGAGAGAAATATTGTTTTGACGAAAAATACTTTAGTACCAGAGGATCTAATTTAGAGCTACTCGATGCGCTTGATTAAATGGAAAGGTGCATTCAATCCCCAAATGGTAGGATACAGTGTTCGTCACTTTAATAAATAAAAATGGTAGTAATTATCTGTTTTCAATCCATGAATGGCAACTCCATTTTAGAAACAAGTTCTTGTTAACAGTTGTCCAACAGGATAAAGAGACACCGCGAAAAGTCAACCAAAAGGAAATGAAAAATAAAAAGAAACGGGAAGAATAATTGACCACCGCCCTTATCGCCTCCACATTATCGTCGTTACTTAATCTTATCTCGCCGCGGGGCGGGTCCAGGCCGATCGATCGTAAATCATCCAGGTTCGTGATTCGTCATCGTACCGGTACGCTCAGAATTTCCGACGAGAGGATCCCACGCGGATGATGCACATGTCGCTTAATTTTCTTTCATCCAAAACAGCTGGCTCGTGAAACCAGGTTTATCAAGACTTATTTCTCAATTATTGAGACGTTCAACAAGCCTGTAAATTTTGTAATATCCATTTATATTCACCCGGTATAATCAACTCGATAATTATACAATCACCCATTATTTACTCATGATGCGCAAAAAGTGGAGTAGTTCCTTAAATAAACGCTTCACGTATCTAAAACCCGAAAATTAATTAGCTTTAATTTCTCGTATTGAAATTACCTCAAATTGGGGATGCCTTCATAAAGTTTATGATTCTTGGGACCATATTATACAGCGAATTGTACACTCGAACCGTAACCAGGTTGCTGGCCCGTGAAAGGTTTTCGTGGATGGCTAAGTGGTCGCTTGCATAACGCTTACATAGTGCAAATAATAAGACGATCATCGGTGCGATTGTTCCACGGAGGAGGTCAGTGAAAGCGGCTGGAGAAAGTCGGGGATAAGTGGCCGCGGCACGTTTGTAATACTTGACGTGGGAGACGTTCAAATTCTTTGTCTCTCTGTACAGAAGCGTCGCTGTCCGTATTCCTGGCCAGAAGGAAAGGGCTCGCGAGTTTTACAAGGTCGTTGAGCAATAGGTGTAATAAGTGTCACCGTTTCGGTCTTAAACACTTCGTTGCGGTCGTTCTTACGTGTGTAATGGCAACAGCGATCTTAGAGGAAACCGTGACGCAGGAGCATTGGCTTCGATCCATTTTTATGTGTGTACAGAACTACGTACAGTCAAGGCGTGAATTTCACTTTTTCCTTTAATGTTTTTGAGGTTCTTTTATCGTTTGTAGATAGGGGAGAGAGTTGTCGCAAGTTGGGAATGAAAACGTTTTTGTAATATGGAGGAAGCATTAGAAGTTTAAAAATTGCTCCGTTCTCTATTATTTTTGGAAATAGTTTAAAACGAATTTTTATGGTACATATTAGTGTTCCAATAGACGGTAAATTTATTAGATTTAGACGAAGGATAAGTTCGAGGATTTGAAAATTTAAGTATCGCTGAGGATTAGAATTGACAGACAGGAATAATGTAAAAGGTGTCATGTCATAACTGTATGATTTTTCCGTGGCAGTTATTAGAAAGTGTATGGTCTAATAGGACATCAATTTATACTGAAAATACACGTGATTCGTGTCAATGCTTGCTATGTAGAAAACGTGCTAACTGGGATGTGTTATGAAACAAGTAAACGATTAGCGGTAGTACGCTGGCGGTGAGTTCAATGCTGGACGTGTGAAAATCTAACAGAACTTTCGTAGGATAATTTGGAAAAAAGACAGTCGTAGATCGGGTTGCTTAAAAGTTCATAACTTATATTTATGTTAAAAAGGGACTATCGGACATACAAACAAACAAAGGATCGAAGCTGAATAAAATCGTTTAAAAACGAAATTAGGAATGAATTATTGAAAATTGTTGAAAACAATAAACAGTCGGCTTACCTTCGTGACTCTTGTACGTACGTTCACACTATTCAAGTTATATTATTTCAAGGCAAAAAAAGTTGGAACACTCTCTACTTCGCTTGAAACTTGAAAGGATATTTCAAGTGAAATGAATAACAGGTTCACATTATCAAGTTTACTGATATCAAACGACTTGAACCCAGTAAACTTGACTAATGTGAACGGATACTTCGCTTAAAACTTGAAACAAAATTAAAAGGATATTTCAAGTCAAGTGAATAACAGGTTCACATTATTAAGTTTACTGATATCAAGCGACTTGAAGTCAGTAAACTTGACTAATGTGAACGAATACTTCGCTTAAAACTTGAAACAAAATTAAAAGGATATTTCAAGTCAAGTGAATAACAGGTTCACATTATTAAGTTTACTGATATCAAGCGACTTGAAGTCAGTAAACTTGACTAATAAGAATTAATACTTCGCTTAAAACTTGAAACAAAATTAAAAGGATATTTCAAGTCAAGTGAATGACAGGTTCACATTAATCAAGTTTACTGCTTCAAGTCGCTTGAACCCAGTAAACTTGACTAATGTGAACGAGACTTCACAGAAATTAAAACACTAAATTCGAATCAGGCAACAATCCTAACATCTTCGAATCGCTCCACCAATTTCTCGCTCTCATATCAAACATTTTCCATAGCCCCAATATATTAAACTAGGCATCCAAAGTGTTTTAAACCTCTTTCAACAGCAAAAAGTTCAAAATGATCCTCCGAGACTCCGCTTCGTACCGATCCTCTTCCATCCACGATAGGTATCTACTCCAAGTCCCCGAAAATCTGTCACAAAAGATTCTGCCCACCCCGTAGATGGAAACAGCGAAGATGCCTGGCGTTCCATCAGCGAGAGAGAAAATCGCGGCGATCCACGAAGACTCTCGCGAGATCGCAGAATCAGGACAATGCGGCTACACCCGCGGGCCCAGGATTCGGGGAGGGCCCCCTCCGCGGCCGCGATCGCCCCGTGGACAAACAAAGTCGCCGACGTCGACGTCGGCGTCTGTGCACATAGACGGCGAGGCACGAAGGGCCCCGCCGTGACTCGGTAGCATCTGCCTGCGTTTTCGTTGCCGTAGTTTGCGCTTCCCAGGCTCCACGGGATGCACCTGGTCCTCGATGGTGCTGGTGCATTTGCCTTCTCTCTCCGTCTTTCTCCCCTCCCCCTCTGCGTGCTCGCTGCCGCGGCTCTAGCTTAGGAGAGACATGCTCTCGTGAACCTGAATAGCGCGATGGTACGGCCCAGCGTCGGTTCAATGCCGCTGCGGCTCGTTGTAACAGGCCCTGCCCATCGTTTTCGAGATTTATCTGCGCTCCTCAACCACCTCTGAATGCTCCAAGTTGTCGACGTCGGACCTGGGCCAGGGGGATCGATGCTTTTCGTACTCGCGGTGCCTAGAACCAGTCCACGCTGATCCTTTGGATCTGGTCGTCACGATTTTTGGTAATCGATCGAGTTTTGATTTTGGGGGGTGGTTTTGTTTGTGCGTTCTATACCTAGTCTTTGGGGGTCTGTGAGATTCATAGGGGGTTGTATGTATTCAGTTTTGGATGTGGAACTGATGGAGGAATATTGTTGGATCTTTTTTGCTTTCTTCTCTTGCTGGGTGTTTCATTTGTGAGATGATATTAGTAGGGGTACACTCAATTATCTAAATGAATTGCAGAACAATTACTTAAAAACATGTAGGATCACGTATACCTAAATCTCATAAAGCTTTAGGCTTTCTAAGTGATGTATTTTTGGCCAGAAAAACGAAGATATCGCCCAAGTGAGCCGCGGCTGGGTAACACGTGGTCGAAAAATGTCAGCGTCGAGGTATGTTCTTTGAATTCTGTCTTTAATGACTCCTTTTTTCGCGAGAGCGGAAGCCGACCCTACGCGAAAACTTGGCATCAGTTTTACTATGACACATCGTGACACCTAAAAATATAGAAAATTTTACTCCATTCTTATATGCCTTGAATAATTCATGAATACTGTAATTTCCACCTGGTGTTTACGCGAATTGATTCCTTAAGAGAACAATTGGTCTCACCAGCCCATTTAGATCAAAATATTTACGAGCGTACACGGTACGTTTCATATAAACGAATATAAATCCTAAACCATAACGTAGTACGGTATCTTGCAGTAATTCAGGTACCCAGAATACGTTAACATTTCTGTGATAACAGATTGCTTTCCACTACAAACTGCATTACAACGTTTAATCTAGTCGCGAAACGGAGAAGTGTTCTCCTCGAGTGCACAAAACGTCTGCAATCCTCGAAGTATGCGGTTATTTACACGTATTTTTCCGGGGTTAATGATCTCTAGCTCGATAATAGCGATTCTGAGCTGGGGTTGCGGAACAGCAAAAATGTAGCCATCCCCTACGGAAGCTTGGAGCTGGGACGACGATGCGGCATTAGTAAAAACGCGATATTGTCTGACTCAACAGGTTGCAGCCACCCCCAACCCCGCCATCCCAACACTTGCAGTCCTATGCCACCCCACACGCCACCTCCACTCGACGCTGCTGTATTAAATAAATCTGACGATGGGGTGATTCCTCTCCCTTTTGTTGGATTCGTAGGGTAACAGAGTGACGCGCATAACTCATCAGGAATCTAATCAATCTCTGCTTCTCCTTTCTCTCCTTTACGCTTCTTACGACAACTTGTCGCGATGACAGACAATTTTTTCCCGATTCTAAAGGAGGGCATAAAAATCTGAGGGTCTTATTTGCTTTAAAAGTTACTGAATTGAAGAGCTTTATGTACATTTATATTATAAAATCAATTTTTGATGATCATTGAAGAGATAATGGAGAAAAAAATATAAAAGTGGAACTTATTTTTTTAATTTAAAGAAATCAGGCTTTACGAAACTGAATTCTCTCACGGAAGTCCCAAGTAGAATTGTAGGTAAACAAATTTTCACCTGTTCAGGGATGTCCCATTTTCTAAGAACCACGTTGGAACGAGTGTCCCCCAAAATCTACACGAATTTCACCGGTAATTTCTTTAAGAATTTCTCTTCCCATGCATCGTAGCGTGTTCCCGTGTCGATGCCGAGCCGCCCTCAAACAATACTTTTTTCTTGTCTCCTCGCAAACACGACGTCGCCGTGGTCGTTACGAAAGCGGCGCGCCATGTGCAATCCACAAGACTTGACAAGAGCGAAAATCCCAATCAGCTGCTCGCCAGATCCTCGAGCAAACAAGGGATACCTTCGACAATGGGATTGTGTGTTGTGTGTCGCTCGTGCGTGTGCGCGTTGTACATCATAGCTTGGCACACGTGTGTCTCTACGTGTACCTACACACGAACACGATCTCCTTACTACATAGGAATCATTCGTTTTTCGAAATGCACCGGGGCGAATCGTGTGTTCGTGCTGCTTCGCGAACAATTTCTACGTCAGAAGACACTTTCGTACTCTTCCTGCTGCTTATCGCCAGCTGATAATCGATATACAGGGAGTTTCATGGAACTAGGACAGGTTTACCGTCGAAGCGATTCGAGATACGAGATACGAGACGTGATAAGACCGTAAGGTATTCAATGCTTCACCTTTCTACGTAGCCGTTATGCATTTATGTGCATGCACGCGGATGCCAAGTGCAAGTGAAATGGAGTGTATTTTACATCACATTATACCACGTAGGTGTTTGTTTTCACACCAGAAGGTTTTTCAGAGAAGATATCGGTGTGGAGATATTGTAGTTTTGAGGTTGGGGAGTACAGTCGTGAATAAGTATAAATTGTTTTATATTAGTTATAGTGAAACAGTGTTTGGTACCTAGTTATTGAATTTAAGAGTGTTAACCATTTTGTCTTATTTCAATATTGCAATTTAATGCTCTATTCAATACTGTAGTAATAGTAAAATTTAAATTTTTGTTCGTCTCAAAATCATTTATAATACAATCTTGATGTCTTTGAGTAACGAGGTTGATTGTGACAGTAACGGTTTTTAGGACTTTTGGATTCTTATGATACACTTCTGCACGTGTGTATAATGAATATAACGAGGCGTGCTATAGAGATTTTTGTAACCACACAATTCAACGACTTTTATCGAATGAAATCTACTCTAGCCTTCCCCTAAGATTGAAATTAATGTTAAAGGAACGTACTTTTCCAGGTGGTAACCCTTTCTTCCTAACATCACTGCAATTTACTCGTTCAAGAAGAGTCCATTTACGGGAAACGATGTAGAACCCTTCCCACCAACCCTTTCCCATGCAATTTACAAGATTGTGCGCTAAAAAGGTGGTTCGTTTCACCCTTTCGACACAAATCTCGCGAAAAGGAGGCCCATTTGGCGGAAAAGTTGGCCTCTTTTCTACAAAGTTTGCCCTATCGAACGTCAATCTGCACGACCCTTGTCGATTTAACCTCGATATCGAAGACCTGTGACCTTTCCTTTCCTGAGTGTCGTGATCGAACCCTTTCACCTTGCAATATTTCACGTTCCCTGCCGTGATAGTTGCCTTTAAAGCGACCGTAGTTACGCATCAGGCTAGTGAACATTTCTCAGATCTTCCACAAACCCCATATTTCTTTTATTCCAGTGAAACGCAAGTTTCTATCGTAGCCTGGAAAATATTCTGGACGATAATTGGAGAAAACTGTATGTATATATTTGCCTAAGGCAGTCTAATGGAGTTTTGCTGTTTCATGTAACATTATTTATCGCAACTTTCCTAGAAAACGAGATACGTATCTTATAATCCACATACCTGAATTGCAAAAATTGTTTCGTTACTTTCCAACCCTCGCTTCATCTACACTTACGTTACTTCTTGAATATTCAAACAGCCGCTCCCCATAATTGTACACCTTCCGGGTAATAATGAAAGATGCCTGAAACGCAACTTTTACAATCCAATATTAAACAACTTGCTGCGCGTGTGTTAATGCCCCCTTGCTTCTCCAGACGCAGGGGAAGAAGAGTTCGCGTTCCTCCCTTAATAAAGCCCTGCTCTTCACTTCGCGTCCCCTTTCCTATCGAGGCCTCAACACACAAGGACAGGGCGTTTTTCCTCTGGTTCAGGAAATCCAACTCTTGCCGTGCCTCTGCCGACGGGTTCCCACGGAATCCTTTCTGACGTTTTCACGTTAAAATACGTTTCTCGCCGGTGATGTGTCGTGAGCACACGTGCGCCCGGGGTGTAGGGGCCTCTTTCGACCGGTTAAAGGAATCCGTTTCGACGGGAAGCCACGGAAAAAAGGCTTGCACGCATTGTGACGATAGGGCTGGGAGGAGAGCAGATCCATTTTGCGGGCAAATCTTGACGGACGTGGAAGCGACGGTTCGTGTTTGACGATCGCGGGGCCACCGTTTCCACGCCAGGAATTCAGAGGGTTCGCCAGGGAAGACACAAAACCGGCGGCGGGCATCGATCTCCTGGATCTGCTACTCTGCTCCCATGAAATTTCGAATTCGTGGAAACGTCCGCGTCGCTTGTCAGATAAATCGAACGGATATAACGGTTTTCAGGTCTCTGCGTTATTTGAGACGTGGGAGGTTTAAGGTTGTAGGTATCTTTTAAATACAGTAGTTTGTTAAGTATTAATTACCAACTCGAAGTAATGATTATGTAGCTTCATTCAGAATTAATAATGTATATTATCAACCATCCACTTACATCTATCACGAATATCGTCATTATTTATTATTCACAATTCTAATAAATGATTCTAAGTATCTCGCTTTTTTCACGAGAAAATACCACGCATTCGGCGTATCGCGACCCATTAAACTCTGTCACGGTTTTTTACGTTCCCATCGTAAAAGCCGAGGGCGGCAGAGCGGGGGTGGAGGTAAATCTCGCCGCCCCCAAGAATTTAAGGTGACAGTTGTTGCGGCATACGGTGCTGGCAACCCCCTTGAAATCATCGAACCGGAAGGGGGTGTCTCCAAGGGCGAAGGCAGGACGCAAGTGCACAGGGATCCTTGGGTCAGGTCCTCCGGATTCCTCATTCATAAACGCACTTCACGCTCCTTCCTCTTCTTCTGCTCCTTTCGCCCGATCTATGGACAGGATATCCTTCGTACTCCTGAATCGATGACCTACATCCCATGAACATCCCCCAACCCCCTCTTCCCTTTTTCTAACATCCATGGGAACGAGAAAGAGCTTAATCAAAATTTCTTCTCGACGTTTATATTTTTTAAATTGTGTGTTTGTGACTTATTATTATAATATCAGTATTATTACGGGGTAGGTAAAATATCATTGAGAATAATTAATTTTATGTTCCTAAGGTTAGGCTTAGTAACAGTTCCTACTGCTGCCTCACAATTTACTCTAAGTTTACACTAATTTTACTTTTTTTAAGGAGTAGTAATAGAGTCGTAATAAAAATAATACTAGTAATAAACTTTAAAATTGAACGCCCGCACTGAACTCACTTTGAAGATGAAATTTGCACGGTAATATTACAGGAGTGTTACGGTAAATGTAGAGAACAGCGATCGATGTCTTTCAGAAGGCCAAGCGTACCGAACAGAAAAACAGCAATGTTTAATTTTAATGTTTACATCCTCGAATCGACGACACCTCGGGCGCCGCGTCTATACCGCGTCTGCTACCGCGCGCGATAGTAAATTCCTATCATTTGACGGTCACAGTCTCTGTTGTGTTTGCGAAGAGAGCAGGCCGCTTTGCTCGACGATGTCCTGATACAACGTGTCCGTCGACGCGCTTGATGCAGTGCCGTGGTTTATCGACAACCTGTCGGCCTGACCTGAGGATGACGTTGAAAGTGGACGCCCTTTTCTCTTCTACGTGCCTCGACGGAGTTGTTCTACGTGGCCACTAGAGGTGAGTCGAAGTTTTACTCAAGTTTGCACGTTTGGTTAGATTACAAGCATCCCGGGTCTTCGTAATACGTCGTCTGTGGTAATGTTCACTTGACGTGGTATGGTAGAATATTGACAGTTAAGGGTGTATGACGTAGAGGACAAGAATGTTGTACGTTGAGTTTAACTTTTGGTACAATGGAAGTAGAATAACTTCCTCTACCTTCTGTTAAGACACTCCACTGACTTTTTATTATAAAAATAGGCGTCAGTTTTGTAATGCATGCTGGTATAGTACTTGTCCATTTTTTATTTTAATTTTGTCTTTAGTCGAGTTAAACTCAAGCGTATCCTTCATCAATATAAACGGAGAGTCTTTTAAAGGTGCCAAAATTAATTAATTGCTTTGCCGATGGATTAGCTCTTTCATTTCCTGCTAGACTATAATAACAGAAATAATTTTTCACTTCAAATTAAGCGAAGAACGTGATATACAATTTTTCCATATAATTTTAGTTTTTAAGAAAAATGAGCTTAAAAGTTGCTAGCAGTAGATGCACTTGATAAACAAGCCTGTGTTTCAGTCATTATACGTTATTATACGTTATTATAAAAATAACATAAATATGTGTATTTACAAGTTACAAAAGATACTCGCATCACCCTGACCATTCAAATACCTACGCCGTGAATAAATTACAGAACCGCGGGCGCTAGGAACGCATGCGTGGTCACGCAATGCATTAGTCACTAATAGGCTGTTGAATCGTGAACGCGTTAATGTATTTCACGGGATCTTTATTAGTGTATATCGTATTAAATATATTCTCCAAGTATTCTCTGTTAATGAAACATACCATAGGTAATGAACCAAAGAATCTATTTAGGTATATCAGCTTTTCGAGAGACACTTTCAAAACTTTGTTTACGTCCACGATGACGCTCGACAATTGCTTGATTAACAATCTAACTACATACACCATTAGAATCTAAAAACATCCAAAGTTGTCTTTATAAACGTATTTCAGTGTATCGCTTATATCTTAACACTATTCCTACTACGAATCTGTCAAAATGACCGTTTTTTAAATTTGGATTAGAATTTCCTATATACAACGTAATTGAATCGCCTTTAAACTTCACAACTTTTCCTCAAATGTACGTCTAATACATTTTTGAATATTCACTTCTTGTTTTATTGTTTATTTTCTGAGAAAAATTTGTAGTCTATCTTACCTACCACGACCGATCAAATGACGTTAAGTGTGTCGGTAGAAATAGTGTTGATAATTGAAAGGTTATCTGACGTATATGTGTTACGTTAGTATACTTTATCGTTATTCTAGTACCTATGTAGAATCGATCCCCGTAGGGATCTGAGCCCACCAAGGTAGGCGTGTGCCCTAGGGTCGTGTTGTCCTGTAATTAGTATAGAGAAGCACATTTAGCTATCCGTACCCTCTCGGGGATCTGTTCGCACAGCACTTGAACGTGCCCCGAGTAGCTCGACAGACTTCTTCCGCCCACAATGCGCCATAGTTCTACCCTTAACAGCATAAAGGACGCGGGGCTACGGTAGCCGCGACAGCTTTCCAAAGCAGCTCGTTTACGTCGATTAATCGAGCTAGTCTCGTTACAACGCTGCTTTCTACCTTTCTCCCGCGAGTTTGGTGGACGTCGATGGTTCCGTGCAGTTTATCGACAACCTGTCGTCCGGGACGGCGGACGGCGCCCAAGGGCAAGGAAGCCCTTCTTCCAATTGATCGGCGCTCACGGAAGGTCCGAGGTTTATGTTAAGAAGGCGAACAGCCTCGTTCAACCTCGCCGACCTGGAGGTGCCGGCACACACAGAAAAACGACCCGTGTGTGACGACGTCAGGCGACCTTTTTGTCACCGTGATGCGGTTGTGGTCGCGTGCCCAACCGGAATCAGTCTCCTCTCCCGCTCCCTCGCCTCCCCTATTCCTCTGCACGCCCTGGACAGGTCCAACCTGCGTGCAGAGGAGGGTCAATCGAGGATTAACCTGGTTACCCCAGGGGTGGATGATACAGGAAATGACCGGGGACGCAGGTGCCTTCCGGTTCTCGCTGAAAAAGCTCTAGGAATAATATGGTCAAATTTGGCAATTCCACTTTTTTCTCATTCAACTTCGAGGCCCTGGAGATCTTGGATACTTGATTTGAGGGATAAAGGGGGTGGGAAGAGGAGGGATTGTACGAGAGAATTGTTAGGGTAATTTTTTAATTGTTATACTTCGATTTGGGGGGTTTTGGGATGACTGACTTGAAGGTAATATTTAATTTCTTCACCTGAAAAAGGTGCACTTATTGATGTTGCCTTTATGTAGTGAATCGGTGATAGTCTCACAAAACTCGTTTCAACTTCATTTTTAGAATTTTAGTTTCCTTTGTACTAAATCTAAGGACAAGAGGGAATATTATATTTCTCGAACTATTCCTTTCTTCCAGAAATATTTCTTTGTAAACAGACGACTAAAGTTTCCCTGTGAAACTTAAAGTTTCACTCGAAGTACTTAAAACCATTCTTTTCCACGCTGGAACATGAAGTTTAATTACTTATCAAGTACTTGAAGGAGAGTTTTCCCTCCGGGGGAAATTATTTCCTGGTAGAAATCACCATCGAGAGCACACTACTCCTGTGCCTTCTACACTTCTAATTCCATTTCTCACAAACCATAAAAAGAACCCTACAAATTCAAATTTTCTACCAAATTCAAGTCCTCTAAGTAGTCCACCTTTCATTCTTAACCCATCACCCTCGCAACATAACCAACCTGAAACATCAAACCACGCATTTCGAAACATTTGCATCCACACCCCCGCGGGTTGTATTTTTATTGGCTCGTAAAGGCGGTCGTTACCCAGCCGCGGAAGATAAAATCAGGAAATCAATCATGCGCCGTCTTACTGGCGGCCCAATCGACCGCGTAATTCTCTCGCAGGTGTCGTGAAATTGCACCGAGTGGTCAGAATTTCCAGGTGCAAAGACCTCGCCCGAGTCTCCACTTAATCCCTCGAATAACAGTATCTGCAGGGTGTTCGCCCACCATCGATACCCAAATAACTTGCAAGCTGCAAGTTGCCAAAAAGACCCTCTGCTTGCTGAAATATGTCTAGCTTCTTAACAACTGGTAATCGCTCATGCTCGTCCTTTTTTACTTGCAACAGAGTCGACGACGAAACCTGACGCTACCTGCACCCTATCGCCGCTACCGTCGCGGACACCAGGAGAATTGTTCGAGGAAAACGGAGAAAGAAGCGTCGTTCGGCGATCCTCCACGCAGGCAAACAGGTGAGTTGTTAAAACACCTTTTTTTTCTGCGCTTAGCCTTGCTTCGCCACCCCTTTTCTCGGCTAAGGAGCCACGGAATTGCCGGAGTTTCCTCTGGGCGAGTGAAAACTCGAGGCTACTCGGTGTACACCGGCATAAAGTTTACGAGGGCCGGGGGTAAAATCGGTTTTATTGGCGTGCAGCCGGCTTCTTGGAAATTCCCGGGCAATAAAGCAATTAAAATCTTCCCACCTCTCTCTCGCTCTCGCCCCTCGCCCTCGCGCGCCTTTGAAAGCCGGAGTGCAATTTAGAGTTTTCCAGGGAGAGATCGAATAGTATCGGGCGGAAGAGATCGTAAAGGAGACGCGAATCAATGGGCGGCTGTACCTGTCCGAGGTGTACCTAACGGAACGCGAGCCTGAGAACTCGCTAATTGTCCCTGGTGATTTATTAAATCCTCGCCAAGGCGGCGTTCAAGTAATGTCTGGATAAATTTGCGTAGTAAATTTGCCGGGCGAGCGGGGATAAAATAGATCCCCCGGTAACAAGGGGGAGGGGTTAGAGCATGCCTTGTAATTTACTGGCAACAGAAAGATTTGTGTGAAATAGGTGGAACATGAAATTAGTTAATCTCTGTGGTAGTCGACTACAAGGTATTTCATTTATCCTTGAGAAGCTTGATGTATTGGAAGTTTAGCACGATAGCGCGATGTTAAGGGGTTATATCTAGTCAGGAGGCCGAAAAGAGGCGATTTTGTTTTGAAAGAGCGGAAGCATATATTTTTACAGAACTTTTTGCATTTAAAACAACAACATTTAGTGAACATTTGGTAATTTTTGGTAGAAAAATAGTTATGTTTATAATAAAAATATAACGGCATCCAAGAAGCATTTTTAAAAATGTGTGAGCATCATATCTCAAAAATTAATGCACCAGTCTTACTAAAATTTTGTGGGCTTATTTATTATATAAATATCTACTGAATAACGGAGGGATTATTTATTTCCATTGTATAGTTTCGATTTTATCGACGAAAAACCGTCATTAGTGATAACTATGAAGCCATTTTTCGTTGATATAATCGAAACTATACATTGAAAAAGAATCCTTCCGTCATTCAGAAGATTTTTATATAAAAAATAAGTTCACAAAATTTCAGAAAGATTAGTGCAGTAGTTTTTAAGATGTTATGCTCACCGATTTTAAAAAGGCTTCTTGGATGTCGTTGTATTTTTATTATAAACGTAAAAATTTGTCTACAAAAAATTACCAAATGTTCTTTAAACGTTGCTCTTTTAAGTGCAAATAGTTCTGTAAAAATATGTTTCCGTTTTTGGAAAAAAAGTCCCCTTAAGTGCACTTTGGTACTCCAAAGAAAAGATCGAATTAATTCAGTTTCATATTTACCTACAATATTTGCTTTTTTCTCGTATTTATTCCACCATACCGAAGCTTCCCACGAAAACATTTCCTCCACAATCTCCGCTCAGATTTTCAAACAGAATCACCCCTTTCCCAATCGCACTACGTATTTTCAAGCAGCCTGTATATTCTTCCAATCAATAATCCCGATCCCAGAGAAATATCCATAAGTACGCGTCGAGCGGCGTTTCGCGAAAGCGATCGATCGCGCCCAATTTCCATGGCACAAAGCAAAAACGTCACTAATCCCAGTCTCGGGGAGCGATTTATTTTCATCAGGGAATCGCATGGTCCCCGGCTAAGCGGAGCATCGAGAGGAACGTTACGCTAACAAACGTTAATTTGTGCCCTCACGGTCGATGTATCGAATTATTGTGGGTTTCGAGGAAGAGGGAGAGCAAGAGAGAGGGAGCGAGAGAGAGAGAGGAATCTCCCCCTTAGCGCGTACACTTTAGGCCAATCGTGAATCAAATCGCATTAGCCTCGCAGATGCATATTCATGGGAAACGTATGGCAGATTACACAGGTTTCGTTGCACCCCGCCTACCGGCGGAGGGGTGTTTTGCATCCCTCGGAAAAGGGGTTCCCGGGGCATATTTATCGAGGCAAAACGACGTCGTAAACGCGAGCTACATTGTGCCTCTCACTTTTCGTTACTTGTGCCCCCCGTGCTCCCGTTCGTCTTACGATTTTCAAGTCTCGACTTTCCTCCATCCTTCTCCCCTTTTAGTTCTTCTCGAGGTCTCGTCTTCTGACGCCATTCGCGCCCCAACGGATGGAATTCGATCGACTCGCGAGCCCCCCCTCGAGCGCTCCTCGTGACGGGACAAGCTTTTTCGTTTCTTCGCGGGAGAAGTTGTTCTCTATGCCGATGGGACGTAACGGATTCTGGAAGCGTCGTGTTTGGCGCAGAATTTGACGGGACAGTAATCGTGCTATCAGGTGGGGGAATGATAGAGAATGAATATGCGCTTTCGAACGGTGGTTCGCGATTTGGCGCTGAGCAGTCGCGAATCTTTTTTGGGAATCTATTAGAGGCATTTATTATTTAAGAAATTGTTGTAGCTTTTCTTATATGGCTTTGTGGATGAATTCTTGCTGGGGCCTTTTCACTGCTTATATTTTTTGGTTTTAATCTGAAATACCTGAGAAAGTAACATTTGTTTGAGGTCTTCGATAAATTTGCAACGCTCTTCACAATTATTCCACACACTCTGTCCTATTACGTTACGATTTAACGGCAGTGTATGTTACGTGCAATTTGGTGAAAGACAATGTACAATAAAATTAAACGGAGGAAATAGTACCTATTATTCATTTAATTTGATCTGAGTTTCATCATTAATATTATTGCACTGGCAATTATTCAGTACAATAGCTTCCGTATATCGACCTACATTGATTTACACTACTAGGGTAGATGTCCCAATTACTGCCACATTAAGCTCATCGCGTAACTTTCGTTAATTATTTCAGAAGTTATTTAGCCTCAAAATCATTCCAAGTTGCAGCATACTAATGCTTAAGAACTCATTTATCTAAGAAATTTTTTTTATAGTATAAACAGTATGTTTTAATTGCTAATTAATTGAAAAAGTATAAGGAAGTCCAATGTCCCTAAAACTGTCATTCACCTTTTAATATTAATTTATAAATATCAGTATGCAATGCTTCTCTATTATTATCTAACACGGAAACCTAATTTAACATTAAAATTGTTTTCCCTTACGATTTTGCACGCATTATTTCACTATTAAGTAAAATAATTAAAGTGACAGTAATAGGGACACTGTCAGTAATTGGGACATCTACCCTACATTACTTTATATCGATACGATTCACTCATATGCCTCTGTCTGGTGATAACTTGACATATTCTATCTACTCTTTTAAAAGCTACAAGCACCCACGTCAGCCAATACCTATCATTATATAAAACCAAAATCAATCAGCAATGCTATTAATATGTCCACCAAATTCTACGGACACATCCCCCAGCCAAAAATTCACGATTCAAAACACAGAACCAATTCCAAGCACAAGCTTAGTCACGATGCGGGTATTTTCTATCGCCGCACGGTGGAAAAGCTCCTGGGTCTCTCCCCCTTGTTGAAGGGGAGGAAAAAGAAGTCCAGACGAGAGAAGAAATGGTTGGGCAGAAGAGAAGGGGGGGCGAGGGGGTCGGATGATTATCCGAAGTTCATCGGTCCTCTTCACGAACACCGTGAGCCTCCTAAGCCACGCATTAGAAACATCCAGGCGAAGTTATTCAGGTCGCGCGACTCGTTTTCTCCTTCGGCCAGCGTGCGCCGATTTCTCCTGTTTGCGCGCGCGCGCGTGCGTCCGCTCTGTCTGATCGTGAATACCGCCCGAGGATTATGGGGTGCGAGTGTGACGACCCGGAGGTCCTCGAAGACCATCCACCTCGCCCTCCGCCCCCTCCCACCTCCTTCTTCTTCACGGCCGAGTCCTTACGACCGTCGGTTACGCGAACATTGTGTCACCGATGGGATTATCCCTGCTCCTTTTTCCACGCCAGGGGGAGAAGGGGTTACATGATTTCGCATCGAACGCACCGTGAGTCGCGCCATCCATTCACACCCGAGGATACTTCCAGGAGACGCTGAGCCCATGGCAGGGCTCGTGGATTCGAGGAATTGCTTAAACCCTGTCGAGGAATGCAAGTTGGAGGAGTAGTTTGTAAAGTTGAAAATTTATGGTGCTTGTGGGGTAGTTGTGAAATCACCTGCGCGATGCAGATAAGATCTTTGAAGGGGATTTATATCATCATTTATTAAAATCTCCTCAAATTCATCGAAGCTACTACCTATTATACAGGTAATAAGAAATATGTTAACAAGAAATTTCCAAAACTTTCATTTATAAATTGCTAAATATTAATGTTTCAGAAATTCAAATTAGGTAGTACTTAAGGGCATGCGTCACGCTAAATCCAAAAGAAACCCAAGGATAATCGTGGGGAATTCCCAACTTTTCTTCCACTCGACAATTCGAAGTTCGAACAGTCTTTTACAGTCATTGCTAACACGTGCAGTGGGAGAAAGGAAATCCAGGGAAAGGGGGAAAAACTCAAGCTGGGTACGAAGCTTGTAAAAGAATGTTATATGGAGGGACTCAGTGGCTCGTAGCGTGTCGCCTCCCCTCCCCGAAAAACGGTGCCTGAAATAATATTTCCGCTAAAACAATAAAGATTTCGAAGGGGCCCGGGGAACAATAGACGTGGCCGTCTACCTGCGGGATTTCGTTGAGGCTCGCGTCCAAACGAGACACGAGAGCTTTCAGGAAAACGGTAATGCGATTAGTCGCGCGGGCGCAAAGTGAGGCGTCGCTGGCGGAAGGCACCGTTTGTTCGTCGGCATAACTGTTAATTCCCTACCGAATGTTATTTGTTCCGGGGGCCGTTTTCCTCCGCAGCATTGTTTTACAGCCATGGTATTAATGTCATTTGCGGATTAAGGCGGCCCCGATCGATCGGGCGTTTGGGAATAAACCGCTTTTACCCGGCTATCCGAGCGTTAATTAGGCGTGCTGAACGCTTCCGGGGGAATTATCGCTCGGTGCAAAATCGGCGCGCCTTAACCCCCGTGAGCTCGAGCTCTGTCCAGGCGGTTGCAGCCGGTGTTGTTGAATTTTTCACGAACCTCCGGGTGGAAAATTACACTATCCACGAGCAGTGTTCGTAATAGTAAATAGGGTGTACTTCAAGGTGAAGTATGTAGATTGGATTTGGGGGGATGTAAAGATTTTTGATGGGATCGTAAGTGTTTAGATGTTGTTTGTGGTTGATGAGGATGCGATTAAAAATTCATTGCGATGGTTTTTTGTGGATGTATGTACGAATAATTGTTACTGGTAATTAAGAACGTGGTTGATAAGAATAATATTTTAGTATGCGAGTGTTTTAACTCCCCATAACTGCAACGATTAAATTTGATGTGAAAGCTTCTCTTAAAAGTCATTTTTGACGCAGACCCTTCCTGAACTTGGCCGCAGATATTATCTCGAGAATATGGCCAGAATTGCTGCTTCATTGTATTAACATTGTTACGTGCAGAGGGTGGATAACGGGGTTTTAAGAGGGTGATAGCGTTGGCCTATCTCTCTTATTAATTTTCTTCATCTGTTCTATCGTGGTTGCTTGTAATTTATTGAATTAATTCGGGGCTCTGTTTGATGGTGTATTGTTGGATTGCAGAAACATAATTTACTTTCGACTGAGGTGTTATTATTGTTAACTACATCCAAAATATCAGCTTTATATTAAAGAATCCTTGCTTCTTATGGTAACTAGAAATTTGATAAAAATTAAAAGGGCGAGGGACAAATTAAAATATAGTATTCCTTCAATACAACTCACAAGAAAAATTTAAATGATAAAATTATATGTATGTAAATTAAATTCATATGATACCTATGTTCTATTTGTACAGAATAGCAAACGTTACTTAACTAAATGTTCGTAATAGAATATCCACGACTCAAGTGGCATTCGATTGTAAACCTTTTAAAAATTCCGTACACGAGTTTGAAGCTTCCATGAACGCGCATGGAGAACACAAGGAACGTTGGCTTAAGGCCGACGAAGAGACGATCTAGGATAAACTAGCGAAAAAGGAAAGACCTCCCGCGGTGCGTAGAACAATGGCGCAGAGGTTGCCCGAGCATCGAGATCTTGAAGTATTTACGATCTCGAGTGCAGACTTGAGCGCGACACGAGATTATCGATGCTTTCAGCTGAAGTTCAGATCGCGCGAACGAAGATCTTGAATAAACTATAGCTCCAAGAAATAATGATTCAGAGAAAATAAGTAAACCAGGGTGGAAGCTTCCAGGAATTGAAAATGCTGCGTCGCTTCAAAACGTGCAGAAACGAAAAACCCAGTTCTTAGTTCCCTTTCGCCATCGCAACCCCTAGTACCACGAATTCCACGACAAAATCCTCATACTTTAGAATTAGAGGAAATTTTCAAAGGAAAGGATAGAATTGCTGCTTCTTCAAATCTTCATTACAAAAACTAGAATATCACCGCAGCACAAATTTACAATCGACAATTGGGTTTCCAGTCAAACTGAAACCAACGAATCCGAGGGAAAACTATGAAGAGAATCGAAACGGTAAAATCGGAAGAAAGAACATGGCAGGAACGCTTATGTACGAACAGTCTCCCCCAGGACACTAATGAAGCTCGTCCTTAATGAATCCATACCGGGTCCTTAAAGATTTCAAGATAACGCTGATGGATACTCTCGCACCAGGAACTCTTCCAGAAACGGAGATTACCTTCCCCGCCAGGACTTTCTCTGAACAGTGGGACCGTGTCAGCTTTGAGAACAGCGCGATCTGGGAATCTCCTTGGATTCCTAACTGAACCTGTAAGAACGCCTTTGGTGTCCTTTTGCATACCGTAGGCGCAGCGTCGATAGATTTACGACGGACTCTGTCCAGCAATTATCACTTGTCACGAATTAACCAGGGAAATCTGTGGTCCCCTGCGCAGAGCTAGATCCCTTCATGCGGAAAAGTTGGAGCGCTAATTAAGTCAGCGCGTTGCAGCGGACCTCTGGCCGGGGAACAAAGGAATTCTGGGACAATTAAATTAAATATTTCAAACGCTGGAACATCGACGATGGACGCTTCGAGGTTCCAAGTTCGACTGCAGCAATCTTCAGACCCTGAAGAACTACCTTCACTTTATTCTACTTCCTACTGTCTTTTTCTTTCCTGCACTACTGCTTCATCGAAATGTGCTCCACTTTTTTTTTTTTTTTTTTAAAAAAAAGTGTTTATTTAGCCATAGAACATACATAACAATTTTATATCTGAGAACTAGGTATAAACACAGCCGAAATTGGCACCTTGTTACAATAAAAACTTATACTAAGCAGCAGTCTCAAACGAGCACTCGTGGTTAAACAAAAATAATAGGATCTTTTAATAACGCTAATTTGTACTTTAAATTGCATTGTCACTCTTTTAGTGATAGAACGATTTGAACTTTGGTATCCTAGGATAAATCGGCTCTAAACCTAGCAGGTCACTTTGGTGGGGTCTTAAATCTAAATTTGAGTCTACTTAAATCTAACCTACACTAATTTAATCTAAATATATTTACACGACTATTTACAAAGGGCTTAGGCCTATCGTTTTTTTAAGTACACTGTGGTTATCTGTTAATATCCTGTCTATGCATCTGACTGAGGATTCTATTTTTTAACTCTGTTATATAAGTACAGTTTGTGTTTAGCCACCAATACTTGCTGCTAAGTCTTGCAGGGTTGGAATAGTCAATTGGAGATAAATTAATAGAATATTTAAAGTCCTCTGGCGTGTTAGAAGGATTCGTGAGAGGATCGTACATAATTTTGTTGTTCGCTTTATGTCGCGGCCAATGATAAATTGTCGGAATGTTTAGTTGGTTTTGAATATAACCTTTCTTGAAATGTGCTCCACCGAGTGGAGGAGAGAGGCTACCTAGACAGCCGTGTCTGTAAACCCCAGAGATTGTTAGTCCTTTGGACGAACGTGTTTTCGGCCCGTGCGAACACGAATTTCGACGAGGCGAGCACGCAAGTACAGATCCAATTACACGATCCACGACGATCGACGTTGGAACAATCGACGACGAAGATGAGCGTCCAGGGAGAGGACTGAGAGGAGAGTCGTCTACTGGCAACTCTTGCCATCCTCTCGCTGCCAAGCCGTCTCTGTTATTTGCCGAGCTATCATCGGGAGAAGTTTCGCGGAGGCAGCTCTCGGGCCGGGCTACGAGATTGCTAGCCTTCCGAGCGGCGTAATTACCAAAAATCAAGCAAAAGAACCGGAAAGCCATCACACCGGCTTCGACGCGGTGTTTCTGCAATTTTGGCGCGGGGCCATTGACACGCGCGCGCCAGCGCACGAGGCCGCGGCGCGTATTCCGACGCGCTCCGCTCGTTCTTCATCCTGGCTCTCGTATTTGGAATGAGGAATACGAGAAACGAAGGAATCCTTCGTCCGATTCACAATTGGAAACATCAAACATCGTACATTTATCGGTAGGGGAGACCGGGGCTGGTAGGTCAATTTTTCAGTTTTTGATTTTTAATAAATTATGTGGGCGAAATATCATTAAATCGATTACTATATTTGATAGGGCATACATTTGACTATCTGATTAAATTATTAATGTTGACTCAACGTGACAACATTTAAGACATTTTAATGTTTTTCTAACACCTTGCATGCTGGTCAACCAGCCCCGTGGTCGGGGTTGGTAGACTAACAGTATGGGGTAGGTTGACTATAGGTGCAATCAGTTAAGAAAATGTTGTTAACAACTTATCTGAGTGGAAATAAAATAGCACAATGTCACAAGAGTTGTTTCATTATAAAATATTTATTATTTTTTAATAATAGATAACAATTTAAACCTTTATAGTAGCAATAAATCTTATATCTGGTACTATAAAATCATTCGCCATCTTCTATCAACTAATTACTATCTTCGCAATCTGATGTGCAATTTTTGCACCTGTAGAAAAGTACATATCTATACAGAGTTTTATACGGTATATTATGTTCCACGGCAGCTGCATGAATGCTTTTCTTTTCAAGAATTACTTCACGACATGCTTGTTCTACATATAAGATCTTTTGAGGTTGAACCTCTATTTGACTTTCTTTGATATGTCCTCATTGTTCTGTGAAATAAGTTATTAACTAACCTTTAGTAACGAAAAGTTCGTAATAAACTAATATAACTGGGGTTGGTTAACCAGCTTAGCCATGTAACCCCGGACGTTATTAGTCAACCAGCCCCGAACGATCATTTTGACTTCAATACTCTATAAAACCATTAATTATTTATGTAAAATCAAAAACGCAGTCTCAATAGGTCGTTTAATAAACAAACTTTAAAATAGTCCCTTCACATTTATTCTACTCTAACTATATAGAGCGTGAAAACATAAAATCTTTAAGAAAACATATTTACTTACATAGCCAATTTTTCGATAAACGCTGGCAACTTTTAAAAAACGTGCGATCACGGGGTCGGACAGAAATGCATGTCATAGTAGAAGTAACTTATTTCTACAGAAAATCGCTCCGCGGTAGAGCATACGTCGGTGGAAAGTTATTAACAATTAGTCAATCTACCCCTGGTGTCAACCAGCCCCGGTCTCCCCTACAGTGGTTGATTGTGGAAATTGCGATGCGCCGTAGTTATTCTGCCCTCTTTATTTAAAATGTCCTATCTAGCAAATCGAAACATGCAAGGAAACAGAAGTTTTATCACTTTTTTCTGCCGTTCTTCTAAAACATAAATAAATTAGACTGTTTCTAGATCTCTACAAAGCATGTAAGTGTTCCTAACGTTTCTTAAAAGGTGAAATACACATGGAACTTGAAATATTTCAACATTTCTTACAAAATCGACAAATTCTAGATAGTACATTTTAACTAACCACGACAGTATTGTGGTTGAAATAGATCTATATTTCTATCTTTAATAATAATTCTAGACTGTCTTCTCTTCTCGACACGGTCTTCCCCAGTTACCAAATTAAACGTCGAAGTAGACGCCGCACACAGCGCGGAGGGTGAAAGCGAAACCCGCGGGATCAAACGGACGGGAAAAAAAGCGCGCTCGCCGCGGAGGGTGAAAGTGAAGGCTGGCGCGATGAAACGGGCAGAGAGACGCGCGGGTAAACAACGGAACGTAAAAGGAAGGAAAAAGTGGAATGCCTGGTGACAAAGACAAACGCGTGTATGGGTGCGAGTTTTGTTGGCCATCCCTGGGCGAGTGGTGGCGCGAGGAGAAGACGAGCAGAGGAGCGAGCCACGGATACCGTATACACTCGTACTTGCAGCAAGAAAGGAGGCCTGCGGAGTGTAGTCCGAGAGGACTGACGAGAGGAATAGAGAGAAAGAGAAACGCTGGCTTGTACAATGCACGGGACTAAGGGAGAGAGAGCCCTTCATCCTTGAAAAAGGTTTCGGCTTAGCCTTTTGCCACCCCCTCCTGACCTCCCTGCAGCCCCTCCACAAGGCGAATTTCCTAACGTTTGCCACCCGCTGAGCCCCTTCTTGCTCCACGGACAATGCTTGTCCGACCGTTCACGGCGACAATCGCACGGAAATCGTGACGGTTTTACCGTCGCTGGAAATCCATGCCGAATCTACCGGCTGCATTCATCCGGCTACGTTTTCCTCTATCTGTCTTTCCGCATCTTTCACCCCTCCCCTCCTGGTACACCGCCCCGCTTTGCTCGCCGCGACGCTGCACCTACGGGGCTTGCAAGAGGGTGTTTCTACGATACACCATGAATTGGTGTTTCTTCCCTTTTCGCCTGTACGGAGTTGTTCGGTAGGGAAGCGGTGAAACGATTCATCGTGGATCTGTTTCTAATTGGGAGTTGGTGGGGTGGGCGATGAAAACAGTTGGGGGATCACAGTTTTCCGGATTTCGAGGGGGTGGTTCGATGAGGAATTTTTTTAATGAATATTTAGGGTGTATTGATGATGGAGGATTGTAGCTGGTGGAGTTCTTTGTGGTCGAGGTTGAGTTTGAAATGTAGGGACTGATGAATGAAGAGAAATTGTGGAGTATTGATTGGTAATGACGAAATATTAATTTGAAAGGGCATTAGCATTAAAATTCGCAGTTGAACTGGCTTTATTTTTATTGGAAAGAATAAATTCTATTGGGAAAAGTATTTCTATTTCCTTGTGCATAGATTTAATAAAATTTTCTTAAGGGGTCAGTCCACTGTGACGGTTTGAAAAATGAAGCTATTTTTAAAGATTCTTTTCTTCGTAGGTACAACATATAATGCAATAAATCTTTTTGGTATTTATTAAGTTACTTTTATATTATACACAAAAATAAAAGATTTTTTTTAATTTGTTTTAAAACTTTAAATGCGATTATCTCAAAACAACATTGTTTCAACTGGTGCAGGTGATTGCAAAAAATCTATTTGACCAATTAGTCTGAAATTTTTACACGCTATTCAGTATTTCAGTGGCTATGATAGAGACCATGGAAACGTTTTTTCGATTAACCAATTCAACTTTTTTTCAATTCAAACTTTTTACAAGATTTTTACAAGGCAAAATGATTGAAAAATTCACTGTATTTCACCACTTAAACTTCAAACCTCCGTCATTTTGTTAATATTTGAAGGAATGAAGAAAAGAATCTTTAAAAATAGCTTCATTTTTCAAACCTTCACAGTGGACTGACCCCAACCAGGATGGTTGAAATCATTATTCTTCTTTAGATATACAGATACCTCTACTTTGGTTGTCCTCTAATTCTGTGCACCATAGATAAGATTTATAGAAAATCTTCCTTGTTAAAAATTCATATTTTTGCTATTACTTATTTTGCGTACTCCAGTTTGACCACCACTGTACTCATCCCTATTCACATCCAGATTTGGATAACGTAATGCACCGACATCGTTCCCGTTTCAAAAAACGTAAAAAAGAGGAGCGGCCACAACAGGCGGAGGGTGTCCTTCGGCGTTCGTAAATATTAATTCGAGTCCTGGCCATATTCGACAGGACACAGGACGCGAATCCTTCGCGTTTCCCCATCGGAATTGACTACGTTAGATGAAAGCACGTTTGCGGTGGTAGGCAGTGGCAAACAAATCCCGGGATCGTGGCACTCCTGGGACATCGTCCCTTATTTTCATCCGTATACACGGCGATTTCAGCTTCCCCTGATTTCTCTTTTTTTCTAGACTACAAATCCCACCGAACCTGGACACGGTATAAATAATTCTTTAAAGCAGATCTCAATGAATCACCTCCGCAGAAATTCATTGATCCCGAGATTCAAAAGTTTCACAACGAATTCCTCTCAGTTAAACTAGAACTCGATTCTCTTGAAAACCCAAGACAACGGAAAATCAAAGTCCATCCCCTTCTATTTCCTTCATTGCATTAAAAAAACAAGGTACTCTCACGCATCCCAATTCTGAAAAATACTCAACTCTTCTAAATCCTTCACATCAGTATCTAATTTCCTGAAACATCAACTCCCCAACGTCCCTTTTTCAAATCCCTCGCGCTAATCAGAGCCACCAATTCCAACCCCCTGAGTTTTTACACTTCCACACCTGTAGCCTCCCACTCGCCAACACATACCAACACTCTCCACCATCTAACTCTCCGAACTGTCCACAGAAGAAACAACCTTCGCCCGTAGGTATTCCCAGTAACAGCTTCATAATAACGCAACGGCGATAATGAGAAAGGAAGCTGCTTCAGCGGGGTAATAAAAATAAATCACAGCCACCGGGCAGCACGTGGTTGCGGAGAGCCCCGTGGCTCTAATCGCGATTTCGGGAAAGTCCAGGGCCACCGCAAATGCGGGAAAACTCGGCCGCAATAAAAGCCAACGGGACGCGGTAGAGGAGGACAGAGTGAGAGGGAATGGATAGGCACAATGGAGGAAGTGGAACGGGGAAACGGCGACGAGATAGAGCCGGCAGAATGTGCGCACGGTGGTTGCACGTGTTCACCGAAATGCGTCCTTAACGTGGCTGAAGCAAGACCTCCGCTGCACACAATGCCCTCGGCCGGCGAGCCTGCACGCACAGTGTGAAAAAAAAAAGAAGACCGGAGGGGGTTGCTGGCGGGCGCCATTTTTCTCGCCCTCCGCGGCCAGAAATATGCCTGCATCGTCGCAATTAGTTGCAAAGGACCGCCAAAAAGGAGCACGTCGAATGGACGAGCAGGAAGCCGCTGTTAATCTTTGCGCGTCGTAATGGCGGGAAGCAACGCCTCTTGGCGGGAAAAGTGCATTTCGTTGCAGCCGGGCGGGATGTTGCACGAAAAAAGAAACGTCGGCTGGGAGATAAATCGCGTTGGTCGCCCTTCGAGCACCGCGAACGCTGTTTAAGCGTGAATTATGGGGGAGTAATTAAACGCGCAGGCATCTTGGACGAATCTTTGGACTCACTTTCGATGCTGAGGACTATCTACGAATTGTTTTTCGTTTGTGGTTTGATGGTTAAGTTTGTATAGGGATGACAGTCTCGCAAGTGTTGCGCGAGGTTGTACCTAGGTCTGAAGGAACGCAAAACTTTCTGGTTTCAGCCTAAATGAGGACCTGCCTTGGAAGATTTATTGTACTTTCGTGCTACGAAAAGTCCTCCTTGATGCAACAATGCTCGGTGTTGCGGAGGGGAATATTGTAACGAGGACAGGGGTGGTGCTAATACGGCGACCAGGATTTCGCATTACGCTTTTCGGGAGAAAGCGTGTTACGTGAATTCGGTGCTTTTCCAAGGCCGACCATTCTAGTCTACCCGGGAAAATCCCAATTAGACCGGCTCAACGCTAGTCGATGCTAATGTCGGGCGAGTTCGGAAAGGTCGCAGCGCGCGGAAAATCTGGATCGGAGCTCGATGAACTGTGCTCTAATCCCCGTTGATGCCACCTGAACAAACACCGCGTCTCGAGCTGCCCCTGTCGAAGGAGACTAATGATTCGACGGAATTTCTTCGCTACGGCGTAGAACTTGTTCGGGGAAATCGTGGAAACGCTCGGTCCGGCTTAAGTTTCGTAACATTCGACGACCCCGAGGGTTTCAAGACAAAGAACAGAGGACTCGATGAAACTCCCGCGGCAACGACAAATATTTTCCAAACATCTATCTCCGTCGGAAGCTGGCGTAGAATTCCCGTAGAAATTAAATCGGATCCCACGACAGAGTCCTCGAAACGTTCTCCACTCACGACTGATTCGAGGCGCAGAGTCGAATCCCGCGGCTTTAGAATCGAGATTTTCGGGGAAGGCTGCGGCAGACTGGAAGCTCACAGAGTTATCCACCGTAGGAAGAGTCCAGGGTCTGAAGGTGGTGGCGGACGAAGTGTGTGGCTATCGATCACTGGTCCACCCCTGTGGGCGATGGTCTCCTCCTAGCAAATTCTCTCTTCCTCTCTCCCTGTCCCGTCTCTCTCCCTCTTCGATCTTCCCCTCTCGCCGCGGCAGCGAGCTCCTCTTGGCCTCATCCCCTCGAGTTACACCAAATTTACCTAACGTAGGCGCGGTAGGTAGCCCCTCTTCCTCTTGTTCCTCTCTTCGTCCTTCTCACCCTCTATCGAGCTCTCTGGCCGTCTCACCCCCGTGCACGTATCTCTTCCGTTCTCTTGCCTTCTCTGCCGTTGCTTCACTCCCCTGGTGCCAACGTCTCCATAGCTCTGGACCCTTTGAGAGCTCTCCTCGAGGAGGCCTAGAGAGGCTGGTGCGAGGGAGAGGCCTCGGACGAGGGTGTGCAGAGAAGAGACGGAGACCTCCGATGGCCCGGCGAAGGGGTGAGAAGGGGCAGAGAGGGGGATGAGAGAGAGAGAGGGAGGTAGAGAAAGGAAGAGCGAGAGAGGGAGCTTGTTATGGACGTGATGGACCCTTCGTTCGTCGTACATCTGGGCAAGTAGAGCGGGCAGAAAGGGGGAAGAGAAGCTTTTAGAGCTTGGAATATTCACGAGGCCGTGGCTTGGACAAGCGAAACACATACCCCCGATATCTGCTTCTTTCGACGTCACGCCCTGAAATCAAATCGCCCCACGGAGCTCGGCTAAGCTGATCCCTGACGTCCTCGATCGTTTTCGCAACGTGGACGCGTATAATGCATCGGGAATGGCGAAATATCGTTGCTGGTCGTTCACCCTAGGGGCGGTCAGTTTCGCGGGGCGCGGTGTTAAGATTTGAATAGGCAGACTGATTGTGATGGTTCTTATTCATTCTTGCCTTTATCTCACCTTTTGTCATTGAAGCTCATCCTTTTGGAATTTTGAGTCTCTACAACTCTCTAATTACTTAAAACTTTGTATCATGGGAGGGAATTTGTCTGGAATACCTATCACTGATTTTTTAGGCTCCTTGGGAACACTTTTGCGTGGAAGTTTATTCACTGTCACGATTTTCTTCTGCAACCGTATTTCTTGTTTTTTGATATTCCTTATTTTCCGCACTTTAAATGCAACGCGGATAAGAGCTCGGTTTTCAAGGAGGGCGCACAGGAAGCGAGTTCTGAGCATTTGCAACTAAACTTGTGGAAAAGTCGAAGACTACGATACAGCAGAAGGATCGTCTTTAAGCGACATAGTTCGCCGGCGTTTAGGCGGAATGTTTGAGCTTCGGAGGTAGAACTTGCGCGTCCTCGGACGCCTTTTGATTTCGTATTCCGGGTACGCTGTCCTCCGTGGCGCAGGGCACTGCCTACCAGCAGGAATACGAGGTCCTGGAAGGACTTCCTTGGCAATCAGCGATGGTCCGCAGACCGGTGTTTGTCTTCGCGCGTGATTGGCGCCTTGCTTTGCCGCTTCTGTTTGGTCCAACGTTAAGGTGCCTTGGCATTCCCGTCTCTGCGCTAGTGTTTATTGACATTTAACTTCGGTAACGAGCGTACGCAGAGCTGACGTCGTTACAGGATCGCTCAGGAATAGTGGACCCGTTCTCTGGATGTCGATTCATAGATATAACTTCTTCGTTAATTCTAATGAAACCTTTCTTTCGCAGTTCATTTAAAAAAATCGCTCTAATCACGAATAACGAGCATACATACTAATTTTCATCAATCAGGTGGCAAACAGAAGGATTTCTCTTAAGGGTGTATACCTCTTTGAACCCTCGGAAAATGTGAAAATTTTGTGGATTTTTTCACAAGTCAACGGCTTGATGCAGATTTCACGTTTTTTACTATCGTTACATAGTATTATGAAGTACTTAAAAAAAGTTTCAGTTAAAAAACTATTGTTTTTCGGAAGTTATGGATACATATCCGAAAGTCTCCCAATTGAGGCATTTGATGGAAAAAGGGCACATACGCCAAAATGCCATTTCGAGTAAATCGGTTTCAAAGCTTTCATTATAGTATAACTTAATGAAAAGTAATGCAATCAAATCCAATTTTTTTTAAGGATGTAGTATCATATCCTTCAAACGTTTCGTAAACAGAAGTCATGATTTGAAAATGATATGTGTCTTTATTTAATAGTTTTATGCAAGTGGTTTATGTGCCCTTTTTCCGTAAATAGGGTAAATTCGTAACAAAATTGCTTCTTTGTTTAGTTATTTACATATAATTTTGTTTACATACTTCGTTGCCAATTTTTTATACATTTCTTAAATAAAAAATACAAAATGAAGGGCAAAACTAAACAAAAAATGTTATGTTTTAAGTAAGTATTAATTTCTTCGATTTTTTGCAGCAAGCTGTCTTACAAATCAATTTCATCTTTCCTAAATTCGCTTCTTTCCTTGCGGATTCGATACACGCCTCACTTTCCATAGTTCCTCGCTTACATTAAATCAAACGTATTGCACGACCAGACAATAGACAGCACGGCAGCGCGACCGCTCAGCGGCTATGTAGCTGCATGTCGCTCACGCTACGTAACAAAACAACATTTAGCTAATTTAAACGTGGGAGAAGAAATGTCCTTGATATATTATATATATATAACATATTCCTGAGTCGATTTAACCGATTTAAAAGGGCACATAAGCCTATGTGCCCTTTTTCCATCAAATGCCTCAAGTTTAGACGGCTAAACGGTGGGCCTGAAATAAGCTGTATGTCGTGTCTGAAATTAAAAACAATAAAAGCTTCTTATAAAGTATGTTAATAGCTATCGTTCAACGGGGCCGATTTTGAAAATTTTGAAAAATAAAGAAATACTGAGAGATCAAACGTAAAGTTAGTTTTTTCTAAAAGTTCACTTTTTTCTTTATAAATAATAAACGAGGAATCGGAATAAAAAAACCCACGTAGAACGATGTGGACTCTTATTACGATTCTGCATGCAAAATTGGAATTGAATTGGTTGGACGTAGCCCGAGTTTTTAGGTCCACCGTTTAGCCGTCTAAAATCAGGAGACTTTCGGATATGTATCCATAACTTCCAAAAAACAATAGTTTTTTAACAGAAACTTTTTTTTAAAGTCGTTCATAATACTATGCAAAGATAGAAAAAAAAAACGGGAAATCTGCATCAAGCCGTCGACTTGTAAAAAAATCCCCAAAATGTACACATTTTCCGAGGGTTCAAACGGGTATACCCCCTTAAAAAATGATTCACTTATACCCAATATGTACCTGAATTCTAGATCCATAAGTACATACTTGTACAATCCCCATGTTTCTATTCCCACTTTCTAAATCAGACGTGCATATTTCTACTATCTACATATGTCTTCCGAACAAGTCTCCAAGTCCCACAATTCTTAGGCTCAATCTCTACCAAGCCCTACGTAAATTCAACGATATTACGCCCAAGGAAGCAATACGTTCTATTTGGACCGCCGTGTACCATTCAAACGCACGCGATACTGTTTACAACCTCCAGCAGCCAGCATCGTCCAGGGTGGCAGCATACGCGGGACACGTGTCAACATAGGCCAGGACCGTACAACGTCTAATAACATCGCGCAAATCATAGGAACCTTAACAAATTTCCTCGGTCCATGTGTTACGGGGTTTATGGATTCCCTTTGGTACGGCCAGGACAATTCACGAATTTTCCTCGCGCATGTGCGCCCATCTACATATATACGTACACGCTCGCATACACAGACGCGAAGCTCCGCAGTGCGTGCGTGCGTGCGTGCCTGCGTGTGATATGAGGTCCTGTAGGAATTCACTGCCGGGCGTAAATTCTCCTGGCTCCCTTCTCGTCTCCTCCGCCATCTAGTCGCTTGCTCCCCCTTGGGGTGGACTCTAAAGTCCACCCCCTTAGCTGGCCGTCCGACCAGCCACCCCATATCTCTCGTTCTTTTTCCTCCCCCTGTCTCCCGTGGACACCGCTTTCTCTGGCCATCGCCGCTGCCGCCTCCAGCGACAACATTCTGCAGTCCAGCGAGGGTGACCACCCCTTTCCAGGGGAGTACAGTGACGCTCAAGCTCGCGCGACCGATCGCTGCCCGCGATAAGGAATGTTTCTTTTTTTATCGCCGTGTCTCCTTTTGTTTTTACGCGTTACTGGCCCCCCCTCGGGATTACTTCGGCTTTATTGCTTTTAATTACTTGACACGGCGGGTGAGCGCGGCTGCGAGACGGAAAAGAAGGTGTCGAGGGGGTCGCCTGGATGGGTACTTGAAACGTTCTGACGCTGGCGACTTGAGGGTGGCTTTTTCTTGGATATTCTCTCCACGCCACGATACACACACTCGGATTTATTTCATAGCTTTCGATTCGACAATTAATCTTCCGCTTTCGATATGAAGGCTCATGGAAGTTTAAGTTCCTACAAGCATTTCAGCTAAACCACCTTGAATATTTCACGCGAGAAGGTGATACGTCGTTGCTTCAAAGGAGGTACGATTAACACGAATCTTTTGGAGATTCTATTTTCCGACATTACATAAATATCCTGGTGATTATAAATTCAACTTGAAGACACCTTAGGAACAAAATGTTCGTACCATACACATTTCATTACGACCCCCTAAATTTGAAGTAAAACACCCCCAAGTTTTTTTCAATAACTATCCCCCATTGGACAGCCCACGGAGCTGAATATATTCCAATTTAAGGGACGATTATCTCGAAAGCTGCGACACCCGCTTAGGTCCGCCTCGTGGCGGGCCGCTATCGGACGAAGACTCGCGAAATTACGATCTTAATGCAAATAAACCGGGAGCATAATCGCGCCGTTCTTATCAGCGCTCGCAGATTCCGCGCACGTACGCACGGAGAACATCCTGAGCCCGGTAAGTGGCGTATGGAGATATCCAAAGGGGGAGGTTGGATAGCTGGAATGGTTCGCGAGGGTGCCGGCGAAGGGTGGCACTGTGGCAGAGAAGGGTGAAGCAGGTGGATGGGCACGGAAGGGAAGGAGGAAGCAAGAGGCACGAGGACGGAAGACGTTACGGAAAAACGGCGAAGAAAGGGGGGTGGAAAAGAGAGGGTGAGGAACGGTGATGAGAAGGAGAGGACCGGCGACAAGGGAAGATAAAAGCTAAGAGTGAGAGTGAAGGTAAAAGCTGCGATAGGCGAGAAGGGAGAGGGGTTCAGCTGGATGGGGTCGAGAAACGTGGACTTGGAAGATGGTTCTCTGGACCATCCTTTCCCCTTCCCACGGCTTTCACTCGCCTCCCCCTTTTCCCTCGTTGTTTCCTCTTCCTCGCACCCTGCATTCAAAATACGTCGATACTACAAGGGATTTCCCGTGTCGTGGCGCGCGGCACGGACGCGAAACTTTGTCGCAAGGTGAATTCGAAAAAGGCTGCGACACGCTCGATCGCGTGTGTCAAATTATTCATAAATTCGAGGCTGCTCGGGGAGACGAGATAGAGAAACGTTCCCTCCCGTTTCGATTTTCCAAGAGGCAACTGAAATTTTATTTCGTCGGAAGCTTGGAAAATATTGCCCCGAGTCGAGGCGCCGCTGTTTCTGTCGCTTTTGTAGGTATCCATACTTGACAACCATGGGTGACAATTGTTTGTATCAAAAGAGAAAATAGGGTGATTCGAACACATACACAATCCCTTAAAAAATTTCTCACTAAACCTTTCCTTACTCGATTTGATTACAAAAATCACGAAATACGATATACATAATAAATAAACACTCCACCTACTCTAAATCAATTTCCTCCCCTAATTCACGCAAACCTAAAACACTCTGCAGCAGTGAAAGCCCAGTATCACCAGGTACCATGTAGATGCACCGTTCGTGGCCACTTTAAGGTATTGTACCTGTTTTGGCCACATCTTAAAAAATATAATATTTTTCCGTGTAAGCATTAAATGTAACCTTATATTTCTGGCGGTGTACTAAACAAAATATTTATGATGTCAAATTCGCCACATAATAATGATCTGCAAGCAATTTAAAAATAAGATAATTATGCACATGGCCAAAAACAGTGCAATGGCCACAAACGGTACATCTACCCTATCTCCGATGAAACCAATCCCAATTTCGTCACAGACGAAGTCTAAGTCGCGAATCTCCTGATCCCTTGGATCCACGGTTCTCGAACGATAGCCCAAGGAACGTCAGTCGCGAAATCGTTGATCTTCCGGCAATTACAGGTAGTCGGCGCGTCCCTTGATCCCGCGAAAGAGTTGGTCGAGGGGAGGGCCGACGGGGTCCAGTCGTTCGAAGGCCGACTTTGCTCGCGGGCTAATTCCACGGTTGAGCGACAGCCGGCTAATTTTTGCCCGGGGCCAATTCTGGCCGCGTCCTTGGGCGCGCTCTTGCCGCTTTAATAATGCAGGACGTCACTGTGTCAGTGTGCCAATTCCTCCCTGGGCGAGCCGTGACAACTGACAAGTCGCTGTTGTTGCACAGCCTCTCCCGATCCCTGAAACTTTAAACGAGCGGCTGTAAAAATTAATGAGTTTCATCGGACGAAACGGTATCGCCAGACAACGAGCTGTTACTCATTCCCGCAGCGCGAAACAAGCTCGCTTCGGACGCGGCTGCATCTTTGAAGGACGAGCTTCCGGGATCCTGGATCTTAGTGTAGTTTCCTGGCTTTCTGAATAATTCTTAAGGGGTGGTCGAACCGCGACATTCAACCCGCGGGTCTCGATCACAGAAATGAGCTGGCCAAAAACGTTCCTGGAATATTTATTTGGTCGTTGGGCTTGTTTTGACGGCGGTTTCGACGGAGATGGCTTTCTGCGAAGAAGGGATTGCCGCGGGGAAGCGTATTGTGTAATTATGGTGTGCAGTAATGTGAGCTGTGGAGGGAGTATTTTTGAAAAATTTGGGGAGGCATAGTGTTTACTGAAAGGTTATTATCTAAGTAGTGAAGTATGGTAGAAACATGTTGATGCACGGTTTCGTTCCTTTCCCATTTTCCCAGTCAAGAAAATTCTAAATTTATTTACCCTACGGCTTGACTGCTAGGACAAGGAGGCTTAGGACTCTGTTGTTTAGCTAACACAAAGAAAACGTTCATTAAGGGAACGTCATTAGCTAGACTCCTTCTTTTTCATCTTCTGTATTCTGTATTCTCCTTCTCCTTAGGCTCCTTTACCCACCGCATCGATGGAGTAAAAACGAAAGTGTCTTCTTAAAATAAAGCGTTGCGCGAAGTTCGCTGTAACCTTGACACGAAGATTGCACCCACGCGACTCCCCGAAGTGCAGCAACCTTCACTGGTCATTGACTTCGAGAAAACACCGTCCAAGAGGCTCCGTCGAAAGTGGTGGAATTGCGCATTCATTTTGCGGTGATAGTAACGTTTAACGCAGAAGAAGAAGGGTCCACGAAAACACGGAGAGGGGACACATATTAAGAAGCTGCGTTATATAGACTGCGTTTCGTTATAAATTTATATCCGTCGCGAGATACCCAGGGGGGAAGTAGTCGACACTCGTTACTGAGTTTACAGCCGTCGATTATCGACAGGTTTAATGGCCTCCGTTGACTCTGCCGGGGAAATATTCTGTTTCTGGGCTCTGGGAACGAGTAAAAAGGTGGTAGACGGATAAAGGAGATATCAACGCGGATTTACTCGGGTATCCCGCTAGGCAGCGGGAAGTGCTCAAGGATGGAAGGATCCTCCGCAGATATTCACCTTCGGATCCTGAAGAAAACGAAGCCCCGCGCCCTGAACTCGATCGCCATAATTTACGACGTCGACGTACAGGGAGGGGAAAGGAAGAGGGAGAGAGAGGGCGAACGTTATCGCGCGATTCTGATCAGCGGCAAGAGAGACTTCGACCCCGCGATACAAAAAACCCATTCGAGATCTCGTCGAGGTCGTTACTCGAACTCGGCCCGAGTAATGAGGGACTATCGAGGGCGAAGGCAAAGACGCGAGATCCGCGAGCCCGTTGCACGTGTTTTCTGCCCTGATCACTCATTAGTTAACAGCGAGATCGAATGGACGGGCGAGGAGGTGGAGGAACGGAGGAACGATGGTATGGAAGTGATTCGATTGTTTAACCTTGCAGTGAATTTTCTCTTGCGTCTGCACTCCCTTTTCCTACCTTTGTCTTTGGTGCCTTCCTTTGTGTCGTTCACTTCCTTCTGCTTCTTCTTGGCGTATTTCGTTCTTTAGTTGGTTGCTTATTTAATGCTAAGTCGTTTCTTCGATTAGTTTATATTATAGTAATACTGTCATACAGGGGCGGATTTGAAGATTCGGCGTCTTTAGGCTGAGAAGCGTCTGTCGCCCTTTAAACGAAATATCAACAAATATTCTAATTTAAAAGAGGCGAGGCAATTTCAATATTAATTCAATATGGCAAGTTACATACGAGTCGTTGTTAATTCGCTACGTGAAAAAAAATGAATTGTTTTTGAAGCTGTCTCAAACCTCTATGTTTAATTTTTTTCCAATTTCTTTCGCTCAAAATTTATCACTCCCCAAAATTTTTCGTTCCTCAAAATTTATCGCTTCCCAAAATTTGCCCCTCCCCAAAAGTTTTCGTGCCCCCAAATGTATCGCTCCCTCAAATTTTCTGCTCCCCAAAATTTTTCGCACCCCAAAATTTTCCGTCCTCCAAAATTTTCCTCACTCAAAAATTTGCTGCCTCAGGCTACGCCTACTTAGCCTATACCGTTTTTGAAATGGAGCTACTTGAGATATTAAAAGATTTTCAAGAATTTCGGATCAACAAAGGTCGCTCATAATGCAAATGCTCCTATTAGTAGACGTCCGTGTATACATCAACAATAATTATTATATTTCAAAATAGTTTCCATTTTAAACGTGGGAAAGTTCAGCACAAAATATAGTCCGCCGAGAGCGTTGGCCATTTGAAAATTTACGATCCTCGGAACATGTTCCACTGTTGGAGGCAGAAATTTAGAGATCATTCGTTAGCGTTCGCCAGCGTCCTCCCTCATTTTCGGTGATCGATCATCCGTTCATCCGTACAGGGGAGGAAAAATGGAAGACAGGTGAGACGTTCCTCCAGGTTTAGTCTGTCCTCGTTTCGCCCGTTTACCTGCGCTCCCCCGTTCACGGAGCAAGTGCGCCCTGAGTTTTTCGTGAAAACTATTTGGCAAAACTCAGCGTGGCCGTGCTTCCCAGCAGGAGCCTCCGGGACTCGACGAGTAACGCAAGAAGCAGACACGCCTCGTTCCCTCTTTAACAGATCTCGCTTGCAGATATCCCGACCTGGTTAAATTCATTTTCAGGGAACTCGTGTAATTAACGTCTTCTTCCATTTGTCTTCCGACGTGGTCGTTAGGATCGTTGGAAAAACAGCTTTCTCCTCTATTGCGACTCCCTTTCTTCAACGTTCCTCTTCAACATTCTTCTTCGTGCGCGAAAAGATTTTGTAGGGATCAACGGTCTATTTAACTTCTAATAAGTAAAAGCTGAGTCACCTCTTTATTTTTTGAGATATTCGTGTGTATTTAAAAGCTCGAAAAATGAACACTTTGCAATTATACATAAAACTGTAAATATTTCGTGATATTTATATAAGTGGACTCGTTTGTTAGTTGCGCAGATTCTTATTTTTACATGTAGCAGCAAGTTTACAATTTTGCACCTGCTTTCGAAATGTGTCACCACGTCAATGACACCAATGTTATTAGATTGTGGAATAAGGTTCTAGAGAAGATTACTGAATTATTCGTTTTCTTGTCTCTAATATTTCCTTCACATCTACATTCTTCTTCAAATATCTTGAAATGCCCCACTCAACCGAATGTTCGTGTTGGACGCTGTAAATAATAACCGTGGATTACTCTCATAATTGCAGTCTCGATAAAAACGACTAAGCGAAGCCGTGTTCCTTTCGTTATTTATCGACGGCCAACATGTCATCCGACAGCACGGTGTAATTAACGTTCCAGACTAATTCGGCTCCCATTGTCGGAACGGAGCAGAGCGTCCAGGCCCAAAGATAGACAATTTCCGTGTTTTGTTGTACCTTTTCTCAGTCCGTTCCGTGGACCATGGGGGTGGAGCAACGCGGACTGACATTGACTGACGTTCAACAGACGTTTCCCATTATTTTGAATAGTAGAAAATCGACGAATCTTGGGAGCAACGCGTCGCCGATGAATACGCCGCTTCCACGAAACGATTCGGCCCCGTGAAATGTAAGACTTTCGGTCATTGTGCGCTAATATTTTCCCGGAAACTCGTGAGAGTATTTGAATGGCATGCGGAGCAGGCGATTTCTGTGCGCCATGCCACTTTCGATACTCAGGGCCTCGGGGAACGCTAATTCCCCACTAAATTCTTATTCACTTTTCATTTATGTAAATCAGTGTTTCCCAACCTTTTTTGAGTGGCGATCCCCTTTTATAATATTCAAATAACTTGCAAACCCCCCCCCCCCCCATACAAGGTAAGGTAAATTTAATAAGATAAAGAAAACACATTAAAAATAAGTATTTTAGATTAGAATTCTAACTTAATAATATTAAAAAACAAATCGTTGGGAGTCCAAGTTTAAAATCTAGTTGAAGTCAGAATTTCAATCGAAAGCAATTATATTAAATAATAAAATTATTGTTCTCACGATGATTTATGCTCATAATTATTTAAATTTGTGTACGCAATAGATATTCCTGTACCATGTAAATTTATATTAATTACCCAAAAGTGAGAGTATTTCAAGAATGATTTTCTCGTGAAGCTACAGTTACCAACACCTTTCTACTCCTTTTTATGAGTTTCATTACTCACAATCAATTAGTTTCTGGACCACGATATTCACAGAATCCCTGCAAGAAACTGTCTTTCTCACAAGTATTTCGGCATGTCGCTTTTCATTCGGGTACAAACGTTCTCATTAGACTTCAATCCCAAGTTTCCTCGACTAGAATCATTCTTACTCCCCAGGTGGGAGGGGTGGCGAATTTCTTTCAGCCGAGCCAAAAAAATCAAGGCTACTCTTTACTTCCGGGGCTGTGTGTTTGACGAAGAGTTCACAATCTAGACGGCGAATCTGCAGGAGCAGTTCGTCCGTTTTCGGCGAGGGAAACGGCAAAATTGGCTCGCTCCTTTTTCACCCCTTCGTTGCGCGGACGTGGCGGCCTGTTTTTTTTCCCGTGAAAAATAAACTCGAAGCCGCGCTTCCGTCTACGTGGAGCAGGACTCTAGGCGGTACATATATTTCTTCTATTGTCTAGCCCCGGAGTTTCCTATTGTTTCTCGAAATTTATCGCTTCACGGGAAGTTTGGCCACGCAGAAGCGGGTGCTTTCATCTTGAGCCAGCGATGGGAGGGCGGGAGAGAAAAAGAGAGAGCGCGTTAGCCGCGGCAGGACGGGAGGGGATATAGATTCAAAGCTGGGCGATAATTAGTACTTCTACAAAATTATTTATGCCCGAAATAAATCAGGGGAAAGCTTAATTGCTTCCCTCTTTGCGCGCCGTTAGAAAGCCGCGCGAGCGCGCGGCCGCCCGCTATCCGTGAGCTCGCCTCTTTTCTTCTTTTCGTTTCTTTGTGCTCGGAGCTGGAATGCCGCGAGATTCGAGTCGAAATTCACGGGTCGGGGAATTTATCGAGGCATCGACTGCACGTTCTGCGCCTCTATCTCGTACAATCTTTTCGGGGAAAAGCGCCGGACTTGGCGTTCTCTGAAAAATTCCGTATTTTTACTACTTTCATATAATACCCTAAACTCACTACAATTCAACTTATGTTAATTCATTTAACTTCTGTATCGTCGTTTAATTAACCCTGCCGGAATTTCTTAATGGCTTTCAATTTATATGATTCTCGACAGTGCGAGCAAAATACATAGTACAAATCTGATCTACCATAATCGATCTTCAGCTACGAAAAAACAACGACTGTGCTAAATTCTTTACAATCTCCCAAAGCAAAATACACATCCATATAGTCTGTAGACTAAAAAATGTAGATACTTGGCAAGAATATTTTTTCCAACAATCTACCCAAAATCAATTCCACCAACTACCCCTTATAAACCCCCCTGTGACGTCACAAAAATAAAAATAAAAAAAGGCACTGCATTGTCAACGCAATTGCGCAACAACGGGTCACGAATCAGTCCTCCCGTGACATATTTGCGAAACCACGGACCACGAAGGGTTCCGGGGGGTTGCGGAAGGGGTGGGGACAGTCAATTTACATTCCACAGGAACGATTTTATTTCGAAAACCGTACGGAAGATCAGGGTTTTGTGCCGGCAGTCCATTCGGGCAGTGACGGAGGAGAATTTCAAAAGCGTTCCTCGTCGAGGAAGGGAGCGGGGCGAGGGGGGAAGTGGATAAGGAGCCATGGAAGCTTAGGACGGCAATGCGGGGCGGCAGGGCGAGGGGAGCAAGGGGGGCGAAGGCTTTGGCAACAGGTTTCACCCCCGTGGAAAGCCGCCATCTTTCGTCCGTACGTGCTTTTCGAAAAACGTTCGCTTTTCCAGCGACGTAGAGCGGCAGGATCGTCTCGATCTCGCTCTTCACCCACTCCACCACCCCTCCCCTTTCTCTCCCTCTACTCTTTTTCTGCCCTTTGTTTCTTCCTTTTTCTCCGTCTCTCGCGGTGGATGAACGAGAGAGACTCGTTTCAGTGTTTTGCGGGAAACCGGTTTCTTTCCTACGTTAAATTACAAGACGGCTCTTCAGCTTTTCTTCCCTTCCCCTCCAATCCTCCCTCTCCATCCCCCGCCCCGCCGTTACCCCTCAGCCTGCTCGTTATTTCTCCTTCTTCCGAACTTTATAGGAGGCAACGTTTTATTTACATTGTAGCTCGGTTACTTCGAGATCGAAAGTCGCCGGGAAACAGGATCGTAAAGAAACGCGCCGGGCCTTTTAATATCGCTTCGACTTTCTTGAAATGTAATTGTCTTATTCCTCCCTCCTCTTCCCTCGTCCCTTTGGTCCGGTTTCGACGGATAATTCGCCGCGGACGCTTGAGGATTTCACGAGACGCCCAAAGCGTGGAATGTCGAGTTTGGGGCGGGAGGAGGGGGTGAAAAATAAGCATCGAGGATCTACGAGTAATTTACAGAGTCTTGTCTCCGAGTTCGATGGTCGCGTTCATTGAGAAGGTGTGTATATATGTATACGTGGAACATGAAAGAATTTCGTCACGGTAGATCGGCGCCAGGATCGTGGAATCGTGGCACTCTCATTTTCCCTCGAGATATGCATCAGGCTGGAACAAAGGTTCTGTGAGCGCTGAGTTTGGGATAGTTCGCAGTCGTATTTCAGGCGAAGAGCTCCGCGTGTCTATCTTCCTTGAAATTAATGAAGTTAACAACTTTTCTGATACTTTTATGTACATCTGCGACGAACGGAAATTTAATTGCTGCGTATAAGACAGTTATAAAAATTATAGAGTATCAATTTGTGCCACCAAAATGGAAACAAAATTTATTATGTTGACTTTGATCAGTTGTTGCATATAATAGAGAAGCTATATCATTAATCAATTACTAATCAAAATTAAAGAGAACATAACCCGACCATCTGCCTCAAACTCAAAAGTAATCCATCCCTCTAATTCCTGAAGAGTGTGAACAAATCACCCCTACCCTTCAAGTTCAAGGAGAAACTTGAATAAAGAGACCCTCGTTGCGACACCAGGACGCATCCCCGATAAAAGCAGACAGTAGTAAAAGACTAACAATTTTTTGCCGTTCCAAATACTCGTCAAGTGTGAAGACCACCCGTCCCGCTTTTTTTCGCAGCCAGCGGGGCATCGACAGAAGATGCACCCCTTTGAACGAATTTTTGGGAAAACCGAGTTGAAGGGGAAAGGAAAAAGGACAGGAGTGTGGACGAGAGGGAAAAAGAAGGAGGGGTGGCAGAGTGAATCGATGCCGACATTATGGAAGCCTCCGTTACAAGGTCGTAACTCAGCCACTTTAGAGTTTCTCGGTTCCGTGGCACGCCATTAGGCGTCCTCTTCAGAAAAATAAATCTTCCCTTCCAGGAATTCCACGTAGACGTTCGAGAACCTAGACCTGGGACCCAGTACGCATAACGAGTCGACACCCCCGCGTCGAGGGAAATGGACTCGTCCAGTAGGGGTGGCCACTACGAGTCCACCCCCCTCCTCCCTTCTCCGTTTTCCCTTCTTCGTTCGGGACGCTCGCTCTTGCTCCGGATCCACTGGTCGACTCGAGCCTGAAGCCCTGACACGTCGATCTTGTTATAGGGTAAATCAACCAGTGAATGACCGAATTGTTGAATGAGAAGCCCAGTAAATGACCGCATACTTTTATTAAGAATCGTACTTATTAATGTTTGTTTAATACGCATAACTAAAAATATGGGATATTAAACGTGCAACTACACTCCATTCATAAACATATAGTAATTTTTAAATTTATACTTGACATTTCTTTGCCTAATGGTCATTCACTGGTATGCGGTCAATTACTGGTTGGTTTACCCTACCCTCGCAACATAGTTTCTATTCTCCTAATGTGCACCAATTTTTGCGAGGATCGTGATGGAGAATTCGATTCATTGATTTAGGGAAAAGGGGTGGATTGTACATCAATTTTGATACTCGGTGCGTTGGCATTTCTGTTTCTACCTTCTCCTGGATTTGAATTTTAAAAAACTCTTGAGGAGATTTTTCTTGGACATCTGGAAAGCATCTAAAAACGCAAATATCAAAAAGGAATATTCTGCAATACTTTCCTTCCATAGATTTACTAAACAGCAGCTAGAAACGTCCACTATAAGAAACACAGGCTCCCGCTTTCACTAAAATACCCATTCACTAAATATTTACAAACTCCACAGACGAACCGTCCGAACGAATCCAGCGAGGGGACGAAACAAGAAGCTCCGCCGGCGAGTGGAAGCAACGCGAAAGGAAGCGTGGGCCTCGTCTCCAAGCCAGCCAGGGACTGGGGAAGGGGGAGAGTTAGAGCGTAATAAAAGGGAGACGAAAACGATCCAAATCCGGCTGCGTTGCTGTCATCAAAGGCATCCCGTCACGATCGCGAGTCACGCAGAAACCGAACGAATCCACGGTTAAAGGAGCCAGGAGGGAAGATGAGCGAGCGATACGGGGAAGAAAGCGCCCTGGCAATCGTCGTACTCCAGTGAACCGTTTCGCGAGGAGAATCCAAGTGGACGTCCCGACAAAAGGTAAGAGAGCCCCGACGATCTTCCGATCCGTACCGGGAAATTTGAAAAATAGTCCACCCCTCCACCCCCTCCTCTGTCGCCTTAAGCGGGCTTTCCAGCTCGGACAGGGATCACGGGGCGAATTTTCGAGCGCTACGCGCGAACCGTTTCCCGGGGACGGTCGGTGAATGGACGTGGAACGCATACAATCGGTGCATTGTAGCGTTCCTGGGAGAGAGCCGAGAAGCACGATGCACCTACGGGAATAATATTTGCTTCCGGTCGCTCGACATCCGGTCGACGTCGTAACACTCGTCCCCCGGGGGTAACTCGAGACCCAACGACAGCTTCGGGATTTTCCTCGGTTCGACTGGCTGCCTCGCGACACGGGGTGGTTGCGAGAGGGGTAGGTGGCGGTGGCGAAGAATGGATGAAAAAATTGTGGCTTTCCATTGACGGGAGAACGGCCGCAATGTGGAATCGAAAGGGGGATGAAATTATACGTTCTGGGTTTAATCGAATTGGAGAGCTCTCCACGGGGTTGGTGCGCGCGCCGCAAATTACGCGACGATGAGTTCCTTCTTTTTCCCTTTTCTTCTCCTGGGGAAGGTTGAACCCTTTTCCTACGGTTTTGTCTGGCCGACTGCGGGGTGCGACTGTTGCGTTTCCTTCTGGGTGGTTGGTGGTCGCTTTGAAGAGCGCGAATCGCCAGTAATTTTGGGGCTGGCTTGAAACTTAATCGCGCCCGGTGACTTGAATGCTGGGTCGAGCGGTGAAAGACCGCGCTTGGAGCGTGGGCTTCATTTTTCCTGCTTCAACGATTGTCGGTTTCTTTTTGTGCTTGGCTGCTGATTGATCGAGGTGCTTGAATATTTCTTTTAATTCCGGCTGGGTTCGGCGAAGTAAAGTGGGCCGATCGGAGATGCTGGGTAATCTGAAGTTTTTGCGCGCTGGGAATTTAATTAGAAATCTTGACCTAAGTCGACTATATAATAGGGTGACCTGTCCAGTGAGTGAACGCTTAAGCTGCATGTCTCTTAAAATTAGTATTCAAAAATCATTATTTAATCCCCTGAATGTTATTGCTGTAAGCGAGCTGTTTTATTAATAAAGTCAGACATTCCGGAACACAATTCTAGCAATGTTTGATAATTATAACTTTCATTAAAAGTCTGGCAGAAGATTAAATAAAAAATTGGCCAATGACCAGTGAGTGAATATAAATTTCTAATGAATGAACAAGGTTACCCCAGTGAATGAACGGGATAATAACAGGGGTTAGGTTTCCAATGTATTTAGACGATATTTTGTATAAATAATTTTTCATTCTCCAATTGCAATAATATTATTGATTTTATACTTTACTAGTCTTATAAGATCATAATCATGTAGAGCTGAAATTAATTTTCTGGCGTGGGTTAAGAGAAAACCTGTCACGAGAAAAAAAGACAGGTTAAGTTGTTCATTCATTGGTAAAGTAAGAAATGTCCGCGTTTGCCAGTGAATGAACGGTCGTGAGGACAACTGTTGAATAAACGGAATTAATACCGTACCGGATATAATTAAACGGAAAAATCGCTTTTGCGACATATCTGTAGGTCTTCAGTCTAAATTTCAATGTCAGTTTCAACGTGAAGTGAGTGTCATAGGTGTTAATTTTTCGTATTATATATGAGCAACGTTCACTCACTGGGGGGTGTTCACTCACTGGACAGGTCACCCTAGATCACTTTAGCAGAAGTGTTTAAAAAAAATTCGAATTTCGTACAACATTTCCCTCCAACATTTTAATCTATTAATAGTTTCGAACTTCGCCGCTACAATTAACTCCAGACAATCACTCGACGAACTTCGGAGAACCGAGAAGCACTTCAACCAAGCGACTCCCGCAAAAGTAAAAGTATTTCATCTGCCACCGACCTCGATCTCGCAACGCTGACGACAATTAGGCGACCTTGATTGAACGGGGCAAGCACGATTCGCGATGGGGAACGAAATGGCGAAAACGCGATCGAGGAGAGGGGGGAATGCGAGAAACGAAGAGAGAAACGGTCCGAGTAAAGGTCCATTTACCGTTGGCCGGTTGCAAAAAGCATTGATGATCCCTCCAGGCACAAAGAGCAATGATAGAGAGCAACAGATAAGTGCAATTCGAGTTGCAAAACGTTGCGGGCGCATGAGAAGGCATTACGGGCCCCCAGCTCCGCAAATTACTACGCGGGGTAATCATAATGCGATCGTAATGCAACGCGAATGACTTGATTCCGAGCCGCGAGCCTGGCCGTTGCGAGATAAGCCGCCGGTCATTACGCGAAATTAGCGATTATCGAGGGTAATTCGTAATTATTATTCGTCGTAATACAGATTCGCGGGGGCAGCGCGGGAAATAACGTTTTAAATCGCCCGAACGAGATGAAACGCGTGTATTTCGCTTTTGCTGGGAATTTCAACGAGGAAACAGGCGAGTAGCCATTATTATTCACCATGAATAAATGACAGGAACATATGTAACGCTGTATATAATGTTATTTATCCATATACACGGGGGTTGGATATATTTTTCGTATTTTAACACTATTCCTACCACGAACCGGTAAAAAAAAACCGTTTTTAAAATATCGATTAGAATTTCCTATATACAACGTAATTGAATCGCCTTTAAACTTCACGACTTTGCCTCAAATATACGTATAATACATTTTTGAATATTCACTTCTTGTTTTATTGTTTATTTTCTGAGAAAAATTTGTAGTCTGTCTTACCTAACGCGACCGGTCAAATGACGTGAAATGTGTCGGTAGGAATAGTGTTAATAAGTACTGGCGTTAGGAAAATGTTTTTAGTGGTTGCATTTTTGGCTTGAAGCTTTAGTAGTATTTTCGAATTGCTGGCATTGTTTGTAAGGGTATCGTGTTTACCCTCTTTACTGTATTCCTGAAATATTTTATTACTTTATGTCCTTGTGGAGACCAGGTTATCTCAGACCAGCAAATCCACGTGTCTATCTAATCTATCTATTTACTTAAACTCGGGAACGGGAATTGTTATTCGACAGAAAGGCATTGGGATAGGGAAATATAAAGTTAGAATAGATTATGGTGTTTTGTGTTGACATTTTTACGGGAATATCAAAGTGAAAAGTATTAAGGGGGTACAGGACATGTAAAATTGATGGTTTCTTTTGTGTTTCATTGCTTAGGTACCAAGTAATTATTGAAGATTCAAATTCGATTCTTCAAATAACTCGTGTAATTGAGCTACGTATTTCGTCCATTCAAAAACTTTCACGTTCTTTGTTAACAGCAAAATATTCAATATTAAAAACCAATTCTGTAGAAAAAATTTTCTCAGTTCATCCCGCTTGTTTCCGAGAATATTTTCGAAACGTTGACGGAAACGCCAGCTTTCGGGTGGCCCGAAAAATACGAAAAGCAGAGGGGAGCATAAGCTGCAGTCACCACGTGTTGTTTGTGGACGAATGTATTTGGACTGGTTAGTATGGTCGGTCGAAGCTGAAGAAAAGGAGACGAAGAGATCGCCCGTAAGGAAACGAGCGGGCGAAAGAATTGAAAAGAAAGAAGCGGAGACCTTGGAAGGCCCGCGTGCACCTATACAAACAGGCCCCGCTGAAAAGCAAATATTTTGTTGTGATGCAAGAATTCACAACATTAATGGGTGCCCCCTCAAAGTGCAGCGCACCGTGGCGATTAGAGCGCACAGAAAGTGAACTTCGATTTCTTCTTCTTATTCGCGCTCGTGCCTTTCACCGTACTAACAATAATAACGGCTGAATGAAAGAAAAGAGGGGCGTGAAGCGACTATAAAAAACAGACGGAGAATTGCTGAGACGAGCTCTGAAAATTAGATCAAAAGAAGGTCTTCTATTTCCCAAAATTGTACGAAGCCTGAAAATATTGTGCTTAAGGATTTTGGGAGTATTCTACAATAGCGATCAATCTATGAATTAGGTAAACAACCTACTTTGGGGTAACGGGGAAATGAACGAGGTAGAAATTGAGTGAGTTAACAATAGTTTACGCGAGTTGTCTGTATTTTGTTTATAAGAGGAAAGGGGTTCTTTGAAATAAGTATAATATTTTTCGTATCCTCATTGTGACGAACATCGACTAAGTTTTGCTATTGGCGCGGCCCGAACGACGACGAAGAGCTGTTGCAGTGCTTGCAATACGCGACAATAGATTTAACGTAGTAAAACCACCCTCGTCGTCGTTTCTCGCCACCCGCGTCGCGGCGCCTGAATTCAGTTCGAAAACGTCCAAGTTTCCTTAGAAAATTGCACCTTTCAGGTGACAACCAGAGACGATAAATTTCCACCGTGTCGCCGATCGACTTCCTTGAAAAGACCTTTCCTTACATGCATCGACGAGACGTATACTCGAATATTAATCGTGGGGGTTCAAACGCATCACCAGTGATCCCATTCACCTGATAATTTCTCTTCTCTAAAATAATAAAATTAAGTAGTTCTATATTCATGCTATTTTTATACAAAATCCTCTTTGAAAAATTGGATGATTCTGAAAATTATTTTAGAAATTAAAAATTGATTGCAATGTTTATCAGACATTTCGATAGATTTAGTATATTTTAGAGTTACCCTGAAGTAATCATATCCACGCAGTTCCACATTTTTTCTCGTTCGTTTAAGGCCTCAGAATTTTTTCTGGAAAGGAATTTTGCGATCTTGTAACGATCTCGTTATACGAGTTTCACGAGAGAAAGTGAGCTGGAAAAATAAAAATTTCAAACGCATAGCCAGAGACGAGTTCCGTGTGGTGGAGCTTCTGGGGAATTGTAAAAGATGACAAAGCTCGATACAGTCTAATCGACCGAGAAATGCCCCTATGGTACGAACAGGTTCGGAATATTCATTAGACGGTCGAACCGATTTGAAGGCGATTTAATTACGGACCTCCGTGGCTTTAATTAATTTGGCCGATGGTTCGACGACGATTAAAGCTACGTCGCTTTGTAACACGCATTTCTAAAGGGGTCTGAGAGATAGTTTTGCACTGTACAAAGGCGTTTATAATTGTTTTGGATGTATATGTAGATAGTGATTTTCTTTTTCTATGCAGGTCTCTTTAAATTCATTTCTAACGACGGAAAATTTCACAAAGAGATTCAGTAGTCAATTTTTACAATCAGTGATACCTAAGTGCTGTTTGAAAAGTTTTTTTGAAACCATCGTAGAAAAACTGTTTACTTTTAATATTCTTCGTAAGTTACTTCAGCCTCGTTATCCATTTAAAAGTTTTACAAAAGGAGGCAAAGTGATTGAATCAAAGTACAGTGGCTCTTAAAAATATTCGGACACCCTTTAAAATCGCATAACTTTTTTCAAATTCATCCAAACGACTTGAGTTTTTTTGAGAAGCTAGAGGGATTAGTTTGCTAAACGATATGATTCGTCGTTTTGAAAAAAATGCACTTGGTCGGAGTAGCAAAAAAAAAATAGTAAAGGGCGTTTTTTAAACTTTTTTTGTGAACCCTTAATGAAAATTCAAAAAACCCGTTTGTAGATTTAAGTAAGTTATATATGTGTCTAAAATTTCATCAAAATCGGTTAACGTTGCTCTGAGCTACACACGTTTCAAGATCGCAGAATAAGGTCGAAAATCGCTGATTTATTTTTATTCTGCGATCTTGAAACGTGTGTAGCTCAGAGCAACGTTAACCGATTTTGATGAAATTTTAGACACGTATATAACTTACTTAAATCTACAAACGGGTTTTTTGAATTTTCATTAAGGGTTCACAAAAAAAAGTTTAAAAAACGCTCTTTACTATTTTTTTTTGCTACTCCGACCAAGTGCATTTTTTTCAAAACGACGAATCATATCATTTAGCAAACTAATCCTTCTAGCTTCTCAAAAAAACTCAAGTCGTTTGGATTAATTTTAAAAAAGTTATGCGATTTTAAAGGGTGTCCGAATATTTTTAAGAGCCACTGTATTTGCCAACTCCATTCCAGCCATCTACATCTATGATTCGTCACCAAACTTTCTTAACTTATGTACCCTCTCCAATCACCATTCACCTTCGAAAGCTTACATAAACTACTTTTTCCCTTCTATCTCCTTGGTACGCACAAAAACCTTGCTATTAATTCCCAGACATTCCTTCATTCAGCCGATACACTGTACACATAATTTGCAAACACTTTCCCATCTCAATCTTTAATTAAAAAAATCCTACAATCAAATTCATCATCGTAGAGAAATTCAAAATTAACAACTCACGCGATATTCATCACAAGACACAAAAAATAGGAAAACAGTGTTTCGTAGAAATCGTATCGCCAAAATTGCAGGCAGAGTTCAGCCAATTTTCAAGCGCCTCTTAATTCAATGAAACGGCACAGAATGGCCGTGTAGCAAAGCGGCGACTAACTTGCCGAAATGATTCTGTTCCCATGGGGAGCCGGCTCGTTTAACAAAGCAGGACTTATTCGGTTTACTGCATGCGTAATAAATGCACCGGGGGTGCCGGGTGCAACCTGTTGCCGGTACACCGGTGTAAAGATGTCGTAAATGCGCGGGTAATAACGCGAAATGCGCGTGGCGGAGTGTCGTTAACAGTTTAAGCACAGCGTCTAACGCGACGCTTGCACGGTTACGAGCATTACCATTTTTATCACACCACCTCTTCCCGGCGATGTTTGCTGAAACGGGACTGTCGATTACATTCGAATTGCCGCGAATGTTGGGGCTCGATGGAGTTATTAACGCGTTCCATCGGGGGATGAAGGAGGAACTCGTTTGAACGTCTCTCCTTTAACGTCCCCCTCAACCCCTCGTGTGTTTCTTTTCGAAACTCGAAAAGTTGGAATGAGTTTACGACGGAAGTGATGATGATTAAAGATATTGAGGTATGTTTATGGCTGGGAAGTAATGAAAATGGGGTAAAGCAGACGCGTGGAATGCTGGGGGAGTTATTGGGATGAATGGGGAAAGAGGGTTTTGATGTAGAGTGATGAAAATATTTACAGCTTGTGTGGCTAAAGCTCTGGGCGAGGTAAGCGAGTAATATTTGTGTAGGGAAATGCAAAGTGACGTTGGAAATTGGTATGCTGGAAATTTGTAATAAATATAGATGATTATTCATGTGAAATTACTCGGATGAATAAGTAATAAGCTCGTAGACTCTAATAGACATTTAATAAAAATTCTGAGGTACTGAATTCAAGTTTAATCAGATTGAATTAAATATACAACAGCGTAACTAACCCTCATTTACTCTCAAATTTGATTAATCTACAACCTCCACTAATACTTCTACACCATTCACAAGTATTTTATTTCGCTAATGCATCAAATTCCGAAGTTGTCCGCAGCTTCTATAATTATAATTTACAGAAACGACTTCAACAAAGGCTCCGTGAATCGTCACGACGAGATCTTCAGAATTTCGGGTAGTCATACTGAGATTTTAATCGCCGTTGGCTACGACTGACTCAGTGAGATGGAACTCGGCCGGAGGGACGTGAGATCACGCGGGAACACACGTTGCATGCTAGCATTCCGAAAATCCGACGTGGGGATACTCTCACGACGCTCCATGATTCGACTAACAATTAAGCACGTCGCAGCATATAACTATATCCCAGTTTAGTTACAGAAAATACACCAAATCTAGCAACCACGTGGTCACCCGCTTACGTCACTAAGTAGCATCAGAATGTACCCCGAACTAGAGCTATTCGAGTACTCGAATATTCGAGTAGCTCGAAATTCGAGTCGAGCCGGGACTCGGTTTCCGAGCCGAGCCGAGTACTCGAATGAAGCGAGCGGCTGGAAACAATCGGGTGGCTCGAACGATCCACATGTTTCGTTCGTCAATCGCTACCTTCACTATGCAATCTACTCGCATTTTAATCGAGTCGCTCGCTTTTTAATCGAGCCGCTCGGTTCTTTCGAGCGCTCGGCTCGGATCGGTTATTCGAACCGAGTATATCCCGGCTCGCTTGTTCCGAGTACTCGAACAGCTCTACCCCGAACCATCGCCCCATGAATCCACGTCAACAAAGTACATAAGTACTGTTTTCCACGCCTACCAGCAGCTACCACGCGTCGCCAAAAATATTTTCGCTCGTTCACCGACCACGGCCGTGGGACCCTCGACCGCGCGATATCACAGACTCCATTTCGTTCCTCCTCCCAGGCGTCATAAAGTGAAATTTAGAGTTACGATAAAATCGCTGCCAGGAATAATCCAGCTGAGGGTAGGAACTCTTGCGAGCCGGCCGGTGGAAGTTCATCGGAGCGGCGATAAATGCACGAATTGTTGTCAATCCCGTGGATGCAGACGGAGGCAGGGAGGCAGGAAGAAGAAGACGAGGAGCAGGATGAAGAACAAGAGATGGTGCAGAGGGGCGCGAGGGGATGAGCACGGAACGAAGACGAAGATCAAGCAGAAGAGGAGTAATCTTAAAAAGGTGCCGCGCGTGCACGCGGGGGGGAGGGACGCATTATATATGCGATCAAAGAGGGCAAGAGACGCGAGTACACGAGAACATGCGGGACAATGCCTGTCACCTCATTCACGTCAAGTGAGCTCGAGGACTACCAACTTCAGCCCCGTCGTCTCGTAGTGGCAGAAGAAGAGCCCCGGTCGGGAGGGGATCAAATTGCATCTCGATTCGTGCATCGACTTCTCCTTTTTAACGCTCGCCACGTCTTCTTCTTGTTCCCCCCGCGTTGCTTCTACCCCTGTGCTACCTTGTTCTTCGTCTTCCCTCTGCCTTTTTCGGCTGGCTACCGTACGCCGTGATCCTTGCTGCTATTGCGCGAACTCGATGGCACAGTGGTGTTGAAGCTGGTCAGCCGTAGAAATCGAGCGAAGTCGACGCGAAAAGCGAGATTCTCGTAGGGGCGATGAGGCGAAGTCGCGGTAGTCGCGGTCGCCTCAACTTCCACCGTTTCCGGTAGAACGGGCAGGGATGACGGGATCGCGGCGTCTACTGGGTTGAGATCGAGTCTTCGAGGCGATCGGGATTGAAGGAGGGTCGCATCGTTGTGAATGAGGATTCATCGGCGGGGAGGATCTTGGGAACGCTGGGTTTTTTTTTTAAATGTGTTTATTTAGCCAAAAGTGTAAGTACATAACGTTCATATAACAACGGGTATAAACACAGCCGAATAAGGCACCTTGTCAAAAATAACAAATATGGGGTAGGCAACAGTCTCGAGAGAGCGCTCGTGTCTAGGCTATATAGGAACTATATTTGCTTATGATACTTTGTACTGTTTTTTGACCCTGCATAACCGGTGGCAGAAAAGTAAGAAAAAAAATAACGAGTAATTTCCTGGAAAACTCGGCTACAAAACCAGGAATAACACTTTGGTAAATAGCGACTAAACCAGAGTCTTAATCTACTTAATTCTAACCTAACCTAATTTAATCTAGTTATATGTACAAGTATATACAGGATTGGGAACGCTGAGTTGGGGGAGAGGGTAGGCAATTATTGTAGTGCAACATACATTTTGGTAATGTTACGATCTAGTAGTAGGAATTCTGGTGAAAGTACATGTACCTACCTACAGAGTTTTTGTGAATTCATGGCACAAGATAAATGCAAAAGTACTGCTGCACATGGATCCAATAACGAAATGTTTTTGAATTGTGAAATAAAATGTGTCTGACAAATTTTATTAGAATGAATGAGGAGATGTATTTATTTCACTGTGGAATTGGATATTTTTTCTTATTTTTAGAAATGTTGATTCCAAACTATTTCATAATAATTTAAAAGCAAAACCGTGGCAAAAACGTTGAAGAATCTGGGGACGTAGATTTTTTAAATTCTGCTCTTCGAGCCACAAAAATCTTTTCCAAAAGCGAGACTAGCATCGGGGCGAAAGTGCAGTCGATCGCATTCAACAGCGACGGCGAGGTCCCACCCCCGAGAGGCATAATTCCCTTATTCCCCCATTCCTCCATTCCGGTTTACCGGAATTCCAAAGATTTGCCAGTTTCACGTACCGAGGCTCCGCCACGAAATTCGATTTTTCCCCCCCTCGTTTCCTTCCCTCCCTTGCTTTTGAACATTTCTTTCTCGTTCCACAGGCAGGTGCAGAACACGCCATAAATTGAAACGCTTCCTCGAAACGCATTTCTGTTCCTGCCTCCCTCTGTACCAACTTGCGTAATGCGTTGTGTCAGAATTTTTTACACCGAGATTAAATCTCCGTGGAAAATTACAAATTGGGGTATTACGCGGGAAATATATAATAATACGACCTATTTTTCTAATAGGTATAAATACTTTGAACATTCTTACACCAGCGACCTTGGTCATTAAAAACAATTCTATAGTCTTAAGAATTTTTAAAATACTTTTATGACTTTCACAAATTAATTTTGATATTGATAATAATCTGGTTTGGGAAGAGAAATAATGATCTATACACACATGCTGTAGGTATTTAAATAACGAAGCCTGTACAGTACTTACTCCAATAATTAATGTCCTCCATATTTTCGTTCGCACCATTCAATTGGCGTTCTTTATTACGCTTGCTCTTTTTCTTCAAATATTCGTGGAATAATTTTAACGCGACCAGTGACTTTCATCTGCCCCAAAGGCATCTCTCATCGCGGCTGAATTAGATTTCGATTATCTCTCCTCGATTCTCGTTCCGTTCACCTTGCGCTCCTTCTTTCTTCTCGGGACGAGTCCGAAACACGTTCCTGGAACGCCTATTCATCGTGCCGGATTTTTCGACGATCCAAAAGCAAACAAGAACGCGAATCCTCCAATCAGCGCCGATTCAGATTTCCAGTTCGTGGTGGCCCCGAAGGCTGCTGGCCATTGCTTTTCCACCCGGTCATCTTCCCCGCTGGCCGGTTCATTAATAAAGACATCGGTGCGATTTAAGCGGCGGGCTCACGAAAATCCCTCCTCCCCCTCGAGAACTGGATTTCTGGCCAAGTGAAAGTGAAACGGCGTCTCTCTCGTGCGGATAGGAGAGGAAAACAGGGGCTTTTGGGCGCTGCTCGCCGGGAGTGAAAGCTATCGGGATCGAAATAGACGAAGCCTGCTTTCCCCGCGGTGTGCACGGTTCGGTGATCCAATTCTCGCTCCGAAAATTGTTTCTCGACCATGGGATTAATTCTTGGACGAGCCCGTGACTCTCGAGTTATTCATCTGCGAAGCAGAATCTTCGATTTTCTGTCATGTATGTTTGATAGACCACAAATGTTGTTTAGAAGTTTATCTAGGATTGATTACTTCATACCTGATATGATTCTTCTAATTCTGTACCTTCAAATCAATTTGGCGTTGGCAATTAGCGCTCGCTGTTTAATGGAAAATAATTTTTACACGAATAAAATAAGTCCAAGGGTTTGACTTTTTATTGAATTTTGTCTACTGGTCGGCTTCTGAGGAATATTATTAGCATAGTAGAAGTAAATCTTCTTCATTGATCCTTTCAAGACCACCTCTCAGACATCTCCGAATTAAACCTTATCACATCACCTTAAACCTTATCACATCTCAAATATAAATCACCAATTCTCTCCCCACATCGCGCTAAGTATTCGATAAGCCCAAATTCATCCCATAACTCACTCTCACAAAGATCACAAAATTTCAATACCAAGCCCTCCCACCCAAAAATCATACCTACTGACCCGATATCCTCTCTCTGCCTCCAATATCCCCAACTCCAAACCGACCATTCACAAAAATAACCCACCCACCAAATGCAACCAACAATTTTCCACCAACTTCTCTACACTACCCCATTGCTATTTACTTAACCAAAATCCGAACCCATATCGACGAAAAACAAATGGCGCTACGCGAGTCCGTCGAATTCCACCGGGTCCCAGCAGCGATCGGTAACTCCCTGTATAACGTCATATACCGCGTGGCGCAAAAAAGGAAGCGCACAAGCGACGAAAACTGGTTTCGCTCTCTGAGTCACCGTCTATAATGACGGGACGGCTGGAACGCGCTGCAGGCTCCGCTCGTTGGTTGAAAAATTTTTCGTGGCCGGATCGGCGGTGGGCCACGGGAGGTGGGGGTGCACGGGAACACGGGGAAACACGGGCTAATAACGCGGCCGCGTTTCCGGTCGTTAAAGTGCCGAAGCCTGTCAGCCTGGCCAGAGAGAGACGTATACCCGTTTCGCGCAATTACAGTCTCAATATCGAGCCCGATCTACATCGGTAGTGAGAACGGGGTGGTTTTTCTTGCATGAAATTGCCATGATTACGATTCGATGAATGGGTAAGCCTCCATGATTCTATTTCTGTCCTATATTCTCTGGTGATGAGGATATGATGATTTTAATCTAGTCTTTTAATGATAATTATTTCACAAATGTTTCCCAAAGTCATCTTATCATGGAATTCTTAATCATTTTGTTTTTATGCTCGGATATCTTAAATCTGAAGAACATTACAAAATAAAACCATGGGCTATGGACGCTACGTTTCCACTGTGCTGATAATCATTCGCAATCAGTCAGGTGTTCTCTCGCGTCCGGCGTGTAGCGGATTTTAAATAGACGTTGTGGGTAATTGGTGGAATTGGAAGGCGAACGGGTCGGCGATTTATCTCCGAGGAGTCGGGGCAAGAAACGTCTATTCAAGTGCAATATTCATTTCAGAGGGTAACGGTGAATCATCCCGATGTCAGAGTCCCCAGGTAACTGGATACCGGACGAAACTTGTTCGAATTACTCTGGGAAATGAGCGACTCGTCGAATGGAGGAGCCCGATCTTCCGACGAAACGAGCGAGTTCGAGTTTCACGTCTATTGGCGCGCGCTCGCCTCTCCTATCCATCGACTTTTCTTTTATGCGCATTCTCTATTTTCTGAATGGCACCCGTTACCGCTGGCAACGATAGGATCTCGGTCCCACATCGTGGGAGTGGGCCGAGACCGAACAGCACGGGAAAGGTACCGTTACCCTTCCGCAACCCTTCCTCAGCTCTCTTTTTCGGAGCCATCAACCCTCACAGCGCTTCAGCAGGATTTTAGAGAGTAGGGGGATCGAGCACTTCCGCGAACGATTCTGCGGATAGATCGCGAAATAATTACACGGTTGTCTGTCGTGAATGTGGGCATGGGATGTGTTGTTGACGTTTCGTTCGTGACTCGGAGATATTCGATGCAGTGAACTTTTGGGGTTGGGAAGTAAAGAGTGACCCAAGAAATACTCGCTTTTTGGACTCACGATTTTGGAACTGATTTTCATGCGAAATGATACCTTACGATGAGACATCAATCTCACGAAATTTTCAAGTTGAGGTGACAGTTTCTGAGATATGGGAGGTCAAAGAAATGAAAATTCATTAACGCGTCAGTCCATACGCTTCGATGTACGAACTTTTATGTCAGTTCGATAATTTAAACAATTATTTTCAGGGGTTTTGCTGACTGCTAACAATGAATTTGAACTTAGATTTTCAAAATTCACAGAAAAAATCCAGAAATATAAATGACTGTGTAGTGTGTGCTTTTTTTAATATATCAAAATTCACAATGGTTGAATCAATATGGTGGACGATATATTAAAAAAAATCACCCACTACACAGACATTTATATTTCTTGATTTTGATTTTTTGTTTATGAATTTGGAAAATCTAAGTTCAAATTCGTTGTTAGCAGTCAGCAAACCCTCTAGAAGTAATTGTTTAAATTATCGGAGTGACATAGAAGTTCGTACATCGAAGCACATGGGCTGACGCGTTATAGAATTTTCACTCCTTTGACCTCCCACATCTCAGAAACTACTTGTCACCTCAACTTCAAAATTATTTGTGATTGATGTCTCATCATAAGATATCATTTGGCACAAAATTCAGTTCCAAAATCGTGGGACCAAAAAGAGGCTAAAAAGGGCTCATTTTTGGGTCACTCTTTAGCAATGGGTACAGTATTTTTAGTTTCTTAATACCTACCTATTAGGTGAGGTAGAATTAAAACAGCTATTGGTAAGCCATTGCTTTTCGAAAACTATGGAAATGTTAAAATTATACTTCACCCGAGCTTCGTTAAAACGAGGAAAGACAAGAAAGATCACCCTAAGATTTCTGAAGTGTCTTCATTTGGAACGATATATCCACGTCAATTAAAATTGAAAACCCTGTAATTTTAATTCGATCTTACTAATTAACAATTCAACCAGAATCGTTTCATTGATCCAAGGAATCATTAAATACTTGATCTACCTCACTCTTTCCTGAGGTGCAGTAGCATTAATATAAATTCAAATGGCGATTCCAAGTACCACGCACTCAGTTGTAAATACATCCCTTAAACCTTAAGCGAAACTCGAAGTTAAGCAGCCGTAAAACTAAGTGTGCAACCGTTTAACAGGGCGTGCACTGCTATTACGAGAAACCTCGAGTCGAAATATTATGAAGGCCCAATTAACAGAATTACAAGTAATTGAAAGCAGAACCAGTTTTAGATTCCATATCGCCGCGCTAATTGCGGTTGCAAGCGTATCGAAGTATGTACACATAAACACACTGGTCTCTTTCCAGCCTTCTGCTTATCTCATTACACGAGTAATGAAAACAATTTCAAGAGAAACTAATAACATCGCTAATAACACTGGACTAATTGTATTAATGCTCGCCACTTGGACGTTTCAAACAATTTCATGGCTCCCTGAAAAACAAGAAATACGGAGAAACTGCTTCCGAACGTCCATACTCACCTACAGTAGGGTAGATGTACCATTTGTGGCCACTGCACCATTTGTGGCCACTTTCTTATTTATTCCGATATATTAAGTATTCTTAGTTCACTTTCATTACAATGAATTAAGCTGTCTAAGGATGGGTTGTTGGCATCATTTCTACTGTTTTGTTGTCCCGTTTTATATAATAATCATACCTGGCCACAAATGGTGCAAAACAGTCCGGCACGATAATATAATGATTTTTTAAATAATTCTGTTTAAAACATTGTTCAACGTAGAATATTTCAATTATCTGTAGATTTTGGATTACACTGATATATTCTTTATTTTTGTGTACGTATTCTTTTGTAAGTTATGTATCTGTGAATGGTACGGAAATCCTTAAAGTGGCCACAAATGGTACATCTACCCTATCCCTCCCTTTCGTCCACGTTCTAATTTCATATGATAATTACACGTTAGCCAGAAAGCTATTTGATATTCGAATAGACACAGGGGTCGCGATTTCTCGCTGTCAAGGATCCATCAAACATCGTGCCAGACCTGTCGCGTGATTAAAGGAACCCTCGTCAGGCCTCCTACGATTTGTAGGCAGAATATCGAAGGGAATCCCCCTTCGCCGTAATTTCATTTTCGAGATGCAACAACAGCCCTGTCCAGCGGTTTACGTCGTCGCCAGAAAACCGCCTAAGCTGGGACATTAAGGGTACGATGCACCTGAGGGAAAATTATCGATAATGGCGGGCGGTCGTTTTCTCTCATTCATTACGTGGTATCGTGACGATAATAACAGCATGGCGGGACGGTAATAGGCGATAGCAGGACGTCAGGATGTTTATCCGTCGAGGACGTAACAGTCCATGCAACTATTCATTTAGCAACAATTAAACGATACACGTGTATGTACACCGTGCGCGTATACGCGCGAGCCTCTGGCCCTGTCTTTCGTTTATGAATATTAATCATTGTTATTCTCAGTTACTTTGTAACCTCATACGTCAGTTGCCTGTCATGGTAATTACGAAATATTGGCTGACACGTATAATTTAGTCGCTCGGCCGATGTACCGTCGCGCGGGTAGTCATTAAGAAGATTTTGTTACGAATCGAGGCGAATTGCAACCTGTAACGGCGTGAACCTGCAGATTTTCGCGTTTTTTCTTACACTTCTTCGGTCGGAAAGAAACATCACCCGCGGTAGGGTGTTTCATAACTGGGTGCAGGGGAATTGTTACGGGTGCAGGTATTACGGTGTTACGTGTAAGTAGGTTACTGAGAAGTTACAGTGTGTTGTTGATTTCAATTATGTACATACCTTTTGGTGAACCTGCAATCAAAGTGGATTATGCTAATGCGCAATGTTTACACAGATATTTAAGGTAAAAGGAAGTGAAACATATTATCCTGTATTATGTGGTATCATTTATGATATCATTCAGAGGACTCATACATATTTCGTGTTCGACTTAGTGTCCTTATTTTACATGCTCTGCAATTAGTGATCCATTAATGATTATTACTGCGCAGGGATAATTCCCCTTTTTGAATTACAGTTTACTCGAATTCACTGGGAAGTATTAAAATTAATAACGGTTAATATTGACCGGGTAATTTTAGCTAGAAAATTCGTAAACTATATGGAACGACGGGATAATCAAGGTTTACGATGATTTTAAAGAATTTCATGCTGAGAAGTTGAAAAATGGCGCGCACGGAGGAGTCGATATCCTCGTCGTTAAATTCGACTTCGTCTTCCATCGTAAAGCGTTTCTCAGGTAAGAACAAGACAAACGAGGATCTTTACCGAGAAATCGTGCGAACGTTTCTGCAGCGACGGCATAAACACGTCGTTACGGATTACAAGGAGGAACCGATTTCATGAGTATCCTGCCTAATCGTGGGGTGTTCCTCGTGATTCATGAATAAAATATACGGGCGCCGGCCACTCGACTACGAGTACCCGGGCTAAGTGCCCTTCTAGGAGAACACTATTAACTGATACATCATAAACTGCCGTTTATGGCGTCACCAGCGTGCTATTCACGAGACAGCACGGCGGGACAATCGTGTAATATTTAGCACGCTAATGAATTCATCTAACGAAGCCTCCTAAGTACGAATATTTCTGACAATTGTGAGTGTCTACAGCTGTTTATCAAGACTCTTCACAATACTATTTAATCTAAAATAGAAACCATACATAAATATAGCAGTTAAAGCAAAAGTATTATTCGAATTCATACGATTTTTGAATTACAATATCTTTTCTATAAACTATATCTACTCCAGACAATACATAGCCTAACCTGCTTCCAGCTTTAAAAAGGCCACATCCACTTTTACCCAGGAAATTCTATACTCTATACTCTGCAGCTTTCAATGCCATTCATGCCCTCAACAATTTCCACGATGTCTGCACGATTCAAACCAGTTCGAAGCACTTGTGCTTTCAATCCTTAAGTTTACTTCCCGCGATCTTAGCACTCTGTATTCTGCGCCTGCTGGACAAATGGTCGTCGAAGAAAATACCAGGCCTCCCCCGGTTCGACGTTGGGAAATATTTATTATTTGCACCTTTAGCGCGACGTCGAAATTCCCCCCTGAATAGTCGACGATCTCCTCCTCTGACACGCTGAACGCAATTACACGCGGTTGACGCGTTATCGCGGGTAACGACTACATTAAGAAACTATCGATTGCTGCGAGCCAACGTTACGATGCAACTTTGTTGCCCGCCACGCACAATGCTGCTAGCAAGGCGTACGTACAAGTCGCCGAGATTGCCGATCACGACGCACGAGTGTCGAGCGCCGCGGGGGAAAACGATGTTACCATAATGACTGTAATATTATGACACCGTGGCAGGATCGTGTTTATCAGAGATCTGCAGTCGCGCCTGCTAAACGAGCGCAATGGAATCGCTGGATCTCGGCCGCGATATAACCATTGCGTCGCGATTTAATCTGTGTAAACCAATTTAAGCGACCCCTTCCCCCCGCGATCTTAGTAATTAGCAGGTTCATCCTGCGACGACGGGGCTTCTTCGTTTTGCTCGATCATCGGCCGAACCTTTTTCCCCCCTCGGTTTTTCTCACCTAGAAGGGGAGACGTTGAATTTACTCGTCGAGTGAATCTAATCTACTGTTTGCGGCGACGCGTGTTTGCGTTGATAAACTCCCGTGATAATGTTTGTCATTATCGTTATCGAGCGGAGAGGCCGAAAGCGCGGCTGAAACTTTAATGCACCTCGCCCGTTTGCCGAGTGGATTATCCTGTCGAGCGTGGAGCACGGCGGAGAACGATAGCCGGCAAATATTGCAATTACACCGAGCTTAAGTGGTTTCCCGTGGAACTTTTCCTGCGAGCCGTGAGACCAGCAGCGTGTATCTAAGACAGTGTCTTAGATATCGTTTACTAGTACTACTTGACTGAGTACATACCCAGAGAATTTTCAAACTAGAGATCCTCCTAGACGAAACTTATTTACATCCGCAATCGTAATCGCTAACTCGGTTGCACCACTCGTCGCGAAACCCTCTTTGCGTGTCCTACCAAAAACGTTCTAAATCCGGAAGCAGATCCTCCAAAAATACGCAGGTTCCCCGACCGTAGTCGCGTTCCACCTGCGTATCCCGATTTTCGCGTGCAGAAGCCTCCCTGTTCGTTGTTGAGACGGCAGGAAAGGTGGAGAAGTCTCCCCGTGGCACGCGTCGGCCACGTATTTCAATAATAGCAGGAATTAAAGTCCACAGGGAGATAGGGGGAGGGTTGCTTCGGCGGCCACGTTCCGTTTTCTTTTCCCTGTCCGACCCACATGCCCCTTTTTTCCGTCTCGCCTTCTCCGCCGCGTGTTCTTCGGCCCGTTTCCCCTACTCTTTCTGGGCCCACAATCGGGCTGTAACGCGTGCCCGTGGACCCGTGTCCGGGGCCCATCGCGACACCTTTTGCCTCACTTTCTTGCGGACATCACGCATTCCCATTCTTCTCCTTCTTCCTCGCCTCCGCTCGCCCTCCTTTCAGCGGCCATCTCGTGCCGCGAGGATCCAGCCAGGTAGCGCTGGTCTAGCATCCTGATTATGCTTACGGACGATCCTGAACATCCTGGTTAAGCTACCACCTACCCAGACGCCGGGGCTCGCTGTTTCGATTTACCCCAGGTAGGCGTCAGACTTTTATTGCGACAGGTTGGCCCATTGATCTGCTTCCCCCGGCGCGTTCTCTTTTTTTTATTCCTCTTTTGGTTAGCAGTCCTCTTTTTTTGCCCGCTCCCTATTTTGCTGGGGTATGGACGTTGACTACCGTGTCACCGGGACGTCATATCGCGGAGCTGAGCACCGTGCTACCTCTCGGCGCCTCCCTCGACGGCTTTATCCTGTGACCCTCGGCTTGGAATCCTTCGAGGTCGACCCAAACGGCGGAGCAAGTTTATCGCAACAGGTTGCATCGACCCCGTCTATTGACCCTGGTAATTCGAACTCTGATCGACTTGAGAGTTGAGAGCAATAACGCTGTGGCTCGTGGCGTGCGGCTTGCTTGTTGAGCTGACGCGCGGTTCGGCGACGACAGGGTGACTTGTCCTTTGCAAGTGGACGTTCAAGTGGCTTTGGATTAAGTTCATGATGCAACTGGTATTTATTTAGATCATTCGAATCGAACGAGCGGGGCTTGATAGTTGGTGAGGTTGGAAGGTATTGTGTATCTGTGAAGTGATTGTCTCTGGGAATTCTTATTTATGGGAGTTTGTAGGGAATTTAAGTTGCTAACTGGGAATAATTAGGTATCTCGTCTGGGAAATGCTTCGTATTGGGGGTTTAATAATTAGTAAATGTAGGATTAGACCATGTGTCGCATTCACTCTGCGTAGAATGAACCATAAAAAATTTCAAAGAAGTAAAAAAATTACGCCAAGTACATAAAAAAATCGGGGACGGAAAAGAGTATTATAAAATAAATCATAAAAAATAGAAGATAATAATAATTACAATATAAAGAAATATGTGAAATCAAAATGAGCTGCAAGTATATGAGGGTGTTTTGTAATAATCACGAACATTTTAATAATGTGAAGATAAAATTTAACATCTAGACATTTGCCTAGATGTCCGCGACCTGGAAGTGAAATACTTAGCGTGGCCAGGCAAAGTATTCTCAGATCATCAATACCCATACCTCCCCCCGCCTGCTTTCAGATACTTTGTCCATTTAAAACTCAAACGATATGAGTACATTTTCATTATATTGCATTTTAAAATAATTGTAAGATCATTCATCGATATCGATACTTTTCCCCTCAAAAACTGCTACCATGTATGAATTATATCTTTTCCAGGAAAATGTTCATCTACATTTTCAAATATAATAAAAATATTTCTAGTCCAGAAATAATTCAAGAACCCTGAAAAACTGCTACCATGTATGAATTATTTCTCTTCCAGGAAAATGTTCATCTACATTTTCAAATATAATAAAATATTTCTAGTCCAGAAATAATTCAAGAACCCTCAAAATCTACTACCATGTATGAATTATTTCTCTTCCAGGAAAATGTTCTCTGACAAAGTTCCACGAAATAAACTCAATAATGATCTCCCACATTGGAACAGATACGAGACTCGTTCGTTCATTTCCCTCGCCCATCAAAGAAACGCTAAAGAAAAATGATCATTTCCCGATAATTAAGGTCGATCAATTACCTCGAAGATTTGTGTCTCAGGCGCCTTATTCTTATCACATCCCTGTAATGACTCCGAAATTCGCGTCATAATCCGCGAACGGGGGCCGTGTATGTGTACGTGCACACCGCGGGAGTTCCCTGGCGGAAGAAAAATTGAACGGGCGCCACGGAGCGTGTTCCTGGAATTGAATCAAACAAGTGTTACCACCCTCTTCGCCTATAATATATCTTCTAACATTCTGCAGAGGGACCGAGACGGATAGCTCCTGGCCTGTTCCAGGATATACCTGATCCCCACGCAGAGATCTACGTCCGTCTCGGGATTTTCTTTTTTGCGTCCACCGTTGCACGCCCTCGGGACCGAAATTGATGTTTGTACTCCTAAAAATCGCCGAGATACGCTGTTCCACTCCCTTCTCCATGTCGCCGCTACGGGGGTGTTAAAAATGATTCCGTGAGAAAACGTGATACTGCTCGAATCGAGTTGAATGATGTACAAAATTTGGGCGCTGAGTAACTGTGTTGTGAAGGATATGGGTACGAGCTGCTGCAGATTGAACGTTCGTATTCCTTCAATTCTCCGTAATTACCAGTTTGATGGTCTCAATCACGTATGCGTGATTTCACGGCTTCAATCTATTGAATACAAGAATATGAGAATTTAATTGAGCTGGGAATCTAGAAGCAACCTAGGGAATTCTAGAGCTGAGAGAAATTTGAAAAAGATGGATCCATTTTTCCAAAACATATAGTCTTCGACTGGTTTACTTTATCGAATCAAGTGCCAATGAAATGCTTCGGAAGCATTATTATTATTATTATTAAGCGACTTTATTGCACAACACAAGCAGAAAACAACAAACAGAAAGTAACAACGACAGAAGCAACGGCGAAGTTCAGTCTGAGACTGTTTTTCAAATAGTATGCTCTTCAAATTTGAATCAAGGTGTATTAAATCATTTGGATGATAATATGTACAGACCATCTTCATTCCACATCGGGCCAACCTCACCTTCAGAAATGAATGAAACTCTCTATCGAAATGTTTACCAACGAGAGACAAGAACCTTCAACCGCGAATCCCCATCGTTCCAAGAGCCTGCGAGTTAATCAGGTCACTCGATCGAAGATGGATCATCGCAAAGATGCCCCAATTTCCCATCGCATGCACAAGCGATCGACGACGAAAAAGCGACGCACTGTCCGCGTCTCGCGGACGACGCATGCCCTGTTGACAAGCATTATCCTTTCACGCGATCACCTTTGACTGACAAACCAATTATTCGGCACTCAGCGCTGACGAGCCGACTATTTTATCAATCAACGCCGCCGGGCCTCCTCGTGGGCAGAAGAAACGGCGGTGTTCTGTGTGCAGGGGCCCAAGGGAGGGGGAGCAAACAGAGGAAACGAAGAGGTGGACACTGCGGGGACGAGATCGGAGGAGGACGGCGAAAAGAATCGCGGGTGGTTCCACGCTTGGAGAGAGAGCTATAATAGCACGAAACATAATCCTCGGATGAATCTAACGAGTCCTGGACGAGAGGGGGAGAGGCGGGAAGAAGGGAGGATGGGAGACGAGGAAAGCTGAAGAAGGACACGAAAGGGTGGGAAAGGGAGAAGAAGAACGATGGAGGCTGCTTCTGGGCGGACAGAGACGAGACACGTTTCCTTCAGGTGTCGAACGAGGAAGGTAGCTAGGTTGCAGGACGACGGAGAGAAAGAAAGAGGAGTGAAAGATTGAAAGTCAGGGGGCGAAGGGGGGTGAAGCGGTTCGGCGCCTCTACGATCATTCTTCAGTCTAGCGCAACGACTCGCCGGGCGTTTTTGCCGCCGCGGCTTCGAACAGACGTTCAAATTGCTCTAATGGCGGACCAAAGGGAAAAGCCGTGCCCCGACAGGTACTTATCTTTTCCCCAAGTTCCGTGTGTCTTTCGTTTTCACCCTCCCTCTCGCCACCCCTTTTCCCACCGCGCTTTCTTATTCTTCTCCGTGGGCGAAGGCGCGCCTTATCGATGGAATCGTGGATGTCCTTGGACCGGTGATCCTGGAAGGTTCTTTTCCAGTCGTATTAACCGTTTGGGTTCTACCCTTCGTTATCGGCCCGGTACTAAAAATGATATTTTTCTTTACTTTGTTTGTTAAGTACATATGTTTAACATATGACATTTTTTCAGCACGATCCTAATAAAAGAAGTTTGGTAGATGGCCTCAAAATTATTCATATTGTAGAAAATAATGAATACAGATAAATATAAATTTAGAAGCTTATAAATATATGAATTAATCAATATTTCTAAGGTAGGCGATATTATGCGCACTTTCCCAAGATCTCGGTTTTTGCTTGGTTTGCTCTTTTTCACTCGCGATTGAAAAGCTTCAGATTTCAACAATTTTACCTTGCCATGTTTGATACACAAACAATTTCTATCATATCTGCGACGGTTTAAACACAAAAATATCAATTACCATTTAATTGAGAACGATGTGATTTTGAGTAGACGAAATTAGGTGTGCTTATCCTACCTCTCCAAGTATTTTTTAAATTCACCAGTGTATTGTACTCAAAATCTTCGAGTATAAAATCATTTCAAGAATTAGAATCCTATAATACCTAATCGACTCGCACGTGGAAAAAAATATCTAGCTACTATCGCCACGAAAATTTATCCAGCTAAGCACAGTACCTCCTTTCACATTCTCAGCCGTTTGCATGAAAATCGATCCGCGTTCGATGGAAGCGGCAACTGGAAATTGAGATAACAAAAGAACGGAATGGCCCATTCTGCGCGGCTCGTAATTGCGCTCGTGGCCGCGAGCGCGCTTATTATATTTCCCCGTGATTGCTGAGTCCCCGATTCAATTTGATCACAGTCGTAATCGCGCTAGACGGGCTAATTGCCGCCGTCGCGTATCTGAATTCGTGTATCTCTGGTCGGGGGCGCGCGAAATTGCCCGTGGAACGCGCGGGCCCTTGTGCACGTACCGCGGCCGACGAAAAACAGAGGGGGGCCTCAGGCAGGAGGTTGAGAGCTGCTGGCCGAACTATAATCCTATAGGCCGTCGTCATTATGTCTACATCGTGGGTACGCGAGCCCCGGGCCCATTATCTCGTTTACGTCACGAAGACATTGCTCGCGTTCGTGCCCGGCGCAATTCAGAAAATCACTAAGAAATAATAAGTCAGCCAGCGGATCCTCTGGCCTCTCCGGAGCTTGGCTCTTCCCTATCCCTGGGCCCGATAGTAATTACCCCCGGGACGTGTACCAGCGGATACCATCGTCCGGCGCTGGATCACGAGAGCGACTTCCACCCTGCACGGCCGAGCGAAGAATTTTTGGATTTTTATTCCCGGGAAACTGGAAACCAGGGTTACGAAAAGACGCTCGTCGACGGGGGGAACGATCCCGTTGGAGGAGGGGGTGGCGGGGGCATTAATCGACGTGCTCGAAGAGTGGAGTGGCGCAAGTCCGCGAAAGCGAACTATGGGAAATTGAAGACTGGGATGATTGATTTTACCGAGCGGCGTAGTGCGCTGCAAATTGACGAGGAAACGTGAATGTTAGCGGGGCGAGTTTAGAGGTGGATGATTGGGGGGTCGGGTACGTGGCCTCGCGAAAAGAAACGAGATCGGGGGATTAGTCCACTTGATGCATACTCTACAGATTGCACAGTTGCTTAGCGTCGCTCTAACGAGCACTCGCGTGCTCAAATGGGGTAAATAGTCTCGGTCTAGTGCTCGTTTTTGTAAGACACGGTTTGTCTTGCTGGGAAATGGGTGATGGAAATTTTGGAGGAGATTCTGTGATGCTGAGAAATTCGAGACCACTTACAAGGGAACATCCCGAACTCGAAAATTCAGAAAATTCTAAAACTTTGTGAATATGTAGGGATTTTCGCCTGACTACAACGCGATTTTTGTTTGCTGCCAAAATTTACTCGAAGGGGGTGTAATTGACCCCTGAAAATCCGGTTATTTTCCGATTTTGTGTTATAACCAGGGTTGCCACCTCTCCGGTTTTGGCCCGGAGACTCCGGGTTTTGAAGCAAATCTCCGGGCTCCGGTTTTACTGAAAAAATCTCCGGGTTGTAGAAAAATATGAGATAATAAGAAATTGTGGTATTATACAGTGGTATCAATTTTATATACAATAATAGTTATTAATTAAAAAACAGATACTTTTAAATTTTGAATTGTTTGAGCTTAATAGAATCGCACATCTGTTGTCTGGATATTCGAGAACAAAACTTTTTTTTCGCTTTTTCTATCTCCGGGTTTATATTCGAATCTCCGGGTTGGAATGTGTGGCACTCCGGGATTTATATGGCGATAAGGTGGCAACCCTGGTTATAACTCGTGAAGTGTAAAATAATTTTTTTACCAAATGATAAATTTAATTAAAAGAAGTAACTTTGGTCTTGAAACTTTTTTTCTATCTCTCACAGTTCGCGAATTATAACCCAAAATCGGGAAGTAGCCGAATTTTCAGGGGTTAATTTCACCCCCTCGAGTAAATTTGGGCAGCAAACAAAAATTACTCATAAAAAAAATACTCATAAAGTTTCAGAATTTTTTGAATTTCGGGGTTCAGGATCTTCCCTTGTTAGTTGCAAAATGGGATAATGAATCGTTAATTCTCTTTTTATAGAAACAAGCTTCTTATTTGGTCCCCTAGTTTAATACCGACACACTCGTTCGAGAGAGGATTATAGAGTGAAGTTGTAAACTCACTGAACGAATTCGATAGTCCACAGGGGCCGCGAGCATATTCGAACCAAGCCAGGTAAGCTTTTCTTTGACTCGTTCCACATTTACCGACAAGGGACGGGAAGCTCGAGACGGGCCACACGCCGTGGGATCGCACCTTAATAATTGCAGCACTGGCAATAGTGGTAGGTGTAGCGCCGATAGTAACTGTTCTTATTGCGGTTTCAGAGAAATCGACTCCATTTGTGGCTTCGCTGGCCGAAGGTTAGGTGGCACCGAGGGGTGGTATATACTCAAGGTTGTTTCATTTGAGGTTTCAACTGTGCTTCCTACCCGTGAAGCTACTCTTCGCGTGTTGCCTAATCTCTGGATCGACTGCGGTCCTTTGAGGAGACTGTTCTTTGGTAATACCTTAATTACATAATCACACGGGTAAGTGTAATTGTACGGTATTCAGAAGGGGAGATAGTCACTTCTAATAACAGAATATTACTACAGTTTATATACACTTAATACCTACTAATTATATTGCTGCGTCGACATCAACCAATTCAAACTGCAATCTTCCATTCAGTTCACATGCATTATAACTTTCACCAGCAATCATGTTACGAACATTTCTAACAATTCTACCTTGTGGAATATTAACACACTTACAAGGGTCCCAGGTTTTCTTGACTCACCAATCAGCTTAAGTAGATATAATTTTCTTCGTTTGATTTTTGCAAATCTTTGATTTTCTATGTAGGTTCACGAGATCACAGAATTCCTACGTCCTCGAGTGGACCTTGTCGTTCACCGTTTCTCGAGCTCATCGAAGTAGAGAACTACACATGGTCGACGAAAAAGTCGAAAAGCCGACGATACGAGGACCGTCGACGGCGAATACCACGAATAATAGTCGACGGAGCGTCGCGGCCGCCTTTTTGCAGCCGCCGCGTCCGGCGTCGCAGGAAGAAAAAGAATCTGTGGCATAGGTGGTATAAGTGGGTCACTGTCGCTTTCAATTAGGCGCAAAACGGCGCGAGAAGAAGAGCCTTCTTCGCACATTTGCCGGCGACATCTCAGACGGGCAAAAAGCAAACGACCCTCCGCGAAATCGCGCCTCTTCCTTCCACTACTCTCATCCCTCCCTCTCTGTTCTCGTCTCCATTAAAAGACCCTTGCTCGTCTTCCCCGATGGGTCCCCAAGTTTCAGAAAGGTCGGTCAAACTCGTGCCTTCGACCTCCCTTTCTGCTTAAGGACACCCCGTTAAACCTTTGCGCGACTTTAAGGACAGAAACGGTGGTCTTCTTTAGTGTGCTTTCATTTGTTCTGTATTAAAAGCGTGTGAACAGAGTCTACGTATTTTGGGGCATTACGCTACCGATCTGAAGTTTATGAGATTCTATGAATACCTTCATTTGATCATCTCAGTTAGTGGAAGCATTTGGAATTAGGGGAGGAAGTTAGAAAAATTTCTCCAGAGTGTGGTAATCTACTACTCTGGTGTTAATAATTAATATTGATAGCAGCCATGGGCGTCCGGAGGGGGGTGCAAAAGGGGCAGTTGCCCCCCTGGCTTTTGAGAAAAGATAATTTATTTTTAAAAACTGATCTTTATTAAGTTTATGTTAAAAAGGGAATACTTTTAAATTTCAGTTTTAAATTTTTAATTAAATTGGCACTACAAAATGGGTTAAAAAAGCAAGAGGGGTATGTTTTTCTTTACCATCATTCCAAAATAGCCCCCTCTGGAAAAAATCTCCGGACGCCCATAATAGCAGCTTGCTAAGACTTTGGTAAATTGGAATGGGAAATTGTATTTTAATGTGGATACCATACTTGTGGAAATTGCTGCAAGATTGGTGATTTGATAAATTATCCCATTATACTTTGGAGAAGTTATACAAAAAAATGTGAACGTTTAAGCCGCGGGAAATAGTAATCTGCACTCTTTTATATTCATTTTCTTATGCAATATGAATCGAAATTTTTTAGTGATATGTTATACCTACTATAATAACTTATTATACAGTGCGACTCTGTTTAGGAGGGAACTTTTTCTTTTAATCGTGTCGTTAACATTTGTCCAGTATAATTAGACGAAATGGTTGATTATAGAGAACAAAGAAGAAGGAAATTTTATGGGAATTAAATTTTACGAGCGTGTTAGCGTGTCGTGAACGAGGACAGTCGAGCCTCTGTTGATATTCGAGAAATCGGCGCCAACCGGAAATGATTCAACGCTTCAAGAATGATACTCTGCGAACTAATCTCCGTCTTGCGATACCTTCCGAATTCCTTTCAGCTAGCCACAGAAAAAAGCGAAGCAGTTTCACGCAACCATTTCAAGATTAAAACGAGGTAACCGGAAATATCTTAAATACTTCCTGCAATATTATTAATTGACCCAACAAGCGATTTTAACTTGACTCTATAAATTATCTTTCCTACTTTCTCTTTTTATTGAAACATATACTGCTGACTGAGTTTGCAATTATCTGTCCCACTGTGATATTTCGAAACATAGCAAACGAACAACTGTAATTACTAATTAGATATATCTACTCATAAATCTTTGCCTTGCAAGATTAGAGTAACATTTCCAGATATTACATAAACGCTTAAACTCACCAGAGGTATAATTAATAGGATAACACACGTAATGGATAATTATAAACTGCTATCGTAGCTGAATTAGTTACTTCAGCGACAATGATGCAAAACCTCTATTAAACTAACACACCAAGTACATCAAAAGAATCCACAAAAAATTAAACTGCTGCTTCGTACATTAATTTTCTGTGCAACTTGTAGAATTTCCATAACACAATTTCCTTACACTTCTGTAAGGTCTCAAATTTATAATTCGTAAAATGGAGCCATCTATCTCTAGGAATTTATTATCCAAGAAAGAGTAGCCTGAATATGTCCCCATGTATTTATTCGTTCTTTTTCGTTTAGGTATAAAAGATCGACTATCGAAAGAGGGACCAGTTGGGATTGACGAGGCGCCGGGACCTAATCCCACGACTTCAATCTCCAGTGAAAACCGACCTGGGTCAACGGGCTGCAACCGTGTCTCGACCTGCAGTCGCTTCTTTATCACCGCTTCTGTTCTCGCGCGTGTCGCAGGGGGGCTGTCAACGAGAGGACCGCTTAGGTATCGTTTACTACGTTCATCCTCAACTGTTTTAATTACTACGTCCACCTAAGTAGTGTGAATAACTTTTCATGGACATTTCCCTGCACATCGCAGAGTTATTATCCTTATTTAATTATAATAACCCACTATCCGCCATCACCCTCCTGATTATGCCTCTTTAGTAGAATTATTAGATATGTTTTTTCTAGAATTTCTTAGATAATTTAGATATATCCTCTGGTAGCTGTGCCATTTTATTTGCATTGTGGAAATAAGCTTAACTGAAACCAATAGTACCTCCCACCATTTAACACTTCCATATTGTAAGTAACATTCTAATATAGGTACACTTCCTCTCCCACTTTTCATTTCCTCCCCATTTCCGTCCAACAGCAGACTTCCGCAAAGTCTTCGACCATCTTAGCAACGACAACAAACCGATATTCCCAAGAAGCCCACGCGAACAGCCGCGTAAATGTCCAGCTCCTCAAACCCACCCCCTCCTTACAGTCTTAGCGAAATCAGTGATCGAAAAGGACCGTGCACCTTTTTCCACGTAACGATTTAACAGTACCCCAATTACGATCCCCGGCGGGGGTGAGCGTTCGCCGTTCCGCAAACAGGGCAAACCACGGTGACGAGCAAAAAGACGATAGCCAGAGGGCCGGGGTCATAGTCTACGGCACTGCCGCTGCCTGGGAGATACACTTTTTGTGGGTTTCTAGGCCGCTAAGGAGCGAATGAATGAACACGGCTCTTCGTAATCCATTCATGCTTCAAGAGGGTATACCCTCCTCCTTCTCCTCCGACTTCTTGAAGGAGATCGCGCTGGAAGCGAGGGGCGGGGGAGGGTGGGAGGGCTGGAGGGAGGGGGGTGGGAGAGGGAACCAGGGTGTAAACGTGAAAGAGAGAGCAAGGGAGAGAGTCAGAGACCCTTCATCTCCTCGGGATCCTTCCTTGTAACTCGCGCTGTTATATTTTGTTTGTCTGCTTCCGAGGAACCCTCCGGACCTCCTTCCTCCACCTCCTTCTTCTTCTTCCTCTACCTCCACCTCCTCCTTCCCTTTTCTCCCTCGTGTTAGACCTCACTTAGACCCCTGGATCTGGGTCAGATTACATGTATACAACTTGTTGAGGCATCAAGCGTCGCCGAGGGTACGGGGACGTCGTTCGTCGTCGGCCTGGCAATTCGCAAATCGAATTACGCTCCATCGCCACCCCTGGGCCCACCCCACCACCCCCGACCGCTCTCCACGATGATTCCTTCCGTCGCGATTAGCCCAAGATCCCCGCCATTTCCCCCTCGATGTTTTTCACGGGGTGACTTCCACGCGGCCTCGTGATCAGTGAGAGATGGAACGCTGTGTCTCGATCTCTCGTTTCTTCTTAATCGAGTTTCTGACCGCGGCATACGCGGGTGAAAGGAGGATCTTCTTGATTGTCCTCTGGATTTTACGATTTAGCTAATTAAGGACACTTACGAAAATTTGCATCGCGATTTATTTGTAATTGAGTATGTAGGAGAATCCATGGATTTTTTAGTTTTGAAGAATTGAGATATCTTGTATTTTCGTACACATTGGAACGCCTATCTCTGACGGTGTTCGGTTTATTTTCGAACATAAATTTCTGGTTTCCCTCGTCGGGCGTTTTAACGAATAACAGTATATCAATGGACGCGACTCGTTTATCAAATCAATTAATTTGGAATATTCCCGTGGAGCAGCGTTTCCGAGCGTCGTTATCTTATAATAAAACATCTCGCGTCGCGGTGAAATATTCCTACGGCGGCGGTGATTAATTTAGTGCGAATAAAAAAAATGATAAAGGTTTATTTTAGCCACCGCCGCGACGTGGTTTATCGGTGCGTTGATCGGGCTGGGTTACCAGCCGAGTTTCGGTGCAACCTGGAGAACGGCATTCCATCGATTTCCGTTGCAGCTGCCCGATCGCGAGTCTCCTCTAGTCCGTGACTAACGATAGATCGGTTTGGCGAAATTTTTCCTGCGAATCTGTTGTGTCGTAGAAGTCTCATTGTTAGCGAAACTCTGCCATTAAAGAAGGTACTCACTTCTATAAAAGTTATGATGAAAGTTTCTTAATTACTTGGACTATGGACTAGAATTTTTTTAAAGAACTGCTTCCTAAATAATTTGAAGTCTGGCATCTGTATATAAAAAATATGGTTCTGAGAGAAACAGTTACATCAGCTTTTAAATTTAAGCAGAGAATATATTTTTAAATATATCTGAAATTTCAAATATCATTACTTATCTGCCACTTAACTTTATATTAAATAACGAGTATCGATTGCTCAGGAATTAATGGACATAATATATGCAGAAACTTAATATTGAAACTCATAGTAGAATTATATTTGAATTCACTTGAAATCTAGTCCTCGATGTAGAATTGCGCAGGAAGTAATCAAGAGATAGACAGGTCATTTTATCATCAATATCTGCCGAGTCGAAAGAAGGAAACGTATGAGCCCCGGTTCCCAGACGCGCCCAATTAATTCGGCAAACCCGGCAATTAGCGAAATTATTAATAAAAATCGTAATGAAGCTAAATCAGCGGTGATAGAAGCCTTCCTGTGCGGTCGTCGGTGGGCCATTGTGCGACTGTGATGCACCGTTTAATAATCGGCAACGTCTTTCGAATTGTATGTCAATTGGCGACAATAATAAAATTCGACGGTGGCGTCGATGCGCCATGGTGAACTCGGTCGTGCGTCATTCTCTCTGCAAGAAAGTCGATTAGTTTGTCTTAATTAAAGACGTTGCGCGACTCGGCACGCCACGTGGCACACCATTCGCGTGGATGGACCAGAGGATTTTCTTGGTGAAACGTTTTCGCTTCACTCGTTTCAAAGATTCTTGAAGCCTGACTTGATGCTTCGATGGTGTCTCAGATAATTAGGTGAACTGGAAACCTACATTTCTTACAGTAGACATTCTTCTAATAGGATAAGTCCGGGTGAGATAGGGTATCGGCTACAGCCAACCTATTTGAAATAAAGCAACGAAAATGATGTAGAACAAAACTTCAATCCTTTGTCTACATGTCCGTTAATATCAATAAATGAAATATTATTATATAATATACAAATTTTACAAATGAAAAATAGTGTCATTGCCCATATCTGCCTTAATGTCCGGGAAAGATGGTCTTATGTACCTTTCAGGCTAACAAGTTGTGGTCCTTGACTAGTTATCTCAGATTCTTTCTAATTTTCGTCCACCTTCGTTTTTGCCCGTTCAAAACTTCTTTGGGCTCTTGCCGTGAGTCTTCTAATTCGCATGTATGACACACAGTGTCAAACTCTGTACAATTTTCATGGGCCCAATAACTACATGACTTACATTTTAGCCAATCTTGTTTTTTTTTTGGTTTCGAAATAATTTTCTCCGAATTTCACCAAAATTTCTGAAATTACATCAAATACAGCTATGGCAAGCTCTCCTGGACCATCTTTCCCTTAAAGCCCTTGTAAGATAGCCATTTCCCTTTCGCTTAGACTAACAAATGTAACCCCGAATACTTTAAGGTTAAAAACACTGTAAAGAATGCACTATCGAAAATACATCGTGAGAATTAAAAATATTCAGCATAAATAACACAAACAAGATGACCAAAATATTGATCAAACATTTTGAAGCACTAGCTTAAATTTCACAGTGGATTTACAATCCTTTAAAAACATTCTATTCCAACACTGTGAACTAAGAATATTACTTTTCTATGACATTTTGTATCCACGTCGAGACAGCACAATCAGGCGTTTTCTTCTAAAAAATACTATCACTGCCCATCTCTCCCGTACGACCATCTCACCCTGACTTACCCTAATTCAGTTCTATTCCTAACACCATAAGACCTTTCTAACCATTCCTTATCCATATCAAACGAGAAACCTATTAAGTTCAAAATCGTTCCAGCAGACTCAGAGTTCGTTGTAGCAATCAATCCTTAACTCCCCCATTATAATTCTCCCTGGAGATTTAAAAATCCATAGTCCACGATGCTCGCCTCGCTTCCTACGTGCCGGAGGTTATCACTAATCGCCTTCCATGCACCCAGAATCATTGATAACAAATTCTATCTATAGATGTGTGTTCCTCGGTTTCAACTGCCGCAGAATCAGGGTCACCTCTGTCCAATCCAACGCATTCGCTAGCATCGTGTCTTGCATATCTGAAGTCCTCCAAGCCTAAACCGTGCTTCGCAACGAAATATCGCAGCAATGCAAACACAGCCCGCGACATTTCGCCCGGCACGGCGCGATATCTGAAATTCTATTCCTTCGACAGCCAAGCTCCTCCAAACGAAGGATGCTGGCCGCAGATCAGTGAAACGGAAACGGCTGTTCCCGCGTTGCATTCGAGTCAGCGAAGAAATGGGGAAAGTCGAGGGAGCTGGAAGTCACGTGGAAAAGTCTGCTCGACTTATCCGTCATACCGACGACAATAATTCGGCGAGACGACGCCGGGACGAGTGTAATTGGCGGAAGGAAGGACCGGATGCGGCGAGGAGAGAGGACGGATGGAAAGTAGAAGACACGGAACAGCGGATGGCTAGATCGTTGGCAGCGCGAGCGGGACGAGCGAGACCACGCACAACCAAGATTATATTCTCATTAACTCGATCCTGGAGAGGAGCAGGGAAATCATCGGGACGAATGGAAATTGCTCGCGGGATTGGATATTCGACTGGCGTCTTTTGAGTCGAGCTGAGGGGGCTTAGATTCGCTGCAAGTCGATCCATTCAATTTTCTCGAGGAAGACGAATGAAATTGTTCTTCTTCTCCAAGAGTGGAGAATCGAGAGCTTTTATTTCATACTTTGGCGAAGTATTTTAAAATTGTATCTTAAAATTGTGGATTTTTTAAGGGAATTTTGGAAGAGTTAATTAGATAGGGTAACTCGGGGTAATATGCCACCGTAGGTAATATGCCACTTCTCAATAATTTTTTAAATAATGAACAGATGGCGTTTTATTTGCGCTTATTCCGTTCAATTTAGTGTTCCTGCTAAGACGACAACAGATTTTGGCTTTTGATTTCTTTTATTTTCAGTAAATCCTGGTAAGTTATAAAAATATCGGCTTGATGTAATTTCACACTCCAACTAGAATGCAGATTATACATTTGTGTGAACGGTTCTACATAAAATCAATAGATTATGATACAGTATACTAACAAACGAATTTAAAAACCTCTCAAACATCCGTTAAAACTATGTACTTTGTGGAGAGATTTTCCATCCTTCGTTTTATGGCTGTTTGGAGTAATATGCCACATGTTTGTCGGTATAATATGCCACTTGTGGCATATTACCTCAGACCTTGTGGCATATTCACCCACCACCTGGGTAATATGCCAGTTTCGAGGACTTTTGTATTTGTACGTTTCTCATTGAACTATAAAAGTTACATATCTCTACTTATTAGTCAATACACAGAATTAGTTACACTTTCGTATGGTTTTATCTTTTTTCCTGTATCTACTTATACTTGCGAGATATCGCGTTTCAAAGTTAACTGTGGCATATTACCCCGAGTTACCCTATGCCCTTTTTGTGTTAAATTGAGAGTGAATACTTTTTTGAAGTTGCCACTGTAGAAGTGTAGCGAAGATATATCGCAGCAAACAAAAGCATAATTCGACGTAGGGCGGTGCCAGGCCAAGACCTTTTTCAAAGTCTCGGAAGTACATACTTCCAGAAGGAACTTCGTAAATCAGAGAAACGCCTTCCTACCGAGAAGTCATCGAATTCGTTTTCCACTCCGGCGCCACGGTTCTCGAGATTGATGGAACGGGCCTCGGTGACAGGAAAATTGAAATCCTCCGCCTCCCACTCGGCTTTAAAAGAATCTACGGAGCCTGAAAAATTCTTTCGCCCAGCTCGGATCGAGTTGAAATAAATCAGTACAGAAACGAAGGTAGACTATTAATTAATTACTACATAACATTCTTATCCCAAATAATTCAGTACTTTAATAATTCTCTAAGCAACCACTAAACGCCCAATAAACCGCAACTACCCCTATCTAACCCAACTAAAAAATTCTTCCCAATCATGCAAAATAGATTTCCAACGAAGCTGTCGAGCACAGAACAACGAAGCCAAAGCGAGCACAATCCTCGTTGTCATTTACAATATTTCTCAGAGACACAGGGTCCCAGAAGCGGTCCATTGAGGCCACTTTTCCATCGACCGAGTTCGGTTTCGACGTATCCGGGCGGCGGTGCCGCCAAGGTCACCGCTGGAAGTGTGCAATCGGCGAAAAAACGCGGGGGAGGGTGGCGACGGGGGCGATGTTCCGCGACAAAGGGGCTCCCTGTGAAATCCGCGATACGTGCGTGCCCCGTCCCGGTGTATAATCGAATTATTCTTCGCCGCGGGTGGAACATGTGCGGCGGGTGACGTCATCCACGAGATAAACGCCGGAAAGCGGCCGCGAGATTAGAGAGGAGTGGAATTTCTGGCGGGCGGCAGAGGAGGGGGGCGAGTCAGCGAGATTTCGTGCGAGCGAAGAAAAATGAAGCGTAGGAGAGCGAGGACCGTGGACGAACGGCTGGCGAAGGGCGAGCGGGGTAAGGGGAGGGCTGGAACAGAGCTGGGAGAAGGCCTGGGGACAGGGGGTGTGAGCGAAAGAGAGTGAGAGGGTGATGGTAGGGGAGGAGAGAGGGAGCGAGAAGGCGCCACGAAATTGGCAGTCTAATAAAAGAAGCCAGGGAGGAATCGACTGCAGTGGATCGATCCGAGACTGCATTTTCATCGTGATAACGATCGCTCATCAAGGATATACCTACTACTTCTTTTATCTCCTCTATTCTTCCTTCAACTCACCTCCCCGACACCCCCCTCCTCGCCGACCCCCCGTTCTCCTTGCTGGTTCTGATCCTTTAAAGCGATGATCATTTTAAGGTATCGCGGCTTCGCCGTTCCATCTTTCTTTCTTCTTTTTCCCATCTCTTCCCCCCTCCCCCTCCCCTCTCCCACCCTGACGACCGTACTTTGTATTTTTATTCTCACCCAGGACCGAGTTCGTTTTTAATGATAGACGGACTCTTTTTGTTTCCCGCGCCAGTGGCCGGTTTGTTGCGATCGGCCGCCATTGTATCCGGGCGATAATTAAACGTTGCGAAGACGAAACGCGGTGAAGCTTGTACCTAAAGCTTCTGCGCGACTGCTTCGAGCACTTCTGCATTGCGATTTCGGGTTTGGGGGATTTGGAATTGAAAGGGGTGTGTTTGCTTGTGGGGGTGCAAGGTGGGAGGTGTGGGTGACGTTTTTATGGATATCGGAATCTTTGACTTTGAGGAGGACTTTGAATGTTGGTTGAGTGGATTGATATGTGGAATTGAAGGATGAATAATCGTTTAACATGGATGGGAGTTTTAGGTGGAGGGGGAATGAGAGGGAGAGCGGTTGATTCGATTCTCGTTTGAGTTTGTTTGTCGCTTCGGACTCGCGTGACCCTCGATCGAATAAAAATAGCGGAGTCAATGTTTCTGACACGTGTTTTCCTCGTGGATCTTCTTTTTCGGCTCGACCTCGTTACTTCGGCCGGGGAACTCAGATGCTCGATCGCTTGTAATTACTCGAATTGTATTGGATCGTAATTCTGATTCTGTGGGCGTAGCTGTCCTTTCAGATGATAAGCTGAGTTGTAGGATGAATGCATCTTCTGTTACTTTCGGCTACGTTTCTTGCATTCGAAGGTAGGTATTCATACCGCAGAAACGATTTCAAGAAACAATTATGTGGAAGGGACATATAGGGTGACCTGTCCAGTGAGTGAACGCTTAAGCTGCATGTCTCTTAAAATTAGTATTCAAAAATCATTATTTAATCCCCTGAATGTTATTGCTGTAAGCGAGCTGTTTTATTAATAAAGTCAGACATTCCGGAACACAATTCTAGCAATGTTTGATAATTATAACTTTCATTAAAAGTCTGGCAGAAGATTAAATAAAAAATTGGCCAATGACCAGTGAGTGAACATAAATTTCTAATGAATGAACAAGGTTACCCCAGTGAATGAACGGGATAATAACAGGGGTTAGGTTTCCAATGTATTTAGACGATATTTTGTATAAATAATTTTTCATTCTCCAATTGCAATAATATTATTGATTTTATACTTTACTAGTCTTATAAGATCATAATCATGCAGAGCTGAAATTAATTTTCTGGCGTGGGTTAAGAGAAAACCTGTCACGAGAAAAAAAACAGGTTAAGTTGTTCATTCATTGGTAAAGTAAGAAATGTCCGCGTTTGTCAGTGAATGAACGGTCGTGAGGACAACTGTTGAATAAACGGAATTAATACCGTATCGGATATAATTAAACGGAAAAAACGCTTTTGCGACATATCTGTAGGTCTCCAGTCTAAATTTCAGTGTCAGTTTCAACGTGAAGTGAGTGCCATAGGTGTTAATTTTTCGTTTTTATATATGAGCAACGTTCACTTACTGGGGAGTGTTCACTCACTGGACAGGTCACCCTACTGTGATTGGTATGCTTTCTTAAATGGTACATGTCGATGGCTTAGTGCGCAAATATTGTATGCCCACTTTTCGTGAAATTTTAGTTTTTATGTGCAACAAATAATTCTTGACTGTTTATTTATGGTGTATAAAAATCACATTTATATCTTCTTCATAAATTTGTCAAAAATATTATTATTATTCTTCTTTGTATCCCCCTGAAACGCTAAAAGTGCATATACAATATTTGTGCACTGAACCACCGATGTGTACATATTTTTCCATGCACTGCGATTTCACTGAAATAAGTAATAGGTACATATCAAAGCGAATTCAACGACTAACGACTTCCACTTGAGCTACCATCCAAATCTACTCAAAGATCACACGACCTCTGAACGACCTTCAGAGTTATCACTCCATTAATTAGAAAATTACAGACACCTCACCCCATCGACATCAAACTCTCTCAATCCAACGCCCTCTAATCTCTGATTCCCAAACAAAATACTCCCAAAAAGATAATCTCTAAGTCATAATATTCACCCTCCGCACCCACAAAATCTCTTCTCCAATCGAAAGTAGCGCAGATATTGGGGACCGACGATATTCCGCCTAAAACCTCGATCTGACCACTCACTCCGCAAGAAGGTGAGTTTCGCAATTACGAAGCGAGCAAGAGGTGTTCGTGTGGCAACGACGAGGACGATTTCGGGTCGTTGTCGGCCGAAAGGTTGTTCACACGGTCGATTCACGATGGCGTTTCAAAGAATCGTCAGAATTAATTCGGTCTGTCGGGGCTAATCGAAAGCTCGTTCGCGGCCTCGAACCGTGGAACGGGAACGCCACTTAAGGGACGAATATGTCCGATATCTTAATTTCGGGACGGCGTCGTCGCGTGGACCGTTCAAATAGGTCGAAATCCAGGGGGACGAGGATGGAAACCGGTCGGCACGACACCCTGGACACCGTATCCACGGGGCGGATCTTTAATTTCGCATTGGAGCCGAGTAATGAATGCCACGGTACCGCGGGCGCAATCTCGTCGAGTTTTATTGAACCTCGCAGCGATTCTAATGGCCCGTAACGGGGAAGAGTTCGATACGAAATCCGGATACCAAAGGAAGTTGGGGCTCACGCGGATTGTATCTACGGGGACACTTTATGCGATCTAGAATCGAAGTCGAGACGATTTAAAATTAATTACGGGCGACGACGTGGGCTTCTAATAATGAAAACGGTAGATGCTCCAGTTCTATGTTTGTTCCGTGATTTATGGAAGACCACGCTCTCTGTGAAACCATATACATACTCGGTATTTTTAAGAACTTGTGTTTATTGAAAACATAATTTGAAAGAAAATAATTTTGTATTTTTAATTTTACTTCATTTTTTGTTGCAATATTGTTTCAGTTATATTTTCGAGATTACTTCTTGCATTTCTACTTAGTTTTAGGGTATTTTTAGGGAAAAGTTCTCATAAAATTTGCTGAGGTAAAAGGAAGTAGCTTGATTATTTGAATAAAAGGTTTGTCAAGATTTTCAAGGCTCGACTATATAGTATTCAATGTACCTAATTAAAAATTGGCGACGTATAGGTATTTGAAGTAATTATTATTTGTAATAAAGAACCTCGCTACTTAAAACCGAGTACACCCGTTCGTCGATTTCCCAGGAACCGAAGAAATCGATCCCCGTTAGAGTCGACTTGGTCCAGCTCGCTCGCGCACGGAACACACAACAAGCCGAATCGCCTTCTTTTTCCTCTCCTCCTGAACGCGAGCAATCAACATACCAATTTCCTATCTCCACGGTGCTCTGACTCCCTCGCGTTCGTTCTGTTCCCCGTTCATCTGGTTCGCGGCGTTGTATCCACGACGGGAAGAGAAAAAAAAAGTAAAGGAAAGAGGCGACAGAAGCCGTCGCGGTCTCATCAACGCGCGGAGCGCACAAAGTCCTCTTTGTTTTCCAGATATCGCGATCAGACTTCGTCGGCCGCGCGTCTCCTAGCCGCGTCTCGATCGAGTAAACACGTTAATCGATTTCGAAGATGAGGTAAAAGGAACACATTGCAGCGGTGGGAGAGAACGTAAGATAAAAGGAGTCGCAAAGTGAGTGAAGAAATGCAGTTCGATTCACGCGGGGAGAGAAGAATCGTGGCAAAAAAGAGAATCATTATCGTAGTCGAGGTTAAATGAAGAAACGAAGATGAAGAATACAGAAAATACTGAGTTGGGGAAGTGCTCAAATTGCATTACTGTAATATCGATACCGTGTAATAACTTTCTGTTGAAAAATTTGCGACAGTATTTCTGCTATTTACGTCCGCATACAAATCAACATTCCTCGGAATATTAATTTTCAAGCTCGATGGCACAAATTCAAGAATCAGTTTTTCGGTGTTTCATGTACGGAAATCAAAACGAAATTAAGTATAACTTGCACGAAAAACATTCATAGATTACATATTCACGTCTCCGAAAAAATGGAGCTTCGACTGTGAAACTTTATTCCCCTCGTTTCCATTCGTTCCTTTTTTCATAAGGATCGCGATTTCATTCCTCGAGAATCTTCGCGAAGCGACAGAGAAGCGGAGAAAGGATTGGCCAGAGCCGAGGGAAGGAACAAAACGCAGGAAGGAGACAATGTTTTTGGAGATGGGCGATCAACTTAAGTAGGCATTTTAGCGAGTAATTTCGCCGGCTCGTAATTACCAGCGAATAAAAAGGTAATAGCGGCGTCTCGATGAAGTAACGCGACTCGAGGATCAAGGAAACGGACAAATATCACTTTAAGAGGAAAGTAATGACGCTGAGGACGTACGCTTATGACGCTGTAATTACACGAAAACAATGATTAAGCGAATTTCCTCCACAATAGTATTCCTGCCACAAAAACCTTACTGCTCATAAGATACGGCATAATGAACGCAAAAATTCCATGTCAAGCCTCTTCGCAATCGACCAGACACAACTTTCGAGATTCCATCAGGACCCGACGAAGAAGTCGGATTACAATATCCAGTTACAGTAAAACGTCACATTCTCTTGCTTATCCCCTCCGTTACTTCAACGTCGAATAGAAGCATCCTCCACAAAAGTTTTCCTTCCGATAAATCTGGGCCACCGCGTGACCCACATGCCCTGAAGACGAGGTTAGCCGTCTGACCCGCCGATCCTACCGGATCAAGTGCGCGAAAATTGCAGCAGGGAAACGTTTAACGAGCACTGCGCGGAGTAAACGAGAGTGAAGAGCGAAAAGTCAGGTGGAACGAAGGAAATGACGGTGTAGGTTGCGCGGGGAGGGACAGAGGTCGATCCTCCTGTCCAGGATCCGCGGTGAAATCGGCGGTTAGGAACGGCCATGAACCATTTTCGCCCTACGAAGGAGCAGCGCACACAGCACAGACAAAATAAAAATGCCACGAGGAGCAGGAGCGAAACGTAAGGGGGAGGACCAGAGCAACGGGGACGAAGCGGGGGAGAAGAGATGAGGAGGGACGAGGAGAAGAGAACCCGGCCAACTTCTCTCACCCGGTTTGGGCTGGCTTGGCCTTCCAAGGGGCCAGCCTAGACTCACGATTCTCATCTCTTGTGCTGGTCCACCGCGAGACGAAACTCGTACGATGCTGCTTCTTCTTCTTCTTCTTCGTCGTCTCTTTCTGTACCTCCTTTCTTCTTCTTCTTCTTCTTCCTTGCACGCTGAGGAACGATGGCTAACGGCGCGTTCTCTCCCCTTCTACCAGCCAGTCGCGATTTATTAGGCGAGCTAATTAATAGGCTAACTGGCCACAGGCACGAGAGTGTTAGTGGTCGTCGGTGAGGCGCGGTTCGTGGAAATCGAAGCAACGATTCGCGATTTATCGCCGCGCGAGAGATTCATGATTCGGCGCTCGTCCACGGAGATCGTCTTCCAGCTCTCGTGTCGGCTAAGTTCTTTTTTCCTGCCGAATACAGGCCGGAATAGGATCCCTGCCTAATGGCATCTTCGCTCGGAATTCCTTTAATTCGGATGTTCCCGCGATGAGGGATCGATTCGACCGAAGGATTCCTTTCTGCTTCGTCGCCGCCGCGCCATGATGAGTCGGGCACTCGGTAGCGAGACGAGGGATCCTCCCTTCGATTGATCGTGGCTTGATAAAAACAATGGGGCTGATTGAATTCACGCGGTGACAGTTTTGTGTCTGGTACAGGCGATGCTGGCGAGAGTTTAGTAAACATTCAGTTTTCGAGGTTCTAATAAAAGTTTCTCTGCTTTTTGTGATTTAATGTAAATTGCGTGAAATATATTGGAGTCTGGGGAGAAGTTTGTGGATTGATTGTATAGTGACAGTGTCACGTGCAAGGTGTGATGCGATGTGAAAACCGCTTTAGGGATAAGTTTAGCGTTGGGGAATAATCGAATGAGTTTGCAAAAGGTGGTCATTGTTAGGTACTTGTAAAGATAGAGAAAATTTGTGTCGGTGCAAAAGTATTCCAGGCAAACAAGATATGTTTTACACCCTTTATATTAAGAGAGTCCAGGAAATCGTCGGATAGAAGTAGAAATAATTAGTTATTGAAGACTAAAGTTATATTTATGTTGCTTTAAAGTGTACTGGCATGACAGTAACATTTATTAAAATACGTAGTTTCAACTTTCAACAATAATATACAGAAGACGTAGCTTTCCACTGCAAATAAATTTCTAAATAGCCAACAGCTTGAAAATCTAGCTAGAGAGATTCCGCAAAAATCAACATCGCGTCACATTTAAAGAGCTCAAACTTCAGCTGATGCAACTCGCTAACGTCCAACTATATTAGACCACATCGTAACGATCTCATTTAAAATTCAAGCTACACAACACGTTGCATCAAACCTTCCACGATTAATCCTCCACCGCCGAGACAATTTTCCAGAATACAACTTCATTATACGCTCCACCGTCAAGGAAACGTTTCTTTTCAATCAGAAGGAACAATTAACGACTGTGGGCCGAGGTTCATTGTCCAAGCGCGAATTCGCGGTCCGAGCTATTCCAGTACAAAACCCCCCGTGCAGATTAATCCCGCGTTTCCGGTCCCTGTTGCCTCCCAACCCCCGGCCCCGTCCTCAGGTTCGTGTCACGGGACGTCAGTCGCACTCTGCAGCAATTCAGCGTGAAATTTAAAGCGCCGTTCACACCGTTGCAACAACCGTCTTCCTTAACAAACTCCTTCGTTGCTGGAACGCCTCTTCCGCTCGTCCCTGGCCTAGAGTTTCTTCCTTCCGTTTCCTCTTCGTCGTTCGCGTCACAGTCCAACTGGCCGTGGTAGTTCATCGCGATTCTAATGATGTGAGTCAGTTCTGGACTCGGGGTTCGCGATTCACGGGCAGCCTCTGCTTTTTTGTCGAGATTGGTGCGTAAGTTTTGCGGTATTTCGGAGCAGATGCACTCGACGGAGTCGTGGAGATCGAGGGCCGATAATCGATTGTGCCTCGCACCTGAAATACAAGTGAGTTTAGATGAGAGGCGCTTGAAATTTGGGAATTGAAGGAAGTGATTTGTATTCCTTTTTTTTTTATTTTAGTATCTCGCATAGGGAAGTAAGAATTGATGGCTTCTTGCGTGCGGCTTTGGGTGCAACTGCGGGTGAGAAAGTGTGCCGCGGGTTGCACCCTAGCAGGCGCGAAGGTGCCCCTGAGAATACGCAACTTGCGGCGCCTGAGTGCAGGCAGCGAATGAAGCTAAAGTGGTACGAAGTAAATTGTGGTACAATTGACTATGGTCAGTGTTGGATTTACCCTTAGGCTAACAAGGTTGAAGTCTAGGGCCCCGTTTAATTGGAGGCTCCTCATTCTAAATATTTTCTCCGAAAAATTAGCATTTTTTTATATTATCTTTATTAACTTGTATCTGTAATGTTTATTTACGTTAATGTTATGTTTAGTTTAGATATTCAATGTTAATTTTGAAATTAAATTCTTATTTAGATCATACGAGTATTATGATAAAAAAAATCAAATCAGCGTCATTTTATTTTTTACATTTAACCGAGGGCCCACCAAATATTCAGCCTAGGGCCCCTGAAAGGTAAATCGGGCTCTGACTATAGTGATTCCTTATTTAAAAGGAATTTGTTTTATTTGTCGCATAGTTGCTAAGGAAAATAATTTTCAGTATAGTAGTATTTTCATTGTCTCTGAATATCCATTTAGAACCACGTGAAAATAATTGTTCGTAAGGAGAGGATAGCAAATTTTGGAAAATGAAAACAAATAAATATCTTCTAACTCGAAGAGCTGAGTAGGACGTCACTTCTTGTAGTCCCTATACCAAATAACTTTTAAAACTTGCGATACTTCTCCAAACTGCATATTACATCCCCAAACATTTACTTTTCACCATCTCTAATTGCATAAGTCACCGACAATCACATTACTAACAACCAAACGTGGCCCCTAAGCAACGAGAACGTATGAAATCGAATCCCCTTACGCGCCCGAGGATACCAAGAATGCCAATGAGTAAACGTTCACCAGGACGGTGGACTTTGAATTGACCTTCGACAATGTTCTTCGTGCATTCTTCGAGGGTTGGAACTCCTTTCGTGCATTCCACGAACTCCTCGCCCCTTTTGCGTCTGCCCAGGGACTTCCTCGACGGCCTCTTCATCCCAGCGCGGGATTCCTTCTCTCTCTCGTCCCCAGTCGGCGTGACCTTCTCCAGGAGCTCGTCCAGAATGTCGTCCTTGGATTCGACGGATCCGCTGGTCTCCGCGGGCCTCGAGCGACCACTCGCCAGCGACTCGATCAGAGGAATCGGGGATTCTGGAAGCTCCAACGAGACGATCGTCAGGAAAGGTGGCCTCTCCTTCCGGATCCTCTCCAGCCACGACCTATAACTGTACGCGATCACGATTACGTCGTGGTTCAGGGATCACGCGAATTAGACGAGCCCCACGATCTGGAAAATTGAGCTCCGTTTCTGGGGGATAGAAGTTAGGGGTGCTGTTAAGCGTGGCGGTGTCGATGGGTCGCGTTTCACTGGATAAATGCGGGAAATTATTCCAAGAACAGAGACGAAGCAGAAGGGAGAATGAAGGCAGGTTGACGTGTCTGTTATGGGGGAATGGAGGAACAGCGTTTCTGGGAAACAGTAAAAGAAGACTCAGCGTCACGATGAAGCTGTCAACGCTTTCCTCTTTAAAACGATCTTCTCCCGCGAAGATTTCATGTCCAATGACGACTGGGGAGATCTTTTCTTCCTAGGGTTTCGATAATCGAGCGGTTGTTAACAGAAAATTTAGAATGTGAACGCTGATTGGTAGGGGATTGTATTTCCGTCTAACATGTAGGTAATTGTATGTTGCAGAGTTGGAGGATTCTGAAGAACAGATCAATTATACTAACGCAGGGAATGGGATGTAATGTTAGACACTTTTAACTTTTCTTTTGACCACCACTGTAATTGCTGCTGCTGGGGCAGCTGGTATGTCGATGGGTACGAGTGACAGCGTGCAGGGAAACACTGACGAAGAGTGAAGAAAATCGTGGACGGAGATGGAAGAATGAAAGATGTCTCGCGTGTAAGGAACTCGGGTAAAGAATGAAAATGAGTGGACGTTGGTTGTGGAGACGCAACTGGAGGGATAATGAGGCGATTGAAGGGGCACCACGAGAAACGTGGAGCATGAGAAAGTTGCTCTATTCACTTTATTTAGTTTATGCATCGCTATATCTACCTTGCTACGCTGCTTACATTTACTAAAAGGATATTACGTAAAGCATAGCACAAGGAAAAAGTGTGCACTACCAAGAGAAATTAATAAACTTCAAATCAAGCACAATACTAAATTAATAAAACATGCTCAAAAAAGATAAGATCTCTATTGAAAAGCTCGGAAACGGAAAAACTACTTTGGTACTCCATTCTTCTTTCCAAATCCTCGACTTAACACATGATTCCGATCCACTTGGACTGAATGAAAGTCGAGGACCACAAACCTACCCATACAGCACACTTCGTTGCGGCAAAGTTGCAGGATGGTTGCAGTAACCTTGCGATGTTGCATGGTTGCAGTGCAATGTCGATGTATGGTTGCTGCGACGTTGCCGTGCAACATTGCACGGGGCGGACATAGAATTGTTTCTGCATAGTTGCTGCATAGTTGCGTTGCAATAATGCACTGCAACTTTGCCGCAATTATGCCGCAACTATGCAGCAACTTTGCCGCAATTATGCCGCAACTATGCAGCAACTTTGCCGCAATTATGCCGCAACTATGCAGCAACTTTGCCGCAGCTTTGCCGCAACTTTGTCGCAACTTTGCCACAACTTTGCGGCGTTAGCAAATTTTAAAACATAATATCTCCAAAACCGGCTGAAATAAAGTGTATACATTATACTTTATTGAATTCGTCTTGAAACGCACTATCAAGTGATCTGTTAAAAAAAGAGTTCCGTAGAAAATTTGCCCCCTCCAACCACGCAATTTCATGTAAACAATTTCTTTTATATCTCCAATACGTTAGTAGGAAATATCCAGGTGTTTACTGTTCCCGCGGACATCCAGTATAATGAACTAAAATATAAAATATATGTCGGAGAAGGCAACCATTTAATCAGTTCCAAGCATAAGTCAGAATCTACTTTACTGGTGGCACGTGCCAAACTGATGTTTCCGTGAAGGCGAGCAAGGCGCACAGTGCTTTTGGAACGACAATATATGGGGGTCGTAGTACTCATGTAGTATAAAAGTTTTTAACGTACAGAGTAATCAATATATATACCATCTACAGTACTCTACATCCAAGAAAGTTTCGTGGCCACAACGGTAGCGCGTCAGATTGTCATGCGGGCGGGCCGGAGTTCAAATCTGTCGTAACCAATAACTTTTTTTATTTTTTTTTAACAGTTTTTCGTTGCCTCAAAGTTGCCGTGCAAAGTTGCCTCAAAGTTGCTGTGTAACGTTGCAGCAGGCGGACATAGAATTATTGCTGCATAGTTGCGGCAACGTTGCGTGAATCGTTGCAATCTTGCACCGCAACTATACTGCAACTATGCTGCAACGAGAGTGTGCTGTATGGGTATCCACAGCACAGTAACATCGTCCTGGAAGCTTCATAAGCAATCGTTAAACAACAAGATAAAACTACATTAAAGAATCCAGTGGCCGACAAACGGTGCGCGATAACGCCGTAACGAAAGCAGAGGAAAGGAATGAAGATGGAATTCCTTCTATGCACGGATTCAATGGCGGTGGTGGGATTCACGAGAAACGAGAGCACGTTCTAAACTCGCAGTAAACTTGGTAACCTTGCTTGGATCACGAGCGCAGGGGTCAGCCACGAAATATAATACTATACTCGCGGAGGAACGGAAAAAAGGGGAATTCCAGAGGGATAGGCAAGGAACAACGAACAGCATTGGTCTGTGGAAGACAGGTACCATACGTCGATGATAATGACGCCTGTGTACCATCGAGTTTACAATACCTGCTTTAATATCGTTATAATACAGCAAAGATTGATCCTTCTATCCCCATGGTTGAATTTTAGTGCGATTAATTGTGGGTTTCTAGGCCATGTTAATGGTCCTGCAGACTATGAAAATCAGGTCGAACTTCTAATTAATCGTCTACGACATCCTGTCTTTGAAGATTTGACGACCTACTGGAAACATCATTCTCCCTCCAGAATGAATTTTAGAAAACTCGGGTGTGCCGCAATTCGACCTAACAAATTATAGGGGAGAGTTGCCAATATCGTACTGGCCACCTTAATCGTAGGTCATCCATTTCTCAGTAATTAATGAATATAAACGACATCTGATGATAAAAATAACACGTAAATATGAAATAAGAAATAGAAACAAAACCTTTTGACTTACTTTAGGCTTACACCCTATTTTGTGCGTGCTATAAACATTTAAAAAAATCAGGTATGATTGATACCTAAAGTCCCCGTTTTAAACTTTCTATCTACTTAAAAGCGCATCAAGCAGGTGAAGGAAGCTTACTAAACAATTTAAACATTCTGTTACTCTTGATAATGAATATCCTCACAGAAGATCCCTCTCATAATAGATGAGCAATGATCAACGACACAGAAGTGACTGTCCCACTATGAAAATGATCTCTCTATCACTCGCAATAACGGAGGCCCTACATCATCATGAAAGAACGATCATTCTCGGTGACCCGAGTCGATCCAGGGCCTCGTCGCATCGAGCGGATCGAAAGTTGGCGGCGGATCAGCGAGAGTGGCGCACGCGTTCTCGCGCCGCGGCGAAATACCTCGAGGATCTCCTGGAGGAGGGCACGTAACCGGTGGTAGGATGACAGATATGGCGTGTCGGGGATTGCGACCTTGAACTCGAGGATTCCCGCGCGCTCCTGGGGTCCTCGAGCGTGAGGCGCCGAATGTAGAGTCCTGGCACCTCCTCCGCGAGCTGATGTCTTCTCCTGTACGAAGCCACAGTGACTGGTCCGACCGATTCTCACCATCGATCATCCGCCGTCGCTCTCCTCTTTCGTTCACTCTCCCTCCCCCTGCTCCTCTTCTCCTTTATTATTTTCACCGACGGAGCAGCGTGCTTGAACTCGACTGTCGACCTTGAACCGTGATCTCGGGACGCTCAACGTCGACGGGGTTGCGAGGCATCGTCGGGGATCATCGGCGTGCCTTCGACGGCCGACATAGTTGCACCAGGTTCTAATGGGTGGGCGATAAGCGTCGGTTGAGAAACAAGTCCGCTCCTTCGTCGTCTCTCCACCCCAACGTTCCCACGTGGATCACACGCCGCGGAGGACCGAGTAGCGTGCTGCACCGTTTCGAAATTCAGCGGGGGCCAACTGAGGGGGTACCTACGTAATTACACACGACTCGATTAAATTATGCCGCGAAGTTGCGAAACGTGGGGCTAACCGCATGGCGAGCGTGCTACTTTGTTCGTGCAACGATTGCAACCTCGCTGCGGAGCCGTTGCGTCCGCTAACGAGATACGGTGGATTCCTGAGGAAACCATTAATACTGGACCCTATCGAACGTGCTTTAAAGGGGGCTGTATCAATGGCTCCGTTCGTCTTGCTTTGAAGTTTCGTTGGTGGTCTGGATGGTCCGTGGACCTTGTAGCAATTTGAGAATCGTTAAGATTCGGGGGGTCTTGGTGGGAAGTGAAGCCCGATGATACTTTTGAAGGACTTAGGATCCCAAATACTTCTTTGATAGACATAAATCCCGATACTTTTCGAGATCGAATGTTTCTTACTGACTATAGATTACTCAAATTTGGACGGTCCGTGTGATCCCAAGCTTCTCAATGCAATCACAAATACCAACATTCTCTAAATACCATGGAACACCCCCGAGTCAACAATATTAGTTTCCATCGAATTAAATTTATCACACTTAAGTTTCTACAGACTTTCTATCAAACATCAAAAGTCAAGTGTCCTTCTTTATATGTCCAGCGACAGAATCTTGCAACATTGCATCCACGTAACTCGTTCAGAGACTTAACGGGTTAAGTTTCTCGTTTGCCGTGATTCATCATTGAGAGAGGGAAGATCGACTGGCACAAAATCGCGTCGCGGCTGGCGTCGTATCAAACGGTACATCGGTTTCAGGTAATTCCCTATCAGCAGGTGGTCCGATTTCGGTAGACGGAGCGGGCCCTCGCGGGAAGGACCGGCTCTTGGGACCGCGGCGCAGCATTAAAAGCGTTGTTTAGCAGGTCATTTCCAATTTTGTTTCTCCTATTTCCCGGCTGCTGGCCGAGGTGTGGGATAGATTAGCTTTTGATCGCGCACGTCTGACAGCTACTTGCCCCTCGGGACGCTGACCGACTGCCTCCGTTTTCAGGAATTTCTAGCACATTTTATTGTAGCAGAAATCTAGCTTGGAAATACTGTTTTAGTCTATTAGGGTGTGGAATACGAAAATTCTTCCTGATAAAATTCTTCATTTATTGCGAACATTCCGTACATGGCATATCGAAAAGGTCGATTACAATTTTGGGTATCTAGAAGTATTGAATATCAAACGAAGCAAAAGAGTTTATATGAATATGTGTGAAGTCGTTTCCTCGTAGAGATGTAATCGAATAAATGGGACCATGATAAGTAGTCAAGTGTGCTCCATGACTGCGCGTGGGCGTGTCTGGCCATGAATTACTGAATCCACTCACAGGTGCTAGGTTGCGTTTCGCGGCAGTCTATCGCAGACTCACAGAAACTACATCATTTACATCATCCAGCAACTAAATTATTTGTGTATATTGACGAACACTGTTGGGTTGATGAAAGAAAACCCATTGCATAGTCTTCACATTTGAATCCCAGAAATTCTCACTTACAAGGAACAATTGGATCACTTATTGGAAACTTATTTATTTTATTATAAATATATTATAATTCAGGGAGACAATATTTTCAGTATCAACATTTTTCACCGGTTTTGATGCACGGGACTCAGACCCAAAGTTTCGATCAACCTTTTCGGTACACTCTGCTTAATGCTTACTTGTCTTTCAATAAACAGCTTACGAAGCAAAAACGCAAACTTCTCACCGGTTCTTCTTCCTCGTTCGCTCTCGAGTACCTGCGCTGGACCACCGGTGCCGTTCCAACGAAATGACCATTAATTCGTAACGATGTTTCGCGCTCGCGCGCGCGTGTTCCGGCCTGAGAGCGCGCGGACGCTCGAGTTAATCGGCGGAGGAACGTTAATGGCGATAAAATTGGCGATTAACGCGAGCGCCGCGAGCCATATTAATGGGTCCTAGAGGGAATTACGTTCCTCTGATAGCCGGGGCTACGTGATATCAGAGCGACGTGTGTGTTAAGCTTTTAATTACGGGAACACTCGTCTCTGAGAACATGATTATCGTAACGAAGAATTCGTTGCGGCGTTTTTCACGTTTCATGTAGTGGAGTTATTGGAATATCATCGTGTTTAAACAAGTATTCGCGAGTAATGAAATCCTTTGCATGGAGAGAGTAAGGAAGGAGAATCGCGGTTTATTCTTTTGAGACAAAGTAGATACAATAGGTAGTGAAAACCTGAATACGGTAGAGTCTTTTTGAAGTTAATACAACACGGAGTTTGACAATAGTAATGGCTAAGTAGTAATGCAAGGATGTTCATTACAATTAAAATACACATTAATTATCTTCCCTGCCTTTCAGTGCTACTCTGATCAATCTGTGTTCATATTTCAAAATTCAATCAATCAGTGCTCAAGAGCGTCCGGAGACTTTTTTCAGGGGAGAAGGGCAACTTTGTTTTTTTAAGGGTAATGCCTAGTTGGCAGGCGAAAAAGAACGTGATTTTCGAAAAATTTTTATCAAAAATCTGAAGTATATTTTTTACATCTATTTGCTTATTTTAAAAATACATATATTCAGCAACTCTCAGTAATTTTGTTATAGGAAAATATTAAAAAAATGAACGAATAACAGCCACTCGTAGTGCCAATTTAATTAAAATTTAAAAACCGAAATTTAAAAATATTCAATTTTTTAGTATAAACTTAATGAAGATCAGTTTTGAAAAATGAACAATTTTTTCTCACAAGCCAGGAGGGGAGGCAACTGCCTCTTTAGCATCCCCCTTCTGGACGCCCATGCCAGTGCTCCAATAACTTCCTCTGTAAATCACCACCCTAAGTACTCAATATCATCCAGAGCATACATACAATTTTCAAAAACCTATATCCCCATCAGCCCCTACATTAAAATCAAACCCAACAGTATACACCAGTGCACCACAGGACTGTAGATAACAGCAATCTCCCTGCACAATGTACTCATTCCCACAAAGCCCAATGAAGACCTTCCATTAGATAATCAATACCGCACTTTCAACACGTCCCAACCCAATATTTATAGCCTCCTCCACGCACCAGTAGCCCAACCAATGGTAAACCTGCACTCGCCTGCTCCGTAACGATCGTCACCGCTGAAAGTGTCAAATCTGAATTGAATATTCCCCGATTAGAATTGGCTCGATCGAATTCGACCAGCCTCGGAGTGAGTGCATCGACGGAACCGATCATCTCGCATTATCATCGTGCGCAGTGTCCTTGGGCCGAGGAAACGATCAGGTCAGAACGGTAACACCATACAAGCGGAATCCGTAAGTCGCGCTACCTCACGCTCGGTTAGCGTGACGAATCGATAATGAGCCACGTTTCAGTTTTAATCGACGTCAAGAGTGTGTCCCCGCGAACAAGGATCTCGGACGTTTCGGGCCCTCTCGCGTCTGGGCCCCTCCCCCTCCCTCACTCGCGCGCACCCCGCCAACCCCTCCTCCGCCTTCCGTGAAAAAGAAGTCCGCCTCGGGTAACTCGATCTGCACGAACACCTACGAAATCGAATTATACCGGCTGACACGCCATGAATTTTAATCGGCACTTAATCTCCGCCGCGGCTCCGGACCGTTACGTTTTCTGGATCGCGTGTCCCTTTCGCTTTTCGCAATATACATTGTTTTACTTGGGGATCGACGGGTAAACGGGAGGGTAAAACGGCCACGGATCGCCCGCGGATGTTTGGCGAATGTTCCCGCGCGGCTGAGGAATCTATCGGCTTGCCCCGGCGATCGTTGTAATTGAATCGGGGGATTGAAAGTGTCGATTGAAGTGTGATCGGTAACTACGACTGTGCAATTTTTGTCGATTAGCCATATCGTTATGTTACGTAGTGTGACGATTCGGGGGAAAGGTACGAGGTGATTCTTAAATATCTAAATAAGAAACAGGGCGCCACTTTATTTAATAGTATTACAGATTTAGTGTTAGAGAGCTGAACTGTGTGCAAAGTCGAATAAAAAATAGATGATAGATATTGAAACCGAAGATGGAGACTGAAGTGGGATACGATGTTACACTGGGAGCCAGGTGCTTTTATTCAGAGGATTATTTTCAATGTACAAATCTGATTCTGAATTGAATAAGTGCACCCTTTCATTCTTGCCACTCGCAAATTTATTGTCAGACCAAGTCGAGTTGCAACTGGGTTGCAACTGTAAGAGTAATCCTGATACAAAAACGCTGCAGATATTGGCAGATCACTGTGCTTTCCACGACCAGCAGTAGCGTTATCAGGCAGAGACCAAGAGAAATCGCAATGAAGATACGCTGAAAGAGCAGCAATCAATTCGCAGGGAGGGAGAATCGGACTTTCATCCGAGTCCATTATCAAAGGATCACCGTCCAGGTCGAGCATCGATCCGCGCAGATCGATCTTCGTGGGTGGACCAACGGGGCCGCAAGGCTGATTCGCAAAAGAACAAAGACGCGCGAAACGAAACGCGTTTCGTCGTCCGGGGGTGGGGTGGCGCGAGAGGAACGAGGATAGGCAGCAAAAATAGAATAGTTCCAACGGCGAAAAACAGAACCACGGGTGAGGAGGGACGGAAAGGAAACAGAGAATGGAGGCGAAACAGAGGAAGATGCCGATCTCTTCGCGGAATATGTTTACATTAAAGGAGCGCCTTGAAAAAAAGGCCGGGACGAACCGCAAACTGCTTAACGAGTCCTACTCCTTCCACCCCCTCGCCTTTTCTCTTCTATGCCACGAAGTTGCATCGCATGCACCCACACGGCGGCCTGGGTCGTGGATAGTGACGGGTTCGAGTCGCTTCGAATTAGACTTGAGCAAGTTTTGTTCACGCGAATTGAATATTCTTATCCTAATAACAATCTAAATTAAAATTTGATACAGTAACGACCAAACCTGGTTGGACTAGGGTTGAAGATGAAATGAGGTTTTAGAATAGCCTTGAAGCCTTGAACACAGAGTTGGGCATTATTCGGCTAAATTTTCATTCGGATACGGATTCGTATAAATCCCCAAGATTTATTCGCGAATAACAAATGACGATTTTATTCGTCGAAAAATTATTCGTTATTCGCGAATAAATCTGTATCGTTATTCTAGCCAGATTCGTTCGAATAAGAATTTATTCGTTATTCGACCTGAATGAACGACGAATAAATGTGATACCCTGTCGGATATCTATCGATGGAAGTCTGTACTGTGTTCAACATATGTTTGGACGTGTGAGTCTGGAAGTGTGCGTATTTGTATGTATTTAAAAACATTCAATGAACGCTTATAATTTGAAGAGATTGATTTTTTCATTAGTTTAAATGAATTGACGTGAGCAAATTTTATTTAAAATAAATCAAAACGCCACTCTATGTAATACCGCGGTCATACATCTTTCTGTAAAGTGCGAGCTATGACAAGAGTTACTTAACCTAAAACATTAGGTCTCACGGGTGTCAGTCAGTGGTGTCACGATACATCGCTGAAACCACGTGATCACTTTATTCGTCCGTTGAGTCGACTAAATTTTTATTCGAATAAGAAATTATTCGAATAAATTTTCAGTCAAATAAAAACTTATTCGTTATTGTCGAATAATTTCATTTTATTCGAATTTTTTATTCGAAGATTATTCGAATAAAAACTTATTCGCACAAATGTATTCGAATACGTATTCGAATAAAAATTTAGCCGAATAATGCCCAACTCTGCTTGAACATCCCCAAAAGTGAAAAGTTCTTGGGAGACTCTGGGGTCTCCAATCTTTTCCCTGTTTTAATAATAATATTCTATGATAAAGTGTTCTGATAAGTTATAATTTTTAATTATAATATTTAAGGGGTTAGGCTACTTTAGCGATGCGGAAAACTAGGCAATTTATAAGTGGCAGTAAAAAAAAAAGTAACCAACCGATTAATACGAAACTTTGTACTTTATTTAAGTATAAGAAGTATTAAAAAAAAACGCTGCAATATTTAAAAAATGTTTATAACTGAGTCCGCACGACGCTATTTTCCGGAACACCTTTTTTTAACTGGTGTGCAGGATTGCTTGAGTTCTATTTGATCAATCGCTTTGAAAATTTACAGTTATCCTTGCTATTACATTTATTAAGCATTGACGAACCGTTTTTTTTTAATTTTCTAATTGTTTTGCGAAACATAAGCAATAAATTCACTCACTCTTCGTCGAAATTCGAACCCTAAATTTTAAATACCCGCCATTTTGTTAATTTTTACAAACATTGAAATGTTTGATCGTCAATGCTTAATAAATGTAATAGCAAGGATAACTGTAAATTTTCAAAGGGATTGATCAAATAGAACTTGAGCAATCCTGCACACCAGTTGGGCATTAAAAAGAAAGGTCTTCCGGAAAATGGCGTCGTACGGACTTAGTTATAAACATTTTTTAAATATTGCAGCAGTTTTTTTTAAATACTTGTTATACTTAAAGAAAGTACAAAGTTTCGTATTAATCGGTTGGTTACTTTTTTTTTACTCCCACTTACAAATTGCCTAGTTTTCCGCATCGCTAAAGTAGCCTAACCCCTTAATGTTCCCTTGGAACTCTTCGATCCCCCACTATCCCTCGACTTACAACTCTAGAGACCTTCCAAACAGCTTGGAAACTCGTGAAAGATATGATCGGGTGCCCGTCGCTAGCCGCGGCTACTTCACGCGCACACAATAACACCCTTTTTCGTCCATACACGCGAAGGATGTCCAGTGCGCGCGGGGTCTAGCAGTGCTTCGGGGCGAATTTTAATTTTCACGAGCGGGGTGCCCTCCCCGTGTATTGTCATTAGAGTGAGGCCAGCAAGGGGGAAAAGTCAGGCCACGAATTATGGGCAGAGAAAGGGAGCTAGAGAGCGAGAGAGAGAGAGAGAGAGAGCGAGGGGGGGAGACATCCACGGTGTTATTAGATTTCTTGCAAATTACTCGCGCGTCCCATTAACGAGTCCCATCTGTCTGGATTACGAGGAGAGCTTGGCCTCGCTCCGCTCGCGTTCTCTCGTCCCTGCCGAGCGATTTAAAGCGTTACTCTCTCGTCGCTGCTCTTCTCGTTTCCTTCCCCGTTCTTTCGAGACTCGCGAAATTCCTTCTTCTTTTTTCGACAGGCCCACCAACTACGCCAAAGTGGCTGCGAAATAATGAAGAGATTGAAGGACCAGGCGGTCGTTCTAATTGTTTTCTGAACGTCCTGTAAGTGATTCGGTCATCAGTTAAGTAGACTGAAAGTTGTATCGGCTAGGTGTAAAAGAGTGTAAATAGTAATAAACCACGGTGGTTGATTATTCGCTACTTAAGGAGCTGGTGGATATGAATAGTTCGGAGATTCTTGTCCTCAAATTTAATTGACATTTCGGAGATTGTTTACCGGAAGTCTTTTATTGACTTAAGGGTAGTAAAGGTTTAAATCGAAGAGCAGGGGTTCTCGTTCGTGGAACTGTTTCCAGCAAAGGAGTCGATTCAAGCGGGAAGGTGCGCGAATTAAGGCAGATTCTCGCGCTACGGCCACCCAGCGCGATTCGAAGGTTTCGCGATATCGTATCGATCTCTTCCCGTGGCCCGTAAACACGCCGTGGTGGGAGGAGAAAAAAAACAAGGCAATTTCCGAAAGGAAACACGTGAAATCGATAGCCGTGCGGGCTTCGCCTATGACCGGGGGACTTTACGACTCGGTGCCGCGTGGAAAAGTCACGACCACGCGGGGGTGAAACAACCCGGGAGGTGGAAAGAATTGGAAAAGTGGAAATAGCCCGGGCGAAATTGCTAAGTCGAAATGGGCTTCCTTGAAACTTTCTCAGACGCTGGTGTCGTGGGCTCCCCGATTTTATCGGGGGTCCGAGTCGAACAGTCGTGATAATGGTCACGATGAGTGTCGGGGAGAATTCGGGGGAACGCGTATCGACCACGATTGTTTAACGTTTTGGCTTCCACGCGAGCCGTACGTGTATAATTAAAATAGAGATTAGTCTGAAGAGCAACTTTGAAGTATAAATTAGGCATATGTGTTCTTAGACTACTTTTTATTTGACTTGGGATATTTTTATTAAAGTGGTCATCGTTTTTCTCGTTGGTAGGTTGGTTGGAATTTAAGGGGTAATGACAGTGTAGAGCCCGGAAAGGCAGTCTAATTTTGAGATTTTTTTTATGCGAGTATAGTGAATGGAATACGAAATCTGTTTGAAGGGCTTTATTGTACATACTTTGAAGTATGATTAAATTTTTTTTTAATTGTTTTTTAATACAAAATGGCGACACCATAGCTCAACAAAAAAAAGTTCTTCTGAAAAACAGTGTTCAGCTGCCGGAAAGATATCTCCTTCAATTTTTGACCTAGAACAAAAATCAGAAATGTTTTGCGTTCTATATAAGATTATCTTGGGAAGTACACGAGGAAATTAAAAAATACTGTTTTTCATACGAATGACGCATGATTGAACAAAACGTTTCAACAATTTCGAAGTTGTGGCAGTTCCGTGTTTTGTTCAATCACGCACCATTCTTACAAAAATCATTGTTTATTCATTTCCTCGTGTAATTCCCGAGATAGTCTTATATAGAACTCAAAAAATGTCGGTTTTTTGTTCTAGGTCAAAAATTGAAGGAGAAATCAAAAGAAATCGTTTTTCAAAAGAAGCTTCTTTTGTTAAGCAATGGCGCCTCCATTTTGTATTAATAAAATTTAAAAAAAAATTATAATCATACTTCAAGGTATGTACAATAAACCCCTTCAAACAGATTTTGCATTCATTCACTATAATCGCATAAAAAAATTCTCAAAATCAGAGGAATCGCAGGATTTAAGTTTTCAGACTCAGGGACACCTCTTGCTTAAATTCTCTCAAATCTGCTATAATTCTCAGATAAATATAGCGTTTTAAGTAACCCCAGACAAAAAATCTAATAAAAAATCTAAAATCTAATAAACTCTAAAAATCTAATCTAACTCAGAAAAACGGTATGCACAATACAAAACTATTTCTTCTGATCTAAGAACACCTATACCTGATCCATATACCAAAATCTTAAAACATGTATATATATTCCAGTAACCACCACGAGCTGCGCATACATTGGCATAAAATTTTTCCTTCAAAATCACCTGTAAAATCTGCCAACACATCGATATACGTCTGCTCCAATAAAGCTGACTTATTTCCCAGAAAGTTCACCTTGCTCCGATCAGTTGCCTCAGTTCGTCTACGAATTTATTCGAAACTTTCAACTCCCGTCCGCCCATAATTCCCCCACGCGTCCAAGCATCGGGTTACTCGAAGAAAGTTAATCGTTCCGATTGTCGAGCATAACTCATCGACTTCGGTGTAATTTCGGCGAAATTCAACAGTCCACGACGAAACAGTGAGCGCCCGTTCCTGATCGACGCCCTTCGGCCTCGAAATCGCTCGCGTCCAAGGAATTTCATTCCCGTTCCGAAGATACTTTCGGGACCGACTATGTAATTTTGATTCGTTGTTCCGCGAAACGCGGAGGACTGGCGGTAATTGGCCAAATTACCAATCCTGCCAATCAATCGTTAAATATCAAGGATAAACTGGCTTCGATCTCGTGCCCGCGATCCCCTGGTTAGTCACCTTGCGCGTTACCTTTTGTTTCTGCGTTCGTATACGTGCTCCCTGTGTACATGCACCACGTGCACACAGACGCGTATATAATAAAACGAAGATAGACTTGTTTGCACCGCTTAACGACGATGTAAAGCAGCTTTGCTTCAGCTGCTAATATCCTAGAGCGGATTTCGCGACAGATAATTAAAGAGACAGAGAGTATCTTCGATATGAGTGATTAGATCGATGAAAAAGGAGTATTTGATCCATAGATTCTTTTTCTAATCGATGGGAAACAGTGATCCATACAGAGGGATTGAGATTCTTTGCCAAATATAAACTTCTGGCAAGCGTTGAAATAATTCGTAACGGGAGTATTCTCTGTTCTAGATCTGTCAACTTTATTCCCATTTCTTGCACGTAACACGACGCTTTCTTTTATGAGACTTTCAATTACTATTTGAATGTCTACACATGGCGGACTGCATAAATCCTGCAATCTCTAATCGCGATTTAACCTTTGCGAATGGTAGAAAATCATCCTCAGAAAATAATTATTAATATATTTTTCGTTACTTTTCTGTTATAGTTTATTTTATATCCGTTTCTATTTGTTAGTATTTTCTCTGTTTCTTTTGTGCTATATTGTAATTAATCTTTGTATTCTAAAGGGTTCCCCCGTTTATTAATAATAATAATAATAATAATAATATATGTAGAATTTAGATCGTCATATCGAGTGCAAGTCTCTATCTCCAAAACTTAATCTATCCTTAAATTCTTATTTAATCAAATATTCTCCATTTAACATCAAACACCATAATTCTACCCCCAACGTAAACTCCACCCGCCATAAGAAACCTACTCAACAAAATACGACCAATCGTTACGTGAAAAGTACCAAGGCTGGTATCAAACCACGTGCGATAACGATTGAATCTCCATCTCTTATACACCCTTACGATCGCGTTATCTCGTTACACCTTCGATTTTATACCCCGTACGGCGAGGAGCTCGTTAAAAATCCACGTCTGCTAGAAGCTGGCGTGCACGATCTAGCTTCTGTCGTCCTCTTGCCCGTGGCTCTGTGGGCCGAATAAATTTGCCGTCGAAATTTCCGGGAAATAAAAAGGAGGCGGTCGGCGTCGGCGACGTCGGCCCTCTTACGCAACGCGATTTGTCCCGATACTTCTGCGTCGCTTCGGGTCCAGCGCGGCCTTTGTTCCTGAAACCGCGGCAGACAAGCGGCTTCGTCGACTTTTAATTTATTTCGGACCACTATGCCCCCTCCCTCGCCCTCACCTCACCGTTTTCGCTCTGTCTGGCTCGAGAGTCGAAATTTCGCGGTGAAATCGAATCGAATCGTGAGACGTCGCAATTTACGGGAGGCCCGTTAAAATGATGAATCGCGCGCGGCCTCGTCGTGAAACCAGTCGAAATTTTACGCGATTAACGTTCTTGCTGGATCTGAATCGAGTGAAATTGACGGTGATGGGAGTGGACGTTATTCTGACCACTTCTTTGCGCTTGTTTCTTCTTTTTTTTTGGGAGAGGGGGAAGTTTATACTGTTGATTATAAGGTGAACACTCCGTAGTCGAAGTGAAGATGAATTATTGGTGGTTTTATTGGGATTTTTAGGGTACTGAGTTTTTTATAGAGGTTGGAGTACCTATTAAGATTTTCGGTAAAATTGTGATTGATTATTCTGGGGAGTGTTTTATAAATGTTTCTGGGTTAGTCTCGTCGTAGTGGACGGTAGTAATTTATTTCCAACCAATTGTAAAATCAGCTTCTTTGTAAAAACGCTGGATTTTTTTACACAGAAGCTGATTTTACAATTGTCCTGGGGCATATACATAAGTATAGAATGGAGATGAGGAACTTAAGCTCATTAAAAGGGCGTAATCTCTTCGAACCTTCTTTATATTAACATCAAATATTCAAGATTTTGCACTCCATACACCATTTTGTTCAATTCAAAATTCTCTTATTAATATCTTTACGTCCTTAGTATAAAATGTACCATTATCAACCTCATTGAGTAATGAATATTATGGGTATGCAGCGAATTCAAACTCTCATCGGGAAACAAATTTAAAAAGTTCAAGCTTCCCTACCAAATCGTTAACGAATTGAGAAAGAATTCATTGGACAGGATATCTAAACAAACGATTTTAAAAGAGTGCAATGGAGAATAACGTACCTGCTTCACTCGTACACAGTCCAGAAGTGTACGAAATCGTGGTAGGCAGCAATTTCTAGGACTGATAAAAAATATGGTTGCGTCTCGATTCACGTCTCAGCACGAACTGGCGTGCTCTACCTTTAGCTCGCTGCTACCCCGTCGCGGGGGTGCTATTACAGAACGTTTCCTCGTGTGCACACCTGCGATCATTTTCATACATCCGTGTACCTTCGTGTGCTCGACTACACGTTACGATCTGTTGATGCTATTTATGCATCTAATATGCATCGTACATGGGAGAAACGAGGAATATGCGATACAGAAGGAATTTAAACTTTGCACCCTCGTTTGAAAATGATGTACCTGTTTGCAGTGAATAGAAATATTTCACATACCAAAATCAAGAATATTTATCCTATTAAAATGAAATTAACTTTCTGTAATAGTTTAATTAACTTTTTAAGTAAAACATAAAGTTCTTTCGAATCACTTTCGCAACTAATTCCCAAATAAAATTTATTTAATCCTCGAAATATTTAACCGCAAATGATATTTCAAGGTATACATTCGTAGTTTTACAGTTGATACAGTTTATACGGACAAACATCGATCAGAGTGGAACGTCACAAAGTTCCTCCTACTTCCCTGACGAGGAAATCGTCGCGTGGTAATCGGTCTTCCCCGAGAATTGTGCGTCGACGATCGTACCGTGTCGTCGGCCGTAAACCTTCCAAGCGACATCACGAAAGTTAAGAGAGGGAAAGAGACGTCCCCTCCAGCCGAAACGATAATAATTAGTGCAATTAGGGGTGCAGCGGCCGCGTCTGCGCCCTCCCGCGCCTCCTCGTAAACTTTGAGCAATAATTTACCGGGCTTTTAGCGAGCGTACCCAACGAAAGGAGCCAACCAGATCTTGCCCCGTCGTTAGAACGCAAAGATCTCGCGAAATTGTCGCGAAGAATCGTTAATTACCCCGCGCAAAATTGTCCGACTTTATTCGAGTCGCAGTGCCTCCTGTTCTTTAGATAGTTTTCGAGGCTCCAACGTGGAAAACAGAACTGTGTGTGTCACGAATCGCTCGACCCAGACTGCCCGAATTATTTCGTTTCGTTTCTGCATTATTCATATTGTTAAATATGTAAAGATCGCTCGGTGGCGACGGTGTCTCGTCTTGAGAGAATTCTGGAGCAGCTATTGAAGAAATCGCTCGACGTTATTCGTGGCACGTGCTGCTCACCCCCGCCACACCCTCGAAATTTTTTTATCGCCCCAGCAGCACGTCCGGTGCACGCTAATAATTTTCGAATAATTCTCGACGACGCTCGTTCACGTGGAATTAGTTTCAGCAGCTTTCCTCTAGCAGCTGTAGCTTGCTGGGTTTAAATTGTACCGTCCAGTTACTTTGCCGCCATTTTCATTCGCTTTGGTAGGTGTCAAAGGTAGTGACAGTAAATTTTTCTATTAACAAGAGGGAATGGTTCCTTTGATGTAGTTAAGGGGCGCCAGAAATTCGTTAATCCTCGGGAAAAAACGGAGACAAACTCAATCATATGTTGTTTGACCAGTGTTATACTCAGCACACACGGAACAACCCCAAACTGAAAGGATCAGAAGACTTCCCCAAAGTAACACAGGCAAGGGGATCGTGATTGCTGCAAGTTGATACGGACTTGCCACTGGTAAGCTCTGTCAAACATCGATAGATTGTTTGTACACTGAATACAACGTGTATTTTGAAGAAATTCGTAAGCTCTGCATGAATCTTTCTACAATAAATAATCAGTGTCAAGTCTGCGCAATGTTTAAGGTTCTGTGCAATATTTTTATTTTGGGAAGCTCCAGATTTGATACATTCGTCCAAAATTTAGAAACACTTTCTTCTAATATACTCGAAGTTGGTAAAGATAGAGCTGCACCCCTCTTGCTGCAAGGTCTTCAATTCCAGATTCTTTTTCCCCTACTTTGATTTCAATATCGAATTAAATCATAGGGTTGCCTAAACCCTGCCCATTAGAACAATCTAATGTGCGTGGAAATATTTCACGACAAATACTACCTACTTATAGTTTCTATCATAAAAGCAGTTAGTTACTTTTAATACACCGTTCAAGGCTTAAGGACTGTTCTCATGCAAAAACTTCCCCTTCAAACAATTCAACGATACTCCCGACAGCATCTCCCACCCTCAATGGTATTTCTTCTTCCAAACGACGAGACAGCGAGGAAAAAATGAGCAGGGCACGCGGTTGTCGTCGTCGACCACGTTTCGAAGCCGCCTGCCGTCTCGTTAAGATTTCATCCCCCCACACGTCGGCCACCAAGCGTACGCGGGGGCGGTATTGTTGCGCAGGGGGTGTTTCATGTTCGCGGAGTGAAGGTCCTTGTACGGCTGTCGGGCAGGGTATTATATATGTATGCTTGTATATACGATATTATGATAGCAGGGCCCGCTAGACGTTGTAATGCCGAAACTGGAGGGCAACTATTGTCCCCTACGTCCGTTTATAAAGTTAAGATGAACCGGCGGCGCCGTTGAAACGAGAGTCACGTTACGCTAAGTACGTTTTTACCTTGAAGCTTATTCGTTAGAAAGGACGACGGGGTTAATTACGATTATGACGCGGCAGTACGCGCATCTCTGGGTGCTCGCGAAATTTTAAGGATCCTCGTTGGGACACTGCGGCCCCGCAAGGACACTCCACGACCCGCATTGTCCTCAGTCAGACCTGGCCACTCTTGGAAAATAACGTTTATTTCGAGTAACGTGTTATTCTATTTCACGGTTACTTCGTTTCCGAAATACAGTTGGAATCATTCTACTTCGTGGAATAATTTTGGTGGTAATAATTGGGCCAATTTGTGCAGAAACCTAGCAATTCTCAAAATGATAAAAAAATAATTAAACGCAGTACCTACGGTTTCATACAGTCTTAGAATTTTGTGATCTTTATTTTGCAAAGAAATACCAACCCATAGAAGAACTCTTACATTATACAATTATTAAAACTACCAAGGCATAGATTCATTTTAAGCGTAAAAAACAAAAACTACAGAATATTTGAAATAATATTAATTATACTACTCGCTATCAAATAACCCATTAAAAAGTATTAAATATTCTGTAACAATAACAAGAAGTAAAATATACCCAGTAGAAGTAAAGCTACTTTTCTTTAACAATTAAAATCTTCAAAGTCAATTTACTCAATTTCAGATGACTGAGGGTTGACAGCTTTCTGCCTAACTCTGGAATGATAAGATTTTTCTTGGACACTTATGTGGAAACAGTTATTGACAACTGTAAGCTCTATTATATTCACACAGCGCTGTTAGATTGTACTATTTCCGCTGATGCATTAAACGCAGTAGTATTTTATATAATATTTCAAGCTTCACGCTATTTTACTAAGAAATCACAAATATCATCAACAGTGTCCAGACTTATACTTCAAAAATGTGTTTGTGGCAATTGCAAAATATACATAGAAAAACCATGAAAGCTACAGAGGCTCAGACGCCTCGCGTTCTACGGCAATATTAACAAGTCTCTGGTCGACACAGTTTTCACGGAGCTGCAACGAATTCCTCCATCGTGGACGTCGTCGCGAGTGAAAAAGGCTGAGCGAAGGGAAAGGTCGAAGTGTGCTCGGGACCGTGTTATCATCGATCGAGGCACGAAGTTTAACTCGGTCTAAATTGCTGAACAAGATCGATAGAACCGACGCGAGCCAATTTACGTGCGGGCAAGTGGCGCGATTCGCGCGCGATAATTGCTCGCGAGCCAGCGAGCACTCTGCTACGCTAGCGGGGCGCACGTGCTCTCTCTCAGGCTTGCTCGCGGGCTTTTTCCTCGTCCATCACTCACGTGCTCGTTCATGACTGCTCATTCTACTGACAACGGCAGGCCTCAAAAACTGGAGCCTGGCACGAGAAGCGCCGCTGCACGAATTATATCGCCTCGAAGCAACTATTTAAGCGACCAAGAAAGGTAGTGGCGATAGGTATTGCAAGGGACACGAAAAAAAAGAAACTATCGGTTCCTTCAGCGTTGTAAAACGATGTAAAATTTGTTTACGTATATTGCACGTTATAACTCAAAAACTGTTGAAACTGTCCTCAATTGGAAGTTACACTGGATTGACTGTGATTGGGTGGTTGGTGTATTAATGAACTGGACCAACACTGATATAGGCTTGAAACTGAAACTCACTCAATCTGAAAAAACCCAACGCGCTTTGAGGATATTGAAAGTAGAATGGTGGGTGTTAGAACAGACAAAATTCGGAGGCTTTGGTGGAGTATAAAATACACTTGCTTGATTGTAAAGTCACACGTAGGGTAGGGTAGTTCTACATCACAGGACATCCAAACTTCTCGATACCGAAGTTTAAAAGATCATCTGAAAGCATTCCTCGAAGAAAGTTATCAAAGAGCACCTCCGACAGTGTGCAATAAAGAAGCACGTGTCAACATCGCAAAGAGGTATCGTAAATTGATTCCCGTTGAAGTTTACGACGCGCTCGTTCGTACGATTAACAATTCCGGTTCCCGACGTCAGTTCCCTTTCGTCAGGACACCGACTGCTTATCGTGGAAGCAAGGTACCTGCCTGCTCGTAAATCAACGGAAACCGACGCCGCGCGATCACGGCGACTGCTCTGCCCCCGAACAAATTCGCGAAAACGCTCGTCGAAGTGGCGAAGCCGCCGAGTCGCGTGCTCGTCGGCCGTAACGAAAAGGCGAAAAAAATTGGATCGTGACGCGAACTCATGGCCCCGTACACACGTACACGCGACGGAACTTTAGAAGGAACGGGCTGCCCTGATCGCTCGTGGCTTAGCCGGGCGTCGTTAAAGTGTCACGGTTGTCGAGAGTCTTGTACACTCGACTTTAAACGCTTTGACGTGCTCCTTCTTCATACCTGCTGCCACGTACGAGTACAAAGGGAGCGTTAAATAACGTATCATAGGGCTGACGAGGGACCTTATGCAAATGTTCAACGCTGATATTCTTCTTCTTGAAGTGCGCATGCTGTTAAGTACGGGGATCTAAGAGATAGATACACTCAGAGACCATTTTCAATCTTCGAAGATTCGATTCACACCTCAAACTTGAGATTAGTCGAAATTGAAAATTGTGACGCGGGGAATGAGAAGTTTCAGATTCCTAAACGTCAAATATCTTTCAAAGAAAGTATTCGACAATATATTTTAAGAGGAATATGAATTTCAAAGTGAAACTTTAATTATTAAGGGGGGACCCCACACCGAAGCCACTAAAAAGTTTGGGATTTTTTTGTTCGTATAAATAAAAATATTGGGGTTGGACTTTTTATACAGTTTTAAAGTACTCTTTATTTTGCTAGAAAAAAATTTTTTTAATGGAAAATTGTACAAAATGGCGACGAACAAATTGTTTTCCCGGAGCACTGCAAAAAAACTGGCGCACACTCCCGGGGATGACTGGATCATCTGAGAAGGAAATACAAAAGAGATATATATAAACAGGAATATATTATCTTTCATGTAGCGTAAGATTTTCTCAAAATTCGAATTATTTTGGAAATTGTAGCTGTTTGAAGAATTTACTTTAATTTTCTACATAAAAATTTGCACTGAAATGCTTGTAAAAAGTCGAATAATTGAAATATCAATAAAATTCTACCCTAGAATGGAGAGAATAATATTATAAACTTAAAAAAATAAGTAAATTGGATGAAAGGTTTCGGAGATATAGTGTAGGCCAGGTTGAAAAATGCTGTTTCGAGAAAAACGCGTTTAAAGTTTTCATTAAAGTTTTCATGGCGTTCAAGCTCTCGTTATTGTTCTGCTTAAAGCCTCGTTCGCATCGTTTTAGAAGATCGTCCGAAGTGAGATCTTCGTCCCTAATTTACTTTGATACCTAAAACATCTATTTCACTATAATAAAAACGCGTCTTCCTTTCAAATGCGGTTCGAGGTCCTCTTTACCTGACGTGACACGGTGTTACAGTTTTCATTCTAACTCCTTCAATACTGCGAATATAAAAAACCCGTTTTAACACAATATTCTTCACACCTTACGCTTTCAAATAAAACAAAAATTGAATTTTTCCAAAATTTCTGGGTGGGCTCCCCCCTTAAGTCCCCAAAACATGGTGGGTGAGTAAGCAGTGATAAATGTGAATAATATTATAATACGTAATATCACGTAATTAATGATTTCTTTACTCCAAGGACATTTTTCAAGCTACTTCACGCTAACGAACGCAGCAGCGTATAAAAACTACATCCTTCGATTCCCCTAATCTCAGGCAGTCATTCAAGCTCGCCTTCGACTAGGTTACCCAACTCATCGATATCTTAATGTCAGTTCTCTATTCGTCCGAGTAAAAAAAGCAGTCGGTGGGGGAACGGCTATTTATTATATTTAGAGCGAGAAGAGACTAAAAAAAGAAAAGAGGGGAAACGCGGCTAATAATTCAGCCGGTTATGGAAACGTTCGTCGAGCCCGGCTATACGCCGACGACCATTTTGTACGCGATAATTGCCCGTGTTATTAAAAACAGTTTATGCCAGCGAGATCAGTCGGTGTTCGTTAGTAGAACGCGTTCCGAGAATCCGATTTTAATAGGCGCGCAGTTTCCCGTGAAACGCTCCGAATGGACGAGAACGATTTTACGACTGCTCGTTCCAGCCTTTCGGTACCGCGCCGGCAAACAAGAAGAATGGGCTCCGTGAGCTTTTTAAGAGACTCGGTCGAATAATTAAAATTGATGTGACAGTAATGCTGGCGCGTACGTGTAAATCAGCTGCTATCTCTGAGCAGGTGACGCAACGTTCTTCTGGGCAGCGTGTCTAATTTCAAGTCCCCATATTCTCTGCAAATCTGCTTCATTTTTTCAATACGTATCTTAATTGTGCAAAATAAAGCAATACAAAATTATAATCGTAGCAGAAAGTAAATTTCTCGGGAATGAAACAGCGTGTATAGAACTTCTCTTTTGGAGGAAGTACTATACATATGTAGAATTGGAGTTATGAGGTATGAATTAATCGTTGTTGTTTTAAAAGATTTCTGTTTTATTTATCCTGGGATGTGTCGATTTGAATGATATTTTTTCGAGAGCTTCACATTCGTTTTCTATCGTTTTATCTTCGTTTTTTAATACAGTGGGATTAGATAGGGTGGTGGAGGGGGTTGGTAGTATAAGAAGAAATTAGAAGCAGGTGGTAAGTTAATTTTCCCCGCGATGGAGGGGTGTGCTCGCGTTCCGATGTATCGATACCAACCCCCGTTTTCGCAGCTCCGTATTGGAGTCACGTGGTGAGCAGTCTTGTTATCAGTGGGCCCCCACCCTCGCTTCCCTTTCCCCCGATATTCCTGTTCTAATAACACGGCCTGCGGACCCCTCGACCTTGTGCACACGTTCACACATTCTTCGGTGCTTGTGCCAGACTGAGCGACGCGAGGAAAATTTTCAATCCTTGGGAAAACAGCGACTGCTACTTTCGTAAGTGAAATTATTTGAATTGTCTATAGCTTCATTAGCGGTAATTAACTGCAGTACTAATAGTGCTGGTATTGTATAATACTATATAATATATAAATATTATAATACCAATACTATTGACACTGATGGTAGTATCATAAAATATTAGTTATAATATTTCAGTATAGCAATTTTCCAAATTCCGCGCTAGATCTCAATTCCCTCTAAATTTATAACCGTGCCTACAAACCTCCCCCATTGCAAAGTTTTCCAAAAAAGCGATGAAAGTTATGGGCTAGCATTCATTAATACCTTGCACGAAAAAGTAAACTGCAAGCTAAACAGCAAGCTCTTGCAATCTCACGTTTAATGCAACCCCCTTATTCCGCCACCTAGAAAATGCTAAAAAAAGTTCTGGACATTGTCCTGGATATTCGAAAGTAAAATTCTACCTAGTCGTAACGAGCAGATTAAATAAGCCGGCAGAGTTCGCTATTTAAGCAAATTAGCACTTTCATCGTGTTAGCCGAGGGGGTTTGAGGTGCTGAATGGAATCGCTTAATAAGTCGAGACAAGGACGTGGAAACACGTACGGTTGGATATATTATATATAATCAGGGTTGAATTATATCCACACTCGGGTGGAACGGTACGGGGCATTTATTAGAAGGTGGAGGGCGCTCCAGAATTACGGGCTTCCGGCCGTGGCGAGCGGAACGTCTCGCTTTTTCATTTATACGCCCCGTAAAACGGTCGGTCGTTATCGGCCGACACCTTGGCCGGTTCTCAAGAATTTAGTGCGTGCCGAAAGGGATGACGCCCGTGTAACGATTACTCGGGATAATTCCGTACACAGCCACGTGATTCTTCGGGGGTAGTTGATGGTGGGAAATACGGCGAGAGATTCTGGGACGTTGGTACCAAACAGATTCCCAATTAAGCAATTTACTTTCGCCCAATTCATCCCTTAGCTGCACGAAAACTTTTCTCGAGCTATATTAATTCTTTTGGTATGAGCCTTATGATATTAGGGTAGATGTACAATTTGTGGCCACTTTAAGATATTGTACCAGTTTTGGCCACTTCTTAAAAAATATAATATTTTTCCGTGTAAGCAATAAATGTACCCTTATATTTCTGGCGGTATATTAAACAAAATTTATGATGTGAAATTCTCCACATAATGGCCAAAAATAGTGCAATGGTCACAAATGGTACATCTACCCTATATGAATTTAATATTAATAGTGAATCGGTATGATGCCGGTTGAAAATTTGGAAAGTCAGTGAGCTTGAGAGTATCAGGTAGGTCGGAATAAACGATTATATATTCTCAAGTTTGATTTACATTTTAGTTTAACTTACGTGTTACAAATTAGCATTCCACAACGAGATGTCATACACCCTTTCTCTCTACACTATTTATTTTTCATAATTGTGTACACACGTATACAAATATCACATACAGTACAATAATTTCACACGTCAGCTCTCGACCACGTCCAAATTACAACTTCTGTTATATCAATATCGTCACTCGTTTATTGGCAAGGAGACGCCAGTCAAGCTGTTCCTGTCACTCGACAGAAGCAGTCTCTTGAAAGCATAGAGTCCTCAGCACGCAACAGTATCCTCTTACCCAATTGTCTTCATTGAAAGCGACCAAATACTTCTACCATTCTGAATCTCTTTTCGAGACGCGTTTAGACAGTGCACAAAAATCTTTAACAGAGGAACCTAAAATGATTATAGCTACTACTGTTGCGGATAGATACCAAACTAAAAAAAAAATCGGGAGAAAACGGAAGCATAATGCAGCATCGTACGTGCACGCACCCCGGCGTCCCACTTTAATTTCCCTTCCCCGGATTGGAGCCCAGATACGGAAGGTCCCTCTGGCCGGGCGTCCCCACCGAAAGTTAGCCAAGCAAACAGACCTACCCCAATTTATAAAACAAATCAATTCGCTTTGTACGCGACAAAGCGAGCGGCCCGTTGCATGATTATTAAAACCCTCGGCGGTGATTTCACGTGCCAGCGAGCGCGCGCGGCCTCGGCAAAAGTTTTCGCGCGACAGAAAAGCCAGCCCCTCCCCCCCGCCGCTGTGCCCGAACCGGTCCGCGTCTAAACGACGACCACGACGACGCCGACGGTCGGGCAGGATACGAACGACGGAGGCGCGTCAGTGTTGACGAAGCCCGCGGTTGGCCGACGCTTTTGATCCACCGTGAATCCGAAAAGGCCGAAGGGAGCCGTTAACCGTATCACAAAGGCCCCTCCCGGGCTCCCCCTTTTTCTCCGCGAGTACCTACGCGAGCCATCCTGCAAAAAGGAGAAAGAGCCGGCGAAAGAGAGACGGCCCGACCGACGATATACTCGATCGGATTGGCTCATTGAATTTTAAAATCTCAAATAGAGTTAACGCAGACATCAGACGATCCCTCCGGGCACTCCTATCGGAGAGGAGGGCTGCTTTTAGCTTTACCCTACCCCCCCCCCTTCATGCGCGTTCGTTTTTCGCCCTTTGAGTGCGGACGTTCTGCAGGCAGTCGCGAGAAAGAGGAGCGGTTCGTGAAAATTACGCGTCGATATTACGCAGATACATACTCCCTGTGCGTTTTTTTCATTCTCGTGGCAGTCGTCTGGGCCCCGCGGAACGGCGACCCACTACACTTCGGAGCTGCTTCTGGTTAATTAATTTACGCTCCGCGGCGGCCCGTAATTTCCGCGTTCTACGGCACCCGTTTATCGTTTTATCGATTAATCGGTGGCCCGGCAAAATCGCGGCCTACATGCGATTTCTGGACGAATATTATTAGGCCTTTCTGTGAGTACCTCGGTGGTCAGGTTGATTGCGCGAGTGTAGGGCTTTCTGAGTTTTAGGGGCGGGGAGCTCGATGATGCGTTGGGAGCTGATGGAAAGGGTGAGGGGTTGAGTAGTTTTTTAGCAATTGAATTTTCAGGCGATTCATCGCTTCCTCTGTGTTATACGATTTTTGAAAGTGAGGTTTAGTCAGCTTATATCGAAGTTCGAGCTTTCTGAGTGATGGAGGACATGTATATTTGTTAGGTTGTTGGTTTGGGGTTGTGGAGAATAATAATAATAATAATAATGCGTCTTTATTACACTATCAATTTATGTTACATTAGTGCACAATTAGTTCTTCTTTTTGTGGTGTAGGTATAATGCACGAGATTCAGCAAAATGCTATTTATAATCTGACCCTCAATTAAAATATAAGTTCTCATTCCTTATGTAGGTCGTGGATGGTTGTCTAAAATTGATTATTGATGTCGTGGTCCCAATGTTCTCTGACAATTTTCACCAATTCTGAAATTTTGATAAGTCGTGGAAAGGTATTGTCAGTTTAGTGGCTTGTTATGTGGTAGAATAACTTGGATTTGTGTGATGGCAATAAGAAAGTAAGGAATTGTTTCTGACAACAATGTCTTTTCAAAAGCTTATCCTTTTCTCAAATCTTGAGTGAAAAGACTTCAAGACAAACCCAACTTATTGAACTCCACGATAACCAAAAATATTAATTCTAGGAATTTCAGTCTTGGAGGGAAGAAATCGATGGAGTGTTTAATCAGTAGAGCAATCTTCCTTCGAGGTAAATATCCTCATTTGAATTCCACTTCGGTGATCCAATTCCTCAATTCCACTTTCATCTAAAAAGCATTTCCTTGTCATTTTTCAGACCAAATAATTAGAATACTTTGCTTAAAATTCTTTCACAAATGAAGTCTGTACTGCAAGATAATTTTAAGGAGGATTCATCGTGACAAGAACTTAATACATAATCTTTATCGTTGTGTACAATCATTTTCGGGATGATGCCAACGATAACGTTTACTCGATCCCCTTTAAGAGCTACAAACTGTGGCGAAAAGTCGACAGTTGTTGAGCTACCTTTATGGAGATACGACCCGGATAATCCCGCGACCCTTTCTTGGCGGGACGGGGCGGAGAGGGTGAGTTTTCCGATCCAAAGTTTGCCCTGGCGCCTTATCGATGCTTGGGAAGAAAATTTCTTCTGATACGATTTCGATTGGCGCCACTGCGTAACGAGGGAACTAGGGCAGATATCCTCGGCAAATAGTCAGCTTGCGTTGTTTCCCTTTTTAGTTCACTTGTTTGGAAAATTAGGATTACAATCTATGAAAATATGTACTTCTGTTTTTTTAAGATTCACGCAGTGCTCGCACAAAGTTGATCAAAGTTCATAGTCTATAAAATATGTTCGCTGGAGTAAATATTCTTGTAAAGTCGTTTTGAGAATGTTTATCGTTACTTAGAAGATGACTATTGAAAGTTCACGAGACATGAAGAGATAATAGGTTGACAATAAAGTCGTCTGTGGAAGAATTCAGTAGAAATGGATGACGTAGGTCAGACAGCATTGTCCGAACTTTAAGCTTCTGCTACTTGTGTACTTTATGTAGAGAAGTAAGGGTTAGTTGAATATTACACTCCCCGTTGCTTACGATTTGGTTGCTGGTACCATATCAGTGAAGAATATGTGTAAAATATAAGTAGTTTCAAAAAGCACAAATTGATTACTTTAAAGTTAATCAAGAATAACCCACTTGAATATAAGCATACTTAAATCATATCTCGGTGAAACTAATACTCAGATACGTCACAAGAAATCGATAAATAATACTTATCGTGCTCAGTTTCTCAGAAGACAAATATTTCAGTAGAAATAGACGAGAAAAGTCAGACGGATTTACGCTTCTATCGAAATTCTTTGTCGATACATATTTCATGCTAAACATTCAATTATTTCACCAATATCATACTATACACTCGTCATCTAACTCATAAGATATTAAACAGTTACTAAAATATAATCCTGATCTCATTAAACAGGCTTCACTCCAACCGATATAATAATTCAAGTAGGCAATGATGTTCAAATACTGTCCCATTTCGATCATTCGAAATAGGTACGACCCAGACAGATTTGAATTATCCAACCCTCGAGTTAAAATAATCTTTAGTGCACTTGCACACAGTCACGCGAATGCTATATTTAATCAAAACACTACTTATCGAAAATCTGTTCGAAAGAACGATTAGTAACGCTAAATTCTTCAGAGCACGATCTCGAATTAAGCAGACATTTAAGCAGATTCTTTAATTAGGTTAAAAAAAGAGCTCTCTTTTGCTCCAAAGTAGCAGAAGCAGCCAGGGTCGCCTCGAATCTTCGCGTGGCTCGCATTAACCGCTCCCAAAACGCATTTATCCTTGGGGTAGGTCCTCCTCGCCGACTTTTTCCTTGGAATACGAAGGTCGAGGGTGGCCCTAATTCGTCATAACGTTTTTCCGTACCCCAGCGTGCCATCGACCCCGTTGCCTGTCCGAAAGCAGCAAAACTTTATCGCCTATTAACACGTTGACTACCACGCGATAGTCGCCCCAGGTGTTCTGTTCACACGTAGGTATTCATTAAAAACTGTGTCATTAGAAATAAGAACACTTATTACTCTACGTGGTTGTTAATGACAGTAGTACAATTAAAAACGTGCAAATTTAAACGTTTACTTATACCGTAAGAGTTTTAAAAAAAATTGCTAGTTCCAGGTATTTTCTTTAATACATTTGAATCATTATATTAAAACAGAAAATGTGCCTTTATCATCGAAAAATTTTCGTTGCAATAATACTTTACATTATTGGGATCCACAGAAAGTTCGTATCGAAATTGGAAGAAAAAATTCAAAGGTGATGTTTTCGTACAGAAACGAAAACCAGTTCCATTTTAATTAATAATGTACCTATGCACTGTTTACCAGTAAGTTCTTAATAAACAAACCTCTTCTAATTTCACCAAATATAGGATAGAACCTTCTCCATTTGCAACTTGCAACCCTCATCTATCGAAAACCCTGCAAACTTTTCCAATAACCCTGTACTACATATGGATTTATACATTTTTTACCACGGCATTTTTGCACCACTTTCCTTTCAGACTTCATGTATCAATGGCTCGCGTTAGCGTATTCGTTATCCAAGTTCCTTCCGAACAGAAAATTCAGTGTGGACATCCAATACTACACGTGGCATGGAACGCGTTGGCTGTTAACTACACGAAAATCCGGAAACAGTGAATAGGGAGAAAGAAGACGGCGCACGAGTGGAGGAAAGTCCAGCAGAGATGTGGAAAATAGAAGAACTAGAGGTGGAGCATGTAGATAAACGCGTACGACGGATTTTACGAGGCGATTAACCGCGTCGACCGCTAATTGCTTTTTTTTATGATCCCCCTGCGACCAGCGTGGCTGACGGAACCGAACTATTCGGAACTCGAGCGCGTGTCACGTGGAATCGATCGTAAAGAAGCGCGCCGGAAGCTGAGCCGAATCGACTGTAAAATCCAGGCTTCTGCGTTATTGAGCCTGAAATATTAATGGAAGGGCGGGGTCTAGTTTCCTCTAAGAGGACGCACGGTTACATTGTGGTTAACGCGAGATCGTTAGCGGGCGATCGCGTACCGATCCGTAATGACCACCGCTCGGCAAACGCATCGTTCGTTTTACGCGCCCGTTAGAAGTCAGTCGCGCGGCCTCTTTCATTCTGTTCGTTCATCAGAGAGAACGGACGTGGGAAATCGTCTAGGCGTCCCGAAATTACGCCGTACGATTTTACGAGCCTCCCCGAGGGGCACGTAATCAGAAATTATTCTTTCGTTTCGACACGATTCAGCTTCCTACCGGGCGAACAGTCGCTAATGACCGGCTGGCGATAAAAGGTGAATTAATGGGGAAGCGCGAGGCTGAGTAGGTAGAAAAACTACCCTGCGGATTACGCAGTTCGTCGATGGTTTTTAACGCTGCTCCCTCGAACAGCCGACTTTCGAAAAGTTGCAGCCACTCGAGGCGCAACAACGACTCCAGCTAGGACAGCGTCCCCGTTCAGTCTAACTTCCGTCCTCGGGGAAACTTTCTCAAAGGGTTGTCATTGACGCGGTACAAGGTCTTCGACTCAAAGTCATCAACCTCGGTGCTCGAGCATATTTAAACGTTGCACGGGGTGTCCCTGAAGTAAGTGGCTGAACTTTGTCAGCTTGGTCTACTCACCCTTGGGGCGATTTCGCTTCTATTATTCCCCTTGCCCTTATTGCCGCTCGATACTCCCTCAAACGGACACATCCTAGTATACCACCACGTTAGGCTAACTAATTCGATCTTGGCATTCTAATTCTTCCTTGCTAAAATACAAAGAGTATCGCGCGCGTTCTAGTCCACTTCGTAGAAACCACCAAACAGAATCTCTAAAGCTGAAGTTCCACCGACGCAACCCCCGAAATCGACTGAAACTCGTCGCCGGAATTAAGGAATTCGAAATAGCCTGCCGGGTATTCCCTAAAATTGTAAGGGATGGCTCAGTGGCGCGCTCTGGCGAGGCTTTTGCCAATCGATACGGGGGTTCGAGGGTAGACGTATCTTCGAGATGGGGGATTAGGGTGCGGCGACGTGCAGAGGCCAGAGAAAAGCCCGAGGAACGTGGCGACGGGGGACGGGGCTTGGGGAGGGTGGAAGAAGGTGGAAGAAGGAAGGCTGGATCATTGGAATCGTGGAGGGTAGCTGAGGGGGTGGGCGAGGGAGAACGGGGGGTGGTGGAGGAGGCAAAGAGGGTCGATTCAGCGCTGGACCAAGGTCCACTCTCACTTGCCGGGAGGGAGAAGACGCGGACGCGGTGGGGGGTGGACGCGGGGGCTGACTGAAGGGTGTGAGAGATGAAGAGGGCTGCGGAGGACACGAGTGAGAGCGAATCGAGAGCGAGAGTGAGACTGGCTTGACGGGTAGTCGAAGGGGTGAGACGCCAAAGGGTTCTCCATCTTTGTTCCACTTCTCGCCACCCTCCTCTGGCTTCTCTATCGCCTGGCCGCCGCTCTCCTGCGTGGAGAAAGTGAACAGTGGTGGCCAACCGGTGGCTCCGATTAATCGGGGGTGAGTTTACGAAATTTTTTTCAATCCTTCGTATTTTAGATTCCAGGGAAGGGGGTATTTTGTTGGTACGGATTTCGCGAGTGGGGGTTAACGATTGATTAAACGAACGAAGAGGTCGAAGACGCGGGGATTCGTGGAATTGAGTTAGCTTCGTTGGTGATAGTTGACCTACTTTGTTTCGCCCCGTGCTGCCTTTCGCGAAACTATGTTATAGTTCTTGAGAAGCAATTTGTTGAGGAGTTTGTTCTGGGAACAGGACACTGAGAGCTTCGGTGTGCGGGTATTTTATTACTGGATGCTTTTGTGTATAATGTATCGAAGTGAAATATTTATCGTGAGCTTTCCCGGATCAAAAATTTCAGGTTTAAAGTGAAACTCTTTTCCTGAGTTTCTCAGATCGAGCATTTAAGGCCATTTCCTGGTCAAAACATAAAAAACAATTTTCTTGCATATTTTCATCTTACATCTCAAGAATAATCCGGTAAAATTTCAGAACAAAATTCCTAACGGTATAGATTTTACAGACAGTTAAGGGGAACCAACAGTGCGTTGGCCTTGACAAATAGGTGTTTTTTGAAGATGAATTGTGGCGAAGATATAATACATAGAAATGTGATTTTCCTTTTTCTTTTAATTAATAATATATTTATTGAACTAAACAAAGAATCAGTTTTTGTTTTAATTGAATAAATACATGGAAAAGAGACGAACGTAACCGGCGTCTAACTTTAAGTACGTTTTTCTCGAAACAATTTCTCGCGCACTATCGTCGCTGTAAAAAATGTAATTCTTGACCAAATCTAAAAATTCAAACGGGAGTCTATTCGTAAATACACACGCTTCTACGCTACCCTCTATTCTGGATTTTCATACACTTAAACCTTTTTTTTTTGGACACTTTTGTACGAAAAAAAAACATTTTTCGGGGCCCTATCGTTTAAACATATACCAATTGTCATCTATTTGCTTCTTAACAATGAGAGAGCCTAGCGCGGTAACCACATATGTGCAATTAAGGAATTTCTTCTGTTTTTTTATTTTGGATGATCCTGTCTGGAATTATCATAGTGATAGTTCATTTTTCTTTTCTTTTTACAAGTCTACAGTTTGCGATGCATATCCGAGACAGAAGCGGGCAAAAATGAAATAATATTTTTTTAAACTTTACATTTTTAGCAGAATAATGTGCAAAAACTTTTAGACCCTTAAATCGTATACTTCTTTTCTAGAAAAAATCATAAAACTCACCTGTTTTCGCGCGATTTGACTGTGAAGTCCCCTCAAATTCCATATCGAGTTTCTATCACGAGCTTATCAGTAGAAGATTCAAACATTCATGCAATCCACATATATCTACATTAATCCCCGACTCGCAACCCGAAAATACGCTCTTCTGGGATTAAAGAAACTCGATCCCACCAAAAAGATCTCGAAGACACAAATAACTGCAGAGATGGATTATATACACTCACGTTCCAGCGCCGAGAGCAAAAATTTCACTCTAATTTACGAGATCCCGCGCGAAAAAGGCGAATCCACAAATCTCACTGTTCTCGGAACGTCTACTGTCGCGTCTAACCGCACCATTAAAATTAATTGTTCTGAATTTACGAGCGCCCATCCTTGACAGCGCGCGGAGCAAATATCTTCGCAAATCACGCGACTCAGACCGAAAAACTAACAAGTCACCACTCTTTGCTACACATTTCTTTGATATCGTATCCAACTTAATACCATAAGCTATTAAACGCAAATCAATGATTCTGACATCCTATTCAACCATTAATATCTGTTGTACACGTTCGTCCGTCACGAAGGAACAGTAAATATCGCGGGACACGCGATTAATTAAATTTGCACGTATCACGAACGAAACGGAACCGGTGGTATCGCGTGGGGTTTTAAGTTTGCATGCGTTAAGGGCGCCGTGGCGTCTGTGCGTTAATTTTCACTGAGATCTCGAGGTCTCGGTTACATGCGAAACACCATTATTAACCCGGCTCGATATTTCCTCCCCTCTCTATTTTTTCCACCTGTTTCCCGCGTCCTCGTTTAATTATTTCCAACACGCCAGCCGGCTCTAGCTGGCCGGGGAGTCGCGCGTATGGAAATCGCGATTTCCGTTGCGGCTGTGAATCGAAAAATTGCACGACGATCTGGAGGAGCCATGCAATTACTCCTGTCAGACATGCGAATACACATCTCAGGTAATCGTGGCTGTTTCCGTTTACGAGTCTTTACGACGAACAAAGAAGGTATTGGTGGTCTGTGTCACGGAAGTGGGTATTTACGGAGTTGGCAGCAGTCAGAGAAATTGAAGTAACTGCTCGAAATTCACGAGTGAGGGCCAGTGTCTGGTGCTGGATTGCGCGAGTGACACTTTGACTACCTTCGCTATTAAGGTAGCTCGTGAATATTTTATTTAACACTCCGACTGGCGTTTTGTCGTTTTACGAATGAATATTTTTTTAGAGAGTTCGCCAGTCTATGAATGTTCATTTGAAGAATTGATTGAGGAATAGAGGAGTGGTCATTATTTCTTTGAGCAGAAAGTACAATTCACAGTATCAGTTGTTCAAGTCAATTTAAATCGCCCCAGCTTGGTCAAATTATTTAAAAGATGTGTCGAAAGGAAATCGAGGATAATCTCTGGGTAAACTGTACGAGTCACAGATTCTTATCGCTACCGCGAAACTAATTAGCCAAATTCGTATTTACCGATTGGAGGCAAATTGCGGTGCTTTTCCCAGGCGGCCGTAAAATCGTGGTATTATTAGCCTTGGCTGGTTGCGCGGAGTAGAAGGAAGGAAAGAAGAAGGGAAACGGGACAATAATCGACGCGTGTTTCCGTGCCGCGCGCGGAAAATAATAATTTGACGCGGCCCCCAATTATCGTCGCGGCAAACACGATCGCCGACAGTGTACACATTGTAAAAAATTATGTTACAAACTACCGTCGGCCCGTGTATAACCGCGTATTATCGGCCGATCACGAGCCGAGTTATCCAATTAATGACGCGGTGAACTGGACCCGAAACGTTTCGTGGATAATTCGCCGAACGTGAGCCAATCACTTTTTAACACACGGACGACGGAAGATTGAAGGGAAATGGAATATTAAAGTGATGGAATCGGTAGGAATGGAGAAACATGTCAATTTTCATTGTAACAGTGCTTAATTCTCAGGGGATGACATAGATTTCTCAAACAATAATTATTTGGGGCATTATCAGGCGAAATATATCTATGCTTGACTACTGGTATTTCGGATATATGCATTTGGTAGAAATAGGGTGGGTTTAAAAAAAAGATGAGAAGAGGTGGAAATGTAGATTTATAATTTATAATAAAATTTTGCGCGACACGATTATGGTGACATAATTGACTCAAGTGATTTTGAAATCTCACATAATCTCTGTACCAAACATGTAAAGGATACTATACTTCTTTTTAATTTCTGTACGCTTGCCAAAGTCAATTAAATTACCCAATTAAACGGCCATGCTTCTGTCCAAGAAGAAGAAAGCAGAAAAAAGTGTTGCTGTTTTTCTGAGAATTATCTAGTAACAGGCACGCAAGAAGCTCGGGGGTGAGAGTACCAGGGGATGATACGAAAGTGAGAGGATGCCCCTACCGTAGGGAACCCACCCGAATTCCGGGATAGAGGCAAGGCACGTGGAAAAAAAGGACGATACGATAGGTGGAGAGATTGTGGAGAAAGGCGACCCTATTAGAGCGCCAAGAAAAACAAAGCGCCGAGGAACCATCGCTGAGGGTCTCCTTTAAGGAACTCCGTGCAGAAAGTCGCTCGCAAGAGTTTACGTGAGTAAAATGTATCCACGTAGAATGGCAATTAAGATCTTTCTTAGATCCCATCCAATAAGCATCGAAAATAGTAGCTGCCTCCATCGAACTCATATAAATTCGTATACTCCCCTCAACTATTTATTTTATTTGTTGAGATGTTTATTCTGGGAACAGGACACTGAGAGAGCTTCAGTGTTCGGGTACTTTATTACTGGATGCTTTTGCGTAGAATGCATTGAAGTTAAATATTTATCACGAGCTTTCCCGAAACGGAAATTGAATTTAGAACTTCACAATTCATTTAATAGTCAACTTCAAGTAGCTCAAATATTCCTGCTCGTTCCACCGAAATTCGGTACCTTAAAAATATCCACTCACTTCAAACTTCAAACACCTTTCCACATTTTTCATAATTCTTATTCGAGGAAATCGATTGCAAGGAACCTTCTCAAATCGTGAAAATCAGTGGAATTAATCAATCCCATAAGTTCGAGGTTTCTAATATCGAAGCTGCTCGGAATATTGGAGCGCTCGATGCGATTCGTGCAAACGAGTCGAGGTAGGATCGGTTCGTTACTCGCGGATACTCGGACAGCCCCAGTTTCTATGGTGGGAGCGGAGGACAAAGAAAATTTCTTCCCGGTTATCATAGTGACGCGTCGCTGGTTGAATTCGAAAGGAGGGTAAGTCCAAACGGTGGGGGATTGGAAAAAGACAAGCATGCAAATGAACCGACCGGTTGAATTTTCTCGGTACGTGGACCGCCGAGTGCGTGTGCCTTCGCTACGTGTATTTGTAAATACAGGGTGTGCGAGCACGTTTCTCTTTCTCGGCGCGCTCGTTTACGGCCGCGTATAGGAGCGTGTTCGTGGGGGTGGAGAGGGCGTCCATCCTTCCCGCGCGAGACGAAACTAAGGGGAAATTGACCAGCGCACAGTGGTTCTCCCTTATTTCTTCCACGTAGAAGATTCTCCATGAAAATTCTCCCGGAAAATTCTCCCTGAATTTGGGTACGTTTTAAAGAAAAACCTGTTTGAAGTTTTTTTTAGTGAGAGGGGGTGGCGAGAGAGGAATTTGAATTTTGTAGAGGAATTATTTTTGGTAACAATTTTTCGAGAAGAAACTTGAGCTTTACTTCTGGGGTAGTTTTTGCGCTTTTTCTTTCGCGCAGAGAGGAAAGGGAAGAAGAATTCTCTTTGACAGGAAGAGGGGTGTCTTTATTTCATTAAGGTCAACCTTTTCAATATCATCTTGTCACTTTTGATTGCCGTCCGGCGAAAATAGAAATTAAGTGTGTATTATACGGATGCCTGTTATGTTCCGGTGCAGAATCGCAACCCCCTCGTTACCCTTGTCGTCGCCGCCCCTTATTGTTCTTCGAAACAATGGATGAATTGTAAATTAGCAGCCGCCGACGGCCCTCCCATGTTTTTACACGCAATGCTCCTAAAGAATAATCGAATTAATCGAATGAAAATATTTCCCGTAACCACGAGCCCTTTACCCCTCGTTAAGCAGTGATTAAAAGCAATCCTATTATTCCAAAAAAAATCACGTGGTACTCGAAAGGAGAGTGTGAAAAGGAATTACGTACAGAACAATTTACTCAGAGACTTTGAACATCAGAATATTTATACATCTTCAACTACACTGCGTAAGGAACGACAGACAGGGGAGTAATGCGAATTTAAGAATGATGTACCATGAAAAATCCACTTCTCTACCCCCAATTACGGTAATGGAACGGCAGCGATACTTTTATTGCCGTGCGTGCACGTAGGCATTTCGACGCGCGTGCCGCATCGACCAGAGGGGAGGAAGGTTAAGCGCAAGGGGGTGGTCGGGGTGGGATTGAATTGTTCCCGTGCAGTTTACACGGTGTTTGTTGCACGGAAGTCATAATCGTTATTCTCGTGGGTTTGCCGCGGTCAACCGACCGAAGTGCACAGTTTTTTCTTCACCCGTGCCTTTCATCGCGCACAAAGGGGTTGTTGGACACTTTATATCCTGTTTGAAGGACGCCGTTCCACGAATCACCGCGATCGAACCGATTCATAAAAGATCCTTTCGCAGCCCATTCCTCCACCCCGCAACATCATTTAACGTTTAGAGAGAAGCTACCAGTCCGAATATCATTGCTCGTAGTCCTTCCTTTTTCAATTTCGAGCACGCAAAGAAGTCCCCCGCGCTAAGGCCAGTGCACACCGGCGCCTCCCCCGGCGAAACTCGATTTCCCAGTTCAAACAACCAACAACGTAGCCGAAGGACCCGTTGCTGGTGGGAAGAGGGTAGAGGAAGCGCGAGTGGGATGAGGACGTGTCGCCCTTCGACGGGCAATACCTCCCCCCGAAAATAAACATCGGCGCGGAGGCTCGCGGCGGCGCGTCGACGGAGGGATGGAAAAAAAATCCTTCCACCGAAAAACTTTCGCCTACAGACAAGCGGATGCAAATGAGCGTGGTAGGGGGTGGCGATGGTGGCTGGCAGAGTGGCCGGCCAAGAGGTCGCGGGAAGGGAGGAGAGGAGGGCTCGGAAGGAGGAGGAACGAGGTGGAGCAGCGAGGGTGGCAACGAGAGGAAAAGGGACGGCGTAGGAGGGTTGATATCGGCTAGAAGGTGAGCTTCGGAACGCAATGTCCAGCCTGGTCCAGCCGGCAGAGATGCGAGTATTGATCTAGGCTCAGACCTAACCCACCCCCCCTCGAGCCTTTCCACCCTCCACGGCCACCTCCAGCCGCCTCCTTCGCCTCCACCATCTCCGAGCTCGTCGTGAAGCCAGCCCTGCTCCGTTCCTGGGGGCCGTGGTCGAGAGAAAAAGGGATGGAAGCCGGGGAGAACCGAGGAGGGAAACGGCTGGCTACGATGACGGCGAGGGGGTTGGCGGTGGCTCGAAGGAGGACCTCGAAGTCCGGCTTGCCGAGCTGCCCCTTCAGCTACGCACGTTCACTCTCACCTCCTCCACCTACGATCTCCTCCTCTTACATTAGACACGCTGCAGTGGTGCTCAACGCTTTCACAATCCTCCTCGCCTCTGCTGCTGGAAGCTTCCTAGTGGGATTTGGATGTTTGCGAAAATTCTATTCAGCTGGATGTAAATAGCGTGGGTTTATGGAGGGGTGTGTGATTATGGGGATCGATAGAATTGGGCATGAGTTGGAAGTCTCGTGATCGAGGAAGCACAGTGATTAGTGATTATAAGATTCTTGTAATAGGGGTTGTATTAATCTTGCGATTTTTGGAGTATCTAGGATAAATGGGGGTTGTACAGGGGAAATGGAAGGAAATTAAGGGTATACATTTTCTTGAAAGATTGAGATTATGAAATTAGGGATGAGGAGAATGGATCGTTATTATAGTTAGAGGAAAGGGACTCACAATCAGCTTGAAATCAGTGCAGTAATACTTCCGTCAACGGGAACCTAATTTCAGCGGAGTCTAGCTACCTAGAATTCAGCAGAAAAATCGTAGTTTTCCAAGTCGAAATGAAAGTTTAATTGCAGAGGGAAGTAAAAGGGGATGGAATGAAACAGGTCACTTCGAGCGGAGAATTGAAAATCGAGGTTCTCCATCGATCCTGGCGGCCGTTCGTGCCTTTAATGAATAAATGGCGAGTATCCTTGGTAGATGGGTGGAAAGGGGTGAAAATCGAAGGCAGCCACGCCCTGTGGAGGGAGAACAAAGAAAAAAATCGCGAAGCCGCCGAACGGATCCGCGGACTCGCTTGAATCAGGAAGACGCCACTTGGGAACGACCACGTATTTCGAGTATACGCGGTATCAAGGCCAAGGTTTATTAGCGACGGATCAGTTTCAGAAGCCAGACTAGGTGTCAAGTGCTTGCGAGTGGTCTGAAGTGGTGCTCGTAAAACGTGAATATAAACGGACGGCGAAAGTGTTGCCTTCTACTGAAAGCTTGGATCCACTTTGTCGCTACTCCATCTTTTCGTCCAATTTGTCGCCTGCTGAACGAGCTGCTACGAATTCTTGCATGTAACAAGCTATTGGGTTATTGAAACTACGCGAAACACTGAATATTAATTACAATTAAACTGGGGACTTGGAATATTACACCTATTTGAAATACAAATTTCTAGAACATTCGAGGGAATCCACTTTATTAAGATATCAAGGTTGATCAAATCCCAAAGCTAATACAATTTCTGTCTCTAAACTGAAAATTTTCCTACCAATTTCTTCTCACATGTTTGACCAGAAGCTTCACTTCTTTATGCTTCTTGTAAAAATATGCACATCAAGAATATTCAAATATACCTAGCATACACTTCTTTCCACCCTGTATGATCATCCCCATGTTCCAAGTCACGATTGCGCACCTCGAAGTTGACAATAACGTTGTTCGAGTGGACGTCGCAAGTGCCACGATCCTCGCCGTAATTCCAACGTTCCAAAGCGTCTATGGAACTTGTAGCGTCCGGGGGTGTGTTCCAGTGGAACTTGAAGAGGTCAGTGGCAACTGTGGTGCGGAGGCACGGTTGCATGATAACGTCGCAGAGAGTTACTCGAATCCCAATAAATCCAAACGCCCCCTTCTCCGTGGACCAACCCCTGCCGCCTAACCCCTCGCTCCCTAGTAGCCTGCAGAACGGGCACCGAGATTAGTATTAATTTATAGCGCTGGAAGATAGGACGGAACAACGCGCCGGTGGTCGGCGGCGGTCGAGAACGCGGAGGGTGGAAAGTGAAATTCGGTGGCTAACGGGAACGTGGCCTGGCTACGCCATTTCCATTTTCCGCGCTGATAATTGGAAACCGACCGGGCAACTTTCGTCAGTATGTAAATTCGTGCCACTCCTATCTGCTACGATCTCGTGAAAGGGGAGGACGCGATCGGATCGAGCGGCTTTTCGGCGATGCTGACTTTCGAACCGTTGCAATCGACGAGTAGAAAGAAAGCTCGCAGCGGTTAAATGAAAACGAATATTCCTATAAAAATAGCATTCGGGGATAAAATATCGAAGCCTTTTGATATGTTTGCGTTTCTTCCAAAAATCTAGATTTTATTAAAGGATTTTATAAGCTTTATAAATCGAAGAGCGATAATAATTTAGCCAAGAAATTGTTCCCTATTTCTGCGCGTTTGCGGTTCATTGAAACTTAAGTGGTTCGTAGGTAAGTGGAGAGGGCTTTAATTAATGCATTTGACAAAATGGTCAGCCATATCGACTGAGAGTGAATCTTTTCTCTGGCGTGTGTTGGGGTTATTGGTGTTTTTTCTTCGCCAGAAGAAACAGAGAAAGATTAAGATCCAGGCATCGTGATAAAATAACACTCAGGAGGAATGGGGGGTAGCTTTATCGTTCTTATGGCGTTATCTTATTAAGGGCATGGGGGTGGATCGCGCGAGAGGGATGGCCAGTGGGACGTGAGGGTGAAAAATGAAGAAGAGACGGGAACCTACTCCGTGGACCATCGGTCATCGCCGAAAACCACCCCATCGTTCTCTCTTTCCTCCTGCCGCGATATCAGCCTGTAATGAATCTGTCGCAGGGCCACGAGATTTCATTTCCCTCCTGGAGGGCATCGGGGTAGGGTTGAAGTGATTTTTATGACACTGGAACAACCCGCCATTTAGACTGCTTTTTGACTTGTATTAGAAACAATTTGAGGCAAAATAAACCATTAAGATGACACTCTTACTTCGATATAAACAATTGAACGAAAAAAACTCGCAAAATAACAGAACATCTGATGACGAAAAATATTTCTTGGGTAGGTATTAGATATTACTACCGATCTTAAAATTCCCACTTCTCTTCTCTTACTATTTATTCGTGCATTATTTATCTCTACTGAATTATTCGTCTCTACTGAATTATAGAAAAGTCGTTCATCAATTCTTCCATCTTCTAGCAATGACTCGAGGCTTCCTCTTGTCCGAAGTTTCGTTAATCTTTTTTCTTCGAAAATAGAGTAAAGCCAGTTTCCAGAACTTATCGGAACTTATCGTGTACATGTAGTTGTATCGAATGGTCCGTGCTGCAGCAATTGAAATCAACCCCGACCTCTCCATCTCTCGTCTCGCCAGCGACCCCGAAGAAGCTCGCGAGGGACGACTGCCTCCTGAGGAAGGAGCCGAACGCTGGCGACCCAGTCCCAAAGACTTTGACCCACATCATATCGCTCGTTTTTGCCTTCGCCTCCTTCACCTTCCGAGTTCCTTCCCTCCCGGGACTATTATCTTAATCCCATACATCCTCTTTAAGAGGCGTTCCACTCGAACGAAGCCACCTTTGGCTACTTCCTTGGTTCGCGCTCAAATCTTCTTTTCGGCTGGATCGATTACAACTGACAGGCACGCGTCACTGTCACGTTTCACGAGACTCCATTATGCAGGATAAATTGATTGAAAATTGTGATTGAGTGTGTTGTATTGGGGATGAAAGTAGGAGGGTGGAGTTATGATTCCTTTTCAATTGTAAAAAAATAGGTGTTACTACTTATACTACGGTAACACTTATTCGGTTTATAATAATTTTACCGCTAATTTTAAATCTTGCTCTATTTTATTTTATCATGAAATTCTTCTTGCTGTTATTAAAAAGGAAAAGATTGGGCTTCAAAAATTGGGCTTCTGAAATTAGTAGATCATTTAGCTCAGAGGTTAAACTGAAGCTTGCTTCCAGTCCAGACCTTGAAGTCCACTGAGTGCTTGATGCATCAGGCGTTGAAAGGTGGGTGGTGCATTCTTTAACCCGAAAGACATTCTAGAGAATTCGTAATGTCCATTTGGAGTAATGAATACTGTTTTTGCTTTATCTTACAGATCCATCTCTATTTGGTGAAATCCACTAGCGAGGAAACTCTAGATAACGTCTCCAATTCGATAATCTTTCAATCCTGATCGATCAAGGGTAGCTTCGAATTCTATACACCATTACTTTTAACTCTTTATCAGTTTGAAACTGACTTTCCCCGAAAGTTAACTCCAACACCTTAAGCAATCAAGTCGTCCCTTCAGCTCGAACCCCCTTTCCTATCACATTACCATGTCCTCTAAATGGAATCACAACTTTTCGCCCAGACCTCCGAAACGACGAAGGCCACTGAATAACGAAAGGTGGAGACCTCATTAATACAGGGCCTAGTGGAAATTGGGCCGAAGCTAGCGTTTTCAACCGCAGAGCAACGAGCGCGACTTTTTTATCGGCGATCTACGGTTGAACAAAGATCGTATTCCCCAGTCGGTGTCCCGGTTGAAAAATATTCTTAAGCCTGGGTGGGCGCACGTGCGACGAACTCTCATAAATTAGAGATGCTCGATCGCCCAATTAATACGATGTTTCCAGTGGCAGGCGACGGAAGAGCCGGAGTGAAAGCGCTGAAAGGGACGGGGGAATCCGTCGGCTGGAAACCGGCGAGAAAGATCGAGCATAGTTCCCCGCGATTCTTCGGAAAGAGATGAAAAATTATTGCTCCAACACTGAGAGACCGGCGCGAGGATAGATCAGGTGCGCGAGCCGCGGCATAAATTAAATTAACATAACTCTGAGCGGTCCTGGGACAAAGTAAAAGCCGCAACAACGTGGGAACCCTACGAATACGGGCATAATCTTTCAATTATTTGGAAGTGGGTACAGTGGATGATGAGGTGCTAGTCGTTCGAGATTCCTTTGTCGACGAAAAGTACTTCTGCTGTGAAAGGAAATGCAAGTGTGCCGAATTAAAATAGTGTAATTGGGAGATCTTGATGCTAATACGAAGTCTGATATAGAGATAGAGTAGGTCATTATGCTTTGCCACTAAATAATTACTCCCTGAAGCAACACACTTGCTGTAACGCTGTCTCGATTTTTAATAACACGATCGGAGGTGGTCTTCTGAATATCTTGTGCGATAGAACACTTCTAAGAAAGTTTACGACCATTTATGAATTTTCAAAATTTGTGGATTGGGTTATCCAAAATTATTTGCATACTAAGGGCGGTATTATTAAATAGTATATATTAGTATGCTGGGTTACTGCATTTTCGCTAAGTCCATTGCTAAGCATTACACGTAATTCCCCACGAGCTAAGTATGTTATTACGCGGAAAAGGATTCATTTCCGCGCGAGGGCGCTCAAATTTATACAACCGCAGCGGACGAAACGAACCCACCGCAACGAATATCGTCATCAGGGTTGCAACGAGAATTCAAATATGCATGGAGACCGCCATCGTGCTTCCTTGCAGCATTCTCTTCCGCGATAATTCCTACGAAAACTGAAAGAAACTTAACGCGGCGTGCCAATTGTTCATGTAAAACCAGCAGATTGAATTAAAACATTTAATCTTAATTGGACGACGGCGCGGGGGCAGAATTAAATTCTTTCCTCATTCCGACAACTTTATTCTTTCTCGCGGGTCCAGCAAATTACTTGTTCAAATATTAATTGTTAATTAAGCCAGTGACGTTCGTTTGACCGACAGCCCGCGAATTTCTTGAGACTTTCGACATTTTTTGTTTCCTACAAAAGAATACACAATTTCTCTGAATTTTATAGCCATTTTTATAGGAAATTATGAAACGTGAAATTATAGAAATTCAAGTAAGAGAATTTCGCACAGTTTTCTGTACGTTAACAAGTAGAACAGAGTCTTAGGAGAATTCGTTGATGGTTGACAAATAATAAATCTCGTTATACCCGCGCTTTCTGCAAATGTAGTTAAATCCAGGGGGGTCGTCTTTCATGCGAGACGACGAGATCCTTCCTTTCGTTATTTCGCGAAATCCGAATTTACGTGACCGCAGCAGCCGAAAAGAAAGGCACCGCAAATGAGTAGCGTCCCGCCGAGTGGATCGCGATTCAGCCAGAAATGCAAACTGAGACCACCGGCGTGTATGCGGCAGGATTTCCTGAGAACGTTTCATGCTAATACGACCGCGAATCGTACGAACTCAAACATACTTAACCCCCACGTGAAAGCCAGCTCGCTTCTTACTCGCTTTGGCTTGGTCACTGTATACCTAGACAAAGGAAAATCGTCTACTACGTCCAGCAATTGTTTCCTTTACATCGGGGCACCCTCAAAAGAAATTCACAGTGTGTTTGAACTTGTGCGCGGTGGATAAAGTTACGATGTTAAGAGGGAAGCAGTGTGTTTGGACTTATGGCTGACGTGTACTACTGACAGTTTTATTTTATATCCTGTGTCTTTCATGATTATTGATTCAAGATAGATTCACCTGTTTTACGATCGTTAGTACCTAGGCTACATTTACGAACCATTAGTTTTCTGCTTCTATATTACTAACAACTATGTATTATATTTAGGAAATAATGGTACCAATGGGCAGGAGAGGGTTCCTTATTAAAGGAATGATGAAAGTAAATTGCAGAGTCGTTGCAGAAAATACTTAATAAGTACCAAAAATCAAATTGTATTTTATTTCTCTATGGGATTTATTTCATTTTGGCACTTGCAGTGTTTTCTACAAGGACTCTTCAATTATTGAAACTATTGAAATAAATGAAACGTGTAGAATTAAATTTTTTCACCCCAGCCTTAGTTTTCGAGAAAATAAAACACTCTGTGTATTAGCGATTTATATCGCCATTGTCATACCGCCCAGTTTCCCAAGATTATAATATCTCAGAAACTCGCAGAAGGGTCCTCCGCGATTACGATTTCCCGTGTCGATCCCAGGAAAGCCGTCGCTCGCGATTATCTCCGCGGCTCGCATAAAATATCGAACATATAAACGCATAAAATAACCAATGGGGGATGGTCCCCCTAGCGACGAGTTTCTGCCTCTGAATCTTAATTTCGATGAAACGTGTGGCATCGAGGCGATCGTAAAACCGATGTCGGTCCCACGAGCGAGCGCCGCGCGATTGGCCCAACGGCAATATGGCGGCTTCCCTTGGCGCGAGCCTATTCCGATGCCTCCTCGACGGAACTTTCGCCGATCGGAGTTAATTGACTGGCCCGTCGGTTAGACGAACTCGCCGGCGCTGTCAATAAAACAGAAGAGAAAGAAGGGGCTGTCTTTTGTTCCCTGATCACGTTCCTCAGAGTTTCGAACGCGTTTTTGGAGCTTTTCAAAGCCCCTTTTGGATGCTTCAATCGAACTCGATGTGAAAGAGGGTTCTTTGAAATACCTTTCTTTGGTGGGGAGGGCTTGGAGATAATTACAAATTTAATTTAATCGGGGAACGGAATTTAAACGATAACACTGTCCAACATGGTTTTTGGTTCGCAATATCCGCTGGGTGATTTTTGTAGAATTTTTCGCCCTGAACACGAATCCGCAAGCAGAATTGCTCTATCACCCTCAGTTTTCCAGAAATTCGCTTTTGAAAAAAATACAAATTTTCAACTTTGAACATTTTTTGTGTAAAAACAGTAATAGTTATATTGTGTTGCTTTTTCGTCAAATTAGTTTTTGAAATATATAGCAATATATCTGCAAAAATTGGTGCACTTCGTGTGTCGTTTTCCATTTGATCGTTATTTAAACATATTTAAATGTTTATAATTCAATCATTTATATCGTTGTAGTCGCAAGGGTTCATAGAATAATTTGACGGAACAAGCAACCAAATAACTATTACTGTTTGAACACAAAAGATGTTCAAACTTGAAAATTTACATTTTTTTGTCTAAATCGAATTTCTCGAAAACTGACGGTGATGGCGACGAGCGGTTTGCGGATTCGTTTTCAGCGCACAAAAATCTATAAGAAACGGCTATTGAATGTTATACATAGAACAGAAAAATGTTAAATTTTATTGGACAGTGTAATTGATAATTGAACAAAAATTACATTGCAAAGTGTTCCACATGCCAATGATAATACTCTAGCCTAGAATTCGATTTTTACCCCTTACAGTGTTTTTTTCTATAAGAATTCTTCAATCGTTTACAAAACAACCGTACTGCCAACACCTCCAAACGGAAACGGAGAATTGTATATATCCAAACGCATTCTTTATTCCCAGAGTTGAAAGAGATTCTCACTTTCATTAACACAAACACTAAAAACACCGCCATATTCAAGTTCCCACTGACGAAACACGTAGCAACTATCAAAGAACTCGCCAGGACTTTCAGAATTCATTAAGACTTCGAAGACCCACGGATACCTTTTTCTAAAAGACTCCGCTCCTAAAATTCAAGTTAATATTACAAGGGATTCGAAGCAGAGAGCAAGAATCCAGCCGAAAGTTAGCCTACCGGCAAACGGAACTGCCGCGAAACCAGATTTCGCGCGAAACCGTCGCGGCGTCGCCGAGGATCGTGTTCCAGGTCCGTTCCCCTCGTTTTTCTAATTCGCTAACGATTCCGCGGCCGAGGGCCAGCGCGATTACGAGTTTAAGGTAGCCCGACACTCGTAGCAGCGTCGGCGGCGGCGGGCTCGACTCCTCGTAAAATTATCCGTAATAAAATCGTGATTTACGCCCGTGTTCCTGGAAAGCGGACCGCTTCTCGAAACGTTCCGCTATCCTGTGCCCCCTGCCCCCTCACCCACCCCCTCTCGCCCCACCCTTATCTTCACGGTTCATTCGTGGCCAGGATAGCTTCTACGAGGTCGACATCCACGGGCGCGACGTCCTTCCCCTCCCGAGATAGACACTTTGACCTTTCCGTGGATCGCGTCGTTTCTCGACTGTCCAAAAAGGAACCGCAAAGTCGCCGCCGTTCTCCGTTTATTGCGATAATTATCGTATCAGTCAGGCGAAGGTGCCTGAAGTTCCTCGGCTTGCGAGGACGCTGGTCTTCGAGGTTACCGATCTTCTCCTCCCGCGATCTTCTTCGCGACTCTCCTTGCGATCTCGTTGCAACTGTTGATAAGCTGGGCGATAATTCGGTAGCAAGTTGGAGGATCAATGGTGGACTTAACCTCCTGTTTGGGGACTGCTTAAGACTTGGAATTCGTAGGGTTTGAATGATATCCCTGGTGACCTTTCCGCTATCTTGAATTCCTCAGTGTCTTTATAATTAACCACCTCTGTCCTCCATTGCGTTATATTCCTACAATGACTTACTATCCCGAAGGGCTCTTCTCGTTAATAAGGACATAAAAGTTCCCTCGCCTCGCTGCAGGGTCGATAATTCAACCAAAAAGTAAGTTACCCGTATCCAATCGGTTCTACTTAGCCGAAAATGGTGGAGGGAGTGACTCGCTATAAAAATCCACGGAATCTACATGAAAAAACAGGACACCGGAGAAAAGTTTCACGCGGGAGAGTGGGTAACGGGTTTCAGCCGAGGAGCGAATCGTTATGCTTAAAAGTTCCGAGACTTTCGGAGACGGTTTCGTATTTTCCGTCGTGTGCCCTTATAGAGTTCGAAAGGGAAGGGAGATGGGAATTCTTTTTCGACGTCCGATAGAAAAGACGCTCCCCGATGGAGGAGGACGTAAATGTTCGAGGGTCGCGGTATAACGTAAACGCAAAGTAGAACACACGACTCCCATAAGTCGTAAAAGCAGCCTATAAAATTGTGGCCCGCGCCCACGGCAACGGGCCAGCTAGCAATTTCATACATTCACGTCGATCTTCCCGAGTTATGAAGCAACATAGGCGAAGGTAATGCATGAGCCGCGGGTTACGAAAGCGATAACCTTGAAACGAAATTACTTACTTATCGGGAGGCAAGTGGCCTAGTTGTAATTGTGACTATTACAGGCAACAGTGTCATTTGTGACAATTTGATGGTATCCTGAAACGTAACTGCATGGTTCGTGGAATTGTGACACGCTTCCTGTGGTACCTTGACCTCCGCGTCTGAGGAATGACAGATATTGCTACTTACATAGCTGTCCTGTATCTTCGTATTGCTTTGGTAGATTATGTTGTGATGGGACTTTTCTTAAATTTGACGCTTTTGATTTATAGGAAGTTATTGTGTGCTTAGCATTCGGGAGACGTGGAATGTAATGTTGACTCTGGTATTGATTTAAATCTTGGCTTTGTTTAAGTCTGGGAATCATCTGAATTGTGAGTTAGAACTCTCTTGTGCGACACTAAGGGGTACGTAAATAGACTAAAATAGAGCAGGTTCCGTAATCCTTATTTGCAAGTTCTAGAGAGTGAAAAATTCACTGATAATATGTTACGATGAATCGCCGAAAATGGATGCTTAATTCTTTATCGCACAGTGAAGACGATATTACATTATACGAGCATCGACTTTATGCAAAGAAAATTCAATAGCCGAAGAGTTTATGCCTACCCTCGCGACGTGGCCCTCGCGCCTCTAGGGAATATTAAAAACTGGGCTGTTTTATTGGAGCGTTTTATGAACAGCAACCAGTACTATTTTATCACTCGCGCACGCTGGAGACTCGTCGGCCGCCCGATTCGAAATTTCGTTTTGAAAAATGCGCGTAAAATTGCCGAATAAAAATCTCAGGTTGAATAAAATTGGTATACGTTTCACTTAAACTCTCAAGTCGACTTCTTTTGATCTTGCAGTTGTCTACTAAATTTCTGTTAGAAGGAATAGGAGAATTTTTATGTGCAGAGACATGTAAATATGGATTTCCCAAAATGTAAAAATTTTTTCAAGGATCAGGGTGTCTATGGAAAATAAATCGATTACTCGACGATCATTGAAATATACCAAAAATTTATTTACATAAAAACATGAATATAATACCTATAATATTTCAACTGCTGCGCATTATTTTTGTTCTCCACCTGGTGTCATACCAAAAAACGATTGGCGTCGAGAGATAGGTGATCTCCGCAGAAAAGTAATCGGTATTGTCGCAATTTTCAAACGGTCGCAATAGTCTCCGAAGAAGAGTAAAAACCATCGAACGGATCTAGTTCTAAACTATACTTAACCAACGAAAAAAAGAAGAAAGTAAACGATAGGATGCAAACACAGTATCCAAACGGTTCGTCGAGTTCGTCGGCTGAAGCTGTCGACCGGAGAAATCAAACGAAACGCAGTGGAGCCCCGTTCGCCGGACCGAATCCCCTTTTCTCTTCCCCCCTCTATCCGACACAAACGAAAATCTCGTCCCCCCGTCGTCCATAAATACAGTGCGTTTTTATATTATTATAAATCGGATCGGGCCGTCGGCCCTCATCGACGATAATTTTCTCCATCTCCGCGCTACCGGCTCGTTACAATATTTACAAAAAACGTACGTACAACATAGGGTATACTCGATCAGAGGAAAGAAAACGAACGGTAGGTACGATACACAACGATAAACATAATTTCTCGCGGGTGGTTAACGAACCACTTATACATCGATTCGTTACAATTCGCTCTCTGTCTCTCCCTGTATTTCTCTCCCTCGGCGGCGATCATCGACGATTTCCCCTGGATCCCACTCGGGGTTTCGATTGTTCCAATCCCGTAGCACAGTTCGCCTATCGAGGTGGCTTGGAACGAAGGGGGCATCGTCGGTTGTTCTTGTCGGCGCTCCGTGTGCGTCACACAATCAAATTGGTGAACAGCGCTACGAAAACGATCAAGCACTCGATCGCTACACCACTAAGCTATCTGCTGATGATTCTCGACATCTCGTCCAGTTTAGCTCGATAAGGTGCCTCAGCCTTACGCGTACAAAAAGGAGCTTGGCCGTTGTTGAAACGGTCGCGGCAACTGGAACCACGTGGCGCGGATGTTCGAGAGAAAGTGGGATGGAAAATTGGCGGGACGTCACAAGTGTTGCGTGTTTTACTGTAGTGGAGCACTGATCGATGGAGTTCTGTGAAATTGTTCATCTTTTATTTAGTAGATAGAGACTTTGCAAAGTCTGGTCTCTAGTAACGAATATGCTTCATATTTTCTGTTGCCTACTATGGCACTGCCTGCCTTCAGAGCTAGTTTAAAATTTGAACGATAATATCGAAGGATCAACCCTCTGTAACCCAAGCCTTCAGCTACTTTCGGCTTCTTTTTAGTTATACCTTAAACTTCGCGATAATAGATCTGTACATATTAAATCAACATTTCTACACATTAAAACTTCAGCTTTACTCGTACACACGCCTTTTATTAATATAACATTTGTACTACCGCCTCGGAACCACAATTATACATAAACTTCAAATAAATAAATGGAATCTTACAAATAATACAGACGCTTGAAATATCGTGTAACTAGATTGGGTTACAGAGTGTTAAGAACTATAAATTCCCATCTGTGTATGTCCAATTAGAATTATCCATCGATCTACTACTCGATTCGCTCACAAGCAACACACTGTCAAGATTTAAAATTCCTTTCCCTTCCTTTAGTATCGAATCAGAACCGAGCATCGATCAAATTCAGCTGCACTTGTACTACGAGCATTATTATAATTATACTACAATACGAGTATTATTGCATATCCATAATAGCGCCACAAGTACACATTACTTCCCTCGTACACCACTCTAAAAACTTGCTTCGTCCACCCTCGAACATCGGCATCAGGAAATCCAGTATAGCGGCGGTTCAAGCATCGAATCCGATATTCCTGGACGCGGAAAAGCCTGTCCAGACATACAATTCGTCGTAAAAACGTGCTTACTCGTAAAAGTCAGTTACCACGGTCAAGATTCCGTAAGGTCGATACATTAGTCCCGAAAAAACTCGTATAACTCGTTAGCGATAATCGTTTACCATTACTATTATTGGTTCAGTTTGATTGGTCCGCTCGTTCACGGCGGACGATTACAGTAGATTACACTTAAATCGGCGCACCGTCGTGTCAAATGACCCCGTTATCATATCACACGCGGCGATTCCCGTCGCTGGAGTCTCGCGTTTCCGCGCGTCGATCGACCGGAGGGAAAGCTCGCCGCGAGAGGAGCCGGTGGACACGCGCCGATCGATCGGCCGGCGGATCGTCCAGCCTCGATATATCAAAATTGGGCAGTAGAAAATATCGTATCTCGGTCGCCTTCCCCCTGGTATTCTTAATATCGTAAAAGTTTAGCGCGGTGCTCGACGAGACCCTATCGAACGCGACGGACAGCCTTCGACGTCCTCGAGGGAGATCCCTCGGTGGACAGACAGGGGTCGTGCCCTCGTCCGAGGATCGTAGAAAGATATAAAACGGTCGCGTGAAAGGACACGCGGTATCACGTGTAGAAATCGGTAGAAATTCGTAGTGAAATACAAAAGTTAGAAGAGCCCGATCGGTCGGATCGGCCCCCCAGTCGTTGCTGAAAATTCCATCGGCGTCCGCGCGAGTGTAAATGGCAGCGCAGAATGTCTTTCCCCGTTCAGAGTCCCCTTTTCTAAGTCGGTACTGCCGGTGTGTACAAAAATGGATGCAATGGAACGTGCGACGTTGCCCCGATGAACAGTTAGCGCGATTCAAAAATGGCGAAGCGATGTGGTACGAAACTGGCGGATCATCCTCGCGATGACTCCTCGAGGCCTAAGTCTTTCAATGTTGAACTTCAATCAGGGTCGTTCGTAAAGTGGATAGTTGCCTCGTGGACTTTCAAGTAGAATCCTCCGCGTCATGGTTCTTCAATTATTTTGTACATAGAGCATTTCAGACCTGTACGAACCTAACTGGCTAATGGAAGCCACGAAAGGAATCCAAAAAGTCTTGGTGAACGCAGATCGGTAAAATAATCTGTCCTGAGAGATTCAGTTTTGAATCAGAGTACTTTTCTCTGTCATACAGTTTCTACCTACACTTTACAATTAGATACTCTGCACTTTAACTCGGAGGATTCAGCGTAAGAATTGCATCAGGGCAACCTCAAGATCGTTAGTTAATAGCTAAGTCTCAAACTTAGCTATAGCTGATTGTAACACCCACGACAACTATTCACCCACGTCGCCCGAAGTCTTCTCCTAAGCGCGCTCGAGCCACGCGTCGATTTCGCCAAGAGTCTGCTTGGAAGGATACCGGTGAAGCAGGAACGGAAAGAAGATGAAGATGGCGTAAACCAGACCTCAAGTTCCAGCGTGAAACAGTTAAGAGGAATCGAATGGAGTCGCGGTGTGACGTTTGATCGAGGTCCATCGAATAGCTCAAGCGTTATCGTGTCCACGTCGCAGAGGATACTTCGAATTGTACGTTACCATCTAGACATACAGCATCAAAGATCGATATATTGATATAAACGCTCATACGTGTTTCCATTTATATACATACACCCCTATGCACGGGGATTTCGAAAACAGAGGAAAAGAAGAAAACAGAGCGCGCGGGTGTCGTCATGTGTTTCGTGAAACAGCGTGTTTCCCTCGTTCCCTGCCCTTCGTGTGTTTTGAAACAAGTTACCATTGCTAGCAAAATCTTCACGCTACCCGATTCGCGTCGCCTACGGCAGTCCATTAATAGAAGACACGCAAGAACCGTCCACTTCCGGCCTGTGTTAAACACGTGGCCGGGGATATAGTTAACTCTGGATTAACTTGCGCATACAAATGCGACCGGCGGTTCGTGTGTCGTTAAATTCGACAATGATCGTCTCGAATCACGTGAAACAATAATAGGAGCTTAAGACTTCTATATCACATCCCCAATATGTGCGGCAGTGTTTCCCTTACGGTCTATCGTCGAATGGCCGTGCGAAATGGCCGCCGCTGAGAAGCTGATGTTCGACATCGATCTCAGCGACCTACTCTCTCCGATTCGGTAATCCCAAGTTCTTGCTAAAAAAATTCCCTATTCGCCACTGGCGCGCATCCGACTCGAGGCGAGCTGGCGTCTGACGATCGTCGATTGGCAGTATATCCCTCGATCCAGACACTCCATCCTCGAAATTCTAAATGTACATCGATTATCCTATATAACGGTCGCGGATAAAGACGATTTCCAGTCAAAGCCGATATTCCATGCAACCTCTGGCGATGTACGCGAACACGAAGCCCTTCGAAAGGTCCTCCTCAAAGATAATCGTCGATCCCCCATTTCTCATCCGAAGACAAGCGGCTCCTCCCGTCAGCGACGCAGAGGAGGATCAACGTGTGTGCTCGATGCTAAAGGACCTCGAAACGGTGGCCGAATCACAGAGCAAAGCGAATCCCTCTCGCACTGGTTTCGTTAGCCCTTCCACCAGCTGCATAGACAGCAGTACCATCGCCTTTCGGGATGGGGCTGAATTATCTGCTATTGTCAGTGCATCGCCCTGGTGGTGGTCAGATGCGTGGTCTCTGCCCTCTTCGGGGGCGGTGGAGGTGGTCTTCTCTTGCTCGCGATAGCGTTCACGATGTTGATGCTACGATTCTCATCCGCGAACCTGACGGTTGACTGTCTGGCTGGGCTGGACGCGTACTCCACCGGCGCGTGCGGATCCGTCGCGTAGACGTTCTCGTACAGATTGTCAGCCCCGTAATGCTCCTGTACCCAGTTCGATACATTCGTCTCCCTATAATCGGCCACGGCAGGCGGTGGATCACGGAAACCTAAGACCTCGTGCGGCGTGGTGGTTGAATCGAGCTTGCACTTTTGCGCAACCTGCCACTTCTTCCTCATCACTCTCTGCAGGTCCTTCAAGAAGTCTCCAGGGGGTGCTTGATCCGAGGCAGCAAGTTTCTTGGGAGAGGTGAGCCTCGTGCTGTCTGATCTCCTCGGAGGCATTGGTTTCCTCTGCGGCAGGGCAGGGCTGCCCGGTTCCTGCTGAGGCGGAAGATTGAACGAGATCTTCTTGCCAGTGCCTGTCTTGGATTTAGGCGACGTCGGGGGCTCCTGAATGGTCACCCTGCGCTGCGGCTGTGGGCTGGACGCAGCCTTCAACTCTGCCAGGTACGGTGGCGCCGCGTAGTGGCTGGAGCTCTGTTTCATGGCGCTGCGTCGCACCGTGTCCATGTTTGGATTGGGCCTGATGGGTTGAACGATTGGGTGAGTCCCGTACATCGGTTCCGCCTTTGAATTCTGCCTAGTGAGGCTCTGGGAGTTGCCGTGCGGCTGCTGGGACCCGTAGGCTGGTGGAGGAACAAATGGCGGCGGTGCAGCGAAATTTGGGGAGCTTGGTGCGTAGGTTGGCGTGCTCGCGTTGGATCCTGGGTAGGAACTGTGCGGAGATGGTGCCGAGTTGGCTGTATTGTTCGCGTGCACGGCGTTCTGAGCGTTCGGGTTGTACATCTGGTTGTTCTGCACCGATGCATTGTTCTGCAATGAGTTGCTCGAGTACATCTGCTGATTGGCCGCGGGTCTTGATGGGGCGTGCGTTGGCGTGTTCTCGGGGGTCACTGAGTTCGTGGGGGTGGACTGTTTGGGCCTTGCCCGACGGATGGTCCCTGTTTCGCCCACCAAGGGGCTGGGAGGTGGTGGAAGGGACGCGAGGCTCAACGACGAGCCGGATAGTTCAGGGGTGTTGCATACTGGCAGTTCACCTGGTGCTGGAGGCGGTGGCAGTGAGTCCAGAGAGAGGTTCGATCGGAACATCTCTGGCGGAGGTGGTGGGAGTGGCTCGCTGTCGGATTCTGCTTCCTCGATGACCCTTGATGGTGATGGTGGTGGTGGTAAGGAAGTAATCGAATCCATCTGTAAAATTACGTTTCACAAATTGGTCATTCTAGTCAAAAGTGAGCATAGAGTTGAAAATATGGGGATAGAATTTTATGCCCCGAAACATATTCCCGGCGCAGAAACTGGCGATCCCTCAGCTGGCTCACAATATTGAGCCTAATAAGAAACGAGAATATTGGGAATTGGGGTTAGACAAGGAGATTTTCTCCATCTACTTTATTGATACGTGGAAGAGTCGAGAATTCTGCTACACCTAACAAGCAAAACCGCGTCTATTGATCGGGAGTAACAACCATCAATTACTATTTTATCGTATTAACAATTGAGATTTAATTCTTGTGGACTTATTTAAGTCTTATAAAGACTAGGTACTTTACAAATCTTCGACTCGATGCAACACTCAATGTTACAAGAACGTCTTCCAAGTCATATTCATCTCTCAAGCCTACAGTAAACATTAATACGTACCATACACGACGGAATCGGGCTGGTTGGAGTCTTTGATTCCTGATTCTCCGTTCTGTTGTATCCCATGGGGCTTGCTCTTTCTCTGACAGGCGTGCCGGGGGGTATAGGACTCACTGGAGTCGCATTACCAGATCGATGGTGTCTCTTGAGCGTTCCAGAACCGTCGGAGTCAGTACCACTCCTCCTTCGACTGTGCCTTCTTGTGAGGGTGCCGGATCCTGAACTCGTGGGGCTTGGACATAAATCTGGCTCGTCTCGAACTGTTTCACCCACCTCCTTCAGTTGTCTCGTGATGGACGTGAGGGGCAGCTTAGGGTTCATCGAGGGTTTCCTCTTAATCGTTCCTGTTGGAAATTCGCCACACTCGAAGGCCACCTGCGACAAAAAACACAAGCCACGTTATACATCGATCTCCCATCATACCAACGAGCTATCCATCTCTACAAATGACCTCAACTCTTGCCTGTCACTCAACTCGCAGCTTTTCATAATTACCTCGCAACTGCTGGGCGCCCCATCCGACAAGCATCCGCTGGAACTCGAGCTGCTTGCTCTGCTCAGCCTTCCATCATTGTTGTAACTCTGCCTCTGCTCAGGATTGTAACTTTGCCTCTGCCCGTCGTACTGTCTAGTATTAGTAGTTTCTACGCTGTGCCTCGAATTCTCAGTGAACTGACGGGCATTATCGTTGCTGGTGTTGTACTGTGCCTGGCTCTGTGGTGGCACAGCGATAGAGCTGACAGAGCAGGATCTCGCGTGCGCAAGCATATCGAGATCTTCCTGCGCCAGCTCGTCAACCAGGGTCCTGTAATTCTCCATCATCTGCCTGCCATACTTGGCCACCCTGATTCCAACCATCCACCGTTCCATGGACGCGTTGTCCTCCGCGCAGAGGAACTTTATGTACTTGGTCGACTTCGGCTGCTGCAGCCTCGGGTGCTTCACCGCGAAGCAGAAGTCCGACGGCGCTTTGTACTTCTTCTTCCAGCCCACCCCATAGTAGATTTGGTTCACGTCGAAGGTCGCCAGGCACACCAGGTCTCTGGCGGTGCGAGCCTTCTCTTTCGGCCAGTAGTAGAGACCGGAGGCTCGTAGAATGAAGTGGTACCTCTTCCAGCCTTTCTTGCTGTCTGATTTCAAGTACAGCGGCCCCTCCACCTGGAAATTAAGATTGATCCATAAACTGACTGGTCTAACTCTCGTCTAACGGATACAGACTCTACTTGGATCCATTTCAAATATCAAACTGCACGTGTTACATTACATTAGTCCTACTTCTTGACAAATTTGAAGACTTTAGAATTTAGATGATGACAAGTCGAGAACCTAATTTAGAAGGGCGACATGGACTTCTAGTTTTAAGAATGCACATCATACAACATTCAGTAAAAGTTTGATTCTATCAAGTGTTTCCCATTAGATGAAAGGTTGATATTATAGAGCACATCGATAGGTACCTCTGGTACACCAACGTTGCTACTGGAAAAGAATTCCTCCAGGAGAATATTGCGAGAGTGGTCGTCGTATTCGCCACTACTCCTGTCGGATGGACCCAGAAGGAACCTCTCGGGAGTGAGGAAGAGTTGAGTCTTTTCAGGCCTCTCAACGAAAAGCAGCTTGTTCTTAGAGTCCCTCGTCCACAGTAGCAGGTTTTCCACCAGCAGCTCGTGATCCTCGTACACCCTTTCTGTTGAGGGAAAATCACGCGACTAGGGGTTAAAAATATTCCAAGATACACCATCGATGATGGGACCAAGCTAGGATAAAACGTTTACCCATGAAAAGATCAGGCAGATGCTCCACCACGGCCCACTTCGGATCCATTGGCACGTGGTTCTTGTCGGCTAAGAGCCTGGACACGTGAGCCACGCTCATTCCCTCGTCGACGAGCAAACTTTTCCCGCTACCGTCCAACGTGAACGCTTTGATGAACAGTTTCTGAACACTTGCCTCGCGCATCTTCTCCAGCGCCAGCCGGATCTTCTCTGCCTTGACTCTGCTTGCAGCATCTTGAAATGGAAAATCAGAGAATTGTTGAAATACCTTTACAGCATCCTCAATTTTTACACGCCTTAACCATACAAGTATTTTCTTTTACATTCTTTGCCTCCTCCTTGAATTTACACATGTATTCTACATAATTCTAAAACACTCTATTATCCTGTGAGCTTTTGAGTAGAAGAGAATCAGGTAGAAATAAAAACTCGTCAAGTTTTTTAATACTCAAAGATTTGCGTAAAAATTGATGCTCACCCATAAGTTGATGGGACTGTTGTTGAGGGGCCGTGTGCATGGCGGTCTGAGGTGGTTTGTGCCCAGACCCGCTGCTGCTCGCTGAGCTCTCGCTGGATAACATCGATACCGTGTCCGAGAACGCGCTGTCATTGTCAGGACTGTCGGTGCGCATAGCTGAAACAAATATTATATACCCGTTTAAAAAGATTTACCAGCGAAAGTTTCACAATTGCAAATACTCAATAGCCATTCTACGCAACCGTGCTTCATAAGTGCTTGCCCCACACGATAGATATCGATTACATCGATACTACGATGGTGACTACATGTATGTGGTGCAGTTGCCACAGAAACCAGTTAAGTGGACTTTTTATTGGAGACAAATTGGCTATTTGAAAAGTAGGAGAAGTGAGACGTAACGAAAGTAATGTCGCAATCTAAGTATGCAACTGCAAGTTGTCCATTCAATTCAGTTTTAACGATCTGTCAATGGAATTCAAAATTTTTAACGATATTTATCTACGCTCTTCTATAGACCAGTATAGATATACCAAGGAATTAGGACAACTCTCTCAGTCACCGAGTAGTAAGCCTCCATACTAGATCACTTATTAAATCTCGAAACCAGTAATCTTTAGCACCACTGACTATAATCAAAAGAATCAACAGCTTCACTCTCTTTTCTGTTATATCACACCTGTTCTTGCGTGCACATCGAAGATGCCACTATTCCTCGGTACACTCACACACATTTCACTTATAAAACCCAACATAATCCACAGATAACGCTAATCTAGACGTCAATATTCCCAACAAGCACAGTTGAACAAATCAGTAAAAACACTTAAAGAACACGCTACCTCCTTCGTTCTTGCCGATATCGGTATTATCGCTAGCCGTGATCCTGGCACTATTAGGTCGACCCTGCCTTTGGGAGTCCGTGGCGGGTGTAGCAGCAATGTCGCCGTCGCAGCGGCGCTCCAGGGCGCACAGTTCGCCGAGGATAGCGTCGAGATCGACATCCTGAGAATCTGCAACAGCCACAAAAAAAATGGGAAATTAGTATTCGTGCAATCGATGCGATCGAAAGTAAAAGTGACGCGCCACGCGATGCGAACTCTCTTGCGGACTATCGCCGAGAGACAGACAAAGAAAGATGGGGGCCGAACGATTACGATCGCTGGAAGGTAGCAATGCTCGATGCGGCTTATGAACGATACGCACGTCGATAAAACCAGTTTCGCGCTAATTGCCAGTACGATTCATCTGGTGACGGCGCGTCGAACGATCGCCTCTGTTCCTCGAACGTGAAACGAGGACGACTTGTGTTCCTGATTCCGCGCAACTAGGCGAAAGTCCTTGGCTGACGTGGAAACGGACGGGTTTAATCGAAACCGCGGTTCGCCTGGCCGTGGAACTGGTCGATCCCATACTTAAAGACTCGTTCAGGATCTTTTGGTATTGGAGTCTGTTTTTATTTTGATTATCAGGAGAATTGGGGAAATTATCGTTGAAGTATAATACATCCCTTATTGTTGTAGTTCGTTTTCATTATTTCTATTACACTTTGTTAGGCTAATTTTTTTACAACCTTTAGGAAGGTAAGACGCTTTTAATTTTCAGCTTGAAAATCGAGAGGAGTGAAGAATGCAATTTGCCAAATGAAGTGTGTATATAAGTTGTCCACTCTATTTAAATAATTTCCCTCGGACGATGAAGTTGGCTGTCGTTGCTTCACCGAGCACCACAGCTAACTTTGTTAATTAGCCTAACGAAGTCTGTATTATCACGCGCGGGTAACGATCTACGATAATTATTACGCTACACAGCGCAGGCGTGTTCGATGCTTGTGCACCTTCGTTTTCGTAAACGCCGCTACCAAGATCGCAGGAACTGGGGAATCAGTGGAAATGAAGGAAAAACGAGGAAAGGATGCCGGCACGGAAACATCGTTACCTCGACTTGCTTGGAAACTCGTGGACCTTGATTCTATTTCCCGCGCGATGAAGTCGAATTTTGCTTACTCTGCCGGTTGTTTAATGAACTTACTCCGCTACCATCTAAGAGGGAGCATTTTTCTCCAAGTCAGAATACATTGAAATTAAATAGTTTAAATAAGAGAATAGTTTAATTAGATCGAATTTGTTGAGTCAGGTAAACTTGAAAGTAAAAAGTTCGGATCAAAAGGAAAAAATAAGAATCAAAGTAGTACAATTTGCTCGCAAAATAAACTTATAAGTGCTCAATGTAAATACAGAAGATGTAGAACCGAAAGATATTCAACTTTGCCTTGCAATATTTTTCCGAATTTCTAATCTACTCGATGATATCTCGTCTCAGTTTTATGCAACATCCTGTACATTCTTTCTATCGCGAATCTTCACTGGTGGAATTACTCCGCCGCGAAAGAGGAGACGTTTAGTATCCTCCTTTCGCGGTACGAATCGCACTTAGAAGACACCAGTGAAGAATGAAATTCGTGGGATTCGCGCGAAGGCGTCGACACATTCCATCGCGAATCTCGCGAGTGCAGCAAAGGGCACGTGTGTAGGCTCTCAATACGAAGGCTTTTTCTACTTTGCCCAAGCGTGCACGTAATACGCGCGCCACATAATCCTAAGTCGTACACATGTGCGCAATAAGCTGGATCAATTATTCGTGAATTAGTGTCAAGATCGTTTTTAATTTGGAGCGTTGAGCTTCGTGTGAATGGGTCGACTAAATCGATAGATAAATGTCGTAATAAAAACCATTTAATTACTGCTTCATTTTATATAATTACATTTATGTAACAGCAGTGGGTGATATACATCTTCGTGTGATTTTTCGATAGGCAGACACTTGAAAATTTATGCAAAGAGAAAGCTCCTGAAACTTTATTAAGTAGTACCTGTACCATGGTACACACAACCGTCTAGTTTAATGGAAAAAAACACTGATCTATAGTAGTCCTCTGTGTTGCTCGATTAGGGATACTAGTCTGGTTTTCTGAAAATTTCCTTTTCTCACATTTCCTCGAAGCGGCGTCAGGGTTCACAGACACTGTCAACGATTACTGAATGAATGACGAAGTCTTCATGGAATGCGACGGTATCTCGCTCGGAATTGTCCAGCTAAGAGGCGACTGCACACCAATCTCCTCTCGTCGACGACGAAGAAGAAATTCAAGACATTCGGAAGTGCAACTTTATCAATCGGAAACTTTATTTACGCTTTACTCAGTAGCTATGTGATAAAGTTCAATGAAATCGTAGCGAGAACTTTGCTTTCATTCTAACAAAGGAAGATCCCGAACCCGGAAATTTAAAAAAATCTGAAACTTTGAGAATATGTAAATTCACTCTAAGGGGGTGAAATTAAGCCTGAAGATTCAGCTTTTTTCCAATTTTATTTTGTAAATCGCAATTTATAAGATATAGAAAAAAAGTTTCAAGACAAAAGATACTGCTTTTAATTAGGACTATCATTTGGTAACTTACAGTTCGCGAGTTACAATACAAAATCAGTAAATAGCCAGAATTTAAGGGGGCAATTTCACCCCCTTAGAGTGAATTTGGGCAGCAAATAAAAATTGTGTTATAATCAGGAGGAAATGCCCTGCAGATTATCAAAGTCTCAGAATTTTTTTAATTTCCGAGTTAAGGATCTTTCCTTGTAAGTAGTTCCTTACGAACTTCAAAATTCAAACACTAATTTCGTAACTCCTATGAATTCAGAGGTAATTGAGGCTCAAATCAGCTCCAACTATGATCCAGGAAACACGATATTATCATCGAAAGGAACATTGTTAAGGAACTGTTTTCAGAACACAATCTCGAATTAAGGATTAAGCGAGAGTCGGTTTATGGAAACTCAGACTATTGAGATTCTTCTGTCAAAAGGTATGTTGGTCAGTAGCAGCGCTTTGAAGACCCAGTGCACCAATTTCGAAACCAATGTCTTCGTTCCTTTGTGAGACCTGGCACATTTTGTACTAAACTTGCTGTCTGACTTAATCGCTGTGAGTTTCCGTTTGTGGTTCACGGTGAATTTCTAAGGCCTTGCTAATGTAGAATTTTGCAGGGGAGTATCGTTGGGATGGACTTGGCTACCAAGTCGCATAAACGCGTGACAGCACGCGAAAGTAACGTGCAGGGCGGTAACTATAACAATGGGAGCGGAAGTTCCGCGAAATGTATTTATGCGAGGCGAGGAAACTTGCTGGAAAGCGGCGCCTCTTGCGTTATCTATGATAATGCTTCGGTAGTTTCTTCGTTAGCTCGGAATCGTTTCAGTGAGCTGGTGAAGCAACTAAATTCAACTCTTCGGAGGCTCGAGACTGGAGAAGTGGCAATACAGCTTTCGTGTACTCTTGTCATTAAAGTAATAATATTGTGTTGGAATAATAGTTCGTAGCGATTTTTAAGTGACAGACAATCTTCAGATATTTGTACATAAATTTACTCAGCCACATATATGCATTTTCATCCACCTATCAGAATATATACATCTGTTCCATTTTCAATAGATTGCGTTTCGCACTTCCCAACGCTCTCTATTAAAAAAAAACTACAAACTTTTGTTCCAACCCAATATCATCTTTTTTCCGAAATTTGAAAATTTATGCGGTTAGTATACATTATATTTCAACCCCCTATGAGTAAAACAGTAGTTCAGGTTTATCAGGTTTACTTGAAAAGGTGGAAGAACCACTTCGCTTCGAAAGACTCCTAAAAATCATCTTCCCTAGTAGCTTAACGCAAACATAGGTATACAATTAGGGTAAAGTTTCGACACGATTCGCAGTCAGAGAACTGCCCCTCAACAGTCAACCAATTTAGTCCTTACTCTAAGCAACCCAAGGCTGTCGAGCAGTCACCCATGACCAAGACACTTCCAACCTACGGTAGGTCGTTCCAACAGGCTTCTAGAGACCCTTATCGGAAGCTAGTAGATAGCGTACTACAACTCGCTTTAGAGGACGAGAAGTATGTGTCTAATCACCAATGGCAGCACACAATGAACCACTCTCCCCTTTCCCTTGCAGAGGAAGAGGGGTAATTAGAGAAATTCTGATGGCAACTGAGATTCAGGATAAAGAGCAAGAACTCAGACTCTAATTGTAAGTGCTGCGACGGAAACACAAAGTTGTAGTCACTTAAACAGCTCTGTCCAAATGAAAATGGGACCCAACACGAACCAGAGAAACTCCAACGCAGATCCAGGATGAGGCAAGTCGCGCGACGAAAGCACCAGGTTGCGGGCGCTCGGGGATGGCTCTCTCGGAACGAAAACGAAACCGCGAAGGGAGCGGTACGCACACGCGGTGCATCCACTTTCCACATCGTGGAAGGTGAAATAACGCGGTGAGGCCTGTCGTAACTCGCGAATACGGCAAGGATTACCGTTAGTCACGCGGTCCCACCGGTTTCACGGGTGCCCCATGGAAGAAACGCCTCGGGTAACGTCCAATTTGTATTCCCAGAAGGATTCACGGCTGACACAGAAGCGCCGTGAGTCAGTGCGCACCGGGTCGCGCTCATGCTCGGCCACGTTCCACCGATCCTCGATCGTTTTCGACGATACGACACGTCCCTCGTGTCTGCCGCGCGTGGGAGACTCGTCGCGAGGAAACTGTTCAATTTTTGGGGCCACTTCGGTCAACGAATCTACGCTCAATCTACGATGCATATACGCGAGGCACGCGCGTCTTGTTAGAGTCAAGCCTGTGGGTGGAATGGGTTGGATACTGACGCTGCTTTTAGTGATTATGGAAGTTAATTGCGAAATAAGCGTAAGTAGAAGTGAAATTCTTTTGGGGAGTCGTTTTGTATTATGATTCGGAATGATTCTTCTGAATGAAATATTAAAGTAGGGTAAACCAGCCAGTGAATGACCGAATTGTTGAATGAGAAGCCCAGTAAATGACCGCATACTTTTATTAAGAATTGAACTTATTAATGTTTATTTAATACGTATAACTAAAAATATGGGATATTAAAAGTGCAACTACACTCCATTTCTAAACATATAGTATTTTTTAAATTTATAATTGACATTTCTTTGCCTAATGGTCATTCACTGGTATGCGGTCAATTACTGGTTGGTTTACCCTATGGACGTTATGGATAAAGTGTTAAAGGGGTGGAGTTATGCTTGTGGTGGATTGATATTTGCAAAGAATAGATAAGTTTATTTATAGTTCCTATTGCTAGAACTGCATCTCACAGAAGCTCGAAATTAATATAAAAATATTCCTTTATTCATATGAATCTACTCCTCTTTCATTCATCATATCAATTAAATTAAACCCTACACCTTTTAAATCAGCACGGTCTCATTGCACGAAAGCGATGACTCACTGCGTGATAAGCAACTTGATATTTGCGATACAACGTAGGAAGAAAATGACATAGTATCCAACCAACGAGCCTCTTCGTTGTCAAATTACATATCTTCCCACTTAGCAAACTGGTATCAGAACAACCTCCCCCTCGTTCGCTCTCCAACAAGCAAAATTAATCCTCTTCCCCGCAACGACACCGAAAGTCTAAAATACCGTATTGAACATGATTTGCAAGTATCCGTGCTAACAAGAGGCTCGGGACAGACAATGGCGTCGCGATAACTCGCCCCGATGAAATCCACTGTCGCTAATGCCAGCGACGCGTTGAAAATTATGCACAGACAGGACGTCCACTCGGTTACAACGACAGAAAGAGACCAGAAGGAACACCCTTATCACCACGAAAGCGATCTCGAATTCGTTCTCCGTGCAGAACAACAGCCGGACACGGCGGCCACTTTCTATCTGCTTTCTCGCCGCGACGAGTTATCCTACGGTGAACGCATGAACGTATGACTTAACCCGTCCACCGCGATCCATCTCGCGCAAACGATCGACGCGTTAATTAGCCGCCAGCGCGTCGACGTACCTTTCGCCGCGAGATAGCCGAGTATGCTCTCGTTGCTACCAAAAATCCCGAGCATCTTCGTGTCCCTCGGCAGGAACGTCGGTCCCTGGCGATCGAACTCGCTCAGGCTGCCCATTGGCGTCGATCTCGATCAGATAGCTTCGGCGACAGGGAACATAACGAAAGCTCCAATTAAGCAGAGCCAAATGGACACCGCGAGTACGTTGAACCTGTGACGGGAAATGCGATTCGAAGCACAACGAAGTCACTGTTCACAGAAAAGCTTGGAGTTGTCCTCGCTTTTTTTAATTGAAAATGTTCGTTCATCCCCTTGATTGAAGTTTCAGGGAGTCACGAGTGTGAATTTTGAACGGGGTGTAATTATTGAGATTTGTGGATGGATCACATTTCAGTCACTTTCGAATCACTTAGGTCACGGAAGAAGATTGTAGGTGAATTTGGACGAAGATTCACTGGTCGATGGCGGAAAGTGTTATTTGGGATTGTAATGGAAGACGATTGAAGCGGCGAGACTCGCGGTGCAAAGCCATGACGCTCACGGCGCGTGCGGCAGCGCTCGACTAAAGGCCTTAAGGTGAACACACTTGCCTCTTGCCTCGAGAGTTTTCCACGAGCGGACGCGCGCCACGCTTGCGTGTAGGAGGTGCTCTCTGCGCGTACTCGTGCACCCGAGGTCGGAAGGGGTTGGTCGTGCACGCGGAATTACACGGACGTCCATTTAGGCCGACGTTATTGTCGGGTAAGATCGTTTCGCGCGATCGTCGTGTCGGTGGAAGCACGATCGAGAAGGGGAAAAGGTATATTCGTTTAAAATGAAGATTTCTCTTTTTCTTCCTTTCTTTAGAGGGTAATAGACTGGTCCTCCACTTGGGTGTTCTTTTGATAATCGATTCCTGATTCCATTCGATAATCCCTCTTATGAGTTTTTATGGTATAGATAAGTAGAGTATCAAATTAAAAGAATGCCTGATATTTTCAAAAAAATTTCTGTTTTCCATCTGGCTAGTTCTGTTAATATCTTCTGAATCTTCTTCCCTAATCGCTCTGAGTAATGCACACAATCTCCAGGGGACCAGAAAACAAAGTTATAAGAAGGGTTACTTTATCTGAACAAAATATTTGGCATGAATCATCCAACACAAACCAATCACCTTCCCTCTAATCCAGTGTTTCCCAACCTTTCTTGAGCAGCAATCCCCTTTTATAATATGCAAATAACTTGCGACCCCCTCCCCCATACAAGGTAAGGTAGATTTAATAAGATAAAGAAAACACATTAACAATAGGTATTTCAGAATACAATGCTAATTTAATAATATTAAGAAAAAGCCCAAAAAATCGTGACCATCCCCAGAAAACACTTTGCGACTCACTGGTTGGAAATCACTGCTATAATCAAACCCTAACCCTCATTAGTTAGATGCAAGGTCAAGTTTGACCCACGCTAAGTGCTCAAGTAACCCTGTTACTTATTATAATATTAGCTTTACTACTCGACTTTGCCCGAAATTTAAATTCTGGTTTTATAAAAAATAACATTTTCTAATATTTATTTGTGAAAATGATCACATTCATTTGCATTAGTTAGACATAATAAGCTGAGGCACATTTCGTGATCCCAGAGTTTATCGTTCAAAAGTTTTTAGGCGATAGACAAACACACAAATATATAGAAGCTTTCTGTTTTATATATTAAGATAAGAGCATATTATATCCTATATATTATAACAATGAAACAAGAGCTCAAAATAGACCCTAAATCCAATGTACGGTCTATCCATCCGTTATCCAATTTAATCAATCAGAATTTATTTCCTCCACCCACATCAATGTCCACCACCACCAAAACAACCCCTATACTATAAATTCAAATTCTTTGAAGAACCGAAGCGTACAGATGATAATATTCCCTCTCGTAACCTTCACCGCTTCTCGAAACAAGGAAACGTCATTCAGCCTGATTAAATTGCACCCCGCGAGCGTGCTAGCGTGTTCACACCGTTCACGACCAGACACAGGCGGCTGGAGGAGAGAGTTCACGGACCTGAGGAGAAGATTCGTATTGATTGAAGTGTGGGCGCCAACGGCGATTTGATAAATTACAATCGACGCCGTTCAACGCGCTGCCTCGCGCGGAGACGAGTTTACAACTAATTCGCGTTGTAATTCGTGTCGCCAGGCCGGGTCGAGCGTGCCAAACACGTCGGGAACAGCGGAGGATACGCAGAGCCGGTTGATTAATGCGACTCGATACGGTTTATCAGCGCCTCGCGACGAAGCTTATTCCCTGATTCCACTGCGAGCGAATTGATATTATAAAAGTCGTTTACGTAACCATAGATACTTCGCGCGGCTCTCTCTGCTCTGCGAACGAGGTTGAACGTGTTTTTTTTTTCAAGGATTTTCGAAGATATACCTATTCGTCGTGACATTTGCGATTTTGTGTGAAATGGTCGAATCAAAACTTATAATGTGTTAAGCGAGAGAAATTTAATGGATTTGTGGGGGGAAACTATACTGCATAGTGAGAGGAGATTCCTTAGAATAAATTAATAGTCTACACTACCACAATTAAATCATGGAAAAACATCGGGGTGGGAAAATACTAAAAATCAGGTAAAATATTCCACCTTGGTCACCCACTGGAATGACTTTGCCACTTGCAATTACGTAAGCTAATACCACACAATTTACAACGTTCAGTCTAGATATCTCTACATATATCAAGGTACTCGAAACACCTTTCATCTTTGATATACACTATTGATCGCAATACGAACTAAACGCTCAATAAATTGGTAAATATTGGACATTTCAAAATTCCATTTAATCACGCGTTCCTAGAACGATTCTCGAATCTTATCACGAAAGATCTATCGGTGCAAGGTTTTTCCTCAAACCATCGATTCCTTATTCAGTAAATGACCGTCGTTCCTTCATCCATCGGCGAAGTCGCGCCACGATTGCGATCGAGCGCAGGTTCGTTCACCCCCGTCGATTATTCGAATACGCAAAGCGGATGATAGCGCCGTAACCCAGATTAATCGAGTCGCATAAATCATCGGCGTGACTAGCCTTCGATGGCCAACATTTCCCTGCCAGTCCCCCTGGTATCGTCCGCGGACGAAAATCGCGATTTTCCGTGGTGGCGACGGCCGGGTGAAAAGAATTGTGCCCGAGCCCCTTGACCCGTGGTGATGTAACCACGGAGAGATTCTGCGTCGTTACTCATTAATTTTATGCCAATGGTCGTTCATATCTCATTGCTCTTTCTATGAACCCGTTACACTGCGCTTCTCGGGTATCAATATGCACCGAATACATCAGTTATTGTGACACGAAATTGTATTATTATTATGTATGTATTACGCTTTAGTTTACAATGGTGAATATAGCAATGAGGAATTTACATATAAACTCAACTAAACTTAAAAGTAGGGGAACTGCAGCATATTTGGAATACTGTTGGTAATTTGGTATACCGAAGTATTTAATAAATTACTAACGCGATCTAATTTGTAACACCGTAAACAATAGGGGCTAATGACCTGTTAACTAAAGACATTTCTGGATGAAACGCCATTTTGACATTTTCAACTTAATCTACAGAATAAAGAAACGTCAATCTGTAAAACTTTTTCAGCAAGCATTCGATCATTCCAATCATGGTTAAAATATGTCAAAACTGTTGATTGTTTCTATATTGTGATTTTTGGGTCCGATTAGATCATAAAAGAAAATAATTTTATTATCTACATGTTTCCTTATTAGGTTTATAAAGTGAGGGCAAATTAGAATATCAATATTCCAAATTACCTGCACCTTAACAAAATCGATACTTCGTGTCATTTTTTAATTAGACCAAAGTTTCAATTACTTTTTGTTTTTTATTATTACTGAGAGTTTGAAATATAAAAGTTTGTTAGTTTCCCTATAATATTATGCAGTTTTATTTGTTCCCATCCTCTGCCGTAATTTTTTATTCATCTTAAACAAACTAGTATTCCAAATATACTGCACTTCCTCTAATGTCAACCAAAGTCAAAAAGAAAACTACTTTTAGAGGTGAAGCGCGACAGCATTTCTGCGCGTTAAATCGCGCAAGTGCTTTGTAAACGTAGAGAGTGTACCACAAAAGAAATTAACAGGACTGCTGTAATTTGTTAACAGGGCTACGCATCCCAGATAGAAGAGAAGAGACACTCCACGTGTTAAAGGGGGCACGTAATAGTTAAATTTGCAGTCTAAAAAACAATAAACCTCCTTACTTTACTTAATTCAATACCTTTTTTACCCATTTTTCCCCATTAGTATCTACTAATTGGAATGAAAAGCGTTCTATTATGCAATACAACTTTTTGCTGCTTTTAACGCTGCTTTCTTGAGCCAAGTCTCACCCTCGTTCGGTTCATTGGATCACGATTTATCGCGCATCCATAAACGACAGTCACAAAATGAACTCGCCAGCTGTTCCTTATTCGTTTCCCAACTAAGAAACTGTACCCTCTCGCTTTCCAATCCCATTTGAAGCACCAACGGGACGCGCGAGTCGGTTATTTAATTAAAGCTCAAGCACCCATTGCCCAAGAATTATAATCTCCTGGAAGTTGCAACGCGCCCCCATCCTCTCCCCTCGGTAGCGGGCCTTTTGCCCGGCATTCGCGCATATTAAAATGCGCCTCCATTCGGGCGGGGACAGGCGAGCGGGTTCACGCTTCGGCAATTAAACGGCGATAATTAGCAAATTAATTAGCAGAGCCGGATCGTTCGCCGGGCAACAGCTCCTCTCCCCGGGGAGCTGGGTAAAGAAACGGCGAAAGAAGCGTGGTGGACACGCGAGCCGAGGCATTTCACGCGTTCCAAGCAGTCGTTAATGGGAGCGCGGATAACCTTTGGCGTACCTTTTATTGGCAATGAATCTGACGCCGACAGCTGCGTCATATTTAACCAATTGCGGCGGGAAAACCGGTCTCGGAGGCTCGCCGTAACGAGAGAGCGAGCTCGCCTCCGCAACGATCGATCCAATCGAATCGGAACGATTCGACTGCCCGCTCTTGCGTAGACCTTTGCTGTGAGTTATTGCGAAATTCTCAACTTCCTCGTCTTTCCACAAACGTTCGCAGTTTTCTGCGGACTGCGTGCCGCGTACGGTGTCGACGACATTAAAAAAAGGTGTCACTTTAATGTAAATTATGCACATTCTTTGTGGCCGAAGGTGTTGACTGCTTCTTTCCTATTCTGCGATCTTTATTTCTTCTAAACAATTAAAATACACTTTAGGAATCCGTTGACGTTGAAAACCCTGTAGGGGAGACCGGGGCTAAAAGTTCCGGGGGTAAGTTGTTCCGACGGTTCTATCTTCAAAAGGAAAAGAGCGTTGTACTTCAAAATATTTTTTCCGTGTGAGCTGATCGCGCCACTCACACGGAAAAAATACTTTAAAGTACAACGCTCTTTTCATTTTGAAGATAGAACCGTCGGAACAACTTACCCCCCGGAACTTTTAGCCCCGGTCTCCCCTACTTTTCTTTAGTTAGAGCTCAGCTAGAGTACGCGTCGCAGATATTATGGTCCCCGAACACTGTGAATCGGAAGTATATGATCGAAAAAGTTCAGCATACTTTTTTGCGATTCGCGTCTTACCAGTTGGGAAAACCTATATGTTTTTTGTCGCACGACTATACAGATATGGCAACTCAATTGGATATTGCGACACTGGAACGTCGCAGGACTACTAGCGATCTTGTATTTTTGTTTAAATTAATTAATGGCCATATTAAATGCCCGAGCCTGTTAGGAAGCGTGAATTTTGATGTCGCGGGCAGAGCTCTTCGTAAGAGCCCTCTATTCTATGCAAGACAGTACAGGACCAATATCGGTCATCTGGATGTAGTCACTCGAAGTTGTAATTGTTACGACAAATTTAATGGCGACTCTCACTCTCTCGACCTTTTCTCTGGATCCCTGGCATCCTTCAGAACATCAGTGTTTAGGTGTCTTGAAGACGGTCAGGGGTGACATTGTTCTATAAACTTTGTATATATGTATATACTTTAGGCGTAGTCAATGTTAAGTGCAACGAATTGTTACCTAGTAATAAGTTTTCTTATTTCTTCTTATGCTTCTATCAGTGTATTTACAGGGTTATACCCGTTAATAATAATAATAATAATAAAATATGAATGCTAATGTTCCAGCGCTAATATTCAAATTAAAAATTGAATCGAAAAGTCCTGTACCACTTCGCAATTAAAAGCCTCGTTCTCGAAACACGAGCGATTAAAGTTTCAAGGGCCCCACTTCCGGCGCGCGCTATTTAAATCCCAGACGCTCGTGAACTCAACTTGCATCCACTCCATTTTTCTAATATAATTAACAAACAAAATTCGTCTACTATTCCGAAACACCTATCCAACACCCAAGGACGCAGTCCGAAATTTTTAAGAAATTAATCCAATGGAATTGCAAGTGTATCGAAGAACGCCATCGTTAGCGCGTTTCAAAGGCTTGCGATATTTAATCTGCAGCGCGTGCAGTCGATCCTCGGCGCTGGTCTTCCAGCAAATCGCGATATTTATAGCGGTGCGTGCTCGCTCGAAGAGGGGTTCTGCGGCCGCGTTAAAGGGTGTCAGAGCGGGGGTGGCGCGTAAATCAAACAATGCGCGCCGAATAATCGAACGCTCGAGTCGAGCGTGCTCGAGGCGAGAACTCCGCCGTTCAAAAACGAACAAAAGGACATTTCCCTCTCGCTGATTAATTATTCCCTCGCCCCTCGAGCTCCCCCGTCAGCTCTCTATCGTAGAGATGCGAGCTCGCCAGGCTGATACGCGTTTATGCCACCATTTTTCTATCCCATCGGCCTCGCGCAACCGCTTATTACCGCGGGCTGAAAGCAACCCGGAACGAAGACAGAATCCACGATAATTCGGACAGGTTGATTGTTCTGCATAGATAGGATCTTAACGAGCCTGGCTCGCGCGCAATTAGCATTTTGATAATGGTATCTGGCCTGTTAGTCGCGGAACGGCCGAGATCCGACCGTGGAAATCGGTCGGCGTGACTCTTTTCGCGATGGAGGATTTTTAAATAGTGGGTCAGCTCGAATGCAACGGCTAGTTAAAATTTGGCGAACCTTTCTCTCGCTGGATTGTTGCGTTCGGGGTATTAAAATGAGCTGGGATGTGTAATTCTATTGTTCGTGTATACGTATTAAGTTCTGCTCGGTGAAGGGAATCTCTCGTTCGCTTGCACGTTATATATGTTACCTATTATTGTATTGTCACTGTAATTGCTAAGTTACTTTGCCTATGCACCACTGTGTTCTGTGTAAGTAAGAACACTTTGTATCAGCAATCTAAATTATGTAGGTAAAAGCTTCCTTTCTAATTTAAATGTTCCTTATGTAGTTATAAAAATTCGCTAATAGACGATAAGGAACTATTCTTCTTCTTTTCTTGTGAATTTCTTTTCTCTAGAAATTGAGGTAAGTACTGATCCTTTCTCCAACAATTCCCTTCACTTTCAATCTCACAATTAGTAGAATCACAACTCGAATTCCATTGCGACATTCGAAAGGGATTTTTGGGCAAGGAACGTTTCACGCGAACGTTGCACGTCACGAAGCGTGTGCAAGCTGACGGGTTGTATTTTTTTTTTTGAAAGTTCGACAACAATTTCCTATCAAGCTTAATTGACAGCCGATACATCGCGTGCAGCGAACGACAGTCGGGAATCAGAGCCAGTCGCGCGTGTTGCAATTATTGCAATAATTTACAGGCTATGGTGCCTGCAGATTAATTCCCAGTCACAACAATCGACAACTGAAGCGGCATTTCGATAAACGATGCTGGGGATCCACGACAAACGAGTAACAATTGTTACGGAAAACAAAAGAGTCGGGACTTCGTGTGGTTTACGTGATAACACTTTCACTTCAATGGCTTCTTTTTTATTCGTTATTTCGTGCGATTGTATCCTTGTGGGGTGCATAATCATTCCTGAATCCGAGTTCATTAATCTTTACTTCGTTATTTTATGTAAATTCTGAGAATTCAGCATGGCTGCAAGGGAATCGCGTGTGAATAACGAATTTACTGTTTTATATCAGTTTTATGGTAATTAAATCTGTTTATTAATTGGCATTGTGTCAACGCTTTGCATAGAAAATTTAGCAGAATCTGATGATTGTATTACTGAGCTGCTATTCGGTTATGATAATCGGCTATGACAGTGAAATCTGTGTTTCGTTCTTAATTAATACTATGCTACCGTTGAAATTTGATTTGATGCACTTACCACAAATGAATTATTTCAACAGTTAAAATTACCTAATGGAAGTTTGTCAGAACTTTAATCCGAATGTATTCATTCCTCTAAAATACATTAATCATTTCACCCCAGCATGTTCACAAGTTTCATATTCCATGAACGTTAAATAATATCTTGAAAGAAGTGTTATTACAGAGAAATTGGTTACTAATGCGTGTACACGAAAAATCCTTGGCAAAAAAGTTAATGGCACGAAAGCCTCGAGCCCAAAGTGCGCATTACAACAAAAGGGGACTGTAACCTTCGACGTCGCGTGCACGTGACCCACACTTTGTTTAATTAACTAATGAGCCCCGCCCTGCGTCACGAACGGTTTCGTTTTATTGGGTCTGGTGTGCACACGAATGCACCTCTTGGTGTTGCGTGCACACGCATTGTCAGGGAGCATGCGTGAACGTCTCGGGAAGTCAGAAAGCTGAGACTACACGCAAGGTACAGGATAGATCTAACATCATTATGGAAGTTCAGGTCACACAAACTGAAGTGTCAATTTTGTGAAAATTGCGCTGGCCGAAAATCTGCTCTTCTTGCAGGTGCAGCAAATCAAAAGCCTCTTGTTTAGAATTCCAGTGCACGATTCTTACACATCGCAAAGCTGCAACTCGAAAACTTGCTTCTCGCGAAAATGCACGAAATTGTAAACGGGGATTATATTTCTGGAACACCATTATTTTGCGTCTTCACGGGGAGTTAATAAATAAATAGTTACCGTATTGTGTAAAGTGTGAACTATGAGCGTGAAGTGTTCTATGAAGTGTGAATTGCGAAAAGTAAAATGTGAGCTTTGAGGTGTAAACTGTAAAGTGTGAACTGAAGTATAGAGTGTAGAGTGGAGTATAAGCCGTGAATAGTGTTGTGTAAAATATGTTCTGTAGTGTGGGGCAGGGCATGGTGCAGGAAAGATGCAGGTATGATGTGAGGATGGTACAGGAAAAGAATAAAAATTAAGCATAATCATCACTACGAGATAGTGCAAGAAATTGAAACAGCATAAAAAGTTCAAATAATGTCAATAATATTAATCATATAATTAATGTCTATACTGTAGCAGTGTTAATACCTAATCCAAGTTTAGTTCTCTACCTTACGTCATTTAAACTGAACACCAATTTGTAGAAACGAATTAAAAAAAAAATAAATTAACTAAATAGATACAATTCACAGAAAGTATTTTCTATTTACTAGAAAAAAATCCCTTACTTTCCAAACCCCCAGTACTTAAATTCCCATTCTTCACAAGAAATATATACGTAGCAGGGAACATCATTTTAAGAAAAATTATTACCAACCTCACAAATTAGTACCTCGGAACACACCTGCGGGCCATTCTTACCTTAAGCACACGATCATTCATAATCATTGCACGCGCATCAATATCTACCCAAAGGAACGAGTCATAAACTACATACAAAATGACAATTTTAACGCGAAACCTGACGAATCGATCGTCTTAAAACGTTTCTTAATGTCCACAAGTCACGTGATAATGAGGAGTCTGGGAGGAGCACTTTACCGGAAATGAGAATTTTGTCGTGCAATTAAACGGATCGTCGGCCAGTATGACGATCATTGCTCGCTGCCCCGAGGAAAGTCTGTAATTAGGTTAAACGCAACGTAAGAACCTTAAACCGCGCCATCGTGCGATAAAACAGCTGCAAACACGATGCAGTGTGCACTCGTTAGTCAGGCAGCAAGCAGCACCACGCTGCCGTGAGATATAATGACAGTCAGTTTAAGTCTGTCGCAAGAAGCGACAGAGTGGACTAATCTGCAGTAATCATTTTTCACGGCGGTCGGGCAAGTTTCTCTTACGTTTCGGCGGCCCCTCCGAGCGTAATTTTTTCCAGCGCAGAGCACACGTTATCGTACTCCAGATCGAGTAACTCTCGAGGACTTGCCGTAATTAATGTAACGATAATTTAATTGCTCTACTACAGGCGGATGGAAATTAAGGGGGTTATGGTTTCCGTAAAGAGAAAGCTTCAAATTAGTAGTTCCCTATGCGTGTATAAATTATATCAATACTGGGCTCTATGGATTCTGAAAAATCATAAACTATTTGATTTACATAATTATGATAAAAGAAGATAACACTTGGATGGAGGGATAAACACATCTCGAGTGATCACTTAATTTTGTCTAAAAAATAGATGAATGCTATATTGTCCAAAGATCGTCAAAAATCTCCTACTATTACTTAAGTACAGCTGATATTCGAATATTACAAAGAGTAGTACAAAATTGAGAAGGTACAAGAATTTCTATACTACCTCTCTACTTTTAATTCCACCTTTATCACCCCGCAAAAGAGCGCCAATTTAATAACCAGAGTAATTTTCCACAGCCCTCGCCCCATCTCTGGATTTAACCTGAGGACGTTGATCGCGTGCCACGATCCCAGCCCCCCGTTGGAACGGAAATAAATTCGCCTGCGTCACGGTAAGAAAACCGTGCCTCGGAATCGTAATAAAATCCGCATGGTGAATTATGCCGCAGGATGGGAGGATGACACCGAAATAAAGTCGCGACGTTATTCGTCGGAAGAAACTCGGAACCTAATACGACCAGTTCAACGAAGCCCGCGGCAATTCCTGCCTCGACCTTTCCCACTGGGTGCTTACTCCCGTCTAAGAAGAAACAATTTGTCAAAAGGAATAAATTGGCGGGCTGGAGATAAGGGGGAAAGCAGAATGGTGCCGGAGGTTACAGAATATGAAAACGTCTATTGAATTGAAAGAGACTTGTAATATGTATGTATTTGAAATACCTCGGTGAAGTTAGACAAATTAAAGGAAGAAATGGAAATTTGAAGTAAGAACGTATGAATTGATTTTGAGTGTATTTAAAGAATAGTAAATTCATGGGTTAGGTATTATAAAATGTTTAAATAATGTCTTGTCTGAAAACTGTAGATAAGTTTTAAACAAAAGTTATTTGTTTCTGAAGTCTCTCAGTTCAATCCTATTAAATTCTAGATCAACGTTTCCTAATTAAATTTTGCCATGGAAGCATTCCAAAATCTAAAATTTAGCGCAATCCACAACCTCGACAATTTTTTTCAGAACCAAAATTTAGCAGCACATCCACTTGTTTACTTCAAACAAAAATTTTGAAACATATAATTGTATTTAAAAAATAATACATAAATTAATTTTTTTATCAATTTCAACTTAAAATATTATTTAACTGCAGAATAAGTAGATGTGAGTTTTTTTTCAAAAATAAAAGAATTCAGTTTAATCAGTTGAGCTGCTAAATTTCTATTCTGGGCCCCTGTGCGCCGCGCCGTTTCAAATTTTCCAATCAAATACTATATTTGTCGTTGAATAATTTACACATTCGTTTAATATTTAAATTTTATATCAAGATATTTTGAATGTGGAGTTTATACGCGTCCGATCAATACTTTTTTCCCCAATACCCTATTACGATTAAATTACATCAATATCGCACTCTTTATGGAGACAAGATCGGCGACTTAACGACCAACCAGCTTCCACCGAGCTGACCCCCCAGAGTCGTTAAAATTTCATGGCTTCCAGCATTAGCGATGCCAGTTCCTGACTACGCACGAGAGGAAGCGATGAAACATATTGTAGCCATTATTGCAGCTAATAAAATTATTAACTACAGCCGTACAACAAAGAACCAGGTAGAACGGCTACATTAAGCATTAAATATTCTCGTTTGGTCTCGTGCACTTTATGGAAGATGAATTTCGTTCGGTTTATGGTTCCTCGTTTACGTTCAGTAAACGCAGCCTGCTCTTTTGCTTCGTTCTTTCTACTATGCAACCTTCTTTTGTTAGCTAGTTTTGGCTTGTAATTTTTTATGAGAGTCAAAAGATGTTGTTAATATTGTGTATATGAATTATTAGGTCATTAAACTCCTTACGTTATAAACTAACGAATGAAAACTATTTTACAGTAAAATTATAAAGTAAAATAGTATATTTATATATAAAGTTAAATAGTTTTCATTGGCGTTGATATATATATCAACACCGATGTACCTACGACAATATAGGCTTTTAAAAAATCATTTAAAAAATGAGCATCGTTTATTACTCTCTATATTGTTCTCCATTCCACTGTTCAACCCCATGAATCGCACTTTTCCACCAGCAAATGGTTCTGAACTAAATTTTTTCCTCGAAATTCACTGTACCTACGTTCACCTCCCTCCTCGCCGACGAATTAAAGTCGTTTCCTGCACATTGTAAAGCATTTACGATCGCTGGTAATAACTCGTTCCGGGAGTACGCGCTCGCGGAAAAGGTAAATCGGCGTAAAGACACGTTTCAGCAATAAAGCGACCGTGAAATGCCGTATCTTGCCGCTCGCAGGGCCGCACGAGTGGATGTGCAAGCAGAATTCACCATCGCCCCGATGATTTAAACGCTGTCGAACGACATCGGCCGCGCCCGACGACCGTAAAACGTCTGCAAAGAGTGCTCCAACCATTTCCATTGTGAAAAATTGCTTTAACGAAGTGTCCCTCTCGATCGGGACGAGCCACGCAGTTTGCACCTCGTAACGACATTGCGGGGGAGGGGAAATGCCATGTTTCTTGCCGAGTAATGACATTACGAAAATCGAGCTTCGCACGAAGTAGGCACAATCGTGTCGACTCTAAACCTGTTACAAATTCCGTGACTGAAATTGAAAGGGTAGAAAGTAATGAAGACCTAACTTGGAAATAAATCTTCAAGAAAACACTCGTTCTGTAAACGGACAATAAACAGGTGACAATATTTCAACATTCCAACTAAGAAAGATCAAGCTGACCGCAGCTGACCATTTCGCAACACACCCACCACCCAGGCTACATTTCAAACTCATTCGCTGTAATCGCATTCTGTCATCTTCACAGAGAAACTTCATTATACTACTCTGACTGACGTGGACGTGTTTTCACGCTGAGGAAACCTTCTGGAAAGCATCTAATGTACCACTCGAAAGTCCGCGAAAGTTCACTTTCAAAGACTTATTATTATTATTATTAATATCAACGGGAAAACCCTTTAGAATACAACAGATAACGAATTTTAACGAAGCACAACGAATCGAATTGAAAAAATTAATAATAATTAATTCACTTCATATCGTCGCGCTCTGCCAAAATGCGCGACTGCTTTAAAGGGCCATTTTTCAAAACTTCGCGCCACTCAAAGTGTTCTCCTGGTTCGTCACCTCAAGATCACTTGCCCTGTTGGGGGACCAGCTAGCTGTTCGTGAAGATAAGCCCGAAACAATCGAAGGCTCGAAGTCGAAGACTGCATTATCGAATCGTTCCCACAGCGTGGTTGAGCGAGGAACACGCGATACCGCCGCGTATCGCACGTGTGCACGCGTTCCTTATCCGTGAACGATACCATGCTCTCTCGGAGGGTCGTTTCGTGGTATCGGCAATCATAAATGGGCGGTGTGCTCTTTATCAGCACGCTTTGGAGTCGCTGTTAAGGGACGGGAATCGCGCGTTCAATTGACGCTCGATTGCCTGCCGCTTATCGCCTCGCGAGGCTCTAAACATCCCCGAGGAAAGGAGCGTTCCTCGAACAAAACGCTTTTCCCCGTGGGTCCATGCTTTCCACATCAGCACGGCTCGAATATCGGCGATCGCGCGGAAAGGTGAACGCGATCCCCGTGGGACGCGATAAGGGTGAGCGCAGGTGCAAACTGCAGCGTCAGTTTTTACGGGGAATTCTGCAGCGACATTTTATTGACCGTCAATGCGCCTTGGAAAATTGAAACTCGTGGAAATAGGTGGTGGAAATGTTTGACTTCTTGCTATGGAATTATGTTCAGAGTTCACTGAGCGTGTATTTTTAAACAATTGAAGCAACAAGATCGCTACTTAGTATTGCTATTAAATATTCATTTTGGATCTGAATTATATGAATTATATCGAATTAAATCGAATCGTGGGTTCTCTGACTCGGCAAATCGACTCTGCAACGTGGCCAACGAATATAGCGATTCAGTAGATTTTTTCATGGGATCTACCACGTCTTTTAAAACTGTAATGAATAAGCTTTTATAACGAAGATGTAATATGAGACCTTACTGCGTCAACAGTGGCACCTACTCTGTCCATGCTTCTTTTCTTCTCTATGTACACTAATTTGATTACATCCAGTTTAATAATATTAATACGTGCAGGATTAACCCTTCGTGGTCACACCTTCTTATAATCACACATTGGTCACACGGGGTTCACTGTACCCCAGCGTCATTTTGTGAGTTACCATTTCCGTCTTTTTGAATCTTTTAACTTTTTAGTGATAATTGTACATTCGTATTACTTATACAGTCATGGTCTAATAGTCTTTTTCTAGAAACATAAATTTTGATATGATAAAATTTGTAGTTGAAAATGAGCGATTTTCCATGGTTGTGGGAAAAACCTATTTTTTTAAAAAAAAATTTTATTATTTTTTTGCGTTAAATCCCCTTTGGAAGACGTAAAGGTGCGACATTTCAAATCGAAAATTGCTCTTGGGGTACAATACACCCCGTGTGACCACGAAGGGTTAAATTTCCCTATCTCACGTCGACACTTTGAACTTCCCACTACTGTCTTACTAACTTAAAAATAGCATCCAAATCCCTATTACGTTACACATTTGAAAAACACATTCCCAAACTACATCATACAATATTATTATTATTATTATTATTATTGAAAATAACGGACATTGCCCAATACAAAGGGCAAGTTACAACGACGTGATAGAGTTTTCCTGACATAATAGTCCGAGTTTCCCCCTAAAGAAGGAAGAGGGTAGATGTCCCAATTACTGACAGTGTCCCTATTACTGTCACTTTAATTATTTTACTTAATAGTGAAATAATGCGTGCAAAATCGTAAGGGAAAAAAATTTTAATGTTAAATTAGGTTTCCGTGTTAGATAATAATAGAGAAGCATTGCATACTGATATTTATAAATTAATATTAAAAGGTGAATGACAGTTTTAGGGACATTGGACTTCCTTATACTTTTTCAATTAATTAGCAATTAAAACATACTGTTTATACTATAAAAAAAATTTCTTAGATAAAAGAGTTCTTAAGCATTAGTATGCTGCAACTTGGAATGATTTTGAGGCTAAATAACTTCTGAAATAATTAACGAAAGTTACGCGATGAGCTTAATGTGGCAGTAATTGGGACATCTACCCTACTACCGGAAATATAAAACAATATAATCCATTCACAAACTAGAAAATCGCATTCCAAAACCACTAGAATCATCACATCTCCAGCTCTCCACGAGCGTTTCTAAAAGCACCTTTCTCATAACTTCCCCTCCCCAGTTCGATCCTTTTCGCCATCCAACCTCAGAATTAATGGGCATAACCGCATCGACCCCCGTGATGATCGCTCGTCAAGAAGGCTGAAATGCCCAGGAAAGGCCGGTGATCATCCGAAAACGATGCAAATTACAAGCGCCCATCGAAGATAGGAGGAGGGCATCGGTAACGAGCCACAGAATTCCGCTTAGGCTTCCGTCGAAGAGGAAAATGGACGGAAGACGCCGGGCGTATCGGAACGACGCCCCCGTGGCATGCTCCCGAGCTATTTTAATGCACAGCCAGATGATTGATTAAATTTCTGCGAGCCTCCGCCGCTGTAATTGAATGCACGTCCCGACGGGTGTCGATTTTTGCCGGCCGAAGAGAAGCGGCCCTCTCGAGACGCCCGCAGAACCTTCCGCCGAAGATACCGCATCGCAATGAATGGCTAAGCGTGCAATTTCGCCTGCACGCCGCTTGCATACGCTCGTCTTAATCGGTCCCTTTGATCGCGCTTCGGTCGCGCCCCACGTGTTTTCGCAGTTCTCGCGTAAACTTCGCGACACGCCAGCTCGAGGAACGGATTTCGGCGCCGTATCTTTAGTCTACGCTCCTTTTTGTGGAGTGTGCACGAAGCCAAAGTAGGAAGCTTGCACCAAGTTTCGCGCAATGTTGAGTCTAAACGCATGGACCAGTCAACATTTCCAGGGATAATATGGGTTAAAGTCTTCTGGTTAAACAGTTTATAGTATTGGGTTTAATATTGAATTAGGAACTTGTGATATTAAAGGTGAAATAATCTGAACTCGCTTTTCTTTCCTGGATAGCGGTTAGTAATTACCACTTTCGTATTAACTCAATTTGTGTTCGTCAATGTTCGGAATGAAATTACGGCAAACGGTGGTTACCGATAAACGCAGTTGTGTGAGGAAAATTAGCATTGCTATCGCAAATAGCGAAGCATAAATGAGTTAGGTACTATTCGCTGCACGACCGACGTCCGTGAATATCCCGGGAATCTGATAGATCCGAATTATGTGTACGTTGGTGAATAACACCGTGTGGAAATTCCGTGCGCTTGATAACGTGCACCAACACCTTCGTACGTCTGTTCAGCGCAAACATCCTCGAAGCGGGCTCGATCACGGCCCGGGGGTTAATTCAGGCTTAATTTGCGCAAAAATGTTAGAATGGAGATAAATTGTACAAATTGCCGTATCGAGCGGGATCGTGTCGAGCTTAATTTACAGAAAAGCGCCAAAGTGGTGATAAACCCCGCAAATTGGCATGAAGCTACGCGCAGTGTTCTCCGAACTCCCACGCGAGCCATTAAACCGCTTGGGCAAAAATAATAATCCCCCAGCAACGGTGTCATAAATCTGCCGTTTCGTATGCAACGCGAGCGAGAAAGCATCGACGTATTAGCGTATCGATTGTCGGCCCTCGAGCGATACCAGGCGAATCGCCATTACCATCTGATTCACGGTTACCCCGCGTTTTCTCGCGTGGGAGGCTTCAGAGGGAGGTTCCGTTTCGAAATAAGGAACTGAACGAAGATTTTGGAATATAGTGATGTAATATCTAAGAAACTATTACATAGGTGTAGCTTGAAAATTAAGGGATGATTTTATATTCATAAAATCATCCCTTAATTGAATCTTCGTTTGACGAAGGGAACTAAACGCGGGGGAAAGTTCAGGGAATAATTAACGCGAGGAGAAAAGTGAGAGCGTGGAAGAACGAAAGGGCACCGGCGAGGGTAGAAAGAAAGGATTAAACCTGGAGATTATTGCACCTCGGTAATGGCACTGCCATCGTTACTCCGATTCAGACACAAGCGGTGTAACGAGTTTAATTACCTCCATTTATAAGCCCCAAGAGGATTGACACTTCCAAGCGAATTCTCCTTTCATACCCCAAATTCGTTACATAGATTCTTACTCCCATCGATTGCGTAACCCTTCACCCACCAAAACTTCCCGCAGTGACGAAAACAGACGAAGAAAACTAGCGGAAATAAAGAACTTCCATCATTCACCCCCCCCCCAAAGTGCCCACCAAAAACGACACTTTCATGGACTCTTTCACCGTCACCCCTGAAATGGCTAACAAGGAGGAAACTTCCACGGTTTATTCAGCCCCCGAGAAACGAGGGCCGAAGGACACGCGGTGGGGGCATAATTGAAAACGAGCAAGACAAATAAGATATTCCTGGCACGAGTAACGAGTCTGTAAGACGGGTAACAGCTTCAGGGGCCGCGAGGACCACGAATAGGAGGGGGGCGTGGAAGGCGCGAAGGAGGGATCGTGAAACCGCAGAACGGGATATTATCGAGCGCGTGCAACGTGCGGTTAGGGCGGCGATGCGGCACCGTCGAGCATAAATCCGCTGATACGACGTGAAAGCCGACCCCGCCACGGGACGGGCCTAGGATTTTTCTCGGTGCTCGAGCAGCTTAGAGGGGGCGAGGAGGTGGCTGGAGCTAGTTCAAAAGATGCCAGATAAGGTGGATGTTGTAGGTGCTAGGCTGGAGACCTCGGCTCGCTGCAGTCGCGACTGCAGCTGCCGCAGAATCGCCGCAGGGGACGAGGAGCTGGACGTGACCGGCCAGCGCCATCGTCGAGCGTCGAAACGCGGAGAACAATGAGCGTGCGTTTCTTGTAAAGGCGCGATTCTACGTGCGCAATGTCACTAAGTATGAGGTGATTGTTAAATGAAAGAGGGGTTATTGTTTTCGTATTGAGTATTGGTGGGTTTAACGTTTATAACGTTATTCTACTGTTTGATTTAGAAGAGATGATTTCGGCACACTGGTTCGGTCTATTGAATGATTAAATAAAAGCTATTTTGCAATTTTGAGAATTTTTATCAAATTCTAACTTTCGAGGAAACGTACCTATGTTTTTAAACAAATATCACGTTCCAAGCAATGAACGTGATATATGTTTAAAAGCATAGGTACGCAGTATTTTTCTTTTTATCTAATAATTATAATGGTCATAATCATTGACGTTGGAATTTGATAAAAATTCTCAAAATTGCAAAATAGCTTTTATTTAATCATTCAATAGACCGAACCAGTGCGCCGAAATCATCTCTTCTAATTAGAACAATTTTTAAGGTCGAAATTCACTTCATATTGTTATTCTACTGTAATGTACTGACCCTTACTTATCGTTTCCCTCTGACTTTCTCTGTAAACATGCTTCGCACTAATTCCCCAAATGCTGCGTAAATGTAAACACTGCGTCATTCCTACTACCCATCGTCATCTTAGCTAATGCGTCACCTATCCTAAATCCTGCAATTCTGCCTTATCCCGTTATCCCCTCTCTTACATTCCGAAACCTTTAAAACCCATCTTATTCCCTTATCCTGGAGCATTTCTATTCCAAAAGCCACCAGTCTCACAATCAGTGACGGAATTCAGTGCAAAACAGTTGAATCTCTAATATTCTTAACTTAGTTGAATAAATATCTATATAAATATTATTCATAAAAACGGTAGTTCAATTATCCTTGTGTCCATTACACTACAATCTTCGGTGTTTTTTAAATTCGTTTTCCGTGAGAATGGGTGATTGTGGAGGATCCACGTGGTTAAAGAGATCTTCGATAATGCTAGACCACACCTTATGAGACTAAACCAACCATTATAATATGATTCTTAAGGAGATTCATTAAGCTGACTTGTGTAACCAAGATCGATAGCGGTCGGAGCTAGTGGAAGATACCCTCTACCCGTTTTCTGCAGGGAATTATTAAATTCTGCCGCTCGAAATGCCCATTCCCAGCTGAAGTTTACCGATAATCGTGATTTACGGTCGCGGAGCGTCGTTATTGGCACGTCTGAGTCGCGTCGAAGCGCGTTCTGAGTCCGATCTGCGCGGCTCGCGTCGCCACGGAAATCGTTATAAGGTGTAATAAAACACCGGAAATTGCCCTTTACCGGCACCCCTCTACCCGTGCCCCGCAGAAAAACTCATTAGTCGATAGGCTCGATGTCGCCGATCGCCCGCCTGCACCCCAAAAATATCGTACGATGAAAAGGAATCGAGGTTCGACTAAAATAGTCACCCTCCGGCCCTCCCTTAAACGTATTCAGAAAAACATGCCACAATCTCGCTGGATGAAACGTTCCTTTTGTCCGCGCGATCCAACGTCCGGTTTGCTTATTCACGACGCACGGAAAACGGTGGAGGATGGAGAGGCCAGGAAAACTGTCCTACATAGAAGGTGAATCGTGGAACATCGTGGAGAGTGGACAAAAGGGGATGTTCGGCTTTCTTGCTTGTGGAAGAAGCGTGTTTTCTTCGTGGCAGGACGAAACGCGGCCACGGAAATTGCACCCAGATAAAACGATCGACGTCCGCCCACCCTCGCGTGGGGGTTGGGGTAGAAGAGATAGCTTACCTTCGAGATTCGCCATGGAGAACCTATAGCTGTCGATCCTAGGCGTGTTGATGTCTGAGTTGAAAGGCCTGAGGGTCGCTGAGCTCACATTGTCCAGACCCTGCAACATAGATTCGGTAAGACGTTAGAGGGGCTTGTATTCTTTCCTTATTTTAGTTTGTTTATGACTTTCTCAAGTTGTAAAGGTAAGATTTAGGATTATTTGATTAAACTCTTTATTGAGGACGACAGGTACATACTCAAACCTTCGTGTGTTTTATAAAATAAGTAAAATAGAAAGCACAGTAGGGGAGAGTTGCCTATATCGTACCACTCAAGACATTTTACGTTATATTTCATATTTGGTACTAATTTGAACGCAAATGACTATTGGATATTGTAGCTTGATCTTTTAGGCACCTACTATTATATGTTTTACCTTTTGTTCAGAACAAATTAATTTGTTATTAACATTTTTGCCGCATACTGTAAAAGGTACGATTTAGGCAACTGGTCTCCTAAAAATAGTATTAATAACAAATAGAGAAGAAAGTATTCAACATAAAGTAATGATTATTATAAAGTTACATATACATATGTATATGGATCACACACACACCGCAATAATCTATGAATATAATATACGTATATAACCTATATAACATATGAGTTGTCAAATCCTACTGGTACGATTGTAGTGGTACGATTTAGGAAAAATGATCGATTTATTTATAAATATCAATTTAAACTTTATAATGAATGTAATAGCTACTTAAAATGAATGTAAAATATTCTTCTTTAAACCCGCTTTTAGAAAAATGCAAAAATTCAGAACAAAATTGCATTGTTTGATTATTATCAGCTAAAATAAACTGGTAAAAAGTTACATCAATCATGCCTGATTTTTTTAAAGGTTTATAGCACGCACAAAATAGAGTGTAAGCTCAAAAGGTTTTGTTTCTATTTCTTATTTCGCATTTACTTGATATTTTTATTGTTTGATGCCGTTTACATTCATTAATTATTGAGAAATTGATGAGGTACGATATTGGCAACTCTCCCCTATCTCAATGCTGCACTGTTCTTATCTTGGTCACCTACATTTATTTCCTTCAATAATTCCTATACCTATCACTTTCTTACTTCCAACACCCCATCGCCCTCCCAAATATCCTCACCTTAACCACCGCAATCATCACCCCCATCCGTCCCAATTTCTCAACCACAATGCCACATCCCAAGACACCGAAACCGCGAAACCCACCTAGCAGTCCGCGTCCCTCGGAGATCCCCCCTCGAACGTTCCCAGACCTAACTCATGGAGCGTGTCCATGATCATCCCTACGTGCCGCGGGAGGCTTCTGGCCGCGACGGTGGGCATTTTGAAAAATCGCATCGGCTCAGGGAGCCGGTAAACGCGGACGCTTCTCCCGCGGTGGCGCACAGCCAGCGGACTTCCGCGTTTTGAGCCATTAGCCGTAAATAATGCGAGAGCCGGAGCTGCCCGCTCGGCCGTGTGTGTACATGCAACGCTCCACGGCGGTTAATCAAGCAACAGCTCCGCGCACGGTGAGCACACAATGCCTTCGGCCCCCGAACACACACGGCAGAGCGTCGTGTCCGAGGCGGCCAGGAGAAAACTAGCCTCTCGCCGTGTGTACACAGTGTACACGTTCCGTTGCGCCCGATAGATCGCCGCGTCTCTCCTCTCCTCTCCTCGGCCTAGTTCCCTGTGTGCCCGAGAGCACACGGGCCCCCATACGACGACCATGTATCGGCGATTCCTCGACGGTCCAGCGTGCTTGCGGGTGAAATGGCTGGAAGCACGGGGGTTGGGGAGTGGATCGCTGGGGAACGAGAGGGTGAAGTTGCTGGACCAACAGCCGGAATGTCGGCGCGATGGGGGAGCTGTAAAGAGTTTCTGCTCCTCTCGCCGTCACGCGTCAAGTCGCGTCGCGGAGTGAATGTTCACAATTTCGTTGGACACGGGTGCTGGGAGGGAAGGGCGAAGGGGTTGAGGAAGATAGGAGAGAGAATCGGTGGGTTGGAGTTTGGTAGATTCTACTATTTACGTTTCGGATTTGTCTATGGACATCTAGTGGCTTTCTGATTCTGAGGCTTCGATTGGAAGGATGAGGGAGGAGATCTGAGTTGACGTCAAAGGATGAAGGGTTAAAGTAGAGGACGGCGAGAAAGTGGCAGGTGGTTGCTAATTATTGAGATCCCTCTATTCACATTTTCTCGTTATCGTTATGGATATGGAAGAATAAGTAAAGTAACTGAATCCTGATACCTAATGGAGGACCAAAAAAACAGGACCTGTGCCCCAGAGGGACTCTCTGAAAAGTTTCTATTCCACAGTCTACTCAATCTTAACTATAATCAAGCAAAAAGCGTATCAGTATTACTAAAACTCATTTCACTAATTGTAAGTCGATCGAGCCATCCAAAGGTTCAGTTTCTTCCCCACAGTTTCTTCCTCTCCTCGAAACCAGGAAGAAACTAACCAACGTCGTGGCATCGCATTACGCCGCCAAAAAGTAATGTTCGTTCAGACCTGTCGGTCGACAAAGAACGAAACGAAGAAGAATACAGAGAAACGATGGAATTCCCATGAAAAGCGTGCATTTTCAAGTTCACTGAGGTGCACCGGGCTCGATAAATCGGTTGGGGGGTGGGGGCTGGCATACTCGAGAGCACAGAGGGTAACTGCATCGCACGGAGATATCGACGAGCTCGTTGCATCTGTGTGGGTGTGAATGTGGTGAACGACCCGGTAACCACCATTCGGCCAACAGGCACAACAATTAGATTCGAACGGATAAGCCGACTCTTCCTGTAATGCGAAACTCGTGGATGTTATGCACGCCGTATCTCGCGCGCATTGTCACGGATATTTAGCCGTGTTATTGACGTGCACGCGGCAGATAGCTGGAAACGATAGGAGAACGAATCTCCCGAGGAATTCCGCGACGTAACGCTCGCCAGAGAGGCTAATCGATCGGTCGGCAATTTTCGCGGGGCATGTGTGGGAGGACAGTGACTTCGAGCTTGTTTACGGGAAAGGAGAGTGGAGGAGAATTGGGACGCGAGGGTGGACGCTTCCTCTTCCTTTTCGATTACTGATGCAACGATTGGCTGAGGCAGGGAGGTGGAAAGAGTTGTGGGTTTGCGTAGGTTGGTTTTGGGGAAATGCTTGAGCTTCAGATTCCTAGGGTCGCCTCTACTGTAATCCTTGGAAACCCCACCAAATCGGGATGAGAGATAGATAGATAGATGGTTTTAATAACTTAGACGTTATATAGTGGGTAAAGTGTTTTTCTTTTATTGTTAAAAGGTGTAAAGGTAGTTTAACTGTGAAAAATGTAAGTGTCTCTTTATTCAACCCTTGAACAGTGGATAGTTTGATTATATGTTTTGAAGCAGGGTCCATTTTGCCCCATAATTTCATCAGGGGATAAGCTTCTAAGTTAGGTTCTCATTTAAAATCCTTGTCCTTGTTGAGAAGTAACACTAATAACGAGAAACACGTGTAGCTTGATATTTAGGCTGCGCATATTTAGATTGGACTCTGTACGCCAGTTGAGGATTAAACGGGAGTTTCAATAGCTCCACTGTGATCATCCAATACCTGGATTACTAAGGTTACTGAAAATGTTCCTTACACTTTACGAACCAGTGTTCCAGAAAACCATAATATTCTAAATCCCCTCAATTTTCCTCTTCACAGAAAATACACTCGAAAGGAAACTTAAGTTCTTTGTTACAAACAATAAAGAATCTCCAACAATTCAACCCCAATTTCACTGCATTAACCAACAAATAACCATCATTCCAATCCACTCAAGAAAACTCGTTCCTAAGGTCACACATCCGCAATGGCAAACGTCACTTAAATGCTTGGCGAAATATTCTCGAGGCCGCGGTCCCTCGAGTGGTGTCCCCCATCCAATGATGCAATAATATCTTGGCGCGGCCCTTAAATTTTTCATGGCCACGAGGAGCGTGTTCCGGCAAGCGGCGAGCCACCAACGCGCGAATGAAAAGAGCAGAACGCTCGGCACTCGCCGAGTGTCAGTTTACCCGTGGAAAGAGCGGAGGTTTACTCTCGACTCGACTCCACTTTCTCGGTGCCTTTCACGCTGCCCTCTCGAGGGCTCCGCGTTTTCCCGTGGCAAAAGCCACCGGTGGAGAAAGGGGAGAGGGGCCGAGGCTGACGCCAATTTATTTTCCGCGGGGCAACCTCTCGCCCCCGAGAGCTTTATTGCGCGGCGATAAAGCTGTGCTCTCACAGATTCCACTAACGAACGCCGCGGATATTTCCCAATCTGCGCGAAACTTTCGTCCTTCCTCGAGGCAGTCACCCAGAAACGCGCGGACGGCGTCGCGGGGGTTAAGCGAAGGGGGCGGAAGAGCGCGTAAGAAACGAGTTAAGAAAACGTTTGAAAAGGTCGAAAGGGGCCAGAGGGGCTCTGATGGAAGTACAAACTACCAAGGGGGTGACTGGTTGCGGGAAAAGAAGATGAAAGTGAAGCTCTTGCAAACGAACTTCGTTTTGAAGGGTAAGGACTTTTCATAAATACCCCGTATATCTTTCTTTGCTTTGGTAAGAATAGTAGGGTAAGACAAACCAGTAATTGACCGCATACCAGTGAATGATCATTAGGCAAAGAAATGTCAATTATAAATTTAAAAATTATTATATGTTTATGAATGGAGTGTAGTTGCACTTTTAATATCCCATATTTTTAGTTACGCGTATTAAGCAAACATTAATAAATACAATTCTTATTAAAAGTACAGTGGTCCCCGGATTATCGAGAAAGATTCGGGTCTGGGGATTCTCCATAAAGCGGGGCAGGGGAAGTAGTTTGCGCCTAATAAACTGACCCTTGTCAGGACCCTCGCCCGAACCTTTCGACAAGGAGAGTGAACGATGTAAACCGAGAGTGAGTGAAATACCGCACCCGTGGGAGACCCTCGGTCTACGGCGAATTGAGATTCAGTATTGAATATGAAAATTTTCATATTACTGATTACACTTTGATGGGAGTACTACCAATGGATTGGGGAGTTTATGTCGACGAAAATGTGTCCAAACACGAAACAATTCGGTCAATTTTTTATTATGATAACACGATTAGATTCCAGTTCCCCGGTTTAAGGGAAAAGCACGCTTCTGGTGATTAACTCACAATTATCTAAATAATTTGCCAATGCTTGTAGTATTTGCAGCTTCGATTGGAGTGTAATGTAGTGACATTCACTAAAAATGAACCGAATTTCTCCATATTTGAACTCATTTTCATTGGGAAATCCTAAAAAATCCATTGGTAATACTTTCATGAACTTTTATCAAAAACATGAACATTTTATTTTTCTCTACTTGGTATTTTACCTAGCCCAGTGATTTTATTGCTCTCGGCAGTCAACGGGCGGTCTACCTGGGACCGAAGGCCCTCGCTCGCACCGAGGAAGCAAAACTGTGGGGTGGGTAGGTCTTTCCCGATGATCCAGGGAAAAAAGCTTGTCAATAATCCGGGGACCACTGTATGTGGTCATTTATTGGGCTTCTACAAGTTTTGCATTTTGTAATTATTTTTTTTTTAAATTACGATACGAATAAGTAATTATTTTTATAGAAATTTCAAGAAAAATAAACTTAAATGCAATTTCAACAGTTGTTTTGTTGTTATACATAAATATATTCAAGTATTAATCTCAAAGGTCCATAAATTCAACAATTCGGTCATTCACTGGTTTACCCTATGGTAATATCTTTTGAGTAGATACTAAATAGTCTGATACCAAATTTCATATTTTTATATACATTTCTTCCGCAGTTCACTTTTAATGACTCTGACTTACGATCACATTTTAGAGATATGTTCACTTGTATGACAGAAATGCACGGGCAAATATCGAAGCTCATCGCACTGCAGGTGGCACGAGCGCCATGTTGCAGAGTACTCCGCTGCATCGACTGCCAAGCCCAAATAAGAAACATGTCCCTCGAGGACGTCGGTGACATTTCCCCCCCTAGTTCAGGAGATAGATCTGTCGCTCATATAGGAGCGAAACAGCCCCTAGAAAAATGCAGGTGTCACCAGTATGTAGGTGACGTGGCAGCCAATATATTAAAACTGCGACGCCTTCCTCGACAACCCCTGTCAGTTTTTGAAATCTGCAGAAAGACTGGCTCTTCCCGAGCTCGGCGGAAACTCGAGTGGCCCCAGCAGTGAAGAAATTCTCGATTGTCGTATGTGTAGGCTAAAGTGGGGATTAAGGGTTGAACCGGGGAAACATAGCAGTCACATTTCGAGGAAAGTCTGACGAACGGCGTTGCTCAAATTCACCAAGGGGACGTAGAAAAAAAACTACCTCGAGTGTGTTTAATCCGCTTCTTGGCTTCGAACGCGGAGAAGGCACTGGGCGTGTGAGAACAATACGTGATTTGTCTCTGTCACGAAGACACCCCCAACCCCTCTGGCTGTCGTAACCGTGTTTCGTGCCAAGAAACTGTTCCCCGGGTTACAAAGTTACCGCGGCGGCGCAGGAATCTTTGTCTCGAGTTCCGCGGTATCATCCATCGACACGCTTTTAATATACCCCATAGTTTAACGAGAAAACCATTCGCGGGACGTTTCAGTGGGCTTTTTCAATTCATGAGGATTGTCCTTTAAATACATGCAGACACTTGAGTTCGTGATAAAAAATATGTTATCCTATTTTTTAAACCTTCCTCTACATAAAGTATATTTAAAAAAAATCAAGTTTGCGAATCTACATTCTATGAATTTTTTTCTCTTCACATCACTGAAGACCTACACATAAGAAAATATTTAAAATTTTGAAAACTTTGGAGACGCAATCCTTCAGGAATAGATTACCATAGTTAGTGAACCTCGTTATAAAACACCACCCCAGGAAGCTTTGATCTTTGTCAGAGAAGTGAAAAGAAAAACATCCGAAATAAATTGTCATCAAGAAAAGGTGGCTACAGAAACTACATATGTCTGAACTTTCAGACCCAAGCTATCAGGACACCGCATACCACTTCCCCGCAAGAGCAGCAAGGCGTGACATCACTTGGACACGACAGGGCAAGGGGACCAAAACGAACCAATCAATTTGCCCGCTCGGTGGAATTTCATTCCTCAGGATCACCGTTCCCTCGGCCAGTCCAAGTGTCCCTCTTTCATTGAGGAACAGCTATCCGCGGGACGGCTGGTTATTACGCGGAATAGAGTGTTTTAAACGCGGCAACCGGTTCAGAACGCAGAATCCCAGGCGCGCAAGGGAGCAAGCGAGGTAGGTACAATTCCTCGGAACCCGTTCCACCTGAAAGAGCTCGGTTAAGCCGAGCTGCTCTAATACATGCATAATTTCGTCCCCTATCCCAAAGCGGACCCACCCCTCCCACCGTACCCTCGCTTTCGAGAAGCTTAAGAAGCCGTGTCAGCAATCCGCATAATCGAATGTTAAATTCCACGTCCTTTGTGTGTACTCACATCGTCCTGCGCCTTGTGGCTTTTCCATCGGAAAAACCTGTCCATTTGGCAGCTGGGGGGAGCTTCCCCTGGCTCCCGGCAATTTTACTCGACGGCGGAGTGTCCCTCCGCCTCACACCGCCGCTTCAGCAAGTCGTTCCGTTGGTGTCGAAAGTCGCGACTCGATCGACGACACCTGACTGTGCTTCACGTGGACGGAAGAAGGCGTGGAGTGGCTCGTTCTCGGCATGATCGATGCGTTTGTAAACGGATCTATCCCGAGTACCAGGATTTATGAGAGTTTCCAGGCTCACTGGACACTCTGGAGACGCTCAATTAGTGTCCCCCTCGAGATCATCGACGACTTCATCCAACCACCGACTAATCTTCATCGATCCTGGTATACATCGTTGAGAAGTATCGCTGGGAACCAGTTTCTGTGGATCGATCTAGAGCCTTCCGTCCCGATCCTCGATCATGAACAGCTCCCATGGGTTATATAGCTTATCCTCCACTAAGATCCTCGACCAAGCTCGCGGTCCAGAGGCTCTACTTGGCCGTAGAACAGGGTAGCACCGCGTTCCGCCCGATGACAGTCCTTGAACCCGGCCGAACGACCGCTTAATGACAGTCATCGCGGGGATCAGCCGGCCGTCATGGCCCTTCGTTCGCGAGGCCATCGACGCTGCTCTCCCGCGGCCACCGCGCCGAGATCATCCTTCTGCATCGACTTCCTGCGGGCACGTGACGTCAACGAAGAAGTTGCCACGGCTCCTGGCGATCGAGGAGACCGCAGAGGGATCGATCACATCGCGGGGGACCACTTAGATCTTAACTTGGGCGCGTTTCAACGAGGAAGTAGCTGGCAAAGTAGCTCGCGATCGGTTGTAACAAACAGAACTATCATCAATGTCAATTTAATCCCCCATGGTTCGGTGTTCCAAGATCGTCAGATCGAATACGATAAAAATCCTGGATCACTTCACAGGATCTGTGCAGCGTGGAGTCTTCATGGATGACAGTTCTCTTTGATTTTGCACGGTGAGGATTGACAGATTCTTCGGTGAATCGCGATCGAGGTTGAAGTGTGGACGGTTCGTAAGTGGACAGCAGAGGTACAGCGTGATCACGGCTGGCGTGGCATTGCGAGGAGCACTGGATGCTGATCCGCGAGGGATTCAACGTGGAGCCGGTCCGCTCCCTCGCCCTCTCGATTCCCTCTCCTCCTCGACCTGAACGAACCAGAGGAGAAACGGGCTGTCTTTCTCTCTCTCTCTCTCTCTCTCTCTCTTCGTACACGGTCCTCCTTCACCGTGGCTCTGCGTCCAGTGGGCGCATGTGCGGCTATCGATTCTGCCGGTTCCCGCAGGAACACAGGACTACAACGATGCTTTTTCCTGCGCAATGCTGCGAGGATATCGTCCCGAGTCCTGCGAGAGATAGGCTGCGGATAAGGACACCGTGCTGAACGGGCTTACCAGGCAGCCTCCGCGCGGAGGATTGGTACCAGGGTTATTTTAATCGGGATCTTGCCGATCTCGATGCAAACGTGTTCTCTGGATCGTTGGAATAGGGTTTTTAATTTTTAACTGATTTTTTAATGGGTCTGGAGGTGTTTAAAATTCATTTTTTATGTAGTCAGGAGGTTTTTAAAATTCATTTTTTATGTAGTCAGGAGGTTTTTAAAATTCATTTTTTATGTAGTCAGGAGGTTTTTAAAATTCATTTTTTATGTAGTCAGGAGGTTTTTAAAATTCATTTTTTATGTAGTCAGGAGGTTTTTAAAATTCATTTGTTATGTAGTAGGTTATTATTAAAGTCAAATTTTGATTGTTCCTGTTTTGGTGGCATGATTCGATTGTTGTTGATGTTAATACAGATTAGGTAAACGGACAAGAGGTAGATTGAGTTGGAAAATAGAAAATAGTATTTTTTTTCAATGTGGGAATTATGCATGTTATTATTTATTCTATCCAATTAGCAGCGATAGCGTTGGTTTGGAAACAGCAGAATTAGATAAAATATGCGTGAATATATTCACAGTACGAGTCGTGAGACACAAAAGATCATTTTAATTCCGGTGATAAGCAACGCCAATTCTAATTTGTGAATCTTAAATTTTTATCAAACCTTTATCCAGAAAACTGAGAGTAAGCAATTTAGATTGCTGTTTTTAGATTTCCTGTCATGTTGTCGTCGTGTATCACAACCACAACGAAACACGAATGCATTCAAAGGATTGTTCGCTTATTTTTAGCTTCCCGCGTCCTGGTTTTACTGATTAAACGAGCTTAATTAAAAGGACGCAGCGAGCTGTGTCGCAGCTTTAGACGAATTTAATTAAAGACAGAACCGCATCGATGCAACGATGCATCGAGCCGAGTGTAATATCTCACACGATTTTCGCATTTCCCTCGAGAAAGCTACGTATGATCGCAACGCGCAGCAAAGTAATTAAATGTTCGAAGACTTCACCTTTGTGCGCTTACACATTCGTGATAAGGTTACGCCTTCGAAAAATGAAATACAATCCTATAACCTCGACCTGTTGCAAGTTTAACAAGAATCTTCCGCTACTTTCTCAAAGAAGAACACAAGAATCTTTAAAATAGAACTATTCCAAGGAAACTCTATTGACATCCTATCAGGGATTAAAATAACATTTAAGAGGAACTCTAAGCTACAAAGCAAACAGCTTCAAATACCATAACATAAAATTTCCAGAATTTTTTAAATAATTGCCTAAAAATATATCTTTAGCTCAACTTTTTCAATCAAACACACTATAATCTTCATCTACAGCTCTCTCAAATTTACAAAACAAAGTACTCCAAGTCCCCCACATATCCATTCACGAATAACCAGCATCACAACTTCAAAAAAGGGGACCCACAAATTTTAAATGCCACGAGTATAGAAGAAATCGCTCCCCAATTTCACAGACTTCACATCAAGATTCTCATCGCGTACCAAACACCCCATCGCCGTCTGGCTACGCGTACTGCACGGAGAGAGGACACGAAACTGGAAGATGATCCGCCGCAAGAATTACACCAGCCCCTTCCCTCTGAAATTTCCTTTCGCGATTCCAATTCGACACGTCGACGAACGAAACGAGTCGCCTTGTTTTCGCGGCCCCAGCTGCACTCGATGCAACCCTCGAAACAGCTCTGCAACGACACTCGACCGTCCACGGGGGTCGAATTAACCCCCCGTGGGACACGGGTACCAGATAGGCGCTGGTGAGGCTTGTCGGACGGAAAGATTCGACGCATTCACTCAGGTGCTGCATTCGAGCTCGCTCGCGCGTTCACGCACCTACGCGGACCTGCGAAACGGGGGATGGATGTGCAACCCTCTGGCAGAAATTGCTCCGTGTCCAGTCCCCCAGTTTCGCTGGTGAAAAATTACGTTCGCTCTGAAAGGGCGCACCGTGGCGAGAAGCTGTGACATTAATGATGATACCTGTATGTTAAAAAAATCAAGGCTACATGGTTTGAAGCTCTTCAAAGTACATATGTACTACTGGACACGTATCTCTGAAAGTAATTTGATGTGCAAAGAAAAATTGATCACGAATATGTGACTGCGTTAATGATTGTTTATTGTGTTTTATATTTAGTGGATATTGGAAATGTGAAGATTCTATCTCGAAATTTATCTTGACTTTTAAAATTTTTCATGAAGTTTTCTTTATTTCTATCTATTTTATTTAACGGTAGCTTAAAAAGTTGGAAAACTTAATGGAAAGAGAATATTCGACGATATATCTCTCATTCGTTATTCGAATACTTTATCAAAGTATAGATTATAATCGCCTTTTGATATCTGCAATTATAGGAAATACTGCAAAGAGTGCTATCTCTGTGCAATCTTTAATTAAACTGATTGTGAGCCAAATCTTTCCCTGCTTTCCTGTTTTGCTGGTTTATCAGCTCAATAATTGCAGCTGCAGAGTGTGAAACAGGCACACGCGAGAATATTAATAACTTCCACTACACTTTCTTCTTATCACCCAATCTTCACTGAAACAAATAAGTTGCAGAGTTTCCATTCCATGTGCGTTTATACAAAAGGCAATTATCACAGAAAAAATCCATACCCCTTTCTATTCTTATCTCCCCATTAAAAATTCTTACTGCAACCCCATAACTCTACCAAAGTACCAAAAAATAACCACAACACGTGCGAAGTTTGTAACACAAATTTTCCCTGAATTTAATGGCTTTCGTAGCCTCGGTCTAGGTTCACAGGAAATCCAGAGCCACGGTGGCAAATGGATCAATTGGCCATGTGCCGTCAAACACGCTCGAAGGGCACGCACTTTGCTTCCACCAGCGCCCTAACAGGCGCCTCTTTGGCTTCCATTACCGTCGCAGCGCAGAAACGCGATCTAAAGGTACCCATTACCATGTGTACCGTGCCCTCGCGCTGTATAATCTCACCACCGGCTGTGGTTCAGCCCCAATTAGAGTTTAGGTAATGGAGACACTCGGTCGCGTCCCCGAAAGTCTACGGACGAACATCGATCTCCGGCTGTACGCTAATCGCGGCGCAAATTGCGAGCACAATTCTGGTTTAACGATCGTCTACTTCGCCGTTCCTTGACACCTTCTGACGAGCACGATTTTAACGTCTACCAGAATTGAATAGGAAAGAGGCATTGAAGCTCCCTTAATGGTGGATCTCAGATTTCGAGCTGGCTTTCATGTTCTTTAAGAAAAGTTGCGAGAGAGATTGGATTACGTGCGTGGTACATTGAATGCGAAAGACTTTGATAGTTTGCTGAATATACTCTGGAAAGTTTCATCCCCTATTGTACTTTTATTGTAATTCGTTTTTTGAAAGGATTATTTGTGTAATGGTAGGTCATGGAGGAGCTTATCCTCTTTCGTAGATTGGTATGTTTTCACTTGGGGGTACCAGGTTTTATTTCTCTAGCACCCTTTCTAGAGAGTATGAAGCATGAATACTGAATTTGAAGATTGTGAAAGTGAATGTACATGAGTTACTTGCCTACGAGCTTCTTTTGTAATTATTGACTTGTACTACTTACTCCTCTGTTTATCGCTAGACGCAACGATCGCTCTGGTAAGCTATAATGATTCCATTAAAAATAACACTGCACTTTCAAAATATCTTATCTCGTACTTAGAAGTCAAAAGAAGAAACATCTTTTTCTTCCCACTTAAAACGATCCACACTTCGATCGCTCCCGTCCCAAACACAAAAACTTGAATCCATTAATAAAAATTATTTCCTCAATTCTTTCATATTCAAATTCGAGTCGCGTATTCTCGAAATTTGCGCCCCGTTCCCCGCATCGTTCGATCGATTCGTTTATTTCGAAGCGTCTGCGTATGCAGCAGTGCTCCGTTCCCGCAAAACGTACAATAGAAAATCTGAGAAACGCGAAGGAACGAGACGCGGTGGCAAATATAATTATAGACTCGTTGCCGAGGCGGCAGAATCGCCTGAGGACGAGGGGTCTTTGTTTCCAAAGGAGAGGCATAAGTTTAATTCTGACTTGAAAACAAGTACACGAGGAAATGCATGCGTGTTCGGTGTTCGTGCACGCTTCGCTGCATCTTTCACTGCAATTTTCCATCTCAACGCTCGCGTCGTGTGCCTTCAGCGATAAGCACAACACGGTTATTATAACAGCCGCATTATATTCATATTAAAGCACTGTATAATAATAATGACTACGTAAGGAAAAAATGGCAAATAATTAGAACACCGTTTAAAAAAAAGACTCTTACGAATGACGAATTTCAACTTCGCATAAAAAAGAATCGTTGATACTCGAAATAAAATGATGACGCTTATACAACATCGATTTATTAAAAAATGAAGCTTCGTAAGGAAAAGTGTTACTTCGCACTTTCAACTTACAGTTTCTCAAGTGGAATCGACTATGTACTTCGGCTTGTACTATCAGCTCAGAGACACCCTGGATAAGTCACTGGGGTGGAAGATTCAATTTTCGCTTCCTCGATTCATCTCGGGCTTCACTATCAGTCAGCCACTGACAAATCGAGCGCCATTCATTGGAGATTCCCTGGAATTTCGCTATTCAAACCCGTTCCCCGAGGCACAAGAGATTTAAGAGCATTCGAGATTCACGAGGCCACTACAGACGTCTTCTCAACTGTCGATTGCGAAGAACTTTTCGAAGGACGTCTGCGAAGGCGAGTAAACATCCGTCTCGGCAGTGATGGCCGAGTGCGTCGCGTGTCTGCATATCCGGTGCACGAAAATGCATTCGAGAGGCCGCTCTCTCGATCCACAATGCACGCTGCACTAGAGACTTGCGTGTACCGCGCGATGTCATCGCCACTTTTTGACGTCGATGACGAGATATCGACTCGCGTCTAGTTCCTGTGCTTCGTGGCGCCGAGTGAAAGGTTTATTGAAAGTTAATTAGACGAGGAAAAGGGAATTGCAGAGAGTTAGTGTGAACTTTGGAAAAAAGTAAACGTGTGCCATGTTAGAATAAAAGTTAAAATCATTAGACCTTTTGCAAATCATTTGAAGTGCTAATGTTCCGAAAACCGAAAATTCTGATTTCAATGAAACTTTGAGTAAAATTCACTCTTAGGGTGTGAAAATCAGTCCTTAAAATTTATTTTAATGCTTAATATTTCCTTACCACATTATTGAATTATCAATGTCAATCTGTGTCACTCGTTAAAATTTTATTGTTAAATATCAAATTCAATACGTTATTTAGCATTAGCATCTCATAACAAATCAGATAGATCATAAAAAAATTGAAGTCTAATATTAAAAGCTTATTTTCAGATGTGGGTAACCGTAGTTATGGGTCAAAATGGACCCAGCGTTCGAAATGCCGTTCCAGTATTAAAGCTTCGTTTTCAGTTTCAACTCGTTAGTTACACGATTTTAGAAGACACTCTTTTTCCATTATACCTTATTTTAAAAATTTTGCAAACAGGTGTCGATGAATAGTTAAATTCGCAGACAGCCTATCATAGATTCTAAGCGCGATAGATCGCATTATCATGCAACCATAACAGCCAACGCTCCGTCCGGAAGTGCCTTCCCTTTAAAGTTCGCCGCTTATCACCGCGTATCGTGCGATTCTTCGAGGGAACGAGGAACATCCTGCCGCGTAAACGTTAAATTAGACCGGGTGCCTAGTCCCTAAAACCTTCACCCTAATGTCAGCCGGTCCTGCCCCCGTCTGACGAGGGCACCCGCAGAAACGTCGACGAGACTTAAATGAAAACGATTCGCCCATGCGGCATGCTCGCAATTAAACGTTACTCGGAAAAGGAAACATTGATCCATATTACCTCCACGAACCCCTCCACTTATGTAGCTTTTAATTCAAACCTCTGACCGGCGACCCTTTCTATCGCCAGCAAATATAAATTACTACGGAAGCACGGAAAACAACTTAAAATTAAATTCATTGGAGCAAGCACTTTGAAAGGAAGATTTACTTGCAAGGATCGTCTTAATCAGGTCAATTAAATCCAAATATTAATATGCAAGATAAGTACATCCATACCATTAGCACATCCACGCCATTAAATTTCTAATTTCCCAACGAATCGATAAACTGTTACCTCCTATTCCAAAGGGTTCTCACAGTTTCATACAAAATTGAACGACAGCTCGTTACAAAAGCCTGGAACTACCAGCTGACAGGCGAAAGGGTCCAACAGCCCGCCCGCCACCGAGCAAGTTAAAAAAGTCAGGCTTAATTGACGCGCCAGCGCAAAGTGGGCCGCCTGCCGCGCGATTGTTCAGCGAAAGACGTCCCCGGCCGTCAGTCTGCCGACGAATTACGCTGGATCTCCGATCTAGTCGGTAAATCGGCCACCCTAATATTCCAGCCGGCCGCTACGACGTCCCTCGAAATCGACTTCCCTCGGCTGCAAGGGTGTGCGTGCGTGGTATGATTAATCGTGGGCACCCTTCGATCCGACAGTGACGTATCAATGGGAAGGGCCGTCGAAAATGGCCCCGCTTCCGAAGCCCCGCGAATGGAAGAACGATGTTGCGCGTTCGCAGAGTCATGCAGCCAGAAATACATGGAAGCCAGGAGAATTCGTCAGATCTTCCGTTGTTAAACGACAGGCTGCCTGTCCTTCCGGTACATTATCGCCCGTGGTTGTTTGTACAGAATTATCTGACCTCCTGACGAAAACAAGGAGCGTTTGTTCCGTATTTCACGCTGTCGGGCACTGTTGATAAAGCGCAAACGAGCGGCTGAGGCCCGTACGTGTCCTATCGTGCGTCCACGGATGTCCCATTCATGGCGTCGAATTTGCTCAGATGCGCGTTCTGATAAATCGATGTTTGAGCAACGGGAGGCATGTGGTCACGGATGGAAATGTTGTGCTGCGCATCGTTCGAGCTTGCTGCGTACGAGCAAAATGTAGCGTTGGTTTGGTGAATGCGTTGGGTGAAATTTTTAACAGTGGAACTCGGTTTATATGAATCTGTCGGGGAATATGTAGAAAGATTCCCTTCAGAAAAGATTCCAGGAAGCAGTTGCTATTAAATACGTAGAATGTAATAATATTGGAAACCTTAGGAATTGAGAAATTAATTTGCAATGAATTGGTTATTTATTTATTCTAATTGTAAAAAAGATACAGACCCTCGACGATAGTTCAGATAAATAGGAGCACAGTTAGAGTTCAGTTAATCAGGCACTACTAAAATTTCGTTTTTATAAACGGAGTTTCATTGTATGTGGAAAAATGAAGATAAATGGTATATGTATGTGGGTTTGGAGACTGTGATGAGGAAGATGGCGTTGATATGTTATATCTAGTAGGAAGTGTAGGTGCTGTTTTTTTATGTAGATACACTAGCGGACAAAAAAGTTACCACTTTTTCGATTTGTTCTATTTTTGTTATTTTTTTTAGCATACATTTAGGACTGTGAGAATTTAAAGATGTATAAAATCCAGTTAAAGTTGAAATTAATTAACTGACAAGCAAAACTGTTGTATGATATTAAAGGGGGTAACACATTTTTGGGGCCGACAAAGAAGTTACCACGTTTAGCAACTTTTTAGATTGTCCTAAAAGCAAAATGTCCCCCCACAAAATATTAGATGTTTTTATGTTCAAAAGTGGTAACTTTTTGTTGACTTTAAAAGTGTGTTGTCTTGTTTAATGTTATGTGTGGTTTTTTGATTGTTAGTTAAATAAATTCAACTGTAACTGGATTTTATAGAGCTTTCAATTCTCTTTCAGAATATGTATGTTAGGCATATACTACAATTTTGAATTGTTATTGAAAAGTAATAGAATTAGGGTGGGTCGAAAAAGTGGTAACTTTTTTGTCCGCTACTGTATCTATTTAGCATTCTGCTAGTGGAAGTTGAATTTGCATGACGGAGATTAGATCTCTAACTACAAATTACTCTCTGTTATTCGAAACTGTGCTGTAGTTTTCATTCTGACGAACTTCGGGTGTTTGAATAGATGAAATACAGCATTCAGGCGTTTCACTTTAAGGATTACGTTATTTCAATAGGAGCCATTGACTTTTGCACTCGCGCACTAACCAAATGCATAATGAAGACTGATAAACCTGAAAAAGGGTATCTTCTAATCTGGCATGTAAATAAAAGGCAAAGGAAGGCTTTTGTAGAATTAAGCTACCTATTTACTAGGGTGGATCCTAATTCCCCTATCTCTGTCAATCCTAAGCTTGACAGATACGTAGGAGGTACCTATGCGTCGTGACTCCAAGTCACGGTAATCTTTCTACAAATGGAATTCAGTGAAAGCTGTGCTATTTTTCCTAGTAGTTTCGGGTAAAATGAAATACGAAGAGGAAGATACCATTGTCCCAAATTGCATAGTGATAAATCTTATAGAAATACCGTTTCTTTCCAACGAATCTTCTTTAATTTTAATTCCATAGAAATATGCAGGAAGATATCACTGTAAAATGCGTTATTCCTCTGTACTCTTCTCTTTCTTTGCGCTTACTCCTAAACAGTAAGTAGAAGATTCCTCTTCGATCACGAATCTACTTTAAAACTACTTAATTCCATCCCGATCTCGCTTCAGACATTTCAAAGGCACCTCGACGCAAAAGAAGAGAACTTATTTCCTCTGTATCGTATTCCTTCGATATTACTTTATACTTTTCCCCAGGCGATTCGATAATGTCCGCTCGATCATAAAACGCTATCGCGCCGATAAGACCCGGCGAGGAACGGGTGTATTAAAAAGAACGCCAATAGGATCGGAGAACGTGGAAACGCCACCCGCGAGGGAAAACTTCCAATCCATTGTCGCGTCTTTTAGATAACTTTCGATTCCTCGGTATGAAAGTTCTTCGAGCAACGCTATCAGCCGAGGACCGTATCAGAGCCTCCAGGGGCGGCGATAAGCGCCGTCCAGCTCTCTCCTGTCTCCCCGTGTACCGCGTCATCCATTCGCTGTATCGGATTTAATTTCAATAAATGAAGGAAGCCCAACACTTCCAGCCCCAAGCTGCCATTTTAATAATGCTAATGGACACGCTAGAGCCGCTGCCAAGATGGTGGGAAATAACGTTGGAAAAACAACGAGTGACGGAATCGAGAACCCCTACAAAAAAGGAACATCGAACCAGGGGAAGGACTGCCTTTTTCCCTCTGCCCTTTGAAGTATTCCTGGAAAACGTGAAACGAAAAAACGCGTTGGCGTAATCGGGCGCAGAGTGGTGGAGGTAAAAGTGCCTAAAAATTTGGGGCACTGATACTACTACGAACGAGAAGTTTTTAATTCTGCATTACAAAATAATATGAAACCTCTTCCTATTTTCAATGTTATACTCTGCTCTATTACCGTTACATAATATTCCGTCATAACGGATGTAGTATGTACCAAGTTTCTGATCTTCGACCAACGGAACTCCATCCCCCCTGAAATTCCATTCCAAGCTCCCCCACGTTCCAAGCACTCGACGTGCCCCGTTCCATGCAATCACCGTCCACGAGATGCGTTCCCCTGTTCCCGTACAGTATCACATCGCTGGACACAGGGTTGCGCAACGACGACCGGCAGTGCGACAACAATGAACACGCGAAGCGTGTGTTTCCTCGCTTTTAGCGTTGCCCAGGTCGCTGTAAAAAAGGGGGTCGCGGGGGGCCAGCTGAAAACGAGCGCGATAAAGGCGTGCATGGTCCCGTCGCTCGACAATTTCTCCTCGCACGATTCAATTAAACGGTACGATCGCCGAGATTGACGTCGTTCGCGCGACGCTGCAGCGTTTCAACGATCCACGCAACCCGAGGCCTTTGTCGAAGCCGGACCTGTCCGGCTTGTGTAATATCAACGGCGAAAAAAAAAGAAGGCGACTGGTTGGCGTGCAGAGCAAACGAGGGTGCAGAGCACACGCTTTTCTGCGCGCAGGACGAACGGGGAAAAAAGAAATGGAGTGGAAAAATACAGCGGATGGGTCGCGAGGGAGAGACACCGGCGATGCCGTACTTTTTCACGGTCGATGACGAACTTCGACGTGACCGAGAGCAAACAGGATGCAGCTTATCTGCATCGTGTCTTGATAAACGCGTCGCTTGATTGTGCTTGGGGACAAGTATTGCGTGATTTTTTTTTAGCTGAAGACGCAATCGCGTGGTGGCATTGAATTTATTCATGGTAGGGGTTGGTTCTGCGTTTATTTGATGGTGATTGTGGAGTTTGGAGAGTCATGTTTGTTTTTGGGTGTTGGGGTGTTTTGTGCTCGGGTGAATTTTAAGTCTGTGTGGTGGAATAGAGAGTGTTTGGTGTTTATGCAAATATACATTTTTATGGAAAAGGACTGAAGAAGTGAAAGTTTGATAGAAATATGTTTCGTCACTAAAGGGTGTTTCAAAATATATTTGTATATTTTAAAAAATTTCTAGGATATACAGAACTTACTTAATTCAAATATAGTAGCGGTCATAATTTAGTGTATTCGATTTTCATATAATAGGGAGGCCGTAATTATTGTAATAAATATACCTACTTTCATAAACTTCCGCAGTCTACTGAGAACTAAAAGTTAATGACTGATGGTACTTTTGAAAGGAATAAAAGGAATGCGTTAACACTCAGTTAGAGATTAATTACTCTGGAATAAATAATATTCACTTCAGTTGCCAGACACAAATTAAGATTAAAGTTACCCTTAATGCTTAAAAGTAGATTGCGTTTTTTTAACTTCCAACGCGTTTCAAAGAAGAAGACCTTTGAAAAGAAAGCTTCACTATCCCCGTGTTATTAATAATCACTTTGAGATGCCAAGCAAGCAAGAAAAAAACAGGAAGCGAGCGGTTTCCATCAGGTTTCATGTAGCCAGGTGTTTCAATTACGGATTAACCCTTATACTGTGGCTTGGTATAACGCGGGTCTTCATGGATATTCTATAAAATCAATATTCCTCTTGCGGTATATGTAAAGGGAACAAATAAAGCGATGCTCACACCGATTTCAAAAACATATACAGCTACAGCATTGCAAAAAAGAAAATCCAAGAGTTCCAAGAGAAAATCACATTTCCACTGAAAAATCGTCTCCCTTTCACATCCACCACCAGCTATTATAAATCACGCCACCACACTCCAGCACAAGGATAAAAATAAAATACAATATTAAAACTCCCAACTGACCCAAGTTCATCAAACCAAATTAAGAAATCAAATAAAAAATACAGCCTCAACAAAAAGACAACTCTCAACAAGAAAAAAGATCATCTAACCAAGATCAAAAGGCTTCAAACAAAAACCCCAAAATCGACCAAACCCAGCGATAAAAAGCTTCTAAATCTTTCTCCAGCCCACATTCATCATCCTCGCAGCAATTCCTGCACACACACACGCTCCGCCTTCCATAATCGCGTGAAACAGAAGTCCCTTCCTCGGACAACAGAGAACAGAGACATAAACGGTGTTCCCCAGGCCGGAGACGCAACAAAGGCTCCATTACCGCGGTAATTAGACTCCTGAATTATTTCACGAATCTCGCAAAACGGGTTAATGCTGCCGCGGGACGCAATTACTCCCGCTTGTTGCTACGGGCGAACGATAAAGCGCGAAAGGTTGCTGTTCGCGAAATTCGTTTTCAGCCATTAAGGACCTTTGACGTTGAGTCAAGGTAGCAATCCTTCCCTTCGTCGACGGGAAACAGGCATCAACGATAACGAGCCAGCACCAATGGAAAACGTTGCTATTGGTTTCCTCCCGTACCTTTTCCTCCTGCAGTCGTTCATCGCCTCATTCCAGTTGGCACGGCGTCAACGCAGCCGAAAACCAACGGGAAACTCAACGATCTAGCTACTTTCTGATACGTCACCGAGCCACCGTTGGGCCCCGATACGTCGAAACGACGGTGCACGCGTACCAATTCTTTGCAGTCCGATTTTCCGGGTCCAGAGCGTTCTGCTGCAGCGATGTATCGATAGACTTTTAATCGGCCACGCCCGTTCCCATTGCGCGACCCGCTGATTGGAAACCGTTGCTCGTACACGTTATCGCGAACAGCGGGATAGAATATTGGCGATCCTGTAACTAATCGATGCCGCTGTTTTAATCGTGGAGGCATCTTCTGGACGCCTAATCGGGGGGCTGATGATGGTTCGCGATATTGCGACGAGGAGGAAGAATATTGGGGATTTCGAATCGGACTTTGATATCGAGTATTCCCTGCGGATTTGTTTCTAGGTAGGGGAAAGTGGGGTAAAACGGAACGGGTGGGTAAAACGGAACACCAATGTTTCTGTTAGATAAGAGGTGCGAATGGGTTGGTACCGCGTGACATGGAACCAAAGGGTCCTCATAGCATTTTATGACACACCATAGACCCCTGCATAAGTTATTTTTCCATTAAGAGAGTTTGAAAAATTTCCGGTATCGACGTTTCAATATTGCGTTGCACTTTCGACCACTTTTCGGTACTTGGACTTCGAAAATTAATAACGGCAAGTTCATCGTTGGATTCTATATTTCTTACGCTACATTTTGACGTATATAAAAAGTTATTTACCTCACGCTGAAGTGTAAATATTAAATGTTTATTAAATGACTGCACGTGGGGCAAAACGGAACAGTGTTCGCGGGGTAAAACGGAACGCCTATTATACATGGGGAAGAATGGAAACGTCTCTTAGTACGTGTTTATTATCTCTTTTAATTATTAGATTGTAGATTAAACTTTTAATTACTATTCTTGTTTCCAAGAAAATTGATTTTGTATAGAAAATTATGATGTATGAGATACATCTTTCATTCGATCAAACTGTTAGTTTAAATTGTAATAAATAACATAATCCTTTAATGCAGATGTGTTCTCCATGCAACTATTGATATTCATGTAAAAATCCACGTGTAGGGTAAAGCGGGGTAATTCCAGCCAGCGGGTGATTCCGGCCCCTTCTATTTCTTTAAATATAAAAAAATTTAAGAAAAAATTAAAACCGACTTCAAAAGAATGAAATTGCACTAAAAAGTAAAAAATATTTTTTTCCTTATTTAATCTACGACTCATATGCCGCCATATTTAGACAGTGCAAATGATGAGGCACCGACTTAAAAAATATGAGAGTCGTAGATTAAATAAGGAAAACTATTATTTTTTACTTTTTAGTGCTATTTTATGTTTTTAAAAAAACCGCGTAACACACGAAGAAAGTTGGATACAATGCATCACATGTAAAGGGTGGGCCCATGAGGACTGCACCAGTGCTGAAAAGGAAGATGATGAATTTATATGTGATTATTGTTCATAAAATAATAACCTAATTATATTAATCTATCCTTTTACGATATTATATTTATATTTGATTATTTTCCGTAATTTTCATGTTGTCTAATAAAATATTTTCTCTTATATGTATAATATATATTTTTGTTATATTTTATTTGCAATAGTTATACCTAAAACATATATTTATAGATTTTAACATAAATTAATACATTTTAAATCATAAAAATAAAGATTTTGTACGTTTACACGGTCTTCGAGTGGGTGTTCCGTTTTACCCCACCATTTGAGCGAGGCGAAGATTTCGATACCACCGGTAAATTTCACTTTCCGATTTTTCTTATCAATGACCATGATTTTCTTATAGTCTAAGGTCCACTGAAAACTCCTGTTGAAGTCTCGTGTCTTTTTCTCCTCCCGATTTTAAGTTATCACCCTCCAAAGTTAAGCATTCCGTTTTACCCCACCTTCCCTTACCTTGAACGATCGCTTGTGAATGTGAAAATGTGGGTTTCATTTCGAGGAAATTTTAAAAGTATTCTTGATAGTATCTACGTATAATATTCAAGAAAGATTCAAGAAAGTTGACTTTGAATGACCACTATAAACACCGACAGCTGCAGCTTTACACTGTCATTCAGACTCTCACATAAAGCTACCAAATTACTGATTTCTCCTTTTATCACCAATTCCCTCGGTGAATTACACCCTTTATATCCCACCTCTCGGATAATCGCTGTGTGGATTCGTATTGCCCATCCGTTACCGTGCAAATACCCCCGGAGCACAAACTACCTGCAACAGTGCAACAAATAATACCAGCCACGTACAAAACCAAGATGCTTCGCCCAGTCTCCCCAAGTTTCGCTCAGCCCCTCAGGCAGAGGGAAGAGCGAAAAATTTTGCAAACTGTTCGCACCTGCTGCCGCTGAACGGTTATATCCCATCTCGCGGAGTTACGACTACAACCCCGTTACACTGTACTGTACTTTTCAATTACCGACCTGACGAGCAGCTCGATTAATCTCCCATTACACCCGTGGCTCCGTATAATTGAACGAAGCTTCGCCGGGATCGCTAAAAAAAACGTGACGTTTTGCGCGACGACGAATAGGACGCTTAATGGCGCGTTATTAGCGCGGAAGATCGCGAAAACGACCCGCGGTTTAATTGCGAAAAGAGAGCGCACGTGCGTGCCGCAAATGGTTTCCCGCAATTCCTCGCGCGGCCACAGCAATTGGACGATATTGGCCCGCCGCGAGGAAAATTGGATCGTTTCGAGGAAGTGGACACTTCAACGGGCGGCACCGCGACCGGCTGCGACGACGACTGCGCATGGACGTTCCAATTTGCTCGTAATTGAGCGACGAGGGGCAAATCGTCTTCCCCCGGTTACGCTGCGTGTCTTCCGGGTCAAGAGACGCGGGGAGCCTGACCCTCTTGGCGAACGAGCCGAAATCTCGTCTTCGGAGGAGAGTTCATTGCGCCATTCCAAAACGCTCGCTCCGCAAGTCAGGCTTCCTTCGCTGTGCGGAGAATTTGCGGGACTTCGTGAATTATTCGCCAGGAAGCCAGAGACCCTGCTTTTTCAAATATTCACCGGTTTCGTTACTGATTCAACTGTCTGAGACGCGCAGCTACGAGGAACGAGGAACGTCTTCGTGGCTGCTTGAAATTTCTGGGTCAGGACTTGAGCTTAATGGCGGCGATGATGGCTGGTTACGTGAATCCTGTATGAAGCAGTGCACCAGCGAGGAACTGTTTGAATAATATTCTTCGTTTTGATGGTTTTGTGGGAGAAGTACTTGGAACGTTATTTTTTCTTGGTTTATCAGAACTGATATAATTTTTGTGACTGGTATGATTTTTAAAAATGGGAAAATGTATTTTTGATCGAAAGAGTGTTTCGATAATTTATGAGAGATTTAATTTGCTGTTCACGTGGAATCACGTTTCATCAAACGGTTCCCATAGGAAGCTTGTTTTGGAAATGCTGGAGTTTTCCTCCGAAGCTGTGGTTTACGATGGTTAAATAAATCGTTGCGAATCGATTGACTCAAAAAATCACTGGACATCAAAGAGAGGCACGGGCCGAAAGTTAAACAAAGCACTGTGGACACAGAGGCGGGTGGACGCGATTCGACAGATTCTAATCCCTTTGGAGGTACGCAAAAGCTTTCAGCTCCCTCGCTGGTTGGAATCCTCCCATCGAGCGGATTTTTGGTCAACGCGGCAGCACTTGAGCCACATTCAACCGCGTTTCCATTTGTTTAGACTGCTCCCACTCGATGGTAGGCATACATTTTGTAGGATAGTGTTCACCGTAAGTACGGTCCTTTGACGACGCACGGACAATTTCTTTCTCGATGAGCTGTGTACGGAACGAGATTCGATGAAATATCTAGTGAATGAGGTTGTGGCATATACCAACTGTTTTCGCAAGTAAATATGGTATTTTGTTTTAAACGATATAGAAAAATACTACCTATCGAAATTATTTCCTAGTTCCAAAAAATGTTTTAAGTAAGTATTGAAGAGTTTAAGGTACAATGCTTTCAGATCACTATTATCTGTTAAAATAATATTATGTACCTTTTTGAATATAAGTGTGGAGTGCAGTATGAACATTTATAACACTTTAGTTTATAATAATTGAAGGCATTAAATTACTTTAATAACAAAAAGTACTGTGTAATAGAGTTCTACCCCTTTTCGATAATAGATCATTTTAATAGATTCAAGATTCTCACGATTATCATCAGTCACTCGTTCAGACTTTGCAAAAGTAAAGGAGGTATAAATAATACAAAATGACAACAGTTTTATCTGCGTTTGGGATAAAAATGGTGGGCAAGAAGCCCTCGAGGTGGAGATGAAGTAACTTCACGCGGTACCCACGGCCCATCCAGGCGCTGCCTTTTCACCGCAACTGCAGCTGCAACGTACTTCCGCTCGTTAAGCACGTCCCGTGGCATTTCCACGCATCCCAATCGTTCCTCGTGGCCCGTTGGGTTTAAATATAGACGGGTTCTTTCTCATCGAGCGTCCCATGTTTCGCCGATTGGAACTTCCCTTAACGATTTCGACGGCGAAATATGAGCTACGGATTACATGTGATCGCGACGCTGGAGAAATGGACGGACCTCGACGGATTGATGGATTTTTGGAGTGATTTAAAATCATAAAAGAAGTATCTGTTTGAAATTTCAAGTCCAGTTTCCTCATAACTTACATTTAATCACGAGAACAAGGTCCATTTGTTTTCATACATTTAAGGATAGGTATTGAAATTTGAAAAATCAGAACAGAAATTCAAATTTACACACTGGAGTTTCGAGTTTTTAATTCAAGAGCAGATGAACTCGACGCACAATACTGAATAAAGAATTGTAGTTACAAATACATCGCAGCTACTAGTGACTGATAAAAATTGATTGAATTTGGTAGACGAGGTGAGGGTGGAAATAAAGGAGCTCCAATTCAATACCCCGAATACTCCCCTCATTCTACGTCCATCCAACAGAACGCGGAAACGAAAATATTGACAGGCTGATCCCGAACCAGAATTCATCCACGTGTCCGTCACGTGGTCGTTTCCCACGCATAAGTATATACGCGCCGTACCATGGTGGAGATAAATCCTTGGTACAAAAATACCGACGCGATTCCTGTCTTCGCCAAGAACGCGACCCACACTTTTACGCCGCTTTCTATTTCCACCGCGTCCCATCGCTCCACGATTTATCCCCTTTTTTCATTTCGCTCGAGTTGACGCGAGACACGGGGTGGAAATTAGAGTCGATCGCACGTTTCCGCGCCAATAGGACCCTGGGACTGAAAACTTTGTACCCAAAAATTTCAGAGCCAACTGATCCCTCAATTCAAATTTTTCATAACAGTGACATTTAAAAACCTCGATAGATGTACTACTTAAGATTGAAAAATTTCAATTCAATTCACATTTTAACTACCCCAAAAGCAGAATAAATTTTTCATCAGTCCTCTGAGAATGAGCTAGCGTGTAAAAAGTTACGTTTGATACTTCGCACTGTTTCCCCACAGAAAATTTCACACGAACCTCCGCGTCCATTCTACTTCCCAACTCCCACCCACCACAGAATCCATCGTAACGAAACTCTCATCTCCCGAAATAAGAATAACAAATCCAGTCCTCCGGGGGCTCAAGAGGATCTCCGCAGATCAACTACCAGGCGACTTTCTCCGCGCGGCACCGTGCTCGTATCGATCTCCCACGCGCTGTAAAATATTATTCCGATCCCCCCGATTATTAATAGATCGAACGATTCGCTCGGCAACTGGTCGAGGTTCGAGTATCACCCTCTATTTCCGTCGATCGTACGCCCACTAGGCCCCTGACCGTCAGAGAAAACCGCGCCACGAGTCGCTCGCGGCGCAAGTACGTCTTTTCGCCGGGAAACGGAGAAAATCGAAAGGGAAATCCGCGAGAGCGAGGCGGTCCCAATAATAGTCGGACGCCAGAGTAACGCCAGACGATTATTTATAGGATGCACTCGGTGCCTCTCAACCTGGGTACATTCTGCGGTGACGACCGCGACCAAGTCTCCCGTCGCTGCTGCACCTTTCGCGGGTACGGTATTCTCGGCTAGAAGTGACTCACTCATCGCGGAATCCGCCATTCAGAGGCCAGACAGCCGAGCAGCGGCGCAGACATTCGACCAGACCGGTGCCAAGAGTCGCGCTACCACAGGAACGAGTTTGAAAAATTGCGTGACGTGTAGTTTTTGCAAGATTTTGATGACTTTGCCATTCAAATTCTGTGTTCTTTCTACGATATTAATATCATGGATAAGTGAAAGGAGTGAAGATTTTCCTTCCTTTGAAACTTCTGCTGCATTCGTAGTAACTATTTCAATGGCGCAGGTTTTCGAAAGTCATCCCTCAATTAATCGCTTCTGATACGAAGAGTAAGGGGAAAACTGGGAATGTCCATTTTGCGTGATTTGCGATTTAGGTATAGCATATTTTGTTGATGACAACAGGGGCTACAGAACTGTCGAATTACAAAGGGTTATAAAGTTCAAATACCCCCGTAGGATAACGTTAAAGATTTATTATAGGGTAGATTCACCATTTGTGGCCACATTAAGGTATTGTAACAGTTTTGGCCACTTCTTAAAAAATATAATATTTTTCCGTGTAACCTTATATTTCGGGCGGTATACTGAACAAAATATTTACGATGTGAAATTCTCCACAGAATAATGATCTGCAAGCAATTTAAAAATAAGATAATTATGGATATGGCCAAAAACAGTGCAAAGGCCACAAACAGTAAATCTACCCTAGTGGTTAAAAACACTGCACTGGACCAAAATACGGAACGTCCCTACTCTTTGCCTTTACATAAGCTTCTATCGTAAAGGTAAAACAATATAAATTATTTAAGAAGAAAATTAAATTCTTTGAACCTTGTTCCTTTACTGATAAACTCAAATATTAAAACTTAAAAAACCATTCGAAGTAGCGGCCCCCTTTCCCGTGAATACGAATAGAAATTTTATCGCACCTCCGCAACGTCCATCAACCGTCCCGAAACTATTAAAATTGCAAATCGAGCATGCGATCGATCGCCGACACCACCCACCGGCGGAAACCGTGTGTTCTCTCGCGCCCCTCCAAGACCGCCGACGCGAAAAGGGAAACTCAAAGAGTGTTTGTTTCCCCGTAACATCCGGAGACAACTGGTCAAATAAATTGACGAGCCTTTTGACGGCTTGAACGTCCGTCTACTGCTCTCCAGAGAATTTCCAAGAACCGTTTCCGGTGGACGCGCAAGACGGTTGCCAATTTGAACACCGGGAGGTCCAGGACACGTCCAAAAAGCAACGAACGTCGATGAGTTTCCTTCGTGGATCTGCGCTGGTCGACGAGGAAACTTTGTTTTCTCCAGCAAAGGACACGAAAGTGTGACGAAGTCGTAAAAACTTTCAAAAGCTGGCCGACCAATTTCGGCCAGTGGTCGACCGTGGGCTCTCGAGGGAATAAAACAACGGGGGACGGGACTGGAAGTCGAAGAAAAAGCTGGCAGAAAAGCCAATACATTCCGGCAAAGCGAACAAAGGGTGGCCATGGAGGCTCATATTGGCCGAAGGATCGCGGAGCCTGGCGAGGATCGCAGCGAGGATTTGCTCGATGGTTCAATGGCAAGTGGGGGGAACAAAGACCACCGAGTAGATAAGAAAGACGTTTTCCCTGTCGGCGCTCTATAGAGAGGAATTATTGGGGATCTACAAATGTCTCCGGCTCGATCGCTTGGAAGACGGCTTCTTTAAGGTGGAATCAGACGGAACGTGGCTCGGTGAACTTGCTCGGCTCGTCCAGGCTTGGCGAGTCGGCTTGGTGAGCACGATTCGGCGAGCCATGACCGATCAGACAGCGTGGGTTCGGCGATTCACGCGCAAAGATCGCCGAGCAATGTTCTGTCTGATTCCACCTTCGGAAGCGGTGGTTCATACTCTACACTTTTTGGTCGGGTAGACATTAAGAAATCATATGCCACATGTATACATATACTTTCTCCTTACTTTTTCTATTTGAATATGTGTCTATTTTTTTGATGACTTGATTCAGATTCTTAGTTTTCTTTTGAATCAGAGTTGGTTCTTCATGAGATACTTCGATTTTCATCTTTATTAGTAATTGCATATTTTTTTTCACTGATAACAGGGTAGATGTCGACGGAATTAATGAACGCATATATGCGCTAAATTAGTATACCTAATTTTATGAATTAGGTACCAGTAAAAATTTGGCGAATTACCGTTCCAAATTTGAGGGCATTTCTTGCGATTACCGGTAAACCGGTGTACCGGTATTGCAATTCCTAATGCAAATGTCTGGCGTTTAAACATCGTCTGAAATGGAATTCTCCCAAGTGGCATATGAGCAGCAGGCTGTAAGAAGGTTTCGAATTGTCAATACACTTTGACCCAAGACGGTTTTTATTGCCGCTTCAAGGGTGAAACCCTGAAGCTCGGAAGCATCAGAAGTACGATAGCATAAATGACCCGCCTATGGTGTCGGGTCCCAAGCAGCTCAGAATGTGGGACTTGTACATATTCGGAACGTCGCCTTTATGCGTAAAAAAACCTCGTTCGCGCCTGAAGAGAACAGAAAAACAAAGTCCTGTTACTAATCGCTACACCTACCAGAGCTCCTCACATTATCGATAAAGCTTCGCATAAATTATCGAAATTTAACAACAGTAAAATGAAATAAAAAAGAACACAGTGTCATTAAATTTTGTATATAAATAATACAAAATCAAGTTCACTTGCACGCGCTCGTACAAAAATAACCCAGATAACGAGGTCCGTAAATCTGAAAGCACACATCAGAGCTAATCTAATCGAATAAAGCCAATTAACGATCGAGTCACACAGAAATGCCCAATGTTAACTCGAAACCGTATCGCGATTACTCGACAACAGCTTTACGCGCGATCGTTCCAGTAAAAGTCGTCATTTCACAGCCGTTACGTGCATGCGCAGATAACGGCGCGAAATTCGGGCAAACAGGGCTGGTGGCAGCGAGCATCTGTACTAAACGAACCTTGTCGGGCACTACGGAGCAAGGTGCCGCCGCGTTTCATGCCGGAACGTGATAGTACTGCCGATAGCGGCTATTATTACGGCGTGACCATTGATACCGAACGGCTGGGCGAGTACCGGCCATTCGATAAACATCACAGAGCGGTTATTACACGCGCTCATTACCGTATTATTCGCCGACCTTGCGGCGAATCAGATATAACGGTGCTAGCCGTGTTTCGTAATGCGATCGAAAAGTTGCGCTCGTCGTGTTTTTAAGAGAAAGTAAGGTGGGGGACGCGGACGCGTTCATAATCGATAAACGAAGGTGTTAAAGTAATTGCCGCGAGAAAAGACTCGGCGCTGCCGCTCTTAATGAGGCGGCTACGAGTTGTGCAAAAAAAGAGGAGAGGCTGCGCTCGAGCCAATAATCGTATGCACCGGGCAAAGCCAGCTTTCACCGTCTCGCGTCCGATCGCAGCCGAATTTTCATTCCGCTCGCGCGCACGCCTGTCGCGCAACAAAAACCGCGCCTCGGAGAGGAAACAGCGACTTGGCCACCGTCTCGCCAAACGGAAGTGACTCGAGACGCTCCCGTCGCGGCCCTTTGTTCGCGAAAAGTATGTTGCCATTATTGTATGCCGCGCCGCCAGTCTTCCTCGCCAATTAGTTTTTCGCGAAACGAGAATTTCGGTTCACTGAACCTCTATTTTCCTCTGTTATCTGTCAACTGACTACTTCAATATCCCGGTAACAATGTGCAAAGCGAGTGACAGTAACGGGGGGCTTCAGATGTGGGAGATTGGGAAATTTTGTAGAGGGAGGTTTTATCTATCTACTTAATTTTTTTTTTATATAACATAATTGTGTTAAATTGTTGGAGATTAAAAATATTTGTGTTCTAATATGTTTTTTCCGGTGGAAATTTGAAACTTTTTGTTGTTGTTATATAGAGATTTTAGGGGTGTAGTATTGTAAGGAAGAGAAGAAAAGAATTGGCGAGGGAAAATATTGCACTGGTCTGGTGAGAATATTTTTTTGCAGAATTAACAGTGCATCCTGCTACTGCAATATTGATATAAAATGTTTGAACTTGTTGCGTAAGGAAAGAAACTGGAAGTGCAATCTTTAAGATCGCTGTTGCATCTGCGGAGAAAGTATGGTGCTTTGGAAGATGGATTTGCAGGAAGCACACAACATCCCTCTCCATTGAACCCATCTATCTTCATTTTAAAAAGAGCTACAGTCTACGTCTCAATTCTTAGTATCTATCATTCTAAATTTCGAAACACAGCAAAGCAACAGCTGTAATTTTATTATCATTTAACCGTACCTTCCTACGAGGAATTGCCGTTTATCGGCATGTAGAATTTTGTTTTAATAACCACTTTATGGTGCCGTTAAATTCTTCGCCCATATACTTTATCTAAATTAAGCAATAAAGCGGACAAATAAAAAGTGGGCGATAAAAGCTCGCGCGCACTAACTCCACCCATCAAGGACGCTTCTAAATTCTGGGAAATGAAACACGGTACCGTAACAACTAAAAGCGTAATAAGAAATCGATGGAGAAACTGTCCACTGTTACGTAGACATTATTTCGACACAAGTAATAATTTTTCTTCCTAGATAAGTAGGACGACTCCGCGACTATTTTAAATTGCTGAGTTCTCGCGAGGTCATTTGTTAGATTAAGGATTAAAGTGACCATTTTTTGGGGGGGGGGGTTTCCGGGGACATGAGATATCCTTTTTTAAGGGACCACCTCTATTCTTCGTAGACTTGATTACACTGTTACCAAATTAGTAGAATTTTGAATGGCAAACTCGCGACTTCGACTTCATATGGATTATTTTGTAATTTTAAAGAAGAAATAGAGAATCGGTGACTATTACCGGAAATTGGGGACGAATGGCCACCTTAGGTGCTGACCAAGGTGCTGTGAGACCCCCAAAAGAAGGGGCTTTGTAAAAATATAACAAAACTTGATTTTATTCTTTAAAACAAATTTAAATATTATATGTCTATTTTACCTAATGAATTTTATTGAATTTGCAATAAAAATATTTTTATCCTTTCAACTCGGCTACCCTCAAGATTAAATCCTAAGTACACCACTGGGTTATATGGTGCACCTAATGTACTATACCTACCCCACGAGTAAAGAAGATCTAGCAACACAGTAAACCAGAGTAATTATACGTACATATAATCCCAAAACGAGTGATCTTTAGACCCAAATTTACTATAACACCCTTTCACCCTGCCTTACAAGTTACAACAACAGCGTTTCCTCGACACCCCGCGGCAGAGGTGGGAAATTAACACAAAACAGGTGAGCGTGACAATACCATCCACGAACTCCAAGGATAATGCAATTATTAACTACAGCCGCGTTGCTTGCAGGGATTTACGAGGAGCGAAAGCATCGTCGCCCTCGGAGGAGCGCACTAATAATATTATTGTGGGGTCGTCGTTCATTTCGGCGGACCATGGGTGACGGCTGGCCCTTACGGGCCTCATAAAACCCGATATATCCTCTCGCGGGTCATTTCTCATTCCACGTGGAGACAAGCGGTCGCTCCTTTTTCTCGTACCCGTTTTCGAGAGGGCTCGCGCGGAGTGCGGCCGGGAGCTTATTTAAACGCCCACCGTCGTCCGATATTTTTGTATACCGAGGCGTGGCACCGTCCTCTTCTTCGCACCCTCACCCTGTCCCTCTTCCTCCCCTACGCGCGCATACCCTTCCCTCAGAGGGAACAGAGAGGCCGCGGTCGAGGTGGCCATTTGTTATAACTTATTGTACCGATACGTGTTCCTCTGTTTGCGTTGGCCTACGCCCACGCAACCACCTCGTTCTGCCCCTCTGCTCGTTCCCCTTTCCCTCGTCGTTCATCCTACAACTTGTTTCAATACGAACAACTACTTTGGCCGTGTAAATATTTCTTCTGGCCCGACGGGGGATGATGTTTCGGCGCTCGCCGCGACGGATACAATGGCGCTTTAATTGCGTGCTTTCGCTTGACGTTGATGGACCGATGGCGGGCAACGAGATTATTAAATGAAAGCAGCAATGCGACCGACCCGGAACCTCATCTTGCGCGGTTAATGTGTGCATTTGTAATCTATTTTTGTGAGTTTGATGAAGCGTTAGTTTGATTTGTACAGTGAGTTCTATAATTGACTTTGTAATAGTACTTCTATAAAGTCGATTTGGAGTCAACTGTCTTAACGTCATTGTGAGTTTGTAGACGACACGGTAGAATTTCCTTCGATTATCTTCCAACGAGTTTATTGAACCAAATTCAGTAAGCATGACGAAGTAGGGTGGAGTATCCGTCCGAATCTTTCTCATTCACACGATCACGATGCACAAGTCGATTACCACATGTTTTCTCTCTTCAACTTCAATGTCCCAACACTCTTAACTGACTCCTCCGCGAGACACCCATCCCCCAGTCTACGCAACCGTGCACACGTTTTCCCATGCAAGTAAATAAACTTTTCAGCGTTCCTTGGAACCAAGTCTACGCGTTAGATTAAAGTCACTCCAGACTAAATAACGCAATACACTTGACGTTCTTCTGTACGCCACTCCCACGGCACTCGTTACACGCTCCTCGAGCTCCCTCAAAGAAACACATCGATTAATCCAAAGAAAAAATGAACCCTCTTACATCTCATCAGCAAATCCCCACTCGTAATCAATTTAAAATCCCGTCGAGAGCAACGAAATATACAATTAACGCTTATCTAACCCACAAACCACGCGGGGCGTTGAAGCCAGCGGCTTAACGTAATATCGCCAGGGCGCGTCGTGCGACAGAATCTACCCCTGGCATCGGCTCTGGAAGCGCGTTTAAATTCGCTTCAGATTAATCTCGATACAGCAAGGCGGCGAACGATAACGCTCATTATCTAGCCCCGGGCAGCGGCGCGAATTCATTTTCGGAGATACGCGCGCGGGTCGGAAGTGGCTCACGCAGGAAAACAGGCAGAGCACAGCGTGCAGTGTAAAAGGGGCGGAAGGGGGCAAGGGCGATGGCGTGGACAAAGGGGGTTGCGTGCCGCGGCAATTTATGCAGAGGCACGCGCCACGCCGGCGCGCATACGATTTACCAAATTTCCGGAAGCGGCGCGTTAACCTTGCGGACGAGCTGGGCATATGATTAAGCCTGGCTCGTAGGAACGAACGCCATGGGCGATATCGACACGCCGCAACCCCCGGGATTCGTTCCGCCATGCTTCTTCCGGAAGCGGTTCAGCTGCGGCGAGAAGATCGTCGAGGCCCGATAAACTATTAACCCTGCGCGGTTCCACCGTTTCAAGGAATAGATTCGTGGGGTAGGGGTAAGTTAACACAGTTGAGGATTTGAATGTTTTGGGCTGATGGATTTAGGAGGGGGATCGACTAATTTGAAGTACAGGTGTGGGCTTGTAAATTTTGATCTCTTTATGAGGTATCTGTATCGTGCAGGAAATGAGGAGTAGATCGATGAGCAGGGTTAAGATAACGGGGTTGGATATTTGAATGTTTTGGGCTGAGGGGTTTAAGAGGTGGATGGATTAGGAGTCTCTATCGTGCACAGAGTAGGAAATAGAGTCAGGGATTCTACTCGATGGGGTTGAGGATTTAAATGCGTCGAGGTGACGAATTTGGGAATGTGTGTCAATTTGGTGGCATAGGTGAGAGAGATACGGAATAGCGGAGCGGGTCGGTAACGAAAGCGGGAGGACAGTGTTGATCAGGTGTTCGAAGGCTCAGGTGATCGGATAAGGCTTTCATAGTGTATCTCATTATCGTTTAATAAATTCAAAGTATTTATGTAGTTCCTCATAGGAAGATGTGCGACTGATTCAAATTACTGGGGTGGGTATACATATATAAATTGTCAAGTCGTTCCGACCTGTCTCGGGTAGATAGTAGATCAAAAATTTATAAAAAAATTTAAATTGATTAAAAAAAAATAAAATAACTTTTTTCCTTATTTAATCTACGACTCTCAATATTTTTAAGTCGGCGCCGGATTTAAACAGTTCAAATGACGAGGCGCCAACATAAAACTATTGAGAGTCGTAGATTAAATAAAGAAAAAAAATTTTTTACTTTCTGATGCATTTTTATTTTTTAAAGTCAGTTTTAATTTTTTTTATAAACTTTTAATTTTATACTTAATAGTTATTTAAGTTATATAACTATACTTATTTAAAAAAATACGGGTAGGCCTACAAAATGAGCTGCTCATAATAATAATAATGAAGCGGGTTAATGTATCAGATTTCTTATTTTTGGTGTAACTTCAAAACTACTTGACCGATTTTGATAATTCTTTCTCCATGACCTAAATTGATTGTAGCTAAACCAAATACAATAAGTTTCACGAAAATCAATCCAGTAGTTACGGAGAAATTCGTGAACAAACACGATACATATTAACATACAAACACATAAAACTGAGAACCTGTTTCTTTTTGAAGTCGGTTAAAAATAGATTGATACATAAATTGAATTTAACCGAAATGCTTTCAGCTTCTAAATTTAGTGGCAACTGCGACTTATTTAAATCACTAGAGTCAAGCTACCCGTATTATCACTCAAATAATCTAGTATTCATCATTTCCCCACCCCCATCGACGATTCCCTTCCTCCTACAAACGAATCACAAGCTTCACCTGTAAAAAAAGTAGTCGCGCCCCAAAAAAATATCAAACTGTCCTTTAAAGATCCAGAAGGATAATTTCTGGTCCAGACAATAACAATGCTAATAAAGCAACCCGGTAATCAGACACCATCTCGCTTTAGCTCTCCTTTGACTCGCTCCGAATGGAATGATTTCTGCCGCGCCCCGGGGCTGTTGCTTTTGTTACGAGCCCCTAAACCCGTCTAATCCGAATACACGGTATTAGATTTTACGAGGCAATCCGCTGGACAATGGTGGCTCTCGGTCCGAACGCAACATCGTGCCGCATTATGCAAGCGGGCCCGGTGGAATCTTAAACTAAATGCACCGGAAAGCAGCGCGTCTCACGATCGCCAGCCCTTTCTTTCTCCCTCCTGTAAATAATTGCCACCTCCTCAGTCGGTTTTGAATTTCAACGCTCCTACGAACGCCCCACCTCGAAATCACTGGCTCCAACTTATCCACCGTGACCGTCGTTAACTCGACTTTTCCTCCCTTCGATAAAATACCGACCGATAAAATCGCGACGAGGGTGCAAGTGATTAAGCGAAGTTGCTCGACGACGTTCTCGAAAGGAACTCAACGGTCCATGGCACGGTGAAACGTGCCCCGTGTAACGAGCTTTCCTCGAATCCAAAACTTTCGGCAAGCATCCTCAACCCCCCACCCTCGGTTATCATCAAACTGCTGTTCAGACTTCATCGGGCGAAGGGAAAAAGCTCTAATCTTATCAACGACTGAGATTCAAGAAAAATAGAGAAAACTGGTATTGCGATAGATTCGATCTGAAAAAATTTAACTTCCAACGATGAGTTTCAGGCACCCTTCACATTTGAATGAAATAAAAAATACTAAATAATCTCTAAGTGGGTATCTATCTACTTAGGGTAGATATCTAAATTCTATCTCTGAAAAGAAATAGAGAGAAGCGGCGATAATTGCTCGCTACAAAATAATTTCCAATCCCCCATCGTTTTAAACTACCAATTTCAAGGCTCGTTGAAAATGGCCCGAAAGTTTCCAGCGGCGCGTTGAAAAATTGCTGGAATCGTCTCGAGGTAGGCTAGGGCGAAACTATTGTGCGAAGCGGGATACGGAGGGTCGTGAAACCGGAAACTCGTTTCCCCGTTTTTAGCGTCGGCCGGGGAATATTCCGGGACAGCCGTAGAAGCATTGACGAATTCGAAAGTCCCTGCCAGCTGTGGCCTGCCGTTCGAGGCGAGCTCTGCCTAGAGAAGCTACCAATGGCGGATTAAATGCAAGACACGAAGGCAATTTGCCGCGGCAGCTGCTCGACATCTGCGGATTGCATTCTGCTCGCAACCTCCGCGATCTAAGCACGGGAATAGTTCTCCGATGCGAGGCCCGAGTTCCTGCGACCCGACCACGTTTCACGAGGTGCACGCGCGACCTCGTCGACACGGGCTACCTGCAGGCACGATCCCCGTGAGGGTCCCATAGGACCGATCGCGATGTAGAAGAGCCCGGAGAATTTTTAATGCTCCCACTGAATTCCGTTGCATTCGCAAATATTGGCAAAATTTAATACAGACTTGAATAATAATCCTATACCTACAGGAAATAGAGCTGTAAATATTCGAATTTTCTGATATTCGCAGATGGAGAACCTAATATAAAATCGGAATCCCAAGAACCTAACATTTAATTAGATAAAAGGGGAGAAAGAAAGCCTCGTGTGTTTTATACAGAACGGTTTCGTCAGAGTATTCCCGCGGACAGATGTTAGCGACAAGTCACCCAAAAGCTCCCACTAGCCTTTGAAGCGCGAGTAATCACTCCATAAAGGGACCACGGTCTCACCCTCGAATCGCGAAAGAAATAGGGCGCCGCGCGACGTCAATGAAACTGTCTCGGCTGCCGAAAATAAAAGTGGCTGTTCACGATTTAGGACGTCGACGATAAAAATAAGTGCACTCCGAGGGCCCCTGAACTCCCGTCGGCGATAACGGATTAAGTACTAAGCGCTGGAACCGCCGAACTTCCCCAGCGACGAGGAGTAGAGCCACCAGCGATTCGATCGCGTGTTGCTCGCCCAATAAACGTTCTCGCTCGATAAAACGTTAAATAAGCAAGCACGCACGTGCCGCGGTAGTTACTTAACGGGAAGTCTACCGAAATAATGTTCCACGCGAGTGGAGAGCAATTTACACGCGCCCCTAACCTCTTACTAACCCCATAAAGTTGTTAAAAATGTATCAAAGTGTTTTATATCCTCGCACATGTAAAGTCGCCGACGATCATGTCGGAGTGACGCGTTACATATGTAAGTCTGATCGTATATTTCGCAATACTTGCTGTTCTTATACCAACGCTGAGTGCAACGCTAGGTCTCGGACCAATGTGCCGGGAGACTTGTAACTCGCTTATCGACTAAACCGCGGATGCTAAAGAAACATCGTGGCGTCTGTATCCTCGCGTCTCGCCCACGAGGCAGTAGTCCTTTCATCCCAATGCATTCACAGATTCGTGCTGCATCACGCGAGTGACGTTCTGCATTGCGAGCAGAAAGTGCACGAGAACAATCTCGCTCGCGGGTATTTATAGAATTCTTGGGGTTTCGTAAAAATCGCGCAGCGAGAGAAACGACGCGAGGTACACTGAATAAGCCACTTCGAGGAAATATTTTAAGGAAAATATTTACTGGCCCCGGCGTTGAATATTAACGCCGAGGAACGTGTTTCGCCCGCGAGTCTTCGCCGTTCTCGGCGAGTGGAAAGCGAAAGCGGGCTGAATCATAGCCAGCCTTAAATCAGGCGTTACGGGCAGCATCGTTTTTATCTGCGGTTCAAAATCTTTGGGGAAACGAGCATGCACGGGACTATTCGAGATTCCTACCCCGAGATAGTCGAGTCAGAGAGAGGCTCCGCGTTCATTACGGTCACTTACGCGCGTCTGACGGAAAATGAGACTGTGGGAATGGTAATGCAACGACGGGACAGGTCTTAATGGCTGCCCTTTTGTCAGATTCCTATATGGATAAAAAGAAAGTAAGAACATGGTCTTAATTGTCGCGTAAAACTCGCGAGATAGTTGACTGGGCGCAAGGTTAAAATAATGCCTCGCGTTACGAGCTTCAAGTTCCGTTATGGGGGCCATTTTTTATTATTATTATTAATCGACTTTATTATTAAAAAAAAAGTAGAAACCTGAATATTTACAGATGGCATAGACATCACCGGTGATATATGTATTCTCGAAACTTCAGAGTTGCTCGACTTCAAAGGGCACCGTAATTTTCGACCCTCGAAAAAGCTCCCGCAGTGCCCCTTTGTGGCAGCATCTTTCAAAGTTTCAGAATTTCACCGGCAACTTCCTGACCATCGGGATAACTGTAAAGGAGGAAGATAGAAGAAGACGCACGAGAAGAGTGGAGAGCAGAAGAGGTTACCAGCGGTCATGGTCAAACAATCGCCGCAAGTATGTTCAGTCACGTAAAGCCACAAGCTACTCGGCGAGCTTTTCCAGACTTATGGAGCTTTCGCGTGCTGGCTTACGTTCGCTCCCTGCACTCTGGCTTCTCGTGGGATTAACTCTTACTTCCTGGTAAAAACTCACTTAAACATTCTAGCTAATTTTACTCCAAACCGGGGGAATAGAAATACGGGGCCTTAAGAATTTTCTAATGAAATGCTCGTTCCATTTTAAATGACAGAACGTGACGTGACACATTCCTTCATGCTCTCCATCATTCACAACGAAGTCTAAATCCACGGTCCTATGCGTGCGAAAGGCAGAGCACAAGACTGAAGAATTTCTCATTTATATTCCTTAGTATACTGAATTCTTACGAAGCTTTCCAAGGCCGAGATACGAACGACTATTACTACTTAATGTAACACTCGTTTCGTACCAGAGTTGGGCAAAATGTAATCTAATTATAACTTACAAATTACGATTAAACTGTAATTTTGTGGTTAATTACACATTATTTTCTCAAAACGTTAATTTAAGTAATTGATAAAATTGTGGTCAATTACCTACATTAACGATTACAGAAAATTATGTGTAATCAACTACATAATTACAGTTTAATCATAATTTGTAAGTTGTAATTAGATTACATTTTGCCCAACTCTGTTTCGTTCACTGCCTCCGAAAATGGATGTTTTTCTAAATTTTCAAGAATCATCCACAGAGACGGTGTTCAACCCTTAAATCCCACTAACTTAATTTCTAGTAATTTCTAGTTAAAGAGCAACATACAGGACTAGAACAGACGGAGATGAACTTTGACAATTTTTTTCATTGAATTATATTTTTTTAATTTAACCACCCCAGCTTTCTATTATTCTAAAAGTCCATTTCTCCTATTCCAAATAACCAGTACGAGCCGTGATCACGATAGAAACGATCGATAACTCCTTTCAGAGAGAACCAGTGGCCCGAGGGGTCAATCCACGAGCACCGAACGTTCTCGTTCCACCGCCAAACGTCGGTGAAGTATGCACGTACATATTCCGATCTCTAGGCCGTAACAGGTCGCGGTTTCGTAATCGCGGATTAATCAGGAGCACGCCGCGAGATTCGACGGTGGATCGAGCAGGCACAATGAGAAACGATCGCGGATCGTGGCCGTGTTCGCCGAGTGTTTCGCGCGCGAGCGAGCGAGCGCGAGCTTTGCTCGTTCCGCTCGATTAATCCCGGCCCCGAGTGTCGTGCCGGCATTTCCGTGTGAAAAAGCACCCTTTTGTCAGAGCGCACGGGAGAGCGGTGTGCTCGCGGCCAGACCGATGGGTCTTGACGCGAGGAGCCCGTAATCCTCGCATTGTCTCTTCATCGCATCTTCCTCTTGTTCTGCTTGCTCGCGCGCGCCTACGCGCGCCGCCCTAGGAAATCCGTCCCTTTGTCAGCGTCGAGATTCGGTACGCTCTCGACGCCTTTTGACAGGGCGGCTCTGTATCGACCCCGTGGAGTCGCAGAGGAATCGACAGCACTCGGAGCGCTTCTATCTTGAGAGCGATGTGGTGGAGATTTGAATTCTGAGAATTTAAAGGGGGTGGCGAAGGACGGAATTGTCGAGTGGAGTCGATCGATCGATTTCAATGAAATTTCAAGTGCGATCGGGGACAGAGAAAGATTTTTGTTAGGGAGAAATGGAAGTAATAGAGTTTTGGAGTTAATAGAGTGAGGGAACATTGGCAGGTTTTTGAAACATTTTGTTACATAATGTAAAAATTAACATGTTTACATTTGCTTTAAGTATCCTATCATAACATTGCAGCTTTTGTGATTGTACTAAAAGTATCAAAATGTATAAGATTGGTGTCCTTTCCTTCTTTAATATATGCTATAAACGTTAGTGTACCGGAGTAACATTGGCACATCATGTAGATAGCAAGTTTTACTAATCTGAGGCCAGTAAAATTAAATTTGTTTATTTTATTTTATTGTTTACATCGTAACTAAAATCAACTCGCAACATTGGCACATCATATAAATAGCATTAACAGGTTAAGTTTTACTAATCTGACGTAAAACAACGTAATTCCAGCGTATGCCAATGTTACCCCGTGCTGCCAATGTTCCCCCAGTTTACGGTATTGATGTTCATGCTTTAAGACGAAATTCGATTAATCAATCGACACTCGATGAAGCTGTAGACACCCAGGGAAGCGTTAGAAGAGAACCCTTCAACTCAAATAGGGGAGACCGGGGCAAGTTGATACGTTTTTCAGTTTTCATTGTTTTTCATTTTTGTTTGAATCAATTACTTAATAACAAATATGCTAAAATACACTTTGGTCCTTCCTCTTTAATATATAGTAAGCGAAAACTTGAGAAAGTACATACAAAATGAATGAAAAAATGTTATTTGGACGAAGGCAAAGTGTATCAATCTACCCCACTGCGGGGCAAGTTGATACATCTTTAAAATATCTGTTTAATGAGTAACTAATAAATTTGAAAAATATAATTTCAATCTAAATACCTTTCCAACAGTCAAAAGTTCAAAGATCAAACAGATTTTTAAACAAACATACCTAGAAAAACATTTTTATTTTCATTTTTTTTTATGTCTGGAATATCCCACTTTAACATGAGGTGTCTTCTTCTTTTTGTTATTTCAAACCATTTTCCAAGAAATATAAAGAAAAAATTCAATTAAAAGTAGTCGGGGAAAATTAATATACTGTATCAACATGCCCCAGAGAAACCGTATCAACTTACCCCACAGGAAGTCATTATGTATAAACATGTCCATAAAAAAATGTAGAGCATATAAACATAATTACAAAACGTAATTACCTTACCTTCAAAAGACTCAATATGATGCCAAATTACTTCGGGTTATAAAATTCTTTATATCGTCTCAAGACGGATTGGAAAGTGAACACAACTATTTACTTTTTCTTTATATAAACGAAAACAGTTAAAAAACGATTGCTAACGTCAAGGTACACCCACGTACGCTGGATCGTAGGAAAGAATTTATCCACAATTTTCACATATCCCATTGAAATGAAGCTACATATATACGGTGTCGAGATAATTCGTCTGTATCAACTAGCCCCGGTCTCCCCTACGATTTATTTGCAATTAGATAATTTATCCACAGAAGATTCTTAACCCCTCACCACACCGTTTCATCCCTTAAAACACTGACACGCGTCCACGTATCGTTTTCTACCGAAGTAGCAGACCCTTAGTCGCTCCTCGGCACTCGACAAGCCGCGCGTGCATCACGGAATTCCATGAACACGATGGAAGAATTCCCCTCCCCTTCGTTTGACAGAAATCGAAAGGGCGCGCGGCGGCGGTGTGGTATCGCTGAGGATTCCACGGCTGACGGCCGCGATACTTCCCTAAGTGGGTTCCCCGATAACGCGGAACGCTCGTAAAGTAGTTGGCGGGAGCTCCAGTAAATTCTCCGGTTTCCAGGCAGCACTACGATTCCGCATCTAACGAGGCAGCAGTCGGTGTGCTCTCTCCACCCGCGCAACAGGACAATCGCGAAACGCCGGGGAGATAACCTCGCCAACGGGGGTATCGGCTTTCTTATTGTCGCGAGGGGAACGTAACGCGAGACACGTAGCCGCAGAACGTCGCCAGCAGATTACGAGAGCTATTTCCACGTGCGTTCCCTGCCGGTACAACGGTTATAAACGGATGTAACATGTTCCCGCTGCCCCATCGCAGCGTGCTGCTCGAGAAACAGAAGAGGAGCTTGCCAGAACCCTCCAACGAACCGACCCGCAACTTCATTTCACTTTGCTCGTTGCTAATAAATAGTGAACTTCAAATATGTCGCCTTGAAATGCTGATGGCGTTTCTAGCCTACACCAAGGGGTATGTGGTTGTGGCCGTTTCCTACGCCACTGGAATCTCCTCTCATTATCATCTTGAGATGTAGAATCGATCCCACAGAAGGGGTGATCCTGAGGGCGATGTCCACTTCTTTTGGCTGCCATTTTGTTGGAGCATTTTTTGAATCGTTCACCCACGCCACGTTAGTCCCTGTACCTTGGAGAAGTGGGCAAAGGGAACCGAGGAGCTCTCGTTGTTCAACGACACCGCATGTGTCTCTAATGGGCCCGCGGACGGACGGCTAGCACTTATCTTTCTCCACAGCACTCTGCTCTTTTGTGCGACTCTTCCCAGCGAGACACGGGATCCCTTCTCGTTGAACGATGGGCGCGTTTGCTTACACCCTACCGTTTGGGAAATCCCCAAGAAAAATCTGGACAGGAGGAACCAGTGGCGTAGGTACTTGGAGGAAATGTGCTGTGAGGATTTCGTTCGAAGAATTAATTGTTTAGTGTAAAGAAACATGCATCTTCTAATTCTGTATTGATTCAATTGAAATTTTATTATTTTTGGAGTAATAGCATTAAGTAGTATTAAGTGTTGAAGAAAATTAGAGGTAGAGAGTGGGGGGTGGTATTGTGCAAGATGGATTCAAAATTTTGAAATCTTGGGTGGTTTAAGTAACGAAGCACGAATCTTCTAATTTTGTATTAATTGAAATTTTATTATTTTTGGAGTGATAGCACTAATTAAATAGTAGTTAATTTTAAAGAAGATTAGGGATGCAGTATGGGGGATAATATTGTGCAGGGTGGATTCAGAATTGTGAAGTCTTGGGTGTCTCAAGGGTGGTTGGAATTCTATTTAGTTACCTACCATTTCTATCCGTTTGAATAAAAGAAGACGATGCTTCACACCTATTACAGCGATTCGTGGCGACACATTCGAAATTCCTCAATGTAGATGCCTTCGGAAACAAAGTTACGCCGACACCAGGAGACTGTTTTAGGAATTCGAATTCGGGAGAGGAAACTACCACGAAGTGCTACCAGCTAACACGACACGGGGGACCGTGGAATTTCCAATAAAGACAACATCAAAAGCCACGTACCCTAATCAGACCAATCTTCTCTTTACCTAAACCAACGAAAGGAAAGGGTGAAAATAGCTCTGTCATCGAGGAGACAGTAACGAGGCATTTAATTGGTCGAAGGATTCTCGCGGTCAGTTCTGTCAAAGTGTGGTCCTGGCTGTAGGATTGTCGGACATCGTGGTCGAAATCTCGAAGCCCCCGACTTCTTGATAAATGGCATTCCAGAGGGGGCCTAATCAGGCTCAGGTAAAGCTTCTACTAACCAGACCAAGACGGAATTCTTCGGGCTGACATCGGCTACTTTTCCTTCAATTTACGGCCATCACTGAGCGGATCATTTCGTTCTATCTACCACGAAATCTGAATAATCGACCGTTAAATCCCTCTAAACTCGAATAAATTCTCCAGCAACCGAGTAGCATTTTGAATACGTCACAGTTTTCACTTAATCTTAAACCACCATTACAATATCCCTCCAAGCTTTCCTTAAACAACTATTCTTCGAAAAAGTGTCCTCCCTTCAATTTTAAAATACAAAGAAACCCCAAAACGCAAACTTCGAAATGCTTATTTTTGGGTATCTACGCCACATCTGATGCCACGATTATCCAGATACCTATCTCTGGAATCGCGAAGAACGTCAGATATACTTGAAATCCTGTCAAGTGTAACCGAAGCAACGGCGTAAGATCGTTTCGCCAGGCGATTGCAGCCGGCCTTAACTAGCGACAAACGAGTAATATCGCGCAACCGTTGCCGGTTTCAACACGCAGAAGGGTTAAAACGCGCTATCCCTGAGGCTGTCGATGATTCCATCGCTTTCGCCTGCCGTTCTTTTATCCGCGAGAGAATAGCGAAGTCGGAACACGGTTCTTAGCATGGGGACCCCTCTAGTCTGGCGCCAAGCAATAATAACCGTTCGCCCACGCTGAGCTCTTTCTCTCCCGAGGTTTTTGCACCGAACCAGGCCTAGCGTCGTCGCCGACGATCCCAGTCGCAGAATCTTCTAACAGTGCACGCAAAAAGTTCTGGCTTAGGACTGGTGAATCGATATATGCGTCTGCTTGTCGCGTTACATCTGCCCTCGATCTGAGAAATTTTCGTATGAATTTCAAATACGGGGTTGCGCAACTCGAATATATGTAGGTATACTTTGCGAGGATGCAAATAGAGCGTTGTTCAAGGTACTGCAAAGTGTATGGTGGATTGATGATGAGGAATTTTTAAGTAGTATCAGTTTCTTTTAGTGATAATTCAGTAGAGTTTAGAGTTTTTATTGTGCTCTTGATACAATTTGGAGATAAAAGTACTTACTACTTAGAAGTGATTAACGATTTTTTGTTAATGTATCCAAGAATCTATCTCTCGAAGTAATTAACGCGAAAAGAGTAGAAAAGCGAGATGAAGAATTAGGGTTGCAACCGTCCGAGACACCTCGCCACAATCAAAATGGAGTATTTTATCGAGATTTATACCATTCCCCAATGATTCCCTAATGAACATTTTAAACCAAGCATCTGGATTTTCAATCCAGCGCCGAAGCTTCCAAATCCCCGTCGAGTGTTTCCTCGCGTGCTTGGTAGCGACCTGAAAAGCCTTTCAACTCGATCAAAAATCTGCACCGTTTCCCGCGAGAGAGAGGCTAGCGAATGAATCAGTCCCGAAAGAGGTAAACAGGAAAATGAAATAGCAGCGCGCGCAATTAAACAAGCTCGTTTGTCACCAGCTTTCAGGAAGCCGGTGCCAATTGGCCACGGCTGAAATCAAGATAAAACGGGAACTCCCGTCGCAGGCGTCCAGCGAAACCGGCAATAATCCGCGAGAGGCGATCGATTGAATCGGTGACGATAAAAGATAACCTCCGCCCCTCTGGTATCGAGGGTGGACGAGACGGAGCCCACCCCCTCCTTTGTCCGATAATGATTGCCTGAAAACGCGTTCCAGCAACAGCACGCCCAAGGAAGCGCATAAATCCAACTTATTCCTCCGCCTTCAAAGGGTCCGTAATCTCGTTTCGACATCGGAACACGCTCCTCCACTGTTGCGCACGGCAGATGCGAGCTTTTCCAGATGCTGTTACGTACAACGCCCCCTCTCCTGGCTCCTCTCTCTTCTACCGAGAGATATCGCTGGCCAGAGCAACGAAAATAATGGGATTAATTCGTTAAGCAAACGCGATGACGACACCGGTTCCTTAGCCGCGTGTGCACCGGAAATATCGTATGTTTTATGCCCTCTGTGCGGAGGCTATTTAGTCCAGCGACTAAGTAGAAATCCAGATGAACGGTGAAAAAGAGGGATTAGAAACTTTTTTATTAAAAATGTGGTGGTGGATGCTGGGTTGTTAGATTAGTCTGAGGACGAGACAGAAGACGCTGTAAAGGCATACGCTGCTGTACAATACCAGAACCTTCACGAAGGACTCCTGAGGCAGCGAATACTAAAATATTAGGTGTGGTAGATGGCAGAGGTATACCTACCACAGAAAGTTGGAGCGGTTTTTCCCGAACCGTCACTCCGGCACTTGGTGTCCAGATGTTTCCTTCCTTTTTATTGCCTTTGCGCATCGGGGGGCTAGGAAGACTCGGGGTGCACCAATTAGTACGAGGTGCGAGAGAAATTACGGAAAAAGCAATCGGTGTTGGTAAATTAAAGGGCGTCTAATTTCTGGAAGACAACGCGAGACTACATACAGCAAAGACCATGCTGGAAATAATTTTGGAACTTGTTTGGGAAACTTTAATTCATGCTCCATATTTCTTAGACCTTCATCGTTCGATTACACTAGTTTACACTGAAAATGTACATTTGATGAGAGGTGACTTTTCTTATGGATTTTCTCCCGCTGAATTCGAAAATCAAGGTTAAAATTTTTTTTATGGAACAGTTTTTAAGATATTGTGATTTTTTCAATTTTTATACATCTTTTCACTTTAAAAACCATATCTGGAGCTAGATGTGCCCGATTTGGTCGTTCTTGGTACCGAATGAAAGACATTGAAATGATGAACAAATATGTATAATGTGATCTTTAATTGGTTAAGCGGTTCAAAAGATATTGATGAAAATAGTCCACATTTTGATTGTAAAAAAACATACGAAAGAACCCAACTTTATTATTTAGAATATGTTAGAAATATAGTTTTGGCTCTTGGTCTGTCTTCGTTTGGTTTTGTAGTTGTGTTGTTTTATTCAAAACGAAATGTCAGTTTTCGTTGTAGCAGTGGCATCAATGTGAGAACGAAAAAAACCGTTGCCGGCATGCCCACTTGTCAAAATGTGGGATTTGGATTTATTCACTCAATCGCTAATAACTTTGTCATTTCTCGGTCGATTTACTTCTGGTTGGTGTTATTTTTTGCGTAAAAGTATCAGGTTTACGTATATGAAGAGAAACCGGACGTATTTTATCGGTTTCTATTTTTCCGTGGCCACAGAATAAGCTCAAAACTTTAATTTTTTTTAAAATGTGGACTATTTTCATCAATATCTTTTGAACCGCTTAACCAATTAAAGATCACATTATACATATTTGTTCATCATTTCAATGTCTTTCATTTGGTACCAAGAACGACCAAATCGGGCACATCTAGTTCCAGATATGGTTTTTAAAGTGAAAAGATGTATAAAAATTGAAAAAATCACAATATCTTAAAAACTGTTCCATAAAAAACTTTTAACCTTGATTTTCGAATTCAGCGGGAGAAAATCCATAAGAAAAGTCACCTCTCATCAAATGTACATGAAATTTATTTAATTTTGTAAACTAGTGTTATTACTTACTGCTTGTTCATGCAGAATTATTTAACAAAAACTCATTTACAAAAGAAAGCAATGTTTATAGAAACTGGTTTTGGAATGGTTAAGCTACGGAACCCGCATGAACTTTCTGAGACACCTAAACCTCTACAATAATCAGAAAATATTTAGCAATAATTCCGCGTGCCCAACACAGAATACACCCTCGCCGACGCTACTCGGCGCTTCTGATTACGATCCACAGCAGCTAACGAAGAAAGGGGCCACAGTTTCATCCGGTACGTGACGGATCAGCCGCCTTTCCCCACGCTGCTCTTTTCTCCGCAACGAGGAATTGGGAGCGTCGCGTTAACCTTCCAAAGCGAGCCGAACGGCCGTGACGGGCCTCGGTGTTCCACCCCGCGTGACGATGACTCGACTCTGGCTCTCACAATCGGCCCACGTCCCAAACAATAACGTCCGTACACCTGAACACGCCTGACTCCGTACTTTTTCTCTGCCCTGTCGACACGGATTATGATAATGCTCCTTTTCTCTATCCCCCTCCCCTCGCGCGGGCCACGAGGGTGGATTCCCCGGCACGAGACAGCCGAAAACAGGGGTGGCGGGCGCACCCGGTGAGTCATGCTTTCATCCCCCACGCGGAGGAGGGGCGGTCTGGGTTAGGTCTGGCGCGGTGACTGGTCGCCAACATCCCCCTGCAACCTCATGCGAACCCTCCTCGCGATTGAAATTATATTTCCCTCCATCTCCGGGCGTCCACGTCACTGCTCGAGGCAACGCGAGATGCCTTCGAGGGCTCGTCTTCCTGGAAATCGTTTTTCGCCGCCCAAGCTGTATGCGGGCTTTAATTGCGCGGGGTGACCGAACTGCGGTAGGTCCAGCCCTTGGAACGTGCTGCCTCTTTGGGATCGATATGAGGGATGGCTTGTAAGGAACTTACCGAGGGGGAAGAAGGGTTTTCTGAAGAAAATACGGATCAAGAAGTGTGTGGGACTATGCACATACGTGATAGTTAAGTGGGAGATACTTTGCTTTGGACTATCTTCAGCGCTGGAAATATTTATTGCATCATTCGAAGATTTATCGTGTGTCCACTTTCTCTTCATTTAGTATATAGTAATATTCGGAAAATATTTTTGCGCGGTATATTGGTTAAAATAAATTGGATACCAGCTTAGTTTATCAATCATGTAGTTATGAAGATTGTTTTACAGGATGTTTAGATGTTTATGTTGGTGAAAGTGATGTTTCTAAATCGCGTGTAGCTTCGATATTAGAATTGTCTTACGACTTTGTTTCTTCGATAGAAATAGAAAAGTGTAAATAATTTGCTATAATGATTTCAACAACTCTCTCCGGCACAAAGGTGTTAAGAAAGTCATGCATTCCAGAGTACAGCTATCTATTAGATGCTAGAAAAGTCCTGAAGCACTGTGATTAATGTCTCATTAGCGTTATAGAGAACCTTACTGACACGGGGCTTCCCTAACTGTATAATTTGTCTGTCAATCAATCCCATGGATTCCAAAAGTCTTTACATAATCTAGAATTAAATCCATTTACACTTCAAAGCTCTCATCTCAGCTTCACGTTTCTGTATTGAGAACACGAAGTGTCGATGGTGTCAGGGGGTGCATATTTTTGATTAGTAACGTACATTAATGACTAATGCAATGCACCCTGTTCCCCGTTAGAGATACTATTTATACCATTTTAAAAGTGAAGCAAGCGTACCGTTACTAGACACTAATTTAATAAACATTAATTCCACAATAATTATCTCCATTCATGAAGCAATAACACAAATTCTCTTTGTCCCAAAAATATGTTCCTTGACACCCACCACGCTACTCGATCCCCAACCTGTTTCCCATTCTCCCCACAAAATTCCCAATAAAAAACCTCCACCCAACAAGCATCCTATATGCACCCACCCATGGTTCGTCGTCCAAGAGCTTTCCAATTTCGTGCAGCGTCGCAGGGCACCGTGAAGGAAGGGAGACACCAGGGGATAGCAGGTAATCACGCGACACAGGATGATTTACTCGGACGTGTTCCACGTCGAGGAGGGCACGATTCATAAATTATACTAATTCTGTGGCCGATCGCTCGCGATCGACGAGGTAAAAAGCAGCGCAGCCTATAAATCTCGGCCGTGATGTGCAGAGCGGACGCGAAGCCGAGCAGAACAGCTCGCGAGTAGAAGCATCCCTACCAAAACCGTTGGCTTCTCTCTGGAGAAGCCGAGGAGGATCGATAGGTCGTCTCCGCTTCTCGGAACGGCCTGGTCGATTTTGACTAACAAATTTCGGGGCAAGTTTAGGTGGCCCTCGGCCAGAGCAGCTGGCGCTGAATCATCCATGGCCCCGGGTGTCTCCAAAGCCCATGGCGTTGCCAAGGTTTCGGAGCATGCTTCCACCGACTTATCGCGTCCCCTTATCGGAGTCGACTTAGGAAAAAAAGCCCCGTGACACTGAACAGAGACTGCACGGAGGCTCACGTGACTTCCGTCGTAGCTACTACGTTGGCGTGATAACTACCAGTCTGCCGTTGATCCACTTCGATTCATCTGACCGGGCGAATGGAGGCACACGCGCAGCGAACACGAAACAGATAACGAAATGGACTACCATTTCTAATTAACTTGATCTATGACACGATTTTTTAACGCAATTTGCGGGAGGGTGTTGAAATAGGGTAGGTCGATGAGACATTGCTACTTTTGTGGTGACTCAGACCTTGGGTGCCAGAGTCTCCTACCTTCTATTTTACTTTTAAAATATATGCACACCGGCTCATTCAAGTGTCTCTCATTATGCATGAATGTCATTCGTTTGGTACACTTTTCTAGAATATTTCGTGAATGTGGTTTGGAACAAAAACCACGTCAGACTCTTGCGTAGACCATACTCACGAAATATTCTAGAAGATTTTCTGCTACAGATGTTAGCCATGTGAAGTGGATTAGAATCCCCAAAAAATCGGTGACTTTCGATCACGCAAGATTAACTGGTTAAGTGAGTAAAGAGGAGATCTAGCCCTAGCGTTCGTTGACGTTTAGGAATTTAATCTATTACGAAGTTCCTATGATGCTATTTCTGTGCAACATTCCAGGAAGCAGGAAGTGGCAGTGAAATATTGAATCACGGACAGTCGTTTTGACACTCGTGTATTATCGAAATAAGCTCGAAATTTGATATTCTGCATCTCAGGTAGAGTTAACTCGAATTCCAGGAATTGCAAGACCCGCACCTCTCACGCGAACCTCGAATCTCCTTTACCCTCGCGTTTCCCCTACGCCCATAGGCCGTTTCAACCCGGTACAATCAAGCGATCGACCATTTAGGCGCGTTAAATGTTTACATCGCGACGATGCATTAGGCCCACGGTGCAACGGCAGGCTGTTCCATCGAGCCCGGGGGCTTCAGGGCCGTAATTCAAGCAGCCACTTCAGAGGCAAGAACGGCCGCGACAATGGCCGTAACTGTAGATTCGAGGTAACTTTACACTCGAGTCCATTTTCTCTTTGCCCACTTGAGCCCGCCGCTGCAACGCTCGCGCCCCGTAGACCCGTGAAGGGACAGGGAAAGGAGTGAAGGGGTTGCTGCGACACGTGTTCGAATTTCCCTTAACGGCCATGGCACGCTCTGACCCGACCCCTACTTGCACACGGTAATTACCACCGGGCGAAGGTAACTCGAGATCCTGCTCCGTGGATCCAACGACTTCCAGACGCTTTCGCGGAAATTCCATCGAATGGTATCGCGAAATTCGATGAAACGGTGCGCTGCGCTTTAATCGCGAAGTCACCGAGCATCGTTGCTGAATTCTACAAATAAATGTTAGGTACTTACTTGAAGTAATTAAGGGAGAAATATGGAGTCTAGCTTTTACCAAGGAGAGTAATGGACACGTTCACTATTTAAGAAAATCAGCAGAGCTTGATTTCTATTTGAATTTTCCATGGCGTCGAAATTCGCCTCGAAAAACCTAGGACAGAATAAATTCGCGTCCCCTCGTCTCCAACGAACTTACTCCCCTTTTTTTAAAGAAACCTCAGTACTCCACAGAATTATCGCAGAATTTCGAGATTAATCTCTCAAGCGCGCTCGTAAAACCTGAGGCCCCATTTCCCAGTTTCAGCGCCGAAATCACAGCGCTCGAGGTACACACCGCCGGAAGGAAGCGTGGTAATAACTTCTTACTTCGCGGAGCGTCGTAAAGATTAAAAAGAGGGTTGGCCGAGGGTGGGAGGAGGTCAAGGCGAGATAAAGCGAAATTGATGAGAGACCTAAATCCTCGCCACGGTGAATCTCGCGTCTGCCTCGCGGCCGCGAGGAAAGGGGTTTGCTGAATTGCGTGCCACGACGCAACATCGAGCATCGTTAATTTGAATTATTATCGCGGCTGGCGGCAATTATTACGGCGGAAACGCGCGCGCGAGTGCCGCGATGGGGAATCGCGGGGAATAGTAACCGCGGGCAGGGAAGCGCGCGTTACCGATGCACGCCACGGGGCGAGAATCGAAAATCGGCCTCTCTTTATCTGTAAAAGAGCGCGCATGACTCGAGGCGCGCGGGAAACCAGTACTACCTGATAAGAAAATGAGCGATTCTCTTAAGTGGGGCGAGAGGAACGAGTCCGCGCGAACATCGAGGCGCACTTTCCAAACGTCCCCCCGCGCGTGCAATCAACCGGGGAGGATCTCGCATTAACAACGGGGCACCGCTGTGCTCGCGATTACGAAATCGTCCGCGGACCGGTTTTTAGGTTCAACTAATCGGTCCATCGGGCTGGAGAAAGTTGTTGATTGGGGAATGAATGGACGTGATTGAAAATAAGCTTCTGCGTTTTTGTGATAACATTGTGGGTTAGAGTGTGATCGTTTGAAATGATCGAGACACTGTTGTATGTATGAGTTGTTGTTGAAAGCGAGTTTAAATAAGGATTCTGGAATTAGAACAGTGAGATAACTAACGTTTCAACTTCTCTAGTGCTAAATATGTTGATATTCACAATCAGTAATCTTGTTGTTATGTTAAATACAGTATCTAGTTCATTCTCCTAAATTATCTAGAAGCTTATTTTCTTAAAACGTACTGTACCAACTCCATCACTGTTAGCTTCCCATGTGGAGCAAGCAGAATGACACACAAGTGGGTATTATAAACATAAATATCATTCCAGCTACCAGTATAACACATTATCATGAAAATTTATATGAATACTCGTAATAATCTACGAGTTAATAATAGCTCTGTAACCTCTACACAGTAATATACTCCTAAAAGGGGGAGCTCACCACCTGGACGTTCATTTTATATGTATACGAAAGTGGTTTTAAAATATCGATAACTCCCCTGACATTAACCACTAATTAACTTTACCAATTCAACGAAACACGATTCACCATTGATGACTAATACCCGAGAAGCTTAAACAGTCTCCTTCACTCTAAGCCCAGTTTCATCCAAAAGGAAAGCTCCTCCAGATTAGAACCTACCCTCGCGTCCAAAGTGTCTCGAAACTGGAGCAGACCCCGGTACACACAAGTTTAATCACGCAACCCTCTCGCATAATACAGAGCGCTAACTTCAGTTTCCTTGGGCCACGTACACGTTCCATATAAGCCTGCCTATCAACCAATCTCCGCTTGAGGAACTTACCTACGCCTCGGACCCATCCCACAAAAACGAACATCTCAAAAACGCGCCACAGATATATATACATACTTGCGACAATAGTCATACAAATCACGTACCATGCCTTCATCAATCGACGCGTCCTCCTCGAAGTAGCACTCGTCAGGCTCATCCGGTGTCAGAGCGGTAGGAGTTTCCGGTGACTCCTCCTTGACGTCCTGCCTCCTCATCCAGTCCATCTTCAACTCCCTTGTACCCTGAGGCAGCTTAGCTAGATGATACGTGGCGTGTATCCCCTTCGCGGCAACGAATCACATGTCTCGCGTTCGATCACAAACGAACAACGAAGACCTCGGACTGGATCCAGTGGGGGGTGGTAGAGGGGAGCTTCACGATAATACACAACGGGGTGGAGGGAGAAGCTGACTGGCTAACCTCCCTTATCGTTTATCGCGAGGCTCGCCGACTACGCGGAAGCCGCTTCGCCGCGGCTGACATTTGCCAAATGTCAGACCCTCTGTCCGAGGTTGTGAGCCGCGCGATATCCCGCTAACGAGACGACGGGTTTCTCGCGAGATCGAAGCGTCGATACTGCGCGCGACTAGCGGCGCCCGGACCCACGTGCCGGCACCGCGAGCGCGAGAAACGAGGGACGACGGTTTAACGCACTATGTACTCACTAGTGAAATATCGAGGCGAGTTTTCGAGGGTGCAAGCGTCCACTGCCCCGCTCTCACGCGCGTCGCCACGACGGTATAGAGCGTGAGGATGATCCGCCCTGGTGCTCACTGCCGTTGCTCTTCGACACGGTCCACTACGGTCGAGGGTGAAACGCTCACGCGCGACCACGCTTTCGGTATCCAAGAGAGGAGCCGCGTCGTCGAGAGCGCACCGGCGAGAGATGATCGCGAGAGACGGACGCGCGCGCAGTCTCGCATGTGCACACGAGCGTGCCACGGCGGCGGTGCAGCTGCAACTGTGTGTGCAGTTGCCGGGAACGCTGGAGGTGGTATGGAGGTGGCTCGCCGGGCGCGCTCCGTCTCGTCGCTCTGCTCGCTCCCCACCCTGTTTCTCTCTCTCGCCACCACGCCGCGCGACTCCCCTCTTCTCTCTTGATTTTCGAGCGGTCGCCCCCTCTCTGTCGTTAGACCACGGGTTCTCCTCGGTCACTCTCGCCCCTTTCAGCCTGTGTCTTTCTCTTCGTTTTACTGTATCTCTGTTTTACTCGGTTGCTCTCACTGGCACGGGCGCTCTGTCCCTTTCCAGGGATTCGTCACTCGTTCCGTTCATCTTTCTCTCGTTTCGACCCCCTTCTCTGTCCAATTCCCCCCGCTCTTCCTGTATCCTTCGTCATTTTCATGTCTCGTCTCGTTCACTGTAGGAGTACTTCCTTTTTTAACAGGTTGGGTACGATTTCGCTCTGCGCGCGAAATTAATGCGCTGGTGTCTTCATTTTCAACTATAAACTACTTCCGTGCATCGATATCTGCTAGGATGAACTGCGGCTACTCGATTTTTTCTCCTCTCTGTAGGTAGATATGAGTAACTCTTCTGTATTAAATAAAGTCTATGATAATTTCTGTAACCACAATTTTGAGCCCGCGAAGAAGTTTGTGAATTTTGAACAGTGTCTATTTTACTACCGTGCTCAGTGCGCTACTAGCGCCACCACTTCTGCCCGAAAGCATCCTCACCGTGGGCCCTTGCGCCATCTTCGTCTGCCCTTTTGTTGCCCCCCGTGTTCGCTCTTCTTTGCCAACTCGCCCCTCTTCGTTCTCCTCCATCCTCCTGTCTCCCCTTCGTCCACCTCTTTATGTTTCGCACGACCTCCCCTCGCTTCTCTAACTTTCGACTCTATTTCTCCCATCTCCCTCGACTTCCTCCTTTCTTCCGCACGCCATTCTCTCGCGCGCTTCTGCTTGACCTCACTTCACCGTCCACCTCCGCAGCTTCCATCCTCCTTCGACCCCTCTGCAAAGCTGGCTCGGAAAACGGCAACTGCTTACCATGGACAGAGGCGAGGAGATAGAAAACCGCGCGAAAGAGATAGAGTGCGCGTAACGAGGGTGGCCAGGAATTACTCGGTCCCTTTCCTTGGTCCACGCCGTCTCTGTCTCTTCGGGAGCAGCATCCCTGCTTCCATCGTTCTCCCTTCCTCTCCCTTGTCCTTCATCCGCCCCCACCAGAAGCTCACCGTCTCTGTCCAACTACGCTTGATCCTCCCTTTCTCCGCAGTTCCATGACCCCTTCCCTTTTGCACGGAGTCACCACGAGTTCAGGGACGATCCGTTTTCAGCCGAGACCCTGGGATCTAACGCCCGGAGGGATCCCAGAATAGCGGCTTTCTTCCCGTGTCGGGGATTTCGTCTCCTTTTACGTTTATGGACAGGGTCCAATACAGGGACACGTCGTTCCAGACAAATCGCCGATAAGTCAGAGCGCGGAAAAAAATCTCGCCAGCCGATAAAGACGGATATTTATGGGGGTAGAGGAGTAACACCGCTTTTGTGTTCTGAACGCTAGTGGATGTCGGCAATTGATGTTATATAGTAGCTTTAACTGCTTGTAGCCACTTGATGCATGATAAATTATCTCGCTTGTCTCATATAACAATCCCAGGTGTATTTGAAACAGTTTGGAGCTTGAGGTAAAGCTGGAAAGGAACGGAGGGTAGGTACAGTTGGCACAGGTTTGGAAAATCGATAATTCAGACCTGCCCGTAAATTCGTGAATTATTACTTAAGTCCCGTCCCCGTAAATTACGCGTCGTTGAATCGCAATGAGCCGCGACTACATCCCTGAGAACTTGGTCCCATGGAGGAAGAAAGAGGGACGGCGAAAATTGCAAGTGTGCCACCATGAGAGCGACGAGGAGAACGGACCCGATTCTAGGGCATTGGATGCTTAGAGGCGATGCACCTACCTTGCAAGCAGTTGGGAATAATTCGCTGGGAGAGGAAGAATGACTAATAGAAGAGAAATGAAGGTGGAAATGCGGAGAGTAACGAGGTACCATCGTTCAACAAAATGAAACTGTATATCGCAGTCTATGTTGTATGGATTAAGAAGATTACCCAGAATGCACCACTGAGCCTGAGTATGTAAATGTATGAATTTTGGAGTATCACATGGCTATCAACGCATTTGGACGAGGCAATTATCAGGAAATAAATCACATGTATATTAATCCTTTACAAAATCCAATAAATCAGATTAAAGTATCATAATATAACTTCCCACCTCTGCTTCTACGTACATACTATAAATTAATTACTCTGCTCTTTTAATCAAATTCCTATCAAATCTGGCTGTCATAACTCCTCAAACGACTTTTCCATCAGAGATCTTTAATTACTAAAAATCTATTAGCCTAAAAATAATGGGAAATATAGCACCTACAGTGAATCATATCAATTTTCCTCAAACTTAAAATAGACCATCATCAAAACTTAATCTCCTTAAACTTAATCATTTCAATATTCCACTACGTTTCCCTCAAAAGGAAGAAAAGTATCATCTCTCGCAAAGATTAATAAACAATTTGAAGATCGTTAACCGCTCCAACATGAAGCATGGAGTCAGAAATTGCTGTCCCACAATTCTCGGCGCACAGCGCCACTAGTGGGCACGTCACTGGCGGGAACCACGAGAGAAAGGGATACAGACCGCGGGGGAGGGACACGTGATGCTGGGACGTGTGTTAGTCACGGGTTGCCCATGGCAACCCACGCGGCTAATGTACGCGGGTACGAGTCCGCTCGTTCAGGGCAACGTCGTCTATACGTACGTGCATACGTGAGAGAGCGTACGTAACGTGACGTAGGTTGTACTCTACGCGTACTACTACTACGCACGCGTCGCCGCCGTCTGCACAATGGGAAACGGGAGGTCAGGTTCGTGTGCGTCCACACACGTGGCCGAGTTAATTGATTTCGCCTCCGCTCGTTGCCACGATGTTGCCATTCGATCGGGCCGCGGTGCAACGAAACCGCGTTATCGTCCTCCACATTGGCGGCACGGGAATATCTTTGGGGCGGAATGCGCGAGTCGATACCACCGGTGCATGAAACAGCGTAATATCGGGTCCGACTATTGGGGGTGGGAGTCCATCCATTCGTTTGTCTCTTTTGTCGTGTTCTTTGATCGCGATGGGGAGATTCTGATTGGGATGGGTATGATTTATCATTATTTAGAAGAACGTGCCGCTAGGAGCCGCGGAATAGGTATTCCGAGTTGCAGTGGCGTACTCAGGATTTAATCTGGGGAGAGCCGAGTTGAAGGACTAATATTTTTAATGCAAATTCAATCAAATTCATTAGGTGATTTTGAAAATTTATTTAAAGAATAAAATCCAGTTTTCATTTATTTTTACAAAGCTCAGTGGCGCACTGAAAACTAGAATTTATTCTTTAAATAAATTTTTATAATCACCTAATTAAATAAATTTTCCTTAAAAATATTTTTGTGCGTTTAACTCGACTCCCTCCAAAATTGAATGATCAAATTTGGGTCATTTCAAGTTTAGTAAGTTTGAATGAAAAAGTGAGGTGCAGTTGTGTGTCCATGTGAAAGCTTCGTCAGGTGTTGAGAATACTTTTCCATGGTTACAGGTTTGATTTGCATTGCTAGCTTTGTTGCGCTAGACTATAGCGCGCGAAGAATTCGGCTAAGGGTTACGAGGAGGATGCAGTCGCGCCGGTCGGCTGTATCCAGGCGCAATCACGCCGGTGTGCACCAATTAAGAGCGCTCCGTGGCGTAATCTGGGATACCCCGGTTGCATGCAAATGCATTATACGGCCGCGCACTCCTGTCGTGCGCTGGACACGAGCGATCGTTATCGCTTGATTATCAGTCGCTCGTAATAGCGGTTTTCTAAGATCCGCGTCAGGAAGAGAATCCTGGATAATTTATCCCGCGGCTGTCGGTTCGAGGCAACCGGTTAACACGCTACCGATTACGTAACGCGCTTATCAGTGGTATAACTCGGCGAACTTCGAGGAAATGGCTTCATCTCTTGCGCCCCAATATTTGCATGTATTCCTGGAATGTCGCGGCAGGATATTTTAAGCTTGAAGTTACTCGAGGTGAGGAGTCTCCTATTGAATACATATACTTACTTCTCTCTTCTCTCTGGAATTATGATAAAAGTAAAGATCGTTAAAGGAAAGTGACTTTTATCTAATATGTAGCAGATTAAATTAAAATTCAAGTACCATCAAGTCCTATCATTTACACTTTAAGTGGAACAATGTTCTGAAAAATGTCCCTCCATGTCAACACTTAACGAATATTAACCCTTCGTGGTCACACCTTCTTATAATCACACATTGGTCACACAGGGTTCACTGTACCCCAGCGTCATTTTTTGAGTTACCATTTTCGTATTTATGAATTTTTTAACTTTTTAGTGATAATTGTACATTCGTAATACTTATACAGTCATGGTCTAATAGTCTTTTTCTAGAAACATAAATTTTGATATGATAAAATTTGTAGTTGAAAATGAGCGATTTCCCATGGTTGTGGGAAAAACCGATTTTTTAAAATTTTTTTTATTATTTTTTTGCGATAAATCTCCTTTGGAAGACGTAAAGGTGCGACATTTCAAATCGAAAATTGCTCTTGGGGTACAATACACCCCGTGTGACTACGAAGGGTTAACGCCCCAATATACACAGAACGCAACAGCCAAATTACAACGCGACTCAAAGTGTCAAGACGCCTATACATCAATGACTATGGAGAATAACTTGACATCAGCTTCAGTATCTGCACTATTTATAGTTCCTCCCTGACAACTCTATATCCTCCAAGTAATTAAAAATCCCATCTTCCTCAGTGTCGTACACGGTGGCCGCGAGCTATTAAAAGAAACGCCTGGATTGTGCATGAAATCGAAGCAGGCCACGGGACGGCGTGCAGCGAAGCGTTCCCGTGGCATTACGCTCCGTGCCGTGCGGTTCGCGCGTCGATACGCGTAAGTCATGATTGCCGGTGTTCACGGAACGTCATGCTGCCCATTAAGCCCCACCAACGCGTGTCGAGGCGAGTTGAATGCACCTAGAGCGCAGCCACGGCCTCGCGTCTCTCCCAGCGAGCCGCACTCCCGAGACGCGTGGGAGTGTACAAGAAATTCGTGGCCCCGAACCTCGATAGCCGCGAGTGGAAACAATGTGTCGAAATCACCTCCGGAGCATTCTCACGGGACCCCCGTCCTCTGTTCTTGAGCAGAACGGTTCACGCGAACCATACGGTGTAACACTTCTCCAACGCTAATGCGCTTCCTAGGTTCTCGCTTTCGATACAACGATACCGCTTGCCACGGTCCACGATGCGATCTAATGCGTTCCGCGATAGCGATAACGGCGCGGAAAAGTGAGGGAACCATGGAAAAGTGGGACTGATCGAGGGATTCATCGAGGGGAGATCACGACCCGGGCGGAAGGTTCTTAGATAGGAGGTGTACAGTTTGCTGAGGTGTTTTGAAATAGTAAATGTATATGGAATACATGAAGAGAGATTTATCAGAAGCCACTATTTGGGTGCTTAATGGAAAATTTTATAGATCAACTGTTTTCGATAAAGATAGTCCGTTTCAAAATAGACTCTGTTATATTTGAAGGTATTTACCTATCTAAATGTGGCTACACATGGCTGACAGTTGTAGCGTTTAGTATCAAAGTTCTGTGATAAAGAATCTTTCAAAAAGAGGTTAGTGGGTTTGACGCTAATTAAATTGAGTGTAAAATATATAATAAAGGACCATTTTCCATGGATCATCATTAGACCCCAATGTCACGTGTTACGATTTTATAATTCATGTTTCGTCTGGACCATGTAATTCTCTCCTCCTCGGCGAAGATTAAATAAGTCACTTGAGACTCGCCTTTCTTAAAAGCTGTGACAATGGAAAGAAGAATTACATTGTTTCGGTGACATAACGCTCGCAAATCTTGCGGACTCGTCTCCTCTGTGCCCACCGTGGGCAACACAAAAGTGGGTCGTTAATTTTTAACACCGTCGCGGGGAACCATGCGACTGCTCCGCCGACGAAAACAACCTGGCCAGAGACTTTCCTGTACCTTTGAAGTCGTCCGCTGATGCAAGAGCCAAGAGTTCATCTCGGGAAGATTTACATCTCCTCGCGAGCAGAAAGAGGAAAGGTACAAGAGGGGGATGGGGCACAGAAATAAACGCCGCACGAACTAACCGGGGCCAAAAGGGTCCCTGGGAAGCAGAGACGATCCCACGACAGGACCTTAGCGTCCTTTCAGGATTCCATCGTACCGCTCGCGAGAAAAACGAGGCTCGTGTGCAGCGAACGTTCGCCAAGTGGTCCGCACGAATTTTGGAGTGGTCCAAATTATTACACACTCGCGAGCTTCTAAATTAAAAAATACTGTCATAGACACCTAAAAACTTGTGACGCATAATCAAATCCCTTTTTCTAAATTTGAGAATATATTGGAGTCCAATCAAGTGTATTTGAAAATAACTTCGTGTAGATCCCTTTCATCCCCCTCAAATCCTTAGCAAATACAAAAATACAACCCCGCCCCCCAACAGGTGAAACTCAAATTTCCAAAGAATGCACTTGCATATCTTTGAAGTATGTAGTTGCAACAAAGATTTCACCAACATTGTTCAAATAAGAAACACACATTGCTTGACAATTAATGAGCCAGTCCAGCAGTATATCGTCCGTAATTGACACGTCTCATACTCCTGGAAGAAGTGATCCCCAGCATGCAACGCTCCGGAGGCAGTAGCAACGAAATTACACAGACTTTCTCCCAAGAATGGTATGCAGAGTGTGGTTCGTAACGTTCCCCGGAGGTCCGCGTTTAGAGGCAGTTTAACGAGATATCGACCCATGAATTCGATAGTTTACTGCGGCTGGGAATCCTGCGGCAACGCGGATCGAGGGCTCGCCGGCGTTGTCGCGGGGATTAAATCGAGTACAGCCGACGGCCACGCCCAGTGAAATGCGCATGTGGGCTCGATTTGACCTCTCCTAGAGTCGTCATATTCCTTCGTAAACCCTTTATGCAGCCGTGAAAACGGGGCAGCGCCATTGTTTCCGCGACCGAGTTTCCTTGTTATCCCTGGAAACACTTGCGAATGCTCTCGAGCACTCGTAATGTTTCCACTAACAAGGAAGTGCACCCAACTGTTACACAACGATTTCGATAAAACGCAGCGTGCAATAAAGTCCTTAAAGATATTAGACACACGCATTTATCTTAGCGGTGGAAATTCACGTTTAGAGGGTGAAACTACCCCTCAATGCTGGGGGTTGGAAAATAATTCAGTACAGCAACTCGAAAATGCTTTGAGAACTTTTACGTTCAGGTGGTCCACATTGTGTATGTATAATAATGCGTTGGATGCATTGAGAGTGTGGGTTAAAATTTGATGAGGAAATTCAATTGAAAGTTGTGTATTTTTAAATACCCTGTATGTGGACGAAATAATGAAATGGGGACGAAATTGATTGCAATAGGTACTCGTTAATCATGGAAGTGATTGAAAATTCGAAGAGTGTATATTTGCATGACGTAGGAACTGTGTACTACATATGTATTTAGATGGAACTCGAAACATTCCTGATTACAGTCAAGCTCACTGCTACTGTGACTAAATTACGGCTTCTTTCTTACGCATGGCTACGTTTCTGGACTCTGGAAACGACATTGCTCCGAACACGATTTTCCCTGTGAAATTTGGAGTACGTAGTGTGATCTATGAGTTTGATACGTTACTGTAAGCTCTGTGGATTAATTATACACAAAATTTGAGTCGAATAGCACGAAAATCTTGCACCCCTCTGTAGGTGGAGTTAATATTTCCACCCTTATTATAGGAAAAGAAGTATAATCTACTGTGTTTATAGCAATCAATGGGAAACAATGAATGGATACGTGTCTCGTATAATATTTTGTAAAAAAAAGGAATTAATTCCACTGCTTTAGCATACAAAAACTCATGTTCAATGACGGAAAACACAAGCAAAAGTGTTGTCTTTGGAGATTCTGCTCTGCTTCCGGAAAAAGGAATGTTTCTGGAAACTAGGCGATGCCAATAGTCGGTGGAATTCCTTTCGACGAGTCAGCGGAGCGGCATCAACTCTAATTAGCGGTAATTAAGAAGATGTTCCGCGGACGGCGCCACAAATTGAAACCGGCGTATAACCAATCTAGACGAGACTATGCGAGGTAAGGGAGCGTCGAGTGAGCTAAGTCAAACGAATAGCCGACATCCAGCAATGGAATCGCAGGCTAGATGTCATGGGCCGATAAAACTTTTTGCATCGTACATAAATAGAAGGCCTGTTTTGAAACCCTTGCACCAATAACTTTCAATCGTAGAAATAGAAAGTATTTTAAATGCCAATGCGACAATTGTAGTATTCATATAGGGCAGAGTTGGGCATTAATAAATAAAAAAATTAGTTAAATAACGAATCAAATAAAAGTTACGTTCACTTTAGATTATTTGACGAATAAAGTTAATTTTTTCATTCGACGATAACTTTTTTAACTCGTTTAATTCGTTATTCAAAAATATTTAAATAAAATTTTTGCCCATCTCTAATATAGAGTATATAGCAGAAAATATTCAATTTAAAAAGGAAGTGAACATAGTAATAAAGAACAGCTTATAGAAGAAGACGCTAAGAAGATTTCATTTTATCTCAGTTTCTTTTTTAATCAAGCATTATAGATTCTCCTGCACAGGGTAATAGCTGCTTCTAAGTTTCCTCATCATCTCCATCGATTTTTAATAAAATCCAATTCTCCAATACTCCAGACTATTCAAAATCTTTCAACCTCCTTCCATCCCTCCCTTCAGAGTCCACTTCCTCTCTGAGTATCGCGAAATCCGATGCGATTTGCAACGTTCCTTAATCTCTAATAACCTCCTGATTTCGTGAAAAGGAGACCACGAAAGTCGTTAATTCTTTCGCAAAATTGCAAGATGTTGGCCAGTGCAACTTCCATGACGCAAAGGTACGCGAAATTGTGGCTCGTTAAACACGACGGGCCAGCGGAAGTGTTCGTATTTTTTCGTGCTATCAGACATGCTCGAGAGGGTAATGGGGGTAGGCGATTCCGGAGATTCAATTGCGCAAGCCTCGCAAGCGCGACGAATTGACCCGCGGAATCGCGTTATCGGTCGAAGGAAGAATAGAGTTAACTGGTTTAACGACGTCGTGATAGCGAAATATAGGACGACGTAACGATGGAAGTTCGTCGAACTTCGCCCGCTGGCACGCTCGCGCGCGCTAACAGAACGCTTGGCATAACTGCTGGATCGTGTGTCGATTGCGCAATTTTCAAGGGAATGCCGCGCGCGGCTCCAGCGAGACGCTCACAGAAGGTTACCGGAAGAAAGCGAAAAGAAACGTGTTCAGGGCTGTCGTGCGAGTACAGAGGAAATTTCGTCCGAGGAAGCTACTCGTTAGATGAGAACACTCGGAGGAAAAGAAGTTAAGTGGGATGGGACGAAATGGCTTCTGGTGTGTCGAATACGTTAACGTGTTCACAATTCTGTGAAATTTGGTCGGATGTGTGCGAAGGTAGTAATCACGTTTTGCGAAACTGTGAGAGGTGACGATAATAGATAAAGAAACTTAGGGAATGAGTTTGAACTTCGACACTTTTTTTTAATTTCTTTCGTGAAATTTTTTTGACTTTCGAGTAAGACATGAAGCCTTTCAAACTGGTACCAGTTAAGTTTGTGTTCGTATCCGTAAATAGTTGTAACCGTTTATGTTAAATAAATGAAATTAAATTAAACCTCACGACTAAAAATGTAAAAATGTTAGTAGTAATGTTTGCTTCCTTCACACTCATACAGTTATCAAACTTTCGCAAGGAGATCTGGAGTTAGCAGTTGACGGAGTCCCTTCGTTCTCCAGAAAGGTCCTAACAGGGCCCTAAGGCCTGCAGGAGGGCCCGAATCGGACCAGCACCATGCCGAGGAATGCGTCGAGATATTTCGCGAGAGTCGTGGGGGGGGGGTGGATTCCAGCGCGAGAGGACCAAGAAGAAGAGAAAGAAGACTGGAACGACTAAAAAAGACGAACAAAGGCCGGTAGAAAGGAGAGAAGAGAGCCAAAGCGTACACAAATTGCCGGCGGGATGAAACCGCGTGTTCCTCCCTTTCGGCGTCATCCTTGGAGGGGATGAAACCTCTGTCCCGAGATATCGAACCCGACCAAAGAATTCCGATTTCCTGGCGTTCAAGCTATACAGCAACCGTGCTGATCCAAGTCCAACTAGGTGTCGAAAACTCGCTCCCATTAGAATAGTGAAAGGCAACGGTGATTACTTGCCAGCGAAGGTCGTTGAAAACCTATCGCAGCAATTATAGAAATCGTGCTGAGGGCGTTTTTTCCCTGCACTCTACGTGAACAAGAGGAGAGAGGCGCAGAGAAACTTGTAATATTCACTACTGGATAATTGTGTGCACCAGAAGTCGTTGCATCCTTCTTATACAGTGATTCTGCCCAATAAAAATTGAGGGGTTTCATTATTATAGAGGATCGATTTTTTTCATTAAAAATGAAGGGGAGGCATTGATACAATAAAAAATAATAACAACCCCTTTGCAGATACAGATCCTGAGAATACACCCCCACATAATTATAGCTTCCAATCGAAATATTCAGTTTTCAAATTTAATGTGTAATAGAAACCGTTCAGATTAATACAATACCTCAGAGCCGCCCGCACAAAATCCTCCACCACCTTTCACTTTCTATTTTTACACCCACGGATAAGCTACTTTAGCGATCAATATCGCCTTACCAGCACACAACAGCAGATATTTGGCTACCAGAAGAGGAAAATGCCCCGAACGACTCGCGAAACCTTAACCACAGACAATACAGTTGCGCGGCGACAAAGACGCCCCCCAGCTGGTCCCACGGAAACCAGCTAAAGAATCCCTTGTGAAAAGACTCATCTTGTAAAGGAGCCCTTCAGTTGCAGCGTTAAAAGACTCATCTGACACGTCGCTCCACGTCATCTCTCCGCGGTTATTCTCTCTGGTAATTCTCTCAAGTGGACAAAAAAGCCTTACTCGTCTTCGCGCGCTTTCTCATTAGTCTAAAAACCCTGTCCCGGGTACGGCTACAGGGGGAGGGAGGGGGACGCACACCTTGCCCCCTGGCTGCACCGGGCCGCGAATTCTAGGCTGCAGACGAAAATCACCCGGGAGAATCCGCCGGGAAAAAGAGGTCGGGACGACAAAGGATTTCTAATGGACGCTGGCCAACCGAGGACGCCTTATAAGGCGAGCCCCTCTCGCCGAGGTGGCTCGCAACCTCCTTTTGCTTCTCTCACGGGTATCTCGTGGCGACTTCTGCGAGCAGCGCCTACAGGCGCCTCCGTGGCCGGATTTAGACCGAAAAAGAAGCACTGGGAGTTTCGGGAAGACAGCGACGCCGAGGACGGGGGTAGGGGCGTCGGGGGCCACGAGGCGATCGTGACTGAGGCCCCCTCTGATCCCCCGATCCGTGGATCGATACCGCGGAGCTAACTTCGTAGCTTGCCCCTGGAACGCGATCGTGTAACGAACGATTCACGGAGCTTCTCGGAAGACGAATTCCTGCGCGAGGCTTGCCCTTGTTATCCGCCGTTCTTTCCTCTTTTTGGGGCGTTCTGATGCGAGGCTAATAGGAGCACCTGGTAACTTCCTGTTCGAGGATTTTAGGGATGTGTATGTACTTTATTATTATATATTATTATTATATATATTTCAACGGGATAAACCCTTTGTTATAATAAGTACAAGTCATAGTTACACACGCATAGAACAAATAATTAGGAAGTACAAAGAAATGTAATTAAAGAAAAGAAAGTAAGGAAGTAAGCGCAAAAGAAACCATTAGTGATAGTGACAAAAAAAAGATATAAAAGAATCATAATAATAGAATAATAACGCAAGAAAACACAATATTAAAAGTTACGGGGAAAGGGATATACGAACAGCGATCAGAGCGGAGTGATTGAAGGAATTGTAGGAAAAACTTTCTGGAAAGCTCTTGGGTATACTAGCGCAGGTATTGCATTAAATCGGTAACTGCTATCTTTACTTCCATTCCCTTTCGCACAGTGAAACAAGAGAAATCAGTGACTGTGTAACGAGTCGATTGTGGAACAGTCGACGCCTGCGGACTCATCCACCTTCGTTCGGCCGGAAGCTAGCGGAAGGGTTAACAAAGGCCGCTGGAAAGGGGCTAGCCCCATGAATCGCGCGATTACGAGTTAACCGAGTTTCCAAATCGCTCGGAACGGTGGCCCCCCAGGTCTGGGCAGCCCTCTCAGCGCCGAAGCTGTCAAACGAATCGATGACACTTGGAGACCGCTTCATCCATACTCCCGGTGAACGCGTCCGCGCGCACAATGTCGTAAATTATGCAACGTACACGGGCAACAGGGCGCTATATCGTCGCGTGCATACATATGTAAACGGGCATGACGCATTCGCATTCATGTATGTAGATTCGAGACGGCCGGGGCTCGCTTTGAGAAGCAATCGACCGGCCGACGCGGGGCCCCTTATTGTCGGGACCGACGTGGACGCAAAGGAAAAATGGAGGTAAAACGGAGGTGGTGCCGCGGAGCTTCTTCGAATATCCTCGGACCGGTTCGTTTAGCGGGCAGCCGGGGATATTCGTTCCTAGAATCGATTAACTCCCCCTCGTCGCGAAACGCCTGCGAAATTAACCCTCCGCGGCCGGTGTTTCGCGCGCCAGCGAGGAGAAGATGGCGGAACGCCGCGTTATCATTCAACGTCGCTGGGAAAACGGCCCCTGTGGACGGAGCCAACTTGCCGGATGAAAATCAAGCATCTTTGTTGCCAGTTTCGTTACGTTCGTTTAATCATCCCGAGGGGCGCAGCTGTTGCATGGGCGTAAGCTATTTGTCCGTGTTCAACAGCTGGTTTTTTCAAACCGTGGAAACGGATGGCCCTCAACTTCGAATGATTAAGGCTTCTGCAATTTCCCTAGAGCGATAGCGTGCTCGTTTTGGGATTCGATTGTTGGGGAACGGTAGATATTTAAGCTTTCAGCGGTATATTATGTGATAGAGAAACTTTGCTTTGCTATTTTATAGAGTTCCTCTATTAAAACTGTGGATACTATTCTACGTCACCAGCACATACTCAGCTCAATCGCTATGTGATAGATGCATCTGCTCATCCCATTTATATATGCAATTAAGGGGGTAATTCTATTCTTTGGACTAAAAACATAGGAAAATTTGAAATTTTTTTATTTAAGAAACCAGCGATTCGATTCGTCTGAAATTTGGACCATGCTTTGATGCATCTTTGAGGAAGCTATAGTTTTTTTTTTATTAATTTTTAACCATAAATATAGTAGTTATACATGATCGACCATCACGCCGCGCAAAATTCGCCGGCCGTTGGTATGCATGATATTTATCTACCAGGTAATCTGAAACAGTGTTTTATTTTATACATACGTAGCTTGAAACTGATAAACCAGCAAGAAACAAAAGAATTTATTGACCAGTGTGGAGAGTTGTCAACCCGAAAGATTTGAATCTTTAATTTTTGCAATCCAATGTTGCGCCAATTTTCTTATGTAACAAAAGAAGTATAGAACTTAGCAGTATTCTGGTTCATCAAATTGAAGCTACATATGTACAAAGTAAAACGCCGTTTTATTTCTCTGTTCGGATAACCTGGAAGGTAAATACATGCATACTAGCGGGCGACGAGTTTCGCACGGCGTGATGCATAACTCCTATATCTATTATTAAAAACGAATAAAAAATAAACTGCAACTTCTTCAAGAATGCATAAAAACATGGTCCAAATTTCAAATACATCGAAATTCTATTTTTTTAATAAAAAATCCTAAATTTTGCCATGTTTTTAGCCCATAAAATAGGATTCCCCTTAATCTAAATCCCAATCATCCCCCATTTCAATCTGCATCCCGCATCACCCTTTGTTCAATCGTTCTCCACGTTTATTTCCAGTAAAAGTAAAGGATCGTAAAGCCTCGACCAATGCGCGCCATATTTCCTTTCTCAAGCTGCAAAACAAAGTCCTTCACGCGGACGCGCGCCTCGAGGTCGATTCTACCGCGATAGGAAACGTCGCGGTTCACGGAATCACGGCCACGTTCACAGCCTTACGATCGCGAGATCGAGATCAAATGTACATTTACGGCTTACCGTGTGCAGAAGATCTCTGAGGTGCGACGAGCGTACCGTCACCCTCGAGGACCTCGTCCTCCGGACCGTCACCAGACTGCCCTCCTTCCCAGACAGGATTCTCGGCATCGTGCTTGACCTGACCAGTCGATACTCGTCCCCTGGATACCTCCTCTTCTTCTTGAACGTGCCGCACAACATGTTTCTTCAACCCTCTTCTAGTTCCCACCCCAAGTGTCACTGGCCGGCGATCATCGATCGAGCTCTGTTCAAGTCACACCACCATATGTTGCAATCGTTGCTCCTCTACCTTCGCTTCGAAAAACGTGCAAGTGTCATCCAACATCCACAAACACGATCTGGAAGCTTCCTTTGCAATGTCCAGCGATAATCCACTCACAACTTAGGCAGATGTACCGCGAGATGCGGGACCATGCTCTACTACTTCCCCCTGGAGGAATGCGCAAACCTCATCCAACAACCACAAACGCGATCTAAACGATTTCTTTCGATCGTTGAACGATGAAGAAGACAGCTTCACCGCGTGAACGTCCCTTTAATCAGTAGCAAACGCACAGACTGATACGGTCCTGGGATTCCAGCGTTCCATCCGCGCGTCTACGTACGCACACAACCGGAAACCGAATATTTTTTTCTCGCCGCTACAGCAGCATGGCGCCGCGTAGAGATTCCTGCATCTATTTAACCGGCCCTCCCGCTCCTCTCCGCCCCCACTCGGTTAACCAACCCTTTTCTCGCCTCTTTTATTCCCCGATGCTCTCTTGGCGTTCTCCAAACCGTGCTCCCTCTACTTTCGTCATCTCCTCGCGTCCTCTTACTTCCCCCTGTATCGCCCGTTGCCGGCTCCACTCTGTCACGACACCCACGTACTAATTAAGAACCAACGGCGACGGCTCGTGCACTCGCGCCACGGAGGCCTGGAACGCGCGGGATCGGGGCGATCGAGGTGATCGACCGGTAAAAGGAACTGGTCGCGTCGATCTCTGGAGCGACCGTGACGACTCCTGCCTCGGCACGGTTCACGCGGAACGGATTCACGGTTTCGAAACAAATGCCCCTTTGTCGAGGTGAACGTCAAGCGGTTCAACTCTTGTTCCTTCGTGACTCGTCCTTCGACGATCTCCGTTTTCGATCCAGCTCCTTCGGCAGTAGGTCCACACTCTTTGTCAAACGAATCGATCGGCTTATTGATGATGTAGGTTCGATGGATTGCTGATGTTGTACGATGAGTCGATGGCAGTTGAGGGTGATGGAAAGATACTCGTTTTTTTGGATGGGACCAAGTGGTCCACGCGTTTATAGAGCTTGTTCAAGCGACGGCGGTTCACCTGTTGTGCAACCACCTTTCTCGGATCGGCCGATGGTTAATTAACGGAATCTCAGCCAGCTCGAGTCGCAGTGAGAGCCGAGAGTCGACTGAAGGCATAAGGCTCCGGTTGTGGTCGTCGAAGGAACCCCACCACGTTGATTTCAACAACACCCGGCACCCAGCCCGACCGGACGACCTGGTCGCGTGGCGCTCGGCACAGATACGCAGTGCTTCTCAAAATCCTCTCCCTTTTCGTACTTGGGCCCTGCTTTCGGGCCCTGGGCCGCACTTCGCCGTGCTTGGGTCCTTGCCTGGGGAGGGGGAATACTCAGGTGGTCGTAGAATAGGTGTTTCTTCCTTTCAACTGCGAGGCGAGAGTTTCATTTTGTAATTCAAGGTAGGTGGGGTTAAAAATATTATTGTCTAACACTTTGCATTTTTGAATTGCAATGGAGACAGATTTTTAGTTAGTTTGAGTTTCGTGTGGACTTGTATGAGATCTAAATGAGGAGGATATTTTTTAAAAGGTGTCTTATTATTATTTATAGTCTTTAAAATGTTTACAGCTTAAGGGAATTTATTTTTAATCGCCAAATACTGAGATATGGTGATTATCAGTTAATGGTAAATGATATTAAGTGATTCTTCATTTATTATTATGATTGACGACTATGAGGGAAGCTCCTTCCGCACAATTTACTCTCGAATCGAGTTCACACTGACGACTGATCTCTTCCATCTCCGTACCTCTTCCGTCAAGTCCCACAATTTCGTTGTTCGACGTATCAATCCGATCGTTTAATTAACGTGATCGCAGGAAAGGCCCCATTGTGACAGGGAATCTCAGCCAAGTTCAAAGATCTTTCTTCTCCAGGGAAGACAATGAATGCAGCCCGTTCTACTTCCTCTGAGAAATTCCTCGTTGCACAACGGAGCGGTTCGCGGGAGGCACGCCTATAGATGAGATAATCTCGAAGGACTCGGGATTGAAAAAACGAGGAAGTATCGCGATCCAGGTGACCCAGTTCGCGGCTCTTGAATTTCAGAATAGGCGCTCTTTCATATTCCAAGGATCTATTGTGGCGAACGATACGACTCTAGCCAGCCTTTCAGCTTTCGACGATGAAGCTTGCATGGAGCGTGCCTCGTTGTTAAGCAAAGAACGCGGCCACATTGGCGTTTATATCTTTCCTCGGCTATGTTAGAACGGAGGAATGGAGAAAGGAGAGTAGTATAAATGCTTCCCTCGAAATCTATCGCGCTGAAAATCGCGCTTCAGGGATGTAGGTCAGCTGATTCGAAGCAAACACGGGGACATCTGTCAGCTTGCGTAACTCCGCTGAATATCGCTATTAATTTCACGTTCGAAGGCCTTTTTCATGCGTGAATATCTGCGGTTGGAGCTGCTCGTTTCTCGCGACATCCAAAACGTATTATTTTCCTGCTTCCTATTATCGCTGCCCATTGATCAGGAATATCGAGTGCTTCCTGTCACGAACCGCAGCAAGGACGAACGCCTCCTTGAGGCTTGCACAAATTGGGTAACATTATCGCCTTGCACCACGAAAAAATAATTTGGTAATCTCAGGCCAGAAAGATAGAATAAGGTGTTGCGATTGTTGAAGTAACTCTGAGGATTTAAAGACTTATCCAATTCCTCCAATTTTCTCTTATAATTTATATAGTCTCAATCATTGAAAATCAAGAGCAATACTGCACCTCAGATTGTTGCTACAAGCTCCAATTTTCTTCTTCACATTTATATTTAAACAATTTTCTAAGAAGCTTTAGGAAATCCAGGATACTTTTCCCCAAGAGGAAACCATTTTCCAAATCCAACGAAGGCAAACGATTCAATTACTCATTGCCCAGGTCGTAACTCACCGCGCTTCCCCAATTGCCACCTGTCCAGCTCAGAACCGCCGCAGGATTTACGTCGCAAAGTCACACCGAGTTGGCCACCACGTTCTGTGACTAACGAAACACTCCAGTGACCGGTACATTTGCATCAGAATCAGAATAATAACAGCGATACTGCGGCGCAGTGCGCTGGGTGGCACGTAACGAGGGTGTTTCGCGCAACCCCTCGCCATAGCGAGCAGATATGCAATTTTCGCGTGACTCATATCTCGAAGGGGCCCCCTTGGCAACGATTCCGCGATACTGCCTCGAATATTCGCGACAACGACGAAGGCGAAAGCCCGTATCCTCGTCATTAGGGCTAATTCAGTTCCACGCAGTCTGCCTTGGGAACTGAGCGTTAAATTTTAATTACAGCTCGATTATTAGTCGGTTTGTCCCGCTCCTTTTAGTTGGCAGCCAGTTACGCTCGACCAACGTATAATTAATCCATTAATCTCGGGAGGGACTCGAGCAACCAATGAAACGGCGAATGGAAACTTCTAAATTAAATTTCCCCGCAGCCGTGCGAAGGGGATATTTCTTTCACTTTCACCGGGCTGCACTGTTTTTGGAGCTCGTTGAAGAGAAAAATGTAAGAAAAATGGAGATTACAGTGACTTGGTTTTAAATAGAATTTGTAAAGGAATATTTGTAAAAAGGAAAATTGTGAAGTTCGTTGAGATCCTTGGGAGAACACGAACATTGGAGTGGTAAAAATCGAGAGACAGTGGGTGGGGATCGAGCATCCGGTTCGAAATAGTCGCTGTTTCTAAAATTGCTCTGGTCGGGCGAGAAGAAAATCCAATAAGAGCCGCCACAGCTTGGAACCAGTCACCTACTTTTCTGAAATGAAAATACCTCGCGCGACAGGCGACCGGAAAAGCTCCCGGAATAATTAGGCGGTCGTCGAAACGCGTAGTGTTCGCTCTAACGAGATACTAGTCCCTTGAAACGGGGAGTTATTTTCTTTTGGAACTCCATCAACAATTAGCTGAAATTCTCTCGACTGCAGTGCTGCGGGAAAAAATACTCTTTATATTAACCAGCACGCTCTCCGCCCAGCGTCATCAGCCACAAGAATTTCCCTTCCTTAGCGGCGAATTTGCATTTCATGCCGGTTGTGGGCTGCAAGATGCACAGTCATTTGCAGGTGTTAACTTGATCGTGTCGTCGACAGTTTATTCGAGAATTAATGACAATATTATGCGCCACGCTTTCGTAACTAACAGCTACCGCAATGAGCAGAGTAAAAGTGTAGTAGGTACCACATCGGTTGTTTAAACAACTTGATGGACTTGACGGGGTGTCCGTTATTTCTTAATTATACGCGGAGGAATTTCGATTTCTTCATTATTTTCTATAGGAGCTTTTAATTCACGTTAAAACGCTATCTTGCGATGGATCTTAACGGTACCTTACAAAGTCAGTCCCTATGATTTCTTAATCAGTTTCTATCTTGCGATCGAAGTTTCGATAACAGATTCAAAGTGGAACAAGTTAAGCACCAAAGAAGCCTGCTGTACGAAAACCAACCACCGCGCGCATCTTCAGAATAATCTCGCCGAAAAATATGAGAATCCCTGGTGCACGCAGGTTTTACCTGAGGGATACGCATGCGCCGCGACCGACAGATGTTTCCTCCTCGCCAACTGTTGCACGCCGCGACGAGAGGCGAGGCTGCATCTGATTTACCAAGGAGTGAAAGAAGAAGAGAAGAAGGGACGAAAAATCCATCTTTCCTGCCCTTCTTCCCTCTCGCCCCTGTGCGGCGCGAGTTCACGGAAATAGGGAGGTCTGCGGAGGGGGGCGGAGAGGCTCGCGCTCGCCTTTTTGTCGAGACTCCTTCGAAAGGATCCCCGAGGACAGCCTACGAGGGGGTGGACCAACCCTATTTAGACCCGTGAATGCAGCCCTTGCGTCCTTAGGCTCGATCAACCCCACCGATAACCGAGACGATCGTGTCGAACGAGACCTAACCCAAGCTACTGACCCGAAAGCGAGATTTATTGGACACCCGATTCTACTTGCTCAGAGTACTCATGGTTTTACCGACTGTTTATTGGCCATAATGCTTGAGGTTTCTTTTATGGGGTGGGGTCTCCACGGAGACACGATCGAGGGGCTCGTGAACTTGGGTTATGGGTGCACTGATGCAATTTGTGTTGCTGTTGGTTTTAATGTCGTTGAGGATTATTGGAAGGATGAAAGGTTGCGCTGATTGAATTTTAAGATATGAAAATAGTGGGGTGCAAAGGATTGAATAATTATTCATTGCTTGCAGTTTTAATGTATACACCACGCTTTGCCCCCATAAGTTGGAGAAAAGGAGAGACGTAGGTAAAACATATTATCATGCTGATACCAATAATCTGGCAAACAAGGCTAAATAAATTACCTAGAGTTACTAAGAATTAAACAAGTTACAAGGAGAAATGTCCATGGCTTAGTGCAGAAATATTCTATATCCACTTTTTGTGAAATTTGAGTTTTTATATGCAACAAATAGTTCTTGACTGTTTCTTTACGCTGTATAAAAATCACATTTATATTTACTTTATAAATTTATTTATTGTATGTCCCTGAATCTGATGTACCACTGCATGTTTAAACCTATTTTCCAATATTTGTGCACTAAGCCATCGATATATCAATTGAATAATAAAAATCTTCCCAAGTTTCCTTTCAGACTACCACGTGATATCCTCCAACAATATTACACCACAGTTCTAGAATACCAGCAGACAAAAATGAGTAGGGTAGATGTACCCTACTCATTTATTTGTATTTGTGGCTACTTTAAGGTATTGTACCAGTTTTGGCCACTTCTTAAAAAATATAATATTTTTCCGTGTAAGCAATAAATGTAACCTTATATTTCTGGCGGTATACTAAACAAAATATTTATAATGTGAAATTCTCGACATAATAATGATCTGCAAGCAATTTAAAAATAAGATAATTATGTACATAGCCAAAAACAGTGCAATGGCCACAAACGGTACATCTACCTTATTATACACAATTTTAATGCTGAATAAGTTACAACAGATTCCTAAGAGCTCCACCAGTAGCAACCACATAATCAACACATTCTTCCAGCCATAAAACTGCCAAATGGACAGACGAAATCGAAACCTGACAAATCCGACCGCAAGCCCAAAGACAGCCAGCGAAACACTCGTTGGAAGGGCCCAGTTACCGACTACCAGCGTCATCGCCGTCGAACAGAGCCACCTGCTCGCCTCTACGATTTGCGTTACAATCGCATCGGTGAGATTTATCGCGCACAGAATATCGAGTGGCAAGGGTACCGGCAGTTCTTATTACAGCTTATTAAGCGGCAGTAAACCGCGTATCCATGATCCAGGAACCGGTCACGAGCGAGAAGCAGATCCTCCGTATCACCTGCTTCTAGCTCCACCTTCGTCCGATTCCCTTCACCAGCACCACATCCCTCTCTCTCCCTTTCCCAGTCCCGGTCGCGTCTTCGTTCCTTTTTATTCCACCAAGATTCACGCACGCGGATACCTTTCCAAGGGCTCCTCTGCCCGCGAGCCCCTGTACCACAGTCCTGCCGCCCTATATCGAGAACTCACGATCAAGCTTGCAGCACCACGACTGACTCTGTAATAGCGATTTAATTGGAAATTTCCACGCTAATTCCTTCTACCTATATAATTGACCATAATGATCTCTGAAATTGGCGCGTTCTTCGAAATACTGCCCACGTTTACCAAGCCCCCATAAGTACGACAATCTATGAACATTTCAAGCACCCATTACATTTCAAACACCCAGTACATTTCCAATCTCCATTAGCGCGGATGACTAGAACAGAGTAATTACTATATCATCCTCGTCAAAGTGGAGATCCTTATCCCGCCGTTTCCAAATCCCCGAATCGACAAAATAATCAGCTAGCGCCCGTTAGAGTCCGATCCAGCAATCCCAGAATTCAGTTATTATTACTACGAGCTGATGCCCGCCCTGCGCCAGTAATTTCCTCATTTCACAGCACGCCTTTTAAGATAACGATCACAGCCGCTTAGCCGAGACGCTGTCTAATCTTTCAAAGACCTCCACTGCAATTATCGAGCCGCTTCACGTTCCACTGATGATCGGATTTTCGCGATGATCTCCAGCTCGATAGTCTAAGGATCCACCCGGATATTTATCCTCGTTGATCCCCGGCTACCTTCTCTCGGACCTGGACACCTTTTCCCTTCCTCCAAGCCTAGCGCGCTGGACCAGCGTCTCCCAGCCCCTTTCCCGAGGCCCTGTTCTCGCTGGTCGACCGTACCACCTTCAAATCTCGGCCTTCGTCGAGGGGGAGGCGATTGCTTAACGACGCCAACCACCTGCCTCTGTGAAGAGGAACACGTGCTGGCTGCGCAGAGGCAGCTGCAGCCCAAAGGACGAGGCTCGCGTATATACGACAGGCCTCCCCTGTTCCCTCAGCTCCACCGTCTTTCTACGGAGGTGCCGAGAGTGTTGGGCTTCGGTGGGTACAGGTACCGAGAAGAGCTACGGGGCTGTGGATGAGCGCACTCGAGCGCTGTGAGGCATTGCTCGCTTCTCGAACCTTCGAGCCGTGCTCAGAGACCGAGCCTCCCCTGGCGAGGCTAACGGGGGGACTCGCGTCAAGTGTTGCTCGTAGATTTCAATGAAACTTCGCGTGGATAGGTGGAGTAGACGGATGGAAAATATTGGATTCGCGGTTTGGCCAAATGCCCACTCGTGCCAGGAATATCGGCGCGAACGTTTGGGTCTGCATCAGCCGGCGCGGGATAATTCGCGAGATATATGTGTCAGCCAGTGTCGAATAATCCAAGAGTATTCTGGGGATGTTGAACTTGTCGGTGATGGCGGTCGATTGTCAGCTGCTGGCCCGTGTTGACGGCTCGTGGGTGTATGTATTTAGGTTAGAGATGCAAATGGGGTAAACACGCGACGCTTTGTGAGGTGGATAGGGGATGATGGAACGCGAAAGCTGAGTCAATTGTGACTCTAGATCGCTATGTATAATTAATAGTTTCGCTGGAAAATGTGTTAATGGCCAAATAAATGGTAACTTCTGTATCGGTTGAACTGTAGGATATATTTATACTTTGTTTGGAATCTGCAATAATATGGGATACCAGCATAATGGGAAAGTCCCGTGAATTTCAAACAGGACTATACATAGAAGACATCGGGAGACCTATGGGTAGCAGTACTTCCAGTTGTTCAACAGATCTCGAAAGAGATTAGGAGTGGAGAGCAACAGATGGCAGATAGAACGCGTGGCCGATTCTCTGATACGAGTTTCCTATTCCTTCGACCTCCTGCGCTATACCCAGGAACGGAGCAGGAATAAAAGGAAATGGTCTTGGTTTTGTATTCGAAGGAGAAGCTTCGGAGTTATGCTTCACAAGCCACCCACAATCTTTTCAGTTTTAGTATTGGCTTGTGGCTTCGTGGCTCCAATTCGACTTTTCACAGAAATTGCATATGCTGCTTTAATAAAAGTATATTGTAAAAGTTTATACAGTGGCTCTTAAAAATATTCGGACACCCTTTAAAATCGCATAACTTTTTTAAAATTAATCCAAACGACTTGAGTTTTTTTGAAAAGCTAGAGGGATTAGTTTGCTAAATGATATGATTCGTCGTTTTGAAAAAAATGCACTTGGTCGGAGTAGCAAAAAAAAATAGTAAAGGGCGTTTTTTAAACTTTTTTTTGTGAACCCTTAATGAAAATTCAAAAAACCCGTTTGTAGATTTAAGTAAGTTATATACGTATCTAAAATTTCATCAAAATCGGTTAACGTTGCTCTGAGCTACACACGTTTCAAGATCGCAGAATAAGGTCGAAAATCGCTGATTTTCGGGAATTTCGCGATTTTCGACCTTATTCTGCGATCTTGAAACGTGTGTAGCTCAGAGCAACGTTAACCGATTTTGATGAAATTTTAGATACGTATATAACTTACTTAAATCTACAAACGGGTTTTTTGAATTTTCATTAAGGGTTCACAAAAAAAGTTTAAAAAACGCCCTTTACTATTTTTTTTTTGCTACTCCGACCAAGTGCATTTTTTTCAAAACGACGAATCATATCATTTAGCAAACTAATCCTTCTAGCTTCTCAAAAAAACTCAAGTCGTTTGGATGAATTTGAAAAAAGTTATGCGATTTTAAAGGGTGTCCGAATATTTTTAAGAGCCACTGTACATATCCTTGTTTTCGTCTGATGACTGCCAAAGCACAAATAGTGTATGTATCTTAAATCTTTTCAAGAAATCCTTTGTCCTCTCCCTTCTTCCACTTCAATTCCATTAAACTCTACCAATCATGTTCTTTCAGCACACTCAATATTAAAATTGAAGTGTTGAAAAGGGCACATAATTGCAACGTGACAAAGATTTACAGTAAAGCGTGAATGCATTCAGCTCTTTCAATGGTATGAGTGAACCACGGCGACCAGTATCGCCAGCATCGGTGTTCCCAAACGAAACGCAAGTGATAACGGTTCATCTGACCCCGAGGCTGATGAAAACAGAAGCCTCGCAAGAGACGCGGAAGCGAGGATCGCCTTACGGGGATACAAGGGAGGCTGAAGTGGAGAAAGAAGGCCCACCAAATTGCAGCTGCCCCTGGGCACGTGGGCCGCCACGCTACCTGAACTATTCCATCCGTTTTCGATCTCCTTTCTGACGCTTTTCTGTGTACCTTCTTCACGCATAATGTAAAAGCTGCGTCGCATCCCGGCCGAAAGCTAACAAAGGAGCATTTTGCACTTGGAGAACCAGCTGAGTCGACTCCTCTAATGGAGGGCGAAGTTAGCCATTTGAATATCTGCCTACTAGAGACTCGTGCATCTGCTGTGGCTAAAGCTTCTCAAATTTGTCATTGCGCTGGTTTGAAAAATGATTTTAATTGACGGCGTCTAGTGTTTTAGTTAGACACAGCAGTTCACTTTCCTCTGTTCGATTCTGCACCCTGAAAAGGCCTCTAGAAGAACCCTGTTATTTCTGATTTGGAGGTTGTAACGAGCACCGCTTAATTCGATCGTTAGGGGTCGAGGGGTTACCTGAAATCGTTCCTAACGAACGGAGTACACTGAGCATCGGGGTCACGATGTTACCCCAGTTATTCTCCTCGAACCACTCGAATGGGAATTGGGAGAACAATATGGATACGATGTTATATAAACCAGTGTGTAATTAATAGAAGAGGCCAAATGATTTAGAAGAAATTTGGAATCAAATGACTCCTTTTCCAATTCGAATATGAAGTCTTAAGTAATTCTACACAAACACTTGAAAAGATAACTACCTGAAGTGGAAAAGGAAAATGAAGGACCACATCAGTTTTACAATTACTCAGATACGTATCCGCCCTATTAAGGAGTCTTTTATTTCCATTGATCCCCGCCTGCACAATCTAATTCAGCTAATTCTCTCATAGAAACGTTCCTCGTAACCCTGCACCGATTCCCAGAAATTCCTTGCTCCGTCAATGAATTACAGCCGGATATAGTAATATCGCCGAACAAAAGGCTACCCATTGGATATCGTCGCGATTAACGATGCTAAGAAGAGCCGCTCGGATGCGGATACAACGAAGCCCGCATACTAATGGCCACAGGAAACCCTCCAACGTTTGTCTATTTTACCCTGGACGTATACTTCATCATTCGTCCATCTCTGTTTACCTCTATTATGTCCAGGACCGAGTCATGGCGGGAATACATTGGTGACTTCGCAATTGATGATCTACTGTACGCTGTGAAGCTGCATCGCGGAAGCAAAGGGGTTCATTCGCGAGAAAGGAATATTTCTTCTGAGCATGTGAGCAATTTCTTCTGTGTTTCTTGTCATGTATTGGGGTATTCACTCGGGCGGGACGAAGGTAGTTTGAGAAAAGACAGAAGAGATGGGGTAAATGTGTGGATGTATTGGAAATACTATTTTTTCGAGACAGAACCCAAAATTGGGATCAGAATTTATGAAGATTTTAAGTTGATTAAGATTTTTCTTTAAGGGGGTTAAGTTGGTGTGCGTTTTTAATTTCAAAGATTCGTGTAATTTTAGTAGTGGGAATTGTACGAAATGGGATGCACGAAATATTGAAATAAAAGGAGGTGAATGTAATAAGTGGTGTTTTGTGGAGATACGAATTTTGAAAAAAGTTTTGAATTTTTTGTGATTGAAAACTACCCCCGAAGCTGCATTCGCGCCACACGTGTTTGACCTGTGGAAGTTCCCGTCGCGCGAGAGGGTAAGGGAGGAAACTTTACTGCTGTGTGATAAAACAGAAAACTGTATCGAGTCGGTAATGTACTTGACGAGGATAATGCGCATTGATTGAGTGCAACTAAGCTTTGGAACGTCAGATCGCGCTGGAATGAGGAAATAAGTGTACACAGAGGAAGTAAAGTTAATGATAATAAAATTCTAGCGAAATGATAGACTATTAATTTGAAAAAATAAATGAACGTGAATTAGTGTAAATATATAGAAGAAACTGCAACGAGTGCAAACTTGAATAATACCCTATGGTAGCTCAATCTTTGATTAAGACATTAATGCTCAGTTTCTTTTTAAAATGGCATTAATAAACGCTGGAATATTTCATTAAAATCGTATTTAAGTGGAAAAATAAATTACTAAAACAATAAGCTTTCTGATAGTGCAAGAGAAAGAAATAAACCAATTATGTATCAAGTCTGAAATCTTTGCGGATAATGTTGTATTAATGTTACAGATAAGAGATAACTTGAACCATAAAAAACGATTTTAATAAACTTGGCGCTAATTTTTCACGGTGTGCACCCATGTGCTGATTGAACATTATATTCAGGACTGAGGCTGCACGTTAGCATGGGTGCAGTATCATCTTTATTCCTGGAATGCAATTCAATTATGCAACTCCACGGTCTCGAGAAATCTCATACGTGTGGCATAACAGGGGCGTCACACGAGAAACACATTTAAATCCAAGATAGCCTTAAGAAATTATACACCTTCACTCTGAAGGTAATTCACTTCGCTAAATAAGATATGAACGCTATGAAAACGAAAGTTATGGAACTTTTTAATAATTATATTTATCGAGATATTTCCTCCTCGTTGCGTAGCGACCAGAAAAATCTCTGTGCTTTATCCATTTTCTATAAACGTGTAGTGTTACACGAAACATTGTAGCAGTCTTCTTTATCGAGCATTTATAGATAAAATATCATTGTGAATTCTAGTATTCATAACAAGATTTAAAAAAGCAAAATGAGTTAATAATTAACATTTCCAATTATAGTTTCACAAACTTCTATTTCCAGGACTAATTAATCCACCGCTGTACGTACAATAATAACCTCATAAATTTCCATAAAAAACAACATTTCAGTAAATTGCAAATCTGTAACATTCTATACAACTTCAAAACCACCAACGAAGCGTTTTTCTCGCCATTTCGTGTTCATAAATGAAATACTATCGTTACACAAACTCCCACTGCAGCAGATGGATCAATGGACCATCAATTAACGAAATGGGGAGCAAAAGTGGCTCGTGTTTTCGGCGATCGAACAGTGGAATGCACTCGAATATAGTTCGTGCAGCCAACAGGCTGCTGGGGTCACCGACCACAGTGCAACGTTATCCATTCCGCGTTGCCAGGTTATCGATCTGTGCACTGGCGCCTTGACCGACCTCCGATGCACCGCCAAGTGCAAGTGCAAAAGCTCTCTCACCTTTCCGTTCTCGGACAGAAAGGATCCGGCGCGCGCATCGCGCTGGACAGATAATCGAACGCCACGTTTCCGGCTAGAGTGCACTAGGGAAATGTTAAGCGATCGGTGCTGATGCAATTCAAAGCGAAACTTGTAAAAGTATTTCTTATATTACAAAATTGACTAAATTCTACACTAATATTAATCAAATTCTAGAAACCGAAATGCTGAACGTTGGAACCCAAAACAACTCGTACTTGGTTTCAAAAACACTTGAATTTGAGTATAGGGAGAAATTTCTAGCTTGGAGTGACAATTAATGAAATAAGGAATATCAAGTGTTAAGTAAAAGAATTTATGTGAAGATTTTGAAATCAAAGCAAAGGAGAAGATAAAGAGAAATTGATACATATGCTTCATTTCTTTTTATAGGGTAAACCAACCAGTGAATGACCGAATTGTTGAATGAGAAGCCCAGTAAATGACCGCATACTTTTATTAAGAATCGTACTTATTAATGTTTGTTTAATACGCATAACTAAAAATATGGGATATTAAACGTGCAACTACACTCCATTTATAAACATATAGTAATTTTAAAATTTATAATTGACATCTCTTTGTCTAATGGTCATTCACTGGTATGCGGTCAATTACTGGTTGGTTTACCCTATATTTATATTCTAATGATTCGATTCCTTGTGCTGCAAAGTTCTTTTTAATATTGAAACTTTAAGGGATCATAATTCAAATAAAATGAGAGGAGTTAAATTAACAAATCTCTACTCAATTACCGATAGCGTAATGAAATTTGATTTCGATATCCTCGAATTGGGAGCACGAACAGCACCAGCCGCCTGGCTATCGATTTTCCGTCGGCAGCGAGATTCGGAACTGTGGCTCCAAGTGCAAGTGCAAGTGCAAGTGGAAGCGCGGAAACTCTTTCGGTCGTTGCCCGCGACTTGAACACGTTTAATCTATCTTCTGCCACGCGAGCCAGCTCCTCGTGCTCCGGTATCTACCACGCGTCGCTGAGGAGATACGGCCGAGCAGTTCTCTTAGAAAGCGTCTGCGCTCTCCTCCACGAGCCAGACGGATTTTCACGCGTCGCCTCCGATCTAATTGCGAGCTGCGAATAGTATCAATTTGCACCTTCGCCAATCTCTGCCACTATCCTCTCGGAAACTACCGCGGCGATCAATTAGCGCGCCTCGCGATAAAAAGAATTAAAGGAACACGCTTGAAATGCAACTCTAATTAACATCCGAGGGAGCAGTTTCACCGGCGCTCTATCACAACATCCTCCATCCAGCGGCGCAATTTCTGCAATGGCATCGCGAGTGTTTCGAGGGCACTAGTCTTCGATCAATGATCGCCACCAAACCGGAAGCACCAGCCAGGAAAACGGTGGAAACTCGTCGACAATCGTTTCGAATGGAACAACCGGTCTGGACAAAGTTCGTACCGCAGTCGTTCAGCCGCGTCAATTGTCGACAATTTGTCGTTTTGCGGCCGCCATTGTGCACCCCGACTGCGGACGCTCAAGGGGTTATCGGCCATGTAGCGAGCATCGATTCGTTACGCTGAACGGGCAGATTGAAATCTGCGTTTCATTGTACGTAAGATTTATACCCGGCCAATGGACAAAGCTGACTGCGAACTCTGTTACGCCGCTTCAAACGACCAACTTTTTCAGTAATTTAGCCAATGAGACTAGGATGAAACTTTTCTGGTGATTAAGCGGTGGTGAAGACTGCGTTGAGGGAATTTTGGATTGGAGAGGATTGGATAGGCTTGTCGTGGAAGTTGGGACACTAACGATGGAACGTCTTTCACGAGAACGGTCCTGGTGAGGGATTATTTAGACTACGTGTCAATTGACACCAATTGAGGAGCGTCGAACGACGGCGCGAAGTCGTCATCGTATGCTCTTTCATTGAACTGATCTCGGGTTTGTGCTGGCAGCCGGCTGGTTTCGAAATCGTTGGGCTTTGGAGTGACGTTTAGTGATGATATCGGGGTAGGCATTAGATTGAGGTAGAAAGACGAAGAATCGTGTGAAATGGGCTGAGGATGGAATCTAAATACACAGGACCTAAATACATCAAGATACCCAGTTGACAAGTTCTTTCTTCCTACTTATGAACCTAATATTCAACAGTGGTCACCGACTAATTTAACTGTATACAAAACTATGTAGGATCTGCTTTCTTCTCTTCTGTCTTCTTAGACAACTTCGATCAATTATATGCACGTTTGGTAGTTGATCAGTGCAGCAGATTGGTAGTTCTGATTTTAATCGAAAGTTGAGTATGTATGCAGTGAGTCACAAAATTATTGACACAGGTATTTCAGGTTGAATGCTTGAATTGGTTTACACCATATTTTTTTATGTGGACCTGATGCTCAAAGAGTAAGCTTGCTTTGATCGCAAAATATAATACCTATACAGTACGGGGAATAATAACTGCATCACTCGAATAAACACCATATCACTTATACTTTTCATATTATTTGTATTAGGAAAATATTATTCTAAATTTATTTAGGTATTGAAGAAATGTATAGCTCATTATCTTAGCTGAAATAAGTTGAATACGAATCATTTTATACTACTGCAAGTATTCCTATTAACCAATTACATACTTCGTGCTTCCTCATCAAATTTTCTGCGCTGACAATTTCATAGTTCACCATAGAAAAAGTTAAGAGTTTCACAAAAACTCACCACAGTGAGGCTGTCTAATTCTCCTAGCCACTCGTTCAAAAGCTGTTCCGGGTCTGTCTCGTTGTCGCTGTCCTCGCCTTCCTCCTCGTAGCGCTCCATGATGTCCGTCCTTAATCCAGCTTACGACCTTAGCTTATGTGATCCAGCTCACGCCCTGCAAGCACACAAAAGCGACACGTTAACTCCTCTCATTAAAACACAGTGCACCTGCACGAGCAACCAAACAAACTTTGATTAAAAAGACGGAATAAACGAACATGGGGGAGAAAGGAGAACCAGAACGTTTCCTTTGTTGGACTGTGCCAAGTGTGTGCCACTACTAACCTCTGGGTGCAAACCCTGCCTTTCAGAGCAATATCCCAACGTTCGCCAGCTTTACAGTTACATTCGCTAAAACATGAAAGCATCAGACTGAGTGGCAGTGGCGTGTTCTCACGCCGTGGGATTTGCATCCTCTGCACGGGTTTGGTGTGTTTTGTGGGAAACACTGAAAGTATTGCCCGAGAGCACCTGAATGTTTGCTTGGGACGAGGTTGCCAAAACTTTCTCAGTTAGAGTTAAAGGGGCATTTCTCAAAACCTTGGCCATACAAAGTGTTGTATAGTTCTATATGCAGCAGTATCAATACGACTTTAGACTCTGACAGAGCTACTTATAGGCCTGAGAAACCAAAAGCCTCGAGCACCATGGTGTACTGAGCAAGTTAATTGAGGACCTTTCAGCAAGAACGCTACAGATCCATCTTTGCTAACTTCGAGTAAATTAGAAAAAATTGTATATAAAAGTATTGCTTTGACTTAACTTTAAAAAGAGAATACTAATTGAAAAATATATATTTTAACACAATACTCCAGTCTTTATTGAGTTGTTAAGTTGTTATTTCTATTTTTGATGAAAAATATTCTACAATAAAAATATTAATATTAATAATTAATAATAATATTTAATATTAAAATATATAATATTAATGTTAATTATATTAATTAATTAATACTAATATTACTATTTTTATTTATTTGCAATAAATCGCTCATTTCTTATCGGATTTGCATCAAATGTGCACCAAACAATGAAGAATTTTTCTTACGTACGTATATTACACGTCATAAGTCAAAAACTGCAAAAAATGGAACTGCACCCCTGTTGCTCCAGGGTCCTCAGTTACTTTCACAGAAGAATCTCATAAAATGTACGTGACACTCTAATTATCCCACCCAAGCCATCGATAGCCACTTCCCTCCTGATCTCACTGCTCACAAGGGCGTCTACCAGCTTCGTGGACAAGGCCGAGAGCGATTAAGAGACACGCGATATACATTTCTCATGGTAGCCAGCGGTGCATGCTCCGAACGAGCTAAGAACCCCTAAAGCTCGCACCCCTCGCAAGAGTGTACTAATAGGGCCTGTAAACGATTCGAAAAGTCTCCTCCCCCTGTTGGACGAGGCTCATCGACACAAATTGCGCCGCTGAGTGACAGACGTCAGACGTGTTCGCGCCGCCCGCCTCGAATCGCGTGCGATTCGCTCGCGAATTAGCGACGCGGCTGTTCGCGGCGCACGACGTCCCTGCAAATACATTATGGAACGCACGGAAGAAACCGCGCGGGGTAATTCAGCCTGCCACACCCCCGGGATAGACTGACACTGACGTCCCCGATTCACGATTCTAGACTCGGCCTCCGCGCACGATTCGTCGGTGACATTGCTGCCGTGAGGAGCTTTACGTGTTCCCACTGATTCGGGGGAATCAGGGAGGACTAATTGAGTTTAATCGCGTCTGCGTACCGGGCATCTGACGTGGAAGCTTGTCGCTTCTGTAATCCGCGTTGTTCTTCATTTTCGGCGGAAATGGTTGGAGGTCGAAGGTAGGTGGAAATTGAGAAAATGAGGGATGTGTGCTTGTGGAGTTATCTGTATGGATTTATATAAGAGATCTTACCTTGGACGGGGGCGTTCAGAGGTAGGACGAAAGTGGTGCGTGTGGGAATAGGTAGTTGAGTGAACACTTGCGAAAGAGGCATCGGTCGGAAGTACTCATCAGTTTCGTGATGCAGTGAATTTAGATAAGAAGGGGAGAACCAGGAGTGTTCCACGAGGATTTCAATCAAATTTTAGGAGTGGTAGATATTTACCAAGGAAGACTTTTGACGTTTATTTTAGCCGCAGATGACCACTCGTTTTTGAAAAAAATGAAGGTTAATGTTGCTTGTCGGTGCGTTACAACCATTATGGTTAATGGGTAGATGGCGAAAATAAACTCCAAAAGCCTTCATTGGTAAAGATCTATCACCTCCCCTCACTTTCCCAAAGAATTCAGTTCAAATCCGCATAAGATTCGATGGCTTAAAACAGTGGTGAGCAACCTTTTGTCCAAAGTGAGCCGCAAGTGGAAACCTACTACTCTACGCGAACCGCAATATTAAATACCTATACTCCAAGTCATTTTAGAAGGAACTTATTCGCGCATGTAGAATGAGCTCATTGGCTCCGAGGAAGCGTTTGTTTGGGGTATAACCAATAGTAATTTGTTTCGGCACCAATGAACGCCAACGATTCGTCGGTCGGCAAGTTCCTTCTAAAATGACTTGGAGTATACGTAAATATAACTATATAATCGAAGAATTTTAATTTATGCCAATGTTCAGGCGGACCGCGGGTTACTCATCACTGGCTTAAAATACCAACATAGAAATCCTTGATGTAACAAGGGATGTATTGAGAAACTGTTACCAATGCCTATCAAGAATAAAAATATATCACGTGCTAATAACTAATATCATATCAATTAATAATAATAATAATAATAATAATAATAATAATATCGTTCAGAAGTTTGTAAATCTAAAAGTATATTTATTGTAAGAAATCTAAAAATAACATCCTTCCTATCCTAACATCCTTTTGCACACTGAGCACAGAAGGCGGAAGCAACTACAATTCACTTTCTTGAAATACTGCGCTCAATACTACCCCATGAAACTCTAAAAACTCCAATTTAAAAATTTTATTACATTCTCCGTGTATCTACCTAACAAAGTCGCAAGTTCGGCATTTAAAAGAACAACTCCGATCGAAGCTAAAATACATAGACCCGTTTGCTCTGGTGTCCTATTTCAGCGCTCCGTGAATTCTCCAATGGGATCAATGAAAAGTGAACGAGACGTTGCGAGGAGCGAGACACAGCGCCTTACGACCCTAAGCGGGGCTCGGTTCCTTGTTTTCACACGTTTTTTTCCTACGTCCTTGCCCAGGCGCCCGAGGCTGTTTACTTTGACGCCTGGATGCTTTGGCCCACTCCCCTATTCCTCTTCCACGCGCACCTGCATACGTGGTCAGTGAAATAGAGAAGTAGGTCAGCCTGGCGCTAACGTAGACACGTTTCGAGCGTCGGGACAAGCACGTCGGAAAAAACGTGGGAAAATAAACACGCGAGTAGAGTCGTAAGAAACGCGTATCTCGCTTCTCGGGTCTCTCACTCGCTTCCCATTGATTCCATCACAGAGAATCTACGGAAGCTTAAAGGCTCCCCCAAACCAACACGAATATTCGCGGCGCGGGGCGGATCCGCCGCGGTTCAGCATTTTTTTATAGGCAGGCCTTATCTGATCCGCGTCGGATCCGCTCCGCGCCGCGAATATTCGCGTTGATTTGGGTGAGCCTTTAACCCTCGAGTGGAGGGCGACGAGAAAACCGCGCGAGACGTGGACGCTGGGTCAATTCTAACACGTAATATGTATTGCTGAGAAGATGACAAGCGGAAGGAACCAGAGCCTGACTCGTTATATCTCCATAGGCCCACCTTCTTTACTTTTCTTTTGTTAGTGCGCTAGAGCATAACAAACTGAACAGATTCTTATATTTCAAATTTTATTCTACCTCGCGCCCTTACAAAGTTATATTAGAAATAAACGAAAAGCGCGATAATTTTAAGGGGTGACTTCTCCCTTTCAGTGTAAATTTCCGCAGAAAAAAAATTGCTCCCTGCGTGCTCCAATATTCATTACAATACTCTACATTCATGCAAAGTTGCATTAAAATTACAATTTTCGGGTTGGAAATGTTCCTCTGTCAGTGCAAAAGAAGTATTTGTTTACCTTAGCTACCGCAAGTTTCTCCACTTTTTGGTATGCCCACATAAAACGGACTCCGCATAAGAATTATTTCAACCGTGTCAACGAAAGAAGAATACCGCTGAGGAAGGGCAGCCTCCAATTGGAGCATTAAAATCGCCGCTAACAACGCGAGTCCTGCCGCTAGAATCGTGTCCCACTTTAGGGCCAAGGCGAAAAATGAAATATGAACGGGCGACCAGAAGAGCCGGTAGTGGAGGCGCAAACGCGTGACGCAGACACACTCCTGGGGAAGCGGCAGCGAGCACCGAAAAAAACAGGTTGCGCCAGCCGGAGGAGGAGTGTGACGCACTCCTTCGGTCGTTAGTCACGAACTTCGTCGACGGTGCTCCTTCGCCGAAAGAACAGTGAAAAGTTCTTGAACTCCAGCCAAGTGGTTCATTGCCGAACCGAGTCCAGCAGGGTGTAACAACGCACCCAACTTGGGTCGGATCATGCTTCTTGATCCTAATTACCTTCGTTTGCCAGTTACACCGAATCGCGAAACCGTACGTGCGCTGCGACGCACGAGAATCGACCTATTTTGTCTAAAAAGTGGAGAAACGTGCTTCTTCAGGACACTAGATACGATTCGATATGGGTATATTAGTTAGTGATTGTTTTTATAGATTATTAACAGTTTGAGTGGTGCTGGATTTTGGAAAGTAATCCTTCTAGGCGGTCAGGCCTCTGAATGCTTTCCAGAACATATCGACGCGAAATTACAGGCTGCAATCCCTCGGCGTGAAAACACGCCGATGCCAATTGGATTGTTAATACTGTATTAGAACCTATAATTTTGCCAGTAGGTAATTGGGTGGGGCATTCGAGAAGGTAGATGCTACAGAGTTTCCAAGGTTGTGTAATGAACGATCACTGACAAGGGCACATATTGAACCCGCGCACGACAATTTTGATGAGACTCTGCTGATTTGCAGAATAGTGACAAACATTTGACACGTATTTTTTTATTATTGGCAATCGTCCATGTTGAGGGGGTGGAAAGAGCCCTTAAACTTTGGGGTCGAAAACATATTTTCTGAAATTTTCTAAAAACTAAACAGGGGGTGGATTGGTCTTAAAAAAACCCACACTTTTAAAAAAAATTGTCCCACGCCTAATTGTTCTTGAGATATTCCAGAAATATATTTTCAACAGCTCTAACATTAGGGGCTCTTTTCACCCCTCAAAATCGACATGTGCAGGTTCGATATGTTCCCTTGTGAGATAAATAATAATTGAATAATACTCGAACAACTATTATTATGCTCCACTCTTCCCACTCAATTTCTGTGTTCAATTTGCACCAGTCGTATAACGTTTGATCAGTTTCTTTAGCATATCCTCTGTTTCTCGTCGAAAGCCAGCTTACATAATATGTAGACGTTCAATAACGAGGCCTGACTGTAATTAATTGTGCACGATTTAATAAGGAAAATTGTTCGCACCCCCGAACGGTTACGAAAATTCGAGCGTCGACGTTTGCTGGAATAACGCGCGTCACCAATTAAGGGATTTAACAGGGTTCCGGCATTTTCGAGTGGCAAGTTGCTCGTCACACGCTGTCACTTTGTGGCTAACGACGTGGGCGTTCGCTTCGATCGATGTCTGAAGTGGTCGTTTAGAGGCACAAGAACAGCGGAAAACAAACACGCCCTGACGTGTACGTCGCTTTACACGCGTAACGTGCAATGAAACAGTTGTTGCTTTTTTATCGTTTCCCTATTTCGGCATTCGGGGCAAATCGCACGTAATTCGAAGTCGATCGCGTCGAGGACCATGATATCGATATCGCCAACGTGGCTGGCATTGTGCACGCAGCTACTTGATTGAGAGCACAGTATCTGTTTCCATGAAATTATCGTGTGGAAGTACGTTAATGGTGTAAGTTAATTTTTTGAGAATGTTGGGAGATTTTTGACTGTATAATGTTTTTTAGTTAGTGGATTTCCAAAACAATTCAATTGAATCTCGAATGTGTGAGATGTGTCAGATATAAAAATGAAGGAGTAATACAGTTTTTGAAATTTGATGTTTTTCTTATTAATTATTATTATTATTATTGGTGTTGTTGTTATTGTTGCTATTGATATTGTTATTGTTATTATTACGACTTTATTACTCATTAAATGGAAGATATAGTAAAATTAGAGAAAGATTTTAAATTTTTTCACAAATTTGAAAAAATTTCAAGTGTTGTATAATACTGTGAATACAAGGATTTAAGATATCAGGACACATGCACCTCCATCTTCCACGAAGGGAGCTACAGGGTCACACGATTTCCATTTAACGCGTCACTTCTTAAAAGAAGGAAATTGATCGGTATAAGGTTATGACGCTAACTCGCTGACCTTGTTGCTATAATATTGCATGAAAAAAGCGCACAGTTACTCACCAAGACATTAAGGTGATCAATAAGCTATTGAACAAGTTCCAACGGTATTAATATCTTTGCAGTCATCAATTGAGGCTCATTCATATGAATATGATTACATGCTTCAGCCTTTTCTGGACGGAGTTTAAAAGAAGTTACACGACAGTTATGCAAAGCATGAAGACTACTCATTAGAGTTCCCCTGAAATTGCTTGCAGTTCGTTGATTAAAACTGCAAAGATATCTTTCTGATAAGAGAGTGCCCTTTCATAAAGATGTTCATTAATGCAGACACGAAAATTCATGAACGGGAAAGCTCCGAGATGATAAAATGTTCATCAAAGATTCAAGTTAATTAGCTTCAGTAATTGTTCCAGACTCCCAAACAAAATTTAGTCGAGACTTCTCTTTCCTTCTCGGGGCCAACATTTTGCTGGTGACATTTCACATTTCTTTCATTCACCTCAGGGAATAATTAGGAACTTCCTTCGTGAAACCATTCGAGTCCGTATAATAATTATATCCCTTTTGTTATTCCAAACCACTATCAGTCACATATTTCGTCATATATTTCTACGTAGAAAAATAATTATATACATTTCCACAAACACTATCTCCCAAATGTTAAACACACCACACAATAGTATCACAAAGCAACTCCTTCATTCATATTCCATCTTACACTAATTACCAACGCATTTGTCCTTTTAAATCCATTTTTCTCATCCTACGAAAACGTGGACTCCCGTTAAACGACTAGGATAAACTAAATTCCGCCATTTATTCGGGCTAAACGTCCAACCAAGAAACACGCGCCATATCACGTTCCGTGCAATCGTCTCACAACAAAAGAGGTGAGGTCGGGAGCTGTTCCGCGTTTCCACGACGCCGCTTTGTGCTCTCCGCTGAGACTGCGCCGCTGCCGTGCACTTTGATCCTCCGTTGAAGAAAGTTTTTTTTTTGCCGTCGCGCCCATTTTTTCCCGCTGGTTCCGGTGAATGTTTATTATCGCGCCTGCACGGCCAGGTCACGTGACATGTACACCGCCGCCTTCTCTTTCGCCAGTTCCCGCGAAACGCGTTATTCGCGCGGGCTACCGGGAAATTCATTGAAAAACCGAGGGCACGGGGCTCTTTGTCCGCGCCCCTAACTAGCACCGGAGCTCCTTTCACCCCCCTTCACCACTTTTTTCCAAAGAACGACTCAGTATCGTTTTTAGAAACTCGGGGACGCTGCTTCGCTGGGATTCCTCGAATGCAATCGCAGATCGTGATGGACCGTTTACTAGATTCCGCGGGAATATTGTGGGCATAGGGAGGAAGCCACTGATCGATGAAATCGCGTAGGTATATTAGCGATTTTGGGAATTGGAGGCACATATTTTTGGAGATTTTTTTTAGAGAACGTGTTCGAGATTTGCAGATGGTTAGGCTTGGCTGAGAAAATTAAGATTTGAAATGATTTTTGGAGTTTCCCTTTAAAGAAATATAATGATAGAATTTGATTTGATGACTTTGCAAATACAAAAGCTCGACTTTTTCAAGGTGACAGCAATCACAGCACATTTGCTCGTCACAACTCTAGACTTAATACGTTCGCTGCATGGATCAATTTTAGTGACACCTGTATCCTACAAAGTTTTTGGGAAACTTTGGAAACACTCAGCATCACTTATTACAACAGTAGAAGAATCGTTAACAAAGTTCAGAAAAACCATAAGTTGACATTTACACCAAACACTACAGTTTCGTTGTTGTACCACAAAATCTGATGCCTAACACACTTATATATGTAGAATCTGTATAGACTTGTGATCCTGTCACAAAACCATTTTTATCGCAATAGAAAAGCTATTGTTGAGTCGTTGCAATTCTTTTCCAACGAATCACTTTTCCAATCTGACAGAATGCAAATTCTGGCGAACGAGAAACGGTTTTCCAATAAGGGGGATAAGGGTTTACAAGATGGAAATGCTTTCTATAGTTTGGAGCGCGTTCAATTGTCTGATATTCCCCGAGCATTATTCCTCGATTCTACGTCCCGATTCCTAGTCTTCCTTCTTCGAGCAGTCGCGCTAGGATAACCTCCAGAATTCGAGGACAGATGCTGCGGGAGATTAATAATAGAAACCGTCGATGTCGAGGTCTTGGAACGTAGTCTCGAATGCATCTTAAGGCGAATCGCGCGGATACTCGTCGTTCCGTGGATTTCAGCGGTGCAGATCCGCATCAGCCGTGTCACTGCGATTACGGATATTACGTTCTCAATATCAGGATGTCCTCGAGGCACCATTACCCTTAAAAGATTCTTCCTTATTTCGCAAGATTTACTCACATCACGGAACTTGATGATTTCGAAACCAAACCTCATGATCTACTAAAAATTAGTTCAAAATTCACAGAGCTCGAGGCACCTAAGTAGATACACAAAAAACAGTGCCAACAATTTTGCAAAATCCACATCCCCGGAGATTCACATTTTCAATCACTGAATATTCTCAAAGTTAATCTTAAAATAAAAGAAACGAATTCGAGCACAACATTGATTACCCATACACAAAACTTCGCCATACAATTTTCAAAATTATTTCCCAAAGTCCATCGCAGTTCCGCAGAAAGTTGCTGAACGTCATTCAAGGGGCCATGGGAGCCCACGATTGGTCGAAGCGAGAAAGAAGGTGTTTTTTCGTGGCGCATAGCTGTATGCAAAGTTTGCTCGGAATACAGGCGAATTAACCGCAGAAATCGATTTACTTCGGGCGGGGTTAAGTAACATTTTATGTAGTCGTGCAGAGAATCGAAGGCTGCGCGCACCGCGTTTGTAAATCAGCCCGAAGAGAGCGTCCGCGAGCTTCCCTGTGCCTACGCCTGTTCCGCGGCGGGTAATTAATGACCGATTAATGGCGTCGCGATAAATTCTTATTCCCGCAGTGGCCACGGTGACACACGAATCGCCGACACGTACACCGAACTGTCTTTAATTCAGGGGCTTGTTCGTTTCGCCAACGATAACGGCGTGTTTAATATACGCGTAGTGGTCCAAGCGTCGTTTGCATATCGAGCTCGCTTTACGAGGGTGAAAGGCGCGTTTCCTTACAAATTCGAATAAGGATTTCTTGCGCGGGGAATTATAATTCGAAAAGTACTGCTTCCTTAATGAACGATATCCCGGAAATCGGTCCTAATTAAGGGAATGATTTCAATTGATTTCCAACATTTCTCCAATTAATTTTGAGCTTAAATTAAGAGCAGGAAGTACCCAACTTGAAACAGATATTCTACTGAATTAAAGTAATCACGGGTTTTGTATACCTACTACTTGAAATTAAACCATGAAATTAAAATCGATTTCCAAGAGATTAATTTTCTTTAAGATAGTCTTGTTGTAAGAAATTTTAGGCCACATGTTTTTAATTCATTTTTCTACATTTAATCGCGTTTTTTCTATCGAGCCATGTATTCTTGCAAGTAGCAGGAAATGAAGAAATTCTAGATATTTCGCAGGTTTCAAATTGCTCGAATAAAACGTAGAAAAAAATCAGTTGGTTAATGAGTGCTTGGCTTCACCTCGGTTCTCCGGTAGAAACAATTTTGTACGCGCCAATTCCTCCACTCGTCGCTGAAACTGCGACTGAGGCAGAGGTCGGGGAACCGTTTCAATGGGTCAGATTCGCGAAAAATGTTTCGACGGAGTTGGAATTTATTGGATTTCACTGTACCGCGGCGCAATTACTTCACATAGGTACATACCGCCAACGAGCCGCGTGCACGAATACCTATTCGCGACGCGAATGACAAATGGACCTGACGTAACTCCTCAAGACGATCCGCGGCTATTGAGATTCTGGACTCGTCTTCCCTGCGATCAGTAGGGTCCCCTTTTTCCGTCTCGGAAAATTTCCGCCTTGCGTAAACAGAATCGTTGAGGGAGCGATTACTGTCGAATTTCGAACCGCCACTGCAACTTGGATGTCGTTGTTGGCATCGACGGCGATTAGGGTTCATTACGTATCAGTTTCAAGTGCGCTCCTTCACTTGTAAAGTGTGTTTGTACGTGGGGTCAAGTTTGATTGATTCTTTTTGTATTTTTTAACTTCTTCAGCGTGGAATTTGAGGTGGGTATTCATTTTGTATATGTGGATGCTGTGTTTGGGAATTTTATGATACTGAATTTTCTATTTCGGGGTTTTATATTTGAGGGTAGTGTGTTCGTGAGTTATGAGTTTCCGAATTTTATATTCGAAGATATAGTGTTCGTGAATTTTCTATTTTTGAATTCTATATTTGAAGACATAGCATTTGTAGATTTGCTATTTCTGAATTTTATGTTTGAGTATTTGTGAATTTTCTATTTTTGAATTTTATATTTATATAGGAGGATATAGTATTTGTAAACTTGCTATTTCTGAATTTTATGTTTGAGAATATATTATTTGTGAATTTTCTATTTTTTACTTTTATATCTCAGAATATTGGGTTCATGAATTTTCTATTTCTGAATTTTCTATTTTCTAATTTTATATCTGCGAATATAGTACTCATGAATTTTCTACTTGGCGATATAGTATTCATGAATTCTTTATTTGAGGAGAGGTATAGCACTTATTCGCGAAATTTCACATTTATAATATATATATTGTGTATATATAACATTCGTGCAAGATTCTCAAATATATATATATTTGTGAATCTTGCACGAATGTTTCTGCAATTAGTTTCAGAAAGCTTCATTGTTTAATAAAGAATGCAAATACACGAGCATCCGGAGCCGACGATTCCGCGGTTTCAATAATTCAATGAATCACATGAGTGAGTAACGCTCTGGATGCCAGAGGCTACGAGAACATTAAATCATGGAGAAGTCAACGGGGCCTTGCCTCGGACAGTTTTATGTAATACCAGTTAGAAAGAAACCAGAGGCGACACGTTCCCTTGCGCATATGCGCAAGTATGTCATCGGTGAATATACGCGCGACAACCGAGAAACGTTAAAAAATGGATCCCTATGGGTGTTGCTCCGGCATGGGCATTAAATAACAAACAAGTAGTGCCAACGCTTCGAAGCAAGACCCTCGATGTTACATTCTTCTGAACTCAAATAGTATCCTTTATTAAAATCATCTTGGGTAATTAGAAATAATTTCTTGGTGGTGAATCAAATTGCAAAATACTAATATTATCATCGATGACTCTATGTTTTAATGTTTTGTAGTAGTAGTATGAATAGTTACAAAGTTCCTCTTTCAGAAGTTCGAAGTTTATTAACTTTCTAAAGTTCCTTCTATCAGGACGCTAATCACCCCTAGAATATAAATGTGGGTCTTTCAAAAGCCCTCTTAGGGAAACACCGTTAGTAAACAAAAGTTGGTAAATTCTTAACAGCTTTGAGGGAAAGTAGTGGCGAGTTTAGTAATTTAGTAATCTTTAGTACAAAACTTTGAAGCGGTTATGATGCAGTCAACATTGCTAAAGTAGACTTTCTTGTAGCAAACTCTCTAGATTCGAAAGTCTAAAAGAAGCTGCATACCTATTTGGAAAATAAGAAGGAAATAACCAATTTGTAAGCAATGAATGCTTCAATTGCTACTTCAATTTTAGCAGATATCTCTGTGTTGATCAATTATTTTTAAAATTATTTAAACACGACAAAAGAAACTTCACTAAAATGCTTTGACTCTTTCGATATTCTTTTATAACGTCCATAAATGGTGAATTATCATCCGTGCGGTTGCATGGCAAGTGGAAGGGAATTTATAAATCGATGTAAAATTCAATTTACCGCGTCAGCGATTATTGGCAGCGACCAACGTCGACCAACAATGTTCATGAGGCATGAAGGCCTTTATCCAGGCGACTTTCCCCTTTTGACCTGTTCATTGAATATTTTATTACACGATGTTCAATGATGGCGATAAAAATACATAATACAAAACACACAGGAAAGTGCAATGTAAATCGATTGGCGTTGCACATAATTGCATAATAAATTTTAAGTCGATAAAATATTTAGCGCAGCAAATTAAAACTACAAACTTTACTCTTCCCTTATAGAATTACGAACTAATAAACATAGCAAAATATATCAATCATCAATCTCGATGTTGCAAAAATACCTCATTTAAGCGTCCTTCTCTTTTCCATCTTTTTATTCGACGTTTTATGCCCCGCGTTTAAAGATGGCTGATATATTTCAAACGAGTTTACATGAGACCCATGGATGACTGAAATAAAGTACGACGATTACACGACAATTATGATCCAGATTAGAAAATCGATAGGAAATTCAATTTAACGACAAGCTATCCTCGATAAACATTCTACAGGGCGACGGTAGAAGTTATGACGTGGAACTTAGGATGAGTTGTAGCTCTTCTCTAACAGGAACTGTAAGATGCTTGTAGGTGTAAATACCTCATATTTTCTCGTAGTTGCAAGGACAAGTCTGCTAAATGCAGCAGCAATTCTCGTTGAAATAAAGTCATACCATCTGCTCACCCTATTACCTAATAGATCCTTGTAAAGTTCAATCATAAGACTATTCGAAAACCTAACTTTAAGAAACCTTAACACTTTCAGTGACGTAAGGTTTCGAAAAATGTAAAATGTTTTGTACAAAGAGTAGAAATTAGGATTCTAGCTTCTTTTTTTTCAAATTAAACATAATGGGAATCTTGAATAATATTTCCGATGCTTTCCAGGAAATATCGTCGCACAAATCCTCTAAAACCGACGATGCCACGCGGTATTAAAAAAAAACTGAACGCCCCATACGATTTTAATTTTCAACACGTTACACATATATGTAACTCACCGGTTGTTCATGAGCGATAGAAATTGGGAAAGTTTTAAACACGGAGGCTTAAGACAACTTTAAAAACACTTCACTTCTTTTTCATATAGGTACCTCGCGAATTAGCAATAACTCACATGTTAGTTGCCATACTGAATTAATTTTGAAATCGTATCTACTCTTTTAAATTAAAATATTTGATAATATTTTGCGGAAAGTGCAGCAGACACTTGTTACCCTAGATTCGCCAAATCTCAAAATCCTCCCCTACGTGTCAAGCTAACTATTAAATCGCATTTAGAACACCCAATAGATTCCACACTCACTAATAATTCCACACTCGCTGTACCACCAAAAGAAACACGACCAGTGGAAGAGCTTCTTCATAATCCCATCTAGAAAAAATGTCCATCACGGTCCAGTTCCCCGAGACACCCCGTAGGAAGAGCGTCCAACTAGATCTCCTCTCGTCGACACTTTCGTTTCACCTTCTCTTATTTCACGCTCGAGATGGCAACGATAACGTCATCGTATTTCAAGCAAGTCCCCGTGACGGTGACACACGACCAATCCGAGTAAACTGCGCCGATTACGCGGCGCTCGCGATGCAAATCGCCGATCGGCGCGTAGGTACGAGCGGTGGTAACCGGTGGAGAAGCCAGTCGTTCTCTCCTTCCCATCCATTCGCCCCGCGATTCATTACGCAGTCGACGAACAAAAGGTAACGAAGAACGTCGGGTTTCGAACGAATCCGCGCGACAACGACAAATAAGCGGCTCGAGCAAAGCGCAACAATTACACGCGCGATTGCGATGCAAATTGCAGATCGGCGGAAAATTTCATTTGGCGGGCGTGAATAAATTAATATGAACGCGTGTGCGGCGCACAGGTGTGCGTGGGCGCGTGTGAAGCTGCAACGACGCACCGTCTCCAGAGAAATTAACTCGTTACTCCCTCCACGGCTCGCGCTTTCGATAAAACGCGGCTGCAGTTCGTACGCGCACTCGTACGTGCCCGCGACGAGTAGAGGCGGACCATTTAGATTCTGCACGGGGGCCGACTGCAGCTGGGGATTCTATCGATTCCGTTTAATTCGATTCGTATTATCCCGCTGGACGGCCAGCCAGCGCGCGCTGCAATTGTCCAGGCACCGTCGCAGGAAAACTGCGTCTGGCTTAAGGCGAATTCACACGGTTCACTTTGGTCGAACTGTGAGGCTGATTTAGGGGAGGATTTGTATATACCTAAGTAGGCTAACAATAGGTAAGTGGGCTGCAACCTGGGCCGGCAAATTTTGGACGAAAGAAATTGAGAATAGTAGCAAAATGTTTGCGCCTGTAACTTTTTATATTCTCGACGAAAATAATAGCATAGATTTCCGCTCTAAAATGAAGTGTCTACCTATTTTCGTTAAACACAGAGGATCGAGGCAATTTTAAAACAATTCACTCTTTTTCATGAAGCAAATCTGTAATAATTCATATGTAGTTTCAAATTTTCTCAACCCTTATAAATTAAAATATTTTATGGTTCTTCACGAGAAGGTTGGTAGACGCTTGTTAAACCTAAAATCATTAAATCTCTAAATCTCCAAATCTGCCCCTGAGTTGATTCAATAAAATTGAAACAATGAAATTACAGGGCGAATATTTACACATTTCAATTCACCAAACTGGTTCACATTGGGTTGACACGAATATAAACGTAAAACCAATAAAAAGACACTTGTGTAGAACCTCTCCGCCCTCAAACTCTCACTAAAAGCATTTTATACTTCCAAATCACTGCTTTCCATTTCATCCTGCACTTATCATCAGCTACCACCAGTTCGATGCAACCGAAGCTCCGTGCAAGACTTCACCAGCGGAAAATCAATGAATCTCCGAGAAAACGGCACAAGCGAAACGACGTGACTTTTTCTCGCGCGGACACGAGGCGGTTCTCAACAGACTGCCGCAAGAAGGTGTCGCCGATGAACGTGACTGGGTCAATCGCGCGGTTCTCCATCGAACAGGAAGTGATCGGTGCGCAGAGAAAGGAAAGAATGCGCGCGAGGTGCACCGATCCGCGTGTCCTTGCAAGGTTTTACCGCGGAACGATTCGATGAGGCGGACACGGGACTGTCGAGCGTCGTCGGTCGTGCGGATGCACGAGAGAACATAGACCGAGATATCGATTGCTCGATTAATAATGCAACGACCTGGCAGGGGTCCCGCTCGACACCGTTGCCGACGTTCATTGCATAAAGGCGTACTCGTCTTTCGCTCCAAGAAACACCAAGAAACGTTGTTGCGTCCAGGGACACTGTGCTCCGCTATTTATCGATGTTACTTTGGGCCAACGATTTCGAGTGCAAACACTGGGAGCTGGTGGAAAGATTCTGCCGACCCTTTCGTGGATAGTTTATTATGGAAGGTGTCCATGAAGAGGATTGGAAAATTCAGGAGTGAGTGAATGCGGGTGGTAAGAAGATTTAATGATGAGGGCGAGTGGTCTTTGAAAGAAGCATGGTGTAATTTGTGGGAGGGGCTGAAAATGTGGGGTGTTTATAAAAAAAATGTAAACCTTTGAAGTTTCATACTATGTACTTCTTAAGAATGTGCGATGAAAAGTAATTTAGGAAGCCGGGGATTTTAATTAGTAGGGGCAAGAAGATCGCAAGCTTCTCTAATTTTTTATTTCTTTTTCTTTTTCTGAATTTTTATATGGTGATTTTCATTTGTGAATTTCCATAATTTTTGTAACTTGTAATTTTTAGCAAGTGGCTGAATGCAAGGCCATGTTATGTTGTGCACTTGTTCCCTCATTTCGACGAGTATTATATGCTCTTACTCTTAATTGTTGGTAGTGGCAATATTTGTGCTCATCAATTTACCCTTAACGCGTGCTTTGAAACACGTACGCAGGGATAGAAGCTAAATAGACGCGTCATTCAGTAAAATTGAAAGAGGCTTTTAATTCATTAACCCCTCGAGGCTGGGCAAAATATTATTCTTGTGAAACAAATTACGAAACTTCAAAGAAAGCAATTGTTCGCGAGGGGGATAATTTAATACGAAGGGTGGGAACGTTTTGCGGTCGATGCGTGTGCCTTTCAGAAACATATGAACAGCTTTCTGGTTAAAACATGCTTCCCAGGTATAATAGTGTACGGAATACTGTTTAAGGGGTAACACCACTCTAGGATCGATGTTTTTTTTTTGCTTAAACCATACTTTAGAAAGGAAGGAGGAGACGAACATCGACCTAGATGGCCAAATGTATGGTGCAGGCATCGCAGATTAAAGATAAACAAAAATTTAAAGGATTAAAATGTTCATAAAATTTTAAACGCGTTTTTCTCGAAACCACTTTTTTCAAACTGGGAGGACGAATTTCTCGGAAACTATCGCATGAATCGATTTGAAATTTTTACAATAGCTTTACAACAATATTCTCTTTGGAAGTACGTAGCCGTTTTTTGATTGAATGTAAACTTTCTTTTTTATAACCAATTTAATGCTCATTTTTAGGGCAAAAAATCGATTTATTTCTTAACAACTGCACCACTTCCACAAAAATTGATTAAAAAAAAACCCTACGTACTTCCAAAGCCAATTGTATATAGATTATAAATTTTTTTTATTTTTTGTTCCACGACTCATACGTGCCGAGAAATCCGTCCTTCCGTGGCGGTGTTTTCACAAAAGCTGTTTTCGACGACGGGCTCTGTCGTCGCCATTTTGTATGAAAATGACACTAAAAAAATTATTTTTCGTACTTCAATATGTGTTAAATAAACCCTCTGAAAAGAAATTCTATTCCGTTTGTCACACTCCCAAAATAAATTGTCAAATTTAGGTATTTTTTTCTGCCTCTAGAGTGGTGTTACCCCTTAACTGTTGGAAATATATTACTCCGTACAGTTGAGTGAATATGTAGCATTGATTATACTATGCATATTACAAAGATGAGACGTATACTTAAGTAACTTTGAAGAGTACATTTTTTTTAAGTGAGCTATTTATGAAAACTGTAACAATCTTGCTATCAAAGTTTTCGAACATTTTATTTAAAAAGAAGGAACACAGCTATGACATATATAATTCACTTCATTAAAAAAATCAATTCTTTCCTACCTTTTATATAATTCTCATAAACTAAACAAGAATGGACCCTCATACTCTATTATCTTTCATGCAACATCAAAACTCAAACTAATATTAAAATTGACAATTACGTTAAGACAATATTAAGCTCAGATAAGTACAAACCCTCAAACACAGCTATCTATCAAGAAGAATCCAGCTGCAAATCTCACAATCCACTTAGCACTCCAATCAATCGATTCTTTCCCTCACCCAAAATCACTTTCATCCAGGTGATCCAGCTGTTTCCACATAATTGCGCCTAATTACCCCCACGACCGTAATTTCTAAATCAACGATGCACAGTAGCGCGCGGGATCGTTTGTTCGACATATGTCTCTGTGCAGCTCGCGGAAACCTGATCGTGCGTGAAGCCGCCAATTTACACGGTAGGTATTCAGTAGCGCGTATCTCGTTTCAGCGAGGAGTTACTGCTCGCGAGAAATCGATGCCAAAAAAAAAAAGAACGCCGCCCGAGAGACGCCTCGATCACGGTCGGGGCCGCGATTACAGCACGAAATTGCCGTGGGCCCAGGGACTTTTAGCGAGGGTTTCGTGTGTCACGTGATGGTCGTGCGGTCCCCGAGTGGCGCGGAGGAACGAGACGATGAAACGGGGCCTGATGGGAGGAAGGGAACGAGAGAAGGCTAGTGTTGGACGCTGGCGTAAACTGTAAGTGGATACGGTCGAAAAGGAGAGCAGGCTGCTTCTAGGATACAGTTAATCGAATAAATATCACGGAAAATCGAAGACCAATGATTTCTCCCGTGACCAAGCCTCGAGCAACAGCACCTAACCGATCGGTTTCGGTCTTCCGGCCGCGTTTCTAATGTGTCGTGCATATCAACCGCAAACTTGGAATCCACTGATCCTGGAGAACTGAGGCGATGGAGGTGATGGTTGTTAGTGTCGAGCTTGATTAGGCTTGTACTAGAATATTTGTGCGTAAATATATAGAGACCTGTTGGTTGATTTGAGTAATTAAGCAGGCTATGGTCTTCGGTAGACTGTCGGTTAAGGTGGAATGAAATATAGCGGAAAATTTATATGTATAATTCATGACTTTTAATAGTTGCCAAAAGGTGCGTTTTATAATGGTGATTAAGCTGTTAAAATTTGAAATAGATCAACAAATTGTTTAAGGTGTCACATGTCACGTAAAAATCATTATTTTTATTGATTTTATGAATATCATTTTATCATACGATAGCACTTTCTTTAAAAAAAAGTGACTTGTTATATTTCCCGGCTGTGTATCGTGTGTGACTGCTGTTCAACCACTGAAGGAAGCCGTGTACGATAAAGGAGTGACGATAGATTGTATACACAAATGAAGAGACAAATGTTTAAACTAAGTATTCTGTACCTTTGATGCATGAAAGATGAGTGCGCGAGAGGTCTGGAGAGAGAGTTAAAAGGCTATAAAAAACTGACAAATACAAGATTTTAAAAATATGATTAAAACAAAAAATTAAAATTTCGGAGCCCTTGCGGCACCTCAAAATTATGTTTCACAGAAATTACTTAGCTTTTGCAGGCTTGAACTGAAAAACAAACGGGAAGTTTTTTTCAGTATTAGAAAACAGTCACAAAATTCTGATTTTTTGTTCCACCCTACTGTAGGTTACTGCTAGCAAAGAAGACGAGTAAAGTGGACTGGAGGAATCAAGTTTGCTTTGGATAACTGAGGTGTAAGGAATTTTTCTGCTCACTCCATGCAGCAATCTTTATTTCAATGACAAACTGATTTATCGAAAAGATGAACATTCCAGAATTTTTTAAAGAGTAGAGTTGTTTTAGTCAACCAAGATGAAGGAATTGAATGTTAAGATACCAGAGTTCACAAGTGCAGAGTAGAAAAGTGCATTAAATTTCAACTTCATTGAAACATTTTCATTTTGAACTCGTTTTTCCATGGTAAATCACTCATTTTGGTTCCGTGTCGCGTAGTTCGACGCACTCTGTGTAACGAGTAAAACAAATAACGCAAAAAATCACGATACCGTTGGGCTTCCCGCGCCTTCTCCAAAGAATCTCAGTACATAATGGCTACGGGATACCGATGCCGGACATGCGTGCGATGCAACTTATACGGCGGGCGAGTGCATGCGTGTACGCGGATGCCGAGATCGATAGGAAACGATATCGAGTGACTTTATTTGCTGGTCGAATGCGGGCGTCGGTGCACGCACAGCCGATCGTCGCTTTGCACGCACTGCTGAACGCCTTCCTTCCTCAATCTAGCGTCAATTCGTCGTCAACGAGGTCCAGGCCGGCTTATTGAGATCCTACCTGCCCGACGCGTCGGAGTATCCCAGCAGAGAACAATGGCGAGCTTATGGAATGATTTTGGGTGAAAAAACATGCCGCCATCGCTGCACAACGTGGGAAGCCTCCCCTCGAGAGGAATCGAGCGATAACGATTTTATAGTGAAAATTGGGAGGAAAGTTCAAAAGTGGATTTAGAGTTTGTAGTTTTGAGTTTGTAGATGAAGGGTAGCGAGTTTGTATTTGGGCGGAGGAATTTTGAAAATATACTCAAGCGGTGTATCGATGAAATCTTTTATAGATATAATTATTGAAATGGGCTTTTTATAATTGAAAATAGAAGATAGGATAAGAATTATTTTTTTTTATTATAGGTATTGTGGAACGTTATGAGTACTATTTGTAAATGTAGGAAATGGTGTATCGATATTGAAATCTTTAGTAGATTTTAATGAAGAAATTCAAATTGGCTTGTCAAATTATTTGGTGGAGGTATCTAATAAGTTCCATAGAATTTCATTGAGTTTTGGACACGTGCCATCTTCGAACCGAAGGATTCAATTTATAGATCGATTACGATCATATTATCGTCGCTCTTAACCCTCGACTGGTCGCGTTGCATTATCCCTTAACCCTCTTAACACGCTACAGGGTTATCGAGCCTCCCCAGCCCGTATTGAGTTTCATTTTAGAGAGACTATTATGTGCGGAATTGTGGAAACTGTTTTCAGGAAAGACACGCGTTTCTAATCACTAAAGGAGCTCGAACGTAAGGAAAATTTTTTGAAAGGGAGAATGTGAATTTCCAAATCGAAATAGAATAGAACTGAATTAACTATATCTAATAGAATCGTTCTACCCTTATTAGTCTCAAGTACATATCCAACACACAGTACCAAATAAATAGGAACAATGATTTAAATTAACTTCTACCACTGTTTACTTTATCCAACCCCCAAATTGCTCTTAATCAACAACTAAATGAAGCAAAATTGGAATACTTTCCCCAACGAAAATCAATAGCTACCCCAAAACCTCAGCACACAAACATTCAGGGAGAGCAAAAAAATTCAACATCCCCATCAACAGTACTAGAAATATTTATTGCATCCCCCTTAAATTTACGTGCTATCCACAATTTTCATAGCAATCCGATAGATAAAATGATTCGCATCCAACTTATTTCGGCCAAGGTAGTGAGCTACACACTTTTGCAATAATATTTTCCAAGTAATAATAAGTGAAGCATAAGTGATAAAGTAATTATTCCAACGATGCAATAAGTATTTCCAGTAGGTAAAGTATTACCCCGCGAATCCCAAAATTCCTCCATAAAAAGAATCCACGAATTGAACGCACACCGCCAGCCAAGACACCAGCAGTACTAATGCAGCGTTATAAAGGAAAACAGAAAGGGGTGGGTGGGTGGCAAGGGCAGCAACAAGATTCGGAACTAATCTCGACGCGGCTCTCGAGGGGATGCAACGGCCCCTGGCAAGCTCTTTTCTCCTCTTAGACGCAGTTTCTTCGTGCACCGCCCTGATTCGATCGATCCTCACCTTGGTGCGGTGCAATTTACTTTACCCTCCCCGCCTCCTCCTCTCGAGAAGCCTGCCGCCCCTGGACTTACTTTCCACGAGGAACGGTCTAGCCAGGCAGAAGCACGCTGAATCCAGGGTGGAGCCCATGCATCAAACGACCACCAAAGGAGTTTTTCCCTCCAGAGGGGTGGTCGGATGACTCACGCGCGCGACAACTTTCACGGGAAACTACGGCGAAGACTGTGCTCTGTCTGGTGGCTATACCGAAGTTCCGGGTGAAAGTTTCGATTAGTGAAACACGGCGGGAATGGAAGTCAAGGCCCACGGTGGGTGGTTATAACGGTACGGCGATGGGTAGGCCGCGATTTTACGAGCGCATCTAATTTATTCTTTGCTCTCCACGCTGTGTCGGAAGCTGGGGAGAAGGGGGAGGATCGGAAGATGAGAGACAGAAAAAAATGGAGTTGCGTCGGATGTAGCTTACTCAACTATGTGTAATCCAATTTTGCGAAGTTCTGCGCGACTCGTTTCGTTGACACTGATTACTAAGTTTATCTATAGTCGATAGACGCTTACGCAATTGCTCAAATAGATTTCCGGAGTGATTCATGCGACATATGGGTAATAAAAATACGGTGACGTCAGAATGTTGAAAAGTTCAAGATCGGGAGAAAATGTTACTCTTCTGATGTCTTTTGGAGATCACGCTGATTGTGAGTTAGAAGAGGGAAGAAGCTGGGATCTTGTTCGGTTTGTAGGTATGTATTTAGTTTCAGAATTCTTCTGTCAAAGTTTTCGAAGACTGCTGATATAATTCAGTTGAATTTCACGGCTATCAACTAGAGATCTTGTTATGAATGGAGACAGAATTTCATTAGAACTACGAAACGAATGTGTAAAAAGGATTTTAGACGAAAGGTATCAGTGTTTTATGATTCGAGTATTCCAAATCTGTCCACGTAGCGGGCGTCTGCGTTTCGGTAAAGAATCACCACAACAGCGTTTCGTGGATTCATTTCGGTTGCACGGGATGCAGAGAAACGGTACTTGGGCAACGGGGCCATTCAAACCGTGCACACAACGTCGTTGCCCATGGCAATGCTAAATAATAATGGCCCTTCGCCACGGTACCACCTTCGAAACGCTAACCATGAGTTCGTACCCCCGGCCGAACGATTTACGCGAGTCGATTCCACCCTCGAGGCACGCGAGCACGCTTTATGCGAATAGGTAATCAAGGAAAGAGCCATGGATTTTGACAAATTGAAAGCTCCCTAGTAGGTAGCTGGTACGAAAGAATTTTTACGATGACAGATATTATCGAGCTGTACCTTCTCCTTTATTCTTGGACCTCTCATATTTTGTCCCTTTTGTTCCTGCGAATAACGTCACATGAGGAACGCATTTGTTATCGTTACAGAGCAATTCCTTCAATATCCGTAGGTACTGAGTGATGTGACTGGTTGAATGAAAAAATTTTCCGATAGTAGGGCACTTGCCCCTTCCACGTATCGTATTCAAAGATCTTTAAAGCTAGAAATACGCTCAAATCCTCTGATTAATACAATGCGTCAACTTAACTTTGAATTCCGGATAAGAGTAGAATAAAATTTCTCATCAGAATCACCAAAGTATTAAAATGTACTTTCAACCTTTAAACGGGTCAACCTTTAAGTCATCAGAGTTAAAAAGCAATTCATATCTCTCATTTTGAATTACTCTACAAATCTCAGACGTTTCACCAAGCTCTATATCCACAATAAACATTGAAAAGTGCCATATTCCCAAGAAGCTAAAAAAAAATACAACATCTAACGTTTCTCTAGAAGATTGCAGGGAATTTCGTACGCGTTTGCAATTCGTAACACGTGACCGTGGCCGTTGTGCGCAAAATTCCTCTGCACTAAAATATTTGCCTGCCCCGAGTCGCGGCGTCGTTTTCGCCCGCGACGAAGACGTATCGACTTCCACCGGTGCTCATCCGTTACTGTCACTCGGGATCCCGTGGCATTCATAATATCTACGTTAGCATCGAATGATTGTCACTCGATACACGGGCATCTATCAACACAGCACAAAGGCGACCTAGCTACGAGCCACGAGCGGCCATCGATCTGCGGAATAGCGTCCCCTGAGCCGACCTTTTACGTAATATCCAGGGAACATCTCGAACGCTGGCTTCCTCGAGGACTCCTCCAGGAGACAGATCGACGATTGGACAAGATGAATTCATGGGAAAACGTGTCGGGGTTGGCCCGTGTATTTTTCATACGTCCTCCGCGGACTCCAATCGGAAAGATCGGGGGAACGAATCTGTGCGACAGAATCGCATCGACGTAACACGTCGAATGATTTATCTTTAACTAGGAGAATGACGGGAACATCCTTCCTTCACTGTTCGATGAATGTTGCTCGTTCTGTAGCGGGCTAGTGGAATTATTTTGTGGAATGTATTAAATTGTCCAATAAACTCGTGCGATTTCTTATGAATGATGGAGTTTTATAATAACATTTAATCTGTTAGATTGCCAACTCCTTGGGAATTTTAGAAATCCACGTTTGGAGAATTTGACGGTTTTCGAATGAATTGAAGTTTGGAGCCAGTTTTGCAGTTCCAAATTGTCGGGGAAGGACATTCCACTGAAAACGTTTTGAAGGGACGAGATGGTCATTCATCGAAGCAAGGTCCGGCGACTACTTAGGACGGATGCTGGAGAGTCTCTCATCCAAGATAAAATTTAAAATTCACGCTCGTAGAGCAACACGTGTCGGAAATACTCGTTTTCTTCATTTGGGACTTGAGGCACTATGGTTTTTGACCTAAGGCTTTCTTGTTAGTAACTCGAAACGAAATTTTCCAAAAGAATATTCTAATGCAGGGGAATAAATCTATCGAATGGTACATAATATACATTACCAAAATTAATTGTTATTAAAGTGAAAAAATTAAATAGAAAATAAAAGATTGTAATGGTAACTAATAGAAATTTATTATAAAGTCAAAACCCAGCGAACCTATTGAATATCCAATATTTAACGCTGAACAAATTTCTTCGTAATTGTAGTAAGTCTGTGATGGTTTAGAGTGTTCCGAATTAGGAATATTTCTACCAAGAAATAATTCAATCAACAAAGAAAGAATTACTGTGATCGCCTAGCAGAAGAATAATTTTTGCCACACATCCAAAATCCTTCCAGGAACTTTTAATCAATCCTTTTCATTCCCAGTTTCTCCTTTTTATTTTTATCCTCCCATGTCGATTTTCACGCGAAACAGAAAATCCAAGTATATCCCGCGTTTTTGTTACCATACACAGCCATGCATGTCCGATTTCTATGGAGCGTCCAAATAACGCCCTCCACTAGTTAATTACTAAACGGATGCGCGTCAAATCGAGTGTCTCAGTTCTCCGTTTTTACGAGGACGATTATACGACTTGGACGTGGCTCGAAGAGGCCAGCAGCACGCGGATCCTCCCTTACGCACGCCCCGCGGTCGCTGACTTCTGCCGTCGAAAAAGAGAAAAGGGAGCTGAGCAGCCTGGGTTATGAATGGAAATATGTTAACGGTTCCAAACTTGGCATCGCTGCTGTGTCTGCTCGCTTTGAAGAAGCAGCATCCCTACCTCATGCTTGCTCCTCGTTCCATATCGCCCTCTCTGCACTTGCTCTCGTCAAGTCGGTTACAAGAGACAATTACTCGAGCAAGTAGCGAATTAAATTATTGTTATTCTGGGAATTAACATAGCTAAGTGGTGATTTTTTAAATGAAGGGAATTTAGAAATTGTAAGTTTAACGAGATATGTATTGGTCGTCGTAACGTGTAGGCGAATCCTAGCGTTAAATGTTAAAATTTCTCCGCTGGATATAATAAATAGAGGGTTCTGAAGAATTCACTTACTCATCCGAGGAAGCTTGCATTTTTGCAGCTTGGGTTCTCGAAAGTTTCTCAAGAAAAGAGGGAAATATTAGTTGAAAGTGGTCCTCACCTGCAATAAAAGGAAATAGGTATTAAAATACAGTAGTATGAGTGAAACTGTAGTAACAAATTGACTATCTTATGCAGCGATATTAATATTTGAATATAGCTCATCCAAATCCTTCAAATAGATTATACGTATAACATAGAACACCGCTGGAAATGGGACTCATTTCATGCGGCAAGCAACATTCATTTGAAGAAGCTATTGCAATTGTTCCATTATCTTTCGTTCGAATAAAAAGCAACCATCCAGCGCTGTATTCCCGCGGCTGCTTATCTCCACTTTCACAATATTCATCTCTTTTATTGCTACAGATTCCATTATCATCCATTCCCTCCTCCCCCTTCCGTTTCTTGCGTGTTTCGTATTGCTACGCTCCTCAGCTTTTTCTTCCTTCTTTTCTTCTGCTTTCCAGCCTCGATATCTCGATTATCGCGAGCCTCTTTCACGAGAGTGTCCGCTCGCAAGGCGCCTCCTTTCTCTCTCGAAATCATCATCCGTGGAACGAGAAACGCGGTGCATCGCGAAAGTGCGTAAGATGGCGTTCCAAGGCGTCACAAAAGGAAGAACTGGTCCATGGAACAAGGCGAGCGGGAAAAAGAGAAAACGAACGAGAGGGAACGCCTACGAGGAATAATTGCGGGGAAGAGAATGCAAACTTGCTGGTAATGAAGTAATATCAACGCTGCCACGATATTCGCTTCTTTTACATGGGTACTTGTGCTATACTTTTAGCAATCAACGCAGAAATGGAACAATGCAGATCTGCTGCATTGTTAATTATTAGTTGCAGGGGTATATTCATCGGGAAATGAATGTTGAATATTTCTCGTTGAGCACATCACGCCTGCTTTCAAATTTGGTTTCTCCGAAAACAAGCTCGGTATGAGAGACCATCTTGTTTCTATGGTGATATCACGAATAACGAATCCTGTTGTGTTTCTAATTTCCGGTTTCCCGTGTCACATGAAGCGCCCTTATACACGTGTTTCCTAAAATGTAATATACCAAGCCGGTAATCCAAACATGACTTCTTATCCAATTAAATATTCTTCATAATTCCAGGATTCTTCACGCCGTCGATTGCAGCATCCTATCGTTCACATTTTCCTCTAAAGTTTCCCAAACTATGGCCAGCCTATCACTCTCTTATTCTACTTCAAAAATCCTCAAACTCCATCGCATGCCCTTCATTCAATCAACGTTCATTCCCATTCACCACCACTTCAGGCCCACTTCTAAAATCTATCTATATATTTAATTCACTGCTGCATCTCTTAACGAACCTGTACAATTTTTCAAGATAACTTTATAGACCAATTATACTTTAACAATATCATACATCTTGGTAATGTTACTATAAACATCAGTTACAATGAAATATTAAGCTAAATCGATTTGACCAGACAGATTACCTAAGAAATATTCGGAATAATATTAATAATAAATTCGGAAATGAAATTCGGTTTCTCTGCAAAGTACCTAAAAGTGGAAAGTGTGATGACGATAAAGTCATTATCAAGCAGATACCTAGTGACTACCAGAATTTTAGCAGAAAGCTGGCCACCCACCCCTTAATTTCCGAATTCTAACCAATCCCCAACCATTGCGAGGGGAAACTTCTGCGTAGGTCGGGCAACGCAGCGAGTCGCTTGATCGAACGGGAAAAAATCCGGCGTTTGATAGCGAAACCGATACGTGAAACAGGATACAACGCGTGTCGCGTTTTTCAAGCGCACTTGCGACGGGAATGCGACGCGACATGCCGCGATTTGACGTCATCTCGAGTAGAAACGCGCGACGCGAAACAGTCGCGGTATTCATTCGACGATCCCCGCGGGGTGAATTCGCAGGTTTGTCAGCGAAGGAAAGCTGAATGGTATCGTGAACGAAATTCCTGATCGTCCCTTCCCCCTGAAACACGGGCGTGTATACGCTCGAGTCGTGAACAAATCTCGTAACCGCGCGATGAAAACCAAAAGAAGCCATGAAAGTGTTCGGCGACGCGTCGAAATAACGAGGGCCGCTGAATGAATTTTTCATCAAGTTTACTGGCCGATTTTGTCGCGGTGTTTCGACGAGGTCCTCCATAGAAAACCGTCCTCCCGCGATTCTTTTCCTTATCTTCACTTTCAGGCGCTCGTTACTGCCGGGCGCGTAAAGTACGCGTCTATTTTGCGGTTTATGTGGACTTCGGGGGAGGATTAAATCGATTTTTGCGGGAAACATGGCTCTTACAGTGGAGACGGAAGTATTGCACAAGACTCGTCTTGAAAATTTTATAGTAGTAATATGTTACGATAGATTGACAGATTGATCTTTGAGTTATGCGTGTCACCGACATTGAAAACATGATTTTGAGGAAAACGCGTTTAAAGTTTTGGGTCTGAGCGCTACAGTGAGGAACACCTACCTACTTACACGCGTATATCTTTGTCAATTTTGATCGGATTCAATTGATACTTTCAAGCAATATTTTCAAGATCTACCTCAAGAAAATATAAAAATCGAAAAATCAATTTTTCGAAATTTTCTAGGTAGGCCTCCCCCCTTAAGGGTGAGATAAATCTACGTGTCCGATCTATGAGCGTAAAAAGAAGTATAAATTGCGTGAGTATATTTCAAACGCTCCCACTAAAGGACCCAAAACATTGCTCTAAGATCCACTGAAGAGTGCAAATTGCACGATTATCCAGCTTGTAACCATCACGCGAGCAAACCAGAATGTATTCAATCTCCATTAAACAGCCATCAAAGTGCGAGATCCTCAATGAAAAGGACTCGTAAAGTTTCCTTGCCACCAGGCGCGAGGACTACGATAATGTATTCGTAAATCGAACGTACACATGAACGAGGAGGCGAGTGAATGAACGATTGTGACGATACCCTATGCAGTAGCCCGCGTACAGTCGAGGGAGCTCGTTCGTATCTTCAGCCGATGCTGAATGACTGAATTCTTTGTCCGCGCGTGGAAGTTCGTTCTGGTCAGTGACGAACTTCTAGGAGAAAATCGCTATCTGAAGGCGTGAACGGGGAAAACCGAGTGTCTGTAAACGTACCGATAAATTCCACACCGTGAGAGTTTCTCCGCGAACTCGCTCAGCGAGCGTTCGCGGCTCGTCGGATTTCACGTCGATCAACGAACTGGCGGGAGAGACGCATTTGTCGTTATTATTAGGGGCTTCGCGAAGGGTCGATGGTCAAAGTTGCGGCTATTCGAAGACTTTCGCGAATGCGTTGTTGCAGCCGCGGTCTAATCAATAAAGATATGTCAGAAGGATAGGGAGAACTTCAGGCTTGAATTAAGGATGCTTTGTGACCTGCTATTTGCTGCTTCGCTCCCCCAATTTTCTTGGGCAAAAGCGATAGTCAGCTTTTGTTGGCCACGTAGATTATGGAGAACATGTTTTTCTACTCTACTGTTTTTCTATATGTATTCTGAATTTATAAAAAATATGTTTTATTTATTCTTGTTGTGAAAATGGTCACATTCATCTGGATTAGTTATGCATATTGAGCTGGAACACATTTTGTGACCTCAGAGTTCTGCCCTCATTAGTTAAAACGTCCTATCTGACATTTCGAAACATCCGAGAAATCTGAAGTTTAATAATTTCCTTTGTGCCGTCCTTGTTTTTCGTCATTTAATTTAAAAAATGTAGTCATTATTTCGTAGCAGCCTAATATAATTTTTTGTCATAGGTGTACCGGCATATAATGTATTATTAACGTGACAATTAAATAAATGTTTCAGATAGGATATTTTAACTTAGTAAAGAAAGTAAGATAGAATGCAGATTATACATTTGTGTGAACGGTTCTACATAAAATCAATAGATTATGATACAGTATACTAACAAACGAATTTAATAACCACTCAAACATCCGTTAAAACTATGTACTTTGTGGAGAGATTTTCCATCCTTCGTTTTATGGCCGTTTGGAGTAATATGCCACATGTTTTTCGGTATAATATGCCACAAGTGCCACAAGTGGCATATTATACCAACAAACTTTTTCTATTTAATACCATTGAGTTGTTTTTTTGTGTCAGAACCATGCCTACTGGGTAAAAACTACTTGTTGCAAAAAGTGGGTTCATGAAGACTGCGTAGAGATTGGAGACTGTTTAGTTTGTAAGAAATAGCTATTTTTTCAAATAAATTTTACGTTTCATTGAGTTAAAATATTTGTTTTTATTTATTAATAGCTTAAATAGTTTAAAATATTGTTGATTCTTCAAAATTTGAGTGATTAATTCGCACTTCATAGCTTGTGGCATATTAGCTCAGACCTTGTGGCATATTCACCCACCACCTGGGTAATATGCCAGTTTCGAGGACTTTTGTATTTGTACGTTTCTCATTGAACTATAAAAGTTACATATCTCTACTTATTAGTCAATACACAGAATTAGTGACACTTTCGTATGGTTTTATCTTTTTTCCTGTATCTACTTATACTTGCGAGATATCGCGTTTCAAAGTTAACTGTGGCATATTACCCCGAGTTACCCTATAGTGCCGTGCTGATGAAAGCATACATACTACAATAAAATGCCCTATCTGCATTTCAAATGTACACTTAGGACAATCTAATTTAGTAGATAATACATAGGACATTATAAACTAGTAAAACGATCTGAAAAGCAGTTAGGGTGAATAAATTAGACCGTTTCTAGATCTCTACGAAGCACGTAGGATTTTCCAACTTTACCTAAAAGGTAAAAGACATGTGGAACTTCAAATATTTCAACATATCTCAAAAAATGAAAAAATGTTAGATAGGACGTTTTAACTAAGGAGGGCAGAGTTTACCGTTCGAAAGTTTTTAAGCGACAGACAAATACACAAACACTTTCCTCTTTATATATTAAGATATGGGGGCAACATATTCCTACAGTATTCGTCCAATAGGCAGGACTAATTGCGTCAATTTCGAGTTTAATAGGACGTCTGCAATCTTAATACTCTCTAAACAACACTTGCACTTGAGGGATTATAATAATCCCGCAGAAGGCGCATCACTGGCAACATCAGCCATCGGCCACGAACTTGATACATATAATAATGTGTTTCAAAGTAATAAACATATTCTAAAGAATTTACATCGATAAATAATACAGCAACCTACCGAAATTCCCATCTTCGCGCAATTTTAAACGATCAAATAGTACCTACGTTCCGAAATTCATAAAACTCTGTACAATATCTCAAAAGCAAGTATAATTAATTACAGCAGAATTCAATTTAAATAGTAAACTCACGAGGACATAAGCATCTTCAACTGAATATTACAGTTATTAACGAGTTTCCATTTCCTCTGCTATTTCGTCCAATCGAACGTCTCTGAGGCCAGTCGGAAAAGGGTTCCCAGAGGTTTTAGAGCTTCTGGACGGCGCACAGGGGACTTTGATGGGGTCAAGCGTAAGTTGGCACGCACGGCGGAGCCGTTTTAACGCTCGTTGCCCGTGGTTTTCGCGAGGGCGAAATTCAGCGTTTGCGGGACACGTCGCCGCGAAAGGACTCGCGGAGTCGGTGCAAAAGGAACGAGAGCCCCGTCGGCGAGGCGAGGACAGGGCGCAGACGAAAAACGAAAAGGCGAACGAGCGAGCGGAGAGGCTAGAATACGGGAATAGCCGCGCCATACGTGGACTACTGTCCGTACACCACCGACAGTTTCCACTTCTAAATATAGGATTTCGATCGTTCCGCCGAGGACTTGACGTCGCGCATCCGCTCGATATCCTACCCCGGCTTGCCCTTTTTCTGACCGTCATCCGTCACTATGACTGGTCTATCTTTCGTTTCTAGTTTGCCTTGTGAAACCTTGCTCGACCATTTCCAAGTCATCGGTGCTGTAACTTGAACCGGCTCTGATACATTCAATTTGAAATGTCGATCTTGTTTGCGCGATTGAATATCAAGATTGTACGGCAATACCATAGTACGGAGGTAAAATGTCGCACTGCAATTACTGTTATTAAACGACTTTCTTTTTCTTTCGCTTTTCTTATCCTGACTCTCTAAGTTTACTGTTTCAGATAGCTATACACAAATTACAGTCTCGTTCACATTAGTCAAGTTGTACTTCACGGAAAGTAAAGTTGAAAGGATTTCTACTTCGCTTGAAACTTGAAAGAAATCTGGAAGGATATTTCAAGTCAAATAAGTAACAGGTTAAAATTGGTAATGTAGTGTCAAGTTACTTGAGGGCAAGTGACTAATGTGAACGAGACTTTACCGCGCAAATATATTTGTCCGCCCACCGTTACTGCGAATATGGTAAGAGCTCCTATGTATATTTATTTACTGTGGCACTTAAATATTACAAAATCTGTCGAAACCAGATCCGTTTTTTCGGTTACATTAAAACACACTGAAACGAACCTTGTTGTTGACATCGTCGAAACAAATTCACAAATGAAACCAAAAAATTATTTCCACACCTCCGGATTGGTGAACATTTATAACATTGAAGATTAATGTTAAAGTTAGAGACCCGAGAAAAAGTTGTTAAAGTTTACTTTTTATACACCCTGTACATAGGTGAGAAAATAGAGGTAGCGGTAAGTGTTAAGACTTGCTGATGAATTTCAGGGTCCACCGAGTTTCGGAATTTTACAGTAACATATAAATTAAATTGTGACTCGAAATGCGCGTTCGTCGTGGAATCGAAATACTCGTTGTGCAAGGATTAAAGAAGTCGAACAAAGATGAAAGTCCACGATGGCAGCGGACCATCTCTGTCAGTGAAAAGTGGCAGCCACGCAAGGCCTGGTCCAGAGGGACGCAAGCAGGACAACTGCCCAGAGCGGCAAATTTGGTAGAAAAAAATGAAAATCTATAAAGCTAATAAAAAATTAGAACTTTTTGAAAAAGCGATAAAAAAGTAGGTAATACGTGTTTGAATTTAGTATCAAACTTATAAAGTGTTTTTAAACCCTCCATATAATTACCAAATTTTTTATGAAACAAAAGGCTTTCGTTATTCAACAAATACCTATAAAAATGTTCACTCCCTGTGAACAATTATTTTCAAAATAATTCTTAAAATATAAAGGCCAAAATAAATCATTTTTGCCCAGAGCGGCGGAAGAGCTAGATCGGGTCCGGCAGCCAGATCGGAAGCTGTATCGACGAAAGCCAAAGTGCATTCCGATCAAAGATTTCCGCGAACCCGATAGCCGAGCTGCGCAATTAGGACTCGGGTATCAGTGTTCCTTAAGAAGTGGAAACACGCACCGAGCAGAGTAACGCCGCAAGGTACGTCGACCCTGAAATCAATATTTCTATTAGGCTCTCTGTATCAACGTCTGCTTGCAACTGCCGCATTTGAAATCCTCGTTTCCCGCCGTTCGCCGACACACCCACCCCCAAGTTGCTCCTGTTCCACGTACTTCCCGCTTTGGCCCGTGCGCGGTGCGTTTGCACGAATGCTCGTTGCGTGACGAGCGTTACCAGTCGGCTTTGAACGCGGCCACAAAGTCATGGCTGCGGGAGAAAACTCTTCAGGGCAGACCATTGACCCTTCCCCCGTGCGCATGGAATATATGGCAGCGATACGGACTACGTATCGACCATTTAAGTGGGGAGCTTCCAGGTTGAAAATTTGGAAAGGTGCTGCGTCAACTCTAAATAAGTACGTAGAGGAGCGTTTCAGGATTACAATATTGTTGCAAGGCGTTATCTAAAGTTTTTGGGTGTCTTTGGAATATATTAAATTCATAGTTAATTAAGCAAAGACGAGGAGCTTCTACGGGGGAAGTTGGATGTTCCTGAAAAAGTAGCTTTGATGAGATACAGTTACTGTATAGTAGATGTAGGTACCCTTTGTGGCCATTGCACTGTTTTTGCCATGTGCATACCTAATTATCTTAATTTTAAATTGCTTGCAGATCATTATTATGTGGAGAATTTCACATCATAACTATTTTGTTTAGTAGAGTGAAGACACCAGTAGTCGACCATGTATCAGTAGTCGACCAGTCTCAGAAAAACATGAAAAATAAGGTTTTTAGAAGTGACGATTTTTTTAACAAAGTGCAGTTCTCTAACTGCACTCTAACTGCACTCTGTTCAAAAGATCGTCACTTCTAAAAATCTTATTTTTCATGTTTTTCATGTATTTAAAAATAAGGTTTTTAGAAGTGACGATCTTTTGAACAGACTGCAGTTAGAGTGCAGTTAGAGAACTGCACTTTGTTCAAAAGATCGCCACTTCTAAAAACCTTATCTTTCATGTTGTTCTCAAAGTGGTCAACTACTGATACATGGTCGACTGGTGTCTTTACCCTATACCTCTAAAAATATAAGGTTACATTCATTGCTTACACCGAAAAATATTATATTTTTCAAAAAGTGGTCAAAACTGGTACAATACCTTAAAGTGACCACAAATAGTGCATCCACCCTACTATTCCAAAATCTCTACCGAATCTGAGTTTCCAAATGTATCCAACCGAACCCCACCTCAATCAAGCAATCTCTGATCTTCCACGCAGTGAAAGCCTGACATCCCCTAGAAATCCCCCTTCAAACTCCTCCATCCTACATCAATAAACAAACCTCCGAGCAATTAAACGAGCCCCAGAAATTCTAATTTAAAAAAAACTCTAGAAAATCCCCATTACCCAGACAAGCCCAATTTTCCCACTCTAAAACTCACAAATGGATGTTTGGATAAGCAAGTTTCTCCAAGTTACACGGTTACCACAACGAACTTTCGTCCAAATTCCGTCATCCTGAAGCCGACCGCGACGGCTCGGTGTCTGGCGCGACCGAGACAGAGGGGAAGATTCATTATTACGTGTACACGCGCACAAAGAACCAAATGAATCGTGTTGGCAGGTCGGCCATATCGGGGCGAGGTTACGAGCGGAGCGTCGGTGCACACCAGCCCGGCGATGTACACACGTAATGCGCAGGGCGCGTAGAGGGAACGCGGTGCATCGTGTACATACGCGCGGGAAATCCAGATATATGGGCATGTATATCGCGGAAATGGCGTCGTGCAGTCGATGGGATTACCCCAGGGCACCGATCTCCTCTCGTACACTTTGCCGAGGTGTGTAAACGCGCGCCGTGGAACGGTACACAGTGTCGAGTGGCGTTGCCTCCTCCACGGTGGATCATCGAGCGCGTCGATTCCGTTTCACGCCCGCGGAGCGGCGCGCGTGGCCCCGTACGAATAAACGCGATCGAGAGAATCGATCGGTAAGGGATCGTGCAAAGCGTACACGCACCGTTTCGGATCTTCCCTGGGTTGAAACGTCACGCGAGCGCGCAAAGGGCTCGCGTGCCTTGTTGCTGAAAAGGTGGAAAGGCGTGGTTCGTCGAGATTGATTTTCGTGTCGACGGGTTTCTGGCTGGTTGATAGTGAAAGTGGAGTGGAACGGTTCCCTCGATCGCTGGTGGTGTTTAGAAGTTCATTCTTGGGTGGGTGGTTTGTGACGTTGTTGAGTGGAGATCGTGAGAGGGAAGGGTGAGACTTTGGAGTATAGTTTTTTGTGTTTGAAGCTTGCTGAGGAAAAATATTTTTATAAATGTTCGAGGTGAGTAGGATTCGATGCAATTCCCTTTAGTGATAAGGAAACTTAGCGAGTTAAGGGGGAACACCACTGTGAAAGATGAAAAATTTCGATTTTTTTTTCTTCACTTTCTTAATGTTTAACTCTTCAAAAATACTCTCTGAAAATTTCAAGTTGATATTCGAAGAATTGACGAAGATACAGTGCATTTTGTGAGACGCGTCACGATGCCGTTTCGAGCGCGCTATGTTAGCGGCAAATAGCGCGCCGACATTTTTCTTACCCACTGTTCCGCCACATTGTTAAAGGTTATAAATTTTGGGTTTTTCCCGCTTTTACGCACGGTACACTGTTCGTTCGAGAATCGAAGAAATGCAACCGTTGATCGGGCATTCGAGTGACAGTGAACGTCACGAACGGAAGTGTGATTTTTCCAGTGCAAACTTTAAACGCGATTTTCTCGAAACGACATTTTTCTAACTGATCGAATCAATAGCTCTGTCAATTTTTATCCGATCGACTTGAAATTTTGATAGGATCTTTAAAACAAGAGTATCTTCAGTTGTACGTACCGATTTTTTTATCGAAAACATATTTTTTTAAATACGCTCGAAAAACTATCCATTTTTTTGCGGATTTTCGAAACTTTTTCTTCCCAAGCGCACCATTTTTACAAAAATAATTTTTTTTAAAAATCGGTACGTACAACGGAAACTACACTCATACCGATTATATTAAAAAAAAAATTGATTTCAGAGTTACCGTTCCAAAGATATCGTTTCGATAAGCGACCTATGTTTTCTTGTGAGGGATGTAGGAGATTAACTGTATATGGAAATCTATGCATGTTTTTCTATTACTTTTTTTTTATAGTCTCTTAAGACATTGTACTAAAGATAGGTAATAACAATTTTATAATAAAACTGTAAGTTGTCCCTTAAAAAAATCTTAAAAATGGGCTCATTTTTCCGGCCGTCATAGTGGTGTTCCCCCTTAATTAAAGATGTGTTTTTTTGTGCTGAGAATGTTAATTTTAGGAAATAAACTGTGTCCAGAAAAGGGGGCATAAAGTTTCTATTCCTTGTTTCTTTTAGTTATATACCTAGTATTTAGTCACTGTGTTTTGCCATTTAAAATTATTTTATCGATAAAATAAGAAGACCGTAGTTGGACGCAAGAAAGAATCGAAATGTTCTTTCAAAGGAATGCAGCTCCAAACAAAGGATATGAAAAAAATGTATGCATAGGAGTTGATAGTATCATGTTCATATCGAAGCGTATGAAATCGATTACAGACCAACCGAGAAAGTTACTATTCTGTATCGTGACGTAAGAACGCGAAGAGAATAAACTCGCGTGTCGAATCTCGTGAATCGGCGATTCGAGATCGAGTCGTGACTGAGCGCGAGCTCGAGTCGAGGCTCGAAGAAAGATCGACTTGCTAATTAACTCGATGTATTGGCGTTGATCTTCCTTCGATAACGTCAATTAATTCGACACGGACGAGAAAAGACAATGGAAGAATCGAGGATTAAAAAAACGTGAACGTAATTATTTCTAGAGCAGTAAGCTACCTTTGAAATTCAAAATTTGATATTTGCAGCTAGAATGTACTATTATATATAGGTTATCATTTTCAATTCATGTACGAACTAGTAAAAGTTCCCGTTGCGAAGATGATATAATGATTTTCTATGAAGCACAAGTAGGTTCACTTTCACTTCACTTATCTCCTTTACTTCAAATCCTTCTTTTGTGAAATTTAATTACTAATACCTCAGTGCGAATAATTCTCCTCGTTATAATGAGCTATAATGATTCAGGACGCATTAACAATATTACCAAAAGGAAAGCAAACACTAACACGTAGATACGTTAAAATAACACTAACATAAGTAGCTACTATTCCGACAAGCAAAGTTTCTACACGCATTATAATTAAAACCATCCACATCCGTGGTTACGCAAACATGATTGATTCACCGAGGCATTCGCAGCGACTGAGCGCTGGAAAAAGATTAAACACGGCTAGATACACGCTTTCGCGTAATGAAACACTGTTTCGACTTTCCGTCGAATTAAAGGACCTCTGCAACGTTTCGGGGCTGTAATAAAATAATAATTGCGCGGGGAGTTATTATGTCGAAGACACGAAGAGGAGGCGCCACCCTTTCCTTCGGCGGACACAATTAACTCGACGCGGAAGAAACGGGAACGGGCAGATAAAAAAGGCGATTTAACGGAACAAAGGGAAAGAGAGGAGAAGGGCAAAGGAAGGGGGCAAGGGGGATACGAAAAAAAAGAAGGGCAGAGAGGGAACGGGAGCGATTGCGTGAGCGCAGTTTAATTGAACCACCGATACGAATCTTCGGCGTGCTAAAAGGGCCACGGAGGTCTGAGAAGCTCGTTAATTCGTGTTGAATAATTAGCGTCCCGGGTGTTTACGACGGTGAATCGTCGCAGGGATGGAACGTCCAACTGTAAAGCAGTTTGAAGCTACTGCAACCCCTGTGCATTCTGTTAGGCCACCTCCAATTTTCATGGAATCTAAGGATCTACGCTTGTTAAGACAAAATTATATAAATTTGAAGTAGACTTTTTGCCCCGTACGTGGGGCAAGAAGTCCATTTTGCATGGACAAAAATTTTGTGGCATAACTCAACAGAAAATAACAGTATCAACAAACGAACTTCGTGAACGTAAAGCATAGTAGTTATAATTTATACAAAATAACACCAGATATATCTAGAATCTAGATTGTTAGTACTAAATTTTGCATAGGTTTATACAAAAAACGGGACTTTTATCCCTACCCTATCCTACTAAGAAACCACAGGAAAATTGAATTTTTAACCTCTACCCTTAAGGATCCACAGTGCCCAGATTGCAATTTACCAACACCGATACCAGCACCACCATCATTACATCCTAAAAATATTAACTCCTCACAAAAGCAAATGTCAACCTTCCCCATAGCACCATTTTTCTTTCACCCCCAGAGTTTCATGCTCCTAAAACCTGTAATGCCCACTATTACAAAGCACCCCCTAATGAAGCAATCCGAGTTTCACGAACCACGGAATGTCCCATGAACGTCCTCGTCACTCCTCTCGGGATTTAAGATGTAAACTTTCGTGATCAGGCGTTGATGGTATTGAGCTAGCGCGCGGACCAATGGCGAGCGGAAAGACGGCGCACACGTGCTTTCCCAGAGCGGAAGTCGACTCGAACGTGCGCCGCGAACTCTCCCCCGTTGGTGTCGAGGCTAGCTACCTGCCTACAAAGCGCAGAAAACGTCCACCATAGAGCCTCGACGTGTGAAAGGAATCGAGAAGCGCGAGCGAAACGGAAGAGCGAACTTCGCTTCCGGTCTAATCTACCGGGACGACGCGACCATTTTATTCGATAGCTGCCCCTTTTAAGCGACTCGACAACTACTGAAAGCAATTGCTTCGTATCGGAGATGTGTTTTATAACTTTTCAGATGGATTGGATTTTAAGATAATGATATGTTAATGGTACACGTCTCGTGTCACTGGTGCATCGTCCACGATATTTATCGGAAGTGATCTTTTTATTCGAAGAAAAAAGTTAGATTATAGATTCAGAGGCGAAATCAAAATCGAAGACAAGAAGCTGAAACTATGATAACACAACTATTATTTTTCTACAATTGAATTATTTCTTATGGTCCCACCAAAAATATGAATTTCCACCGTAGCATGGAACGTTTAGCAATACTTTTTGTTGCTTCTAACTCGTCTCGGTGGAGATTCAGCAATTTTAAAATGAATGTCTGAACGAGTACTTATTTCTGATATTATTATTTCTATGAAAGCATTTTATAAGTTTCTGCGCAATTTAATTTCCCAATTATTTAATGTATCCAATTTAAAGGAGGGAAAGACTTGTATCTTCCATGGCCACTGTAAAAGTGATTGATTCTTTATCTTCCGTAAATGAAGCTTGAACAATTGAATATACACACATATAGTCTGACATTGAATTACCAATCAAGCTTGCCTGGCACAGCCAATTCATATTTTAAATAGTATACCCACACACTGATTATTTAAATTCTTCTTCTGTTTCAGCGCTTGCCAGCATTCACCAGGCTCGAAGAGCAGCGAACACCGGAATCCATATGAAGCTCGTGTAAAATTTCCCACAAAATCACAATCGAAGTACCCATCGATATTCCCAGATTGCAAAACGTCCAATCAGTCATTTCTCTGAAGCATATCATTTGTCCCGCATCAGCATTGTCCCACATTACGCTGACAGTCTAGTCACGGCGCGCTCAGGAAACGATCACAATACTTTCAAATGTTATTGAACGCCCTGAAACGTGACTGGACCCTGGCGCAGTCCATTTAGATGGCATTCAATAACATTTAAGCAGAACACGATTCTATCGTGCCTGAAATATCTGAAGTAAATCGAGCACGGATCGCGCCAAATTGCGACAGTATATACTTCCGTTCCCCATCAACTTCTGCCAAACATAAACCCATCAACCTTCTACCAACGAGGAATCAAAAACGTCCACGAAATTTATTATTATTATTATTATTATTATTATTATTAACGGGTATAACAATGTAAATACATTGTTGCATACATGAGAAGAAATAAGAAAAACTTACGACTATTTAGGTTGCAAGTCATTATACTTAACGTTGCGTACGCTTATACATATATAGGGGAGACCGGGGTAAAGTGAACCTCGGGGTAAAATGAGCTTTCTTAATTTATTCTTTAATAATAGAATATATTTACAAGTTTTGAGAACGTAATAAATGTGCATAATTATCAGTGTGATATTACACACATTTATTACGTCCCCAAAATTTGTAAATATATTCTATTATTAAAGAATAAATTAAGAAAGCTCATTTTACCCCGAGGTTCACTTTACCCCGGTCTCCCCTACATATATGCAAAGTGTACAAAGTAGTGTCACCCCTGACCGCTTTCAAGATACCTAAACACTAATGTTTAAAACACTTAATGTTCCTGAAGGATGTCAGGGATCCAGAGAAAAGGTCAAGAGAGTGGGAGTCATTATTAAGTTTGTCGAAGCAATTACAACTTCGAGTAACAACATCCAGATGACCAATATTGGTCCATCCAATATTTATCATCTACGAATTCGACAAAAATCCCAGAAATTTCCCATTACAGAAATTGAATTTCCCATCGATATCCTGAAACTTACATATAATTCTGTTGTGGTCCGATAATCATCTCCGCTATCAAATAATACAGATGAATATGAAACATTCAAATAGCAAAAGTATAGAGGCAAGAAGATACATCCTGAAGATTTCAATCTTTTAACCACTCACGAACTCCACTTGCCTAATCCCAAAATGATGCTTCAGACATCAGACCCAACAAGGGTGTCGAGAAAAATGGCAAGAACTACACCACAAGATTATCGTCCCAACGAATGTCCTTTCTAGGTGAACGGATGGCGTGTGTCCAGCAAATCAAAGCGTCGAATCATCCTTCGAAATCGTACCAAGCGAGTCCTGGCCCGGCGAGGTGGGTCCCTTTAATCTCAATCAATGTTTGGTAGCATTCCTGGCCATATTTGGCCACCACCGATGGCGTCCATGGGTCCCCATGGCGCAAGAAACCCGTGGCTACGAGTATCCCCCTGAACGACCCCGTGACCAGCTTCTTCTCCAAAGATATATCGCGCCAGATATATCCCCAGCGCATGGGACTGGATCGATCGAGGCTATGGATCTTGGGCCACGAAACGGCTCAATTCAATGAATTACAATGGCGAAACGGGCCTCGTAATAAAACTCGACACCCACTGGTCCGCTTTCTTGTCTCAATCAGCGCTTCGTACGGTTCCACTTGTAAAGGGAATTCGAGGATTCCATCGACCCTCGTGTCACGGAATTTATAACCTTGCTCCTGGGATCGTGGATACAGTAACGCGCGCTAAGCGTGTAAAACCGTGGGTTTCAGGTTCATCCCAACGGTTTTGTGTGAATGTGTAAATTGGAACGGGATGGAGGTGGAGATGTGGATAAAGTTGTGGTGTAGGAAGAAGAGGGTGGATCTTCTGTGCAAAGGTATCTTGACTCGAGATTCTATTCTGTGGGAAATTGATTCTGCCTTTCTTTAATTTGAAGATTTAGGAATTTGTTTGCACCCTGGGAGCTCGCAGGAGCACGATTTTGATCGGCTATATGGGAAGATAATCTAAAGGGAATGCATTCAAAGTGATGAGAATAACTATGGTGTTCTCGAAACAGCTGGAGGCTAACAAAAGAATCTGATATTCATAAAAAACTTCCATGTTTACTAAAAAATTGGATGCTTGGAAAGAAGCTGCTTCATAACACTTTGAGCAGTGGAAAGTTTTGCATAATTCCACTTTATCTCAGTAGTCGATCCTAAGTAGTAAGCGAGCTTCTTGCTTGGATTCTTTTCAAAGTAAACATTCGATACTTTCCAAAAAATATTGACGCGAGAACACTCCGACGACGCCCAATGTTAAAATTTACAATCAAACCTCAGCATTTGTGAAACACTTCAGCGTCCACAAACATACTGCAGATTCGCAGAAGCCGCTGTAAAAAATTCAACACCCGCACAGAACTTCCACGAAAGAATCTCCTTCCCTCGAGATGTGGAAAAAACTTTCGTGATGACTGGTCGTCCGCGCGAAAGCTCCATATTCAGCGCGGAACTGTGGGCGCCTGAACCCCGACATTTGCGGAGTGAATCTGAGTGTTTCGAGCGAGAAAGCATCGCCGCGGCAGATTTTGCCCCGATAGAAACTCCTACAGAGGCTCGCGGCCCACGAATCGAGTGAATACGAAGTGGGTCATTGTTGTGGCGTACAGCGGGCCGCGAGATACACCGAGAGGAGTCAGGGTCGCACAAAAGATCGAGAGGGATCGACGATCTCTCGCCCGTGGCTGGGCGTTCACGCACGGACGAGGCCCGTAACAACGCAGAACGATACACGGACAACCTGCGACCTCCGGGGAACGAAAGCGTGCAAGTGGGGGCGGACAAGTGGAGAAAGAGAAGGATCGACCGTTATATAGGTAACTGCACTCTGAGTGCATCGATCGTGTGCGGAGTGTGCACCGTAATCGGATTCCCACGCAGATCGCCTCTTATCTCGCAACAGAGTCGCAGAATTCTGAACGCCAGCTCGTGGGTTGTTTTCGAATGGCACACAAACGAAGAGAATGTTACCTTTCCACTAGAAATAACAGCTAAAAGTTCGCTGGTTTTTGATCCACATTGTCTTCTCTCCGCTCATCACTGGTTGGCCCGTTTTTTTGTGAAGATCTACTGTAGCGGGAATGCTCTTTACGAGGCACAGATTCGCGGAGATTTGAAACAAGTTTCGGTAGATTTCAGTTCTTCCGAGTGACACTGTATCTACATTTTTTCTTCTCGAAGAATTTCGAATCGCAATGGTTTCTGTGAAATTTCATCCGAGTCCTCTGCTCGGTGTTCTCCTTTATTTCCACCTGAATTTTTCCTCGTCTAATCCGCGACCCGCCATTATTCTTCATCAGCGAGGCGCGCCGTTTTCCACGATGCACACGCGCATCGACCATCCTTCAATGTCCTCGTAACGAATTCGCAGACAAACACTGGCCGCAGCAATTGTCCGCGGCCCCCGTAATCCCCTTTCGCGCTCCGGATGATCCCAGCGGCCGCGAGATTACGAAAATGAGAGATCGCTTTCGAAACACACCACGGGCGCCGTAATTAACGCTCGTTCGCGTACGTTACGGCGCCATGTGAGATAAGAGCCAGAGGAGGAAAGTTTCTCGCCCAGGTGAGCCGATAAATTTCCCCTCCGCTCTGGATCGTTTAGCATCGAGGATGAGAAAGCACCGTCGAAAAACGCCACTCGCAAGTACCCTGCGTGTAAAATTTCCACCTCAATTATCTAAGTTAAAGAACTCGATCCCAATTTAATATTTCAAACGAGTCGAGAACTCTGAGCGGATAATATTCTTTCCTTCCACTTCAGCCACTTCAACAGATCGAATCCTCTCGATTCACTTCGTTGGCGATTAAAGCACATCGAATTCCATCAAGCTCCGCCATGCAGCATTCCGATAGTCCACGCTCAATTTGATTCGATTAGACGAGTTGCATTCGGCTCGATTCCTCGAGTAGCCAACTCCTACCAATCACGCGGCATGATATCAATTCAAGAGCAAGTAGTCTTCGCGTGCTAGAGGACTGTTTGCCGGTTGACGTCAGGTCGCAGCGAACGGATCGGGGAACAATGCTGCGGTATCGCGGGACAAGCGCATAATCTTCGGGGACCGGGGCTGCTTGACGAGAAACACGGCTACGGCTCTGTAAACCGCAAGTGCAGGCTAGATAAGAGACGCTCGGCCAAATAATCGCGCCGGTTTTATCAACCGCGGGGTCGTGCGTCGCCGGGAATGGACGCTCACGGTTCACCAGGTGCGAATAAAACCGGTACTAACCGACTTCCAGGCACGAACGCGTGCAAAGTTTAGATAGCTGACCGATCCACGTGGGTGAACGACGTATATACGATCGAGCTGTTTCGCTGATCCACGAGCTTGCCCACGCGACCCGTGCCCTATCGAAAATGCAAATCGAATTATGGCGGGAGCTGCTGGCCGCCCGAAGACTCGGTTCGCTTATTTATTGCGCGAAATTCGATTACTAAGTAGACACAGTTATTAGAAAGTAGAAAACTGTACAATTGAGATTTGGGGAACGTATAGGCTTCAGTGGGAAAGATTGAAGGAATAGTGTGTAGGTTGGCAACGTTGCATGTTTTTGAGAAGTTTATTGTACTCTTTTGATTGGTAGATTCAAGTGTAATTGTTTCAAGATATAATCATTTGAATTTATTGCGCGTACAGGGATGGGAATATTTATTTCATCCCTCGAATTAACACGTTATTACTTATACGTCTTTTATTATTAACTAGCTGACCCGTTACCCGGTTTCACCCGGGAATTATTATTATTATTTATTATTTTTTAGATAGCATATTTATAAATAGCCTATGATCTAATCTAGGACGTATTTAATGTATATTCAAAATTTAATTGAAATACGTTCAGCCGTTTAGGCGTGAAAGAAGGACAAACAAACAGACAACGTTTCACTTTTATATATTAGTAAGGATATGTATTAGGAAAATATTATTACAAAAATGTGGAGCCCACTTTTGGCCAAAATAAGTTGCATAGGAAACATTTTATCAAATACACTTGACGCCATCACTTCTGAAAGACTCCGCTGAGCGAAGGCTGAGATTCTACATCATTAATTTCTACTGATCGACGATCGATATTAGATTCCTACAAGCAGGAGCTCGATCCTAAAACCCTTAGTAAAATTCCCAAGCGTTATTTTGCAAGCACGAGACAGCTGCCCTGAATGGCCCTCAATCCCAGCCGCCAGAAACATAATGGAACTTCCCGAACCACATTCATCATACGCCGTCTTATAAATTCAGGCAGAGGGAAGAGCGCTGGCGAACCGAAAAGAAACGTCCTAAGAACTTCTACGTCAAGGGTCGTGAGCGAGCAGGAGCTTGGCAGAAAGACCTAAGAAGTTGAAAAATGGATACTCCAACCCAACAAGCGAACCAACCTCACAGTTCACAGACAGTTACTCGAGGAACTCGAATTCTATCCAATTCCAGCACAAAAAAGCTACATCTTACAACACGCATTGAATCCTCAAAAAACCATCGAACCTCCAACGTACTCTGACGATATGCTTCATTGAAATTCACCAACGATGTAAAAAGGATTACTCTCTGCATAAGCTAAAGATCCGTTCGATGCCCACCGATGTATTTACTGCCCTGGCTCTCCCATAAACTGTGGATAAACGCTATTCTCTCACCAACGCTCTGTCACGCCTCTACAAATCACTGAGCAAGCACGTCCACCGTACAAGACGGCGGTCACTGTGGGAACGAGTCCACGGGACAGGACCACCCCGCGGTCGAAAATCCGAAACGAGTTTCTAGGTTCCCCGGGCGTCGTAAATAACCCCGCCGGAGTCACACCCACGCGGGAAGATTCGGGATCGCCGCGTGTCTAGGCACCGAAAATGCCCCCCAGAAGAGATTTTACATTAGCCCACGATTTGGATTCGCTCCGTGGACTTCCAGCTGCTGGGCGAGCATTCTCGGTCGTTGGACGACGGAGGAAAGAAAGAGAGAATCGTGGATCCTGGCGGAAGTGTCGTGACGGAGAATCGAGCTTAATTGCGCGCGAAGCAGGAAGTTTAACGAACCGGCAGAAGCATAATCGACGAAAACGAGCTAGTTTTTTGGGGGAGCGCACCCCCGGACTGGCTGACCAGCCATTTAGTTGGATTCCTGGGCCAATGGGGATTCAAGCGGATTGAGTGTTTGCTTGGCGAATGGAAATTTCGTCATTATATGCTTTTTCCTCTTTGGGAGAGCGTTTGTGATTAATATGGGGTATAATGGAGCGTGCGTAGCTCTGAAATCTGTAATTACTGTCATTTAAAGGGGAAATTGAGTGGGGCCACAAATTACTCTTTGGTGAATTTATTTCTTATTGAATTATTAAGTGGGGTATGTAAAACCGGAGCCATATATTATGAACGGTATTCGGCGGTAGCCGAATATTCGGTATTTGACAAATTACTCGCCAAAGTATTCGTGATCGAGAACCGCGAATAGTTGGATAGAACATTTGGAGTGAACATTTGTCTGCGTCGCTAGATCCCCACTACTCAAGTCTTCCCTGGTTTAGAGCCGATTTTTCCAGGGAAACCAAAGTACAATTACTCTATCACTGAAAAGATAGGAAAATCAAACAAAGTACCTATAAACTAACATTTATATAAAAAAAAGTTCCTTTATTTTGTTTAAGTACGAGTGCTCGTGAGAGACTGATACTTAGAATATATTGTTATTGAAACGAGGTGCCAATTCGGATGTGTTTATACCTAGTAATCATTTATAAAACAGTTATGTATTCTTTATGGCAAAATAAACACATTTAAAAAAAAGATCACTACTCAAGTCAACTGTAATTTGAGTTTATTAAAGGAATGTACCATTGTTCCTGTAAGATAGTAAAAATTAAAGATCCAATATCCTCTAGTCTTCAGTTTTCCGCGGAAATGGAGCGTCACAGGTAGTTTTAATTAGGGAAGATGACTCGCAGCATCCAGTACCAATGGCACAGCGAGAAGTTCATCATAATGGAACAGTGTCGTGTTCAATGAACAGCGTCAGATGAAAAGGGGTCGTTTCATTCCGCTACAGTAACTCTTTTCCCCCGGTTCATTCGAGTTAATTGTGGATTAAAGCAGATCAACACTGGGTTTCTGTCGCGCAGTCATCTTCGAATCGAATGTGTACCTGCGAGAGGCAGGGACACAAAGTCTCGTTAAGTTTGACTGACGACGGAGAAACAGGGTCATCGTGCCAAAGGAACATTGCACGCTGCGACCAATCGTCCCAGTCTGGTCGATACTAACTACAAACGTGACTTCGACCAGTAATTAGTCACGAAGCCCGCTCAAAACAACCTCCCGATGCTTACGATTTCTGCAACGAACACGGCGGGAGCTGTAATTCGGGATACAATCGAGAGGAAGGCGACACCTTGGGCAAAATGTATCGAAGGTGTAAAGTAACAAGGCTTCGTATTCTAAAGTACCTACTACAAACCATTTTAAAAGCTCTGCCAAGTTCATGAAACTTTCAGAATAAACAGGGACTCACTGACAATAGTTCAATGCTTTCCAAAAAATATCAAGAGTTGCAAGTCGTCATAGAATAAAAAAATGAAAGATCCCTAAACACTTAACGAATCGTAATTCTCGTATTCCCTTAAAAAATCCCAATTTATATTGATACATGAATCAAGTCACTGACTTGATTCCTGTAATAATATATTGGGTTGGCGAATAAGTTCTTACCGTTTTATGTTTTCTTTTATCCTGGAACGATTTGTTTGCTGTTTGGCAAAGTGTTTATATGTATTCGAAAGAGCTTTTTCTGTTCTACAAAACTGTGATAATCGTTGTTTTGAATAATTTAATTTTTTATTATTTTTCAAGCTTAGAAATGGAATTTCCAGGAGGCAAAAATCAACATTTTCGCGCAATTGACTTGCCTATGACACCTTCTCCGTACACGTCGCAAATCTCCCGAGCGGCTGCGGCAGCTTTTTGACTTGGATGAAAGCGAAGAAAAGCAGATGTCGAAAATGTTGATTTTTGCCTCCTGGAAATTCCATTAAGCTAAGCTTGAAAAATAATAAAAAATTAAATTATTCAAAACAACGATTATCACAGTTTTGTAGAGCAGAAAGAGCTCTTTCGAATGCATATAAACACTTTGCCAAACAGAAAACAAATCGTTCTAGGATAAAAGAAAACATAAAACGCTACGAACTTATTCGCCAACTCAATAATACACTGTAGGGTAAAACTATACAATACGCCCCATTTGACAAAACGCCCCACCATTATTTTACGCACATAAACCAGGATGCATCAACGCGATCATCAGATTCGAACTTGCCTCAGTCGGCCACAACTGCCGCAATAAAAATCCGAACAAATATTATGGCTTTTTAAGAAATATACAGGAATTTATATTTTCGGCCTTCAGATAATTTGCGGTGAGTCTGTGGGAAATTCATTTTTCTAAGTCACAATTGTTTTTGCGATAAATTTACATATATATTTCGAAAGTAGACAAACTAACCTCTTTAAATTGCTATTGCCCAAACTTTTTTTCACTACATTGTTGCTAAATTTAAGCCCGCGCTGTTTGGTACCCCAGAATTTACAATATGCCCCAGCAAAGAATTTACAATATGCCCCACCTCACAATCATATTTTTCACGAGTAATGTATTTCTTTTCTTTCTCGTGGATAACAGAAATGACACGCAAATATATAAGGACTACATTACGAGCATCCTGGTCAGAGAATGACCTTAATGAAGCAATGGAAAAAGTTATAAGTAAAAAAATGGGAATTAATGAATGCAGCAGGATGTATAACATACCTGCAAGGACCCTAAGAAGACACGTACAAACAGGAATATCTAAAATTCCTTTAGGTCGTTCTTCGACTTTGAATGTAGAACATGAGAAAATGTACATAAGAAATAATGTAATAATTTTAATCAAGATTGTTCTATTTTTGTTAATAATATCTTTTATAATGTATATTCTATAACATTTTGTTAAAAATAATAAAAAGTAATCACTTTTTTATGTCGGGGCGTTTTGTCGCAGAGGTGGGGCGTTTTACCAGACGACTGTCTTACAAAACACCTGATGTAAGGTTCCGGAAAATGATTATTTTCAGTTATTTCCAGTTATGTTTTTTTCACAATTTCGGTGTAGTTGTGAAGAGTAATGAACACTTAATGTGTTTACACCAAAAATTTAAAGAATTAATAAAAAATATTGGTTTTATAGACGTTTCTTTAAAAGTGGGGCGTATTGTATAGTTTTACCCTATCAATATCGTCCTACACTGCTCCAATCCCTCGTCACTCAACACTCACCTCAACTCTCAACCCCAAAACCCGGAGCGCAGTTGAAAAAGAAAGATGCTGCTCGATGTCCATCCCGCAGCGCTGCATCATTTGCAGCACGAGTCACGGCAAATTACGTGGTTCTGCAGTAATGAAACACGAGCCCCGTTAATGACGATAAACGGAAACCTCGAGCGAGTGGACGGCCGGCTAACCGACCACAATGCCCGTCTAATGCACACCTACGATTTAGCGGGGAGGACCTCCGCGCGGCGGGGGTGGTGCGTCAACGCACACACCGTCCGCAGGCCTACGTGGCTGAGATTCAATCTGCAGCCCAGCCCTGTGCATTATGCATGCAACCGAGGGAAGCAAGATCAACGCGAATTACCATCGAATGAAGGACGAAGTAAAACGTGTCAACTGTCATCGGCGGGCGTGCACGCGCGGGACCGAACGGAGGAAAAACTTACGTCCGCCGGGACGAATTTCAATTTTACGACCATGTCGCGCGAGGACTCAATTTATGGACTCTCGCCGTGGTCGACGCTAGTTCCTTGACTCCTTCAACGTAACCCTGACGATGAAAGGCGTGGAGTGGATGATTTTCGCGTCTCGCGAGTACCTGAGGAGCTGTGATGAAAGGAATTCGGTTGGATTTGGTAGCTTACGGGCATTGTTTAGATCAATTTGATTGTTTGTCGCAATTCTTTTACAATATTATGGGTTAAAAGATGTAGAGAGTGGTGTGCGAGTTCAGTTTAGTAGATTATATTATGTGTGTTTATATTGTGGCTGCTAATTTATTAAAGTTTCATGTTCAACTATTGTAACAGAGGAATCACAACAATTTTATTATTATTATTATTGTTACGATTTTATTACTCCTTAGATGGAAAATATAATACCTACATATAGGGATAGTAAAATTAGAGTAAGGGCGAGGTAGTAGTAGGATCTGCTAATTTATTTTGAAATGTTAATTTGTAGCATGTTATTTTATATGCAATCTACATATCTGTTCATGGTCTGAGGACTTTGGTTATGGAGGATTAAGAGAGACCAAATATTGATAAATATTAGTCATAATGTAATCAGGGAGAGAAATTGTGTGGAAATTTAACCAGGCAATATTTCTTCACAATCTTTGCACGCATTAATTCATTAGTTTTATCACCCAGCGAATACGTAATTGGTCGTTCAACACTGGCCGACCGAGACGGACCGTTTCCACTTACTCGAGCGAGGCGGTTGCTCCCGCGGTTCTTTTGAATTTATTGATTTGAATAATTAGCACGTTGCGTAGCGGACTGCACACGCGTGACCTACTGCCAGTTTCCGCCCAGCTTTACGCACGCAACGTTACTTAATTCCACGCATATCGGTACTTTATGGCAGCGAAACATCCCATGGCAGTGTAATAAATTTTTCAGATCTAGATAACTCGTCCACCTTATTCAAGACTAATAAAAAATAAATACTCCACATTGTGACAACAATATACATTTAGCAACCCTAAATGGAAATTACATTAAACATAAATTTCGAAAGATCTCTGAACAAAAGTATCTTGACAATGAAATCCAAAACGAAGTCAGACAATAATCAACTATACCCTAACAATCACGTACACCAGTCCTCGATCAAGATCTCAGATGATCCAAAGAACGTTGAGATAACAGTCACAACAAATATCTACATAGTTACAAATCACTTAGAAACACGAAAGCACTGCCACGAAACAAGATTCGAAGAAAGCCAACAAGGGGTCCAGATTCTTTTTCCATGGACGTCAGACGATTTGTCCTTCGAGCTTAAGAGTCCTCCACGTTGAAATGTTATCCGGGGAATGCAAAGGGATCCTGCCCCCCACACAGAGAGCGCAGGATCCCATCCCATTGGAAAGGCGAGGGGGCGGGCGATAATTAAAACCAATCACCCCCTGAATCGCGAATCGGTGGGGGCCGCGTTATGCAATTGTAATTAGCCAATTTGTTTTGAATGAACAGCCGCGCGTGATGCAACGTAGATGGTAATGAGAGCCAAATACCTGGCATACGTTCGACGTGCAAGAGAGTCATTAGAGGCGTGGGTACACGTAATGTTCAATAACGCGGTTACGCTGCATGTTATTTCATATGCAATTTGCATCCACGGTGCCGGCCTCGTACGCCGACCCTCCGAGTTCCACGCTCCGCAGTGGAAGCTGTTTCTTCGAAACACTGGCTTCCACGGAGTCTACTTGCTCCCGAGGCGCTCGCAGCGACAACGATCGCGTTCAACGTACCCGATCGTTATTTCATGTCGTTTAACGCTTTCGAAACGAGAACAGTGCATTAGAACGAACGAGTTATTTCGAGTAAATCGAAGTCGGGGAACGAGGAAAGAAATATTCCCACGAATTTTTATCTTTCTCTTTTTCTTTTGCGTATTTCTTCGGAGCAATCTATTGACTTCGAAATCTTTTGATACCAGTAGCAAAACCAGAGGGAGACAAATGGCCCTGGGCACCCCCCAAAGAAGAAGGAAAACGAAGATTAATGTAATCGCAACTGGAGTAATTCAAGAGCTTTGTAAAAAGAAAAGAAAACTGAATTTCATTTTATAAATACATTTTTATAATCACCTAATGAATTTGATTGAATTTGCGTTAAAGATATTTTTATCCATTCAACTCGACTCCCCCAAGATTAAATCCTGAGTGCGTCACTGATTGATACCACAAAGGTATCCGTTTGATACACTCTTGCGTTTTTCACTAGAATTTCGGCTCAGCTGAAGAAGACACTTTTCCAATAAAGATTCCCATCTGGTGCCTCAGCTTCTTCGATGAAGAGTTAATTAAACGTCACCTTTCCATTTTCGTGGAAACGCAGAGAAAGTAACGGTGGTGTGTCTTGCTCCTTCGCACCAAGCCCGTTAAGGAAGAGAATACCGAAGATAAGATATTTGCCGACTGAACGAGGGCACGAGAGTTCGCGAGTGCTCCCGGTTGCATCGACAATGCACCGCGCCCGTTGCATCGCAAAAACATAAATAGGTATGCACGGTCGAGTGGGGAGCAGCAAAATGAGGTACTTTGCGGGCCGCACGAAACCAATTTCGTATCTCGTTTGAAACGAGTGCCCGCCACTCCAGAGAGAGAGCCAGGATCCGCGTGTATTATGCGTCGAGCGAAGTGGGATAGCAGGAAACAAGGGGTAAGTGAGAACACGAAAATTAACGTCACTGGCGTTGCTCCGGTGGAATTTCAGTTTCACGTGACGTCGGAACACCCTTCTGGTCTACTCGGATGGACTTCACTTTGTCAACACTGCTTCGCTGAACACAGCAATTTAAAAACTAGGCAATTCTTTTATTACCTTCTGGTTTAAGGAGGTAGTGGACTATTTCAGCTTCAAAAAATTGATTTTTTTACTGCTTCTGAAAGCCTTATCCTTTACGAACATTTTAAACAAATATTCATGAAAAAATTGAAATAATTGTCGAAGTTATAGCACCGAACATAACACAGTGTACCGCCGAGTAGGTAACCGCGTAGGTAACTTTGAAGCCGGATAACTCGAAACACGATTTTCAGAAACGGTGTACATCATAACTCTTGAACCAGTGAACATTTTCACTTGAAATTTTAACTGGAGCTGTAGAATTCCATTCTCTATCGTGTGGAAGTTCCGCATCAACATTGGATGTTTATAAAACATTTTAGGACTGATTAAAGACGATTTTTTCCCATAAAAATGTGGGAAAAAATTGATTCGTGTGTAACTTCTACAATTTTTGTTCAAATTCATCGGCGACTTTCCACACTGTAGATATTTGTGTATAGAATAATCACCTTAAAGCATTTTGGTTTCAGATGATTGGTTCACCTGAATTGATGTACACCACCTGCCGCGGCACGCCGTACAGGACCATCTTCAACGATTAATAACTTCGACAATTTTATACATTCCAACGATTTTTTTTTTGTAAATACTCGCAATCGTGCCCAGAATAGATTGCCAAAAGCACGACTATAACGATTGTTTGGTATTAAAGTAATTTAGCGTCAAAGAAACTAACCATTTTACGTCTCCAATAGTCCACTACCCCCTTAAAGTAACAACTCAGGATGAACATAAAACTGCCTCTCCAATCGGAATATTCAGTATACCAGTGTTGTAATAACTTCCGCCGCACGACTTCTCCGAGAATTCTAAATAAAATTCTAACCATAGCCTAATCAAACTAACAACAAGTTATATTGTGCTCACAAAAAGTGCTAAGAAAACGATAAACAGCACTCTTCTGGCAACCCGAAGATTCTACCGCGCCCACGTTAACCACAGACAAACACTAACTGGAGCGGCGAGAATGGAGAAGTTATACAATAAGACCACCGTTCCGAGAAACCCTGTATCCCTCGTGTACAGCACGCAACGTGCTGGTTTCGCCGGCTCGCAAAACTGTACCGCGTCAGCGTTCGCCGAACAGCAGGCAGCGCGAACAGAAAGGCTGCATAAACCTTTCAGCGTGCCGGACAATGGTCAGTAATACGTGAATGCACGAGGAGAGGAACGGCCATTGGCATTGTTGCGAAAGACACTTCTCCCAGGAGGATCGAGGTGGCATCCGAAAATCAATAACCGTGCTCCGCTGACAACCGAGCGGTGCAGCATCCCAGAACGCGTACCGTTGACCTTTCGGGGCCGAAAAACCAGACGAACTGACGGGACCAGGGCGAAGCGTCGCCAGGTCCGCGACCAATTCAACTGGCAACCAGGGCTGATGATCGTGGGACGGTATGCGAACGGGCAATTGTGAAACTAGCTCGCAGAGTGTATCGCGTCGCTTGTGTGCTCGAAAGATCAATCGTTCGCCGTGTGGATCGCGCAGTTGGATAAATGGTAGAAGACAATGGCCGGTCAGATGAGGCTAATCCACCGAGAAATCGTCTCGCTGCAACCATTAACCTTTTGGCCGCGATGGGGCTGCGGAGGGTATCGATAAATGTGGGCAGCCAAGTGGGTAGAAATTAAATAGCGAACGATGAAAGCTTCTGATAGGAGTTTCTGTACTAACTGCTGTAAGACTCTTTCTTACGTGACACTTTTAAGCTTCGTCACTGGTATTTGGGATATATTCGGATGACAGTGGCAATGTTGGGTTGAAATAAAAATTGTATGAATATGCATAGGTATCCCAAATACTCATCGTGAGCTATAAAAGTGTCTTGTGTGGAAAGGCTACTGATACGTGAAATATGTCCGTACGTGATCAGACAGAGCTGCGTTGGGCAGTTCGCAATGATTCCAGGAATTGGGTTACAGCTCTTTTCGTAATGGAACTGCAGTGAATTGTTGGAAATATTATAGCGAAATCGTAGGCTTCGTAGAAAGACTCTGTGGAATTAATGTTCGAATGGTTGATGGAGGAAAGTAAGTCTTTTATGTGAGGTATAGGAATACCTCGTGGAGTATTCATTTATCGGTATGCGAGAGTCCTGCGTTTGAGTAAGTAATTCGTGTTTTACGTAAGGGATTGGTACGGTACATATAAAAAGGAAAAGATTCCAGTCTATTAGCTAATTATTTCCTGTTACATTGTAGCGGTTTGCACAGCCAGTCCTAAGATAACAGTCAGCGTCGCATAGAAACAAACGATAACATCCAAGTTGCGCATATGCGGATGCTGTCGTACGTACTTAAAAAATAAACGGTAGCTAAAGAGGGAAGCTTTCGCGAACGGAAGTCTGCAGAAAGTGTTTTCAATATGTTATCATCCATAGAATAGTAAACAAATATACTCCCTATCATATTAAACTTTCCTTCGCTACTAAAAAGTGGTATTTAACTTTGCTCCACTTCCAGCTCTCAAATATTCCCATCTGAATGAAACGGTTCATCAGTTTACCTACCAAAATCAACACAAAACCTATATTGATCTCGTTCCTAATTCTACACGCGTTCCAACACCACCGCATACGCATAAATTACGAACCACCGTGCGCAAAACGACCACCAGCGCGAACCATCATCCTCCAACCTCAGAACAGCCATACGCCGAGTCATTTAATCTAAATTCCATCAAACTTCGATACTTTCTACCTTAAGAGCCGCCCGAGCCCGTCCGACCGCGTCCGAGATTGAAATTTCCCAGGGAACTGCTTCCTCGAGATTGCCAATAAATGTCGCGGCCTGGGAAAAGAGAATTAGAACATCCGAGGCTGCTCGCAACATCCTTATTCCTCAGGAGCAGCTGTTGGATACGCGTTTTTCGCCGAGAAAACATCGTCGCCACACGTTCACGTTAACCAGCTCGCGATTTCGTACGCTTATTAAGACAGGAACATCTATTTACCGGTGGCAAGGCTCACGATCACGAGAACAGGATTATTAACTGCGGTTGGCTCGGTTAGCCGCACCTCCTACTGCATATCTCTCCCTGTCTCTCCACATCACGTTCCCTCTCGTCTCCTCTCGTTCCCCCCGTGCCTACGTGTACTGCACACCGCAGAAGAAAGCAAACAAACCGTAACCCATAAAGGAGACGAGACGCAGTCCTGGCTGCGCCAGCAGGAACACGGAGATTCGTCATTCGAGTCCATCCGCTGCACGCGAGCCGGCGCTCGCTTGGCCGACGAATAAATTCGCGCGGAGCTTCATTACCCCATCGTCCAAGCGCTTCCGCGTCGTCGATGAAACAAAGATGCGCCGAGGAAATGATTCGTTTCATATCACGATATGAAGCGCTCGGCGATCCTGATGAACGAGTCAATGCCGAAAGCTGGGTAAGCAAGGGAGTGAAGACGTTGGGGAGAAAAATGTTTGGGTCGTGTTTGATTGAATGGAGTTTGCGGATTAGTCATTTGGGATGACGAAATTCTGGGAGGATATCGCGTGGCGGTCGAGTACTCAATGCTTGCTTTGTGAAAGAGATTTTATCAAGGCTTGAGAGTTTTCTTGTGGACTTGGAATGTTTTTCTATTCTCTCGGCTTTTAGATGGAGGGTGTTGGTTGGCTGTGTGGCGGACACGGGGTCTGGTTTGACCCGTAACGTAATTTACTGCGCAGACATTGTGGGATAAGCTTGTATGATGAATTTTGATCCAAAATCGGTGACTAAATCTTAATATATCAAGCAGAGAGCTTCTAATATGTTTGTGTGTTTGTTTGTCGCCTAAAAACTTTGGAACGGTAAACTCTGGGATCACGAAATGTCCCTCAGCTCATTATGCTTGACTAATCCTGATGAATGTAACTATTTTCTCAAAAGAAAACTGAAAAAATTTTTTTTTTATAAAATTGGTATCTAAATTTAGGGCGAAGCCGAGTATTAAAGCTAGTAGGTGATAATGTAATGAATTTGAAATGTAGGATAGATCCAAATAGACCCTGTATCAGCCATGCGAGGGTTAGTTGGGCATTAGTTGATAAATTTGCTTCAGATATTTGTATACATTGAATTGAACTCGGTTTTTATGTGAAACTATGTTAAAATTGAATGTACAGATATCTACATGCATCACGCGTAACGTGATAAAACATGACGTTTGATTCAATCCTTATCGAATGTTTAGAATACGTCCTGCACAGCATGAATCACTGGCGACCCACAGTGAACTTTCTGTTTGAGATCTCCCCTCAGAACAGCGCTATTTTTCAAAGGGAGAAGCGAAAGGTCAATCGAGATTCGTGATAGTGGCGTATCTAAGTTTAATTGAAAACAATCCATTGTTAGGTATTACACACTTTTCGCAGAAATCAGTTTCCTTCGCGCATAAAGAAGGTCCGAGTGATAAACAAGTGCGACCTTTGAATTCCACACACATGAATCAATGGAAGAAGTTTCCAGAGAGAATTTTATATAGTTACAAAAGAATCTTTGTCATACCAACAATATAAAAATATACATACTATTCAAACTCAGAAATAAAAAGTAAAGCTACTCCCATTACACCTCAGCAGATAAATTTCATGAAATTTGGTAAACATAAATGTGTTTGCCTTAAATGATGAGAAGTCACGGGATGACCACTCGTTAAAAATTATTTTTGTAAAAATATTATGAGCTGTTCCATTTGTAATTTGTAATTTCACAAGATTTACAACTACATTCCATGATTTCCCTGGAGAAGATATGAAAAACACCGCAGCATTGAAACGCAGCAAACTCAAAATACTTACACATGTTTCGGCTGGCCGACTCGTAAAGGAGTGCCCCGAGGAAGGAGATACGCTTATTTCCACGCCCGGCGTATCCTCGTAAATATAAAAAGCAGCCCGGGTGCACGTTAATGACGACCCTTTGAATTCTCTCGGATGACAATCGCCGCCGACGAAGCAGCATTAACGACAGTAATCACGCGCCACGAAGGCCACAGCAAAGGGGATGCAGCGCGGCGACGCTGCATTATTGCATTAACGTAACTTCATTAATTACACCGGGAGGGGAGGCAAGGGTCTGTTGCATCCACTCGTCGAAATTCTACCAAACCAACGCCACGCGAATATTTCACCATTCAGCGTCATCCGCAGGAAGCTTGAGCGACTTCCGATATCCCTCGGATTTCTGTATTCGGTTGACACTAGCAATCGAATTCGTCGGTTCCCCCAAGGGGTCGCGATTTAACCTTAAGGGTAGATGTATGAAGTATATCCAAGATATATGATCGACCGAAGGTTCCAAACTTTAATAAAATTGATGCAAGAGAATGGGGTAAACTTGATTTCCAGAATAGTAGAGGTGTGAAAGGGGATAGGTACAAGATGCATGACGATACATCAGAGGGTGAATTTCCCAGAGGGACATCCATCAAGTAAAGAATATTCTTCGACGTACATAAATCACAGAAAACCAAAGAAACTCATCTCTCACGGTTGGGAAGATGAACAAGTATCCCTGCATTTAAGGGTAGGACACCCCGAAATCCAAGCGACAGCGTTCAGAGAAAACGCGAACGACCCCGCGTGGGGGTGGGACGGGGCGAAATTAATCTATCCGTGGAACTCGAATTTCCGCGTGGTTGATCGCCGAAGAGCCCCGGAGCCTCTTCGAGTACGATAATCCTCCCCCTGCGCGCGTTCCACGGGCTATCAGAGGTGCTTGAATTTGAACGGTGAAACTGCTTTCCCTTAGACACGATTTCTAAGCGTTTCGGGAACACTCGAGGACGTCGGAGCTCCTTGTGCCCTTCCCGGCATTCCACCCCCTTTCGAGCCACCCCCCGCCGACTCTTTCCGTCGACGAGTGCTTCTCCTCCACCACTCGGAAAGCCCCCGCTCGCTCGGTCGATCCTCTTCGGATCCGCGAAGGGGAAAATGGACGACGCTGAACGGACAGACGGAGAAACCCGCGGCCTCAAACGCGGGAGAGTCACTTTGTAATGGAGACGCGCAAATCATGTGCGTACAGTCAACACTCTTTAAAGGCAACCATCCCCCCCGCGCCTGTTCTCCCTCGTCTACCCTTTGACATGCAGATACACGCGTGTACCCGACGGGGGCGAATATTTAATGTGTCGCGCGGTCGGGTGTCACGGCGCGTCCACGTCGCTGAAAATTTCGTGTTACAGCGCCGACGTCCCGTCGGGGGTGTAGGTAGTTTCCACGCGAATTGCTCGCCAGATTTCGCGGGAATATTAACCCATTCGGAGGGGAAAGGGAGTTGGATCGGCTGAACTGGGTAGTTTGCAAGTTGGGGTGTTTCTAAAAATGTTTTGCAGGTAAGCTATTAAAGCGAATGGATTGAGATTAAAACGCTGGGTTGTAGATTATCAGGCACTCTACTTTTATATTGCTTCCTTTTTAAAATATGAATGCAGTCGAATTGCAGGAGATGGAAAATGTTTCCAGGAAGTAGCGTTTAAAGTTTGAAGTGTATTTAAATAAATATGTTCTTAATACTTGGAGCTACAAAAAATGCAGGAAGAAAATAATTCTGTTTACCTGGGAAAGGGGAATATTTATACGTCTAAAGCTGCGACGAGACTGAGTTGGATTTAAGTAATTTGATTTAATACTGAAAAGGCTCGGTTGTCTGTGAAGGTTGATTGATGGAACGAATGATACAAGATGGGGCTTGTTGAGCAGTTCAATGTGTGATTGACTGTTTATGGTGGTTGGGGATGTGTGCGAGTAAAATATGCTGAGATCTGTTTAAAGCCTCGATGTCTTTTAATGGGAAATGGAACGATGATTCCAGATAGTCAGTACTTACATCTTGAGTGATCGTTTTTCTCCGATTTAAGCTTTGAAATGACTGGGATCTTGCTTTCTAGCTCGCTATGCGTGCGGCAAAGAGGTAGGTGGCCGCACCATATTTAACCAGCTGAGATACGTAGGCATACGTGAAATCGTTGCGTCGCGATCGTGGGACGTATCGAGCGATAAAATGGTACGCGAGGAAACTGAATTCCGCAGTCGGTCGCGATTAAATCAACTTTTTTCGAGCGAACACTCCTGTGGATCGTAAAAATCTGTCCACTTCGTTAGTCACTTATAATAAATGTACTGGAAAAAATTAAAAGATCGTGCTAACACGTACCTACTCTACTCTAACTCTGGCATTCACATTCGCATAGAAAACAATACATCACCTTCAAGCACAGTTTGTCCACCTAAAATTTACAAACTTTACAAAACAGATCCTTAACCCTTCGTGGTCACACCTTCTTATAATCACACATTGGTAACACGGGGTTCACTGTACCCCAGTGTCATTTTTTGAGTTACCATATTCGTATTTTTGAATCTTTTAACTTTTTAGTGATAAGTGTACATTCGTAATACTTATACAGTCATGGTCTAATAGTTTTTTTCTAGAAACATAAATTTTGATATGATAAAATTCGTAGTTGAAAATGAGCGATTTTCCATGGTTGTGGGAGAAACCGGTTTTTTTTAAAAAAAAATTTTATTATTTTTTTGCGATAAATCCCCTTTGGAAGACGTAAAGGTGCGACATTTCAAATCGAAAATTGCTCTTGGGGTACAATACACCCCGTGTGACCACGAAGGGTTAAACAAACATAATAATCGAAATTAAACCACTTCGATTAAGCAAACCAACGAAATGCCTGCCCCTATCGCGATATCGTTTCTACAGGCTTGAAATATTGCTCGTAGACCGTGAATTAATCCAAACTTCATCGAGCGCGAGTTACCAGTGCAAGAAAAAACCCGTCTTTCGCTCCCTCTCTCCCGTAATCAACGCGTTTTCTCGGTCGCCCTTCCGCGCGCGTAATAACGAGGGAAACTTGAAGAGGAATCGTAAAATCCAGGTCGTTCCCTGCAGCAGGGATCGCCGATCCAATGACGATCGACGAGTGAACGCGCCGCGCTTTAAAAGCCCGACCGTCGAGAACGATGCAGTTACAACGATGCGCGAGCTGCATTCGGAAATTCTTTTTCACCGTACTCCGCCGACCGGGGCGTGAGAAACGAGGCGGTGGGAGATCGAGATAAGTTAACGAGCACGATCCACCTGCGGTAATTTACCGGTCGTTACATTTTACCTGGCGTTTCGGCGGCTGGCCGAGGACTTGACGCTTTTATACACTCGCGACTTCGACGTTCGCAGCCTGCCGCGCTGTAAGTCGAGAGTTCGTCGAGGGTTGTAAAAAAAAATGCAATTCCTGGATGGTATTCCAAGCGACGTTCGCTCAGGGTTAAAAGTGTGAACGTGCGGTAATAAGTCTGGTTTAAATTTCATTTAATTCGCGAGCACATGTCGAGGGGAACGAAGCTTTTTAATTTTACAGCAGTTTCAGGGACTTCAGGTTTGTAGCTTTTTGGAGGGTGGGTTAGGAAGGTGTGGTTATTAAAAATTTGGTGCGTAAAAAACTGTAAAAATTCTAGCTGTATAAAATTCGTTTCATTCTACTCCCTCTTTAATAATGCAACCCCTTTAATGCCACAAATTTCAAGGCCCCGTAATAATCTACACCTACAAAGTTCCAACCCACGGATTCCCAAATCCTTTCAAAATAATTTCTTAAGAACATCCCCCTTCGTTTGGACTACGAAGTACACTTCAAGCGACTCCAGCGAAAACGCGGCACAAATACATCTCTAAGAACAAAAGCGCCGCTTGGAGAGGGTTAATCACTCTTTCATAAACTTATTAGCAGCAATTCACGGAATAGAGAGGCCCGCGACGTTGCAAGGTTGGGAACGCGCCGTGTGCCGGCTTTAAGGGCGAAGGAGCCTTAGGATTCACCTTCTCCAGGCATCGTTGAAAAAGTAACGTGCTTACTTCGCGATGGTCTTTGGTACGAGATGGGAGAAAGCGTGAGGGAAAAAGGTCGAGTTTAATCTTCCCGTCGCCTCGAGACAGAGGCCACCTTTCGCTGACAAAATCTCGCCCAGCAACCACGGCCCGCACCCTCCGGCGTCCCGTTAAGCAGCGAAAATCCCTTTGACTCTCGCTAATTCCGCTAATTGCCAGGCGAAACTGCCGCTATTCCAGACAGCTTTCACGCGTCCTTGAATTTCCCATAGAAAATCATCATTAGCACTTTTTCGTCCTCCCTCTGGGACGCTTCAAGCGCTAAGGAAACGTCGTTCTATTTTCGCCTCACAACGGGTAGGTAGTTTCGCACTTACCTCGCCTGGCAATGAAATCATCCCCTCGAGAGCACTTCTGCAAGTTGACACGCGACAATTCCACTTCGCATGAACACAAGATATAATTTTTTCAACTGAAATTGAAAATTAAATCCAAGGCGCATATGTAATGTTGCGCTCAGATTTTTCTACCTCAAAAGGGACGCAGGTGTATGCGGGGGAAAACAGAGTAATTTTCAATGGAGAAACCACGGGGCGAGATTAAAGTATTCCTCGGACAACGCGGATCACTTTAGGTCGTAAGTAATTCACGTCGGAGCATCTGAAAGCACTCCGTTGAAACGTACCCCAGGAAGAATGAAACTTCAATCGCGTACACACAGGGGCTTCTGTGCTTTCCCTCTGTCCCTCTTCCTCCGCCCTCCCCCCGCACCACCCTCCACGTCGGCCCCCTCGATCTGAAAGCTCGCTGAAGGTAATTGGTTGAAAGGGAAGAAAGCGCTCGAAAGCCCGCATTCTCGTTGCCGCTCGATTTGTGGGTATAATCGTTTTAATTAAGCTTGATTATCTCCCCCTCTCCCTCCCTTGTCACCCCCTGCGCGCAGCATCGAATGGAAGCAAATCAAAAGGCTTCCTTTGTTGGCCGAAAATTATTTCCGATCCCCTCGGCCCAGAAACCACGCGAACGTTGTTTCTCCGGCGTGATGGCAAGGCCGGCGCACGCATGATTATCCAGAGCGGAAGCCATGGCGCCGATAAAAATGATTACGATTATTAATGGCGCTCGAACGGTCGCGGAAACGACGTTTTCGATTGCGAGACTTTTTATACCGAGCTATCGAATAGCTGCGGCAGTATATCACCTCGCGAATGAGCGCTCGTCGATCGTTAAAATTAACCTGCCAGCGACAGATTTTTCATTTGTCGAGGCAGGTGCTGGGGACCAACGGGACTCGTGGTGGTGTTCTGTTTCGACCGCGCTATCTCTTCGGTTTATCAAAATTTTCACGAGTTCAACGCGCTGTCTGCCGCAGCGAGCGCATATCGTTAAACGAGTTCCGTGATTAACGACGGAAATGCAATTTGCAGGTCTGATACGTGTAACAGCAATTGTTCGTCCGGCGAATGAAATTGGGATTGACGTTAACTGTTTTAACTGCTCGCAAAGGATTTCGAATAATAACCGCGAAGCGGGGGAATATGCGTTCGTTATGTGGCGGCCTTTCCCGCTCGATGGTGCCATTAAATTCCATTTAACGATTCGCTGCTTCTAGGACTGAATTTCTCTGGGCTGGTCGGTGTAGCCACTGGCTATTACGTTAATCATGTTAGAGGACTAAAACGAGGATTTTAAGTGTAGAGGTCTGTAGTTAGGTTAGTACTTATGTCCAGTAGGGCGCCAACTCTCATTTGTAGGTAGTCTGTTCCAGTTATTGGTTCAGACTTAATTCCTGTTGCAGACAGGTGCTTCAAATGAGTTCCATCGTGATGCATATATATAGCAATGAAAGAACAGGCTTTCAGCTTCCGAATCTGACTTGATTTCTTACAAGCTCCATAGTCCTGTATTTCGCTAGCTGAGAATACACATTGTCCCCTTATTATTTATTATTTATTAAAGCCGCAAATGTTCCCTGCAGCACATAAAATCCATAATCTTCGAGTACTTTAAAAAATACATATGTGCCGGTAATTATGAAAGTGATGCAAGGCAAACAACCCCCAAAATTGAGATTCCTTTTATTTTATGTTATGAAAGATTATGAAAGGATTTTTGCAAAATAACCGTGAAGTAAACAATAACACCATAGTGTCACTTAGTGTAATTTGTGAGAAAAGTGATATGTAATTACATATTTTTGTATTATGTATTAACCATAGATTTTGGACAAGAAAAGAAAACGCGAAATATACTTAATTACCTATGCTGAAAATATAACAAAATTAGGAGAAATAGTGGTAACGAATACACTACCAAAAATGGTACACTCATTAGTGGCAAAGTATTTGAAAATAAGACTTACTTTCGTTAAAAAAAATGTTCGAATTTATTAAGTTGTTAAGATCGAAAAACTACGACCACCACTTTCATAATCACCGGCACATATACCCGTAGATCTGTAAGACCCAGAGCTCCAGTGCCCCACAATAAGGGACCGTCTCCAGCAAGGTATAAACGCATGCGGGACACCCATCCGTTATACAATACGTCAGAGCGGTAAATCGATTGCAGCCAAGCACATTAGCGCAATTTCCCCGTGCAATTAATAACACCGTATCGGATAGAAGGCCTCGCAAATCTGCCTGCAAGGTGCACCTACGCGAGGACACGTGGGCGCGCGTGTTCCACTCCTTCGAAGCGTCGCGGTGCCTGATAAGGAAGCGCGTGGGGAGGGTCAAAAGTGGCGCGCGACTCGTTTTTCCAAAAGTCACGGAATATATATCGAGATAAGGAAGGGCGAGGTGTTTCGAGCGTGAAATTCCGTTGCAGATCAGTGAGAGGCGAGCGAAAAACATTTCCGAACATTCGATCCGCTAGTTCTCGACGCCAGGCGAACTGCAGAGGCAATAGTGAAAGGCAGAGCGGAAATAAAGATGTGGAAATATCGATGCAGCCTTTCTTTGTTCGGAAACGAACAACTTAATCCGCCTTCGACCACCGCCCACCCTTAAGCATCCTAATACAAGCTGCACAATAACCTCCGGCGAGCTGAGGAGGCGCACGAACAGATATGTGGGTGCCTCAGAGGTGTTGGACACTTCCGGCCAGCGAAGAGCCTCGTAAACGGAAGCCACGTGCCCAAACAGACGGATGGAAATATTTGCGAGGACCGCGGGGCAGTTGCGCTCGTCGCGTAAGCGTTTGTAGCTCGCTGACACCACTGGATTGAATTATGCAAGTTTCTGTTGTTGTTGCACCCGTGAGAGGTGGAACGCTAGTTTGCTTTGGGTGCTAATGGATACGCTCTCTAAACGGGGAAATTTTTAAATGAAAGTGTTGATTGGTAACTTATATCTTATAGGGTAAAGACACCAGTAGTCGACCATATATCAGTAGTCGACCACTTTCAGAAAAACATAAAAAATAAGATTTTTAGAAGTGACGATCTTTTGAACAGAGTGCAGTTAGAGTGCAGTTAGAGAACTGCACTTTGTTAAAAAGATTGTCACTTCTAAAAACCTTATTTTTCATGTTTTTCGGAGAGTGGTCGACTACTGATACATGGTCGACTACTGGTGTCTTCACCCTAGTTTGTTGAGAGGTAAGGGTATGACGTTTTAGAAAATTGTGTAAGTTTTGAAGAAAGTGGGATAGTAGGTGGAAGTGTGATAAATATGCAGAGGTTTTGAACTTGGGATTGTTAGATATTTGGGTTATGATATGTGAGACGTGTAATCGCGAGTGTTGATTTATTTTGTGTCATCAAGATAGAAAAAGATAACGATTAGCTCAGGCACCTTGTACGATACCTCCATTCGATAAAGTTTATCTTTGTGATTTTTTTAACTCTGTGATTTTCTTATCTTTTTTTAAAATATTGTAAGAGATAGGTAGATATTAAATTTCTTGTGGGGGATTCGATTTATATTCTAATAGTAATAAATGATTTTTTAATTTCTGAATAACTTGAAGTGATTTGCATGTTCTAGTAAGAAAGACGCAGGTATCCACTTCGATGGTGCTTTATATTTAAATCGACAACCTGCCGCTGCAACGTGCACATGTGAGCGTTTCCTGCCACTCCAGAGGATCGAGTTGTATCAATTTAAATAAACTGGTACCTCGTAAACGCCCACCTAAGCAGCCCGAAGTCACTCGAACCAGGAAGAGAATGGGTCTGTATAGGAAATACGCGGAGCTCGTTACAAAGACAGCAATCTGGTATGAGAGCTTTCATTATATTGTTAAGGCGACCTTAGAAGCAAACACTCCGTCAACCACTAATAAAGCGCCTATTAATCCAATTAGTCCCGCTGGCTTTATTATAGGAATTATTGAGAGGCAAAGTGAAATCCACCAAGAAATAAATAAGAGAGAAATAAAATAGATAGGAAACGAAGTAAGTCAAAGTAAAGCACACCCAAGAACTAAACAAGGGAAAAGCAGAACAGGCCAGAAAGTAAATAAGCAAAAATGAAAGTAGATAAGAAACTAAATAAAGGAGGATCAAAGCAGATCAAACAGAAAATAAGGAAAAATAAAGTAAATAAGATAAAGTGAAGCAGTCAGAAGAATCAAATAAGAGGAAAGCATAGCAGACCAGAAAGCAAATAAGAAAAAAATCAAATCGATGAGAAATATCAAGTAAAATAATCAAAAACCAAATAAGGGAAGATTAAGGCAGATCAAACAGCGAATAAGGAGAAAACAAATTATATAAGACACAAAATAAGAAAAAGTAAAACAGCCCCAAGAACGACATAAGGGAAAACCAGATTGGACCAGAAAGTAAATAAGGAAGAAATGGAGTAGTCGAAAAAGTAAGATGGACAGTAGAAAGGGCAGAGCTTCTTGAGCTTAGAGGAATTCTAGGTCAAAATGCTGTGAGAGGTTTCTCGTAAAAACACGGGGGTGCAGAGAGGCGAGCAGTAATTTCCTTAGACCGTATTGTCTTTGTCGCAGAGACGTCGCTCGACACCGCATCCGTCTCCGTCGTCGCCGTTTCCGCGAGGGCCGTGGAAAACGCTGCTGCATTTCCACGCCGTTGCACACCCGCCGTGCAACCGGCAAACGGCGCTGGGACAAAAACGACGGCGCAGCAATCACCGCCGGCAGAGAGGCACGTGAAACGAACAGGCCCAGGGAGCTTTGTTCTCAGTGCATCTTGCACTGTTTGAAAAAGATGGAACTGCATGCTTGGGGATCGACCTGGATAGCAATCACGCGCTCGATGTAATCGGTCAGAAATGCAGTGCTGACGAGAGGCTGGCGTTTAAAAACCTTCCAAAGTATTGGACATGGCGGATGCAAAGATAGTAGACCTCGTGTGATATTACAAATCGAATGAACTTTGCTAGTCAGTCGATTTTTAGTATTTTCTATTCTCCTATTGCATTCATAACAGTTAACATTTCGCAGACGAAGGTGGGTCAAGATTGACCCGTAATTTCGTTAGTAAACGACTCGCGGGAAGTGATGAATGTTTACAATATAGGTATTTATAAATTAATTAATCTACTACGTGTAAGTCCGGTATAGTTCGACCACCGAGAGAGTCCGGCCAGTTTTGATATTTTAAGACTGACGCAAGATAGGACACTGTGTGTCATTGACACAAAAGAAATGAATGCGCTTGTTGTTGATTTTGCATTGACCATTGTCACAACTCCATATTTAAATTATAGGAAACACATAAGACTTTATGCGAGTCTGAAAGTTTTTAGACCAAGTTACAGTGCTGGTGATATTTGAAAGACACGTAAGTTTATTTACACTTTTCCGATATTGGGGGACCACAATACATACAGTGTCACCCCAACAATATGTATGTATTCGTTTTTAATTTATTTTGACAAGGTGGTCGATCACTCCCTTGATTATGGGATAGTCCGACCACATGTGTTTTTCTTACTGTAAACCCATCTTCAAATTCAGGGAGCGAAAATTCCATTCTACAAGATAATGATATGTCGTTAAAAGACTGGGACGGAAACGAATGCGTGGAATGCGGAGAAAACTCTTTCGAGATCTCGAAAAGCGACAACTGGATTAAATGTGTGCAATGAAACCGTTGGTTTCATGATACTAGATGCTCCAAGTACAAGAATGTTTGCGATTTATGTGGAAAACTAAAGAAGAAATAAAATATCAATTAATTTACTCGTGTATTATACTTTTTGTAAGCTACACTTTTTGTTATTTTTCAAGGTCGGTATCACCCGTAGTGGGTGAATGGTCTAACCCTGACATTGGGGGTGAAACCGACCAGTTGCAGTGCCAAAGTTTTTGGTCGAAAATGAAAATAAATATTCGAAATTATCGCATACTATAATTTATATATACCCTAAATTCCTTGGGCTTTGCTTTAATTCGCAGAAAGCGACAAAAATGTGAAAAACAACGATGGTGCAATTTCTGTTTCAAAAAGTGGTCGAACTCTCCCGGACTTACAATAAATTGTAAAGATAAGTGACACGAAAAATACCTAAGTACCTGTATTTATTATATTTCTATGGTGAAATATCCACCTCCCGCTTCAATTTCAGACCTTCCATTTTTTCTCAAAATATTTTTCTCTAGTCTATTGCTTTCCAAATTAAGGTGTCCGCTAGGAATTGAAAATTATTATTATCTTTTCCCTGGTTCTTTCACATTTAATAAGCTACATCAAAATCAGAAACGAATGTATATTTCTAAATGCTCTCCGCCCAGTTCACACACATCACTGTGACAAGAATAGGCCCCGAACATCAGATTATTATTCCCTTAGCCGTCTGGATGAAGTCCTGCCTCGACTTCCCGATCCCGTAGCTTCGGAAAGGTTAAAGGAGCTCCTTGGCCGTGCATTCTCCGCGCGGAAAAGAACGGCGAAGGGAGGAAGAGAGAGAGAGCGAGAACCCTTTCTTCCTTTCTCCCGTCGACAATGGGGGCGTTCCACTGAGTTATCGATCGTTTTCGCGTTCCTGAGGTACAGGAACAGGCCTCGAGAGAACCGCGGCTTTTGCGAGCTGGGAGCATGACTCGAATTCGTGACTGTCCCAGGACTGTCGCGTCGGCCCCCACGAATCGTTCCTTCCAACATGGGCGACGTGTATCGATGGTCTCGATATGGAGGAGCTTTCACGGATAAGTGGGCAAAACGGGGGAGAAGTTGGGCGCGTGTTGCTCTAATAATAGCTCGGTTTGTACATTAACGAACTTCCGTGAACTCGCCATTAAGGGAAACGAGGAAACCGGAAAGCCGAAAGCCACGGGTAAATATAGACGGGCTGCCTTCTGGCCGGGGCAGCTGTGAAAACTCCACGTAGTTCGACGCGATAGTGAAGCTTCCGTGCTTTCTAGCGGGAATCTTCCAGAAATTTCACCTCAAAAACACAGTTGTCGGGCTTCGGGCAGTATTCCGGGTGAAACTGAACCTTCTGGAATATTAATTCCGTGCGCATCCGCGCTGAATGCTCGAGTTCCCGGAAACCCTGGTCTTTACTCTGACTGTAATGGTTGCGATAACGTGAATTGAGAGGAATATAGCGATATTAACACGCAGCGAGGGAAATATTCTTGTGTTGACGCAAGGTAGAAGAAATATTGCAATACTGATAAAGGAAGGAGGGTTGTAGAGTGGGAAAATTATATGAGGCATTCAGAACTAAAACGGACTACCCCACATTTTTTGCGGAATTGAATTAGTGGTAATAATGTATTCCAAAAGGCTCTACTAATCATATAAAATAGGAAAAATTCATTTTTTTCAATGTGGGTTGAGCTGTTTTTGCTCTCAATACCTCATATTGAAACTGTTTACTCTAAATTTAGTCTTTGCCTCGTTTAGAGTTTTACAAAATTCACATCTAATCAAATTTCCACCTTGAATACGTACTTTAACCAAACACTTCAAGATTTAAAATTCAAATATTTCACGATGTAACGCCAACTTAAGAACAGGTTCAATAAAGATTGAATAAAGCTCTACGAGCGGAGCATTAAGGCCAAGCAGCCCAACTGTTTCTCACGACGGATATCCTAGCGTAACCAATAAGTAATTTAACGCGGTATCACGCGTCAATTTGAAGCTTCAATTCCAAGCAATCGTGCCTAACGGTAATTTCACGTAATGTGCACCATTACCAGCGTCGAGACACGGGAACTCACTCGACAAGAACTTCGTGTAAACCGGCAAACGTTAATATTGTCCTTTAAGCCTCGAAATTGCGCGCGAGAGAGGCGGGGATGTCGCCAGAGCGGTGGAAACTCTCGCAGCCAATTGCAATTTAAAGATAACTGAGACTGGGAGCAATAAAAGACACACAATTACATAACTGTCTCTCATGATACTATTTCTAAATTTATAAATAGGTATTTTACACGAAGAGCATTTTCGAAATAGGCAAAAATATTTCAGGTATTCATAGACGATTGATTCCGCGAGACTAAGATGACCTGAAAAGTTCGACTTAATTGGAAGACTGATTATTCCACTATTTAAGGTAGTTCCTAACCAACTATGTTAGTCAAATTAGAGTTGGGTAGTAAAACGATAAATATAAAGTAGTATGATACTATAGAAATAATAATAATACTTTTAAACATCATGTATACATATTTTAAAAAGTTCATTGTTAATATAAATAATTGTAATACGAAAGTAGAATATTAAATTGATTAGCATAGTGAATTGGAGTAGAAGATCTGACAACGTCGCATTCATTCGGAGGGTCTTTTATAACCAAAATGACAGAAAAAATGTTCATATGAATTTGAATTCTAAACAATAATAATATGTCTAAACATATCGATTTCTAAGAAAATCTATTTTTATGGGCATTTACGAAGAAACCATGTTATCAGTTTCGCAGAAATTAATAAACCCATTTCGTGACATTTCGATGTACTTTCGTGCCAATTTTGGTACATTTCTCGAATATACTTTTTCTATTTCAGAAGAAAAACTGAATATGTGTTAATAAACTCTGTAATATGTGTTAAAATGCATCAAGTTTAATTAACAATTTCTCGATAACTAAGTAGTAAATTGATTTTAAACTTTGTACAACAGTTTCTTGCATTCGAAATTTGTTTTGAACGAAACTTGAAAGAATTCTTGAATTTAGTAGATTATTCAGGAACTACCTTAACAAAGTACCACCTCCAAACAGTTGACTACATTCCATCCTTCTCATACATTACCCAACCAAAGCAAAGCTACAATTAACCGCGATCATTCAATCGATAAAGATCATCTCCCACCAAACCCCAGCAAACCTCCACAAACACTTCGCAGAAAAAGAAGTAGGGACATCACCCGAAATACCTCGAAATCCGTCTCCACACGATTGAAACATTCAACCGCGAAAACAGCTCGCGTAAAAGGCGAACCAGTCGAGAGTTTCGGGCGAAACGCTCTCCACGCGCGGCAGATCGTATCTCCCGGTATATAGTCGCTGGTAAACAGCGTTACGAATTCCCCGCGTTCAGAAACCAGGCGCCATTAAGAATTCCAGAAAGTGAACGCGTTCCACCGCGTGTCCACGTGCCTCGACAAACCCACCTCGGAGGGTGCAGAGAACAGCAGAGGGGAAGTAAGGGGTGCTGCGAAATTTTCACGCCCTCGCCCACGGGAGACGGCGAAATTTTAAAATGTCTCGTCGAACAGTTAGCTAATCGGTGCCATTAGAAAGGAAAGATACGGAAAGGTGGCACGCGAGGCATCGAGGGGAGTCGCGGAGGACGACAGGGCCGCTCCGTCAAAACCAAGGCAGAGCGGCGCGGAGCACAGGCTTGACGTGGATGGCGTGCGCGTAACTTCGGCGCAATTAATGGCAGAATCGCGTGTCCAACTTTGTGCTGCGCCTGAGGGGTGGTGCACCTGAACTACACCTCTGCAACCAGCGAAAGCACGCGTCGCGTACGTGCAAACACGGCTGCGTGCAGCGACTGCGTACAGGCACGCATGCTTCGCGGGGGGTGGTTGCTTGCGCGCCGCTGCTGCATGATTTACAAAGTGTTTACCAGATTGGGCGCTGCCCCGATGCCAGCTGGGGGAATCTTGTAACGTTCGTGATTACGCGACTGACTGCGTGCTCAACGATTTTCGCAACAATAACCTGCTGATTGATTTCTGTCGCTTGGGGATGAAGCATTTGTGGCTTACGAGTTAAAGAGCGAAATGTGGACCTCGTTGATATAAAATATTCTTTGACTATATAGAAATTTCTTATTTCAACAGTTGTGTCGGTTTAATGATTCGGATAACGTGGACTTCACGGTGATCTTAAATTTGAAAGTTAAACGATGACCCTTCGTCTGCTACGGTTAATCACAATGGCGGGACGAGGCGAGAGCCGAGTGGACCACCCGGAAATTCATAAGTAAACCGCAGAGCGGCCGCGAGCTTGGAACGAGCCCCGGGGCCGCCGCGTAAGTGCACGTAATTCCGTTATTTATTGCACAAAGAGAAAGGGGGCGTCACGAGCCGAAACAATCGGCGACACGCTCGCACACGCGTGTGGCAAGGAGGACACGCATAGGCTGGCGCGTCTTTCGCGATCGTGCAACCCCTTCGGGGGATCTCTTGCCTACGGGAATAAGGGTGCGGGGCTGTGTGTAAGCAGGGTCGCGGTTGTAAGTGACTGCAGGGCACTCCGGAGGGTGCGAAGATAAACCCTGTAAACATTCGCGATAAAGCTTGGCCCCCCCTGAGGGGGAGAGCACGAGAAGAGATCCAAGAAAAGACGAGTACGCCACCCCCCCCACTGCTTCTTCTACCCGCTCGGTGGTCTATTGTTCGACGATTAAAGGCCGTCGGAAAAAATGCAAACGAGAAATTCAATTGCGGCTGAATGAAAAGTTCCTCCTCCGGTGGAGGAGGGCTGAACGTCGAATGGGGGGAGAACAATGCGTCAACGGGAGTAGGCGGGGGTGGATGGGAGAGTACGTTGGAACGCGTTTGATTAAATCCAGGACTCGGGGAACATCTTCTCGGCTGCCCCTGTCAAGCGATTTCTTCGAAGGCAATCTGGCGCGGATGATAAGATCGCCCGTTCTAAGGAGCACGGAGATTAGCGGCAACCAGAATCTCGCGATGGTGATAATAAAAGAGGGACATCGTCGAAGGGATTCGCGATCGCTGGCGAAGATAATGCATCAGCTGTTCAGCTCGTCGCGGTAAAAGCGACACGAAGCATCGCTAAATATTGGCGTATCTCGCCACTCTGCCTAGCGACGATAAGGCGACGCTTGCTGCTGATAAGAACGATAAGGGTCTGACCTCGCCACTGTTAAATATTCAAATATCCTGGCCACCGCGTGCCCCATCCGCGCCGCTTCTTACGACTTTGCAGCAATGTTCGATAAAGCACACGACTACCGCCCACAGTGTATTATACGCGGGGACGAGTATTTTGAGTTTAATCGGGGTTTTCTCTTCGTTGGTTCGTTCTACGGTAGGGTAACAGTCTATTCTAATCGCGGATTTGCATACGCGATGCGAATAGTGGGGTAATCACAGGGTATTCTCACACTTTGAGGTAAAATGGCGTGGTGCAGGGGGTGGCACCGTTGGAAAAGAGCATTTGCATGGGTCGGGGGTTATTAGGATCGGTTGTAAGTTCGCTCGAATTTTAAAGACGCGGGTGTTGGATGTCTCAGTTGCATCTGAAGGTACGGGAGCTTCTTCGAATAACTAAAGTCGGGAATCCACCGAGAAGCTATGCGATGTTATGCTATGACATGCTAAGTTTGAAAAAAATTAGCTTCAATTGGCATTTTCTTATTTCCGCTACGGAATCTCGTGGCGGAAATTAAAGCACTCAAATCGGGTTAGCTGTCACATGTGATTGGCAGTATTGGGAATTTCGACTGTGTGATGATCGATTTTGGAAAATTTAACAGACTATTTAATGACAGAAACATTATTGCAATATTTCAATACTTGTGTAATACCAGTCTTGTAACGCGATTGACTCGATTACAGAGCTTACTTTAGTAGACGGCGCTCTCAGAATATTTCCCAATACATTCTTATGAAACCGTTTCCACCAAAAGGTAGGGGAGACCGGGGCTGGTTGGTACCAGGGGTAGGTTGACTAATTATTAATAACTTTCCACCGACGTATGCTCTACCGCGGAGCGATTTTCTGTAGAAATAAGTCACTTCTACTATGACATGCATTTATGTCCGACCCCGCGATCGCACGTTTTTTAAAAGTTACCAGCGTTTATCGAAAAATTGGCTATGTAAGTAAATATGTTTTCTTAAAGATTTTATGTTTTCACGCGCTATATAGTTAGAGTAGAATAAATGTGAAGGGACTATTTTAAAGTTTGTTTATTAAACGACCTATTGAGACTGCGTTTTTGATTTTACATAAATAATTAATGGTTATATAGAGTATTGAAGTCAAAATGATCGTTCGGGGCTGGTTGACTAATAACGTCCGGGGTTACATGGCTTAGCTGGTTAACCCTGTTATATTTGTTTATTACGAACTTTTTGTTACTAAAGGTTAGTTAATAACTTATTTCACAGAACAATGAGGACATATCAAAGAAAGTCAAATAGAGGTTCAACCTCAAAAGATCTTATAGAACAAGCATGTCGTGAAGTAATTCTTGAAAAGAAAAGCATTCATACAGCTGCCGTGGAACATAATATACGGTATAAAACTCTGTATAGATATGTACTTTTCTACGAATTACGTAATTAGTTGATAGAAGATGGCGAATGTTTTTATAGTACCAGATATAAGATTTATTGCTACTATAAAGGTTTAAATTGTTATCTATTATTGAAAAGTAATAAATATTTTATAATGAAACAACTCTTGTGACATTGTGCTATTTTATTTCCACTCAGATAAGTTGTTAACAACATTTTCTTAACTGATTGCACCTATAGTCAACCTACCCCATACTGTTAGTCTATCAACCCCGACCACGGGGCTGGTTGACCAGCATGTAAGGTGTTAGAAAAACATTAAAATGCCTTAAATGTTATCACATTGAGTCAACATTAATAATTTAATCAGATAGCCAAATGTATGCCCTATCAAATATAGTAATCGATTTAATGATATTTCGCCCACATAATTTATTAAAAATCAAAAACTGAAAAATTGGTCTACCAGCCCCGGTCTCCCCTAAGCTAAAACATAGCATCGCATTTCACAGCTTAGCTCAGCTTCTCGATGGATTTCCGGCTTAATGAAGAATAAAAGTACACAAATATTAACTATAGAATATGAAACATAAAAGTAGAGAATATTGTACAAGAATTTAACGTGATTAGTGGTAGATAATATTTCTCGTCCTGCTACAACATTCAACAGCTAAATAGCTATATGTATACTAGTAACACTTAATTCTCAAGCTTCCGTCATGCAAATAGCCTCTCGTTTATTTTCGCAATTACCAAGCACTCCTAAAACCCCGCACCCCCTTATCGACATTCTATACAGACCACCGCGTGCAGACACCCCTCACCAACCACCCCGATCGAGGAACGAATGATGAAATCCGTGGAAGCTCGCAGAAACTCAGGAAACGTCTGTACCAGGCCGTAGAATCGGGCATTCGTTCCGATACGCGCACCGTAGCATCCCCGAAACTGGGGGTGCGGGCCCGCGAGCGAAAAGCGAGCGACAGAAATGGAGAACAACAAGGAACCGTACGAATTCCAGGGAAGAAGCGAGCCGGGTGGAATAGTGCCGCGCGGGAACCACTTTAGGACTTATTTTTATTGGGCGTTTTTTTTCTGTCTGGCCGGTGCGGAGGCGAGTGCCGCGGAAAAGGGGTGTGTGCATCCCGACACGCACGCGAGTGCGCGCTGCACGGCAAAAAGGCCACCCCCTTCTTCGGCTCCTCTCGTTCCCGAGCATTCCCTTTCTAGAGAGGCACGTGGAAAAGAGAGGAAGATAGGAGAGGAGAGAACGAGAAGGAGAGAGAGAGAGAAAGAGAAGGCTCTATTAATAGACGACGCACTTATACTTCGAAAGCTGTGCGGCTTTATTGATGCTCGGCGAATATCAGAGTTCCGGTCCATTCCCGCTTGCCGCGAGGGGGGAACGGGGGAAAACGGAGCAACGGGGAATGAGAAAGAAGAGAAAAGAAGCGAGAAAGAAAGGAAGAGCCGGGGCCCCTCGGTTGAAGACCTCATCGATCCACGCCGAGGCTCAATATCCTTGAAAAGCGCAACCCGCGCCGTAATTGCGATGGAGGTCATGAACAAGGTCAATAACCACGTACAATCCGCGCCAAATACTTTCGATCGAACGCGGAGGCCGCGGGGCTCGCGGGCCAATGGTGAATTTAATCGGGGAGATACTGGGAATCGATACCGCGCCGCCTATCGCGGATGGAAATGTTAAGTAGAGACTTCCGTTGCTTGATTCTTTCTTTATAGACGGAATCGATGGGCTTGCTTAATATTTAAGGGTGTGGCAAGTCAGTCTTGGGAGGAGAGAAGTATAATCACGTAGGGGAGACCGGGGCTAAAAGTTCCGGGGGGTAAGTTGTTCCGACGGTTCTATCTTCAAAATGAAAAGAGCGTTGTACTTTAAAGTATTTTTTCCGTGTGAGTGGCGCGATCAGCTCACACGGAAAAAATATTTTGAAGTACAACGCTCTTTTCCTTTTGAAGATAGAACCGTCGGAACAACTTACCCCCGGAACTTTTAGCCCCGGTCTCCCCTACTTGGATTTTGGATTTTAATTCTATTTTCGAATTCGACGATTTGTTGCATTATAAACTTTGATATTTCCATAAATATGAAAGGTGTTTTGAAATATCTTCCTTGGATTGTAGATTTCTAAATTCGAGCTGATGTTGGAGTCATATTCTGATAATATATGATTGAACTTGTGCTATGATAAATGGACCTGGTCACTCGGAGGTAAGAAACTTCAAGAAAAAGAATTATGTTTGTCGAATTGATGACTCGGAATTATTTGATATCTACACAGTCGTTTGTATTGTTAGATTCGCAAGAGATATTCAGGACTTTTGTTCCGCTTCACTCGATCTGTATACTATAACCAGTATCGCGAATACATTCCAAATAATACAAATCATGACAGACAGAAAACAGAATTTATGTACTTCAACCCTCAGTACCTCGTTACTTTCTGCAAGAAGTTCTCTCACATCGAATCCAACACTCTTGAATGCTCCAAACACACGACTCATTCTAATCAATAAATCGAAACCAAACACCCATCCAAATTTCCAGAAAATCCAAACAATTTTTAAGCCCCGCCCATATATTAACCCTCGCACATTGGGTTCAGGATCCACTTTGCCCTATAACTTCATTGGATTATACCTCAGAATTAAACTCTACTCTCTTTTTAAAGGGATTTCAAACCCTCAACTCCTTCAAGAAGTACAGCTACTAATAAGGACCACACGCAGTTCAATATTCAGCGTGGGTCCAAATGGACCCAGCATCCCAACAATGGTTAATCGCCGTCAGAGCAATCAACAGTGCCGAACTACAAGAGAGACGGTGACGTTGCAGGGAAAGGAACGAAACGGTGTCGACGACTCCATTAATTCACTACCCGAGTGACCGTCCTCGAGACGAGAGTACTCTCACTCGGTCTACCTGCATAAATACGGTGCTGTTCTTGCCCGTAGTGCCGCAAGACGAAGGATATACATACAGCGACCCGACAAGCGAACGGGGAGAGGAGATCGGGAGAGCGTATCGTCACGTGAAGCTGAACGCTTTTCCAGCTCCCGTCCAGCCAGAGCGAAGCGTATTGTTCTCAGCCCCGACGAGCTGCCCGCGACGGGAAATTTAACGAGCGTTTGTGATTCTAATGCATCCTTCGTTTCCCTCTCTACAATTGCCTTTCGAAGCAGGAGCAACGCAATTTCAAGGTATCCTACCATAAAACCCGTTACGACGGGACCATAAGCGTGACGCCAGCTGGAGAGAGTCCGTTCCAATGAAACACGTCGTAATAACGCTTAAATACGACCGATCGTTTCGCGTAATCCTGTTGCATGGGACTGTGCGCAGCGTTCGCGCGAACACCGTCGCTCCCGTCATCGACGTCGTGAAAACGAACGTCGAAGCGTCGAGTTTCACGAAGCCATTGGTTCTGCTTCCGGGGCACGAAGAGAAACCGAGACCTTTCGACGATCGAGTCACCGTGCCACGCTGGGAACCTCTGTTTCCCAGCGTGGACCGATAAGCAACCGGTGCCCAGAGCCGCTGATAAGAATAGATTGCGTGTCGCTCGTACGACACAACCAGCTATCGAACCTCCTCCACCAATAACCTAGCTCTTCCGCGTTAACCTCATTACTTCACGGAACCTACGAGATCGATCGGGGAATCGAACGAGCCCTGCATCCACCGGAAATTGCGCTTGTCGTGGAGACCTTCTGTTCGTGATAACGTTATCGTCGTGTTCTTCATTTAAACTCTCAGATTTCCTGCAGGTTAATCCAAAGTTGTGGAGCGAAAAGAAATTGTTTGGTAACTTAGCTTGGTGTATCAGGTTGGAAATTGTTCTGGATTTAGAAACACTTAAAGGGTGAAGGGAAGGTCGTTGACTCGGTACAAGTAAGTCAAATGGCTGCCACTTGAGGGTTAAGGGTATCACGAATAAGTTAATGCTTATCGAAGTGTTATCGAGGTTGAATCAATAGTAGCATCTTGGAAATCATAAGGAACATAAGTATCATCTACAACGTTCTAAGAAAATACGATCTCTACTGAAAGATTCTAGTATACTCAGACCAGAGCTGACGCACTTATACAAATATAGCCTTGTATTATTATATTTCGCTTTTCATTCACTCTTACAATACGTATCTTTCTATAATACAACTGAAATTCTAATTATCTGTTTACATTTGTCGTAACCAAACCGGTTCAACGACTACCTTCGTCACGATCGACATGAAGGGCATCGGTGCCTGCACGGGCAACATTAAAAAAAAAACTAGAATTCCCAGTAATATTACCTACTACGACTATAAGAGAGAAACGTCGCTTTCTACGTAAATTTCGTATAAAATTATCGTCCCAACTCTGCCTACAACGAGAACGCTTCAATTCGGAATTGTTCGCGAGGAGTAAGTACTCTTACGGTACCTCGAAACGTAGCCGCGGAGCGAATCAACGTTAACCTTGCCCGTCCGCGGTTAACCTTGCTCGGTCCGCACGAATCGAGCCGCTCGCCCACCTAGCCGTCAGCAGTCGCTAAAGTGATGTCACAGGTACTACTGTCTCGCTCGCTGTCACTCCGCTGGAAAAATTTCGCCGCCGAGGAGAGCATCCAGGCACATCCACTTTGACGACAACAAACGCGACGATCGAAATCGACCACTACACCTGTAGCGTTCGGCAGCGCTGTGGGTGTGGACCCCGTAGCTCCGGGGCACATACACACGCGCGTGTACGTCAAAGAAGGCGAGAAAGGATTCGTGAGCCTACGATGGCAGAAAGGTATATACACCCGCCTCGAGAAATGAAGATATCCCCGAGAAACCCGTTCCACTGACACCGAGCCAGCTCCCCCGTCCCTTGCACGTTTTCCAGATCATTGAGCACCGTTGCCGGATACGTCATCCTACCGAGCACGCCGCCCTCGTGCTCCGTAGGACATCCGCGCCTAATATCCCCACGAGAAGAATAGGCCCGTCGTCCCTCGTTAATTACCGGCGTAATCCCCTTCGAACTGAATGGACGATATCGTGGATCGATAATGGAAAGACAAGTCGAAGATCGTAGGCAGCGATCCGAAATGTCACTCAGGGAGAGCGTTACGCGGCCGCTCCTCGTAACAGTGATTCGAGCGAAAGCGAGACAGAAACGCGAGGTGGATGACTTCGAAACGAACGAGCGAATGCTCGATGGTGGATGGGTTGTTGCGTGATATATATGTGGACGAGTACTTACCGAAACGACGATGGTCCCTGGCTATGGCACCGCGCTGGTTTGATGGTTCAATCCACGGGGATCCCGCGGTGAAGGAATTCCTGTGACACACGCGTCGCGCACTGGCGTTGTCAGTCGCGTGAAAGACGATGGTACCGTCGCGGGCGAGCGGCCTCGGAGGAGAAGAGACGTTTGCCGGCGCGACACGGCGAACGCACGCACGTCCTGGCCGAACGCGTATCTCGAGTGGTGCGCGATACGATATCGATGGGCCTCGGGCCGCCATGCACTGACTGTCGAGACTGCGGCCGCTTGTCTCGCGCATGTCTTCATCGAGCGCGCGCGCATCTCCCGTTTCGAACGAATCAGGAAATGCCGGCGAATCGAGCGTCGCGCCGCACGGTGGTGAAGTACCGAAATTCCATTGTCAAAGCCTGCAATACGACACACGGTAATGGAACGGCGGGTAAATGATAGGTATTTGAAACTGGAATCACCGACGAGGTATAGGATAGACACATAGACGAGGTATAGGATAGACCTATCACCTTATGGATCTTTGTGTCGCCACCCAAACTGTGTTACCGACCCATTATTTGAGAACTCAATGTAGGGGCACCTGCTCATGAACAGCGTCCAACTCAGCAACTACTTTGAAATGGGTTGAAATGCTGAAAGGTGTGTGCGTGCTTGTATACGTGTGACTTGTTTGAAGGCAGGCTTTTGCTACGCTATGCTTTGACTCGGCTTGTCAACGACTCACGCGGATTTCTCGCCGAAAATCCATTTTGGGGATCAAGACACTATGGCGCTCAAAAATGGTATTTCTTCAAAGCCCGTGTAAGCTATAAATTGCAAGATGACATTGTTTATTAGTACTTTGCGTGTCGTAGAACCCTTTCACGTATCGTACGCCGAAAAGTATTAAAAATTCACGTTGTTACTAACAGTCCCGCAGGTAGTGATTGGATTCGAAGTGCTTTGAACCGCTTCGAATCTGTCTTGAATATCAGGCGAATACTTTTAAGCACTTTTAACAGGATTCGAAGCTTAAAACTCTTGAAAGTCTTGAAAAGTCTAGAGTCTTTATAGATCTTGAAGGTTTTGAAAGTCTTGAAACTCTTGCTTCAAAAGCTTGGTAGGTTTTGGACCCGTATCTACGTTCACCGACAACTCGCGGGACAATACAGTCGTAAACTGCAACCCTGGCGAAACTCTCTGGCCGATCAACGTGGCTAATTTTTAGCAACCAGATGTTCATTTTCAAGACTTTCAAGACACCCAAGACTTCCAAGACCTATAAAAACTCAAGACTTATTAAGACTTTCAAGAGTTTTAAGCTTTGAATCTTGTTTGAAGTGCTTCGAAGTTTTCGCCATATACGTAGATTCGAAGCGCTATTCATTTACACCCAGTTCAACTAAAATGTATTTATACATTATAAATAATACTATGTAATATGTATAAGCATTAACATTCATTTATCGAACGATTAAATATTGAGAATAAAAGAGAATTCCTTCAGCGTAGAAAATCATTTGCAAATCCAAGGCCAAATGTTACTAATTGCGTGATATCTCGAGTTGTATCGATTATAGTTAATAATTATTTATACTGGGTGGTCAGGGTAAATGTTGTTAACATGATTTTTCATAGTAATAGTCGCTGGAAAGAATATTTCAGTGGAAATATCAATTTTTAACGAATAATTAACTGGCTTTCGCAAATGAAATTAACCGTCGACCTTGTTGTTGCCCAAAGTGCTTATTAGTACCACACGTACCTCCAAATCCTCAGTCGTCGTCAGTCCTCCGAGCCGGCAAGACCTCCGGGTACGCGGGAGCTCCTGAACACTCTGGACACCCTGGACACCCTGGACACCCCGGTCACTCTGGTCACTCTGGTCACTCTGGTCACTCTTGACACCCTGGACACACTGAATTGTTCCATTCCGGTTTTTGCGTCATTTATTCGATTTTATATATTTGTTCGATGGTTTTGCGTCATTTATTCAATTTTACGTATTTCTTCGATGGTTTTGCGCGATTGATTCTATCTCATGCATTTCTTCGATGGTTTTGCGTCATTTATTCAATTTTATGTATTTCTTCGATGGTTTCGCGCGATTTTTTCTATCTCATGCATTTCTTCGATGGTTTTGCGTGATTGCTTCTGTCTCGTGTATTTCTTCGATGGTTTTGCGTCATTTATGCGATTTTATGTATTTCTTCTATGGATTTGCGTCATTTATTCAATTTTATGTATTTCTTCGATGGTTCTGCGTGACTCGTTCCCTCTCATGCATCTCATCGATGGGTTTACATTTCGTGCACAACCTTCACGTATTTCTACGATGGTTTTGCATGCCCGTGTATGCTCTTTGTCGTTCCAAATCATTTCGATCGGCACGAGCCTAATATGTCTTTTCTTAGTTCCCTCTCAAGCATATTACAACATTGCTAATATAACGTGTTTGTTTCAGCTTTTTAGGTTCACCCTTCTGCGGGGAAGGGAGTGACAGAAGACATCTAAGGAAGCCTAGGCTAAGTTATTATAGCATGAAGTATTTAAGGCCCCATATAAAATTGCCAAGTAGTCGCAGAATTTTATTAACTGTGTTGCTCTTTCGTAGGCTCCTCAACTCCGATGAGGAGGTCGCCGCTGCTTCCGTTTCCGGAAGCAAGCGACTGAGCATGGAATTGGTATGGGTGGATCAGTTTCATCCCTTGGTGTTCTTGTCCAAAGGGAAAAGTTTCGGGCGTAGGGAGTGTACCGCTTGGTACACTGCCTGCGTAAGTCTCCTGGTCCGATTACCCAATCTCCGCGTAAGCCGGCTTAAGTCAGGTCACACCTAGTGTGCTCCTGGCGGGTTGCATGAGTCGGAGCAACAGGAATCGCCTCTGGGAGACGCCGAGCGCTTTTCCCTTTCGACTCGGACATTAGGGTGGTAGAAACTGCGCCATCCAATACTCCTTTTATGCTCACCTGTAGTTTTTCCCTTTTTGCTGAATTTATTTCAATCGAGTGATTGCTTGGCAGATCCCTAGATTCGATATCTAAACCTAAGGGATCGATGTGACTTTGTTTCCATCTATGTCTTTGGTTTAGTAGGCTAAGGGTTTCATGTATAGGGAGATCGACGGAACTTTGATTCCATCTATCTCTCTACGGGTCTCGAAACGCAGCAACCTCCTCGTGGTGAGACCTGGTAATCGGTGAGAACCGAGCTGATAGCTGCTATTGTGAAATATTCTAATTAGATATAAGAATTTCTTTAACTTGCAATATTATGGTAGAATGTAAGAATAAAATATGTAACTTGAAATATTCTTCATTTGTTCCTACCGGACCCCAGCACAGGAGTATAGTGTTACGATAGAAGAATACGTGCAAGTTGAAAACTTTCAGTGAGATACTGGAACTGATGAGTTTTTGATAATTTTTAAAATCGTCTCTGCTTCAGTACCTTATTGAAATATACCAAGTTACAATTCCTTGGCATTCAGGTATTCCACGTTACATCATGAAAGCATATGTTTGAAATCACTTTTCCCTTCTAAGAGAATTATTTGTAAATCGCGGGTTACGAATGTCCTACTTTTACACGTGTTGAATTCTAATTCCTATCACGCGTAGCGTGACAATCTGTTTCCAGACTTCACCGGTAACGTTGCATGCGACACTAAAATGGTTTGGGGGTCCTAGGATTGGGAGGTCCATTGGTTGATAGGTCTATCCTATACCTCGTCTGTGCCCACACGAAGGAGACAAGAAATATAAACCACACTACGTGTTGGCAATTCAGAATCCGCATGGTAAGCAAGAATACTCGACTGGCAATTAACCCAACCGATAAACATACTTCACATGGAATATCATCATATCACCAAGTCTCCCACGCAATATCAATCACAAAACAAACTAATTAACTCTAATCATTAAACAAACATAAAGGTGAACAATTTAATCACTCTGAACTCACATACAAACTGTTTCTATTAAAAGATCGTGATAAAGATCGCTCATTAATCACATCTTCTCCTAAGTATCTCGCTAAATGCTTTAATTACCCTTCCACCTCTATAATTGGCTCTTGTAAACAGTTTTATCTAGAGTCTCCTTATTGCAAAATTATCGTCCGCCCGTATCGGCTACTTGCATTACCGATTCCACTTAAATTGCCGGAAACCTCAGCGGTCTCATAATGACCAAGACACACATACAGCCGCGCGAGTGTCGAAGAATCATATGTCCCAACATCATCGAACTAACGAACCGTCCAGCCACTGACTCTCACCTGAAACAGTCGCGATTCTACCTCCGTGGCTCGTGCACGTGTTCCTCTCGCCTGTTCCGAGGACCACAGACTTACCTCGGATAAAGTACGGACAATCGGGAAATTCTTGAAAACGTACGTAGAATCATTTTCCAACGACATCCATCGAACGAGAGATAGTCAGTAACTCCATTAATTGCGAATTTTGCGAGATAATAACAGAACGATCCTCTGCAACGTGCATTATCATATTTCCTTCTCTCGTATATTAATTAACATTAATTGCCATTTAAATTGACAATGGGGAGCGGGTCGAATTAATTTATATTATTATTCATCTGAATCGATTTTCACGGCGCAATTTGTCTCTGATAGCTGCTCTGAGTTCTGATTAATAATATATATTTTCTATTTCTGTTTTAAAGGGAGGTAGTTGGCTGATAAATTGCATTTCTTTATTTTGCCTAAAGTTTTGAAAATGGTAGCGCGCGTGTAAGATTGATTTGTATTATTCTTTTACTTCTTGTAACGAACAGATAAGTAAACGTTCGTGATTTGAAAACAGGAGTGTTTGGGACCCTTCCGCCAGACTTTTTCATCTGCTTCGAAATGATGAGATACCAGAGGCTGTCGTGGCTCTTGCTGAGCTGCATCTGCCTGTCGGAGCTCGCTGCAGCGGAGGTCCATGCGCCGCTGGTGAAAATAAAAAACGGCACGTTGTCCGGTCTGATTATGAAAACCAGGCACGGGAGAGAGTTCGCGGGTTTCCGGGGAATTCCTTACGCGCTGCCACCTCTTGGGGAACTCAGATTCGAGGTAAGATCGCAATCTCGGGTATTGGAGAATTATATTCCATTTCACGCTTCGGTGATTCTTGGGTTTAATGAAACGACGAGACGCGGTGTGAAAAATATGCTTTATCGTAATCTAGATTACGTATGCTCGTATTAACTGTGTGTATTAAGTTCCTGTACTTGAATTATTTAACACTATTCTTACCACGAACCGGTCAAAAAGACCGTTTCTAAAATATCGATTAGAATTTCCTATATGCAACGTAATTGAATCGCCTTTAAACTTCACAACTTTGCCTCAAATATACGTATAATACATTTTTGAATATTCACTTCTTGTTTTATTGTTTATTTTCTGAGAAAAATTTGTAGTCTGTCTTACCTAACGCGACCGGTCAAATGACGTGAAATGTGTCGGTAGGAATAGTGTTAAAGGAAATTAGAAACACATTTCGTATCTACTTTTCCACTTTTGCACATTGCATTATTCAGTTCTCTATATAGGTCATTTTTCTATTTCCCTTTTTATCTGGATTTTATCTTTAAGTCAAGATCCCCAAAAAATCTTAAATTTTTCATACTCTACTGTGTAAAACTGACTTTGCCTCTGATTCAGCGTTTCATAAAATCCTTCCTATTACTTACAAATTCATACTCAGCTTGTTATTCCATTAAGCTGTTATATTGCTTTGGATACCATACAACTTTAAACAATGGTAACTACGTAATTATCAAGCGCCGCGTTCCTCGATCGCGGATGAACTTGACGACAGTTAAAACTGCTTCCAGCGTTCTTACGCTCGCACACGTGCACCCAATTGCATAAAAGATTTCTCAACGTCTAGAGATATGTATCTTGTCAATCACTTCATTGCGAAGTAAACAAACAAGAACTTGTCCACCGAATACCTAACATGTTACTCATGTCGCGACAAGAACATAATGTCGATCACTAACGAAGGACTGCATGTTACAACATCGACATTGCTAACATCATCCACATAATTGTAATTATTTTAGATTGATCAATCCAATTTCTTCAATTTATCCTACTCTGCATCATTTTATGACATTGTAAAGCACAGGTATTTTATCTAACACGTTATCTAATAAAATTGTTATGGGCTTTTGCATATCCCAACATTAGAATCTCGTATTCCAAACGCCTTAATAGTTCTACCTAGAAGCATTCAGCTGCGAAAGATTTTTATTTCCCTCTTTCACCGACAAACAAAAAACCTGTTTTCGTTAAAGTAGGTATCCAATGATGTAATTTCACGTTCTATTACGAAAGTCACGTGAATATATTAACAGCCCTCGCTAGCATGCATTAAGAATCCATTTTTCTCCTGTCTCCAGAGTCCAGCTCTCGTTCCAAACATTGACCCTCCGACCACATTATCTCGTTGTTTATTCGCGACCCAAATCCTTACTAACTGCGTTCGTACTGCCACGTTCAATTAATCACGTACAAGTAGTTCTGATCGATCAAGTATAATAATTTCGCCATAGTTGCCTTCGATTAAGCGGGGAGGCCTACCTAGAAATTTTCAGAAAATCGATTTTTCGATTTTCAAAAAATCGATTTTTATAATTTCTTGAAGTGCAGCAGCTTGAAAATATTGCCAGAAAGTGTCGGGTCGATCCGACCAAAATTGACAAAGTTAGACGCGTTTAAGTAGGTAGGTGTTCCTCTGTGTAGCGCTCAGACCCAAAACTTTAAACGCGTTTTCCCCAAAATCATGTTTTCAAAGCCGGTGGCATAACTCAAAAAGTAATGAACCGATTTACTACAGGCTTTGCAGACTTATTTTAGGGTAAACAATTTAAGCGCTATCGGGAGCTTTTTTGTTTTTTTGCGTAGATTTTTTTCACACTCAAAAAACGAGCGATTTTTTGCCAAACATCGATGCTTCAAGTTTGCACAGTCGCAATTTTGTCTCAAAATAATTTTTCCCAAATACGGTCTGATAGCGCCAAGATAATTTCATATATTATCTATAAAAAAATCGAATTTTCAGTTTTTTTATATTTGTCAGCGCAAAGAGCCTACAAAAAAGACGTCTCACTTTTATCACAAAAAATACAGAAATATCCGTAAGATTTACTCATTCCATTAGATAATAATGTTTAATAATAAAAGTTGATCAGTTTTTCTAGAAAAGATTCCCAAAAAAGCATGTTGCTTTGATCTTTCCGGATAGTCCTCCCTCCTTAAATCTTCAGAAACCACTTGCTAGTACCTACAGCAAAATAAACTCTCAAATTGTCGTGAAAAGGAAACTAAACAACTTTCATTTTCCTAAAAACACATCTCTCTCAATGAATTCTCTAGAATTATAAACACATTCTCAGCCCCGAAGCTAAATTATCCACCTATTCCCTTGCAGCCACCAAAGCCAGCATCAGCATGGACTGGAGTACGGTCAGCCAAGGAAGATGCCAACATTTGCACGCAGAGGAACATCTACACTTTTCAAGAAGAGATCGTTGGCGTTGAAGATTGCCTCTATTTGAACGTCTACACCCCAAAGCTACCCGCAGAGGGTGACGAAAGGAAAGGAGGCTTTCCTGTCATGATTTGGCTGCACGGTGGTGGGTGGGTCTGTGGTGCAGGGCACTCAGAATTCTACAATCCAAAATTCTTGCTGGACCACGATGTGATCCTGGTCACCATGAACTACAGGTGAGATGCTTGATTTCGGAAACCAAAGGCAACGCAAAACTGTTTTTAATTAAATAGATGCGGATGTTGCTTTACAGACTTGGACCACTGGGATTTCTGAGCACAGAGGATACAATGTGTCCCGGAAACAATGGGCTAAAGGACCAAGCACAATCCATTCGATGGGTGCACGAAAATATCGCTGCCTTTGGCGGTGATCCCAATCGAGTCACTATCTTCGGGGAGAGCGCCGGGGGCGCAAGCGCTCATTACCACATGATGAGCAACTTGTCGAGAGGTCAGTAGCCAGTAGTGATATAGAGAACGCGTGAAATACTCAGCATTGATCGCGGAAAGCCAGTGTCCGTCAAATGATAGACAATGGATGAGCGTTTTAGGTGCGTGGGCGTGATTTCACGCTGAGGGATTTGAACTGAGGGAAATTTTTGATGAAAGAAATTGGAATAAGTAGCAAAATGTTCCTGTCTGTAACTTTCTATTTTTTCATCGACAATAATAGCATAGACTTTGATTTTAAAATAAAATGTCTATCTATTTTCGAGAACTTTAAAAACAATTCACTTTTTCATGTAGCAAATTAGCAATAACTCATATGGAATTAATTTTAAAATTCTCTCAATTCTTTTGAATTAAATTTGATGTTTCACGGAAAAGACATGCGTTTATTAGCCTAGGGGCGCCGGTGAAATCGAAAGCTGAACTTTTAATTTTCGATTACTGAAAAAGTCAAAATCACTATTTATAACGGCATGCTTCCGTTATAAATAAATATGCACGTTCCAAAAAATTGTTCATTAATGTTCAGGAAATGTTTTATACTTGGTAAACAGGTCATTTCAACTGAGAGCATATATTTTCTGTAAAAAATTCGTAAAAACACCGCTCGTGTTAGGCTGGTCAAGGTGGTTTAACTCCTTGAATTTAAGTTGCAATATTATTACTCCTCGCTTTTTAATTGCTTTTCTAAAATAACTCAACGTCTGTACAAAGTCGACAACGTCAGAAAGTAAACGCGATAACCCTTACATACTGCAAATTAGTTTTACATCATAGCCGATCTGTATAACGCGAGACCGATGAGCTTCACCAGCTTGCGCGGAAAAAATGTAGGAAAACAGCGAAGCAATTTGCACGGTGGAAGGAACTGCTCCTAATACGCGAACAGCTCCACGGCTGATAATCGGCGTCACCATAATGACGACATAATTATCTCATTTAGACAAGCTCCAGCAACGATGTTTCGTAATACCTAGCGAGTAACCGAGCGAACGCACGTAATGGAAATAAATTATCGCGGATCAGGATTCCCATAGGCGACCGCGCTGCATTCGAAATGAGCTTTATCGGGAAAAACACAATTCAAAGAACACCGCTGCCGACCTTGAACACGGTCGAGCTGTTTAGACGTTATTAAAATGAAAAACCCGATTGCGTGTGTTCGTAGAATAATCTCAGGAAACTCATAGTTAATTGAATCTCTTTGCCGTGAATTACTCACGAAAATTGCGTAATGCGAACGTGGTTTGAAAATAGGACTCTTCCACCGGGCTATCTCGCAAAGCGGCAATGGCTACTGCCCGTGGGCTGTGGAGCGACCAGGCTCGCCTAAAAAGAAGGCCATCAAGGTTGCTGAACTCCTGGATTGCCCTTCGGAAGACACGAAGCAACTGCTCGCCTGTCTCCGCACGAAAAGTGCAGTCGACATTATCGGGACTGATCGTTCCTTCCAGGTAATCGCAATTCTGTTTTCAGCTTTATGTCCCGACCAGCATTGGGGAATTACGGGCAATTACGTTAATTAGTTTGTAATGATAATCAAGATTGATTCATACATTGGTGTATGGATATCACAGAAGGACTGTGGAAACGTTTATACAACTTAGTTTACAGTCATGAGAAATTAGGATGACCTTTTAACTAGAGCTGTAATTATTCGATTATTCGAATAATTTCGAATACGAATAATTTCTTCAAATAATTTCGAATAGGAATAATTTCTTCGATTAATTTCGAATACGAATAATTTCTTCGAATATTCGAATACCTACTCCTAATTATTCGAATTTTCTAGTACTCGAATACTTAGATTATTCGAATATTCGTTACAGCCCTACTTTTAACCTCTTCCACGCCCAAAAAAAACAAAAAATAAGAATATACTTTTCCAAAGCATAATAAATTTTGAATGAGATAAAATGAAGATCTGGTTTAGAAATCACTATGCTATATAATTTTCTGTTTCAAAGCCCTGTGTTTAATAAATCATGACTGAGGGAAAATGTCCCATGATCAATGAGTGACTAAGGCGGAGTTTAAAGGGTTAAATTGTAGCGTGCCTCGCGATCAGTCACTTTCCAATCGTATACGTGACCATTTTAATTGCCGTTCCGTGTAAGCCGCGTCAAGTGTGTCCACCCGTATTGTACCATTTGCATGCCTATGCACTGGCGATATGCACTCTTGACAGCTGTCCAATTACACCGGTTTACGATCTGTCGAGTTTATTCCTTCCACGCTAAGACGTCGTCGATTTTAGACATGCACGTGCATGTATCCCGATTAATAAACCGATAAAGCCGAAATGTCCTTGGGGAGTTGTCACAGAGACACGACGTATGCAGAATACAGTCAGGCCCTGTTAATCTAAATTTCAATTCAAGCCAGAGTTGCGCCTGGCTTAGACCACCTTCTCGTGCGGGACAATCCGGATCGCGAGAGTCTTATCGCATGTTTTCTGCCTGAGATATAGCAGCAGCTTCTTAATTGACTCAGAAATGATTTAATTTCGAGTTGACAGCTTTGTATCGCAAGTATTAGACGTTATTATCGCAGACATTATGCTAGGCTTAATTTTCTTGCTAAATCCATTTGGAGCTTTTGGAGAATAAAAAAAGATTCATTTTTCAGCCAAAATCTTCATGGTAATTAATTTTTACCTGAGCAAATCTCCTTCTGACAGTGCAAATCTAATTACTCAACCTCGTTTTTATTATTCTCCCTTCTACTTTTAAGCAGCACCGTATGGTGTAAATGGTATTTGCTTCACCAACGACAGGGAAAACAACTTGAATTCAAATGAGCCACTTTTATGCAGAAAGTACGATTTGTATATTCATAGATCTCGTTGATATTTTGAGCAGAGTCGTAAATCCCAGTTCGCTACTCTTTCGAAATCATTAAGAGATTTTTTCCTCGTCATCTCAGGTTGTCTAGGATTAGTGCAGATATGCCTTGTCAAGCCAATCCACGTTAAAGAGACTTATACCTGTATTGCAAATTGCACAAGCTGGAAGACCTTGACATTGAAATCGAATACCGTGCACTTATTATAACCATAGGCGACTACGTTTGTAAACTGATTCTGATTATATAAGCACCTTGAAATCTGGAGTGACTGAAAAACTAGCCGAGGTACTGCAGATTTCACAACTTGTAATTACACTCCGAAGTCCGATGCGTGCTTGTAAATAATTTCCAGTGTGAACCTGTGGTTTGCGATCGAAACCATCTCACGCTAATTGGGACGACTTTACTTCTATCATCATGGACTGAATTGGAATACTCTGTCTCTCGTTTATGAACGTCTTTCTATGCCAATGTGTTTTCAGTGGGAAAACCTCGATTCATGCAGACATCCAATTTAATCGAAATAATTGATAAATTCTTCTGACAACCCAGGGGATTTAATTTTCAAACCCGTTCTCTGTGAGCTTGGGAAATTATTTTCTCGTTAAGAAGATTTATCAGAGATGTAGCGCCAGATATCGAAATGGTTCTTAGATACTATTCGATAGATAATGAGCCCAACTTCTGGGAAAACCAGTTTTGTGCATTCGTGAATGCATTATGCATGATTATTCGCACACGCATACTATGTTTGCAACGAAAATCTACGTCAGCTTAATAGCAATAATCTTTGGTCGGCGTGTCCGCACCTAATTTTCATCGTACCTGGGAAATATGCTAAGCAGAAAGGAAACTTCCACCGTAAGATCGTCGTGGTTTCACTGTAGAGAAGTGTGTTATAACGATTCGAAGTGAAAGCGTGTACAAAACGAGCAAATAAATGGATAGCATTGTCCTTCGCGACGTAGCTTTTGCATGCATGTTTTCGAGGATTGACAAGGATCATTGACCACGTTAAAATGATTATTTCTTATCTCGTTTGAAAACAGAAATTGGTGCAACAAAGTAGAAGTGTTTTATTAGCAAAACTTAAAGCTTGTAATTCAGATTTGTGCATTTTGAAAAGAAATGATTATTAATCAGATTAGAAATTGGAAGAGCAAGATTTTCTTAATTGGAGATTTGAAAATAAAAGCAGTAGCACTCTATTTAAAATTTTAAAAGAAATTTTAAAAGAAATTTTCAACAAAAGAGTTAATACATGCGCGAGATTATACTGTGTGGGATATGGTGAATGATAATGTGTGCTTCAAAAATGATATATTGCTTGCTCAATCGTCTTTTCTGTGCTTTCCAATAGGTATTTAATTACTGTCCAATGATACCGTTCAGACCTGTAATCGAGCCGATTCATCCTGGCGCTTTCATGACGGAAGATCCAGCCCATGCATCAAAACGCGGTCACTTGTCGGACATACCATGGATGACAGGAGTGAATTCTGAAGAAGGAGCTATTGTGGCACCAGGTATTTGCCCGCTAATATATGTATGATTAATTCCTTCGTTGCGTCATTACTCACGCGTTCGTAAGCCGTCTTTCTTCGAGCGTATCGTGCCAATCACGATATCGTAAACGATATTTTATTAGGACTACACGCGAGGCAGGAAGGAAAATTGTTGAAACAGTTGAATGAGGAGTTCTTGGACCTCGCTCCTATCACACTTTTGTTCGGAGAGACATGCCCCAGTGACGAAAAGAAACGAGTGGCCTCCGAAATACGGGAATTCTACTTTGGCAAGAATCCCATCGACAATTCCACGCGAATGAATCTCGTTGATGTGAGTATGCCTTGTGTTATAGAGTTCGAGACTCTCGACTTGTTTAATTCGAAGGAGGCAACTCCACGAATTTGTGGCTTCAGGTTTATATGATTTTGAACTTGTGATAGTCAATACAGACGACACTATATACACGTGGAATAGAGTAAAATCGATTACAAATTTTTGAAAGTCGACAAAGACGATTCTAAACGTGTGAAACTCAACACAGACGATTCTAAACTTGTGCAACTAGACAAAGACGAATCAAAACTTGTGAAACTCGACACACACGATTCCAAACTTATGGAACCCCACACTTGCTTATTTCGACACAGACGATTTCGTGGGAATCGATTAGTAAAATCCAGAAATAACGTTTCGAGCTGGTGGGACTTGATAACCAAGGCTCCCATATATCAGGTCCCAGGCTTCCACAAGAGACACACTAAATGTTTTTCTATGCCGCAACACATGTGTCATGAATATTGTAATGTTCTACAGATGTACACCGATGCTTGGTTCACTCACGCTGCTCGCACGTCGGTACGTGACTATCTCGAGAAACAATCATCCCCAGTGTATTATTACTATCTATCCTATCGAGGAAGCTCGTCCTTCAGCATGATATTCGGTGATCCTAATAACGACTACGGCGTGTCCCATGCCGACGAACTCCAGTATCTATTCCCTGTCGGTGAGCAGCTGTTCACTGAGACACCACTAACCGAAAAGGATCACAAAATAGTAGACGCCCTAACAAGCTTATGGGTCAACTTCGCTAGTTCTGGGTTAGTATTTTAAATAAAAACACTCTTCGTGTTGTCACTAAATATTAATTATCAAGAGAAATCTAAAAATCTAAAAATCTGAAGATATTTCAAAAACATTGAAAAAGTTGAACACTAGAAGTCAAAATTTTTAAAGTCAAAAGTCCTAAATTCAAAATAACATCCTCCAAATTACCCCACTTTTGCGCTACCAGTGAACTTTCATAAAAATCGCCGCAAATGCTGATTTCACTAACGACTACATTCATCACGCCCCGCATTGTATAATTAATTATCTTCCAGCAATCCCACGCCGGAAGTGTCAGAAGCAGTACCCGTCAAGTGGAAGCCCGTGAGAACAGAGGCCCTCGAGTACCTTCACATAGGCCAGGACGAAATTCGAATGTCGGCGAACCTTAACCCAAAAAGATTGAACTTCTGGGAACGGTTGCCAATACGGCCAGATCTAGACGACAGCGAACGCCACCAGCGAAAAGATGAATTATAAAAACCGCTTGATAGCTGTCGTTACAGTGCTTGTACGCGTCACCGTGAATCATAAAACTTAACAAACAGCCGGCAGAGACTGGCATAAATCGTATCTACGTCCTTGACCAGTCCACTTCAAAGTTTGAATTCTCGCTAAAAAAAAATGCCCACCTTCGCGCTCACAATCGTCTGTAATCGTGAACATGACCCGCGTGCAAGGCTACAAGAATCCGTAAGTACCGTAACCTATCTGCTCCCTCTGTAAGATTGCACAACTCACAAAATCCCACATCCAAGTCGGAGGATTGTCTAAACGAACCCTTCATTTCATCGCAAGCATTCATAAACGTGGACAGGGGTGCCGTCGACACTGGTATGTGTAATAGCGTGTACATAAAAAAGGTCTGATGGAATAAACGAGGTCATCTTTTCTTTTTCAATCGTTGCTTCTTCTTTGCTTTCGAATGCTTTTCCATCGAATTCGCAGCGGGAACAATGATGGGGGGTGGTGGCGGGGGAGGCTCTGGCGGCGTCACGTTCAATATCATGCAGGCGATCGAATAATTCTCGGGATAACAAGTCTCGAAAGCTTTGTATCGGTAGTCCATCGCTCCTACGCCGTTGTAAGGGAATTCGGAGAGTGTCTTGAACTCCAGCCTGTTAGCTGTAACCGGTGGAAAATTAACCCCTGAATAGCCTGGCAGTCATACATTGGGTCAAGTTTGACCCATGATAGAATCTTGTTCAAGTCATTCTAGGAATAAACTTTGGAAGAGAATGTTGGAGTTGGCATGGTTGTTTAGTTTTATATGAGATGTTTAGTTTTTTAAAATAGCGAGGGTGGTAAGTGACGAGGAATGTAAGTAGTGCAGGGTGGGTTAAAGCGAACGCTGTATTACGAAATTGTGGAGAAATCTGTTGGTTTTCACGTTATGGAGAATTAAGAGAGATTTTTACCGATAGTTTGGGCAGCTCCGGAAGTGAATTCTCCGACGCAGGGGATTGCAGACTCGGTTGCTTGAGCGACGCAGGAACGCAGCAATGCTGTGCCAATGCCTTGCCGCTGGTGACCGGATTGCACGCAGATTAGGTCGATGTGCACCAATTTCTCTACGTCCAGAGTCTCGTAAAACAGCGCCTTCGACAAGGCATGACTCTTCAGCATCAGTATTTGACGCAGAGCTTCCCCGTAAATTATCTGAGTAATCAATTTTTGTGTACATAGTGCGTTGATTTTAAGCGTATAAGAGTGGTCCATTTAAATAAGGGCACCTAAATATATCTTCCCGTTGTGACGGTACGAGAAATATTTTATATCTATGCAATTTGAATGATATCAAGGAACCAATATGCTGTACGACTATTTTTTTAGAATTTTTAAGATCATTGATGTCGATTTGCATATGAATGCATAGTTTTTGCTATTGCATCGTGCAGAGAGTGTTAAAATACGTTCAAATATGTACACTATCGGACGAAAGAAAGTTTACAAAATCGCTGATTTCGGGAATTTCGCGATTTTCGATCTTATTCTGCGATCTTTAAGCCTTTATAGCTTAGAGCAACGTTAACCGATTTTGACAAAATTTTAGACATGTATACAACTTACTTTAATCTACAAACGGGATTTTTGAATGTTCATTACAAGCTCACAAAAAATTTTAAAGAACGACCTTTACTTTTTTTTTTGCTATTCCGACCAATTGCAATTTGCTCAAAACACCGAAACACGTCACTTAGCAAAGTAAACCTTGTAGCTTCTCAAAAAAAAAATCAAGTCGTTTGGATCAATTCTAAAAAATTATGCGATTTTTAAAAGTTGTCTTTCCACTTTCTTTCGTCTGCCACTGTATAATGACAGGAAAAATATGTTTATCGATTACTGGAGAAGTGGAAGAGATATTTAGGTGCCCTTATTTAAATGGGCCACCCTGTATATTGGAGAGTATTGGAGATTGAAGAGCGTTGTTTGATCTGAAGTAAAAAGGACATTATATGAGATTGCTTACAAAGATTTCAATGTGGATCTGTTTTTTTTTCTGAATAGAGAGATATTTTTTATTAGAACCGTCTTGTTGCAAGTCTAACAGGTATATCATTTCTCAATTTAAAGTTAGAAAACCTCTATAATTCCAGTAGTTTGAAAAAAAACTGCGTGTGTACACAAAATATGGATAAATTGTATATGTCGAATATCCGATGTGTTAATAATCACTTATTGCTGTTTTGCAATCATGGAAGTCCGCATAATTTGCGATCGTAAATGTCTAACAACTTAGAATAAAAGATTTTCCTTCGCGAAGTTACGCAATTTTATTGCGGAGTAGAATACCTACACTTAATAAAGTACAAATGAGGAATGCGAGCCCGGAAGATGTATCATTTGTATTTTTATCGAAAGAGACAAAAGTGTCCTACCACCCCCAAAATTCTGCATAAGTTCTCTCTAGTAGTTTAAGTTGAAGCTTAAGTTTCCCTAATACGAACTTGGAAAAAAGAAAATGAACACCTAAACACAATAAAATGAAATTAAAATTCACCTATTTTCTGAGTTAAACTATACATATATACTACTTGTTATTCTTTCAATTCGTAACCTTCATCCCCTCACATTTGAATTTAACTTAACACTAAATTTCTCCAAATTTCCCACGAAATGTGAACAGAAAATTGCATACCTCAGGTTTAAATAGTCGTTGATGCTGCATCAGAAAGGATGCGACGAGGATGCCCACGAATTCGCCAGTCCCCTCTCGAAGGGCACAGAAGCTCAGCATATGACTCATTCTGTTCAGAACGATGTTCCTGAAAGCGTTTATAGACACAGCATCCTCGTACAAACCAGTAGCCTTGGACAGTGGATCCCTTTGGCAGAAATCGTTCTGAAACGTTCGTATAAAAAATGAAACATTCAACCTGGAATTACTCTCTCGCTGATCGAGGGACAATTTATAGGTCTCCCACATCTAACAAGCAAAATATTAAGTCGGTGCAAAGGTTCGTCCGCTCACTGTTATGTGATGTCTTATTTTACTGCGCCTGCTTGTACTTTCACCAGGAAAGTGGCGAAAAGGTCATAGCTAAGGAAACGACTTTGATTAAAGAAACATGTAATATATTTTCACTTTTAATATAAACTTCGTTTCAATAAAGGGAAGGAATTTTTTCACGGATTTTTCCTTTTTTACTATACGTTCGCGCTTTTTTTGCCACTTTCCCTTATATTGTTTCTACAATAATATGACTTTCCCGTTTATAAATAAATAAATATACATATTACGAATATGCAGCAGAATTGTCTGCTCCAATTACTCCAAGTAGAACAGAAGGACAGAATTCTGAATCTATCCGTTGCCCAGAAATCTCAAGGTAAGCGGTTTATGTGGCTCGGCACGCATAAACGTTTGTTTCGTCAGAAAACGAAGATACCGCTCGACAATGGAATTACTTCTGTCTAGCGAGAATTTTCGAGCACCGCGATCGAAACGGCAGAATAAGAGCGCGTTCCCGATTAGCCTATCTTTTATGCGTAATAAACTGTACTTCGGGCAGTAATGTACTAGAACGAAGCGTAACGCTTGCATAAATCTATCCAGCTGAAGGTCGACGATCCGATAGCCGCACGACTTTCTTTCCGAGACAACGGATGCATCGGCGCTCCTCGAATCTGCATGCGGCCGTAGCTTCCTGATCTTCGAAATGCACTCGTTCACGACGAGCAAGTCGGACTCCTTGACCGAGCTCCTCTTACGAAACGAGAGCGATTTGAACGCGCCACTCTTACTTTGCACGTCTCCCGATTCGGCAAACATCATAAGGTTTGAAACTAATTCGTTTGTACGCTTAATATTTGGAGATGGTGTTGGAAACACGGTTAATAATTTTGAAAAGTATCACGTTGACGTGCACACACTTTCTCGTGATGTGACGAGATATTGTCTACAAGTGAAGTTACTTGAAGTTATTTGGTATCGAAGCGAAAAAGGGGAACGTGTCTCGAAACCTTTCAAAGATAAATCCGGAATCTATGGTTTTTAATAAATTCAACTCTCTGTAATACCACGTGGGTTTGAGATACCATATCATAGGTATTCTTGTCAATCGGCTGATTAGAAAAGTTACATAGTCAACACTTGTCACGTAGGAATCACGAAACTATTTTGCAATCAGATTGAATAGTGTTGGTTAAGGGGGTATATCCGTTTGAACCCTCGGAAAATGTGTACATTTTGTGGATTTTTTTACAAGTCGACGGCTTGATGCAGATTTCCCGTTTTTTTACTATCTTTACATAGTATTATGAACGAGTTTAAAAAAAAGTTTCTGTTAAAAAAACTATTGTTTTTGGGAAGTTATGGATACATATCCGAAAGTCTCCCGATTTTAGACGACTAAACGGTGGGCCTAAAAATGCAGGCTACGTTCAACCAATTCACTTCCAATTTTGCATGCAGAATCGTAATAAGATTCCACATCGTCCTAGGAGGGTTTTTTTTTATTCCGATTCCCCGTTTATTAATTATAAAGGAAAAAGGTGGACGTTTCTCTTAGAAAAATGTAACTTTATCTTTGATCTCTCACCACTTCTTTATTTTTCAAAATTTTCAAAATCAGCCCCGTTGGACGATAGCTATTAACATACTTTAAAAGAAGATTTTATTGTTTTTGATTTCAGACAAGACATACAGCTTATTTCAGGCCCACCGTTTAGCCGTCTAAAATCAGGAGACATTCAGATATGTATCCATAACTTCCGAAGAACAATAGTTTTTTAACTGAAACTTTTTTTAAGTAGTTCATAATACTATGTAAAGATAGTAAGAAAACGGGAAATCTGCTTCAAGCTGTTGACTTATAAAAAAAAATCCACAAAATGTACACATTTGCCAAGGGTTCAAACGGGTAGACCCCCTTAATTTATACGCATTCTTTAATGCCTATCGATATCTTTAAATTCTCGGTTGCAGGAAGAAAAATCATTCCCCGACTCTTCTGATACTAAGCTTCTAAAATATCACCGCGCGATACTAACATGTTCGACGATAAGGATGATCGCGCGCTCGAGATCGAGGCGAGAATGAAGGCGCCCTTGGAATGGGATTCGCCTGAGAACTGCAAGATCCTGGACTTGAGGGAGACACAGTACGACGAAACTTTGCGGCTTATCAAAGTTCAGCCACATAAAAGAATCGTGAAAGACACCGTGCTGCTTCTAGCCGGCTTTTCATTCACGTTTCACCTATCAGCCTCTCGATATCTCGTCCGCGTGACGATGGTGGCCGTGATTCAATTCCCGTTTCTTCGCAGCGCCACTTTTTTCGCCTGAAACCAATGTGCAAAGCGGCCTCGTTGCTGCAGGATCAGTCATCCGTGAATGGCTACCTGGAGATTATAAGGACCCGGATGAAGGACACAACGAGCCTGGTAGCTGTTAGCGTTTCGTCTGGTCGCGTGATCGGAACCGCCATCACCAGGGTCAACAGCAAATCGGAGAAAACGAATACGTACAGTCGCGTGCGAGTATGCATTTGATCGGAAAGGAACATAGCCACAGTTTTATTGTAGATCCGTGGTTAATGAACCTTGGAAAGGAATACAGAGCACTTTCTGTCCACTAGTTACAGTTTAATGCAGAGATGGATTTGGAAATTCGGAGCCCCTAGGCTAAGAAGTGGAATATCTTCAAATATTTTAATTTAGAAGAGTTCAGAGAATTATAAAATTAATTTAATATCATAACTCGCATCTGAGTCATTGCTAATTTCCTGAATGAAAAAAAAGTGAACCGTTTTTAAAGTTCTCTCAGGCCTTTGAGTCTTTTAAACCCTTTTCAATTTTCTTCGCCCAAAATCTACCGCGCCAGGCTGCAGCCTATATAAAAGTCCACTCTGCTTTAAATTTTGTCGTGTATGCAGGAGTAGGAGACTTATATTGAAGCATTAAGTGCAACATCGGACTAACCCAAATCTTTTGCGAAATTGAGTTAGTAGCAATAATGTATTCCAATAGGCTATACTAATCATATAAAATAAGAAAAATTAATTTTTCTTCAATGTGGGTTAGGCCGTTTCTGCTCTGAATGCCTCAATTTTGTCCTCGACCAAATTGAAAATCCTAGAAAAGTAATCCAAAGCTTCGTTTAACTGAGGATCACTTTCAGTTTTCAAGATGTATCTCTAAAAATTGCCATAAGATGTTAGCCACGCCCCGCGATAGAGCGACTTTCCTAGCAACATCATGTGACGTTTTCCAGATTGTCGAGGGAGAAGTCCTCTACCAGATCATGCACCTGAAGAACACTCTAATCACAAGAACGAACGCGTACGAGTGGTTCGGCCACGACGAGTATTTCCGCGTGTACATTCTGTGCGTGCACCCGTCCTATCACGGGAAAGGTATCGACGCCGCGCTCCTAGACGCTTGCGTGCAGGTCGCGATCACCTTGGGAATGCCAGCGATCGGTGGCATTTTCACTTCTGGCGCGGACCAATCCACGGCGGAGGCGGCGGGCTTTAAGATCCTCTCTGAAATACGCTACGGTCGTTGGGTCGTCGACGATCGAGTCGTCTTTGACGATCCAGGCAGAGGGAACTACACCGCTGCGTTCATGGGAATGCTGATACCTCTCGAGGAGCACTCGAATGACGACCAAGTATCGTCTGTCGATGCAGTTGCAGAGTGAACAGAAATTCAAGCGCAAAATTACACGAAACTCCAGTGTCCTTGTAAAGAAATACAGAGTACTGAGATGAAAGTGACTTGGGGTGGTTTTGATTGAGAAACGTCCGTGGAAAGGTGGAGATCGTCAGGGTGTTTCTGATAAACTGTATCGTTACCGTGTAACGGTAGACGGGCTGCGTTTCCAACGCACGATATCAGTAAGTGTTGACTGGCTATGGTAGCGTGCCTTCAGATGACGCTAGCGGCGAGCACGAGGTCGCTAGCTACCATTTTTCCGAGAATTTCCCGGGCGGCCCGTTTGGAACACCCTTTCCTCTTTTACCCCCACCCTGTCCCGCTGATTTCGAATTCCGCGTGCGAGGGATCGAGAGTTCACCCCACGTGAAGGGCGGCTTTGTGGAATGGAGCCTCACCCTATAGGACGCGGGGGGAAACCGTAATGCCGTCCAGGCCGAGCCGCGCCATTTTGTAGATCGAAGGGCCAAGGGACACGTGAAAATTTACGACTTTTCTTAGCCCTCTCCATAATGGCTCTACGATAGTGTAGGTAGTATCTAAGATTTTGAGGAAAATGTCGTGGGAAATAGAGGATTCGCGTCGCTGGCGCCAGAGCGACGCATGTGGATCCGTTTCTTTGGGAAATTATGAAATTTTCTGGTCCTCTGAAGTTTTTGAAGTGGACAAGAGATTTTAAGAAATTGAAGGGCTTTGTTATGTTAATCATATTTCTATTTAAAGATGTTTTTATCTTTAGGAGGATAATTAGATCTACATACTTTGTTTTATTTAGGAAAACGGAGAATGTTTCTTTGGGAAATTGCGAAATTTTCTGATCTTTCTGATTTCTGATGAAAAATACAAAAATACAGGACAAAATTGCATTTTTTGATTATTATCAGCTAAAATAAACTGGTAAAAAGTTACATCAATCATACCTGATTTTTTAAATGTTTATAGCACGCACAAAATAAGGTGTCAGCTCAAAATGTTTTGTTTCTATTTGTTATTTCACATTTACTTGATATTTTTATTGTCAGATGTCGTTAATTACTGAGAAATTGATGAGGTACGAGTTAGGTGACCAGTACGATATTGGCAACTCTCTCCTACCTACTTTGTTTTATTTAGGAAAATTGAGAAAGTTTTTGCAAGCGCAAAACCGAAGAGGCTGTGCTGATATCTTTGTTTGTTTTTTGAGATCTATTAGGATTTGCGTGTTATTAATTCCAATTATTAATTCCAAAAGTTTTATATGGCTATTTAAATATGGAGTAGTGAGTAATAATTCTGTGGTAGTTAAGTTTATTTGATAGTAGTCAATATAAATTATTATTCTAATATTTATGGAACGAAATACATAAATAGTCCACTCCAAAATTCACAAAAATAAATTCATATATATATATATATATATAAATACTCCTAAAATTAAAAATACTACTCCTAAATTAATTGCGGTTATATCAACATTCATTATGACCCTTTCCCTCTTTTTCAAACAAATCTGTAAACTAACGATATTTGTGAGAAATACGCATTATCATCTACCGACCAATTTTACTATCTTCTAATTCGATTCCTAGAAAAAATGTGAAGCACAGCTGTATAGGAAAGAATATCTTCATAAGCGAAGTGAAGAAGTAAATGGCGTCTAATTCTGATGAAATATTTATCTTCAAACTTCCAAGTGCTCTTATCTCACTTTTCCACACTATTAGACGAATATTCTGTAGCGAATCGCTTACATAATACGGCCAGCTTCGATTTACTATTATCACCAATATTTATAGTGTTTCCTTATCGTTAACATTATAATCTTGCTTTATCTGAAATGAAATTCTATCTGAACCTATCGGCCGACTTTTCGGGGATTTCTTCTTCCATTCGAGCTTATTAAACAACATAAAAGCTTACGAACCACTGATACAATTACAGTATGTAACATAATATGTACGACAATAGAATAATCAAGTAAAATTAAACAAATTTGATTGAAAAAAAGCAAATTTGCGCATCGACATTTCGTCATTGTGTAAAATCAAAAACGAATCTAATGAAAAGTAAAAAATCAACATATCTGTAATTTCACACCACAATTAATCAAATAAAATCGAACTTGATTATTTTGCTACAGATTATTTCATATTTATAGCGCAAAAATAATTGCAAATTCTCTTTGCGTATATCTTTGTCCCATCTAGTGGCGCCGTCTACAGTTCGCAGCTTCGCAATCCTGGTCTCGTTACCGCCATTTTATTTCGCAACACGATTCATTTTCTTCAAATCGCCATTCGGAAATATGAACAGTAAGCGTTGAAAAATTTACGCGCCCTTCAATGCAGCGCATATTTTCAAATCAAAATTATTTTTACGCGCGCTTGCGATTCCAATAAATGCTACTTTCCCTCATGGAACACCTTGCGCGTGTTTTACAACTTCAATTTGCTACCACACACTTTCACCGCCTTTTGTTGAATAATTATTGACAAATTACAGGGCTTATGTAAGATAAAATAGTAAAAGATAAAAATTCTGTGTAAATAGGTATGCCTCTTTGTACTGTCAATGTTAGATAAATCTTCACGGTGATGTAATGGTACAAAAATAGAAAAATCGACAAATTCTTCGAAAGCTAATATATTGATAAAAGTTTTCTGTCTTCTTTTGCACGTTAGTGCCACTGTGCTGTGCGGTATATGGACGTATTAAGACGAAGAGAGCATGACGTTTGGGAATTCTTTCTGTAGAAAACAATTGCGTAAAATGACGCAATGTAATGCAGTAAAGTAAAGCTGTCTTGTCTCCTTCAAATAAAATTGCTTTTCATCATTGATATAATCTAAATTTAGCACACATCTTTTGGTTTGCGAGGCAAAGACTGGTTCCCTTGAACTAGTGTTCCTTCTCGAGAATTCTTTCTCGAGAATTTCTCGAGAAATTTTATAATTTCTTATTTCTCATTTCTCGAGAAATTACAGTGTTTCTCGAAAATCTTTAGGGTAGGAAAATTATTATAAATCCCATTTGTTTTCAGAAATGAATTTTCAGTTAGTTTAAATTGTGTGCTAATCGTGAACATATAAACACATCTACAATCAGTAATAAATGTTAGCAATATATACGGAGAATTGCGCGATTGTTTATAAACTTTTCTGTTCGTATCGCCGATGCTCTATATACAATTAAACCAACATCCACTAAAAATTAAAGAAATTTTTCTACAGCCGCAGATATTGTCACAAAAAAAAGAAGGCTGACGCGACATTAGACACATTGTGCTTATGAAATAACTAGTTTAAAACAAAAAAATAATGTTTCGCCTTGCTCACATTTTAGGGTAAAGGCAGCAGTAGTTGACCACATATCAGTAGTTAACACTTTTCAGAAAAACCTTATTTTTTATGTTTTTCAGAAAAGTGTTAACTACTGATCCATGGTCAATTACTGGTGCCTTTACGCTATATTAAATAAATAAATTTATCAATTATATTTAGTATCTGCTTTTTTCCTTTACACAAGTTTTGTCTAAGTTGAATACGAATAAAAATTTAGATAAATATTATCAACATTATTCCAAAAATATAAATTCTGCGATATTTTTTTAATTTCTTGAGAATTCTCGAGAATTTTCGAGAAATATAATCTGATTTCTCATTTCTCGAGATGCGAAAAATATCGAGAAATCAGGAACACTACCTTGAACGTTCCTATTTAAGAAAATAATATACACAGCCATGATAATGCAGATTTGACGGCAAGAAGAATTTCGAACTCCTAAAAAGAAGTTTTCAAATGCGCTGATATAATTCTTCTTCCACCACTTGTTACATTCAATGCCCTTTCTCTGCTACTATTTAGCTTTACTATTCAGCTTCGCCCAAAATTTAGATTCTGATTTTATAAAAAAAACTTTATTTAGATATTTATTTATTTTTGATTATTATGAGCTGGGACACATTTCGTAACCCCAGAGTTTACCCTTCCAAAGTTTTTAGACGACAAACAAACACATAAACACTTTCAGCTTTTAATTTTTTTAAAATGTAAGAAAAGAAAACATTAATTACTGCTAGTAGCAAAATTTCATAATTGTACAATAGAATATGGAATAGAAAAGGGAGTTCAAATTTGTAACAGAATTCTAGAGAGAATCTCGCCCACCGATTCGAAGAAATAATATAATTTCATGGGCAATGAAGGTTAACTAAGGGCTCGTAGCCTTCAATTATTATGACTCGTTCAAGCAACGTACTCTGACGTTCCCCTGCTGAAACTTTTCCTCCCGTCTGGATGTCAATTATAAAAATAATAACTTGTAAAGCCGGGATTCCACTGAGGCCATTTTTTGGCAATGACCATGGGACACGTTGCCTCAGTGGAATCGCACCTTTACACATCTACGAAAGTTGCTACGCAACTGGAATCATAAGGAAGCCACTCGAAACGCAAAGTTCCATCGCTCCTCATAGACCACCTCTAAATAAACCATTCAAATCCAGCTAAACGTCAGTGTTGAATTATTGAAAACCCTCGTTTGCACACTACGAAATCCAACATAAGAAAGAAAGACATTATTCTCATTGCAAAAAAAGTTCAGAGGCTATCGATTTTTATTGTTCCTTCCATCTATCTATAGACACCCCGGTTCATAAATATTTCCGCTTAGCGGGTATCATATCCCACGGCAATTAAGCAACGAACGCATCAAAGGAAGAGAAAGAGTTTCTGCTTGGTCACACGTATGAATGTCTCAGATGGTAGATAACTGCCGTTCATAAGTATTAGGACACCTCCTCTCTGTGGAATTACTGCGAAGAGCGTTGCCAATTATCGAGGAAACCTAACAAACTTTCCTCTATTTGCTGTTTTAAAATAAAAACGGTGAAGAGTATTCGATCCGTGCGGAATATCATTTCCTGTAAACACAGCAGGTGTCTCAATATTTATGAACGGCAATGTACATCTGAGGGCATCTCGCGCGTACACGTTCACGAGTCTCGCGTCGCCTAATTCTCCTTTTCCCTTTCTGAAGCGAAAGGACTCGATTCCATTGGCGCGGGGGTTGTGCTTTCTCTTCGAGCTCTCGCCACAACGCCTACGTGTTCGTCCTGCACTCAGTGGGTCCTTCTTCAACGCTCTGAAGAAGCGAACGCGCGGGCGTAGGTCCGCAGCCACGCGGGCAACCTGATGTGTTGCCATTGGCAACCGATAAAATTTTTAGAAGACCCTCTCGATCCCTTGCCGGGGAAAATGTCGAGGAATTTTTGCTGGTCGTCCCAATTATTGGGAGAGCTCATTAGGCTAGCTTGTGCTATTGAAAACGGCCCTGGAGCGTTCGTAAAAAAATTTACACAACCTTCCTCTAAAAGGTACCAGTCATAAATCATCGCCGCTTTTCTACTTGCAATTGGAGTTGCAGAATATTTCTGGGGAGTTGGTGAGTTATTTGCGGGCGGCTAAAAATCTTGGGAATTCATTTTGGACATCCCATCGAGGGAAATTCGGGGATTTCACTCGAAATTTTGAAGCTAAAGTAATACTGAACATGAGATAATTTTTAAGCCTATTGGGGGAGTAATAAGCGTAGTGGGAGAAATTAAATTCACATTAAATTGACATTAGGGAGTAGGTAGTCCTCCACCAAGCAATTAAGAAATAATAACGTAGGTATGTTTTAATACCTTTTCATAGGGACCTTTGAGAAATTCAATAAAATACAAATTCTAGAGTTAAAGCTACTAAAAAAGATTCATCGATGAGATATTAAGACAGTTTTTACACTTTAGTTTTTTAGAAGAATAAAAATGCCGGATTTATTAAAGTTTAGAAGAGACGTGCCGTTAATTTGCTACAGAAATTCGGTTTGCTCGCAGCGCGAGGGGCTGCTGCACCGAATTTGAAATTAGAATGCAAGAAATATAAAAGGAATCAGCGACGCAAAGGTAGCGAAAGCTTGCTGCAAAACGAGATAATGGAAGGTCACAAACTGCAATGGAAATAAAATCCATTGTTGGAGGCCGCTTTTGAGAGACATGAGCCACGATTTCCGGGAGCGAAAAGGAGGGGGGCCAACGACCCTTCGCATTGGGTCGAGAAAATATAAGCGAGGTCGATATTGAGAACACGAGCAGCGAGAAAAGAGGGGAACGACCCCCGAAAAGCCCTAATGCGCTCCATGAGTTTTCCAGGAGGCTCGACGCCATGGAAATCAACAACGTCGATACGCTCGAGAATTAAAATAAAACTCATCACGAATCTCCGAATTCTCTATCCATTTCCAATTTCCTTAAAAAATTTACAAAAGTCCTTTCACACGAAATTTCATGCACAAACATATCAATTTTAAAAATTTACTGTAGGTACACCTATTATTATTATTATTATTTATTTATTTATTTATTTATTTCCACATGAACGGGACAATACCCATTTATAAACGAAGATGATGAAAAAGACGCAGAGTAGAGACACACCATTCACAATAACATTAACAACGGCAACCCGAACCGGGACAGAAGAAACAATGTTAAAGTGAGGCAAAGATGTAACTGAATATAAATATCAAATATGCAATATAAACTATAGATTTACAAATTTACAAACTGCAAAGATATAAAAATAAAAATATAAAAATATAAAGTATATAAAATATAAGAAATACAACAAACATACAAAATATAAAATTAAAAGGTACAACACATGAGCCCTATATAACATTTTTCAACGTCGCTCTATAAACACTAGCTTTAAACACAGGAAGTGACCCATGGAACAAATCGATCTCGATCCTAAACTGATTAGCTAGGTTAGAGATCCTGTAAAAAGGGTCGGCTTGACCAAATCTAGAAATATATAGGGGATATATATATAAATATATTATCTTCAAACGCAAATAGAATCTATGATTTTGTTGCTTCAATAATCACTTCGTAATTTTTCTTTCACTTCTACGCGTGGCTCGTAAATAATTCAGGCTCGAGCAGGATATTCTCACGACAGTAGGGTATCGGTGGCCGATCGCGGCGTTTCGATATTCTTTCTCACGAGAGTGTGGTGCCGAGAAATTCGACGGGGGCCGGGACGAGCCGCCATTGGGCACAGTCAAATGAATTTTCTCATCGATGCCGAATCAAAGCGCCTTTCGAGCGGTGACCCAAATCCGAAAGGGGGTAACGACCCCGAGAGAGCAGGGAATCGCCCCTTGGTCGTGTCCGTTTGTTCGCCGTTCCTCTTTCTCCTTTTTTTCTTCTTCGTTTTTTTTGTTTTCGATTGCAAATGGCGACCGCCTCTTTGAATCTCGACTCCACTGTGCCTGTCCTCTGCGTGGCCGATGGAAACCGGGCCGTTGTCCTTGCGAACCCGTGTACCAACCTCTCCTCGGTGAACGAGGAGGAGAAGCACGTGCAACCTTCTCTATTCCATCCTTCCGTCGTGCCCTTTACCTGCGATACGTACGGCTAAGAAGTGTGTCCAGGGCCGTAGGCTAATTAGAAACCCTTTTTCTACTGGCTCTCCTTCTTTCCCTAAATTCCGCGCGTGCCCCGGCTGCGACGTCCACGTTTCGACGGTTGGTAACGGCGGCTAAGTCCGTGCTACGGCGAGAGAAATCGATTCCACGTGTGTGGACGTGACGGGACGTTGAACGAGAACACCAGCCCTTTGATTAATCACGCGGGGAACGGGTGGATCGCGAGAGGAATTTTCCAAAATTTGATCCTAGATGAGGAGAGCTCGATTGCTCTGTGTGGAGGTTTCTGTTGCGACGAAGACGTTTCGGTGGATCTGCTAGAGTGGAGATTATAATTTAGAAGGAAAGGAGGGTCTAAGGTTGTGGAGAGATTTGGAGTTTTTTAATGAGTAAATTTCTGCCAGGGCCCACTGTGGATACGCTCCTGGTAGGGCTAGCAGGATGCATGTGGTGGAGAGTTTCTATCGTATGAATGGTGGCACACACGTGCAAGTGCCTAATGCCTATGAAACGAGAGAAGATCTCGTTAGCCATTCAGCTGTGCCTCGCACGTCCATTCAACCCCCTTACCAATGCCACACGAAAGAAATTCTTCGTCGACTGTGAAGACTACTTCCGGGTGGAAACTAACTTGTCGAACCATTTCGAACGGTGAAGGACTCTTGGACTAAGTGCGCAGGGCTCCGTTCGTCGAGCAGTATGTTTCCGACAGCCCTTAATTATTAACGAACTCGATACTACGCGGTGTATTTTCAATTGTGACTTTATTATTCTAGGTACACGGATCTATGCTATATCGCGATTGAATGAATCCTGCGTCTAGTGCAAGCACATTCAGAAATTTAAAAAATCAATACTTATCAGAGAGCAGTAGAGCATAGATTTAAAAAAAAAATCTGTATAGTAAAGGTTAACGATAATCTGGTTCAGAAAAAATTTAAGAAGTTTATTGGGAAGGCTTGAAGTCCAAACCAAGTAGAAAAATGTGGAGTTTCACTGAAATCTGCTTTGAAGAAGTGGAGAAATGTGTAAAGCACGGTGACTTGCATCACGAGTTTGTTATTTGAACGACTAGCGAACCGTATTGCGGGAAAAATGATTTATAAGCGACCTCCGCTTTACTGTTCAATGCGCACGATTCACGAAGAAAAGGAGCCCTCCAAGGGAATTGCACCTTTTCACGCAGGTACGGACGCTGCAGGTAAAGGAATTTCAGGCAGAGTAGTTTCCCTGGCGCAAAGTAAACTTCAGTCAGAAAATTCCTGGACGGCCTGCGGAAGGTTTAAAAATTCTGTACCAGGCCAACGTATATCTACGATACCACCCTAGAGTGCTGTTAGGTCGGATACGCGTACAAACGCACCAGAGTCTATACACGCCCAACGAGCCCTGAACATGACGGCTTCTAGGAACCCATAGGCGTAGGATCACCTCGCCTAGCAAAGCTTGTCTAACCCACGAGCAAACTACTGTCGATGGGATCTATTGAACCGAAGGAACTCTGTTTTTTAATTTTGCAAATCGGGAAATTGTTTGGCGGGGGCTTGGTGTAAAAATAAATAATGGTGGTTGTTTTCTTACATTCTTCTTGGTTTATGGAAATTGTACGTGGAAAAATAAATAAGTTGCAGATTTTTAAAGAAATGTGTGTGCATTTACTATGAGATTAAAGTTAGCTAATGTTAAATTGATTGAGTTGCATATACAGAGAAGGACTCTTGTCCTTCATGATTATTTCATACGTTGTGGCTATGAGAGTCAATAAACTCACGGCTTTTTATATTATTTCTCTATTGTTCTGTATAAATTGGAACACAGGAGAATTTTGTATGAAATAAGAAGCTATAATAAGCTAGACAAAATTTAAAGTACCGATAGGGATAACAGGAATAATTTCTGAAGTTACGTGTTAAAATCGTGTATCATCGCTCTTCACTTATTTCTGTAAAATAATTCCAGAACTAAAGTGTTTTATACGTGTGACCTTAAAGTAATCAATTCGTGACTCAACTTCGACGTAACATTTCCAATCAATTTTCTTCCGAGCCAAATCTCGCATTCTCTCGGAAAGACTCATTATAAAAGACACGTCATAGAAAATTCCCCGAAGTTCATTGACGCAGTAGTTCGCCGAACATCTTCCTACACTTCACATTGGGTGTCCATTAAAGAAGCGCCCATTAAGATAAACTTTTAGCTAAAATCAACATTATAATCTCCACTCATCTCATAAATAACAATATAAATTTCCCCTTTCTACCAAAGCGCATTCAACAAAGTCCAAACGAAAAAGAAAATTCTTCCCCATCTAATCATGATTTTTGAAAAGTCACTGAGCCTCGCGGAGCCTTAAAAAGTTAGAAAAACTCCCCAAGAATATTACACGCGCATCTGACACGGTTTTAAGATCCCCGAGTTTTTTGGCCACGAGACCGGCTACCGGAAGCGGATCATCGTTTTCCGCCACGGATTTTCGTGGCGCAGGAGCAAAGGGGGAGGGGTCCTAAGGGCGCAGAGGGATGCGTGCACGGTGGGGAAAATTTTTTCGTGGGTTCGAAAGGGGAGGCAGGGATAAGGAGATATAAATAAAAGCATCCCTCCAGCGGGGCCCTCGTGACAGGGTGGCCAGGAAGGGTCACCTTTGCCGCGCTTTTTCGACACGGGCCGCATCGCGAAATGTAATTGGTCAATCGGGAAACAGCCATCTTTTAAATGGGCGTAGCCGCTCGTTAATACAGGGTGACTCACCCCTGCCTGCTGGAAAGCCTATGCCACCCGTCCACTCACCCCTCCTCCACCCCCCGATCCACCGAGCTACCACCCCTCCTCCCTTCGCCAAGTACACCCTTTTCTTTCTCTTTGTCAGATCCGCTTTCTCTCCTCAACTTCCCCAGTGGCGCACGGTTTTTCATTCCCTCCTTCTTCCGCTTTCACCCTCGCCCCTACACTTTCTCTTTATCCTTGCACGCACCCCTCCCCCGCCAGCCCCGTTTTCCTTTTCCACCCAGTCGCCGGTTTCTCTGTTTATCTTCGTTTAAACCACCCCCCTCTCTCACCCCGAGCAGTTTTCCTCCTCTTTCCCGTGCACGCGCGATCCACCGGCATCCCCCTTCTATTTTTACGCCCGATATCTCTCCCCTTCGACGCTTCCCTGGCTCACCCTCCAGAAACTTTCCCAGTGCTGCCACCCTTCCGCCGGGCGACCGTGGCCGCGAGGTCCTCGAAGGCAGATGATACCCGGAACAACTTTCCTTCCTCGGGCTTACGGGGCGGACGCGGGGACGAGGATTCGGGAGGAATACCGTCGGCGATTTTTCCAGAGAGAAAACGACGGCCAAGGCTGCCTCGAAGAAAGGGCAACTCTTACTTTCACCGGCTCCCGTCCCTCTGTTTCCCAAGCTCTTAGATCCTGCAAGCTTCCCTTCTTATTCCGCTATGCAAATGAATAAGAGGAGCTTCTTAGGGGTGGGGGTAGTTGGCTTGAAACAGTGGGAGGTGATATTTATTTGATTATTTGTTGCTAACGGGTGAACACCCTCTGGTTTAATGTGGGGTGGAATGTAAACGCAGAGCAAAATGTGGGTTGGGGGATGTTTTGTGAATATCACTGGGGAAAGTGTTAATAGGTATCGAGGAATGTGTAGGGTTGAGTAATCGATTGATTTCATGCTTTCAAATTTTCTGTTTTTTAAATAATATATAGTAGAGGTAGGTATGTTAAGAATGTTAAGATTATTGTGGGAAGTTACTTGGAAGACGCGAGAGAATTAGGTGCTATGTTATATCTACTTTGAGAAACTGAACCTGTGTTTAGTTGTGCGAAATTTTTTGCAATTTTTTCTTTGCAAAAAGTGCCCGAAGGAATTTCTCTCGTCCATCTTTCGCCCTATTCTCATCATCCTGAAATAGCTGATCCCAGCTTTGCTTTCAATATGAATAGGTTTAACGATTCTATTTCTAGAGTATTCAATTATTTAGTAGCATTCATGCCTTGATAGGGAAGCCTGTGTTACTTCAACAGCAGTAACGATTTTTGCGATTATTCGGGTGTCGTTTTCATATTAGAGCGTGTGTTAGAAGAATTCAACGTTGGGGTATAAAATTCCAAATTACTGATACCTATGTCGAAGAAAACTGAGTCAACAGGAAGCCAAAAGAAATGTCTTAATCTCTCTCAAAGCAAAATGTTAAAAATAATCTTCGTTAAAGTGTACGAAAGCTACCTATTTTGGCATACAAGACTTGGTCATTCTACTATCGTTTGTTATTTCCTAAAGATTAGCAAACCGAAGAAAATTCGAAAACTAAAACAAGTACAGAGAACAGTGTTGTTACTTTAGGGAAACAAAGGACTACCGTTTTTTAAGTGAAGTGTTATTTATGATGAAAAATAGATTGTATGTATGCAACAATGGAGAACAAGTTAGAGAAAAAGGGGCAGAAAAGGAAATGGTTACTGTTCGATGAACAGACAGAACTACTTAATTTATTTTGACTTTTGAAATAGTATGAATACGTAACAAACACATTGAAAAAATTCATATAATAATAATAATTCTTTATTGCATCAGTAGACATTAAGAATAATAACAAGAAGATAAAAAAACACAAATACATACCTATTTACCTATATGAAAACAAGAAACAGAAAATAGTAGAAATAGAAATTAGGTAACAGCCTAAAATAAACACAGAATTGCCAAAGAAGGAGATCACAAAGAAATTTAACTTAGAACAATTAAGATATCAAATTTTGTTACATCATCTCTACTCTCTTGATCCTTCGCCAACAGGTCTTCATTCTTGCAAGCTTGTAACTCGTGGCTTTTCTGAAACGAATTTTAAAAAATTCTTAACATTTTAAACCTTCAGAAAAATAGGGATTAACTCATAGAAACTATTCCACTGAAATATACGAACCTTTAAAACAGACAGATATCCTTCTAATTTGATTAACAGCGATAAAGACATACCATGCGCATACGTCAACTTAATATTCAGTCGACTGACTACTGAAATACCTAACACCATGCGTATTGCGTTTTCTACAAAAAATTAAAAAAAAAATAAAACCGACTTGAAGAAAATGCCGTAAAAAGTAAAAAATCATTTTTTCCCTGATTTAATCTACGACTCTCAATTTTGTTATGTCGGCGCCAGATTTACACATTACAAATGATGAGGCGCCAACTGAAAAAATATGACAGTCGTATATTAAATAAGGGAAAAAATGATTTTTTACTTTGTAGTGCATTTTCATTTTTTTGAAGTCGGTATTATTTTTTTTTAAAACTGGTTATTTCTATCTTTTTAGTTTTATATATATATTGATACAATATGCTGAAGAGGCAATAATCTTTATTATTAACCAGAACTAGAGAAATATTGACCCAACATTGATGCAGTGTAGAATGGAATCACCAGAGCATCGCCCCCTTTCGAATAAAAAAAAGATTATCAAAATCGATCCATATGCTGAGGAGTTATGCGGGGACAAACGTGAAAAGAAAAAAAATACATACGAGTCAAACCTATAACCTCCTCCTTTTTGAAGTCGGTTAAAAAAATCAGCGCAACTGCAGACGCGGAGGTTTGAATCTGGTATTACATACACGTTCGGCTTGAAAGATATTCAATTTCTGTGTGTTAACGCGAGAAAATATTTCGACGTAGCAAAGAAAAGTCCCTCCATAACTGATTTGTGAATTTGAATATCGGTTCGTGCGTTAATCAACGATGAAGAAGGAGCGTGCAGCGCGAAGAGGAGCAGCGTACCAATGTCGGTTGCACTTTCAATGCACCGCTGGTAAAGTGCATTACCCCTCGCTTAACGCCGCATGTGGTATATACCCCACCATCGTGCAGTTTCTCTCCCACACGGCGTCAAATATGCGATGCACGATGCAAGACTTGCCGTGCGGCATGCGTAAATGTGCATTGCCATTGCCCCACCACAGACACGTCCGCCAATAGAAGTCTACTGGGGATCCGTAATGAAGTCGACGAACCGTAGCGCATCGCCCATTATAAACAATTCTTAAATGTTCCATGGAAATTTGGAAAATGATGTCAAGGTTTCTTACTGTATGTGTTTTGAATTAAACACACTATAGTGTATGGATATCTTGTATATTTTTTCAAGCTTTCATGCAAATTTCGTGGCATCTACTTTATGTTAAGTGAGAACTTTTAGGGTTGTTTTTAAATGGGAAGTATAAAATCTCTTTATGCATTATCTCTAACATTTTTTTTTAAATTTTTCGTCGAAGTGAATTTCGAATGTAGGTACCTACTCCTACTATTTAGGAAAGAGTGGATACAGTTTGGAATTTTAAGGTTTGTAGGGAGAACCGATGGAGAAAGAAAAATTTGTTCACGTTAGATGAAAAATGAACTTAATGGAAATTTTTGTTGCTTTCATTTAGAAATTATTGTTTCTCAGTGATGGTATTTCATTATTGAAATGAAAAGGAATATGGCCATCCACAGGACATAAATTTAAACAAAACTTAGAAGGACGTTATTTTTCCCAATTTTCCACGTCCTTGAAAACATTTTCCACGCTTCATAAAACGCCCCTAGTATCCAAAACCCCCAAAACTTACATTTCAAACAATTTTTCAAGTTCTCCCAAAAAATCAAATAACTCCCCTCGCGTATACCACTACTAAATAATTTAAATCTCCATAATTTTCTTGCGTTCTACGAAACTCGTCCAAAATTCCTCACAACAGCAGGAACCCTTCCCAAAAAAGCGCGCCACCCTCGTCTACTCTGCCCCCAAACTAACAACAAACAAATACATACATTCCCCCCGATTTCCCTTCATTACGCCCGCAGAAAAACAGTTGGCTGAACGTTCCTCAAAGAAAACTACCACGAAAACGTCCCTCCAGAGCGTGTACCAAAAATACCGTACGAATGTCGGCCGCTGCATTTACCAGGCGTGCAAAGTGCATTGCCCCCCTCCCGCATGGATTACCCCTCCACCGGTGCATCCCCTCCATGGGGGACCATGCTCGTGTAGAGGATGTTCCTTGTTGGCTCTGCTCGTCGCTGCGAGTTGCATACAATAATGCGATGCAACGGTGCACGGCGACGATTCGAGGGGATAAAAGAGGGGAGAGGCATCCATCCCTCCCCCCTTCGACCAACGACTTCCGGACAATGAGAGTTCGAAAGGGAGAGTGGGAGAGAAAGCGAGAGAGCGATTACGTCTATCTCTTCTTCTGCGGTTTCAACCAATCCCGCGGTACGCGACACGCAATAATTCGATAGGCGTTCGCGTGATTCCGTGTTAGTGTGCACGCGCACGTGCGAGTTGCATGCGGCAGCATGAAGCCCCCTGTTCCGGGACATGTCGCCATTGGCGGTGCGGGAAAATCGTTGCCCTTCGACGAAGGGACGGCGGGCCAGGTCAAATTCTGCCTGGGAGTTTCGGCCGGATGAAAATCAGGGGTCGAAGAGGCTAGGGCGAAAATTCGGTTGCATAGGCGTATCATCGGGTGCATGGCTGATGAAAGAAATATGGTTGGGCTCGTGGATATATCTCCTTATCAGGAAGATAGTGGGTTGGAGTGTAGAGCTGGAAGATTAAGAATGTATTTTGTATAGGCAACTTTCCTTTCCTTGGTATTCTAAGATGGATATAAGTGCTTTGGAGTTGTAGGGTTCTGTAATTTGTAGCGGAAGACACTTGGGGGGTTTTATCCTCGTGAGTGGCGCTTTATGCACTGCTTGAGTGGTCACTATGTTATTTAGTTGGATGTATTTTTGTGGTTACGATGCAGTGGGAGTAAACAATTTTGGGCAAAAAGACACACCATGTGGTGTAGTTAATTATTTTTTATCTGAGGTAATCAGTTTCATCAATTACAAATTGTTTCATATTAGATAAGCCTTTATTTGAATGATGTATTCCGGAAATTCTTTGGAGATACATTTTATACAGCTTGAAATTCTTGCTGTTTGTTCCATAATTCGCATTGCACACTTTTGCTTCGATGTTATGTTCCATCTTTCCTCTTTGACGAATTTATGAGACCAATGGAATAATCACTTTTAATGAATATGTGAAATATGTGTGCGACTATTGTGTATAAATAATAAACTATTCTGTATTCAAATATTTTTAATCTCTGATGTTGCCAAAGAAATATTTTTTATGATTTTTTTTAGGGAGCCATATTACCCCTACTTTTGTACGAGCGCCGAAAATGACATTTTTTCGTAATAAGGTGGATGTACCAGTAAATGAACACGTACCAGTGATTGGCCATTTTTTATTAAAATGAGTAAAATAAGTTATTAGAATAAGCAACTAATTAATTAGAGACTTCTTTTAATTTCTTGCTTCATATCCAAACAATTTTTGAAACAGCACGTGGGTCATAAACAGCACGTGGAGAATCAATCGCGCAGCAAACATAATTTTATAATAGTATTCATTCATTAGCCTTAAGTGTTCATTTATTGGTGCGTTACCCTATGTTCAATTAAATTGTTTTCCTTTTGCTTCCACCTTTTATCACACATACCTAACGTTATTAATTTACCTACATTTTAAGCAAAAATTTAAAGCAATGTAAACTATGAATCAGATATTAGGAAGATATATAAAACTGGGGGGCCATATTACCACCCCTTCCTCTCCAACAAATTTTAAAAAAAGAGTTCATTGCGTGCTTATAGTATTCAAATTCCTTTAACCAAGTGTCACACACAGATTGCTGTAATAAAGTCTTCCATTTGACCCCACTCAATAATCACATAAAACGCTACCAATCGTCCTACACGTCATAGGTACATATCTGTTACAATAAAGTGCCGAAATCCAAGCAGAAGAATCTGGTTCCAACTAGTGAAGCCTGAAAGCTCCAAGTAGTAGGTAGGTATCGGAAGAGCAATATCACCGAGGAATGCAAGCAACCCGACATTCAGATTACATAGCTCCGAGGTAGCACTGTTCTTGGAACGTGCGTTTATTCAAACAGAAGGAAATCTTGTGTAACTTTAAACGTCACAGTAGTATGTACTGCCACATTACGTAAAACTGAATGGCAATATTAAGTTTCCACGTCTCCTTACGCAATGTTAGCACTAACTTGTAGGTAATTATATACATTCTAGCTTCCAGCGTGTTCCCGTTAGAACTAGTTACATCCAGAATTTCTAATTCCCACTGCAACAAATTCCAAAATATTTCCCTCGACGCTTGACTCAAAAATAAACAGCGATCCTTCTATCGTCTATTTAATCAAACAATTCAAAAATCTCCACGCGAACCTGGCCAGTTTGCGAATTTTCAGCCGCCATTTGTACGCTGGGCCCTTTTGCGAAGGTTGGTGCTCGAACCTGCCCCTTCAGCTACCATATGTGCACGTACATACGTGACTACATAGGTACGCGTGTACACAATCGCGCGTGCACGGTGCACGCCATTTCTAACTGGTTCTGTCTTTTCCACCAATTAATTTCAATCGCTAAGCGTTCTTTTACGCTTTTCGAATCCTCGTGGGGAAGTGTGCAATTGTCATTGCATAATCGTTGCACATGGAAATGCACTGAATTCGTGAAAGCATAAATTAAGTAGATAGGTATACGTCGATGTGAAAGAGCCGTAGAGCGCGAAGGCTACGGTAAACTATTTTTGTAGCTAATAGAAGATTACAGTGGTATAGATGCGGTCAGGGGACACTCGGTTTGAATAGTCCTTTGCTGTTCGCCTATTATATGGGGGTAGAAATGTCCTGGGAAAGGAATAGCGTCTTTCGCCGACCGTTACGACTCTAATTTGAAGTTATCAAACGATTGTCCTATTTTAACGCGGCGCAACCGCACAGGACGTTATTTGTACTATCCTCTCCTATCTTCCATCTGGTACAAGAAACGCATGCTAATCGAAGGGACTAGCAACCGTCGAGGATCACGGTTTTAGGACGCAATAAAGTTCGTAAATGAATTACACCACGGCGATAAATACCAAATTCCCCTGGCATAAACAATGCACGGGACAATCAAAATTGCGTAGGGTAATTGTGGGAGAGATGCCGCACTCGGAGAGACGCCGCACTATCGGTATTTCAAGGATATCGGTAATAAAACACATCATTGCCGATTTTATTTGTTTAAGGCTGTTCATTTGGGTTAGTTTGTCAAGCCAGAGCGTGTTTCCTGTATTATTGTTAAAGATTTTGCTGTTTTTCGAGGTAAGCCTAACGTACTTTGCCTGAAAAAATTTTTACTAATATAGTAGCTAAAAATTCATAGTTTTTCTTGATACAACATTTGTAATACGTTAAGGGGACCATGTAGAATATTTCCTTGGCAGAATGGGTTACTTTCGACTTAGCATGTGGAAATACGAAAGTGCAGCGTCTCTCCCAGGCATTTCGGATAGACGCCGCACTTTTATTTGGGATAGATGCCGCACTTTGATACTGTACTGTTTCGGAAACTAAGTCGATTTAAATGATGTTTTTAATGTTTAAAATACCGAAAAAGTTTTTTCAAATAGCTAACGTGGTATCTCAAGGCAAATTATTTGTTTTTAAATGAATAATCTTATAATCGAAATATATTTGTGGACTATGTACTCTTTTTTCACATTTTTTTTATTTTAATCTCAAGATGCCAACTGAATATAAAAAAAATTTCGAAAAGCAGATATAATATCTGTTCCTACTGTACCCATTTAATTTTCCAATTTTATAATTGTATAAAGTAAAAATGTTTATTTTATAATGTTTTGTTCATTTTACTTTATTTTTATTATTTTTTTATATAAAAAGTTAGAAGTAACAAGTTTAAATCGAAAATTAAACGTGTTTCGAAATGCGGCACCACTCCCGCATGTGCGGTGTCTCTCCTACCAAAGGATGTTTTTAGTTTCAATTTTTTTAAGGGTGACAACTATTAAAATTTTGATTTTCTTTAATGCTAGTAGAATCACAAGATGTTGAACTAATAAGATATATCCTTGGAAAACATTTTCATTGCAAAATTTAGACACGGTGACAATTTTGCGTAACGTGCGGCAACTCTCCCACAATTACCCTATTTGAAAGGAACTGTTTTTCACAAGCTATCCGCGGGACAGGCGGCAACCTGAAGGGGTTTGTATTTCACATTGATTCAATTAGCCGCGGTTTATAACGGCGCAGTCAAATCTCAGGGATCGTGGTGGCGAGTTAATTGAGGAATCTCAGTTTCGTTAAACTGTTTCACTGAAACTGCAGAGTAGAGTTCTTGATTGCTGTGAAAGGGGAATGGGCTTTCTATTTCTTAGGGAAGTGGTAGATTCTTATCGATTCTCTGAACATAGGCAGTGTTTCAGGTCTCTACTTAGCTCTCCGTCTCTAGAACTTAATCGCCTAGATGGGAAATTAAGTATTTTAAAGGAAACAACGGAAATTTGATTGATAGTGAAAAAGACACGTAATTGTTGATACAGGACGGATGAGGACGAAGCACAGAGAATCGAAAGCTGAAAAGCTATACCTACCGAAGAGTTGTGTCAGGGAGAGGTGAGAGCTGTTCGTCAAAAGAGATGCTCGTGGTTACCCCCAGATATTGTCATCGCGGGATCCATCCGTGAGATCCGTTCCTTTTGTGAGTCGCCAACTTTTTCCTTTCGATTTCACGGCTGGATAATGGATTCCTCGATCCTTTGGATGCGCTCGTTACCACGGCATTCGTGACGGCCGCAGCTGCTGTGTCACGGGCGATGATAAAATACGGAATCTTGCCCGCTGGCAGCCCGAGGAAATCGGTAGGAAAACAGAAACCTGGGGTCAAAAAGCGGAAGGTATGCTCTCGGGCTTCCTCAATCAACAGAGGCTTATGTACACCATGGTAGGTCCCTAGGAGATGTCCCATTGGATAACGAAAATGGAGAAGTCATGAAATGTTTAAAGAAATAAACTTCTAACGAGCAGTTGCGAAAGATTGAAGTGTCGGTATAAATGTACAATATTTTCTGCTAACGAGTAGTAAAGTCGAAATAATAATAAGAATAATAATAAAGTGATTGGAGTTACTGCAACAAAATCATCCAAGATATTTAATCCATCAGTTGAAATATTTATTATAAATGTATTAGTAATTCTTTTAAAACAAGTAATAAAGAATAATATAAGTGTGACCTTTTTTCACGTGCCTCCAACTCAAAAGAAATTATAACATTTTCTTGAAAAACTAGTTTTGGCCTACAATGCTCGCAGGTTGGAATAATGAGGGCCAAGCAAATCTTCACAGAGAACGTAGAAAATTATGTAGCCCAAAACAAAATTAAAATCTTTTCTTCTAAGACTAAAAGGATAGGAGTTATTAGAGATCCATAATATCCGTACAACAATCATATTTAAGGATTTGATTAATGTTCAACGAATTCTAAGTAAGTGGATACAATTATAGTTGCAAAAATCACATGTGTAAGTACTTATTTGGTGTGCCACAACCTGTGCCAACCGTTTCCAAGTTCTTGGCATTTGTAGCAAAAAAATCTGTCACTATTCAAAGTTTTTGTGGGGTAGGAGCCAGTTGACACCCATTACCCCCATGAGCGTTATTTTCTTCCAGGGAAAATAGCAGAATAACATTTGAAATAAACACAAAATTGAAGTTATCATAACAAAGTTTAACTATGGATCTTTCAAATAAGGTCTAAAGAAAATATAATAGACAAATATTTTGCACCTACTACTTCGATGCAAATTTTCGAGAAATAACAGGAAATACGGGCGGAAATAAGTCGTCGTTCAATTTACAATGTCGCTAAAACTATACTGGCCCTCATTTCTCCCGTCAGCCCTATACCAAAATCAAACTGACGTAATTTAAAAAGAGTATTTTTTAGTTTCGTTTTGTTAAATGAATGTGCACTGTGTAGTTCCATAACATCAGGGCACAATATTATAATCATTACTTCAACAATAATGAATAAAATCAAGCCGCTTCACCCAAACAGGCGTGGACTTTTGAGGGCGTTCGAGAAAATGCGCCGCCTTCCTGAACGTGTTGAACGAAGTGGCGTCAGCAAGGAAAGTGAAAACAAACGAACACTTGACCAAGAAGCGCCGCGAACTCCGGAACTCCAGAATGAAGCGAAACGCTAGAATCTAGAATCTAGAATCTAGAATCTAGAATCTAGAATCTAGAATCTAGAATCTAGAATCTAGAATCTAGAATCTAGAATCTAGAATCCAGAGACTTCCACAAGTATTTCTATCAGCGACGGCTCCGAAACTTTCCACTTGACCCTTGAGCGCCGATTCCACAGAATCATCCGGGAAAGCCCGTGGCACTGTTCAAAGAACCTTCGTCTACGCCCGCGAAGAATTGTGCGTCAACGAGGGGCCTTTTTCGTAGCCGTGGCCTTCGCATCAATTCCGACCCGCGAAGCGGTCGTTTCTCGGCAGCCTGGGGGCTAATTCCGTGAAGGAAAGTTTCGGAAAGCACAAGTGAAAAGGGCCGGGAGACGCGAGCCTCCGTCTTTGGGCACGAAGCGCGTATAATGACCGCGTGTACGGCTCGTATTTCATCCGATTATTCGTACGCGCGGGTCGATTTATCGCTCGGGGAGCAGTTTTCTAGGCGAGCGGGCTAGACTCGCATAGAGAAATAGGCAGGGGCACGGGGATCGTTTCGAAAAAGGGGGGAAAAGGAGAGGGAAAGCGGGGACTCGGGGATGGCAGGGCATCCGGGGCAATGCCAGCTGCGCTACCGTAACATAACGAGGCCTAAACGCAGGCGCCTTCTACCAATAGGAGCCAACTGTTCATTAGTCTGTTGGTACAGGCTGTTCCAAATTGTCTACGGGGCAAGACTGACTGCGAGGGTGTAGCGAACGCTCGACAGATTAGATCTCGCCACGGCCAGAGCTCTCCTTGCCCTACGAATAATCTATTCCTCGAAACAAGTTCGAACCGATGGGACCAAACCGTAAAAAGAGGCTGAGTTTCTACTGTCTTCCTTTCCAGAGGATTCTCCACTACCGAGCCTCGTATCGTTTCTGCTTTAGAAATACTTTTCTTGAGACTTTTTCTCAAGTAGATACACAAAATATTAGACACTTAGGGTTTAATTCAACTTGTAGGCGAAATGTCTAGTAATGACAACTTGTGCGAATTTAATACACGTAACAAGAGGTTTTCAATTTCTATTAAGAGTGTTATTTTGCTCGAAAAAAACAGACCGATCAATGCCGAGGAAGTAAACGTTCAATTATCCTAACAGCAATGTCTTCCCCACACTTCAGAAAACGGAGGCCCCGCTGCATAAGAAGCGGTACTGTAAGCTCCGTCGTTTAAGTAGAGTAATTTAAGGTAATTCAAGGTCTACGGTGAAATTAGTTTACAGAAGTGTCGGGCAATCTCCTTCAATTTAGTAAGCGTCTGCTGATTATACCGCACGTTTCATTTTACTTCGTCCTCCGCGCGAAGCCTCACCGGGGGTTGTTTTTTTTTTAAATTTCCAGTTGGATGATTTCTCTAGAATGACTGGACGAAGGCATGATTAGGGTGGAATGCGAATATTCCGTGTGGATATCGATTGTACGAGCTCCAAAATGGAAAGCGTCTATAACATGGCGGGACTATGCAAATTCCTGCTGGTGCCAAAAAACCCTCTAGCGACAGATGCGGGGCGAAATTTCGTTCGTCGGAAGCTAGTGTAGAAACTGCAGCTGCTGTGCTGGCAAGTTAGGGATCTCCTAAACCCTAACTTATCGACCACCATGATGCGTTGGTAATTAATTCTAAGTCGTGGAAAAAGAGGTGTTAATAATGTAGGTGCAACGGACTCTGATTAATTGGCTACCATTCTGATCGCCTCGCAGCCATCGAGGAATTACGTAACAATAACAAAAACGACGACAGGCGCGTAGAAATGGCTCGTTAACAGCTTCTTGTGCTTCTATTTTTATTTTAAGGAAGTATAGTGCCCTACAATGATAGAAATCATTATATGGATTCTCTGTATTACGAACTACCAAAAGTGGCACTTAATTCAGCTAGAATTGAGAAGACATTTGCAAATTCTTCTCTTTGATGTCGGGGCACGTTACCGATCGGTATTCTGAGCCTCAAAAGTGCACTAATTAGATTTAGGACAAAAAGGGAATTAAAAAATAGTGAAGCAAATATATGTGCAATGTTAGACACCTTTATGAGCGACATAGGTGATTGACATTGATTGAGAGAGTAATTTGAAATGATTGTGATCCAGGATTCTAATAAAGCCACTGCAACTTGAAAATTTTTTTTTTAAACATTCCTAATACTGGGAAAATTCGAAGAAAATTCTTAAACCATGTGTGATAAATATGACCCGACGAAAACCTCAAAAAGATATGAAAAATTCTTGCTAAAGGGAGTTTATAAAAATGGACAATACAAATAATAAAGTTTCATATAAAATATCTCGTGTCTCCAAAAGTTGCTTTGAACTTCGCGGTTACGATTTTCACAGTTTTACGTCGCACTCTGGAATTTCTAATTTAATTCACACATCTAATAGTGCAATACAGTACCTATGTAAGTACATATTCAACTGCAAGCGTTTGAATACCTTTCCAAGCCATTGTACGCTTCGCACCGTCAGGAAAGACCGTCCGCACGAAAGACGGAGCCAAAGTGGAAAAAGCGGAACCGAAAATCAATTTTAGCGAATCGGGAATACCACCGTTCCCCCCGTTTTCAAAACCTCACACCGCGGAAAATTCTATGCCGAACGTACCGTGCAGAAACAGCAGGCAGGTCACAGATTACGTTTTCGAATCGTCCGATGCGAAGCAGCATAATACGCTCTGCAGCAGCTGCGAGGCTAGAAGACTGTGTAGCAGCTTTCCAATTCATTTTCCGTTGGATTTTCCCTCGTCCCTTTTCCCTTATCCACAGGGAATCGACCAACCGAACGGAATCTGCCAGGCGCTGGTAAAAGAAGGCGTAGGCAACCGAGAACGGCGAACCGACATAAACGAAATGAAAACGACGTGGAAAAAGACTTTTCTCCGCTGATTATATGATTGCGATGTGATTATGTTGGAATTACACTGCGAGGAACAGTTGTGTGGGGGATTTGCTTCGTGGGTACCTGCCTCAGGGTGCATGACGAGTCGGGGACGAAATAAATTCTGTATAGGTACTCGCTTAAGTGGTATTTTGGGGAAACATTTGATTTATGTGAAAGCTTGGATATTTTGGACCACTGAATGCCACGTAAAAATGCTTCTGGCCAAATCTGATCACAATAAAATTTGGAGCAGAACAATTTTGTGAACGTTGACTACGAGTGGATCCAATGTGAAATTCCTCTTATCGATTTCCTTGGATATTTGAAAAACACGTAAAGAAGAAATGAACAATCAACCGAAGTGAAAATGCCCAAAATGTTTGATTATTTAGGCAGTGTACCGCGGAAACTCTGTGTTCGCTGATTTACTTTAAAACGGCAATGCAAATCATTAATCTATACATGCTTGATTTCAACGACAGCTGACACGAAATAACAGTGAAATTGATTGATCAATTGAGAGAGAAGGGGACAACTGCCGAGCGCCGAAAATACTTTACTAATTGGATGAACTGCGGCATACTCTGGTGCATTCTAAGATACAATCACGATACAGAGTGCGTTGCAATTAAAAGCGACGTCGCAGTTGCAGTAGTTAAGATACTGTATCGCGAAACTGAAAAAATACAATATTAATAAACACTCGTTAACCTTCGGCGATTGCACAAATTACTGACAGTGTAAGAGATACGTAACTTTGTTGCTTGTTAACAAATCTTCTATCACCCCTAGCTTGTTGGTTCAAGGGAATTGTTTATCCCTGGATAATATGTCGTTTTAAGTAATATGAAGCCAAGGTTAATATGTATGTACCTACAGCACAAAAGAACCTTTCATTGGACAAGAAGCACCTTTTGTTGAAACACAAACACATTGTTTTCTAATAATGACCTTACAATGAAAAATAAGTCAATCGATTTTACACCCACTACCACTACTACCTTACTTCTATTAAAGAAAGAGACATTTTCTGAAACTGAAAAATTTTCCGCACGCAGTACCGACCACGTAGGTCCATATTCCTGCGGGGTACGAAATGTCAGCAATTGGAAGTAGGTAACGGAGTCAACGTCCGTAAAATTCATCTATTCTTCCGAATAGGAAAATCTCAGTTTTTTAGATACACTGCTTGTTCCAAACTATTCTAAATGAGCTACATAAAAAGTCTAATACAAATAACGCAGGAAGTCTGGCTGCTAATTTGCTTATGAAGCTATTAAAATACAGATTGTTTAATTCATCGACTTTTTATTTTTAAGAAAGGAAGAATTTAGTAAGTCTAAGAAATTATTATATTTTCCTTTCACCGTGTTACTTCAAGCTGGTTTCCTCCCCATTACATAATGAAAATATTTATTTTTCAACTCTCCTGTGCACTATATTAATAAATTACCTTGATTTAATATGTGTGAATAAAAATGAAATAAATTGTAGTGCAAGTGTACCGAATAACGGTGAAAGTTGAGGCACATTCATGTAGTTTCATCTACGAATTTCATCGCGCTGTTTGAGAAATAAACAAAAGGGTGACAAGTTTAAAATTCGACAAATATTTCGGGTGGGTTTGCTGTTTCTGTGCAAGCCAGAGGAGCGTTTATAATATCCTGTGGCTAAATTTCCATTCCATACGTTTCTAAGGACGCCCCCATTAAACGGTGGACAGGGGTAATCGAATAGTTCTAAGCTACCGGAGGGTCGGAATAGGCGTTCTAAAATTGCGAGGGGTACGTAGGGGAACACGAAAACCGGATGGCACACCGAAATGTAGTCGACTATATTCTGAATCGCTCCTCCAATTTCTGAACATAATTTTTACTTCGCCCAATACTATTTCTTATTTTATTTACTCTCCCGTCAATGAAAAAAAAGTAGAAAATTTACAACTTTCAAATAACACTCTATATTCCCCTATAAACTGTGCACCGTTCATTGAGCAGCGATAAGTGTAGACACAAATTGTTCCAATGAAGAAGAGTTCAAAATTGAGGACTGAAGATTATTATATCTTTTAACAGTGACCCTTCCGAGAGCACGATTAAGTATCACTAAAATTTACATACACTTTTTCGCCAGGCTACGGAGATTCGATTTATTAAAACCGTTATTTCCTTTAACGATCCTGGATTAATGCCCTTTCGCCCCGCCAATCGAGCGTCAATTATCGCCGTGGATTACGCTTCAAGCTAATTAATAGTCGTTTAATAGCCGCGTCTTGCGTTGCCGCTAAAGCAAAGGCAGGTGAATAGAAGCAACATGGACGCAGTTTCGTCCTTTTTCAACCTCTTACCCCGAGCACCCTGACCCTGGGCACGCAGGCAGCTGTCTCACTCCACCCCTTTGTGGGCACGGATCTACTCTAACGTAAGAACGGATTTGTCTATCCCTGCACAGTGTGCAGCCAGCGCCGTAAGCCCGAAAATTCACCTCCGTAAAATCCCTCGATCTCTCTCCTGGGCTAATAAAATTTCAACCTATTCAAATTACGCAATCGCAATTACAATAATTTATATCCATATGTTTCAATCCTCTAATAAACTATTTCACTTCATTTTGGTATTTTGTAATACTTAAATGCAGACATTTTCGCGTTTCCTTAACATAAAAGGAGTGCTGATAAAAAAGTCAACGATACCAAACGATGGGAAAATAATCATGATTTCAGGTTAATCTTTAGTCTTTAAGAATTAAAGCTAATAAGTTTCGATGTTAATTGAAAGAATATTAAAATGAGGAAAAAGCGTACACCTATATTGCTAATTAAGTTACAATGTTAGAAGAGTGGCCCCTTATTAAATACTTCGCAGGTGAACGCATCGTAAATGTTCAAATCCCTTTTCCTGTCAGCTGTAACCCTATTTTATAAAATTACGAAACGAAAGGTATCCTCCACGGCTGCAAAGATTTCCCCAGCCCCGTGAAGAAGCAACCTCGACATTTACGGTACCCAAAGTTGAGCGGCCAACGCGTAACAAAGTGTCCATTTGCAGCGGCGGACAATACCGCGACGTGCTGTTACATATTCGAGTGGAGCTCATCGATGCCCCGAAATTATTCTACAGGAATCGCCTTGTCACAATATAAATGCAAATCGAAAGGAAAGATACGCATCTTCGATTCGTTCCCAGCGTAGCTGCACGAGTGGAGGGAATGGAAAATGTGGCTGATAGATTCGTGCAACATTGCATAGCAAACGAGCAAGCAGCGGCGAGGAACTCGTTAACCGTGCTACCTATCGCCGAAAACACCCGGTAGATTTCTGCAGGGACCGAACAACGCGCGCGCAACGACGGCCAGCGGGGTTAAGACGGAGGGAGAGGGAAGAAACGGGCAGGAAAAGGAGGGCGGAGGGCGCTCACGCGCGCGCGACGAGGCCCGCGCGTCGTCCACGCTCAGCCGCGCCGCGCAAGGAACGTTTTCGCCGTTTCGCGCATGCCTGTGTGCGTGCACGCCTAGCGAGGTTAGCGCGCGAGCGCGCGGCGCACGCACGCAGAGACAGGCGCGTAGCCGGCTGCGAAAACCGGCGTGCGAAAATCGTCCAATGGGGAGCAGAGGCGGGAGTCGGTGGGGTAGCCACGTGGTGCTGGAACGACCAATGACGGTCGAGGCGCTCGCGAATTTCGAGTCGGTTTCCCGCTCGCCGCGCGGCGTGCTCCTAGCTGCTAGAACAGGACGGACGACCGGCCGAGGGGTTGGAGGGGAAGAAAAAGGAGCGAGAAAGTGCAGGCACCGACCAAGGAGGGACCGCGAGGGCCGCACGCCCGGTGAAAAGGAGCAAGGAGGAAGGAAGAGGGACAAAAAAAAGAGAAGAGTGACGAGTTTGCATCGCATTGCCGCCCTCTCGCCCCTCCGTGCAGCCCCGCGGGTTACACGCGAAATAGCGCGCGCGAGCGAGAGAGAGCGACGGGGGAGGGAGGGAGAGAGAGTGCGATCGGCGGAGAAAGGGTGAAGCGGAAGGGAAACGGCGGGAAAGAGAGAGAGCACCGAATGAGAGAGCCCCTCAGACGCCGGTATCGTGGTCTAGCCAAAGAGAGAAGAGCCTGGTAGGAAGGTGCGTCGTCGTCGTCGCCGTCGCAAGGAGAGGAGAGAGGAGAGAAAAAGAGAGAGAGAGAAAGAAAGGAGAGAGAGGGAAAGGAAAAGAAAGAAAGAGAGAGAGAGACACAGAAAAATAGAGGAGTAGCTGAGTGTACACGGTGAATCGTCGAGAGAACGGTCAACTCGCGTCCCTTAACCTTAAAAAAGTTGAAGAGTCGTTTCTGAGAAGACACGGTCGTCGTCGCGGGTCCGTCTAGATCGGTCGTCGCAGTTGCATCCTCGCCGATTTGTGTGATCGAGCTCTGGCCCGAGGGAACATCCTTCGTAGTACATCCACCGCCGCCGGAAGCACAACGGGTCCTGTGTACCACCGCACCGGTGCCGTCGTGTCGACGTGACAGAGAAACAGAGCGAGAAGAAAGAGAGGGAGGGAGAGAGCTAGAGAGAGAAAGAGCCAGAGAGAGCGAGAGAGAGAGAAAGAGAATCGTTCTGGTCGTCAGCCGCGAAGCGAGCGGGAAATAGACAGCCGTTCCAGCCAGGGCAAGGAAGAAACGGAGAAACAAGAGACAGTACAGACAGAAACGCTGAGAAGATCGTTCCGCAAGAAATCGCGGATAATAATCTCCTTGTGCCTCTTTCGATTTTCGGTGTGCCAGCGCGAAAATCAACGCCGAGTATCTACCCGCGAGGAAGGACCGAATATCGTGCTACGCCCGGAACCGTCCAGACGTTAGCAGGCCAGAGAGAAACGCTTGCGGAAGACGAAAGCGCGCGCTCGTGTTGCTCGGTTCCACTCGCGCGATAGCGAGCCTCTCTGACGTCGTGGTCTGCGTCGCGATACGTGCGTCCCTCGTACTGCAACGGGGACAATCGCGCGATCCTCGACTCGCGTACGAACGCGCGGTGCTCGTGTCTTCGACGTCATCGTTGTCGCCAAGGTTCTCGCCAACGAGCCCCTCTGTTCGGCGAACACCGCCGCTCCCCTCCCCCGCTGCTCTCCTAGTGCGAATTTATCCCGGTCGTCCGTCTTCGCGTCTTCCGCGATCGTCCTCGTCGGCGTGTGGTGGACAACATCCCCTCGTCGCCCGCCAGCGAGTCACACGGTTCGCAAACCGTGCGCCGTCCAGCCGAAGAAGTTTTCCGTAAACCACGTGGACCGAGACGAACCTCGGGGAAACCGTCACCATAGCGTCCAAGAGCGAGCCAACCACCATGTCCAAGCTGTACGTGGGCAACCTGCCGTCGGATTGTAACGAGAGTGCCCTCAGGCAGCTCTTCCAGGACCACAATTTGTCGTGCACCACGATCCTGGTGAAACGAGGCGGCTACGCGTTCGTCGACTGTACCGATCAGTCTGTGGCGGATCGCGCGATCGACAAACTTAACGGTGAGTTCAGAATCAAAGAGGCGAGATAATGCTGGCTTTCCTCGATATGTATATACACACAGCACCGCCTCTTGCTTTACCGATCTACGCTAACCACTATCCTTATCTGCCTTTGTGTCGCCGACGCCGATACGAAATACCACCAACAATGCTGCTTTTACTATGCTGATCTGATTACGCTACGTTTTATACTGCCGCTGTTTTGCTGCTACCCACAGGTCTCGACCGAGCCGTTCGATCGACGAAGGAGAACCGCGACCGGATGGATCCGCACGGACTTGAGAAGCTTGATAATTTAGACCTATACGACACGCTTTTACCGCTTTCCACGCAATGCCGTACCTTAGGTGCGACACTTTGCAATCTGCGCGCCTCGAGAAGCAACTTGTTGCCGTTCCCAGATAACGTCTCGTTGAAATATGCAACCAGTCACGCTTGCTCGACGGCTCGGATTGCAACGCTTTCGCGTGCTTTTCGACTAGTTTGTAAGATATTTTTAGTAGAAATATATACACATTCGCACGCTTGTACATACGCTTCATACCATTTATTTGTACATAATTTTATTCGCCTATCTGCACCTCACTCCGCCCTGTATATAATCCCATCTCGATCTCACTGTGTTTATATTTACGATGTGCTTTTCCTATAACCTGTACACGCAGCCGACTGACAACGTCGCGCCTGTCATTCGGCGAGTCGATCGTCAATTGTGCTCCGCGAGCAAAGGACGATCGGCGCCGTATCCGTTGATCGGCCGACTCTCGTGACGACACCGATTCCCGGTAATCGAGAAATACTACGAAACTTCGACAGAATTAAACCATTCCTTTGCTGAGAATTCTCGATCTCCGTCCAAAGAGGAGATCTTCGCAAACGATTATATTTAGAGTGACAACCACTGTGCACATTGTCTATCGGTTTGAGAGCCACTGACAGCGACCTCGAAAAATGCTTCCGTCGAGGAAACGTCTCCCAATTTTCATTGAATACTTTCTACGAGGATACCCGATTATACTAGACGGCTTTAGATATTTTTACATCGTTTAGTTCGAACAGTAGCTTTCGAGCTGCCAACCGAAACGGGATTTCTGCGCGAACGAATGCTTCTTTCGAAATAAATTCACGTCGACGGGCGAGAGCCGGCTACTCCGCGGGATGTGTCGTGTGGAAAACTTATCCACGTGGTGAGAGAGGCGCACGCATCGGCAAGATGGCGGAGCCGGTTATACCGGCAAGGTCACGCGTGTGGGTTTCGCCTTTGAGATAAGTCTGATAATCGCTCGCGCCGGCCACCGTGCTGTCGGCGATCGGTGCGATTATGGGCTTCCCTCTAATAATTCCAGCACCCAAATGAAACGGAGAAAAAGAGTCGTGACAAAATTGAGCGACTGATAACGATTAAAGTATTCGATTAGAATCCCACTGTCAGATTCCATCAAATTCCATCTCTGCAATTTTTCATTGAATGCAGCGCGATACTTAGATTGAATTTCGTAATCGTCGTTCGTAGTCCGGAATACGTGCATACAGTAGAGTAGCAGCTGGTGATCAATTAAAATTACTGGCCACTGCATTAGTCAAGGCGACTACTTTTCGAGTTCCCCGTTTCGGTCGATAGATATTGGCTGCGAAATTATCGTAGGCACGAAGAGGTTTACTCGCCTGCGAGCGAGTTATTCGCCGACGATCTTGACCCTACGTACAGAATTTCACCTTCGTCCTGGGAAGTTAGATCGATATTTGACTAGAGACCGTTGACGGGGCCCGCGCGTCGCGCCGCGCCGCTTCTCCCGCCTAAAAAACGTGGTCAAGGTCGCGTCTGCACGCGTGACGTACGGTTCCCCACTGGCTCTGTGACGAGGTTAAAATTTACATCGGTGAAATACCGCCGACCTCATCTCGGCGGGCCCGTCGAAATCGGTTAGTCACACTCGTCATACACGACGGCCATGCTAATCGAGTAAATTCGGATCGTAAATTCCGTTGACGGCTTCCTAACTGGCGTGCGCGAACTCGTCGGCGAATTATTCTCGAGACGGCTCTCTCACTGATCGATACCTTCGGTACTCGCTCTCATGACGTCATCGGAAAGGGACTGATAGTATCGAAAGGGGGAAGAACGTACGGATCGGGGACGTATTCGTAGTACAATCGAGAAAAAGGCGATCTCTTCAGTAAGGATGCATCTTCTTGGTGGCAAACTTTCCTAGGAAAGTCATTTTGAGAGCTGCTAGGCGCGCGTGAGCTTGTCAGAGGGTAATTTAATGTCACTTCTGGGTAATGTAATTCGAGTTTTTTTGGCACCTTTCTGTCTTGAATGCTGGTGACTTTCCATACGAGTCCACAAGTGAAAGTCAACTAGCCTGCTCAATGTGGTTTTTAAATTCGAGTTTCCCGAAAACGAAGCCTAGTAGGACAAAGATGTATTTGGTATTTTTTAGACGCACAAGGAGTTAGCCCTTTTTTGGTTGTATACGCAAGCTTTCTTTGGTATTCTTGGGATTGCTTAAACCACCCCGCCAACATCGGATAACAAGACCATTTGTGCATGTAATCGCAAGGCGATTTGTTTCGTGTCGAACGGTCACGAGACAAATCGCCGTCACGTTCGTGTCAGTCCCTTACGTGCGAGATGCCAATCGATACGCAATGCTCGCCTCTCGGCGTTAAGAGAAGTAAAGTCTCACCGTCGTTTCTACTCTCTACAGAACAATTCTTTCATATTAACTTAACCCTTTTAAACCCTTAAAGCTGAGAAACCTAAAATTCCCTCAATTACCTAAACTACATATTTTGACTATATATTCCCCGACTATTATTCTGAACTATGTATGGTGAACCACTAGAGAACAAAGTTCTAAAGAAGAATTTACGCTAAATACTTGATTCTGGAATTTGTTAATAAACTTCAAGCATAAGTCCTTACTTCTTACTTCAGAACCTAGCAAAGGTAAAAAAAAAGAGAGTTATAATTCCAACACAGAATTCGAAGCATTCTATAGCAGTCTATGCTCCCAGGCACCCGTGGGGTGCAAGCGATCGAACGTTTCATACGACTTAGATGGTACATACACTCGTGAAATGTAGCAAAGAATACAGAGAGGAAGGTCCGTCTGCTTAGAAGCCGGGTTGCAGGAAAGAGGCGCGGTTACGAACAGTGGAGCGGTTCATAGGGAATAGTTTCTCCCTCTATTTCGTTAGCAATACAGAAAGCTCAGTCGTTGCTCCTGCAGCAGGGGTACATATGTATGCGGGGACGATCGTTGGATACAATGCCGCGTGCGGAGAACGTTACCGCCGCGTACAGAACTAGTTTGGTGGGTTGTGTTACGTTTTAGTCCAACTAAACTAAGGCTAGTCGCGGTTAGACTACACGGGGCTACAAGCATCGTTGCTAATTCACCGAGGAGTACATATACCCTGCCTCCGCGTTTAATGCTCCATTTCGCACGGATTACGAGACCATCACGGCAGCTATAAACTTATCCCACCACGAGCACCCCTTCAAAAAAATTGCCAATAATACAGAACCTCTTGACACTCCCGGCACACTCCAAACTACATCGCGTAGCTAATTAAATATTAACCACGTGACTTGAATTAAAGTAACCACTTAGTAGTATCTTTTTCTAATGCGAAGGGATAGTATATTAGAATTTAGATGCATCATTCTCGTGGCTTAGTGTTAATCAAGATTAATTCAGTGGTGATCAGCTGGAAGGGACTACACAGAATGTACGCTTTTAATCGCAGTTTCGTAGTCATCCGTGGCTCGGTCGGCTTGATTTGTCGCGTGGCTGCTCGGGGCCACCTGCCCTCGAAAAAACTTACCTGTTAACAGTGCACCGGTAACCGGCGGCCACACTGATGGAATTTTACGATTCGGTTTCGCCGCGGGCGTCGGTCAGCGCCGATGCTATAATATCACTCCAAATTAAAGAAGAATATTCCTATGTTAACACGTATGATCTCATTATGATAAAAGGAAATTTCTCTAGATCGCGCGTCGAGCGTTATTACCACCGCTATTCGTCTCGAGATCAAATCTTATCGATCTTACGTATGCGCGGTACGCGAGGATACTCGAGCTCCCGTTCTACGTTATACAGAGACGATTAATATCGATTGCAGGACATGCACGCCTTGTTCCTTCCATCGTAATAAAAATCAATCGATCAAGTAATTGACAAGCGGTGTACATTGTTTCGCTTTATCGCGTTATGTGCCGGCAGTGTGCAACGAACTTCATAGTGGGCATTATCAATGAATATCTATCTGTTCTTTAGAGCGAATGCTGGGTTTAAAGCTTTATCGCGGTTGTTAGGATGGATAAAGCGGGGCGAGATTGTACTTGTTGCTCCAAAATATCTATTTAGATATATGCTGTATCTGGGTGATGCTCTGAAGTATCGTAGCACCAATTGGGGAACTTGCAACGAGAGGGGTGCAACCCCATTTTTCACAGTTTTTTTAGTTACGACGTGTAATATACGTAAAGAAAGATTTATTGCGGATAAATAAAAATAGAAATATTAACGTTAAAAATATTCTATTAATATTAATATTTTAACATATATTTATATTTAACATTAATATTTCTATCTTAATGTTAATATTAATATTAATATCAATGTTTCTATTATAGAACATTTTTTCACCTCAAATAGAAATAAAAAAATTTCAACTCAATAACTACTAAGTACTTATTATGTGAAAATATACATTTTTAAATTAGTGTCCCCTTTTTAATATCAAGTTAAAGCACTAATTTTATAAACAGTTCTTTCTAATTTACTCGAAATTGATAAAGAAGGAGCTGCACCCGTCTTGCTGCAAGGTCCTCAATTCTGCCATTCATAAATCGCCATTTCGAGGTCAACGTGATGTCCCAATAAGTAAACTTTGATGTACGAGTGAAAGTGGAATTCTATGTCGTCTGTATCGAACTTTCTGCCGTGTTTTTCTCTATTTGGGACTTGGATCGTTTCTGTACACGGTTGGCCAAGCGGCTCGGTTGAGAGCAACGGCGAAAAGAACGCGGTTTAACGCCGACACGAATGTACGGTTTGAACGCAAAAAGTGCTTGCACGCCTGCAAGAAGGAAGGAAGTGCTATCTTTAGAGCGGCGAAAAGAGAGTGTGGCGGTGTCTCTTTTCTTGTCTTCTTTTTCGTCTAGCCATCCGCTTTCATTAACCGAATGTATGCTCCGTGGGGCCACAAGCGAGAGGAAGCTATTGTGAGATTTCAACGCACTCGACGCTGCTAAATAAATGAATCTTAACATCGCTCTCTATCAAACTTCCCACTTATACATTTCTTGATCATACTTCCACAGCATCGATCTCCCATCGAATGATACAGTACAGATAAAATCCACTTGTTGCACTAGCATCGAACGATTCTACATTCTTATAAGACAATTAAACCATTCACAATTCAGCCCACCCAACGCACAACGATTCCATTTCAACTCCATTGAGTATCGAATGTTTCACTCTGCTATAGAGTTAGACACAACTGTACCCTGAAATTTAGAGAAGATAGTTGATAGTCTGCCGAGAGTATCGCAGGGAACTGCAGAGGATTGAATATCGAAAGACACATCGTGAGAAATAACCCCAAGAGGAGCCTCTATTTCGAGTGTTTCTATATCGGCACCGTCAGCGATTCTCTATTTCCTCCTTGGGCCTCCCACGCGGCGTGCCTTTTTCTCCGTCTGATCCACATTGTCCTCGTCTTTCGTGGCCCCTGTTCGCTGGAAGAACCTTTGAAGCCACATGTTTGTTTTAGATACCCGGCCGTTGACTTGCCGGCGAATAACGAAGCGTTTACCGCAGCTAGATTCCGATCGAACCAGACTACACCGCGTTGCACTCCGTATCGCGAGCTCATCCCTATCTCCCCAGCTCGAAGCTTCCCGACAACCAGCGATTTCCTCGCCGTGCTTTCCCGATAGAACCTAAGTAGGTGCGATTCCGTTTATCGGTCCCCGACGTTATCACACTTTTTTCTACGTATTCCGGGCCCGTAGGCGCGCTTGCGTAATTTCTATTCCGATCCAGCGGGTAAGACGCTCCTATTGCGGTTGTTATTGCCGCACGGAAACGCCACGACTCGGGTTCAGGCCCGAGCTTGACGATTTCTCGAACGTTCTGTCCCGTTAACTTCTTGCGTCGCGATAACGCTCGACTATCGATACAGTCGAGGGTTAACCCGTTAATTAGGGTTCACCCGTTAATTAGGAGCCCAGCGCCGCGGATCTTTCGTCCACGAATCTTCAGGATTTTTCAGGGAGACACGCGTCGCGTTCGATAGAATTACTGGTCAGAAACGATTTTCTTCGACCTTCTACGGTTCCCCCTTAGTTTCGTCCGAGATCTTTACGGCGCGGAGGAGAGAAAAAGATAAAAGCCTCGAGAGGGACGAGCTACGTCCGCCAGTTGCGAGCGAATCTGCTTGGCCCCACGTGCGCGTAATTGTCAGGTACGAAGAGAGAAACCCGAATCTTTCGACAGGTGTCAATGAACCGGACAACGACGTATCCATCGAAGGATAAGCGAGAAGGACAGAGGCGAAGGAAGATCCCGCGAGGCCACGGGTGTCAGGGGGAGAGAGAGAGAGAGGAGAGGCACGAACGGCTCGTTCGCACCTGCCTCCGTCGTGTACTAAACGGGCCTCACGGTGATTTCGCGTTTCGTCAATGCGATTTCACGAAACTGATTCCGCTCGTCGCCGTTCCCGCTCTCTTTTCACGAATTAAGAGCAATCTTCTCGCAGGCGGCGTGGCGTCGTGTGCGGGTAGGATACACGATACCCGTGTAAAACTGGTCTTGTTTGGTGATCAGGCGAGAGGTGATTGTGTTTACTCCCGTGATAAGAGAACGAGAGAACGATACGGGAAGCTGATTCTAGGTCTGTTGGAATAGTAAAACTGATTAGAGATGGAATTTAAGATGGGCAATGGGATACGGAATGTTTTGCAGCGATAATTAAAAATAAGTATAGCTGATCAAGGGCACGCGGATCTGAAATCATTAGCAAATATCACTAAACTCCATCATGTATTATATTTCCCGACTATAGTTGTACCAGGAGTTCATGAAACGATGCTATGAGATAGGAATTACATACAGGGCACTGATGTAATATTTCACGATTATAAATTGAGAGATTCTAAACATTTTCAAGTAGTGAAAGAAATTTTCAAAATTAGCAATTCCTACTAGAGCTCTTCGAGTACTCGGAACAAGCGAGCCGGGATATACTCAGTTCGAATAACCGATCCGAACCGAGCGACTCGATTAAAAAGCGAGTAGATTGCATAGGGTAGATGTCCCAATTACTGACAGTGTCCCTATTACTGTCACTTTAATTATTTTACTTAATAGTGAAATAATGCGTGCAAAATCGTAAGGGAAAAAATTTTAATGTTAAATTAGGTTTCCGTGTTAGATAATAATAGAGAAGCATTGCATACTGATATTTATAAATTAATATTAAAAGGTGAATGACAGTTTTAGGGACATTGGACTTCCTTATACTTTTTCAATTAATTAGCAATTAAAACATACTGTTTATACTATAAAAAAAAATTCTTAGATAAAAGAGTTCTTAAGTATTAGTATGCTGCAACTTGGAATGATTTTGAGGCTAAATAACTTCTGAAATAATTAACGAAAGTTACGCGATGAGCTTAATGTGGCAGTAATTGGGACATCTACCCTAGTGAAGGTACCGATTGACGAACGAAACATGTGGATCGTTCGAGCCACCCAATTGTTTCCAGCCGCTCGCTTCATTCGAATAAGGTAAATGTACCAATACCCGGACGCTTAAGGGGCTTAAGGAATAGCGGCAAAGTTTGTCTCCTAATTTAATTTGTAAAACCATCATGAAATAAAAAAATGTTGTTGGAATGTGATAGATAACACAATATTATACTATTGGAAACTGCAAAAAAAGGTTATGTATTATAATAGACGTGTTTATTAATGAAAATACGAAAAAATGCATATGTCCCAGTAACCGGACAACCTAAAACTGTATGTCCCAATACTTGAATTATGTCGTCCCAGTAAGTGGACAACCTAAAAATGCATGTCTAAATTACTTACTTTCACGAAATTCTTGTACCAGTAAATAAACTTAGTCTTGTTTAAAAAAATATTAATTTTCTTGCAAATTTAACTATCTTAAACTAAATTTAAATCTATTTACTATTATAATAATGTACTATTATAATATACAAATACGAAATGCTGTCAATATTTTGCTTAGTAAATGACAGAAGTGTCTTGACAGAAGCTAAAGAAATTTCACGGAATCTGCTATGCGTACGAAGTGTGTTACAAAATAATTATTTCTATCTAACGATTTTTAATTTTCTATAATAATGAATTTAATTAATATTGCTCAATACTTATGCATTATGGTGCTATTTTTTGTTTTGAATTATATTAAAAATTCAGCTTAAAAATAAATAAAATTCGCATTGCTGTTCAGGTACTGGGACATGGCCGGGCACTGGTACATTTACCTTACTCGGTCTCGGCTCGGAAACCGAGTCCCGACTCGACTCGAATTCCGAACTACTCAAATATTCGAGTACTCAAACAGCACTAATTCCTACACAAAAAATGATTCTCTTTAGTATCCAGAGACAAAGAATCCATATCCTTCTGTCAATACCAGCAAAGCCACGACACTCTGTGTAACGCAGGTAGAAAATCCGTAAATGAACTTGTGCATCGATAGGAAATGAGCGCTCGATAGACTATACGTAGCAGAATAGAGAAGACAGCGGGTTGGGGCATCGCATCGGGGCGAAAGGCGCAGAGAGGGGCGCGGCAGCTCATCGTAGAAAAATTGCATCGGCATGGCGCCATTAATCTCCGAACGAACGGATATTATTTTAATTCTCAAGCCTCGGACCGAGTCTGTTCCGAGAAACGCCGTCCTTTGTGTCCCGGTCGGCTCCCCGAAAGAAAAGTGACCGAGTGATTTAATCTACGAACGAACGGAGCCCTGTGGACTCTTTCTGGACTCTGCTCGGCCGTGTTTCCTGCGCCTCTTCTTTTCTTCTTTCCATTGGCGCGTTTCTTTTTTGCCCCTCGAAACCATGGCCGAATTCAGCGGCTCGGATCGCGGGCATCGCTCAAGGAAAATCGAAACGAAGTCACGATCCGATCCTACCAGAAACCTACTCACACTGTCTACAAATCTCCTCCGAAATTCTTCACTCAACGATCAATGAAACGATCGATACGATTCATCCTCGTGAAGTTGCATCATTACATTGCGTTTCTCTCGTTCTTCCACTTTATTCAAACGTGAAACTCTGAACTTTACCCGGTGCTAGATAAAAATCGTTATCGTGGCCCGTCGCACGCCTCATCGGCTAATTTTACTGACTCACACCACGAGCAACGCCATTGACGAATTTAAAAGCTCGTGTACCGTCCTGTTTATCGCTTGCCCGTCAGCGGCGAGTAAAGTCGCGGTGAAATGAAGCCTCGCGATAAACTTCGGATACACAACTCCTGGGTTTTTCAACTGTGTAATTATATTTCGGTTCGAAAGGTCGGCTGGCTTTGATCATCGCGCTCCTCCGTTCTGCCGCTGTTTTCACGTGACGCAACAGCAACCTCGCTTTCATTCACCATCGGATCCCTCGAACTCCAGTTCGGCTAACAAAGATGGTTCACCGTCCGATAAGATACCGCGAGGGATCAGCAGAGTGCGTGAAACTACGCCGCCAACAATCGAATCCGCGACTCTCCTCGGTCACGTCCCCGCCAGGAACTGACGCGCTCTTTTTGCTCGTGAAAGTGTATGCACGCCCAGGAAGAGGCTTTCGCGATTCATTTATTATGCATTGCCGCCTTATGCATCCTCCCCCTCCCAGCCGCCCCGCCGGCGAAATTGCATCGCGCGCCACTTAATCGTGATTCACGAGGCAATTGTTTCTCTCCGGCATGGCCCAGTGGCGAGACCAAGGGGCCGACTGATAAGCGGCATCTTTTTCCTCCTCGCGTGAATCGCTATCGCGCCAAAGACGAATTCGACGCCCTCCGATACGAATTTTCGAGGAAACGTGCACCATTGGCGACGAAAATTATCGAATTATGAATGTACAAACTCAAACGAGACTCGATTGCCTGAGATTCATTCCTACTTTATTGAAATTTATCGCCCGAAATGAAATTCAGAAGGTTCCTGAATTCGCGAGCTTGCAGTCTTGCAAATTCAAGGCCATTTCACGGAGAATCTTTCCTTATCGCCATTCTATATCAGCGCGCGCAGACGTGAAAAGAAGGCGCGCGAAGTGAATCACGCGACTTGATCACCTTGATTATATCCGGGGTTAGTCGATCGAGCCGAACTTTCTGTCTCGAAGCAATTTAGTAGGTAATGGAAGCCAGACGCGTCGAGAATCATCAAGGCGATCAAGTGACAAGGTTCATCCTGTTTAATCGAACTATTCCTAAGATCTCACAGGCAAGGCTTCCTGGACCACCGTCTTCTCCTCGAATATTCCCACGGGGGAAGTTTTCCCACCACCCTATAGCTCGGCGCTATTTTTTCCACCGCTTATCAAAGACAGTATTATTATTCAAATAATCTACGCAAGCCTTCCGTCGGTAGACGTTGCAACAAATCAGTGGGAGCAACACCAGGAGAACACGAGGAGCGATGTGTATCAGGGCCATCGAGATGCGCGTGTCGCGGCGCGCCGGTCAGCCGAGCTGCCTCTCAAGCCAAGATTCTGCGTTTCGCGCGCTTTCTGCGGATTCTCAGTCAGGACCTATCTTAACGTGCGTGGGCCCACTCGCTTCATTCGGCAAACTAACCTACCCGTCTAAGTAATCCATTGTGCTCCTCGTGCTCTCTTTGTGCGGCCGCTCTCACGCTGAGAGCGCGGCCCACAAGGGCGCGCGAGAAGGAGCGACGAAGGCGAGGGCCCCGGGCGCGGGAGTGAGAGAACGGAGGAGGACGGAAACAGAGGGTGGAACGGTGGACGTGAAAGAGGGAACGAGAGAGAGAGAGAAGTATGCCACAAGGCCAACCGAGTCCGTGGCGATTTTTGCTTTACTCTTTGGCCGGGCCGAAAACGAGCGTGGCTCCGGCCGACTAACTGCTCCAATTTTATTCACCGCGCCGTGTCGCAAGCCCTCCCAATCGATATATCCCCGCGACATCTCGCGAGGGGGGAAGCGGGGGTGAAAACCGTCCGCGAGTCATCCGTGCTATTTATCGCGTTTTCGTTCGTCACTGCAAAATAAATATATCTGGGCGATGGAGTTGGAGATATTTATCTTCGTTGATGGAAACGCATCCATCGAGTTATTAGCCAGAGGAAAGATATAAATTTCCCTCGGTTCTTGACAGGAGAAAGTTTTCGACTGTCTCGCTGCTCGCTCTTCCATGGTAGCCTGACGCGAAATTGAGATTAATACGGGGCGACGTTATGTATCGCGCTTGATTACGCCCCATTAGAAAGAGATACGTCACCCGTTCAATTAACCAACGTTCGTCGGACGTAACGTTTATTACGTGGAAGAAACACGTGCCCTTCCTGTCTACACTTTTACGATGCGCTCCTCCGTGTCGTTCGTTAGCGGGGACTCTATAGATACGTGGAAAGGTTCGTTGATGTACAGGGTGTTTTAGAATCGCCGGTATTATACAGCGTACTACTGGAGATCGTATTTGGTTTGAAGAGTGCATTCGTTTTCTATTTAACATGGAATTTTTCTTGCAATACATGGATGCGGTTCCCTACAACTTTCTGCGTGGAAGTTTTGAAAGGCGATCTGAGAGATCTAAGAGGTGTTGAACGTATAAAAATTTCTTAGAAAATAGGAGGAAGGTTTTAGCTCAAATTAAGACAAACGTCAGTGGCTAAAATAGAATAATTATTAATGGAAGAGGGTAAAGAATTCTCTCTAAGTATGAGTCACTTGTTCTCTGTATTGTTATACTTCTGTGGAAAGAGAAGTGTTTTGTTACGAATATGACTAATAGAATAATTATTAACGGAAGAGGGTAAAAGGTTTCTCTCTAAGTATGAATCACTTTTTCTCTGTATTGTTATACTTCTGTGGAAGGAGAAGCGTTTTGTTACGAAAGCTGGATATCCCAAGAACAATTAGTTCACCGCGACAAGACTTTTTGAAGACTTCCTTTTTGCAATTCGCACTTACGGTTCTGAAACACCCAATAACGACGCGAGCTCAAGGAGACACGTTACTCGGAATCAGGCTCGCATAACACTCCCAAATAATCCACATTCCAATCAGCGTCCCTCCCAAAAACGCAGCATTCATGCTCGATCGAGGAGATACAAGAATTAATCGCCGCAGTCGTTACGGAATCTCACAAATTCGCACCGGAAGTTCGATATTATTGCTACGCCCGCGGACTATTCTCTTCTCAAACACAAGAAAAAAACAGTCAGCTCTAAGCTTCGTCGGCTGTGAGCGATAGCCAGTTACGCCCGATTTCGCGATAGAGCGTCACTAGGCGCTCGGATCGATAAATCGGCCGTGGTGCTCGCGCAATTTTCACCCGTGACTCAACGAGTGCAGAGGATTTCCGTGGGACCTGAACTAGCGAGTTGTAACTCAATAGTAATTTATGTACCTAGCCGTGCCAACCGCCGTGTCCAAGGCATCGGTATTCAGCATCGGCCTGGAATGCGCAACAGGAACCTGTTCTCATTCCCATTCCCAATCCCGCTCAGCGCTACCCAAATATTTTATTACTTCCCCGTGGAGCCGGTGTGTTCTCCTCTCTCTCTCTGTCCCTCTCCCTTGCACGCGCGCTCTCCGTCTCCCTCCCTATCTATCCGCGTGCCCCCCTCGCCCCTCCGCCGCCCTGCCCGCCCCTCTAACGCCAGCGCAAGAAACTCTTCGCTGTTATGTCATCCTGTATAGCCTGTCTTATCGTTGTAACAATATTTCGAGCATGTTACGGTTACATTTCGGGGCTCCGCGAGCTAGTAACAAGTTCACGATTATGCGGCCTGGTGCAGTCGCTCGATCCCCATCGTAAATTCTATATTTTCACCCCCGTTGCTTTCGAACGATCGACACTCCCGCGGCCGTAGATTCTGCGGCGAGTATCGAAGCCGACGTTTTTACGTTTGGCTTTAACGAAGAAGGAGGAGCACCTCTTCGTTAATCGTTGATTTGGTTAATTCCTAGCTATTACTTCATTAGCGGTCCGTTGTTTTGTTTCTCTCACTGCTTCTGGCTAGATCGCCTCTGACGTTCGTTGTAGAAAGTCGCTGGGCGTTATACGAGCAACAAGTACGTACCCGTTCGTCGGTGCATCGGAGGAACCGTGCCGGCGTATCAGGCATCGAGATACGAGAACCGCTGCATTAGCGTGTCGGGTACGAAGTTTGCGTTACCTTCGTCGGCGAAACAGTCGGATATCGCGATGAACGTGGTTCTATTAATAAAGCGGTCGTTATAAATAAACGTCGATAACCGATTCGCCCGCTCGCGATAACTGGTTTCGAATAATCCTTCGTGCACCTCGGTTGCATAGTTTTCCCTTTCACGGTCTCTTATCGGGAGCAGCCTCCTGCTTTTACCTACGCGCCATCTTGCCACTTGCGCGTAACCCCCGCATGCACAGCGGTGGTCAGAAGAAAGTTTAAAAGGCGAGCGGTGATAAGAAGGAGCCGTGGCCCTATCAACGCCGCATAGAGATACCCCAAAATAGACCACGCGACACGAATGCGATAAGTGAATTCTGGTTGCTCGCGTGCATGCACGAAAATATCGTTTCTAAACTTTAATCACTACTGTGCCCGCGTTCTGCTCTATCCTTCGACTCGACACCGTAGCCCCACGCTCTAACGAGCTACAACCATCGCGTTCGTTCTGCGCCGAGTGCATAATATCGGTGGCTACTTTGTTCCACGCTCGACTTCCTCGATATACGTGAAGATTTTTCTCTTCAATTCGAACGCAATGGCCGGGGCTGGCCCGAGGTCTCGCCGTCTAGCAGAAATTGACGAGATTTAAGTTAGGAACCGGTAAAACGTAGCAACGAGAGAGGGAGAAGGAGGATCGCAGCCGAGCGAAAAAGGGACGGCGTGTACGCGCGCGCGGGGGCAATGGAAGGAGACGGAGAAGGAAGGAGAGAGAGAAAGGATGAATATATATTAGGTGGGTTGCGCGACGACCTCCGGATAGCTCTCGTAAGCTCGCTCTCGCTCGCCTGGGCCTCCTCACCTACCTGGCGGTTCTCGTTGTTGGAAAAAGGGAGGGAAGATGCCGGTGGGGCCGGGAGGGAGTAGGTAGGAGCACTAAGGAGACCTTGAAGGCTTGCTAGCCGGGTGCCGGCTAGTACTGACCCACTATAAAGGCACTTGCCATCCTGCTCGTTCAACAGGACAATCTGGTATTACCCTCTCCCTCGGGGGAGCCTGCTAACCTACTCTCTTGCCCGCATACACTGACTCGATCCGAAAACTCGCTTCTCTAGACCCCGGCTACGCTTAGCTGAAACAGCTTCCCTCTTTCTCTCGCGCCCCCTCCCTCCGCGTCTCGCTTCCTCCACACCCTTGGCGCACCGCCTCTATCGCTCCCTCTTTCACTTTGTCGTCCCCCGTGCCCGCTGCCTTCCCTATCTCGTTTCCACTCCCCCCTCGCCCCGCTCCCTTCTAATACTACCACCGCTACAACCCTCGTGCCGCCGCTACTCTCCTCGCTGCCTCTCTCTCCCTCCTGCACCCTCGACCCCCCTTTCTCTATCTTTTTTTTTCTAGTTCGCTCTCTCTACTCCCTCGTGAACGCGTGTGTGCGCCGCTCCAACACTTCACGGGCATGCGTACGCGGACCACCGTGTGCGTACGAACCCCCGAAATCTGCGTGAGTTTGTGTGCGCGGCTAGGTAAGGACGCGTGTAGCGTTTTGTATGGGTGTGCTCGTCGGCATGTGTGTCTGGTTACGTGTGTCTGTGGCGAGAGTGCTCGTTGCGTGTGTGTTGTCTTTCTCTCTCTTGTGTACGAATTTCACTGGTGCTTAGAAACGAACGGAGGAGAAAGAGAGAGGCAGCTCGACGAGCATCCGTGTGCAAGTGTGTCTGTGTGTTTGTAGGGAGTACCACCTAGCATAGCAACTGCTGTTTCTGCATTTCTTAGCAGCGCGCCCCATGCGAGATGCCGGTATATTTTAGGCACATAACGGGTGTCCCGATTTCGAAAGGGATGCTCGCCTTTCTCTCCTTGCAATTTGCCGATCGTATAGTCTCGCGGCGTCGCGAATTTTCTAGTCTATCGGTCTACTCGATATTTCGAATTTCAGGAATGTAACTTTTGAGGTAGATTAGATTTCTGAGGCGTTTGTGACTGCTGAAAGGTGCTGTATGTAGCGTCTTCTGAAGAGAGGCGAGAGAGGAAGAGAGGGAGTAAAGAGGAAACTGAATTTGAATATAGGCGAAAGGAAAAGAGCAGAAATTTACATTCGAGAGGAGAAGGCGGAAAAAGAGAACGCCAACCGCGGGAAGACGGAGAAAAGAAATTGACGGGCAACGGAAATGAAAATGATAACGAAATGAAGGAAGAATTGTATACTTTTCCATGAAATTAGCGCAGCCTAGACATTTTGCTGATTTCTTAACAATTTGCTTCCTAGTAGAATAATAACTTCTTCGATTTTCGAGAAAATTTAATTGGTGGAGAATTTTCTATATTTTTGTATAAATTAGTATTCCTAGTCAGTCACGAGTTTGCAGTGCCATCTTAAATTCTGCTGTTGGTATTATCAATGTTTTTAGAACCATTAACGAGTAGAGACATCAATATAGAAATTGATACAGAAAAAGTTCTTACGAAGGAAATATACAAGGTTTGCTCATATCTTGTGTATAATCAGTATACACAATTTCAACAAACTGATGACTCCAACGCCCAAGTACCCTATAGATATTTGGCGGACAAGTTTCACTTGATTTCTAGATTAAGTATTATTCAATGAGTAATCTCTACATCCTGTACAAGCCAGATTAAAAATCGACATTATCATTAAAGAACAATAATTTAAGATCACCCGTAAAGACTAAAGTAACCCATCCAGTTCCAAGAAAAGTTGTTTTGCCAACAAAACATTTACGAAATTACTCCAACTCCATAAAACACCGATTAACAATAACCGAAGCAACACATTCCCGCTGCAAAAGCTACAAAGTAAAACCAAACAGCCCGTTCAGAAATACCCCAACATCACATTCCCATAAATCAAGACCAGCTCACTCTCGTTTCATCTCGAGATCCACGTTACAGTTAAATTATTCCCCGAGAAGACATCGAAGCCCCCCTCTATTACCGTCCTAAACGCCAAACACGTGAAATCGAGCGTAAAAGCACACGTCGATCGTAACGCGACATAAGAATCAAATTAAAATCTCGTCAAGTACTGTGTCGTCGTCTGCCCCCTGCCCCCCCTCGCTCTTTCTCACCTTGTCGCGAATTGGCTTTCGCATGAAACCTGTTGTGCTCTTGGCCGAGCACTCGTGCATAGAAACACTTACGAATATTATTGCTACAGGGAGAAAGAGAGCGAGAGAGAGAGAGATATGGACCACGTTCGAGGGGAGAGACCGAACACGGGACCGTACTAACAATAAGTAGCCATTTAGGTGCTACTTCCTCCTTTTATTACCTCCAGCGTCTCTTTTACGCTTTTCATCTCCGCTCTCGAGTGGTTGTCCGGGAGACACCGCGCGCCACTCGTCCTCCACCTCTTTCGCTTCACGGTTTCACGCAGCCCGCTTTATTTAATTCATCCCCGATTCCCAAGCCAGCCCGCACCGCTACGTACGTACGCATGCCCTCATTGTACCGAGTGCTGCCGCGTTTTAATAGACTTCTCGCGAACAATCCCGCCACACGCCATTGTACGCCGAGAGATCTGCCCGGTTTATCTGAAGCGGGATACTGCTCGGCGTAGAACGGAGGAAAGTGGTGGACCGCGTGCAGGAGAACGCGAAGCGCCCGGAGATCATCGTGGGAGACCACCTCTGGTCGACAGTGGCGGATTTAAGAAAAAAGGCCCAGGTGGCAAACCTTTTGAGGGACCCATTTTTGGGGGAAAATGAAGAGGTAGTTTACTAAAAATGGGCTAAGTGTAGTAGTACAGAAAAAAAATAGTATTTGATTAAAATCATCATTTTTTGTAAGATAGGGCCCTAAGGGGCCTTCTGGGTGGGGCCCATTTTTAGGGAAGATGAAGAGGTAGTTTACTAAAAACAAGCCAAGTGTAGTAGTATGAAAAGAAAGTAGTGTTTGGATACTTATACGTAATCGTAATTTGTTTTGGTCACGGGGCCCTGCGGGGAGCCTTCTGTGCAGGGGCCTAGGTGGCAACTGCTCATCAGCCACCCTGTTAAATCCGCCACTGCTGGTCGACCTACGTATATACTTCCATCGCAATCCAATTGTAATTAATTCGCGTGTAGAATCCCCGATTTAATGCAACCGATTAATGGGCTATATACTTTTATTCACTCTACGTGATTATATACAGAGTTCTATGAAAGTCCCTGGTTCCCGAAATTCGAGGGAACGAAGGAAGATAGGAGTTTCACGAATTTTCTTATAGTGTATCTGTGGGGAGTATTAATGCTAGTAGATGGAATATAAGAAACGAAAAGGACCATTCATTTCTTGTAACAATTAAAATGGTTCGAGACACACGATCGCCCCTGACCCGCATGTGGGTCAGTGGGTGCTATCGCGAGGGACATGTTGACCCATGAGGAGGTTAGGGGACCGTGAACGCGTGAAGCGTTAACCTAACCTATGCGTCACGATTCGAAAACTAACGAGGTCCGATCGGACTACATCGAACGATCCGACTCCTGTTAACCTCGTGGACGACTGTCGTTTCATGAAAACTTCTAGCCCCATTCGTGGACTGGAAAATTTTATTTCAACTCACCCTTCCGAGGCGTCCTCCCCCGTGATTGAACTCACTCACAGCTTCCACGAACTTCTCGCTTGACTGGCCGTCCTGGCTTCGCAGCAACTGCTCTCCCTCGCTTTTCCCCCTCATTTCTTCTTCGGTGCACTCCCCTTTTAATGATATCAAAGATTCTTCCGCACTTTTCCAATTTCAAAGCGTCCAGATCGCAGTGGTCACGAGTAACCTCTCCAACCATAATGGCCACTTTTTCTTTCTAATCCTAATCACCGTAATATACGACTGACCAGGCGTCGTGATTTCGTCCACGGGCTTTGCTTCTCGAGAAAACACGCGATACGAATGGATGGGCAAGAATAACGGAAGCATTCCGATACGCACTTATGCCCCTTCAGAACTGAGGAGAAAAGTGGACTGCGTCTGTCGCGAGTAGGAGTCGCCTCACTTGTTGAAACGAATTCTGTTTACATCCTTCGGGCGACCTTGGTTCACGAAGTATTCGAAGGGCATCCGTGTTTACGTGCCGCGAGCAAAATATCTACTTGAAAGCAAGCGTATACACGCCACTCTGCACAGTTCCAAAGCGTTCGGTCGCTTTATTATTAGAGGAAACTAAATACGCTTTATAATCTCTTTCTTTTAATCGACATCCGGAATGTAACCGTCACGCCGAGTTGACCGCGTATTACTAGCCATTTTAACGCGCATGCGCGTGCAAGAAAAAGCGTGCACAGCAAACAATTACCGACGAGTTCAAACGGGTTGAGAGATCGTACGTTCTCGAATCGATAATTCTTTCTTTCAGTCATAGATTATAAGTTGATCTATGTTAAACGCTGTTTCTGGTGGACTAACAAGAATTATCTTATATATTATTTCTCTTTTCTTCGTGCAGTATGTGCATAGAGGAAACTGGTTTAGGGGAAATTAGATGGGTCTGACCGGTAGAGGACACCTGGCGCTTAGAATAGGAAATACTTGCCTGTACGCGTATGTTGGTACACGCGGGCCTCCGGAGCGTGTCGAAAAAAATCACCAGTACGAGACTGCGACCGCGGATGCGTTCACATAACCTCTTGATCCTGATTAGAATATGAGTGCGATAGCTCTGGATCGGCCACTCGATTTTCTGCCGTTAGGCACCGCACACGTGCGAATCCAAACCCGGAAGCAACTGTCGAGTTTCTTTTGCCGAGCGGTCGGAACCGGTGTCCAGTGTATTTTTCCATGGGAAAATCTCCCATACGTTGGGCTGGGCAGGGTCAGAGTTCAAGCGAACCGCGGCTTCAAACAGGTTGTCGTGCACGCTGACCCAATGAACTAATTCCTCTATGCTATGGGATGGTATGAGAATCTCCAGGCACAATTGGCCTACTTATATCTTCTTATATCTTCTGCTATGAACTGATATACATATGTAGTAGAGCCTTATTCAAGCTCACAGGCAAGCATAACTGTTTGTACATAAAAATTTATAGGTTAACTCTAGCTCAGACCTCAAAACTTTCAATTTATATTTCTAATAATAAAGTAACGCGTAGTCAAATTGGATACACAGTAATGTCCCGTTAATATTGAAAGCGTCGAGTTCCACGCCTCAACAAACGAAACCGTGGCAAGTTTTGATTCCTGGAATTTTGCTAGCAGGACTCGAGCATGCAAAAAGACACGTGCGACGAGATCAAAGGCGCGATCGACACGCGAGCTGAGAGATAATGTCGTCACCTTGGTTGTCAAAAATTGAGATTTCCATAATATTCATTTCTTCTCAATAAGAATAATTGCAATGGATCACTCAGGCCCACCTGACGAAAGTGGGCCCGAACGCGAGCTGAATTGAACCATTTAGAATATTTTACATAATAATACATTCTGTGTCGACAGAGTGTTTACGAATGACACTTGTAAATTTTGCGCGAACATACGAATTATAGAAATTTCAGTCAGCCGATGTGGCAACGTTGTCGGCTCGCCAGTGTGCTCACGTGATTCTTCTTCACGCTGAAAGCGAGCTCGAGCTCGGCGCTGACCTAGGCTAAAGTAGTGGGTGTAATTCTTTCCATATTAACGTAACACTGCTGTACATACGCAACGAAAATGAACCCTTTACAATTATTACTCTGAATTCAACCGATACCAATAATTTCTCATCGTTTCCTTATTCTCGTTTCAGGATACACGTATCTCGGATCGTCGCTGGTCGTGGAACCATCCGTAGCCAGTGGGCCGAAGAAACGGTGAGTTCTCTATCTACCATTGATCCCTACTCGCCTCCGCCGCGCAGTGGCTTTCATCCCCGCGATTTTATCGGCGATGAATGAATTACGATTACCGTAATAACTCACCGAGAGACGTTTGTCGCTTGGCTCGTCGAGGACGATAAGGGACGGCCGTGGCGTCGTGGCCGCGTTACTTTGTATGCAAATAGTTACTCGTTAAATAAATTGGCCATGAAGTGTCTCGCCGCGGTTATAATTAAACCGTGCTCGGCCCCGGAGAAAATTGTTAACCGCCGCTCTTTAAACGATCGTAAATCGTCGGCCAGAGCGTGCAGGAAATGCCCCGGCGTATTACGCGCGCTTACACGCTTACATTACAAATTAAGTATTTCGAAAAGTTACTCCCGTGCTACCGTGACCGGCCCGCGACCGTACCGAACTTACTCTCACGTGCTAATAGTCCATTTGTCTTCGGCCACGTTTTATGTAATCGCTTACACAAACTGATCCCGCCCGGGGTTATTAACCCTGCGCAACTTCTCGATCGGCTCGGGAAAGGAAAACGAGAGTGGAGGAGAGGGATCACGCGTAATGCCGGCATAACGAGGTGCATAATTGGCCGCACGCGAGTAAATGCGCGAGCGCGTGCACATACACACGGGAGTGTTCGGGCCCATGCCGAACGTGTCCAAGCAAAAATCGTCGGGGATTAAAGCCGCAGTGGAACTCATCCTTCGACGCGGCAACTTGTCAATAGTCGTCGGTGCTCGTCAAAGGCGGCGGTTAGGGCACGCTCTACGAATAGTCCAATTACTTCGGTTGTAAATTCAAAGTACTACACGCCCCTAAAGAAACGTCGATATATCATTGTCATGTAAATTCGCGATAGTGCGTGTCTATTAGTTAATCGGTACTGCAGTTGCAGGGTCGTTCTAGTTCTTAAAAAAAAAAATATTCCACATTCATGCATGCTAGCTTGTGGACCATGAATTACATTTACATTACATTTGCACTGTTTCTTTTCGCATGCCCTCGCACATATGGATCCCTGGTACGTATTGTCTGCGTGTATAAACTGCAGTGATTCACCTAGATTTTTAGAGGAATATTAAGAAGCTTCCTTAGATTTATGGTTGAATTCCCTGTTCCCAGTTAATGAAGGTATAAATTGTTGCAAAGGGTGTTACTTTTATTTCGCCCTGTCTGCATCGTCCGAGGAGTCACTTTCGTGGAGTAATAATAATGTTTGAAGTCCATTTTTCATCGATGCTACGAGAGGAGCTGAGTCCGCTTCGTCGTAAAGAGGATTGCCCGGAAGATTAATTGTCGAACGTTTCACTTAATATTTTTTTCCCCCTCGCCTCCTTACTTTGATAACATTGCGCGTTTCGAGCTCGATTACGGAAACGTTTGGGAGCCTCTGCACGCCGTGGCAGCCTCCTGGACGGTAGAGCAGGCGTTCGAAAAAAAATGTGGCACCTGCCTTCTCCTTACGAGCCCCGAGCTGAGCCCAGGCTGCTCGCTCGTGCCACAACTGCAATCTGTTATTTCACCATCCCCCGGACCTCCCTCCTTTCTCTGTTTCTCCTCTCGTTTGCCCGTGCCACACCGACTCTTCTTGCCGCAAGAACCCTTATCGACGATACACACGGTGCGTGCATTCGTATAAACCGAGGATTTGTTACTGGCTCGTAACGATACTCGGCCGCAGATAAGAGCAATTAAAGGCAACATGCAGAGGAACGGACAGCTTAACGAGCTGCACGAGCAGCCACTTTTTTACTCGCACACCGCTAGGGCCTAATAGTTGCAAAACGCTTCGCGCAAAGAATGAAATTAAAAGATTTACGCGTTCGCCTTATCGCTCGAGCTGGATCGTCAGAAAATCGGGTAGCAACGGTTAGTTGTAAATCATTATTAATCTAATCGCACGTGGCGCGCTAGTAAATCAGTTCGATGTAACGCTCGAGAGTGCGTTTATTCGTCGTTTACGGCAAAGGTGGCGCGAAGAGTTTTATGGAAGCTCCTCGGCATTAATTACTGGCGCCGTTAATATTTACAACCCCTTCTCGCGAGATTCGTTTCGTAAAACCTGCCGGACTCGTGCGCCCATTAAGTTAGGGGTGACGAATGTAACCGTTGCCGTAATGAAATCCCTTTCGCGATTGCCGGGGAGATTGTTATCCAACAATAGACAAGCCCGGCGATTCATAGTAAACGAGTATCACTTCCGAGTTGTCGTCTGCATCGGCTCGAGAGCTCGCGTACCTAACTAACCTACCAGCTTCCAGCGGCGAGTGTTGGCCGCTCTCGTTTCCTTCCTTTCTCTTCGGATGTTTAAGGGCCGATGCATGGCTAAACATTCATTTCCATATAAGCCGATATGTTTCAAATGTAAAGCACTCTCGTACGGTGGCTACAGTGGCGTGAAGAAGAAAGGGCGAGATGAGATGGAGAAAGGAAAAGGAAGAAGGGCCGAGGAACGAACTGGTACCGGCCGGAACTAGTTTACGGCCTGGGGCTCTCGCCCCTCGAGAATCTTCACAATGATTCCATGGGATCCACCGCGCTTTTTTTTTCATTCTATCTCAACTGGCTCTATCGGGCGTTTTTTTGTTAACCACCGCCACTGTGAGTGTGAGAACCGACCGGAAAATAATTCTTAACGAATCATCGCAATTATACCGCCGTACATCTCTGTCGGTGCTGGATACCTTATTTTCACACCCCAAGGCACAACTGTGTTCTCTATCTCTGTCGCATGTCATTGATAAAGATAAATATATATGACGAAGTGTCATAATTATCGCAAAGCGGCGAGTTTCTTCGAAGATCCATTTTTTCGATTCTGATGGAAATAGTTGTAAATCATTATTACAACTATTTCCATTATTACAACTATTTAGATCTCTTCTTCGTTAGTTTTTTTATTTTATATATATTTTATTCATTTTAGTACAGAGTTAACAATAACAACTCTTCTTCGTTACTCCAACGGGCTAGAAAGGTCTAATTTTGGTAGATGAAATATTAATCGAATGGAACTGTTCGATACATCCGCACCCTCGATTCTGTAGTTCCAGCGACGCGTGATTGGCACATCACCCGTCGCACGTCACTTCCTCGCATGCTCGGTTCCTCGAAAATTCGAAAATCGTGCCCAGGCTTGATACGCGCAACCGCAAGGCCCGCGTTGCACCCGATGAAAGGCACTTCGCTTTGCGGTGCATCCGTACAATGCAGGCACTTGCAGCATACGTTACCCTGTCCTTGCGTGCAAGCTTTGTCATTGTGGTAAACCGGCTCGTGGAAGACGTAATTGTACTTCCTGCTTTCCCCAGGTACTGAAGAGCAATGATATCGCATGAATGACATGTATAGTTCATTCACCGCATGGTCATCCTTTCTACAAGTGTCCATCCTCCCTTAACATCATATTCCAACCCAAAGTAAGCGACAAGCATCAACCGCGATCATCCACAGTTCTACGCTGACATAATCCGCAAATCATTGTCCGGAACTCTAGAAAAGACCCACCACTCGACCATCGATCCCTTCCCCGTCAATGAAAGTTGTCACGAAGTCAGTATGTACCTCGTCCCTCGTTGCGCACCTCGCGCGTGCACCACAATGTTTTCCACTTGCATTTACGAGGTTGCACTTTTCTCATTTGCATAACAAGGGCCCCGTGCACCTAGCGGCGCGTATCAGGTCGGTCAGGTTGCACGATAGGAAGGGTGCAACGGGGGCAAGTCAGCCCCCTGCAGCCGGCGGTGACCCCGTCTGGCTTAATGCACTTTGTTTGCGTTTCCTGCACTGGTGCTCGTGAACCGCGAACAAATGTCCGTGTGTCGCGGAACAGTGGAATAAAAGCTGCTACAAGAGTCTCCCTGGAGATGCATCCATTCCTTTTCGTTGCGATGCACTCTCCCTTTCTCTGTTATGCTTCGTTCGCCTCTCCTTCTCTCCCTTTTTATCTCTATCTCTCTCTACCCAATTCCCCCTCGCGTCTCTCTCGCTCTCTCTTTTCTCGGAGTGAATCGTTGCACTCGGCGCGTGCCAACCTCGTGCCCTTCTCCGGGTGGTGTGCCCCCTCCCTCGCCTTGCATTTAATTCTGCCTCTGCTCGTCCTCCACCCCTTTCCACTCCCCACTTTTCCCAGACCACCCCACCCAACCCCGTTACCCTCCACCCCTCCCCGAGGCTCGCGATGCATCCTGCATGCACTTGTTGCGCCAATGCACAGCCGGCTGCTTCGGCACGCAGTCGCGACTCGAATTTCTCAATGTTGTTGATACTCTTCCTTCTTTCTCTCCCCTCCGTCTTCTCTTTCCTGCTTCCTCTTCTTTTTTGCACGCACGGAGGAGGAAGGGGACGATGCAAGCGCGATGCATTTCGAGACGCGACAGGATTATTACAGGGGGCACTTCGCGTGATCAAGGAGGCATGTCGTCGCGGTGGACCGTTGATACTTAAGTAACCCATTTATCCAATTATACAGCGGATGGATTGTTAAAGGAATTGTCATTGGACATGAGCCGCGGCGCCTGGTTTGGAGTTTCGAGGGTGTGAGTCGCCTTCGCTGTTTCATTTCAATTCCTCTGAATTGTCACGCCGAATGCGACGAGAGACATGATTCTTTAAAATAACGAAGGGGTGGAAATAATTGCAGAAGATATAAGAACTATGGAAAAAGGCGCGTTGTGTCGTCAGTAGAATCGTTTGCATATAAACGGTGGCGCGAAGGGTCAAGCCCCCATAAATCTGTCACAGATTAATCCTCAGTGCTCTGCTTGCACTTGTTGCATCCACCTCGACTGCAATTCTCGTGGCACGCAAGCGCGGACTGCCCATTGAAGCTTCGCCAGACTTTTATCTCCATAACCGGACGCACCTCTGAATCACGTCCCCCGATTTCGCGCGCTGTCGAAAGTTCGAACGTTTCGAGGCAAACCGATATCCCTGAAAGTATGTATCAGCGGCTAAAAGGGATAGTCGCTGAGGAAAGAAACCTTTGGGCCCAGCTGAGGAATGTAAAGCACGCAGCCTCGTTTCGAAAATTCCTTTATAACCCTTCTTCGCTCTCTCCAGTCATCCTCTTCGATCCACCTCCAAGTCCCAGAGGGTTTTTAGTTCCTAATCGATCTTTCTACGCTTGAATTTGCGCTAGGACCATCGGGTGAACTCTTGCGTAACGATTCCTAGCGAATTGACGCGTGTAAGCTCATCCTGTGTAAATAGAAAACCGGATAGGTCGCTGTTGCTTCTTTCGTGGCTCTTCCGCTCCCAGGATCCTCGCGATCCTCCTGTTTGCAAGAAGCAAGAGATGCTTTCTTGCGATCGAAAAGAAAACGATAGAACGGGACCCGCCCTGGTAGGATCTCTCCTCTCGATGTTTGCTCAAAGTATCTTCCTACGTGCCTCGAGGGACGATATCCTAATGAGGAGGAGCTCGATACGCGGCCTTGTGCAGCTGCGTTCACACACGAGACCGATCCACGGGTTTAATCTTCCTCTGAGGCTCTCTATTGACGAATAGACACCTGGTCGACCTTCTAAATGGACCACTTTGTCGTTTTTAGTGTGACGCTTGGAATTCATTGGGTGTGGAGTAGCTCGGTTTCGTGGGAAGGATTGTATCTGAAGATACAACTCGAGGATTTGGTACCGAGAAGTAATAAACAATCTACGATTTATGAAAGAAACAGAGAAACGGGTGATCTCTTTGATATTGTCTTCAAGGTGTGGTCAGTCTTGCTTTCGATCAACTTGTAGGTACTCGTTTTATCCGCACATCAGATCCTCGGAGTGACCACCTTGCAGCGCAATGCAACTCGGTTGATGTCTGATTATAGGTCTTGCTTGATGCACTTTTTTATTTCATTTTATCTTTCCAAGGTTTTCTTATTTATCGCACCATTGTGCTTCGTGGATAAACGTCAAGTGTCACTTGTAAACATTTCAATTTGCTAGGAATTAATTGTAGAATGCAAAAGTACTAACGATTTAGAAACATATAGATAGATCGTACCTATGTTCGTATAAACTTTCTTTGGTTGCACTTTTAGTAATGAAATGATTGTTAACGAGGACACCAATAACGAAAGAATTATTCTCCATTTGGAGGGACCATAACCAGAATTACTTCGTCAGAAATATTGTCCTACCAAATTTTAAATGCAATGTACGTAGATGTTAATGATTTCATAATGTTTATTATTAGTGATGTTAATTGCGACAGTCCCCCGAGTCGAGGGCGCAATCTTCTTGATTTGCATTAGTAAAATTGACGTGGAGGAAGCTTTAAACGCAAGCCAAGTAGTTTCAATCAGAATTACCGATCAGGTGCTTCGGGCTATCAGTCGCGCAAAGTAATTTACGCCCTTAAATAACGTAGCAGAAACGAAAACGCAATTACCATGCAGACCCCTGAGGAGTAGCAACGGAATGAACTTTAAAGATTCCTCAAAGTCTCGTTGAATTGCTCCAATCCAGCAATTTATCCCCTTTTCACAGTCTATCACTCCACATTTTCGAATAATATCTCCAACATTCATATCTATAACAAATCTAAATCTTTGTCTCTGGGGAATACAAACACTGCTCCATCCGTTAGCAAAATATTAATTCTCCCACTCAGTTTCCATTTTTCCTCGCCGATATTTCCACGAGACGGTGAAAAAGGGCGCAATAGAGTCGTTGAAAGATCTTAGCCAGAAGTAAATTACGGTTTTCGGTATATTAAATCCTGCACGGTATTATCGTGGACCTTGGTGCAGGTCGTTCCCCTCGTTAATAGCTATTAATCATTCAAGGAAGAAAAGGGCACGTAAGAACATTAAGTCAGGACGCGCTACTTTCTGTCATGACGATAGCTTTTTTTCAGCAAAAACCAGAGGCGGTTGGGGTTATTTTTTCTCTCCCTTGCGCCCCTCTCCCGGCCCCGCTGCCCTTTTTTTTCTCTCCGTTCTTCTTTTTTTTCGTATCGCGCGATTCCTTATCAGGCGTAGATCCAGAGATGAGCAGAGATCGTCACGGTAAAAAGAAAATTACACGGATATGCGCGTGTACAGACTTCGCACAATCCGCAGGTGTAAAGGGCCTCGCTTAATTATCTCGAAATTGAGGTACGCTGACGTGCAATAATTGTTATATACCCTCCCCTCTGTTTTCGCGTCTTCTACCCGTGTCGGCGCACTTTCTCGCCGTTTTGCAGCGTCGACGGTTCCGCTCGAAATCGGCAGAACAGAGCGGGCCGATGGGCAAAATCTTGGACGGTGGTTTGTGGAAGACGCGATTTTTGTTGCCCCCGAGCAGCTGCCGGCCACTGGGCCCCGGCCGAACGCTACGCTCGACGCCTTAATTTCGAATTGTTCCACTGGAACGATTCGCTTTTTGCGCCGACCCGCGACTCCATAACGGAGGCGCGCAAGAATGGAAATTGATTCTCGTAATTGACTTCGGTTCGTTTTGACCGCTCAATTCGGGTAACTCGATATGTAGGTATTGCGTTATTGTTGGGATTCAAAGTGCAATTACAGGGAAATAAAAAATTTAATTCTTCCAAAATTGATAGACCTAATAATTGTGTATTTTTTGAATTTGTAAAGAAGTAGAAAAATTTGAGTTTGTAAATCAGGGAATATTTAGAAAGCTATACTCCTTAAAGGGAGCACAAGAAATACTTTCACCGCTTTAATCACGATACCCTTTTCTCCCCTGAATATTCAAAATTCTGTTAGTCATTATTCTTTAAATTTTTACATCAGCAACTCTGAGTCCTTTAATACCGAAGAGAGCGAAACGCGCTCTCTCTTGGCGAACATTAAACAGCATGCGCTCGGCACGATTTTATCGAGAAAGTGAGAGTGAAATTTTGAGAAAAATCGGGGCCCGAACGGTCCTCCCTTGACAAATTGAAACCTCGCACGGTAGCCTCGTACGGAGGTAGCGTAAAGGTGATTTTAACGGCGATGCCTCTTAATTGGCGTGACCGAGGCAAAAGGACGCCGTGAAAAAGAAACCCCTCGGAATATGCACGGATCACGGAAGACGCTGCACCTGGCCAACCGACCGGCCAGATCCGTATCTCGAACGACGCGGTTATTATTAATTCTGTTTTCGTCCGCCACCAGATAGACACAGCAATTAATATGCACGCCACGGAGTACTCCAATTACCCGCGGTACGAAACTTTTTCTCCTCGCCCGAACGTCAACTGCATCCACTTCCGATCGTCACATAGCTCGCCTAAAGAATTCGGGATCTCTGACAACCGATCGACTTCGCACAAGTCTTTTCTTGCGCGATGGAATTTAACTCCGCCGTAAAAAAAACGAAATCCTGACATAATTACTGACTCGCAGTCCAATCCTTCCAGTGAAGGGGAGAAAAAAGGCAGACTCATTTCACGTGCGAAACGTCGAATAACGATCGTTGAATCTCGCGAGGCCACCTTGACAGCGACAAACAAGGTGGCGAAGTTAAAAAAAGGAAGGGGTATTTTGATGACACTCGAATAAAAAATACGCGCTAATTTAATCCTCACCTAAACCTCCTCCTTTGATATCCTAATATACCTGTATCCTTGCATGTCCTACAACTTTCCTTTTCCCTGTTCTAGGGGTAGCGGCGACGCCCTGCCAGAATCTTCCGTCAGCCAAGTTAGTGGTGGCTGGAGGTGAGTCATTTCTCCCAACCTTTCTACTATTCCCACTCACCTGTAAGACACATATTCCCGTGAGCTTAAGCGGTGTTTAATGTCGCGTGAAAGATTCTTCGCAGAAATACATCCACCCTGCCACAGGAATACCTTTTTTTCTACACAGAGATCAATATCCCCAGCTCGATTCTCAAGCAGATGAGATCCGAGACCATATTACCCCGATAAAACATTATCTAATACGTAGCGAATCGAGGAACGTCTACATTACGCTCGAGCAGCGTGACATTTTCGTTTCAAGTGATAAAGTATCCGGAACGTGCGGCTGGCCGGTCGAATTACCGGATTACACGTGTAATCGTTCACGCTTGAGCAGCGTGGCTGGGCGATACAGTTTCACGAATCCGCGACATCGAGCGCGCCACGATCAAGATAAACTATCAAACACTTGATACACATGCGTGCACGCATCCGAACTTCACGAGGATTAATCCAATCGCCGATGATTGTGCTTTCTATAAAATATTCGACGTCTTCAATCTCTCTCTAATTTAATCAGATTCCTCTCGTTGGCTTAACCCTCTTCATCCCTTTCCGCGAAAAAAGGAAATCGTTCTTCACTAGAAAAAATGAGACCGTCCTTTTTATTTCGATTTTCCGCGATGTATGATATAAATAAACCGTTGGTTCGGCCGAAAGCAGGGAAAGCTTTTCCAGCTTGTCCTGAGACATCCGGGCTCCTGGTGCGAAAATTCTTCAAGGGTGCGTGGCCACTATTGATTCCAGGGCTCCGCCACCCTTACGCACCCTCGCATTTCTCTCTCCCTCTCTCACCTCCCCCGTGGCCCCCTCTCTGCTTGTTAACCTTCTCTGTCCCCCTGTCTAAATTCCCCCCCTGCGCGCCCCTCGCCGACCCGGTGCTTCCCCTTGGAGGACCCTTTCCTCCTGGCCCGAATTACGCCGCTCCTCCTCGCTTTCCTTCCATCGGCTGGTCCACCCTGGAGGGGTAAAAGCCTCTCCCGTTCGTCCCCTTCGTCTCGGATCGCTCGTTTCCACGGCCGTCCCAGTTATTAAACTACCCACACCGCCGAATCCGCGGAATCACGTGGATGGACATTGCCATTGGAAATTACGTTGATAAAAGCCGACCGAGTAATCGCCTCTCGACGCATCGCGTCTGACGAGACGGGCATTTATCCGGATCGCCTTGGAACGAGAGGCTGCACGGACCACCGAGGCGCGCGACATAGGGTGGAGTTGTAACCCAACCCTGCGCGAAGATATAGAAATTTGGCGCAGGGTGATAGTTGCACATAAGTGTCTTCGTTCAGGACGTCTCTTGAGATGTTTCAAACACTCGTCGCGGTGGTTAATTTTCGACACCCTCCGAATTAGTGTTCCTGATTTCTCGATATTTTTCGCATCTCGAGAAATGAGAAATCAGATTATATTTCTCGAGAATTCTCGAGAATTCTCAAGAAATTAAATAAATATCGCAGAATTTATATTTTTGGAATAATGTTGATAATATTTATCTAAATTTTTATTCGTGTCTAACTTAGACAAAACTTGTGCAAAGGAAAAAACAGATACTAAATATAATTGATAAATTTATTTATTTAATATAGCGTAACGGCACCAGTAGTTGACCATGGATCAGTAGTTGACACTTTTCTGCAAACCCCTATATTTTCATGTTTTTTTGTAGTAGTTGACACTTTTCAGAAAAACATAAAAAAATAAGGTTTTTCTGAAAAGTGTCAACTGCTGATTATACATGGTCAACTACTGGCGCCTTTTCCCTAAAATGTGAGCAAGGCGAAACATTACTTTTTTGTTTTAAACTACTTAGTTATTTCAAAAGCACAGTGCGTCTAATGTCGCGTCAGCCTTCTTTTTTTTTGTGACAATATCTGCGGCAGTAGAAAAATTTCTTTCTTTTTGAGCGGATGTTGGTTTAATTGTATATAGAGCATCGGCGATACGAAGAGAAAAGTTTATAAACAATCGCGCAATTCTCCGTATATATTGCTAACATTTATTACCGATTGTAGATGCGTTTATATGTTCACGATTAGTACACAATTTAAACTAACTGAAAATTCATTTCTGAAAACAAATGGGATTTATAATAATTTTCCTACTCTAAAGATTCTCGAGAAACACTGTAATTTCTCGAGAAATGAGAAATAAGAAATTATAAAATTTCTCGAGAAATTCTCAAGAAAGAATTCTCGAGAAGGAACACTACTCCGAATTACGTCGGAGGAATTATGCAGGTGTGGGGGCACCTTTTTTTGGAAAAATTCGCCACAGGAAGACGAAGCAATCTTCTACTGAACAACGCAACAATCGTCTATGTTACCGCGTGTAGAAAATTGCAACGTAATCCAGTTTCTAGGATCACGTATCAACGGACGAGGCGATTTTTCACACAAATATCTGTTTCTTAAAATCGGCTGATGGTCAACCTTGAGTAGTTCCCCGTGGAATAGTTGCTCCGAAGGCTAGCACCGGATCCATTAATTTTTATGCGCCCGGAAACCATTTGCCGATCCCACGCCACCACGCTCCAGCCACGCTTCATTGATACCGATATTTACGAGCCGCGCAACTATTAATTATCTTTGAACACCGCCTGAACCTACCCCAACCGTCATTACCGCGAGGACAAAGAGCCTGGCTAACGCTGTTCGCGGTGAACTCCGCACATTCGTCTCGGCAACGCGAGCGTCGAAATCGATGCTGTTTCACAGAAATATGGTATTTATCGAACTCTGGATTAGGCAGGGGTGGGAATTTACGTAAAGCCTGAGTTCCTGGAAGAACGGCTGCTAATGATGCCCGCCGCCTGGCTCTCGGTGAATTCGCAGTTGTCATGAGCTTCTAATAACAGGATCGAAGAATAGTTTTCACATAATGCGGTATCTTTGAGTGATTTCATAGGCGGCTAAAGCATGTCGCGAACCGTGGAAGATGGTTCTAGGAAGCCGATGTAAATTTACGCTTGGTGGAGAGGATAATCGATTGATCATTTAACGAATTAGTTGATGGGGGGCTAAGCTGGTAGAAAAAGTACACGCGAGCTGACGTTAAACGACGATAGAGCTTCACTTACGTGTTCACACGATCGAGAGACTTAAAAAGCAGCGGACAGGCGGTAAGCTGTTACAAAAGATGCGCCACGTCTTTTGTTATCGATCCTCGAGTCTTTGCGAGAGAAATAAGTTGGTGATTGATTCTTAAGTATTCGTCGCGGAAGGAATTCTAAAAGTGACCGTTTTAATCAAAGTAATTCATAGATTAGAGTAGCGAAGTAGAGTTTACTGTTTAAGTGTTATTAATCAGAACTTGTTTCTCGCAAACGTCGACGGGAAGCTCGTTTGTCCTATTGGGAAGAAAGACATTCCTATCGCTGGTCAAATTACCCTGTATAATAAAAATTCATAGCGCAACCACGTGCCCGAATGGCGCATTCAATATTCAAGTTCGTCCTGGTGTTATAACTGGATGTCCACTTGTTTACAGTGGATCAACGTCTTCGGTTCAGTGTCCACTCCCCTCGCGAGGTGTGCGCGCCCTTTTTTTATCCCGCAACCCCCTTTGCGTAATTCGGCGATTTGTAATCATCATTTGTTTTCTTCCGGGGCATCACGGGATGGATGTCGCACAGGTGTGCCATTCAGGTCCAATCCTGAGAGAACCCGTCTTAAAAATTACGATCTTGAGAATGATATATAAATAAAACTCTACCCTAGACTATCTAGCATCTATTATACCCTAAAAGTATAAATATTTTCTTCTTCTACCCACTAAATTCTAATCTACGATATAATTATTAAAATTCGATAATATCCATTGAATATAAATACTTGCGAATCAAAATTTTAACCGCGAGGAGGACGGAATTACGAATTTCTTCGGTGAAGAATTTCTGATACTTAAATAAACTCTAACCAAGGATAGATTTTGCTCGGAGAAGTCGATCTTAAGTTTCCAGGGGTTATGCGAAAATAAGCATTCTGCTGCGCGCGGAGGCGACACGTGTATAATTTACAAAGTGTATCTTATAAAAGAGGGCGCATCAAGGTTCCTCTCCCTTGTGAAAAGGCAGAACGAAACGGAATTCTAGCAGGCGTTCGGACGCGTCACAAATTCAAGTGCCGGCCGGCCACGGTTCTGTGAATGATAAATCTAGTTCAAGGATAACACCCTCGTCATTGCCGAAGATAATGACGATGAAACGTGAGCGCAGAAAAGCCACGAATACCCGTGGCCGACCTGCACCCATATACCTGCAGGCATGCACAAAAGAAAGGTGAATCCTTCCTTTCTACCTGGCCGAACAAAGAGACCTCCGTAACGGAATCAACCCTTTGGCTCTATACCCGGAGAACCAGGAATCCGTATTCCGTCGTTCGGAGATTTCGCCTCCTCTTTTTTTTTCGTCCTATTTTCTTTTTTGTTGTCGGCTCTACATTGTACTTGCTCAAGTGAAACACTCCACGCGTCAATTCGAAAGGCCTGCACTTTTGTCGTGCCCGCCGATTCGAGCGCTAATGAATCGTGAGTCAAACACATCTGAAGTAACGTACAGCGGTGTCTTTTAGAAAGTCGGGGTAGTTGGGCACTCGTGATCTCCCCCTTTTGGGTTACAAGTTGCTCGGAGGAGAGGCTCTTGATGTCGGCGTACACGGGGACGAAGCGTTACACTTCTTAGCTGTTTCGCGAAGTCAGAGCCAACGCGCAACTGGTACAAGACTTAGCTTTTTTTTTAAGGAACTTGGAAGCAATCCTCGGGGGTTGAAGGTTGTGTGGCTTCGCCAAATGGACTCTGAATTTTTAATCCTCTTCGAGAGTACTTTATGACTTCGTTATGACGTTTTTATATAATTTAGAAGTGAATGTTTTTGAAATCGATTTTGAGACAGTAAATAGGTTGACTGAATATAAATACTGAGAGCATCCATTAGTGGTCAACACCTTGATCTATTGTGGTAAAAGAATAAAAAGGGAAATTTATCTCTATCTTTTATCTCGGCTTTCTTCTCAGGGATTCTGTTAACCACCCAAGTTGGAGAGTTTATTTCCGACACCCTGTAGAAGGGCGCGTGACTCAGTCGACACTGGAAAAACAGTGGAAAGCTATTCTTCATCGAATCCGATTTCATCCTTATCCACGCATTCGCGTTGGAATTCATTTTCCCCGCAGAAACGTCATAAATAAAGGACAGAAATAGAGGCGAAGAATGGGAAAACAAGGTTTAGTGTTTACCGGCGCCCATCAGATGGCGACTCTGCTCGCGACCGATGACTCGCGTCTTCAAGGGTTTGCATTACCCAACATGGTGCTCCGAGCAACTTGTACAGACTACAACATAAAGCACGTAGTCCTTTGGAGAAGTTCTCACTAGCCTATTACATTCGTCTAGCCCCGAGGTGTGTGTGGACTTCAGCGATCGAATACTTGTATCGGATCAACATGGCATCCGCGGGAAGAAAATGTCGTTCCGGTTTCGATATACCCACGCGAGGATAGTTCGAGAGAGCCTTTTCCTATTCACCCTTCTCTCTCTCTCCCTCTTACACTCTCTGTTTCCTCTCTCATTCTCCCCGTCAGTCTATCTCGCTCGTCTCGCACGCCGCCCGGTACGTTCTCCGTGGTTCTGGTGGGGACGAACGGCAAGGCTTCCCTCGGCAGGAGAGGGAGGAACAGTTAGTGGAGGGGAGTGAATTTGCCGAAGGGTGGGGGTAGGTTGGGCGCGGCCTACGACGGCCGCGCACCGCGTTGTTATAAAAATAATATCAGTGTACCCAGCGCGCTTTCTCGTTAGATATACCGGCCAATCTAGCCGACGTCGGCGTAGCACGCTGCTCTTCAAGCCCGTGTGTGTTTTCTCCTCCCGTGTGCCCGACACCCGTGGTGCGTGCGCTCTCCTCCGTTCCGTGTTCGCTTCCCGCTTCCGGATAGGTGTGCGGGCCGGTCTACGGACGAGAATCGCGTTTATGCCCCATTGATCGTCGCGCGTCCGTCGTGATCGCAGCCAGCGCTGATCGAAACGGCCGGGCCGAGAACCCGAGGGAAAGGGACAGAGTGCCTGTAGAGGGGTATAAGAGATAGAGGGACAGGGAGAGCGAGAGAGGGAGAGGGGGACAACGGTGAAGAAGAGGGACGAGTAACAGCGGAGAACACAGAGAGGGCGCACCCACTCGTATGCCGCGCGGAGAAAGGCTAGTGTCATTTACGAACGTAGGAAAAACACGGTCGCACGGAACGGAAGCCGGGTGTCGTGTCGCTTCGTACAGTTTCGGGCAGAGTGAATCCGCGCACCGGCACCATCGCCACGCGACCGATTCATCCACGTGCGTCACGAGTACGTAAGTGCCGCTACCGAAGAGGACCAAACGCAACACCCGTGGGACACCCGTCGTTTACCAAAACCGGCGTTTCTATTCTGTTGTGTCATCGCCGCCGCGTAAAACGGTGCTCAACGCTCGTCGAGAGGGATAGAGATAGAGAAGGAACGAGAGAGTGAGAGAGAGAGAGAGAGAGAGCTAGCGAGGGAGGCAGTGGAGAGAGAGAGAGAGGTAGAAGTGAGCGAGAGTGAGAGGAGACTGAGCTAGTAGGAGACAGAGAGGGAGATAGAGAGAGCAGTAGCGGGAACCGGATAACGCACGGTCCCGGAATCGTCTCGAGCGACCAATCACGTACGAGCTCTCGGGCTGTCTCCTCCGTTCAGTTGGTAAAAGTGCTCGCGCGTCTTCGATATTACGGTGGAGGGATTTGTTCGTCGGCGAGAGAAAGAGGCAGGAGAAGGCAGCGTGCGCGAGAAAGAAGTGACTAGGACCCCGCGGGGAGAAGGGTGTAAAGGGAGAGGCCACGGTAGTAGAAAGCCGAGGAGCAGAGGCAAGGAGGAAAGCACGGAACTGCTCCACCCGCGCGAGAGTTTCCCTTCGGCGGTCATTGAGAGACGAGGTTGCTCTGTATCTTATTCGGCGGAACTTGCGTGGACCACCGGTACTCGTGGATCGTTCTTTCCTCTTCTATCTGCCGTTCAGCGAACGTCGCCCGGTGTCGCGGATTTTCTTTTTCCTTCCCTCCCCCCCTTCCTCCCGAACCCGCCCCCCGCCGCCCTCCTTTGATCGTGTGTCGCCGTTGGGATCGACGAGGGTGAATAAAGCGAAGTGAAGAGGAGCCGTGCCCCGACGAAAGGGACACCCCGACGTCGCACCGAGAACGAAAGTGGGAGGAACACGCGCGAAGGAGTTAAGCCGGAATTAAGGAGAACCAAAAGAGGACGCTACCGTACGGAGCAACCAGCCGATAGTGTGCCGCTTGTACTTCGTGCCGTGTTCTTCGTCGCGTATACGAGCTCCAGCCGTCGTGTTGTGTCCTATTTTCATCCTTTTTCACGGGCCGCCTCTCTTTCATCGTTCGCCCGTGCCCCGTTCGGTCGCGCGAACGAGAAATCAGCCAGTGTTTAGTGCCAGTGTTTGTCTACCTCAGTAGATTAGCGGCAGCTAACGGCGGAAAGCTGCATTAAAAGATTATATAGAAGAGAGAGAGAAATTATATATCTATATATAATATATAGTATAACAGATCTCTATATAAAATATATATATATTATATTGAACAGTGTGCCGAAGTAACCGCGTCGACCATTTGTTGTAAATAATCCGATCGGGTTGAGTAATTTGTGCGAGTATTTACAACGAACGAAAGGAGATACTACCATGTCTCTGGATAAGTTCGCGGAAGGCGGCATGTTGCAGAAGGAAATGGAACGTTTGGAAATCGAGGAGAAAAACGGCGATACCACGAGGTAAATTAGTCATCCTCTATTTACGAACCTCTCTACGGCCTTCTTTCGTATCGTGTTTCCGGTGAGGTTAGAAATCCGCCGATCACGAGCGCCTCGAAACTTCGCGCCTTTTTTTTATCGCCCCCCATGATACACGCACACATGCACACGCGTTTGGATACTTTTTTCTTCCCGATGCTCTTTGTATGTTCTTCTCAAAATTGCATACGCCTTGGAAAAATTCATCTGCTTTCGAGGCGCTCAGGGATCGCTCTGAATTTCGATAAAAGACGATAGAAAGTATCTCTGCTCTTAAAATCAATTTCCCTTTGTGAAATAGTAATTAGTCAGCATTTTCTCGACGGGAGTGAGAATTTAAACTGCATCAATTTTCGAGCGGGCGCTCGTTAAGTAACGACCATGAATCCCAAACCGCTATGTATACATTTACGGTAATAAGGTTACAATTGACTATATACAAAGATAAATCGTTCGAGTTTCACGTAGTACACGGCGAGCTGTAAACAAATGCGATAATTTCATATAGAGAATGGCGGGACGTAAAGTAATAATTTCCAGTCACACGTTTCGATAACTTTTTATCTACGAATTGTGGAAATTCCTGCGATGCTCCCCACGAACGCGTTCTCGAGAACAGGTTGGCAATGACAAACATGAACGAATAACACGAACACGCCTAACCGTTCGTCGTGTCAACAGATCGTCCGTAAACTCTTGACGTACATAAACGTGCACACAGACGCACGCATAAATACAAACGAGGGCGAGTTTGAAAGCCATCGAAATATTAACGGTCCTACTTGGATTTACTATCTGCCGGACGGATTATTGTGCGTGCGGCACGAGTTACGTTTCGCCAGTTCGATCGCTCTTCCATCGTTACATAAGATTTCAAAATCGTGTTCAACGCTTCGGCAATTAAATTACGTAACAACCAAACATTTCTGCGGGCTCTCGACCATGCTGCTCGTATTATATTTCGTCCCAATACATTTTACGCTACACAATACGATTTATTCTCCGAGACTCGCTACTTTTCCTATGAACACGTGCCTTTTACTTTCCGCACGCTCGGTAATCCGACCGGCTAAACCGAGAACGCAGACTCTTCCGGCACGTTGTCGCGCGTTGCAGGTACGAAACGATATTCTCTTTTCCCTCCGCTTCCGTAACCTGTTGGCATTCGCGCAGGACGAAGGCCTCAGTTTCATTCAGCGGCCGGATTTTTAAACGGAAAAGTTTCTTCGAGCGTGTCACGCCGCTGGCCGTTATCAGAGAGCCGGAGCTTTCGTAACAACTGATCCGGTCGGCGATATCTCCCAATATATTGTAGTTGGCCCACGCCGTTAGAAGATGACCGTCGCCGTTAAACCGCTTGTTTTTCTCGAATGTTAGGCCCCCACCGTAGATAATCGTATCGCTGGAATCGCCCGATGCTCGCCCGTATATCCAGCAACGCTTCCGTATAGATAACCGTCCCTGTTTAGGTGCTCGTTCGCCCAACTTGGAAATTTGCCTCCTCGGCGATTACCTTCTCACGGCGAAAGGCCACGGTAAACATTGTTCCCTCGCTTCCTGGTCGCGTTGTGTAACTACAGCGGCTTTGTTTTTCTTCTCTTTTGGTTCGTTAAGCTGGCCGTGGCCTTGATACCCGCGCACGTGGCATCGGGCCTTGCGATCGTCCCTGAAATTCGGCACCGATCGGCGTCAACAAGGCGGGAAATGAAAATTCACTGTTAACGCTTATATTTAACCGTGCCGGAAAGTGTATTCTAGTCGAGGCGTAATTAATTCGCCCGCCTGTGTCTACAAACACGCTTGGTATCTCCGAACCTTTGCTATTTGTCTCGGCAATAATTCCATTCGCTCGACTTTTCGGAGCGATGAGAATTATAAGTGGGAAAGAAAATTTTCCGGCGGGACGTTTTGCAGCAGAGATTTGTCGCGCGGTCTTCTTCTCTCGCTTAGAAGATACCGAATCATTAGTTGCGTCACAGTGAAGAAGCGATTTGTCTATTGCGAACCTTCGTCGAAAGTTAATACGTCCATCGAGCGTATCACTGTGCGGATAAAAACTTCAGCCCCGCATAAATGAATCGTTGCGCGCGCGCGGTACACGAAAAATATGGCGGCTACGAAGTAATCTCGTAATACAGTGATTCAGTCGAAGGAGACCGCGATAAAGGTCGGCCGAAAAGAAGAGAAAATCGTCCACGCGGCCCGCTCGCAGTGGATACACGCGTGCGCGGGCTTCAATGTTAAATTCATTACATCGACGCGCGAGATACAGTACACCCATAATATCGCATTAAAGAAAATTCCCGGCAGTCGTTAAAAGGCTGTGACAAAACATTTCCAAGGGAACTTAAAAATAACCTGAAAGAAAAACACTTTAATCTCAAAGGACAATTATTTCATTACTTAATTAGTTTTTAATTAATTAATCATAAGCTTCATGATATATTCTCAAAAATCTCATCCCGCACGACTACTTCCATTATTCACATTTAGTTATAACTGAGATTTGTGTCACGCGATAGAAAAATCTCGTGCAAAAATCCATCGTGGATTCGCGCCTTTAACGATGCACCGTGTAGCACAAAGTTCGTATAAGCGAAACAGTGAGCAATAGTTGGCGTCTGGGTCCGCCAGTCGGGAGCAATAATTCACGTGGAAAGTTCGAGGCGATTTATCGCGAGCAACAGAATTCGTGGCTGGAGAGACACAGAGCTGGAACTTCGGTATCGGCGATGCGGAACACGTAAACACGGATATTGAGTCTCGATGTTGCGTGGGTATTCTTCCCTCCCCGGCCGGTGTGCTCCCGAACACACGTGGAATTCGGGTACTAAGCTTAAAACTTTCCACGCGTGCATTGGGAAAGGGAGAGGCGTGTTTCCTCCGCCTCCTTCGCACTTCCGACAGTCCCGCGTTCTGTCTACGATCACGGTGCTAGCATTCGCTCGGTGTATCTAACCCCGTCTGTTACTTTCGCCACCGAAATTCCAGCGATAGAATTGCAGCAGTGTTGAGAGACTCGGTTAACGAATTATTCTCATTGCCTACACTCGTGTTTAGTCAGTTGACTTTTGTCGAGATTGCGCGAAATCGGCAACGACTGGCGTAGCTTTCGTGTAAGCCCTCCTCGTTGTCGAAGTGACGCGCTGTGATGGACTATAATGAAACGTAAGTGGGTGGATTTAGAGAGCGTTGAAACGGACTTATGACGCACTGGGCCGCCACGTTACAATCTGCACGTGGCGTTTCCGCGAAAGCTTATTTTAGTGCAAGGCACCCGGAGACCCAATGCTCGGGAGGATTTCATGAATGTAGGCGATTGATAAAAATGAGTTGGGACGCGGAAAAGGCGCTAGAATGGGGAGGACGGAAAGCACGGCGAGCGGGCTGTCCGCGTGACAAGCGCGTGATCGTTGCGCGTGGCTCTATCTTTTGGTGAAAACGCGCACCGCGTTTTTTCCGCATCGGTAACGTAGGTGTCTGTATGCGCGTGGTTGCAGCGGAAAATTCGAACGAGTGGAAAGTAGACTGGTGAGTGGAGAATATAATTCACGAGTTCTGATCTGAATAAGGTGTTTTTCATTTAAAAACTGGCGTTGGTATTGAGAAGATATAGATTGGCTGTGAAATAGAAGGTTTTAGTAATGAGGGGTGGGGTATCTTCGATTTCGATCTCCGTGGAATTTTTGTGGAACCTGGTTGCCTGTAAAATTTTATTGCCATTTCCTGTTGGGTTTGCGCCGATAGCACAAAAGAAGCTTAGCTGTTCTCGAAACTTTTATCTGCTCAGGTATCCGCTATTGGGAGGCTTCTTAGGTTTCTTCTCTTGGGTTTATCGGTTTCAAAAGTTTCCATTTGTCCGCGTCAAAGATCTCTGTTCGGGAAATCTCGGACAAAAGGTTCAGGTATATCTCGTCCGCGGTGTCAGGGCTACATCTGCGCCGGTTCGATTGTGTTTCGAAAGGCCCTGGCCAATTTCTAGGAAGGCTGGAATTAGTTCCTTAATACTTTTCTCTACCTGAGTTTCTAGCTCTTGAATACGCCCGAAAATCCTGTGTATTTCAGCTTTTGATGGAGCTGTTGCGACACCGTCGCGAGTGCAACGTTTTCCTAGCTTTTTCTAAACACGCCGGATAATGTCTCGCTCCTTCTCTTCTAGAGATACAGAATTCGAAAATCAAAATAGTAACGCAATAGCAAAACAATCAAATCAATCGAAATTGCAAGTGCAAATTGCGGACGGGAGGTGAATGAATTTTTAATAATCTTTTTTTGTAAACAATGCAGCGAGAAAACAAAATTTCTTACCTACCCTCTCCCTGATTTTTTTAGTTTACAGATACCAAATGCAATTTATAGATATCAACAAAAGACACGTACCCATTTAAAGAAATATAAGAAATTCAATTTTGCCCTTTATTGCAATTAATTTTTAAGACGATACGGGATATCGCCTCACAAATAATTTTGACGAATTTCTAGCGTCTTTTCACAAAACATATAAAAGGGGATGCTGAACAGAAAGGAAACAAAATTATGCAGTAACGGAGGCTATGATATTATTTAATATTTTCAAGATAGAAGCTCCCCTGAGAATTTCCCAGACGCGACCGATGTGACGTTAAATTTTACGCGAGAAATAAACACGTGGAGGCCAAGAAATCGTAGCGTAGAAATGGCTGACGGCTTCCGCAGGGTGGTCGGCCGCCATTTGCAAACGAGCCTTCACCGCTAAGCACGTTCATTAGCATACATGTTGATACCAGTCCAACCACCCTGATATTACAACATCTTTCACGACCTCCAATAACGTTTATTTTTCCTATCAATGGCTATCTCAACTCCAGTTCCCTTGAATAACTCCTACCCACCGCAGAACTTATTTCACAGTAAAAGATCGACCTCCGCGAAATTACAACTGTCTGGTTTGATTCATGAAATCATTCAAATCCATCTGAATTATACTAAAACCACTAAGTGTTTTCGCAATCGAAAACTCGCAGAATCTTTCAGCACGTGGACGAGGATCCTCATTCTATATTATTACGCATGTTACGTAATAACACATAGCGTGGCCATAACGATTAAATCAGGGATTCTTCCTGAAACTAATCCCACAGTGGTGCATCCTTTCATTGCAGTCCCCTTGCACGCCGAAACCACCTGCAATTAAATCATTAACCGCGATGCTTTCTCGCAAATTACACTGTATTGCAGCACAGCGTTCAGCACGGGCGTAACGATTAGATCAGAAACCTCCTCGCGGAGCGTAATCCACGGCGACGCGTCCGCTGGCTGCGAATCGGAGCGGCGCGCATTAGCCCCGCGATAATTGTGGAATTCTACCGGGTCAGCTTGTTCCCGGAGTTCTTTGCACTTCCTTCGTCTTCGTCGGGTGCACGCCGCGAACCACAAACCCTCCGCGGAGCCAAGGGGAAGAAGGGCAATCGCCGCCTGTCGCTCGTGTCGTTCTTCGGCTAGTCTTTCGCCTTTCGTCATCGGATTCGTTCTCGGAACGGCAAACGAATCCGCGAGGAAGCTCCGCGGCCGGAGTCAGCGGTTTCCTCCGGTGTTAATGATCCTCTTATCGCCGCTCGGCGAGAATAAACGGCGAAAGTGCGCTGAATTTTTCGATCCGCTTTAGAATCGCTGGCAGGGTTGGCGCTGCGCTTGAGAATGGGAGCGTGAGCAAGTCTGCAATCAGCTGTTAACGAATCTTCGTGCTGTTAACCCTTAAGATTCAATCAATGGGTAGCCTTTGTCTTTCCGGGAAATGAAACCTTCTGCGAATTAAAGAGAAACTGTGCCTGGGTTCTCTAATGCACTTTGGATCATTTCACGTTGCAAGCATTTTAAAACACTTGTGCTCTTTATAATCGATAAGGTAACTTCTGGATAACTTGTTGCATCGTGCCACGTGGAGTTGAAGTTTAAATGAGGTTCCGAGTGTATTGAATATCGTCCAAGAATACTGAAAAATAAAATCAAATTTGTAATACTGGAAGGGGGTGGCTAGGTGGGTTCTGTTTACTATTTTCGATGGTCGCCATTGTTTTAATTGAACGCCCTGTACGTGGTTCGTTGCTCCGTGACCCTTTACTCCCTCGGAACAGTGGGATCCAGTCAGGACTTGGAGTTGTAAGCTCTGGGCATGTATCGAATGGTGTTTGCCGTGGTATTTTTTCGTGAGTCACTGCAACACGCGAGCCAATGTCGCTAGACCACCCCCAACCCCGCGTCTTGATTGGCCTCGTCTCTTTTTCCCGTTTTCTTGGCCCCGAACGAAGGTCACGCGAGCTGAGGGGTCCGTGTATTCGAGCTTCTTACTTATTCACCGGCCCCGTTCGACTTCCAGCTATCCATTGGCCCTTGAAAAGTGCACCGTTCTAGACGTTGCGAAGGGGGAGAAGACCAAGAGACTTTAACGTGGCAGGCTGCTTGCTCACCTCGTTCCATGTGTTGTTCTTCCTTATTCAAGATTGATGAGAACGTCGAAGAAAACTAGACCCGCCGTGTAGACTCGTGTTTAACTCCGCTCGATTCCTTAACTACAGTGCGATAACGATGTAGGTAGGCGTGGGAAATTGTTTCTGTTGGTAATCATTCCTGACGGGCCGGAGACTATTGCAGTGGAAGATTATTGAAAATGGGGATGTACTTTGTTCTTACTCCAAATTAGGACTGGGACTATTCGATGAATTTAATATTCGAATATTTTACAAGTATTCGAATGCTACGAATAAACTTCGAATATTTGAGTATTCGAATGTTATTATTCGAATGCTATTCGAATACATCAGTATTATGATGTGAAGTGAGGCAAAATTAGCTTACAAGATTTCACCCTCACAAATAAACCTAAAGCACTTGATTTATAATTCACACCGTACTATTCGAATACATCAGCATTCGAATAATTAAAAGTATTAAATATTAAATATTCGAATACTTGGATATTCGAATAGTGTTCGAATACTTGGATATTCGAATTATATTCGCTAAATAATTGAGCAATTCAAGTATTCGAATATTCGAATACTGAAAAAGTCGACAAATAGTCCCAGCCCTACTCCAAATGAGACGAGTTCACTCAACTTTATGCGATACGGGGTTGTCTCGTTGCACAGCTGCTTATCGCTGTCCTCTTTTCCAGCTTCTTGTAAATCTGCCGATCTTTCAGTGATGGCTACGATCTCAAAGGAACTGAGCAGACCTTAACGATATTGATCTTCGAAAGATCTTCCGCATATAAGATACAATTACCAACACCTATAACCCTTCGTTGTCACACGGGATGTATCGCATCTCAAGAACAATTTTCAAATGGGAATTTACCACAAAAAATCGCTTTTCTCCACAACAAATTTCGTCACATCAGTATTTACATTTCTAGAAAAAGACTATTAGAGCATGATTGTATGAGTATTACGAATATACTATTATCTCTCAAGAGTTAACAGATTCAAAAATATGAAAATAGTAACTCAAAACTGACACTGGGTTCCAGTGAACCCTATGTGATCAATTTGTGATTATAAAAAGGTGTGACCACGGAGGGTTAAAAATGAATAAAAACCCCGAGAATTCGAAAGCAATCAAGGCCACCCATACAAAATAAATTATAACACGCCCCATCTTGAGAGTCTTCTTAATTCCCAAAGAATATCCCCATAAACGATTCATCAAGGCACAAATGCGCCCCGTATCCCTCTGTTCTTCGGCACAGTTGCATCTTCCCCATTGCATCAGGAACTACCGTGAAAGGAAATTAAAGGGCGCGACAGCGTATAGGGGCGCGCTCGATGGAACGCCACGGAAAGGAGAGCGGGCGAGGATCGGAAGGGAGAGATGTAGAAGCGGAGGAGAAGCGGCGCGGGCCGGGCCCTCGCGCGAAATTTTAATTAAATTTCATAATCTGGAGACGCGACTGTCCCGCGCATTGTATCACCGCACCTGGACTTAAGCCTTTGTCGTTTTCCATCGTCTCTCGTTCTCGCAGAAATATGTTGATGCCGCGCTCACCCTCGCCGCAGCATCGCGAATCGAGTGTACCGGCGCGGTACGTTTAATTAATTCCCGGCGGCGTCGAGACGCCGTTTTTTCTCGCCTGGTAAATAGCCGCATTCCCCAAATTCGATTAAAACTATAATCATGCGTCGTCCTCGCGGATAAAAAGAGATCGAACGGTTGGGGGTTGGTGGAATTGGAAATGCTTCTCATTTACCCTTGCACTTTTTCGATACACACTATTCGAGATCGTACCTTACGTTTGATGGATTTTCCCTGAATTTTCCACGAGACTGTCGGGCTTACGACGTTCGGGAAATTAATACGTTATCGGCGATACTGGAGTTTCAGAGGTGGTTTGCTTTTTTTTTTGGAGATTTCTGCATTGATGATTCCTTGTGGCTTGAAAAATAGGGTTGGTCTTCGGGAGCCTGTGATTTTAGTGATTTCTGGTGATGTAGTGGTTGGTGTGGACCCACGTTGGGAAATAGCTTGTGATTGGCAAAAGTATGTTGAGATTAGATGATAAATAAGTTGATTATAAAAATAATTATAGGGCTCCCATTGTTTCTCTTATTCGCAAAGAGTGTGATATTTATTTGGTAAAGATTGAATTAATTTCACTCTGTTTATTTTCTCCATAAAATTTAAAATCCCAACAAAGTAAAATGTGTCATAGTTTTTAGAAAATATAACGCTTTTCAGGTACCCTAATATTTATGAACAGCAGTGTATTAGTAGCAGTGATGTGCAAAAAATTAGTTGAAATAAAAATTTCGTACACAAATTTTTATTTCAAATAATATTTTGCCCATCTCTGATTAGCAGGCAGTGACACATTTCATCTTATCGAAGACTATTAACGTAAAACATATTCGATAATAGCTGGAAGTGATAAATCAGTTCAGACCTGTTTATTTATACCTCTAATCGAAAAAGGGAGCGTGATTCCGGTTCAGTTGCAAAGAGACCGAAATCTCTCAAGCTGCTTCTTATATCATCGACCCACGATTTTTATAGACCACCTAATTGCGCTGACGCCTACAAATACAATTTCCTGATACAGTTCGTGGGAGGAAGGAAAGTGCCAGTCACCTGAGATAATTAAAGGCAGGTATACTTTTCGTGGAATACTTTATTCATCCCTCCCCCCTATTAAACGCGCGACAAGTGCATTAACGAGTTTACATGATAAACGAAGCTCCAATTAAACTGCAGCTAATTAGCCCCGAAAACACTCGGCCCGTGCAAATATTTAAAATTCGTCTTTCACAAGACCCGTCCAATTGACCATTCATCTACCCCGCCGAATCTACAGGCAAACATTATGCCCCAGAGATTCGGTAGCGGCATAGTCGTAGGAACTAAAAAAACCCTGCGGGGAACAATTCTTAAAAACACAACGGACCTCCAAACTCCAGCTCCATTCCATTCTCTAACAATCGTCCTCCCGAAAGAATCGCGGATCGTCCCCGAATAGCACGTTGCAGTTCCGCGTGCGGGGGTGGTAGCACGACACTGTCCGCGTCGCCATTACGCCGAAGGGCTATCCTCGAGGAGAGCCCCGGCCCGGCCCGGCGGACTCGTGGCCGTAGGAAAGCGTGTGCCGCTCGCCATTTGTCCTTGATCGTTGGTCTTCGGCCCTTGGCGGCGCGGCGGTTTCGCGTAAAATTCGCGTGAAACTCCTATGACGCTGCGACTTACAGGCGTGTGCTTCACCCCCGCACCTTTCCAAAGTATTGATTACTTTCCGGCTGCGTGAAGGAAGGGACGGGAACGTTGGGGGGGGGGGAGGAGGATGGGAGGAGGGGGAGCGGGAGACAGAGAGGAGAAGGAAGAGGAAGCGGCGGAGGAGATGGAGAGAAGGTCGGAGGGAGTAGAATGAGAGTAGAAGGGGTTGTCCCTCTTTCTATCTCCCTCGTACGTACACCCACGTACACGCACGTTCATTTGCCCACTCACACATCTTCCCCGATCGTTCTCTCCCACTCGCGTTCATTGGGTTCACTCGGTACGCTCGCTTCGCTCCCTCTTCCCCGGGCGCATCTCTCTTCTACCCGGTCGCTGCTTTCCCGCTCGCGGTTTATGGATCTTCTCGCTCTCACCTTCCGCCGTCCTTCCATTTCGCCAGAAGCTAACCGCCGACACGACGACCATCTACTCGGACAGGAGCGCGGTGGCTCTCGTATCCGAACTCGTTAGGAGGACCCGCCGGATCCCGGTGATCGCGCGAAATCGATCGCTCCGCGCCGGCCGTGATGTCTCGATTGGCGAAACACGCGGCGAGCTCTTCGTGGCCACCGCGTCGGCCACCCCCTGAAAGTCTATTCGGGTACGCGATTCTCGCGGGCAATCAGTCGACACCGGCTGAATAATTGATACGTCCGAACGATGGCCCTGAAAATTAACGAATCAATCGTTCCCACCTGTCGGCGCTGCGATTCATCCTATGAAACTTTCAGTGAGTTCTGAGAGCTCTCGCGAACTGCGACACCTCTTTTTCGTGCGCCTGTAGGCGTGAGGAATCTTGGAGTCTACAGTTATTGCCGATTCGGGCTCGCTAGGCGAGTGAGTTCGGAATTATTATCCCTGTTTTATCTTTACACTAGCTTTACTACTCGGCTTTGCCCGAACTTTAGATTCTAATTTAAAAAATAATTTTATTTAGGGTAAATCAACCAGTAATTGACCGCATACCAGTGAATGACCATTAGGCAAAGAAATGTCAATTATAAATCTAAAAATTACTATATGTTTATAAATGGAGTGTAGTTTCACTTTCAATATCCCATATTTTTAGTTATGCGTATTAAACAAACATTAATAAGTACAATTCTTAATAAAAGTATGCGGTCATTTACTGGGCTTCTCATTAGACAGTTCGGTCATTCACTGGTTGGTTTACCCTACTTATTTTTTTTGTGAAAATAGTCACATTTATCTGGATTAGTTAGGCATAATGAGCTGGGACACATTTCGTGACCCCAGAGTTTATCGTTCGAAAGTTTTTAGGCGACAGACAAACACACACTTTTTGTTTTATATATTAAATAAGGGGATAACTTTCTTTTTTTTTGTTTTTTCTTATTTCTTCTTATATTTGCAATAGTGTATTCAAAAGGGTTATACCCGTTAATAAATAAATAAATAAATAAGGGGATAACGTCCTTAGAGAACACTGCTTACTTACATCCGGGAGCCTCGATCGGTAATCCCGCAGGTATCGTTAACAGCCTATCGATGCGGTTGCGTTGTAAATGGATGAAAGTACAGGGTGCTTGTTTCTACTTTTGGTTGGTTGTCGATAGCTAGGGCACAGTAATGGCGCCCCGGGCCCCCGAGCAGGATGTAAGGGGAGTCGATCGGCCGTTCTGCTGGCCAGCCGACGGTCCAAGGACGTAAATCGGCGTCGTCGGGGCCGGGATCGGCGCTCCTTTTCAAACGGGGCGAAACTCTTTAATTTCGCATCGCCATAAATAATTTGACCGCAGACCCGTGGCTTTCCTGGAAGCAGGCCTCGGCTCTTCCCAGACGCTGACGCTCCGTCTCGACCGTATAACTTGACATGTATCATATGCGTTGCCAAGCTACTACGCGCTTTACTTCCACCACGGACCCGCACGGACCACGGCTCCTCCCCGCCATCTTTCGCTCCGGCTCCCCTGCGATTCCCGAGGATCAAACTCACGTTGCGAGCTAGCAGTAGATTTCCAGGAGATTATTTCGAAATTCAGTAAACGATAGCGGGGCAGGTGATATTGGTTGGGACTTGCTACTCATTCAACCCTGACATTCCAATCTTTGAAAACGCGACAACAATCCCCTGGTTCATAGAGTTCTTCCTTATTTATCCCTTTTGCAGAGTGAAATGTCCCAGACTACTTTGTAGTTTCAGCAACTGTGGATCACATAATTTCTGTCTGTTGCATGGTTAATTTTCATCTAATATTCGCACTGGATATAGCTCTAATATTACTAAGGACATTACTAATATAATACTTTAATTTAACAACTCTTTGAATGATTAAAGATTTTATATGTGAAATTGGGGACTCGGGGTGAATAGAATCAGACATTTCCTCGATAGAAAATCGTGAAATGTCTCATGATACCGATATTCGGCACAGTTAAATTCGACCGCGACCAATTCTGTATCCATGGCACGAAAGCCTGTCCATTATGCAGGCGCGCGTCAAATTTGGAAAGGGTATACCGCGGAGCCGCAAGGAATCGTGGGACCCAGATTCTCTGGGTTAACTTTAGTGATCGCCTACCCTTTGGCAGGCAGCCTCTTCCAATGGGACACGTCGATTGACGTTCACTTTTGACCTAGATTTGGGCGGACGACTTCATGGAACATAGGATTAGGCATTCCAACGTCAATATTCATGTTACATTTCCCGACGATGGCTTAGACCTCCAACGAGCCTTGATAATTAATTGCGCTCGGGATAATTTATTCTAACGTCTGCCTCATCAAGTACAGACAGAACACATTTACAAATCCACCTCTAATCGACAGATTTCAATATTATATTTCTGCCCGGGCGAAAAATTAATATCCTCCACAAATAAGTTCTCTGCTTACCTAGATGAAATTCGAGATCGAATAAAGAGTCCCCCAATTTAAATTTCCCTATTCCTTAACACGGCAATTTAAAAACCAGCCGAACACCTCTGTGGCTCTCCGATTCCAAATGTTACATAATAGAACGAGTTTCTGCCGATCAGTCGCGCCGACAATTTCGCTTGTTACGATGCTACCCTGCGAATAGAATAACGCGGCTCGGTTGCTCTCGATCGGGAAAATCGCGAGCGACGGAGCGGTGGCCTTTTCGCTATCGATCGCGAGCGGTCGAACCGCGGGCACGAAAATATTTTCACCGGGGAGAAAGGAAGAAGCGAAAGCCAGACAGACGCGCGCGGGCTGGCACGGAATGACGGGCCCATCTTCGTTATCAGTGTACACGCCGTCAATTTTCGTAGGCGCGAATCGGGCAGCCGTGTAATCACTTTAGGTAGTACTAACTTTCGTAGTCTCGCCGGATCGATCCGCGTTCGGCCGGCTCCAACGAGCTAACCAGCCTGTAATCCGCTCGCGTATCTTAAAGGCGCGACGAGACCACCCATAGACCGCGTCTTTCCTCGCACAGAGGAGATATGTATTTTCTATCATCCCGTTCTTTATTTACCATTTAGTCGTGATCATCTTCGCGCCAGTATAGTGATCATTACAGTGTCTTGGTCGGTGAAAGGAAAGTCATAGTAATCTACTTTGATAGACATCCATGGTTCATACTACATAGGGTGACCTGTCCAGTGAATGAACACCCCCCAGTGAATGAACGTTGATCATATAATATGAAAAATTAACGCCTATCGCGCTCACTTCACGTTGAAAGTTACACCGAAATTTAGAATGGCCACCCACCGATGTCTCGCAAAAGCCTTTTTTTTACTTATTACCAATGCGGCATTAATTCCGTTTATTCACAAGTTGTCCTCATGGCATCCCACAGGTTCAAGCCTTGTTACGTGATATCTACAATTTGTATTTTGAGGTGCATTTAATGGTCCTATAACAAATTTGTTGTTATAATTACATTGTTATAGGTTCCTTTAACGAAAAATACTGTATAAAATAACGGATTTCTAAGAATTTGTCGAGTTTCTTAGGTGTTCATGTATTGGATGGGAGATACCAGTGAATACCAATGAATGAACGACCGTCCATTCGTATTTCACTGGCATTTCTAACTTTATCAATGTATGAACAGGTTAGTCGGTCTTTTTTTCTCTTGACACTTTCGTCGTCAATGTGACGGTTAGATTAACCCACCCCAGAAACCAAATTTCAATTATGCATAATTATGATCTTATAAGACCAGTATAGTATCAAATCAATAATATTATTGCAATTGGAGAATGAAAAATTATTTACACAAAAAATCTTCTACATACATTGGAAACCTAACCACTCTTATTATCACGTTCATTCACTGGGTTACCCCTGTTCATTCACTAGAAATTTATGTTCATTCACTGGTCATTGGCCCTTTTGTTATTTAATCCTTTGTCAGACTGTTAATGAAAGTGATAACTATCAAACATTGCTAGAATTGTGTTCTGGGATGTCTGACTTTAGTAATAAAACAGCTCGCTTGCAGAAATAACATTGTGGGGATTAAATAACGACTTTTGAATACTAATTTTAACAGACATGCAGCTTAAGTGTTCATTCACTGGACAGGTCACCCTATTGTGTCTTGCAGAGGTACAGCGATACCTTGAAAGTAGCAGCTATCAAAGTTAATAAAAATTCGCGATATTGTGTCTCTTAAAGGCGAGTCGACAGCCCAGGAACGCGATCAGAATACCTTTTGGATATTACCTAACACTTTGGGTGGCGCGAAGTTTTGATAAATTCACCTTCAAGTCAGCCAAGACTATACCAGCAATCAGTACCGCTGAGAAAGTTATATTTAATGCCCCAAGCAAATATTCAAGGCTCCAAAAACGATACATTCGATGCGAATCATCCTCGGCGCGAAAACGCGCCGACGCCAGTGAAATGTTAACGCTATATAATAAGTACATGAAGAGATTTGGAGGCTTGTACCATTAAGAATGTACACCCACTTAAGTGGCGCACAGATTACATGCCCCGCGAGGTATAATACAATGCAACGGCCGAGAGCGTCCTAACGGGGCCACAAAAACATTCCTCATAGGTGTCTTTCCCTTCTAATTGCCGAGATTCGTCTCGGCTGAAAAGGGCCCCGGCAAATGCCAGACTAACGAACCCTCGTCTTTTCTTTGTTTCAGGTAAGGAATACGCTGGAGTTCTTTGCCCTTGAATCATCTCAGACAGGCGCGTCGCGTGACTCGGCCCGATTAACCCATTGACAGATTCAACGAGCAATTTGAAAACCTCCTTGCCGAATATGACCTGCAAATTACACGTTCCCGCGTGTAGACGTTGCCCGCGCGATTTTTCCTTGTAATCTCGTTGCCGCGCTGAAGGACCGAGGGACCGCGCGTAATATTCGAAATTGAATCTGTCGATGGATCGAGCGAGCCACTGTGCCGCGTTGGGGACGGTATAGAGAACGATAGGCACACCGGTTCCAAGCAACTATTTCGTGGGATACAATGGTGAGCGATGACCTAGCGTCTACTCCATCTTTTATATACCCGTTGCTCGCCGCAACCGGCTAGGCACCGGCTATATTATGGTCGATCGAGGTAAGATTGCCAGCTGTAACTGGATTATTCCGGGAATAGCAAACGAAACGGCTCGCGAATTTATTAATCGATCGTGAGACACGGTATCTTAGACTAGGCAGTGGGTTCTTTTTTATTTTTCGAAACTTCGGACGCGCTTCCCACCTGTCGCGCTATTTCTATAGTCTACTTCACCTTGCCGTAGCTAAACGATTCCGAATTTCGCTTCCCCCCATACTTTCCCCTTTGCATGCTCGCCGTTCAACCCTGTACACCCTCCACCGCTAGACAAACTAAGGTCGCATTTATTAGTGGGTGTCTCTAAACCTTACTTAAATGAAATTATTAATAACCCAGCTCCTTGCTGACGTAATTACGCTGGGCTTTATATGCGCTAAGTATACCCTAAATTCGAAGTCGTAAATTCAACGGAGTTTTATGAGAGGACTTCTTTTCAAATTGGTATCTTTTTGTCGAGGGGAATACGTGGATGTAATAAAAAGATTGAAGCCAGATTGGGTTCTGTTTCAACCTTTCGTTACCCGCGCTCTATTTTATAACACATATTTTTTACCTTTTGCATCACGATTTTGTTTTTTTTTAAATTTTTACCAATTTTTTGTTCTTTTTGGTATTCTGAATTTTTTTCAAATTAAGAATACGACTTTCCTTTAAAACTAATTTTATCTTAAAAACTAAAGAGTGATGTGGTTGTTTTTAAAAAAGAAAAAACGGAACATAGTAAACAGAGGCATAGCTAGAGGATTAGAAAAAGGTTTGAGGCTAAAAAAAATAATTCACAACCGTTGTAGTTTTTACAAAAGCGCGGGTAACGAAAGTTTGAAACCCAAGCTTAAACCCAAGTTTGAAGGAACGCAAAGATGACAAACGACTGTACCTACGTGGCGAATGTCGATTCCAATCACAACATTCGATTACAGAGCGAATCGTCTTGTTATTTTTTATGAATGTATATACTGTCGCTGAACGTAGACGTGATCATTTGTCGAGTTAAGCGCCGGTGGAGGTACAACCGGTATTTGCGTGACTATGACAGGATAAAAAGTAGGGGAGGGGAGAAGCACCAGGCGTGTCTTTCAAAATGAAGTCCTCTTTTATTATGGTAGAGCAAACAAATTCTTTCAATCGTAGCCTCTTCGCTATCGTCTCCGTTTGAGATTAAATGTAGCCATCAACTGGAGCCCTTCTCGTCGTTCGATTCAGTTTTTTCGAGTATTTAAGTACAGTCCCACGTAAAACTTTCCGCGAAAACTTTGACGCGGTTTTCGCCCTTTTTAGACTCTCCCCCGTTCCGCGGATTTATCGTCGTGTTATTGCAAAAGCTTCGCGAGTAAATGCTGGCGAAACTAGTCCAAAGATCGCGTTAAAGATGCAAATGCAGCGCCCAAGTCGGTAAACTTCTAACGACGCAATCTTTATGTAACTAGTTTCTTACCATTCCAAGAAATCGTAGATGACGAGAGTGCGACTCAAGACTGTATCAACTTTTTTTAAAGTCTTGACGTCATAGAGGGTGGGTGTATTATAACTGGCGATATAACTAAGAAATTGACGTGAACTCCTCCCTTCGTATTCACATCAGTATTCAAATCTTAAGTAAGAATCTCATGCTCGATCTTCACAAAGAAAGTCACAACCTCCTCCAAAATCCAAATCGGTATTGTGCGTCTAAACAATCATTATTCCTGCATTGCATAATTTATACATCACCTTGTCAGAGCCATAGAAAATCCACAAACTACCCGTTCCTCCCACTCAGTGTGCTCGACTTCCCTAAAAAAATTCCGCCTCCCCATCCCCGACGATCAGCGTGCATCGAGCGAGTCGATCGTCACGCGACCACGGGCCGCTATCAGTGGAGCCCGCAAGATTTCACTAGGCGGGAGGACAACGTCCGTGGCGATCGTCGGCGACGAGACGGAGCAACCTGCGCGCGAGCGTCGCTTTCCCGGGGTTGTACCAACCCTGGCCTTGAAATTTCCCTCTCGGTATCTGCCCCCTCGCTCCGCGGGGGAGTAGTCCCCTCGTGGAAAATACGCGGGAAGGGTGGAGGTGGAGATAAAAAAAAGGAAGAAAAGAGAGAGGGAGAGTGTGAGGTGATAGACGAGGCAGCGGGGCGAGGAGGGTTGGGAGGCAGAGGGTCGTGGGTGGTGGCGGCAGTGCCCAGCGAGCGCGACCCTGCTCGCGATAAGTTTGCACAGAGAGCGAGAGTGCGTAGAAAGAGAAAGCAGGCACGGTTTCGCGGCGAAAGGGAAAGAGAGGCGAGCACTCTCTCGAGGGTACGGTCGAAAGGTGAAGAAGAGGCGAAAGGGAGAGCTGCCGGGGTGGATACAGGGGAGGGTGGAGCGCGGGAGGGGGAGGGACAAAGGGGTAGTAGGAGGATGAGGACACGAGGATGGGTGGCGGGGGAGGGAGAATCGCCGCGACGCCGGCCCCGACGGAGTCGTCGTAGCGGGTGGAATGGTGGAACGGTAGAAGAGAGGAGGGGTGGTTGTGAGGGACCGTGGGGGTGGCGGCGGTGGGCGAGTAAGAGGGTTGGAGGGTTGGGGTAGAAGTCGTGGAAGTCCAGGATAGGGGTTGGAGGAACGACGAAAGGGGCGCCACGTGCTACGGGAGAGGGTCGTTCATCCCCGGGTCAAGGTTACCCTCCTCGCAGACCTCACCCTCGCCAGCACCGTGCCATTTACTCTCAGCATCGCGGTTGCAGCCACCATCGATCCTTATTTCGCTTTTACTCCCTTACCACCTTTGGCAAACTCTGCACCGCGGATTGTTTCGCCCGGCTCCTTGCTCCGGCAGAAACTTTCTTTCCTTCTGCGTGCCGCTCCTCTTTACGGCCTGGGTCAAGGTTACATCATCCTAGCAGGCTACGAATTCATCCCACGCATCGTCACCGCTTGCTGTATCAGCGTGTTACGAATGATCGTCGCGTGGGAGTTTGACGAAGATAGACGAGGGTAACTTTTACTTTCGTTCACTGAGGAATTGTAGTACAACCGATACGCGAGGGGTGGTTGCTACTTGGACGCGGGATCGCGTGGAGGTGCAATTGGGTGTAGAGTCGAGAATGCAGTGGATAACTCTTGGAAATTAGTGACCATTTAAATCTACATGCGGTTAGATAACCACAAGGGGTTTAGAGTACCGCGATGGCTTCGGCTTCTCGACTTACTGCCGGTTTTTTTACTTTAGTGCAGCAGATGAAGCCAAGTGCCTCTGCAGTCCCGCTTCTGAAACAGTTTAATGTTGCAAACGCGAACTTACAACTGGTGTTTTCTCACGTGCCTAGGCAGCCCTTGCTTCCGTTTCGTCGTGGAATGGAATCGATACGAGAGAACCCTGTCTATTATTGGTCAGACGGTACATACGTATATATCTGCTGAATATATTGGAATATGTATATATTAGAATAGAGTTGAGAAATGTTTGCGGTGCGGGAGGAGTCTCTCGTAGTCGGGGCCTAAGCCATTCCCGTCGACGACCTGTCTCGTTAGGCGGCGGGGATTATTAAATTCGCGTGCGCCCAGGTCCGGCTGACTTTTATCAACAAATGCATATGACGTGCATGAATGCACTTTGCGATTCATTAATCTGATGGAAGACCACTCGTGATCCTGAATGTACTCCCACTGGCCCTGGGCGTTTACCCCGGGCTCGCCTCGGCTCCGCAACTCTTTTTATCGATCCTTGTGCACAGACCGATACTTCCGCGCCTTTCATCGGCCAATCAGGGCTACGCCTCCGACGTCGAAATAAAAATCGTCGACACGCTCGTTAAGACGCGGATTTCTCGCCCCAGGAACTCGATGGGATCAACCTCGATGATGCTTCGTTGATGGTCATAGTGCCACGTGTTTTCGATGATCTTCGTCACTGAATGGACCTGGGTCAGGGTGACAGAACGGGAATTTAATTGATAGCGTCTACTATATGTTGAGTTATTTTTAATGATCCTTCTTTGAGTATTTCGCATAAATATTCTGCAATTTTTGTAAACCCTCTGTAATTGTTTTAAGGGGATGTTCCGGTATAGACTATAGAGTCCATAAAAATAGGGGATCTTTAGAGATTTAATTAAAGCAAAACTACTGCATATAATTTAATGGGACTTTTTGCATTGTATTAAGGATGTCTTAAATTATAGAAATGTATTTTTCTTTGGAGGAGAGGTTAATGTCGAGGTGTCAATAAATTCGTCCAAAACGGTGGAACTTGTAGCATCTAAACTATTGGTCTAAAATAAAAAAGCAGTGGCAGGTTATTAAAGGATATGAAACTCCCTAGTAGACATACTATTCAAAACGACAAAATAATGGACAAAATATGGACACTTGAAGTTCAAAATCACTTTTTCCATATATTTCTGGTCCTTCAAAAATGACAAATTTTCCATTTTTTTTTTAATTTTACTGGCCTAACCACGAGCCAGAAGTAAAATAAAAAAGTTTCAGTCGAATCGAATAATAACTTTTGGAGATACAGGTCTCACCAATTTTGAGAACACTGTTTCCAGAAAAACGCGTTTAAAGTTTTACGTGAGCGCCGAGTGGCAGGGTTTTACCCACGCGATCGCCGCTACTCAAATGCGTAGAACTTCAGGAATTTTTCGAATTTCACATAATCCTTTTCAACGCGTATTCTTAAAAGATTGAACATTCGAAAAATGAAATTGAAAAAAATCGATTTTCAGACCGGAACTTCCCCTTAAGATTCCCTAAAAAGCGAGACTAATTCACAGTCTCGCTTTTACAACGCATTGCTCAAAAAGCATTCAACCCCCTCACACGTACAAGCACGCATAATAATACTGCCAAAGATCACCCAAAACTGACGCAGTGCTCCTCATTAATTCTCAGCTCCATTTCATGATTTATCAATGAAAGAATGCCCATGAATAATCATGATGTGGTGTCTATGCGAGTCAGGTGACATTCAACGCGGTAGGTCTCCGAGTTACTTCGACATAATATCAATATGGCGTATCATTATACCGTGTAAAATTCTTCAATGAGAAACCATCAAATCGTGCAATTCTTTTTTCCCTAAAATTGGGGATAACTTGGAGTAGAGACTTAATCGAACAAGTTCACTTGACGCTGGTCATTGACCTACACTAGTATCTATCTAAATGAAACGGCACAGAGCAGTTGAGAAGCATAAAATCAGCTAGTCGATGCAAGCATACACGTGCGATTACACGGTGGTTATTCGAGACATCGTCATAACATTTGTACGAGGGACATAAATTGCGCGTCAGGTTGGCAGACCTCCCAGAAGCAACGGAGTAATGCCCGATAAGGCTGCAGCCGGGATGAAATTTCTTGACGGAAACCATAAAGCGACGTTACCCCAAAAATCGCATCTCCGCCACCTCTGTTCCATTTCTGGGCAATAAAAGGGTGGTTCTGGCGGTGGTGCACGCCGTCGTAAAAAAAGAGAGAAATCGAGCTCCCCTCACCTTCATTCCCTCACTTGACGCTACTCTGTGCCGGACTCGGGGAAAATTAAGTCCTAAAAAAAATCGTAAACACGTATGTAGCAAGGGATGTTGCGTAAAAAAATTACCACTGAGGATTCGATGAATTTGCAAAGATTTTTATATTATTACCATTGACAAGAAGTAACACTGTACTAATATACCTAAGAATTTCAACTAATTTAATTCAGCTGAGTAAGAAAAATATTTTACAGAGAGGTTTATTTAGCATTCAGAGGTTCGGCGCATTACGACATTCTCAAAAAATTCCCGTTACGTCACGCACGAGCGGAGCACATATTTCATTGCTGTTTAATAACCACAGCAGCGAGGCCTGGTCGTCGTGGAAAGAATGGCATTGTGGCGCTTTCGTAAATTTGTCTTGTCCCGGTGACGTTAGGGATTCGTCGTCGCGATTCTGTCTTCCTTCCGGTATCGTGTCAATTTGAATGCATTCACCTCGGCATGACGCATAATTCGCGACAACGAAGGCCGGGGGAAGGAAGAAGCCTCCGCGTAGGGTCGCGTCGCCATAAACTCTCGTTCTCTCTTATTTATCACCCTCAGCGTGTACCATTCCTTCGCTCATCCGCTCGGCAAACCTACCATTGTGCACGGCGGAGCGGGAGGAGGAAGAGGGAGCGAAGGGGGCGAGTTAAGAATGCATTTCGCGTTCGTCTGGCCCGCGATTCTGCTCGTGTATACAGCGATTAAACGTAAAGCCAATAGAGAGGCTCGTCAAAAGAGCCCAGGACCATCTTTCCAACGGCACTTTTGTCGAGCATCGAAATGTAGCCTCCGAGTAGTTGGATGAAGTCGTTACGGTCGCTTTAAAGGACTTTCGAGCCACTCTGCGCGCGAGGTGTTCGTCATTGTGGTGATAGCTTTTTCAACTTCCCATTTTTCTTATATAAAACTTTTTTTTTTTAATATTCTTCATTAAATTTGAATCTGTTTGATAATTATTGATCTTCCAACGGTTCATTTTTTTTACTTCTGTGACGTAAATTGAGGATCGACCATATAATTCTGAGTTAATTTAATTTATATTTCCACGCAGATTTTTCTCGCGCGTCAATAACGAACCCCTACTTTTAAACGATTATAATGCTACACACTCGGACTCGCGAGCGTTCTTCTGAAATTTCTATAGACTCTTTCCTTTATCCCCTTCGCGACGTAAGCGCGCATCGATTTGTCCAGAAGCGGCAACAAATTTCGCCCGTAGAGGGTTAGTTCAATATTTAAGGGAGCCCGGCTGAATGTAGCATGAGCACTTCCGAAAAAGAACGAACGGCCCCCGGCTCCATCCCCTCCCGCGGAATATATGCACTTCGCATTTGTCTACCCACGCTTGCTGCCTCCGCGATGTTTATGCGATTCACCGATGCAAAGGTGGAGGCAGAGAAGGAAGAGGAGCGTGCGGGGTTGGAGGGGAGGAGTCGTCTCCCTTCTGAAATAATGTCGAGTATACCAAGCGCAGGAACGTAACCAAGGGAGTGCGCCCGCTTATTGCCTTAAATTGCTAATTGGGCTTAGGACCGACGCTGCCTTTCCACAGCGTCTGCCCTCTCTTTCTTCCCCCCATCACCCTCTGCCCTCTCTGTCCAGCCATCTGACTTACCCCCGAATCTCTCTGCCTTCCATCCCCGCACCCCTCACCGTTCCTCCGTCCTTTTTTATTCCCCGCGCGGATCTCCGACTTCGACTTCCTCGATGCCCATTGTCGGATGTCAGACCCTTCGCCCCCCTTTCTCCCTCTCGCGGGGAAGGAGTCGGAAAGAAAAGTCGAGATATGAAGGAGCACACAGGGACTTGCCAGGGGGGTGCCGGTTACGAGAGAGAGATTAACGCACCCCGCTTCTTTTCTCCCCTGTCGAAACAGCATTTACCCCCATTGTTTTCTCATCTCTGAAAAATTTAACAGGATCGACGCACGATGCCTTTTCAAATCTGCTCGCGGGACTTTGCCCCCTCCCTCTCTGTCCCTGCACGACTGCAACGGCGCCAGGGGTGAGTGAAGTTACAGCATCCGCCGCGATTCCTCGCGTGACTTTCGCGAGACACCGTGCATGGAAATTCGTGAATGGCGGGTCCCGAGGAAACCGCGATCGCGGAGAGGGAGAGTGAATCGCTCTCGAGCCTCTTTCAGCCTCGTATCAAGGGCGCGAGAGAGAGAGAGAGAGAAAGAGAGAGAGAGAGCGTCACGTGTCGGGAGCGACGTGTCGCTAGTCGTTACTCTCTGCTAAGCGACGCTCCAACGTGTTGCGAGCCCGATGGGAGCGGGCCCGGTTGTGACAGGTAAAGAGAGGATTAAAAAGCAAAGAGGGGAATAAAAAAAGGAAAGAGCGTGATCGTGGTTTCGCCCAACCGATTCCTCGACTCACCTGCCGGCCGGATAGCGCGCTCGATGGCTGTGTACACACGGACAGTTTGTTCTTTATCGTATTATCGTGCACCCGTACGCTGCGGCCCGGCGTAGACCTAATCTTGATACCCATTTTCGGGAGAGACTTGTTTCGCGATGCGCTGTAACGGCGGCCAAGGGAATTACCATTAATTGACGGTGGCCGCGCGCGGCTCGCGTCTAACGACACGTCGTAATTGCTCGGTAAGGAAACAGGACCGCAGAAAAGGAACGCGACGATCTCGCGGCGCCCTGTAAAGCGATCCAATTGCGCCCCGCGTGCTCGATAAAGTTAACGACCAACCGGGGCCCACTCGACTCGGTCGCGCTCGGGGCGGATCGGTTACGTTCCAGCGGGAAGCGCGAACCGCGCCCCGGTAATACCCGCGGAAAAAGGCGTATCGATTGTAAACAGCGACGTGAAAAAGTTTCGAGCACGATCGCCCGGCAATCATAGGTGTCTGCCGGCCACGTGGCAGCTGCTTCAACAGCTGTTGCCACCCCGATGCATCAGAAGGTGCGCCGGAGTCTCTTTTTTCCTTCCTCCTCGTCCTCCTTCTTGCTGCTGATTTTTAATGTCGCGATATCACGCGCGGAACGCGGCGCTGCTCGCGTGTGCACGCTCAGCCGCCCATCCGCAAAAAGGAACTCGCTGCCGGCACCAAGCGGGGCCCTCTCGGACGCGAAATTATCTCCTGTTCATCTCCATTCACAGTTCTTGCGCCGATTGACAGCCACAAAAGCACTCGCGCGACCCGAGAAACCCGCTCTAACGAGAACCGCCCCGCTGAAATTGTTAATTCTCGTCTACGAGACACCGGCTTTAGTTAATCGCCGTTGTTCGCCGCGCAAGACGCTGCGCCGCGTCTTTCACCGGCGAGACGGCCTTTCAGGGCGCGCGGTGCTCGTGTACAGGGCGTTTCAAAAATTCCCGCGAAGGTTTTTTGTGGAGAAAAGGTCGAATCTGTGTAAATAACTCAAGTGGCAACTGGGGTAAGTGTAGGTATTACTGCGGATGCCCCGATTATTGCGGATATTCTAAAACAGATCATATTTAATGTTAGAAAGTACATAATCTCTTGAAAATTTTTGATAAAATTATTTCAAACTCTATTACAGATAATTATTAATGAATATGTACAGCAAAGTTATTATTAATTCTTTTATTGTAGTTTGAAATTCGTCAAGGCGAGACTTCGGTCGATTCTCGATATGGCGGTCATGAACAGCTACTTGAAAAACATTTATATTTTTGTTAGTAACAGTAATACATGTAATGTAGCGTTTTTGCTCGATAGAAGAAGAGTTATTTCTTCAGAAAAACAGTAAATCAGTTGTCTACATTATAGTTTTAATTTTTATTTCTCACCGTAGTATTAGGTGCAGTACTTTACACCATGTGCATGTATTACTGCGGACCAAATAATTTTTCTATCTACAAATGATATTTGTACTAAGGTTATGTTTTTTCTGTCATCAGACCGCAGTAGTAGATGCGCAGTAACTGGTATTTCGTTAGTAACTGGCACGCAGTAATGCATGCATGTCCGCAGTAACTCTTGCAATGACATTAATCGACAAATCTCTGTGTTTTTAATTAACTGTGCTTATTATCCCGCCCTTATATTTTTTTATGGAATTATTAAGGGTCCCACCTTTCTTTTAAAAAAGAAGTAGGAATTTTCATTCATTTGAACGCCGTATCGAGGGTTCTAAAGTTAACCTACCTTAAAAGTCCGCAGTAATACCCACACTTACCCTAGATATAACTGAGTGTGGTATTATATGCCACAAATATATTTTGCAAACAATAGAATGTAATCTGTATCTCGTATTGTGCCCCCCCTTTGCGCTTCGAGGCTAGAAATATAATTCCTCACTACTGTGATTAAATACAGAATTATGGAATAAAAGATAATACACTAAATCGAATTAAAAATCAGAATCAACGCAACGCGATTTGAAATATTTCTATAAACTGGGTTTGTGATCCGCCCTGTACACGCGCGTGGCTCACGAAGAATTTGATATAATAGGGCGATCAGTTGCAGGGCGGGCTCATCTTGAGACTGCAGAAGCCACTATGTAAGCCCGTTTTTACGTGCAAGCAGAATTGTTCGCGCAACGCGTGTTTTTCTGTCCACGTTCCTCCCCTTTCTTCACCAGGGAGCCGTACGCATGGTCGAGCCAACGGAGTCTGGGATATTGATCAATTAGGAAAAAAATTCGTATGGAACGTCCCCGTCAACTTGCGAAATCAATTTAAAAAAAAAGAGGTACAGGGACAGAGTAAACGTACGTGAATAGGGGTGTATACGGGTGTTGCTCGTTTTCACCGAACTCACAGAAACGGGACTGTGAAACGTGCTTTCCCATTTCTCTACCGTTCCACTTCCACGAACATTTTTTCGGCTTTTCCGAACCCAGCCATCGCGCGAAATGTAACGTATCGACAGATGCTACTATGTCGACGCGAACTTTTCGACATCACCGCGTCATCGAATCTCTGACGAAGCTCTATGCGATGCTATCGAAACGTGTCTCTGGGAAGAAGTCACATTTCCAAACGCCACGAGTATTATAAGTCCTATAATGGACTGGGTAATTTTCTATCGTTGTAAGAATCTGAAAAAATAATACTTAGCTTATCGTTATACGCGAAAACACGTTGTACACGTGCTTGAATCCTCATTTTCATAATCGATAGTCAAATCCAATGCCATTCGTAAGTTGGAAAGGAAGCTTCTCTGTATACATATGCATATGACTGCGTGACCTTCTTTCGTCCCAAAGGCAAGTGGAATAACACTCCAACAGTTTTTGATCTCACATTTCTGGGACAGTCTGTATGGTATGGAATTATTTTCCCTGGCGCCACCGATACTCATTATTCCACCGTGAGTTCTGCCGTTCTCAGTGGCACGCTCACGTCGATTCACTCCCTCGCGATTTTACTTTCAAATTCGCGATTACGCTTGGCTTTGAAGCTTCGATAACGATGAATTATCGGTAGGGAGCGACGGCGGGACGTCTCCACCGCGTTTCTGCGCCTCCGTTTCTTGCTGGGACGCTTGTCTTAAAATCACCATCATTATGTTCTCAAATTCTGGCTCTCACGGACGTACTCCAAGTGCGCGGAAAGATTGCCGAGGTAGGGATGAAATGGGAGGGTTCCTTGAGTGACTGAGGGGTTTAAATCGACTGTAAAAAAACCCGCGGTGTAGGTACTCTGTCTGAGCGATTTACCGATTTATGAAAACAAACATTCTTTCGGACACTTTGATCATTGACTCGTTTGTGATATGATGGAAGCTACAGTGAGTGAGAGAATTGTTGGTATTTTGGAAATGTTTTGAAATTAAGGGAATCTCTTGATAAATGTGGGACGCTCATTCTCTAAAGAATACATATTGTATTTGAAGAAGAAAAGGGAATAATTTTCATATAATAGCACGATATAGCAATACGTTTTATATTAAATTATTGACACAGAATTTATATTATACACTGTGGATAAATAAAGTTAGAGATCCTAGATAAATTCTTTATGGTATGAGGAACTTGAGCAGAATATTTTTCTGGAAAAACCGTTTCCAATGAAACAGTAGAATAGGTAGAAGTGTTCCGAAGGCATTTATTCAATGCCCGCGTCGCCAGACAGAAACCATACGTGGATACAGTTGGGAGAAAAAAGCGATTAGAATTTGCAAAAAAAGAAGAAAATACTCATCGAAGCCTCTGGGCTTTTGTCGCAACCCTACATTTTGCGAAGGTACCTATTCAATATATATTTAAAATTATATTGACAAACTCAAATAAACAGTCCAACCTCAACGATCTGAGCGCGCCAATAGTTTTCTAATCGATCACATAGATTTCCTACATCTCGTGTATCCCCGACGAAGGGAGAATCAGTTACCATCGATTTTCCATCGATCGAAAATATTCGACAAACATCCAAGCGGAGATATCTCCAAATCCGCATTGTTTAGTCTACCATCGAGATTAGACCGAAAGCCATAGACAAAGCTTCTAAAAATACACGTGTCTATTACGATCACGGAGATAATAGTCGCGAAAGAAGGAAGCGAATTCTGCGGAATCCTCCGGCACGTTACGAATTCGTGGGCACTGTAATCTCTCTCGCCTTAGCCCGTCGCTCGTGAATCTCCGCCTGTCCTCGTGCAACTTCGATTTCCGCGCTGATCGAGCGTGGCGCTCGGGTCGACCGGCTCGTCTCGCGTTTTCCAGTACGCGGCGGGACGTGAGCCAGCGGTGTTGTGCGAGTTGTGTGATTTGTTTCGGTACAGCTGTCGTTGGGGGGAAAAAACAACGGCAACGTTACTCGGCAATACATTTCGTGCTTCTTACGTATCGCTCGGTTGCGCGGCGTGGTCCCGCGCCCACGGTATTCCCCGGTCCTATTGCGCGGCGCGTCGTAAGTCCCATTCCGGGGGACTGGTCGCGAGAGTGGTTGCAGAACACGCGAGCGCCTAACATCCTAGCCCGTGGATCACGGTGACACGTGGTACCGCTAAAATCACGTTCATGCACGGGGTGAGTTGGGCGAACTTAATTAATTGCTCGCGCTTTGTACGTATCCCGTGGACGTGTCGCGGCAGTCACGCGGCACGTCACGATCGAAAAGAATCCCCGTGCGTTCCACGTCCACGCGCGTGTCCACTGGCGGGACGCGAGCGAAACGCAGACTGTTTCTTCTATTCTCTTCTGCGTCATAGAGCGCGGAGCTTATGCCACGGCGCCGATAAGTAATAATATTGTGCGTTTGGCTGGAGGTCGTGGACGGCGGGGAACGGGTGTGGAATCGTTTCGATCTCGTGGATACCGTGGATCGATCGCTGCTGGTGTCTACTTGAAACAAACGTAGCACTCTATCGTTTGCGCAGTTGGTGATCCCCCGTAACGGTAACGCGATACGAAAAGCCACGCGGTTTCGGCCGGGCGAAGTATTGCTCGCGTGACCGGCGTGTTCTCCATCGACGTCCCTGCGGGAACCCGCGCTCAATTCCACCGATATACCGAGCACCACGAACGGCAAGAACTATTTCCACGGCTCCGGTTGCATCTCGACGAGTCGCACGTTTTTTCTTGTGTCGACGGAGAGAGATAGTCGTCTTCTCTAAACTTGCTCTCGAACGTTCGCCAACTCTCTCGCTTGATTCTCCTCGGGGGACATCTTCACCTTGTCTCTATGTGCGTGTTGTGTGTTTTTATGTGAACCGTGTATACCGCGGACTTTGTGTATCGGGTTTTGTATCAGAGGTGACCAAAGTAAGGTTAAATATCGGGAACAGGAAAACACAGGGGCCTGGGAGGGGCAGGCAGGCGGGAGGAAAAACCAGATCCTGGAAAACAACAGAGAAAAATCAGTGCGGTTAATTTTTCGGTATGCCGTTGCCAACGGGTGCCGTTGTTGCGACGCTAACAAACGGGGACAATGCTATTGGCTGACTACCAATAAGTCAACGATGAACCTCGCCGTATCTGCAAATTCACAGCGCCGCCCGTTCGTGTAAGTGTTCACCAACTTGTTTACATCCGTTTTTCGTAACACTTTATACGCGGCTGCGGATATACATACATACGTCGGTCGTAGCGCGTCTCGTAATACGTTGGTATCGAAACATCGGTCTTTCCAATCATTTTTTACTTAAACTATTTCCACTTTAATCGGTTGAATTAAACCACAGCACATTCGTAAAATCACTTATCTTGGGTTCACTGAACGTCGCCGAATTCGAAATTCTCTACTTCGACCACGAGGTTTCGGAATTTGAATTTCTGGCTTCGAAATCTTTTGATCTGACAGAGGAACATGATAATTTCAAAATTGAAATTTTAAAGCGTCTGATAGATATCACAGAGATTATTCCAAATTTCAATAATCACAATTTAAGATTCCCTCTTTCTACAGCGATGATCCACAATTCGATAAGAATTCAGCGACTTATTCGACTAACGTTGAGATTCACGAAACGCGTGCAACGATTACGTTGCAATCACGGTGCAATTATCAAGCAGAAAACGAGTTGAAGCGTGCCTTGTTGCACGTCTCGACGCGAGTGCCCACTTTCACCGAATATTCTTGAGATCCCGCGAAATTTCACCGAACCCGGCGCGCTCCTTTGCATTGCGCAATTTTTCCCCCCTCGAGTTGCATAATTTCGAGCGGTTCTCGATCCCGAGCGAACCGGAAGTCGTGCAGTGATACCTGCGCCCTTAGCGACGGTTTAACGGACGATGTGGCGGCGCGAAATGAAATTGTGACGCTAGCAGCTCGCGTTGTTCGACGCTATCTTCAGTCCCCTCGCGTTCTAAACCGTCTGTAAGATATCGCAGCCCGTACCCGCGGATTTAGGTCACTTTTGCGAGTTTCGTAACCGTTTCGAGCCGGACAACTGGGTACCGCGGCCTCTGTAACCAAGTATTATAATGCGGGTCCAATTCCTGCGCGCGCACCACGCTTCTTGCGCTCCGAAACGTAATGGGAAAAAGGCGCGGCGTTAAGGGGCGAGAAGACGCTACGCTTTCGTCGTAATTGGCGTTCCTCTTTGATATTCCAGAGGAACGCACGGTGCCTGGTTTTTACCATTTTTTTTTTAAGATTCGAGTTCAAACTTCTGTTCCCACTAGGTGCTCCTTTAGAAATCGTTGCTGAAATATGTTTCACCGTTGCGATATTAATTGTCTTCGCATGGCTTGCGGACATGCCTTCACGAACAGCGGGCACGGGAAGTTGGTAAAATTTGTTGAAAGGGAACCGGTTTCTGCGAAACTGTTACGCTAGAAATGAATTCTTTTAATGTTGTAACGAACGTGAAATGATTGGCAAATGCTTTCAGCTTTGTACGAAACTTTGAGAAGCGTGCTGGTTCTTGCTGGAGGATTGGGGAGTAATAACTGAGTCGTGAGTCACTTGAAATCGGCCGGCTATCTTAAGAATATATATTTTTCTTTCTCCTGCGAAAAGGGTGCAACTGTTTAATGCGTCAGTATGAAAATCGGTTGACGCATTTCGTACAGCTCTTCTAGTATCGACAGTTGATTATAAGGGACACTTGTTGCTGTCGAAGGGCGCGATTGTAATGGTGGCTTCCGGGTGCGAGTCTCGAGCTATGCGCCGCATATTTCTAGCAGCTATTTGTTAATGTCAATGTGAAATTCCTTCTCGCGTTCTTCGAGGTTGTACTGTGTGATTCACCGCTCGACTTGAGCCTATCATCTTGTATTTAGTATCCGATGAACATAAGATTTATAATAGACATGTCATGAATGGGTATTCCACAAAACAGCGTGGACAAATTGTGAAGATGCTTTCTTCGTTGTAAAGCGAGTACGTGCGCTGGAAATTGCAGAAACTTGCAAATAGATCAAAGGTGAAAAATTTAACCAGTTAACTGTGTGTACCATTATTACCATTTTTTAGTAGTACCGTTTAACGGAGCACCCCTTACACTGTTTTTATTTAAATTAATCAAACACTGAACCTCACATATGTTCGTACTAACCATGTATGGTGTACAAGACTATAATATTCTTAAAATTGTATGACTACAAACCGTAGATCAGTGGTAGAAAACTGAATTCTAATCCTAGACATTATTGCCTTTATTCGCTGCACGGGACTAAATTACCGTAAACTGGGGGAACATTGGCAGCACGGGGTAACATTGCCATACACCGGGGTCACATTGGCAGCTATACGCATAAACATATAAATTCGTATTCGAGATCGAGATTTCAGTGTAGATAACTTTGTTACGTATTAATAACTTATCTTACTGACTTCAGATTAGTAAAACTTAACCTGTTAATACTATTTATCTGATGTGCCAATGTTACCCCGTACCGGCTAGTTTTTAACATGTATTAAAGAAGAAAAAGGATAAAAATTGTATGCATTTTGACACTTGTAGTACAATCACAAAAGATGCAATATTATGATAGGATACTTAAATGCTAATTTTTACATTATATAACAAAATGTTTTAAAAACTTGCCAATGTTTCCCAGTTAACGGTACACCGTGTAATTGTGCTTGAATTATCTAAGAACGAGTTGTTCCGGTAATGTGTCCGCTATGTACATTCTCAGGCTACATAGAGCCGTGCGCGTAATCGACTATGGAACGATTAGGTGAGACGAGGGAAACCTGTCGCCAAGTTAGAGCAACGCAAGGCCCCGACCCATTCGACTGCGTATAAAGGAACTCGAGAACTGTCCTTCGCGTTCGTCATTCTCGCTTTCAAGTGATTCAGCATAATCTCGGGAGAAATCGGTGCAATCGTGCCTGTTTGTGCGTCATTCTGCGAACTAGGTAAACGGTTCGCGCGCCAGCTTCGACCTGGCGAAACCGGTGATAATATCTTTTGCCACATTGTTGCATAATCTACGCTTTGACCTTTCTCTTTTCTCCACTTTCTCTCTATCCCTTTCTTTCGTAACGTATTCAGTTTTATTTTCACTGCATCCTCGATCTGTATTCGTCGCTTTAGGAAAACGGAGTCGAATCCCGTGCAGTATTTAAGCCTTGACAAACCCTTCTGCCCTGATTCTATGGTATGTAGTTGAGAACTATGTCAACTATCTACTCAGTTATAAGTTCTAATGCTCCAAACTGTTTTCTATGAAAATTACTATACTGAATTCCACTTAAGAGTAGACTCATTCCGCGCAACGATAACTCTCAGGAGGCTCTTGATTGGTAGGAAATCGGTAGAGAAAGCGCTATGACCAATCGCGTGCGCAGGCAGTAGTGAGAGCTGCGCAGATCGGTTGCAAATCGGTGGAGGCGTAGGTCTACTCTTATATGGAATGGTATATAGTCACAAATTCGTAATTTTGTTCTACTGGAAAACGTACCTACCCCTACGATTTATGCTCGGTACTGTTCCCCGCATTCTTCTCTGCGTAACACGTTTACGAGTGGCATCTGTGTACGTTTCTGTTAGGACCTTGCCCCTCAAATACAGATATTCACTTTTTTTATATAGGATATCATCGAATGATAGAACATTAAGCCGGGAATCCACCGGGAAGCTGAGCAATGCTATGCCATGCTACGTTTTAAAAAAATTAGCTTCAATACATTCTTATGGAACCGTTTCCACCAAAAGCTACGTTAAATATAGCATCACCTAGCATAGCTTAGCTTCCCGGTGGATTCCCAGCTTTAGATTTATCTTTGCACAAGGACTCATTTCGCCCAATGTTATGCCATACTTACCACTGCATTTTGCCAATTCTTGAAGACGTATTTTTTTGAAAACGAAGCCTTGCACGACGAAAATATTCTATTCCACAGTTTCAATTTCTTCCAACTCTTCTCGTGTATTCCAGAATACATACAAAACAGATAAATCCATAGTAGATCTGTCAAGATTCTCAACAACTACCAACTTAGCTAGCCCCCCCCAGTCAATTTCTACAGAATCGGTTCGCCGAGCGCAACACGTTAAAAAACCACGCGCACAGAATCTCGCAGCTTGTCAGCTCGCTCGCTTTCCCTCCGCTTTCCTTCCCTCCCGTCTCCTCGTTCACCGCCATTTACATCTCCGTTACAGCCTCTGCCGCTCGTTCGCTCGGCTTCTTCTCTCATATTCGCCCGTTTGTTTCGCATTTTCGCGCTTGCGTCGAGTTCGCCGCTGCCCTCTCCGTGCAAGGCGCATGTAAGTCGCAGCAGCAACTTGCTAATTCCTCGCGCAGAAATATCTCGAGCTCGTCTGCGACCGTGGATCGTTATTGTGAATTTCGTCGTCCTAGAATAAACTCCTCGAACACGCTGGGATCACGAACAGGGAGGGACGGGAGAAAGAGCAACGGCGGCGTGCATCCTCCTGTCCTTCACGGCTGTCGGGCCTCTTCAATGTCCGTATTAAGGCGGATTCATAAGTATCAGTGCCGTCAGTGGGAGTTTTAAAAAAATATCGTTTCCCTGTTTTCAGTGCACACTTGTCCGTGTCAGTTACTGAACCGTCACGAAATTGATACATACGGATCCGCCTTTAGCCTCTCCTCTTCCGGTTATCAAGTTTGTTTAAGTTTGTTCAAGTTTATTGCGATTACATGTCGAGATACAGCTTCCTGCATCGTTCTACGATCAAACAGCCGCACCGCGTGCCACGGAGTCACAATTTCCACGCGAGATGCGTAAGAACTTTGAATCCGCGCTTCGGTTGAAGCTGCCACTTGTCTGACTTTCAGATCAAGGTTCTTTATTTAGCTTTCCGCCTCGTTGAATATCCGAATTCGAATGAAATTCAAAGTTGACAATATATTATTCTGTTTTATTGTACAGACGTTAACAACATTCATCGTCGTTTCAGTTATGATAAGCCCTGAATGGATAATCTATCAGATCTAAGATTTTCTATCCTAAGTTCAACCCCTGTTCCTGGTAACCCAAATTCTTTTAATACCGTGCAGCTGTCATCGCCTTTCCCATCAGCTCGATATCTCTGCCGTACTAAAATACCTCGCTGTATTACTCTTCCTTGCGTTCTGCGACAGAATCCCAGCATCCCACGCGTGAATGGCGACCTCGGGATCATCGTTTCCTCTCGTTTCGCATTTACCTTCTCCAATCCTTCCTTATCCACACCCACGCGCGCGAAAATAAGATGGAATGGACCATTTTCACAAGAGGATGTGGTCTGTGATAATTTAGCTCGATGATGGAATCGATAGATAGCCCGTATCGCGGCTTGGCTCGCGCCGCTCGGGAAAGGAACGCCGTGCAGCGTCCGAGTTTGTTCCAAGAAAACGAGGAGGCATTGACATACGCGCGCGATGAACGTGGTGGCGTCGGCGGATATGCAAAGAGAGGGAATTATCACCGGCTACCTGGAAAGTGGCAGTGACTCGTTGCGTATGTGGGAAAGCCCCCTAAGGATCGTTATTCCTCTCCCCCTTCTTTTGCATTGCAGAAAAGCGGATCGCCCGGCGTGCTCTGGCTCTCTGGTGGCAGCGCCAACGATAAAAGGGCCAATGTTGCCTCCGTGGTGCGATTACGTCAGTGGTTCGCCGGTCTCTGCATAGCTCCACGGTGAAATTGACGATGATTCGTCGCCGTTCCCGCGCGTTGACTCACTGCACCTTCCTCCCTCTTCTCTACCCTCTATCTCCCTATGCTGTCCCGCCTTTCTCTCTCCTTCGGTCTGCTCTCCGTTCTCGCGCGTCGCTGCTCGTCCTTTTTTTATCGTCTTGTTCTTCCACGAACCGGCCGGAAATCGTTGTCGCTCTCCCGGCCGTGGTTGTCGACGCCGTTAAACGCGCCACGTGTGATATGCTCGCCTCATAAGGCGAAAGGTAGCGAGTCGTAATCGTGCACGATTTTTAATCGATCCCCTCGCGGTCGCAGCGATTTATTGGTACACTTTGGTGGTCGAGATATATATGCGTTGAAAGGTTACTTTTTATGGGGAGGGAGATGCATGATATTGTTCCTCTGGAATTGTCACGGTGGAGATTTAGATCTTTGGGAGGATTGTAGAGTTCGGTGAGCAAAATAGATAGTGATTTTTAATTATAGAAAAGTAGTGGTTACGCTGAATTCTTTATAATTTCGACTGCTTGAATGTGAGAAATACCTTTTCCCTTTGAATGAATGGCTCGAACTCGGTAGATATCGTGGGCCACCGGTGACCCACGTGGCGCGGAACGTGTCGTGTGTTTTGCATTTGAGTCGTCCTGTGTAGCACCTGTACAGCACCTGTAAGCATATACTCCGGCTTAACAGCAGCTATCAAAGCTGAGTCTCGCCCCTTTGCATTTACATTTCTTATGACTCTCAGTTTCTTCTTCTTTTATATATTTTTTTCATATTTTCTATTTATAGGTATTCTTTGGACTGTGCGCACAATGTGAATGTAGTAAAGATGTAGGTACAGCTTAGAAATATTTGTACACATGCGTGTTTATTTTCATTTTCAAAAAATGGCACCGGTGGGAATTTTTTTGAAAATGTCTTTCCAGATTCGAGTAACCAGTAACAGAGTTCTTTAGGGTATTTCTAAAAAGCGAAAGCCTTTGTAATTGATTGAACTACTTGTTCGCTGGTAGCTGTTACCAGTGGTTATGTATTTAGAAACTTTTATACATAGATCTGTGAATAATAAATAATCGGAAAGGGCATTCGCGACGTTTCTCGAATTACGAGTCAATAGCGTCGGCATCCACCGGCGTGACTGTATTTTCTCCCGTGCGTTGTATTTTCCACCGTGAGCGTGAAATTGCTGGCCTCGCGGAAAAATACGCGTCTCGAGAGGACGTCCGCTGGATTGCATTAACAATTTTTCTGCCTTTATCGGAGCGGCGCTTGGAGAACGAAAATAGGTGCACGTGTTGCACGAGATACGCCGCGCGTAAATCCTTGCATCCTGCGTGACCATTATACATATACATATACAGCAATTACAGAGCGTGTAATACGTTAAATTATCTGTATTATTTTCGAAGACGAGTGTTATAAAAAAATACTAAGATAGTATTGACGATTTTTCATGAAAAACGAGACGACTGTAACCGATTTCCAAAATTCAGCATAGGCCACAGTACAAAAGACATCGCAAAATCTTAAAAATCTTGAAAATTTTGAAAATTTTGAAAGTCTTGAGAATCTAGAAAATCTTAAAAATCTTCAAAATCTTCAAAATCCTGGATTTCTTCAAAATCTTGGATTTCTTCAAAATTTTTAAAATCTGAAAAATCTTAAAAATCTGAAAAATCATCAAAATCATAAAAATCTTTAAAATCTTAAATATCTTCAAAATCTTAAATACAGTTCTGTCTCTCTATAGTCGCGTGTGTCGGGACCGGGCGCACGCAATTTGAGAGACGAGTAGTCTATTCGGTTTCCTTTGATTTCACGCGGTCAGAGTGTAAGGTGTGTCACTATTGAGAATGGTTATGAACCTTTCTTCGGCTTTCTCTTTGACATCCGATACCCGATGCCGCGGCGTGGCGACTACAAACGAAGTAGTGGGGATAGCTTCGCGCTTATAGAGAATCCGAAAACGCGTGCCATTTGAGAGACAGCACTGTATCTTCAAAATCATCAAAATCTTCAAAATCTTTAAAATCTGAAATATCTTTAAAATCTTCAAAATCTTCAAAACCCTAAATATCTTCAAAATCTCATAATTCACAATCACTGCATTATTCTATCCACCTCAAAAAGATTCGCAGTTAGGACCACCCCGCTTTTCATTACACGGAAATTGCCTTCATTCCCCCGCTCGCCAAATAACATTCCCACGGACTTGTGACTGGGAGAGGAAACGATATTCCAGGATGAGGCTCCATCGATTCGTCCTGAGTTTTCTCGACAGGCCTTCAGAAGTTCGGAACGTAACGAGGTTAAGCCTTGCCGGCGATGCGTGTGACGCGTGTACTCGAATCCAGGCTCGGCAACGACAACTCGATGTTATTATCGGGCTGAAATAAACGCCACCCTTTGTTTGTCAGTCAGCAGTGGTCGTGCGCGAAACTGAATGTAAAGTTAAAAATAAAACGACCGTTTAGCGGTCCGCGTATCGAGGCCAGCCGCCATAATGCTGGCGGGCTCCTCCGCGTGCCGGAATGGGGATTCCGGCATTAACCGGGACGAAGTCAATTGAAATTCTGCTGCATAATACCCCGGACGGTCCTTTTTTCTTCAATTCCTGGCCCGTTTCGCTCTCGCGTGGTTTTCTGTGCCAGTCGTGCCACACGCGCGGATTCCTGCACATTCCGCAGCGCTCCTCCGCGCCCCGACCTTGGCAGTCTTCATGGCGAAGAGCGAAAAATCTGGCGAATTTTTGGAAGCACGGAATTTAAATTTCTTATTCTTAAAAATGTGATAATTTAACTGAACTTTGTGGTGAGAGTATTGCCATCGATTGACGTGTGCGGAATGCATACATTACGGTAATTGTGCTATAAGTGGATTTAAGGTGGCAGTTGAGGCTTTGCGCAAAATATGCTGACTAAGTAGACGAGTACGGTTCGTTATAGTAAGAGCATCGTAGCATCTGTTGCAATGATCTAGCTTTTACGCAAGGACGATCTACCATTTCATTAGTAAACTATTTATTGAGCTTAAACAATAGATGGTGAACGTAGACACTACATTGGGGCACAAGTGAAGTTTAGTATAGTTGTTTCTAAAAGGCTGGCTTGAAATTCTAAGTTGCATTGACCTTCTATAGATTTTGATAGTAGAGGAGAAAGAAAACTATTATTTGGAATCTAACTGCTTCGCCGTACAATGGGTGATGAAATTATTATAGCCATCTGTATAGATTGACGGTTTCACATTAAAGCATTTAATTTTTCATTGAAAGCCTAATTACATTTTTATGAGGCATTGATGTTTGTAAATTGCAAATATACACTTGGCAAACCCTGTGGACACGATTATCCGTCACATATTTTAAAAACGTATTCGTAATGCATCTCTAATAATTTAATCACCCACTGTGTGCAGTTTTTGAGTTATAACGTGTGACACTTATAAAAAAATTTACATCGTTTGGTGCACGATTGATGCAAATCCGATAACAAATGAGCGATTTATTGCAAATGAAGAAATTGAAAAATTTGTCAAAAATAGAACTAAATAAAAACTTATCAACTCAATAACTACTCAGGCACCTACTACTTATTGTATGAGAAAATATATTTTTCTATTAGTATTCTCATTGCAACGTTAACCCAAAGCAATAATTTTACAAAGATGGAGTTGCACCCCTCTCGCTGCAAGTTCCTCTAATTTCTCGTTTCCTCCGCGATCGAGTGTCTGGCCGCGTTTAATGACATTAGCGATTTAAAGGAAGAAGCGACGGATGGGTGTTTCTAAAGTCGGCACACTGTTCGCTCAATCGGTTTAATCGAGTCAGGTCGCTGTTGGGTCATATTCATACAGAAAATATTCCTACGTCAGCAGCACCGCTGTCGTTGGTCGCCGTTCCCTTCGGCTGATCTTCGAGGAGGATATAGATTTCTCGATACGTAGCCGCTGGATACCGTTGCGTGAGTCACTCGTATTGTAGTCAAATTTATTCATTCATTACATATCATGTGTCTCAGGCGACACAGCCGGGGAACCCGCGTCCTGCGTCAGTCGCGACCGATACAATCGTGCGAGCAATAGACGATAACCAGCGCGCACATGTTCCATTCTCGGAATGCTCGAAACGTCGCGTCGCGAGGCGCAAAACCCGCCCTTCTTCTCGCGGTCCGCGCGTGTAATCATCGGAACGGGGGCGAGCTCTTGATTGAGAAAATTAGCAGCTTAATTTCCCAGTTCCGCAATTACACGACGAATCCGTATAATCGCTGGACATTAAGCGGCGTCCCAGTGCTCGGTGCCCGGCGTGCACCGAGCGTCGTGCCGTTAGCTTCATCGACGCTTAATTGAAGGACACACGCGTGTTACCTAAGAGTCTGGACAGTGTTAACTCGTGTCGCAACGAAGAAAGAAACGGGCACAGTTCTATTGGCAGAGCCAAGACCTCTGTCTCCTGTCATGTATCCTGTCGCCAATTTCGAAACGCCCTGTAGAAACCGCAAGCTCGCACGCGACTCACACCGCATTATTTATCGGTTGCGCGACTCTTGCCGCTCCAGCTACCTAAGAACCACGCTTTGTTCGTGACGGAGCGAAACTGTCGCGGCACCAAGCACAGCTACGCGAATGGATCCTAGGCGTACGTTGGCTCCGTACTCAGCGGCTGCTCAATGAACGTAGAAGCACGCCGTGCGACTCGCGGACCGTTAATAACTCCGGCGGAGCTGAGTCACAATTTCCAATCCGCCCACCGGTGCGCCGTTGCACTTGGGATCACGGTCGGTGACATCGCGAGACTCTCTCTTTTCTCTCTCCTTTTTTCTTCTTTTTGTTTTACTTTTTCCTCACTGGCGAATTTCTCCCCGGTCCCATCCGCTCGCCGGACGTTGGCAGCTGGCTCGGTGGACTTTCGCGGTTCCACGCGGCTTGTTGACTGTTTTTCTCCCGATGAATCATTCGGAATGCACGTGACGAACGTGCAGTGGGATGCAGACGGAACGAGGAAAGTCGAGGCGAGTATAGATGCTTCGCGGCGGGCGCTCGTCGTTGGCACGATTACCGTTTCCGGCTAGATACCTCGGTCAGTGTTTTATTGGTTAGCTTTCCCATCGGTAACACTTTCGGTGCTATGGGCGCATATACGCGTTCGTTCAGTGCGTAAAACGCTCATAGGCGTTCAGCGACTGTGGTTAAGAGATACGTTTGGAGGAATCCCGCACGTGGTATGCGCCGAGAGTTGGAATTGCCAGTGTTCGGAGGTTGAAGGTGGGAAACCACTGTGACGGTCGAAAATAAAGGCTATTTTCAAGATATTCTTTTATAATGAAATGTAACTTTCTACGAAAAATCTTTATTACCAACTGAAAATACATATATTTAATTAATATTTTCTGCTCCCAGATTGAAAAAAATTTCGGTAGTATGGCCACTGCATACGATAACGTTTAGGTTCGGCAAAAAAATTACAAAACGGGCGCTCGTGTATAAACATTCCAACATTTGCTCCGAATTGAAAAATTCGAACGGTTGCTTAAAGTATATTACAATAGCTTCAGTTGCACATACAGATTAAAAAAAATATTACTTTTTGAAGAAATAGCGGCCTTAAATATGGAACCAAAAGTATAAAAAATCAACATGTTTTTTCAATGTTACGATTAAATGAATTCAATAAAAAAACTGGTACGCTCAGCTGAAGATAATTGTATTACGAATATTCCCTGAAAATTTCAAGTGAATTCAATAAAAATTGACTGAGTTATTAATGCGCCCATTTTGAAAAATGCCATTTCGAGATACACACGTTTAAAGTTTCGACAGAAATTATTTTCCGGAGCTCAAAGATCGCAGCTGTGTACGGTCTTGTCGTGGCCAGTGAGTCTCTCCCTAGTTTTAAACAATATATAAGCTCATAATCCCTTTTATTAGATACATTTTGATTTTTGGACATAAACTTTTTGGGCAACCTATACAAAACCTCCCGTAGCTCCCACAATTTTTGGAGATCCACTTTGAAACTGTGCAGGTATAATCTTGAGACCCCAAACATTAAGAAAATGCAACAAAAAAAATCGAAAAAAAAAATTTCACAGTGACTTCCCCCCTTAAGGAGCGCAACGTCTCTCCACCTACTCGACTGGCGTCGAGCGATCGCGAGTGCACAGTAGCCGCGCGTCGCGCTCGCCCGCCCCACGGTTCTGCAGGCGCCAGCACGGTGCAGCTTTCTCGGCCAAGCTAGCCCACAATTGCACGCGCTGGCGTCGCAGCCTGCAATTTGCAGCCGGCCCGCCACGCACTGTGAACGTCACTGGCGCATCTCGCTGCGTCTCTCCGCGGTAGGTAATCGCCGCCACCAGGGATCGACGCGTCTCCTTGCCACTCAGGGACGCGACGAGCTGATCCGCGTCGCGCGGGGCAGTGCAGCTGGTGAAATTGCAACTGGTGGATTCCTTAACATTCTCGGTGGAACAAGGCAAATTCGGCTTTAAGTTTTTAAAAAGCTTTCAAAGTGAACACTCGGGTACAGTTGAGCAATATCTACTTTCGACGCTCATCTGGAAAATATGGACGTGGAAACGCGTCAAAGCGGTGGAATCAAAATCCTTCGACAACAATAATGTTTGTTTATACTTCTGCGATGTGTGCAAGTCTTCACCTTCAAGATAGTCTTCAGAGTTAGAAGCATGGAATGTATCTTTCGTGACTCGGCGGTAGTCTTATCGAAATTCAGAAGTGTTGACCTATATTGGACTCCGTGCGTAGACAGCAAGTAGCTTAGGTAGTGCGTGGCTAAAGAACATCTTGCCTGTGCTGTTATAGTACACTTTTTAGTTAACACTTTATTGCCTCACACACTTTTTTTACACACCACTTTTTGGAAATTGAAGTAATCCACTTAGTCATCAGATTCTAGTGTAACTAGATTTCCCTGGCGCAGACAAAATCGATGCGAAAGGTGCCAAAGGTCGACAAAGGAACAGAAAAATTTGACGCGTGTACAGCGTTGGCGGCACATCGATACGCACAATTACACACGGCGGAACACGCTAACGAACTAACTCCTAATGACAATAGTTGGATTTAAAACATCGGTGTGCTGGTATTCGCGGCAAATAAAGGGTGTCTGTACAATTAAAAACTGCAGCCGGGGGGAAAAGCTCCCGCTACGTTACTGGGTAGAAAAGTTTTATCGACGCACAATGCGCTCGTTGCGTGCTACATCCGCGCGAACATCCTACGCAACCGATGCTCGAGTTCGTTCCAAGCAACATTATTGCGAACCACGGTGATAGTGAGCTATGCCTAGCATTACTGCCTTCGCGATATTAATAATGCCTAAGCCGGTTCACTGAAACATACATATGTATGTACATAGCTGCAAAGTGGCGCGAGACATCGTGGCCTAGCGATGCTACCAAGAAGAATCGGAAATAAATTTCTTACGAGAAGTGAGTTCTGTGAATTTAGCTAGTATCGATCAACTGCTACTATCGAGCTAACAATCATTGCAATTCATTCCCTCGAATTTTACTATATTGTCTAGATTTACCGATATTTCGTAGCGGTCGTTATGCTTCGTCGGTTATCATTGCTACCGCTGGTTATCATTTTCCTTATCGAGTGTCGCGGAAAAATGGTGAAAACCCGGCAAGGTTTGCCATTAATCGTGAAGCGTGTAACATGGAGTACAAAGATGGCAGCGTTCACACTCGCCGCGTGTGTCAATATTAACCATCCGCACAGGCGTCTTATCTTTCTGGTCGAGAATGAAATGCATATCGTTCCCTATCGCTTTTCAATATGATGCACGCTATCTGCCTCGTTCACCCCTTGTCCCACTGTTCGGAAACTTTCGAAAGTGTTATAAATCGCCTTCGCGTTATGCTAAAAAGTTTATTCCATATCGGCTTCCAGAGTTGCTACCTACGACTATTAACTCTCCAATGATAGAGCGAAAACGATGCTGGTTGTACAATATGAAAAGTTAGTGAACACAAGTTACCAGCTTTATGGTGACTTTCTTCCATTGTAAAGAAACTTTTGTGTAGTAAATTTCCCAGATAGGGGTGCTATAGAAAGGCTAACCTTTCAATCTCCACTTCTCAGAAAAAAAACTGTTAGTCTTATTATTTCCAGCACATAAGAATGTCTCCATTCTCGAACTGTCATAAAAAGGGCATCAGGAAACATGAAACAATCGTCAATCGCAATGCTCCACGCGTACCTACAGCTCCCTAAGCACTCGAGCAAATACAGAATCCACTGCAAATAGACTTTCAGGCAGCAAAAAGCCCCACGGACACCCTGGCAATTTTTCACGGCGAGTATCTTTTGAAACTCCGATCCAATCTGGATAGAAAAACCCTCGACACGATGCCGGCCGAAATTTTCGTGCAGCGTGCTCCCCCCTTGCTTCCGATTAGCCGCAGCGAAAATCGTCGAAATCGTCATCATCTGGCGCCATTCACCGAGCCAAGCAGCGTATACACGTGCGTGGTATGCACACGCGCGCGTAACAGGAAGGCAGGCACACGTGCCACGCAACCGCGCACAGGTACACATTCACGTTGCACCGAATCGAGACGAACTTCCCTTCTGACTTTCACACATGAATGGGAAAGAGCCGTTGGCTCTCGCGGGGCAGGAAAAAGAGAGAGGAGGCATCGAGCGGACCCCGCGTTGTGTGCACGCGAACCTTCGTTCGGATGCACGCGAGAGAGATAGTGAGAGAGAGAGAGAGAGAGAGAGAGAGGGAGCGGGAGCGCGCGCGAGAGAGCCCTCGTGGTTGGGTTCTCTGTGTGAGCGTACGTGGTGCAACCTTTATTCGGCGCGGCTGCAGTTTTACCTCCTACACGTTTTTGTCGCGAATCGCGCGCATACTGTATATGCAAAGCCACGCTGCTGGCACGTACACGCCACTTTCCCTTTTCAAAATCGATTTTGGCGCCGCGCGCCCCGGCGGCTCAGTCAACGGTGGTCGACGCTCCTACAGCCAGGGCTGTGCACCGTTAATCGAGCGCCACTGATTTTTTCCCCTAATTTTTTTCTCTCCCTTTTTTTCGGGTAACGCGATGCAGCGGTACACGCTGGCTTGAGCACGCGTTAGGATTGTTTGCTCGGCCGGTCTGCGACAGGGTTAATGAGTTACTGCACGGTGGGCGAGGACGTTGTTTTGATTCAAGTGGCACACATTAATCCGTGGGGCGACCGATTAAGTTGGGGTGAGCATTATTTTCGCATTCGCGCGACTCATTGCGACTGCACTGCAGTTTTAGAAAAATAGTCATTTATTTTAGCTGAGGTGAGTCAGTTCGCGATTTATAACACAGAATCGCAAAAATAGCCGAATTTTCAGGGGTCAATTTTGACGTTCTTAGAGTGAATTTGGGTAAAGGAAAAAAATTGTATAATATTTTTAATTTTTGGGTTGGAGATCGTCCCTTATCAGTCGCGTTATTAGCAAACAAGGGGTTTGCTAATAGTGATTTCGTAGTTCTGTGATCGCGGCTCGAGTGAAACTCGCTTAGCAGCGAAATCTAGCGAAACGGGTGGAGAAAGCGAAGAAGCTTGGATACAGAAGCGATACCCCCGACCGCCAGGAACGCGCGGGCGTTTCGCGGCGAGGCACAAATACGAGTAACGGGGGTAAATAATACTGGAAACGAGCGATAACACGAATACTAACCTCCCAGCATATCCGTGGAAAAAAGTATCGCCGCTCGCTAATTACCCTTGCCCGCGCAAATGTGCTCCATTTTTCCGCGGGCAGACGGCTCGGTCAGCGAGTCCCAATTCCCTTCACAATTAACTGCGCCGCATTACGACCCTCGAACATTTCGTCAACTGGCCCTCACTCCACCGACGGAAACGACGCTGGCCGGCACCGAGCTCGTCCGAGTCTATTGGCTCGTTAAACGCAAAAAAAAGGAGAAGAAGAAGAAGACGAAAGAAAAAAAGCGAGGTGGAACAAGGCAGAAGAAAAAGAGAGATCCCGAAAAAAGGTGTCTTAAGCGAGATCAAAAGCTCTTCCACGGGGGTGACCCGTGGTCTGCGGTCGTCGCGCGTCCATCCCTGTCGGTATGTTGCCTCGAGGCTTAGAAAAGCTACCCCCCTCCTCCTCACCCTTCCCTTTTTCTCTCTCTTTCACCACCCCCGCCAGCTCCGCGTCCCCGCGCCGTTCTTCTGCTCTTCTGCCCTTGTCCTGTCTCTCGCTTCCTCTGTTGCACCCCGCCGGCGCACGAAAATATATACCGCCTTTCGTTAAAGGTGAACGGACGAAATCGCGGAGTTACACGTGCGTGCAAGATCCGGGCGAGGGTTGATGCGTCGGCGGGTGTGCAGGGCAAAGGAAGAGGAGAGACAGGGCGGCGGGTGGCGGCAGGCCGGTGGTCAGGAAGGGTGATGAGGGAAAGAGGCGCGCAAAAAGGGTTGAGAGGATGGTGGGCCTAGCTTGCTCGTTCGCCCTCCACCTCCTCTGCCCTCCCTTCCCCACCTCTGGAAACTGGGGGAGAAGTTGTGGAGGAGACGGACCCGCGAGTCAGACGAAACCGGCGATATCAGCGCGTTTCCCTCGCGCACACCCCCGCATACACCACCTCACACCACCGGGTGCCGCCGAAAATCCCCAAAAGCACACGAAACAAAGGCCTGCCCTCCTCCACCCCCCTTCCCGCGCCTCCACCCTTGCCTCCCGCTGGAGCCTCGTTGGCACACGCGTGCACCCCTCCCCCCGAAACCCCCGTGCACGGTAGAACAGAGACACGAATCATCGACTTCTCGGTCTCGAACATGTGTGCTCAGCTTGGCTCAGCTCGGTTCGGCTCTCTCGCTCTCCTGTGACAGGCCGGAGCACGTGCGCTCCGAAGAGTCCGCTTCGGCGAGCCTCGAACCTCGATAGAGCTCGGCTGACACCGCGCTGTTCCACGGTAATTGTTTGGCTCAAGCTTTTTCGGCCAGTGGAATCGGCTACATTGCCGCTCGACACTTTCCTCCTTTCATTCGTCCGCTCCCTTCTTCCTGCGGCGATGCACGGTGCAAGATTTCACACCGATTCGAATTGGTACTTGATCTGTTGTATTTGTTACTTTTATTTTTGGATTTTTATTTCTCTTTTTCTCTCATCGCGAGGGGAAGTTTGGTTAGGTTACTGTTTAATGTACAGTCTGCATAAATACTCCGAATTAGGGGATACTGGGACGAGTTAATTAACCCCTCGATGACGAGGAACGCTCGGCTCAATCGCGGCGTCAGTGTTACCGAACTTGCACTTTCTGCCAGGCCATTAGGCGCGGAGATCTCAAACCCGCGTTCCAGGGAGCTTCGCTCTTCTTGTCGTTTTCTTGTTTCAGGCACACGCTGCGCCACATTACGCGGATGTTTAGCCAGTGATTTGCTAGGCATAAACGCTGAGCGCGATTCACCAGAGCCGTGTATACGATAATTTTGCTCGTTCCTCGGACAGTGATATTCCCCAATTATTTGGGCCAGCGCGCAATGGGGGAAAGAGATTCGCCGCGTCGCGTTATTATTGATAAATCGCGTGTAAACAGCGACGGCTCCGTAGCACCGTTGAACGCCGCGAGAAAACGTGTAATTACCTAATTATGCAGTTGATTATCTCCGTAAAGTACACACAGGATGCGAGTCTGTAATTGGTGCAATGAAAGCTGAATTAGCATTTCATTAAGCGACTGTAGTCTTTCGTGAAAACTGCCCGGAGAATTAACGTTAACGAAACATTACTCGTCGGTTTGGCGGGATGTTTAATTGTTGCTACGTAAAATTCTGTTCGATGGCATCGCGGGAGTGCAGTGTGCGAGTGTGTGTATCATGATTGTCCGTATGTCTTCGGTGAGCTGTAATAATTGGCCGAGTACGAGCTAGGTCGGTCGGGTGCGTTTTCTTCAAGGTTAGTCGAAAGCCCCTGGCGCGCTGAGTGGGTCGGCGAGCTGAAAAATCGATACGTACGAAAGTGAGAGTCTCAGCCGTTTCACCCTCCTTTTCGTTCTTCGCGTTCCTCGTCCTCTTCTTACTTGCCATTTGGTTCATTCATGGTGCCCGCTGTGCAGGGCCGTGGCACGTCGTCAATTAATCCTGATGCTTCTGCTCAAACTTTTACATGCAACGCCACTATCCGCTGATAATTCTCCTTCCTTCCGTCAGATAGTTCGAGCCGTGTACTCGATAGGTTCTTACTTTCGATTTCTCGTGTTTCTGATTAGATCGAAGACACGAACATAATGTGTTTCATTAACCACCACACTTGCACATTTAATTTCGTATAAGTATATTTTCATGGAATTAGTAGAATGGGGCTAGTGCTGTGCGAGGTTGATTGTAAAGTTAATTTAATTAAATTGCCTGAGAATCTGGTTGAAAGTAATTGGGGGAGTAGGGAATACATTTCTAGCCCATTGATTATTCCGCGGGTTTTGGTAATATTTCTAATTGAGCTTTAGGAGGGCAATGATTGTACTCTTCAGATTTTATTGATTGGAAGCTTATTCTGTCATGTATGGTTATAATTCTTATGCTGTTCTCTAGCTGTTTGATTGTGAATCTTATATAGATGTCATAGCAGACCTCTAATTACTCTGCTTGTTACTTACTTTCCTTATATCTACTTCGCACACTCTATTTATTATTTACTGTTATGATTGCTTTGTTGCTTTTAATTTACTATCACTTTTAATTAGTTTTTAGTTTTAGTATCAGTTTTAGTTTAGTTTTCTTTTATCTTTTAATTTTCTAATGTCATGCTTTGACGTATTATACAGAGGTTAGGCATAATAACAGCTATTCCTGGGCCTCGCCTTTTCACCATCCTATGTAATTAAAATTTGCGCAATAAAAGCGGAAAATAAAAAAGAAAATAAAATTGTTATCTAGGGTACAAGTGAGTCATAACGGAGAACTGTGGACAAATGAAAGTCCATGGTGGAGAAAGTGAAACTACGTTTTTCGAAATGGTGGAGAATTGATTTAACAACGTGGTGCTTCAAGCTACTGAGTCTGGTATTTTTTAATGAAACCGAACGGAGAAGAGGAATCGAAGGCACGTTTGGAATTTGAACGGGGAAAATTAGAATTTTGTTTTCGATTCGAGGTGCCCTTCGAGTCGCGTTGTTCTTGCCAGCTGGGGATGGCTAATCTTGACTGGGAGATCTTAAACGATGAAAAAAAGAGAAAATATCAACAAGGGCATCCGCACATCTGGGATATTTCCTCGTTGTGCTCAAACGAAAACAACGCCGAAAGAGTGGATGTATAATGGCTCGCATTGAAATTTCAAATCTAAACGATAGCCATTTACATTCCCGACATCATATAATTATTTCTCAAATTAATCACTTCATCCTCGGAACATGAAAAATATTCTCTTAGTATCTCGTGCCATGCAAGTACACAACGATGCGAAATTTATTCAAAATTCATTCGAAGATTGTCATCTGGAGTACGAGTAGGACTTTTTTTTGCTTCGTTTAACATTATCATGATTTTTAAACTCATCGGAAATTATGGGGTTGACTCTATCACAGTTATATGATTGTAATAATATTCCTCACGACCATTTTTTTGTTCACTGTAATTATTATTAACAGAAACATTACCACTTGTTATAACGCGAAACAATAAAAGTCACAAGAATCTTCATATTTTTCCTTATGCTTAAAGTTTTATGTTTCCAAGTTTCATAATTTTTTATTTTAAATTCCTACGTTGCAAATTAATAAATACACAGAGTAGTAATATCTATTTTTATACGTCTTCAAAACTAATTTAAGTACTCATTCGCAAAGTTATCTCGCCAAAATTGTGTGAAATTTCAGATTCATTCATAAACACGACAAGTTAATTTTATTACGATTCTGATGGGGCTATGAACTTTATTACGCTACAGTATAATTACGAGCAGTTGTGTATATAACCGTCGACCACGTTTGTCGGAGAGACTGCATTTTTCCTCATCGTGTTGGTTTTTCTGTTCGGCAGACGCCTCGTCCCTTTTGACGATCAGTCGCCGGCATCAAGAAATTCCAGAACCATTTCCTGCACATATATACTCCGTCTGTGTCCCATGACCCAAGCTGTATTTTTATCCCAAGAAATTGTTACGGTTTAATTCTGTTTCTACTTTTTCCACACGTGATAGAAATAAATCGTTTCGCTCCCAACGAATGAAACTGAAATATAATATTATTTAGATTCGAACATTTCTAGAATAGAATAACTAGAAGTGTTATGGTATCATTGCTCATCGATCAATTAGCATACTCCCAGTAGTATACACGAAGGGTGACCCCCAAGGGTTCGTTATTTAAAAAATAATATCTTGTGACTATGGTATCTTAAACATCCGTATCGCCAAACGCCTGATACCTCAGCGAACATGTGTCAGTATCAGCCCGATAATGCTCTAATTTGTAATGTTTATTTCTGTTGAACAGTGGTGCCGGATCCAAGATCCTCGTAAGCAATATCCCGAGTCACGCCAGATTGGAGGACCTCGAGTTGGCGTTTTCGATCTGCGGCGTAGTGCAGTCCGTGGAGAAGTTGTCTTCGCGCGATCCTAACACACAAACCGTCCTCGTTATCTATGAGACGCAAGAGCAAACACAGCAGTGAGTAAAACTTCTTTCTCTGTAACAACCCCGGGACTACCATTCGCTCACTGAATCTTCTTTACCTATCTTCCATCAAATAACGGAAGAACGGAAGTGTTCCCTATGGAGACTGTGGTGCTGCTCAGAATAATCGGTGAAAAATATCTTAAAACTGATTCAAAACACGTGAAATACCAAAGCCATGGATAAGACTTCCTATCTTTTATTTACGGATCATTCAAGTTACGTTATGGCGAGTGTAGCTTCCAGAATGTGTATTGGGTAATTAGTTGTTCTCTAATTACTCTGAGCAGCGCGTCTTAACGCGGATACGCTGTGAGATCTCCCACGAAATTGGCTTCTCAGGCCCGCGCTGTGTACCAGCGCGCCATACTTTACGGTGTCTTTTCCCCGTTTATAGGGCTGTCAACCAGTTTAATGGCCACGAGTTTGAGGGTAACGCGCTAAAAGTGGAAATGTCTACGGTGGAGAGCCGACGAAGAGGCCGCAGCCAGCGCAGCGGCGTCGCCTACTCCGGGGTATCGGGATCCGGTCGGCAGACGGACTTCCCGCTTCGTATTCTCGTTCAGTCGGACATGGTGGGCGCCATAATCGGCCGCCAGGGATCCACCATACGCCAGATCACTCAGGTGACGCGCGCGCGGGTGGACGTTCACCGGAAGGACAACGTCGGGTCCAAGGAGAAGGCCATCACCATCTACGGCAACCCAGAGAATTGCACGAACGCCTGCAAGAAGATCTTGGAGGTCATGCAGCAGGAGGCCAACAGCATAAACAAAGGGTGAGGTTTCTTGGTGTTTCCGTAGTTTTGTAGTTTCGGGGCTGGCGACTCCAATGTTGAGGCTTTCGAGTGTATACTCCAAGTCATTTTAGAAGGAACTTATTCGCGCATGTAGAATGAGCTCATTGGCTCCGAGGAAGCGTTTGTTTGGGGTATAGCCAATAGTAACTTGTTTAACCGGTCTAAACTCGTCGGTCGGCAAGTTCCTTCTAAAATGACTTGGGGTATAGGCACACTTATCAGTTCCGTGACGAAGAAGAGATCCTCTACGTTCTTCTTCTTCTTAACACTGGCACACTGGCACTGTGTCGTCACGGAACTGATAAGTGTGTTTAGACCTTTAACTAGCGTAGATGTGTTTTGAGAATTGTCGTAGGTGCTCGTTGCGAGTTTAGCAAAACTTTCTCAGCAGAGGAGTAGAGCCATTTCTCAAAGCAACATCTATTCTTGTCATTTGTTACCGCAACTGTTTGTGCATAGGGTCAGCGTAATAGCAACCCCGTTTAATTCTTCCTAACATTTCTGTTAAAAGGGCCGCGGGTGAAACTGTAGACTTGTGTGTTCACAGCATCGAGATCACCCTGAACATTCTCGCGCACAACAACTTGATCGGCCGGATAATCGGAAAGGGCGGCACCACGATCAAGAGAATCATGCAAGACACAGACACGAAGATCACCGTGAGCAGTATCAACGACATCAACCATTACAATGTCGAGCGTATCATCACAGTGAAAGGCACAATCGATAACATGAGCAAAGCCGAATCCATGATCTCCAGCAAGCTGCGCCAGAGCTACGAGAACGATTTACAGGCCATGGCTGTGAGTATTTTCAAATATGCCGTGCACGAAGGAAAAACAGGGCTTTAAACGTTCGCGTGTTTAGTCTGTGCGGGGAAGCCTAGAGGCGCCCGAGGAATATGGTTAACAAATGCTACTGAATGATTTCCTCACGCGGCGTGCACTTGTTAGTTAGCTTATCAGCGCCGAATGGGTTAATTTAATATTTGTTACAATGATCGACGTGTAATAACGAAATGTTAATTTATATTACAGCCGCAAAGCATGATGTTCCCCGGCTTGCACCCAATGGCCATGATGTCCACTGCTGGCATGGGATACAGCTCACGTGGTCCTGGTTTATACGGCTCAGGGCCCGCCCCATATCCCTACCAGGCTAGCTTGCCCACTCAACAAGGTGTTCCTGCCGCCGACACTCAGGAGACTGCCTTCCTTTACATTCCTAACAGCAGCGTAGGCGCCATAATCGGTACCAAAGGTTCCCATATCAGGAACATCATCAGATTCTCTGGAGCCAGCGTGAAGATCGCGCCGCTCGAACAGGACAAGCCAGCGGAGCAACAGACTGAAAGGAAAGTGACCATCGTTGGTTCGCCAGAATCTCAGTGGAAGGTAAGCGTCGAGGAAGAGAGAATAAAGCAAGTCTCTTTGAATGTTTTGGTGACAGAGATAATAATTAAAATGTTTTAACGAAAACGATAAGAGTAGAATGAAAAGCTGTTAAGCAAGCATAAAGGTTGGAACTAGTATTTAAAAGTCAGAGTCAACCGTGGCTCAGTGGTTCGGACGCTGGTCCACGACTCCAGAGATCGCGAGTTCAAATCCCCGTACACCTGAACAAAGATTCCCCTCCACTTTTATTAGCTAATTAATTGAATACATTGTAGTATCATGGCTCGTGGTCAATCTATAATCCCCTCACCCTGCTGGAATTTGAGTAGGTGCCGTTTCCATAAGCATCGACTTGAAACAGCAGGAAAATGAAACTACTGAAGGGTTTACCCGTACCAATGGCACAATGACACTCTGTGTACAAGTTGGTCCCGTTGTCACCTTCAACAGCACCTTTTGCAGCGACGAATATTTTTGTACAGCTCCATCGAACAGCTATATGTAACTCGAGCGTTCTCGTTTCGTTCACAGGCGCAGTACTTGATCTTCGAAAAGATGCGCGAGGAGGGATTCGTTTCCGGTAGCGACGACGTCAGACTGACGATCGAGATTCTCGTACCCAGCGCTCAGGTTGGCCGAATTATCGGCAAGGGCGGCCAGAACGTTAGAGAATTGCAGCGCGTAACTGGAAGTGTCATTAAGCTATCGGAACAACAGTCCACGTCTCCTTCTGCTGACGAAGAGGCCACCGTCCATATAATTGGCCCCTTCTTCTCTGTTCAGGTACTGTATCTTCCTCCTTCAATTAGATCCCTCAATTCCTCAACTCCTCAATCCCTCATTCTAATAATCTAATTACAAGATTTCCGTGCTCCCGATAATTTAAGCACCAGACAGACACACTGTCTGCGTTGAAATGTCAAGTGCCCCGCGCCTTGACCCCTCGCGACCATCCCCTTCCCCGGTTAAGGGGGTTTAATAGCAGCCCATCAACGGATAAGTGTAAAGTGTATAAATTCTCGTTTACGCCTGTTCACAGTCGGCGCAGAGAAAAATTCGCTCTATGGTCCTGCAGTCTGGTGCACCTGGAGCAGGTGCTGGGACGCGCGCTGGTCGCGGCAGCAGCCAGGAAGGTGGTTCTCGTTCCCGAAGAGACGGCAGTGCCACGTCTCAGCAAGGTGGCACAACGACGCAGCAGCAATCGAGCTCCTCGCCATCCAGCCAGCAACAGCCGCAAAATCAGTAACGTCACTGAAACTTACCTGACGCCGACCAACGCCTCACAGAAATCCGTTTTATTCGCCGGGGTGGCCTCGTCGCTTTGACATTCTCTCGTCGCGAGGCTGCGTGCAACCTCCTTCTCGCGGGGCACGTGTATCCTTCGAGATTCTAACAGAGCGGCCGAGCGATGTGCAGAGCATGAAGGGCGCGCGCACACACACACCCACACCCACACACACACATACACGCACAGAAGACACGCGCGCGCGCGTGAAAAGGTCATCAGTCTATCGATAACAGAGATATCGCTCGATAGAAGTCGATATTCTTCAAAATCACCCATTTAATTCAGAACGGTAAGAGAAAAGGGGTGGTACGGTCGATGGTGTTACATTCATTCTCGGTTCTTTTTCCATTCTTTTTTTCCGTTTCTTTGTAATTCGTGCGCGTAACGGCACGTCGAAAGTATTCCTCGGGATCGTTGCGAGAACACGGAGAAAACGTAGCATCTCGCGTACCCCCCTTCTTTCTTTGTATAGATAGGTTTTGCAGTAGAGAACGCCTGATGAAAATTGTCATTGTTGACTTGATCGCCATCGATCGTGACACCTGGCTCGCGCGTCGCTTAACGACGAGCTTCTCGCGGCCGGACGCGACGGACAGACGAGCAGAAGCGATGCGCGCGGGCACCGCGCGGATACAGACGGAAGTGTGCACGTCGTGATCTGAACGAAAACGCGTGGCGCGAGAGGAGGTGAGACCGAAACGCTCGGTCCCTGTCCCGGCGCGGAGCGGCTGAGCGCGCTATTAGAATCGGATTCTCCTCCGAGAAGGGGGGAAGATGACGCCGCGGCTAGCATCATTCGTTCTCTCGCCTCGTCTCCGCGCGTCACGCGCGTTTCGTTCGCGGGGCCCGCTCGTATTCAGGGTCGAAGCGACGGGTGACAACACGAACGAATCGATTTCGCAGCGTTAACGGAACCACCTCGTCGATGAAACAGGATGATGATATATACGAGACGATAAGAAGGGAAAAAAAAGCATACACAACCTTATTACCTCATTCAATTACGGTTAAAGATTTAATATGATAAAGAAAAGTGGAACGAGAGAAAGGATAAAACCAACTAATCTAAAAAAAAAAAGAAGAAGAAGTCTACCTAATATTAAAGTTATAATAATATACAGAGAGGTTAAGTAACGATTACACAATTACGTTATACATGTTACTACTTACTACTACTGCTAATTAACTACTACTACTTCTGCTAAGTACTACAGAGAAAAGGCGGTTTTTTCTTTTTCTTTTTTTGTTTTTTAAAAAGAGGAGAACTACTCTAGGTACAGTTTTTTATACCACACACAAACTCAGAGACAATTGAATTAATGGGACACTTAATTATCGAAGTATATGTGAACGAGCACGAGACGTTCTAGGGTTCTGGACAGCGTATGCCAGGATGGTTTTCAGGCACTGGGAGAAAAGGCCCCTCAGCAAAAAATAAACCCCACGGCATCAGCGGTGCCCCGTCCCCCCCTCTCGCGCCTGTAATACCAAAGAAGCGATTAATGAGTTTTTTTCGTATTAGTGAAGTGAAAGCGCGTTTCGACTGACGCGCGTCGTTGTTTTAAACGCTTTACTCGCCTCAAGTTCCTTGCAAGAGCCAAGAGAGTAGTGAGATGAGGGGGGTCAGACAGCACGCGTCCGCGGGGTATCGACGAGTGGTTATCGACGTCGGGAACAGCGGGAGTCGGCGGAGGAGACCGACGGTAGTACGCCATCGGGTCGCTTTTGCGAGAAGTGATTGCTGAACAGAATCGATGGTGGGAAGAGCCGAGGAAGGGAAAAATAGATGCGAGAAGTCATCGAAACGTTCAGAGGGCGAATTGGGAATGCACACGAAACGGCCGCTGTTTCGTGCTACGAGGAGAAGGATGTTCAAGAGGGAGAATGAAAAAGCGACCGTTGGCAGGCACGAGGAAGGAGCGAAGAGGGGGACATTGAGAGAGAATAGGATATACACGAGAAGGAAGCAAAGCCACGAAACTTTTTCAGGGATTTTTACTTTACCATGGATGTAATAGTGTGTGAGTGTGCGTGTGTTGAATAATACTATTAATTGATAAGTGATTAATTACTGATTAGGCATATAACGGCAAGGGAAGCGCCGAGACAGGTAGAAATTATTTAGGCTTATCGTGGAAAGAAAGGACAGGGAGATACTAAATGTGCTGCCCGAGAGGGAGAGACGGCAACGAAGCCGTTGATGGAACGTGGTGTCAGTCTCTCACCTCTCGCGGCGTCGAGCGCGCATATCGCCAGCGAGTTGAATGCCGGAAACGACGGGATTATGAACGCGATTTATGTGTATCGATACCTCCGGTCTCGCGATGATCCTTGTAAATTCTGTAATTTCTGTTCCTTCCCTTTCGTTTTTACCGTTTCTGTTTCTTGTCTAAGTACGTAGGGTATAATAGTCGTAAAGCGTTAAGGTAGCAAAATACGCGAGTTAACGAAATTTCATTGACAGAAGCTCGCAGCGATATGGCGTCGTTTAGGCACGACGCGTACTATCGGTCACGATCATTCTTATCGGCTGTCGTGATATATAATATTCGAGGAATTGACCCTTTGAATATTATCAAAAGCAAAAAGAAGAGAAAAAAAAATGAAATTGAAAGGGAACAGTTCGTTCCGAGTATTCGAGTACAAAGTACCGTTAGATGAGAAAGTAAACGCGCATAGATCGCGTTTACCTCCCCGACGGAATATTCGTGACCGGTCTGCGCGTGATTCGTAACTCTAAGTTCTGATTTAAAATGGAAAAAATGAGATGAAAAATGGGGGAGAGACCTACGAGGTTTGAAGGTACGATAAGAGTTCGCACGTGCAACGTACGGGCAGGGAAATGTTTTTCAGTCGAAATGGAAGGATCGATCGCGTAATAGGGATTGAGAAAGCGGAAGCTAAAAATTGTTCGGGACAGGGAGTGGTTGAGATGAAGGATTTTTACACGATTCAATCGAACAGGACTTTTCAGTCTGATGAACCGATCGGGCAGACCCAGCTCTGCTCGACGATCTATAAGAATGTGACCAAACAAACACAAAACTGAACAAAAAGAAAAAGAGAATCGAAAATTAACGGACTGACAAGACGCGCGATTACGTGCCACGGGAAACGTTCGAGATATCGACGAATCTGTCGTTTCGATTCCAAGTGACCAACCACAGGCATTGAAACGTTTACCTATATCCGGCTTCATTTTTATTCTAGCATTAACCGATCAAGCATCGTTTGACTGGGATTGACGATATTCCGCCAATCGATCGTAAGAGTTTTAATTGCGTTTCCGTGGAATATCGTGGCACGTCAGTCGTCGCCTCACCCAAGAACGTTGAACCCCCCCGTTCGCGTTCCACGACGACGACGATCGCTTCCGGTCCAGAGGGACCCGGGGGGGGATCGTCGACCGTCGCTTTAATTCACGGCATTCGGTATGCGTTTAGTACAAAAATACACGAGTTTATGGTGGGTGGGAAAGGAAGAATCGAGTTTTCGGTGGGAAGGGATGAACGTGGTAGGTACTAGAAGGGGAAGATATATCGCGTGTTAGGATTTTTGTTTGTGGAATGGGAAAGAAAGAGGAAACGAAGATGGGGAAAGAGAGAAGGATAGAAAGGGACTTCTGGAGTGTGCGCACGAATATCTATCATCCGTGGGTAATATTGGGGAGACAGAGGGAGAGAGAGAAAGAGAAAGAGCGGAGAAGGTATGCAGGGGAAAATAAAGAGATGAACGGACGGCGGAAGCTCGGTGCGCCAGTGCTCCGCTCTCTTGCCTCTTTCTTTTTCGCTGCATCTCGAGGAGGACAGCCGGAATGATAAAGGGGGAAGAAAAGAGGAGACGAAAGAGACCGAGGATTCGTCGAGCACAGGAGGAACGAGAAAAGGAATTACACCGGATTTCAGACAGCGGGGGAGAGAGATAATAGAGGAGCGAAGGTGGGATAGAGAACGAAAGAACTACGCGAGAGTATAAGAGGAAGAAAAAAAAATAAAAGGGGAGAGGAAAGACGAGTAAGAAAAAGAGAATGAATCTAAGAGTATAAGTTTATTTTTGATACATTGTTGGGGAGATCTAAGTGAATCTTTCTTTTTCAATTTTTTTGTTAGATGTTTTTAAATAACTTAATGAATTTTAACGATATTAATGAAGCGAGGCGTGAGGAGGGAAGGCGATAAAAGAGAAAGAAAACATTTTTTAAATAGAGATAAGAGATAAGAGGAAGGAGGAAGAAGTTAGAGAAGAAGCGAAGTGTTTTTCGTATATAAAAATGATAAAGAAAAAAAAATGTGGTGGGGGAAAAAAAAAGTAATGAGAGAAAGAGTAATTAACTTAAAATGAAGTAAAAAGGGAGAAAAAAAGATTTAAGAGAGGGACGGCGCGCAGCTTTTTGCGCTGTGCGCGTCTGTCGCTCGTCAGGGGGGAATAAAGGAGATTTTAGTCGGATAAATTGTATAATATATTTAATATATTTGGAGGAAAACGGCGGCGCCAGGTCCGCGACAGGCGAGGGCGTCACTTCGACGGCGAGCGACAAGGCGGTCGGGCTCGCAGTTTTATGCGACGCGATTCCCGCCGTTGTCGCTGCCCAGCAAGCCGTCCTCGCCCGCAGGCCTTCGCCCCCGTGTTTATTTATCAAGCGTAAATATTTAAAGAAGTGAAAAAAAAGGATGAATTACATTTGTAGAAAAGAAGCATAGGAAAACGATGAAAGTGCCAAGGAACAAAAAAAATAACAATAATACGCACCGCAAGACCAATACAACAACCGGTATAGCTAATAATTAATGTCACAAAAATTAACGAATCGAATCATAGAAACAGCAAACGATGATAACATCCGTCAGCCACCATTCACCATCACTAAATTCGCTTTTACCACACGGAAATCATTTACGCTATTTCAACATCACTTGACACGCTCCTTTTTCCTGATACGATGCACAGTATACGTTGGGAACATCTAAATTACTTTCGGCCAATGAAACCATTCAAAATTTTGTCAGGCGAACGCCAGAGAAGAGAGAGAGAGATAGAGAGAGAGAAAACACAGAGAAGCACGACGCGAGTACGAGATACAATCGCTCTTTTCAAACAGAATTTTCGTTGTTGTGGGGAATAGACGAATACTTCGATTCAACAACGAAAACCATCGCCCCCCGCCCCCCTTTTCGGAATATCTCTTTATAAAAGAAAGTTCGCGACAACCGCAATCCGCCCCGCACGCGAATCTTTCACACCTTTCGCTCGTTCATCGATCTTTGATTCATTTTTTCGTTGCGCAACATTTTTCGGAATGGAGAATTTCAATGGGAAGGAGATAAAAGGGAGAATGAAATTTCGGGATTCTCAGTAGTAGATAGGATGAAAAAAAGAGTAACATGAAAATGGATGAAAAAGAGAAGCCTCAGGACAACTTTTGACTTCATTGCTCGCTCACAGTTCTTGCACTCCTGGCGGCAGAGGACGAGGAGAAGCACGGGAAATTCGATAATGCTGAACGCAGAATGGAAAAAAACGTGTACACGCAACAAGCCCCGGTCAAACGCAAGCCACGAAGGAAGAGAGAGATACCTTTTACCCAGCCGGTCGCGTTGGAAAGGAGAGGCGGAGAAAACTATGCATCTTTCGGCCGATTCCACAGTACAGCACTTCAAAACTCCCTCACGAAAGGGAGTGTATGGAGATGATAGATTCGGAGAGGAGGCAAAGAGACAAGCTCGCTCGCACGTTAGGGAGAATGTACAAATCAAACAAAAGTTACAAAAGGGAGGGGATTAAAAAGAAAAAAAAAAGGAAATGCGAAGAGAATGAAGATTAAATAGAAATTATTAATATAAATAAATGATAACTTAAAAAAAAAAAATGAGAAGATTTTTAACGTTATAATAAATTATTATGCGCGTGAATTAAGATGGAAGCGGGGAGAGTAACTTAATCTACTGGTACGGGGATACCAACAAGAAAACAAATGTACAAAATCGATTTATCGCTAAATCTTAAATGTTAGTATTCTAGAAATATTTTACCGTGAGATGGAGTCGTGCTTATCGATTAGAATCGAGGGAAATTAACGTAAGCTCGGCGCGTTTAAGTTTAAGATTATTACATATATCCCGCGAAACGAGGAACAACAACGAGAGAACAAACAAAAAAATAATGGGGGAAGAAAAAGGAAAGAGAGGAATGCAAAGAACACGTATCGAGCATCTCGGATTTCAAAGTAACTTTGTCGACGTTGGGGCACGAACGATCTTTTTCTCACGATCATCGAAGCACGAAACGTGCGTGAACATTCAGCAGCAAGCCTCCGCGGAACGATGAAAAAAAGGGGGCTTCTTTCTTTTCCTAGGAACGTCCAGATAATCGTCGACAACGTGCATCTCCGACGACTGTTGCCAAGCTTCGCCAAAACACTTTATCAACTCTCTTCGTACCAACTATTTATACGGTGAAACGAACTTTTGTAGTTTTTTACGGAACCCTTTTCGAAAAATGCTCTTCCACGAGGAATAAAAGGCCCGACGAATTGTGTGGAATACAAAAAAGAATAAAAAAAAATGGAGAGAAAAAAGAAAATAAAACACGAGAAATCGGAGCAGATAGAGGAAGCACGAGAAAAGGTGTAGAGAGCAGCATCGCTGCTGGGAAGAGGCAGTGGAAGCAAGCACAGCGCAATGAATTAGCCGAGAAGATGATGCAGAGGCGTCTAACGCGTAACAGCTACGCGATTCGCGGCAATACTTTCGACCGGAACGGGGAAAAATGGCAAAGAAAAAAAAAGGGACCGAAGAATACACGACTCTGGGACAGTCGAGAGCCACAGATCAGTCGTCACGGATCATCGAGACAAAGCAGGATCTTCCATTTCCGCGCACGGTTATAGACGATTCCAGCCGGAAACACATCCTTTTCTCATACAGTTTGATCAGCCACGGTTAAGAGCCAGCAGAAAATCCCCATCGGCGCAACCGAACCAGCGTTGCTCAAAGCCAGGCAAAAGTATGGACGTAAAGACGTGGAAGAAGAAACACGCACACACACGCGTATACACTCGACCAAATGATAACTAAAGACAACATGTCGTCGCGACAAGAAACTTTGAAAATCGAAGGAGTCCACTGTGGAACGAACGGAACAGCAAAATGAGCGATAGAGTAGAGTAGGAAGGAGAATTGTTTCTTCATCGACCTGGTAATCGTCGAGTTCTTCGATCACGCTGTCTCACCGATCGAACGTTTCGCAAAGACGTCGTCATTTCGCGTGACCTTCAGTCGGAGGCAATCCGCACAGCTGAATCCTTCCAGTTTTGCTTTTCGAGTGCTTTACCGTCGTCGGTGGCCACGCGAATCGAACAGACAATCGTTCCCTTCGCAGACACCGTTCGACTGTCTTCATTGCACACCGGACACACACACACACGCACGCACGTAAAACGCAGACCGTTCATCGACGACAACACAATATATCAGGGTGGTTCTCGCACCGATTAATCAGCTCTATACACGCGTAAACGGAACATACAGGGATCGCGGCTTAGCGATTCGTTATCGATCTACACGATCCCGTATACTATAAGCACACATCCATATTATATTATACGGAAATATATATTATATATACGCGGGCGATACCGCGGGTGCACGCGCGTCGCCCCGCGTGCAACTTAACAATAGTAAACGACGGATTATAACGAGAGAAAGAGAGAGAAAGCGAGAAAGCAGTCCCGGGGGTGGGAAGAACGACACCCTCGCCCCCGTGGCCGCGGTACACTCAGCAGGTTACAGCACTTCTATTTCTTTATTAATATTTAATAGTGATAAAACGAATAGTAAAATAGTGGTAAGGGATATAGTGATTATCGGTGGCGACTTCGATGCTAATCGTCGCCGCGCGAACGGAAATGTGCCGGCGGCGATTACCGTTCCGGTCGCTCGCAGAGACGAGCAAGTTCGCAGCTGGTGTTTAGAGACGGGGAAGAAAAAGCACACGGACAAACGAAGGGTGGTAGATTATTTTGGGCTTTAGTATTAGTATTTCGAGGATAGGCGACGTGTATGGGGCGGCAGCCGGACTTTTAGGATCGCGATTTAGACCGCCGGCGACGAGAAGAGCGCGTCTCGGTGCCGCTTGGTCGCCCGACGTATCGTTGAACGACGCGACACGGGCGTCCATTGGAACCGAAGCGCTCAGTCCCGAAACTTCGCGCGCCTCGAGGAACGGACCGCTGGTCCCAGGGTCCCGCGACGTCGAGGCAAGCTGAGGCTTCAGGGCGGCGTCGAGATTAATATCAGGGCTGAATGATACACCGGATCGAGAGGAACGGTTCTGAGCCGAGTACGCGGCGGTAAACGAGGGCCTTATTGTATACAGTTGGGCATTGTTGTTAATGTGAAAGGTTCAAGTGATATCGCTAAACAGATAAATATATCGGATAAGCTTAGGCGTGGCGCGCCATCGAACGATTAGGGTCGAGGAAATGGGGTGAGAAAGTGAACGAGAGAGTGTGATCGAGTGTCTGGTGCGCGATAGTTGGGAGAGAAAGAGGGGATGGCTCGTTGAGAGTATGGAATCGAAATGAAACATAATCTTTAATAATCGTAAGGTGATATAAGCAGAGTTAGGAAGCTAGAGTGAGTGATAGAGAGAGAAAGAGAGAGAGAGAGATGGATAGACGCGTTTTGACCACGGAGTCTTAATATATTATCTATTATTAATCCTATTGTTGCCAATAATGGGCATTATTGAGAAAACCGCGCGGGTATGTAACTTATTCTCTACACTGCATTTACACTCCCCCTCCCCTAACCCCAGAAATCCCCCCCCGAGAAGACCTTGTATGCATATAGTAACACATATATACACTATACACTTGTTGTACATAGATATATATATTATATGTAAAGCTTAAACTTATTAATTGAGAACAGATTATAGTCGATGGTACCGATATAGAAGATGATGCAACCCGTAAAATAGAAGCCGTTTGTCGCGCATGCGTGAAAAAGATTATGGAGCGAATGATGTGTTTTTCCTTTGTTGTTTGGGTGCGGGCGTCAGTTTTATCGGAAGCTACAGTTTCCTTTTCTTTCCTTGGGAAGAAGGCGAGGATGAGAGAGGAGAAGACACGAGAGGGATGTGGAAGCTAGAGCAGCGAGAAGTGTGTTCCTTGCCGCGCGCGGATGCGCGCTTCCACCGTCGTCGCTCTCGTCTCGTACTTTGCCACAGATCGGTTATTACGTACGAACAACTTAGCTATTAATATATACACATTGTTAACGTCGATTATATATCGCAGTAGCCGTGGAAACCGACCAGACAGTCCTGTCGATTCACCTCCTCGTCCAGAATACAGAACGACGGAGGAACCTAAGCCACACATGCCTCAGCACCACGAAGAGATATGAGCCGTGAATGTTTCAACCAGACACCCGATCGACGTACAAACGCAAGAGAAACAGTGTTCTTGGTTGGCCATTGGAGAGACGAGATCGGTTCGCGCGTAACAACGCTCATCCTCGCTCGTCGGAGCGACCACCAATTTCTTGAGTGTCTATTGCTCTGAAACCGTCAACGAGGCGAGACATTTCTCGCAGACGCTTCCACATCCACGCGACGAGCTCGAGAGAACGAAGAGGATCGGCGGATCGGATCGTCCACGGTGATCAGGAGCCTCGGTGCGCGCTGTATGCCCGATTATCGAACGATCGAGAAAGAGAGGATCGAAGCACCGAAGGGATTGGCGCACGGCCGTTCGCGGCGAGATGAGTAATACTAAAACCCAAAATAGCCGTTTCCGGGTGTTGGGCCGATCGAGAGGAAAAGTGTCACGTACCACACGTGGACGTAGGGAAAGAGGCAAGCCAGGCGGAGGAAGTAGAAGCTTGAAAGGGGGAAAAGGATCATGGACAGAGAGATTCCTTTTTATTCGTTCGTTACCTCATATGTTATGGATCTGTACCGTGCTTCTGTGCAGCGGATAGCGAAGGCGACGCAAGCAGTGGGAAAGGAAACGGGGAGAAGATGAATGAAGACGAAAAAAAATACAAAAATGCGATGCTGCTAGGCACACACAAAAAAAAAAATAGAAGATGCGAGAGAAAGCCAGAAATTTATATATGTATAGTTGTTCGCGTTTTCCTTTTTTATTGAACAGTTTTATATCAGGTAGAATCGTTTTTTTTCTCTTCTGTTTTACGCCACGGAACACGACGTGTCCTATAGGGAATAAGTGTTTGCTCGCGAATCCTGTAATAAGCTCAGTTCTTTTTCCTTTTATTTCTTCGGTTCTCCTTTATCACCGTTGATTCGTTTGTTTCGCGTTCCTTTGTTGGCGCGATCTATTTTTTTTTTTATATTCTCTTTTAACCATTATACGGATGTTTATGCACGTTCTTCGTTTACCTGTTCGGTTCGCACGTTTTGTTTCGCACGATTAGCCACGCTCGTGAATGTCGTTCTGTTAACCCCGGCTCGCTGGAACATTTCATTATTACGCTCGTGCAGTATTCTTCTCTATCAAGCGCACGCGTACACGCACGCGCAGGCACACGAGCCCCGCATACACGTACACACACCTGCAGAGACACGAAAAGAGAACGCTACTCTCTTCCAAAACAAAAAAGAACGGAGCCATTAAATCGCGAGATTGAAAACGATTAGAACGAATTGATTTCCGATCGGCGCGCGCGCCGATCGTTCCAGTTCATTCTTTTTACAGAGAAACAGAGAGAATATCGAGAGGTCACGGGGAAAAAAGGTGACGTTTTGGGTCAGGTCAACATTCGCGACAGGAAGTCGATATGCGCGTTGTACATACATTATATTGCATTATATATCCTGTGTATAGTAGATAAGGGAGCGCGGACTCCGAGTCTTGAGGGTTTCTTTTACACGTACCTCGAGTTCCGTCCATCTTCATCGAGTCGCGAGAAATTTGTTTCGAGACTCTAGGCGCTAGCCACGATACGCTCAAGCATCCCTAAGGCTGGGGAATAATGCAGGTGATCGCGGGACCACGTTAATTACAACTTGTAACGATACTATCATTCGTAGACTACTCAGCGACGTGGCTAGTGACCTTCGAGGGAAATTGGAAGGTTCCAAGCTTCCTTAAACAAATTGCCAGGCTCTGGTTGTTTGTTCGTGGAAGTAGCGATAGGCGTGCGTTTGAAACTCTTCTGAAGAACCTTCAAGCCTTGGAGTCTGACGCGCGTCGCCGAGGTAATCTCGCGCGACGCTTGGATCCCGAGGGTACGATTATCGAAGAACGATAAATACATGTGTATATACGTATATAGTAGAAAGTTGATTAGGGAACGAGAAAAGCAAAACCGCAACAGCGATCACTCAATGGTCAAAATTCACCAGTATCGAAACTGTAAACAGTTGGCGCCAGCTCATTGGCGATGAAAATTGGAAAAGACAGTGCGCCGTCGAGGATCGATCTTCTCGCAACGACGATGGACCGCGGAGCAAAAGGGTTCAGAGTTGACGCGAATGATCACTTCGAATCACGCGAATCAATGGCCCATCGGGACGAAGAAAAAGATACGACAAACGGACCTCAGAAAAGACTCTCCACGGCAAGGAAAATTCTGATATAAAGCATTTCCTTTTGGATGTACACGCAGCAGGCTAGACTGATGAGAGATGGACACCACGCGTCGAGGATGAACTATTTCAGGGATGTTCAGGCTAACTGGCCCGCCATAGATACCCCCTCGCGATGGGGAAGCGAAAGGAAATTTTTCTTGCAACGTTTGCGAAACACTTTGGAACAGATTGGCGAGAGAGTAAGGCTGACGATGAGCTGGATAGGCAAAGTGGGAAATTGAGCAACGATTGACGCATCATTCATCAGTTCGACTGCACAGAGAGGACAGCTTTCGTTTTATAATATGTGTATTCTATTAGAATAGAATAAGCAAAGATGAAAAGACGTCGGCGAGACTCTGAGCACAGCGCCAGGTCCACCGCAAGAAGCTCTACTTCATTAACCAAACAACCCCCCCCCGAAGAAAAAAGTACATCAGAAGCGCAGGGACAAGGGAAACGAGTCTAACCTATCTATCCTACGCATACCGCAACACACACACGCATACTATATATACATACGTTTATATGTAGCTATATAAAATATACGTACATTTATTATACGCACGCCGAAGGATGGTAAACGGGAATTGTAATTTGGCGGGAACGTCGAAGTGACGGGAAACGTAACCGAGGGACGAGTTGGAAAGAGTGGGAATGTGGGGTAAAATGGACACACACATCCATTAACAACACGATGGTCGCATGCACACGACGGAGCAAAAATGATATGAAAAAAAAATGAAGCGAACGTAATTAATCACAAATGGAAATAGAACGGCACGAGGCCGTTTTGCGCGCGAGCCAATCGCAAGGGAAAAAAATAAATAAGAGTATGAAGAAGAAGATATGGTAACGATTATTCGCAGAATATTGAGGGAAGGACGACGATTTAAAGGGGAAAGCAAAACAAATGAAAATATTATCGATGAATAACAAGAAACAAGCGACAAGGGATGTTACTTGGATAACAAGCACGTGCTTCGAAAGTAAACACTGTTTCTTGCTAAATAATAATGAATATAATAGAGGTTGCGCATTGCCGACGGAGACAACCTCCGCGCTTGCATTTTGCTTCGCACTCGCTACGTTGGGTATAATGATTTTTTTTTGTTTTAATTTTTGCGCTACCGCGGGGCTCGTCCACCTTCGTCGCGACCGTCCGCGTCGATCTGGTATCACGTTCGATCATCGAATGGCGTCTAGGAGCCGGACGGAGCGAGGGATGAAAGGGGGTTGAAGGTAGGCGGAAAGAGGGTGGGAAGTACGATTTCGCGAAATTGCGCACGATTCTCGACGGACGAGTCGTGGCGGAGGCCAGCCCCATGAATTACGATAATTTCACCGTAATTAATTCATTTTTTTGTCTACTTTAGTTTATTTTAATTGCTACTATTCTACTATAAAAAAAAACTTCTATATAATCACTTACCACTATCAAATACTTTACTACTACTATAACTACTACTATACTATTACTACTACTATTACTACTATCTATTACTACTACTACCGCTATGTATTTTTGTGTCTTCGATGATTTGATGATTTTTTTTTTGCTATTTTCGTGAATTCCGTGTATAAGAGATGCACATCGTAAGAGCTCGTTATTTTTTTCTTGGTCCGAGGGAACTCGTTTCCGGTGACACGCCTGCCAGAGTAACAGATTTCATATTGGTTCTTCTTTGTTCTTCGGTTCGGGATAATCACGCGACACCGTCGAGCGCCCAGTGGTTTTTCTCTTTTTTTTTATTTTTCGAAAACGGGAAGGGATGCATGTACTCGGATGTGAAACGCGGAGCGATCCGCCGGTTCCGTTGGTCCGGCGACGGGCGAGATTGAGAGGGAGGGGAAGAAACGAGGAAACGGTTTAGTAGCGTATGGCGTATAATAATAATAATAATAGTAATAAATGTGACGATAATTCGAACGAGGCGAATGGTGATCGCGAGCGCAAAATTACCACGCGGTGGCGGTCGTTACGGGAAGGAAGAACGGGAAGTGGAACGCGAGCCGTTTCCTCAGACCAGGGGTGACAAAAAGACGCGTGTTTCTTCTTTTCCGGTTTTCTGCTCGGTATCATTCGAATCAATCTTTCCGTGCGAACTTGCAAAATTCTTCAGTGCGTCGTCGCGTTTCAATTCTTTTCCTCAAGCTTTTTTGGTGTTGTTCTATGTTTTATCATTATTATTATTGCCCTTATCTTTTTTTTTTTTTTGAAGCTCCTTTTTCCCCCGAATTACCTTTGATCTTTGATTTCTTTTTACTATTATTATTGTCGCCTTTCGTAGAATCGATCAATTTTTTTCCCTTTTTTTTTGTAATTCATTAAATCGCGAAACTTTTTCGGACTCACCCTCGCAGAGACACACGCGCGCACATAAGTATACGTACACGAATACGTTAACACACGAAATGGCGCGTAAAGCTTTTTTCGATCGAAGGGGAGAGAAGAAGAAAAAATCTTATGGTGTTTTTAGTGGATAATATTTAAAGTTTAAACTACATACTATATGGATAATCATTAAGTACACAAAGCATAGAGGTTAAAATACATAGGCATGTAAGGCAGGACGAAAATTAAATAGCGGGCCGCTTCCCTCCAGACGCTAAATTTCCGGGCCCTCTCCGAGCACCAGCTCGCGGAAAAGTAGAAGTATCTGGGCGTTTTTGGCTTTCGCGACCGTTCCGCTGGACTTTTCCACCACCACCATCCAATCAACGAGAAAACTTCGACGTGACAAAGGTCGTCGTAATTTCCAAAATAGAAATGAGTCTATGGGACGGTCGTCAGTGTTCAGCAAAAAAAAAAATGGAAAAAGGGAAAAACCTTTCGGCCCCCCAAGAAGTTGCAAGCATTTCGAACGAAGAGAAGAAAGAAAGAGGCCACGTATCTCGTTTCTCTGACTGGAGGGAGAGCACCCGCTAGCGTTTGGTTTTTAAAATTAGTAGGTGAACGTGAGGAATTGCCCTGTATCATTCGAAAACGAACGAAAAGAAAGACGATCGGGTATGAAATCGGGAAATAAATTCGAGCAGATCCAAACCATAGGAATGAAAGAGGGAGGAAGGAAGGAAGAGGAGATGGGAAAGCATAACGGGAGCGGGAGAGAGGAAGGATTTTGAATGAATGCGAGAAAGGGAAAAGAAGAGAAAGAGAGAGCCGTGCGTGTAAACGGAACAGGCATGAAAGAAAAGACAGAAAGGGATGCTGAGATTCACTTTTTCGTGCACATCGCAGATCATACGAACAACGCGCATCATTTTCCTGAGTGGAAATCCGTCAGCACACAGCAGTTGCATACAATACGTTGTGTACATACATCCACGTATATATATATATATATATATATGTATATTGTATATATACGTACGCATATAAAATAGAACGAAACCGTCGCGAATGCAGGAAAGACAGAACCGAGAAATAATTATATACACGAAGGGAACGAGGAAGGAAGAAGGGAGAAAGAAATACAAGAGACCGATTCTCTCCGCCTGTAATAAGCGTTTAAGAGTTTATTGAACGAAACCAGATTTACCATAGAAAGCTATATTATATAATATATCGATATATATAGATGCTATATATATCTACAGCCGTAACAACGTCATATATATTTTGTCAGTTTTCTTTTCTTTGTTTCATTGTTTTCGTTCTTAAGCTAATATAATATCGCAGAGGAACAAAAGAGGCGTAATAGGTGAGAGGCGAGAAAAGAAATGGAGGATAGTTAAGAGAAAGATGTGGAGCGGAGCTAAAGCAGAGAAATAAGAACATAGTAATAATATAGAAACGGAATGGCATTTAAAGGTACCTATATTAAATAATAAACATATTATAGTAAGATTTTTAAAATGTTCGCGCAGAGTGTCCAACATTTAAGGAAGAAGAGTCTTTCTCCGATCTTTTTCTCCGTTTTTTTTTAATTTTTTTTTAAATACGAACGCCGCTGTTGAACGATTTACGCAGTACTTTTTTACACTCTTTACATGTACCGCATCGACAGTACACGTGACGCATTGATATACAAATCATAAGTGCAATAGTTGTTACAATAGACACGATACACGGGATTTTTAATGGGGCGTCGTCCCGGCGGCCAGCCAGGCGCCGCGACGCCACGCGCGCACACACCTCGACGCCGCGTTCGAAGAACGTTTGCCCCGTCGCCGGCGTCCCTCCTCGTCGCGATCTTCTCGCGCGATTGTTCATTTTTCTACTTTTGTAAGCGGTGGAGGATGCGCGGGACAACCTGGGCCTTAACGGTCGAGATACGGGACGCCCGCGGAGGCCGTCGCGACGCGCCCCAATCACGATACTACCTCGCAAATTTTTTCAGAGCTACATGCAGATACACCGTACCTCAGATTACATGCATATTTACGATATTGAACGCAGAATCTAATCCAGTGACAGGAAAATGGAAGTGAAGTAAGAGAATGGGATTAATGGTTAAGCTATGGGGGAGAGAGATTGATGGGACGATCGTAGGTACGAAGTGGAGGTGGGATCAGGGGACGATAAGCCACGTTTCGGTTGCCGGAACGGTACCTTTATTCCGAAACCACTGCGCGATGTAATATCCGCAGGATTATGCGTGCGGGCGCTGCGGAGTTGCAGGCGTGCGAGCTCCGATGGCAGGTAGATCTCGTGGAAAAGAACAGAACTCTCTGGCCCAATTTTAAAGCGGAGACAGGATACCAAGGGAAGATCATGGTAACATGGTCGCGAGCGAGTGAGACACGTAACCATCTATAAATGTAAAAGACTGACTACCATTTCGCAGCTTTCCAGGAGTTCTGTTTAACATCGAAGCGAAGCCTGTGCCTGTAGCTCTCCAATGCCTTGTACATTCCTCAAACGTTATTTCCTTTCCGGGAATTCTACGCCCGAGTTATTCAGACGCGTTCCTTTCGATGAGAAAGGACGAGAGTAAATCGATCGGAAAGTATATTCTTTTTTTATTACGGTTCTTCGGTTCGACCCGTTTCGTTTCTTTAGCTCGTTTCGACGACGAGACGTGGATGAGTTTAGGATGGGAAAGCGTTTGTACAGAGAGAGTGAGAGAAAGAGAGATCGCTGGTTAAAAGGAAGGGTATAATCGTAAGGAACATCGCAGAGAGACAGTTAATCGAGCAGAGAGAGAGAGCCCCCACACCCAAGCCCCCCTCCCCTTTCCATACACAATAGGAAATAGTTAAACGTGAAATAGTGATGATAAAACAATTATTGAAATAGAATTATTGTGTTCGCGAGCTCTGGCGGGGGTAGAGCCACCTCCTCGCCGTCGCAGCGGGAGCGTCGCCACTTGTTTCTCGCGACGCTCCCGCCGGTTGCTCGCCGAAGGGGAGACTCTCCCCCCTCGATGTGTATATAGTGTGAAGTAGCTGGAATCCCCGATTTCCCGGGGACCGTTTCCGCCACGACGCCACCGTTTGCGCCTGCCTCGGCCAACTCTGGACCCATCCCGTTGCGTTATTAATCCAGCCGTTTACTGTCATCCCTCCACCCGCGGTAACACGATCATAGGAACATTGTTAATAGCGCGTGGGTTGCATTCTCGCGGCTGGACACGCGGGGGCCACAGGCGAACGTGAGGAATACTATGTCGATTTCTCGATTCACCCTCTATTCTACCCATCAACCATCCCACCGCGGCGCGGTCGCCGGTAAATCGGACATCGAAGTAGTATTTGTCGTTGTCTCCCGTCTATTGTTAATCAACTCGTGTCACTGCCAGAGCCCCCCTCCCCCAAGGATATCACAGCAATAGCGATAAACGGGCCCCCTGTGTTCCGACGCCGCGAGAGCGCGAGCGCGCGAGCAGCGAGCGCGCGAGCAGCGAGAAATGCAGCCAAACAATGGCAACTGTGGGTCTAGGGGGCGCGAGGCCGGCGAGACTCTCGAGTTTTCTTTTTTCCTGTTAGAGCGAGTCCCATCGGCGTGGGCGGGAGCGGTCCGCGGGAAATCGGGGACGATGGTCGTCAGAGCCGACAACCTGTTATATATTTCGTCGCGCTGAGTTGCCCGAGAGCGTCGCCGAGGCTAGCGGCCGGAAGGGATCCCGAATAGCTGGATTACTCGAGGGCGCCGGGCGAGACACGCTCGGCACGCGTCGGCTTCCGGCGGCCCGGCGACTCGTCTCGGGCTCGGTCGACGACGATTTGTTATTATGCCGAAATCTGTTAGTTTTTTGTCCTACATATTAGCGTTAAAATAGAATGGGAATAGTAGAAATGCCGTTGTGTTGTTTTTTGTCTCTTTTTGTTTTAAAGAGGATAAAAATAAAGCGAAAATGTAAAACGAGAGCCGGCGAGTTTCATCATGGTATGCAGAGTTGACGATTGTCGAGTGAGAGAGAGAGAGAGAATTGAACACGGACCACAAGCGGCGACGATGAAAGGGTGCCGCTTGGGGGGAAGTAAATCGTAAATGGGAGTAATTCGATTCGCGCGAGAATGAAAAGGATACAGGAGAAATCGGGCGAGACGCCGAGAGAAAACGCGGGCGTCTTTTTCTGTTTGTAACGCTCACGCGCCAGCCAGCCAAGCGTCGCTTTCCTTTTCGAGTAGCCGCGCGAGCAGACGTCCTTTTTGTTCGTGCCGTCAAAATTCAACGAAATTCTAATGAAAATGACGATGTTTTTGGCCCCCCAACCTCGGCTTTCGCGCGAGCGAAAGTCTGAGGGGGGAAAGAAGAAGTAAATTTCTCGACGTGTATCCGCTTCCTTCCCTTCGTCCCTCAGCAAAATTTTGTCGCTTTTTTTTTATTATTATTACTATTACTACTATTAGCTACCATTATTATTACTATTATTGTAACCATTATTACTATCGTTATTAAGGAAACACAGAGGGAACGAAGAGCAGCGAGATAAATGGACGCGATGGCGTGCGCGCGCGCGCGAGCGAACGATGCACCGTTGATGTACCCTGTGCGTATGTCACCAGCGAGCGACACGCTCGGCGTAAACAATTCCTCACAAATAATAAGGGAAAGAAAATCACGTAAATAAAAATAAAAAAGCTAACTAAGGTAATATTATAGGTGTGTGTGAGAGAGAGAAAGAAAAAGAGAGAGAAAGAGAGCGAGAGATTAGAGAGGAAAGGAGTGATGGTGAAAGCGGGAGAGAAAAACAAGCGTGCGATAAGCGCGGCAGCGAGAAACAGATTAAAAAAAGAAAAGAAGAAAAAAAACGTAATTGCAAATTTTCTTTTTCCATTTCAACTGTGTAACTGTAAAAGTATGTAAAGGTCTATTCGGATGTAAGCGCGTTAAAATGGAAACGGAGCAAACGAGGAATATAAAGCATGAACATTAATTATTGAAAAGGAACGAACGAACCTGATAAAGCAAAACCGCGATGAAAAAGAGAATAATAGATGCACGCCGCGATCAGTAAGTTTCCAAAAAGATGTTTGGACATTGAACAGGTTTGTTTTACTAGCTTTTTTCTGATTTTTTTTTAATTTGCTCGTTTACGGCGCCACCATGCGTTTGTACATGCTAAACGCGAAACCAAAACGAAAGAAAGAAAAGGTAGGTTCGCACGAAAGTCGAGAAACTAAGCGCTGGGGATGGAAAAAACGAGCGAAGAGTAGCCCAGTGCAAAATTTCGCTGCTTTGTCTGATGTGTATCGCACCGTTTGGTGAGCAGAGAAAAGGAAAAGACAGAAGCGACGATCGTCTGCATTTTTTTTTAAAAATTTTTTGCAACCTTCTCCGAAACGGTTGCTGCGGGTCCGAGAATAAGTTTCCGCGAAAAAGAAACGAAGCGCGAAGATGAACAGCCGTCGAGATCGTACGAACGAGAGACTACGAAATTTTCCTTCCTTTTTTTTTTGTTCGTTATTTAGTCCCGTTTCCCGTATCATCTTTCATCCATGCCCGCGTAACCAAGCCGCGCATCCGGTTTCCCCTCGAATCCTCTATTCCAGATTTTCCGCCGGCCATTCTCCGTGTTCTTCTCTTTTTTAACCTCCCAGCCCGAATTCCTTATTCGTCTTCCCCCCATTTATCCCCACCGTCTCTCTGTCTTTCTCTTGGTCCACGGGCGAAAAAAAAGCAGACCTCGCAGAAAAAGCAAATGGAGAGGAGAAGAAAAAAAGAAAATTCGCACTCAGAGCTACTTTTTTCCCCTCCGCGGAAGCTGCGCGTGACAAACGCGCGCAGTGGGTGTGACAGGCTTTCATGAACACATTCTTCGGGACAGTTGGAGCAAAACGAGAAATAGAAAAGCAGTTGTTTCTTTCCGGTTGGCAATTCACATGCGTACAGGACACACATTCACACGCGAAGGACAAGGGAAATAATAAGGAATCGATTTATAATGAATTTATGTGTAACATTCAATTGAGGATTGTATGTAATTGTATATATATGAGTACAATGCAGTCCATGAGTTAAGATACATTCTCCTTTTTCTACCATGAAAAAATAAATTATTCTAGTTAATAAAAAAAAAAAAGGAAAAAACATGGTGTGCGTTCAGTGACTTCTTTTTCTACGACGCCAATCTACCCCTCGGTGTATCGACCATTCGTTTACAGCGCGCGGGCGCGTTACCGTGTAAACGGATTTTATATTGCTGATGTGAAATAAACGTTTCCAGAAATCCACGGGGGCCCTCGCTGAAATGAATCGTATCGCGAAGCGGGCTCGCTTTCGATCCTTGCTGTTTATCGATCTTCTACGGTTATTACGCTTTGGGGGCTCTCTATTTGCCTCGAGATACCCGCTTTCTCATGGAGTTAGTATTGTAATTCACAAAAGTCTGTAATGGACAGTGGCAGATTTAAGGAAAATGGCCTAGGTGACAAATATTCTAAGGGGCCCATTTTTTCGGAAAAATGAAGAGGTAGTTTAATAAAAAGGGGCTAAGTGTAGTAGTACAGAAAAAAATATATCTACCTAGGGATTTGATAAAATTATTTTTTTCTTTTTTTTAAGTGGGGCGCAAACGGTAACGGTTCATCGGCCACTCGTTAAATCCGCCACTGGTAATCGTTCAGTAGTAGAAACTTTGGATTCTAAGATTCTTTCGCGCGTATTCCAATAATAGAAGATTAACAGTTTATAAATAGCTACCAACATGTCATGGAACGCTTACATCTAGTACATGTATTTACATATACAGAGCGCCACAAAGTACCTAATACAAAACGAAATTGCGTGACTCTCCATGAGAAAAAAGTCGATTTTATTAGTTTGAATTTCCTTAATAGTGTTTTGGCAGATTCTCAAAGTCGTTTTTGTTTATCGAAGAGCATCTTGTAAAGAATCTTATTCCACAATTTCAATATCTTTTCTCACGGAGAACCAGCTCTTTCCAATTTATATTACGCACTTTGGGATGTCCTGTATATTATAGGAATTCGAAAGTTGACTTAATTCACGCTCCATAGTACGCACAGTAAAGAATTGACTAGAGTTAAGGTACTAACACTAACGCGCGAGGAATTGGCATTTCGTACGAGACACTTTTATAGCCGTCAACTAATATTTCTGATGTATTCGTACATTTTCTCTTCTTTCCTACATTTTTTTAAGCCACCCAAGCAAGTATATCCGAAACACCAGTCGTAAGTGATGGTGCAAAAATGTCTCGTGGGAAAAGGCCTTTACGCCGAAATCTACTTGCCGACAAATCCGTCGATACTCTGCGCACAGTTCTCTTTATCGACGAAGCGAACAGTCGTAATGGAATTTCTACTTTATCGACGTAGTAGAATTTCGCTTCTTGTAGAATTATAAGAATCAAGCCCGAAGGATGTTCAAGGGTAGTGATTGCACTTCCAAGAGAAACAATGTTTCCAATTACAAAGTTGGAAAGATCGTTGCACAAAAATCGCTCGTTCTCTCCATGAACCTCATTATCGATCGAGCTAATATCGACTGTTGGTCACGTTATGTCGGTCGAAGCGCGCTGACCATGTCTCCCAGTAACCGCTCCACGCTAACATCCCCTACAGTCGGTTTGAACAGTAATTCTTGGAGGGTCGACCGACAGAGCGCACGCGCCGGTGGTAGCAGCAGTAAGAGACGTCCAACCCTCCGAGCATCCCTCTCGCAGAACACGGCAACCGTTTGTTCTTGTAGCGCTGCCACCCTTCCAGGCTCGCAGAGCCCTCGAGATTCTGAATTAAAGAAATAACTGTCTCGTTATATCAATATCATACAATTAATTCACGTAAAGTGGTCTTAGAAAGTCGAAATGGACTAAAACCCTTTTCTAACGTAATTGAAAATATAAAACACTGATATAGGAAGGAGGTGTTTCCAGATTCAAAATATTTTGCTGGGCATTCACTTTCCACAAAAATGAATTTATATAATAATCTAATTCTGCGCCAAATGTATAATTCCTCTATTAACTTCTTCCATGTCTGCACTCCCTCTTTTAATTTACAAGATTTATTATTCAATGAAGTGTTTCTTTGTTATAGAATTAATTTTTGTTAATTCGGTGGATGTTGGCCGTACCTCCTTTGAAGAGGACTATAGCCTTGAGGCAAGCGTACTCCGAGTGGTCCACCCTAAGGAGAGCACATTTCCCTAGTAATTCCCTGAGTCGTCTGACCTCGTCGCCGAGCATTTCTTTCCTCTCAGAGGAGACATCGCTAGGCACCAGCGTGGCTTCCTCGACGGGGAAATTCCACTGCGCGGCTGTCAGGACGAAAAGCTCGCTCCAAGATTCCTCTAGCAGAATAGTCTGGTCCCTGTAGGGCAGCTTGAAAAAGAACCCACGAGGTTAATGCAACGTCAGACAATTTTACCACGGCTGAGCCTTTGAAACGCAATGGGGTAAATTTAAATAAAAAATTCTTTCTCTACCCAATCACTAATATCATAATTTGGGATCAATATCCACTATAAGAGGGAACCCGGAATAAGAGATCTTGGAGGATCGGCTTTGGCGACATTGATAAGGCGGCTGACCAGTAGCGCATCGGATTCGAAGATCGTGGGTTCTCGAGTCCCGTCGCCTGAGGTGTTGTTCTTTTTTTCTGTGGTTTCTGAATTATAGAAATTGTGATACCTATTTCTACAATAAGATTCATAGGGATATCCCAAGGGAATCTCAAAGTTTGGAAAACCTTCGAGCAGATATTTCCGTGGTAAAAACGAGAATACTAAAACTAAATCTTCTGCTTTTCAGGGGACATTAACAACGTTAACACATTTCTCACAATCTCCACACTTACTTGCAAGAAAGAGTGGATGCTCCTCGCCCACCTGACAGCGAAGAAGAGCAGCTTCGCCGCGAATTCGTAGATATTCTCCGTGGGTAGGATGGAGAAGTGGGACACGTACTCCGAGGACACGGAGCTGATAATTGGCGGTGCTAATCGTGTGCTTACTAGCTCCTCTGCGAAATCACACAATCACAGGGGACAATTAATATCGCCAATGTAAAGCACACAGAAATAAAATTCACTAATTCCAAACGAATTCCTGTGTCCACAGAAACCCTTGCCTTTTGGCTCGATCCTTGAGTCGATGGTTCCAGCTTCCTCGGAGCTTGTCACTTCGTCTTCTTTGGCGGTGGTCACTGATAGGGGTTCCGTCGGTGCTCGTGGCAAGAAGTGTGCTGAAAATCAAGAAATTATGTCAATTCTATGGTTCGAATATCTTCAAACTTCAAATACAATAGCTTGGGATATTCTTCCTTGTGCCGAAACACGGAAGTTTGAATTCCAGAGTAATTGTTTCGCTTACCGACTGATGGAGGGAAGGCTGGCATCGTCGGCTTGAAAGGGAACAGTGCAGGGTACAGAAGGGGATGATAAGGGTTGCTCGCCGCGTGATAAACCTGAGGGATTCCGGAGTAAAGTCCTGAAGGACCTCGCCTGGCAGCCGCCACCAAGGACGAGGTGCTTCGTGGCGCTCTTTCGTGCTGAACCGCTGCGAGTATCACGCAGATCCAAGTTAAACTTCAAATTTCATCGTATTAACACACTAATTAACCGCAAACGTTATAATGTATTCCAAGCTATGTTACCAAAAAAGATGTCCTATAGTAATGTAATAAATTCAAACATGTAAGTTCCTTGTGGTAAAACAGGTTGCCAGTTTAAGGGGCCAAATACTAGTAGGGGAGTTGTGCTCAAGTAGACATAGCCAGGTAAGATGACATACCCCTATTATCTTTTCAAATATTTGGGCTAAAAGCGTGGCATTTACATTCATTTGTCGGCTAATAGATGAAGAACAAGAAACTCGCAAAATAGTACGAGCTTGAAAGCAGATGAAACTGACACAGCATTTACTGTAACGAATTGTTTAGCCGATCAAAGCCAAAAGTACACGTTGCCAATTGTGTTCCCGCTGGGCCACGTTTTATGTGCCGGAGTTCTTCCAAGAAAAAAACAGGCAATTAGATCTTTGACGTGTGCCAATTTACCCAAATGAACATGTATGTGGTCTTTTATTTTTCTTACTTTTTATTATCTCTGGAGTGTTGAAACTAATTTTCTATGTGTAATTAACAAACAGATGAAAACTGTTTGTTGCTTTTACTTGATACCACCTTTAATTTTTAAGATATTTGCTTTAGTACCAAATAGTACTTCTGTCATCTTTTAAACACAACTCCCCCATACATAAACATATTTGAATGAATGCTCTTAATTTCCATTAAACAACGACAGCGAAAGAAGCAGAAGAGCGATATTAATTCTTACTTTAATCCCACTAACTTGTATTAAAAAACCATTTCACAGAACCCTAAAATATAGACACCTCGGCTAAATTAAAAATCTCTGCCACAAAAAGCATCCCTCGGTATATCCTTTTCGAGTGCCCTATCATTGAGCCCTCAGTTTCACTTTTTTCATCCAGCACAGAAGCACAGCTTTCTGCCCTTTAATAGTCACCTTCCGCCTCCTCCCTCGCTAATTGATACCCCCGCGCAATCAAGTGTTTGGATTATCTGGGGCCTGGCCGAATCGGGGCACAGAAGTGTTTACAAAAGCTGTGAACGCCAGGCTGCTCGTGACACTGCTCTTCCACTCGTTTGTCAGGCTAACTTCTAGAATTCTAGCACGAGCAAGCAGGGGCGTAGAATTTCACGTGGGTGCGGGCACCCCTTTTTTTATCGCTCCGCCACCCCTCACCGGCTGCTGCTCTATCTGTTCGTCCAAGTGGGAGGGCAACGTCCTCGTGCATCGCAACATCCTCGACGCATGTTTGCGCGGCGTCGAGAAACGGGCGACGTATCGGTTTCTGTCATCTGCAAGCCTTCTAACGAAAAGGAGGCCGTTGTACCTCGCGGTTCACACTTGTGGAGAAGTTAACTTCGTCTAGGAAGTGTCCTCTTCTTTAAACCTTCTAAGAACTACACTGACAAGGGAAGATCCCGAACCCGAAAATTCAAAAAATTCTGAAACTTGGTGAATATGTAGAGGATTTCCTCCTGATTGCAACTCAATTTTTATTTGCTGCCCAAATTCACTCAAAGGGGGTGAATTTAATCCCTGAATATTTGGCTAATTTCCGATTTTGTGTTATAACTTGCGAAGTGTAAGAGCTAGAAAAAAAGTTTCAAGACAAAAGTTACTTCTTTTAATTAGATTTATCATTTAGTAAAAAGATTATTTTATAGTTCACAAGTTATAACACAAAATCGGAAAATAACCGGATTATCAAGGGTCAATTACCCCCTTTAGAGTAAATTTGGGCAGCAAACAAAACTTGCGTTGTAATCAAGAGGAAATCCCCTATATATTCACAAAGTTTCAGAATTTTGGAAATTTTAGGCTTCGGGATCTTCCCTTGTGAGTAACTTTTTATCTAATATTCCCCGTGGATTTACACCTTAAAAGGAGAGGGTTAATGCCCCTTGAACACTTCTAGATGGTACCTGATACTTTGAAGAATGTGAACCTATGGTATTGTGTCTAACTTTTCTTATTAATTAGTACTTTCTTTCGCTTCTAATTTATTCAGGTCTTTCTAGTCTGCGGACTTGGTTATCGTCTAGTTTAGCCCCCCTTAGCGTTCTGTTTTAGAAAGGTGGTGATAATAGTGGCGCTTACACTGCTTACACGTACGTAGAGGAAAGAATATTAAGTGTTAATCACCGGTGAAACGAAGCGTACCATCTCGTTTCATGTTAACCTGGAGGCACTTGGTGAAACGACATGCCTGGCACTGATTCCGACGCGAAACGTCCACGATGCAGCGACCGTTCTCCTTGCAAACGTAGTCCAGGTTCCTAGGCAAAAGTACTGCGTGTTTGGTAAGGACAATTTCAATCAAAGTCTGAAGTGTACGCAAGTGAGACGTGGTGAAGTGAAAGCGAGGGAGAAACTGCGCAGACGCGTATTTTTTTTACGGGTGCCCAAGGCTCTATTGGGGTACAGGGATCATGAACCTAGTTTTGAATTTCGTAAAAGATTAGTTACCTTGCATACCTGCGGATCGACCGCTTGAAGAAACCCCGGCATCCATCGCAACTAGGTACGCCATAGTGCTTCCCAGAGGCCTTGTCGCCGCAGACCTTGCATAGACTTTCGCCCCGACTGCTATCCTCCATTTTGTCCGCGAACCTGTTCGTTAAATTGTGATTAAAGAGAATCTTACGTTGCAAAATTTATTAGTGTTCTGTGGACCTCTTCGTTTCACTAAACAGTGGGGGCATAGAGAGCAATAGTCTGCTCGTATTAACTTATTAATGAATGTATATTACATGGGAATTTATAAATGGAACCTTGTTCGTTATTTATTACTGGTAAACTTCTTGATCTCGTTTGTATCTAAAATAGCAAATGGTCGAAGTGGATTTGAAAGTGGTTGTCACTATAAAAACACTACTTCTTTCTGGGGCGGATTTTGAGATTTAACGTAGAGTTAGCAAGCGTCTGCTGCCCTTTCCGTGAAATATTATCAAATATTTTAATTGAAAAGTGACGAAACAATTTCAAAATTAATTCAATATGGCCACTCCCATGTGAACTTTTGCTAATTCGCTACCTGAAAAAAGGTGAATTTGTGAATTACAGTATCCTTATTTGGTTAAAATTTCCAGTATAAAATCATTGAACAACCATTTCGAAGTCAACAAGGCAAATCTTCAATCCCTCAAAGAATTGTAATTCCTGTTCAATTTTTTGTTCGCAAATCATCATGTATTGAAAACAACATTGTTTCCCGCGTATCTAATTATTTCAATTGCTGGTCGATTGTCGCGTATCCGTAATAACACTTTCCCTTTTCCTCGGAGCGCATCGCTCCTCATTATCTATCGTTTTCCGCGGCGCAACAGCACGATTCCCGTCACCGGTATCGTGACTCTTCCCGCTACGTCCCGCTCAATGGCGGAGCTTATAGCCGCGGAGCGACGGGTCGTTGCATATTGCAGCATATAATGAGAAGCCCGATGATTGTTAAACGCTGCTAACCGATGGCGAGGTCCGATTCCTCGAAGCTCACGACTTATTACCTTCCAGCTCGCCATTAAGAAAACCATGAGTCACGTTGAAACTCTGAATAGCGATAACTTAATGTAACGAGATTTGCAAAAGTCCCATCTGGTGTAAACTGGAATGTACATCTTTTGTAGATCTCAGCCTTTATGAAAAAGGAGATCCTTTTTTCTGGCGCTTCACTTTTAACTTTAAGTAAATTGAGGCGTTGGCGTGCATCGCCGCGTGTTGATGGAACTTAAAAATGGCTCGAGGGTAAAGTTTTTTTCTTACTTTTTAGATTTTGTGTTCTCGTAAAAAATACTTGTAAGTGCTAAAAATCAAATTTTATACTATAGCGTTACCATTGACACGTAGAACATATTCCGATAAAAAAAAACAAAAATTTTAATTTTGGCAATTACCTACTGTGTTTTCTACAAATAATCTTCAAGTTCAAATTGTCAAATTGTTGAAGTTGTTAGCGAATGTACTTGTCTGATTAGCTGCCTCATTTCTCCGAAATTTTTAACGTGTATCTGAGTCTCTGCTTTTAGGTAGAGAAAGCAGGCCAGAATTTGACTTTCCACGGTTGTTTCGGCTGCCAGACAGCTCGTGTCCGTGTAAAGCACGACATATGTTACTTGCGTGCGTAAACGCGGTGGGTGTTCATGAAAACAGGGTTAAATAATACGCCCCTGTGGAACTGCGCACCGGCCAGCCAACAACTCTGATGCAATACTCGCTTTCTACCTAATTACGGACACCTAACGCTTCCAGTTTCCTACGATATCGTGTGCGATCTATTCGGTGGCAGTGGGCAGAAAATCTAGGGTTCTGTATCCACGCAGTTTACGATACACTGCGCATAATCGATATCTTACATGATCATGATTCCATGCATCCGAATTCATTTGACACTAAAATATCTTACCGAAGGTTGCTTAAAGAATATATTACAATTATAATATTCGACCTGCCAAATTGCACTCTCCTATCGAAAACGAACAAGGTACCAAAAACATTTCAATAAACGGAGTTCGATCTTATTAATAATACAATCATCGACCCAGAACTCAGATCAGAGATGGGTAAAATTTTGATTTAAATAAAAATTTCGAATAACGAATAAAAGTTAAAAAATTACTCGTCATGTTTCAATAACCCTATTTAACTTTATTCGATGAATAATCTAAAGTTAAAGTAACTTTTATTCCATCCGTTATTTAAATAATATTTTATTTAGTTAATGCCCAACTCTGACCCAGATCAATATTTTCTAAAGATCAACCACTTATTAGGTATACCATTTCAGAAATGAAAATATAAACTGAATCCCTAGCGTCACAGAACGACATAAAAATGTAAATTATATTTATAAATTTTTTTAACGTAAGGAAATCTTGAAAAGACACCACGACGCTTCCAGAGGGGAATAGCTTGTGGGATTTTTACTTACTAAACCCCAGTGCCACCATAAAATGTTTAATAATTTAAATGTAAATATTATTAAGCCGTATTGGCTCAGCTACTTGGACACCTATTTAACCGATACATCATGCGAAGGCTCATCAAAATTGATGTCCACCACAGCCTGTTCTCCCCTTGTTATCCAAATTCATTGCTGATGACCTAACAGTACATGCGATCTAAAACCCATAGTTTAAAAAAAAGTATTTTGATGCTAATAATGTCTCGCCTCAGTGCAGCGGATCTTCACGTACCTAACTACTTAGAAAAAGTCTCTACAATCAGTTACAGCTAAGAACAAGAAAGCCTATTGTTTCTAACCGTTCCAGCTTTCCGACGGCAAAACGTTCTACTCGTCGGACGCGGGACGTAGGTGGTCATCGGGCAATAAAAATATTATGGCAGGTTAACGCTCACACAGGAGGACCACCACCCCAGCCTATAAGGTCGTACTATTAAGAAGTCAGCCCTGGCCGAAGATCCATGGGTCTGGGGGGAGGTAATGTCGGTGGTGGTGGACGACAGTGCCGGTGGAGCTGGTCTTAGGACGAAGGGTCCGACGAAGCGTGGCATCATCCACCAGGACTCTCGGCGGTTTACCACCGACGAGGCTGAGCGATGCTCCACGTCACCGATGCATTATTGAGCCTGAGAACCCTACAGGTGGCCTAGCGTCCTATTAGAACAAGAAAGACCGCGACGGAGTCGAGCCCGAGGGCCTCGACAAAGAGGGAGCCCTCCTCTCCCGTGGAAAAGGGACACCATAGAACGAAGAGGTGGAGAACCGCGACGAAGGGGTTGCAAAAGTCACTGTAAGGGTGGAAGGTGGTCTGACTTGACCTCTGACTGCCTCGACTTTCTGACTTCAGTCGGGAGGCTCCTGTATGGCGGACTTTATTGCTCTTCTTTGTAGTAATTACTGTGCTGCTTCGTTAAGAGCGCGGGCCCTCAGTTTCGTTAAGAGATCGGAGTTTTGTATCCTCGCTACTTCTTCTGTAGTCCTTGCGGCGGATGAGAGAGACTGAGGGTGAGAATGAGGGAGGGGGCAAGTGACAGCGACAAGTTATTAATTTTGTTGGAGACAGTGGCGGCATCGTGTTACTAAACGTAGACGGCAAAGATAAAAGAAGAGACGAATAGCATACTGGTTCGTTAAGAGAACGCCTTGTACAAGAGCAGCGTGCTTATAAGGGAACAGCACTGTATCTATTTAGTGTTTGTTCTACAGAGTAGGGCTGTTATAAATATTCGAATATTCTGAGTGATCGAATTTCAGATTATACCGAACAGAAATCTGAAAATGTAATAATTTTTCACACTTCATCGTGAAATTCTTCTGATATTAGTCTTTACAATTATTGGTTTTTCAATCTACTCGTTTCGTACCTATTCGGTACAATCCGAAATTCGAACACTTCGAATTATTCGAAAACTCAGGATTATTTGAATAGATCGACTATTCGAATATTTACAGTTCTACTACGGAGCCACTTTTATGGAAATGGTTGAATTCATAGATATTCATACATTATTTGGACTAGAATTAGCGACTTCTCGCTTTAAATTCGGCTCGTTCAAACGATGCTCGAGAAAGAAGGCACACGTTGTAAAAGCTTAAACAAGACTTAAGTCACAAATGACTTTTGAAATGACCCGATATAAGGTGGGGTCTCTATGAAACCACTGATAAATAGCAGTCACAATTTCTGCGAATGCTGTGAAAGGAATGGTTCAAGGAACACGCGTTCCTTTTAAAGGTGTTACTTTTAAAGCCGATTTAATGTCAGCTCATCGATCACACGAGGTTCGATAAGCTTGTCACACTTTGCGCCACGGGTTCGGTTAATGCCCAGCCGATGACTTTTCGATAGTTCTGTGCGGTGCAAGGTGTCGAAAGTTCGTTGCGGGACACGGGCGACTGGAAACTCGGGAGGCACATCGATGCTATGCAAATTTTTTTCCTCGTCACGTCATGTGCGTCCTTTCGCATAAAAAATGCTGATCGATCGTCGAGAACAGCGAGGAATCATCCTCACGCGTGGGCTTCGAACAAATTCGATTTTGATGACAGTTCCTGTGCTCTTTATCAACGCAACAATATTTTCCAGAATGCTTTCGAATTTATATCCCAAATGTATTTGATTTTGACATCTGTATTTTTAATTCTGCTTGCAAGCTGTGTTCACAATAATTCCTTCCTAGCTCTGTTGTAGATTTAAAAGTGCCAAAGTATCTTCGAAGTTTGTCAGAAAGTCATTCGACTTCAAAACCTTCGCTTCTAGTTATTCGCCCTACACGTCCTTTCCATCTTCGAGGATCGCGTCGCTCTGCTTTTCGTCCATTTTTTCCTCGACTTAATCCTGTCGGTATCGTTCATTGTTCGATCACAATAGCGAGTGAGGGTTCATTGAGAAAAAAGGCACGTGGCGTTAAGCATCCTTCCTGCAGCCACTGTCACACCTCTGCTGAGTAATTTTCACCTGGACCTTCCTGCATCCCCAAACCCTCGATTTGCCATGCTGGAAACGCAATCTCACACCCAACTCAGTTTATATAGATTCGATAGAGTCGAGCTCGCCGCGATTTCTAATTAATGGTAATTACGTAGTATCACCGTATCCAGGCATTCCAAGCAGACATTTAATTACAGACGTTCGTTGGCGGGCTTCCGGTTTAACGGGCAATTTTCCATCCACCCTTGTCAGCTTTTTCATTAATTTTTAAGCAGCTCTGCGTAAACATTGTCGTTATCCGTGACGTGACTTTTGTTGTCTGAAAGGGTCGGCTGCAATTAGAAACTCCTGAATAATAAATTGGTACCTGCAATCGTAATGGGAACGCGTGTGGCACAAAAGGGGGATCTATTTTGGTATTTAGCTACGACTTCGTTAATTCCTAAACTAATCTAGCTTCTGTCTTCGCGAAGCTATGTTTGCTAATTATCATACTATTTTACGCTACATTTCTTTCATTAATTATTGGTATTGGATCTTTATATAACTATGCATATAGTAGGGCAAGAACTGGAGGAACTTTTTCTAGCAAGTGTTCTAATAGTAATTCTTATAATTACACTATAGCCTTTTCTCACCATTTGTCAATTTTATTACCACCCAGTTAATGAACACTCGCGAGCAGTCTATTATTCGTTGAAATAAGAATTCAACTTTGGAGAAATGTGTCGTTGCGTTTCGGTGAAATGATCATATGGTGGTCTAAGGGGAAGTGAAATTTAACTCCCAAACAGATATTAATTTACTGGCGCTCGTGCAGTCTTGGTTTCGGTTGCGCACGTGCGCGCTTCACACGATTGACAGTGATTGCGTGACTCGGTCGAGTATTCCGTGTACGGCACTCGTGCAGCATGCAGGTAAATGTTCCAAGCCACCCGTGATTTCACGTGCTCAATACTTATCTGCTTCCCCGCCGTGCTGCACAGTTGGACAACTGGTGCACGAGTCTTTCCTGCCGACTATTTTATCGAAACTTGCCTTGCTCATCGAATGCCTTTCTACGGAAGAATCACCCCTGCTAGGCTTGTTTAATATCTATCTTAATGTTTAAAAGCAGCTTCATTCTGATAACACTTTACCGGGCGTCGACATGTTTTGCATAAGTACTGCTTCACAGTGCCTTCGCGTTATATAATATTTTTCGGAAATCATCGACAGTGCTGTTCGAGAGTCCTCGAGCGTTTACTTTGAAAACGAATCAAACATGGACGTCGACTTCTACAGAACTTATTCGACAGAAGCTGCCACAAAGATCGAATCGACTTAAAGGTTCATTTTTAAAGCATTGCTGCCTTGGAGTCTCCACTCTGTCTACCATTAAATGAAATTATGAAATTATAAAAATATGAACTGTTAGACACTGAAGCCGGGGATCCACCTGGAAGCTAGGATGAGCTGTGTTATATTATGCTAAGTTTTAAAAAATTAGCTTCGATACATCCTTATGCAGCCTTTTCCACCAACAGCTAAGCTAAGCTGGGCCATATTTTTTCGGAAGGTTATTAGTTAGCTTAAGAGGAAAAGGCCGTATAAATTGAACGAAAAATAGAAACAAAATTTTGTTCCATAAACCGCTTCTAAAACGTTCCAAAAATATTGGGTTGGTGTAAATAAAGTAAAGTACCCTTAAAGTTACGAAAGGATTAACGTATTGGTATCTTTTCAAAAAACTCCTAATTAAAGATACAAAAATAAGCCGTTTATAGGGGTTTCTCCCCTTAACGTAGCACCAGAGTCCTTAGCGACCGATTTTTCGGAAAAATAGCTACATCATGCAAACTTAGCTTCCGAAAAACACATAGCACAGCTTAGCTTAGCTTTTGGCGAAAACGGTTCCATAAGGATGCAATGAAGCTAATTTTGTATAACTTACCTAGCTTAGCTTAGCTTCCAGGTGGATCCCCGGCTTAAGTACACCATTTTTTTCAGAATAAAAACTTGATTTGTTTTTGCTGGAATAATTACAGCGTTGTGCTGTGATTACCAGTAACCACCGCGACGGACGCTAATTAAAATGAGCATACAGAGTCAAACTGTCCCAATTGATAGGAGGGGCCACGTCGGGCGGTCGTGAATAAGAACGTCACCGGTTATGACACGTACGGCTAACCCGTAATAACTGTGACGAGAGAAAGTCGGTAATATATGTAATTTGGTGTTAAGCACAGAGTTTAAAGGGTGGAAATGGAAAGCGAAAGGACCCGCAGAAATGGTGGAAATACGTTGAATTCAGGACGTCAAGGTGATAGGGGGTGTTCCCGAACAAGCGAACGTGTAAAGACATCGCGTGCGGAATGAAAAAAACGAAAGGAGAAATATATTGTCGCGAGGCTCCACCTCGCCATGTGCGGATGCTTTTTGGCATATGCGCGGACGCGGCACGATGGCGAACATTACACGCCTTGTCGCCGTAAAATAACTGGGCTTATAGGTGCGTTTACTTATGTGCAATTACCGAACTGCCCGCCAGCGACACATGTCACGCCTAATCGTCGGCGGACGGAAAGAAACGAAGCCAGTGCTGGGGTGCTTGAAAAATTGGCGAAGCCACAGAATCTGGATCACTGCGATCGCCTAAGTAGTGCGATTCGATCGGTCGATCTGCGTAGAAGGGGGTGCTTTTTGGATATTCAAAATTGAGGCATCGACAGCAGAGTGGAGCGATGGAATATATTTGTTCGAGCTGTGGTTAATATTAGTTCGTAGTTGTTCTTTGGGGAACCTTGAAGCTTGGGATGAGAGTGGCGTGATGATTTAGGACTAGGGTGCTGGGAGAAGAATTCAGGATTTATAGTTTGATTCGCTGGTGTTCTCTTCTGTACGCGGAGTCTGAGCCCTCAAGTGATTGGGAAATGTGGTTCGTGGCTCTGTTCATTTGTTAGAGATGCTTCATATGTTCCAATTCAGTGATCGGAATGTGTTGCAGATAACGTGTATTTCAGTGATTATGTGTTTGGAAATATTCGTGTAACAAATGGGCGATTGAAATGTGTATTGTAAGTGTCATTTCAGTCTAGATGAGTCATGCGGCAATACTGCTGTAAAAAATTGAGTCACGTGTAAATCTCTCTATATATATATATGTACCGGTGCGAGATCGCAACGATGCCGCAACGCTCGTCTGAATTGACCCTAATTTGGATGAACGTTGGTAGTTAATTAATATGTATTCAAGAAAAAGGACAACAATTTTATGCATCTTAACACTTGTGGTACAATCACAAAAGATGCAATGTTATGATAGGATACTTAAAGCAAATATAAAAATGTTAATTTTTATATTATATAACAAAATGTTACAGAAACATGCCATGTTACCCTAGTTTGCGGTATATAGGTATCATCGAGAGATTTATATGGAGACAGATGGATTGGATTACATAATGGAAATATTGTCCTTGTAAGTTGTTAAAAAAAGTCTAATTAAATAGGCAAATAAAAAAGTGACTAATTCTTTGAACTTAAGGAAGTTTGTTTAGTATATTTAATTGCTAATAAACACGTTAACACGAACATTCTTATAATAAACAGCTTAAAAGTATGTACAATTTATTAATCTAATCGTTCTTTCTTACCTGCCAGAATGGGCCTTCTAAGCTTGAGTGTCGACCAGTGCGATGCGGTTCCAACTTGATACTTTTCAATGAGTATATTCGAAAGCTGAAGGGGTTGAAAGTATAGTGGACAGTCACAGATGAGTCTCCAACAATTCTTCTCTTTCCTTTAAAATTCCTAATCCTGCGGCTACCACCATCTTGATTCGTTCAAAAGGACACAAATCATTAAATTAAACCTTACTTCCTCCGTTACCACTTACTCGATTCTAATAAGTGTTTTCTATCATTCAAGTCTTAACTGAACCCTATCATCAAAATTGCTATATACACCCGCCTAACTAGAAGTCATTGAGTATAAATCCTTGTCACTAAAAATCAGTACCAATATTCCCCTAAAACTCAAAGATACAAGCACCTCCATTATTAAACATTTAAACGCACATAACAATCACAAAAATGATAAAAAACACACGAAGTTCCTAATTTTTGGAGCACAGAATCTCATAGCACCCAACATCCCTTATCCAATATTAACTTGCAACATAACACTTCCTATTTCCTCCTCCAAATATTCCTCCCACAATACTCAACCCTCTTTCTACTAAATATTTATTTACATGAAGCCACCATAGAGTCACAAGTTAGTATCACCCAAAGTTACCCCAGACACTGGATCAACCCCTCTCAACTTGAAAAGACGAATCGCTATCAAGGTACCAGACTCGAACCTCTTCCTGTGTACACGTTCCAAACGCCGTTGCCCGCGTTTCGGTAGCCCAGGGACCACCGCGCTGTAAGTGACCCCGCCGAGGGTGCCGACGATCGCGAGTCGACGTGGCGGTGCCCGTTGAAATCGAGCCGGAGGTCCTTTATCGCGAGGACTGCGGCGTGAGTGGACGCGCAGGGTGCGCGACGTGATCTATGGGCTCGTAATTTTTTGGTCTCTGCTCCAGGGGGTGGCCGTTGATCGCCCTCGTCGGCGAACACGCCCAACGGAAGGATCGCGCGCGCACGAGGGTAGCTGAGGCGCGCAGGCGATTGGCCGACAGGCGGAGCGACCCCGTCGAAGCTCGCGACGGGGGGTGGGTTGTGCGACGCGGGGGGTGAATCGAGCGCCACCAACGCCTGGCTAGCCGCGGACGGCCCCACCGCCGGGGGCGCGAAAGTCAACCCCTCTAATCGAGAAGAGTGTTCGACAACGCGGAGGATTTGAGATCGACGTGCCCCGAGGAACCTCCATCAGCCACGTTGTCGCTCGCCTAAGGGCTGCTCGAGGATTTTATGCCGCGGCTGGGGCGCGTCTGCCTCGAAACGCGATCGCGGAAGTCGGGGGAGGAAGCCACCCGATATCCATTCGCGTCTCTCGGTTCTTTTTTAGTTTCTAATGGGGTGCTTGGGTGTGGGTTTATATCGCAAGCAGAGCTTGTGGATTGTTGATGTAGAGTCTCTTTTCTGGTGCATTAGTTGTGGGTTGTGTGTGGAAATGAGGAAATGGAGCTGGGTTTGTAAAAAGGTAGGGTAAACTCGGGTAAATCCGTGATAGTTTTAGAATTTGTCTAATAACTGATAATATTTACATGTTCTGAAAGTGAGCCTAGGATATAATGATAGGTCAGACATCGGGGAAACAAATAATAGGTTAACAGAAATTTAGTAAGTATATTTAATTGAAAATGTACAAAATTAAGTTGTCATGGCATACTCTGGTTATTCCGTGATAGTACTCTGGTAACTCCGTGATAGTTCTCGGTAGCCCGTGATATGGCCATCAGCTACTTTTTTTATATTATTTTACATTAGTTTACATTATTTTACATTATTTTAAATTATTCTACATTATTTTATATTATTTTATATTATTTCATATTATTTCATATTATTGTTATTTTGTGTATAATCAATCATTTCATGATCGTTAGATGTCTGAGACGTAAGGAAACATAGTATCTGGTACTTGCCATCAGAATTTCTCGAACAGCACAATCAGAAACACAGGCTCGGACGCACGAAAAATAAGAATTTAGTCACTTTTCATAAGCAAAAATAACACTGATGCCTTATTGTATGATAATTTCAAGAGTAAGACTTGTTAAAGTATCATTTTACCATCACTTACCTGCAGTTTGAACTTTCCATTATATCTTCTAAAGCACATATAATACATAAACAAGTGATCGTCCACAACTAGCACGAACAAATTTCACGAATAATGCGCTGCTGGAACAAAATGCTCTCTCACTCTATCACACTAACTTCAATTGACTAATTATTTTACCAAAACATAAACTAGAAGATCTACGCTGTTAGCTTTTGTTCCATCTAAATTGAGTCAGACAATTTCGAGTTACAGATAAATAAAAAAGTTTCACGCAGTAACCCGTACCACGGATTTACCCGAGTTTACCCTACCCTTTGTTTTGTACATTCTGCATATGTCGTAAGGGTGACCTCATTACAATGATTATTTAAATAGCCTTCTTTGCTTATTTTTATACATTATTTCGCATGAGGATTAAAAAAGAGGGGACGTTAACAAAATACTATATTTGCGATTGATCCTTTCTCATTTCCGAATTAATTCCCCGCTAATATCGTCCTACGTATTTGCCAATATTTGGGCTACATACCGTAAATTGGGGGAACATTGGCAGCACGGGGTAACATTGACATACGCCGGAATTACGTTGTTTTACGTCAGATTAGTAAAACTTGACCTATTAAGGCTATTTATATGATGTTCCAATGTTACGAGGTGATTTTATTTAACAAGTAAAAAATAAAATAAACTAAACAAATTTAAGTTTACTGACCTCAGATTATTAAAACTTAAGCCGTTAATGCCATCTACATGATGTGCCAATATTGCCTCGGTACACTAACGTTTTTAACATGTATTAAAGAAGGAAAGGACAAAAATTTTATGCATTTTGCACTTGTAGTACAATCACAAAAGATGCAATGTTATGATAGAATACTTAAAGCAAATGTAAACATGTTAATTTTTAAATTATATAACAAAATATTTAAAAAATCTGTCAATATTCCCCCAGTTTACGGTACCTACCTAATAGATTTTTGTTTGTAAGAACCATTCGGTGGTAACAGCAAAATACGGCGAATTTTATAGCGGTTTTAGTAAAGGAACTGTAGCAAGAGCTAATGAGTTTTAGATAAACTTTCTTTTTCAAGGCGGTATTCAGGTTCGTGCACTTTTCAGACAGACGACAGCGGTGAAATGTTAGTGAGTGGCACCTGTGTGTTTCACACGGCGCGGCTGGTGACATTGCCGTTACGAGAGATAGTCGGAATAACCAGCGCCGTCTATGAATATTTCATTCATTATTGCCTGAAAATCGATGATCGTCATCTCTTGCGCGCGTGTTATACCGTCCACTGATCCCTAGATTCTTATTTGCCTGCGATTACGGTAAACCATTGCCTTTATTACCTTTACATATTCCTAGGCAAATCTACTTGAACAAAGAAATGCAGTAAATAACACTTTGCAATTCTTTTACCTTTACACTGCAAGCGGTGGAATTTTTTAGTATCGAAGGAAAGCAATCAAAATTCCCCAAAAGCTAATTAAGGGACCATTCTACTTTGCATGTCGAACAAGAGGCGTATTTCAGGACTATTATACGAATTCTTATGTTTTTTGTTTGTTAAAAATTTATTATTCCTTGCTATATCGATCGACAAAGTAGAATTGACTCTTAAAAAAAATAATAACATATCTCGAAATTGGATTTCACGCCAAAAACGCGCATCCTGATTTGATTATCCAATTCCTAGATTCACACGTAGTCCTTTCACGCATTAATAAATCACGAATCCTAATAAGTATGCTTAATTACTTTCGTGCACCACGGTACACCGTTTCACAGTAGTGAATTAAATATTTAAACTAGATGTTTGTCACGCCTTGCATAACAATCCTCACGCGATAAGTACATCGCAATTCAAGCCATTTACAATCTCGCTTACCACAATTAAAAACAAATAATTCGGAAATTAAAAATTATTATCGAGGAATGTTCTTGTTAACGTAGGGATTTAAATCTCTGCAATATGTGATGTGTAAAAACAAGCACAACAGGCGGGTAGAAAAAATTAATTTTAACCGCGTCACCGGCATTCCGCCGGGGAAAAGCAAGCAGTCTGCACTTGATAGGTCGAAGGATCCGCAGATGCTGAAGCACCTCCTCGACGTGGCAGGAGCAGAAAATCGCGTTGAAGTGGCAACGGTCGGGCTAATGGCTCGGAGACGATATTTTGTTAAACAAGGAAACCTTTTATCCCCCACACCACTTCTTAGCCGAGCGTTCGGGGACAGGGACGGCTCCGTTTCAAAAGGACTCCGCTTGCGTTCACCCTCGACATTCCCTCTGCACTTCATCCTGCGAAGTAACTCTTACAAAACGTGCCTGTATATCCCGTCCTTTCCACTCACAGCAACCACCAATAAACATCCATATTTGCACCTGAATAAAAAATATGAAGAAGAAGCAAAACATTTCAGTTCGACTATAACCATATAAAAAAACTCCCATAAGTAAACTGGAAGATAAGTATTTTGCGAAAGTGACATTTTCGATGATACAATTAATCGATACTTTCGTAAGTGGCCCGTGGAAAATATGGGATCTCCATTTTGTGTGCTAAAAAAGATATGGTTACTGTAGTGGGGAGTTTGAAAATATTTGAAAAAAAAGTTACCACCGCCATTTAATCCTCTGGTGTCGCGGGCTGGAGTAGGGCGAAGGGGAGCGCGATAAAAGCGGCCCTGTACCGTCACTTTGGTTTTCTTGTCACCAGAAACGAACGAGCTGGAAGTGTGAACCGGCGACCACCACGACAAGGTGCCACCTGCATTTTCCCACGGTTCGCCCACGCATATAACGCCATTCTCGCGGATTTCTTCGATCCCTCCTGCTACGGAATCGCTCCTCACTTCCAGCCCTTCCGAGATGCGAATCGATGTTGCTCGAGTAACTATCCGGAGCTTCGTTCGTGGCGAGAGTCGATTGACAAGTTAATTCACTGGGTATGTTCCTTCGAAAACGTTTAACAATGTTCTGAATATAGGTACTCTTGATCGAGTGAGTTTTGTAGAGTACTATCGTTAACAAGGGATAGGAGAGTTAGGGAGGTAGGAATTTATCAATGTTAATCTAATCCGTTGAAATCAGTCACGTCTATATTTATTAGCTCATTATGCCCAGATAATCCAGATGAATGTGACTATTTTTATAAAAAAAAAATCAAATTTAATAAAAAAATAAATCAAATTTTGTTTATAAAATCAGAATCTAAATTTCGGGCGAAACCGAATAATAAAGATAGTAGGTATATATTAATGTTATAATTCCACGGTCAGACTTTGGCTAACAATGAGTATTTTAAAAATTATGTTCTGAAATAATTCAGTGTAGCTCCTTTTCTTGCTTTCATTTTTATACCCAGCGGTATCTGTCTTATTATAATGTCAAAATACGTTTTGTACCCCAAACGGAATCCTTTTCTCCGTTTACATAATAAATAATAATAATAATTCTCGAACTGTCTAGAAGCTTATAAGTATCAAGTTTCGTGGTTTCTATAGTACTTAATACTTTCACGAATTAACTTACACTCTTATTCATGCTGAAGCGGAATTTCACTCTTCTACTTTGTATTGAAAATAAACTTAAAATACTTTGAAGCAATTACTGTTTAGTTACTGTAGTTAAAAGAACCGTTTCATTTTTAATTCAAATAAACCTTTTTCCATCCAAAAAAATTTGCGGATTGAAAGATTAAAGTTGTGGTATTAAAAAAAAATGGTTCCGGCCGGGATCGAACTGGCGACCTTCTGCGTGTAAAGCAGACGTGATAACCGCTACACCACGGAACCCGTTGGATAAGTTTTCCTTTATACAGGAATTGTAGTCGAGCTTCAACACTTCTCTCATTAATACTTGTTATTTCATTTACTCGTAAAAAATAAATCAAATCCCACGGGCCCATTTAAATTTAACTTAAAACACCGAGTATATCTGAAAGCCAGCGGGCTATAGAAAACATACACATTATCACTTTGGAATAGATAGCACGTAACATTACGAAATCAGACTTCACCAGATAAAGACAGCTCGACGCTGCATATTTTATTCATCGTTCCTCAAGAAATTATAAATAAGTACGTATATGAAAATTCAATGTTAAAAATTTTATGTTAATCTCTCGCACTAGGTAGTAGTAGATAATCATACGAGTGTGTTTGAAAGTATATGGGTCTCGTTACAGATGAGCAGACATCTATTTCGTCATTGCATTTTACTTATAAACATATGAAAAAGTCGGCCTGTACAGAATATCAATATACATCACATATTAAAGGCAGTGATCCGATTACAATACATAATAGTGTACTTCGTATAAATTACAGCAACTACATTACATTGCACCTCTTACGTTCTACTTAAGTTCTTAACGACACGTCTTCGTTTTTTTCCAGAGTTGGGCAAAATGTAATCTAATTACAAATTACGATTAAAATGTAATTGTGTAATTAATTACACATTATTTTCTGCAATCGTTAATTTAGGTAGTTAACAAAATTGTGGTCAAGAACCTAAATTAACGATTACAGAAAATCATGTGTAACCAATTAAACAATTACATTTTAATCATAATTTGTAATTTGTAATTAGATTACATTTTACCCAACTCTGGTTTCTTCTGATATCGACAGTAATGGTCAAAAGAAAGATTAAACTGTGACAGATATAAGATACCTTCATTAAGTAAGAATTCCATCTTGAAATTTATATTTTATCCAGTGATAAGAACGTAACCCGCGAAGCCTATGTAATTATATTAAGTTTGATACGGAGACTCGTATAATTAAACTTTCTTTTGACGCCACTGTATAATGAAAATGGCACGAGTACTTAGCATAAGTACACAAAAAGAATTCAAAATTCTTACTATTACGCGTCAGAGTGATACTTATGTATGTACCTCGATTATTCGTCTCGATGTCATAATAACGGAGCGAAGCTAATGGAAGACAATAATGTACATTCGTGTATCAGTCTTGCCAATGGATATTCCGCGGAGCGATTTACTTGAAACAAATTGGCCCGAACGTGAAACCGAACGCCTGATTCGGTGACCCATAATCAACTGGATAGAAATCCACCAGTGGTAATTGTTGCAACTCCTTAGTCTGGACCACGAACACGGTTTCCCCTTTGTTCTTGCGCGACTTGCACCCATCGGTTAAGATCTGGGGCCTGGCACCGGTGTACGAGAATTCGTCTTCGTTCGCGCCGAGCAGTTTCAGCGAGGAATTGTAATTGGAATTCTGGGCATTGTACCAAGCAGCGCCGTTGATACAGGTGTAAGTGAAGTTTTGATAAGCTTCTTGGCTCAACAAACGCAGGAAATTTAATTGAACCACGCCAATAGTTTCGTATGTGATCTGTAAATATAAAAAAGGAATGACGGAAGGTGTCTCCAATTTTTCTACATCATTCTACGTGCATCTGTAGACTCACTTTGAATCCTCCACGTAAATTCGAGTACCAGTCCGTTTTATTATCTTCCTTTCTCCATGGTATGTTTGGCATTTGGCTCGTATGAATGTCGGGATGCACGCAGGTCTCACCTGCGTTCGTCATGTTGCAATAAACGTAGACTGCATCGTCAGCCATTCCTAGGTTTGGATCGATCCAATACCAGCCTGTGTTTTATTATATAATTATTGTTTTAAGTATAGGCTTTTAATATCCATGAAATCTTGAAATGAATTAAACAGAGCACTGACCATCGTTGAAATGGGGATGCCCGTAAAAGAGGTCCTTGCAAGTCCTAACAGGATTTTCTCTGCTTCCAATTGGTTTACGTATTCGATCCAGTTCCTGCCTCATGGCGTATATTGAACTGTACATGTCCAGAAATTTGGGCCCCAACTCCTCCCCAATATGGTCGTCCAGGTCTGAGTTTTCTGGGTCTGTATCTTTCTCGTCAGCGTCGCCCCTGTAATAAGTAAAACGTGTTAGAATTGCATCAGTAGAAACATGATTCACACTTTCGCCCACATTGGGCATTATTCGAATTAATATTTTACAACTGTTCTATTCGAATGATTTTTACGCCCCGCAAAGCATCTTACGTGTTCTTCGAAGCGTCACGTTTCTTCCTCAGCAATTGTTCCCTCGTGAACAGTAATTCTGGAGGAATCATTGGTTGCTCCGCGGGTGGGCCCGGGGGCCCGGGAGGCCCCGCGGGACCCGTTTCGCCTTTGGGTCCGTCATTACCAGCAGTTCCTTTGGGTCCAGGTGGTCCTTCCATCCCAGGAAGACCTGGAGGTCCATCGTTTCCTCTGGGACCAGGAAAGCCGAAAGGGCCCTGGTCTCCTTTAGGCCCCTCGTGACCGGGAGCTCCTCGCGCACCTTGCTCGCCCTTCTCGCCCTGTTCGCCTTTCATGCCCACGTGACCTAGTTCACCACGGTGTCCTTTGAGTCCCCGTCTGCCTCTGTCACCCTTCGGACCCTTCGGCCCAACGGGCCCAACTTTTCCTGGAGCACCAACCGCCCCCGACATTCCTGATGGACCATTTTCCCCTGCAAGTCCTGGAAGACCTCTCATGCCTGGCAAACCTGCTGGGCCTGGTAAACCTTGGGACCCTGTGGGGCCTTGAGGACCTGACGCTCCAGGTGGGCCCATATCACCCTTCTCTCCTGGCAAACCTGGGCTTCCTTGCAATCCTGCTGGGCCCTCTGGTCCCTAAATAATGTATTGAATAATTGTCTAATTATAGAAGCCGTCTTTTTTGCAATTTGCTAAAGACTGTAGTAAACTAGTTTTCCCTGAACACTCTCCAAAGATTAATTGAATTTCTAAATAACTCAGTGACACACATTTTTCGAAAACCTATAAGACACGGCTATTGAATGTTACACAAAATTTGTCGATCTGTGTAATTGGGACTGTATCGCTAATTGGGACATTTACCTTACATATAATTTTATACCTGCTTTCCAGGTGCACCAGGCAGTCCCTCCTTTCCTGAGGGCCCAACTTCCCCCGGAAGTCCAGGATCTCCAGACTTTCCATCCTCGCCATCTCTGCCAGGGTCTCCCTTCGGACCGACTAAACCTGGTTCTCCAGGCGGCCCAGGGAAACCAGGAGGTCCCACACTACCTTTTGGGCCTTCTGGGCCACTTATTCCACGACTACCGAGTGCTCCCGGGAGACCGCTTTTACCTTCCTCCCCTTTTGGACCTGGATGCCCTCTTTCACCCTACAGCACATACCATAAACATGCAATACACATTTCACTCTTCATAATTTCTTAAAGATTACTAAAAGAAATGCAAGCTCTTGTACCAGTTTCCCCTCAGGCCCACTCGGGCCCGGGGGTCCCGGCGTTCCACTGTCCCCTTTCTCTCCTTGACGTCCTTCAGGCCCTGGAGGACCTTGCAGACCTTCAGAACCCTTAGGTCCCTTCGGACCTTGTTCGCCTGGAGTCCCAGCTGGCCCCACGGGCCCAACTGCGCCTGCGTCTCCCACTTCCCCTTTCAATCCAGATGGACCTGGTAATCCTTGCGGCCCTACAGGACCCGGCGGGCCTGAGGCGCCAACAGGACCGTCTTCACCTCTTGGGCCTTGTCTACCAATTTCTCCAGGTGGTCCTTTTTCACCGGGTAGGCCGATGGAACCAGGCTCGCCACGAAGTCCTTGTATTCCAGATGGTCCCGGAGGACCCTGTCAAAATTAATTACACAGACATAATATAGTTTCTACTTCACTGAGAGACTCGCTTAAGCCGTCAAACTGATAGGAAGTGTTTACGCGAAATGTATAGTTATTTGTGTGCGTGTGTACTCGTGCGATCGTTATTCGCAGTGTGAGTACGTGACCGGGCGAACTTGCCGTTTGGAAATTTCAAATTCCGAATGGCGCAAGTGGAGAATCTCCAAATAAGAATCTCTAAATTTGGTGAAAATTACACCATTCAGGACAATAACAGCACAAACACTATGGAAAATCTAATTCTGTGCACCTTGCATGACGAATTGTAAAGTTTCTTGGAGATTTAAAAAAAAAACTTCACGTAAGTGTAACGTAAATTAAATAAACCGCACCATCTCTCCTTGGGACCCCTTAAATCCTTTTTCACCAGGTGGTCCAATATCTCCCTTATCGCCATCTTCCCCTGGAACTCCAACAGGACCTGGAGGGCCTGGTAAGCCACGCTGCCCTGGTAACCCATCACGCCCAATGGGCCCTGCTGGCCCAGGTTCACCCTAGTAGAGCAAAGTATACTTTGTAACATGTTTCTATCGTCCCTTAAGGGGTCTCTACCTTTTTGAGAAAAACGCGTTTGAAGTTTCGGGTACCGTTTTTTAATTAATTTTTTTTTAAAATGTCTAAATATGTACAAATATAGTCATACAGTTTTCAATTAATATAATTTGAGGGTTTCTCTTAAAACGAATCCCAAATATCGCGCTCCTTTTCAGGCCGTCGAAGTAGGGAGACTCTTTAATTTGCACTACTGAAAATATTATTACCATATCTCCTTTTAAACCAACAGGCCCCGCTGGACCTTTTGGGCCTTGACTTCCCCGAGGCCCAAGTTCGCCATCTTTACCGGGTTCTCCTTGAGCTCCTTTATCTCCTGATGGACCCTGAAGTCCAACTGGTCCCGTTTCTCCCTTGGCGCCTGGTATTCCCTTTATTAAAGAAGCAAGAACATTTTTAAATTTTTGAAAGCATGGATATATTAGAATGTTGCCCTTTCAATTGTTAAACATGATACAAACTGGTTGACCACTCAGTCCGCGTTCTCCAGGAAATCCTGGCAAGCCACCAGAACCAGGCGGACCCTCTTCTCCAGGCAAACCAGCAGGACCTGGGGGCCCCTCTTTCCCCTGTTCGCCAGGGGGACCAGTTTCTCCAGGAACTCCAGGATTTCCAGGTATTCCCGGTTCACCTGGTTGACCTGGCGCACCAGCTGGACCCTGGGGCCCTATGACACCAGATGCCCCTGATGGCCCAGGAGGTCCCGAGTCACCAACTGCTCCACGTTCTCCGTGTGGACCAGGAATTCCGTCCTTCCCATCGAGACCTGGTTGCCCTGGAGGTCCTGCGAAGCCACGAGGGCCTTCGACGCCAGATGGACCAGGTTCTCCTTGCAATCCTGAGGGACCAGGCTGCCCAGTGTCACCCTTCGGCCCTGGTAACCCTTCTGCACCCCGTCTTCCACGAGTGCCTCTGAAACCCTTTACAGAAAATAATATAACAGAAATCGGTAGTTACATAATATTGTTACTTACCCTAGGTCCTGGTTCGCCACGTTCTCCTTGCGCGCCATTATTCCCCTAAAATAAAAGGGTATTACATTTCTGCCCCATGGAAGTTTGTATTTTGTTCTCCTACTAATTGCGAGTAGTAATAATAATTAAGGCAGGGAGAGTGACGATGGACCAACCCACATTAAAAAAAATTTTCTTTCCTATTTTATATGATTATAGTAGAGACTATTGGAAAACGTTATTGCTACTAACTCAATTTCGAAAAAATGTGGTTTAGTCCGTTGTGACTATCACTGCTTTAATTCAGTTTTATATAAATTTTCACTTCGTACTCTTTCTCCTTTATCCCCACTAGGACCTTGTCTCCCCGGCTGTCCCTTATCGCCCTTTTCGCCAAGATTCCCAGGATACCCAATGAAACCAGGCGACCCAGTTTTACCCTTTTCACCGGAAGGTCCAATCGACCCAGCTTCACCTCTTGGTCCTTCGAAACCCTTTGGGCCTTCTAAACCCTCCAAACCAGGAATTCCTTGCGGACCTGACGGCCCAGGTTCACCCTTTGCACCTGCATCGCCCTTTTCTCCCTCCAAGCCCCTTTCTCCCTTTTCACCGCGTTCACCAGACGCACCACGCTTTCCCTCGTCACCTTTCACCCCGCGAACTCCTGGAAATCCTATCGGTCCTTGCGGTCCCTGTGGTCCCTGTTCACCTTTCATTCCGGGGACTCCGGGATTTCCTGGGTGCCCAGGCGATCCGTCTGCCCCTGGGAGGCCAGGGATGCCAGGCTTGCCTTGTGGCCCCTAGTAAATTTGTGAAATATTATTCTTCAACATATACTAACAAGGGAAGATCCCGAACCCGAAAATTCAAAAGATTCTGAAACTTTGTGGATAAGGTTGGGGATTTCCTCCTGATTACAACGCAATTTTTTTTGCTGCCCAAATTCACTCTAAATTCACTATAACTTTTTACTAATTGTTTAAGCAATTGATAAAACTTTTACGATTTGATAGATCTAATTAAAAGAAATAACTTTTGTCTTGAAACTTTTTTTCTATTTCTTACAGATTGCGTGTTATAAAATGAAATCGAAAAATAGCCAAATTTTTAGGTGTTAATTTCACTTCATTAGAGTAAAATTTGGGCAGCAAAAAAAATGTGTTGTAATCAGGAGTCAATCCCTAACATACCCACAAAGTTTCAGAATTTTTTGAATTTTCGGATTCGGGATCTTCCCTGGTAAGTAAACCGTTAAACATCATCAGTTTAAACAAAACTTCTGTGCTCTAAGCAAGCTTACAACTAAACCAGTTGGACCCAGATGACCCTGAGGCCCCGGTGGACCCACGGGGCCAATTGGACCCGGTAGTCCTGGCGAACCTGGCGGGCCCAGCGCACCAGTGTTGCCTTTCGCCCCAGTTGGACCTTCACTTCCGGGAATACCAGGATTACCTGGCATCCCGGGAAAGCCACGAGGTCCAATGAATCCTCTGGCACCCTAGAACATTTTCAAAAGGTACACAACTTTATACAGTCGCTTAAATCGATAATGGTATTTCTTCAAAGTATATCAATTACCATTTCGCCGGGTAAGCCCGGTAGACCTGGTGGTCCATCATCCCCTTGCATCCCCTCGTGACCTGGTAAACCTGATTCTCCACTAGCACCTGGAGGCCCTCTTTCGCCTTTATCGCCTGGTAGTCCTGGTAGTCCAGGTCCACCTTGTTCACCTTTCATTCCAGACGGCCCGCTAAGACCTCTTTCGCCATCCCTTCCAGGTCGACCTCGTCTACCTTCTCTACCAGTATTCCCAGGTATCCCTAAATCAGTCCATCAAATTTACTTATATTTTCATGTAAAATACAATAATCACCCCACTACTAATTTTTTTAATTCCAAGTTGGCTGTGTAAAATGTAGGCTGTGTAATGATGAAGACTAGTGTAGAGCGCAGTAACTTTCTTTAGGTGGCTATGAATTAAAAGCGGAGGAATCGTCGACGGTGGAAGTAGCTCAATGATAAGAGCAGTCCCCCGAAAAGTGAAAGACCCGGAGCGATTCTTTTTCTGGAAAATAATATTGCAAGAAAGAAGAACTTTGTGAAACTAACCCCTTTCACCGCGAGGACCAGGTTCACCTACTTCGCCAGGTTCCCCCTTCTGACCTTGAGACCCGGCTGGTCCCTCGGGACCTGGGATGCCCGTCAGGCCCATGGGCCCTTCAGCGCCTCTCATGGACATCATGTGCTGCGAAAGCATTTGCCTCAGTGCATCCGCCTGGGTGTCTGGCCCTTTCTCGTTGCCTTGTTGGCTCATCGCTGGTATTATGAAAACGTTGCCCGGTACACCAGGCGAGCCCTGCAAACCTGCCAGTCCATCCCTTCCCGCTTCGCCTTTTTTACCAGGTGCTCCAGGCACACCCGGGGGTCCAGGAAATCCCCGTGGCCCCGGTGGACCCCGTGAATTATAATAATCACTGGTGTAATACGATCCATCGCCAGACTCGGAATGCTTTAGGGTTTCTTGAACTCCTCCAATTGAATTCACAAAAATTTCAGGTGTTCCTTGGGTGGCTGCTTGATACTCTTCTCCCACAGTTGCACCAATGCTGCTGAAAATCTAAGAAAGTCCATTTCAAATTAGGATTTATGATATATGTAGGTATTTACTATGCGTGTGACACCAGAGCCTTAGAAGCTTTTACGGTGTTTTTTTAAAGTATAGGTATGTTGATATTGTAGTATGAGCATATTTTACTCAAAAAATTCTTCAGGTGAAAGGGGGAAAAATTCTTACATCTATCGAGAGGGTCGAAAAAACATACAAATTCAGGATTTTTTTAAAAAAGTGTTGTTTAAAAAATGACACAAAATATTTTTCTCCTAAATGATATACATTCTCTTATATAAGGCATAGATTATGACAACATTTCCAAGTTTCTTTTACAAAATCTTTCAACTTCTCCCTGTAAATATCGAAACATTAAATGTGGTAATGAATAACTTACAATACTCTGATTCTGAAGACTCGTTTCCACAGTCGGTCGCAATGCAAATGTCGCATTCGTGGGTCTGTAAGGTAAATTATAGTCTTCATTGTCCTCAACCGATCCCTCTTCGGTTCCTCCTTCGTTACCCTCCTCATAATCCTCCTCTGCTTCTTTTCCCAAGGTTTCGTTTTCTCTGTTGTAAGGAACATTCAATCCAGCTATCGTGGAATATGTTCTACCATAGTTTCTAGGTAAATTGGCAGTGTTATAGTTCGTTTCATAATACGGTCTGCCAGTCGCAAAGGGGCCACCAGGAAAGCTGGAACTGTCGTTATAAGTAGACGAAGTGGTACGTATTTCAGATCCATAATTTCGCACGGTTGGATAGCTTTGCCCTAATATTTGTCTCGTGCGGTTTCTGCAATCTGGCGCGAAAATCGTGCACATTTCATAAGCTGCGTCTGGAATCGGTGCCATCTTCAACACCTCCAAACCACCCTGTAAATTCAGGCAAGGTTCAACGAAACACTTTAAGCTTCAGCTTCCATACGTTAATCTTATGAATGAAGGTATTTTTAATTATTAAAATACAGTAGTGGAAATATTTATGGCATCGCTCTCAAATTAAACTAGCACGCTCAATTTACAATTTGCATAGCAATATAATTAATCAAATTATTCGTATACAACTTATTTTCGCCAAAACAGTGAACCACGCTTTTCTGCAATTAATAAATTTTGCAATAATATTTTCCTATTCGAGTATACTCAGTCACATTGCCGAAACGTTGCAGGACTACATATTTGTGATGTTGCCGCAACGTTGCAAAAATACACACCTGCAATATTGCATAGGTGAACATAGGAGTGAACCTGCAACTTTTCTGCAATGATGCGGTACAACATTGCAATATCGCACCGCAATATTGTCGAAGAATTGCAGGATCATTACCACAATTTTGCCATTATTTTGCAGGATCATTGCCGGAACGTTGCAGGACTACATATTTGTAATGTTGCCGTAACTTTGCAAAAATACACATCTGAAATATTGCGAAGGCGAACATAGGACTGAACCTGCAACGTCTCTGCAATGTTATGGTACAACATTGCAATCTTGCACCGCATCACTGCAAAGACGTTGCTGCAATGTTATGGTGCTATGTGGGTAATGCAATCAATATTTCCAGTACTGTATCTAAACTCTAAAGTACTAAGTGAGTCAGGGGAGAGTCTTGTTCGAAAAAGCCCTAAGAACGTGAAAGAGGGTAAAAATCCCGCGCCGTGAAAATACGCTGACGCCACTCAAGCTTATTAATTGCATATATCCCTGTTTATTCACCAAATATGCGTTCCCTTCGACGAGCTGCTGACCAATAAGCACAATGCCACTGACGCTGATCGTTTCCTCGACATTCCTGCGTAACTCTTTCGTAATTCTTCTACTGCAGTCAACGATCAACGTAACGGCATCGCCCTTGATGCTGACTCCCAGACGATGCCACTTCCCGTCTGATATATCGATTCCAAATGAAATCGTTTTATCGTCGTCGTCCGGGCTTGTGCTGTAGTACAGTGTGACGTCACTTCCCAATGATAGCACCAACTGTTCCTCGCCACTGTCGCTGTAGATGGCGAACAGCGTGGCAGCGGGGTATCCTAATTTTCACAATTGATCAAAATGGCTGTTGATTGCTCGGAGTCATGAATTTTAAAATTTCAAATCGACAAGAAGGATGTACGATGTTCGAATTACGATTTAGGTCAAAGACAGACGATAATGAAGTAAATGCAAACTGCTCGTTATGGACTTAGAACTTCGCAAGAAAATCCACTTCGGAGTTCTATAGTTTTTATACAACCTCTAATTGTTCGTAAAATTGTCAGCACTGGGTGCACTAGGTTGGTACAAAGTTTGAAAGCACATGTACTAACGCGAATGGTAGCACTTAAAAATATAGAATATAGGGCAGACGCTGCGTTTAACCCCCGAATGGCGGATAGCTCGAAAATATTTGGCGCGTATGCGGGTTAGTTTTGACACGTAATATAATTCTATTTATTCAAATCCAAAACTAGCTTTACACTAGGCATCAATCTCCTGGAGATTTAAAATCTTCTTATTTTTTTTACAAAGCGATACTAATAAGTAGGGGTGAGTTTCTCGAAGCGTCGAAACTTCGAAGCCCAGATAAGGAAAAGTATAAAATCAATTAATAAAGTATCGTTCGCAGCTTCCCTCAAAAATTTGTATATTGTTATATTTTTATTTGAATATTCTTTAACTGTGGTCAATAATGATTTCTGCAAAACAATTTCCTCTTAGAAAACAGTATCAGTCTCACAAGTTTCGAGTTTCGAAAGTATCGGGAGTTTCGAAGCCCTACAAAGTTTCGGATTCAACTTTCAAGAATTTAAAAATAAGCTTCGAACCCACCCCTACTAAATCACGAACAAAATCAGCTTCAGATGTGGTCAAAATATACCCCGCGTCTGCCCGGCAACGGTTTAACTAGTTTAAAAGGCTCCAAATTGTTCGATGCTGAAGAATCTGATGAACTACCAACCGATTTTCGGTCTAGCGACAACTAGAATGGAAAAGTCGCGCGGTATGCCAGTGGGGAACAGTGTGTTCGTGTTGATCGTTAGCAACACACTGTCTGAGATCTCGTACGCGACAGTGTCGTTCCTCTGACAACGATTATCAGTCACAGTCACTCCAACCGGTTCCTCCTGCATCCCAGTACCATCCACCAAGTCCACGATGTCCCTTTCTAGAATCGTCCAAAAAGAAACATCTCTCCACCCATACACATCAATATCCCCCTCCCACCATTCGTATACCCTAATTCTACGAGACAAAGACAGAGGGAGAGAAGCAATTAAACAAGCATGACAGTACGATGACGGCACGGCAGACAACTGGAAACCCAATAACCCCCTGAACCCGAGCGACGTAACTCGTCGTGTTACGAGGAACGTTTAAACCAGTTCCATTAAGAAGTCCTCCTTTCCAGAGTGGAACATGCATTTTGCATGCTACAGGCAGCGGCTCAATTAACGCAATAGAGATCACTTAAAAACACATCCAACAGCGAACGGTCTTCAATAGAAGATCAACTAATAGTCTCTACAATGATTTCAATGCGCATACTGCTACGTAAAGTATACCCAAGGATCATGACCAAATAATGTCACTCACTGTTCTCACCCCCCTATCGTTCACAACTCATGCATGTTATAACGCTTCCTGAAGAACATTTGCAGTCCCGCTTACCCATATCTCGCAAGGTGACGTCGGCCGTCGCCAGATGCAACCCCAATACGGAGAGCAAGCACAACGCCGAGGGAACGGCGCGGATGGTGCGAGGCAGCCGCAGTGTTCTCCATTGCTGCTTCACGTGGTCCCGCCGCATGCTACCCTTTGCACGTCAAACCATGGTCTTCACAGCGAATTCCTGCCGATAGCTCCTCGCCTCGAAAGGGATGCCCACCGCACCGAGCACCGCTAGATCCGATAGATCTCTCGTGGATCGCGAAACCTATCTGAATGTTAATAGTCGTCCCGATGCAGTCACCCTCCCCACGTGGCTCCCTCTTCGCCTCCTTCGATCCCTCCTTTCCGATCGGCCGCGTTCCCTCGCCTTTCTTCGGCGTAAACGCCGATGCACCGCGCTGCGCGCATTCCACACATGTGCCTTTTAATGACAATTCCGCGTCCCTCCTATTGACACTGATTCGGGCAACACGTGCTGCCACGGGACACCGACGCTGGTGGGGGAGTTTTCGTCATCGGGACCGATTTTTGTACGAGCCGGGGCTCCGCAGAGTCGTTACCATCAATGCCGTCTGCAATTTTTTCAGTCTGCTCTCTGTGGAGGCTTGCGTCATTGAGCGATGCAAGCCTCGGGAATCAGTTCTGGCGTTTTCGTCTAGTAGATTTCAAGATGCAGGATGCGGAGTCCACCGCGACGGAGATGAAAATCAGACTGATAGGGGACGGCTTATTATTTTTAATTGTTCCGCGAGCGAATGCCATCGTCGTTTAACTATCGAGGTTTTAATTAGTCACTTCCCGAGTTGATGCGCCGCGTGAGGCGCCTTTCTCTCGCGTAAGTGAGATGGTCTTATTACTTTCAGATTAGATTTCGGGGGAATTAGAGGTTTCTCTTTATTTTGTAGCTTTTATTCTATGTGCTTGGGGAAATATTGTTTGTGGGTATTGCTGATTAGTTGAGTTGTTTAATTAGGAACGTTAATTAATTTCCGATTAGTATCGCGACGTGTTTGGTCATGATATATGTCAGGGCGAAAAGTAGTCTTTTGTATACTATCGGCAAATTGATTCATTCGCTTCCGGTACACCCTTTAATTACAATTGTAATCGTTACTGACCGAGCCGAAGGTCTATTGAGACTGTATTATGCTAGCTATTGTGCACTCATTGACTGTACACGCTTGAATGATTTGTCGTCCCGATTGTTTTACTCTGAAATCAAGCATGCTCTAGAAAGACTTTACCAAGGATGTGGTTCTGTAATAACTTGCCTAGTTGAAGACTCCTGGTGAAGAACACTGTAAGTGTCGAAATTGAAGGAAAAACATTTTTATCGGAAAATATTCTACGTGTTCATAGTAATACTATAGAATTTGATTTTTCTATAAGGACTCTTCAATTTATCATGTGGTTATTAATAGAATAGTTTCATCTGTTATTAAAGTAAGTAATATCATTGGTATGATAATTAATCTTAGGTAAAACAAAATGAGTTGACTCTAAATTTTCTAATAATTACACTTTATTGAAATGCTCTGTAAATAGCAATTTGGTCAGGCAATAATCTGTTTACGTAGGGTAAACCAACCAGTGAATGGCCGAATTGTTGAATTACGAGCCCAGTAAATGACCGCATACATTTAATAAGAATCGGACTTATTAATGTTTGTTTAATACGCATAACTAAAAATATGGGATATTAAACGTGCAACTACACTCCATTTATAAACATATAGTAATTTTTAAATTTATAATTGACATTTCTTTGCCTAATGGTCATTCACTGGTATGCGGTCAATTACTGGTTGGTTTACCCTATTCACATTTGCTGAATGGTATGCTAAAGTGCATATACGTAAGTATTTTTAAGGCGCAAGGTTTGATAAATGTCGATAATGTAAACGTTTCCATTAACGAGGTTTCGTCTGTGATTGGATAGTAAGTTTCTTGTATTTCCGTGCGTAGGTAAAAATCAATTTTCAACGGAGTTAGTTTCAATTCTCGCCGGCAGTTTCTACAATTCTCTTCTGAATCGAAAATTCTAAAGGGGCTCTAGAGCCCCCGATCTGTGTGAAGAAAAATTGACATTACCACAGACCACGGATAGGATAGACCTATCACCTTATGGATGTTCGTGTCGCGATGTTCTCAATTCGAGCATCAATTTCATCGATTACTGGATCATGTGGGAGGCCTTTTAACAGGATTTCACTGAGATATACCCGTTACCTAGAAGACTTTTTCAGAAACTGAATACTTCGTCGATGTTAGTAACTAAGGGGGAGAAACTAGTATGTCACTCATATTCCTCCAACTATTCATTTACACCAAGTTCAACTAAAATGTATTTTTACATTATAAATAATACTATGTTATATGTATAAGCATTAACTTCATTTATCGGACGATTAAACATTGAGAATAAAAGAGAATTCATTCGGCGTACAAAATCATTTGTAAATCCAAGGCCAAATGTTACTAATTGCTTGATATTTCTAGTTGTATCGATTATAGTTGATAATAATTTATACTGGGCGGTTAGTGCAAATATTGTTAACATTATTTGTCATAGCAATAGCCACTGGAATGGATATTTTAGCGGAAAATCCATTTTTGCCGAAGAATTCGTTGGATTTCGCAATTATAATCAACCGTCGACCTTGTTTTGATCGGGGGACATGGTTTCCCGAAGCGTGTATAGGGAGCTCACGGAGCTCCAAGTACTCATTCGTCGTCGATCCTCCGTGCCTGGGGGACCTCCGGAGTGGACTTTATTGGACTTCCTGACCCCCCCCCCCCCCGGCCCCCTGGAATGGAGTTCCCGACCCACCTGGACCATTCGGACCTACTGGACAACCTGAACTTCCTGGGGACCTGATCATTCATGCACCCCCCTCGCCCCATGAAATGGAGTTCCCGAGCCACCAGGACCTACTAGACAACTTGGACTTCCTGGGGACCTGGTCAGGGTTCCAACCCTTGGTTCTTCCATCACCCCCTCGACCCCTTGACCTAGGTTAGCTTATTCGGTTGGTGCCGATGAAATTTTCGGGTTCGTTAAAAGCCATTCAAAATGTTATTATTCTGCCAAGGCCAAAAATGATTTCTCTTCCTTTTTAACTTATTTCTTCGATTGTTTTTCATCAGTTGTCTTATTTCATACATTCCTTCGTGGATTTTTGCATGAGTCGTTCTCTTTCATGTATTTCTTCGATGGGTTTGCAGGATCTGTCCGATTTTATGCACTTCTTCGATGGGTTTACATGATATATTTTATTTGATGCATTCCTTCGATGGGTTTATATGATTTATTTTACATGATGCATTTTATTCGATGGGTTTACATGATATATTTTATTTGATGCATTTCTTCGATGAGTTTATATGATTTATTTTACATAATGCATTTTCTTCGATGGGTTTACATGATATATTTTATTTGATGCATTTCTTCTATGGGTTTACATGATTTATTTTATTTTATGCATTTCTTCGATGAGTTTACATGATTTATTGTATTTTATGCATTTCTTTGATGGTTTTGCACTATTTGTTCCCTCTCGTGCATCTCGTCGATGGATTTATATTTCCGGTTCTTGTTCTAGGTATCTCTACGATGGTTCTGCATGCTTATGCGTGCTCTGCTGACATTTCAAATCATCTCGATCGGCACCAACCGAATAGGCATGTTCTTTAGTTTCCTCTAAAATCCACCACACTATTACTAACATAATGTAGTTGATTGTTTCAGCATTTCAGGTCCATGCTCTCACGAGGAAGTAATAATGAGCACTGGTAGTGAAAGAAGACATCTAAAGAAGCCTAGGTTTATTTAGTATACAATGAAGTATTTAAGGCCCCCATGTAAAATTGCGAAGTAGTCACTGAATCGTTAGCTTTGTTGCTCTTTTGTTGGCTCCTTATCTCCGATGAGGAGGTCGCCGCTGCTTCCGTTTCCGGAAGCAAGCGACTGAGGATGGAATCGGTATGGGTGGATCAGTTTCATCCCTTAGTGTTCTTGTCCAAAGGGAAAAGTTTCGGGTGCAGGGGGTGTACCGCTTGGTACACTGCCTGCGTAAGTCTCCTGGTCCGATTACCCAATCTCCGCGTAAGACGGCTTAAGTCAGGTCACACCTAGTGTTGCTCCTGGCGGGTTGCATGAGTCGGAGCAACAGGAATCGCCTCTGGGAGACGCCGAGCGCTTTTCCCTTTCGACTCGGACATTAGGGTGGTAGGAACTGTGCCATCCAATACTCCTTTTATGCTCACCTGTAGTCTTTCCCTCTTTGCTGAATTTATTTCAATCGAGTGATTGCTTGGCAGTTCCCTAGATTCGATATCTAAACCGAAGGGATCGATGGAACTTTGTTTCCACCTATCTCTTTGGTTTAGTAGGCTAAGGTTTTCATGTACAGGGCCAAGTAGTCACAGAATTTTATTAGCTTTGTTGCTCTTTTGTTGGCTCCTTATCTCCGATGAGGAGGTCGCCGCTGCTTCCGTTTCCGGAAGCAAGCGACTGAGGATGGAATCGGTATGGGTGGATCAGTTTCATCCCTTAGTGTTCTTGTCCAAAGGGAAAAGTTTCGGGTGCAGGGGGTGTACCGCTTGGTACACTGCCTGCGTAAGTCTCCTGGTCCGATTACCCAATCTCCGCGTAAGACGGCTTAAGTCAGGTCACACCTAGTGTTGCTCCTGGCGGGTTGCATGAGTCGGAGCAACAGGAATCGCCTCTGGGAGACGCCGTTCGCTTTTCCCTTTCGACTCGGACATTAGGGTGGTAGGAACTGCGCCATCCAATACTCATTTCATGCTTACCTCTCGTCTTTCCTTCTTTTCTGAATTACTTTAAATCGAGTGATTGCTTGGCAATTCTCTATTTCGAAACCGAAGAGATCGATGGAAATTTGCTTCCATCTATCTCTTTGGTTTAGTAGGCTAAGGGTTTCATGTATAGGGAGATCGACGGAACTTTGATTCCATCTATCTCTCTACGGGTCTCGAAATGCAGCAACCTCCTCGTGGTGAGACCTGGAAATCGGTGAGAACCGAGCCGATAGCTGCGATTGTCAAATATTCTAATTAGATATAAGAATTTCTTTAACTTGCAATACTGTGGTAGAATGTAAGAATAAAATATGTAACTTGAAATATTCTTCGTTTGTTCCTACCGGACCCCAGAACAGGAGTATAGGTCTATCCTTTACTTGGTCCGTGCTTTAGGTTATGTCAGGCAAACTGAAATACCTGTTGCGCGGGAGAAACAATTTGAAATTTGATCTAGTGGCGCCACTAGTAAGTCCAGTTATGGTCCAGTCACTTGTGCCATGTGGTCCGCAGATACAACAGTTGTCAATATAACCTTATATTTCTCTCTGTAAATAAATAAAACGTTTTTAAATTGGTTACAGAGTAAAAGCAAGCAATGATGTCAAAGAAGAAGAAGGTTAAAGTGTACAACACTAAAAAAAGACATGCGCCTGAAGGGAAAATAATTGCAGAACTACAATCCAAGTATGACAGCGTAAGTTCCGATTTTCTTGTATACTTACATCCGTAAAGGAATCTATACATAACTTGTCCTCATGAAGCATTACGCACTTGTAGATCGATGAAACCAAAGCAACAAAATTCACAGACCTTCCACTGTCGCGGAGAACACTAAAAGGCTTGGCGGAGAACAAATACATCGAACTGACAGACATTCAGAGGCAAAGTATTGGACTGGCTTTGCGTGGGAATGACATTTTGGGGGCCGCCAAAACTGGCAGCGGGAAAACTTTAGCATTTCTTATTCCAGTAAAGAACTTGAATCGATTTATGTAACGAGACTTTCAGGGTACAATTTGTAACGAATTCTGTGTTTCGTTTAAGATCATGGAAATTTTGTACTGCAAGCAATGGACAAGATTAGACGGGCTCGGTGCGCTCGTTATTACACCGACCAGAGAACTCGCTTATCAGATATACGAGACATTGCGCAAAGTAGGCCAACATCATGAGATTTCTGCGGGTCTTATTATTGGGGGAAAAGATTTAAAATTCGAAAAGAAACGCATGGACCAATGCAACATAGTTATATGTACTCCAGGTCGTTTACTGCAACATATGGACGAGAATCCTTTATTCGATTGCGTAAACATGCAGGTATGTAATTGCGTAAAAAATTTCAGCGCTGTTTATTAAGAATGAAATTGTAATAATTCCATGCTTCTTTATTATTGAAATCATAGGTATTGGTATTAGACGAAGCTGATCGATGTTTGGATATGGGTTTCGAACAAACCATGAATTCTATCATAGAAAATCTGCCTCCAAAAAGACAGACACTCTTATTTTCCGCGACTCAAACAAAGTATGTATCCCAAGAAAGGATTTCATTTGTTGAAAGGTAGTTGGTTCGTTGGTTTCTATACATTGTATGTTTTTAATTTTATTAGATCTGTAAGAGATTTAGCCAGGTTGAGTTTGAAAGATCCTATGTACGTGTCTGTTCATGAACACGCAACGCATACTACGCCTGAAGCTCTTCAACAAAGCTATGTTGTTTGCAATTTGGAAGATAAAATGTCAATGATTTGGTCGTTTGTGCGAAATCACTTAAAGCAAAAGATAATTGTATTTTTCTCCAGCTGTAAACAGGTACTATAACTTTTAGTATAATCGATTATAATACACGAACAGAGATAATGAGAATATTAATTGTTTTCAGGTGAAATACGTCTATGAAATATTTTGTCGTTTGAGGCCTGGCATAAGTTTGCTAGCACTCTACGGCACTTTACATCAACTCAAAAGGATGGAGATTTATGAAACTTTTTGTAAAAAACAATTTGCAGTTCTATTTGCCACAGACATCGCTGCTCGTGGATTAGGTAAAGAATGTTTCTGTTTCTTTTAATTATTTACAGAAATGTTCAGTGGTTCCTGTATTGCTTATACCAGAATTGCGTTTCAGATTTTCCTTGCGTGAATTGGGTTGTACAAATGGACTGTCCTGAGGACGTTAATGCGTATATACACCGCGCTGGTAGGACAGCTAGATTTCAAAGTGGTGGTGAATCTTTGTTAGTTTTATTACCCTCCGAAGAAAAGATAGTCGAGAAACTTAAAGAACGGAAAATTCCTATATCCATGATAAAGTAAGTTTCGCATAAATATTATCGCTATTTAATACACATTGTGTAGCGACTGATGGAAGCATATGTTTATTTAGAATCAATCCCAATAAATTACAATCCCCACAACGTAAAATGGAAGCTTTACTCGCACGAGATGTATCGCTAAAGGAAAGTGCTCAAAGAGCATTTGTCGCATACGTAAAATCAGTATTTTTAATGAAAGATAAAGAAGTCTTTAATGTTCATGCTCTAAATACTGATTCGTACGCAAGGTAAAATCAATAGATACATTGTAATCGTAATTGCATATACAGAAGCGTTACTTTATTTTTTTTTGCAATTGTTGTATTACTAGCTCTTTAGGTTTAGCTATACCTCCAAGAATTCGATTTCTTCAGAGAATGGAGCAGAGACGACAATCTTCCAATAAGAACACCGTAAACAGGGAACAGATTATTACGAATAATAAATTGAATGTTGATAAAGATCAAGAAGAAAATTCTAGTGGCTCTGATAGCGACGAATACGTGAAGCATGAAGGGAAATTTATATCTCAGAAGACGAATAAAACTGAATTTGCATTTGGTATGAATTGTTGAGATTTATAGAATTATATCTGTTTTACAGGATTATGCTTTATTATAATATTGTCTTCTTACGTAGATGATAGTGACGATGGCGACATATTGACCGTGAAAAGAAAGAACATAGATATCGAGGACATACCTGGCATCAGCAATAACGAGGAGAGTGTGGGTTCAAATAAAAAGAAAGCAGTTACGAAAGCTGCGGTAGCTAAAAAAATTCTGAAGAAAAAAATCGTGGCGAATAAGAAAACTACCTTTGACGACGAAGGAGAGGTTTGATTACATTTCTTTGTATCAAATTTGAATCAGGGCCGTCTTTACCAATGGGCTATAGACCAGAAGCGCCCGTGATTCAAGGGCGCTAAAATTATTTAGCCCAGGACGCTCAAATTTGTTAAGACGGCCCTGATTTGAACGTAATATTTAACTATGAAATGTAACGTAATCATCAAAATGTTCCCTCCTTTAGGAACTCTTAGATCCTGCAAAAGTTAAAATCTCGGAATTGGCTAGAAAACATGAAAATGAAGAGGACTCCGGCATCAATATAGAACTGGCGAAACAGATATTGCGCGAAGAGGATAAGTTCGACAAACGGCGCTTTAGGGAGAAAGTGAAAGAGAAGCATAGGGAAGAGAAACGCAAGTTAAAGGCTAGTAAAAAGAAGACAGACGAAGATAATGTTAGTGACGACAATAATGAAGCTAGTGACGAAGAAGGTGTGGAAGACAATGCTGGCGACGATGCCAGCGAAAGTGAGGATAGTGGGCCAGATTTATCCTGGCTACCAGATCCAGATAAAATTTATGGCGAGCAAGGAGAAAATGAGGAAGAAGCTTCTGACAACGAGGATTCTGAGGATGATGAAGAGGAAAGCAAAATACATAGGTATATAGCAGAATAATTCATATAAAACACGTTATGTCTAGAAAAATACACCTGCTTTATTGTTAATAGTATTTCGATCTTTGGTAATCTTATCTTTATTGTTTACAGGCCTCCTAAAAGGAAACTTTTGACGCAGGAAGACGTCAAAAGAATAAAGAAAAAACGAAAAACAATAGTCGATATAGAAACTACACATTTGCAAGCGGATGAGGAACTTGCTCTACAACTTTTACAAAATTAAATCAAGATACGTGTTCCCACTGTTTGTCAGACGATAGTTTAATTCTTCTCTCGTGTGTTCTGATACAGCATTGTCAATATAATTAATTATGGATTGTTATCTACATCGTCGTTTGTATAAACCAATTATTCCATATAGAAAATGATTAAAAAAATTTATGATTAAAATCAGACCAGATAAATTCATCAGCGCATTCTTTTGAATATAAATTAAATTAATACCATTAATGCAGATTCGATGAATGTTTATAAATATATATTCAATTACGGGTCAATACCGTTTAATAAGATGTAGATAGAAAAAAAATAGTTCGCATCTTAAATATGTCATGAGGATAATTACAATGTTCGAATAGTTGCTTATATTAATACTAATACTTACAATGTATATTTTACAAAGTTCAGACGTTAATAATTCATTAAATGATGCTGTCATTTTACATAAAATATCAATATATATTACACTAGTCAAATCTGTCACTTATGAGTTACTTTGCATAGCTTTGTGCAGTTCGCGTTAATTTCATAGAATTCCATTAAATTAATGAATACGATCGCTGCTGCCAATCGCAATGATATTATAATACTTTCGAACAAACAATGGAATATCCTTGCTACAAAGCAAAATCCAATAATATGTACGCATACTTCTACGATATATCATTATGCAACAAAATACGTTTTATCAGTCTTAATTAGATGCTATCTTAATGTGTTTCATAATGGCATCAACCACCTCCCTGCTTGTTGCTTGTCCGCCAAGATCACGAGTTTGGATACCTTGGTTAATGGTTTTATTAATCGCATTTTGAATTAAAGCAGCATGATTCTTATGCCCGAGATGACGTAACATATCAACAGCAGCATTTAACATCGCAATGGGATTGGCGATATTTTTTCCAGCAATGCTCGTGCCAGTATTACGAGTGCCTGGTTCGAATATTGTGTAATGATCGCCATAGTTTTTGCCAGCTAGTAATCCAGCACCGCCTAATAGACCACAGACTACGTTCGATACAATCGCTCCATACAGATTAGTTGTTAATATGATGTCAAATTGATGCGGGTTGGAGACCAACTGCATACAGGTGTTATCAATAATCATATTGTTGTGGACAATATCTGGATAATCTTTCGCAACTCGCTTTGCTGTTTCTAGAAACAAACCATCAGAAAGTTTCATTATATTCGCCTTATGAACCGTCGTAATCTTTTTCCTTCCGTTTCTTTTAGCATATTCGAATGCGTATCTTGCTACACGCTCCGAGTTAGAGCTCGTAATAACTTTCATGCTTTCCACGACGCCGTCCACGCTCTCGTGCTCTAACATGGCGTATTCTCCTTCTGTATTTTGCCTGACGATCACAATATCGATGTTCTTATGACGCGAATTTACTCCTGGATACGAGACGCAATGTACAACATTAACGTAGAGGTCCAGCTCGTTTCGGAGGGCAACATTTCGAGAGAGCACGGAGGATTCTGTGCTATGGGTTTCGATATTTCCTTTCAGCGCTACACCATTTCTACGAATGGAAGTAATAGCATACTCCAGATCGATGTTGTCGTCTGCATTGGGATTAATTTCTACGTCTTCAAAATCTACCGGTACACCTGCGTAACTAAAGACCTGTGAATAAGAGCATGAAAAAAATTATGTAAGACGTCCGTATAAAATAACTTTATCGCTGTTTGCAATTAACGATTATTTTAAATTCAACGAAATATTCGATGTGATATTTTCGAGTTAGCATGGCCAGTAACATAATACGCGAAGGTCATTTTGCAAGTCAATAATATAAATATTGTTTATGTACCTCCTTCACATAGGTCATTAATTCTGGGCCAATACCAGCACCAGGTAAAAGAGTAACTGTGTGTCGCCCACCATAATGTGCCTTTGGTATTGGCATCACTTTCTTAATAGTTGGAGTTTTGTGTTGTATCTCGAACGCAGATAACGAAGAACATCGGTGAATTTGAGACAGAACATTTTTCGTACGTAAATATGTAACGATGGACCGACCAGCCATTTCGAATGTTATTCTACAAATGACAAACGACATATAATTAAATTACAATGTTACATCATTCGATAATCCGCAGAAATTGAAGAATATTTTAAATACATACTACTACTTTGCGAATTCTATTTTAACAATACCTTGAAAGTCCTTGCCAACTGCGAGTTTTCAGCGCCGTTCCAACTGTGTTTTCTGTAGAACGGAAAATCAACGTTGAAATTTTAAATAATAGCGCCATCTGTGAAAGTAGTGAGATAAAAAAAACTCCGATTCTCACGAACACTTTTTTTATACTTTCAACAAATTAATACTGGCTACATATCTTTCTTGTAATAAGATTTTATATAGCAGCCTGTATTATACTTTTCAGTAATGCATTGGAAGTTACATTAACAAATTAATTATTCTAAATTCATAGAAGCGTCTTTAAAAACCACTTCTTTGTTAAAGGATTTTGTAATACACAATTCTTAATACATACAATCTCTTATTAAAGTTTAGAGTATTATCGTATCGTATAAACTGTTTTTCAATGTAGGAATGAATAATGTTAAATAAATCATAGTTCCAAAAACAGTTTAACGTGCAAATACTTTGAAATAATTGGCCATGAGATTGAAAAAAAAAGACGTCAGTGTAACAACCTGTAACAAATAGTCCTTATCGTTTCATGTTACTTTTTCGATTATAATAAGATCTTCCAAGTACAAAATACATTTCTTTTGATAGAATTGTCTACGTAGAATGTGATTTATTTTTCAAAAAACTCATTTTCAGGAAATAATAGAATTGAACTGTAGTCTTATCTCTCGTATGTTGGCCAGCTTGCTATTTTTCGCGGCAATACGGTAACGAGACGTCTGAAGACGCCAAAGCACCAGGGGGGCCAAGCTTCCCTCTTACGAAAGTTGAAGCAGAGTTCGTAGCGCCTCCTACCGATAAGGTGCGTACTAAACTGTGAATGTGTGAATTGGTGTGAATCGGGACGTATGTGTACGTGTATACGTGTAATGCACCGCTTACTTTAAAACCTGTCCACGGATCGTCGCACCAGCGACACGTATGCAGCAGATAGAAGGATAAACATTGAAATTGAATATTTCTTCTTTTCATAGTAAAATAAAATATATTCAATTTCTTTGTATATCCTTCTATTTGCTGCATACGCGTCACTGATGCGACGATCCATGGTCAGACGGCCTTAGAAAAGGTAAACCAGGGAAAGTGAGGACGCCATTTGAAGGATTTCTTGTCATTCCAAAATTTAATCTTTTAAATTTTATTTTAGAAATGACAGGGGTACTTTGAATCACGTCCTTATGTGATGACTGATCCACGTGGGTTATGGTGGGTTACACTTCCTCGTGTTTGCGCCAAACATTTAAAGATGACGACGGTCGTCATGGTAACATTTCACCAACGTCGAAAGGTTGTGTGTCGTGCTCACTGATACACCTAGGTATGTGTGTGTGATGTACCTAGCGCCTCCTACCGATAAGGTGCTAACTAAACGGGAACTTCGGCCAATCAATGACGGCTTGGTCCCCCTGCAAAGCACGCCAAAGCGCCAGAAAGCCCGCCGCGTCGTTCTTGCATGCGTCGCCGTGTGATATTGTACAGCTATCTTCTAAGTAAGTACCGCAATTATAAGTCAATCACAACGAGACATTCGTAAATGTGATAATAATGAAGCTCAGTATAAATTATTATCGTTTTCTATCAAACCTCCATGTAAATCCAACGAATAAAGTATTCGACTGTTTCCCGGCTGGCGTACCGCCATTTTGCACCGTGTTCGTTTCTCTTTACATCTTCGAAATTTCACGCGTAGAATCATTTAGCGCGCAATTATCTCAGATTACAGTAACTCACCATTTGCGAATCTCTTCTTCGTCAAATATACTACTTCAGCCGAACCAGTTGTTTCAATTAGCAGTCAATTCTTCCTATATTTCGATCAATTTTTTTGCGTTCTCTGTGTACATTTTACTATTACGTTCTTTGTTCTAACGTGAAACGTGCTTGCAGTATTATTTAAACCAAAATGAGCAAAGGCAAGGAACCGTCGCCTGCTGACCCCGAGGGAGAGGAAGAATTCAGTGTCGAGAAAGTGTTGGACAGGAGAGTGAATAAAGGAAAGGTATATAAATTGTGCTTTATAATTCGAACAACAGATTTCAGTGACTCTGTATTTAATAATGTATTATATTTAGGTCGAGTATTTCCTGAAGTGGAAAGGATATTCTAACGATGAAAATACCTGGGAACCGGAAGAGAATCTCGATTGTCCAGATTTAATCCAACAGTTCGAAGACCAGCGTAAGAAGAAGGAAGCCGCCGCAACTGGCAAACGACACGAAGATAAAGAACAAAAGAAACGAAAGAGCTCGAGTACTCCTACCCCTACACAAGCTAAGAAGAAATTGACCGAAGAAAAGAAACTCGAAGGTAACTATCGTCGCTTATGCTTAATTTAATCGTGCATAACTTGCTTCTATTTTATCCAGGCTTTGATAGAAATTTGGAACCAGAACGGATTATTGGCGCAACGGACTCGAGCGGGGAGCTAATGTTTTTGATGAAATGGAAAGGAACAGACGACGCTGACCTTGTCCCTGCTCGAATCGCTAATGAAAAATGTCCACAGATCGTGATAAAGTTCTATGAAGAACGATTGACGTGGCATAGCCCTACCCATGATGATGAAAGTTCAACGAAAGCTGATCCAGAGTAGTGTCCAGCCTTCCGGTACACATACACAGCACGCTTTAGACTTTGTCGCATATAACAAAATCTAGCGTGAACAAAGTGGAAGATTTGAAGATTTATCGATCATTGCACGGTAATGATAAAGTGGTCATAAATGTTTTTTTTTACAACCAATGGCAAACTGTATTTGAAGAAATAGGCATGTCCTATTATATACTGTGTCGTTAACAAAAAAGTATCTATACTTATAATGTACTTTCATAATAATGTGCACTTACAACTTCTTTTGCAACTGTTACTTGTTTTTCTTTTATATAAGGATTACTGCGAAATGTTTCTAATCGCTTCAATGTACACCGCTAATTTTTGAAAAAAGAGAGTCCAGAAACCGGTTACAGATATAGTTCTCAACATGTTTTTTTAATATAAGTAAGCTATTTATACTTGGAATGTAACGTATTCTTAATATAATCTTTTTCGTTAATTTTGTTATTCGTATAGTTTGAAATTGGCGATCTCGGAAAACCTTTTTGACATTCAATAATTGAATATGTATGATATGCTAATTACTCCAGTTGCCAAAGAAATTGAAAAACAGATTACTTTATTTAAATAAAACACGACAATGTACAGTACGTACGAAAATATAAGCGAAAAAATCATCTACTGATAATCTTCAAATGTGTAAACATCTTTTTAATGATTGTAAAAATGCCTTTACGTAAGATAACATGTGTTGAAGCAAATAAATTTGTTTCTACAATTTTTTAATGAAACTGATTTCATGTAGTTTGTAAATTGAGGATGTTAAAAGTAACTGGCGATAATTAAGGATCGTTTCTTAGCAACACGATTTAGTATCGAAACGAGAATTTTACCTCCTTCAGTAATGGTTACACTTAAAGGAAACGGATCTGTTGATAACTGTTTGATAACTGTAAATATGCGGTTTATTATTTTGTTTAAAGTTTCGATTAAAATAACTAATTTCATTCTTTACAGTTTATAAAACGCCTTAATCGTTTATACATACACAGTGTACACAATTGTCTTTAGAAATCATTTATTCTGCGATTAACGTTTAATCTTTTTTACATTTTTCTTGAAAACTTTGGAACCTTTTCGCTTGTTCCTATTGAACGAGCCCCGGAGCTTATCATGTCGCTTCACTTCCCAATCTATTTGCTTAGAACTGGCACCATCTACAGTGCTAAACATATCTGTACCACCGTGTTTACTCTTTTGTCTACCGTGTTGCTCAAGCATTTCTGCGAATTTTTCTGCCGAGACAAATATGTTACTGTCAATTCCCTTTGAACTTTTATTGTTTCTACCCTTATCCTGATCTTTCTTCTTCATCCGTTTGTTCTTCGCGTTTGGGTCGAAGTCACCAAACACGTCTTCGTTATCACTGTTATCATTGAATTCTATTTCACTCATATCGTCATCAAAATCTAAGTCAACGTCACTCAAATCTTGCAATTCGTCATCCGTGTCATCATTCTCATCTAACTCTGCTTCTGAACCGTTCATATCATCAGAATCGTCGCTCCCTTCGCTGTTAACACTACCATCTTCTGGATCTTCGTCTTCTTCCTCAGTGTCTGCAATAAGTGTAATAAGGCGTACGTTGATAGTAATTACTTTGTTTAAGAAGAAAGAAAATAACTGTCAGCGTACCTTTTTTCTTTGTTTTCCTAGCTTGAATATCAGCCGCGATATCTAAATCCTCAAAGTCTTTACCGTCTGTTAATCTGTCTAACATGTCGTCAAACTCTTCGCTATTAACACTTTCTAGATCGTCATCTTCTGTCTTAGAGTCGTACTTAAAGTCTTTCCTTTTCTTCAAGTACCGGTATAAGAACAATTCATCGACTGGGATACGTTCTTCTTTCTCGTTAAGATACGAAGCGCTGTCTACTGGAATGCACCTAATACCTTTAGGCGTATACCCTGCGCGTTGTGCCAAAGGATCATTCTTCTTCTGCACCTTCTTATCCTCCAATTTTTTGGGATTTTTGAAAACGTAACGATCGAGAAAACGCATGAGGGATAAATCTTCTAATGGGTCCCCGGTATAATCAATTGGTTTTCCTGTGCAAGTAAAAGCAGCGGGTTTTTATATACTGTAAAATATATTTAAAGGGAGGTTCCGGTAAAAATCGATTTTTTTTATTTCAATTTTTGAATGTTCAATCTTTTAGGGGTACGCGTTTAAAAGGATTTGTTGAAATTCGTAAAATTCACGAAGTTATAGGCATTTGAGTAGCGGCAAATGCATGGGTAACTATCAGTCACTCGGCACTCATGTAAAACTTTAAACGCGTTTTTCTCGAAACAGTGTTCACAAAATCGGTAGGACCTCTATCTCCAAAAGTTATTATCAAATTCGACTGAAGTTTTTTTTTATTTTGAAGAATATACTTCTGGCTAGGGGGAAACCAGAAAAAATTACAAAAAATTGAAAATTTATCATTTTTAAAGGCGTTGAAAGGACGAAAAATATAGGGAAAAAGTAAATTATAGAAAAAATATATTTCTATAATTTAAGTCAGCCTTAATACAATCCAAAAAGTCCCATTAAACTATATATAGTAGTTTCCCTTTAATTAATTCCAAAAGATCACCTATTTTTATGGGCTCTAGACCGGAACCTCCCTTAAGATTCAAATTCAATTTCTGTAATAATAGCATAATTCGGTATACCTTCGAGAATGGTATTTGCAAATAATGCAACACTTGGATGATAGTGTTTAGATAACGTTATCAATTCCGTACTTAAACCCTTAGTTACTCCCGCATAGAGGGGATTACGGAAAAACGGATTGTATTCTTTTCGTTCATTTGATACAAGAATTGTATTCTCTTTAGCTTCAACTTTAATCTCCTCATTTACACTGGGCTCAGATGTAACATTTGTCAATACAATGGAGTCTTCTGCGGTCGCATTAAGTTTCTCACTTACATCAATATTATCCGAGCTCAATGAGCTATCTAAAGTTTCAGGATCTTTATCGTCTTCAATTTTAATACAAGTCTCAGGTTTTAGTAATACGTTCTTCAACTCTTTATGCGTGCGTAAAATCTTTGACACTACATATAAAGTTGCGCACGCCATATTTGCGGGAAAATATAATGCAATTTCTAAACTTCGCCTAATAAATGCATATAAACGTGGAATTTTCTTATCCCGTTGAAGAACTCTGAACAATAAATTAAGAAAGAGCGCGCGTTTATTCACGACTCCGATTTGTGGATCTAGTAGCTTTCGATAAAACGTGGAATAGAATCTGTTCGATTGATTCTCATCTTCTCCTGTAACCTACACAAACAAAACAAAGATAAAACATAAAAATAATTTATAACAAACAATACAATATTTATCTACTCACTTGGTATAATAAATTGAGCGCATTTAAAGAAACATTGAAAGATCCAATGTGTACCACTTTGTACACAGAATCTATGTGATCGTTCAATATATTCGAATTAAGTTTTGCAAATGGATAAGCTCTATTTACGCCAGTTAAAATCGCTGCCATCATTCTGCTGTCAGGCTCTCCCTTTTTTAAACACGCTTTAAAAAATGCAAAGTAAACTTCGATAAGGTTTGAAGCAATATCTTCATCCTCCTTACTCAAAAGAAATTGAGTCAATAAGCAAATCGCATAGTACTGGGCGCGTTGCGCCACATTTTTCCTAAACAATAACTTTTCAATTTCTCTCAGTACCACGAGTTTCATGTTCGGATGCTCATGCAATACCTTGTTCAAACAAAATATGACTTTCGATCCGACTTTAGTGCTCGGATCTCCTATTTTATTTACAATCAACTCTAATAGTTTATGCTCCTGTTCAGCATTTCCTATTAACAGATCTGTCATTACCGATATTGCTGCTTCGCGATTCGAATCTACTGTGTCCGACGCGATAGTAGCCAAAGACATAACGAAACGTTCGTACAGTTCGCGCAACTGGTCTTCGAAATACCAGTGCGCCATTAACTTTCTCCTCGACGCGTCAGTTTTTACTAACGCATCCGCAGAATCGTCTTTGCTGATTTGATTTAAATCTTGCTCTTCAAATTTGAGTAATACGAAATTGGGATGAAGCAGATCGATTAGAAAAAGATCGCTTAAAGACTTTATTATCATGTTGCTTTGGTTGTGTTTCGCTATTCGTACTTGATTTATCAGCATTGTAAGCTTGGCTAAATTATATTTAGGACTGTCTTGCGCTAATACGATAGCAGCTGCTACTTTATCCGAAGTAGTGCCCTGTGTCAATGCTGTTTTCAACCATGCTGTCTCCGAATCACGAGATTTCGACTCTTTCAATTCATAAACTTTAGTTTCGGCATCTAAGTATCTTTTGGCCTCAGTTTTTAAGGTTGATACTTCCGCTTCAGATTTACTATGTTTACATGGCCCTTCTCCTTTAGGATACTCTTCGTACCACTTCGAATTGCCACCATCGGCGGTCTTGTCTTTAGGTCCTTTCCTCATCTTCGAAAAAATTTAAACACCTATATAGATACTTATTGATAAATTGTTCTCGTAGTAACGTAAGTGTACTTACCTCGTGGTTAACCTTAATAACATGGATATATTTACAATTTTTTATTTAGTTACGATACGATGTAAAATGACGTCCAAAGAATTGTTATTTTCTAACAGTAACAGTATATTTGTTATTGAAACTGAAACCATTCGCGGAATTAATATTTTCTTAGATTAAAAATGAAATTTACGAAGAATCTCGGTTGAAGGACGCACTGTTGACTTCTGTTAAATTTAAATTCACGCCCTCTATGGTTTTTCAACCAAAATGTTTTACGGCAGAAATAGGGTTAAGGTGCGATTTCATGTTGACACTCAACGCTGGGTTTGAGCGGCAAAACCAATCACGTGACCGACGCTCAATCAACGAACGAGTGTCAAAAAGCTAAACTGAGTTTAACTAAGTTCGAACTGAGTTTAGCTTTTCCGTCGAACTGAGTTTAGCTTTTCCGTCGAACTGAGTTTAGCTTTTCCGTTGAACTGAGCTTAGCTTTTCCGTCGAACTGAGTTTAGCTTTTCCGCTTAACGCTCAGTCACGTGACTGTTTTTGACGCTCAAAACAAGCGTCGAGCGTCAGCATAAAATCGTACCTTTAGGTATATATATAGAATTTATGTAGGTATTAATAATGTAACAAAAGTACAAAAATATATGGAAAATTGATTTATTAATATATGTCATTAGGAACTGATGTTACAGTTTTATGTATATATTTGAAAGCTGTACAAACTTTTTGATACATATTTTTAGAAATGCATATACAAAAATAACAATCATTTATGACCATATTAAATTCAATGAATTTATTACAAGTATCAGGCGATTTGCGTACTCTTTCTTTTTTTCGATTTCCCACCGTCTGCTGCATGTTTAAGCGTTCTTTTCTGCGAAGAATTAAGACTAGTCTGTTCAGTTTGCGAGTCTCCATTCTGGAGTGGTTCAGTTTCACTCTGCTGGTCGTTCAAAGCAAAAGAACTGAAATTAAATGCTTCAAAACCTTCCGACATCGCTTTCTCCCGTAACATTCGTGCCTCCTTTTTTAGTAATTGCTTATCCTTTTGTTTACTCTTACTTTTCTTCTTTTTCTTCAATTCACTTTTCTTCGATGGAGAACTATCCGTATCACTGTGCGTATCTCCATTTTCTTGCGTAACGTCAGATACTTCTACGTTATTCGCTGTATCTTTTGCTTCCCCATTTATTTTATTATGCTCGTTTTTAACCGTTTTCGTAGATCTAAGAAAGCCAATAGTTTAATTTCGTAATGTGATAATATCCAAGTGCATTTAAAAATTATATTATTTGCTACTTACATATTAGGAGGAATTCCAATTTGTACTGCTAATCTGTTATATGCTACTTTTGTGTCTTTCGCAAGCGATACACGAGTTTTATATGTTATTAATACATTCCCAACATCTTTCCAGTTCCATGCTGGTGGCAAGTGATGGATATAAACGCTGCGTAATAACGTCAAGAGGAGGGCAACGTATCTTTGCTTAACTTCTTTTCCTATTGGGTTACCGTTGCTTGCAACAGGTTGCTCATTTTCGTCTTTGCCCGGCAATTCTCGAAGAGTACTCATGGTATTTCTACACAATTTCTTTTCCATTTTCATCCTTATATCAGAATGCTTTGTATCTAAGTGGACCAACCGGCCGTTGTTGTAAAAGATGGTTAAAAATTCCAGTGCATAACCTCGGCGAAAAGACCTTATAGTATTATCGAAAGCGAAGTCTACCTACAATAAACAAATGTAGATTATTTAAAAATGCATTCCTAATATGAGAATCGAATTCATCTCTTACAGAAATTAAAAATGAGTACCAGTAATGGAGCTAATTGCCAGTTACCCTCCCACTGCAACTGAAACAGGTATTTGAACAGCAAAGGTGACAGGACGCAGTCCCTTCTCTTAAAAAAGGCAGTTAAACTTTCTCCATAAATTTCCACTACGGGATCGGCAGATACATTAGCTTGTTGAGCACACCTTACAAGGAATGTGCAACACTCTGCCAGTTTATCACACATCTCGTGATAAACCGACGTGGTTCGTTCTCCTTTCTCTATTAAAGCCTTGAACGGTAGAAATTTGTGAGTTATGCATTAAATATAAAACATCGCGCGTATTTTAGAATCACTTATAAGTACCTTTAATATTACTGTCAACAGATTTTCATCGACGTTCTCTGTATCCTTGAATTTCTTCACTGTCGACAGCTTTTTTAAGCAGGATCGAACTCGATCTTGGAGAGGTTTCTGATGAGGATCCTTTATACAGTATTGCAGTAACGTGAAAAGAGGAAGCACCATATCAAGGGCAACTGCCATCGACGGCCCGCATTCTAAGTATGTCTCTAATAAATCTATCACTCGAATTCTAAAGTGCGTTAGAGCTTGCGCCGATTTCTCTTGTCTCTTTGATCGAGTCTGGCGATTTTCCCGAAGAATTCTAAATGCAGCTGCTAATGATTCGTCTAAACGCTTCCCTTCCTGCTCCTCAATGTCATCGACATTTATGTCGTCGTCGTCAGTTTGAATGGAAGCATCACCTAAAGCTTGACGAACCGCCATTCGTAATCGATCGGTCACTGTTTCATCTTCGTCTTCGTTCAGTGATTCTTCATTCGAGTCAGAATCATTAACGTCTGAACTTTCCACCTCGTCATTCACTGTTTCATTATCTTCACTGTCGCTTTCGTTGTCATCCTCGCTGTCGGCGTTTGAATCTGTGTCTGGCGAGTCTTCGTCAAGCTCGTCTTTCGTCACAAGTGGTCCTTTTCCGCTTCGTATATCCAACACCTACAAGTAAAGACTCTGGAGTCCGAATGTTTCTTAATTCTACGTACATAGGATAATATTTACATACTGCTAGAATTTGATGTATAGCTGTGGGTGTCACATACGTGCATATATGTGGGAAAACACATCCGACTAACGACCGCAGTAAATGACTATTTTTGGAATAGAAAGACAGTAGTAAATCCACTACTACTTCCACCCATTCCGGTTCATCTTCGTCGTTCTTCTTCATTCCTGCTTTAGATTTCTTAGATTTCTTTACTAGCCTTTCGTAACAACTTTGAAGCTCATTGATAGCCATAACCGCCATCTGTGGGTCCGAGAATAATTGTAAACCCATGTGTAAATTCATCGTATGAAATACTGGCACAGCTTCTCCCTTCTTTGAATTGCTCTCCAACTTTTCGATCAAACGTATCACACTTTCCCAAGCTGTTTTGGCCTCGTCCGTTAATGAATTTCGTAATTTCAGAGATCTATTTTTCAGATGAGTATCTAAGTAATGCACTAATTCGCTCAATATATTTCGTAGATCGTTCAGTTTTGGTAACTTGTGATCCAGTGCGTGATAAAATGTTTCCTTAAATTGTGCTATGAGAAAAGGAAAATACAATTTAGAAAATAAGTAAATATATATATAGGTGTGTAAATTGTATACAATTTGAATGAGAGAATATAATATTTACGAGCTAGATCTACTCCAACATTTGACATTTCACATAGCCCATGAGTAAATAAGAATTTCAATTGCTCTAATCTCCATTCGTGATCCGTGAAAGTTGTAGGGTTTCCCATTAATCTAGCAAAGTATAAATAACAGATTAAGAAAGTGTGTTCAGTTATACGTAAGATGAAATTCAGTATCAAGCCTGCTTCTTGGAGCATCGAGTACCTTGTTAATAAGTGAGCAGCATAGATCCTTTCAGCGTTCGTCCAGAACGATTCTGTCTTTGCGTTCGGTTTCTCCTTGGGCATTGTATTTTCGATAATATCTCTGTATATTTTCGACACCTTTTTAATACCTTCTAAACTCAAATTTCCCGTGACAATTTGAATTACCTTTGTGCCTGTCTTCTTCTCTATCATTAAATCACCTGGATATAATATTAATTTCTTTAACACAGCGATCTGTGTTTTCACCTTTGTATCATTGCTACTCGTAGTCGATACTAGCAGATTTAAGACTTCTTTGAACGCAAGGAGTACTTCATCTTTGTCGCGTCTTTTATTACCAGAAAACTTTCTTAACATGTATCGCATATAGTTTGGAGAGAGTAACGACGGGAGTACAACTTTGTCTATAGAATTCGACAATATGAATTTGAGAATTTTTACAGCCAAGAGTTCATCGTTTTTCGACGGCTTTGCAAATTTCTGATCTATGTGCGCCCAAAATTCAGTGATAAGCTCAGCCGACATTAAGTTCTCACAGAATAATTTAAACACTGGATGATGACACGATACAACTCTGGGCAAATCCTGAACATTAATAATATAAGAGTTAAAGAATTTTTACATCATCGTGCGATGTTTTATTTGAACGAACTTCCAACTTACCAATAGCACCTTAACTATACTGTTCATAGATTCTTTGGTGATAACATCATCTGTACCGAAATGCTTTCTCGAAAATTCTTGATTTACGAGGGACGGGCATTTGTCTCTTATTACCAACAATGCGTAAAATGTATCCAAGGTTTGCTCTGGCCATGGTTTGCCAAATGTTTTTTCAACAATTGGCCAAACCAATTTCTTGATATTCTTCGCGTCGATTTGATTAACAAATTCGACGAGAAATGAAAAAGAAATAAATGACAAATAACTACGCTGTTTACCAGCATTGATGAGATCTTGTATAACTTGCTGTTGTATCTCGACTATACTTTTGGACAGTACTTTAGATCTTATTAATGCTCCGTACAGTAATATACGTCCCATATAGATGTCAGCTTTTTCCTAGAATAACATTAATAATTAAGGTACACAATATGGCATTACATATTATTGTGAAATCAAATTTTGTTCCCTTACACCCTTGCTATTACTGTTCACTGGATGTAACTCTTCGTTCATTATAGACAGAAGCTTTTCTATTGACATTTCAGGATACATAACTAAAAAAACTGTCAATGTTGTGTAAAATCCTATCCTAGAAGACGTTTGCGACGAGCCTAAACTTCGAATAAGTCTCCTTATCGCGTATTTGAATTCTTTACTGTCATCCTGTTCCTAAAACATTATCATTTCTAAATAGTTAATTTATAAAAGAAACGCTATTAACATACTTCGCGCTTTATAAAAACGTATCGGCTTTGAGGTTATGTATAAATAAAACACTCACCGAACTCTGTGGAAGCAAACACTTTAACAGAGCGATTCCACCGTCTATCCTGTGAAATTCCGTTTCATTTCTAAGTTTTGTAAAGTGATCAAGAATCGTACAATCCATTTTATTCGTTTCCATCGCTTTTAAGTCATTTGAAACAGCCTCTACCATGTGCACGCCTTCGCCTGCCATCTTGCCTTGTTTTAACTAATAACTACGCTAATCCGACGAACTTCCCCGATTAAAAATATACCACTAAAACAAACGAACGATCTAGCATATTAATAATATTTAATAATAATTATTTGAATGGGACAAATAATGAATAGAATGTGAAATCAGGAGTGGCCGCCTGCATTTTTGTATCTCACATTTGATTGTCAATCGTTTTCTTTATGAAACTCTGTACGAATTTGTGCGCAATTTTCGAATTAACGTCGGCGAAACATTTTAGTAACACTAATACGATATGATCGCAAAACTAGCAGCTTAGTTGCCAAAAGGGCGTCGTCGTAACGCAAACGTTCGAAGATTTATGATTAAAAGACAAGAATAATTGTTATGCTATTCGAGCTGGAAGCCTCGAAGCGTTTGACTAACAATAACTGCGATCGAAATTCATTCATAAGATCTAATAGCTCGGCGTAGTTTCGCGCAATTTCGTTATTTGAAATTCTTTGATGGTTAGGAAAGTGCCATCTTGAACATAGTGGCTCGCTCGACCCGCGCGGTCCCGGTCAGTTTCGTGCATCCAATATGGCTGGTCGAAGTAGTTACGATGATCCAAGGCAAGTATTGGCAGCAATTTACCCCGTGTACAACAGTCATTGAAGTTTTCGAAAATAGTGCAGCGATGGTATTTAATCGGTGCACCGAACCGACAAAGAAACCCCATTTTTCCTCGACAATCTTACGATTTTAAGGTTAAGTGAGTTTCGATCAGAGTGCAGTGCAGCACCTTGCAGATATGGTGCCTCCGACACGCGGCTTTATTTTGGCCGGCCAAATATCGAGCCACGTTATTCGTGGCACGACTCTCGGAAGCATTGCTTTATCGTTTGTGCAATGCATACCACCTGTCTGCTTGAAAACATTGTTCCACAGGCCGCGCAATTGTAATCGTGTCAGTATTATCATGCGAGAATTCATGTGTGGAAAATTGTTGTCCAAACTAGTGTCAGAATCGTGGATTTCTAGACCTTATTGCAATTATTATTTTATTTACGAACGTATTTGCATAGGGAATTGTTCGATTAAGAAAACTGTTAACCGCTATTTGTATATTGATACCGAACTGTTTAATATTCTTGATCCTCTTCCTTTAGATAAGTTTAAATATTTGAAACTTGCACGATTATGTATGTGCAGTATACTTGAATAAAAGCAATTCTAACAAAATGTACTTTGATGTTTGTACAGAGAGTACAGTGGAGGTGGATTTCGCAATAGTGGCAAGAAGCCATTACCAACCGAAGCACCTTATATCGCTTACGTGGGAAATTTGCCAAATGGAATTGTTCAAGGAGATGTTGATAAAATCTTTAATAATCTTAATGTTAAAAGAATCAGATTGGTCAAAGATAAAGAAACCGATAGGTTTGTGCAATTGAAACTCATTTATCATGGTATACACCGTACGCTTTATCACTGATAAAGTTTTCAAACAAGTTACTGTTTCTTTCTTTTTCTAGGTTTAAGGGTTTCTGCTATGTGGAATTCGAGGATTTGTCCGACTTGATGTCAGCATTGGAAATGGATGGAACAATACAAGTAGAGAGAAGTCTCATTAAAATAGACGTAGCGGAGGGAAAGAGAAACGATAGAGGAGGTGGATTCGACAGGAGAGGTCGTGGCGGTGGTGGCACTGGCGGTGGCAGTGGAGGAGGCTTCAGAGGGAGAGACGGTGGTGCCCGTGGTGGATACGCCGATGATTTCGGTAGAGAACTTACGTTTCAAAGTATGCGTTATGCTTCGCGTAACGTGGTCGTATATTTTAACGTCAGCGTTTAAAGTTGATGTGAATTATAATTATTCAATTTATTTATGAGATACTAGAAATTTGAAATTAATGCGATGGTAATGTGCAGGAGGAGGAGGAGGAGGCGGCGGCTTCAGTGATAGAAATCAACAGGGCAGCAAGCAAGGAGGTGGTAGTACATGGGAGGTGAGAGGTGGGAATCGAGGCAGTTATAATCAGCTTAATGAAGAGGCAGGGGGTGGGAGTCGAGAGTGGTCGCGTAACGCACCACCACCGTCGAGACCACCTTACACTGATCGAAAACCATTTCAGGAGGAAGTGTTCAATAAAGAGACACCTCCAGGTCTGTTTATACGCGTGAATGTTTTATTCAGAACGATTATTTGCGAAAGTTACGGATAAATTATTTCGATGTTTGTTGGAATAGACACAACTGGAAGGAAACGTTTGGTGCTAGCGCCAAGAACAATCCAAGCTCCTGTAAACGCGATGGCTGAATCAAGTAAAACGAGTTCAATATACGGTGGTGCAAAACCTCGAGAGGAGAACCTTAAAACTGATGAGAAGTGAAAAGCATTATCATAATATAATAGTTCCGGATCCCTTAAATTCCGGGAGAAGGAACATCATCCCCCCCATTCCCCCTCGCCCCGCAAGGAACAACAATTTTGGAAACCGATGCGAGATTCCTTAATTTCCTCAAATACAGTGGGGTGAATCTCGTCAGAGATGGAACGAAATTACAATAATTTTTATTTACCCCTAAAGGGGAGTCTTCCCCACGAATACATAACGACAAAAGGTGATTTAACGAGATTTTTCAGTTCCACACATTTGGCATTTTTTAACTAAGAATAAAATTTTCTTGTCTAATGCCCTCTCTATTTAATGCATGCTCCGATAGTGTTGGTATTTATATATATATATATATATATATATATAAATATTATATATAAATAAATATATATGTATATGTAAATCATTGATTGTTGAGACGACACAGAAAGTACATTTTTAATATTCATGTCAATTTCATGTTGGGTGTTGTAATCAATTTGTAACAATATTGGGGGTATGTGTACAAAACTATTAAAAATATTATACTGTCATCGCGGCGTGTATTTGAACCCGTGCAAGGTGAATATTACAATTGTACTCTAGAATGATCCCAGTTTCAAAGAGTACAAAACACTTGTCCCATTATCATTTCCTTCCTTAATAACTTTTTTTTTATGTTTCACTTGGATACCAATCATTGTATGTACTTGTTAAAATGACTCGTGAATGATTGTTTAACATTTAGAGTCCCGTTTCATTACGAAAGGATTAAACAATTATTTACGCGCTTGTGACATAGCAATAACAGACAATTACGAGAAATAGAGCGAATTCGAGCAACTGGAGCAAACAAAAATTTATACATCACAGAATGGTATGAGGATAACGTGCCGCCGTTATGCAACAATATTGTGTAACGAATTAATTACCTATGCTAGTAATAAATATCGATCGTTTGAAGGAAGTATCGATGGTTATGAGATAATAAAAGAAAACTCGAGATAACGACAAATATTATGTAAGACTATGCTTGTATATGATATTATTTCCTGAATAAAGTAGCCGTTTGCCTCGTATTCGTGTAATGATAATCATTAGGAACTTTTATAAGGGGATAATAGGTCGAGCCTACGTGTAATTTGAATTGTCAACTACATGTAACACTCTCAAAATATATATAAATATATATATAATCTCTCGTAAATTCGTAAATTATTCTTAAATATATTGAATGTTTTATTCAGAGAATTTTTTCATAAAGTAGTATAATGTTACATTTCTAGTCGAAATTTTACTTATAGTCTAAATAATAAAAAAATATGTACAGATAATAAAATTAGTTATACATATTCTGTAAATAGTTCTAAATAGATGTTTCGTAGTAACTTCAAGAACAAAAAGGTAAAGATGACAATCGAAACTCCTGCGGAATATCAAAAGTATTTTAGTTGCCACGCCTAAATTTCCCCCAATTGAAGATTGTTCCCCTTCTCCCTCCACAAGCGGAGTAACATTTCCTGTACAGTCGGCGCAACTTCTTTCTTTCGCGGTGTAATGAATCAGTGGCAGATACGTCTGATTTGCTAATTATGCTCTCGCGTATTACTCGGTACATGCCAGCAACGGGAAAGTGATATTTACTAAAATTAGAAGATTTCACGCGAAAATAACCTTTCTTCGTTTACTTCGTCGTACACGTATGCTTCCAGTATGGTTGTGATGTCGCGTTCTGTCACAATACGGCGCCTGTTAGCCTGAAATTCGCTTTCGGCTTGTTCCCGATAATATTCAAGACGTCTTGGAATCGAAAGCTTCTTTCTTCCCGTTAGAAAATAATATCCCGAAAAAATGTCTAGCGAAAGCGTGAAGACGGTAAATATTATTTTGTTGAACACAATTTGCGATAATTTCATATATTTTTATGTTTTTTACACGAAAGAAGTGTATTACTCATTACGAACTGCATCTGTTTATATTCCTCCAAGATTACGAATTCGCTATATATGCATTTTGTTTGTAATAGTTTGCTAGCCTAGAGACCCCTGGATACGTCGGATTTGCAAATTTACCTAATCAGGTACATAGGAAGTCGGTGAAAAAAGGATTCGAATTTACGCTGATGGTCGTCGGCGAATCAGGTCTTGGAAAATCCACACTAGTGAATAGTTTGTTTCTCACTGATTTATATCCGGAGCGTGTAATTCCTGACGCTATAGGTATGGTTAATTTTATTTAAATATCTATATGGGATATCGTTGCTAGTTCAATACGAAAGAAGTTCATTTATTTATCTATCTTATATAGACTGTATATTTACATACGTTTATATCCTTTATGTCAGGCCTTCCCAAGTAGGGGAAAACCATTCTTGAAACAGATGTTTTGGTTCTTCTTCCAACGCTGCGCCTTCAGCTAAGGTGGGACGATTCCTACTACCCTCTCTCCGAAAAGACAGTAACACCGCTAGGAAGCATGTTGGGGCGCTACGAAGACTTGACACATTTGATACTTTCACCCTAAAGCGCCCCAACATGCTTCCTAGCGGTGTTACTGTCTCCTCGGAGAGAGGATAATAGGAATCATCCCACCTTAGCTGAAGGCACAGCGTTGGAGGAAGAACCGAAACATGTGTTTCACGAGTGGTTTTCCCCTACTTGGGAAGGCCTGCTTTATGTACTGTTATGTATTGTTATTATTTCAACAGAAAAAACTAATCAAACCGTTAAGCTCGATGCTTCAACTGTGGAGATTGAGGAAAGAGGAGTAAAACTTAGGTTGACCGTTGTCGACACACCTGGTTATGGGGATGCAATTGATAACACGGACAGTTTTAGGGCTATTATTCAATATATAGACGATCAGTTCGAAAGATTTTTGCGTGACGAAAGTGGCTTGAATAGGAGGAACATAGTAGATAATAGAATACACTGCTGCTTTTATTTTATTTCTCCGTTTGGCCATGGGTAAGATACATTAATTACAGCTTTATTCTATTAACTGATAATGATGATATTGAATTCAAAGTATTGCCTTTATTTTTGCCAGATTAAAACCTTTGGATATAGAATTTATGAAACAGCTTCACAATAAAGTTAACATTGTGCCGGTAATCGCGAAAGCTGATGTACTTACGAAGAAGGAAGTGCTGCGTTTAAAAAAGAGAGTCATGGAGGAAATCGAGGGCAGTGGTATAAAGATCTATCCTCTGCCAGACTGCGATAGCGACGAGGATGAAGATTATAAAGAGCAGGTCAGACAATTAAAAGAGGCTGTCCCGTTTGCAGTGTGCGGAGCGAACACATTGCTGGAAGTGAAAGGACGAAAAGTACGTGGACGATTGTATCCGTGGGGTGTGGTAGAAGTTGAAAACCCTGATCATTGTGATTTTATAAAACTGAGGACAATGTTAATGTATGTAATATTCATTCGTAAAACTTATATACGAGCTCGAAGAAAGTGTTTGTTACTAATTGTATTTGTATATTTGTAGTACGCACATGCAGGATTTACAGGAAGTGACGCAGGAAGTACATTATGAAAACTACCGCAGTGAAAGATTAGCGAAAGGAGCTCCGGTACCACCTCGCAGACAAACGTAAGTACGAAGTTCTCGTTTCAGAAATGGTAATATTATCCCGAATTTATCGATTCCTTGAATCTTTCTGCTAACAGTATCGTGGAATCTGAGAAAGCCAATTCTGTATCGGAAAAGGATCGCATTTTGCAAGAGAAAGAAGCAGAATTACGACGCATACAAGAACTTCTGGCAGTAATGCAGGCGCAAATGCAACAGCAACAACCTTAATCACATACGCCTTACGCACAAATGTGTGAAGAGGGAGCAATTCTTCGCCATTGCAGGTGCCAAAAAAGTATATTAAATAATTGCTGCACTACTCGGGACACGATTTTAACAGGAGTTTCATACTTTCTAAGTATTTTTTACGAACGTATTCGCCAAAGATACGTTTTTATAATTCAGTATTTTTTTTAAATACCAAGTCATAACTAAAACCATTCATATTCTAGTGTCTTAAAAGAGTCAAAGGTGACAAATCACAAGTACAGGAAACTATACATATGATATTACTATAGTTCGACAAACAATATTCATCCTATAATCATACACTACGGAAATGTACGATAAGTGCCTTGCATATTCCTTTTTTAATAGAGCAATTTACACATCGCATTATTCAAACGCAAATATCAAAAATAATATAATCCATTTTATAAAAGGAAATTTATGTAACATATCGTTATAAACGTTTAATATCTCACCACAAATACAGTACAATTCAGATTTGGTAAATTATCATGCAGTTACGTAATAGTCGCGTAGAAGGTATACAGTACATTTAATAGAATATGCATAATCTTTTAAATATTGTATGCTGAATCTCATATCAGAAACCATTAGAGAATCTAATAAGGAATGATACAGAGTTACGGATAAATGATTTGAGAATAATCTAAGTAATTGGAAGGAATTATCTATACAATTTGTGTAGATACATATAGATAGTAATATTTTACTAATATTCATATTTTACAAAACGGACAAGACAAACTGGGAAGTCGCACGGTTTGCAAGTCATATCTTCTAATGTTCCACGGTATATTTTTTTAAACGAAGTGAAAAGACTGTTTTAGTACCAAACTATCAGTAACCGATCAGTATATCTGGAAACTGAAAAATTTATTTTTTACTGTGATAGGACAGTGTCGAATAGAAGCTGCAGTTTTGAACTTGCTTACGTGTTTGCAATATGTAAAGTATTACGATTTATTTTAAAGCAGTATGTATTTTACTTTTACTTAATATTAATTAATATTAGCGAATTAATTCACATTACAATATACGCCACGAAAGATTTAGGTAATCCAAATATATTATATAGAAAGCAAATGAGAGTTTGTAAGAAGGCATTCAAGATATACAAGTAAAATGGATATCGTTGTCCCACGACGATCTTTATTTTTACTTCTTAATTACTGTACTTATTTGTATGCATTTTTGTACTAAGGAACATCGCACTTCTCGGTGTATTGTATCCATACACGCAGAGTGCGTTTTATACCTTTTTTATACAAATATATTAACTACAATTTGTGAGAGTGTCTAAAATCTGTGACTCATATAGTATTCTATAGCTGTTGAAAATGCTGCGAAGCCAGCAGCCCCGAATAAACCTGCCTTCACGCCAGCTGAAATACGAGAATATATTACGCCAAGAAGCAGGTATATAAGTTAATATATGTTAGCATTAATACCTCTCAGTCCTATGATTCCACCTGTGAAGCCACCGGCATATGCGCTGTTCTTCCAATCATTTTTACCTCTATACTAAAACGAAATCGTAGAATAACGTTAGGATATATGTACCAATGCGAATGAAAATACAGTTTCATACTCTATGGGAATATTACCGATTCTATTGTACATTCGATTGCTGTAAATACGCAACCGACTACAGCAAAGTTCTTTCCATAACTCGACGCTGTAGTTCCCATTTCTCTAAGCATTTCACGGACAGTTTGTTGCTTCTCGATACTAGTTAAGCTCGGGTTTACGCTGGCTGTAAACCAGCCTATTACTCCTCCGAGAAGATATCCTAAAAGTATAATTTCCTTTTAATTATGCCAATACAAAGGATAATTTCATACGTTGCGACAAAAGCATACCTATGCAACAACTGCAGATACTTTTAAAGACACAACTTTCCATCACCCTTTCTATACGTTTCTCATCGTTCGTTTTAATTTGTACAGGACCTACAGTCCGTGGAATTATAATATTGTCTCGAAACCTTTGCTGGGTGCCGACAAGATAAATAGCTAGTTTGTCCCAATCGCCGTCATTCGTAAAGAACCTTTTTTCACCTTTCTCTTTCGACGGTGGTGGTTTAGGTGGATCGATGTTAAACATTTTTATTTATGTGTATTCGAAATTTTTAAAGGAGACTGCGTTGCATCAATGTGCGTACAAAATGTCTTGAAGTTCCTCAGACTTAGCAGAGTATAATTGCACATTAATCTCATGCAAATTAATCTGCAAACCAATATTTGAAGAAATATTCTCTCCTAAATGTGTTCGTATAAGAAATAAAAAAGAAATTAAATTAGCGAATGCAAGTATATTAATCTGTAGTGTCTTAGAATATTTTTCAATCTAACCTATGGTAGAAGATTTCTATTGAAGCGATGAATTAAAATCTATTAAGAACTAAATTCAGTGCTCACAATATTACGCACCATCTTTACGTAAATACAAATAACAATGTCCTATTTGTAAAGAAAATCCAAATACAATTTCTTCTTTCAAATCAAAGTGCACGATTCACAGTATTGGCACCCATGCATACACACATATATGTATATGTACTTTGATGAAAGCCAATGACGTAAAAAAAAACATTCGTAGATGTGTTCGTGAAGCAGACGCCAGCCGTGTGAAGTATGTCCCTATTCACCGTGTAATTGTGGTAGTTGAAACGATATTTTTGAGCCGTGTATGTATACTTCGTCTCTGGTACTACTCAATCATGAATATTATCCACAAGCACAGCCGACTCTACTACTAGCCGTGCTATACAACGTGGCAACACCGCTGATGTGCGGATCGGGAGTCCTATTTTCAATAGTGGAGTTTTGTACATTAATTCAGCACATTACAGGGGTAGACAGGGGTAATGCAGCGCGCTGTATACCGACACAATCTGGCCCGAAACATGGGTTTAGTAGAATACGCTTTTCGTCCTTATATGAGCGAATTTTGGGCTGGGCGAGGTCTTATTCGAAAGACGAAGGTTCAGTGCAGCGCGCTCTGGTCATGGTTCGACGAAATTGTCTTGATATCTAATAATATGAGTGTTCAAAGTAGAGCAAAAATCGACAAGTACTTTTAGGTCACTAAAAGAGTTTTGTGACTCAATCGATGACCAGAGCGCGCTGCACTGAACCTTCCTCTTTCGAATGAGACCTCACCCAGCTCAAAATCTGCTCATATAAGGACAAACAACGTCAGCCCGTGATTGCATTTCCAAATACATACGAGTTTCGCTATATTGGCGATAATACAGAGCAAGTCACGTGACAAATTTAGTTGAGCTAGTGGATACGAGATGGCGCCTACTCGGGAGGACTGCCAACGTGAAATCATAGCAAAACTGAAGCGTTAGCTGGATACACGAACCACAGTAAAAGCGTGATGCAGTCAATGCATGCAATTTCGGACGATTTTAGGTTAGGTTATATGATAGAAACTGCTGGGAACTGTGTACATTTACTAAATTAACGCTTTTATTGTAACACATACATCACATGAAATCACTTTCGAATTTATGTTATAATTATGTGGCCACATTATTTAAAATAAAAAGGAGAGATTGGAATTTTTTTACTAATACTTGAAATATTGATTTACTGATCATATTTTCAGAATGTGGAAGTTACAGCAATTATTTGCAATTAATGCTCTTATTATTATTCTTCCGTCTATTGTATATAACATATAACTTATTCAGAAATCAAAATAGAATAGGGAAATAGCAAACAGCTCCCACTCGCGTGCATGAGGCAACGGCGTATCTATGGGTAATACCATTTCAGTGCAGAAAAAACCTGCTCTAATACCGACCTGCCGAATCGGCCAGACCACGTGACGTGTCTACCCCTTAAACCGGCGTTATTATGGCCGCGCAATGATGGGGAATGTGAACACCACTTCAAATAATTTTTTAACTTATTACGTGATTATTAATCGTGTGTATTTCTGCTTCACAGGTAAGGGACTTTAAAAGGCGTTATATACAGAGCCGTCTTAACAGTATTGTAAGCCCTGGGCTAAGCAATGCACACGGGCCCTTGGGGGCCCCTGCCCACCCACGGGAATAGGACTTAAAATCAGAATTGTGGGCCCCTATTGCCATGGGTCCCCTGGCGACTGTCCAGCGTGTACGTGCCTAAAGACAGCACTGGTTACATGCGATCATTGACTGCATTTTGGAGTGTAGTTACCGATTTGAAAATTGCGCAAGACATGGCTTGATCTGAATTATGAATTTATCTTCTATATTACAAACGAATTTATAAGATTTCATTGTATTGTATATCACTTTTTTCAATAAAATGCAGTTAAGTGATAAAAGAACACTATTATTTAATAAGCCTTTCTCTTCCACTACATCCTATCCTGCTTATTGCAAATCATATATAAAAGACATGCTAAACAGAACACCTAAACTTCCATGCTGAGCTGCTTTTAAAACTCTACGTTAATGCATTGTTTTAAAGAACAAATTCACTCGTTCTGCCACCTCTTTCGACGGCATGTTCTCCTGTTACAAAGTTCAATTTTAGAGCGTTCTGAAAATTTTGGCCAGATTTTGGAGCGATGTATCAGGAGAACATGATGCGAAAGGAGGTATGCTGAATATCATCGTCGAAAGACTTTTGAAAACTCTGCGCCTCTACGTCAAATAGTTCTCCGCCTTAGATTCTCTCTCCGAAGGCGCTAACTTAGTGCCACCTCTTTCGACATCATGTTATCCTGTTACGAAGCTCATTTTAGAGCGTTCTGAAAATTTTGACCAGATTTTGGAGCGATGTATCAGGAGAACATGATGCGAAAGGAGGTATGCTGAATTTCATCGTCGAAAGACTTTCGAAAACTCTGCGCCTCTACGTCGAATAGTTCTCCGCCTTAGATTCTCTCTCCGAAGGCGCTAACATAGTGCCACCTCTTTCAACATCATGTTATCCTGTTACGAAGCTCATTTTAGAGCGTTCTGAAAATTTTGGCCACATTTTGGAGCGATGTATCAGGAGAACATGATGCGAAAGGAGGTATGCTGAATTTCATCGTCGAAAGACTTTCGAAAACTCTGCGCCTCTACGTCGAATAGTTCTCCGCCTTAGATTCTCTCTCCGAAGGCGCTAACTTAGTGCCACCTCTTTCGACATCATGTTATCCTGTTACGAAGCTCATTTTAGAGCGTTCTGAAAATTTTGACCAGATTTTGGAGCGATGTATCAGGAGAACATGATGCGGAAGGAGGTATGCTGAATTTCATCGTCGAAAGACTTTCGAAAACTCTGCGCCTCTACGTCAAATAGTTCTCCGCCTTAGATTCTCTCTCCGAAGGCACTAACTTAGTGCCACCTCTTTCGACATCATGTTATCCTGTTACGAAGCTCATTTTAGAGCGTTCTGAAAATTTTGGCCAGATTTTGGAGCGATGTATCAGGAGAACATGATGCGAAAGGAGGTATGCTGAATTTCATCCTCGAAAGACTTTCGAAAACTCTGCGCCTCTACGTCGAATAGTTCTCCGCCTTAGATTCTCTCTCCGAAGGCACTAACTCAGTGCCACCTCTTTCGACATCATGTTATCCTGTTATGAAGCTCATTTTAGAGCGTTCTGAAAATTTTGGCCAGATTTTGGAGCGATGTATCAGAAGAACATGAAGCGAAAGGAGGTATGCTGAATTTCTGCGTCGAAGGCCTTTCGAAAACTCTGCGCCTCTGCGTTGAATACTTCTCCGTCTTAGATTCTCTCTCCGAAAGCGCTAACTTAGTGCCACCTCTTTCGACATCATGTTATCCTGTTACGAAGCTCATTTTAGAGCGTTCTGAAAATTTTGGCCAGATTTTGGAGCGATGTATCAGGAGAACATGAAGCGAAAGGAGGTATCCTGAATTTTTTAGTCGAAAGCCTTTCGAAAACTCTGCGCCTCTATGTTGAATACTTCTCCGCCTTAGATAAATTGCATGTTTGGAATTTGGATAGGTGTATGTATGAAAGGTATTTCTCAATAATAATACTGTCTGTTTCAAGTTTCTCCCAATTTATTTGAATAAAGACTTTTACAATGTTACAATAATGTATAAAATATATAATTTTACTTTGTCGGTTATATAAAATCACTATTTTCTTGTGTTCATTGTTGAGATTTCCATCATTTGGCCCATATAAAGTTCCTGTCCACGGCGAAATGTATCCAAGTTTCATCTGTAACCAGAAGAAAAATATTTAAAGTAATTGAAATGTACAATGAATTTTCTACGTTTGCAGTACCAGTCGACTTTCCGTTTAAATTTTTATAAGTACAACGCAATAGCTGAGAATTTCTTTCCTTATTCAGAATAGAATACGGAAATAGCAAACAGCTCCCTCTCGCGTGCATCAGACAGCGGCGTATCTATGGGTAATACCATTTCAGTGCAGGAAAAACCTGCTGTAATACCGACCGGCCGAATCGGGCAGACCACGTGACGTGTCTACCCCCTTAATTAACGTTATTTTACGATATAAAATTATACTAATATACATTATTTTTTATTAATTAAGTATAAGGAATATATAAATATCATAACTATAGTAAGTAGAAGTAATATACAGAAGTATATTAATATTTATAAATGTGGTATATATTTTGTGGACTCTCGGAATAGTTTCGTGTTATGATGTATTATATTTGAAATGTTTACAGAGATTTCAAGAAAGTGGAAGTGTGAAACAAGTTAAAACCACCTTTGAACCACATTGAAGGATTTAAAAATTGTTAAAGGTATGTACATATATCGAAGCCGGACTCTCGCGGTGTTGCCAATTTGCCTACAGCACGGCTAGCCACAAGCTGTTAACAGATGTATAGTTTGAGTTTTTTTTAATGGCGCCAACGTCCGATGGCTCTGACAGGTTATCATGCACGTGACAGTTACTTTATTGCAATGTTAAACACTATGGTTACTATTTTCATGAATAAAATAATTGACAAAATAGCAACGTGATTCTACGATCGTCCGTGTTATATGATAATTCAAAATTATGGAGAAGAAAACTCGAGCCGAAGAGGTTAAGGAGGATGGTAAAAAATTTGTTGTTTCGTATTAATCACAGAAAGCGTTTACGTCCTAAGGGAAGTAACAGGGTATCTATACTTTCAGAAACAGATAACGTTGTCGCCCTTAAAAATACGATTCCGTTGTTGAAGGATTTATTCTACATACATGGAAAGGTAGGCGAAGGAACGTTCAGCTCCGTCTTCCTGGCGACGTTAAAAGCTTCCGACGGATCTAAGAAGTTTGCGTTAAAGCATTTGGTTCCCACTCGTCATCCTGAAAAGATCGAGCGCGAATTGCAATGTATGCAACAGATAGGGTAATACTTCATCTTTTGTGTATATAGAGATGTTTATGCGCTTGTATATTAATGTATTGTAAACAAATTTCTTTGCAGTGGACAGGATTATGTGGTCGGATTGGAGTTGTGCTTAAGAAGCTTTGAAACAGTGGTATTTGTAATGCCATACATGAGACACAACAGATTTGCGGTACCTTATTGTTCAGGTTTCATTTAATTTTATAGAATCTCATATGGAAGCTGCGAGTTAATAATTTTCTTTAAATAGGACTATGTACAAGATATGACTGTTCAAGAAACGAAGGATTACATGATAGCATTATTGACTGCATTGCGAAGAGTTCATCAATTTAACATTATACATAGAGATGTTAAGCCTAGTAATTTCTTATATGATAGATGCAATAAAAGGTGAACAAGTATAAATTACTTAAATACGAGATTGGCTTATGAAATTAATATCTAATGTATAATTTGATTTTTTTTCTTGCAGATATGTGTTAGTAGACTTTGGTTTAGCACAGGAATATGTAGCTACAGAGAAGTTTAATAACCCTAAACCGATTACTTCTGAATTGCAGTCTCTCAAGCGGAAAAGATCAGACGAAGTAAACATTTATAATTCTAAAAGCAAACAGCTTTCTTTCTTCTCAAGAAGCATCGTATATCTTACCATTATTCTTCAAATATTTTTCCAGAACAGTTTAAATCAGTCTCTTATTTCAAGGAAGAAAGTAACAGGAGAGAAATGTTACTGTTTCGCCAAACCAAAAGTCTGTTCGTTGTGTACTTCGAGGCCAGAGCAGACGGCTCCGAGAGCTGGCACGCCTGGATTTCGCGCACCCGAGGTTCTGTTGAAACATCCTTCGCAAACCCCAGCGATTGATGTTTGGGCGAGTGGAGTTATGATGCTATGCATCCTAAGCGGTACCCAACCATTTTTTCATTCTCCAGACGATTGTACAGCTTTAGCAGAAATAACGACTATATTCGGATCGGCTAAAATGCAGCAGTGCGCACAGAAATTAGGTATTAAGAATATGTTTCGCTTCGTTTTATTTCTATCGGGAAACATTTTATTTTCTCTGATTTGCGGTCGATTTATTTTTCATTTCTCCAACGTTTTCTTTGCCAATTCAGGGAAAAAGATTATCTTTAACGAAGATATACCCGGGGTTGACATTGTGTCTTTATGTCAGAAGTTGCAAATGAGAAATAAGGGTTTATTAAATAGTAAAGATCATAGCGTATACGAGCAGGTATTTTAATTTATCATTTATTTACAAACATGATTGAACACTTTGTAATATCGTTTTAAAAGATCTCTTTCATAGCAAAACTTATAAGGAATATTTGTAAAATATTTTAAGGTATCGTCGGACACTCAGTTTCCAAAAGAAGCATATCATCTTTTACTAAGGCTATTGGATTTAGACCACAAAACACGTTTCACTGCGGACCAAGCCTTGAACCATCCATTCTTGAAATTATAACGTATTCCTGACTCCTGTAATTGTTGATTATTTTTTACAGACTCTTATGGAAGAAAATATATGTATCGAAAGGTAATGAAATTTAATATTACATTTAGTTTTATTACGATGAAAATACCGCATATCTTGTGATTTGTACATATACATATGCAAACATATAATACGCAAGTATTTATATAAAATAAATAATTTTATTTTGTTAAATAACAATAATATATGATATGATATTGTTAATAAATGCAACAGCTCTATGGTTCGGCTATGCCTAAAAACAAAGAAAAGATACTTCGATATCTACACTCTTCCTTGCACTAATTGGTACAAATGACGAAGCTGAACACTTTATGATATTCTGAGATATAATCAGCCTTACGTATATATTTCATGCTTTATAAAATCATAAGCAATTTAAGTAGAAATTGGCACACTCATTCAACATTTTCCAAATGATCAGTATTTCGTGATGTTTGCCCTTCGTCGTAACTTCTAATAAGCTTCCATTCTGCCGCGGCTTCTAACGCGCTAGCCGCTAATTCTTTTATCTTTTTATTTTCCACTGTATCGCTCTTCGTTAAAGCCATCAGAATCTCCATTACATCAGTTTCAATTAATCTGGTTGCGACGTCTTTTGTGCTTTGAATCATGTTCGTAACGATGTGGACTCCTCTATGTTGTAAAGCAGGATTTGGATTAGCGAGCAAGAAACGCAACGATTCCAGCCAATCCTTCGAGTCAAATATTTTGATGCATGCTGCTTTGCTGACCGATGTCAACATCGCTAAAGCACCTGCTGCTGCCATACTGGTATCTGTGTCTTCATCTTCGCAAAGAATTACTAGGTATTTAACTCTGTCGTTCTCAGACTCGTAGTACTTTATGGTGTCCTCGCACATCATTAAGTTGTTTATAACTTGAGTGGCGGCACGTTTGAGCATATCATGATCTTCATACATATACGCTTCAACTTTTTGGAAGCCCCCTTCCTTCAGAATTCGTTTCCTAACGCTATCGTTAACACCAGCCAAATTGCACAATGCCATCAAGGCCTCGAAGTTCTCAAACGCTGAACACTCTGGCCTCAGAAGATTTACGAACGGCCGGACTACTTCCATTATCCTTTGCCCGGGGAACGCGACTTCTGGATTGATCGTAATTCCTAATCGTGCCAGAGCTTGCGACGCTTGCATCTTCCCTTTGTCAGTTCCGTCTAAGGCCAATGGCAGAAGTGCCTTCGCTGCACCTTGCTGAACAATAATCCCCCTCACATCTTGTTGGCTGCAGATCGCATTGAAAACGCGCGCTATCAGTTCCTTGCTGTTCTGGCTCTCCGTTTTGGAAAGGCTGACCAGCGCAGTCGTAACTCCAGCTTTGGCCAACGCGATTAGTCTCTTATTCACGAAGTCTATGTCATCGAGCTCGTGCTCTTCGGGTATATGATGCTTCGCAAATTTGGCTAACTCTAACATTTCCGGTATAATTTCCTGTTTGTCGTAGGCGTTACAGAGATTCACTAGTGTTGTGACAACGCCGTAGACTGCTGATTGATCTCCAGTTCTAGCAAGTTCTATCATCGCTTGGATCGCCTCGTGGTCTTCGATTAATTTCTCTTTCACTTCAGCGTCAAACGTGAGATAGGATAGTCCTTCTACTGCCCATCTTCTCATGTCCTTCTGCTTTTTAGGATTGATCAGGAACCTTCTGCATGCTTCGGCTAATTTCGTCGTTGCCCCATCGGCGAACGGCCTTATCGTGGCATCTGTTCCGCCCGAGCTGCCCAATTTACATAATCCTACCAAAGCTCGCACTTTAATAGAATCGTCTTTGGATTTGTACAATTTTTTCAATATATTCACGCCTTGATTTATAATTGCAGTAGCTTTATCCTTTTTGGATGCGGCTGCGACGATACACTCGCAAGCAACTTTCTGTTGCAGCACATCATCTGTGCCTGCCATAACAAGTATCATTTCCAAAATACCCTGTTTAGCAATTATTGTGTTTCCAACGTCCAATGGACCGAGCAACAGAGTTGTTATTGCAACTACAGCGCGGACCTGTTTGAAAATGTGCAATAAATAAGTATAACAAAGGTTTGTATTTCTTAAACAAAAGTTTACATAGAATTTAAATAAGATATGTCGCTTACCGTAGACTCAGTGTCCGCTGTGAGTAGCTTGTCTTTAATGAATTCATCTATAGCGTTTCTGAACTTTTCTTTCGCTGCATCGTAATACATATTTTCATAAATTCTCGCCAAGCATACGCTGGTAATGGTTCTGGTAGATGCCGTTATGTCCATTGCGGATTCATATTTATATTCTTCGAGTTCACTCGCTACTTCCATTAGACGTTGTAAACCACGAAGTTCCACCAATCGTTCTGCCCAGTTTAATGTTGTGTAATGAATATTGCGTATAATGAGTTCTATAATTGCGTCTCTACACAACCCAGAGATTGTTCTACTTGTTACGCTGTATAATAAACACGACAAGATCGTATCAATCTCCTTGTTATATTTGTCACATAATTCTTTCTTCGGTTTTGTATCGGGTTTGTTATCCATCCCACTGTAAGTATTAAGTATAGTCTGAAACATAATTTTATATTTAAATATGTGTTTTAACACAACCATAATAATCAATATTTGTGAAGTATACCAACCTGCAGATAATATTGACCAGCGTTCACTCTTTCCGAGTTCTTACTGTCGATCATTTCTAGACACCAGGGTACACCGATATCTTTTAAGATACTTTCAGTCCGACTTATATTATCTGTACATAATTCTGCCATGATTCGAACTCCAATTGTTACGATCTCTTCATTTTTCTCGAGTTTCAGGGTTTTTGTTATTTTGTTGACAATTCCCTCCTTAAACATTAGTTCCGCTCCCGCTCTTTCCCGAGCAAGGACAAGCAAATTGTTCATTGCTGTTTGCCGCTGTTCGTTGTCTCTCGTCACATCAAAAGCTATGTCCATCATTTGCGATACCTTTGGAAGAAGAAGTTGCAATAAGCTTTAACGTATACCATCATGTTTTAGCGTACGCCTAATAAATGGTCTACCATATTATGTAACTACAAACCTTGGCACTGACGCGTGAGCTTTCCCTGTGTCTCTCCTGTACAATCTCATGCAAGCGTGCAACGATGGGTTGAATTGCCTTGTTGCCAGGATCCACCGAGATAATATATCTCGCATCTCGATATGCTTCCTCGAATCGTTCTAATGCTTCTAACGCTTGACATCTGCGAAACAGCGCTTTGGGGTCGTTTGGACATATTTTAAGAGCTTCGTCGCAATCCTTAATAGCTTTCTTATATTCTCCTTGCTTCAAATACGTGGCGGCACGATTTTTGTGGTATACAGCTTTGTCATTATTGTCTTCCGTTGTAAGTTTCAATGCATTCGTGTAGCAACTTAAAGCGTCTGACCAATTCCCTTTGTTGAACTCCTCGTTACCCTTCTCCTTCCATTCCTGCGCAGTTAGATTTGTAGCTTTCGTCATAATTGGAAGCTTCTTGACTGAAAAAACATTCGAATGAATTTCTTGGCAGAATGTCTTCATTCAACGAGACCAAGTAAATTAAATTATCTTGAATTATTGAGTTATTTAATATCAGGTCAAACCTTAAATGGACGAAATTGAAGGTTATGGTTTTAAGAAACGATACGTAATATTATTAGAGTACGTACTAGAAGATTAATATTATATATCGTAGAAATTTTTTTGACAGATTACGGGGGTGTTTCTTAAGTTTAATCACCGGCAACTTTTTCGAATCGGTGCGATGCGGTACTGAGGCTTGCACTGCTTCCTCATCGCGTTAAAAAGGACTTGGAACCATCCAGATCATACTCGATGGTTTCGAGTTTATTTTAAACTGCGTTCGCCCCACGATCCGAACGAAAGTATTAATGGTCGGATTAAAATAGGTTTTCCTTGCATACATTCGTAATCATCCTGGCTATTCCTAACCTCATTAACTAGACATTATATATATATACTACGGTATATGAACTTGCCAACGTATATTTATTTAGGTACATCGAATCGGTAGCGTTCAGGTGCAGCGTTCTATAAATTTCATTTTGGAATCGCGGCATAGGAAACGCACGCCTTTTGTAAATAAATTCTAAATGGAAGAATCTATAAATAGTTATATATATATATATTTGTGTGGTAGAGAATATTGGCGCGACTTTCAAATCTACCAAACAATGTCCGCTACGCGATGAAAGATTTATTAAAGTAGAATTAACGTCGCGGCGTCCACTTTTTGTAGAAATAACGAAGAAACCTGTATTGAAAAAAGTATTTTATTATTTCACGTCCTTCATTACATTACATTCTCCACATGGCAGTTACATTGCAGCGGCATACGATAATTTTAAATTCTTGTTTCTAATTCGTTCGTTATGTATGAGTTTATAATTTTCCATTAGATACTTTTCATCCATGAGTTTAAGGTTACTATTAATTTGGAAGTCACGAGCGAGACTCGAAATTCAATTTCATTATTATATTGCTAATGACGTTATTTATAATAGAAGTACACATGCAGGAGAAAATATACATATACGTAAACAAATTTAATTTAATAATTAAACTAACTGGTAATTGCAATTACAATGATTACCTATTTCATTATTATTAATTGAAAAAGATTCATGCGGTATATTTCGAAATTGCAATGTATGTCCAAATATTTCGCTAATCGATAAAAATTTAACTAGTTTGATTCGACTAAAATATATTACAGAATTACTCCGACGATCACCATACTAATCCATCGCGCTCGTCGCAAAAACTTTTCGTGACAAGAGGTATGTAATGTAAAAACAGATTCGAATATAATTTTCTTTAATGTCAAAACAAGAATTAAATGGAATTTTATACACATTAGATTTACGGTTCAAGGTTGCTAATTTTCAGAGCACGGTACTTCTGAATAATTTAATTCCAATTGGATTTTATAAATGGTAGAATATTTTAATAAGAGACTTAATCTTCTAATTTACATTAATATTCGTTGCATTTCTAAGAAATGCTTAATGTCGTTTACGTAATATGTTCCAACGTGTTCTATTGTATTTCCGATATTAAACATTGTAATAGTACTTATATAGCATACATGCAATTTTATTCATGAATCTACATAATAGTGTCTGTAATTATTAGGTATTCAATTTTGTGAAATTTTTATCAAACGTATTTAAACAGTTTCGCATACATATATATATACAAATAAATTCACAAACTCATGGAATCTTCATATGCAATAAAATTACTCGGAATGTAAGTCTCTTATAATTAATTGTGGATCTATGAATACGCGACGTAAACGGCAAAATAATGAAACTCTGCCTACGTTAAAGTCTATGGATTTTAAAATATTATTTTATTTCGTTTTTTTTAAATTCATACTTGAAATTAGATTTCATTAATTGCATAAGTAAATCTTATATCAAAATAGTTCTATTTTCAATCACAAGAGTTTCTGCGACGAACTCTGGATCAGCTGTAGATGGTGATAAGTAATTGAGAATGATCTAGAGAGTTTCTAAGTAGAGACTGTTTAGAACATACTACAAAATCATATTAAGATAAGCTACTTACAGTATTATTGATTAATAAAAAAAACATAGTACGAATGGCGATAACTGAAATGTTGCGAGGTTATGATATATAAACAGAAATTTCGTTATTAACAAAATATGATGATAGAAGAGATGAGTTCTTTTTATTTCAGTGGACTATTTTTATTAAATGTTTCAGCTGCCTCTAACTTCCGTTGACGATGCTTCCTCACCTCGCTGCATTTTCAACCATTCAACAAATTCATCAAGCATTACTGGCCCTGCAAAAACATATAAGAAATGTACAGAAGAACTGTAGGAATTACTAACAGGCGGATGTTAGGAATATACATACATGCTCCATCTAAATCATAATTAGATAAGTCGTGATTGATTGTACGAGAAAATTCTAAAATGTTGCACCACTGATCTTTATTAATCACTTTGTACTTTGATTGATCTAGGAACTGAGCGAACTGTGAGAACAGTGGCCAATGTTTCCCCAAAAGTAATTGTAACATAGCTCTTGCAGTTTCCATGTCCATACTTCTTTGATCTTTGTCCTACAATACGAAAGTGTTAATAACATTCTCACGTATAAAACAGAAGTTAGGATACTCACTCTAGCAAAATCATATGCATATCTGTAAATTCCTTTGAACGTATGTGGATCATTTAACTGATTCCTTAGGTACTCAAGTTTCTGTTGTATTTTACTAATAGAATCACACTGTAATTCCGAAAGGCCTTTTAACCACTCGCTTAGTGTGAAGAAACCCATTTGACGGGCATTCATTTTGTATGCGAGAACGAGCATCACTACATTCTCAGGTTCGACGCCGATGTCCTCGCAGAACTTTTCCATTCCCTCCGGCCCTAGGGTATCCGAATCGTCTGGTGTTGTGTATTCCCTAAACCATGTGATACAACGCTTTTGGGAAAAGGACGAGGTGTTCGAAACATCTTCTGTCTTTGTGTAACGCCTTCCACTGAAAAAGAGTAGCAATTACTTTATCCACAAATACGAAAGAACGTTACTAAATAAGTGTTACCCTCGGCATCGCTCTACAGAATACAAAACATTATTTCATCGTGTGCTGAAATAAGTAAGTTTAGAATAATTTTATATTCTATCCTTGCGCATTATCATGTCAACACATTTTATGATAAACGCAAATATATGCTATTTCATATTATTTCATCACACAAGCTTATGCATGCTCGTTGCAAATATAACTTTGTAGAAGATTAAATTGCGATAAAAAAGATTCTATCGTCTGATAGAATAAATTACTTGAGAAAGTAATATAAAAATATAATAAAATACAGCTTACCTAGATGTATGTCTAAGCCGTTTTGATGGATGCCTTGGTATACCCTCTTCATGGGCACTAGGTGACATTTCAATAGATGTATGATGATGATTTGTGCTAGAGGGTGCTCTACGTTTGCTGCGTGGCATCCCTCTTCTAACTAAAACCACAATTTGACAAACTTGCTGATAAACATATTGCCATTAATTATATAAATATGTAACTATCGTTTGAATATTCCCAAGGTTATATGCGTTGTGTGAAATAATTCATAAATATATTGTTAAATAAATATATCAATTTACATTTCACTAATAGAGCTATCAATTACAATTAATCATTGTGTGTTGTAAGTGCATAAGGGCAGTTATTTTCATAATAGAATCGTTTAATTCGATTGAATTGGAGCAATGAAGGAAGCATGAGTTAATAAAACGTAGCCTTAACAATGAATATGAAAAAAAAAATTACATAAAGACTATTTGTACGAATATCAGTGCAGCACACAGAGAGAAGATTAAGTTACTTACCACGCAGCAAATATGTGATTAATTAGAAAAATTAAGGAGATTCGACGGATTCGTAATACAATTGGTTTATACTGGCTAAACTGACATCTCCTTTCCGTGTTATAAGAACGAGTGTGAGGTTATGTTCGGCAATTAATCGAGGTATCACGTAATTTTCAACTTTCCTTATACTAGTTTCGATCGCCTTGCACATGTGATATCGGAAAGAAATACCTGAGAGCCATTAACAGATCGTGTGAGAATGATTCGTTCTGAATTGCGTTTTTAATGTGGAAATAGACGGAGCGAGTTACTATATAAAAGTGCTTATGTATGCAAATTATTTTCAGCTGCGACAAGAGCCGCATTTAAACGCTGGCCATTCGCAGAAAGGTGGATCGATCATTACCGAATAATTCTAATGAAATATATAAATGTATAATGAATCAAAGAGACCCTCCCTACCTTGTTCAACGAACCACTAGAGCAATTGTACCAGAAATGTATTTCTCACAGTCAAAAGTCAACATCAATATAAAACTTGCTTTGCAATTTGCTCTACAAAAATAATATTAAACATAGCGTCAGCGTCGTCAAATATATCGTTAGTCTATTAATTTTGAGTATTTGTACTACCTAAACGCGCTGCACGGTTAAATAAAACTTTTTTTCACAGCTCTGCTTTATTTCATCTTATTGCCGTCTCGAGACAGCATGCCTTTTTCGCAGGGATGCCAAATGCAAAATCTATTTCTCACTAGGTGGGTAGCACGGGGGGAGGGGGCAACGTAGAATGAAAAAAGAAAACAGATAACGATGGTATCATTCTAAGCAGCTATTTCCATACCTTTGACAGCTTGAATCCACGCGGGAAACCTGACATGTAGATGTGTGCAGGTTGAAAAATTACTGTTTAGTATAAAAAAAAGTGTATATTATTCCTGAGATTGGCTATTGATTAATAGGAACAAGTTTTCTTTTAAATAATCACTTCGCTAATACTGTGAAGCGAAGTGAGGATACTATGGTATGTTGGGAAAATTAGTTACTTTAGTAGTTGTGAAAAATATATAAGAAGATATATTTTCACTATGCATGAAAAAATATAAAAAAAGGAGTATTTTTCATTATATCGACTGTCGATATTATAGAGTTGAAATAAGACCAGGTAGCTGTATCCACAGTAGATAATGTAGAGCAGCGGCGCCTCGTGGCAGGTTACCAGTCAAACTTTCTCTAGAGCATGTTTGGCGGGTCATCTACTACCTCGCAACGATACCTACTATCGCGTTGTTTCTCTTTTTGCTGAACCTAATATTTCGTTCTAATTCGTATCCCTAATAGCGTTTTAATATGTGATGCCAACTGCGTCGACAACAATGCGCATTTAATTCACTCGTAATGTGACGGATCACGACATAGCATTCTCAATTTCACACTTCTGACAGCAGTCAATCACACTAACTGTCATATATTTAACAATAATCTCATTCCATTTTTGTTAAATTCATTTTACTTTTGTAGTATTAAAGTTACTTTCAAGCAGTTACTAAATGAGAATTGATTAATTGTCAATTAAGAGCAAATTATTTCGCTTCCTCAACAAGTAGAAACAGTATATTCCTTACCAAAATGAATTAATTTATTTTATCCAGCGAGTAAAAAAGATAGAGAAGTACCACACTGACTGTGAGGAAGCACACTTAGCTTGCTTAGGAAACTTGGAGTAAAAACGTACTCTTCCTGCAAAATATATCACACCAAAAATAAAGGTGCTAATCCACAATGAGATTTTACATGCGACTTTTCTATCATGACACAAAAATCTCATCGGCAATAAAATGTAAATAATGGAAACAAAAGAATTATAATAATGGAAATTAAAATCTCATGTAAAACACGATATTTTTGTTTCATCGTGGATTTGCATCTTTCTAGAGTCTTACTTATCCTCTCACGCCTCGCCAGCTGAAAGTCCTATTTTCAAATTTCATTTCATTAAGCCAAGTACCATAGGAGTGGGAAGAAATGTGAATTATCTTTCTACTACATTAGTAACGGGATAATGATTGGAAGACGAGGCTCCATTACTTCCAAACCTTTATTCGTACAGAGCTGTTGACGTGCAACATTAAAAATAACGCAAGTTCTGTCGCCCTTTCAGAAGAAAATAATGAAGTTCGTTCCTCGAATATACTCTGATATATGGACGATTCGAGCGAGAACGATTAGAACGTTCGCGCGCAACCGTTAATTACCCCATTAAAAGAGCCATGTAAAATTACACTCCGCGTTATACAACATACACTGCAACTATTGGAAAATATCACGGATCTTCGTTAAAAACATTTGGCAGGTATCGAGTAAAATGGCACCGACTTCGCGCGAGAAACGTACGAGAATTTTACACCATGCGTCCCGATGTTCATTCCGCGAAGGATTCCTATCGATCACCGTACACATCCGATAACTTACTGCGCGAGCGAAGTCGACAAGGAAACTCCTCGACGATGTTGGGTTCGTAAACGTTACGCAAGGCTTCTACTTAGAAAACGAGATGATTTCGATTCCGCGAAATGTGACGACGATAAGAAGATACAGAGAGAAAGAGCAAAAGAGCGTAAAGAGAATAGAAAATCGAAGGTGAGCGTTGATGGTACACGGTCCAACAGTTTCGCTGTCGATTACTTGGCAGGTGAGAGACCGTCCGTTGCCATTGGCCGGCGGGGCACGAGACTTCTTACGCGTGCGATTATAGATAATAATTTCGGGACAGATACTTCATATATCTATGTTATCCGGGGTAGTAATACGTTTCCAATAACGCGTGAAACGAAAATTATGTCCTAGGTGTCGCATCGGCAGCGGCAGCGACAGTGTTGCCACGTATTGACAACAGTCGCTCGCGATGGAAGACGGTTCTTTAACGAATAAGAAACGAGGAGAGAAAACGAGAACCGTTCAGCGCTGTTCCGTGGGTCTGGCGAGAGAATTAGCCATCAGTCTTGACGAAGAATCAGGGAGAGATAGAGCGAAGTTGAGCGGATCTCTCTCCTTAAGGTAACAACCCCGCCTTTGTCATTTGCGATAGATTAATCGGTGATAGAAAGTAAAAAGGAGAAAGCACGAGTTGGGCTTGTTCCAGGCGCATTCGAATCCTTCTCGCTCGAGGCCCAGACAGATCGGGCGCGCCACGTTGGCTCGCCGCGATCCCTCGTCTAAGTACCTGTGCGCTTCGCGAAAAAAAAATCTGTATATATATGTATATTTAATGTCTCTTAATATATAATAATAATAGTAATAATAATAGTAATAGTAATTTTTCTCTTTGAACATCGCGCTCGTAACGTATTTTATGTACAATGGTTGAATCTCGCGAGCTTCGCCGACCTCTCTAATGGCGTAAGTTTCGCGCGATGGTCGCCAAGAGGCTTCCGCTGGTCGCTCGGTTACACCTCCTCCGAAGAGTCACGGAAATGAACGGACGATCCCTCGACGCTCCCCGTGCCGCAGCGCAGAAGTCATCCCCCCCTCCGGCTCGAAAGTTACGCCACGTGCGATCGTAATACAGTTTTTGTTCGCGTCCCAAAGGTGTAGCACTCGATCCATTTGACAAAGGGAGTACACGCATCTTCGTTCACTGCTCGCCCGCGTCATCCCGGCAGTTCTCTCGTCCTGCGTCGTCGTCGTCGTCGTCGTTGTCTCGTTCGATCACTGGGCTCGGAACGTGCTTCCGCTGCCGGATGTCTTGTCCACAACGGCTGGCCTGCCCCTTGGATCCTCGCACCGCGCGACGCCACCCCCTCCCCCTGAGTTCGATGGGGATCCACCTCGGCTAGGCACGGTCCTCGGCGCAACGACGGGGGAAAAAAGACTGTCAACTAGATCTAGCTACGTCTGGAACGTCCTCGTCGGCGGGGACTGAGTCCAGCGGACCCGATTGTCGTCTCAAGGGAACAGTCTGAAAGATCTTCCGTGTCGATGGAAGGGAGCAGAGTGGTGGGCCTGACTGGTAGTCTATGCGTCAGGTATCCTGGAAGACTGGGATATCCGGGTTGATATCCTTGGTAAGGTTCGCTGACGCGAGTTGCTGAAGAAATAAGGGAGGCAAGGCTGGATACGGTGGTTATCAGAAGAAAGGATTTATTCTTCTTGTTAGCAGAGAGAAGATATGGTTAGAAGAAGGTAGGTTGAGATACAGAAGAAGCGGTGGGAAGATAAAAGGCACTTTCAGGAGTATGAGAGTTAGAGGAAAAGGAGAGAATAACAATTGTCTGTAAAGATGAGAAAGAGAGGGACAAACAGACAGACACTCGTTGCCAGCAAAACGAAGCTTCTCTACCATCAACCATTCCCTACGCTTGGTGAACAGGCAAGGATTTCTGTCTTAGACTACACAGTACACTCCTTTTAATCGAAGAAGAAGAAAAAAAGAAACGACACAAGCTTCATCGTTGCGTTAGAAGAATTCTATGCGTCTAGCGTGTTAAAAAGGGGGGACCTAAAGACAGGCGACTAGGCGCCTCTACCAACGGCGCGCGCGCGCGCGGCAGTTCTCAGCTCCCAGACGATGGACGAGAAAGAAACGCGCCGATCGGGAGCACCCTCGGCAGCTCTACAACGCTAAAGATCGATAGTTCTGGAAACCGTGGAGGGTTGGAGGGTGGGGGTGATCCTTTTCTTTTCAATCCCGACTTTAATCGTTCTTTCTCTCTCTTTTGTAGCGACAACACGATAGACGAGATATCTACAGAATAAATAGAGGTTTCTGTTGCGCGATTGATCGGTAACTAAGACGAAAAGTAACGGCGTGGGCGGTGCAGTGCGTAGCCGGCGGGCAGGGGGAGGGGAGAGGGGGGACTTATGCATATCACCCCTTTGCATCGACGTCCACTACGATCGTTTTTCTCTTCTCGATTTTCTTATCTTTGCTCGTTCCTGTGGAGCGCGGTTGTTGCTATTACGCGAACCAATTCCCGCTTGTTCGTGTCTGTCTTTTTTTTATTTTTTTTCTGTTTGTTTTTTTAATGAGCCGAGCTTGTATGTTTAGCTCGCGCTGCCGGCGGCACCGTTCCATTTACCGCAACATAACACAGACACAGCCATTAGTCGCGACATCGCTGATGAACAACGAGAGAGACGGCAAGGCGACTAGACACACGGGGCTCCGGTTAGATTTTGAGGTTCCTCGTCGCGATGGCACTCGAACTCTTGGAATCGTGGCCGTTCTATCTTGCACTGTGTCGCCGTGACCTCGACACGACTCCCAATCAATCGCCCTTGGTCTCGGGAACGAACGCCGCGCCCCCCATCCTCCCCCCTCCTTCCCTCCACTCTTCCCAAAAAATCCTCCCGGGAACCACCCTCGAAAAGAGGCGCGCGTCGATCGGTGCACGATGAAACAAAAAAACAAAACTGGACGCGCCCTCTTTGCTGTTCAGTTTCTCCATTCGTCTTTGCTGTGTTTTTTTTCTTCGTTTTTCTTATTTTTTGCCTTTTCTAGAGAGAGATTAGTGTACGTATGAATGTGTGCGCGCGCGTGTGTATGTGTTGTAAGTTTTCTGTCGTCCGATCCCATCGATCAGCTTGCGGGTTGTTGCGGGTGGGTGTTTTAAGTGCCGTCGACGATTTTCTCGTGTCCGGACTGGTGTCGATTCGTCCTACGCAGATCGAACTTTATTTCGTCGGCGTCACTGGAGGTGCCACTGAAAGCATATCATGTAGTTTGCATTATTTAGAGGAAGGCAGCCGTAGCCCCCCAAACGCCCGTTTTTGGGTGGGATATTGAGCAGTTGTTAGCGCCTCGCCAAGATCTAGCGATTTCGTAAAAGTAGCTCTAGGTTCTAGAGATGTCAAAATGCTTTATATTATACACATAAAGAAAGAAAAATTTAAATATGAGGAGTGTAACAAGTATGTCGAATATGTAGTAAAAGGAAATACATATGACCAAATGAGTACAGCATTGTACCAATTTGCGAAGAACACGTTTAGAGGTTTGTGTCCTCAATGATATCCATCGCGCAGCACTTGAGTGGGTCTCGATTTAGTCGCTAAATCTCGGAGAGGCACTATATCGTATAAAACCGATGGCGGAGAGTCGTTTGGCGTCGTGTTGTTCACTGTCCGTGTCAGCATACCGGTAGTACAGGATTATCCACTTAACTCAGGACCCGCGCGCGCGAAAACGGATGAGAAAAGCAAAGAGCGCTACAAGCATTCTCACTACTACAATCATGTGTCGATACATCCGCCATCTATGAGCCGTTGCTAAAAGTGAAGGGTCATGTAGATGCCAGTAGAGAAATGCTAGTAGAAAATTAAACATTGTAATGTAATTACTACGTTAACATATAACGAAAGTTATATACTATTTTAACCGATATCCATTTCAATACCACGGGTTTTGCAGTTGGAAACTGCCAAGCAGCGAAACTTGCAGCTTTCATATTAATCACAATCAGCCACGGTTTCGTCGATCATCAAGAATTTTAATATTACCCATCAGTTTCTGAGGGATAGGTACGTTAAGTTCTGTGCATACGTTTCAAGTTACAACACTTATGCTGCACAACGATAAAATCCGCGCGCACCGTCAATGAGGTCTGCCTCGGCGGGACAATGACATTTTTTTACATGGCACGGGACCAGCGGGGTCGAATTGCGTATGTATAGCTCTGTTAAAACGGTTATTATTTTCTTCCCCGTCTGCTACATTAAATTTAAAGTCCTCTAGCAACAGCCAAAATCGGGTTGTGCCCTCTACTGGCGTCTACATGACCCTAAACTTTCAGCAACAGCTCATAGATAGCAGATGTATCGCCATATGATTGTAGTAGTGGAAATGCTTGTTGCGCTGTTGCCGTTCTCATCTGTTCTCGCGCGCGTTATGAGTTCAGTGGATAACCTTGAACCTATGTTGTTCATTTATAAATTCAATAGAACCTCCGTGAACAATTTTAAAGAATCACTAAAACCGAAGGACCTCGTGATCCATACGCAACGAGGTTAATCAAAATCTCCTTCAAAGAAATCAATATCCCAAGAGTCAATGCAAATTAACCATGGGAGAGAAAACAAAACCTCATAAGTCGAGAATACCGTCAAGTCATACTGCTTCCCCTCGAACAGCAATGAACGTAATACGTTAAGCGTATTTCCATGGGGACATACAGTCTCTGTATCGTCGTCTCATATATCGACGCTACACGGGTCGAACGTCTGTGTGTCTTTTTAAAGTATACCCTTATAATTAACAATTGCAAGTGATAACGTTACCTGAAGGATCCGCGTGACCGCGGTACATCCGCCTGTTTAATCATTGTCGCGGGTCGTCCGCTGCCTGACTGAACAGTTTCACACACCAGCAGGCAGGAGTTAGCAAACAAAGTGTGTCGGGTTGCGGTGTGTCGGGGGCAACCTCCTCTGTTAGGGAGTACTGGCTCATTCCAGGCCGACACGACAGCCAATCGAATCGGTTTTGTTTGTCCATTGATGCATGCAAAAATTCAAACAACAACTCCAGGGGGAGGGGACACTCAATGACCGTGATTGATGCTGATGATGATCGATCGAATTGTTCTGACAGAGTTCCTCCACTCCCAGCTTCACGGCGGAAATCGATCGATAAGGATGCTCCCCTCCCATCCAGCGACCGATTGCCAGTTATTTAAATACACCTTTCGCGCTATTTTCACAGCTGATGATTGATGAGGCGACAACGGATACATACACGGAGGGTAGTTATCGGTGTGACTGTGAGATACAACACGACAGATTAAAGAGGGGGGAGAGTGATAGACACACAGAAAGAGTTATATGTATGGTGGATGGAGACAAACTGGGCCAAACACTTATTACGTTGACATTGTATTAAGTGTTCGATGGTTGGTACACGCGGCAGATGCCACTCATTTCTTTCAAGCGAGAACGCCGCGCTCGATTTTGCTAATTAGTAGGCCGATCGTTTGCTTCGAACACGCATTAGTAACATTAATGACTCCTTTCTCTCTTCTTCTCTTTTTTTATTATAACAAGTAATGCACTAGAGGGTCGGGACCGTCGCTAGTCTTCGATAATCGTCTCGATACTTTCACTTGGTGTAGTATATCGGTTCAGGGCGCCTCGCAGCCGTGGACACGAACTTAAATAGTGAATAAAGAAGTCGTGGGGAGAAGCAGAAGGGTTCTGACAAACATGGGGACCAAATTGATCGATTTCGAGATGTATCACCCTTTTTTAATCTTTATCCGATATTTTAGAATTTAATTTAATTTGAAACGATTAACTCGATTCTATCGCGAAGCTTTGGAAACTCATTTTGAGAATGATCAGTTTGTTGGTCCCCGTTCACTGAGGCTCTTCTGTTACTTTATACGAGATCTATGCCCTAGTTAACCTCGTGCTCTTAGTTCCGAAACACCCTGTATATATATAGGTACCGGTCTTGATTCGAATGCACGGTAAGGAGATAAATAAAACGTGATAAATAAACAAAATTTTTGCTAAATGACGGACCAATTGGTCAGTCGCCGTAGGACGTACAATTCGCATTCCTGCGAACACATATAAGGTGTCCTAGAAATAAATGGCCAAGCTTTTGAAGCTCGTTCTGCCCACTTTGAGGATTAAACAAGATTATACCAGTCACGCGAGTGGAAATCCTTCTTCTCCCAATTATAAACACTTTAAACACTCTATAATATTTTCAGAAGTTTTTGCGAAACTGTACAACAGATGTTTATAATTGGAAAAGGAGTCGTTTCCAGACGTATGTCCGTACGATCCTTCTTTGATCCCTGGAATGTGTAGAATAGATACGTAAAGTCTCGCCACTCATATCTGGGCCACCCTGTATAATTACAATCGTCGAATAGTATTCACGAATGAACTATAGATATCGTGATCCTGCGAACGGTTGCGTGTTTCTCTCTTCTCTCTCTCTCTTTCTTTCTCTCTCTCTCTCTACAATCGAATCACCCGGCTAATCATGTATAACCGTGATAATCGTGGTAAACAGGTCTAATTGATTAGGATCACACCGTGATTCGCCACAAGTGCGTCTGGCGAATATGCATCAAAATCGTTCAATGTCATCGCACTCTATTATAAGTTATTAATATTAATTCATTAATTATTAATAATATTAATATTACCATTATTATCTTATTATCATTAGAAATAGGTACTTCCTGCACGAACGATGCGACCGTGGTTTCATCATCGTAGGTTTACCTTACTAGATTCGGTACAGAGCATTAGGCAAAGGCTTGATCCATGCGTGAAAAACATTAGAATGGTATTCGATAACGTGTGATAACCTGTCCTCTTTAACCCTCTCGGTAGCAAAATCTCAACGCTCAGCGCACCCCCTGTGCGGAGATCGTTGATCATGCGTCACGAAGCATATTGGCCGAACGCCCATGTGCGTTCACCGCACGCGTCCCATCGCTCGATGATGGAGCGTTCATGAGCGTCCGCGGCACCGAAAGGGTTAATTAACGAACCTCCATTTCGAGATATATCTTCTTCAAAATATAGATTTTGGGATCAAAATATACTTTTCGAAAAGTCCCGAAGTAATTTCTTTCTCGGTCAGGAAACACAACGTCTCTCACGCAGTGAATCTCTCGTCGAGGGATCCATCGATCGAGGGCCTTTACTCAACGCTACACGGTAGTGGTTGTTTCCCTTCCTCGGTTTTTTCTTTTTCTTTTCTTTTCGTCGATGGCACTACTCCTCCATCTCCGGCTAACCAGACAAGAAAGCACAATCCACACAATCAATCAATCAATCAAATACTTACAAATCTTTACACCTCTGTCGAATGAACGCAAAAAGAAATGTCAATGAATTTCGTCAACGTTTATTGAGCGTTGTCGTGAAGTGGTATCAGACCGTATTTTGTTTTTGTCTCTGCGTGTGTGCACCGGCATCGTGATCTACGGGATCTCTGTGCGCGCAACGATCGGACGCGGCGAACATAGAAACGAAGTGACTAAATTCTCGACCAAGAGATAAAGAACACTATATTCTTTATATGTATGTGTATACACACGCACACATATATATATGTATATTATATATTAGATACAAGTTACGTTCGTTCGATCGCTGGCGCTCACACAGACGGTCGCCGAAGAGAAGTCTGCCGGTACGTGATCGACCGCTACACAAAAGTAAAATTGCATTACTTCGAACAAAAAGACACACAAAGTTAGTGGTTCTTTGATACACGTTCCAAGCGGCGTCTGCGGTGTACGCGAGAGGGCGCGCGGATGCATTGGCGGTGAACACGCGCTCGCACGTACACCTTCACACACAATTTGCTTTTGTCCTAATTAAGTTTAGTTATGCCCATACCAAAGTATCACGCCCTAGCCGATGATAATAATAATAATATATATATAGATAGAGATGTATATATATATATATATATATTATTATATATATTACACTATGTAATCGTAGTGCGAATGAGCTGACGAAGCTCGGTTAGCGTCGTCGCTTAAACGCAATTAAATTATTATTATTATTATTATGCGATTCGCGTCGAACGGTGGTTAAACGTGGCGGACAACCCACTCCTCGAACCACATCCGTCAGTCTTGTTGCGTTTGCACGGGTTGAGAAGTGGTTCGCTTACGCGTTCGTTACAGAAGCTCGACTGCCATGTACACGACTTTTCTCCCTTTTCATTCTTTTCTCTCCTGTTTTCTTTTTTTTTTCTCTTTAATATATATTATAAAATATCCCCGAACGAAACGTGACTAAAGGAGACAGTCGGGAGATGCGCGTTAAAAAGGCCCACGTACTCGTGACGACACCGGATGTTCCGTTTACGCATGTGGCGCGTGTAGCTTCCGGCGGTGCCTGAACTCGAGACACGCTCGATCACTCTGTTGGTCTACCTCTCTCTGGTGGTTAACGCGCTCGGCGACCAGAGCTGGGCAAATTTTTTTTCTATCGAATAAGGGAATGTTCTAATAATGTAAGAGATCATTTCTATTCGCTCGTTAACGAACACGACTCTGTTCCGATTCGGACGAGAATTCATTCAAATGAAATTTCATTCCTCGCTTGCCTAGTCCTTCGCTACGTTTTAATTAGAGATTATAACACAAATGAAAAGACGCCGTTGGCAAAAATAAAGAGACACCGTTGGCAAAAATAAAGAGACACCGTTGGCAATTATTTCTTCCTTGCAACTGAATATTATTCACGAATGAGCAGTCATTCTGCCCGTAAACATAACGAATGTTTATTCGAGTAATGCCCAACTCCGCTCGTGAAGAAATAAGAAACAAATGAAGCGAAACATCGAAGAAGTGAACCTCTTGGAGACACGACGCTCGACCACTACCGTTCACTGTACACGCTTGGTTCACCTTGCTTCGCTAGTGTGGCAATCACTGACGGAAGCGGGATCCCGGGACAGCCTTTCTTATCGTTCGCATGTCGAGGAATCAACCACTGTCGCTAATAGGAACGAAGATGCGTTTTTCTAAATCGAGCGTTCTCGTTGTTCAGACCACCATCCTCGGGTAGGGAGGGGTTTTAATACGAGAAGATACGGACTGCTGGAGACGGTCGACTTTCAATGTCCATTTTGTTATTCTTATCTTACACGCACGAGCCTTTGCAGTCCGTACCCATAAATTAGTGGTATACAAATCTATTGTGTGGCATCAATCGTTCAACATGTAAAATCACACATAAGGTACACGTACAGATTAAGTGGATGCAATGAGAGTGCAAGATGTTAGAATGATCCTGCGGTGCCTCTTCCGATCGATCGTACAGGGGAGGAAGAAAGAGAGGAGCTTCTCTTTCGCCTGCCCTCGATTTGAAATTGAGAAACACTCGAATCGAACTACATAAGTATCGAACTGTACTTAATCAATTATAGAAACACGGCGATCGAGGAACGGGTCCAATCGTGATCGGCGAAGCACGGCAGGATTCGCTAATCGTTAATAGTGATTGTTCTACGAGGGTGATTTTAGAGGATGTGTATCATCGATACGGTTGTGCATGCATTATTACTTCTACGGGAAGGAAGACGTAGTTATACGGGCTTTCAAAATGAGATCCATTAAGTCAAGCTTCATGCACAATCTCTGTCTTGAACTTTCAGCAATGGATCAGGCAGTTCCAGTTTTGACGTCTTGATCGAAGCGGACTCTCTTGATGCTAAGGATTAATTAACAATACAGTTTTTAATAAGCGAACAACGAAAGCGGTTAAAATGAAGTAGAATAAATTAGAAGAGCGTGAAAGAATCGTTATATGTGAACCAAGGGAAGTGCAATGAGCTGCTGTGCGTGTGAGTTAATGTTAAGTGCCCGAAATTAGAACTATAGCAAAGTATAATGTAATCAGCTATGCCTCCTCTCTGACGATGTTTTAACTAATTTTTAGGACAAGAGAGACGGGAAAGAGGAGGAAAGTTAATTCAGCTACGGAGAAAGAAATATGAAAGACACCTGTACCGGGGAGGAATATTTAAACGTTTCCTTCTTAAGTAAAGCTAAGACATCGTCAGATCTAGTGTACATCTATCGGTAAGTGCAAACGATTTAAACAGTTAAAGGATTCACCAAATAACTAGCCAAGAAATAGCATTTAAAAGTGCGTTGTGCTCAAAGGACATGCAAGTGCTAAAAGAGGGGGAGAGAGTTCGGTGTACAACGTATCAGGTTAGAAAAAACATCAATGGGTGTCTTGTTGCAGAGGAAAGTTAACGTTTAAAAGGCACTCGTAGAAAATAATTCGACAATCACAATTTTTTTTCTCTCTCTTTTGATTACGATGGGTCTCTTTATCACTCGAAGCCACTGAAACCCGTATGATTGTAGATGCGACGTCAGGGTACGGTGTGGTGATGCGGGCATGGTGGGCCTTGGTGGCAGATTCTTTTCTTTTTTTTTATATGGTCGTACTAACACCATGCACAACAGTCAAACTGGTTAAAATCTCACTTAAACGCACTTCGTTAATAACTTATCTCGAGCTTCCCGGGCAACGGGGAAGAACTTCAGTTAAATGCAAATTGCAAGTCCGAGAACTCAGTTGCAAAATGTTTTCCATAGGAAATATGGGGAAATACTAAATATACATAATAGTCCAAAGAACACAGCCCACATTAGAACGATCCAATGCACTGTGTAAATTGGATTCTCACCATCTGTGACCTTTCTGGCAATGAACTTCAGGGTTTCGTCGAGAAGTACCACTGGAATGGAGAACTTCATAACGGTAAACCACTCCTCAGCCGTTAGGGGGGTAACTTGGAATACAGTCTGGAACAGAGAGATGACAAAGGCGTGATTACTTTGCCCCAACGAAATGCGATAGCGGTGGGGTATGTAACGGTCGTTCGTTATACCGAAAGGACGTCGACGTAAAGGATGACAAAGTGGAGTGTGAAAGAAAGAGCCATAGAGGCAATGAGCCACATGTTAGACCAGGGCGGCATACTGATGAGAGATTGATTCTCAGATAAACTGAAACGGAAGAGAAAATAAAGCGTAAATTAATGCTGGCTCGTGTGTCTACTAAGTGGTGTCTCGGTTTACACAGTGTTACCTGTTCATAGCGTTCAACATTTCAATGGTTACTAGTACAGACAGAGCCATCGTCATGGGATGAGGGTCCGTGAAGATCTTGCAGTTGACGCCCTTGAATTCGTCGCCACCGCCCAAGCACGACAAATGATGAGTCTGCGAGTCGTCAAAGCACGTTTGCGTGTAAATCATTAAGTGTACTTCAACTTTTAATAAAATAACGCTCATTAACGACGATATCGACACAGTACAAGTTACAATAAAGTATCTAATTTTAACTGATCCTCACCAGTTGCCAATAGTTCATCTGCGGCCCATGCGGACTGTACATGAACCACCATGCAGCCGAGCCAACAGTCGCAGCACCTACGTATCCACCAATAGCCATATAGCGGAAGAATAGCCAGCCAGAGATGAGAGATTCGTCAGCTTTGCGGGGAGGCTGCAACACCACAAAGACGATTATAATTTCTATATTTCAGCTTCGATGATTTAAGCACAATTCGCTGGCAGCGTTACCTTGCTCATGATGTCCAAGTCAGGAGGATTGAAGCCAAGAGCAGTGGCTGGAAGACCGTCAGTGACCAAGTTGACCCACAGAAGTTGAACGGGGATCAGAGCTTCGGGAAGACCGAGGGCGGCAGTCAAGAATATACTGTAACCAACGAAAACGATTCGTAAGCTCATCTTACCGCCTTTTTCGGGATGCAGTTCTATCTACACGAACCTCACGACTTCACCAATGTTGGAAGAGATGAGGTAACGAATGAATTGCTTCATGTTATTGTAGATGGCGCGTCCTTCCTCAACGGCAGCGACAATGGAAGAGAAGTTGTCGTCGGCCAACACCATCTCAGAGGCAGACTTCGCTACAGCGGTTCCAGATCCCATGGCGATACCAATTTCAGCTTTCTTCAAGGCAGGGGCATCGTTTACACCATCCCCAGTCTGTGGTAAAGCGTGAATAAATATACATCCGTTGAGAGATTAACCGTGACAGTTTAAACAGAAGAATAATTAAGAAAACCAAACTGACCATGGCTGAGATCTCGTTCATGCTCTGCAAGAACTCAACGATCTTCGACTTGTGAGCAGGCTCCACGCGAGAGAAGAGTCGAGCCCTGGCGCAGGCCGCCTTCTGCTCCGATGCAGGAAGATCGTCGAATTCACGTCCCGAGTACGATTTGCCAGTTGTGTCCTCATCTTCAGCGAAGACGCCAATTCGTCGGCAGATAGCTTCAGCGGTGGCCTTGTTGTCTCCGGTGATGACGATGACACGGATACCAGCGGCACGACACCTTGCAATGGAGTCTGCTACTTCCTTGCGAGGTGGATCAAGCATACCAACGACACCGATGAACGTCAGATCCTTCTCGTAGGTGTAGAACTTGGTGGAGTCGCCGAGATCCATGTCGTCAGGCTTCATTGGATGGTCAGCAGTGGCAAGAGCGAGGCAACGCAACGTGTCGCGGCCAGTACCGTATTGGCGGGTCAGGTCCAGGATGCGGTTCTTCAAGGTAGAAGTGAGAGGGACCTTGGTGGTGCCGACGCGAGCGTGCGTACACCTATCCAGGACACCTTCCGGGGCTCCCTTAACGAACAGCTTCGGTCCATTGCCCAGTTTGCTCGGTTTAAGAGGTACACAGTAGGACGACATGGATTTACGATCGCGGGAGAACTCCAGAGTGAACTCCTTCTTCCATTTGGTCTCCATATCTTGCCTAACAACGATAGCAGTGTTGCGCCTATCTAATCCGCTCTTTGGCAAGCCGAAGGGATTGATCTTTTCCGCGAGGACGATAAGGGCCGTTTCCGTTGCTTCACCGACCTTCTCGAACGCCTGTTTGAATTCATTGAAATCGATGGCTGAGTCGTTGCACATGACGCAGATCGTGCTCATCTCGTGCAGGGTCTCGTAGTCTTGTCCCTTGATCTTTGTTCCCTTGAGGAAGACCTCGCCGATTGGCTCGTAGGTCGAACCGGTGATCTCGAACTCGTGGAAGCTGCTGTCGTTACCCTCGACCTTGTCGAAGATGAACATACGGCTGACGGACATCTGATTGGTGGTCAGAGTTCCAGTCTTGTCCGAGCAGATGACGGATGTGCAACCAAGGGTCTCGACGGAGGGCAACGATCGCACGATGGCGTTCTTCTTGGCCATACGACGGGTACCCAGGGCCAAGCAGGTGGTGATGACAGCGGGCAGACCCTCAGGGATGGCAGCTACGGCAAGGGCGACGGCGATCTTGAAGTAGTAGATGGCACCCTTGATCCAGGATCCGCCATGGGCTGGGTCGTTGAAGTGTCCAATGTTGATGGCCCAGACAGCCACGCAGATTACGGAGATGACCTTCGACAATTGCTCGCCGAACTCGTCAAGCTTCTGTTGCAGGGGCGTCTTGATCTCCTCGGTCTCGGACATCTCGGTACGGATTTTACCGATGGCGGTGTTCAGGCCAGTTCCAATCACTACGCCGCGAGCCTTGCCCGCAGCGACGTTGGTACCAGAGAACAGGATGTTCTTCTTGTCCTAGGGGAACAAAGAAATAAGTGTTAAGGCTTTTCTGTGATATACTGTTTCACGCAACTGTGGGTAGCTTCATCAGAGATCTGAGAATACAGTGGTCTACTAGGATTATTAAATAAGATCTTTGAAGCTTTCATGATCCAGAGGTCTTGCTTTAAGGAGGCTTTCAAGGGGAAGCTGTGTGTATTCTAAGGTGATGCTCCTCAGACACCTGATGAACGCTGCAGTACCCAGGAAAAGGCTTATATCTATCAACTTTGAATAATAATATCTATCTTCTTTCTATCTAATCAGAGGATCGCCTGCTTGAAAAAAGAACCACTGTGCCAAAATCTACATTTACTATACAATCTAAGTATTCCCCAGTAATCCTAACTCATCAAACAAATAATATCATTCCCATATTTGTTATACGAATAGTGCATTCTTCAAACCGAAGATCCCCTTAATTACTCAGACTATGTTTCTCAAATTCTATATTTTATTGAAGCCTGCTTAATAGAAATTCAACGTCGCCCCACACGAACCTGATTGACGGCACGTGGGTCAGGAACAGGGTCAGTGTGCTTGATAACCGAGACCGATTCACCGGTCAGGATAGACTGATCGATCCTGAGGGTGGTGGAGAAGATCTTGGTGAGACGGATATCGGCCGGGATCTTGTCACCGACGGACACCTCCACGATGTCCCCGGGCACGATCTCCTTGGCTCGAATTCGCTGGACACCGGCCTTGTCCGTTCGTAAGACCTTGCCCATCTCGGGCTCATACTCTTTCAGCGCTTCGATCGCCGACTCAGCGTTACGTTCCTGCCAGACACCGACCACGGCGTTGGCAATAAGAATGAGCAAAATGACGAAGGGCTCGACGAAGGCCGTGAACGCATCCTCGTGCTCTTCAAATAAAGCTAATACCTGCGGGACAGTTACCAATATTAATCTGCACAATACTTAAAATATGTATTATTGGAAATGGTGAAAGTTATAATACTCTTAAGGGTCCACGAGCTAAAAATGGGGAACCTGAAGAAGGGTAGATGGAAGGCAGAAGGTAGAATGATACGTTGAGTAGGCTGTTATATGAGACAATGAAGATAATTATGCGGTAGAATTGAAGATCTGATTGTTCTTAAATAGTGGGGGGTTGAAAATGAAAATGCTGGGGGATAAGTGGCACTGATTACAATGGAAAGTAAGCGTTCAACTATTCTTGCAATGTTTGTAATAATTGTCTACCTATTCTCAGATGCTCGAAATAACAATTGCCTGCATTGGAAGTACGTTATCATCGTTATGCTGCAAAATATTGCGACCGGCCGCCGTGAATCTTCTACACACGCGTGAAGTTAATGAGATTTTCATAGCGACGACAGATCGATACGCTATTTTTTCACCTTTGAAACTGCATGTATTTATAATGTGTGAGCCTTGAACCCTCGTAAACATAGTATGACTTTGACCAACTAATAATTACTTAGCGGCTATCCCGGGATTAATAATGCGACGCTTCGATTTTATTAATTAGCGTCTTTAACGTCACGCCTAAAAATATCGACGGTTGCGTAGCGAGGTTTATAATTCCAAATGAACGGGAAACGGTTCAACGTTTTCCAAATTAATTCTCCGTACGATCAATGATACTTTATCGCGTCCGTTCGAGCAACTTTCGTCACTATTGACGTATCCCAAAGATAATGTTGGAGGAAACGATGGAATCTGTGTCTTCGTTTGCGTTAGAGCTCCGTCCAAAGTAATATAATCTCTGAGTGCGTTAAAACGTCAAGCGCTGGTACAATCATATCGTTAGATCGAATTTCTCTACAACTCCTCGTCTATTAATGTTTCTAATATTACTAATATAAATAGTTGAAAAATATTTGGTAGATACGTACAAAAGAAATAATAGCGGCTAATAGAAGAATCTTAACTAGAAGGTCGTCGAATTGCTCCAAGACGAGTTGCCATATGGATTTTCCTGAAATCAGATGGGAAACGGATTAAATCTCCCGACTCACTGCACGTTCACAAAATTCCATGAGAAAAGTAGGTATCAATTTTGAAAGAGATTGGCTTTAGTAACCGGTTTCGAGGGGTTTTACTGTACGCTCGGGATAGAGTTTGCATACAAATGCTACGTCAACACCGTTGACCTGTTTCGCGAACGTAAACGCTTTGGTAAACATTGTTTCTCTCTTCTTTTTACAGAACGTGATTTACAAGCGTACATACAAGAGATTCTTAAAGGGTAATAAACAAATTGGCATTCCTCCTCCGTTTTTGGTTTAATGATTTTCCCCAAATTCAAGGCTGAACTCGAATTTCTTCCAGGAAACAATTGATTCGTTATTGGTGTCTAGCGTTATCGATCATCGGCAAATCGCCTCAAGTTCATAACAAGACACTCGACCGTGGTATCAGCTAGTGGTATCTGTGACAAACGCTTACCAGCTTTTCCCTTCAATTTTCCATCGGGAATCGTAGATTTTCATGTTAGATAGTTCAGAGGAATATGGAAGTATACAAATATTAGTTTTTGGTATCGTAGAGCTAATCATAATGCAACTTTGAAGTCTAATTAAGAGTTACTAGGGATAGATTCACATATCTTTTGATGGCAAGTGCCGCTTCAACCTTGAATTTAAAAAAGAAAGATCTTCAATGTAATAAGGATACCAAAAAATAAAAGGCTGCTTATAAAATTATTGCTTAACATTCAAAAGGGGAAACTAATTGAAAAATATATATTTTCACAGAATAAGTAGTAGTTAGTTATTGAGTTGATAAGTTTTCATTTCTATTTTTGGAGAATTTTTCATATCTGGAGCTGCCCAAAGCAAAAATGTTGCACAGAACAGTAATGGGTGCAGGTTCAAAATTGACAATAAATGTAGAATTTTTTACGTATATTAAACGTTATATCTCAAAAACTGCAAAAAATGGAGCTGCACTCCTTTTGCTGCAAGGTCCTCAAATATTACCCATTCCGAAAAAGTTGCAATCTCTCCCTATTTCATATATACACAAACAAAAATAGCAGACTGAAAAGCAGAGGTAAGTTCGGGGCCCCTAAGCAAGTGCTAATTTTTTTTTCGACTTAAGTGTAAAGTTTTCTCAAAAAATCTTCATAAATATATCTTGAAGAGACTCTGTTGAAAAAAATGGAGCCATATTTTGCCAACAGAACAGAACTCAACGCAGTCATGTCTGAGGATCCCTATATCAAGGGCACTGCACCATTCGTAGCAATTGCAACCTGTTGACTTTCCAACTTAAGTTTCATTGTCGACCTAAACGATTCGTGCCGCACACGTGCGAAAGGAAGGAAGAAAGAACGGCGGAACCGCGAGTAATCGGGGGCAGCCGATGGCGTCCTTGATGGCAAGTGCCTTTTGCCAGTATGCGATTGACGTCACGTCGTCCCAACGTGCTCTCTACGGTCGACGATTTCATTAATTGTAATCCACGATGGCGACCAGAGACGAGTGAAAATCCGATTGCTGGTCAATTACAAGGGCGCGTCCCACCCTGGTCGTCATCCCTGCTTCTCTCCACCCCTTCGACAGAAGTTTACAAGGCTCTTCATGAAAGATATCGGTAACGATTGCCCCAATCAGTAGATCGTGTCATTAGGAGTTTTATATTTTAATTCGTAGTGATTTATAGCAGCAGGTAATGAATTATTAAATCTTCATAGATCGTAAATACTTTAACGGCTCGGTTCTTGCCAATCTTCGGATCTAGTTATCTAATGCAGTGCATAAATTTTAATTTCAGTGATATCTTTGCCGTGATTTTCAGATCGTGCAGCAGATTCATTCTGCTGTTCATTTCTATTCCAATTAGCGCTATCGATTAATTACATAGTCAGTGGTTTCTCAAGTCCGCGTCCTCCGGCGTGGCAGCTTTCGATAAATCATCTTTTTTCCACATAAAAACTATCGATAATATGCAGAATCGAAACGCAAGAAGGGATATAAAAGACTTAGATACATATACTTAACGCTTTGCGCGGTAAATCTATTAATAACATTTACCTCGATGTAATTCAGAGATTCATTACTTGAAAAACGTATTTTATCTGGAGATTATATAAAGATGCGAATGGTACCTAGCATTGCGTGACCATCGAGTATTGTGCTGGTAATTGGAATCAGCTGAAATTTATTCAATGCCATGTTGCAAAAGGGGCACCGGGGACCTAATTTCCATTCATTCAGATCGACAGATTTCTATCAACGTTTGAATAAGCGACGATGCCCGATTTCCTGACGCCAATACACGCTGTCAGTCCTTCTCGAGTGCTCTTGTCCGAGAATCGGTTTCATCGCCGCATTTGTCCACACAATACTGATATTGTTGGTCGATCGATGACGTTCGAGCGCGTAATGAGCAACTCTGCGTGGACTATAGCCGGAGCAGCGGGTTTTACGAGCGTCGGTGTCTTTAAATTATAGAAGAAATCTAATTAATGCGACCTTGATTGCCTGTCTCTCCGAGGCGAGGTATCGCGTGGCACGAATTCACAGATAACGGTGGTCCACGGTTGAATGGGGCCGAAGGAACGTGAAAATTTCCTCGAAGCTGCTTTTGATCCTTAGTTATATAACAGGTAACAATAATACTAATACAGATAAGAGTCTGCACGGAAAAGAAGTCACTTTATACAGATCGCTAAATTTAATTATTTGGAGTTCGTTTGATAACGATTGATTTATCTGCAAAATTTTCTTTTGAAAGAATAGCTAAGTTGGAGTTCTAGTTTGGAGTTTCTCAATTCACCCTTGTTAGAGTCGAGTTCAATCGTTAGGTGGGACCATAGACTGCGAATAATTCAGGTACGATTTGCTTTGAAAGTTAAATCGAGTTAGATAACTTACTAGTTGGGTTCCTTGGCATTACTGTCACTGTATTCGTAACCAGCTGTGACTTTAAAAGCTTTATTCGAAATTGGGACGATTCTGAAGAGGACTGATTTAGTATGAAGGGCACACGATGGAAGTTGAGTTAATTACAAGAATACTGTAACCTTATATAGATTGTTAACAGAGATTGCAATTTTTATTTCGATACTTAGGGAAACGAATGTGTTTCGTGACTGAATGTGCGACCGTGGACAGTTTCGTGACCAGATCGCGTGGTATGTAGTGTTTTTAATTGCATCTGGGTAGTTGCAGTAACATAATTCATGGTTCTCAGAGCATCAACTTGGAGAATGAGGTAAATCTTTTTAATTGAATATCCCTTCTGTTTTTCTAGCACAATTAATACTTTTCAATGACAACGATTGCAATGGCAAAACTGGATTAAAACTGCAATTTACTCAATTTCTGCCAACAGATACTACGATAATAATTTTTTTTTTAAAAAAAGAGATAAGATGACAATCAGGAAATTTATCTTCACAAGATATCTACTTTTTTAGAGTTGCAAAGCTAAGAATATTAATCAAAAAGGAGCAAGATTCTAATACTGAAGACTCTTGAGAATAAATCACTCTTTAAAGTGCAATATGAAGCTTCCAGTTTCTTCCAGGTCCTCCAAGCTGCTACATTTTCCCAAGCTACAAATTTTATAGGACAGGCATCAAGAGTCACGTGTTTCACATATAAAACACAAAATAAAAAGAGTGGAGCACAGGAAAATGGTTTTCAAACTGGAGTTACTTGCGAAGTCTAAGAACTTAACTATATCAGGATGCAATATGTGCATCTAAAGTGACTGTAAAGCGAGAGGAACGGGTCGATCCTGCGTGGAAAGTCCATTCAAAAGGCCACGCGAGACCATCTTATGCTTCGAGGCACCAATAAGTTACAAGAAGCTTTACAATCATTCAGAAATTCTAATAGGATTACAATTTAAATTCAAACTGCAAGAGTCCATCGGTGTCTTTGCAAAGGACGTTTGTCACCAACAGCTTGCCACGCATCAAACAACAAACAAGAGACTCACAACAACTTCCAAGAGCCATCAAGACTTGTACACACTCATCAATTCAGGAGTTCAAATGGTAAACGTTGTACGTGCCAAAGAAATCAAGAAGTATTTTTTTATCGGAAAAGGATATAAATTCCACGCTGAGTACGCCGTCGAACGCTCTAAGTGCTAGAATAATTTATTTCAGTTTCTAGATCTGTCGCAAGACAAAGCTGACATCACAAGTACCAACATCGCTGTGGCAGAAGAAAAAGTTGAAAATTTTCACGAATTTTCAAGAATAAACGCGTTATCATTTACACCTCTCTAATTATCACTGCAGAAATATTATTGCAAAATTGATTTATTGCAGAAATGTGTAGCTCACTGTCTCCACAAAATAAGTGGACATTTGAATTAATTATAATTCAATTTCAGAGCGATGCAGTAAATATTTCCAATACACAATGCATGTACCTACATCATTTACCATTTCAACTCCACAATTCTGTTCCAAGCCATCAAAACTCTCGACAGCCATGCAGCCTGTCGAAACGTTGGAGCTTCCAATGACAGTCGAGGTTCGAAACAAGAGAGCCACTGAATCGATTGGAAATTCGCAAGAGAGCCGGATCGACCGTCCATCGGCGGTTCGAGGGCGCCGATGCAAAACGCTGATGCAATTACTCGGGAATCGAGTGGCACATAACGCGACGATCATGCAACAGACCTGGCTGACACATTTACAGGCGCTGATCTCTCTCTCTCTCTCTCACCCACGCGTACACGTGAAACGGTAATGCAACGGGGCTGGTCCGCTTTGATAGCGACGCCTTCCATCATCGGCGGCATCTGCGAGTGGTCTCTCCTCCCCCGCGACGCCAGTTGCCGACTTAACCGTTCCACGTTCTGGCCTGAGTGCCCGACGCGTTCCGTTCAACCTGCAATCGCATTTCCCAAGACACCTTGGCCATGGCTCCTCTTTGACCGAACCGGTGGCCCTTTGACGTCACTCGAGACACTGGCTCTGGAGGCTGTACGCCGATTCTGCGTGCCCCGAGATCGCTCGGCGCGTAATGACGGTGTAAATACAAAGCATGGACACTCGCACTGATGTGGTTATCGCTGGTGATCGAGCGCAATGAAGTTGGAGTGATTGTTTAAAAGCGGTGACGATTTTTGTAAATATTGTGTGGGAGTGTCGCGGTGCAGTGAAGGAGGGTTCACACTTATTAGTTTCGTGAAGGTTTAGTGTGGTCAGTGTCAGTGGTCTGTTCGTGTCAGTTACTGGCACAGACAAGGGTGAGATATTCCATTCCAAAACAGAGAAATTATAGTTTTTACCACCCACGCTGACGGCACTGAACCGTGACGGAACTCATGCGTGAGTGTCTTAAGTGTACTTTGTGAGGCTTTAGTAGGTGTAGTAGCAAAGTCAGGGACAGATTTAGTGGAATGGTGAGGAAGAAATGGTGAAGGTACAGGTTTCCACCCTTTGCACAGTTTTTTTTTCTACGGAGCGGTTAAAATTCGTCGAGCCGTGGGAATTCACCTTTAGGTTCATATTCTTTGCAGAGTATTGCAAGTATTGTTCTAGCAGTCCGTGATAGTTTACTTTGAAAACAATGTGAGCTTGGGAAACTTTCCCCACAGAAGTCATTGAAATAGTTTAGCAGGGTTGAAACGGTATTCTGCTAAATTCAGTGTCATTGAAAATGTTAAGGATCCTTCGATGTAACAGGAGAATAATGGATGATGTTTGTCCACGAGAGCAAGATATCTCTTCGTCCGTCCACATAAACATCACCGGCCTAGCTCCCAGAAGACATTTCACACGTTAAAAGCTGACGCAAAGTGGCAATAACTCTTTCCTGCATTTTCATCGAAGCGAGAAGAGCATTAGGCGCTTTGACACGTTTGATACCCCAGCTGAGCCAAACAAACTTTCCCCTCCGTATATCATGTAAATGTTTCCACGGTGGAATTAATGCTTCAGCCCCCGGCTTTACAATCACTTTAAACGCCATGAAGGCCGCCCTAACGACAACAGCAATACGACTAACTCTCCTCGAGGATGATCCCTCCGGTGGACGGGAAGCCGCGGTTGCAACCGTTGTTTCCTCTAAAAATAATTACGCCGCCAAGAAGTCGATCAGGCGTCTTGAAAAGCCCCGGGGGCCACCCCGACTACGTACAAGTGCGTCTATTTTTAAGGGAACGAAGGGTACGATGGATTGCCAACTAAGTATGCAGGTAAACAACATGCTTGGGGAAGCCTCGGTTCTCCGTGATCCGAAACCTCTCAGAGAACCTATGACTGCCGGCGATCTGGCATTAGGCGTTTACCACCGTTCACTAACGGTTCACTAACTGTATAAGGTGACTAAAAAATGTGCACATCGAACTGGCTGAAATCGAGATCCGTTTATAGGATCAAGTATTTGACATAAGTCTTCAGGAATCTGTGTCTAAGGTACTTTGTTCGTGTGTACCATGAGGGTCATTTTTCACCCACGATCTTCACTGCAAGGGAAATTAAGGAGTTGAAATGGTGGATGATATAAATAACAGAAGTGACAATTTTCAGTATAAATTAATTATTCTGCATTAAGAGAAAATATTTACTTAATTATTCTATATTAGGAGAAAGTATTCTTTATATATACTACCTATATAAATTATATATTATTATATATAAAGTATTCAGCATGGGATTTACATCCCTTTCCACTAAAAAAATATTTTTAACTAGGTACTTTGGCACTTAGGGTAGATGTACCATTTGTGGCCACTTTAAGGATTTCCGTACCATTCACAGATACATAACTTACAAAAGAATACGTACACAAAAATAAAGAATATATCAGTGTAATCCAAAATCTACAGATAATTGAAATATTCTACGTTGAACAGTGTTTTAAACATAATTATTTAAAAAATCATTATATTATCGTGCCGGACTGTTTTGCACCATTTGTGGCCACGTATGATTATTAACACGTTCCGTGCCACGTGTACCACCGGTGGTACACGGTAAACTTGATCGTCAGGCCACGTGTACCACCGGTGGTACACGATGTGATAATTGCTCTAAACAAGAGAACTACTTATCTACTGATGATATAATGAAATATTGTGTGATAATATATAGATCTTTAGTCAAAATATCAAATGGCCTGAACGACAAGTCAGGCAAAAATGGCTTGGCACGGAACGTGTTAAATAAAACGGGACAACAAAACAGTAGAAATGGTGCCAATAACTCATCCTTAGACAGCTTAATTCATTGTAATGAAACTGAACTAAGAATACTTAATATATCGGAATAAATAAGACAGTGGCCACAAATGGTACATCTACCCTACATCGTTTACCATTTCAACTCCTCAATTATCATCCAATGGATATGAATATTATTATCTTTTTTCAAAGGATTATCAAAGCAAATGCAGAGGTATATTTATACAGTAAGGTTTAGAAGAAAATTTGAAATGTGCAGAGTAGCAGGATGCAACTATATTCCTCTTTCTGCGTCAACTAGAGTTACATCAGTTTCACATAAACTTTCTTCTCATTAACACACTATACACATTCAATTGCATAATGTCCGCACATTGGAATTCACGTCACCATTTCTCAACAGCGCAATTAACTAATACAAGACTATCTTCGAAGAGGATTTGTTCGACCATTGAACTTGCGAGTCACGTTCAAATAGATTCGCGAGGTCAGAATCAGCCAAAGAGTATCGAAACCGAGTATAAAAATCGTGATGCCAATTTGTTTATCACTTACCATGTCCATCGTCATAGAAAAAGAACCCATTGGGGGAAAGGACTTACCCTCCTCAGCTGGCAACTCTGAAACAGAAAAGGTTCGTAGTTTGAGTACTTATACATCACGATTAAATCTTCGTGATTTTTAATTGCCCCGAAAGTTGGCTCGCACGTGCAATTCAGACAGCTTCAACTGTCCGTGGTGTCGTCTTTAAGCTGGCCTACTTCGAATTGTTAAAGCACCGCGGTGTACTGACATCGAAAACAACGCTTTCCTCGTCAATAATAAACGCCCCTAACTTGCACGCTGACGGCTCATCGACGCGCGTAGCCCGCATTACGAAGGGGAAAAAGTGGGCTGCTAGGAAAAGGGGGAAAAAAAACTAATTTTCATGCAGCTTCTCCTTCGTGAATTCGACAAATATGAAAACGAAAAAATCTCTATTTATATTTCAAACGATTTGAAACTTGTACCTCTCCTATTAAGTACGATGCCATTATATGGCGCGCATTTTATGAATTATTATGCTTAATTATAAAAATTTGAAATGTGTAATAATTAAAAAAAAAAAATAAATAATCATAAGCTTGTACAAAGTTTGTGACTTTTTTGTATGGAAAACCATTTTCATTATTAGGAACAAAGACAGGTAGCCTAATTAGGAATAATGTGGAAAGTTTTTTGAGACTTTGATGAAGTATTGATTTAAAACGATTTGCGAATAAACGATTCAATTATGAATTTCAAAAGCAGGGATATTCCAGCGATTTTCGCGTTAAAGAAACGGCACTTTATGTCGATTGCCCGAGACTGATGCTTCCGATCAGGCACGTGCTGTGTTTGACATACTTTGTGGACATAGAAGGCACTCCGGTGTCTATTAAACTTGAAAAATGTAGGGAAAAGCGGCTGGTGAATGCGATTTTACTGAATTAATGCTGAGTAAAATCGCGTCGACAAATAAAATCAATTCACTTTCTAAATAAAGAGAAAAGAAAGGAAATAAAAGCAGATAAAGAATGCTTCAAGTTCGATATAACCTTTTCCCAAAGTAAACATGTTTATTCAAAGCGATATTTCCTCTAGAAATAGATCTCGAAAGTGGAAAACGAAATAAAGACGCGAAAGATCGCCAAAACGGGTTCTGAAAGTGAACCGAAAGCAAACCTGATTTCCCAGCTCGATTTACGGTAGACCTAGAAGGGATACGAGGTTTTATCACTTTTGCATTTTACTCGGTTTTGGGCTTTTCCGGAAATTCGTTATAAAATTGAGGCTAGCAATTTTTATCGAGAGTGCCATGAGGAAAATTTCTGTTTTACTGGGTGTCCACTGAAACACTGTGCAAGTGGACGAACAGTGGGTTTCCTCACGGAAAAACAAGTAAAAACTGTAGAATAATCTTGTTTCATTGATCGCATAAGCTTCGAGAACTCGTTTATCTGTTTATCGACAATTGCCTATATTTTTCGAATAGTAAAACAGAAGTCAGACGTGACCATGGCATTTGTGTACACGATATAGCGTGCTTATTATGGCGGCACGCATTTCCATTGTTAGTTTCCACTGGAGGTGACGATGTTTCCCAGTCTTTTTTATGGAAATTCTTTTATTGCTATTTTGATGAAACTCTACAGATTTTCAGAAAAATATTCCACACGTATTTTTTTATCGGCCACCGTCCTTATCTAGGGGGTGAAAATCGCTCGGAAAATTGGGGGGTTGAAAACAAATTTTGCTCAATATCTCGTACACCCTTCGGGGTAGATAAAAAATTTCAATTACAAAATTGGGTGTTTTTAATAACGAATTCAGCCACGTGAACAGTTTCAAGAAATACAAATTTGTTTAAAAAATATATTAATATGTATTTTGAACCCTCAACTTTGATGGCTATTTTCACACCCTAAATGTGGACGATACCTGATAGAAAAAAAACGTATTGAATATTTTTGACACTTGAGTGACTTGATGTCCCTTATTAGAATTTCTGACTTGTGTCCGCTAGCTTGGTAAAGTGTTACCGGAATATGATTACTGAAGTTTCGATTCGAATACCAATACTACAGACTTCTCTCGAGGTTCTTGGCGCAACTTCGACTCGTTCCGAAGTTCCCCACGCGCGCTGCATTCATCGAATCCGCCGTATCTCGGAATCCAGCGCTCGCAAGCTAATGGATCGGACGTTTCGATAGAAGAAGCTTGCGCAAGCCTATTCGGGAGCGCAACGCAAACGTTTACGCAAAACGCTTTCGGGCCTCTAAATCATCTTCGCGGGGCTCGCTGGATTAATCGACACTCTGAAGCAGGCTTTCCAAAGTGGGTCGAGCAAAGTTCCGTTGCTCGCCGATCTCGAGAGCTTCTTGCTTTTGGAAAAATCACAAGCACGCGCGCTCGAGTGGAGAGGAAACACGCGCTATTTGCACGACGAAGAGGGGGCGAGCCTACCAGAAATCGACACGCTTTCATTTTGTCGAGGACGGTCGATGCCAAAATGGCGAAACGTGGAAGAGATTTATCAACCGTTAGAGTTATTTTAAATCATTACTCGAGGACGCTTTTCATTTATATCTCAAAAGAATCCCGCAATTTCGTGTATTTCTAAATGTGTAATTTGTATTTGGTGTAGTGAAATGTACGTATTAATTTCTCTCCTCGGATTAGTGTGGTTTGGGTTCGGATTTGTAAATTGGATATTGGATTGCTGGAATGCTTGGCGGCTTTCACCCGCGAATACCGCTTCGCGGTTCAATAACGCGGTCGGCTATGGTGCCATATGTTAATTGCGATGTAGCGGCGACCAGCATGCGGGATAAAAACGAATTAACCTGGAATTAATTCATTCCTATCTCAGGAGGTTGGAGGAGGGGTGTACGTACATGTAAGGGTGCTAGCCTTGAAGTGCACACTGCACCTTGACCTGAATAAAATATAATTATATCCCACTTTATTATACGTCGGTGTTTACCTAGCATCTAAGTGTCGTCTACAGTTCACTGGGGATCTAGCTATATGAAAAACGAGTTAATAGATCGCGTGCCTATTGGCGCGTGTTCTGAACATTCATTTCTAATTGCGTTATAGCATTTATTATTGGGTGGTTTAGATAGTGGGTTTTACAGTGTTCGATTACACAGAAATATATGTTTTTCTTGAGCGTTTTTAATCTAATGTGACATTTTGGTAATTAGTAGAATAAAGTGTTCTGTTTAGTTCAGGTTCAACTTGGACAACATGGTTTCAACACTTGAAACCATTTTTTTGGAACGCGAGGGTTCTGTGAAAGAATTTTATGACACATTTTTGAGTCATTTTTTTAGGTAGAAGGGTGGGGCTTGGACTATTGGTGAACTGTATGTGTGTTATTAATTCTGTTCAAAGGTGAACTCTGTGCTAAAGTTGAATTCTACCAGAAGATGAACTCTACAAATACAAATCGAAATTCTGTGCGAAGATAAACTTTATACAGAATTGAACTCCGCGCGAAGAATGTATGGAAAAGTGAACTTTTCTAAAGTTGAATTTTACGCGAATTTGAACTTTGCGCGAAAGTGATCTCTATGTAAATGTGAATTCTGCGCGAAGGTGCAACATTATACAGAAGTGATTCCTGCATCTAGCTGAACTTTATACAAATCTGAACTCCACTAAAGTTGAATTTCACGCGAAGGTGAACACTACGCGAATCGCGACCTCTACCCGAATATATAAATTTTATTCTAAAATCGAATTCCACGCAACGAGTCAACACTGTACGGACAGTGAATTCTGCACAAATAGAGGATCCTGCCCAAACATCCCCCGAGTCCCCAAACGAGCCTGGCCACGAATACAAATAGTCTCGCGGGTCCACGAATTTTCCGCGGTTATTATCGCGCCGATTGGTCCGGACGTCCAGCGTGCAAGAGGTCTTTAAAACGTCCATCGATCGCTGCCAACGCACGCCGACATATGCCCGACACACGACACGTTCACGAGAACAAGCAGCCACCTCCGGCGTTGTACGCTATCGGAGACAGCTGAGGGAAGAGGCACGAGGACGCGGAGAAAAAATCGAGTTTTCCCGTTGTTGGAGCGTCCCGGTTACGGATTAATCACGCGACGTTGAGTCGAGCTACGATACGACCAGGGCCACAAAGTCGCTGGTGCACACGTATCTGGGCAGAGAATTCACTGTGGAACTCGCTGGCCGCGATACAGGCGCACCAAATAAAAATGGCCCGCGGGTAGAAGCTGGAGGACATCTTCCTGTTACAAAGAGGGTTCTCCAAAGATTATTTCAGGCATTGAGAACAAAAACGGAATAACCCACATTTTCTGTGAATTTCAGTTAGTAACAATAATGTATTACAATAGGTACTAAGTAATTACTTACATAAAATAGGAACGATTAATTTTTTCGAATGTGGGTTAGTCTGCTTTTGTTCTCAATGCCTCATTTGTGAACGAATAAGTTGAAAGGCACCGGTGGAATTATTTCACAGAGGAATCTGTTTTTGAGAAAATGGGGTCTAAATGTTTTATTGTGTCCAAAACTTTGCCTTTCATCAAACATATTTTTTTCATATCGTGTCTTTTTAATAAACCATTTGGCAGTAGAGGATTGTGCAGTAGAATATTTTGAAAATATGGAATTTTGTTAGTGTTACAGGTAGATGCAGGTGGACACTATGGTTGCCACCTTTTTTACAGAAAAATAACGTACTTCTGCTTTCGTGGGGGTATACAAAAAGTACGCTCAACAAATTAAAAGTACATTTTAATCCTATTAGTTTTTATTTCTATAAAACATATTTTCTATTGCTTTTAGCATTACAGAGTAAATTTAAATTTTTTTGAAATATCTCAATAACGTATGATACTTTATTTTAAAGTACGGGTGGCAACCTTAGTGGACGTGTTCTCTAAAAAGTATCAAATTCGATTTCTTTAATAAAAGAACCTCTTTTCTTTCATTCAACATTTCACTCTACTAAAAAAAGAAAGCGACCCCAGCTCCTCAATTTTCCTAACACAGAATATCTAATTCCTCCCGAAAGTTTACTGCATATTCCAAGATTCCCGTGCCGCAAATGTTTCACTTCCAACTTATCACGAGAAACATCTGTAAATTGCCCCGAGTCCACTGACGAGGAGAACTTTCGCTCGAATCCGAGTTAACGAGCTCCCTTCCGCGGAGTTGCAGCTTTTCCCTCGCAACGTCTTCCGAGTAGCGAATGAACAGAACGGAACGAGTCGCTATCGCAACTTTGTCCAAGCGGTGTAAATATCCTTAACGAGTACGCGCTTCGCCGGGAATCCGCGAAAAGACAGCGGTGCCTAGGCCGGGTATAAATACAACAGCAACATTTCACGTGCATCTACCCAGTTTCGCGTCTGATTGTGTATTTTTGAAATGTAGGTTACCGAATGCCGACGAATGCAAGTATCTGATAAAAGGTTACGTAAGTTTTGGCAGGTACGCCGGGCATCTATTTGCGCCGTAAAAATACCTTACGCCTGTGTAACACGCGCTGTATAATCAGAATTTATAGCATACTTTCGAATGTACCGGGTGTGCCTGAAATAAATTCGATAGCGGACAAGAGTGACTGGTAAAAACCGAGAAAACTGAGGATTTTCAAGTTAAGCAGCCACGCGACCTCTTCTTACCCTCAAGGTAAGTAGAACTGACTTCCAATAAAATGGACCAAAGTATCTCTTTATTTCAGGAACACCCTGTACATAGCACGCGCTATAATTGAATATTGCACGCGCCTTCTGTAAGCATCGGCCGTCTCTTAAAATACAATAATCCAATTTATGACAAGTTGGATAAACGTGTAGACTTTTGCTGTTTTCCAGCGATGCACCGGGTGTCCCAGAAGTAAGGGGTTGGCTTTAAATACCAATCGCTATGATTAGTGATTAGCCAGTGTTTAGTGATTTTATCGTTAATTTATGATGTGATTTATGAACAGACGGTGTATATTATTATTATAATTGCATTTTAATTTTAATTCCCGCACGTTTCCATCGGAATTGCGAAACCTTCGGATCTTAGTCAGCCTGTACGGCACACAACCACGTGAAATTATTAAATCAGCATATTAAGACGCGCGACGTTCAAGGAAAAGTCATCGATTCGCGTGCTCCAGCCCCACTATCCCAGCGATCGAAATGTTAATTGGATCTGCTTAACTCAATTACGCTTCCGGAGTGTGAAGTTGGAGGGAACAGCCTCGATCTGACGCAGATGGAGACTTTCTTTTTCTGTCGACTCATTCTAAGGCGTTACACGCTCGACTACGTCAATCGTTGTTATAATTAGTTTGCAGAAGCAACGGCGATGCCACGTAAACGAGTGCCTTCTCAACAGATTCACTGGTAAAATCGACGTTTCCGGTGCTTTCCAGAAGATGTTCCTCGCGAGAACACACCAAACCAGAATGCAAATTCCTAGACGTGAAAACACGTCGCTCAAAGTGCTAAGATGAAACAGAAGCTTCAACTAAAGAAAAAAATGCGGCAATTAAGAAATCTTGTGAGAAATGTGAATCTATGATGATGAAACTAATATATGGAAAGCCATATTCGTTACTCGATCACGAAATGTTGCCAAACTATTACACGACACCCAAAATCCTCAATTTCATTATACAAAAAGCTTTTCTGTTCCTTTTTGAGAGTTTTATAGGCCAGTTAAGTCTACGTAGTCTTGGAAGACTCTATTTTTGCTAAGTGCGACGCTAAATGGCTGAAACATCTCCATTAAGTGAGCGTTGCACACTGCGACGTGTATCACCATCAGTCTACCACGTTTCTGAATAGACGACGCAAGTTCGGATGTACGATATAGAACGAGGCCATTTGCGTGCATTTTTTCCTCGCAATTACGACTGCCGCGGCATCGTTGAATAGTGATAATGAAATATTCCCGAGTGCACCGCCGCGTTTAAACTCAGGAAGCTCCTGGAGCAGAGAAGCTTCAGCTAGTGGCACCCAATCAATTACTGTCTCCTGCAGGCGGATGTAGACAACGATCCTGCGACGACGGGCGATATTACCCGTCTCGATTCACAATCCTGACCTATCGCTTCATAGCGTTTCTCTGCGGCGACCTATTACACTTTGAATCTCAGCAAAAATCGTACGTCAATGTTGTTGATAAGAAAGCGCTTCCGCGGACGACAGTCTGCATTGTTTGCGCGAGTTGTAAACAGCTTGTAATTTTTAATATCGATTATGTAAAACACAGCGTATCGATCGGCTTAGAGTATGAAATAGCTGGCAAACACGGAAGCTGTAATTCATTTTGTATATCGAGCAGGCGCTCTCTGAAACGAGCCATTAGGGATACACGTGATTCGATTTTCCTAACTAAGAGAATTAATTTGTTATCTGTTCGTAAACTAAATGGATTTTTAATGGAATTATTTTGTAATTACAGTTGACATTTCGAAGTTCTATAGTTAGGTCTTTAAATTTGATTCGCGGTGATTTAAGGATTCGCAGTAGGTACCTAAATTGAAATTTAGGTAAATAGAGTAAGTGGTGCTTCTGACTTTTTCTTTTTCGTTGGTATATCTAGTTAGTACCTACTGTTTTGGAAAATCTATGCGTTGAAACGTTTCACGACCAGTGAACAAGCTTTGAATGATTGAAAACGAGGGAAATCCTTTCTATTTATACAATATCACGATAGTGACGAAAGATACGACTAATCGGAACACTAAATGCCACAACAAGCAGTAACTTTGAAGAGCGGCCTTAAAACGAATTAACCCCATTTACGGCTGGCAACTCTTAATGCAATTTCACGGTAACGCGCATGATTTACCAAGCGTCGAGCGATTTTTACGCTCGCGTATGTATCAGCGCGCTTCAATTGGAGTGTTCGATAAATCAATCGTCAGTGGCAGAGCTAGCCTCGAATTTTCACAAAGCACAAGGTGCAAGGTAGTTCAACTCGCCGTAAAGCCACGTGTGCAACAAGTAGAGTCTATACAGATTTCAATGGGCTTGGCAGCTTGAATCTATTTCGTCAGAAATTCGGTCATTGAAAGTTTTAAGACATTCGTAGATGAAAGAGAACTGGAATAAGCAGACCTTGGCTCGTTTTTTCCGAGTACTTAGACAGCTCTAAGCAACGGAGGAAACGTTTCCTCCCCAACTGCTTATTATTAATGAATCAGACAGCGAGCTACTGTGACGTGGTTGCTTACGCCCGAGCACGTCCACGTCAGGTAGATGCATACATTCTAGAAAAAGTCAGGCGCAAAACAAAGAGCCAATAGCATTCCTGCTGGAATGTAATTAAGACTGCTGACGCGCAAAACGTGCCTGGCGTAAGCGCGAATTTCGCCGCGCGCTCGAATCGGACACCCCTATTGCTGTTTCACTATTCAATCGGCGGCGGTTCGCTTTCACCACCTCGGTTGGTAGTAGCCTTCGTAAATGGCGGGCGTGGCTCCGAATGTTTAACCCGCCGTGGGTACACTGGACCGTTTATGTTGGGGCAAATTGCCTTTTTCGCAAACTTCCTTCCGAATTTTTATTTTTCCTAATTAATTCTTGAAATATTTGAATCAAAGAACGATTGTATGTTAAAGTAGAGACTCGAATAAGTACCTATCCCATAATTTTTCAGATTTTTCGAAATAAAAAACAGTTAAAAAAAATAGCGATGGACATAAACGATTCAGTGTGCCCACGGAAGGTTTCACCGATTTGCAGTTTAAGATCGCCTACTGTTTTAAGTTCGGGCTGGCTCACATTTGTTATATATTAGTTCTTAAATTTTGCACGTGGATAAATTTTGGACTTGAGCAAGTAGAGCAACCAGTAGTGTCACGAGTCAGGAGACAGTGAACCTAGGATGTCGAGTAAGTTCCTTCATATTTATCGTTAGAATTCTGAGTAAGCATATTTATGATCGCAATAAAGGTTTCTGTTCGTGTAGTACAGTGATTCCCAACCTGTGGATCGCGAAGTGTTTTTTGGAGGGTCGCCACGTATTTTTAAAATAATATTAAGTTAGAATTATATTCTGAAATATAATTGAGTTAAATGACTTTTAATGTGTTTTTTTTTACTTTATTAAATTTACTTTACCTTATTAAGGGTTCGCAGGTTTTTTGAATATTATAAAGGCGGATATCGCGACTCAAACAAAGTTGGAAACCTCTGGTGTCGTAAATAATAAGGAATAAGAATGTCATTTTTCCAGCTAAAATGTTTCTCTTCTTTTTAAATTTGAAAGGTGAAGGCGAGTCAGATATGCTAGGCCAATCGCGTCTCGTAGTAACAGATGCCTGGTGTTTAGGTAACGCGCAACAGGCGCTAATGTTATAGTTTATTTGTAGCTATACGAAAGCCGAAACATATGCACTTGTAACCATCTTCCGCAGACACGATTCACTTCGCGGAAACCTGGTTATCTCTGTCATATACAGGGCGTTCCGCGATGTATTCAGCAAGCTTTTCCCACGCGTTCAGCAGTCACTCTGAATAAAAAACGTCACTTTGTTGTATTAGCTAATTATATCACAAATAACACGGTAGACATACTTGCAGAAGAACGTCGATCCAGGCTTACTTTTTTCCTTTCATTTTTTCGATTTTACAGAAAATTTAGAGATAGTGTTTGAAATTGGCGACCTTCCATTTGTTTGCATAATGTTAACCGGCTCGGCAGTGAATATTGCTATTGTATTGGAGGTATTACAGTTTTAATGTTATGGCCTGCATCGTAAACTCTATGTACTAATTCTTTATCTCTTTCTGGTTTATCGTTGCCGTAAACCTTCGATTTCATGGGTTTTGCGCAAAATCGGAATTAAAAAAAAAATGTCTGGATTAACGGTCTACTGTATGTCCAGTGTGTTATTAAATTTTGTGATATAACTAGCCAATATACCGGGATAGACATATATTGCGTGGTTCAAAATGATTTGCCTAACACGTGGGGAAAAATTTGTTGAATACTTTGTGGACCACCCTGTATGTACCTAAACAAAGATTCACTTTAAAACCAGAAGCATTCTGGCATTTGTGAAATAATGAATTACAAAAATGTTCAACTCGCAGTTATCTTTCAGATCATCTCCGTGCTTGAAGATTCAATTAAAGTAGAGGCATTAACCTCGATATCGATTGCCTTGATTGCAGCTAAATGAAATTCTCAATTTCGAGTTCCATTTCATTTTCGTTCTCCCAATTTCGAGCCTACAGAGTCGTTACTTGCACCATTACTCGGTGGAATAAATTTACCGCAACGGTCGAGTGAAAATGTATATAGTAGCAGACAGCGCCGAGGAAAATGGAGCGAGAAAATTAAAATGCAACGTGACTTGTTAAAAGTTGCAACGGAGATAAGGAGCGGGTTGTATTTCAAAGAACCTCTGTTTGCGTTAACTATTGTAAGCACGATACAGTTTACACCTAGCGCCGTAATACCGATGAATATTCGTGTTACGTTATCGTAGATACTACAGTGTTTTACATGGCGTTTCTCATCTATTATTTCTCTTTTCCACTTAATCCGATCGTTAGTATTTTAATCACACTTTATTACTGTAAACGCTGCATTATTCTTTAGCTTGAACTACTCATACAGATTCCATGTAAACACTGTACAATAAAGTGAGCACACGAGGAGGTAAGGCAATAAAACATTAGTCATAGCAAAGACTGTACCCAACCTTGTGCTAACATTTCATAAATTTATGTTTCTTGAATTGCCTGAATTTCACAAATGTAGCGTGTTACCAGTTTAATATATTAGACATTTTTATTATTACTTATTAAACGAGATTAAATAGCTCTTGGTACACAAATTGTACAGTTAAAATCAATATTACTCGAGTTATTATTTGAATACAAATTTCGTCGATGCAATATTTGCTAATAATAAGAATAATTCGGTAGGAAATCAGGTTTATAAATATTATAACCAATTAACAATTTAGACACGCGAAATATAAATTGAAAGAAATGCGATATTACCAAATCTATCGGTATAGAAAACGAAACCCTTATCTCAGTAAATTGTTTGCTTCGTTATACTTAAAAATAGCTTTTTAATCAGAACACCACCTTCTCCCCAGCAATATCGTCTTTGACCACGTGTTTCTTCATTAATCCACTTCTATTTGATATTCAATCTCCGATTTCGAATGACCAATATCGATTCCAAAATAAATCCAATCGTCACCGCTAATTTCGTGCATCCCTTCGATTCCTCTCGATCGACTCGTTGGGTGGCGAGTGAAAAGCGTACGCGAGGCTGTATTTTCCATCGCGGAACCTCGACTATTATGATAGTACAGCGCTGATAACACCTCTATGTCTCAGTCGGCGTTCCCCTCGGCCAAGGGAATGCTTCCACTCGATGTTTAACTCGCGGTAGATAATTTACAGCCAGTTCCTGATTAAGAGCACAACTACCACCGATTAGAATCTCCAGATAGACCGCGATACCGGACCAGTGAATTTCCAAACCGCTTTTACGAGGTGTTAACGGAGCACGAAAAGTGTAGGTCGGTGTTGTACAATCAAATAGCCGTAGGAAAAATGTCTAGAACGACCGGGTGTAATATCTCCGGGCATAATAAACTAGAATGAAGGACGAGGATCCCCACACGCTTGTAGCGGCCACCAGTCTTTGATAGAGACAGCCCTGTAACTAATTGCCTTGGTACTGATACCGTAATTACCATCGTAATTTAGTGTCGTTAACTGCGTTCGACACAACACAGCGGAATTACTGGCAATTCTATGGACGATTACTAATTGCATTCATATTTCGTCGTGACTGCTTTGGAAGTTCCAAATTGATCTTCTGCGAAAGGGGACTTTTGGTGGCAAGAATTTAACAAAGAAAAAGAAACAGGTGGGTGTTTAATAGAGATTGACTTGAAAGTTGGGTTTGGGAAATGTGAAATAATTATTAAGTGAACAGAGATCAGGGAATCATAGATGGAGCTCTTTTTTTTCTTATATATTATTTACAATATTTTGTGATGGTTTTCGAAAATCAGTGAATAGTTGAGAAATCTGGAAAAGATCGACAGTGATTGTAAATTTGCTCCGAAAGGTGTGACCATTAGTGTTTAATAAAGTTTAGAGAGGAAAAGGCTAAGCAATTTTTAATTTTTAAGTTCCAATTTTGCTGTATATCTTGTCACCAAGAGAGAATTCATGTTTATAAATAATAACACCACGGATAATTAGTAACTTTTGTACAATAAACGCTACCGCTTCCTCGTAGCGCAGAAGTGTGGAGCACGATGCAGTTCACACGATGGCAAGACTTACCTATACGGAGTATATTAAATTATAAACGTGCCGCGCGTAACACGGTGAATCTAGTTAAACAGGAACACGACGGTGGACACGTTAATGACTGCTCCTTATGCACGGAAAATGTTGTTTAATTAATATTTACATCAGACCGCTACGCTACACGGTTTCAGATTTACAGGTCGCTCTGTTCTACTTGACGCGTGATTTTTATTATACGGCGGATGTGCGTGTGTACGCGAGAGTCTAAGACAAAATAACGCGACGTGGGTAATTACAGTTAAGCTCTGTTTGTTTGCACAAATAAAAAATAAAGGCGAGTTTCCAATTTGACGACTCTCGACGGTGGACAAACAGTGAAGTGTTAAGGAGTTAAGGAGTAAAACCACTATAGCGGCACAAAAACGTAGTGTACCTTTTACAATTGTTTGTGGGTAAACAAAGAAATAAGTAGAAAATCTGTTTAAATGCCATCTTAACTAGTTTCAAGCTATCTTATTCGCATCTTTTTTCAAAATGGCAGTTTAAACGTTATTTTCTCGGCACCACGTTTTTCAAATTGGCCACCAGTACCATTTGAACAAATTTTATTCGATTCACTTGAAATTTTTACAGTAGCTTCTAAGCTACTGTCTCTATCGAAGTACTTATGGATATTATAAAATATTGTTTTTCTTAGAAATGGTAATCATTTGAACATATAGTTAGTTCACTCTCTAACTCCATTCAACCATAGCCAGCACCATTTTCAGCTAAAAAGTTGTACATAACTTTAAAAGTTTTCAAGAAATCGTGAAATCGGTACGCACTTAAATGAAGCACGATTCTAAATGGAAGTACGTTTTGATTGGTGGTTCAAGTGGTTGAAAAGAAGAATCGGTGAGAAAGGGACTGGGGCCTCCTTTATGTCATAGGAATCATCAACACTGTAAATTAGTTTCCACTAATTGATTCTCTGTCTGTGTCATTCCTCTTTTCTCGGTCATAAATAAGACTTACCCGATCATTGTAAATAAATAAATAAATAAATACTGTAATGAAGAAATACCCTTGTAACCCCCTTTGTTTATCACCTCAAGGCCACATAGATATAATACGTATATAAGGAATACAGCAAGCAGCTCTCATAAAAGCTGCGAGAGTCGCAAAGTTTACAGCCTTGAGGTTTTGAAACAAGAGATCTGGGAACCTTACATTCCAAACCTCTTGCTCCGAGACCTCAAAAAGCTGTAAACTTTGGGATTCCCGCAGCTTTACAGCTTCGCTACATCCCTTCTAGAAACTACCCCACAACAGTGCTAAAAGTTCGCGAAAAATGGAGGATCGACCACCTATCGACATTTATTCGACACCAGCTTCCAAACTTTCAGTTTCCTAAGCTGCCCCCAATCCCATCCCTTTCAATTCCGCCCACGAAACCTACCCCACAATTTCAGTCTTCCATCTTTGTTCATAAATCTCCACATCCACCAACCAAGTAACTAACCGCGACCCTCGATGCCACCTCATCAACGCACCGCCTCGAAAAATAAAGAACTCATCGCAGGGGAACGCGGAAAGAATCTGCTCCGAGCCCCTACTCCAATACCGATACAACAAGATAAGTAATCCTACTCCAGGACCAAAAGCTTCGCACACATTTCAGCCGTGAAAAATGGCTAATAACCACTCGCTTGGCTCGGAACAAAGCAAACACTCCCGGTGTGCCTGACTCCGAAACACACTCCGCACCCCCCTGGGAAGCCGAGGTTTATCGTGCTGCGAGGAAGAAATTTCTCGTTACGGCTTATTTGCGTCGTATTACCGCGGATTTACTGGCGCGATGTTGGCGGGCTGTCAACAGAGGGCACGACGGGGGAAAAAAGAACCGTTCGAGGCGCGGCGGAACGGAGGAGCTGCCGTTTACGAGCGTCCACGTGTCGACGTCCGTCGAATATTTCGGGAACGGAGTAAACGAGCCGCAGGAAACGGAGGCCGGCAGCCTCGGCAACCACCCCGAGCGGCTATCGACGCGCGATGCAACAGTGGAGGACGGTGTACGCCGGCTGGAGCTACGCGATACCGCGGATCGTAATCGATAACGGATGGTTCCTGTGCGGCTTTTACCTAGTTTATCAGTCGCGCAAAGTCGAATGGGGGATAAATTAATTACGAGTGGCAAGGCGGATCGAGCAGCTGATTATTAACTGTCCACGTATTAACCTTGGCTACGCTGGCGGTACGATATCGCTTATCAAATTCGCACGTTAATCGATGTACACTCCCGTTTATAAGTATTGGGACACTTGTTGTGTATGTACGAAACGCGATATTTGACACGGATTGCATATTTCTCGATACTTTTATTAGATACCTCATTCTAGACTAAATGTAGATTTAAGCGTTTGTTACGTTAAGTAATTAAATTAACTTCAGTTAACATGCAATTTATTTATCGAACATTTGTATTTACTAAATATGTTTCGGCGTGAGAAGATTTCAAACTCGAATTCTTTGAATATATTAACAATAGAAAATGTACACTATAAATGGAATAAAGATGGAAAAGAAATTTGACTTTGTTATATGCATTGATATTTATTTATTCACGGGAGGAGTCCATTAAGATATTGAATACATGTATTCCATATAGTGGATAATGCCACACTGGATAATATTCATTAAAAAGATTTAGTATCTTTGTAATGATTGTTTAGGATTTTATTTTATAACCGACAGGTGTCCGGTGACTTACGGATGGAGGTGGGGTGTAGGTCGCCATGTCGACAGCTGTAATTGATGGCCGGCTACTGTACCACCGAATCGCTTCGAAATTACAGAGTGTATCTGATACTCGATACTATCTAATAATTGGGTATCTGATTAAGAATCTGCAGAATCACTGAATTCGGTATAACTGGTTCGGTATAAATAGTTCGAAATTGTGGAATAACAATTTTCGGAAGTGGGCTTTGTTTTCGAGAATATTAAGTTTGAAATATATCGAGTACACTGGACTAAAAACAATAAGAATTGATTTCGAGAAGAAACGTTTGAATAAAAGTTTTCTACAATCTCTACAATTACTCGCTTCTGTTTCCCAAATCAATTTTATCCAGAACAAAGGTTCATTCTACATCTTCGATTTATTTTTGTTCGAGGATCCACCCCTTCCTTTTTTCAATTACACCACGATTTCGGATACACCTTCCAGAAGGGGCGAGATTAATTTCATTTCGAAAAGTTGAAGATACGGAAGGCTTTCAAGGAGAATTTAATTTCCAATGAAACCGTCGAAATATTTTTAAGCCAGATCACTAGACACTCATCGTCAAGTGTAATTCCACGCTCGCGTGCCCGATCGAACGGAACACAAAGGTGTTTCATAAATTGATATAAATAGACAGTCTGCGAGGGAAATGAGATCAGCGTCGAAAGAAGTTTGAGTACCTAGCCAGGTCTACCGAGCCGTGAGTTTAACGCCACTGGCGTTTCGCATCGCGTACCGACGCATTTTACGATTCGAGGCATTTGCTTCTACGGGTGTCTCTACTTCTTAAATGACACGTTGGGTCATCCTTATGAGCAAGCAGAGGGACACACGCCCGGTCTGTTCTCCAGCATCGATTAATGTGGCGAATCGCCGTGCTTCTTGGACGGTTGGCGAATCAGGAAGGGCCGTTGAACGGCTCGCAAGTGCGCGGAAATAGTGCGCTCGTCCAGCTACGGAGTAGCGGACTTGCAGGCTGACTTGTTGCTCGAGGTATTTTATTTTCGTGAACGAAAGACGATAGCTTGACGGCGCACTCGCCTAATTTGTAGTGCCACGTAATCGCCGTTGCGTTTACCGCGAATACGGCGCCCGCTGTGTGCCGTTAACCTTACAGTGCACACGTAAATTCAAAACTACATTTATCGCTAAATCAAGGAATGAAGGGACATTTTCAGAATTTTTTTTTTAAACTGCGCACTCAATCTTCATTACGAAAAATATTTGTAACAAAATTGAATACTGAACAAATATTTCTTTAACACTGCGAGTCATTGTTATCTGAATTGTTTTCAATATCACGAGAACAGGATTGCAGAAAGGTACATAAGGTATGGTGCAATTTATTTAAAATGTTCTGTTTTAAATTCATTTAAATGTCTGCAGTTTAGGGTTAAAATGTGCTTCCGTGAATCATTCAATAGTTATACCAGCAAAGGTTGAATCCCTTCGTTTGGAGGCTACGAGCAGGGAATGTGTGTTGAAGAAAGTGCAGGCGGATGGGTGCCAATTAGCAGCTGACGACTAAGTGTAAACGCGAGGACGAAGATTCCAGATTTGTGGAAGGTGAAAAAGCGTGATTTTAGTCGTTAGCGACTGGCAGGAGAATAATTGCTTGGATAGTGAGTTTTTCGGTTTGATGAAATGCAAATCCGTGTCCCTATTAATCCCTAATAATATATAAAAGTGAAACGTTGTGTGTTTGTCCTTCTTTCACGCCTAAACGGCTGACCGGATTTCAATGAAATTTGGAATATAGGTTACATACGTCCTAGATTAGATTATAGACTATTTTCTATTGGGAACATCATAAATAATTCCCGGGTGAAACCGGGTAATGGGTCAGCTAGTATGGTATATTATAGGAGTACTAACTTTATTACTCAGTTTCGCTCGAAATTTCAATTCTGCTTTTAAAAAAAAATTTTTTTTTTTTTTTTGTGAAAATAGTCACATTCATTTGGATTTGCCGGGCATAATGAGCTGGGTCACATTTAGTGACTCCAGATTTTACCGTTCGAAAGTTTTCAGGCGACAGACAAACACTTTCTGCTTCATATATTAAGATATTGTAGAATAGTAGAAAAATAAGAGTTGTTTTATAAGGAATTATTACAAATCACTGGATTCTTTTTTGTCGTTTAGAGTTTCCTCAAGAACTCCTCTTACTGGGGTTTCTAAAAGTTTTTTGTATGGTGTTGTCTTCGATAAAGATTCGATCATTCATTTCCTTCCTTGTTATTTGAATTACTGAGCAGCATCGTGTGCGATTTCTATCGGGTAAACGCTAATCAACCTTCATTGAACTATTACGAATTCAGCGCTAACGCGACAGATCGAGGAACCAAGAAGTTCTACAACTTGCAGAACGCCAAATCGGGAAATGCGACACATAATAATCTGCATCCGTGCACCGATAACGCAACAGTCGCGCAATCGAAGCTTTCCCAACTACCAATGCGCGAGCCAGCAAACAAGTTGCCCAAGTTTACGTTCATCGACACGGCGAGGGCAAACTGCAAACACATCGTTGGAAAATCCTATCCGTCGATACGATTCCGACCGTTGATAATGCGACGGATCGCCGAGGTTCGTGCACAGATCGGTCCACGCGTGTGTACAGGGTGGATCGACATTTACGATGCAGTCGAAAAAATATTTCCTCACCTCGAAATAAGTCAAAACGATATAATAATTTTTTTCACAAAGCTTCGCTTTGGAAAACATAACAATTTTAAAAGTTTTGTACTCGTATAACTCAAAGAAATCTAGGATGAATTATCCGAACACACTATGATATCACAAGGTCGTTTGCTAATAAACATAGGCGTACCATGTATTTCAGCTCACTCTGTATAACGCAGCAGCAAGTCTTAACCACTAAAGCCACGTTCCTACGTAGTGGCGCACTACGTGGATTTAATCTTGAGATGAGCCGAGTTGAAAGGAGAAAACTATTTTTTTTCAACACCTGCATGAAAATGAGTGTTTTTTTACGTCTTCTGAGCGGGAGCAAAATAGCAAATTTCAGACGTATTCGCGTTTTCTACCTTTCCCCTAAGGGAAAAAGACTGCGCGCATGCGTATTCGCATTTTTTACATTGCTCCCAAGGAAACTTGAGTTTGCGAACTGAATGAATATGGCGTTACCCAGTGTTATGGGGAAGAAGTTATTCGACTAACAGATATCGATCATGTATATTTACGTTGATATTTTAACTGGCATAGCACCTTTTTATTAAAATATAAAATGAGTGATAATGAGAGTGTCTAGCGATACGGGATACCACGCGCCTCCGAAATCACAGAAGCTACAAAAGCGATTGCGGAAAATTTGCTGTTGTCGTAATCGAAAGAAAAGTACGAGAGGATGTACAACAAATTTATGGAGTGGCGAGATAACCAAAAATTGGAGTCATTATCGGAAGCAGTTTTTGAAAAATAAATAAACGTATTTATTAATTTCGACAGAATAAAAAAAGCAAACGAACATGCATATTTTTTGCGAATCGCTCAGCAGGCTTTCAAAAGCACACCTTCCATCCAGGTGTTGAAAAATGTATTGCTCTTGACAAGAGAGAGACGCGATTTTGCTGCGCTCGGGTAGCAAACTTCACGCTCGTCAAAATCACAATGTACTATTAATGCAAACTCAATAAAATTCATTAGGAGATTATAAAAATTTCTTTAAAGAATAAAATCCAAGTTTCTTTGCTTTTTGCAAAGCTCTTGAATCACTTCAGCCGTTGTTACATTAATCTATCTCATTTCTCCCTCTCTGAGTGCGCCATTGTCCCCACGTGTCCAACTTGTGACAAGAGACTCGAATGCACTTGACACCTAATTTCAACCGGTGACCATTTTTTTAATCATTCAAATTTATCCTGCACAATGCAGCACAAGTAGAAACGCGACTTTAGCAATTACAGCTCTTTGCTGTCTCGTTACTTTCGACACACGTGGACTGTCCTTAAAAGGTCGAGGATCTGAGGAGCTCCATTCAGTTACGGATCCGCGAACGATGATCTGGGTCACGCACTGTGTCGCACAATTTTAGATCTTCGTAAATCGTGTCGATTATTTATCGGCGATTCTTAAATCGAGATCGCAAAGAATATTCGGGCATTCGATGTTTGGCCGACTAACCGGGCGTTGTCTGAAAATAAACGCTAGGCGCGCCACGTGCGATTGCCAGGTTGGATTAATTCGGAGCCGCGAAGAGGACTGATAAAAAAGAAACAGTGGTTAGGTGTAACGGTCCGTTTCTCGTGTATCGCAAGCGTAATCCAGCTGATTTGTTTGAACGAACGAATATGAATTCATTCACAGATCGTGCACTACGGTGCGTCGGAGGCATAAAGTCACACCTCCACGTGGCGATTCGAGTCTCGTTTAGACGCGACTCCGCACGAGCAACGGAAGGAGCAGAGTAGAGCTGTTTCGAGACTCGAAACATTCGAGTAGCTTGAAGTTCGAACCGAGCGGGAGTCGGTTTTTCGAGCCGAGCCGAGACTCGAACGGTTTCGGGTAACCCGAATGTTTCGAGTAGCTCGATTTCTTCGAGCCGCTCGAATGTGTTCCGGGTAGCTCGATTTTTTCGAGCCGCTCGAATGTGTTTCGGGTAGCTCGATTATTTCGAGCCGCTTGAATCTGTTTCGTTTAGCACGAATTTTTCAAGCAGCTCGTATGTGTGCTAGCTTGGTATAGCGTTTTTATATACATTGTATATAATTTAGCGTTTGCGTGAATGTTACTGTATATAATACAATATATTATACTATGACATTGAATCTTTTAATTTTGTCCCGTTTATATTATAATAATAATAATAATAATATATTCTCATATATGTTTTCACTTTCGTCACTTTTGTTCTTGCATACGAAATAAACTTTAGTAAAGTTTTCTATATATAATATAAGTGTTCACTTTATTATATCCCCGAGAGCAGTAATTGGATTGAATCTGATTTCCCAGAAGGTGTAAAATATAAATCATAACATAATTCGACCATACATAGAGCTACCTAGTGCTCCATTACAATAGATCAAGCGAATTTATCTCTTTGAAAAATTTAATCACGTTCAGGATATTTTCAAACTTATTCAAGGTTAAGTTCAAATTCTCTCTGATGTTGAGCCGACTTCTTTCCTGCGAGAACTTAGGGTTAACTTGATATGGTTTTCACATTTAGACATCTCATATTATACATCTAACTTAATTTATACTCGGTGTCTACAAAACGCACACATACGAGCTGCTTGAAAAAATCGTGCTAAACGAAACAGATTCAAGCGGCTCGAAGAAATCGAGCTACTCGAAACATTCGGGTTACCCGAAACCGTTCGAGTCTCGGCTCGGCTCGGATATTCGGGCCGAGCCGGGCTCGGCTCGATTGTTTCAAGTCTCGAAACAGCTCTAGAGCAGAGTGTGTCTCAAGTTTTGGTAAAACTGCATTTTGGATGATGAATAAATAGTGAAAACGTAAATGAGACGAGGTGACAGACCAAATTACAGCAATAGTCGAAAGTTAAAAGGAAGTTACACTGTGAATGGTAAAAAAAATAAAAAATAATACAAATGTATCTTATAGATTGGGGAGGTTGCCAGACTACACCAGTGATACCAATATGATATTTAAAGTTTAATATTAAGTTAGTTATGCAGACACGTAAACATATGAATTTTTAACCCTTCGTTGACACACCTATTGTTTCGAACAACTTTGACATACTGGGTGGGGAATCGTTATGAAAAAATCAGGGGTCAATTTTGAGGTCTCTAATATGTATTCGAATAGTTTTTTTTATTGAAATTTTATCACAGGTGGTGTAAAAAATTCTAGAATACCATTAGTCGAGAAAATACGAGAAAAATCTTAAAAAAATTGTAACTTTCACAAATTTCAATATTAGAAGCTAAAAATTTACAGAGTTGTTTTTCAGATAGAATATTTTGAGAAAGAAAATCGTTTGTAAGTCGGCATTGGAAAAAAGGTATTCATTTTGCACATAGAAGGTAGGGTATATAATTAAAAAAAGAGATATTCCACGAATATCCAGGAAATTCTAAGTATTGAGAAAGGAGCAGCGCGTCAAAATTACCTTATGGGTGGCTCACGCCAAGAGTGTCAACGAAGGGTTAAAGTTTCTTTTGACCACCACTGTAGGTATTAACTACAACCCAATGGTTTTAGGTGACCGGCTCAGTTCCTTTGTCCCACATCTTTGTTTTCAACTTCTAATCCTATAATCAGAACTTTCCTGCGTTTATGGCCGTGCCTAATTTACGACGCTACTATTTCTGTACTATTGACTATACACTTGGAGCAAAATTTATAACCGCTAACGACCATTCTCACGGGCTATAATTATATTTCTAAGACAGCATGAGCGCGAAAAGGACGGAAGTCTGGTTCAGGCGTTGTAATTGGTGTGGACGCGACGTGAGTGTGATGAATGGTTAAATTAACAATTTAGAATACTTTAAATCAACATGCGGGTATGCGTAGCTTCAGGTGAAGGACCGTTCTCGATAAACGATAGGATTCATTTCAGCCTGTGCTGTTAATCGGGGGTCAAAGTACCGGCGTTTATCGGACATCAGGTAATTTCATAAATATAGAAGCTAATTCAAAATCGATTGAACACTCGGAAAGTAGGTCGTGCACGTGGAATATTAACAAGTTTCGTTTATGGCTGGCGAGTATTTTCAATGGCCACATTGTTCTCGGCGTTGAAGGCGTGCTAAAGCTTAGAAACTCTAACATACTCGGAAACTTGAAACATCAGTAATAAATCTCAAGGTTAACAGATCTCGTTAAATAGGAGATTTAGTAAACTTATGTCTGGAGGTTAGGGAATACAATCCTGCTCAATATTTACTATCCCGGGATTTTTAAAGTCTATCTCGGGATTCCGAGACTAATCCCGGGATTAGGTAATATGTGCTAAACTTCTAAATCTTTATATAAAGTAAACAAACTTACTTTCTATCATTAGTCTCAAACATAAACTAAATCATTTTTAACAATAGAACTGTGGAACAATGAAGAATAATAAAGTCTGAATAAGTAGGAAATATCAGTAAATCATTGTGAAGATTTTTGGAAATGCAAAAAGAAGAAATAGCAAAGCACCTAAAGTACATACCTATAATGTTTCGACTTTACGTGTTCAGAGAAGTTGCGATTTGCAATAGCGGAAGGTGAGAATATCATTGTAAAAATAAATATAGTTTAGTTAGTTATATGCGACTTAATATTATTCTTTAAATAAACCATCATTATTATTATTGTCCATATTATTATGAAATAACTATATTTATTTATTCTGTTTACTTTTTAATCTGTCGGGTGTTCATAAAGTAATTCACATTTTTAAAAAATCCCGAAATTCTCGGGATCAGTTATATCAAATCCCGGGATTGTATTTCCTACTGGATGCAGATGATTTTGAAGATGCTCACTGTTTTATTTGTAAAGCGATAGTATATCGCAGATCACATATTTCGAAAGCTTACGAGTTAATTAATCAATTGAATTTTTTTTTTATTATCTCTAAAACCACTCTAGCTTCTGACCACACACACGCTTACTCAATCTTTTCCCCCTTTTTCAACAAATTCTACCACTCATCGAAGCTCGAGCCCATACTTTGTACCCACCCGGTATATTTCTTTATTAATATGTTTCTATCGATTTCGCGTCAACGTGCCGCGGTTTTCTGCGCTACTTCAGGTGAGATGCAACGCGTAGGTACTTTCCGAGTGGTTGTCCATGAATGCCGCGATACTATGATTCAAGGCCATTATTGACAATCTACGACCTACTATTATTTTCAAATGGAACGGAAACACTAATGAGGGAACGAGCACAGGCCACGCAGTTTTTCTGGTTTCGTTCCGTGCCTCGCTGCTTCCCACGAATTTTCTTTACTGGCGAAAACCGGCACTGAATTGAAGAAGTCGATCCAACGACGTGTACCATTATTTATTAGAGTAGCTTATCACGGCTTTATCAAAGACGAGCTTAAGCCTCCGATGCTATCGTTCAATACCTTCGACAATCGACGATATTGTTTTCATTCGCACTCATTTATCAAGTGTAGTCATCGATATTTCGCGGACGCACATATTGTAATAAGGATTGTTTAAAAATCTTTACGAAATGAACACGAACGCGAGTTTTCAATTTTGAAACACGTGGGAATAATAATACGCTCATGCTGCATTTGGAATCGCGAAAATTATCGATATTGTCAATACCTATCGTGTTTGCAACTCCGCTTTATTTCCAGAGTTCAATTATAAGTACGAAGAATATTCTAAATTCTACTCTAACTGATCAGCGAATGAAGTATTAATAATAATAGTGTTTTAAAATAAAAAATAAGAAAACAACTGCTTCCTAATATTCCAAGAATTGTTCGAGCTTTTCCCAACGAGGAAATCTATATTACACCACCAGAAGCGCCCACGTGTGTAACTAATCTAATAAGAGATCGTAAAGAATATAAGATGATTCAAAGCATTTCGCTGATGCGGGCCATTGAGGAAACTATCGAACACGTGTACCAGTCGACTGGCAGCGGAACGAAGAGGCGGTGGGGATAAGCATCGCGCGTCGTGTACAGACCAATGCTAGGCAAGTAGCTCGATAACTTCACGTTTACCGCGCTACTCAACTTTACCAAGCGAATGGGTTCGCGACACATAGAAACACAACTGCGTGGCCGTGCCTACGAATGGATATTTCGAAGCTCGTTTGGCTTCTCTACCTGCTAAGAAGAAGTACAAAAGCATAATTCCTGCGTTAGGACGAACCTCGTAACGTTATATTTACTGGTCAGATAACAGCGTATCACGTGACGTTTAATTAACCATGTACACAACGGAAACGGGTACTGTTTCTGATAAATATTATGATGGTAAATGCGACTCCAAGTCTGTAATATATTGCGATACGTTTCCCTTCCTAACAAAACTTTCTCCATCCTACTATAGAATCGATACGTTCAAATCATTGCACGTACGAGCCAACGATACCGAGTTAAGAACGCTAACGCGAGAAGCATCGTGTTTACTCACCGTTGAGACCGTATTTCTCCTGGTTCCTCTTCACCTGATCGATGGATAATCCTTTGTCGGAGTCGACATTGAAATAATTTGTCACCTCGTCCACGGTTTTGCAATGGCCGTCCTCCATGGTTGCTTCTGTATTAGTACGTCACTAATCTTATCAATTCAATGGTTGTCCACGTTCATTCACACTGTAATTTCTGCAATTCAAACATGCACCTCCAATTAGAACTTAACGAACCACTGTCTAGATTCAACATTTAAAACTTGTATTCTCCCAAATATTGTCAATCATATTTCTGAGAGAACTACAATCGAATCCACGTGAAAGAATAAAGAAAAACTGAAATATCTCAACGTACAATTAGCAAAAGAAATAAAACAAGCATATGTTACTACAAAATACAACCGCAAGAATTCCATCAACCAACATGCGAGTTAAGGTGCGATCGACCCTGATGTATTAATATAATAAATCAATGAAAGAAACATAGCGAGTCTACAAAACTTTTCATGCCGGGGTCATCGAATGTTACGAGTCTGACACATCTGGAGGTTTATAACCAGAACAGCTTTACTTCAAACACACTCTAGTGTGTCCTAAATGCTTCGCTACATTTCTTCCACTCGCTATGTCGCTAATAGGTAAATTAATTCAACATGCAAGAGGTTAATGAAAAAAAAAACTGAATCTGTAATAAACGAAATCGAGAGTAACTTATAAAGGAATCGTAAATAATTTATCGAGATAAAGAGAGGCTTTAGAAGCGAGGACGAAGGAGAGTTATCAAAAAACGGATGCACCGCGTGCACGCACTTATCGCGATCGCGTCAGGTTAAAAGCTCGTCCAATTGCGAAAGTTCTTAACCCGTGCACACTTCGTTTCCCCCGAATTTCGAGGAAACTACGAGGCGTGGTATAGAATTCAACTCTGCGGCGAGACTCACCAAGGAACGAGCACGGTGCGTCGGTCGGGGCGACGTGTCACAGAGAAATTACGTTACGGCTGCCGAATATTTAGGTTAGCTACAGGTCCCTATATACAAGATGCACTCTGGAGCACAGAAAAGAAACAGCTCCAAGGATGGGACGGATTAAAAGCAACTGGGCACGGACGAATACTCGTGCGGGAGTAATAGTCCTACGGTCGAAGCACGACGTATCACGATGCGCGGGCACAGAAATTCGAGACGCACGTCATTTTCTCGAGCGGAACTATTTCCCCTAAATGCTAAGCGAACCTCCTCTTCCGTGAGACTGACACGAACAGCGACTCATCGCGCACGCGCGCCACCTCGCGGAATGCGTCGTTACCAAGTTGAGCGCAATGGGCCACCGCGCAGTCTGCCAGCGCGCCTAGAACTCGCGTGAAAATATGTCGGGGTACGTCGCCCGTGGAGAACGGTTTAACTGGCGAGCGTCTACACCGACGTGCTTGGTATTTCCCGTACACTTTACCCGAAGCACGCGATCCTCGTGGCCAGCCACGCTCGTCGCGTTCCTGTCGCGCGTATTTTTCTAGATGATCGCCACCATACGACGCGCCGCGTCGCAGGAAAAACGCGCGCGAGTGGCCGCGTAGCGAGAGCATGTGGAGCGATGCCATTGGCTGGACAGCGTTCGTGAAGTATGACGCGCTCGGCTATTTTCAGTTCTTCTGCTAATCTATTTCCTTGGCGCGTATTTTAAGACGTGTTCAAAGGACATCACTATATTTCGTTGTTATGTAACTACTCGGGGCTCTAGAATGCCCCGTTTAGGGGGATTCGTTGGACGATGTTGGATATCGATCGGACGTTTCGATTTTCAACGCGAACGGGCCCGTGCCAAGCGAAGCCGAATAAAATAAATGTTTGTTTAGGCGGCGGTTACGTAACGGCGCCGCCGCCGGGGGCTGCATGAAATTTTTCAAACTGATTACGTAACGGATTGGGAAGCTTAACCTGTTAACTGGGCAGGACGAGCTTAACCCGTTCGAAAATTGCGTTCTGTTGTGGAAGTAGTGGGTGTAGATGGTATTTGTATGGAGGAGTGTGAGTTAATTTGGGGGTATTTGAATTTGATAAAATGGAAGAGTGGATAGGTTAAGTGTAGTCTTATTTAGTTCCTTTTTTCTACTTCGTATTAAGGTTATTACTGCTGAGCACATGCATGGAATAAATTACCAGGCTTTTTATCCTCGTTACTCTTTTATACTATGCAATGTAAGGTTAGATTATTTAATGTGCTAATTAAGTGCACGGCGAGTACACGAGATTAGGTTTCCATGTTAGTTTAAACTCAATCAAACGCATGATTATTAAAACAGTATCGAAATGTTATGAATCTATGGAAAACTAACTGGATTGACCGTTGAAATTATATAACAAGAAAAACTGTGAAAGGAGCGTGGGTTGCAGTGCGTTTAGAATGAGTAGATTCCGAGAAAAACTAGGTTTTCAATTAAACTATTTCATTAGTCCTCGGGATCTGGGAAAGCGATGAAGCCTGTCCTTTTTGCTAAACGTCCCCGATTCTCCGATGACACAGGCTCGCAGCATACGAACGGATCTAAGATATTAATAAGCACCCGCGAAAGTAATCAATCAAACTATCCCAAACGACGATCGATCGTCGCGCGTTCAAGGTCGCCGCGCGTCGAACCTTCGAGTTCGAATCAAGTTCGAGGGTCGCGTCTAGCAAACGCCGAAGCCAAGGTTAGCGCTAAACTTAAGTGTCAATGGAAGTCTAGCGATTGGGGTTACGGTCATCGGAATCGGTCGCTAGCGACAACTCATCGCGGCGAGCATTCGACGGTTCCTTTTAACGATCCTCTGTCCCAACTCAAATAAATCTAAGGAAAAAGAATCTCGGCTCAACCAAGAACTGGCACTTGAACGAAGCCAAGTGACGTTCGATCAACCCTCCGATTATCTTTTTCCCCTAATTCAAAGCACCCCCAAACACGGAATATTCAAAATTCCCGCCAACTAACCGATTTCGGCGCTAGTGAAGGCGGCTGTCCCGTTGCACCAACAACGAAAATGCGCAAACGATCATATCAGGGAGCGAAGCACGCGCTGAAATGGACAGACGGCTGCGGTTGGTCGCGCAGGACTGACGGAACACTTTGGGGAACCGGTCCGAAACCTGTCCGGACGACCAGCTCGCTCGAACGCCCGGGACGCGACTAGCCGGCCAAATCGCGCGTGCCCCAGCGGACGATTTTAGCACGTCTCTGACGACGACTTCCTAATTATTTTGGCAGAGGTGGCCAGCAGCCACTCTCATTTCTCCCCCTCCCTTTCCACCTCTAGCTCGCCCTGGCTCTACCGCCGCCGCGGCCTCTCCTTATCTCCGTCGTGACTCGCGTTTTTCTTCTTTTTTCCCAACCACGCGCACCTTTCCTCAGCCTTTATCTCCGTCTCCTCTGTTCCCACTTGCGAGGACCGCGCGAAACCGCCGCTATTTGTGATTCGGACGAGCGAGGGATTCGGTCGAGATTGCATTTTTGGAATAACGATTACGATGGTTAAATTGTTTAAAATTTTCCAACGCAGATTTACACGATTTTTTCTAATGCTTGTGGGTTCCCTCATTTTTCTCGTTGGGATTAGCAGAGGTAGTCGTTAGGGTTTAGGAGCGAAGATCGATGAGCTTATACGCGGCCAAGGGATGAGTCATTTAAATGAAAAGCGAGCGAAAACGGTAATGCCAAAATATTGTTAGGTAACCGACTGGCGGTGATATAATATTCGAATGGTTGCGGCGCGCCGGAATCGTTTCTATTTGAAGACGGAGATGCAACATGGTGGACGGGGCTATAAAGATAGGAGATGTAGTACGTTTGTTGGCAAACAAGTAGAGGTCGTGTTTGTATGTAACGTGAGCCTCACATCGACACGTCCGATGAAGCAATGCGCTATGTTAGCCTGGCCCGATACTTGGCCACGCTACTCTAACTTCTAGCGAACTAACGACGCTTGACGTCGGGGCATTAATATACATCACTGGATACAAACTCCTGGCATCGTAGCGTTAATTAAAAAAAAAAAAAAAAAAATACTTATCCCCGGGACCTCGTGTATCTAAACGCGACCGCGAGAAGCTAGTAGATTTACCGAGTGTCATATCAGCCTCTCCTCGAGGCTACCTTCCAAGGAAATTCAATCTCGATGAATCTAATCGAGCCTCAATCCCTCGCGAGTCGTTACGACATTCTTTTTTTCCTAAATCGAGGAGTTCGAAGGGTTGCTTCCCGGTATTCCGAATCTATCTTCAGGAAGAGTCACTGGGCACAATCTGGAGGTGGAATGGCGATGTTAGTCGCAGATACGTAGGATCTCTCGTAATCCACACTACAGTCCACGGCTAGTCCCTCATAGCTTTTCTCTGTCACACAACACTTCTCGGCTCCCCACGTCCGATTTCCTCCCCCTTTTCCACGGCGCCTTATCCTCCAGTTAGTTCACACTGTGTCGCGGCAAAGTCATCACAGAACACTTGACTCACGTCGGTTGCCACCGGCGGTTCGCGGCAAGCAGACTTACCAATCCGTCCTTCGGCCGGGGCCCCTGCTCTGGTCCTCCGATCCTGCCCCCTCGTGTCCTTTCTCCTTGACTCCTTCGGTAGAGAGCCGGCACCGCTGCTCCCGGATCGCACTTGCTCGAGAGGCGGCGCGAATCCGCGCGGGGTTACGATTATGTAAAACTTGCGAGGAGACGCGTGGTGTCACGCACCGTGCAAACTTTGGCTCCCTGGCTTCTCCCGTTTACTCCTCCCTGAACATCGCTCGGGACGCGTCGATCAGAAGCCCTTATTTACTCTTTACATGAAGGGTGAGAGGGCGAGGAAAACAACAAACAAACAAACATCCAAAAAGGGCAACGCCTGCGCTGCTGAACGAAACGAAGCGACGAACGCCGCCGAAATTCCTTTAAATAGTCCGTAGGCGTCGCTACCTGGCGGCGAGACACCGAACGAGGGAAAACTCTGGCCGGAAGCCAGTGGTCCCGGCACAGCCTCCCGGTGACTGTCGTCGCAGTTTTTTCGATTTAACCTTCGGATCCGACGAGACGGCCACGCTCGCCACCGGGACGCTGCGCGTGGTCCGCTGTCCGCAGAGATCGTCGGCAAGGATCCCGGCAACCGGAGCATCCTCAGCGGTTCTCCAAGCGACTTCCGGTACCGGGCAACTTCTGCCGCCAAGCCGCTCTCCGAGTGCCACCCTCGCGAAACAAACGGCTCGCAAACGGGTACGAAATGACTTTTAAGTTAGAAACTTTATATTTATGATACTGATGAGGAGTTTTATTTTTCTGGGTGTTGGGATTTCGGGGATTTTTTGAGGAGTATTGTTTGGTTATTGTAATAGTGGAGAAGCTTGGCTTTGTTAGTGTTTGGTATAAGAACAATGGGTGATAAAGGGAATGTGTATTTTTTTTAAGCTTTTAAGGTATTTTTATTATTTTGGATGCTTTAAATGCAGATTGGAATTGAAATGGGGATGCGTTTTCGCGTAGTTTTTTGGGACAATGCTCTTATTAGAAGCGTTCAAGGTAGAAATTTTTGTTAAGCTCGAAAATAGGCGGTTGGCGCATGTCCAAATGCGATATCAGCTACAACCTCGAAGACAATCTATCGGCTGCGATCCCGAGCGGGGCGAACTTGTCCTGAGAAATTTGTTATTCGGCCCGTTTCGGGACACATCATTTATTTTATCACGCCGAACATGGCTAAGCTACGAATTAAGCTCCATCGTTTTATTCTGTTATTGTCTGGGCTGACGTGCACGCACGCGGCGGCGAGCCTTGATCGCCTCGTGGAAACTACAAATCCGTTATATAATTATCGTTCCTTTCGCGTCGCTTGGTCCAACTTAAAATAACATCGCGCTGTCTCCGTGTTCGCTAAATTCGAAACTTTTCGCATATCTTATAAGCGTGTTTCTAAGAGGGCATATATTAAGCACAGTTTTCCCTCGGAGTAACGTGAAACAGTTACTATTCCAGCATCTATTAATATTAATCAATTAACCCTCTAGTGCATACGTCTGCCTTAAGATGGGAACCTGTTTAATCCAGGAATTGGGAATTCTCATTTGCCAGCTCTAAAGTAGTGTCACAGCGCACATATTGGTCTAAGAAACATGTCAATCTGAGTTTTCAATTTGACAGAAATCTAGTTTGAAGTGCATTTTTGAGCTACTCACGCTGCGAAATTTATTATTATTATTATTTTCTCCAAATTGAAAACAGACATTGGATTTGGTATTTTCATCTCCAAATTAGAGTAGTCTAATTTTTCCAACTGAATTAAAAATCTATGCACTAGAGGGTTAAACTGAAAAACCTTTCGCGTAACCCTGCGATCCACCTCCGTTATATCCGCGTAGCTTAAAAATAATACATCCGCAACCTTGACTTCCAAGCACAAGTTTCTCCCCGCTAATACAGCCCAAACCCTGCCTAGCAATTTCATTCGAAATTCAATCAAAAGCAGAATTCATCAACCGTAGCACGTGACCAGAATCGCCTTGCCACTTTGCTCCAAAGCGCTCTTGATTCAAAGATCAGACGGGTCACGGATACAACTGAAATGAAGAGAAACCTACCACAACGTTGCTCCTAAAATCTCACAATTCTCTACCAGCCATCCCCGCAAAAATATAAAAGTATACCTAACAGGAAAATATAAAATTGGAAGCTTTAAACATTGAAAATTGACATCCGAATATTATCAAGAAAAAAGAAGTCCACCATCATTCATTAACTCAAAGAAGTGTATCGATTAAACTAAACACGTTTCCAGCGCCGATACAAATAAATTGACAGGAACGCGAGAAGACAACGACCCGAAGCTTCGATCAGAGCTACTTCACAAGTCAGCGCGGCGATTTAATTCACGACCTGGTTATTACACCTTTTTCAGCAGCGCGCCAGGAGCGTCCTTCCGCGCACAGGAGCGGAAAAGAAGCGTCAGCCGCCCACGCGACGACGCTTCGCGTACAAGAGGCTGCAACGGCGAAGAAGGAAGAGCTGCGCCGGCCGGTCAACGTTCTGCTCCGCGCTGCGGATTCTAAATACATTTAATATACGGCCACGTTCCACCCTCGCGTGTCGCCCGTGAAACGCGGGGGCCCGCGTTAAATCCGTTCCGTCCAGGCCGGCCGATCCGCGCACTTTCGCGCGGAGTTTATTACGCGGGGCGGGATAAATTGAAAGTAAATATATTAGCGGGCGATTTAAAATAAGCACCGAGAAGCGGGCGACGTCACGAGGGAACCGCGAGCGTAGGTATTCTCGGAGAACGCTGTGCATGCACGGCTCGTGGCAATTCGAGGCGACGACCCTCTTTAGTCTTTGAATTAAATGACTGTTTGATCGTACTTGTGAGAGGGCTCGATGGAAACAACCCCTTCGATGCAGAATGTCCGTGTTTCGTGAGGGAAACGCGGCTCCAAGACGCCGGGTCGTGGGAACCGGCTGACAGGTTGTCTGTGCGAGGGTTCGAGAGATCGGCACCCCTCTCATTAAGGCGGGCGAAAATAGATGTCGTTATTTCGCTGCTAACTCGAAGTCGCGGTTCAAAGCATGCCTGCTATTTTTAGGCAAAACATAAAGCGTTACGTAAAAGTAGTCAGATATACCGACGTTCCGGGACATCGTTAGAGAAGAACCATTCCTTCTTTCTCCTCGCTGCGGGCTTTCGAGGTGGATGGGTGGATTCAATGGTCTAGAGGCTTTCGTGGATTGAGCAGCTTTCTGAACTGCGCGAGGTGTGTGAAGGGGCATTGTGTGCAGAAGTGGAGGAATAAATGGGGGAGGGGAGAAGTTATCGGTTATGTTCATTTTATTAGAGGATATAAGGATTAGGTGATTGATATTTTTGGGGATAGAAAGGTTACCAAATTGTGTTTCTTTGAGTGGAAAGGGGGAATTAATCCTTTGTGGTCACGTGGGGTGTATCGCACCTCAGGCAATTTTCGAGTTCAAATGTCGCGGCTTTGGGAATTCGAAATGAATTTAGTGCATAATATTAATATTTTGAGATTTGGGGAATTTTAACAGAAATAATTCTGTTGTGTGGCTTCTTGCCATAACTATATTTTCAACTATAGATTTCATCATATCAAAGTTACTTTTCCGGGAAAAGATTATTAGAGAATGATTATACGAGTATTACAAATGTACAATTATCACTCAAAAGTCAAGAGCTTCAAAAATACGAAAATGGTATCTGAATAAAGAAATATAAAAAAAAAATGAAACCGACTTAAAAAAAAAAATGCACTAAAAAGTAAAAAATAATTTTTTCTCTCATTTAATCTATGACTCTCATATTTTTTATTTGGCGTCTTATCCTTTGCACTATGTAAATCTGGCGCCGACTTAAAAGAATATGGGAGTCGTAGATTCAAAAAGGGAAAAAATTATTTTTTACTTTTTACTGCATTTTTATTTTTTTAAGTTTTTTATTTTAAACCTTTTAATTTTATATATATATTGACGCAACATACTACAGGTTGAATCTATAACCTCCTCCTTTTTGAAGTCAGTTAAAAATGACGCAGTGGCCAATTTGCAATAATATGTATCTTTCATTTTTTAAATAATGTCCCGAAGACGATTCAGAAAGGAGTTCTTCAATCGATCATGACGTAAGAACAACACGGAATTCGTTCACCCGATAAGTGTTAAAGCGATCATCAAGCTGTTCCTCGGTGAATCAATCCACAGTTTAACATCCCTCGCGCAGCCACTTTTACGGGCTCGTTTTAATAGCGCGAACGAGCTCCCCACCCAGCGATACTTTATTAAACGAAACACGTGTTCCGTGGAGCTTTGATTCGACGTTAACGTGAATCTCATCGGCGGTATCCTGAAAATAGAGCGCGTTAGCTTCAAACAGCCCGCCGGGCCGAGTCCTATTTATTTACGGACGTTTTTATAAATGAAGTGCTAAACACCGGTGACGAGACAGCGTGTCAGGTCGAATGATCGATAGAACATAACATGCCCTGGGGGCTGAATCTTGTCACTCCAGAAGCAAAAAGCGAAGGAAAAGAAAAGAGGAAGAGAAAGAACGATAAGGACCATATCCATCATTCCGCGCTATCGAAGAATTATTAGCCCTCGCTTCCAAATGGGACAAATTTAAATGGAAAAGCGTACGCTTCGGGGGAGCGTGAAGGTGAGTGATCGTCGGTGCTCGCGAGACACGGGGACCGCCGAGTGCAAGAGGAAAATACGGGAGAGACGAGACTCAAGCGGGGGCTTCTCAGCTCGAGCCAACAAATCACGGGCGGCGCGGCGGGAAAGACGGCCATGCGAGATTTAGGGACGGGCATCGGGAGGATCAAAGTTGAGATTTCGGATGACAGATAGGGGTTACGAGGGGCAGAGCGCGCGAGATACGTCTATTCTGGATTCTGGCAACAATAATGCCTCCCAGGGACAGCGAGTGGATCGGTGCGTAACACGCGCGCATAGTACCGCGAGCAACTAATGACGCGCCTCGTACAAAGGCCGCCCGGTTCTAATTTCGTATTATCCTGCCGGTTGCCTAAAAATATATATGCGCGCGGGACGCGGGTACGTTCACTTTTTAACGAGGAAGCGGGAACAGGTCTTCGGTGTGTCGTGCTGTCCGTCAGCGGGCGGTTATTCTTCGGGGAACAGGCGTGAACGATCATCGAGGTGGAGGATCTGTGATGGAGGAGACCGAGGTGCCTCCTAGATCTCCAGAATCGCCGGCGACCACACTGGTGGCTAAAAGAAACTTTAACATTTGCTTTTTTCACTCGACTGCGTGACGAACTTAATATTGTACTGGGATCCACGAATTTGTGGTGGTATCACTGGTTTATTTTGGGCAGCCTTGCAATAGATATATGTGACAGAAATTTGGAGGTATAATTCTTTTTAATAAAATCACTTTATTTTTCTTAGCGTTTGCAGTTTAAATTATCCCTTGATTATTATGGTAGGAAAATAAGAGAATCAGTTGGGTTGTCTGTTATTCAATTTTTTAAAAAGGAATGCTTCAAATTGTAGGACTATAAGCTGATGGATGTACCCTTCCATATAATTCGCTCTTTTCTTGAGGGTCTTGTTTAAGCGGTAGATATATGTGGGAATAAATTGGGGACTCTTCTGATGACTTCCTCTCGTAAATTGTAGCGGGCAATGAGGGGATAATCGGAGAGAAATCTTTTAATTACAATGTTTGGTTCCATGAGATTATCTAGTTTTGGAATACTGAGAAAAGGGGTTAATGTATTTGACAGCACGTTGACAGATACACGTGTTGCAGGTTTCCCTAGCGGTAGGTCTCTGGAAGGGAAGGAATTCAGGGACCATTTATCTATGTATCTTATAACGAGTAACAGTTCTGCAACCCTTAACTCTAACAGACGGGTTTGCTTTGTACAAATATTTATTTTCACTGTGGAAATAAGGGGAAAATGTTAATCAAATCAAGTTTACGTACGGTTAATAATCAAATTTGAGAATCCTATGTCTGTAGTCACCCGTTAAATTCTACATGGCATGCATAGTTCTCTATAATCAATCCACACGACCTTTCTCCAATATCATATTCAACAGCACAATTCTTAACCCTCAAAGTTAACTACTATATTTACGGTTAAAAATTAATAAAAAAAAAACTATAGCTTCTTCAAAGATGCACCAAAACATGATCCAAATTTCAATTGAATCGAATCGCTGGTTTCTTAAAAAAAAAATCTCAAATATTCCTATGTTTTTAGCCCAAAGAATAGGATTCCTCCCTTAATGTTTGTTCAGTACAGGGTTGTCATCCCCCTTTAAACGGAGAAACCTGTACGACCCCAATTTCCCATCCAAAGGATCGAGCCCCTAACAACCCTCATTCCTCCACAGCCACGTTCAAATCATACAATTCCAAACCATCCCGCCTGCTCCACCCCCTTTCATCCCCAGCATCCCAAGTATCCATCGGCCATTCCCCGCCGCCCGTGTCGACAAGCGTGCACACGGTTGTGAACACGTTCAAAGACAACAACGGGTCTTTGGCTCAGCGTCTTGCGTCACAACGGCAACATTCTTTCCGGCAGGAAGTCTGGGACACGGAGTCAACGCGTCTGTCAAGCTAGCTGACAGCCGCGGATCAAGAACGATCGGACCGCGACTCCAACCCCCTCCCTCCTCGTTCCTGTCAGGTTTTCAGGGTTAACGGTAACACTGGTGCTCGCTTATATAAAAATCCACAATGCGCCAAGCACCATCGGTGTCTAATTATAAAAGCGTCGCGGGAAAAGTCCAACCCCCTCCTCCCTCACCCTTTGCACGTTCATTACCCGCTCCACACCTTTCTACGCGCGCTTCGCTCGTGGAACTCGCGGTGCAGCTTGCTCTTAGGTGCTTACGACCTAAACTAAAAATACTAGTGGGGGTCCGATCAACGGCCAACTGGGCCAGTGAAGTAACCGTAGCTCAACGTCCCAAATATAGTCCGACATCTCTACATAGCGGCTGCCGATAGTTGGCATCCGGCGACAAAACGTACAAGACCAGCGGAGAGTATAATAGCGGCTGTCACCACGATCCTCTAATGACATGCCTATCGTTGGACCACTCGCGGCGATCCTCCATTCTGACGTCTAATTCTGGACACGATTTTCGTATGACCAGTAATTCAACGAGGAATCCCGAGCATTCCATTGAGCCTGATGAGTCCTATTTTAAGGACGCTCGGTGCGGTCGCGCGTTATCCAGTTTGGATGGGTTGTATCGTTTTTCGAGGGTAGAGGACCAAGGTCTCCGGTGATAGGTCGCTTTTGGGTTAACGTGTAGTTGCACTGCTCGGATACTATTTCTGTGGATTGCTTTGTGACGGAACATTATCTAAATAAAAAATTATTTTAATAAAGTATCGAATAAAAGATCACCCGTGACGAATATAATTTTTATCTTTCATTCGAACTCAATATTTTTATTTAAATACATTTGGCTCATCTCTGCTTTATCACCACTTTGTCGGGGGCTTATATTCGGGGATAAATTGAAGCCTCTTTGTGGAAAAGAAATAAGGAAAGATACTGGGTAGGTAGATACGTTACTCTCTCTCTCTCTCTGATTCTCAGTTTGATTTATTCCTGTGAAAATTGTTTAAATTAAAATTAAAAATCATTTTCTGATGGATATACGGTGGTTCATAAATATTAGGACACCCACTTCTTTTATTGAAGAATTTGATTGACTTTATTGAACGATTCTAACAAATTTGACTTTATTTGGTATTTTAAATTAAAAACAAATATCACACTTTGCGCAGATAAAGCAGGTGTGCTAATACTTGCGAGCTGCAGCGTACGTGCAGCCACCGAAACGCCCAGCATCCTTTAAGTCCGACCCATCGAACGTCTTAAAATAGTTTAAAACCGCTGCGGCCCCTGCATCGGAGCAAAGTTATCGAGTCGAAAAATCAATTTTACCGGCGGGATCTTTTCGACGACGTGTCCCGCTGCCAGAAACTTAATTTTGCGGCACCGCGGTGCCCGCACCAGCCGCTACTTCGCGGGCGAGCAAGTGCCAAGTGTCGTACGCTAGCGTGCGCTTTGTTTTAATTCCATCCCCGACGACACGTGGAAGGGTTATAAATAAAAGGCGCGCGACTGTTTGCGCGCCGATATTGTCCGGCGACGACGATACCGAGAAAGTGATCGTGGACGTTCGCATCGTACGCCCCGGTGTCGACCGAAGTGTCAGCGGGCGTGACGGGACTCACTTCACCCCGAGGTATCGGTAAATCGTGCAAGGGTTGCGACGAGGGAGGAAGTTGGGGTCAGCTCTCAAGGAAAATCCAATATAAATAACACACGTCATTTATATAGAATATATATATCCCTTTTTCTGGGTTACAATCCTTTCGCTTCAATGTGCAACACTTTCAGGGACACTGACTTTCATGGGATATAAAAATGGCGACGACTGACGAACAAGCTGACCGCGAATTCCATTATTCTTTAATTATAAAAAATTTCTCTGCTTCCATAAAATCTGATTTCTATCATTTACAATTTTCTTAAGACATCGAGAGTGTCCCGCAAGTAAATTTATATCCAGAGACCTAATTTTCTAACTTTCCACGGATCCCGCGTTTAACAGAGTTCGATTATTTCACGTGAAAGAGCAGGAAGAAGACCAGAGCCAGAGGTGCTTCGTTTGCAGCCTGTCAGCTGCCACGTGACGTCCCTCGCGGAAGAAGCAACGAGGAAGCAAAACGGAAGATCAGGGGAAGAAGAAACTGCCGAGGAGCCAACGTAACCGCGGTTGGCGAGAAGTCAGCAATTACGCTTATAGAAATGCATAACGCGAGTCGCTTCCGCGAAGCGAAGATCATCCCCCTTTAATTTCCATGCAATCCCGTGAAAGCTTTCCTGCGATGTCTTCCGTTACGATGTCGCGATGGGAAACAACTGGCTCCCAATATAAAAAGAAAGGAAGAAGAAAAGGGTGCTGGTAGGGTCTGCCGCAGCCTTTCGTTCCGCGTGCTTACGCTTGGATGAAAGGCGCTGGGGAAGTCTATTTTTACGGAGTCTGTCTGTAATCAAGCACGTGGCAACTGGAGAAGGTCCATCCGCCCTTATCGGACCCATCCTCTACCATTTTGCCCTATATATTTTACGATACACACATCCCTGTGCCTCTTGTACAGAGAGGCCAGTGCGCCAGGCTTCATAGGTGACGGAGGTGGCCAAGTTAAGCCTGGGCGCGTACTATCCACTTTGAATAATAATACGTCTTTACTACAACACCAATTTATGGCACATAGTGCACAGTTAATTCAATTATAGGTACACTATTTTCCATTTGCGGTGCAATTATTTAGCGAGATATTGTTTTTAAAATCTTACTCTGATTAACTTATACAATTTATCTATTTGCTTGTACTTTCGCATTCTGTATGTAGGTCTTGGTAGATTTTTTCAAATTTATTCGTGTTTCTAATAATACAATTACTTTCCCATCGACAAAACGGTTTAATCGAGCGATACTCGAGCAAAAGATATTAAATAGAAAGGCTCCCATTTGCGTATTAAACTACTAAAAGGAAAAAGAGGCAGTTCAGTGGATATTTAGGGTAGAGTTCTGTGAATATTTCGCTTTGCTCGACTTTTTCGTCGAAAGGGAGACCAGTGTCGATTTGATTATTTTATCGAGTCGACGAGCAGTTGTGGACATTGAGTAGACATCGATTAAGCTGTCGATGGACAAGGAGTTGATAGGATCCGGCGGGGTTTATGGAGGTGGCGAACTCGTACGATCGTGCTTCGAGATGTGGAGCAAAATTCGTTGGCAGAGGTTCACGATAGGCCGAAAGCTTGCGGCGTTGTGCGAGCAAACGACAGGTATTGTCCGCGGTCTTAAATTATTCAACGTTCCCTGCCACCGGCGGGAATCTTTGGCAGGTTCCGAGCAACGCGACGTCGAGGAAACGCAGAAAACTCTCATCTATCATGTCGAAACGCGTTACGCGAAAATAGTCGCAAGGATACACCGAGGTCGGGCTTGGCGAGCGTGGACGACGTCAAGGGTGCGCGGGATTATCGGGAGGCATACACGAGCCGCGGAACCACGCCACCATAATGGACAGTATATTAGCTCGGCGCAAAGGTTCGTTCGCTTTATTCAGGCAAAGTCTTTATCCAAAGTGAAAATGTGTTACAAGTGCTTTTAATCGAAGTATGCACTTTCCTTGACTGTCTACGACCCTTTGCCATATGTCTGGTAAATGTCGCATTGTATAACAGTGAGCGAACGAACTTTTGCACTGTTCTTAAATGTATAACGTGTACCATGAGGGATAAGTATTTTTAATTAAAGTGAGCAGAAACTCGCGGGGTGTTTTCTCATTACCCCTTAGAATAATTATATATTTTCGATCTATTTATTCGCGTAGCATCGCCACCCTGTATAATGTACGAAGCGTCGGAAGCAGGGATTTCCTTGTCAAAGTTGGCACTTTTTTATGCGCTAATTTTGAATTAGTTGAATATTTACTACACGATCTACTTTCAATGAAAATCGGTAAGTGATGTCGAACTGTTTGCTGTTAGTGTCAATCTAGGCTATCTAAGGGCATGGGCGTCCGCAGGGGGATGCAAAAGGGGCAGTTGCCCCCCTGGCTTTTGAGAAAAAATCGCTTATTTTTCAAAACTGATTTTTATTAAGTTTATACTAAAAAAAGGGAATATTTTTAAATTTCTGTTTTAAATTTTTAATTAAATTGGCACTATAAAATGGGTTAAAAAAGCAAGAGAGGTATATTTTTCTTTACCATCATCCCAAAGTTGCCCCCCTCCCCCTGGAAAAAAGTCGGAATATGTAGGAGGTATAAAATGTGGAATCAGGGATTTAGGAATGGTGTGCAAATAGATTGAGCTGTGGCATATTGAGCGATCATAGTACTATCCATATGCACATAGGGTAATTAATTTCTAGATACTACCCCCCCCCCCCCGGTAGATATCTTCAAAAAGTTTCATCACCAGGAAACTCATAAAAATCGTCTTTTGACGAAGCGAGACGATGCCCGTTTGAGCAAGATGAATGTGCTGAGAAGTATTTATAATTCCACGTAACAGTAAAAGTTTGAATTATTTCCGTGCTCTTTCCTGATCGAAGAAGACGTAGCACTCTACAGAACGTTTAAATATCCCGGTCACACACGCGCAAGTTTATTACGTGACATCCGAGCGACAAAATAATCTCGAAGCGATAAAGCGTGGCTGAACTTGAAACGGTGCGATTCGGGAGAGAAATCGAGCTCCATCGATTCAATCCGCCACTGCTTCGCGATCTATTCTCTAAGAGCAACGTCACTCCGGTGGTCACTGACGTCTCAACATTTCTTTCTCGAGAGAATCGTGACGTCGCGATACATCCTTGAAAGAGACGCTATTATGGCCGGTCAAGCCTACGCTCTAGGCCAGGGGCTAGGCTAGGCTATTTCCGCTATTCAGCTTATGGACAAAAATAGTCCTAGAGAGCTTTCGACTAAGAAGTCGCTGGGACCTCTTGCGCCCCGCTCCGCTGCAGAGAAAGATCATTTCCATACATCCGCCGCCTTGTGTAGCAGCAGCTCTTTAAATTTACTACGCTCATCCCTCTTCCTTTACGTAACCCCCTGGGGGCCACTTCTGCGCGATAGGAATCCCCACCAAATACTTCCACCTATGATTCTCAAGAAAAGAATCGCGCGGCGATACAAACGCTGCGCTTGGCGGCGGCGTGTTTTCGCGCCGAGGAATTTGTACCCAGTGCACGGTTTCCGAGCGACTCCACGCTCATATTTTCTGCGGAGAATCGAAGGTTGCGATCGTGTGTGCCTGAACGTTAAGCAAAACTCAGAGTTGGGTATTATCCGAATCATTTTTTATTAATTTAATAACAATTTAATGTAATAAAGATTTTTAATTAATAAAATTTATTAGAATTTTATTGATTTAATAAAAATTTAATAAATTAACTTACTTGGAAGATTCCAAAAATAAGCGACTAGAAAAAGTAAGAACAAGGATGTCTCAAATTCGTTATTTGGGGTTTACAACTCAACGCACGAAAATACTGAATAAGAATAAAATAGTATAAGAATGTTGGAGAGAGATAGACGCGAAGCAAGAAGAGGAAAATTCGAAATGGGAGGAAATGGGGGACTCATACTATAGGCAAAAAGTGATGGATATCCAAGAAATGGAAATAGAAAGAAGGAGAGGAAGAGAGTTTGCTGAGGAACTAGCGCAAAGAAACAGGGCAGAGCAGGTTCAATGGCAATATGACAGAATACTAGGAAGTAGATACAACGTCCATTACACAGAAATCAGGGATAACCAGAAAGGAAATTACCTCCTCAACATAGACTACAGAGGAAGAGACCAAAGCATGATCGCAAGGTTTAGATGTGGGAACGAAGAGCGGGGAAGCAAGTACTGGAAGGAAGAAAAAGTGACAGTATGCAGACTACGTAACGGGGCTAGATTCTAGCGGCTAAAGAGACGCTAGATAATAACATGCTACAAGACTGTAAGGAGTTGAAAAGATAAAATTCAACGATAAGACGAATACTAAAGGGAGAAGAAGAAGGAGCGGAGTGGATGCGTATGGTTCTGGAAAATGGAAAAGGAAAGAAGCCCCAGATGAAGGAAGAAGTCAAAACGAAAGCACCAAGCTGGAGTTAATTAGTTATTAATTTTATAAATTTTTATTTCATTTTTATTGTATTTCATTAATTCTCTAAATTTGTATTAAATTATATAAATTTTTATTAATTTTATAAATTTTTAATAAATTTTATTAATTCAATAATGTTTTTTAAATTATTTTATTTATTCAAATAATGCTCAACTCTGACAGAATTCGGGGCCCGATAAACTCAAAGGAGCATTTATCAGAACGCTTCGCTAGTCGAAGTGCATATCAGCAGTCTCGTGTAAGTTCCCCTGGAAGGATCATCCGTGTCCCTGGCGCAGCGCAAGGAAAGTGGAGGGACGGGAAAAGACGCTAGAAAAGAATGATGTCGCAATCACGAGGCTTAATTATGCCCCGTGTCCCTGCGGGGACCCGAGCCGTTTACCATTATTTCAGTAATTGGTACAAGCAATTAATCTCGCTGCACCCACGTAATCGCGTTACTCTCTGTCATTGGGTAGCAAGCGCGCGTTTCTTCTCGCTGAAAACAGCTATTTCCACTGTCGGCGACGCGCGACAGGTGCTAGCCCATGCCAGCGGGCTAGAGAAGCCCGCGCCGTGGGATAACGACAATTCTCGGGCACTGGTTTCGAAATCCAAACGAAAACCCCGAGGTATTTTCAATCGTCTTCTTTGCTTGCCAGTACCTTCGGCTGCCCATCGAGCGATCCCTCGTCCTGGCCGCGCCGATAGGTGAAGGCGACCGAGCAATCGTTCCTCGGCAAATTTCTCACGAGCTTTCGGCTAACAGAACAGTCTTTCATATCAACCGATGCTTGATTGTCAATTTCCGAGGAATTGAGAATATGCCGCTATTTTTTACGGAACCCATTTTGGTTCGTTGGGTTCTGATAGTTCTTTGTTTTAAAGGGCGATTGCTTAGAAGACACAATATTTAAAATCCACTGGCAATCCTGTTACACGTTATTCAATTTCAACGTCGATGCGCATCGTTAATGCTTCAGACGAGTTATTAGGTGGCATATCGTGACCATTGATCATCGACGACTGTCTGCTGCCATCTTGGGCTTAGGAAACCTTGCAGATGTGCAAGGTGATTTGGAAATAGCTGGGTAATGTTTGAGGGCGCGTTGTGTATTGAAATGATTGCTTTTTTAATTATGAATGTAATAGATGGGCTTGTTGATTAAAGGAGTTGTTGGAAATGATTATTTCCTGTTGAAGTAGTTACACCGACCTGGACGGACATTCTCTGTAAAGGGGCCCGGATGCAGGAAATATTTTGAGGCCTCAAATAATTTCTTAATGTTAAGAAAGTATAGCATCTTTTCATGGAAAAAGGATAATATTAACAATAATAAAAAAATTAAATAAAAAATGAAAGAAATAAACAAATCAGCATTAAAATATTTAAATATATGACATTCTTATTGTCATATCAATAATAATATTAGGTTATTATATTATAGTACAAATTGTATTTTAATTTTTTTGACAGTCCTCTCATACTATGTTATGTGTACCACGTCACAATTATTGTGGTGTGTCCATAGTATTGCCAATTCTGCGTTCATTAAATTAATTGTAATCAAATAAACAATTTTCATTCTCATTTGTTTTTTTATTTTCTCTTTTCTCCAGAGGCCTGGCTGACAAGGTATCGGTGAATTTTCATAGCTTTAAAATGGTCCTCATCCGTCAGTGTACTACCACAAAAATTTCAAATGTCGTATGAACCTTTTCCTACTAATCTTATCAAACAGTCCACTAACGAAATCTCTAACATCACCAAAGCACAAATTACACGAAAAAGACTGCACCTAAATATCTCGCGGATCCGCACGCGCATCTCATAAATGTTACCTCATCCTCAAGAAGTACTCAGCCCCAAAAATTTCAGCTCACACCCGCGAACAGATTGACAACTCACCCGTGTTCCCTGCCGCGGTATTGTCAATCCACTGTCTACGTCCAATATCAATCAAACTTTCATACTTGACCCTACTACAGTTTTCGCTTCACCTATACACATTCAACTTAATGTCAAGAGATGAGAAACTAACTTCCCTCCAAAATTAAAGAAGTAAAAACTCGCTGGGTCAAAAGAGACCCAAGCTCCATAGTAGGGTTCTCGGGAAGTGACCATTTTCTACGGTCACATTTACACGACCTTACCCCGTCCTTCAGGTGAGCGAAGCACGGTCCCGAGTTTCGCCCACCTATTTCTGCACCACCCTGTACAGACGCGTGGCGGTAAATCAGAAAATAGTGAATTTGGTTAACCCAGTTCCATAGACCTCGTTCCCAGAGCGCACGACCTTTACATCTGTTGGTCGGTCTCTAGCCGAGATAGAAGAGGGATCCACCTCAAAAGCTCCTCCACCTGCCACCGGACACCAGTGTGACCAGGCTGACCGTCCGGCAGCACGCCCACACGAATTGCTACTGCGTTATTTCGAGTGTTTTAGCCTTGGGTGGCGGCCAGAGAAAACTTTTGAAATATCGGGGAACGCTTGGGCCTCTCTTTCTCGGGCACGCCGGGACGGTATTCGGGATAAGTACAGAGTAGCACAAAGTGTCCACGACGTAGATACAACGAGCCCACGATGAGGGGCTGATTACCGAGACTCGCACAGGGTGTCCAGAACCACAAAGACGGGATGGAGAAATGGGAGCTACGCGGAGGAATAGGTTGGAACGCTGGGGTAAATATTTTTTTCCAGGGAGCCTCGCTTTCGGGGAAAACAACTTTGAGAGATCGCCGTGTGCACGTGTACTTGACCAAGACACTGTTCAGGAAATCTGGATATAAACCACTGGTCGGGTGGTTTATTTTTCTGCAATGTCATTATTTACGTCTCATTTACTATTTCACTGTCTATTATTCCACTATCTTTTACAATTATTTGAATTGCGAACACGTGGGTGTGATTCTTGATTGATAGCAAGTGGAGGCGAGGCTTTGATTGAGAAGACAATCAATTCGTTTCATCTTAATTTCTCTTACTTTGAATTATGTGTGTTACATTTTGAATAGGTGAGCAATTTTCTTATCTTATGGATCTTTTCAGTCGAAAATGAAACTTGCTATGATATATATTTATTGCACTGCTACTTTTAGCGCACCCTGTATACTGTAACTCCTATTAGCTAGATGTCCATCATCCGCACCACCTTACTCGTTCATAATTACCGCTGCACGCGTAATTTCTTCCTGTTTCTGTCTCCGGTAATCATTTCTCATAGTCACATTACTTGAACGCGAGACACGCGCAACCACTCTCCCCTCTTAAGGGGTTAAAACCCCCTCTATATCACAATGCATCTATGACACGGTTCATTTCATCTGTGACACAGATTTTGCAATATTGCGTCTATACTTACTCCTTTATTTTGGTTCCACCAGCGTGGACACGTTGTTACGGGCGTGCCTCTTTTATCGTAAATCAGTAGCCATTGAATTAACGCTGTTGTTCTGAGATTGCAAAACGCTCAGTTGCCAAGACTACAACGAAGTTGTAGTGCTTTCTGTTGCGTGCCACGCGCAGCTTTTCGGTTGATAACGTAATGGGACATTTCTACTGTCGAAAGCTCTTATGGGATTACATTCGAACATTCAACAGCAAATTGAATATAACGGTACAGTAGATCGATGCTAGCCTCTAGAAAGTTCTTTAACCTTTTCTGTGTTCCACTGTTCTACGTGACTTCATGTCCAATATTAGAATTATCTATTCACTGGTGGCATGTTCGCAACTGAATTTGACACGTGACATCGCAGAGCAAACTACTGACGCATGCCTGACCACGTACTGAGCGGTTCCACTTGCACCTTCTATGGAGGAAGGCAATGAGGGGTCTTGACCTTGGATAGGAAAAGAATTACCATATTATTTTCCTTAAACTTCAACTGAAATTTAATGCTTCTTTCAGTTACGAGTATAGACAGCGCACATTCTTTAACTCAAAATCTTTGTATACTTTCAATGGTATATTATCATGCGATCCGTTGAAAAATGGTAACAAACTTAGGTATATATTCGAACAAATATATTTCTACTTAAAAGATCGAGATAGTACGATCGTTAATGTATCCACACAGGGAAAGTGGATTTTATCATGTCACCTCCACTCTACACACAGCTCCTGACAAACAAAACCTTCATATCTACATTGTCTCAGAGACATTAACTTTTCGCCCTCTGGATTTCACACAGACTTTCTATACGTCCTTTAGAAACACTGGCACCGTTAATTCCCTCCATCAGCAAATAAAATATAATCATTATAACTCAACTATATAAACCAAACGTGGGGCGCACGTTCAAGAAACAGGGTTAACACTTCATCGCCGGGTGTTTCACTGCAAACAGTTGCTACCCACTTCAGCGAAAGAATTGCCTTAAACTTATCGACGCGTACGAAAACGTTCATCGATAATAAGACTCCGTCGTTATTCTATCTACAAAACCCCGAAGCGCAAACCGTGCCCCACGAGCCGTAAAAAATCACCGATGCTGAAAATACCATGGATTCCACGACCCGTCGTTAAAGTGTTGAAAACCGATTTCGCGTCTGCGATCGTCAGCCAGCGTCCCAACGCGCAGCGCGAGAGCTCGGCAAGAAAGTGCCGGGGCGGGAGATTTTCGCGGATGCCGACGTCACGGTGGGCCATTTGGCACGGCGCGGCGGTGACGTGGTCGACGAAAGGCGGCGGATAAAAAGAATATGACGGACGGGCGACGCCGTGACGATCGACGTGTCGCGGTGGCAGGGATAATTGGATTTTTCAGGGAGCGCGGCTTTGGCAGCGGGGAACGCTTCCGCGGGCGAAAACGAGCCCCGGCACGTGGGGCCTCGGAGGAGAAATAATAATAACAGCTCTCGCAAAGATTCCACTCTATGATTTCGATCTGAAATTTAAATAGATCTCGCCGAGCAGCGTGCGCGCGGAGGGACGTGGCCGCAAGGAGGAGATACTCGCGGAGATCTGCGCTCATCCGACGCGAGGTTTGCTTTTCTCTGTCCCCCCCTGTTTCTTTACCTTTCTTCTTTACAATCTATATTTCTCCCGCTTTCGCCCCGTCTCTCACGCAAGCACGCACGAAAGTTCTGTTACAGCGATCGGCACGGGAAAGAATGAAACGACCACCGTGTTTCGTCATCATGGCGCCGTCGCGTCACAGGTGAGGCACCGCGCGGACTTCTCGCACCCCCGCGCTTGATATCGCACAGTCTGAATGCAAGTATGAGAGATGGTAGCGTCCTGACATTGCGACCTGACTAGGAGAGCTGCACGGATTTCTTAAATATGCGGTGTATCATCCAGGCGACCATCCCACCAGAAAGGACGACTCCGCTCCTGTAATTAAACAACGATTAGTCTCGAATGGAAAGGATGCCGTGGCGCAGCTCGCTAATTGCTTGGCTGTGGGATTGTTTGATGGTTCGAGTTTGCGGAGGTATCTGGATGTTGGAAGCTGGATGGAACTCTGGAGAGTGATTGGGAAGATGCTGGATGAGTTACGGATTGTCTCAGCTTTACTTAAGGGGACCTTCCAGTCTAAAGACCAAAAAAAATTGGCGATCTTTAGGAATTAATTAAAGGAAAACTACAATATATAATTTAATGGGACTTTTTGCATTGTTTTAAGGATGTCTTAAATTATAGAAATATATTTTTTGTTTTATAATTAATCATTGCAGATGGCACTGGGGAGTCGTTAAATTCGAGGAGCCAGAAAATTGATCCAAATCGGTGGGATATGTATCTCCAAAATTTATTATCCGATTCGACTGAAACTTTTTTTATTTTGAAGAATATACTTCTGGCTAGGGGGGAACCAGAAAAATTACAAAAATGACATTTTTTAAAAAATATCGGCACTTGAAGTTTGAAATCACTTTTTCTCTATATTTTTCATCTTTTCAACACCATTAAAAATTATAAATTTTCAATTTTTTGTATTTTTTCTGGTTTTCCCCCCAGCCAGAAGTATATTCTTCAAAATAAAAAAAGTTTCAGTCGAATCGGATAATAACTTTTGGATATACAGGTCCCATCATTTTGAGAACACTGTTTCGAGAAAAAATCGTTTAAAGTTTTACGTGGGTGCCGAGTGGTCGGTTGTTGCCATACATTTGCCACTCCTCAAATGCCTATAACTTCGGGGATTTTACGAATTTCAACAAATCGTTTTAAACACGTATTCCTAAAAGGTTGAACATTCGAAAAATGAAATAAAAAAGAAAATCGACTTTTAGACCGGAAGGTCCCCTTAAAGTCAATCTTCCTTTCTTTTCCATGTGAACCGATTCAGTATTCAACGTATAAAAGTGTTTCCTACACCTCCAGTCCTTACCGAGTATATATTACCAAAATGATTTAACGCGCTGTATCTCAGAAAATGTTATTACACCTTGCACGTATGTCGTTTTAGCCACGGAGGAAGTAATGCAACCCGTTCCAACTCCTTCACCAAGCCTCCTCCACCGTCAACCATAATACAGGCACGACCGAACCGAATCAATTACCCCTTGCACGAGCGATTAGGTAATAACGAGTTTCGCAAGGGTTTCAGGGAACGTCGAAGAGGAGAGATCGAAATCGGGGCATCCCGAGCGTTTTGCGTTCGTTATTGGGTAACGCGATGGGTGCCACGTAGCTCGGTGGCTTCGCAACAATTGGCACCGCGGTCACCACTTATGCATCTACGGCAATCTTCGTGCTAATTAGAGATTCTGCGGGCCGAGGCCCGCTGAGAACGTCCATTAATTCGTTTGACGCAACGGTCGGTTCGCCTCGTTCACTAATACCAGGGGAAGAGGATCGAATTGGGCGTCGCGCTTGGATCACGGTTACGTCACGGATGCAGAACGTTACCGAATTTAGTGCATACGCACGCACGAACCGAAAATGGCACTGAAAACCGACGGCGGAATGTCCCGTGCTGCTAATCGCGAAACGACTCCGTCCTCGAGGTCGCGGAACGGCGTTACACCAGAGAATAATTATTATCGACCGTACGGACCGCGTAATTTTGGGATCGCGCGATAATGCAGTAAATTAGACGGCGATAAATGTCGCGGTGACGTTAAATCACCCGTAACGACGGTCGTGCATTTGCGCGGGACGCGATTCAATTTTGCACCGAAACTATGCTGGTAGGAAATCCTTGCCTTGCAATTTTTTTATTTTTTATGAGAAGGTAGAAAGCTTGTAAATCATCCTGATCGAATTGTATGGAAATGGATGGATAGGAGTGGGAATGTTTACTGTAGCTACTTCTTAGTCACGAGGTATATTAAATTGTACGTAAGTATATGCTAATCCATAGATATGAAAGGAAGGATAATATTTATCCTCTGTCCGCAGTGGAATCTTACATTGAAACGAATTGAGAAAATAAGCAAACTTCCCATCTGCTCTTAGGTAGCTACTTAGTAAGTCTGCAGTGACTGCTAATCGCCGCACTAGTTGGGTGCTTGGATAATTTATTTTTTACTTCTCAATCTTCACGGGTATTCAGGAGATTCTCAAATGCAGGACCCGATCTAGGGGGCGCAAACAGGGCAAAATTGGTAATGTATAAATATTAATTTTTTTATAAAACAAAAGGGTTTTGTTATTGCACAAATACTTAAAAAAAATCACTCACTGTCAAAGATTATATTTTAAAATAACTATTTATAATTAAATATAGGGTAGATGTACCATTTGTGGCCACTTTAAGGATTTCCGTACCATTCACAGATACATAACTTACAAAAGAATACGTACACAAAAATAAAGAATATATCAGTGTAATCCAAAATCTACAGATAATTGAAATATTCTACGTTGAACAATGTTTTAAACATAATTATTTAAAAAATCATTATATTATCGTGCCGGACTGTTTTGCACCATTTGTGGCCACGTATGATTATTAAATAAAACGGGACAACAAAACAGTAGAAATGGTGCCAACAACCCATCCTTAGACAGCTTAATTCATTGTAATGAAACTGAACTAAGAATACTTAATATATCGGAATAAATAAGACAGTGGCCACAAATGGTGCAGTGGCCACAAATGGTACATCTACCCTAAATGGTGGCAAGAATCATTTTTGGGCCTGGAAACGGGCCCTGCTCAAATGTAATTCACTTAAAAAACGAGGCCCCGTATGAAAGAAGTTATTATACAATTATTCCTATTGACTTTTCGCTAGGAAATCACCCTGCCCGCAATTCTAGCATTCTATTACCACTGTACTTTATGCGATCGTCCCAAATTTCACACACTTCTTTCTCTCCATAAGTAACAAGAGTACGAAAAGTGTAATCAAGTATAATAACTGCCACGGTGCCGCAATAAATAGAAATAATTTCCTCATGAAATTATATCATTAAACAGGTCCAAACTTCCCCATATTGTATCTAGGTAGTAGCGAGATGTAGAAAGGAGAAGAAAATGTTCTTGCACATACCACAGAATGATTTTACTAGGAGGAGCGTGCCTGATGGGGCTGTACCGCGCCACTTGTAAATCCTGGTTGTCCTTGAAGTGATTCAATATGTCCCGCGCACTGCAACAGAATTTTTAAAGCGACCACGATTATAACACGTCGGGTAAAAATAATTTCCTATCGATTACGTTGAGCAACGCGCCGGTCTGTGCCGTTGTTTAAACCGCGACGCAAAGTGGAGGATTAATAAAGTGAACAAATAAATCCTCCTGCAATCATCCCTTTCCATTTCTCTTAATATCCTCAAGCCGAAGATTCCACGAAGCAATGAAGCTCTTCGCCTCTTTTTAAATAATTAAACAGCGATACGTTTTTGGGAATACATTTTACAAGCCGCGTACCCGGAGTTCTTCCCTGAGGGAAGGTTTGCATGCGCTCAATTTGCATAATTCGGGGCCCGGTATGCGCTAGCTTCGATACAAAAGTTCGTTGGTAGAAACGATACAGAGAGTTTGGAGGAATGCCAGTGGCGAGGAAAATCTGACGCTTATAATATATGAACGGCAGTAGGTAGGCCGAGTGAATTCTGCAGGGGGGTGCTGAGAGTAAAAGAGAATGCATCACGCTCGTGAAAACGCATACTTGATAGCGGGACACCGGATAATTCATTTTGATCTAATTCGGGAATGATGAAGTCAGCTGTTCCGCGTGACGAGGCTGACCGGTTCCCTTTGTGTTCTTAACGAAAGATATTGTTACGGCCTGGATCGGCATCCCCGACCACCCAGCCTCCACAGTGGCGCATTGAGCCAAGCGTAAGGTTTTCAGATAGCAAAACGAAAGGAAAGCTTGAATCTCTAAAGAAGTTCGTCGTTCATTGACGATTGAGATGTACGGAGCCAGTGACTAACTGAAGATTTAATCTTGAAGGAAGTCGAGTTAAACGGGTAAAAATATTTTCAAGAAGAATTTATTTAATGCAAATTTAATAAAATTCATTAGGTGATTGTGAGAATTTATTTGAAGAATAAAATCCAGTTTTCTTTTCGTTTTAAAAAACGCCCCTTCTTTGAGGGCTGACAGGACCCCTCTGGGTATACCATTGTGTATAACAATTAGTATTAAGTGTTTGCTTTCTCATTTTGTGGAGCAATTTTAAAGGTTCTGGGTGCAGTAATGCAAAGTGCGTGAAATGGTGAAGCACCAATTTCTTTGGGGGGGGGGGGGGGGGGGCGCTATTAGTGGCAAGTAGTTAAGCAGTTAATGGAGAGATAAACGCCAAGACGTGATGAAAGTTGCGCCGTGGGACGCGATGATCTCTATCAAAAGGTACTGTTAGGTTTTAGTGCATCACTTTCGAAGCCTGAAAGCTTTCAGCGTGCAGGTCCCATGTGTAGTATTTTTACACAGAGAGAATGATACTGAAACTTCGAATTTTCTGGAGTACAAATGAGTAATACTATGAAATCCTTCAGTCTGAATTTTATGAAGTAATTTCGAAGATTCTGAAGCGTTGCGAAGTATGTTGAAGATTGGTGGTTCGTTAATATCTCGGGAGGAATATTAGTGTAACTACTGAGTAGTTAATGGAACAATAAACGGCGGGGCGCGATGTTTAAACAGTGGGGGTTGCAACGATATTCCAGTCCCAATGGTTCTTATGTAAGTGCTCATTGTTTCGACAGCTCGTCGAATGGAAAGTAAACGGGATTTAATGGATTCGCTTGAATCCCCGATATTTAACTGACGGCGGTTTGTGATTTCAAGCTGTCTGAATTAAGAAAACGCAATCGATTGTTCGATTTGAGTTTCCTTCGGGAAATAAACCGCGTTGCGAGTTTAACGTAATGCGGATTCATCGTTCACTAAGATTAATTCCTTTTCGTAAGGCACACTTTTCTTGTATCCTTTTTAGTCATCCACAGCCTTATTGTTATATAAATCATTTTCTGTTTCATAAGGACTAGCTCATTGATAAATCGAATGAAGTCGGAAGAACCATCAATTAAAAAAAGAATATTTCATGATTCGTATCTTCCGTCATAAAACGAAAGATATATTAATTACACTAATGGTTTGTATGCTCTCAAGCGTAAAACCCGCATATCTGTTAAAAAATGAACAACTAGAAAATCTATTCGCTGCGAGAGAATTGTGATAAAGTGAAAGCAGCTATTAATCTTGATTTCTTCATCGTTATTCAAGAGAAGGTAAATGCTTTCTCTCGTAAAGGGTATATCATACAGATTTTATGTCTGACAATAACAATTATACAGGCAAAAGAATCCAATTTATGCTAAAGCTTTATGTAAGAACCCCAATGGTCTCAATAATCTTCAAAGGATCTTAGGCCATTCACCTTTCCCCGCCGATATATTTATAGCCTTCCTGGTGATGCCCCAGTGACAACATGTACGATTATAATTAATCTGTTTCTCCGTAATGCTATATCGGGCTCGTCAAATTCGAAGAAAAAAAGAATGTGCACCCTTCGCCACTTTACACGCGCATACTTCAACGTCGAAATAGACGAGGCTTCTGTCATTAAGCGGAGGAAGTAATGCACCCTCGTGTGTAATCGATTTAGACGATATCTTCCCCGAATATCAGCGCGCGGACCAACCAGAGCGAAATTTGGCAAAACGAAAATGCGGGTTACGTCGTATAAAATCACGTGCACCGATATTACACTTTGTAAGTGCAATGATGAGTATACGCGGTTGCCCTTGGATAAGATCCAAAATAGTTCCGCCACCTTACTCCGAGGCAGCTTCATACTAAAATACCAACTGCGTACTTAATACCTAATTATATTTGCCCGATGCGTGAAGTAAAATATAACGGGTAAATAAAACGATTCCTGAGCTACTCACCGGACGTACAAGTCCGAGAGCCGTCGAAACATTCAATATGTTACTAGTCGGGTAAGAGTCTCGTCGCAGCCAGCCATTTCCCTTTAATCTCACCATTGTTTTGTTAACCTGGATACCGGCGATGTGCAAAACGCGAAATATGAGTTTCTGTGAGCGTGGTTCGCGTCAGTTTGACAGGCTGCAGCGGCGATATTCCTGCCTGACGACAACCGAGTTTAAATATGTTTCACTCTGAGCGAGTTAACTGCTTACAAGTAGTTACGTACGCACCGTTCCTTTCCAAACCACCAATCTCCCTAGAAGTTCGCTCTATAAGCACTTGGATTCATTCGTAGTTGAATTTCAATTTTGCAATTTATTTAAAAGGTATTTGATACGAAGTCGATAGAACGAAATGTTTCACTGACCTTTTGTGATTCGCTACGGCTACCAGGACGCGTTTCCGGGCGAAAGGCATCACGTCCACTTGCCCGAAAAACGAAAACTTCTCAACCACCTAACGATGAGATTTTTCATTAAGGATTATAATTATAATAGAAGTAGGATGAGGGTGCGATTTTATATCGCAGCGTACCTGTTTCGCATTTAACGATGAGTTCATCTTGACGTGAAGCCATTGAGGTCGCGTTGACAATGGATCGAGTCCGTCGAGTTTCTGTGGCATTTACGATTTGCTTAAATTACTAGCTGATGCATCGTGTCATCGAGTGTTAGAGACATAGTTTGCTTACCGAATATATCTCGTTGCCTCTTGTTATGTTTATGCAGTTCGTGAAATCTCTTACGCTACTCATTAATTCCGAATGCGTCACTGGCCTTTGTTCCAAGCCCCTAAAGTTTACAATTATATGATCACTTGGAAAATGAATGTAGTACAATGTTGTTACTAATGTAATACGTTAGGTACAAATAAAACCTACTCTCCGTATTTCTTTACGCTAAAAACGTGCGCGATCTTTATAAATATGTATCCAGCAAAATAGGCATCCCATCCTGCATTGTGATAACTGTTCTCATCTGAAAGTAAAATAGTAAAATTGTGAAAATATTACGATGCTTGCGAGAATTAGCTGCACGAATTATTACCTGGAGATGCATCTTTTAAACTAATATTTGGTGACTTGAATACTAGGTGTCTTCCTTTATTCTTTGAAAAGTATTCATATATGGTCTTGAGTGAAGTTACTTTCCAATTTACTAAAAAAAAATTGTTGAAATATTCATGTTAGTTCGTATGTAATTATCTTGCTCCTTAGTTCTTTCTAACCATTTCTTTACCTCCTTTGTCGAGTACTTTCTTTAATTCGAAACTCAAGAATTTCGTGTCATAAATTTGTGGGAACAATTTGTGCATATTGCTCTTGAACTCGCTATATCTACCTGGAATACATATAAATATCAATTATCCAATTTCTCGGGAGTATACAAGTAATTGAATATACATTTTTATTACAATGTATTTGTAGTTACTTGGCAATGGTCTATAAAATTGTTGATGTATAAACATCAAGTCCAAAAGCACATTGTGTCCTATTATCGGCTTCTTCGAGGATATCAAGAGTTTCATTACTTTAGAAAATCCTACATACGAGTCCAGCAATTCTTCTTCCAAATTGCCGCTATCTTCTTCTTGTAAAACTTTACGCATATCCGGCGATGCTTTTATTACAATTATCTGGAAGAGGTAGATAATCTTTCGTGCCGCATCCATCGAATCGAAGCATCAACGATAAGCAGTATTTTCTACGTACGCGTTTATACCCAGATACGGTCCAAATGTGCGGAAAAGTGGTCCTTAATTCTTTGTGCATCATATATTGTAAAATAGGGGAGGCAGTTTCCAGCTCAAACGATATTTGGTCTGGAGAGTTTTTCAGCCATTCGTAAACTTTGTTCGTACAGTCCTTCAAATCATCTTCTTCGTCATACGTTAAATGCTCAAAATTAACCATAAAGTCATCCTCGTCCACGTGCTGCTTCAGCAACCTCTCATCTACCTCGTCAAGGTAAGATATACCTTCGTTTGCAAACTAAAATGTGTAGCACACAAGCATTCGCCGTTAATGTTTGCCGTTCCACGAGCGTGTTTATTTTATAATCACGTTAGGGACTTATTCATGTTATCTTAAGCCTTGTACAACGTACTTTTGCAAAGTTAAAATTATGAGCAGAGAGGAACTCTAGGGCGGCCACTTGCCACGAAAATTGCCTGTTTTTGAACGGCACAGACTTTGGCAGTAGATAGAAATTGAAGCACTCTGCGTTGTAAACATTTTCCCCAGGGACGTGGAAGAAGGCAGCGATGCCGCATTGGATTATCACAAATGGTTGAATGTTCTTCCTCAGTTTCTCGTATCGGACATCGAGGGAATCGAAGAGGCTAAAATTACATCGGAGAAACAATGCTAAGTGTATTTAGTTAGGGTTAATATTAAGTTCTGATAGAAGATCCATTCTAACCTATACTTCAACACTTCGCTCGATTGAATCCCTGTGAATTCAGCATCAATGGAAATGAAGGATGCTTTCTTTATAGCCTCTTCTATTTTCGGGTAGAGAGTTTTGAAGTTTTTGTCCACAACATCATTCATAATTATTCTTCTGTGTATACTACGTTCCTAACCTAATTTCATCGGTACGCGTGAACATAACCTCACGGGGACCATATTTAGAAGAACGATGATAGTACCATAGCGTCATCTACGGTCAAAAATCGAAACATTAACTTATACATCGCATTTAGCTTATGCTTCGCAATGATAAATTGTGATCACCGAATAGATCAAGATTTTGCTTCTCGGTAATTCCCAAACAATAAATGAATGAAACTTCGAACACTAATTAAAATATCGTTCTTACATTATATTACTAAAGTTTAATGTAATACATACAATTTACACTGCTAATATTTATTTACAGCTCCTAATACACACGATACAGATCAGTAACTACAATTAAATACATTCCAGCAACATAACACACGTTTAATTTCAACTACCACATTAAAAAAGATAAAAATTTCTCATATTTTATTTTAAACTCACTCTCCACTTCAATCTTAATTAAAATAAAATTCTTTCGACTCTGGGTCAGGCAACGCCTCCAAAAGTCACCCCCCTCCGTTGCGCCCAGCAGAAAGCTACAAACACAGGAACAGTTTGTACATACTCGAACGGCGTTAAAGGTAAGCAAGTTACCACCACCTCCATCGCGTTCGCTAATACCGAAGAGAAGTGGACAGTTTTCGCGTGCAAGCGCAAAACGACACCAGCCACACGAGTAAGAGGCGCGCGATTGCTTCCGCCTCGGAAAGATCTGTCTTTCTTTCTGATCAGGAAACAACTCTCTCCCTGGCAATGAACTTGTGGCTATCGTGCTAGTGTACCCGTGGCCACGAAACCGGCCGGTTCGAGCTCCCGATCGTTTCGTTCCCCACATACAACACCGCGCGCACCTCCTCGACGATTTCTCCTCGATCCTCAGCAATGTTCTTCAGGTGCGCGATCTTCGTCGGTCTCACCTCCGTTGTCGCGACCATCATCTATCTGACGCCTATTCCAGGTCAGTTCCATTGGCTAAAGTCGACATTTTCCGTGGTTCCACGCACCCCGCTGAGCATGTAAAATCCATATGTCGTGATCGAGGGCAAATCGCAGATTCGAGGGACTTGCAATTAGTCAATTGTAAGTAGGTTCTCGCGGCGCAAGCGTGGTGTGCGGTTGTTAAATTCGATGGGGAGAGTAATATCTACGGAGAGTGAGAAATAGATGTTAATTGAATGTAACAGGATGTATACAATCGTTCATGGACTTTTAAAGCGACGATTGTAGGGGAAGTGCAGTATATTTGGAATACTAGTTTGTTAGAGACGAATAAAAAATTATAGAGGATGGGAATAAATCAGAGACTGCATCAATATTATAGGGAGACTAATAAACTTTTATATTTCAAACTCTTAGTAATAATAAAAAACAAAACGGAGCTGAAACTTTGGTGTAAATGAAAAATGAAAGGAAGTATCGATTTTGTTAGGGTCAGGTATGTTAGAATATCGGTTTTCTAATTTACCTTCAATTTTATGAATTTAAAAAAAATATGTAGATAATAAAATTATTTTATTTTATCATGTAATCAGGCTGAAAAATCATAATATAGGAATAATCTTAGGTAAGTATATATAAATGGACTGCGCTGGCCAAAACCGACGTGGCGCGTGAAACAAAAGCATCGATAAGCTTTGGAATATTCCAAATTACCTTCACTTTCGCTACTCCGAATTAGCAACATAGCATTGCAACCTGAAACTTCATATCACAATTTGTATTTTCGAAATTATCGCAGAACTTAAACGGAAACATAGAAGAAACATACAAATAACTAAATAAAGTGTTAATTGATATTTTGGTATTCAAAATTATCAACAATATTCTAAATATGCTGCACTTTGTCTAGATATTTTTCTGTTGCTTTCATATAGGATCGCTCTGTTAGAAATTGGTTTAATAAATAGTTTTCGTTGAATGGAAGAATATTTGTGCAGAGAGATTTGAGATGCAACCATGCGAAGATTCTGTATTGGAACTTGACGCGGTGAACGGCCTAGAATGAAGACTATGCGCACTTCTTGACCACTTCTGCGTGAAGATCCTCATTCGTGAGCAGCGATGTTTCTATCAAAAATGCAAGAACCGTTGCAAATGCGCGATTTAGCTTAGCCTGCATCCTTCTATGTCACGATCATGTTCTCGCGTTGCATTCCACGTGAACTCATGGCTGGAGGAAAGCCACCGTTTTGGTTGAGACGTGTTCTCAGCGTGGAAATTTCTGATCCAGTTTCAGGCGCCTTTTAACGTGGAAAGTTCGTTTAATGTCGCGTTAAGACTTTCAATTTTTCATAGAAATTTACGCTCGATTGAAATGTGCGGAATCACTGCCTGCCTTGTTTCACCTCGGAAGATCTTCGAAAGGTTTGCTGATGAAGGTGAGGTAACATCACAGACAGATGATAATTTACAACACACTTCAAGCTCAAGCACTTAAAGATCGACTATAAATATTTAACTCCGGACGAAAGTTGTGCGTGAAAGCGTTGCGTCGTATATGCAATACTTTCTTCCATTTTTATCGCAGAATTGCTCCTACTGCAAGCTTCAATTCCAAGTTTTCAGGCTTGTTAATCGATATTTATGAGACTAACTGTCGTCTTCTTGATTGTTTTTATTCGCAGAATCTGTGAAATCGCGATTCCGTTACGCCTTACTTTCTCCCTTGTGCAACGATGCTGAAAAATTCTAAAAATTAAGGAGATCCATTACCCGTTCAACTACATTCCAAGATTATCTTTGGAGTAACCATTTGTGTATATTTGTAAACGTCTGCTATGAATCACAGTGGAGTAGCACTTTTCTTTACGAAAGGAGTGGTTCAACGACAGATATTCGTTTTTGGTGAAGCGAATTAGGCGACGAGAAGATTGAAGTTAACTTCCTGCAAATCAGTTTCACTCCGAGAAAAGCAATTCGTGGGGAATTGTGTAATTACGCGAATAAGAAAGTATCTTTTTCATCGCTGGGTACTTTTTCTTGGGAAAAGACTGTTCGCGAGTGAGCAAGCCTCGCGTTTTATTGACACGGGGACACTCCCAATCCGAAAATGTAGAGCATATTGGAGTATACGATTTCCTTTTTCTGCGGAAATTCACTCTGGAAGGGTGAAATGAACCTTAAGAAGGGCATTGTAAATTCGTATGAATATTTGTGTTTCTTTTTCGCGGATACTAAGCAGAGGATTTCTTTCAAATTGCGAGGGTATTTTTTGATATTTATGAACGAATGAAGAAACCATTAGTTAGTAAAAAAGAACTGAAGAGTCCTTGCAGAAAACAAAATTAAAAAGAAAAGTTTTATTGGAAAATGTTCAAGGTGCCAATGGTTATACTATAGTAAAGAATTTGATTTTTGGCACTTACAGTGTTTTCTACATGGACTCTTCTATTATTTATACGATTATCAGACTTTCCGTTTCAAAAGAGTGTACAAAAATTGTCCAAGTAATGAAGCTCAATTCGTAGGAAAAATTGCAAAATTTACAAAATGCCGCTTTCAGGAAAAATGTGCATACTTTTCAAATAAATTTGCGCTTGTCGATTGGGTTTCCCCCTTAAAGTTATCACGTCAGTGATAACCGGGGCTTGAAAACTGTTATAATATCAATTTCGGTTCTCCAAACGGTTATGAAGAAATTTTATTTTGAATAATTGTTATGAAGAATCGAAATTTCCAACTATTTTCTGTTTCGGTTACGGTTCCGATTTCCCTCCTCATATCGGTTCCATAACCGTTATTTTTTCGGTTTTATATCGGTTCTAAAACGATTCTAGAATCAATTCGTGTATCGACTTTCCCTAATTGATATCATTAATTATAATTGTAGCTGCAGATTGCTGTATTATAGAAAAAAGAGAAACATTTATACATATTATTGATTTCTAATAAAGTGTTGAAATAAATAAATCAGCTACATATTTTTTACATTCACACCCACTATATTATTCAGAATAGTAAGTTCAATGTTTCTCTTATTTCTATAAGGTTTGTAATAGTGCGAGATGGAACAAAACATTAAATACGAGAATCGTTCAGTTCTTCATCCTTTATCGCACTACCAAAAGAAAAATATAGTTATATTAAAAAAACGCAATAACTTTAAGGGTTGATCTCAACCCTCCAGAATGAATTTCGACCAAAAAAGAAAATTGCAATACTCCAACGCGTTCTCCAATGACGCGAAGCTTCATTAAAATCAAAATTTTCAGGTTCCTCGATTTTCTTCGCGAGATATAGTCGCCGATTTAAGTAGCGTTGTTTCGAAGCACAGTTTTTCCAAGCCACAAATTAGATGACGAATCAGATATCGTTAAACTCGAAGAGAAGTTTGAAAAGCGAAGAATGCGAGTCGGCCCTCGAGATGAAAGTGAAAGCGGCCGCGCATTTACGCGAACACGTCGATAGTAAGTACTGATGTACATACGAATGCCTCGCTGTGTGTCTCTTCGTTTTTTGCTCTGCCGTTACAAAAACCGCCTTCGCTCTATAGGAATTAATTAAGAACGCGCTAAGCACTCGGGTGAAATTTAATATTGGAAAACAACGCGAAGTGGGTCCCCGCGTGTTCCGTTCCGCGTCCCATCGATCCAGCTTTCTAACACTCGGATATCAGACACTTCGGAACACGGCGGATATCGCTGGTCTATCGCTCACACAATTTCCGTGTTGACTTACGTTATTACGCAAATTTTCCGAAGCTCAGGGTAGCTCTCGATCGATAGGTGACACTTTATCAGGTCTTTCAGCAAACCAACTTCGAAGCTTGTCTAAGTCGTTAATTTAATGAACCTGAAGAGGTAGATACACATCTTTTGAGGTACGCCACGGGTTCATAAAGTTAGCGGCTCGTTAAGTGGTCATAAACGACGGGCTTCTAATGATCTGTACAGGGTGTTTCAAACGTTGTTTAACCCTTAATTGGTATACTGTTTTTTTTTTCAAACGTAACTGGTATCTTGGGGTCGTGGCAGACCTCAAATAAAAAAGGTCACAGAAATTTTTAAATTTCGACATTAGATCAATCTCTATGAATATATTGTTCTTAGGTAATATTTGAAATAATAGAAACATAGAAAGTTAAACTATTATTATAAAATTAATTAGAAATTCAGTTTAGAAACTTAGACAACCAAAAACTTTGCAGCGAAACTTGCGTGCTTGGGGTCATGACTGACCCCATGATACCACTTAAAGGTTAATGTGAGAGAAACAGTACCACGACTTGGCAACAAAGAATTATATCCAAAATGGAGCAGTAACGAGACGATGACAAATTTAAGTAAGCTAAAACGACTTTGTCTTCCCGCATACGCAACAAGCTTTTGAATTTATGATCAAACTCAGTCACGGTGCACCGATGTCAAAACACTTTCGATTAATCATTCTTCTCCACTTCCCAAGCCTAATTACTCGCAATTAATACAATTAACCGTTCCACATACGTAATACAGTGCTCGCTCTCAGTGACGGCTCCACTACCACCAACCGCCGGATTAATTATAATGATCGTTCATCTAATCCAGCTTCGATTATCGCACACAACCGTGTCATCTTGTCACCCGTTTCAAATCCACCTTATCCCTCCGAAACAACAGCGACATTTGAAAGCCCGCGTACAGTGCATCCCATCGCTGGCTGATCACCAACAAACGACATCCCATTTACTCGTCGACATTCGTCAGAAAAGAGCCAGCGACTTTCAAGCATAGAGACAAAGAAGTAATTGCCAATTACCATTCCGCGAAGTGGCTGGCTAAACGACTGCAAGTAGAAAGCGTCGATCGGCAAGGGACAGCAGAGTCCGAGAAGAACGGCACTCGTTCTCCAACCGGAGACGCCGAGTTGTTGGCGGGCCGGAGCGAAAGTGAAATCGCCCTGGACCACGGATGATCGGCAAACACTAGGCCTGAACTCGAGAAAGAGAAAGGTAGACGGGATCGGGCAGAGGTAGAGGGACAGAAAGTTTCGGGAGATGAAAGTGTGCGTGCAGTCTCGTGCAGCGAGTAACGAAGCCCAGAGTCAAGACACATAGGCGTGAAGCTCTGTCTAGAAGCCCTCCGGGCAACTTTCACTCGCCGTTTTCGCCGCGTCTGACACATATTCCAAGTTCTACCCGGGGTCTCGTCGAACAGGGTGGCGTCGCGACGATTGTCACCGGAACCAGTCGGTCCGCGCCAATTCTTGCCGCTGGATACTAGTTGAGGAGAGCGAGCCCCGGCGGGATGCGACAGATGGAGAGAGAGAGAGAAAGGGGTGGGTGGGAGGGTGAGGAAAAGAGAGGGAAAGGTTACCTCCGGTTTTGGCAACGAAATTTGGGCCAAAAGTGCTCGTCAGTCTTTAAAGTGTCTTGGTTACGATCGTCTCGGGTACACACGCGCATCTGGTGCCGGTGCAGTGGAATTAAATTTCTTTTTCTTATCGACGAACATCCTGGCTGGGCCATCTTCGCTCTCACTCGTGATTCCCTGCCTCTTTCTCTCTCTTCCTTTCTTTTCGTTGCTTTTAAATTTCACTTGCACGCGTTGATCAGTCGGTGACGGTGTTGGTGGTCGACGACGTGGCATCGATCAGGCTTACGAAACGCGGAAGTCGTTCTCCATGCTTGCTCCAACGACTTTGCTCCTTCAGTTTAAAGCGCTGGCTTTTTTAATACCGCGGCTATCGGTCGGGGAAACTGCTAACTAGCTTGGTGCATCGGTGCCCGTTTAGCATTAAGGTTTCCACTTTCCATGCATCAACTCTATTAATTCTCGTGGGACGGATATTACGCAATGTTTGATTAAAGTGGATCACGAGAACCGAACTTTCCGAGGCGAAATATGGTAACCGGTGTGGTAACGGTGATTGCTGGTCTTACTGTTCAATTAGATTGCGGCCGCTGGTTGTATTGGGTGATGTGAAAGGGCACGAGTGACGCAGTTGGGGAATTTCGGGAGCTGGACACTCGCGAAGCTGGTGAAATGTTTCTGAGGGGATGTACAAATCAATCTTGCTGAAGTTATTTGTATGTGTTGGTGATTATGAAAGTGGGCTAAGGCAAAAATCGAAAGAAATGAGTTCATTGTTTAGTTTGTATTGCGTGGATTTAAATAAGCAATAGATTCACATTTTTATATTTTTTACTTAGACGAATTTCGCAATCACCGGCGCAATTTTCATGTAGGTACTAATATGGGTGGCTTGTTTTCAGTAATATTGTGTTCATGTAACTAACTACCTATGCTTTTTCAACCCTTACTTGTACTCACCCCATTTTTGCTTTAAATTAATTATAACACACTAGACCACAATATAACACCTTATCTTCAAGTTTGGATAGCAATTCTTAGTTTAAATCCAATGTTCACAAAAACAAATATACAGTGAGGGACAAAAGTATGTGGACACTTTTAAAATCGTGTAACTTGTTCAAAATTGGTCCAAACAATTTGAATTTTTTTTTGAGAAGCTAGAAGGCATAGTTTGCTAAGTGACGTGTTTCGTCGTTTTGAAAAAAGTTGCAATTAGTCCGAATAGCAAAAAATAGGAAATATCATTTTTTGATATTTGGGAATTTTACGATTTTCGACCTTATTTTGCGATTTTTAAGCGTTTATAGCTCAGACCAACGTTAACCGATTTGATAAAATTTTAGGCGCGTATACAACTTACTTCAATCTACAAACGTGATCTTTGAATTTTCATTACAGGCTCACAAAAAAAGTTGCAAAAATGATATTTTTTTTCTTTTTGCTATTCCGACCAATTGCAACTTTTTTCAAAACGACGAAACATGTCACTTAGCAAACTAATCCTTCTAAGTTGTTTGGACCAATTTTGAACAAGTTATACGATTTTAAAAGTGTGCACATACTTTTTTCCCCCAATGTAACTTCTCTACTCCTCAGAATATTAACCAAATCCCTGCACCCTGCAAATAGCTTCACTAAATCTCGTAAAAAATAGAATGAACTCAAAAATACTATCCACACTATCTATTCGTCACAGATCCCATCATCACAACGAAATTAATATTCCATCATGCCGAATTTGAGAAATACCTCTACCATAGCACACAAGACGAAATAACTTCGATATAAGTAGTGTTCAAAATAAAGTTTAATCTGTGGAATTGTAAATAATATAGTTCCACTAAAAAGTTATATTATATCTACATTGTATCTTAAAATCAAGACCCCACGAATTAGAAAGGGTCTTGTAAAAGAGACTACTGCCACCAGCATACCGCTCAAAGCCTGCAATTAATTTTTTTTATACAGACTCGTAAAAGCCTGAGTTTTAAACTTTCTTCGGAACACCACTATATTTCCATTCGTGACCAGATCACACACACGAAAGTGGCATCATACTACTCGCCGATGGCCGACAGAGGCAAAGCTAGGCCGTGTGCGTATCGTGCGGGAAAAGAACTCGCAAAGGAGAAAGGGAAAGGGAGAGGACACCTTCGTTCGGTTCTGGCAACGAAATTCGGTCGCGTGGTCAGTTCTTCACGGGAAAGTGCAACGGTGCTCACCGAGTTTCGCGTGCACGGGGTTAAGCTGCGAAAATCGCGATGCAGTAGAAGGATGGAGTCCATCCTAATCATCAATTCAATCACTAGCTGCTTCTCCTGTGCATCAGAACAGGACCCACTCCTTTGGGAGTCTCTTCACGGTTTCATTCGCAGTGAATCCTCCATGTTACCGCAAAGAATGGCTTCTTAAAGCGTTCGTAACTGTAATTAGTCATCAGTGGGACCTCTAATAGCATCTGTCCCTTCCAAGCTTGCAACTCCTCGCAGCACTTCTAAGTAGAGTGTAAACCATCAAAGCAGCTTCTTCCCAAGCACGATGTTCTGCGTAGCACTTGTTACCAGACCATTAGTAAGCAGCTTCCTTCCAATCTCGATGAGCAGAAGCATCTAAAGCTCCCAACCATCTCGCTGGTTTCATGTCACGGTTTCATCATCGACTCGTTCATTTCCCTGGTGACCGTTGATTTCCTCGGTGCGCTGGAACGCCACTGCCTTCACCTGGACGAAGGTGCACGCGTGTGGACAGTGTAGTAATCACGGCAACACTAGTGGCTAATTAAAGTCGCCATCGGGTGTCGTGACACTCGTGCGGCGAACCGTAATTCACAGACGCGTGACAGAATCACGCTACGGGGTTGTACCATGCGGGGATTACACAAGATTTTACGTAATGATAATGACCCCGTTTAATTGGGGCCAGCAGAGTGTTCGAATGGCCTTCATGTATCTCCTCTAGACGTATTATTTAACGTAGCCTCGCTCGCTTTCTTTCTGCGTCGCCATTGTTTCTCGAGGAACCGTGTCAGACGGAAAAACTCGTTAACTTACATCATCAAGGTCGCGCGGAGGGAAACCAGTTCCCTGCAACCAGGTCTTTTCCCAGCGTGAAGGAAGATTTTGTCCTAGTCTTAACGAGGCATCAAATTGGAGTGATTATGTGGAGTACTTGGTTGGGATGAGCATTGGGTGCCATTTTTGTGGGCATCAGGAAATTTGGTTTCTGTGGGTCGTTACCATGGCAGTGGATGAGGTGAAAGATTCTCGAATAGGAGGTTAAATCGATAGGATGTTCTTCCGTGAGAGTGGGTGGATTTTATATTCATGACATCGTCGGAGTTGTGTGGGATAAGTTAAATAGTTCCGTTAGTTGACTCGGAAGAATATAATTATGTAATATGAATTCTCGAACAAGGATTACCATATTCTAATTTCTAAATTGTGTTAACAGTTGAGTAGGTATTTTTTATGTAGCAGTGAAAAGTAAGATTGTTACGGTTATTAAGGGGAGGTTTCGGCCTAAAAATCGATTTTTTTTATTTCATTTTTAGAATGTTCAATTTTTTAGGAATGCGTGTGTAAAAGGATTTGTTGAAATTTGGAAAATTCCCGAAGTTATAGGCATTTGAGTAGCGGCTAACGCATGGGTAACAACCGGCCACTCGGCACTCACGTAAAACTTTAAACGTGTTTTTCTGGAAACAGTGTTCTCAAAATCTGTGGGACGTGTATCTCCAAAAATTATTATCCGATTCGACTGAAGTTTTTTTTATTTTGAAGAATATACTTTTGGCTAGGGGGAAACCAGAAAAAAATACAAAAAATTGAAAATTTATCATTTTTAATGGTGTTGAAAGGACGAAAAATATAGGGAAAAAGTGATTTCAAACTTCAAGTGTCTTTATTTTGTAAAAGAAATGTAATTTTTGTACATTTTCTGGTTTTCCACAGAAGCATATTCTACAAAATAAAAAAAGTTTCAGTCGAATCGGATAATAATTTTTGGAGATACAGTCCTACCGATTTGGATGAATTTTTTGACGCCTCGACTTAAACGACTCCCCAGTGCCTTCTGCAATGATTAATCATAAAACAAAAGATATATTTCTATAATTTAACATTCTTAATACTATGCAAAAAGTCTCATCAAATTATATACAGTAGTTTTCCTTTAATTAATTCCTAAATACCACCTACTTTTATGGTCTCTAGAACAGAACCTCCCCTTAATGAGGGCCTTTTACACCCCTAAAGAAGGGCAACGTAGAAGGATATTAATCGAAAGAGAAGCGTTAATTTCCCACATCGAATTCAAACAATCAGTGTTCTTGTCCTCGTCAATAACATTCTAAGCCGATATTACATTGCCGTAGCTATGACATCATCGTTATGTCCGAGCTATCGTTACATCACAGGTCTTGCCTTTTTTCCTGGTCAGTGAATGGTGCCCCAGGTTCGTTTTAAGTTAGAACATTCTAACACCTCGGACGGTTTCCCACGTAGAGAAAGGATAGAAAAGATAAAATCAACTATAGACGCCTGGGAGTCTATTCATAAGAAATCAGCGGACAGAAGTCAAGCGACTTCGACTTTCATCTTCACTCGAGCGAGACCTTTCGTTTTTTCTCTCCTTCGTTTCGGTACTAACTTTCACCCTACATACTTCGTTATCCCCGTCGTCGATGCTTCCTATCGATTTACCCGTCATCCCCGGGCCATTGCTTAAAAATCACCAGCGCGGCCTGTAATACATCTTTCCCGGTGCTTCAATCTCGGCTCTCATCGTCTTCGAACGCGATCCGATAGGGGACTTTAATCGGTGTGCTCGTTTTCGAAACAGGGACACAGGAGGATAATTCTCAGAAGTCTGGGCAACGGGAACGTTGCTCCTGAGATTTTCTGGGAACCCAGCGAACGCTAGGGGAGAATGCAGTCACCTGCTGTTATCGTTGCATAACAAACAAGGTTGACGATGCAGTTCCCGGAGGGTGCACATTCCGCGATCGCGCCATCCACCTATGGCGCACGCGTTCTGGTGGTCGTCTTTATGGTCGCGGCTGCGGCCACCTTCTTGCACGTTAACAATTACAGGCCCAGTAAGTTCGTGGCGGGACCTTAAGGGCATTTTTAATTAGCAAGGATATATTCATAGATACTGGGACTGATTGAATCCTTAGATAATGAGAAAATTATATGTAGGTTATTAGCTGATAATGGATTATGCAAGGCGAGAAAATAGGGTGCGATGATTGCCTATTAATAATATTAATAATTCTAATATGAGGGTGGACTTTTACTAGGCCGTGACTATTACAACAGTAATGGACTCAGGGAAGAGGTTTGAAATGGGTTAATGTTCAATAATAAGGGAAAAAAATCTTAATACACTTTCTGTCAGGCGGTATGGTTCTCAAAATTTAAAAATTGTACGTTTTTCATAATACCTAGAATAAAGAGAACACGTAACTTCTGTATCCTATTTTCTTGCGTTGTGTAAATTTATTAGGAGCTAATAAATAATCTATATACATATCATTTTCTCATTATCTAAGGTTTTGAATAGTACCAATATTTACTTGGTATGTCGACCCTCTACTGAGAATATTTCCTCGTGAGACACTTTTCTAACTCGTGACTGGTGTTTTGGATGTTTACTTCAACAAGGCAAGGAGGCTTTAACCCTTTGACTTGCACTAACGAATTACATTCGTGTTTTATTTAAGGAAGTTAGATAACTCTGTAGTAATAATTTCGCGGGTGTTAACTAGCTATTCTATTCTTTTTATTATTGTATTGTATTATTTCTTTTTTATTTTACTATGATTCCTGTTATCGTCAGAAGAATTGTAAGGCAAAGGGTTGAAATGATGGACAATGTGTGAATATGCTTGAAATACTAGTTACGAGGCATAAAAATGTCAGGAATATATAAATCGCTGACTGTGGACATTTTTTACCATTTTCAGAGAAAAATGATTACATAATTTCCAAGTTATGTAAAGGAATTTAGTGTTTGAAGGGGTGTCGCAGAATGTATTAGAGCTGAGAGGATGGAATAATTTGTAACCTTTTGATGAAGTATTAATATTTAAGAGGAATGCGAATGGAATGGATATACTATTTGATTTAGAATAGCAATGTTAATTTTTTCCTGTCACATTTGATATTATGTTACTTCATTCTTATTTCTTGAATATCTCACTAATATTAGATAGCAGTCCAGCGTTTCCTCACAATGTTTGGATATTTCACTTCATCTATTTCATCTGTTTTTCTCTCCTTTTTTATTTACAGAGCAAACATTCCTTTCCTGCGACAGACCATGCCACCATCTAGACTGGCCCATGATTTGTCGAGTGAAGCTCACCCTCGAGGTCTTTCAGTCCCTCAGCAAGTAAGACAACAAACCTCTCTTCAATATTACCTTATTTTTCTGTTTCTTCTAATTACACAAACGTCCCTATTTATTCTACGTAAGTCTCAGACCTTTCGAAATATACAAAAAAAAATTCGGTAATAATAACATTTCATCGAACACACTCTGACGATCACATCAAGCGACCTTTTGAAGTACAGAATTGTATCACGATTTTACACAGCGCTCAAAGTGAATGCATAACAGAAAGTAGGAACAAACACGCGCAGTAAATTTTTACAATTATTTTAATCCCCCTCCTCCCTTTCCTCATCCTCGCGGCGTTACATAATACTTTCTACATTTCCCTGACACTCGACTTATCTACCTCGCATTATCAGAAGATGTGGCTGACATAACTGTGCGTATGCTTAATCATTTCATTGGGAATCATCAGGCGCGAGTTAGCCGTTGCAACAGCCGTTACGTAATTTCTCAGCCAGCTGAAATGCGGAAGGCCGCGCGGAGCAACGGCGCGCGCTTTATCTAATTGCTTACCCGGGCTTTTGATTTATTGCTGGATTCTCTTTGCGCAGATCGTGCGGCGACTGTCCACACAACGGGACAGCGTGTTTGTCGAATCACTGCGTGTCAGCGGATGGACAGAGACGAGGTATCCTTACGGCTAATCGACAGTTGCCTGGCCCCACTATTCAGGTATTACGAGAATTCAAGCCTCTAACGAGAGATTAATCATCGAACCGATGGATAGTTTTCTAGCATTTTGTACTGTATAATTTTCTTCGCGCACACCTCGGAATTCGATTTTACTATAGATTCTGATCTGGGTATGATTTAAAGTTTTTATTTTCTTTAAGAAGTAATCTTGATAATACAGTAGTGGAAATATGTATTGCATCACTCGAATATTTATCGTGTCTACTTCCACTTTTTTTAGTATTAGTATTTATAAAGTACTTTTGTGCACTAAGATGCATACCTACTGTGGTCGATATCTTGGATAAAATAAATTGGATACCAAGACGTGGACTTGGGGATGGTGGAATAAATAGTTCCTAAGCTGTAAGTAACATAGTTTTTCAGGAACTGAATTTAAAGTATTTCTTCAACTATAGTAAAAGAAGATTGCTGGATTTGAAACCAATTTTTAACTAAATAACGCGTGTTAATATGTTATCCCAACATTTTTAACGTAATAATTATAGCAATTATTTTTTACCGTAAAGTAAAAACGGGCAGTGTTTTACTTTTAGTGTGTTTTATTCGTATACTCGCGATATGTGGTTTGATATTTGGGGTGGCTCAAAGTAGACCCTCTTATCGCCACTCAGAGTGTTAAGAAATCTTGATGGGCACTTAAGCTTTGATCGAGTGTTAAAATGAAGTAGGGCTTGTCAGAGGTTGCGCAGTTTTTAGTAGAAAAATTGATTTCGACAAATTTCACATCCTTGTGAAGGCACATTTCTGCACTGTTTTATTAACAATAAACTATCATCTTGAAGGTTCAGCGGAAGCTAGATCATGTATTGGTGTATATTCTATCTTTCAGATGTTCTGAAATTCAGACTAAATTTTATTCTTTTAACAAGCGTGCTATACTCGAGAGTTTGTAAGCCTTTGGATTCTGCGAAGCAGAATGATTCATTATTTAAGTAGACATTATGTATTTACACCCCCGCAATAGTAGAATCCTTTTTCAGAACAGGGATTAGAGTACCAGAATCTGCAAAATTTTCGCAATAGCGATTAAGTTCCGTGTGCTATCAGTAAATGCAATTCATTGCTGAATTAGAGAAGGAGGGGGATGTGAAATTATGTGAAAGCATAAGTAGAACGGCGCCTCGAGGTATATTATACTTATGCTCGCACCAATGTAATGTTCCTATAGAGTTTGTGCTATTACGTAAAAGAATTCACACTAATACTCGCTCCTTCGAAACTGGATAACCTACTCAATATTTGAAACGTGTACGATGTAAACGATAAGGGGAATTAAAATCGACGAGGCACATCAGTATCGACTACATCTGAACGGAGAAACGGTGAAGTTTCTTCGACATGTTCACTCTCATTAGAAGATCGACTTACAAAGTATGTAGCTTCGTTACCGCAGACGATCTAGAAAGCAGTACTCATCGCGAAGAACGAGTGGTTACTTCGAACACGTAACTCGTTAGACCGTAAGTAAGCTACCTTAACGAAAGCATCGTATGTGTTGCTGAAAATGGATACCATTTCCCAGATGGAAAACTTGATAAGTCGTTATATGTAAAACCAATCGTCGTAAAACCAACTTGATGTACGCACCTACAACGTACTTTTATTCGTTACATCAAGGCATTGTGTAACATGCACATTAAATTTCTCTTTTGTAATGAAAGAAACCAAGGTACCATTACTAATTACAGTAAATTCAAAGTGGCAACGAAAATCGAGGTACACTGTAATTTGGTTTAAAAATGAATAATTGCAGTGTATATAGTCGTGACACAAATTCTGTTCCTAATGATAATGACTTTATATAGTATCTGCGTGCTTACATAAATCAAAGAGGAAGAAAAGTTTTTTATATCTTTTCTCTGTAAAGTATTTCATTATAAATATTACATCTACATCTTTTATTTTTGAATTATATTATATTACAATATAAAAGTCTTTGTAACTACTCGAAACGACCAGCTTTTGCTTGAATATACTTCTTTAACTCATTACCTGCCACGCATTAAAATAAAAACTCTGAAATTTTCATTACATTTGCTATAATAAAAAAGAAATAAAGTTTAATGTTGCGTGTCTGCAACAACAGCTGTTAATGTGTTAAACCAGTTGACCAGTCACCTATCGCTGCACGTAGATATAACTTCTCTAAGTATTGACTCTGATACCTCCAACAGATCTGCCTTTAAAGTCAGAATATTACCAGCTTATTTTGCCAACAAAGTAATATGCAACTATCTAAGTTTCATGAGATCATAATATGATAAAATCATTCTGTTTTGGGGGCAGAATTTATGGCACGACTATGTGTGCGCACATTAAAGTGAAAACCTTTCATCGGCGACTTTCCAGTAGCATTTAGATAACGTAACTTGAAGACACGCCACGGAACAAGTTACCGTAACGACTAAGATGCGCCGAAGTAATTGCAACGTCCCAAGACAGGCTTTCCTACTTTCCAGGTTTGCGAGAACGACATCTTGGTGGTGGACGTGATTAATCGGCTTCCAGGCAAAGCAGCTGCGATCCATTGGCGTGGTCAGTCTCAGATTGAAACACCGTACATGGACGGTGCGCCTTTGGTCACCCAGTGCCCCATACCAAGTTACACTACGTTTCAGTACAAATTCCGCGCGTCCGCCGCTGGGACTCATCTTTGGCACGCGCACGCTGGTAATTGAAAACACAGCATCGTGAAGCTCCGTTTGCATGTGAAATTCGAGGCTTGAATAGCTGGAGCTATCAATGTTCTAAAAGAAGATCCCCCCATTCCTCGCGTTCCAGCATTTTCAAATCACAGTTGGCACTACTTGAATAAAAATTTATTCGTTATTCTCGAATAACTTCATTTTATTCGCAATTCTTATTCGAAATCATTCGAATAAAAATGTATTAGTTATTCTAGAATAACTTCCTTTTATTCGAATAATGCCCAACTCTGCCCAAACTGACATCTGAACGAAGAATTTCGATCTCTGCCACGTTATTGAAATATTAATATTAAAACAATCACTCATAATAACCCACAATAAAGTCCACTTAAAAATTTTCAAAGCAACTTGTCCGTCCGTAACACAATCATTTAAGAACGTAACGTAGACTTTAAAAGGGATAAAAGTCAGTTTACATTCCTTCAACAACTTCGTGGAAGGTTTAGTCTGGTGAATTTTCAGGGGCTGACGTCGCAAATGGGATTTTCGGTGCGTTGATCGTGAAACAGGCAGACGTAAGAGACCCACAGCGTGCTCTTTATGACGTCGACGACGAGAGCCACGTGATACTGGTGACCCCGTGGCAACACACAGAGGAGATCACGTTCGCCCAAGGTCGCGCGAAGCCAGCGATTCTTCTGGTCAATGGTAAAGGGCGCCAACCGAATGGACCTAACGTCCCTCTCGCGACGTTCACTGTTGTCCCAGGACGTCGTCACAGGTTCCGTGTCGCGAACGCTGGCGGTGCTGGATCCTGTCCAATAACCCTTTCCATCGATGCTCATCCCCTTCTGCTGATTGCCCTGGATGGGCAGCCGGTGGAACCGCGACAAGTCACATCGATCACCTTGGCTAAAGGTATGCAAGATGTGCGTGGTGGGAGAAGAGTTTCGGGCTGCACACTCGATGATTTTTGCGGCAGATGTTGATTGAGTTGGGTCACTGGTGGCTTCTTTGAAAGGGCTTTTAAAGATTTCTTAGCTTCTTTTTTAGGTAGAAAGACAGAGTGATTTGTGATTTCATTATAGGAGTTTATTAGGGGAGTGTATTAATATTCGAATAAACCTTTTATTTTGGGTCCCAAGATACGAGACCTTTTGTATTTAGCGTGGCCAAAAAGGGGAAGGGGTGGAAACTGGGGTGGACTTGTATAAAATTTATGCATGTTTCTGGAGATTTCATTGATGTGGGTAACTTTTAGTCGAAGCTAATTCTGTATGGCTGACTATAGATACTCCTCTTTCCCTTGTTCCCTTACAAATTACTTCCCTCTCATATTTTACTCATATTTTGGATATTGCTCGGTTTATAAACGAGTACTTATACTCTATCAGCAATTCCATTCAAGATCCCCAGCATATACCACCATTTACAGTATCAAGAAGTACCCCGTCTAAAGCCCTTTCCCCACAAGCTATTTCCGCAGCTCCTAAATTCTGTTTCAATCTCATTCACACGCTTTCTATCTCTTCTAAACCAACCCTATTTCCATCAAGAAGATGTATCTAAAACTCCAGTCATGAGTCACCGAAGTATCCCCACCGAGAATCCCACAATCGATCGTATCTACACAGTCCTATCCCGCATCTCTATTTTCCTCCCAACTCCTACATTCTCTTTCCCACAATTCTATTTATCTTCAAACACAACGTCATATCCAACAACTGATTCCAAAGCTACTTCAATACTTTACCACCTCCGTCACAGGTGAAAGAGCAGACTTCGTCTTAAAGGCGAACAAACGCGTGGCCTCTTACTGGATGAACGTGCACACGTCCAAGGAATGTGGACTGACGCCTATAAACGGCGTCGCGATTTTGAGGTACAATGGAAGTTCGATTGAGGATCCAGTGGCCACTTCGGAGGCTATTAATCAATCGGAGAACGAGGAGACGATGATGAATCGTCTAACCATGTCTACCAATCCGGCTGAAAAGTGCGAGAACCCCGAACATCTGTGCGTGACGGAAATGAAGGCGTTGAGGAAGATGCCCAGTCATCTAGCGCAACCCAAAGTGGACGTCACCATTCGTTTGCCGATTAATTACAAGCTCCAGACGAACGAGATAATAGGTAAGTGATCGATGTGTTGGACGTCTGTCAGCGTGGAATCAACGAAGCGGAAAACTGCGGAAGATCTAATTATCTAGCGCACCACTGGGTCTCGTGTCTGACTTATCGTGTTCGCATTCACTTAATCGTCGGTTTCAACGTCTGGCCTTGTCCATCGTGTTTCACTTTCTCTGGCGCGGTCAGTTATGACAGTTGTTGAAGGATTAATTATGGGCGACGGTTGTTTGATTGGATAAACGTAAGATAGGGGAGGAAAGAAGGCTGAAGGTCTGCTAGCTTGTAATTTCCGAGGAAACAGAGTACGTTTGCTGGATAACGTGTTATTTTTATAAACCGTGAAGGTGACGTTTAAATCATACTAGGTTATTGCTTGAGACGAGTGTTGGGATATGTCGAAATGTGTGGTGAATTAGAGACACTGATTATTTTGGTTTTTGAGTACCCAATTTTTAGGCGATATTGAAATGTTACTTGTATTTATGATTCGGAGTTAGAGAATTTGAAGTATTTGTTTACAAAGTATTTTAACTTTTCTTGATTACTTTTTTAAATAATATCAATAGTATTAAACTTAATACCCTCATTCAATTTTTTAAAATTGAAGCTTTGTTATTAAAAATGGCTTAGATTTTCCACGAAATATTCTTTGCGCGCGTTTCAGGTAAAGGTGGAGTAGGACCGAGAATTCTGAACGTGAACAATGCCACCTTCACGTTCCCATCGTCGCCCCTCTTGACTCAACGTGCTGACGTCCCTGAAGAAACTCTCTGTGCTTCCTCGTCCTACGACGACGACGACGCCCGTAACGAGAACAACGAAACTCCGTCGCCGTCGTCGCGACGCTGCCGTAGTGACGGAACTGTGGTCGACACGTGTGAATGCGTTCATTTGAAGTACATACCGCTTGGAGCCACTGTGGAGATTATTCTCCTTGATCAAGGTAATGAACGTTAATTTTTAAACGATTTTATTTAGATTGACTTCTCTGACTCTTTGTTTGTTGGTTGGTTTAAATCTTACGATTCAATTATAATCCACTTCCATCAAGCCAATAGACTTGAAACTCTGCAGGCGTACGTAGTTATGATGACAATACAAAATTTAAAAAAAAATCATCCCGAGGGTGAAAAATTCAACTTTTTCCATGTAGCGAATTAGCAATAACTCATATGTGAGTTGTGATATTGAATTAATTTTAAAATTGTCTCAACTCTTTTAAATTAAAATATTTGATGATATTTTTCGAAAAGGGTGGCAGACGGGGCACCAAATCTCCAAATCCGTACTTGGATAAAAGTTTAACTTCTGATAAATATCGTGGGTCACCGTTAACTCGCGTGCCGCGGAAGCTACATATTTTTCAGTAAAAGATTGAAGTCTGAAAATGTTTACTTATCATCCCTTTCAAGGAATACCTCACTCTACACACAGTTTTCTATAGAAAGTTAGAAATCTACTAAATGAAAAAGAAAACAAACCACAGTGTCCTCGGGTTAGAAATAAACTTGAAGAATCACATTGGCAGACCATCTTTCGAGATACCTCATATGTGTAACATTCTAGGGCTTCGTTCATGATGAAACGAAACGGGAAATTAGATTTCCAATTACTACCACGGTAAACACGCTCGTGCAATTTGAGACACTCTTTCGTGGTCTATCAGTGGCTGCCAAAGGGAGCTCTTGCAAGTGGTGATCGATGATGATCATAAATAAATCGCAAATTCTAACAGCAATTGCTAAATTGATTTCCAAGTGAAATGTCCTTTATTAACTTGAGGAGAATTAAGTAAAATCACTTGGAAGAAGAGACTTCGCGGAAATGATTTGGAAAAACCTAGGCAAGAGAGCCGAGCAAACTCGGTGAAGCTTAGCCTTGAGTTAAGAGCCTTGATGTAGTATATTGCTGTTCCTCGTGGAGGCTGGAAATATTGATCGCTACTTCATTCTATTTTCAAGAATTGTTCCTCCACGAATACATAAAGCACACTTTTTTAAATACAGACTTTAGACGTCTTATTACACAATCTCCGCGAATTTCTACGTCTCTCTATTTAAATTAAATTTCTGTAGATTCCCAAAAAAAAGCATTTGAAGAATAATGACTTTATAACATCTAAAAACAACCAATATCTCAAATTCTATTTAAAAATAACTTCACTCGAAGCTGTATAAAAATTCCAACAATTGAAGTCCCAGTTAACGAAGCTTCTAAACTTCAAATGCACCCAACCCCTGCAGTACTCTGCGACCAAATTATTTCTTCCCCAAGGTGGCGCTGATGACGTAGTCTACCACTTGCACGGATACAGTTTCTACGTCGTAGGAGCAAGGAAATTTGGACGCAGCGTGTCTTTGCAAGAACTGAAGGCTCTGGACGAGAATGGGAAACTGTTCACTAGGAATCTAGACTGTACTGTAGCTAAAGACACCGTGGTCGTTCCCAAATTCGGAGCTGTGGCCATTAGATTCAAGGCTGATAATCCAGGTAGGACTATTGAAACTTCAGAAGAATTTCCTCGCAGAGAATCATTAATTACAGCTTTGGATTCAGGGTCGAGTTGATGATACCCTTCATTATTTAGCTACTTTAATTAATACCGAAAAATTCCGCGTAACGAGCACTTGGTTGGGTTATCCAGGTTACTGGATTCTGAGGGACGAGCACGCCGCTGATTGGACTCGAGGTTTGGACGTTATTCTCCAGGTTGGAGAGACGAACGACGTGGTTCCTCCTCCAGAGGACTTCCCCAAGTGTGGATCTTTCGTTGGACCCGATTACTTCCTTATATAGCCTGCTAAGTCCTTAATATTTCACCTGTATATAGCTGTAAATACGTACATAGAGACTGAAAGTATATACGCATCGAAAACTTTATTTCATTTAGCTTCTTTATTTTACGAATCAAAGGTTTGTCATATTGAATTGTGACGGAAGTGGGGAAATGTATAGCCCTTGGCGAAACTCTGTATCTCATTTTCACGATGAATAAATGGTATCATGCTACTCTATTCTTTTTCTATTCCCTTGGTTTCTAAAAATCCCTTGCATCTGTCCTCCTTTCCTTTAAATTTTAAAGAAAGTGTTCACCCTATCACAGTCTTTCATCATTAATTCATTTCTCAATGTAGTAGCATCAGAAGTGCCCCAAGTGGTCCACTGAGATATAAACAAGCTTTTACCAAAAAAATTTCCTCAATCATTGCACCCTCGATCAAAGTTCTCCGCGATGCTCTCAGAGTCCCCTCGCAACCTCGACCCAGAAACCAGGAAACAGAGGAACGTCGCCGGCGCGGTTCATTTCAGCTGCAACGTCACGTTCTTAATCGTGTTCCGACAATAACCACCGTCGCGGCAAATTCGATGCTAGCGTGACTGAATAGCCAAGGATCAGGCTGTTGTCCAGCCTCCGCAGTGATGTCCTGCCCTGCCGCCCTCTACTCGCAAACGACTACTTTGTTCTCCGCACCCCAGGAGATACTCTTCCTGCAGCACAAGGTCTTCCGGGAGTACGCGAAGATCGCCGTTGGTTCAGACTTCATCCACACCCTACCGTCCTTCTTGATCCTGGCCGCCGTGGCGATCCTCCTGTGGAGGAACCCACCCTCATTCAACAATCTCGCTCATGCCCTAGCCTCTACGATAGTCTACAAGGCGCTCCAGGTACCATTCTCGACAGCCTTTGAAATTTTTTGAAAGCCAGTCCCGTGGTAAACGTCTGCTACGTGCTTTCAAGGTCATGGTCAGCTGGGTGCTGGCGATCACGATCCTGTGGCTTTGGTTGATCCTTCAGAGGTTGCTTTATTGCTATGTCTGGATGTATTGGAGTTACGTGAGTATAACTTTTGATCGACGTTGCATAACCTGTGAGAGTGAGGCGGGATTGATCCTCAGCTGGTGGTGCTGGGTGTAGAAAGACTCAAGCGTGATGTTACTGAGTGTGATGGGTAGTAGGGAAAACTTTAGGAATAGAAAGATTGCTTCTCTACTGATCTAAGAAAAAGGACGTCGTTTAAAATTTGTATGGTAGGACAGGCGATACGGGTCCAAACTGATCCGAAGATGTGGAGGTTGTAGATTCGTGGATACCTGGCTCGGTTCCAACGTTGAATTCGTGATGAAATGAGGTTTCAGGTGAAGCTGTGTCGGAGATCTTCTTGAAGTGACAGCTCTGGGATGTAGTCTTGAGGAAGAAGTGTTTGGAACGCGACTTTTTGGTGGAATAAGCGTGGTCGTCGACTTCTTGAGTCTGATGTGTAGCTTGCGTGCGTCTGTTTGGTCTTAGAGAATCGAGTGTGCTGATGGGATACATAGTGACTAGTTGTGTTTGAGATGATTGAGGATGAATGATGTGGCAGAATTTGGAAAATGGGATTTGTTTTGTACGTTTGGAATTTACTTGAGAGGGACTCTAAATTACATTCTGCAGTTGTATGTGCGCTTGTAACTTTTTGGCAGATTTTTGGATATATTTGAAGACAATTTTTGGATATATTTTGGGTTTGCAGTTTCTGTGTCACTAAAATTCCAAGTTTGTGTGTGGTTTCAAATACGTACATACATATATTTGGAACTTGCTTATTTCAGTATTTTTTTATATCTTTCTGAAATTTTCAAATTTTTCTTGATTCTTAATTTTCTTTCTAAACGTCCTCTTGAGCCTTGAATTTATCCCTGAATTTCTTCATCGATCTTGATGTTATTTCACAACTTCCTTGTTAATCTTCAAGTGCTTCTTGTCTCTCTAAATCTTGCTCTTTTTAAATATTCTTCAGTTACTAAATATTTTGCTTCTTTGCAGGAATCTGAGTATCGAGAAGTCTCCTATCAATGGTGGCAACGAGTTTGGTCCTCGTACTACCCCTTGCAGTTGCAGCCACCAGTAATGTCAGCAAGCTTTATTAGTTGGATCATCTCTATGTCGATCGCAGGGTTTACTCTAAGTTGTGCACTTTCTCCTAATCAACTGTGGTTCCCTATCACGAAGACTCTAGCTGGACTGAGGGACGTATTAGTGACAGTGAAGTGTTACGCAAACTCGTATCTGAAGAGGTTATTATAACAGAAAATAGGGGAAAGAAAATTTCTTTTCCTATTCTTACTTTAATTCTGTAAGACTACATCACACTAGGGTAGAACAATTTAATATTCCACACGAAAAGAAAGAACTTCAACTCCTCTACCAAATAAACAATCCCTTTCCCTATTCAACTACCTCTCCAAATTAAAAACGATTCCCACGAACAGCATCCCCTTCATACTGAACGTAGAATATAATTACTAGAAGCTCCAGAGGACTCACAAAGCTATGACCCCATTACTAGATCCACCCCACTTCGTATCAAAAACCAAAAAACCATTCTCTTTCCCCGACGACAACCCCCCTCACCCTCGCATCCACATTTCTACCATCCTTCACCCACTAAGCACCTGCCACAACTCAGATCTCTGCATTCATAACCCAGAGTCCTCACGTCCCTGTTGCAACAATTCGGGCCCCAAGTGCATGTCACCGCAACAAAGGCGACCATACCAGCAGACGAAAGCGAGGCAAGCTCGATCTGCGACGAGTGTCGCTCCGAAATCTCCAGCGACGTGCACAATCCACCCCGTAGGGAGGTGCGCCCCATCTCGTACGGCACGAACTGGATGCCGAAGCCCAGCTTCTCCGACTACAAGGAACCGCAGAGGAAAGTCTCGATGAAGTCCATGCACACGATCGCCGTCGTCAACAACATAGAGGACTCCGACAAGATGTCGCCGAGGCACCTACGCCACATACGCGGCTGCCACACGGTTGTACCCAGCAACTCCAGTGACAAATCCAGCGTATGCTGAGGCAGAGGACGCGCGCGGGGGTGACGGCGCAACGCCGATTGGCTGCCATTCAATCATTAATCGAACGTTGAAACGCGAGCGGATATTTCGATGCGATCTTTCTGGGTCATCCTGACCAGACGGCACATTATTTCGAAGATTCCGCAGCGCAGTGCTTAGTGCTAGGTGACTAATAAGCGAGCTGCGTGTGGCGTGCGCGGGGCAATATTTATGACTGTATCGCGTGCTCAGCGACGAATTACACGCGGACTTTGAATCGTCTCGATGGGGAAAACGTCCTGTGGACGACGCTTGGTCGCGATTTAAATCCGTGTATGTTTGTGCGATTGTGGGCAGGGTGACCTATTTGTGGTTTATAAATAGTGGGGTCTTGGAACGTGGGTTTGCTGTTAGGAAAATTGGACGTGCTTGGAAGGAAGTTGAAGAAGCTCGATGGGGATGGAGTTGTGGGGAGATCTGGCCGAGGTGTGGAGAATATATTAATGGAACTTGTGGGTTTCTGTGTTTGATGGGGGTCGGGGAGAGATTGGATTTGATCCTGGGAAAAGATCGGGAATAGATGGCTTTATTGCTGGCTATTTCTTGTAGACTTTTCAGGTTCAGTTTATGTATTGAGGGGAAGTGTGGATAGATTGTTTTCTAAACGTGATTAGTCCTGCCGTCTTGAATCCTAATCAAGGACAAATTAGAGGGGATGTCACGTAGTTGAATGTCAAATTCAACTAGGTGGACGGGGATTTAGCGATTTTGATTACTTGTACCGAAAATTTACTGTTTTATAGGCCGCGTATATATAGAAAATTATACAGATCCACTGTATTACTGATACTCGTATGATCGCGATTAGTTGGGTAAGATTTTTATTAATATAATTTTTGTATAGGGTAAATACAACTAATTTTAACAATTTCTGCATTAGTTGCTTCCATTACTCAAACATTTTTTTTATACATTAAGAGGGATGAAAGTTGGGACTCAATTTTAAATTAAAAAGCTACTTCATTTATGATATGCTTATAGGGACATCACAATCGACAGTGTACAAGATCAGAAAGTCTATGGTCCCTACAAAGATCTATGGCAAACAACCACTGCCTCAGAACATTCCAAGCAACCCTAATCCTCAACCCTTCTCATTCCACAGTGATCTGCATAATCAACCATCACTTCACATCTCCCAAAAAGAATTCTATACCATCCCCATTCAATCCCCTTCCCAATCTCGCATCCTCAGCCACCTCTATCAAATCATCCCTCCATACATAACCCCCACCCCCGGAACCTATATTTAACTCTTTCCGGTACAATTAACACACTTCGCACCGCGATGGAAATTCAGATTTTAGATAGTACTATGAAAAGCGCTGATGTGAAAACTAAATTACCATATTCAATCATAAATCACAATCACAAGTAGTTTAAACTCTTTTTTATTCTATTCTTATTTAGACACTGCATTGAGAAATTCCTATTTCCTTTCAATAAAAGTTTCACCACGAGTTAGAATCGATCAACGATAGCATCAGAGCAGCATCTTCCATCGTCTTTTCACGCACCCGACCTAATCTCTAACTTGCTAAACGCCACCGAGCAGAGGCCGTGTCATTTAAGCAACCGCGTCCCCGTCGCCCCGTTTGATTATTCGCCATAGGCGACAGAGGAGTCGCGAGGTTTCTCCGACCATCGAGAATAGTTCGGCTGGACCCCCGTGGAGGGGGTGCCCCTTGCCGCGCATGCGCCCAAAAGGGGTAACACTCCCCATCTTGCATCGGAGCATTATTCTGTAACGACATCCCTTGTGGGGTAGGTCGACACGAGGCACACAACAATCCTCTAGACGCAATAATCTCTGGAGCAGTAAGTTCGTTCGGCTGTTCACTCTCTGGTGCTTCCGTAACACGTTTCACCCCGACAACGCCCCATCGAGATCACGGTCCCGCGAAGAAGGAGCCTGGCGACCTTCGAAGGCTTGAGGGACGGGCGTGATTGTTCTCCGCCGCCACTATCATCCCCCCAGCGTGCAGTCGCGTTAGGAAGACGTGGGTGTCCAGCAGGGTGGCTGGTAATTTGAGGAAGAGTGTAAACATCGAATCTGATCCGACTGGGATTGATTACAAGGAGATTGTGTTGCGGGGAAATCGACGGAGGTCTTTAAGCTACTGAGGAATTCCGTCGGTTCACTTCATCTGGTAAGATACACTTCTACATCCATAGCGATCATCTTTCAATTACCATCTTAGGCTCTTCCAAAACCTTAACGTATTTATTCGAATACGTTATCGGTATACATAAATCGGTATTACTTCTCAATCGCGATTAACGTTTAGTTACACGAGGGAAATTAATGGCAAGCGTGTTGGCTTCTTCTCAACACCCCAATCACTGACTTCTCTTTCATGATTCTAAGATGCGCGAAGTCTCCAAAGACTAGGTGTCCCATTTGACCCCAAAATACATCCACTAATTTCTCCCGTGACGTTCAGAAAACATCCCCCAACTGTCTAAATCAATGATGAGGACCACTCTTCTCGATGTAATTATTGGAAAGATACTGACTGCGAAGTTTCCGCGATCGAAACGCCCGTCCACGTGCACGTCGTAACGTGACAGAAACCTTGTTATTGATTTTGCGTTCAGCATCCGTAGCGCGCGCACGAGTGTGTTTGTACACAAGTAGAGGGCACGTGTGCGCGCGCCCGCGCGAGCACCGCCGTGTGCGTGCACACGCGTGCGTACGTGGGTGTACACAGTGGGTATCTCGCTAATGAAATCCACGTACCTATACACACAGCCGCGTGGATACGTGCACGCGTGTGCGAACTATTCGTTGGCACGTGCACCCCTCCAACCCCCGGGTCGGATCGAGAATAATGAGGGAAGCGGGTTGAGCGCGGGAAGGAACGTTCCTCTGGAAGTAGGGGAACTTTTAGTTTAACTGCGTGTGGGTCGGGGGATTCGATTAAAAATAACCCCCGCTGGAATGATCGTGAAAGTGGTCGAAGGGTTCTTCGATTTGGTTGAAAAGAAATCGCTGCGCTCGATCGTGGTTCAAGGGCTGTGTTTTTAGTTTGTGGTCCTCCTTGTTTTTTTTTGTAGTGATTACTTATTAGTAATTGCTACAAAAAAAAACTATTGGGGTAAGTACAGAGACTGCGTTTCTTCTGGTTTCGGGGGATTAAGGTCTATACACACAGGTTAAGTCTGTGACGGTTCAGTGGCGTCGGTGTCAATGGTCTCTTCGTTTCAGTGTGAGTAACAGGGAAATGATACCTTTTACAATTTTTTCCACTCACACTGACGGAACTGGTATGTGTGTGTAGACCTTTATGGGTCGATGTAGGGTGTACGGTTATTTGGAAAGTTATGAAGCTAAATGAATGAAATGGAGAGGAATTTTCTATCGGTTTTTGTCTATTTCTATTTCACTGGAAGGTGCTTGAGTTTACATGAATGGGGAGGTTGGAATTTAGGGTGTTTTTGGAGGGCCTTTTTTTAGGACTATGTTGTGAGAGGGCTTTTCTGCAGATGAGAGGAACCACATAGGTTGCTTTTGCTGAGCTAGCCTTTGATGAATAGTGAGACTGCATGAGTGGATTAGAAAATGAAAATTTTCTGGTGAAACATGGAAAACACTTGCTATAACGCATATGGATTTTAAACGTGTGAAGATAACAAATTCTCGACTTTTCAAAAGGATTTGCTGTTGATAAGGAGGGGAGACCGGGGCTAGTTGACTAATTTTTATAAATAGACCATTGGTATTTTGTTGACTTGCTGCATACCAAAAGTTTACAAATTTCATTCGGTATATAGGCTTAATTTTTGAAAATCGTTTTATTTAAGTCTGGGTTGTAGTTTTTATTGTATTTAGAGTAGTGGGACGAATAAGTCAACAAACCCCGGCTGTGGGGTTATGTAATTATTTTGTACTTGTTTGTTATGGTCTATTTGGAAGGTCTGAGAGTTTGAAGGGAAGATAGGATGTGAAACTGGTAGGGGTGCGTTTGGAAGGATTTTATGGTGGGGGAAGTAGACTTGAGCAGCTAAACTCGTTGCCTCGACACCTTATTACCATATTTGTCAAAATTTTCTCGACTTTTTGTGTCTCAGCTTCAATTCAAATTCTGCCAATTTCCAAATTCAAATAAGAACATTCCTAACAGTAAATCGCATGGAACCAACGAACATCATCTGTCCCGTGATTGTACACATTTCCCAGCAGTATTATCAGCTGTGTTGACTTTAATCGACGAATTCCGATGTTTGAACAGGTGCTTCAAACCGGTGAAAATCTCGCTGGCATTCGATTGAAACGCAGAATTTAACCGAGAATAAAGGTCACGGTGAAGCGCGTGACAGTGTCGTGGAAGCAGATTGAAAAGTTTATTGGAAAAGTAATTTATAAACGTTGCACGTTGAGTATACGGTCGCGTGCCGCGTGTCATCAGCTTATCGGTAATCAAATTCGTTGGGTGTATACAACAAACGGCCTATGCAGTGCAACCACGGTCAATGGAATATTTTTAATCGATATTCCTATATTAAATACTGACGTTGAACGTGCAATGTCACTCTTTGCTTTAAAAGTCGTTCGATTTTGAAAAATCACTTCCCAAGCAGGAAACAATTATTCTGAGAAAAAAATAATTCTTTTTCTGATGTGCAAGAAACGCATTGCACTGTATATCCTTGTATAAAAAATTGTGAAGAGTTATTCTACAATTTAGAATCCATTTTGGATCTAACTGTAAGTTCATTTCTGATTTGCAAAAAAAAACGTTTTACTATATTGGATAATATTGAAATATATTTTCAGCGGGAGATAGTAGATCAATATTTTATAGAAGATCGACCCACTATTTCTTTTAGTCCTGAAGAATTTATGAGTGAGAATAAGAATAGAGAGAATAGCCCCATATAGGCAAGCAATAAAAGATTTAAAATAAAGTAACATACCAGAGCTCTTCATTATTCAAAACAATGTTTTTCAGTTCCAAAAAACTACACGTGCACCGTTCTGTTTGAAGATAAAGTACTGTCTCATACTTCCAGCCTGCTAGCGAGATTTAGGTGTTCTACTTCAGCGCTGAAAAAGAAAATATAGGAAAAGTTAGTTGGACTGGTTCATAAAATGCCCTGTACTCCTGTATGATTCAGGATTCTTAGGAAACAGCGTAATGAAAGGTGCAACGCGATGTCTCTTTACTTATTCACACAGCAGTAATCATCGACTCCGCTTTCAACAGTCGGAACACGGTCATCCATTATCCTCAATTTCCAAGAACCAGCGCAGCAACTTAACGTTTCAGTTTTGTTCACTCACTGAAAGGTTAAAATCGATTTCGGCACTGAATAAGCACTGAAACTAGGGAAATGTCGTTGGTGCATTTCATGTTGTTTGTATGTTAATAAGGGCACGAAGGATTAATAGTATAGAATCTAGAATTAGGGATTAAAGTGAACGATACGGATTCATACAAGTAAATTTCTTGGGAAATCGATTTGAGGTTTTGAAACTCTAATACAGACAAACGATTTGAGGTTTTTGGTAATCCAAAAAGTTTAATCTTAGTAGTTTCGTATGAAATGATAAACAGAATTTTGGGTGGTTATTTAGACGCAGAAATTTCGAAAGAATCAACACCTCGATTTTGTAATCGACAATTTTCTCTCTCTTGAATGTTATAGCCATTAATCTTCCACAGCCTTTGAACGATTGCAAAGAAGGTGTATCTTCCAACATTACAGCATCGCGTAATGATTAGTCTACACTAGTCCGTCGATATTTCCGTTTTACATACCTAGAGCCCTATATCTGAGTGTTTAAATACACGAAAGCAAAGGTACAACTGTCCTAACACTCTTTGTCACAACAGATTCTTAGTGTCTGACTATAATGGTTCTAGAGAGCTTATTCTACTTTCTCCAAGTTATGCCAAGCTTTCAATACACATACATACTTCGTACGAAGTAGATATATATATTAAATTCTTCTCACTAGTAAAACTCTTTCTTTTTTATAAAATGTCTTTTTTTTGCCATATTTGGAGTACATAAAATTCTTATACATATAAACAGGCACAAACACAGCCGAATAAGACACCTCGTTTCAATTGTAAACTTAGTAAAACTCCAACTAATATAACTCTCAACCACAATACAAGTGCTAATACCTAATATTTTAAAAGAACTCCCAGAGATAGTCCACCAAAGAAACACAGTTACACAATGCAAGCAGAGAATTGCATCAGCTCGCGATGCAGCATTGCAGGTCTATAAAAATAAAGTATTCAGATGCGTGGCGGGAATGCTGTAAAACACTTTCCTCGAAGAGACATGCTTAAGTTTACAGTAGAATACTGGAACAGCTACATTATACAACTGTCAGGCTGTTATTACATCCCCATTGCATCGCGTGTTTACGGCCAACGAGGCTCGTCCTGCTCGTGCAGGACAATTTTACGTAACCGACGTCAAAATGCAATTATGAATCGATTACCTCAAATTAGGACGGCACGTCAAATGCTCAATGTCACGGAAGCCTCTGTTCAACGAATCGCTGTCACCGAGTGTGACGTACGGTCCTTTCGTGGTTTCAGGGGATATGGCCGAGAAAATGTACTACTGGGGAGAGGAGAAGGACCAGGTCGATCCAGAGCAAACCTTCATAGAGTTCAAGGCCAAGTCGGTTCCACCTGATAAGAAGAGAGAATCCTCTCGCCCTGCTCCCAAGATGACGGTCTCCTCGCCACAGGGGAAAGTGACGGAAGTTGGGAACAGGGAAGAGGACACGGAACGCGGAGGCTGGGACAACAAGCTCGACTTTCTATTCTCCTGCATCAGCGTGTCCGTGGGCCTGGGAAACGTCTGGCGCTTCCCATATTTGTGCTACAAAAATGGCGGTGGTACGTACCCCGTTAGATTTTAAATACGCGACGGTGGAGAGATTTGAATATGCTTTCTGGTTTAACGGGGGAGCCTGGTGTAGCGGGGCGAAGAAACCGATTTTTTTTCATAGATCAATAGTTGAACATTACGATAATATGTTTCCAAAGCTGCAAAACGAAATTTGAAAAATTAAAGCGGATATAGCCGGTTTTGCTACGGAGCACCAGGTTACCAGAAAACTTGAAATGTGTTTTTCTTGAAATAACAGTTTTACAATTTGTAGGCAATGTAACTCTAAAAATATTCAACCAATCGATTTGACCTTGTGCACGGATATTTGTGAACATTTTCTTCGCGGAACTTAGCTATTGGCATAATGATACTGTTTAAATAAATAACTGCTTTTATATATTTAAGGCAAAACTTCATTGGAAATGTGAATTTTTTTTCAAAAGGCCGCCATTTGTTCAATTTTGCATCTTTTAAGTTATTAATTTATACGATTTGTGCGTGCACTCGTAAACTAAAGAAAAATTGTTCGATTTTTGGTTTTAGATGAATTCAATAGACACTACGTTGCCCGCAGTGGAACAATTGCGATTATAAATCGATATGTAAAATTCGGAGTGAATAGATTTTTAATCCCTAAAAGAACAAAATCGTCTTTATTTTTCACCTTATTTTATGCCTAAGTAGTGAGCAAAGGTGACGCTTTTCAATTTTTCAATTTCAGCTTCCTCTGAAAGTATCAGAATGTATTTTCCACGAGCTGCGTAATTTGAAGATTGAATTAAAATGTCTATTTGTATATCTGCACACAGTTTATCCTGCAGTCATCTCACAAATTCGTATCGTCGCGCAGACTTTCAGTTTCAATAATTGAAGAGGATCATTCAACACGTTCCTCCTAATAAACGCGATTCAAATGTATTTATTCCATAATTATTCCAGTTGCACAGCTTTCATCGAGTCCAGCCTGCCATTTATAGATTCGCGTGAAAATGGAGCGACGAACAATTAAATGCATCGGGAATAGCGCAGCGTCAATGTCAGCGTTCCTAATAACCGGGGGAAATTAATTTTTTATGATGAATACAGCGACGTACACCGACATAGCCGTGCATTCAGATTGCGTCGTGCTCCATATCGACTAATTGAAACAGCTTGCGCGATGAATATCTGATTGACGTACGCTAGTTTCTGTATTCGAGAGGTCTTCAATCGATCATGACATGAAATGCTGTTTGGTTGCAGGCGCGTTCCTCATCACTTATGGCATCGCTATGGTGTTTTGTGGGATTCCGATTTTCTTCCAAGAAGTGGCTATTGGGCAATACCTCGGTGCTGGAGGGATGACGCTTGTGGGACAATTGTGTCCTTTGTTGCAAGGTACTACACGCCACAATTTTCAATTTTAAACCTTTATGGGATTTCACGTCTCGTTACACGAATTTTAAGTCTCACGTGTATGAAAGCTAGAGTGGGGAACTCGAAGACGATAGTTAATAAACGGTACTTTTGAGGATTTTCTACTTTCGAAACGTGATATATTAAGATGTACCTAAATAGTAAAGGGTCGCTGTACATTTAAAGATTAGCTTTTAACGAGAGACCAGCAAGTTTAATTTCATAATATTAGGTAAGTGGAGTAATTCTGTAATATTCGTTGGGTTTTCATGTTTTCTAGGTGTTGGATATGCTACTATGACGATAGTATTTTTCCTAGACATCTACTACTGTATCATCATTGCTTGGACACTGTTCTATCTTATAAGCACCTTTGCCAATCTACCTGGAGTACCTTGGAAGGGTTGTGGTCAGTACTATAATTGGAAATGTTCGGAATTTAGAAGTCTATCAATTTTTGAGTGATATAAATAGAATTATTTTCAAAGTAATTGAAATCCTTAGATTCGAAATCGATGTTTTCGTGATTTTGTAGGCAACTGTTGGAACACTGACGATTGTTACGACGCTTCCCAAGATTTAGCCCATGTTAACGGTTCGAAAAGTATAAATTCTACGAGAAATGCCACTTTCCATCACACCACGCCCGTCGAGGAATATTGGGAGTAAGTAACTAAAATTTTCTAAGTGTAAGCCTCTTACAAAGGAACCATATCCGGTCTTACGCACCGATTTCCCTGAAACTTCGTTAAAAGACAGAGAATTGAAAAATATTTCCCGAAGCGTAGATACCTAATAGTTTACGAGATATTTAACAATAAAAATCGCGTTTTCCCATTGGCGTTAAATGCTTGAAACTTCATTGGTGTAACAAGTAGCAGAATATTCTTTGATATTCTGAGAAAAATATGTAAAGACGACAGGACACGAATTCGAACTGCGCGGTTAGGAAGCAGGTTACTTTATTCCCAAGCCACCACACTTGAATTCAGGATGAAAAGTCTCCAACTGTCCACTTAATCAGATCAAATTCCTTCTAATCTCGTGACGATGTCTTGGATATTCTAGACGACGAGTTCTTGGGATCACCTCTGGTATCGACAGCATCGGTGAGATGCAATGGGAGCTGTTGGGTTGCCTGATTGTCGGCTGGCTGCTCGTTTACTTTATCATCCGGCGTGGTCTACATCAGAGCGGTAAGATCATCTGGTTTTCAGCCTTGTTCCCCTACGTGGTGCTTTTCATTCTTTTGGGAAGAGCGGTGACATTGGACGGCGCCCACGACGGTTTGCTTTACTACGTAACGCCTCGGTGGAAAGAGTTGCTATCGCCGGGCCCATGGATCGACGGCGCCACGCAAATCTTCTTCGCGTACAGTATCGGCACTGGGGCACTGCCTGCTTTGGGGTCGTACAATAAGTTCCATCACAATTGCTACAAGTAAGCAAGCGATCCTTTTATTGTTAGACTTTCCTCGTGATGTCTGGGGCATGATGGTATTCAAACATTTGTAAAAACCTTGGGACATTCATCCAATTAGTTGCCAGCTAAATTTATAATTTTTTTTCTCACGTCGTCATGCAATTTTATTCATATAAATGTATTATAATTGAGCATGTCGCCGAAACCTTTGAAAATGTGAGCTTCGCATTACAGAGACGCCCTAATCACTTGCATAGTGAACACGCTGACATGTCTTCTGGCTGGTTGCGTGACTTTCTCGATCCTCGGCCACATCGCGTTAGAGCAAGGCACACAGGTATCTGAAGTGGTGAAAAGTGGGCCAGGCCTCGTGTTTCTCACGTACCCCGAGGTCGTCTTGAAGCTTCCTGGTGCCTCGATGTGGGCCATCATCTTCTTCGTCATGCTGCTCGTAAGGAACACTTAACTCAAGCGAAGAAGTGCACTTGCACTTTCTTCCTATTATTCATTCGTCTATTAACACGTATCGATCTGAGACTATATACAGTGGCTTACAGGTTTGTTCACATAAACTAAAAAGTAAAAGCAAAAACTAACTAATTGTAAAAGATACTGTCTTGTCTCTTGTGAACAAATATGTAGGTGACTGTATGTTGTCTAATTTGTTAAACCTCAGACAAAAGGTATAAAAAGAATATTCCACTTTGTCAATCATAGATACTTGGCATCGACAGCGAATTCTGCATCGTGGAGTCTTTCATCACAGGTGTCGTTGACAACTGGCCTGAACTTCTTCGTCCACACAGGAAGAAGTTCACCATCGCAATTTGCTGTCTAATGTTAGCTCTTGGAATTCCCATGGTGACCAACGTTAGTATCCACAATATATAGAATAATAGTTCCACTCAAAGTTCCAAATCCACTTTGCGTTTCACTCGACTTGTTTCTGATTGTATTGCAAAAAGAGCGCAAGATTAATGGAGCTTCTTCTGAATAGTCTACTAAAAGTATCAGTTCCATGACTTTTAGCAGTGAATCTTTAGAGTTTTGAATATATTATACAGAAGCTTTGTAGATCCTTATCTTTTGCTACTTTTCTAAAAGAATTTCCAATTCAGTAAAGGGAATTGTTGCAGGTAGTTCGTAAAAGCTTGAATTTCTAATCATTTATAATTTAATGAAATTCCACTTAATCTTATTCTGTGTTACTAACAGTAAGATTACGATGATTAAAATTTGATGTCCATGTTCCAGGGTGGGATCTACATATTCCAGTTAATGGATTTCTATTCAGCGAGTGGGATGTCGATCCTTTGGGTATGCTTCTTCCAAACGATTGCGATATCGTGGATCTTCGGGGCGAAGAAGTTCTGCGATTGTATCCACCAAATGATGGGCATACGATTGAATAAGTTCTGGTACATCTGCTGGGTGGTGTTCGCGCCAGTGATTATGGTCGTGAGTATATTAAGTTCGTATAAATAATTTAAGAGCATACAACGCTCATTTAAAATCTTCGAAGTTATGCCGGGAATGACGTGATCGATCAGCTCTGACAACATCGTTATTTCATCCTGACTGCCCTACGGCACGCGTAATTCCACTCATCTTTTGATGGAAACCAGCAATTTCAATCGGAATACGATCGAAACTCTTCGCTGTATATGTTTAGTGTTTTCACTTGCAATATACAAATAATGTTCGACACATTCTACTTTGGGGAAAAGATCTATTTGACAGCTAAAACTTTTCCATCAAAGTGGGTAAAAAAAATTCTTTATGAATTCGCGTTAAATTTAACGCTTTGAGTGGCGCAGGGTTCTAAAAATGCCCCTTCTAATCGCTTTCGTTGGGAAAATTTTGTACAAAGCGAATTTCCAGCTCGAATTCTTTTCGAAGTAAATATTCGAGGACCCTTGCATAATACTTTCGCTGCAATACAGAAAATAACCATTTGAAAATAGGCCGACCCCGGTCAAAGCGTTCTCATCTACAGTTTTGAGGGATTATGCTAAAGTGTTACTTCTTTTCGCAGTTCATCTTCGTATTCCAATGCGTCCAGTATAAGCCTCTGAAGTATGGAAGCGATTACGAGTATCCAACGTGGGCAGAAATCGTGGGCGTTTGTCTGAGTTTGTCATCCATGCTCTGGATACCAGCCTATGCTCTCTACTATGTCATCGTGACTCCAGGATCCATTAAAGAGGTGAAATGCTTGCACAGTACAAACAGACTCTTCGATTTTTACCATAAATACTATGCTTGATTGTTGTCACACATTTGTCACTGAATATGAGAGTGGTGAGAGTTAAGGCTTTCCTTTTGAGTAATGATGACACGGACTAAGTAGGTTTGTGGTAATGATATTAATTTCTTTCCTCTATTTGAGATGCAGATATTTATATTTTCTTATTTTAATAACAACCACTGTAAATAAGAAGGTACCACGTTCTAATTAGAATCTGGAAAACATTGACTTCCTTTATATTCCTCATCAGCAATTAATACATAAGTTTATGAGAACGTCAATCTTCATTCAGTGGTTTCATTAGAATATTTTAAAAATCGAAATTGGACTTAATTTCGAACTCCTGAAATATCAAGTGATAGAAGCTTGAAACTAGTCAGACGTGTAGCATTTCAATTCCTTCAATAATATTCAATTCCTCCCTTTGTCTTCGACCTTTAAAAATTTGAAACTTCGAATTGACCTCGAATTTCAACTGCACCCCAAATTCTAAACTCAGGAATAGGAAGATAATTAAATTCCCATGTTTTTCAACTCATACCATTGCCATCTTCAGACACTTGCACTCTTTTATCATCTACTATTATTACCACCACTGTCAAGCATTCTTAAGTAGAAAAGTATGGTTGGATTGTTTTCAGAATATCCTGAAGGGGTTGAAACCGAACATAAAGTCCCACCTAAAGCTACCAAAAGGCGAAAAGTCAGCGGTGATACCGATGTCGGAGAGTAGCGCTGGTCTGATCACTAAGAACAACAGTTTTCTCAGTCAAACATGATCGTTGTAAGCGACTTTTTTTTACCCTTTAACGAGGTTGTAATTACCGTAAGCGTAGTATTTTTAACGGGGCTGGAGATACGGGGCCGGTTCGTAGGGAAACGTGATCGTTATATCGACCAAAGACACTGTTACGAGATACAAACAGTATTTATTGCTTCCTTTCGTTGACAAGAAACTGTAAACGAAAAGGGAAAACCACGAACTGCGAGAGGGATGAAAAGGAGCTATGCTCATTGAGATCCTGGCCTCACTGTAACTAGAATAAATGCTTAAGGTAAATCATGCGTCTATCGGGTCGTCAAACAGAGAGTTTTCTTTTAATAATAAAAAAGGAAATAAGCTTAGTCAAATTTTTTACATTCCTCAATAATTTTCGAGTTGATTTCGTAATTGTGGTAAACATTTCGATATATTTCGTGGGAATTCTGGACTATTTGGATACCTGATGGCTTTACAGGAAACAGTTCTTCCACGGTAGATTTAAATTTAGAATATCCCAGTACAACCGACTAGTTTCATTTTCCCTCAAACGTTCCTGAAGAAGTGCCATTCTTTTCGCACAGAAGCACTACGAAGAAATATTTTTCATTCCACAATTGTGTACACTTCTACTTGTACATAAGCGCAATGTGCGTCGAGGTGGAATCATAGAAATGTAGGCAATTCGACGAGTGAAATATTAATCAAAAAAATGATTTAGGGATGCGATGAATGAGGTATCCACTGGTAACGAAATACAAATTGCAATAGAAACAGTCACCTCGTTCCTTCTATGATTAAACGGCAGATCGGTATGGCAAAATTATTAATTGATGGATGAAGAGGGAGGGGTGGGGAACGCGAGATTTAGGTACTACGATAGTGAATTATACAGCGCTAGTTTTCAGATAACTATTTACGGAATCGAGTCGAAGAGGTCTATTTTTATATCGCGATGCACGTTTAGTTGATAGTTCTGGCTGGATTCGAGCGAGGAAAAGGAGGTTCTTGCGATGTGGATCGATAAACGATCGGGAAAAGCAATTTTCAAAGCATCAAGGGATGATATGGTTAGGACGCTCTTATATAATTGACGAATTTCAAGCACAGATCCGAGAAAATAGAATTTCTTCCAGAAATTAACACGATTTGTATTATTATCCATTTTGCTCAACAAAATTTGGAGTAAATTCGATTTTCTTCAGCCACCGACAAAAATCGATTGATTTTTGTAAAGATGTAATACTTAACATTTAAGAAAGTAATGACAATTAAGAAAGTCATGTTTTATATTTTTATTATTTAGGTTTCACATATTTTCATTCGTGCTTTTAAGGCAACGTTTTATTGATTTTGATAATTAATAAATTTGTTCGATTTAAAATCGATGTGTTAAGTCGCAGACGAAGCCACGACCAGTTCGAATCTGCTAATCAAACCTGAAATCGATGCAAAATATAGGTATAATATTTTCCAGTGAATTTTTGTACGTGATTTGTTTGAGAAAATACTCATCGTTGCCTTTGGCCGCACAAAACTCATTCGACGCGAACATCGAACCCTTCAACCTCGAATGTGAGACTTTTGTTTAAGGTGGTGAATGTAAGAACCTGTATTTAAACTGCGCTTACTGTGAAACAGAGTTGGGCATTATTCGAATTCTTTCGACTAAATGTATATCTAAGATAACTATCCGAATTAATTCTATTTAGTCGAATAATAATTATTCGTTATTTGTATCCATTTATTCAAATAAATTATTCGAATATCTATTACAAAATTTCTCAACTAATTATCCGAATAAAAATTATTATTTGATTGAAAAATTATTCGGATGAATTCGTATGCAATTTAAAATTTATTCGGATAAATTCTTATTCGACTAAAAACTTGTGGCGAATAGAAGTTTACTCGTCATCCGAATAAAATTTTGCCCATCTCTGCTACAAAGCACAAAAGCGTAGCTTGCGATGTACGATTTAAGAGAACGATCAGTTTACAAGATCGAGGTACTAATTTCACTTGTTTGATGACCTTCGAGCTCTTTGTTAGACGAATATTGACCCGTCAGAGGTTTCTGTACTAGCGTCAGAGATCCAACGACGATTTGTAAAGCCCGTTTCGGTGTAAGTTCGAGAGGAATTCAGACGAACTTATAGATTATAGTTTCACGGAGAGATTATAATGTATCGAGGTGGCCAAAAAGTTTTCTTAAATTTTTTAAAGAAACTCAATAACAGATTTTATATTTAAAATCAAAGCATTTGATAAAAACTAGATCTCGATGCGTTCGAATTGTATTTACGCGTATGGAGCTAAAGGAAATCAAGCTTACGCGTTACAATCGAAGCGACATATTAAAAAGAAAAAGAAGACCTTTTGGCTAATCCAGTAATTCTATCGATACGGTATGTTATTAAGAATTACTCGATATTTAATTATCCAAGGTATCTATGTTAGTGTTTCGTACAAATGTTCAGTGACCAATGAATACTGTTCGACGATGAAATGAATTGTTCGGTTACATAATGTATTTAATGGGAGGGAATAAACGGCGTTGGTACGTGCGAAATTGTTTATGGAGGAGAGAGTGTATCGACTTTCGAAGATTCAATGTTTCGAGAGATCGAGCCTCGATTTATTTCGTTCGCGAACGAGAGCAATAAAATTGCAAGTTTAAAACGGGCCTAATACGTTCGAGCGTTTCACACTGTACAGTAGACCCTCCATTATCCAAATACTGTTCGAATGCTCTATTGTTTCAACACTATATTATCGAAACTTTTTATTTATTGGTTAAAACACTTGTGACTGTCACAAGTCACACTGTAAAAGTGGAGATGGTACCTACTACAAATTTTGTGTAATTAACGTATGATGGCTACCATTACAAATGAGTTTGTTGATAATTGTTTAAATACTTGAGATTATATTTGTTAAAAACAACTCTGTGCAATTTTACAAGCGAAATGATTCGTAATATTTATATTATCGCGAAAATAATTTCCATAGTCTACCTACTGTTCTTTATTTCTATTCTTTAAATATTCTATTTGAACACTTTGGATAATTCAGGTTCTATAGTAATTTAATTCTATATAGATTACAGGCGGCCGCTGTATTTACCGAGCTTTAACAGTTGTTGATGTTGTGCGATATTGAGAAGCGTCTGAAAGCTTTATGCGACGTTCGTTTATATTTTATTCTCGCACTGTTACGGCGCAAGCACTTTCAATAGCGAGCTAAGGGTCGACGGTGAACACTGTCGACAATACGCGAACAACACTGCATTTGCAACGAACATGAAAACACTTGATTCCAAAATTTCAAAAATCCAAGAAATTAATCACTATGGGAGCACAATTGCAATTGAGCCTCTATAATAACAAAATTAATATTCTATGGCACACGTAAGATCTCCTATCGCACTATAATTTTTCACACACAATCACTCAAGACACAGAAACTCCAATCACCAGTCGTCGTAAACCAAAGCATATGATTCACAAACAACACCAATTCGAAAAATCCAAACTCCACATTCATCGAATTTCAATCCCCATCATCTAACATTCTTTGCCAATCGAATCAGTAATCCTACTATACAAATAAATACTGCAAAACAGTTCACAGAAAACACTTCTTATTTGCCACGTGTCGACGATTATATTTCCAACTAACATGAATATTTAATTCAAAGAAAGAAGCTATTTCTCATTTCACTGTCGAAATGGGAATGCAATAAAAAAGATGAAGATTATAAAAAATATAACATGACTGCTATTTCTCTGCAACTGAATATCGCAGTTCACTTTTCTCATTGCTGTTTATCCTATCAAAAATCTAAATCGCCACTGCGCGGATCGTGTTAATTAACACAATTGGTTCAGACAATGCGTGACACGTGCTCTCGTGTATTTATCGACAGATGACAGAGCGTCACTTGCGGACCTGACGTTGACCGCACGTATATGTGAAACGGTCGAATTACGTGCGTGTTGGTTGTTTCACGTTCCACTTTGTGTCAGCATACTCCCGCGTAACCGTGTAATCAGTGTCATATACGATAATCTTTTACGAACAGCGACACATGCGAACACTTCGGGGCGCAATCGAGCCGCGGTGTTTATATCGACGCGTGAACAGGGCTAATTACTCCCGCGGATTAGTCGGCTAATCGGCCGTGGGATCGGCGTGCGAGCTTTAGCGACCGAGGGGATTGAATGTGAAGGGAGGCAACGTGAACGATCCAACTTTTACTACGGGCAAAGTTATACAACCGTGTGCGCTTCAATTGAACGATGAATCTGCGGTTCATTGGTGATATTAAGGATTTTTGGGGGTACAAGAGATTTGAATTTGGAAATTGGAAGCCTCGAAGTCAGTAGTCGCGAGATTTGTGATGGAGGTTTAGTTTATGAATTTATTGATGTTTGTGGTAGGAAGTAGTTAGGTATTTTGGTGAACATTTTGAGGGTTGTAATTTGAGGGTTTCGATGAATTTGTTTTTTAGGTCAGCCGCACTCCTTCACAGTTCGTCCCTTCAATCTCAATGATTCCTAATCGAGGGATTGAATTGTACCGAGAGATTCTCTGTTTAGTTAAGGCGAACACAGTATTTCAACATTTGCATGTACCAAAGAATGGAATCTATCTCGAAGCAGTATTGTTTTGTAAGCGAATTAAATTATATCAATTATATCCACCCATGTAGCTATGTTTATTCATCAACATCCATTACCTACCCACTATTTCCCTTTGATAAAGTTAGAACTTTGGTCAAATTTAAATTCTGGGGACATCAATCTTGATTATTTATCTTTTACTTTTACTCAAACAGTTTTTTATGCCAGTTTTTAGTTTTAAAGGAATCGGTGTGTATTTAATTTTGTCGACGGTGTAATTACAAATGGCCGTTTCTGCAATATTTATTGAAATGAGAAAAACTTCAACGCTTGAAAGCAAGTTTATAATTACTTCGCTTCAATTTATCTCCAACAGTTTATGGTTATTTATATATGCCCCGTAATTGGCAATCAGTGCCATTTAAATTTCGAATTGATTCTGCTCGAATATAAATGCAAGTTAATTTGTATTCGCGTCGCTACTATTCATCACGCAGCCGGTGTCCGACAAATTTAGAACGTTGCTAAAACTTATCGTTTTTCGAAGCCACAAATTTATATTAAAAAGCATTAAAAATTGTTCTGCCATCAGCGACAATTTTTCCCGGGTCACCGCAGTCACGTTGAGCCGACGGAAGCGCACCATTCGTCGTCAATTTACTTCGCTCGTAAGTTTCGCGAAACTGGTAATCGAGTTTTATGCAGTTTTCATTCGGACGGCGTGGAAATAATGGGATTATTTGTTGCATCGGGGGCAATTTCACCTTGGGATTCTTGTGCGGGGGTTCTGAGTCGAGTAAACTTGTTCGAAGTTGCAACGATTAACTTCCCCTTTGCAGTAGCAATGGTAGAATCGATGGCGTGAAAAGTAGAAATAATTGGAATTTAATAATATTCTACGTACTATTTGGTGCCAAAGTGTCGCTACTTTATATCGTTACAATATTTTCAGGAAATGTAAACACTTCAATTCGTTTGAAATCACTTCTTTCTCTAATAGCATTACATCGTTTCAATCATTCTTGTTGAATTGCAATTCATTGTTGGAGCGATTGAAATATCTGATTGGGATATACTTTGAAAGTCGTCGCTAAATACTTCAGGGAAATGCAATTCACCCCACACGTTCGCTTCTACGGTGGAACAGACTTTTACCAAAAGTTCGCCTTGGCATTTATACCTAAAATCGATTTTTGAAGAAGTTTAGGTAGCCGAACTTTAACTCGCTAGAAAATATTTAGCATATATATAGACTCGCTTCATCAACCGCAACAAACAGGCTGAAGTAAAATGCATGTCGTCGAGGTGGTACGTCGAAACTTCTTTTATAATGCTCAGGCATTTACATTTTGTAATTTAACTTCTGCTTTGACAGGTGAGCAGTGTATCATTCGTAGAATGTATAAGATAGAATGATAACACATATTCTACTCTACGGTTATCCAAATTATTCTCCCTATTCTACAAACTTATTTTCTATGACTCAGTTCATCAAAGTAAATAAGTTCAAATAATTCAAGTTTAAATAGAATTTTAGGTGCATTGACATAAACTATAATATGTTTAAATTAATTTAAAGGAATGGGACTGAAATAGAGACCTCTCAATTAAATTCAAGATAAATAAATTTTCGATTGGAGCACAACGACAATATTCGACAATTAACAGTAATAATAATAATTAACAGTAATTTCCTTGACGAAAGCTTTACTCAGCTGACCTCCACAATTTCACTGTTGGATATTGCAAGAACCTAAGCTACCCCAAAAGCCAATTACACAAAATTTCAGACCTGTATAATTGAATATTAGAACGACTCTGGGGACTTGGATGCCATCTCTTACAATTTCGTTGCTGGATGTTAGAAGTACTGAGGAGTCTGAATTACCTAGCATTAGGCCTTTATTGAATACTACAAGAACCCAAAGGACTTGCCTGCTAATACTCACATTCCCACCATTTAATATTAAATGAATTCCAAGGGCCTGGATGCCAACTTTCACATACACCACTGACCGTTAGAAATGAACACAAAAGCCAGAGGTGGCGTGTTCCACACTCTTGCAAACTGGATACTAGAATGGAAAAAATAAAGAGTTGGGTAGCAACTTCCCACCATTATCGTCCCTACTGGGCTCCAGAGCCCACGGGACGACAATTTTTACAATAACAACATCGCGTGCCACCAGCGTTACAGATCCAGGCAAGGATTAATGTCAACTTTCACGACGCCACGATTTTTCGCGTCGGAGTTTCACACTCCAGAGACCAACGACGTCAACTTTTCTGATGCATCGTCGATACCGGATACCAGGCGTACGAGGGACAGCAGACGTCCCGTCAACATTCATGTCGTCGCTCCAGGGACTTGGGGGTGTCAACTTTCACGATGCAAGCATCGATTCTCCTGCATCGCAGGCCCGAAGGACCTTGTCAACTTTTACGACGCTATCATCAGACAAGGCTGTCCCTTAGGTCCGGGAATGGTTATTTCCGGTTGTTATTTAGATGTTCGTGCCGCTTGGACCTCGCGCGATTAAACTTGACTTTGAACTGAATGAAGATTGATGGAAATGCAAACGAACTCTCTTGGGCGTGGAAGATTCAATTGTCTTCAGTGAGACTGGAGTATTTAGAATAATACCGGGCGTTATTGGTACAATGCACTAGGAGATGATTCTAGGTGAAAAAAAAGAATAGGATATAAATTAGTTTAAAAAATTCTGAACTAGAAATTGGGAGACTGAAACAGTGAATATGGAGTAAATGCAGATAAAATAAATCGTTGTGGTAAAATAAATCGGAATTGTGCAATAGTTTGTTTTCGAACGAGGCTTTGTTTTCCAGAATATTGAGTTCGAAAACCTCGATCGAGAAAAGGTCGTTTTACAATTTCGATTTAATTTTCCACAGTAATTCCTTTCATCCGCAGTTGTACCATAGCTATTTGTATTTTCGTTCTAGCAATTGTGATTCAGATTTACTTCAAGTTATTCATGAAAACGAAACCTCAAATAAAAATATGTGTTCTTATATATTCACCTTATAATATATTTTCACCACCAGTCACCACCATATTACACCACCAGCTTCACGACATCCCGTATATTTATTTATTTATTTAACGGAAAGTGCCCTTTAGTTACAACGAAGCATGTAGCTAAGTAGGTAAGAGGCAGTTTATAATAATTAACCTATATAACGGAAGAGAAATATATATAGAGTCGTTTCGCGGCATGAAAACAGAAGAAGTAGAACATAGACTAAGATATATACATAAAATAATATATATATATAATTTAGATTAAACAATCTAATCCGCAATACTATAATCACAACAGCTTTACCTCTTATAGCGAATTCGGTGCCTCGCACTGACTCTGCACTAGTGTCAGAAAATGATTCGGATTGGTTGATTCTTATAGAGCTATTTTCGTTTCTATCAGAAACAACCAATCCAAGTAATTTTCTGGCAGCAGTGCAGAGTCAGTGCGAGACACCGAATTCGCTATTACATTCCCCCAATTACATTGCCTACTTCAGAAAAACAATTCCCTGCAACATTTCCTTCACTTTTTCCACCTGATAATCTCGATTCCTAGAAAGTTTTGGAACACGTCAAGAGCTTTGTTGCGCTGTTATTATTAAGTAATTAAACTCGATCTGAATTAATCGGTCGCGTAATCTCGGACCAAGTGCACGACACGACATTGCGCCACGAGTCGTGTAGGATTCGATGCACGCCGATACATCGGGCCAGCGAAAGCAGTATAACAGTAAAGCGAGAGTGCACCCTTCTCGAAATTATCCAAGTTTGCCGCGAGGAGAATGATTCATCGAGCGTTGCCCGAATTGAGCCGGGAGAGCAGAACGAATGGCGGGCGAAGTCACGCGATCCCCTCGTAATCGATGAATCCTATTTGCGCGAAGGGGAGATCCCGGATCACCTGTGGATATGTCTTGCGTCAAATTCAGCTGCAAAGAGATGGTACGAGTTCTTCGAGTCCCCAGGATCGGTCACGTTACGGAGATATCATCGAACGAAACCAGGGCATCGTTTCGATGAACGAGAAACTTGGCTCTTATTTTCGTAAACTGAGTAAGTATATGATTAAGGTGAAATGGGAGTGGAAAGTACTGTGGTAAAAATCGAGAAGGTGGATATAGTTTAAATGGGAAATATCAGGCACTACACAACGTCATTCGTGATAGTTGTTATGGGTTGTAGTTAGCCGACTTCGGCTCTGTTTTGGCTCTCGCTCCGGCTTCGGTTCAGAATACTTGCGCGCCGATCCCCTCTCATACGGAGCTTGCGCCTGCGTGTCGATTTCCCCTCGTACGGAGCTTGCGCCTGCGCGTCGATCCCCTCTCGTACGAAGCTTGCGCCTGCGCGTCAGTTCCCTCTCGCACGGAGCTTGCGCCTGTGCGTCGATCCCCTCTCGCTCGGAACTTGCGCCTGCGCGTCGATCCCCTCTCGTACGGAGCTTGCGCCTGCGCGTCGATCTCCTCTTGCATGGAGCTTGCGCCGCCGCAATCGACGCGCCTCCGGTACGCATGCGCAGCTCGTTCGCTCACAGGGATTGTTTCGAAAGTCTACCGATCCTAGTGGCGAGAGCGTCGACTGTTTTTCCCGTCTCCCGAACCATCGCGTTAAGGGGAAGTTGCAGGAAGTTCTAAAGAAAATACGTCTCCCCCCTTAAAATTCCCCCTCGTCCCGCCTACATGTGATACACAACGCCATTTAGGATTTCCCCTCATCTACGAATTGTCGATGCACCCTCCCCTACCTGGCGAAGTAACCCTCCTCCCCTTAGGTCAATCGGGAGTCAATTTACTATTACACTATTTTTTTAAATTTGGTTCACATAGAAATATATCAATAATACAGGTAATACAATTATTAAAACAATCGATTAGTTGGTCGAGTGCTCCTGTTTCTTCGAAATCGTAAATACTTCCAAATATTTGAGCAACCGAAACCCGACTTCGTAATAGAATAGGTACACGATGCAGGGTAGATAACATATTCCGAGATTCCAAGTAGTGCAACGTAAAACCGAGCCGACATCAAGGTTGCCAGATTTATAACTCACTCCAGGCTAAGGGTTTGAGTAACTCCCGAGTTACTCAAAGGTATGCCAGACCGCTTGAAATCTGGGAGAGACGACGCAACGGCCTCTTCACCACTAAAAGCGAAGTCTAGTTTAAATTCGGGGTGAAGTGTTCTTATATTTTTTATCAGGTTATGGTCGACCAGGTGGCGAATAGTCAGACGAGCGGTTTTCTTTTCTACGTGGGGAACGTGACCTGATTTATAAGTACATATGTACTCCCCAGTCTTCCCTACAGCTGCAGATCCATTATGCAAAGAGTGTGCATATTTTTTAAGCATAAGTACAAGAGTGCTTGTTGCAAATTGCATGCAATATTATGGGGAAGAATGATTCCTCCACGGAATGGGTGTTATTTCTCCGGAACTTGGATCTTACAAAGACGAGAAATTCTCTGTTAACGTGGAGTAGGGTGTACACCAGGGCAGCAAGTTTTCAAGTTAGTTACAGAGTTAGAAATCGGAGGTTAGTTAGAGAAAAAGTTTGTTTAGGAAAGTTAGCATCAGATGGGTCGATCTAGCCACCGCGGTAAACCACCACGACCAAGCCTTCGCATTCAGGATTCGACATCGGTTAATTGGCATTATTTTAAAGTAATTTTACTTGTCTTTGTCGCGAATGTTAATTGCTTGAGTACATATTATGTTTGCTCTATTTATTCCACTTGTTCTAGCTATCGAAGCAGAAGGAAATTGTTCATTCATCTCGTCTCATCATCGTCACTAGTAAATTCTAATAATTATAACACTGTTTTAAAATTGTAAAACTTACAACCATACTTCAGCTAGTCCCTGTTCATTTAATATATATACTTCCTACACCATAAAGAAATTCAAAGTAGCTACGTGATGCAATGTATTCAGATTCCAATTTGAAATGAAAGAAGAAGAAAAAGTCACCTGGGGTAAGGAAATATTTTTAACTGACGAGTTAACTCGCCTCCCCCAAGTCATCTTCAAGCGACGATTTAACTCGTCTCCTCCACGGCGAAGGAACTCTCAAGCAACCGATTAACTCATTCCGCCTGCAGCGAAGATACTTTTAACTGACGGGTTAACTCGCCTTCCCTAGTTAACCCACCAAACTGTCGCGCCTTAAATCGACGATCTCGAGGCTGAAGTTTCACCGACTGAAACATTTTCCTCGGCAAAGGCACCGCTCGCGAGCGGTACGGGCAGTACAGGGTCTGGATAAATCACTGTCGGTCGAGTTTTAGATCCCACTACTTTGCAACGTCTCAAAGTTCACCGTACCGGCTAGCCACCGGCATGAATCTCAAAGATTATGACACGGGCAAGTTGCACGTTGAAAGGGACTTTAGTTATGCACTTCTTAGATTTGTCCAATATTTCAAGTTTCTCTGCGCGCCGGGGCAGCATTTGTTCTGAAATGCAGTAACACAAGGGGCCGCCCCGCGGGTCCCCTCAAATATTCAACAGCCCTTTCTGCACAAGAAGGGGGGATGATACGTCTTCAAGTGCCTCTATGCAACAATTATTGTTCAGAACGATGGCCTGAGTGTCATTCTTGGCTGTGCGTCGTGCTCTGCTTGTTACGAAATATGACTCGGACAGCGGGACTGTTTGCGAGGCACTTCTGCTTTCAATGTGTGCTTATAATTGTTTCTGAAGCCATTGGAAATAGGACGAAGCTTGATTCGATAGAGGAAACGCGACGTTGTAAGTGAATCTCTTGTGGGATTCAGTATTGTGATTAAAGAGGCGAGTCAAACATTTCGATTGATTATTTATTATTTATTTATTTAGTATATGTTGGGAGGAATATCCAATTTCGTTTTTATTGAAAGGTAATGCTTCTTTGTATTTAAAATGTTAGGTTACTCGCCATCTTTCTATTTACATTTTTAAACACTTGGCCACGTGGCAGCTGATAGTTACGTGACTCCAAGTCATTACTCGTTACCCAGTGTCTAACCCCTGATTCATGCGATCTACTGTTGAGTTTTATGTGGTATTTGACCCAATCATAAATTTCATTTGGACGATAGAATGCGAAACCATTACGCTGACGATAACACAGAGACATTCAAATATGATTTATTAAATGTACAGAGCTAAATCTGTCACGTAAAATTAAGGCAAGGTGTATCGAGGGGTAGTTGTAGCAGGAGTTTCGTTAAACAATTTTAGAGAGTACAGACAAACTATTGAAACGAATACTGAGGGATTCTAACGGTAAGCTTAGCTGGGAAGACCTTGACCAGTAGTTTCGTGAAAGATGGATAAAAAGATCAGATGGATGTTGAACTTACACAACTCCCTCGGTCACCAGGCACGAATCTAATCCATTTCGCTGCTTGGTTCAATTTACATTTCTGGCAACGTAAAAGATCTCTAGAAATGTGCAGGAATAAATGCACATAATATTGTTAAATATCGAGGAGTGTTAAAACTTGAGTGAAAATTAATAAGATGTACCCATGCACTAATACAATAATATCCATAAGCGATATGAACCCATGTTCATCGGAAAGTCAGTTCTCAGTCCTGAGAACTTCATTCTTGAGCTACACTGTACGCAAACTGATCACTAAAGTGTATAAATCAAAGTACGAATGATATGTAACAGTTGAGTATGTAATAAATTAACGAAGATAAGCGGATCTGCCGATTTAGATAGGTTCCATGCCACCCAATTCTTAGGATCCCTACTTAAGCTTCGACCGTGCTCAATGCAGCTTAACTTCGGTGATCAAGCCTCGTTAGGTGAGCTTTACCTTGAGCTTACGAGGCGTCAATTGCTGAGGGGAGACAAACACCAAGATACCTAGATGTGAACAGTACTCTTGAACACTGAAGCGTCCGACTTCTCTCAAAATCTAAGCAAGTCTCTTGTAATTATAGTCTACGAAGGAAGAACGAAGATCTACATCTTCCTGTATTGCAATTAGTAAAATAAACACGCCAAACCAAGTTCTTCACTTCCCTTCAATTATCCTTTCTCTGCTTCCATTTTCGAGAATCTAACAGCATTAAATTTCTCACCCATACATGGCCAACTAGAAGGGACATTTCTCGAAATTTTACCCGACTCAAAGTGTTAAATACAGTTTTGTCTTCAGGAGTGATCGAACCTCGTGATCAATTTTTGAGACGAGTAGTCTACCCGTAATAATTGATTTACAATTCAGAAAAAATGTATGAAGTGCAGCTAATATGTAGCTATTTTTCCTCTTTTATTTCGTTTACTTGTCTTATGTAGTTAGCGAGAAAAATGGTGAAGTTAAGGGCTTTTACCCCTATATTATCCTTATACGAGAGGGTAGAGATCTGAAACTGAAGAGCAAAGTTTAGCAAACAATAACAACAAAATTTATTACGGGGACCGTTTGCTCGTGCTTACCTTGCTAGACTCTTCAAGTCGAGATAGTGGTGGCTTACTTAAAGAAGACGGGAAAGAACCAATCCGAGCCGAATAGCATACCGTTTCGTTAGAGATTCATCCCGTCCCCCGAGTGTCGAACTTATCGACGCGCGTTACGAAAAGTAGCACGTTTCATTTTTTCTACATGCAGTTGCTCGTAAGAAAAAACTGAAACGTGCCTACTTTTCGTAACGCGCATCGTTATAACGAGCACAAAACTGTAGTTGAAATACCTTCAGCAGGTAATATGGAGCAAAGAAGCTCCAAAAAATAATAAAGGTCTCTCTTCATCCCCTAAACTCAAATGTATTCGAAATCTTGGTGCTCGTAGAACGAGAATCTTCCCACGATTTTCAAAAAACGGATCCTCTCACGGCTGTAGAAGAGGAGCGCTTGAAAATGAAAGCCAAAGACGCGTCTCACACGAACTCTTTTTCTAATCTCTTCCCATGAACGTTTCCTGTTCCCGAGGTTCCTCGAGTTTCATTAAGGACGCTTGTGCGGACATAATTACGCCGTCTGCACGATAAACACGTTCGTCCCGACTCCGCTCGCCGTTTTATCCTCTTCTTACAATCGCGCTTCCCCGTCGACGGTGTCTCGAGGGTGCTCCCGAGGTGTTCGAATACCCACTTGCGCCGGAAACGGCGCGAGCTTCTTCAGGATTATGAAGGTGTTGCTTTTGCGATGGGTAGGGAGGTCTTAATATTCTTTGAACACCGTGCAGTCAAGTATTCTTTCAGTTTCTCTTAACTTCGAGCTTCCCAGCTTCCTTCGAGTCGTGCCATCGATTAGACACTTCCCGATAAGCTGAGTGCATCGCGATCACCCCCTGGTCAGACTTTGGAGCAGAAACGAGTGTACCTTTTGCATATTGAATTGAAATCGAGTAGGAGTAATACTCGATGAATGAAGCCTCCGTAAACTTTGCTACTCTTCAGCTTTTGCGGCTTTGACCATTGAGGTACACTAGATCGTCTTGTTCTATTTTAATCCTCTTCCTAGATCTGGCGTTAGAATCCAATAGTATACAGTTTTATTCAATTTTATTCAGTTCTAATTCTACGCTAATTTTATTTACCTCGAGCACGTCTCGGCTCTTGAAGTTTCATCTGCAGTGTTTGGAATAATATTATTATCAATGAGGGCTACGTAAATACGCGTATAAAAGGGATCATGTATTAAGCGTGTATTCATAAATGATAGTGTAAAACGGAGCTCGGTTCTATTCAACGTTTGAGTTCAGTTTAGCGTACAGTCTATAGGCAATGGGTCAATAGAACAGCGAGCAGTGTGCATTCGATTAAAGTGATGACCTCTGACCGTGCATAGAGCGGACACTTTCACTGGGATATCGTTGTATATAAAGTATTTCATTGTTCAGGCGTCACTGGGTAGCCTGTTGCTGGCCAGGCATATAGCAGACAGACATTGTGCACAAGAATGCTGTCCTAAATCTGCTGTCAGAGTGCAATATGTGAAAGATATGTGTATCACTATGGGGATGTAAGATGTGTTTGAAGTAGAGTGGAAACAAATTTTTCTGCTTATTTTTATATGTATTTACATTCATGTATATGTATTGCAATTGTATATATTTCATCTGTTTAAAATAATTAATCTCTTCAAGGACCATTTTTTTTACGTCAGAAACAACTGATATGCTTCTTTGTTTAGTTATATTTTATTCGTTTTAAATTTTAAATACTTCATATCTTCACTTTTTCTATTAGAAATATTTGATTTTAAGAAAATACTAAACGTACACATAAGTCCCAGTGCACATGAAAAGGTTAAACCCTTTCTCTGTATTTTTAAAGTGGTATAATATAAATACGTGTGTTTAAAAAGAATTATGAAATCAATCATGTGTCCAAAAATAAGTAATATTTGAAATGAAATGTTTCTCTTTTTCTCAGCTGGAACCTAATTTTTCCTTTCCCATTTTCTTTCACATCAACTTAATTCCCTTCTTAAACGTCCACGATAGCGCAGCAATTTGTAATATAATAAAATTCTGCTGCCACCGACGAAAATCTCGACATTATGCGCGGCGAGGTTAACCCGTTCATAAATCGGTATTAATATCTCCGTTAAAATATTTAGTGGCTCGTTACCGTGCCATTCTGCGGGCGTTTATCTCCCAGCGACTAACACTTTGACGATCATTCTCGCCACCTTCGTCATAACGCCGCCACCTATCGCGACGTGGAATATTTATCGTCGAACGTTTATTTACTTCGTCGCCGCAGGCTTCTGCATAATTCATTAGACCCGCAATTATTTCTGTTCACCTGGCCGCGGTTACTCCCCACCACCGACGACGGGGGCGTCGTAAGCTTGTTAAAACGGCCACGGAATCTAATCGAATCTTCTCATTAGGATAACCGTGGCGCTGTGATAACTATATCCTTCCGCAAGTCTTACTAAACGGAGAAAAAAAGGTACAGCGTTAATACCCAGAAAATTGTGCTCACCCAGCCGAACTGGAAGGAAAATAATTGAATCTTGATGGGAACGGGGATGGGAGAGAAGAGATATCCGATTTTTGATCAATCTGAAAGTTTAAAATAGTTCCTTGGGATGCTGTTGCCTGGGAGACTGAGCGCGGTTTGGTAAATTGGACAGAATTTTTCTGGATTTAACGATGGAAGAGGCACTGTGGAATTTATTTAATTGTAGCCAGTGCGTCAAGTAATTGGACGTGGTTTGCTACAATGTAGCTTATCTTCGGTCATCTACATTCGTGCTCCCTTGGTCCTTTCGTTTCCCCTGATGCATTATTCCGAGGAATGTAATTGCTTAATTTCCTTGTTGATTTAATATACACTGTACCTAATGGCGTTATTTGTTTTAGTGGAATTATTAGATAAATGTCAGATGTTTCTGCGTTTGGGTAGCAAATTTCATTGGCTTCCATTCAGAACTATTCAGAACTCGCTAATCTTTCTATATTCTTTGTATTTCTGTATCTAGTCCTGGGTGCTAGCTTCTAATTCCTTCCCACATCTTCTGAGCTTTACAAGTGCAAATATATCGCGTTTCAACTACTTCATTATACCTTACTTGCCTTCCTACATCTTTGCTTCTACCATTTACAGCTAGAAGAAAAGAAACTATTCTTAGCTCACAATTTTCGAAATTGAATGCTGTAAACATTTCCCAGACTTCCCACTCTGAAATTCCTAATATTCCACTACTTCAATTCTCGATTATAAAATATTTCAAAATTGGATAGGAAGTAGAGCCTTCGAATCTTAATTCATCCCCATTAATTTCTCAACCAAACATACCAGAATCTTCAGATTTCCTTCTGTGGGATATCGGAGGTGGAAAATTTAATTTACACCTAGATCACTAAAACTTTAAGAGTCTAGGATTTCTGATTCTGATCCACACAAAGACAGGGTGCGTTTTGTTTCTATCAGGAGCTCCCTCTCCTTTCTACTCCCCACGCAGACATTTTCCAAGAAATTTTCTTTACGAGACGGGTTAAGATCCTCATTCTTCATTCCATGGCTTTTTTGCTGTTCTCATTACGTGGCCAGATAAAAGCCGACGGTAATTGCGAGAGGCCTTCGAGTGTTTTTCTTTGACCTGGACTTAGCATACCTGAGGGGCTGGTCGGTTGCTTTTCCTTCCACGTGAACTACGTTCGATGCTTCTTGCGCAGTCAGCTCGTATTAGTGTCGTTACCCTGTCTTTCGTTTTCTGCCGACTGTTTTATCGATCTATACCTTATCCACTATTAAAAACGCGTTCTCGTTACGTGCCTCTGGATATTGCACCCCATTACGTGTCTTATATGAGCAAAGATTATCCAACGAAAATTCATAACAAATGTTATTCTCTTAATACTTCATGCATATAGAATTATTATTAATAGGTCGACTGCCACATTTTCACTTCTTTGTCAGATTGATTTAAACGCGTATTGTCAGAAATAGAAATCATTCACACTTTACTGACATAGGTATTTATTATTCTACGCCATTCCAAATGACAGTAATATAGTTCTGAATTTTCCAAAACTTAGGGTTTTGTATATTGTAGGAGTTAAAAAAAATATGAGATCGAGAAGGTGGTTACTGACTTCTCTGTTATTCGAAAGTCTGTTATAATATAAGCAATTTTCCAAGGGGAATACGAGAAGCAAGAAGTATTTCTAATTTATTACTAGGAAAAGTACGTGCGAAGAAATATCGCACATACGTTCAATAATATCTGGCATTTGAAGTCTCGCAGATCATATCCCACTAGCATTTCATTCGAGTTCTGCGCGAGTCTGCCAATTAACCGCAAAACGAAACAATCCAGTAAACATTCGACGGCACCACAAATCCATCAAGTCGTTTAACTCATCGGAAAAGCCGATAATAATAATTGACAAGCTGCTTGGCATTTAACAGTCGCAACAAGTTTCCTCCATCGATCAACTTTTCCAACTTGCACCACTCGAACGCGATTTCAGCACGTTATCTCACCTTGAAAAACCCCGACACTCGACATAGGAAAATACTTGGAAAAATACTTTCGAAAGGGACACAAACGTTGAAATGAGGATTTCGATCGGATCTAGCGAGATCTTATCCCGTTGAGCTGAACGAAAAGTACGTTCGCGGGTTGAGTGGAGATGCTCCCGCGCGTTGATACTAATTATCCGTGTGATTAAAATGGGAAGTTAAGTAGGGCTTGGCAGCAAACGCTCTGCCGCGGGCTCTTGTTCGAGTTTTATGGAGCGGGGATTCAACTCCGCCGCCGAGAAACTTTTCTTTTATTGCATTAGAAGTTGGAGCCGCGGGATATCGCGTGCACCTCAAGTATATTGTCCTGTAATGCCCGTTAAAGGGAAGAAATCGTGGACAGTATCCTCGCGACTCGCTATTTCCGCTAGCTCCGCGAAATATTAAATTAGCGCGTACGAAAGGTTTCTCCAATTAAATTCGAGCTATACACGACCTCTTTGAAGCTGCCCGTATCTTTTCCAAATACTTTTCACTTGACAGTTTCTTTTTTGGTAATATTGTAATTGATGCAGGATTTTCGAGATTTAAGTTTGTAATAATATAATTCGACATGAGGAATATTTATTTACTTCGTTTAAATGCTAGGATGTTTGTTATAAATATTTGATATATCATGTAATACGAGTTTAACGAAGGAAATGCTGCAATTGTAGGAAAGAAAAACATTTTTCAGGCGTACAAGGAGATTATTAGCGTAAGTTGGAGGTTTGTAAAGCTTCCTTAAGCGAAGTCAAAAGAATTTTATAATATAGAGAACTTGGTAGGAACACGTAAAAGATTTGTAGAAAATGTGGGGAAATAAGACATATATTGTTGATTGGTCATTAACAAAATATTTGTCCTTTGAGATACGTTTCGAAAGGCCCTTTTACTTCTCGGATGGCCTAATATGTAATTCCCATGATTCGTGTAGCTGTGAATTTAACGAGCATGTGAAGGCAAGCAGCAGTAAACTTTGATACAGAACCTATGATAATAATAATATATCTCTTTACTGCGCTGGAAAATAAAATACCGTGCAAAAAGCGAAGTACAGGTGTAATTAAGCTAACCCAAATAACCAGATATAACACATGTCTGGTTACTGTATACAGGGTGTTAAAAAAAAAGTTGCAACCTTTTAGGACACGTAATTCATACCTGAAAGTTTAAAGAGGAGTCTTAAGGGGTCTCCCTAGGGAGATGTCCTGAAAAGAAGGCGATATTTAGGGATTTTTTTTCAGAAAAAACATTAAATTATATTAATTAAAAACTTTATGTCCATATTTGTACATATTTGGACAACATTTTAAACAAAATTTAATTCAAAATGCAGCTGTAGCTCCGAGTTACAGGCCAATAACCAGAGAAAAGCGCTTAAGAAAAAAGTCTCCTCCTTGCGTTTGTTGCGATTGGCTGATAAACAAAAATCAAGAATATTCTTAATCTACATTTGTTTAGTTATCATCGGGCTTGCGGCAAACGATAGATAACGATAAATCACCAAGTTGCGGAATTTTAAAAAAGGATCCTGATTTTTCCGAAAAATAAACGGTACTTTTTTTAGTGCCAAAAGTTTATTTTAGCAAATATTGACTTGGTTATAGGCTGAACAAAAATAATGTATCTCATACACATATCCTACTAATCTCAAGTGGATTGGTTCTTGACTTTTTAGAAATCGAGCGCGCCAGCTTTGAAATACAGTTTTGAGAAAAACGCGTTTAAAGTTTTAGGTACCGGTTTTTTAATGGGCATAAAGTTTTCAATTAATATAATTTGAGGGTTTCTCTTTAAAAAATCGCAAATATCGCGCTCCTTTTCAGGCCGTCAAACTAGGGAGACCCTTTCACAAATATGCATTCTACGTTTAATGAAAGAAGCGCCTAAATATTTTTGCAAAATTATCCCGAATCGATTCGAGATAGTAGATTCTGTTTGCATAATGTTCCATACGAATGACACGTCGAGGAAGAGGACATTTGGACGGGGATATGAAGCGCTTCCCGGAGAATTTCTTTTAATTACGCCCCCACGGTATGTAATTACCCGTAGAGCGATACTTTGCATATTCAGATGCGCAGCATTGCAAACGATCGTCATAAATATTTATATTTCCCGACTTCCTGTTGGGTCGGTTGGCGCGTTTGTCTGTAACTCTATCTGTGGCAGGACAGGGATAATGTATATACGTTTCTTCTGCAACTTCGTCGTGGTTACAGCGATTATGTTAAATTCAAATTTCACCGGGCGTGCTGGAGGAAGGGGTTACATCGCTACATCCCGTGGAAATTTCGCGGCTAACGTTGTTTTAGATGAATTTAGCAATGTTTGCTCACTTTGAGATTCTTTGATACCGGTTTACTAATTAGTCCTAAGAATGAGGATCATTTAACACGGCAGTTAATAATCCTTTGAAATTTTAAGCTTCTTGTAGATAGTGTTTAAAAAAAACTAAGTAGCATCAGCATAAATTAACATTTATATAAAAACAATTATCTGAAAGATGTCCTGCATCCCCATAAGTATTGAAGATAATATTAAGACTTGGAGGGTAGTATCATCCCTTACATTCGAGCTACTTATACAGTGGGGTTTTGTGTTTGTATGTTGCATGTTTGTATGATTGGTTTGCGCGCGAATTTGTAATTTACGGAATAAATGAAGTGGGTAATTAATATTTTATATCTAGTTATTCTTTTATTCTAAATACTTATTGACTTCTAAGATTTGGTTTAATATTTGTAAAGCAGTTACTTTGTTGATAATATAATTAGTCCTCAAACAGTTTAGACATGTTTTTCTCTTACGCTATAAAAATAGCGATCATTCTTAATTAAATATCCTCCACAAAACTAACAAGATTTGCGCTCCCTATTATTGAAACTATACAGTATTATATCGAGAGATTCTTATCAAACTATGCCATCGTAAATACATATAATCGATCCGCAGGTTCCTTGCCCAGAACTCCCATAAAACAGCATGACTAATAGCCGGGCTAACGTTACCTTTGCACCTGTATCTTTTCGTTAGCATCGCGTCGGCCATTCCGAAATTAATTTAATCACGTTGAAAGGTGGTGCGTTACGAGCGGGCGTAGTATGTAATGTAGAAGGACAACGAACGTAGTAACTGCCGCCGTTTCTGAATCAATATTTGTCTACCGTCGACAAGGGGCGGTTAGGTGACGAGAGACGAATGAATGGGAAAAACGCGAGCGGTATCGCGCAGGAGGGATGGTATTCAAATTCCTGGAGAGCAGACTTCGTTCGGCGGACCCGAACCAGCTATTTTTCATTCGATGCATAAAAGTTTTGCATAATCTTCGCCGGGAAGTAAGCAGATAAGATACTGCCAGGGATAAGGCGATAAAGATTACGCGTACCTTTTAGGGTGAGATCCTCTTGGGCTGCATTAACGACGTCTACTAAAACTGCCCTCCCGCTCCTACCGAAATAAGTAACCCCGATACGAGACGGAATATAAAACGAGCCCGCGAGATAGCAATAATTCCTAAGTAATTAGCTGCACAGGCTGCTCCACAACTCAACGGACTATCCAAATGGTTCTTGGAACCGATCGGAAGAAACGAAGAATTTACATTGATCGTTCGGTGACTACTTTTGAAATGGCTTTGGGAATAGCTTCTCTGAGATGCTCTATATTTAATACACTTCTGAAGATTATGGTGTTTACTTATATTTCGAGTTACTACCGTATTGGAAACATTTATTGCATCATTAGAATAAACACGTGACGTTATCACTTATGCTTATTTTATTAGTAATACTAGGAAAATATTATTGTTCAATTTATTTATTACAGAAATGTGCAGCTCACTATTTTTGACAGAATAAGTTGAATAGGAATCAATTTATCCAACATATTGCTATGAAAATTCTGTGTATCTAAGTAGTACGTAAATTTGGGAGTATTGATTCTGGTTAGACTGAGAAGGGAACTTTGGTAACCCGAAAATTCTGATATGTTTTAAACCTTGCATTTATATTTTAAATAAAAGCCGTTTCCTACTACAAATTTGAACAATTATTTCTTTACACAGCTTTATATGTAGAATCATTCAATTTTCGTTGTAAGAATTTTTTTATATCTACTATAATTTTCAAGATATGCAGGAGAATAGGAAAGTATACATTGACAATTGAGGGGTGTTTTCACCCCGAAGAATCAGAAAGAAGCAGAAATAAAAAACTGTCCGATACTCCTATCGAAGTCCCCTACAATTCCAGAAAGTATACAGAAAATCGGAATTTTCGGGTTGCGAAAGTTCTCTTGTAAAACATTTTACTGGTGGTCCAAAGGATATCGAGTCCCTTTTACCGAATTCAACGAAATTATAACCTTCTAAATTTCTGTACTGACTTTCAAAGATCCTTACTCATTTATAATATGCAGTTTCTATGAACCTATATGTGCATCAAATTCTATAGACGTAAAATCATATTTTTCGTGTCTCCAAAGTCTGAATCCGCCTATACCGAATGGTTCAGAAACCATCTGTGTTAAGTCCCAGAGATTTGCTATCACCTTCACTCCGTCCCGAGTCCACCGCCGACGGTATTATGTCCAATAAATCCTCGCCCCCCCCCCCCATCATCGTATCGATAATGGAAAACATTTAAAAGTGTCGGAATCAAGCAACAATCCTCCCATCCCAAAGCTCCAGCAGCGATAATCCGCATTAATCTCAGCGTTGATGCATTGCATCCTAGTTTAAAAGCTGAAAAGGGGCCACGACCTTCCGCGTGGGACACCGTGCTCTATACCCTCTCAATTAATAATTCTAGCGTGCTCTGGCTCGAAATAAACGCGAGCATCGCCCTATTCGACCTCCCACTCGTGTTTTAACTAGGTAAGTAACAAACTTTATTTTAAATATGAGACATCTTTACACTTCGGAGGAGAATACGCAACATGAGTAATATAATAATCATGGCGTCCCATGGGTTCATCGGGGCCTTATTTATGGGGATGGCGAATAAGTTCGTAGCGGTTTATCTTTTCTTTTATCCTGGAACGATTTGTTTGCTGGTTGGCAAAGTATTTATATGCATTCGAAAGAGCTCTTTCTGCTCTACAAAACTGTAATAATTATTGATTAAGTTGTTGTTATAATTATTGTATTTGTATTCAATAAAACACTTACTACAAAACGCTACGAACTTATTCGCCAACCCAATATATGCCACGCGTGCACTGGGAATTTCTAAAAAAAAATGTCCTCGTGTGCACAGAAAATTTCTAAAAATGTTGCAACTGGCAGATAAGGTTGCACTTATTCTTAATATTATTATAACTCTGTTATGTTGACCATCAGTATAGCTTTCAGTCGCTCAACCCCGAAACAGTCGCGGGTTTCAACCCCTGTTCACAGACAGTGTTAGTCTTCCCAACACCGTTCAGCTCGATAATTCAAATGAAACCGCGTCGAAAAGAAACAATGGACGAACCCTCCCTTTCTTCCATGATATCGTTAACCGTGCCCTCGTCGACTGGCAGCTGTATTATTTCTCGATCGTAACAGGCGAGCCTTTCTTCCGAAAGCTCGTGGAACGCGACGCTCGCGAGGTCGTTCATAAATCTCTCCAAGCAATGCATACAAATGTAGCCCCCGTTTTTTTTTCTCTTCTTCATACGAGCATCCACGCTGGAAAGGGTGAATCGTTACAGGGCGAAGAACGAATTCGCACGGGCCCGTGGGTAAAGAGAAGAGCGTCTTCTCTTCATCTCGCCTGACACTGGGCGAAGGAGCCCGAAGACAATATAACACACAAAAGTCTCGCTTGGCTAGTCACTTACGCTTCCTCTTCCTCGAGTTTCACCCGAGAATCTTGCCACCTATTTTCGCCCTTTTCAACCCCTGCCCATTTTCTTTTTCCACGGCACTCGCCCCCGTCGCCCGCACCCCTCACCCTTCGTCTACGCGGCTTCCTCCGTTTTCCTTCCGTTCCTCTTCGTCACGCCAGCTGGGCTACACACCCTGGAAAAGTATTACGTGCATCCTGTTCGTGATGAAAGGGTCTCAGTTTCCTCTCTCCCCCCAGCTGCCACCCTCGGCTGTTTACTGGATACCTCGGCGAGATTTCGTGGCGATCAACGGATCGTTCCTTCCCACCGTGAATCTCCGTTCCGACGATTCCATCGATCTTAGCAGATGTGCTCGTTTTTACCGTCGCTCCGTGGTCCAGTTTGTCAGGCTCTTACTGCGGAAACTGTGTTTATGTATGACTGATTTTTTCGGGAAGCTTAGTTGTCGAGGAAAAGCGATGATAGGAGTGATTTATTGTAGAATTTGATCGAACTGGCAGTGTCTTTTTAGAGGATTGATGAAAGGGTGATATTCAGGGGTGCATTGAATGTTACTGGAGAACACACTGCGGAGAGTGATTCGGCCAAGTTGCTAAGCGAGAAGGTAGGGACGAAGGAACATTGTAATGTTAATACTCGATATCTGATATTGGGATACAGTAGATGGTGTTCAAATTGTTTCGATTAGCTTTAAGGAAAATTGACCTGTTGATTGTAGTGTTTAATGGATCTTCTGTAAGGGGGTGGTAATAATAAATGGTACTGTGTTGAAACAATCAGCTCTGATTGGGGTGGCTGGAGAAACAAGATTCAGTTTCTGGTGAACGAGGTGCTGGGAATTTTCGTGCGCTAACTTCATCAAACTCAAACTTCATCGAATTCAAGGTTTCGGGAACACGTAGTGGACCGCACGACCGGAATTTTCGATGGCAATTCAAAGTGTGACCAGAATTTCGAGTTACAACAGGGTGGAAAATCTCTGCGTTCACTCGCCAACAGGTTTCACGGGGGTGAATCTTTCGGAATGGTTTAAAGAATCGAAAGGCAAAAGAACATGAGTGGGAAAATAAACGAATCTTGTTTTTGATCTTGTATAACCTTCGGATGAATGGATTTCTTACAGAAATGGTGAATGAAACTTCATCTATTAAGCACTGCAGCCTGCGTCTTATAAAAACGTTATTCTTTTACACCTTTTCAAGTACCATCTTCAATGGGGGTGTAAAAACTCTATTTATAAAAATATTGAATGGATCTTGATATATTGATTTCAGCTCTCTAACTGAAGAAATGCTACTGCTTTATTCTCGAATGATTTTCAAGGGTCATCCTCGATGAAAGCACGAATAGTGTAGACTAATGTACCCTGAATAAAATGTTGAATTGATGGCAAGCTAGTTGAATTTCCTACGATAAATAACGCTCCGTAATGTGACTTTAGTGTATGTTTAACGACACCCAAAGCTTCCCGTCGCCACGTATACTGTTACAATAAAGCTGCAGGGTCTCTTATACGATGGTTGGTGCACTGTCTTTATAAACGTGGCTACAGGAATAATGCGGCCACGTGGAGCGAAATCTAAACAGAGGGTTCCTCCTTAATGTCTGTATTTTTCCTTTACCGAACGTTGCTTGAATTATGCAGGCCCTTTGGGGGAATGCAAATTATAGAATAAACGAGTAATGGGATACAATTTCGAGAAAGATGAACAGCAGGATCCCAATTAAAACAATATTAATAACTTTACCACTTTTTTTCACTCGTAGCCTTAACAAAACTATTTCTTTCCAAATGCAATGATCGTTTCGAGAAAAATAACAAAGTTGCCATCTAAGAGAGGGAGGTATACATAAAAGATTAGAAAAATAATTTCCTTCGTTGAATATTACATACAAATTTTTGCTACTCGAAATGTGAATTGGATTGCTTAAATTTTGAAACCTCGCACAGATGCTCGAAGTAATAGAATTACCAAAAGGAAATATCAGCGTATAAAAGATATAATAATCTTCGTACGTTACGAAACCTTCAACAGACGCAATTTATTCCACTAATTGAGACACTCGCCGCTCCGCGTAATTACGTTCTTCAGGTTTAAGTAAGGAGACGCGTTCAATGGCAGCCGAGCCTCGTTTCAAACTGGCGAGAACGTTACGTTGAAGGGTACGCCAGCAAAGAAAAACGAGACGCAAAACAAAGTGTCACTTTTGAGAGCTACTTCCGTGAAAACTCGATCCAACAGCCGCCATGTTCGTTTGAACGAGGCCCTTTGACCTTCTCCCAACGAGCAGTGAATTATTCGACCTCTAATTGTCGCGGGCCACCAGTTTCCAAGCACTTTGATTGCGAAAATTCACTTCGGTCCGCAGAACGAGAGGCACTCTGTCGACCTGTCGCAATATCAACAAGGTCCGTTAGAGTTTCTGTGAGCGCGGTTTCGAACGTCGAACAAGAATAATTACATAACATAGTAATTACATGCAAGTAACAATAATAGCGATAAATCTTTATTACGGATTTCTCCTGTACATTCACATGGAATAATAAAGACGATTAATAATGAACAGGAAAAATAAGCGAACAGCGAAGCCCTTTAGGCGGCGGCGCGAAGCGGAGAAAGTGGAACGAGTAAACGATAATTCAGACGTGTCGAAATAAAGCTGATATTTGACGTTGCGATACGAGCTACAGATGCACTGCAGAGCGAGACGATCTCTCTGATAGCTTGGAAATTAAAAAGCACAAGTGGCAGAGGGAAATGTTTGATTTGTAGAAAAAGGTTATCTGTTCTCGCTTTCGCTTTCCTTTCGCACTTCATTCATGAATGAAGTTGCACCTGCAAAGGGGAACTGTTCTTTATTTTTAACATTTCTGCGTGTTTCTGTGCGAGTCACTCAAGGATTTTGAATATTTTATCTGTCGCCGGTAGTGGACTAATTTGCTGGAAAATTCAGCCATACATAAAATATTTGAATTTCCTTAACGAAAGTGGATTTAAAGTGACCGTGGCGCTTTTGCAAATTTATTCTACTGGTACACATTATTATACTATTAATATTACATTAGTATCTGCTGCGCATTTTCTATCCATACCCTGGCACTAAAATATTCATAAAATAGTGGAAAAGTGTTCGCTGTACCTGTTACTTTAATTGTTTATATTATGTTTATGTAATATACCGTTTTAAATCATGAAATTCCCACTATCGATTTATGGTAATGGTATTATTTTCGCTGTTTTCATTTCTTTCTTCTCGACCGTCACATTAAAGACCGAGAAAAAGTTTTCGCGATTTTATTGTACGTGTTCAAAATGGGTTTTAATAAAATAAGTCAACGAGCGCGCAGTTCAACATTGCTTCCAAAAATTTCGTAACGGAGACGAGAATCTTGAAGAAGGAGAGGGTCACAGGCTTCCTTCTACGGTTTACGTCAGCCAATTAAGGGCCATTATTGAATCGGTTCCATGCAGAACAACTCAAGAGGTTGCAGAAGATCCAATTGTTGACTATTCAACAATTGTTCGACATTTGCACCAAATTGGAAAATTAAAAAATTTCAGAACCGAAATTATTTTTGCACCAACCAACAAGTGTCAGGGAACAGTAAAAAGAAACAGGCTTAGTCTAAACAATCCTAGACACCAGAAACTGCAACGTGAAAAGGGATATTACTCGTTGGAGTAATATCCCTTTGGCCACCCCTTAAAGCCACTAAGGTCTCCGGTATGTAAATATTCAGCGAGACGGTGTACTTTTCCAGCCCAGTGGACGGATTAATTGCGAGTCAAATATAAAAGAAAAATGCGAACGGTGGCTGAAACGAAGCTATTCCCCGCGTGAAGAATTTCAATCCCCTTTCCACGATGCTGGCGCGGAATAGCCTGGATTTATGCTCGAGATTAATCGATACCGATAGTAGCAGGTGGTCGATACAGAATAACGTTCTGCCGGGAATTAGCATACGGTGTGCGTTCGATGCAACTCGAATACCAACTAGATATTCACTCGTAAGCGCTATTCGTCGTTCCCTTCAGCTGTGACAGCCGAGCTTAGCGAAACGGATCCGCTCAGCTCCAGGCAGCCTGATCACGGCCAAACTTTTATCAATTTATTTACCGCCGTTTGAAGGCGGATCCATATGTATCAGATCCCTGTCGTTTGTGTCAATGGCCTCTTTCTTTTAGTTGACACTGGCTGTCATTGTAAACAAAGTGACCATTGACATTGACACAATGGGATGAGTGACACTGACACAAAGGGATGAGTGACACTGACACAAAGGGATGAGTGACACTGACACAAAGGGATGAGTGACAATGACACAAAGGGATGAGTGACAATGACACAAAGGGATCAGTGACACTGACACAAAGGGATGAGTGACACTGACACAAAGGGATGAGTGACACTGACACAAAGGGATCAGTGACACTGACACAAAGGGATGAGTGACACTCACACAAAGGGATCAGTGACACTGACACAAAGGGATGAGTGACACTGACACAAAGGGATCAGTGACACTCACACAAAGGGATGAGTGACACTGACACAAAGGGATCAGTGACACTCACACAAAGGGATCAGTGACACTGACACAAAGGGATCAGTGACACTGATACAAAAAGATCACTGTCATCAGTGGCACTGACGGCACTGAACCGTCACGGAACTGATACGTGTGCGTAGACAATAACCGTCTTCCAGTCCCTGGTCCTGCCAGCCCCAACGACCATTTGCAATTCATCTCGCACGTACCCCGCCTGGATACGTTAGGTAATCGGTGAAATTATTTCCATCGAACCGGAATTTCCACGCCAATGGGGCCGGTGAATAATTCTTAAATAACGCCTTATGATCTTTAATGATGGGGAAAATTATAGTTCGTTCTCTGCTAATAAAACGTGAAACAGAATGGGGGCGGGGGGCTGAGAAGTAGAGGAGCTGCGGATAATAAACAAATGGGATATGTCACGTTTAACGTTACAGTTGCGTTTAATTAGTAGGGGTGGAAAAAGGGTGAAAAGCGACCATGTTGATATTTGCCAGGCACACGCAGCTGTTACTATTAAAACACCCCGTAATTAACACTTTGCCGCACCTTTTCGAGCAAACTTACGCACCCTATCAATCTTTTTCAAATGTTTCAACTACTTATTGGCTTTTAGAAACCACGAAAACAGCATATTGTAAATAAGATGTAAATGTCTGAATGGTGTAGTTTTGATGGTGATAAATATGAAATGAAATTGATCTCTTAGGCTCACGGGGAGTAGTAGATTGAAATTGTTAAATCACGCATGCGTGACAACGGCCGTCAAAGTGTTAAGCGAGATTGATTTAAAATATAACGCTTCCCGTGTAGCTGTGCCTCTTTTTTCTGTCGTGGGGCTGTATTACTGAAAGCCACGTCAGTTGGAAAAGAATAATATTTGGTGGACGTAAATAGTGATACAGGAGTGGCCTTCTTATTTATTCACGATCAAGTAATTGCTTGGAATGAAGTTTGTACATTAATGTGGACGATAAAGTCTTCATAGAGCAAGGTCTATGCGATGCTTTCATGTTGAGATGGGTTGTACTGTTATTAGTGGTGAATTTCAACATAATTGTTGATAATAACCGATATTTGTGGAAAGAATGTGGAATGAGAGAACAAAGTTCTCTGTGTTCTTAGAAAATATTAGCGTACGATATGAAGAGATTTTGAATTTTTAGCTTCAGATAGAGTTTGGGAATAATATGTAAAATATTAAAGAAAATGAAATATTAGAGAAAATGATATGTGTTCTAAATGTTAGTTGGTTATTTATTGTAATTCTTTGTTTAACATGTTTAATCTAATACTTCTATAAGATAACTGCGAAATTATTTTCAACTTTGTTTTACTTCAAGTCATTGGATTGAATCCCAACCAATAAAGATTTATTTTAGTCGTGAAGGGTCGTCCAGGAAGCACGCATGATAAAAACTTTACAGCGGGCAATTCATTCAACGCTAAAAGGGCATTACATTGTCATTTCGATAAGAATAGTCGACGTCTATCATTGTAAATATAGAAATTTATACTGTTCCTTCTCTTCACAAATCAATGTCGGGGTTAAATCGGTAATTATATTAACACAGAAGGACCAAGCCTGTCACACTGAATTTTGAGATATGAATAGACGTATTCTGTGTCATTTAAAACACTGTCTGTGGCCTAAAATTGAATGAAAAATACTCTTCTTACATCTATCGATCTAATGATACTAACGATATCATTCTACGTACCTAGTAAGGGAGAAATTAAAATGTAGACTAAGATACAAGTGTTAAATTCCAATTTATAATAAATTCCTCATAAGGGTAACTTTGGGAGCAAACTTAGAGCCACCACTATTAGCGCAGCAAGAGGCAAAAACTCTCCTAAAGGGTGCCAACTAGCGCAGGTTCCGTAAAATGTACACTCGCGCGCAGAGGGTGACATTCATTGGCCACGATTCACCGTGCCTGGTGAACGGATGAACAGGCACAAAGGTTGGAGAAGGGCGGGCATCAAGATCAATGCGCTCAAAGAGCTAGTTTCGTGAAAAATGCGCGGGATACATCGCGTTCACGGCGGTGCATCACGTCTCTCGTCTTTATTTTTCAACGAGCGAAAACCCCGATTACTCCGCCCGAACGTGGTGACAGCGCGGCGAAAAAGCATTGGTATTCAAAGCGTGCACGAAAGCCGTGGCTTTCAGCCACGTCGCGCTGCTCTGCTTTACGACGACAAAGTGGCGAATGGTAAACACGCCATGTGGCTATTAACCAGTCGCGATTACATATGTATCTGTACGATACTTGTCGAATCATATTTTCAAAGTAAACAAAGATAAAGAAACGTAAACAATTTCTTCGACGTAGAAATACGCCATGACCACAGTATGAAGGTTCCTTGGCGCGATAACACGCCGACGCCAGTCGGAGTACTAACAAGTACAGATTTGTTTGAAAACAAGACAACGGGATTGAACCATCACCGTCTTTCGAGACAGGGCCTTGCTCGGCTTGCTCTTATTGCTTTATCGTGTAGAATGAGAGATACTGAGAGCCCTTTTCGTACGCAGTGTCTCCTAAGACAGAGCTCACCTTAGTTCGAGAAGAACCTCGTCCCTAGCTCCAGACGATACTGTACAAATAGGTATCGTGAAACATTGACAAAAAGGGTGACTGTACCTAATATCGCCCATGTTCCTAATATCGTTACTCGCTATATCTCGCAAAGTACATAAGCACTAAAATTTATCGATTATGCACTGAATTAGTACCTAACCATATGTAGGAAGACATACTGTAATTGCAGCATTATGTGGTCAACAATTACAGAAAGGGAAGGATTTTAAAGAATCTTAATAGTGTACAAATTTATTGGACTATCACAATTTTACATCACATTCGGAGAAGGTAAGTCTAATAATTCTGTGAATGCAAGAATATCTACTAGAAATACCTAATTAATGATGTACTTAAGAAATACAATTGATTCAAATATTTTTTCGTAGTGAAAATAGCTTTTTTCTTTTAGATGTAATGTTTGTTACAGGTGAGGTCAAGAAATGTGCGTAGCAACCGAAATAAACTTTATTTGTCCAATATGTACGTCGGAACGTAAAAAATAAAATATTTCAAAAATCTATATTTTTAAATTTCTGTATTACTCTAATAAAAATAAAATCAAAAATGGATAAAAAACATTTATAGAGCAATAAATAATAAAAGCACATGTGAAAATGACATTAAAAACTCATATATACATTAATTAATTAATATTTCTTAAGTTGGCGATCTTAGGTACATTTTTTTCAGGACCCGATTTTTGCATATCTTACGTTTTTGAAGTACTAATTAAAAATGTGTAAGTTTCAACGATTCTAACTTATGATACATGAAAGATGAATAATTTCTCTTTAGTTTGAAACGAATTGCATGCAAAAATATCAAATATTATTCAATTCACAGCGATTTAACTTTTGCCTTGCGATATTAGGTACAGTCACCCTATCACTCGAAATTAGTGGATATGGTTAGATGTCGATAAGTACCTGTCTCTGCACAGTAGTAGGTACCTAAGAGTGTTAGTAAATATTAATCCATATAACTATAAATACAGCTACAACCGTTGATATGTATCACTAACTAACCATAGATATGAATAGTAGGTACACCTAAGCCACGAACACCTAATCGACAATCGTTAACAACATGTTCGGAAGAGGTACGGGCTCTGAACAGATGTCAGGGGAAAGAGAACATGACACTGGCAGCAGTTTAATGAACTCCCACTCGGTCAGCACCAACATTATAATTAACGTGCCTGGACTAGCGCATGCATGCTGGATGCGCCGCAAGCATGCAACCACGTGAGACGTAAAATTAGTCTCGATAAAAATGACTCGACGTTGTAATCGACGTCTCCTCAGGGACCAAGTAACGTTCACGAACCCTTCCCGCGAGATCTTGAAACGAGGCAAGTTTTCGAGAAGCTCCTCCGTCGCCCTCGTCGATCGCTCGCAGTTTCGTGATACTTCTTTCTTCTAATTGCATCAGAGAATCGATCCATGTTACGTGCCCCTGTTCCCTCTTTAAATTATTAAGCGTGAAAATTCTCCAACCGCCCCCTCCCAGATGCTTCCTCGCCCAATTAACGTGCCATCCTGGGCGATTAATTTTCCTTCGTTCGATTTAGGTCGAGCATCCACGGGGCTCGTACTTTGACCGTCATCGGGCTTCTGGGTTATAACTTTTGGCGCGCGGGGTTTCGGCCTTGTTGGGTTTCAATTATGCAATAAACCCAGTGTGTGTTTAAGAAGACTATTTGCTCGTGGAGCTTTATGTGAGGAAACGAGAAAACGTGCCTGGGAAAGTCATACATTTTCCACCGATAAGCGTGGAAAATGACGAGGAAACAGTGAATTACAGTGATTTAACTTGAACCGAATGGGGGACCGCTTTGCAATTAACAATCGCGGTATAACGTGAACGCGGGCGATGCGTTTGTAAGCGTGTTAATGGTCTACGTAAACCTGCCATCAACCCTTTAAGAAATCAACCCCTTCGAGTCATTAATATTACCATTCAGTGTCACGACGTATTCAAACGGTGGAAGTTGGGGTAATCAATTCCACCGACTCGCTGATTTATATTACCGAATAATGAGCAAATATTTCACTTCTGAAATTATTTCTCTCGGTTATTGTTTAATAAGCTAAGTATATTACTGAATTGATGCTTGTCAAGGTTCTGAAATTTAATATTTTCATTTTGTACGAAATTAAATTTACAGGGATAATTCAAGAACGAAACAAAGGCTCCCAGTAAATATTTGGTTACGTGTTTTCGAGCAGCGCGGGTCTGGAAAATAGAAACTGGAGGATAATTAAAAAATATGCTGCGAAATTCAGGGGTTGGAGAACGGAAGATAGTACACAAAGTATTAACATGTAGTTCCTTGTGTTGGGCCGAGAATATTCCTTATTGCACTTCATTTTGCTCCTACGCCGACCACGATGTACATAGAAGTTCCTCTGGATATTTGCGGAGCGGAGAAACGTCTGCGGCCATTGCATGTTTATCTCAATTTCAATGAAAGCCAATGTACTCTAGCAAATGCTCAAGTTGATTAAAAAATCACGAAATGAAACACGATAATTTATTAAATGAAACCATTGATTTGTTATGACAGTATTAATGACTGGAACACACAAAATTTCGAATCGACGTAATAAATACAAAAATAGAGTCAAGGTTAACTACACCATAATTCAATTTCTAAAGTAATTTCAGTTCAACACCGATGTATAATAATTTTCTAACAGACAAGCCTCCTTATCCCGACTGATTTCGAGTTATAAAAGAAATTGTTTTGTGATGAATTGACGCGTTCAATTGAGCGGGCAATGTAGGTTGAAGTTAATCAAATCACCAGTAGTCGAATTTATTCGATTAAATTGGGACTTTGACTTGTGAAGTAGATTATTTAGAGAGTTCGATCAAATTCCCCCCATTGACGTTAGGATTTCGGATACATTACGGGGCCCGCGCAACGGAAATTCAATTCCACCTTTCAACCCATTTCCTACCCTGTCTCCGTCAGTGCTACTTTTCAGGTACTTCATTTTAAAATCAATTTGACGAATCGACGCACGGACAGTTCTCCGATTTTACAGCTGGCTGAGGATAAGGAAACAGTGGAGGACTGATGGTTGAAAAAAGCATAGATGTAAAATTGCTCCCTGAAATTCTGCGAAAAAGGAAACATGGCATGAAAAGAAATCTGGCGTAAGTGTAAATTTAACGCGAACGAGGTACTTTAAGCTTAATAAGTCTCGGAGCAATGACGCTTGAATATGCCCCGACGCGCACGGTAAACTGCCTGTTAATTAAAACGAAATGCGAAGTACATTATATCCCGTGCTTTTCTTCCTTGTTTCTTATTTTAAGCTCGTAATATCGTGTTCCCATAATGGACGAGCAGAATAATGAATAACACAAAATGCGAAGCAAACAAGTTTTGAAATCGAATAACAGGCGGGGGTCTAATTATTCCTTAAGTATTCAGCAATCTGGGGAAGTAGATCAGAAGAGAAGGCATCCGATCAAGGTCAGGATTTTGATATGTTATTTCGTTCTATTCGATACTCGTGTACGCGCTTTATGGGTACAAATCCATCGTTAGAGCAATTAAAACCGACTTCAAAAAAATAAAAATGCACTAAAAAGTAAAAAAATAATTTTTTCCCTTATTTACTCTACGATTCTCATTTTTTTTATGTCGGCGCCTCATCATTTGCACTGTGTAAATTTGGCGCCGACTTAAAAAGATTGAGAGTCGTAGATTAAATAAAGGAAAAAATTATTTTTTATTTTTTGGTGCATTTTTATTTTTTTGAAGTCGGTTTTCATTTTTTCATTTTTTACTGTTTAGTTATTTAAGTTATTTAACTACATTTATTTAAAAAAATATGCGTAGGCCTACGAAAAGAGCTGCTCCTAAAAAACGAACCGTTTGCTAGAAACGGAAGATTTAAAAAATAAGCGACTTGAAACAATGAGAATAAGGATGTCTCGAATTCGTTATGTGTGGTGGAAATAGTATAAAATACGAGAATACATGAAATAGAAAAATGAACTCGGTTAATTATGTAAGAAGGCAAAGTTTGAATTAACCAGTTCTGGTAAAGTATTGAGCAAATATTGATGCAGTGTGAGATGGGACGACCGGGGCATCGCTGTCTTTCGAATAAAAAAAAGATCATTAAATTCAGTCCATACGCTGAGGAGTTATGTGCGTTCAATCATAAAAAAAATACATACGGGTCGAATCTATAACTTCCTCCTGTTTGAAGTCGGTCAATTAAACTAATAGACCGAGCAGTTGTTTGTATAAAACTCAGTGTTGTTACCTAGTTTTTCAGTGGGTTTTTCATTTTATAGTTTTCATAGTTATTGATACCAGTTGTACAGATATTCATATATCACGGATTTTCCATTTCTGTGAGGCTATCGTGAGTATTATTAATTTAATACTGTAGAATTACACTAAAATATTCTTTAAGCTTTAACGAAGTGACAGTGGTTGTGAACAATTTTTGTGGAGATATTTACAAATATGCAAGCCTATTTAATAAATGCAGTCTCATTGAGCTAAATATGTAGAAATATTTATAGGATTTAACAACTAAAGAAATATGAACGCCATACACTCTAACGATACTATACAGGCTGTCCGAAATGAACAAACTTTATTGCATATTTTCGATTTATTTTTCATGTTTAATCACTTCCTCCGCGGCTGTACCATCAATATTAAGACACCCTGTATAATCGAAAAAAGAAAATCTTGAAATCTACTTTCCAAATTCATGTACCAAATATGAAATCTTCAGATAAGTCCCCATTATTAATAACCCAACCCAACAACCCCAGTCCAAAACCACCAAAGACCACCCCAATCACTCAATGCAATATTCCCAGTACCTCCAAATCGCCATCCAATCACAAAGCCACAATAATTCCCCAGTTGCATTCCCTTTACCCAACCATCCCCCAAAGAAACCTCATTAGTCCCCATACCGCCAAAAATCGTCCTAAAAATTCAACATCCCTTAAAGTCTCAAAGAATCAAATTTTCCTGAAAACACCGTATCACGATCAAAACTGTTCCCGCATAAAAAACCCTATCGCGATAATAAACTTCGATCACCTGCAAGATCCTTCCAGTGTTTTCGAAAATGGCCGCCGCATAGCCCGACGATAAACATTTACAATGCCACAGCGAGCGTAATCTGGAAACTGGCGAGCGAGTCGGCCCTCGGCAGGTGTGGAATCATCCCCGAATCCCATTCTCCCCCGCCCCCTCGCCCGTTAGCCCTTTTCATCCCCCATCCGCGAGGGAAGTCGGCGCGCCTAGGGCCCCGCGGTTCTTTATCGCAGCCACGCGAGCGTAGGAGGGCAAGAAGAAGACGGGGAGGAGGCGCGAAGGACAGGGACGTCAGTATTGACCCAGTTGGTGGCGCTCCGCGTTGCGTTCACCCTCTGGCAACCCCCGCTGCGCTTGTCGCTGGCTGCTCACGCGGTAGACCGACGAGTCTGTCGCGTCCCCGTGCACGACGCCACCACGCATGCACAGCTGCACAAAGTGTCACGTTGCGCAATCACCCCATAGACGATTAAGCGAGGCACGCGGCGGCCGTGTCACGCGATTGTTGCGCGTACGCTCGTGACTTCCTCAAAGGCTAACCGCCCTTCCACGCCACTCTCGATCCTGCCGTGCTTTTCTGCTGGATTATACTTTTCAAGGACTCTTTGCGCCCGGAGGGGGGTGCAAACGAGCGAGCGGCCGTCGCAACGCCTGAGAAGCGAGCAGCACGATCGTCACTCGACGCGCTCTTGCGTCTTAATTACCCTGTTTTGCTTTTATTACTCCTCCCCCGTCTCAGCAATGCTGAGCAAACGCGCGGAGCTTCTGTGCACCGGCCACGAAACGATTGCGTTGAATGTCTTCGAAGATCGGGGTATTGTTCTATTATAAAGGGGTGAGCGTTCTGTTTTGGCACGCGTGGGGTGCTGTGAAAGGAATCTTTGTTTAATTGTACGAGGCGGTGGAGGGATTTATTGGAGAACTGAAAGAAGATGAAGCAAAGTTTCATTGACGCTTCACTTTCTTGGAAATCGAATTTCTAGATTTAAGTGTACTTGATACTTGTCTGTATCTGACTATTACTCGTTTCTACTGACTAACTGTGAGTGATGACGGGAGTAAAGGGGTGGATATATTCACCAAGTAAAATGTATCTACAGCGAGAAGTACTAAAAGATTACAGATCAAGCAGAACTCAGCCCGGAACAATTCATCCCCTGGAAATGGAGCCTCCTCCAAGCGTAAAGCCTAGAACGAATTCAAGAGACTCCGCGAAGGCGGGATACAATTAAGGAGGTGCAAGATAACCGTAGGCTCGTTTGGTTCCCCTTTGATAATTTTAACGAGGAAAGTTCTTTTCATTACAAGCTGCGCGTCGTGCGTTATTACGCGAACGGGGGTGGAGAACGGGGTTCGAGGATGCATCGAGTAATTTATCATCGCGGCGCAGTTTACGTCGGGGTAGGTATGTGCGTGGAGAAGTGGCAATAAACGAGGAAGGACAGTGGTACGCTAGCGGGGCAATAGGAAACGATTAAAAATCGAATGGAAAGTAATTTCGCTGGTGCCTGACGATCATCCCTCATTCTGAGGGCCAAGGAGTCCTGACACGGCTAGGTGCACGCGGCACAATCGAGTTAATTAGGAGCGAAGCACGATCGCGAAGTTTACGAACGCTTTTAACTATCAGGACTGACGAGCGGCTAAGTGCTCGACGAAGGCACGACACGCGCGAATAACTTACGCGGTTAAAGAGTAGCTGTGTGAGTACGTGAGCTGGGCGAAGATCGTCGAGCCAACGGGGCGCGCGTAAAGCGCCCCTTGTTCCGGGAAGTTTGAAAATTTAGGGCACCAGGCGATCCGTGTCTTGTCAAACGAGGAATCTTTGGAAGCTGCAGGATGTTTTGCACGGAAAGAGGAGGCTGCAAGAGTAGATATTCGTTTGGAGAAGCTACTTTGGGTGTGTTAGAATTGTGATGCAATGGAGGGTTGTTAAATAGAACGTTGGAAGTGAAAATTTTAATATTTGACGGCTTTAAAGTATGTTGATGGAGAAATGTATTTATGTGAAAATAAATAATGGAATTATAGATGATACGGTTTTGGTTATTTCAGTTGAAGTCCAAGTCTTGAAATTTACAGAGGCTGATACCAGTAGTCGAAGGCAACATTGATAATATATTTGTATTAAAAGTGCAGATGAAAATATAATGTATTTAAACTCGGTAGAATTTCTCATGGTATCGTTTCAAGTCCTATTTAATTCCTTTTTGTTTATTGATAGTGGTAAGGCAATTTAAGTAACCCCGAAACACAACTTTCGTCAAACTACAAGTGTGTAGGCCTCAGTTGAAGTTTTGAGCAATTTTGGAGTTCTTTAGGGTAAAAACACCTCTTAAAGAGGTATTTTCGAAACGTGTATTTTTCTATTTTCCTGTAAATCTTGAAAACTTATCATCATGTAACACATTCGGCATTCTGTATCAAGATATAATATACATTCACTTTAATTTGTATTAACCACGCTCACGTTCCGGTTAATCAATTTCTCGCAATCAAAATCAAATAATATTTTCCAAAATTCCCGCGAACAAGTGGATTCAAATATTGATAAGAACGACGAGATGTTGCCTGCGCGATAAAATCGTCAATATTTCATCATGATATCGCACTGCTATTTAAACATGTTAAAATTCAATAATTTACAACGCAAGGTGTCGAATATCGCGCGTTTCAATATTTGATCCTTCATGAATTTTTCGGGCTTAACATGCACGAAATGCTACAGTAATTATTGAAAAGGTGTTTGCAGAATTTTGTTTAAGATCATGAGAATTTTTAAAAGACAACGTCTTTATCCGCGAGTTAAAAGCTCCACGTTCGCTAAAATCAAGAAGTTATCTTAAGCCGTTGGGAGAATGTTAGAGTGACATTTCCGTCTGACAGGCGACAATATCCCTAACGTGAACACCGATTCGTACAGATAACTGACATCCTTGACGTCGAAGTAGTTTATGGGCTGAAACGAGAACACCTTAAATGACCTATGGATTCATCGTTCCAGGCTGGGAATTGGGATCACGACAGAAATTGAACAAGGGAGGAATATTCTCGAAGAATCAAGACAAAATATTGATCTCCCTGTGAATCCTAACCGAATATACAGTCTAATCAGGCTTGGGCGGAAATTGTTTTCACTAATTCTTTCAATAATAGATGAGCTCAACTGTATTCGGTCTCAGAACTATTTTGGTTTAACTATATAAGAAACTATTCACGTATTTACGAGATTTTTTTAGGAGATAATTATATAAATAGAAACTAAAATATAGAATCACCCAATAAGTAGCAAGTAACGAAATAATTCAGGGGAAATCAGTTGCTTGCCCAAATAAACCAAATTACCAGTATTCGAAAATAGCTTTCACTCAAATAACATCATACATTAATTGAATAATTTTACTCGACTAATCCCCAAGTCATATTTAAATATACAATTTATCAAAATACGACCCGCTTCAAATACTGTCACCCCAAACTCTAGATTATTACATAAACCTTCCATAAACCAAAAATAGAGAGCTAAAAAAAGAGGAACAGAAATTTCAGATCCTGACAGATAATTTGCCTATTTGAAAACAGGAGGCTACCGCCATTTCTTCCAGCAAGATTTATGGAACCCTCTAATGAAAGACGAAGGCATACGTCAGCCTCCCAGAAGCGTGGCTATAACTTCGTTTAATTGAATGGTACAGAGAAAGAAGCCCTGTACCATGATATTTCAACGTCTTGAAACTTGCCAAATGAAAAGCAGCCGGATAGAAAGCCGAGGGGTGGCCGGTGGCGAGGGGGGTCAGTGCCTGTTACAACAAAAATACAGTCCTGAGGATCTGTGTGCATGTACAGAAGAAAAGTCAGGCTCACCGTGAGCGCGGATAATGCAGAGGAACAGCGACTAATATATTTCGCGAGCAGAGTATTTTTTTTTACTCTTTTCAGTATTTTCCCATGTGACGTCACGCGTCGCGGAGATAGCGTACGCCATCGCGTTTTTGAGTTCGAGACAGGCTAGTCAGGAAGAATTATTTTTCCAACGGGATGCAAGTTGTTGGTAGTCGAGAGGTATCCACACACCCGTTGTGCAACGCGTCGGTTTAGTGGGTTACTTTCGACGCGCGTCCTTCGACCCTGCACGAAAAAGGATTTCGAAACTTCTTGCCCCGACTCGTGCTCTGCTTCCGCCGTGCAATGTGCAGCGACGACTAGAGGAAAATTTAAAGGACGAGGGGTAACAAAAATATTGCGACCTGATGACGAAACGTGCTGACCTTATGTGTATTGTGATAAGTCAGCGGATTTCTTGGAATAGATCATTAATCTAATGTGGTAAATAGAGTTTAATGTTGAAATTAGTGAAGAAAGATTGAAACTCACGCCTGATTAAAGTTTCATTTCACCACTACTGCGAGTGTAGGTATACATTAGAGAAATATCAGCATTAAGGTTTCATTTGTTTGTTACTGTAAGTAAGGATTTCGAAGTTTAGTGGTTTATCAATTAATAGGATGAGATTGTAGAATTTTTAAAAAAGTGGATTAAAAAATTGTCTCTCGAAACGACTGGAGTATGCCATGGTGGAGTTACTTGTACATACATTATTGCACAGGAAAATTGACCAGTACATTTGCGTATGGGCTCGCAATTCGTATATGTGAAATTAGCATTTAAATGAATTTGGCAAAAAATCATCGCGTTTACGGTAATGGTAATTACGTGCAAATTACAATATTGATGACGTTAACCGCATTTTAAATACTCACGATTCAATGGAAACGAGCGTTATTGTTGTGATAATATTTGCGATAATATTGCTGGCCCGATAAGCACGGGGCGAGATTCGACGCAGATGCGCAATGTATTATAAATACATGTAATGGAGAGATGTTTTTAAATAAACTTTGTGAAAAATGAAACTGAATATCTGAAACCTATAAAGATCCCACTGTTTTGTATATTTTAAATTACAGTAATCATCTGATACCGTGGTTAATTTACTAGAAAAAATACATTAAGTTGATTTACTATAGGCATTTCCATTCAAGTGATATTGTTGCGTGGTTCTTCGGAAATTAGCGTTCAATTCCAGGGAATAGAATCGATGCCCATGGAGTACAGAAGCACTCTGCTCAAAGAAAGCGCTCAGGTGTCAAACTTGAGAATTAGAAGGATTTAAAGGAAACTTATTATCCAAAGTTGAACAAATTAATATATTCAGTATGATTTCATAAACACGTATTTCCTAAGACGAATCTCGCAATGAATGAATGATCTTCAATTTCAGCTGTTTTAACCATCACTTTCAGTGATGATTAATCAAATTTACAATGATAGCGAGTGTTTAATTACCCAGCCACGAATATTTCTAATTGCATAATGTCATTACCAAAGAATAAAACAAATCAACAACTTCATGAAGGTCCCCCTTTCTTCAGTTTAAATTTCCCTCTGAATGAAAAGCAATGTTCACATCATGGGTTGGTAATGGGAATATAACAATACAAACTTATTTCACTAACTTGTTAAATTGCCAACTATCCATCGCGTGACATCCAAGACAATGCTAAACAGAACCTCACAAATAACCCGCGAATCACAGAAATTTTTAACATCCCTAAACAGTATCGATTCACGTCACGGACCACTCCCGCCCCAAATCAAAGTGTCTCCGCGAAACCATCAAACCCTCCTGCTCTACTTTCATCACGAAACACAGCATTCCTCAGGTGACTCGTTCAGCAGAACGTCCGACGAGCGCACCCAAGGACCGTCTACATCTCGCAATGCAGCTCCCATCCACTCCCTTACAAAATTTACCATCCATTCAGGCATCTTCCCGCTACGAACCACTCTTCCAATATTATTCAAATCCCAGCAATTCTAAAAATCACAATGGAAGCTAACCTTTTATCTTCCACCAACTTCTCACACATCAACTGAAATCAAAAGGTCCTTCAACAACCTCAAGCCCTTCCAAATTCTTCAAAATTCAAACAAGTGCCTTTCGAGGTTTCAACCTTCGAAATTTATACACAAAATCTGCATCTTCCTCCATCTCAACCAATACACCCCGAATCCTCACCACGAGGGTGGGCCCAGACACCACTTCAAAAGTTCAAACCCCATAATTCCTACGCGTGGAACACACATTTTTACCGATTTTCACCCCTCTAGACGTCTCGGCTCTAATCTGTACCCATCCTCTAATATTCCCAACGATTCAAGCCTGACGTCACATACTCGGTACGATTGGAGGCGACTTGGAGCCCATCGCAGACAGCAGCCCTCGTCAACAGAAGTCCAAACGACCCCCGATCGAATCGCTACCGACGCTCGCAGGGCGCATCGACGAGTACAATTCGAGCGGGGAGGTTCGTTTCGGCGGAACGAAAGGGGGCACCTGGTTGTTGTAACTGGTTCAGGTGTGGCAGGCTACGCGAAGCAGGCCGAGGGCAAAAGGGCGAGCTCAGGTGCTCGGCTGAGGTGGGCACGAGGGGGTGTTGGTGGATTTCGAGTAGGAGGACGTAACGCGTCGTCAAGGCGCAGGTGCACCGCTGGAGCTCCTGTCGTTGGAGTCGGCGTGGTCGAGCGCCCCGCCGTCGACCGCCAACGTACGCGCGTCCCCCTACGCCACAGAGCGCGGCAGGAGTCCAAAGGATCACGAGGTCCAAACGTAAAGTCAGTCGCCGGTAGCTCTTTGTCGCTCAACTGACTCTTGACATGAGCCTCGGTTCCCGCGCGTTCGTCAGCTAGGAGGGCAGCTTCCGGAACAAGGTCAGTGACACATCATCGCCGTCATCCCGAACCTAGCCTACCGATCGCTACTAACAACCTCAGCGATCTTCTTCCTCTCGCGCCTCTTCCGATATCCTCCCTTCTCCAGTGTCTTCTTTGCGAAGTTTTCCTTGTGCTACATGATGGGCCCTCGGCCCTTGAGCCTTATCTTGGCTCGTTGAAGTCCAAGTATTTTGAAGCTGGATAGGGAACAGTGATCGTAACGGAGTGTTCGACGCCCGTGAGCAAGTGAGCACCTTTCGAGATTTCCGCGGGAAATCGGGGGAGTGAATCGTGTGCTGTTCTACGGCTGATGACGGAAGGAGGATCGACTGGATGTGGATGTTGAGGATAATCGCGGATACCGTGCTGCGCGCGGAGTTCTTGAGAACCTTTGAATTAAAGTTGAATTCAGTTTTGATGGTAGAGGATAGGTATTAGGTAGCAGAAAGGGTGCCTATTTGTTCACGGGTATGAGGAATGACGGACACCTGTTAGTATCTTCGGGAAGAATTAAGAATCCGCTGCGTAGAAGCTCTTGGTGATGAGGATCGTGCAATTTGTCGCGCGAGAAGATCGGTATAGATGATAGTTGAGTGTGCGTAGCGGTAAAATGATTGAAGTTATTCGATCTAAGTTATCTAAAGTAGGCTGATTATGTAACTAATTGTTTTCGTTGGTTCGTGAATGTTTCACGAAAAAGTGATCTGTATTTTATGCTACTGCATAGTTTATATTATTTCTCCCTTGTATATACGTGCTCTTCTATCTACGTGCCCCATCGACATACTCATAACGTACTCAGAAAACTGCACTTGAAAAAGTCCAAGTATTTTCGAACACGAAGTCGTTCACACTGGGAACGAGTTTCGCAAAAATGTCACGGGGGACGTTTGCGCACGTACTCGCGTCGCACGAACGAGGACCGACGATCCCGCGGCTCTTGGAAATCCTACTGTGCAGAAGTTTAAAGAGTTTTCGAGCCGTTTCTCAGGAGAACCCTTCTGAATTTCTAAAACCAGGAGCTATCGATCTTCATACCGCATACATAACACCTATACCGAAACAAGATACTTCTTAAATGATAGACAGCATTTCACGTCGACCAAACTATTGCAATCTTCCTTATTTCACTGAACCCTACTGAAAGGACGAACTAAACAGAATAAACGCGGACAGACAGAATCCCATTCATCATCGTTGCATAGATCAATGTACCTTCAAAACCTTCGGTTAGCCATCGATCATCGTCCGCCCACGCCTCAATGTCCAGTCATCTCCCACGGTTGCTGATAGAGCAGATCGCGGTAGTACAGAGGGAACACGAGAAACGCGTTTGATTCTGCGGCGATTTCGAGTTCACCGATTCGTCAAGTGTCAACGAACGTCTGTTTCGACGCCTACGCGCGGTCAGACGGCCCGTTTCGGATGGTCGGGCCAGGGGACTCCCGGAGAATGAGCACGATATCGATCGCAGGCAACGAAATTCACCGGGTTAGCGGCACGACGAGTTGAAGAAACAATTTCCATCGCGTTGCGCGTAACAAGTGGCTCCGTTGTTCCGGGCCTTACCGTCCTCGTCTCATTGTTCTTCGTTCAATTAGGTTCCTTTCAATTTTTTATATAATATCCGTGGCAAACAAGACGCCTAATAATAGGACGATCGTGACCCCTTCAAATTATTTTGGATTCGTCGCGTTACACTGGTATCGACGCTCGCGAGGGGACACGTTTTTACTCGACACACAATGGCGTGTCCCATTGTGCGCGTCGCCATTGTGTCACGCGTTCCTGATCGTACAATCATTTCCAGAAACACGGCTTTCGTGCTCGTATGTCGTTCCGCGATCACCTACTGTTCCATCCTGTACCATGTCTCGGTAGCTTTCGACTGGGAGGTGATGAAAAGGGGATGAAGGTGAGGGCGATAGTCGAAGTTGGAGAGGTACGTTTGAGCTGTGGGAATGGGTACTGGATGACGGAGTTAATAAGTACGTGATGGAATTTTTGAGGGGATAGTTTTAATCGGGAACTTAGGGGTGGGTATGTATGTTTGTGAATTGGGGTTGTAAATGAAATTTGGGTGATGAGTGTAGGGCAGGGTTGTCTAACTGACGACTCACGAGATGCCGGGGGCTCCTCCGCCTTGCGGCCACGCTGACGATCGCAGTAAAATTCGTCCGTCCCTACACAGACATAAATACATTCGATTGCTACGGCCGGCCACGGCCATACGTTGGCCGTGTATTACATATAATTATAATTAATACGACAATACGAACTGATATATCCTTAACAGCGAAGACCAAGAAATGTATTATCGAGTTGCATTGTGTAATTTGCAAGCAGATCCGTTCGTTCATCAATGCTTGGTTCTACATACAGATGCGAAAGTGCGTTTTCCGTTATGACAAAAATAAAAAGTAAATATCGGTCAAGATTAGCGGACCATTCATTATCTTCGCTGTTAAGGATACCCATAACAAAAATTGATGTGGATATACCATGCCTATGCGTCAATAATATGACGCGGACTCAATGGCGCGTTCACATTCACAGAGACGAGTAAAAGTAAGTATATATCAATTCGTATTGTCGTATTAATTATAATTATATGTAAACGTATGGCCGTAGCCGGCCGTAGCAATCGAATGTATTTATGTCTGTGTAGGGACGGACGAATTCGACTGCGATCGTCAGCGTGGCCGCAAGGCGGAGGAGCCCCCGGCATCTCGTGAGTCGTCAGTTAGACAACCCTGGTGTAGGGGAAAATATATTTTCGGGCTCTTTTCGAAATTTTATAGGAATTATCTTTTATTTTGAATATTTTTGGAGAGGTTAATGAGTATCGTAAGGGTATCATAGAATCTGACAGAAATTGAGCTTGAATTTTATATATATCTGAAGTAATATCCAAGAGGAAGAACACTCCTTCTAATAAACGATACCTATGTGTATTTAAAATAACTTATGTTTATTCAAACGCAGGCAGGGTGGATATTAATTTTACACGTGAAGTTCTGAGAAAGCTTTTTAATGAAACAACTGATATTCTTAACCCTTTCGCTGCGTATTTAAATTTTCGGACGATTCTTGAAAAGTGTCAATTTTACATTAATAAAAAAAGTTTTTAATTTTCAGTTTTTCAGTTTTTTCGGAGAACATTGCTGAGTATCATAGCACAAGAGAATACATTTCTTTAATGCCTGGGCTATAGTCGAACACCGCAACGAAGGGGTTAAGATATTCAGTTGTTTCATTAAAAAGCTTTCTTAGAGTTTCATGTGTAACATTAATATCCATCCTGTCTGCGTTTGAATAAACATAAGTTATTTTAAATACACACAGGTATCGTGGAGTAAGGAAATGTGACAAGACCCACTTATTTTTTAAACATTCATTCCAAATTTTGAAGATACTAATCTGTCTACAGAATCGCTCACTTACAATCATCTTATGAATCTCCTTTTAACCACAACTATTTCACGTTCCCTTCACGAGTGTCCTACTTACAACTTAAATTTCTCGAATTCTCTATATCTCCTGCAAAAAAACACCATCCTGTTCATACACCTACGCTCCCTTCCTCCATTCAACCTCCCATCACTGCAAACACCAATCAACAATAATATCCACAACAAATAATGCATAGTCTGTCAGTTTCCAAAAGTAAGAAATACTTCTTGAACGTCGGTGGTGTTTCGACGAAGAGTTATAACGCCTTGAGTAATCCAGCGACATCGCCCTTCGGTGGCCACGCTCTCGCCTATGCCTGATGCACACTTCGTCATGGCCGACATCCCAAATTTCCGCTGATACGCCACGAAGCGAAGGCAGGGTGTGTCCGTTTCGAGTGTGCGTGTTAGCTCCCGGTTGTTTGTTTAATCCCCCTGGGGGACGTGCAACATGGCCAGTTGCTGTTTTCCCTTCTATCAAAGTCTCTCCCCTTAGAAGCACGATCTTCCCCCAAAGTATAAGCGTACGTGCGCCCACCAATGCCTACATGCTTCTCATTTATTTCTTCACTAGGGTACGTTTACTCTACGACCATCGTAATTCGATTCCTTCCCTCCCCGCAACAAGTTCTCCTCCACTTCTCGATCCACGTCGAAACTTCCCTCTTTCGTTCCCATTCACGCGCTGCCCTTGCTATTAATTCAATGACGGGGGCGAGGAAAGTATCCCGAACTATGCAAATTATCTTACACTTAGTCTTCTTGTTATTCATTCCTTCTACTCGTGTCTCTATTGGTTCCGTTTTGAACGCTTTCTACCCTTGCCTCGAGTTCGCGCGACAACCCTGAGGTAACCTCGTCGACAGCGATGTAGGAAGTGTCCAGAAACGTGCAAGCTGAATTATATTTAGGCCCTCTGTATTCCCTCGTTTGGCTCGTGACGCCGTGTTACCCCAGTGGCTAATTCTGTCCCGTTCACGTGGCCGCGAACTTCTCTTCTACTTGTCTCGCTCGCATTCGTGCGTCACGTTCTAGTGATTGATCTGCTGGTAGGGATAAAAGAAGCACCCCGAAACGCGCAAACCTGTTCGCAAGTTATATGAAGCCTACTGCTTCTTCCATGATGGATAACTTGCAGTGGAATTTACTTTATTGCTTTACCTTCTTCCTTGAGAGAAGTTCGAGAACTTCTCTATTCAGTAACTGAATCGCAACTATCATCTACTTCCTTCGAATAGAAATACTGTTCTGTAAAGTAGTTTGAATATTCAACCTCTCCTATCGATCCAAAATTTTCAACCGCCTGTATATTCTTTTAAGGCCCCCTTCTCTGGCCGTAACTAGGCACAGTCACGACGTTTACTGCTCTTCAGCAGGGGTATTTGCTCCCTTATAGGTATAAACGAACGTAAACGCACCCTTGCTTCTTCGATCGATACCGTTATTATATTCTAGTCACCTTAACGGGCTTCCACGCCAACAGCCTTACCCTAACGACCCCACCCTCCCTGAATTTAACCAGGAAACATAGCCAAATCTCAGTGACTGCTTTTTTAAGCAATCTCCACTTCCGCTCCAGTTTTCTAACACGTTTTCAAAGTGTGAGCGAACTATGCTCTTACACGTTAACGAGGTCCGCCTATCAATTAAATATTGGCACTGTTCGAAATCTTAGATAATGAGACAATTATATATCAATTATTAGCTGCTAATGGATTACACAACGCGAGAGAATAAGACACAAAGATTACGTGTTATCATTAATAATTAATCATAAAATTGGTTTTATTTGAAGAGGGGCGATAGGGGCAATCGCCTTTTCCAAGAGTAGCAAAATAGAAAAATATTATGACATCGTGTATTATTCTGTATAAATAATTAATGTGAATTTAATTATTTAGGCTATAGTATCAGACAGAGATATTAAAGCATAAATTACAAGTAAATTTTAAAACTTGTGAAAGAAGGTTAAAACATGTACTTATGTACTTTTATATACTTCACCCCTTCAGAAAAGGGCTCCTAAATCCGTCCCTGTATTTGAAGGATAAAAGGATATTAATAGTATTTCATTAGTTTTTACTATAACCTCCTGCCACCACCCACGTCACGATGTGTTTTTAACCCTTTCACCCCTAACGTCGGATATATCCGACGTCCGTGGAACGATCCCAAATAGCCCAACGTCGGATATATTCGTTGACAGAAAACAATATAAAATTCCTAGTATCGGATACATTCGACGTCCACGAAACGATTCCAATATATATATGTAATATGTATATTGGCGGCTAGCATCGCCGTCGCGAAGGGGTTAATAATAGTATAAAGAGACCACGTAATCTTTGTACCCTATTTTCTCGCGTCGTATAAACCATTCGCAGTTAACAATCTATATATAATTTTCTCATTATCTAAGAATATTTACTTTATATGCCGACCTCCTACTGGGAATGTTTGCTTGTTAGATTCAATTCCAATTACACAAAGATTTAAACGCTCCTTTAATTCCAGCTCCCAGTGGTAATTACACTTGAAACGACCTTAACAACGCGACGTGGGCTAAATTGCAAATAGAAAGAGATAAAACTGACCAGAAGCTTAAAAACCGCTAATATCCCTAGCACCGCAAACACAGACTCCAGACTTTTAATATCCCCAATCGATAGTACAATAGTCTAATATCCCCAGAAGTTTGTTGTTATCAGCCCCCAGCAATTACAGAGCATCTCAGAATGGCACGAACAAATAGCACCAAAGGGATCCGCCATAAATCTCTTCCTCGATAAATCCCCACAGTAGAAATCCGCAGCTAGGCACATCCCCGGTACTTCTAATTCACCCTTCCGCAGATATCAGACCACCAAAAGATATTCACCCTCTTATCTCCAACTGAATTTCCACCCGAGAGCCTCCTTAATCTTTCGAAAATCAGCTTCGGTTTCCACAAACAAAGCCCGGTCTGCGCAGCTCCAGCGTCTATACGAACTCTACATTTAATTAATCAACAAACTATATTACGTACCAGAAGTGCTCTAAAGAGAGAGTACAGGGAGAAAACTCCAAGTGGTCACAGAGAGATGTAGAGGAAGATTCTTCCGTTCATTTTCTCCCCTTTGTATTCGCTCGAGTCTTCCGTCTCTCCCCTGGTTCGCCAGCCGAGACCCCAGCCAAAATGCAGAGAACCCTGCGATAAAAACGTTGCCTGCCTCGTTATGCCAGGCCGCGTGCAGCCACGTCCGTAATCGCGACCCTCAATTTCCGTCCCCGTGAAAATATACCGAGGCCCGCGGAAATCGGGGGATGGGGGCGTGTCGCGGGTTATCAGATAGCGATATCGTGGCCGCAGCTCGGGGCCGCGTCATAACGCCCGGACCTCTGGGCGTATTCGACGCGTTCAACGCGCGAAATATGCCGGTCCGTGCGCGAGCCAAGGCAACGCAGAGGTATATGTACCTATATCTCGCCGGGCTGCTCGGTGTAACGCGCCTCGTGTTTTCCATCTCGTTATTCGTCGGGCGAAAAAACCGGCCACTTTCGACGGGGAGAAACCATCATCGCTATCCAATCGCGTGCTCGGACGACAGAGGAAAATAACCGCAGCGTCAGTGGGGGGAAAAACTTGTAATGCGTTTCCGCGGAAAATGGACGAGGCGATGGGTTTCGCGGGGAAACTTTGAAAGCCTGTTTGTTGTCGCTTTGCTGAATGGTTTGGGAGGGATTTCGATGTTTCTTCTTGAGAGAAGAATCTAGGGGATCGATAGAGCATTGTGATTTTTAGAGGGATATTATTACGAGCGATTGTGTGGAATGTGTGGGTGAATGTGGGACAAGTGGGAATGCACGGAATGTCTGCTGAAGTTGCGATTTAGTGCGGAAACTTGAGTGAGAGTTAATCTGCAATCTCGGTCTCTTCTGTTTCGCGTCAGGCAATCTCAATTACTTTGGGAATTATCGTGATAAGCGACTGAGATTGTAAAATTTGTTCATGGAACAGGATGTCGTACGTAGGTACTGCAAATGCAACTGGGACTTGGAAGTTACAGTTGGAACGGAAGTAATTGGCACCCGAGGCTAGCGGCAATTGCGTATCCCCACTATAGAGCTGCGATGTTCCCCTCCAGCTGTGCTCTCGCGAGACAGAGTAGGGATAGTGGTCTCGAGTGACCACTTGTTTTTGCTTCGACTATAGAAACACAAGAAAACTCTAAGAGAATATAGTAAACTCTATAGTAAACTCTAAGAATCGTCTCTTTATCTCGTTTCCTTCTTCGCCTTTCTTCGTTCTGAACTACTTGCAACTTTAATACTCCGAATTATATTATATGTCTATGCTAAGTCTTTTTTACCTCTGCTGTAGATTATATGATAAAATTCTTTGGATTCCAGACACCTGAATTTTTATTGAAGCAAGTCACGAAAATTCGAAGCAGGATGCATTTTTGTGTTTAAATAGAGAACATGTGGAGCCTGTTTGACTAAATTGAGTTCGACTATTACAAATTAAGTATTGTTTATTAATTTAATACGAACGCACATTTTATGGGAAATACTAAAAGATCTCAACCGAACGGTATGAACAAAAGCGGTCTTCGTCCCTCTGTGAGGTGATCCGAAAGAGCAACAGCAGGGCTTGCGCAATTAATTACTGCAAGTACTTCGTGCCTCGTTGGATACTTCCCTTACGAAAGAAGAAACGTCCCTCTCGAGAATCTTAACTATCGCCTGGGTCTACCTGAATGCAAAGTTCTTCGAGGCGTGGGAAAAACGAACGGCAACTTTTAACGTGTTTTACATAATGCCACCCCTGAGGATCGCCTAGCAATTATTAATTTCGAGACTGAGTCGTCTGGCTCTGATAAAGTGGATGAATCGAGTCCTGAGCTGAATCCGAGAAACCGCCAATGCCCCAAGTCGCCTGAAATTGAATGTTCTCGGGGTGATTTCGTCCACCTGCTCTTCATATTTCACCACTTTGTCTCTCGAAGCTCATTAACATGTCTCGACGACGTCCAAAAATATTCGCTATTAGTCCGTTTTACATAAATCGATTTCATATGAACTGTAATTACGAAAAAAAAACAGCGGAGTACGTTATTCCTCCCCTGAGTATTTAATTTTCGGTTCATCGAGCCCAACCTTCCCTTCGATCGATTAAACTTCAGTGCTTGCAGATATTCTTGCCATGGAATCGATAAATGAGGCGTGCTATGTGTCTTCTCAACCAATTAAACCTTCCAAACGAGGCACACAAACTGCTTTCTGCAGACAGGGACCATTTCTGCGCGAAACGAATCCAATATCTCAATCCACTTAAGGAACAAAAGTGTCACGACTCCTAACTTAATGAAAATTTCAACCGACGAATCTGTCGAAGAAGTATGAAACGAAAATGGAACATTAAAAGTGACAAACCCTTTCATAAAGGAACAAAACATTTCAAATTTCACCTACGCAAGAATTTTTTGACGTTCCCATGCAGACAGATTCTCTCGCATGACGCGAGCCACCCAATTACGCAAAATTAAATGTTTCCAGAATTGTGGGCAACTCGTTATAACATTAGCGTTGCGAGATAATTGCGTGTGCCTCGGCAGGAAAACACGAAACGCGTCTGCTTTAGAAAGTAAAATAAAGCAAGAATTTCATCCCCTTGCAAATTGTTGCTAGTGGATGTAAAGTGGTTGACGTTTTACAATAACGAAGCAAGTGTGTACATTCGAATCTTTCATTCATCTTCTGCCCTAAAAAGTTATTCAAACGTTTAAGGGGTTACGCCAGAAAGTTTTGAAAAATCGATTTTTTTTCTTGCATTTTCTTATTACGTGAAGTTTTAAGAATAATTTAAGTCATGATAGACGCAAAAATTCTCCAAAACAGCCGAGTTATAGAGTTTAAACGAAACGCGGATGTTGAAATTTCGCAGCAGGTAGCAATCATTCTACTTTTCTTTTTTTGTCTTTTTCTCGAAACTACATTTTCAAAGATGACTTATTTAATATCTCCAAAACTATTTGTCCAATTGATTTGACATTTGGTACGTATATTCTTAATGGTATTATCTGCAATGTAGCATATCATTTGTTTCGTGCGATAACCCATTCGTATATAATAAATGTTGTAAGTTCGTTTTATCACGTGAAAAACGAATAATTTTCTTCACCTTGCTCTCATTTGTGCAATAATTTTTTTTTCTCAAATCCGTATGCTACATTGTAGGTATTTTATTAAGGAACACGAAAATCATCATGTTTTTCATTTCAGATGAACTTGGGCATTATAATTTGTTAAATCAGTCACGCGTGTAACGGCGGACGAGCTTCGCGGGACAACAAATAACTCGGTCATTTTTTAATATTTTTGTACAGTATTTATACAATATATGCACTAATACATGCTCTACACATAAGAAGAAAAGAAATAATTTTCAACCACATAGGATCAGTAAAAAAAATCGTCTAGTTTAGAGCTATTTCGAGCGCCTGAGGGTGATGTAACCCCTTAATATGAACTTCTCTTGCAGCGTATTCTATTGCTGATGGTTCTTAGAAAGTAACGATTTAAAAGCGTCTGCCGAAGCTATAGTCACGACGAAAGGAAGTAGTTACTAAAGGTGGCTATCCAGAAGCTTCCCCCACCATTGTATTATTCAACACCCCGTCCACCATATCGCTACACTACCCCCATTGCCTCCTCGCAATTCAGGCCACGAAGCAAAAAGTCTGGAAAAACTTGCACGATCTTCGGTAACCTGGATACCATCAATTTTCGTCTCTCAAGTTCCCCGACTACGCCCAGTTTCATTCAAGTCCGATTTCTATCGATAAGATCGCTCTGGCCGATGGATCCTCGATATTCGCGCGCGTTTTTTCGCCGTCAGGCAGAAATCAAGATCGCCTCGACCCCATGGGGAGCAGAAACGCTCGCTACGCTCCTTGGGAAGTTTCAGCTCTACCGGTTCTACTTTCTTTCCCCGTCCGCTGACAAATCCCGAATGTAAATGCGACGGGCAAACGGGGAAAAAGTGTGATTCGACGGTGAACTTTCCTTACGTTGACATTTCGTTCATTATTGATCCATTCGCGGAACGATGGATATCGCGCGATTTCTCTGCTGCACGCGTGCACTCATTTAGAGTGCATTCTCGCCGCGAGGAAAACTCTGCTCCGCGAGCGACGAACTTTTGTCGATTTCTTCAGGAGAGACTAGGAGGTAGCCTGCACTCTTATTAAATAAAACTTTGCCGGGAACAACTGTGTCTCTACTTTCAATAAGTTATGCCGGCTTCGCTGAAGTCTAAAAATGGATGTGTCGGGAAAGTAGGTTGAATTCGATGGAGAAAATGAATGCTCGAGAGTTGAATCAGATTGAGAGAAGAATCAGAAACGTAGGGACGGGGGATAATTTATAAAGATATTTCAAGAATATCAAGTATTCAGTAAATTACACGCTAATGATTGACGTCATTCGTAGACGACGAATAAACTAGAGAAATCTTAATTCAAGTTAAAATTTCGGTGGGCAACGATCGCGTCCACGATAAATGGATATCGTAATCTACCTTTCACACCTGCACCAGCCTAAGTTTTCACACAGAACCAGTTGATGCATCATTTTACGACATATATTTCCATATGCACCACGTATATGATTCTGCGCGCAGAATTACACGTTTTTCCGCTCAAATGGTACACAATTTCGCTCTCACGAGTCTACATACAGCGATTAACCCTTCAGCTGTGAACACTGCGTGCGAAATAACATAAAAAGGGTTTCATACACCTTTATGCATAAAAGGATGTACTCGTGATCTCTTGAAGTTTTTCATGTGACTCAACATACTAAGTGCATGCGACATAATATTGCATCTTCTCTACATTTTCTCTCCCCTTACCGATAATTGCTATTGTAATTCTTTGGAGCTTCTTCTCTGCCGAGTGAATATATTTGGAACACCAGTACCCAAGGCTTCATCTTTTACGAATTCTCTATAAGCTTTTGCAACAGCAACTATTACAGGCCTCTCAGCACCCATCATTATGTATACGCGACGCAGTAAACTAATTTATTACGCAAGACGGGAAACACAAACTTTCCGGTTGATAGTCGAACGAAAACACGAAACATTCCACCCCCGCGTTTCCCCAAAACAAGCCTGAACCGTGTTATTAATCGATATCGCTTGAAGCGATGGGAATCGAGTTAGCGAATTATGAAAATTGCCCGCGACCCAACAAACCGTCAGTTTTAAAGCAACAGCCGGAATCCCCCGACGCGCTAAATCGATGCAACGCGAAGATCGATATTCAGTTACTCGTTACGAGACGGTAATTACGTTTGACTTCGGTAAATGGTAATTGCACTCGTGCGTATTCAGCGCGCGTCGAAAGCGCGCTTCGCTCGCGGTGAACGGGCGGGGAAGTAATTGGGAAACAGGAGGAAACTCCTCGCGTCCCCCTTCGCCCCTTTATTTTTTTAAATCGAATCGGAAACACGCGTCGGAAATTCATAGTAAACACAAGCTGGGCAATTCATCGCGCGTTCGATCGCTTCTCTTGTCTCGCCCACCGCGACCTCGGGTGGCTTTGGATTGGTTAACGATTCAGTGACTCCGCTTCCAGATTAAAATAGAGAATTTACGGCTGCAATGGTGAATTAATGCAAACCTGACATTTAAACGACACCTTTCTTTTGCTTTCGCCATTTATGCTATAAAAGCTGGCGACCCCTTGAGCTAAAGTTGGACGGGTAAAATCGTAGAATCTGGTAACACGAAGGTACTCGACATTTAAAGGGCCCCATACACCTTGATATCTGTATCGATTCAGAGGGTTGTAAAGCCATCGAAGAGAAATTTCACCAGTGGAATATCGGAATAACCGAGCAATTAAATAGTTGGAGAAAAAATTGATAAATAACCTCAGTCATGTAGCCTGACAATCTTAATCAATAATAATTCAAAATACACAAATCTAACCGAATTTTAAGGGGGAACACCACTGTGACGGCCGGAAAAATGAGCCCATTTTTAAGATTTTTTTAAGGGACAACTTACAGTTTTATTATAAAATTGTTATTACCTATCTTTAGTACAATGTCTTAAGAGACTATAAAAAAAAAGTAATAGAAAAACATGCATAGATTTCCATATACAGTTAATCTCCTACATCCCTCACAAGAAAACATAGGTCGCTTATCGAAACGATATCTTTGGAACGGCATCTCTGAAATCAATTTTTTTTTAAATATAATCGGTATGAGTGTAGTTTCCGTTGTACGTACCGATTTTTAAAAAAAATTATTTTTGTAAAAATGGTGCGCTTGGGAAGAAAAAGTTTCGAAAATCCGCAAAAAAATGGATAGTTTTTCGAGCGTATTTAAAAAAATATGTTTTCGATCAAAAAATCGGTACGTACAACTGAAGATACTCTTGTTTTAAAGATCCTATCAAAATTTCAAGTCGATCGGATAAAAATTGACAGAGCTATTGATTCGATCAGTTAGAAAAATGTCGTTTCGAGAAAATCGCGTTTAAAGTTTGCACGGGAAAAATCACACTTCCGTTCGTGACGTTCACTGTCACTCGAATGCCCGATCAACGGTTGCATTTCTTCGATTCTCGAACGAACAGCGTACCGTGCGTAAAAACGGGAAAAACCCAAAATTTATAACCTTTAACAATGTGGGGGAACAGTGGGTAAGAAAAATGTCGGCGCGCTATTTGCCGCTAACATAGCGCGCTCGGAACGGCATCGTGACGCGTCTCACAAAATGCACTGTATCTTCGTCAATTCTTCGAATATCAACTTGAAATTTTCAGAGAGTATTTTTGAAGAGTTAAACATTAAGAAAGTGAAGAAAAAAAAATCGAAATTTTTTAAACTTTCACAGTGGTGTTCCCCCTTAAATCATTACAAGTCTTTATTTTATATTTCCAAACCAACGCGCAAAATTCAGTGTAATCCTAAACGACACTGCACAGGAAGCAAGAAAATATCTGGCAGATACTCAGAGATCCTTAACTTCCTTTGTGACCCGACGCTTCGCCTCCATACCTATCAGTAAATTATTATAATACCCTCAGCGCTATAAAAAAAAGCCTGGCTTTTACAGGTCATCACAGGGAGCCTACAGTAACACCGTAAGACACGAACAACCCCCATTAACCCACGCCTCTCTTTACAACTTCCCTATTCCTCGTTAAAGTCAAATTATTCCCGGAGCTTTCCTTCTATCCTCGCAATTTCTTCCGTTACTTTCCCTTGCGTGCGTCCTACGAACCCTCCACCTCCCTCGCTCTCTCGAGTGCTCTCGCCAGGCTTCCCGCTTTTCGGACGAATTAATAATCAACGTTCCGCTCCGACGCTCGATGCATCGATCCGCCGTCAGGATGCGACGCTCCGTGGGTTCCGGGAAAGTTGCGAGTTTAAAACGGGATATCCGCGCGCATAACGATGTTTGGGGGATCGTGTGCACGGGCGACCATTGTACAGGGGGTATCATAACACGAGGCACCCACTTCGGGCGGTTCGCCATCGATATCAGCATCAAGCTAGTATAAACAGCATTACGAATTCACGCGCTCTTGAATACTTTTTGCATTGCTGTCAGCGTTTCCTGGCAGCTTCGCGTGGCGCGCGAACTCTTTATCACGAGGCTCGTATTCAGCGCAGCGTGCGCAATGATAATAATCATTGTTGTGACGCGCCGTGATAACAATGATAATGACGCCTCTAACGAGGCCAGCATCGAGGAAGCGGCGTCTTCGAGCCGCGCAACGCCAACAATGCGGCGGAGTATTCATGAAATTCAGCGATTTCTTCCGTGAATGTATCCTCTCGGGTGCTCGGCGAAGGATAGTCGAGATAAAGGAAACTGTAATAACTTGAGGAATATCCTGGATGGAGGAGATATTGGACTGTAGCGCATGGAATTCCTGTTTCCCTTAGAGGGGGAACGCTAACATTTCATCTTCCTAAGGAAACAGCTTCTCTTGATCAAAATGTGACGACACCTCTCGCGTCTGTTGTTGGAAGGACCTTTATCGATCTACCTTTCGCGCGGCTTATTATCCACCCAATTTCAATCCCCTCGAATTGGAACTTTGCCCAAACACCCGGGCGCCCTCGAGTGTAGTCGCGTTACCATAATTAAATAATTAAGGCAAGTCTTCCGCGCGAGGTGTATTGGAAATGGGGATCATTGTTCGTATGCTTCGAGTGTCCTAGGGTAGTTGGGAACGTGGCTCCAGGCAGGATCCGCTGGAGATCAACTTATCTTTTCGCTCCAGGTTCAGGGCGAAACGTAGTTTTCTACGTCCTCGGTCTAACTTCCATGGGATCATTCTTTGGTCGACTTCTGCTGGCAAGAAGAGCGATGGACTGATGTAGAACAAGTTTTGGATGTGTTAAGATAAGGATGAAGGGGCGAAACGAAAATCTGGGGATTATTTGATTTAACGAAGAGTTGGGTAGGCCTGGGTTAAATCGAGGGTTGCAGAAAATTCTGTAATCTTGAGGCTGCCAAATTGGGGGAAATAATTTTCTGTGGCTTCTCGATTCATAGTGTCTTTTAGAAAACTAGTGATGGTGAACGTGGTAGATTTTTAACCTCGAGTTCAATTAATTTTTTAATTATTTCAGTCCCAACGAAGCGGTATAAGTTGATCTTTAAACCAGTTTCAAAGTAAATAGAGTAGTTAAATAATATTTTTCTAGCACTAAGATATTTATGCAGTTTAAAACTGTTTAAACTAAAAATTTTCTGCTTCAAAAAGCATTTTAATATTCATTTATCCACCCAAGTTTGGCAGAGGATATTTCTATTGCAAGTTGCTTGCTAGGAAGCACCTTCCAAAATGGCAACTTCGTTAGATAGACACGTGCCAGCTGTTCGTCATCCCTCGACCTTCTAATTCAAAACTCCAGCGTTTTAGAGCCCTTAAGGGAAGACAGTTGAAAAGCTGGGCTGTAACGTCCTGCAGGTTCGACGGTTTAGCTGGATTACTGTCGTAAACTTGGACGTCCTGCTTCGAATGAAATTTTCGGGTCGACCGTTGCACCCGAGTTCAGTTAATTCACGAGCTGCATTCAAATTAACGTTTATTAGCGCAGGAATCGTTTTATCGCGCTGTTCCCGGGAGCTTGTCAAAGGTGCGTCTGAAATACAGTATGCTATCACTTTGTAATTGCACATAATCAGCAACTATATCGAATTCCACGATCTTACTCGCGCGTATTGTTTGTTCCAAAGTCTGCAGTGTAAACTTTAGAAACAATTCCCCAAAGTCGTGAATTTGACCGTTATGATCTACGATGAAACTGAAATGAAAGGACGAGCTATTCTGGTGTAGGTACTCCGTGCCTGTGGGAATGTATCTCCTTGTTAAACGTTAAATGAAACGATGTGCTTTATGAAGCGAGTAAGGAGAGTGTAATGAGATCAGATAAATCGTATTATGTAATGTATAATTTGCATCAGAAAATTTCGGATTAATTAAGCACGCCCAGTTTATTCCACTAAACACATTTGCAGACTGTTTAAACAAAATTACAGAACGTTGGATACTGTGAAATTGGGGTCGCACTTCTGTTCCCACCAGCTTAACGAAAGTATATGACTCCATTTAAAAAGATAATAATGGCCTTGACATTTTGAAACGTTCAATCATGGAGAAAACTTGTTACCATATGTAACTCATTTGAAAATAGAAATGGGCAACAAATTATTTTAAATTAAAATTTCGGGCACAAATTTTTATTTAAAATTATTGTTTGCCCTTCTGTGTTTCAAAACTACTTATGCTCTGTTAATATGATTCCTTCGTACTTTTAATATAAAATCTATCCGTGTGGAGGGAAATATTCTAAAATACAAGGAGGGATACAGAATTCACGAATTATCTTATCCATTGCGCAGTGTGCTTAAAACGATCCGAGCAATTTCTTTATTTCGCCGTTTAAACTTGCCCGGTGTTTGATCTCCGAAGATTCTGCGAAAGGGAGGCGACCAAAGGATTCGAATAATACGGCCGTCGGTTTATATCCGTTCGTAAATTGAGAAAGCTTATGAAGGCATCCATCTAGGAAATTTGCATCAGCAGATACTTTCGCGGCTCGTAATGTCTGCCAACAGAACCAGTTCGCGTAATTTAGCACGTCGTGCGAAAGGTTATATTGCTTCTACCTTCGAAATATGTACGGGCGGCTCTGCGGTATTTGATGAAAGTCCACGCTCAACTTTCCCGTGAAAATTTCTTCGCTGGTAAATTACTACGAGACACGAAGTGTTTCCTACCAATTGACTTCCTGGTTTCATAGCGGAACAAAGAAAAAGGAGAAGAATACATGGGTGTAAGGGTAATCTAATATTTTTCAGAAAACTATGAATAACAAATACCTATATACAGGCTTGAGAAAAGTGTTACCTAAGGAATATAACACAAAATTCCTTCACTGGTTAAAAATCATACCAGAAGAAGAGTTCCCTACCAATAAATCCCTACTTATTAGTTTCCTAAGTAGTCAAACGAAATACTACAACATAAAGGTGAAAATTCCTCTATTTATGAATTTCTTTAAAACCAGAAGTATCGTTCCCTACTAATTGACTTTCTACTTTCCCAGTGAAACTGAAAAAGTCATTATGCAGAAAAGCAAGAAATACTGTTATCACGGGATTGGGAAAAGTGCCGCACAGCGAATGTCATGCAAAAGTGAAAATTGAAAATAACGCCAGGCGAGGTGCAGCGACACCGTGCATATGAGCAGTTATATTTTTCGCTCAACATAATAGTTGCTGAATTTTCCCGTCTGTTTTAATACAGCGCGTATTCACATTACGCTTCACCGACACTCTCGTCGTTAGCCCGCCATTGGCTCATGCATATGCCCCGATACATACGATGCACCGCGTACACCGTATTTCCAATGCAAACGTGTCTACACAGCTCCACCACCGACGCAGTAGAGAAACAATGTCGGTGAAAATCGAACGACGTCACCCTCTCTCGCCCCGTGTGCTCCCCGCGTGTACAACACCCGACAGGATCCGCTGAACTCGCAAGAATTATGCATAATATTCTAGTTCCCGAGGAGAAGGTACAGCGTCTGTCCACCCTTTCAGGGGAAAATATCGCTACGTAGTACGATACTTCCAGATATTGCAATAGATTTGATACAAAAATTGAGAAATGGGAAACGAAAAATTGCGCGTATTTGTACGAAGGAAATGAAATGTACTTGAGCTCGAGGATAGACAGAAATCGATGAATTTTAAAGTAATATCTGCGTGACTTAATTATAAAGGGTGTAGGGTGTTTTCACAAGTGATGAATTGAACTTCATTGTAGGAAAGTCTGGGGGGGTTTACTTTGTTCAATGTATGTACAATCTTCAAAAGAATGTACATTGTAAAGATGTAAGAAGTTATGATTGCTCTGCACGACTATAGTACGTGAGGGGAACAAAGTATAAGGCAGCAAGTGGAATAGGTTCGTATATAGTCAGACGCACTTTCGGAACGAATATGACTGAAGGTACTTTTCTCGGTACCACTTTACACGTACAGAATTTTCAAAATGGTTTCAAATAAAACTTGTTAGCATTAACGAGGGCTACAGAAACTCGTATAAATTTAGTAGCAATTTTTATCAAAGTCCTTAACTTTTACAGAATCAAACCTCCAGCACATTTCTTTGCAATCTGCTCTACATGAAAATAAACAGTCGTGATTCACCCATACTATACAACAGGTACCGCAATCCCAACGCCCAAATCCATCCAAACAAAAATGTTACAAAATATTCGGATTCGCCAGAGCCACGGATCGAAATCAACAAAACCTCAAACTGGACCAGAATCTCGCATCCTTTCGAACGTGTTCGTCCAACGACCCAATAGCACAAGGTCGATCTAATAAAAATTCCACCCTCGTTGTCTTCACAAGCGAGCAACGCTCGCGTTTAACGTCACGTTCGAGTGTAACTCCCCCGTTCAACCCCCGGTGGGTAATTAAAATTCATCCAATTAAATAATTACGCTCGAGCGGCGCGGCGTACGTTCGCCGACCATTTCGATCATACCGATACGTTTCACGTGAGCGTTTAACGAAATCGTCTTCGTCACGAGATCACCAGCAAGAGCCCGTGACGCACGCGACGCCCGCAGCAACGATGACATTTAGCTTCCGTAGAATTGCTCCGTTGCCCGTTTCCCTAAGCGAATAATTACCGATGCTCCTCGATGAGCGCTACCTGCCGCGATGGTACGAGAGCCAGAGGCTGGCAATCATTACAGCCACGCAAGAAAATATGTTCCCCGTTGTGCAGCTACGTTGTCGACAAACCGAACCAGAAATTAAGTCGACCACACGCGACTGATAGCAACTGTATCGATCGTGGCGATACAATTTCAATTGTACCCGGTTAATTGGAGTACCATATTGGTATTATTCACGCTGTTACGTTATGGGGGAGGGGGTGTGGTAAGAGCTAGTTACGATAATTGGGTGGTTTGAATTTTTGCGATGAAAAGCTGGGGAAAGTTATTGTAACGTGTGTAAACAGTGGTTAATTTGAACGATCTTTGTTGCTAGCGCGCTGCAAAATTTAAGGCGGCACTTTGGCTTGCGGCGAGTTGGTGATTGGTGTGTTGGGGATAGAGCTTTTCTCGTTTTTTATTATTGTATGTTTCAGTAGCTTTTGGATTATTAGGGGAATGAAGTACTGGAAATATTTATTACATCAATCGAGTATTAAACAAGTTATCACTTATTAGTGCTGGGAAAGTATTATTGCCAAAGTTATTTATTGCGAAAATTTGTAGCTCACTATCGAGGCCAGAGTAAGCTGGATATGAATCGTTTCGTCAATCACATTGCTATGCAAATTTTGCGTAGTACGAAAATGTATGAGTGATGCAATAAATATGAATTGAGATCGAGTGGTGTTTTCTATGTCATTCTTGTTTTGTACCATCTTGGTCGAAGATCATTTAAGTTGAGAATACTGAGTACTTATGTTCTTTTAGAGAAGTGTAATTATTCATCAGCTGCATTATTCGTTGTAGGATGAAAGGCAGTAGTGAAGTTTTATCTGCGAGTTCAGTGAAAGTTCCACCAGGCTCTCGATAAGTACACATAAAGTGTCTATTCTAACGATATTGACTGTTTTCATTATGCACGATGTAAGACGTCTAGAGTAGAGGAACTTTCGTGGTTGTAAAGTATTTTCCATTACCTAGAGAAACGAAAGGAATTGAAAGCTTCGTTAAGCTCAGACTTGACCTGGATTTGTGCTAGACCTAATCTAGATCTGACCCCGACTTCGTCCGAATCAGAACCGCACTTAGCGTACATGAAATCTACACTTATCCTTATCCAATGGACTGGCACACTGTCTCGCGTAATAATAAGGGAAAGGATATTATTAATGGCCGACTGAGTTCGCTGTGAAGATTTATCTAGCAGTATGATTAATTAAAAGTTCCCTGGACACTCGAAATGAGAGAAATATGTAATGAATTAAGTCCATTTATATTCTAGTCGTGAGATCTATGCAAATATGACTCGTATACATATACTGTAAAATGAGACATACAATTAGCTGCCACTAATTACGTTAACATATAAAGTGAATTATATCCCTTTTACTGCTGTTTCAAATTATTCACTGCTATGTATCTACTTACGGATATATGACACCCTTCATCCCCAGACTTATATCCCTGGACGTCCGGAGGGGGGTGGAAAAGGGGTAGTTGCCCCCTGACTTTTGAGAAAAAATCGCTTATTTTTCAAAACTGATCTTTATTAAGTTTATACTAAAAAAGGGAATATTTTTAAATTTCTGTTTTAAATTTTTAATTAAATTGGCACTATAAAATGGGTTAAAAAAACAAGAAAGGTATATATTTCTTTACCATCATTCCAAAGTTGCCCCCTCCCCTGGAAAAAAGTCTGCAGACACCCCTGCTTATATCTTCCAATAAATTGCACAACCCTATTCAAATAATATATAAACTTATTCTCCACTTTCCACCACTACAGAAATTCTAAGAAAGGAAGTATTCCTCCTTGCACATAGAAACTGTGATAACTTCTGCAACTCAACAACCAGTCAACAAGTTAATGTAGGTCATTCATCGACTGAGCAAACACCCGCTGTGACCAAATTAGATCAGTTCTATTCATAAACTATTATACTTCCACTCCACTCCCTTACAATAGAGAACTCGTCAAAAGATACTTATAATTATAAAGTACACCTAATTTTCGATACAAAGTTATTCGAGCTTCCCGTTTAACCCAGATCAATCCTACATTCGACATCCACTAATGCAATCTACACTTCTCATTTGAAACATCTACCATCGACAAGAGGAATGACGACAGAGGAACGGTGTTGAAAATGCTAGAGTTTGGCCACCAGATGTTTGGCCAGCTGATGAATTGCGGAAGTTAACTTGCCGTAGTGTACCAACGATGTTAACCAACGTCGTAACACGTTGTTGGTGAATCTTGCCCTGGTAACCAGCAACAGCCAGTCGCTTCCCTACATCCGAACAACTTTACGGGTGGGCTGGCTGCACGTTGCAGAAACAGTCGACGTCCCTCGAACGCAAAAGTAATTCTCTGTTCCGCGTGTCGTGCCAGAATTGCGGAATTATCTGTCGAGCTTGCCCATGTTACGTGCTCCCTGCAATTACCGAAGTTGACGCAATAAATTCTATTGTTGCACAAGCCCTTTGTTCGCGTCCACCTCCGATATAGCGTCATTTTTAATACCCCGTGCGGCGTCATAAAAGAGGAATTTCTCTAGTTGAGGCAATTTTGCCAGTGTGGAGATCAAAAATGAAACTTTGGAGAAAATACACTTCAGAATTCCAAAGTTACATCTATCGAGAGTTTTGTACAGAGTGTGGTGATTTTTAACGAGGAACAAGTGAAACTGTGGAATAAATTGTTTTTGGAAATTAAGAAGCTAGGTAAGACAGCTTCTTTTTATACATTTTGCTTGTTCGTACAAAAGGAATCACCTCCACGTGTTCGCACGATTTAGTATCTAATAGTGTGCCTCGTTAGGTTTCAATTGAGAGTAGAGGATCGGACGCGATTAGGCGGGATTAGAGAATCATTTTCTACTGCCTAATAATTGGGTGGCCACAGACAAATTACATCCAATTCGCGATGCATGCCACTAATCATACGAAAAGGCGCATGAAACTGTCGTTTAGATTGGCCGACGTTAATTCGAGAAAATGAAACGCAGATAAGATTTTAGTTATTGCACGCGGTGGCGTGATGTGTGTCGCGTGTTTCGCGTTTCGAGCCTCCACGCAATAGTTACATTTGTCGGATTATTTTTACCTCTCGCGACACGATGCAACGCTTAAAGTGTTTTCACGGAACGAGATTCCTTTTTTCGTTAACGAAGCGCATTCCATTTTCGGATTGTGCATCGAAGAGGACAGATACTGCCTGTATTCGTTAATTTCGCCACTGTATCTACGAACGGCGCACAAAAATATCTGCCCTGGAAACCATTTGGGTCGCTAGAAATATCGGGAATATCGTATTTTTCGTGCACGTCCTGCAAAGTGGCAGTAAGTGGGTGCTTCCATGATTTATATGATTCTAAATGATTTCAAATCAATGTCATTACGGTGGAAAGTCGAAAAATTGAAACGCAATTAGAGCAGCCGTGATTTATTGAAGTGTTTGAATAGTCGGTCCACGAAGTGGGATACAGTTATCTAGATTAGTGCCGTGTTGCACGATCTGATGTGCAATTAATAACGGTGTATTCCACTTCTGACCTTCCAGGATTGGATGGGGATCGATACTATACGGCGAGACAGCTTCTAGCTAGTTTATATCCGCCTGTGAATAGGCAACTTACACCTGGGGTGTAGGAATCAGGCCAATCGAATGATGCCAGTTTGCAAGAGCAATAGTTGCTACGGTACCTATATATCCTCAGAAACCCTGCGTTTATGTTCTCTGCTACACGTTGCATTAAAATTGTGAAGATTTAATAAACTTCTGTGTAGTATCTACTAATAATTTAATTTAATTTCCATTATTGAAGAAAACAAGTATTATAAAGTAGTGGAATTACTAAGGGCGGTATTCTCAGTTATTGCTTATTCTTAAGATCGTCTTAAGCATGCGGCATCTTCTACTAACCTCGTAGACTAGTAAAGAATACCGCATGCTTAAGACGGTCTTAAAAATAAGCAATGACTGAGAATACCGCCCTAAATAGTAAAATGAAATGAAGGATATGCCCCTAATTTTTTATACAAAAATCGAGTTTCGTTCGTTAATTTAAGAAATAAGAAGTAATCTGCATTCTATATCAGTTGCTATACATGTACTAAAATTTGAAGTAGGGTTGGGACTATATGTCGAATTTTTCGGTATTCAAATATTCGAATACTTCAGTTGCTCAATTATTTGGCGAATATAATTCGAATATCCAAATATTCGAATATCCAAGTATTCGAATATTTAAGTATTCGAATATTTAAGTATTCGAATATTTATGTATTCGAATATTTAAGTATTCGAATATTTAAGTATTCGAATATTTAAGTATTCGAATATTTAAGTATTCGAATATTTAAGTATTCGAATATTTAAGTACTCGAATATTTAAGTATTCGAATACTAATGTATTCGAATAGTATGGTGTGAATTATAAATTATTCGAATACTCAAATATTCCAAGTTTATTCGTAACATTCGAATACTTGTAAAATATTCGAATATTAAATTATTCGAATAGTCCCAGCCCTAATTTGAAGCAGCATTCGTGTACCTAATCAAAGCTAATATTAACTTTCCTCCTCTAATAATACTTGATTTTCAAAAGCAGCAGTAGAAGTGAATGTACCACTAAAAACAATCCAGCAGAACTCATTCGACGTCCCAATAATTCCTCCACGTCGGAGGGCAAATCTCAATTCTGCTCGAACTTCGGGAGGTTATAAATGGATCGATCATATTTTACCATATCTAATGTTCGATATCGCGTTCGTGAGGTATTGCCAAGAAGCCCATCGAAGAAACAGAATGGATCACCGCGTGTGCAAGAATGTTGTCCCAATATATTCCGCTGGCGTATCTTTTGTACGGGCATAGTAACCGTACGATCAATGAATGGTAATTCTTCAGCGGTCGGGGCAGCTTGGTGCGGGGGAATAGGAAAATGGGAGCGAATAACCTGCGCTTTTCACGAAGATACACACCGATACTTCATAACTCTTTGCTGTGCTCGTATCGACCGATAGTGCATCCATTCATTTCGATAGTTACAAAGGGGTGCATTTGTAACTGGATAGCGTTTCATCCACCGAATTCTGTGATCTCCTGTATACACCGAACGAAATGTAACTCCTATGAAGCGTGAAAGGAAAATTCTGCTCAAATTAACTGACATAGGTATGTATAACAAATTGAAACTCAATCTCGAGCTCACAATTTTCTACAAAAATATATATTCTCCGAGCAACTCAATTCTGCAATATCTATACCACGCAATTCTACGGTGAAATGGTGGAAAATATTACCATGAGAACTCTACTTGAAGAAAGGAACAGTACTCTACATTTAATCAAATCCCTTTCATGATTACAATAGCCAACCCCAAACGGCGCGCTTCTTCGAAAGTAATCCGAGGAAACGCGCGTGCTTCCATTTCCCCCGTTCCTTTCCGTTCCGAAACTTTCGCAAACCATCTAGAGAGATCGTAAGAGTATTACAATAAAATTTACGCCTTCCAGGTACCGTTTCCCAGGCTCGTTCTATTATTTTCCGAGGGCAACTGTGCCCTAGGTCTCGTTAAAATCCCGTATCGCGTAGTATACGTGCAGGCTTTCGAAATTGCCGACAAGCAACTTAATTTCATAGATACGCCCGACGGCAGGCTAATTGATGCTCGTATCACGCGAACTTGGGCAGGACGGGGGACTGATAACAAAAGGGCATTGAAATTTCTCGCGCGATCGACTCGCGACGTAAATATGTGTCGAGCGCATTTACATTTTTATCGAATCTCGGGGCGCATGTAAAGTAAACCCGTCGTAGAACGTGCGCCAGGCTCAACGAAACGATAAATGCTGAAAGACGTGTGCTAGTTTGGGGGTAAACGTGAGCCGAAATGCGGAACGATCAATAAACAAAACAGTAGCCAGCTAGAATACTATCCAGCATTATTTCTTTTTTTTTTACTTAATCTTAATTTTGGGGGATGAAGAGGCGGCCTTTGAAGGACTATTTCAAATTACCAAGGCAATTGATCATTTGATGTCCTCAAAAGATTCTTTCTTAAAAGAAATATTCCAGAAATAGCAAGAACACTCTGATATTCGGAAAGTCACGAAAAAATTGAAGTGAAAAAACCATAGAAAAAGCACTATTATTTATATATTACGTAGAGTAATTTTTCTAAGTCCATTTTCGAACGAGAGAATGTCGAGTGTTCACCGAGGGTGAAACTAAATATCGTCGGAAATCGAAAGCTAATCGAAGTTCCTAGCAGTCATCGTCGGATTTCCAGGTGTTGGCACTGTTTCTCTACGACGCTCACGTAGGGAGCTAAATGGCCAATAGATTTGAAAGGGGCCACCTGTTTCCAGCAGCGACGAAATAATGACCCGGCAGAAATGAGGAACTTTACGCGCGGTACTATCCTCGATCCAGCCATTTGTAAAGCTCTTAGTCTAGCCAGACTAATTTTCACGGGGATTCACCGCCGCGACTCTTCGACACTTGGCGAGTGTGAAAAAGGGCTGCGGCGACGATCGAAGGAGGAACATACATCATCTTTTTGTTCGCTAGGGAACTTCGGAAGTGATTAATCTCCTGCGAAAGTTGGACGACGAACTCGAGCAGCCATCATTTGCTCTGAAGATTTTCGAGGGGTAACGAAAACGCTTAATCCGAGAACTTCGTAACGAGGATTGTCTTACCTTGTAACTTAGAGTGATCCGAGAGTTTAGAAAGAGCAAAAGTGAATGAATTTTCAAATTATTACTCGAGCAACGTATAGTGGAATTCGATTTGCGATAAAGTTTGGTTCTTACATAATCTTTGTGTATAATATCGTTAATATCGTTTTACGATCTACTTTTGGTATTAACACGGAGAAGATACAAACAATGTGTTATGAACATTTTTCTCGAAGCAAAATGAATTCTCAACTGGGGGAATCTGTTTGTCAGAAATTCCATTATAATCTTTACTGAAAACAGTTGATCACCAGTAAATGTCTCGGGCGACCACAAAGAAGATTGCTTTGTTTATGAGAGTGAAATGACCGCCACTACTGACTTTATAAACTTCTTTTATGCACCTTTCATCGAGCCTTCGAGCACAACGTAGAACGTTCTTCCACCCGATATAAACGCTTTAACGCATAATTTTACTGCCAACTGCTGTGGCGTCAAGGTACTTAAATCGGCTACACAAAACGAGATACAGGAAATTCAAAGTCACAGGTAATATTCTGACTGTTTAATAGAATTCATAAATGAAAACTATCGACAACTTAGACTCTGAACTTCATTGTAGCTGACTTGAAAGAAAACTTTTTAGTAAAAACTTGAATATCTCGGAAACTATTCATATACCTATTTCTTATTAAAGTTTGAGGTTACCTCAGGTATATGCACAGTCTCACGATACATTGCATAGTCAACCACAAAACTTTACGATTCTCCATTTTCCTCAATTTTCCTCGAATACATTTTTATTCTCAAGATACAATTTATTTTCTCTTAAAAAAATCTCATCTGGTATCATATTGTGCATCATACTACATATTAAAACGGTAGGTTTATTTTAGAAATACACTTACCAAGCATGCGCCAACGTTGCGTTCGTGCCCGCGTGATGCAACTGGTGAGAGATTTCGACAAGTTTCTGCGCGATGGATGACTATCGGTCGATATTTACCGTCGACGATCGTATCTGAAGCGGCGATCTAGCGCTCGCTCAAACGTTTCACTCCGCACGCTCGATTCCAACCAGTCGTGCGATACAACAGGTCGGTTATTTGTCATAGGCTCGTTCTATCATGACGCGGCCACTCATTTACTGATCTTCCCACAATGGTTTGATCGATACTCTGCTTGACCGATATTAGCGCTGATTAGTCGCGATGCGTTATATAGAAACGTGAGAACATGACAGAAAGCATACATATGTATGTAATGGATTGTTCTCGTTTTACACCGTTCTCCACTGAAGGAACGTGTCGATCAATATTCGCGGTTTGAAACGTGTTTAGCCACCGTTCGAGCGAGCAATGGTTCGAAGATCGAGTCGATAACTCACGAACGCGAAACGTCGGTAACACTGACTGCATATGGAATTTTATTCCATGCTCGAACAATTCGGATCGTCGAAAAACGTTTGACGTTTTGTATCAGTGATTTCGTAGTATAATATATTATAAAAAGGAAAGTTTTTCTCTTCGATATCTTTACGCGTATATTGATCGGGCGAGTATTAGTGGAGAATGGGATTCTGTGAGCAGTTAGTACGAAGAAATATTAGGTTAGGATCCGTAATGAATGTGCATCGATCAAATGATAACCGTGGCACGTAACACACGTTTCTGTCACGTCATATTATTGGATGGATTTAAGTTGAACGATCTGTGACGTATGTATTCAGTCCTTATTAACCGATATTCATTTACATAAGTACTTTTTAAAGTATCGTGACAGTTATTTCGATCGATTTTCATTTGTCAAGGTAACTGATCTCATTTAAGCGAACGAAATACAATGGAATGACGCTTTGGCACTGATTTAAAGTGAAGATAAAACATTTTCAATTTAGTCGTCAATGCGACATTTAGAATAATGACTTTACTATCACAAACGTTCGTTTCCAAACAGTATAGAGCATTCTATATCGGATCTTCATGATAACCTGATCATGTTTTCGTGAGAATCAGCCTTTAAGAAGTGCGATTGCAAATTCAAGAAGGTTGTCATCAAACTTTAAAATTCTCATATTCTAATGAACTTTTTTCTAATAAACCTTTTCTAACAAAGCAAGAATATTCTATATCGTAAGTAAAGGTGTACCTATATACATAATCAACTATAAAGTCCGGCAACGACAGCCACACTGTTATCATCTATCGCCATCTTCACTTACCTTGCAATATCTTCTTGCCATACCCATTCCACCCTGCAAACTCTAAACAAATCACTTTAAGCAGATCTTATCGAAACGAATTTCTCTCGCATTCAATCGTACCAATATCATTTTGGGGAAGTGCTGGTGCGCTCCATTCGTGTGAAATATTTTTCTACGCCACGTGTGATCGTTCACAGGACGGTGGAACGCTATGGGTTATCGGGTATTCGAGCATTCGGGAAATGTGAGCTGCTTACCGGAACCGCGGCTTCAGTCATGGCAAGGAATACCGCGGCACGTCTGAAGGAAGACAGTTTCTCCGCGAGAAATGCACTCCGCGTGAAAAGCACCGAAAGTAATCGCGACGGGAAAGGGAACACGAATGGAACAGGCACGCGACTGTAGAAAAGGCGCGAACGAAAGGGATGCGCGTGAAGTTGCATGTATGTATTCACACAAACGCGACACGAGCGCAGTTAACGCGAATCGGTTATTCGTCGGCCAATTTCCGATTATTTGTGCCCCACCCATTTTTAAACGATTTTATATTCCGCGTCGATCCTCTGTTTGTTTGTTTAATGTAAGTGTGGTTTAAATCTGGCAACTCAAATTTATCTCACTTCCAACTATCCAATTGCCTTAAAACTGTGTACGCATGCGTAGTTTGGATGACAATACAATATTTTTAAAAAAAATAAGGGGGGTGAAAAAATTACCCAGTCATCAATGAATATAACCCATACACACAAATTCAAATGACTTGAAAGCAGCCACTCGCGTTCTTTACGAAAACGAAAAAAGTAAAAAATACACAATTTATCGAGAAATGATCCGTCACGTACATACGAATAGTAAAACTAAAACTTTGCAGACATTCGTAGTATATCACCATCGAAATTGTATGACCACAAAAGATTTATTTTTTACTTTTTAGTGCATTTTAATTTAGTTTATAGAGCATTTTTAATAAAATTGTCTATCATAAAATTTTTTTTATATATATTTTTTCCACGAATATCTCGAAAACAAACGGGCTGTGTATGCAGTTCCGTGAATCGAACCCGACGCGAATGCCAGGCCCCTTCAGTTACGAGGACAGTGTACACATTTGAACCAAGTAATGCTTTCTTTATGAGCGTATTCACCCGTGAATATTTTTGTCCTCTGCCATTTATTTTCTGCGGTCATAGGACTGGTTGTTCCCGAACTCGAATGCTAAAACCGCGGTATATTATTCGATCACAATCTTTCATATATGGGAAATTAATGAGGGAATTGAAGGCTTTGTGGTTTTAACTGTTATTATTATTCAGTAATTGCTCTCGCGATGGTTAAATGATATAATTTGAAATGGTAAGTACGGCTACTGTCACAGTTGGAATCATAATGATCAATAACGATCAAATGCCATGGCGGACAGTGTAGGTACATATTTAAGAACCAATTAAGAATCCACATCGAAGAATGGATTTTTATTTTTAATGTAAAAAGCTAAAGTCTAGCCGGGTTTGGAGGTGTGGGGGAAGGGGTAGGAGTAAGCTAATCATCCCCAGCGCGCGGAGAGGCAGCGAGAGTGGTAGGGAAAGCCCCTTCCTTTCTCTACCTCACCGCGCAGTGGGGACCATCCCGCTTCTTCTTATTTTTTCGCTTTCTTTCAGCGCGCTGGGGTAGTGGGAGAAGCTGCATCGCCCACTCGGGGCATGGTACTCCTTATGTCATCTAGTAGTTTTTGTCGGAATCGCCGTATGTGTAAGCGCATGTATTCTTCCTTCTTCCTATTTGCTGGATTTACATATGCATTTTTGCAAACAGCGCGCACGAGTGTGATTCGGATGGGCCCGCCATCTTCAAGATATTCTACGTATTCGGTCAAGGCACTGAGGATTTTTTTATATATGTCAGGTTTATCCCGGAAGTCCTTGCGAAACACCATCGGAATGCTTTCGGACCCGTTAAACTTCCTTGGTCGGCAGGTTTTTGCCACATTCAACTAGTGTCTAATTTTCTCCAAGAAAGAACTGCAAAATATGGTACAACTATAATAATTCCTGTATAGTCGTATCTACGAAACTCAGAACGATTTATCCGATTAGCGTACGAGGAATGTACCTTTAGGAAGTTCTGTTTGCGTTTCCTGCAGTATAATTTTTTCAAAATCCACATATATAGAATTATCCACATCAAACATGAAACGTCTCCTATTACCGCATACAGGATCTGTGAACTATAAACCATTATTCATATTGTAATAATCTTACAACAGGTACAGTGAATCACAAAAATATTCGGACAGTAAGGAATGCTTGACATTAACTGTCTATATCTTTGTTAATTATGGAAGAAATGAAGTGAAACTTGTTTCTTTCGATAGAGTATTTATTGTACTTTAGAAATATGTGTAAATCATTAATTTATCTTAATATACTTACATAATATTAAATATTAAATGAAATCACATCCAATTTACGCGTTACAAAAATATTCACACCGATATGTCGGTTCTCAGTATATTTACAAATTATGCTTGATTATTTTCCTAGAAATGTTTGACTCCAAACGTAGCCTTTGTTTACAAGTACGTTGCATCGGGTTCAGTGCCCAGCCACCATTGTTACCATACAATTCAGTCATTACTCCATCGTATTGGAAAAGTAAAAACGTTTCATTTAATATCCACCAGCTAGTAATCTTTCATCGGTAAAAAGGAAAATCGTATCGCCTGATCGCTGCTATGCTTGATTTAAAAAAAAGCACAGTGGCAGATATCGTTGATAGATACAAAAATAAAGACAGGATTGAATCACTACCACAAAGTGGTTGGCAATAAATGATAAGTGAGAGAGAAAAGTGGAAGAAAATCCACAATTGAGTGTTTCCGCATTAGCATCAGAATTTTGAGAAGAAAGTGGGAAAAATGTAAGCACCCAGACAGTTCGGTGACTGCTTAAAGGAAATGGCTACGATGAGGAGAGTGGCTATTAAGAAACCGTACATAAGCGAAATAAATAGAAAGAAACGTTTAACTTTCGCAAAAAATATGATTTCGAATGAAGGATCATGGTGGAGTGATGTCATTTTCGTTGATGAATCTAATTGTAAGTTCAACATATCTGGTTTGAATGGACGACACATAATGAAGCGTAAGCCAAATACAGGTTTAAATCTGAAACATTTGCGAGCCACTTTCAAGCATGGTGGAGGAAATGTTATGGTTGGGGGGTGTATATCGAGCAGAGGAATAGGAAAATTTGTTTTTATTGAGGATATTATGGATAAAATCAAATATTTAAATATTTTAAAAGAAAATTTAATGCCAGTGTGGGTATTGAAAGTAGTTTCAAATTTTACCAGGATAACGATCCGAAGCATAAACGGATTGTACAAGAGTACCTACTATATCATTGGTCAAAAGTCTCACAGCCTCATCCTCAGTCACCAAACCTTAACTCTATAGAAAATGAATGGGATAATTTAAACAGAAGAATAAGAACATCACCGTTAAAGAATAAAGAAAAATTGAGAAAGAGATTACGAGACAAATGAGAGAATACAAGTATACAATACCTTCAAAAAATTATATTCAGTATGCCGAAACGTTTAAAAGATGTGATAAAACAAAAAGGATATGCTACTAACTATTGAAAGTTAAATTTTAGTTTATAAAGTACTAATTATGTGTAATGACCGAATATTTTCGTAATGCGAAAAATGGCTGTGATTTCATTTAATGTTTAATATTATATAAGTGTATTAAGAAGAATTAATAATTTGGACATATTTGTAAAGTAAAATAAATACTCTATCGAAAGAAACAAGTTTCAGTTACTTTCTTCCATAATGACCGTTAAAGCCAAGCATACCTTAGTGTCCAAATATTTTTGTGATGTAAACATCATGGGACATACCTTAAATTGTTGCTCAACAAATTTAATATAACAATTCATACAAACAAATGTTCCGAATACCAATTCTGGATGAACTGGATGCGTTCTTATTACTTATTCAGATATACGTATTAACGGTCCTAATTGTTATGCGTTTAGTCGGCGACGAATGACGATTACGACTGATTGCGACTGAAGTAGAGGGGGGCAGTAAGTGTTTCTGCCCCGGGCGCCGATTTGCTTGAGGCGCCAAATGAAAAATCTTTGTAGAGAAAGGACATAATTTTGGAAAAACTACACAATGGCTTTATTAAAATTTATATATTACGTTAGTCCATTAGGAATGGGGGAGATACATTAAATTAACTTCAGCGTATGATATTTTAGATGTCTGAAGTAATTATCACATTAGTAATATCAATATTAGGAATACTAATAGGCTTGGCAAGTGTCCATTAAAGTTCTTAACTCTTCATCGCTTAGATAATTAAATATTCTTTTAATACAGACATGTGGTAACGTAAAAAAAATTAAAGAAACACTGGAAAATTTTATTAGCTTGTTTCCACAACTTTTTCGTTCCTTCCCCATTTCTAAAATGACTTTTTATTGTACTAGCATATATTAGAAATTTTATTTCGTAATCATTTGATCTTAACACCAGCGCTACACTCTTGTTTCGTGCACATATTTCTTTCTTTGCATATAAATTTGCAGTTGCTACAACGTAAATAATCTTCATATTGAGTACAAAGTTTAAAATCATAATAATATTCAAAATTATAATCATCATAATCGTCATAAATTTCATAATTATCAAAAGCACTGTCATTGCAATAGCCTGAAAATGGGAGTCAGCCAATTCAAGTGCTGTGTACCCGACATAATTCATAATAGTAACATCAGAACCGCGATCTACAACAATTTCTGGTTTTCCTAGTTTAGAAGCAATGTGAAGTGCTGTTTCACCAAATTCAATTTGAGAATCAACGTCGGCACCGAATGTTAAGAGAACCTTGACAATATCTAACTCACAATATTCAACAGTAATACATACCAGCGGCCGTGGCCGTGATGGAAAACACCGGTTCTCGTTAGAACACCGAAGTTAAGCATCACGGGGTGGCGGGTGCTGGGGAAAGATGGGAGACCACCTTTCTCCCGGTGCGCCGCTGCTGCTGGGGCCCGAAGGAAATAAAGTTATGCTCATGAACAAGCCATAGTGCAAAGGAGGTATTATTGATGTTGTTACTAACGTTAATAATACGCCCCTCGGTTTATTATAAGTAATTCAGTAATTTCCATTTTCCCACAATGAAAGGCTTTGTGAAGTGGAGTATCACCATGCCAATTTTAGCATCTTTATCTAGAAGCCTCTTAACAATATCTATGTCACAATTTATACTAGCAAAATGAAATGGTGGAGAATTAGACATTTCCTTTTAACTCACAACTTTGGCACCATACGTTAAAAGTAGTTGAATGAAAAATGCCCCTAAATGGAACTTGATGTACAGCAATCAATAGGTTCTTCAAAGAAAACTATTTTTGCCAAGTATCAACCCGATACCTCTACTATTAGGGTAGTTACGGGGTGAAACGTAATTTGCACATTAAGCTCCATTACTTTTGTTCTAGTGAATAAAAACTTATAAAATAAATCGCATTTAGCAATACACATTATAAGATCTTCCTCAATTATCTATCTTCCATGTGTTTATTCAGGTATCACATTGATTCGCTGAGACGTAAGCTGCGCGACAAATCGTCCAAACACTCATTTTTGGGCACATCTCATCCTCCCATACAACACCCCATACGTAGAGTCACTTTAGTCACCAGCACCTTCGTCATCAGTAAGTACCATCATGCACTTCATTCTTTCTTCGTCAACTGCTTACTCTTAATTCATATCAACATTGAGAATAAATAACAATAAATTGCATGCATGTAAAAAAATCAAATAAACCATGTGAAACTATTTCACAACTAACCAGACCGAAATAGGAAAAGTCAATTCGAAATCCGCACGTTGGCGTTACACTAACAAGACGTATAAAGGATTGTCTATAAATTAACGATGTTGTCAGTGTAATCTGACTGGATTAACGATCGGTGCTTCATCAAACCCAGTTCGAATTTACACTAGAATATTATACCAAATTTATAGTGCCGCGATAAATAATAATATTACGCTGCCACGTTAGCAACAAAGTGCAGTCCATTTTGCATAATACACATAAATGTGCAACGAACAGTTAGCATGCAATGGTATCAAGCCCTGATAAAATCACGAAACGTCGGTTTATTGGGATATATGTTCAGATATTTAGATATAATAAATGTAATAGAAAATTCGATAGCGAGCATTAGCAATTAACCATGTGTAAGTAATCTATTGGAAAATCATTAATCATCAGGTGTTTCATCGAAACCGTTCGTGTTTTTAAGACGCTGCAATAAATATTCGTCGATCGGTCGGATTACATCCATCAACATCAAAAGCATTAGAATGATACGAATTCGCGTGTGAGGAACTGCAGGTTCGCGCATTAACTTTCTCATTATTATTCACTTCGTTATTATTCTGGTCCCATGGCAATTTTGCCCGATAATTGCAAGCCTGTTTCGTCGGGTAGCAAGTAGATTATACCAGACCGAACACGATGCTGGACGTAAATTTGTACGGGACGATAAAGGACGTTACACTCGGGTTACTAACTTCCAGCAGTCTCGCGTTTATTGTGTCGGAAAAAAATATGCAGGGCATGATAGGAGAAAGTACATTACTATATTCGTGTCTAATTAAACAGTTCTTTATCGAAGTTATATACATATGATATTCAAAATATTACATTTGACGAATCACTAAATTATCGACGCCAGACAAATATTTTTAATCGAACTTTTCCATATTTTTAACCGACTTCAAAAAGGAGGAGGTTATAGATTCGACCAGTATGTATTTTTTTTATGTTTGTCCGGGTATAAATCCTCAGCATATGGACTGATTTTGATGATTTTTTATTCGAAAGATAGCGATGCTCCGGTGGTCCCACCCTACACTGCACCAATATTGGCTCAATACTTTGCCAGTACTGGTTAATTCAAACTACCTTCTTCTTACTTTTTCAAGTTGCTTATCTTTGGAATCTTCCGTTTCTAGCAAACGGTTCTTTTTTACGAGCAGCTCTTTGTGTACACCTGTCCATATTGTTTAAAATAAATGCAGTTAATTAACTTAAGTAACAAAAAGTAAAAAATAAAAAAGGTTAAAATCGACTCCAACAAAATAAAAACATGCACTAAAAAGTTAAAAATAATTTTCTCCCTTATTTAATTACACTATCATTCGATACCCAGGTGTAGAATTTCAATTCACAAATCATCGATGGATTCACACAGAAATTTCCGTCACTTCAACAGCTGCCTGCAATCATTACTTTTACACGTACATACATGTTAATGAAACATACCTATCAAGTGTAGCTACAAATATCCCACCTGCATCATTACCAAATATAATTTATTTCCTACCTTGGAATACAACAGGTATCGGAAAAACGTAATGAGCAATGGAATTACTCAGATATTCAGATATACCCAGGCACCGTTGCGAAACTATTGTATCATGCTTGAGTAAAATACCACACAGCAGTACATGCCCATTATTTCAAGCTTGCAGTGGTTCTCTCCATGGTAAATGCACGGTCGGTTTATCGACCAGCCAGTCGACCCATATCCGTGGCATTATTGTTTAATGACTTCTCGTCTTCGTCGAGGTCGAAAAATAGGTACTGCTGTGGATAAATTTGTCACCGTACCTTTAGTCGTGCATTAACATCGGAAACACAATCCCGGGGCAAGAAAATTCTCCCTGAAAACGCAAACTTTCCCAGAAATTCATGTGCCAACTTTCAGATCTCACTCTCTTCATTTTAGAAATAAAAGAAGATCGTACTATCATACGTCCGAAAATAGGGTAATTGTGGGAGAGTTGCCGCACGTTACGCAAAATTGTCACCGTGTCTAAATTTTGCAATGAAAATGTTTTCCAAGGATATATCTTATTAGTTCAACATCTTGTGATTCTACTAGCATTAAAGAAAATCAAACTTTTAATATTTGTCACCCTTAAAAAAATTGAAACTAAAAACATCCTTTGGTAGGAGAGACGCCGCACATGCGGGAGTGGTGCCGCATTTCGAAACACGTTTAATTTTCGATTTAAACTTGTTACTTCTAACTTTTTATATAAAAAAATAATAAAAACAAAGTAAAATGAAACATTTTTACTTTATACAATTATAAAATTGGAAAATTAAATGGGTACAGTAGGAACAGATATTATATCTGCTTTTCGAATTTTTTTTTTATATTCAGTTGGCATCTTGAGATTAAAATAAAAAAAATTGTGAAAAAAGAGTACATAGTCCACAAATATATTTCGATTATAAGATTATTCATTTAAAAATAAATAATTTGCCTTGAGATACCACGTTAGCTATTTTAAAAAACTTTTTCGGTATTTTAAACATTAAAAACATCATTTAAATCGACTTAGTTTCCGAAACAGTACAGTATCAAAGTGCGACATCTATTCCAAATAAAAGTGCGGCGTCTCTCCGAAATGCCTGGGAGAGGCGCCGCACTTTCGTATTTCCACATGCTAAGTCGAAAGTAACCCATTCTGCCAAGGAAATATTCTACATGGTCCCCTTAATGTATTACAAATGTTGTATCAAGAAAAACTATGAATTTTTAGCTACTATATTAGTGAAAATAGACGCGACGTATAACTATTCAGGCAAAGTACGCTAGGCTTACCTCGAAAAACAGCAAAATCTTTAACAATAATACAGGAAACACGCTCTGGCTTGACAAACTAACCCAAATGAACAGCCTTAAACAAATAAAATCGGCAATGATGTGTTTTATTACCGATATCCTTGAAATACCGATAGTGCGGCGTCTCTCCGAGTGCGGCATCTCTCCCACAATTACCCTACTTTCTTTCCAAGCTGCAAACACTTTATATCCTCCCTGAACTTTCGTAAAAACGCCCTGGGAACTTCATACACATTCCGTCTGATTTATACGCGGAAGAAGATGATAACAGCAGTGCCTATAAAACTTCCAAAGGTGGGTTACTGACTTCTAGGACATTCCACATGATTAGTTGTGTATCGACGCGAAAGGAAACCTCGTGCATGCTGACACGAATTAAAATTTCATTTCGCTAGGGGTAGTTGATCGAGGGTATTCACCCCTTCGGCTCTACACGTAATCTAAATCCATCTACGTTTCACTTGAACGTGTTCTGCTGGAGTCGTGGTTAATACGAACTTAAAAGAATAGGTTGCCCACGGAACTCGCCGAGGAACCTGCATGCTCACGTGAAACGCTTCTCGGCGGAGCATTTAGGAAACGAAGGACGGAGATTATTTTATTTTCTGCTTTCGTGAGCCGAGTTAATTGCCGATCGAAGATCAGCGAGCACGGAACCGGTGATTAGCGCGGCGTGAATGGACGATTACGTTTTAGAACCGAGGAATCGATAAAATTTCTCGTGCTTGTAACGAGCGCAATTATCTTCGGACGTCCTGGAATCGAAATATCGATTATGCCCGTAAGAAAAAGCCGTAAGTCATGCCTGTGGTGTCTTCATCGCGGTGCCTCTTGAGCCTCGAGCACCCTCGTGTGGAGGACCTGTGATATACCAATAGATGTCTCATAGAAGTGGTCATGGCTTATAGATAGGTGGAAACAATTTCGATAACCGACACTAGTTCGAGTGCAGCAGTTTCAGGGGCGGATTTGGAGATTTGGCGCCCCTAGGCTATCGAGCTTCTAGCACCCTTTTAATATTTTAATTAAAAAGAGTTGAGACAATTTTAAAATGAATTCAATATGAATTGTTGCTAATTTGCTACACGAGGAAAAAAGTGGGTTTTTATTAAAGTGGTCTGAAGCATCTGCGTATAAATATCACCCGGTCAAAAATACTCAAAATAAAAACACTTTGCTAGATTTTCAATTTTTTTCATCCGAATTTTTCCGGCTTTGGCTGGAGCATACTTGGCATACCTATATAGAAATTCAGCCCTGAGGGGTTTTGCAGGTTTTACGCGCACGGCGAGAGTACCCACTCGTTCATCAAGCCTCTCGATAGCTCCATCGCGTCCAAATATCGCGAAATGTCAGTTTCATTTAGCCTGGGCAGCTTTCCAGAGAACACATTTCTCTATTGAATATCATAGACACGTGCTCCTTTATGCCACAAATATGTGCCTACATTTACCCGTGGTGTCTAAGATTCTGCATTGGTTGGATGAAATGTGTTTTTAGGGAATGGGATTGTATAGGGCGTTTCAAGTGGAGCGTTCTGTGTAGAAATGTGTTTTGAGGGATGAAGTAAGAACAGGGGTTTAACAGTTCCATTTAGTAGTGAACAGTGCACTTTTAGACAAGAAGGAATACTTTTTAAGCCAACCAATGTTAAAGGAATTAAATTATTGTAAAGTTATATTAGCTGTTCAAAACTTTTATCAATTTTCTCGAGGGTTGTAGAGGAGTGCTGTACCGTTTAATATTTGTCGTGCTGGGCTGAAAACGTACACGACTCGTGTATCGGAATTGTTTCAAAAACAAGAGAGATTTTCTATTTTGGGTGAAAAATAGTACAAATAAGTAGAAACTCTGAAAAGCTTCCTTGTATTATTTGTATTCTTTTCAAAACATGAAACTCTCGTGGGAACTACGTCTGCCGTTTTCTATTTCGTATTTTGCCTTGCAGAATATACTTTCGAAATAGTCGTGTTAGGTTCCACCTGAAACTGAAAATGTCTGGTACCACTTTTTCCGACCACTTCTCAATTTCATCTGGGTATTAAAGTCATCATCCAAAACTTCTCTGCTCTATCCTAAAAAATCCATAAATTAACAAAAATCCAAATCCTTCGCTTTTTATTAGAATGTCTCCAAGCTACATTCCATGCTCGTCATACCCCATAATTCCCACTAACAGTCTTGATACACTTCCAAAGTAGATCCCCAAGCACTATAACACATTATATATACATTGATCTGTCTAATCATAGGCGTAGGGTAAAATCAATACACAATTTGTCTCTTTCAACCCTATTCAGTAGCATTCTACTACCGTTCAATCAAATTACAGACATTCAATGACGCAGCCATTAGAATAATATACCGATACTCCTTTCAGAGGATCTTCTCCATGCTCCTCCATACCTTTATCTCCCAGTTGTATTAAATCGTATCGACTATCGTGGGTGTATCGATGCTCCGACTTCTCGAACCCGATGATCAACCCTTCCGATTACTCTCGAAACCATAATTCCCCGTCGCGCTTCGCTCTGGCGATCTTATTTGCGGGTGTTCACGGTACAGACAGATGCAGCACCACGAACAGCAATATTTCCGGAAGACAGTGGCGTGTATACGCTGCCACTGACATATTCACGAGTAAAAGCAAACTAGAACGTGTTTATACAAGATATCTCCTAACGTACGGATAAAAAGTAATGCTCCCTTCTTGTCACTCCGTTCTTCCTACGCGCGTTCGCAAAAAGCTATGATAGTTTGAATTCTAGACGACGCTCACCACAATCCTTCTGTGAAGAGAAATGTATGGTTTTTTGGTAGAAAAAGTCAGCTTTGATCTCTAACACACTTTGGTCTAGAAGGATTTTGTTTGATGTAACATATATTCAGGGTGAATTCGCGAAACCCTCGTGGTACATAATCAGATTTCTGCATTCACGATAGAGTGGATATTATTTTTCGATGATTCTTATGTCGATAAATGGAAATTCTTGAAAACTAAGAAATGCATGAGTACAGATAGGAATAATTCATAGGTTAGTGTTAGTAATTCTTAGGTTCCCCTACTTGAATTTTCGACGACATTTTTCTCAAAAATAGAGTCTCGTACGAATCACCGTTTTTTACCATTTTGTCGACAGTTTCGAGATACCCTGGATTCGTAATGTAGATTGTAGTCGGGGGTAGCTGAAAACAAGAAGAGCAACACACGCGACTGGAATAACTTTGCACGACTGGTGGCGGGGCATATTGGACCCTTAGGATCTACCACGACGCAAATGCATTATTGGACTTTTTCATTTAGGCTCTCCCGTTTCTGCGATGAGTTATCACCGATCGGGACGAACAAATAGGTCATTTCACCCCGGAGAGTTCTCCGCTTCTTTTTAATCGAGCACGATGAATCGACGATTGTGTTTCCTCCACCGACTTCCTATTTATTACTCGCACATCTTCGTTCTTCTTCTACTATACTCGCAACAGGATGATTAATTATTAGCTGTTAATATTCATTGAATTTCTGATGTGAGAATTATTGATAAGAAATAGTTGTTATTCTTTCGTTTATTATAGCGTTTCTACGTTGCTTCTGGCAATACGTCCAGAAGATTTCTCGAAACGAGTTGCGACTACCGCTCGAGACAGTTATATCCGGTATGCAGGATATCGCATTTTCCTCTGTGCTTTGTCGACGTTAAACTAAAAATAGCAGAAATTCAGAGGTGACAAAGAGATATAACCATTTTTCACGGAAAAGCGTTTTTCGCTGGTGACATGCTGTGCGCTCCCCTGCCACGGAATATTCGAAACATGCAGCGGAAGGGAAATTGTGCTTCCTCGGCGCCGTGTTTTTGTAAGAAATGCTGTTACAAAGCGGCACTTTAATCTTTCTTCCTGACCTGCGACGATTCGATAACGTTATTTCAATGAATTTCTCGGGAAAAGGATTTCACGAAAATAGAGAGTAGAATTCTCGGGTTTTATAGATACAGTCAAGTCTGTGCTGCTCTTTGGTTGTAGATATTTCTACACGTTGCTGTAAAATACGCTGTTCTTTAATTAACAGTTCATCACTTGGCGTAGTTAATAACATTTCTATCATTCAATTATGAAGGGAGCTAAACACAGTCTTCAAAATACCTATACTACTAATTGTAAGAAAAATTTCAGTTTCCAAAATTGGAAAATACAGAAACTGCGAGACACTAGATGCATACACCTAATTCAAAAACAAAATTGACTCAAACAAAAGCATTAAAGAATCCCACTTATTTCGCGTTCCAAATTTCCCCAACAAAGTGTAAACGTCACAGGTCACTCACTGCCGCTGGATGTTTGACATTTGGATCACGTGTGAATATCTGGGTCACTTTGGACCTCTCCTGCTCCGTCTCTTCAAATAAATATAGTTCGCTCGTGCATACGCAAATACGGTCTGAGGGCGTGTACAAGTGTGCTTTGCGCCATTAATATCCGTATTCCCCTACGAATTCTGTCCCCCTATTTCGGACCAGCGAATTCGAGATTCGAGTGGTTCTCGTGCTGCGGCTCCAAGCTCAGGGAACAGGGTTTATCGGGCCTCCGTCATTGAGGGAGTGTTATAAGAAACAGGGGAGAGAAAAAAATGAGGCAGAAAAGTTGAGTTACGATAGGATATCTGGGGGCACATCTACTTGCAAGAGGATCGATTAAACGCAGCGGCGGAAGTTTTAAATTGACGGTGGATCGTGAAAAACCATGCACACAGAAGGAATGGAAGCTTTGTTAAAAATACGATACCCTGTTACAGTTACAATAGACTTGAAACACGTTCGCCCCTGGGTTTAACATCGCTGTAATTGGATTCCGTTTTCCTTGCTCGTTAGGGGTCTCGTTTTTATGCGCCGTTCCGGCGTCGCTCTTACGTCGAGAATTACCATCTCCCTCTTCGATGCCTCCATTGTGCAGCAACGTTCTTTCAAGAAACTATCTCCGTTACTCGTCCTTCCCTAAACTTAAACTTCGAGAAGCTCCGATGAAACTGTCCTCGTGACGTATCATCTTACCTGTTCGGCGTTTTAAAAAGCAGAGGGATGCTTGACGCGATCACCCCTGTTCCTCCGTAGAGATTCAGTGAATGAATTCGACGCTGGACCTCGGGTGGAAGTTCGTACCATTTTTCCAAGTTACTTGACGAACGTTCGCGTCTGTCCAAGTGATTCTGCGTGAACGAACTCGAGGAAACGTGACCTATTTGGCCCTCGTCAAACGACGCTGGTGCCTGAAAGTAGTTCGGGCGAAAATTTCTGCCGATAATTGCTTTCGGATTGGATCCTTGGCGGAGTCATCGAGCGGACGGTTCTGCGACTTCATTTCGATAATGTTGGAACTCTCTGCGCGATTTATTATTCATGTATGGTGGGTATAATAATCCTTAATTAAATTGACTATGGGAATATTAAGAATAAGTAGCTAATTATGTGATTATAGATTATAAAATGGATTATTGAGTATATAAAGTAGAAGTGCTCGTTCAATAATGGTCATATTGTTTCGAACTTTATATAAAAGACTGCAATGGAATTCAATCGAGTGGAACGTAAAACGGTTTGGCACACGTTTCTCGATAATCCCGATTTTCCCCTTTGTATTTACCAGTGAAACAAGATTGCCTTCTGATGTGCATGCTTTTATTCGAATTTTTCCAAGCAGCCTGCATCGCTCCGCTACATTCCATCGAGAAATACCTACGTTTAATGTGAAAATTGCTGGCATTTTTCTTATTGCGTAATTCTTCCGCGAACCCTCGATCAGGTATATTAATAATCATCCGCGACGCGTCAATTTCAATACCACTTACCGTTAAATTGACCTCAGCGTACAGATTGAAAATAAAGAAGCTGCAAGACTCGTGGACGGAATTTATCCGCGCGAGAACAGGCTGCTTTGTCGCGCACAAATTGCTTCCTTATAATTCGGAGCCGTCCAATTAAGAATTCTTATTACGACAAATTTATTTCTCGGTCCGCGAGCGGAAATAAAAAGCCCCCCCTCGATGACGCCGGAAGCAAATTAAAAACACGTAACAAGTTTCCAACCATTATTGTTTATTTGTGTAATTAAACGTCGTACGCATAACGAACAGTCTGCGCCAGGATGGTCGTGTCGCTGGCACGATGAAATAGAATTAAAACACTGCGACGATGTTGCAAAAATTAAATAACTTTTAATGGCGTGTGCTCCCCCTCCCCCCGTTGAATTATAAAGCATGTATTGCAAAAAAAATTGGTTGTTGGAACGCCTCGAATTCCAGCGACGATATTCCGTTTGAAAAACTGTTTGTTTTGGCTCGGGAGCTTCGAATCGATGCACGTCAGGTCGAAACTATCTTATTTAGTCTGAGAGAGAGAGAGAGAGAGAGAGAGAGAGGGAGGGAAAGAAAAAGTGGGGGAGGACAGTGCGCGGTATAAAAAGCTAGGAAATTGAAAACATTCGCGAAGACAAGTTCCTTAGAAACTCGCTTTTCTTCTTTCCATTCTTGTTTCCCCCTTCCTACCCTCTTTAACTTCTTCGCTATCTATTTACCTGTATCCGTTGGTCCCGAAGAAAAGATGCTCGTTTCTTGGCTTACCTGTAACACAAGCTCTGCTTGGCAGTGTTCTGTTTGCACTACGCACGCTCGTTCTTCTTTGCATTTACATTACACCATGCCGCGCTGTTCTGCTGCTTCCTGTTTTATTTCTTTCAGCCCTCCTTCATTAGGGATGATTTTTCGTCGTTCCGAATGCGACGCTAGGTGGCTGGTTCCCCTTTGGGGGAAATAGATCTTCTTTCTGTGTCCTGTGAAAATTTCAATTCCCTTGGATAATTAGACAGTGGTCGAGTGCCAGAAGGCAGTAGTGAAAAGTGGACGAGCCATTTTTATCGTAGAAGAGTAATTTTCATGGTAATTAATACCCCCTCCCCCCGTGAAATATAAGCTTCTGAAGTTGGGAATATGTTCTCTGGCAATAATGGCACTGTGGCAAAAAACTCGCTTTATCATAAATACTTCTTATAACTCACACGTCTGTTACTTGATAGCTGGCAGAGATGGGCAAAATTTTTATTTGAATAAAAATTTCGTATGGCGAATAAAATTTAAAAAAAATTTTCGTCATGTGGTAACCCTTTAAGTTGACCCTGGTTATCTTTATTCGCCGAATAAAAGAATTAACTTTATTCGTCAAATAATCTGTAGTTAAAGTAACTTTTATTCGATCCGTTATTTAAATAATTTTTATTTAGTTCATACCCAACTCTGATAGCTGATCACAGGAAGTCACTATTAATGAGAATTAATTGCGTATTTTAATTAGAAATAAGAAAAATATGTTTTTCATCCTCAACTTTGAGGGCTATTTTCACCCCCCCAAATCTGAATATCAGCCGATGTACAAAAATACGTTTCGAATATTTTCCACTACTCCTCCTCTGTGTACCTCAAAAGAAGCTTAAAACATTTTGTCTTTTTTTCCGGGCCTGATACCTTTATGGAAATTGTCACCGAAGAGTGTCGGCAAAGTTTCGCCAAGATTATCCTGAGCGATGCACGATACTCGCGACGTAGCAGATTGATCGCTCAGAGTGGGTGGAAAAAATGTCACGCGGCCGATTAGGCCCGCGCCCCGTGGAGTCCGAAAACGTGGCTGCCACGGAAGAATGCAAAATTAAATCACGCAAGATTTCCCAAGCGTGTGATTCGTTTCGACTCCGCGAGACAGTTTGCGAGGAGCACGCTCCGCGCAATTTCATAGAGCTCCCCTAAACATTTACCACCGTACCCGAACTCTGTTCTTTAGGCAGTGCAAACTCCAAAGTTGCAGACAGCGTAACGTTTCAGCTAATCCATCTTCGGAGTGTAAATAATTAGACGAATCCAGAAAGCTAAGTTAACTATCCTCCCAAGCTGAGGGAAACTATCCTACCAAAATGAACTTTCGCGTCCATTAAACCAGGAATGAATTCCGGGGGAATTATCGAGGGGAATAGAGAGATTCTCCTACAGTCTGCTAGTTCTCGTTCTTTTCCAAGGATCAGATTTCAAATTCTTCAGCCGATGATGTATTCCCTCAACGTATTTTCGAGGCTGCGCTGGTTTTGCGGGCGAAATTGTTTTCGGACTCGGCCCCTGATGCATTGCCCTTTCTGCTTCCTGGCTTCCTTTTGCTCGATTTTTCCAGCGGGATTCTGGAGATATATTGCTGGCACTGGGGGTGGAGGGTGATTCCTACGGGTCTTCCGTTTTTAAACGAGCACGCGGATCATGAAATACGTAACTTGACGTTCGAACCGCTGCGCACTCTGCTACGTTTGCCAAATATAATATTTATATCCGCAGTGTACCACGGTTTTGGGTCTGTAATCGACTTTGAGTGCGCCATATTTCCCTATTTCCCTATTGCGTTAGTGATAGGTAGGGTAGACCGGGGACGGTAGTAACACTTTGTGTTATTTTATATTAAAGTTGCAACAAAAGTTTTTATACGAAAATTTTACTTACTTACCTGTCTGACACTTATTGAGCCACAACAGCTTCGTTGCATGTCAAGTAATATCCAGGTTATTAATAAAAAACCGAGTCGGTTGTAACACTGCATGGAGTGGATGGTAGCACAAATTTAACTTTTTAAAATTAAAAAATATTTGTTGATTTTAATTATAATAATAAATGAAAGAAGGTAAAATTTATAACAACTTATGCGGTATCAAAATTGTGACAGGAATAGAAAACGTTTTGGCTGGTGCATTTTTCATCAATACTTGCATTCAGTACATTGCACCCATTTTTCATTCGTTTGCTTATGCTGTGCTATATGATTCCATGCAAACATAACAATATTATTCAACTTCTTTGTCACTATTTGGTTCTGTCACGGTACAACCCATCCCGACTGCCGATGTTACAATCGCCCCGGACCAGGCTTTTGAACTTAAATTATAAATTTTGATTAACGAGACACTTAAAAGTGATAACTAACGATCAGTATTACTTTAAAAATGACCAGATTAAATATTAAAAAAAGAAAAAACACGTACTTGCAAAGGGAGTATTTATATTGCAATTTAAAATCAGTAAGAAAAAGTTACTTTAGGGTATCGAAAAGTTATTTTCTCCACTATACATGTCAATTTTTTATCTATACTGCTAGGACATGGATGTGTGTATTCCAAACGCCATTCTTCATCGCATATTCAAAATTTGTGTTAATATCTATCATATGTTCTGAGATATTTAACGTGTTACAATCGTCCTCCTGTTACCCTACAATATATCGACTGACTTTCTTCTGAAATGTGTGCATAATTGTACGTTGAATCAAAATATTAACTCTGCACTGACAAACAAAATCTATTATAATACAAATAAATTTGAAACCCCGTATGAACAACTCGTATACCTGCAGCATCCGTTTATTAATAATTTGTCAGAAGGAAATAAATATCCCGAGATAACGATGCTACAAAGCTGATCACATGGAAATGTCAGAGAGGACGAAGCGAATGTTCCACCTAAGAGATATTATTCTCGTGACATATGCGATTCCTATCTCCTATTTATCTTCGTTTGGCGCTGCCTTTTTTGTTCGGTTATTGATCCACTATCTTCGCCCGTTCTTGTTTCCCCTCTAAATATTATTTTAAATACTGCGCACTCTCGGTTAACAGTTCCCGGATCCGTTTAAATAAGCAAAGCCTCCCTCGTACTGGAAAGATCAAGTCCATCTCGCTCCCGAGGGTAAAAATTATAGCACTTTCGCCTCCATTCGCCGTCAATGCCAGAACGTTTGGCGTTCGCTATAAATCTCAGAAAATTGTTGCTTGTCCCGTCCGATATTCCCTTTCATATGCCGTAGCGGGCTGTCCTTCGAGAAACGCTGTGACATCGGCAATAACGAAATATCGCGTTCCTGCTGGCAGCGGAACGGTGAAAGGCGGATGATCCGCGTCGAAAATTTACTGGGGACCTGTTACGCGAGCACGATGAAACCTTCCTCGATAACGACAAAGAATCCCTTTGTCGCGTAATTGAAACAGGATGGATGTAATTTTAAGAAAACGGGGCGATTATTGCCAGTTCACTCTTCGATTCCCAGCCAAACTTGGAACGTAACAGAGGAAAACAGCGTTTAGAATATGAGAAAGTACCGTAAAATAGGGGAACATTGGCAGGTTTTTGAAACATTTTGTTATATAATGTAAAAATTAACATGTTTACATTTGATTTAAGTATCTTATCATAACATTGCATCTTTTGTGATTGTACTACAAGTGTCAAAATGCACAAAATTTGTGTCCTTTCCTTCTTTAATAAATGTTAAAAGCGTTACTGTACCGGGGAAACATTAGCAGATCATGTAGATAGCATTAACGGGATAAGTTTTATTAATCTGAGGTCAGTAAACTTAAATATCTGTATTTTATTTTATTTTTTGCATCTTAACTAAAATCAACTCGTAACATTGCCACATCATATAAATAGCATTAACAGGTTAAGTTTTACTAATCTGACGTAAAACAACGTAAGTTCCCCCATTTTACGGTAGCTGCTCCGATTTTAGCAATTCTTTCCACTTTTCTATTCTATAAATATTATCCCAAGCTTCGAAGGAGGGTTAGCATGATTTTAACAAAGAAACTCGTATTTAAAATTGGATCAACCCAAGCGGAATTCAGGTGTAAATTAAATCCAATTACCGTATATTATCAAAAGCGGATTTGGAGATTTAGCGCCCCTAGATTAACAAGCGTCCGCCCCCTTTCCCTTAAATATCGTAAAATATTTTAATTTAAAAGGGTTGAAACAATTCCACCACCCCCACAGCGGTAACGGTCGTCAATCACTTTGCTTCTGTGTCCCGCAATAAAACACCGTAAACGGCCAAAGCAAATAATACCCCCGCTCCCATTCAAATCGAATCTGCCACGACTGATTCATTTGCACGAACCACCCCTCCCCAACGCGCGCTTAAAAAGTAATGCTCTCGCGAGCGCGCGTGCCAACCAAATCCACGGGACCTTGTTGCTCGAGCCAGCAAGGCGTCTAACGAGCCGCCCCGCTCAAACGTGACATTCCTCTTCCTCCGCCTGTTACAAAAAGCAACACCTGACGTCCTCCACTGTTTGCACGTTCGTTCGACGTGCATTAACCGTGGCGCTGCTAATGCCGGCTTGACAAAGTGCTCGAAGAAAAAGCGTGTTCGTGCCTTTTAGCCGCGTGGTCGTTATCACGATCGTCGATCGCCGGTGCTCGAGCTCCGGCCACCCGAAAAATCGTTCGCCGTTACAGACTCAAAAAGAAAGACAGAAAAAAGAGGGATGCAAATGTATACCGACCACCGGTTGATTAACCGCTTCGACGGCTGTTTTTACGCCTGTCGCCGTGATCGCCGAACGTGACAGGGAGCGAGATCGCCGGCGAAGCAGCCGTGAGAAAAGCTCGACGGGTCGTTTGAATACCGACTCGACGTTACTATCGGGGTTAGTGATCGCAAGTGCCCGACCTCAGCCGATACAGGCCACGGAGCGAGAAAGAGAAAGGTTGCATCGGAGGGTGGAGGAACGGCGCCGAAGCGAGAGAGGTGAATAGAGGAACAGGGGTGGGTAGGAGGCGAGGGGGTTGGTGGCTGGCGGAGTGACGAGGGGGTTGGGTGGCTGGGGAAAATCGATAGAACCGAGGGTCGCGTACGCCGTCGGAAAATGAAGGCGCAAAACTTTCGGCCATAAAATCACGCGTGTAGTAGGCTCAGACAGCTCGCAGCTCCAGCCGCGGCGCTTTAGCTCGGCGTCCGCGGCCGGGCCCCCTGGTTACGAACTGTCTGAAGAGGCTTATCTCGCCGACGGAATCAGAAAATGCGGTTGAGCCGGCTGCAGACTGTAAAAACCGCGATAAGATCTCCAGCTTGATCCTGTTACGAGGGCCATGAAGTTTCCCGTCGCGATGCCGTCGTTATAAAGTCGCCGGAACTATGAGCGGCTCGGTCCCTGGGAGATGCCGAACTTTCCACCCGACCCCTCGGGATGAATTCAGCCCGCGATTCTCCGCGTTCTCTCGCCCTGATTTTTCGGAATCCCTTCTATCGGGTAGATGGATCGGACAGTCTCTTCTTCACAGTGTTATCTATAGATAGATAGTCTACACTCTACATGGTAGAACCCGGTACTGCTCTAATCTCATTATCCTGATTTATAGATGATAATGACTACAGCTAATCGGGTCAAACGATCTACGTTTAACATTCTATTCCGCGATCTCGTTAATCCATGGATAAATAATTCTTTTAACTCGACGCCCAATGTGGCTCTGAAGAGTCTCCTCATCCTCATCGCTTTATATGGTTCTTAGATCGCTCGGTGATCCCAGCTGCTTTGTCCGTTTTAGAACTACGTACGAGTCGGTTGAGATTGAAAATACGTTTCATCCCCCGGTAGTAGTTATAAAAACAGGCAAGGGAAGATTCTCGCTTTAATCCCGTTTGGAAGGCGCAATAAAACATAAGAGCGCAGGGGGTGGGACGAGATGGGATTGTTTCGGGGCGATTTTGTGCTCGGCTCTACGGACAGTTTCTTGTCCTCTCCTTTGGGCAGGCAAGGGATCTGGCTTAGTATCACGGATATCTTCGCACGGATCGCCTCGTTTCGCACGGTTTAGCAATTTCGGCCAGCTCAGGAATGAGGGTAATCGCCCGCGCGATTGTAGGACGCGGAGCAAGGCGAACGGGAAATCAAAGCCGCGTGGAATGTTCGGGGCCGAGAGGGAAATTAACCGCCGCAGGAATTTCGGAAATATACCATGCGTTATGTCGCGTATTGTTCCTTTGGTAATTTAAAATTTTATTTTAATAGAGGGGGACGACTTCAATTTCAGCTGAATTATTATGGAAATATATTTTTTATTGGGAATTTAGTAATTCTTTGTGCAAAGCAGTTCCTGTAAAGCTACTGATGTGATCGTTTATAAAATTTTAGTAGGGGAGACCGGGGCAGATTGTAACAAAAAAAGTTTGCACGGGTTTTTCTCGAAAGCGTTTTCCTCAATCGGGAAATAAATTGCGTGATTTACTACTTACAAATGTGGTGAACTAATTGCGTGAAAGTACGTGACAAAATCTTGGACACTTAGACATCTAGCTTAAACCTGAACCTTTGTTACAATGTGCCCCAGTCCGGGGTAAAAAGTAACAGCATGTGGGGTAAATTGTAACGCATCTGTTTTATTTATTTAAACGCAAACGTAAACGCACATAAACATTTCTAACATATATAAATGAAAAGAGATATCATTAATAAACGTTTTATATACATGAGTTGCACAATTAGTGCTTATTCACTATCCGAATTGCAATTGTGGCAGATATAAGGAATATTTCTTACAGTGCAGCTTTCATGTGACCACATTTTACATTGATTGCACATAATCCAACGTTCGTTAGGTTTACTGTTGCTATATGCTTCAGTGCAAACCAAGCAGAAATATTTATCTTCTGAGGAATTATCAGACTCTATCAACAACTCTGTTTAATGCCTCTTCCATGTCTTCCTTGGAAGTAGAACCCCTTTCTGTTTTTTTCTTGTATGTTTTCATCCTAAAAGTAACTAATATTTCAGCAAATATCATGTTTGCGTTATCACCATTTAGAGCGGGGTAAGTTGTAACATGTTACATTTTGCCCCAAGCAGTTTGTTACAATTCACCCCGAGGTCGAATTTTTGCATTTTATCTCAGCTAACGAGAAACTAAACATCAAATTACTGAAATGCGTATAGATTATGATAAACCAATGTCTACTGCTTCGTTTGCGACAAAGAAGCAAAAATTCAAGCGGTTTCTAATAACGGTTAATTGAAATCAAAGTGCTAGGACAAAATTTACTTACGTAACCTAAATACTAAAATTCTAGGCTATAACCACAAAATGGATAAACAACGCTCATTTGTTTTACTCAAACTGACGGTGCTAATATCGTCAAGCAGCCCTCGGATGCTGTGGGTTGTCAGATTTGTCGTTCAGAAGATTTTACTTATGTTACAATTTACCCCGTGTTACAATCTGCCCCGGTCTCCCCTATATATGGAGAAACTATTCTCGTTAAAAGTATTCGATTCTAAAGAGCATGTTGATAATGAGAAATATTTTGATTTTTCTGAGGCAGAGGAAATAAAACAGAGCTTGAAAACTGTTATGTTATTGATTTCAGTTCTGCAAACGGTTATGACGCACCTTTATCCTGAATAACTATTGTGAAGACCCGAAATTTCTAACTATTCTCTGTTTCGGTTACGGTTCCTATTTCCCTCCTCATATCAGGTCCATTATAGTTATTTTTTCATTCGATATCGGTTCTGGAATAAATTCTTGTACCGCTTTTCCCTAATTGATATCATTAATTTATTATTCTAGCTGCAGATTACTGTGTATGTGCATATTTTTTACAAAATCATTATAAAAAAAAGAGAAACATTTATACATATCAGTGATTTCTAATAAAGCGTTGAAATAAATAAATCAGCTACATATTTTGTACATTCACACACACACTATATTATTCAGAATAGGAAGTTAAAAGTTTCTCCTGTTTCTATAAGGATCTGCAGCTATAATAATTAATTATATCAATGTGGCGAAAGTCGATACAATAATTGATTTTGGAACCGTTGCGGAACCGATATAGAATCGAAATATAACGATTATGCAACCGATATGAGGACGGAAATAGGAACCGTAACGGAAACAGATAATACTTGGAAATTTCGGTTCTTCATAACAGTTATTTGGAATAAAGGTTCTCCATAACCGTTTTAATCAGAATCTTGATATAACAATTTTAAACAGTTATTTTCAGAACCGTTTCAAGCCCTGAAATAAACGACTTTTTATACTATTCCTTTTCACAACCCACAAATCCCAGCCACAAGATATACATTTAACAGAAAAGTCTCGAACACTAGATAACCTCCGAGAATAAGACGTCCGCTTCCTTTCCATTTAGCGCTTAATCTATGGCTAGTGCTTTGGAAAGTATAGTCCACCTCGCGGCCCAGGTCTCTAGTGAATTTCACTGTAACGCGGCTGGAGTTTCCTCTCGCAGCGTGGCTTAGTTACTTTAGCCAACATTTCGACTTTGTCCCCCTGCTTGACGAATATTTTCAACTTATCGTGCAAGTGCAGTAAAACACCGCAAAACGGTCGCCTTGGGACTGCACGAAGAAACATTTTTTTTTTTAAAGAAAATTAGTAATCTCCTCAGTGTCACGTTTAATGTTATATTCTGAAGCGAAGATTATTCAAGAGATGTACTGAAAAAAATTTGAAAGAAACGAATCAGATTTTACAATTTTTTAAACTGATTCGGGGAATTCCTTTGGATATCAATTCGTTTCGAAGCGATTTCGAGGTGTTTGCTTTTCACCGCTGGGAAACAGCGACAGATGAAATTTTTACACCGGCGCAGGGAACTATTGGAACACGTTGGATTTCTATTGGCGGAGCGGTCGTACGAATTACATAAAACGAAAATTCATAAACGAAACGTTTCTCGTATTCATGAACAACCGTGATATTGTGTTTGCGCGGTACGAGGAAATATCGTATGGCCAGAATTTATTTCGCTGAATGGTGTCGCGTGTAATCCTCGGGCCACGCTTCGCGGCAAATATTATTTGGAGAGGAAAGGGGGAAGACTCGCCAGGCACTGGTTTAATTAAAATGTCTCTACGATTCGATGCGTGCAAGTGTGGGGAAAAGTAAAATATCCATATTTATTCGTAGTAAAACAAGGATAGAAATATACAAGTAACATGTTTTCATATTCTTTAAAAACTAATTTTTACTTCTCAATCACAAACTGTCGCCAAAGTGAAATTTAAGAACTCTTCAAGCTTCAGTTGTTATCTCTTTCAGTTGAATATTGAATAGGGGAGACCGGGGCAGATTGTAACACGGGGGTAAATTGTAACATAAGTAAAATCTTCTGAACGACAAATCTGACAACCCACAGCATCCGAGAGCTGCTTGACGATATTAGCATCGTCAGTTTGAGTAAAACAAATGAGCGTTGTTTATCCATTTTGTGGTTATAGCCTAGAAGTTTAGTATTTAGGTTACGTAAGTGAATTTTGTCCTAGCACTTTGATTTCAATTAACCGTTATTAGAAACCGCTTGAATTTTTGCTTCTTTGTCGCAAACGAAGCAGTAGACATTGGTTTATCATAATCTATACGCATTTCAGTAATTTGATGTTTAGTTTCTCGTTAGCTGAGATAAAAGGCAAAAATTCGACCTCGGGGTGAATTGTAACAAACTGCTTGGGGCAAAATGTAACATGTTACAACTTACCCCGCTCTAAATGGTGATAACGCAAACGTGATATTTGCTGAAATATTAGTTACAACATCAAGTCATATACTATTCCAGGAATGTTCTGATGCATCCACATCTAATTTTCATCCTACTTCCCAAAATAAGGCTGTATTTTCTCCAGAATTAGTTCGACCACTCCCTAAAGCGCAACAACGGAAGACGACAACGAGACGAAAACGAAAGTGTGCTATTCTTACTGACACACCAGAAAAAGATGCTCTACAAGAGCAACAGAACCATCGAGCATCGAAGAAGCAGAAAAAAAATGAGAAGGCAAAAGTAAAAAAAGCGAAGAGGAAGATTTTGATAGAGTCTGATAATTCCTCAGAAGATAAATATTTCTGCTTGGTTTGCACTGAAGCATATAGCAACAGTAAACCCAACGAACGTTGGATTATGTGCAATCAATGTAAAATGTGGTCACATGAAAGCTGCACTGTGAGAAATATTCCTTATATCTGCCACAATTGCAATTCGGATAGTGAATAAGCACTAATTGTGCAACTCATGTATATAAAACGTTTATTAATGATATCTCTTTTCATTTATATATGTTAGAAATGTTTATGTGCGTTTACGTTTGCGTTTAAATAAATAAAACAGATGCGTTACAATTTACCCCACATGCTGTTACTTTTTACCCCGGACTGGGGCACATTGTAACAAAGGTTCAGGTTTGTTTAAGATGAAGCTAGATGTCTAAGTGTCCAAGATTTTGTCACGTACTTTCACGCAATTAGTTCACCACATATGTAAGTAGTAAATCACGCAATTTATTTCCCGATTGAGGAAAACACTTTCGAGAAAAACCCGTGCAAACTTTTTTTGTTACAATCTGCCCCGGTCTCCCCTACATCTTCTAAATCGAGTATTCGAAGACACTGTGCAGGCGAGAGTGCCGTATTTTTACCATTATTATTATCACCATGACCTAGTATTGTGATTCAGATGCATTCCCCGAAATATTCGCGGGATATTAAAACTCAGCTCCCTCCCCCCATATGCAAAAGCCAATTCACGCGTTTCACCGTTTCCATTAACGGCGATGGCCAACAAGCCGGGCGTTTCTCATTGCAATACGAATATATCGCTGACAAATGGCATTGACAAAGATATTGAGAGGCGAATATGGGAACCGGAGGCCATTGTGCGGTTGAATGGCTGGCATTACGCGCAGCTTCCGGTCCGCAATGAATGGCACGGCTTAATAAATCAAGGAAAAGGCAGAGCGCGAAACCCTTTGTGCTCACCGTAGTCGTGGATGCCACGGATCGAAGGTGAAAAAAGAAGCGATAAAGGAAAAACGCCCGTGCATAGATGGGAAGAATTCCCTGGGGTGTACAGCTCCTCGAGATTCGCGCGATATCTGATTCCAAAAGGCACCCCCTCGACGCGGAATGGGACTGCGATATAAGCGGGTTTGACAAACGGAATCCCGAATTTCCGTATAAATTGGGGTGCGAGATAGACGCGATTCGACTAGGAATTACGCTTAGATCTTTTCTTTGCAGTGGAAAAATAAGAAACCTCACTTGCAACTTACTAATTTACCAATATTGGTACCTAAATTTCACATTTCATTTTCTTTAAATTGCTTTTCAATCCTGTTAACATTGCTAAATTTCTGCATGTTCCAGATAAGTTACACGATTTTAGAGTACAAAATATAGATAGCCCGGGGATAATGTGTATTAATTGTAATTCTAATATTTCTATCCTAAAATATATCTCTGCAGGGATGCAACGTATTATTATGGCAGATAATGGTCCTTCTAAACTCGTAAATTTCCCACGCTTCCAATGGTGAAAATTTAAGTTATCGCGATCCCCAGCGTTTTACGAGCACTTGAAGTTTGGCAACACGGAAGCTCCGCTCTGTATCCTGAATTTATCGATTTCGCCGTTGCGTAACGCTTCCAAAGTTTGACTGATATTCCGACCTTAATAAATGCAATATTCCCGCGTCCCGTTAAATAGTACAACTTGGAATTTAATTGTTGCGCGCCGCGGATTTCAATTGTACACGTTCAAGTACGCCCCAATTTAAACTAATAACGTGGTTAAACACGGGCCGGAGTTCATAATGAATCGTATTAAAATCCGTTTGAAGGCTTAATGCAGTCTTTTCGACATACATGATTTTTACATGGAATGTTCCTCGAGATTTCCATATAATTGCTTCTCCGTCGAAACGTTTCGAGGAACGTGAAAATTACCCTCGCCCTGCTTTTTCTTTTCTTTTCATAAAGTTTATGCACACGTGACTTGCTGCGGGTTTGCGTGGCTATGAGATGTGTTTAATTAAAAATCTACGAGACCTTTTACGTATTTTTAAGTGGCGTTCTCGTCTCGCGAGCTACTCGACTTTCCATCGGCAATATTTATGTACATCGAACCGCGAAAAGTGATCTTCACTTTTAAATTTTAATGCGGCCCTTTTAAGTAGATAATGCGATTAATTGTGGAACACTTTGCCGATCTGAAATGCACATTAGGGGGAAAGGAGCGCGCGACTTGAGCGAGCTACCGCGGAAATTACTCACTCACCAACTCGACGCTGAGTTTTTGCAACCGCCTGAGCAGTTTCCGCGACATCCTTACAGGAACTTAACTGTCGTACTGGATTACGTCTGTGAACACAGTAAGCGCGGGTACGGGTACGTGGACGCATTAAGCCTCCTCTCAGAAATTCCATTGTCATATTTTTATTTGCTAGCTAGGTGATGCAGGGACGTCGTTGAGACTTGATCTCGGATTTAAACGAATGTTATACCAAAGTAGCTAAATAATGCCGTCCATAATACATTTAAAAATTACAGTACCACTGAATACGACTGAATATTTTATACACCAGAATCCAATAGAATTTCCAGTGAAATTAAAACTGCTTTCAATACAATGGCATATACTCCTCGCATTTAAGTCTATAACGCAACATTTACGCACCATCTACTAGGCGTGGTTTTTCTACTATAATTCTCTTCCCTTGGAAATTCGTTCTCCGTCCTCTATCCCCGCTTTTAAATGTGCCGCCCGCTCTTTTATTCTGGTCCACTTTCCTTAACTTCCCTTGTCTCTCGGTTCCCTGTGTCACTCTTCTATTGTCTCGTTACCTTTACATCTGTTTGATAATGTTCCGGAGTTAGGTTGCAAAACAGCAGGTATGCTGAATCTCGTCCATTCGTCACTTAATTATTCGTGTAATTTTGTGGTGAATAAAGACGAATTATTCTTCTTCTTATTATTATTATAATCTCCGATAAACCGCGATCTAAACTACTTCATTCATTATTATTATTATTACTACTAATCTTTATGACCCATTACAGAAAAATACATGTAAATTCAGTAATATAATAGAATAATTAATTAGAGTAAAATTCAAGCTGCAGTGCAAACGCTGTTAATAAGCCTAACTGTTAGATAAATAATTCATCTATCAAAAACCGTTAAAGTACTAACCCCCTCAAATAACCATCGTAGTCACACATCATTTCTCAATTTCCTAACTCACACCTCACAAATCCTACAAATTTTCCCAGATTAAAAATCCTGAATATTTCCTCACCAAGAAAAATAAAAAAGTATTTCCCAAAATGATAAAAAACCACGACACAAAATATCTATCCCCACTACTTGTCTATTTGGTATATTTCGATACAGAATCGAAACACGTAATGTTCCCGTTTGAAGGCCAAATCCGTCGATCTTACGAATTGCCCGGGAAATCGGTGGAATTACGGAAACTACCCCGAGAACCATTAATTTCTGCGACATCCGTAACAGCAAGGGAGGGGGGCAGGGTCCGCGGGATGTTCCCAGTTTCCCGTCACGTGCGCGGGATTTATTAGCCGTCGGGATTTTCCGCGTGTATATTTCCGCGGCCCTAGATCGGCAACTTTAAGTCCATACTGGTCGCGGAACGGCGGACAGGAAGTTGAGAAGTTGCAGGCTGACCTGATTCCCGACGGGTAATACACTCGAAAATTGCCCCGGTGATTCTATTTTGCCGCGGAGCGCGCCGCCTAGAGGCCCTGGCAAAGTCGAGCGTTCCAAGAAGCTCGCGGACATACGTAGGTACTTCCATCGGAACTACCGATCGAATCACTTCCACCAATGACTAGTACCGATGCTACAACTAAAATTACGCGGAAGTATGTCGATCGAGGGACGTTTATACACTGTCTTCCGTAGAATTATTCTCGCGGCTCGCTCTGTTGGAGAGAGGAAAATACAGGGTCGTCTTAACAAATTTGAGCGCCTTAGATTAAAAAATTTTGGCGCCTTAGCCCTTAAGGGTGTAATTTCTTCGCAATCTGTGCAAGGCAGTAGATCACAACCACGGGTCTCCGCCAAGGTAAACACGAACAAAAACAATGCCCGCGAACGACCCCGCCCGCTCCAGATAAAAATTTTTGTCTCCAAAATTGAAGAGAAAAAAGCAGTTAAATGTATTTGATTCCAAAGCGCCCTGGATCACGGGCGCCCCTGGTCTATAGCCCACTAGCTTTACTACTCGGCTGTGCCCGAACATTAGATTCTGATTTTAAAAAAAAAATTTTATTTACTTATTTTTTTTATAGAAATAGTCACATTCATCTGGATTAGTTAGGCATTATGAGCTGGGACACATTTTGTGACCTCAGAGTTTACCATCCGAAAGTTTTTAGGCAACAGACAAACACACACTTTCTGTTTTATATATTAACAATTAGCCCATTGGTAAAGGCGGCCCTATTTATCGCATATGGATGGAGCTTTTTTAAATGGGGACGAAAGTATTGCTCCTCGTGTCTGGTCTAATCAGAACTGAAGGAACGTCTATCCAAGTTTGAAGGATAGCTGGGGAACGAGTGAATTATTTAAAATTGATAATCATATCCTCATAAAATTGACATCCTCGTGTCTGTTCTAATCAGAACTGTAGGAACGTCTGTCCAAGTTTGAAGGATAGCTGAGGAACGATAGAATTATTTAAAATTGATAATCATATGGGATTGGAGGAATTCATTTTGTGGCTTCCTCAGATTCTTGTACATTCCGCGATGTCTTTAGCTCGCTTTAGAAGCCTCCAGTTTTGCGATTTGTTTTTAATCATTAAGGGGAACTTGACGTGGTGGTGAAGAAATATTGAGAGATAGCGCGCAGCTATGCGCCGCTTTATATCATCGTAATCGTATAAGCAATGCGAGCGTAAAAGGGAGCTAACGTTGCACGTAACGCTACGACTTCCAGCCCTAACCATAATCGTAAAGATAGTAGGTTTAAGTATCGATACTTTTTCCTTATCCGCCTCCGAAATAGCAGTTGCAAATACTATTACAAAATATATGGCTCGGGGCACAGTAGCTTCCTATTCGGTTGCAGTCCCGTGGAAAAAAGTGGCGCGTACAACCGTTGAGCAGATATGATCAGCGTGAAACGGGGACGGTTTTAACACTCGAATGGTAAGAGCGTGAGAAATTTCGCTAAAGGTGCATTTTTGCCTCATAAAAGTTACGGGGGAGTTGAATTTATGGGTGGAGATTGCTTATTGAATATTTTAGGGATAACACAGTTTATCGGGAAATGTAAAATCGTGAATTAAAAGGTACTGTGTAACTATCATAGTGGTTAATATTTTAGGGTTGATGTAACCTTTAGTAAACACTTGTTTATGTGATAAACTGATAAAGGAACGTTTAAACATCTTGAGTAAAAGATAAACGTAATTGAAAATTTTGAGATACCTCGCAAGCAAGCTTAAAAAAATGCAACTGCACTTTTTCACTGCATCGTTGCACTTAGAAAAGAAATAAAGTCACGATAGCCATCCTGATGGCTATAAAAACCATTTATCTTCTTCCCGTCGTCGACCATATAAACATTGTAAACCCTATAATCTTTACAAATTGCGCTATATATTCACTCTATACAATCCACAAACAACAATAAACCTTTCACTGATAATCTTTATTCATGTTACGGATCATAATCATAGACCCCCACCAACTTCAAGGCGCATTCACACGTAACAATTCCGTGACAGTTCAGTGTTGTCAGTGGCCTCTTCATGTGAGTATCAGTAACTGACACAGACAGGTGTGAATTGCAACATCCCAAAACGAGGAAACGATATTTTTTACCACAAACACCACAGACCGTCACAGAACTGTAAATCTACATTTAACCTTTGGACGGTGAATGACTAGATTGGATATTGGATTCAGGATCCGTTTTAATCCACAATTTAATTACCAAACCCCTCAGAATAAGCTCTTACATTAAACTCCGATTTTGGCACGAATTAACATCCTTATCCCCTTCAAGAAGTATTAATTCTAAGTGACATACAATCGAATACTTATCGTGGATAAAAATTATCTCGCCATCCGCCTACAGAGCGTTGAACTTCCAGTGTTCAGAATCTCAAAAAATCACAATACCCATTGAACCTTACCATCACAGGCATTCCACAAAAAATAATTCGTATTACATGAATCCCTCATCCCCAAAACATTGCATATCCACCCCCGCGCGATAGTGCCGCGAGGTTCGAGCCTCAGAAAAATTGAATTTCACATACATCCATGGACCAAGCACAAAGACCACTGTTTGCTGCGCAAAAACCCTGCTTCTGCAGAAAATGTGGCCTGCGAACAATCACGCTGCAAAGCGTTCCACCCTCGGGCGGAACGAGTAACCGGGATTCCTACAAAATTCACGCTACAATTACTCCGGTTGAAAGCCTCTTAGAGTCCTCCTATTCGACGCAATTATAATTAGCGCCGCGCTACGGACGACCCGCGCGGAATCGATACAAATCTCGCTGCGCGGAGGCTGGAACCGCGTCGTGAAGTCGCTCGTAATATTTCATCGAACGCGCTCGACGGCTCCTTTTCGCTAGGATCGGGCGAGGAAGTCGACGCTACGGTTCTCCGTTCCACGTTCGAGCAATCAGAGATTAAAGGTGGCTGCGCTGAATGAAATTTCACGTTGGGATAAGCATCATCCCTGGAAATGTCTCGCAGCACATCTTGGAATATACTTGGAACGATCGGGGAACAGATGGATGCCCTTCGATTGCACGGGGCGTGGTTTCGGAGCGAAGTTTCAGCTACGGCACGTTCATTATAATGGCATTAGAGCGGCATTAATCATGCTTGTTTAATATCAGCCTGGGCTGATTTTGTATCTAGAATGTCACGTACGTGGTGGGATTTACGGTCACGCGATACTTCAATAAAAATTCAATAAATACCGCGCATTAATTCGAGTCCCTTTTCAGGGTTAATCGATGGGTAATCTGCGGTTTGTTGTGCCGAGTGTGCTTGCGCGGATATGAGATCTTGATGCGATGGAAATCGTTAAGTGATAAGCTCGTAGCTGATAAAGCTGATGTAGAGAAAAAAAAAGAACGTATTCATCATTAGAGCAAACATAGTTATTACTCGATAAATAATCGTTATTATCGCCTTCGGGGTAGAGGAACTTTTGCAAGTGACATGGTCTTCGTTTATATTAATTCGAGCTAGGTGTAGAGTACTACTTTCGGTATTTGGATGTCTCTGATATCGAAGTCATCTTCAAAATTGATAATCCGATTTGGAAGCAAGTCTACAACTCGATTTCCATTTCTTCTATACTGCCCTCCTTAGTTAAACTGTCCTATCTAGCATTTTTTCATTTTTTGAGATATGTTGAAATATTTGAAGTTCCACCCGTCTTTTACCTTTTAAGTAAAGTTAGAAAACTCTACGTGCTTCGTAAAGATTTATAAACAGTTTAATGTATTTAACCTAACTTCTTTTAAAATGGTTAAAATATCTTATCTAAAACAATTAATTAATTGGTACGTTAATAATACATTCCCTACCAGTACACCCATTACAAAAAATTATATTAGGCTATTACAAAATAATGACAACATGTTTTAATTTGAATGAAGGAAAATAAGTATTGTACAAAGTAAATGATAAAACCTCAGTTTTCTCAGTTGTTTCAAAATGCTAGATAGGACATTTTAACTAAAGAGGGCAGTATACTCCTACCTAAAAATTCTTTTCGTTGTCAAAATAATTGCTTGGTATATAGTTTTAAAATATTGTTAACACCAAGCGTCAGATTTTTGTTGAAAGAAAAGTGTGTGCCTCGTTTTACTGTCAACTTTACCAGAATCGATTTCGATCACCACTTACATCGCTGGTCAAACCTGACGTCTGACTCGTCCAATCCTTTTCTACTGAACTTCTGCGCGTGGGCTCAGTCATAGTGTGTTACTACTTTCTCCACTCGACTTGATTACCTGGTAGTCGCTTCTATCAATGGCGACAGTGTGTACAGCCTACTTAAGTACAGTTCTTTTACAAGACAGTATTAGAGAATAAACTTATTATAAAATAGTTGAGACTCCGTAATTTCTTATTGATCTCAGATGAAACAGTATCATGCACTAATTAGTAAATATAATTCTACGAAACAATTGTGTATCGTAACATCACCCTGAGAGATTTGTTTGGATAACGACTGCGTAACGATTTCCACTCACCACAAATTCCACCTCACAAATAAATTACGCCAACCAAAGTACTGCGCGGACTAAATTATACAGAGTCGAATGTCAAATTCTACGCACCGTTTACCCAGTACAAGATTATTCACTGTAATGTCGAGAACAGCGCCCGATCGAACTCGATCGAATGCATTCGCTTGTCTACGGAACACTGGTCTCGTTATCCTATTCACTAGGGCAGTTTAATTCCTGATACATTATTCATCGATGCCGCGAGTCGCAGACTCCGTAATAGGAGAAGGGCATGCGTTAAATCTAACTAGAAGGGAAGATATTATATACTGCGTGGGATTAGTAAATTTAGCAATGCGTCACGATGTAGAATAAATAATAATGTAGGTGGAATAAATTAGTATAATAAGTAATTTAGGATAAACAGTAGGGAATGAATATGACGACCAAAATCAAAATACATATATTCTGTTGTTAATAAATATCATTCAGTAACAAATACCTGAAATTGGAGACTAACAGTGGAAGATCCTCTCTTGAAGTACTGACTGATGCACAAAATTCGATACCTGCATAAATTTTCAGCACCTATCAAACTTCCACTGCTTTGAAGCTCTCGTTGCGTTCAGCTGATAATTTCACTGATAAAACAATCGCAAAGTCAGCTTGTAATTGATTTTTGCCAACACATATAGCTAGCTTACAGGCGTGGAGGGCTAGCCAGGATACAGCTTGCGTTTCACAGCCCCGGAAGCTGGTATCGGATATAACGACGTGCCTGTAACGACGTAGCGGGCATAAACGCGAGGATACTCGTGGAAAGTAAAACTTTCCATCGAAGATTTCACGGCTACGTGCTGCTTAATGAAACGATAACCGGTGTAACGAGGTTAAAGTTGGGGTATCAACGTGTTCTCAGCTCATCCAGTTCGTCTTCGGGAAGAGCTACTTCCTGTGTATCACTTTCCTCCTCGAAACACAGATTTCCCCGAAAACCACGAAGCTACTTTAGCTTCTACTAGAGGGTGGAACATTTTGGCCCAGGCCTTCTACGAGTCAAACGCGGCATCAACGTATCCCTTTAAATTTTAAATAAAGCTTCCCAAAAGGCAATCTTCCCGACAGGTTAGCGAAATCACGATTGGTTAGATTTCCATGGCGCACAACTTTCGTTGAATAAGTTTCCTGGCGTGGGCTCTCTAAAAACAGAAGCAATGGTGGCTCAGTATCGTGCTACTTTTATGCCTTTTTCCGAGTAGTTAGGTGGCCGCCACGTAGCGGCGCCCGAGCTCCAAAGCCATAACGTTAACTCTCCTAGTTCTAGTCGCTAGTTTAACGAGTATGCTTCTCCTCCGGGAGTACGTGAGAGCATTCTCGTTGGCTGGCGGAGGCACAGGCTCAAAGGAGCCACAGCCTTATCCCCTGCTGTAATTTAGCCCGGTGCCTTGCGTGAAATTGTAACCGCGTAAAAAGGGATAATTTCGAGAAATACCGCGGCTGGTTTGGGCCGGGAGCACCCTCGAAACGAGAGGAATCTTACGTTTCCGCGCCGCGGCTGCTGGGATTATTTCCTGGGATGGAAAACTTCGAGGCCTATTCAAGGACGGGGTAAGCACGGAGTACGAAGTGGTCCTCGTGAATTTGGCCTGCGTAATGCACGCGATGAGCCTCGGCTATGGCCCGTCTTTCTCCACGCGGTGCTGCGGGGAATAGATGAGAGAGGCTGTTGCATTGTTGCTGTGGTGGTACGTAGCAACGGATTTACACGCAGCACTTGCAGTTTCTTGTGGAACCAACTCTGCTCCTTTGACTAATTCTTTCATGCAGATTCTAGTTCTTTTGGGTTACACCACCAGTTCGGAGACACTGTGTACAGTGACTCGTTTCACTGATCCTGAGTTGTATTTGGTGGTAGCTTTGTATTTTGCTGAGGGTGGAATTTCGGTACTTGAAATGTGTGGTCAGTTGTCAAGGAATCAAACAAAAAGGTTTGAGATATTGTAAGTTTAAGCGCATGGCTGTATCTCTGCTGAAGAATGGTCGCAAAAAATATTTAAAATTGCATTTTAACGCTTGAAGTTTCTAGTTCTTGAATCAAAGACTCGCTTTTTTCATACATTATGGTACTGATTTATCAAGATGAACCGCAGGAAACGAAGATTTAGAAAATTTTGCCTAGTTTGAACGCATGCACGGGCTAAAAAATTTTTTCCCAGTAAATTCAAGGAAGAGCACTTATAGAGCAAACATTTCTCTTTTATTCCGTTTTTTTTGTTCTGTTGTATAATTTTTTATTGACCGAGTTATTCGCGACCAAAGCAAAAAAGGTACTTTTCACTTTGAACACCTATAACTTGCGAACTTATGATCGTAGACAAATTTTTATGAGTGTTTTGGAAAGCTAAGAAAGTTTCTTTTGAGAACCCTTAGTTGCCAATTTAAGATTTTTTTTAATCGTATTAAATCCATTTCAAAATGATCCCAAAAATTGACGAAAATGTATTGAGTATAATAATTTCGCCACCCTCTGTAAATGTCACGAAAATGCGGGACAGTGAATAGCAAATCTGACGTAGTTTCCGTGATATACAGGGTAGACCAGTAAGAATTGCCACCTTCAATATTCCCGGAACCATGGAAGTAACAGTAATTTTTTTTAAAACAGTTGTTTGGTATGAAAAGAGCCATCCTAACGTCCACATCGATTTTTTCTTTCTTCCATCGTTCAGAGATATTCAAGACGGTAATTCTTATTAATCCACCATGTAGATCATTCCTACTAAATATTTAGATTCCCAATACAATTTACGAATCCTCTAACCCAAAACCTTAGTAAAATCCAGAAAATTCTTAATCCTCCACATCAAAATTTCAAAACCACCACCCCAATCGATTATCGAAACATACTATCCCCGATTACTCCACACAACCATCCTTCGAGTCTAACTAATCCACCACTGAAAATTAACCCGCACCAAGACCACCCCAAATCACCCACCCCAGAAGGGGTCACAAGGAAGCCACTTACCCGTCCAGGGCACCAACCGTGCTACCTTGGCCGTCCCCGAGTTTCCACGTCCTCTTCAGCAGCGAGCTAATTCTATTCCACACCGAACATGTCCGTACCTCGTGGCTCGATCGTAACACGTCCGACCGGAAGTTGGTCGGCGACGGCCGTCGTGGCGCTGACTCCCGCGAATCCGACTGCCGCCTCAGCTGACACGTTTTTCGGCGGTGCAGTACGTGACGGAGCAGCAGCAACCGTAGAGGCAACGTCCCACCGTCGGACGTACACGACCCTGCAGCAGAAGGGTTTGCAGTGCTACAGGTGCACCATACCCGTTGATCAACCCTTTGCTACGTCCTTCATCCGTCTGGACCGTCCTGACCACCTCTCGCGACAACGTAATCCGATTGTCGCGAATTAGCCACGGAACACCCCGCCAGCTAACCCCCGGCTTCACTGATCTGCTTCTCCTTTTGTCCTGTCCACTCGTTTCTCCTTCAACGTCCACCTTCGCAGGGCGACTAAGTCGGAGCACCGACGTAGGGAAGGGTAGCTCGCTTCTTCGGGACTGCTCAAAGGGTGGATCATTGGTTTCTGGGTCACGGGTAATTGGATAACGAGCGTAATTACCGTGCGACGCGTCCGAGCAAGATTTCCCGGTGTCGTTCACCGGGGTTGCACGGATCTCGGCGGAATAATTTCAAACAACACGACGGCGGTAAATCGCGCGGGCGATGTTAATGGGTATGTGCGTACGTTGCTCTGAATTGAAATCGAAGGGACCGGGCGAGCTGTTTTTTATGCTTCGGGCTGGCTTCATGATGTAGAGGCGTTGCTTCGGTCGAGTTGTTTATGCCGAGGTTATTGATCGCCGTGGGCGGATGGGGGTGTAGTAAATTCAGGGACTTGAAATTTGTTGTACCGTGGGAACTCTTGTGCTGTGTTTCGTGACTTATAGGTGCGTCATGGGCGTCGCGTTATCAATCTTGTGGATAGGAGGTGGTATTATCTTTTTTCATTTTTTTAGATCGATGGGCTTGTTTCGTGTTGTTATTTATATTCTTGCTGGGTGGAGGAAAGCGTGAGGGTTGTTGATCTCTATCGCGGAAAGGGGTGAGATAATGGTGTTCTAGAGATTTGTACACTGGAATTTTGAAAACTGAGGTTTGTAAGGTAGGAAATTTTTTGTGTTAGCGTTTTGATGCACTGAAATGTAATGAGCGGTGACAAAGTACAGTGAGTAAATAAATACTCGAAGAATCGGAATGGCGCAGTTTAATAACTCATTTGATGACAATGAATGTTTGCGCTAATTACGGACGGTAATTTGAAGTGGTAACGAACAGTGTATTTATGGTGAATTAATTGAATCTCTTTAAACTTAATTGATCGCGGTCGACGAAATTTAAAACTCGATATGAGCATTCTATAATATTCTGTAAATATGTTTTCGAGATAATTCAGTCTGTAATTAATTTGTGTATTTTTATAATCGTATTATTTTCGAATTTCGAAGGGTTATTGAAAAATGCGATAACCAATGCAAATTGGTAACACATTTACGTTATGTTGAATCACGTCAACAGTTTTGTATAAAGACAGATTATAAAAAATTACTCTGTTACTTTGAAATATGGAAAAGTAGCTTAATTCTTCCCTAAATGAATTTAGTAAATTATTTGACCGAATGATGCATACAATTTGCAGTAAATAGTTAATCTGCCTCTCTATGAGTTCCATTTTGTACATAATATTCTCATTGCATTCGTATTACTTCCGAAATGTGCCCATAATTCTCTAATCATTTCGTAGTGGAATGAACTATTTCGCCATAATGGCGAACCTATGCAAATAGCGATTAAAGGAAACAATAAATAATAAAGCAGTGTAAGTAATTAAAGTAGATTTATACTGTGCGGAACCACCTGAAAATCACTGCAACCGGAACACTAGTATTGGTGCTACAAGTAATTTGATTTACTCCAGCTAATTAATGTTAGTAGAATCATTTTAATTGTACGTAACTTTAAAACAACATACACTAATTAAATTTGTATTTTCCGTATGCTGCATGAAAACTACTCAGTGCATGCAAAAGGGATCATCCGATGCACGTAACTTTAAATATAAATTCCAATTAACTCTTTTAGAGAAACTAAATGACAAGAACCCTTGTTCTTACCTAACATCTCATACGTAACCCTCGATAATTTTCTAAAAAATTCCACAACAAAATACCATCACTCTTTTCACTAATTACACTATTAAGATTGATATCTTCACAATGCCTCCACTGGACTTATACGTCCCAAAAGTATGTCTACAAAATAACATTCAAATTTCACCGAAATTTCCATCACAGTGATTTCCTAGCGAACAGTTCCACTGACCATTGTGAGTTTCAATTTGAATTCCTCGTTTCCCATTGATAACCACATTCGAGATGAATCGTTTTGAAAGAACTCTCGAGGAAATTGGCTATTCATATTCCCCGCCCGAAGTTAATGGAGAATAACCGATGTAGGAGCACAAGAGAGGAGGCGGCGTAGTTATTAAAGTTGCTAAACGAACGAAAACTTTCGGTGTCCCGCGTTTTAACCGCATCTGTCTCTTGGTATATCGAGCGCGAGCAGAAAGGCCGCGTGCACTCCCGCTCCAAAGGAGATTAACGCAGGCTTAATTGCTTCGATTGCGCCGTTAATCCGACTCACGAAAATCCGACGGCTTAATTACTGGCGGGTCGAGACCACGGAGCTAGCATACCGCGAGCCTAACCGAAAGCAAAACGGGATTGCAATTAACGGCCGCGTCTCTGGTACGTTTCTTGGGAGTAAGCTCCAAATTAAACACCTTAACTGAGTTATGCAACTCGTGTTTAGAAGTGGATGATCGATCAGGTTCATCAAATTTTGCTGCAATATATTCCTACATATATTAAATTAATTTACATATACGTGCATTTTAAATTCTCTTTTTACTACTACTGTATGCAATTTAAATTTCCAACTTTATGCTTTGTGATTAAGGTAATTGGGGCGAGGAATATATATATTTCTATCAAATGAACAAACTTTATTTGTTATCTGAATCATATAAGTAGTATGAAACGAGCACTACTAAATTAACAAAAACTAAATGTTAACCCATAAAAACTCTGAGTTACGTTTGCTTGGCATCTTCTCCCTAATTACCTTATACACTCTTAAAAAGCGAAATCTATGATGAAATATCAACTTTCATGCATTATTGTAAGTTATTGAAACTACAATGGGTGGCCAAATTATTATACTCAAATAAAAAGGTTTGAGATTTTGTAAGTTTAAGCAAGGGAATAAAATAGATGTCTCGTTTTTAATGTTATAATATTATTTTTTTAATGTTAATATATGTATTTAAGACTATATTATACGAGAAATATAATTACTCAATATTTGATGACTCCGCCTTTAGCTTTTATGACGGCTTGGATTTGGCGTGGCATGCTTTCAATGCATTCTGAAGCTAGTTCCTGCAGTTTTGAAATATTCTGTCATACTCTGTTGATATTCTCTATTATTTCTGTCATATTTGTAATAATTTCATCCCTGCCCTTTTATAAACAAATGAGATTTAAATATATTGAAACATTACTCACAAGTTCCCAGATGTTGTCGCTAATCAATAAATGAAAAAACAATAACATTCGTGCATTGTTACATTAATTACAGCCACGACTTTCACAGATTGTGATAAAATGTTTTGAGTATAATAATTTGACCACCCTCTGTAAATTACAGAAACTATTTATCCAACTTAACGATACCGACGACTTCGTGCTCTGCTACTTAAAAAAATATCATTCCTTGATTCAGTAGGGGGTCGATAGAAATGAAAAAGAAAGCACACGAACGAAAAGCGTGTCAAGGAACAGTGAATATGTATCGAGTATCGCGTCGGAGTTATTTATTCGCGCATCGTTACGTCGCGTCAAGTCGTCTCCGACAAGGATACTCTTCAGCGAGCTTTTCACCGTCGATGACATAAATCAAATTTATCCCACGCTCGTTCGATACACCTTCTCATCGCCCTTACCTTTCGCTTTTTGCTCCAGGTACGTACCTACCGCGTGTCGGTGTGCCCATCGCCAGAGTATCCCGCTAATTGGCTACGGCAATAACGGTTCGGTAAGTAAACGTTATTCCCAGTGATGCAATAATCCGTTGCTCGCTCCGCAAACACCGGGAAACAATGCTGTGCTTCTTATACGAGCTGCGATCAGAATTCTGCTGCAACGCAGCGCTCCGCAGTAGGATTTCTTGCGCGGGAATTGCTTGAAGCTGCGAAGCATTTTAGAACGACACCGCGATGCAGAGGAAACGATCGTTGAAAGTATTTTGCGACAGTATCGTAAATACTGGAACAAGAAGAAGTTTGATAATTCCGTTTTCCAGCGAATCCGATACGTCCCCTTTCCACTAAAAAGGAAGTTAAACTGTGATCGGTAACAAAAATACGATATTGAGTTGTTCGGAAATTTCGTGGCGAAATTGGAAAAAAATTCCAAAGCAATATTTTCGTACAGAATTAGCATTTTGTTCAATAATTCATGCACCGCTTGTTTCCGTGACACGAGATGAAAGACCTGTCGAAAACGATACGAACTTTCCAAACAACTCAATAGTTTCATTAAACAGAGTTATATCTTCAAATTTAAATCTCATATATGAAAGGGGTTCTGACATTTCTGACAACCTTGCAATTCCGCAGCTTCCACTTGTTCCCGCGCGAAGGTACCTTTCTACCAGAATTTCGACTACGCTCGCACAGTAGGTAAACAGATTTTTTTTAGAAAAGCAAAACGGCACATGGGTAGGAATGATTTAAAAACCCAGCGGTAGCCCGCGGTTCGAAAGCGAGAAAGGAATCGCGGTGTGTTGGCGTGACAATGGGTGGGGCTTCTGGGTGGCCGTAAATCTTATTTCGTGACAATTAACGGCTCGAGAGCGAAATAACTTGGGCAAACGTAATAAAATTCCACCTGCCATTGTTACGTAAGCGGTGCTTGCACCGTGGCTTTTCCAACTGCGCTATTAACGATCCCTTTAACGTTTACTCGGCTCACCACCCCCCGAGAAACGTCGGCGCCGTTATAAAGTTATTTTCCCCCGCGATAATCTAGCGCCGCGGTGTCCCCGCGAACGACAATCAGAAAAATTGCAGCTGCTGTGCCCTTCCAATGGCGTATTAATTATCGCCCGTCGTCGAGTTGACTCAACGACTCGATTATTTAGTTGTAATTGCGCCGTACGTAATTGTCGCTTCACGCTGCCACAGACGTCGGCCCGGAGACGTCAGCTAATAGCCGTTAATTATCATTAACACAGTCCCTCGCATAAATCATATCGCTGCAGTATCCACGTGACGCTAATCTGATTACGAACTTCTCCGTTGCGATCCGTGCCGCCGCTCGCGATGCAAAGCCACGCGGAAACGGCTTTATTTTCGACGATTTGTATTTCGACGACGTGAAAGCAAGATTGATCGTGCGAAGTTAAGGGGTGGGGAGGAAAAACTGGAAAACACTGGCGCCGGATTCCCTTTAAATCCAATCAACAGCGTAATTGAATATTTACGATTATTTACGATTATATGTCGGGAACGTGCGTTGAACGCTTTGTTATCGCTGCTGTTGCGATAAATTCGAAGCTTTTCCGTCGGGATTCGCTGAATCGAAAAGATATACGAGGTGTTTTGTGACTATGTATACTAAGGTTTATAATGGGGGACAAATTTTTAATGCATATAGAGAAGCAAAGTGATAGTTCTTTAAATATTAATAATAATAATAATAATTTGCGGAAGTTAGTAATGCAGGGATTTTTAAAGTGTGAATTGCGAAGTGTTTTCTGGGGATCGGCACGGTTTTGGTTTTTTTTATATTATTAAGTTAGAATTTTGTTCTGAAATAGCTATTTTTAAAATTTCTTTACCTTATTAAATTTACCTTACTTTATGGTGGTGGTGGGGGGGGGGGGAGGTCGCATGTTATTTGAATATTATAAATGGGGATCGCGACTCAAAAAAGGTTGGGAAACACTGTAGTTGTTATCGATTTAGCAGGTGACTATCCGTCATGTTTTCAGTTTATTTAGTAATAAGCTGTTTTTTTATGAAACTTGTAGGTACAGTTCTAAACCACCAAGTTTTCTACGGTACAACAGTGTTTTGCTAGAGAAACAAGGTTTAACCGATGATATAGTGAGGTAGCAAATAATGGGATTAGCAAGATACTTGAAAGGGAAAGGACAAGGGAAAAAGATGATAAGGATGACAAGGTTTAGACCGGTGAACGAGATGGGGGAGTATAGGTACTGGGAAGGGGAGGAGAAAAAAAGTGTTGTGTATGTGAGAGGGATGAGGAAACGTGGGAGCATGTATTGGATAGAGTATGTGGGGATTCGGGGGACGGAAGAGCAATAGGGGAGAGAATAAGGAAAATTTTGGACAACAGTGGAACGGGGGAAGTTTGATCGAGGGGTTGGAAAGGCGGAGGGAGGAGAGAAGGGAGGGGATAAGGGACGAGGGAGAACAAGTGCATTAAAATAGAAATAGGAATACGAAGAAACGAAGAGAGGATGGTAGAAAGATTTAGATATAAAGTGGGGTAGTAAACAGAAAGAAGGTAATAGTATAGCAAATAAGATAGATTAAAAGTATAGTAATAAAAAATGCACATATGGTAGAATAGGGTGGCTCTTATTTACAAGTGTCGAAATGTTTTTTGTATTTCTTTGCTCTCACCCCCTAGAATTGTGCCATGTGGTAAAAAAATAGTCCTTGAAAAAGATTATTGCAATCGGACAACAGGCAACGGCGTCGACCTGGTCTTTATGTTCAGAATTTATCAACAGTTAGGAATTAAAGAATTTCTCAAAAATGGTAAGCCCTATCGAAATTTTATTCAAACAATATTAAAAGAGCGCTCAATTTTCTACAATTACTGTATATATCATTTGTTCGTGCTTCCAACCATTTTTTAGGTAATAGCGTTTGAATATAGAGAGGTCCTCACTACGCGCGTATAGACAAGACGTTACGCCGTATAGGTGTGACCTCTCTATATATTCAAACGCTATTGTCTAAAAAATGGTTGGAATCACGAAGAATTTATATATACAGTAATTGTAGAAAATTCAATACTCTTTTAATATTATTTGAACAAAATTTCGATAGGGCTTACCATTTTTGAGAAATTCTTCAAATTCAAACCAATGATGAATTCTAAACTTTAAGGCCTGGTAGGCTAAACTTTAAGGCCTATCCATTCCTGTTGTCCGCTTACAATAATCTTTTTCAGGGACTTCTTTTTATGAAATGGAACCATATAAGGGTGTGAGCAGAAGAAATCGCAGGTTAAAAATAACGGCTACCCTAATCGTAGAGGAAACGAGAGAGAGAAGATTAAAATCCGTAAGTAACAATAAAGATGTTTATATACCTATAGCAGTGTTCTGCTACTATCATAGTAGATTAGAATCACGAAACTTCACTTGCATTTGAAAGTAGTTCAGCCATACGTCTTATCCAAGGCGAAAGCGACGTCAGTAGTATTAGTCAACGCATCCTCGTACTGAGCCGCTCGGTCGGCGTCACTGCACGGTAAAAAAGAAACTTCGCGTGCCAACGATTACACGCTACCGAAGATCGTCGTGAGTTAAGACGAAATTGCAGTACAAATATATTTATGTTCCCTATACAACGGGAACACGCGAAACCCATGAGTTCGTGCCCGTTGCTTCCCCTACAATAACCGTGGAATATAACTATATTTTAGCTGGCATGTTCCCAGCAAAATTCGCGCAGAAACTGAGAGGCATCCTGTAAAATTAATTAGATGAATTACAGGTGCTCGTTTATATCCATTAATATCACACGAATTCCCGTGACAAAATTGAATAATTTCAATTTCCATCGACTCCCCATTCCTCTATTTTCCATCCTCTATTGTCTATTAATTTGTTATCCGACTAACGTTAATTTTTGCACCTCTAAGCCCTTCGTACTTTATTTAGCCGCATAAACGCACCGTGTTCGGTTCTGCGGGTCTCTGCGCGCGCCATGCTTTGTCTAGCGCACGCTAGGGAGGATAGGACGCGTCAGGTAATGATAGTTAATTATCATTAACGCGTGGCATAATGCACGCGCGACTATGATCCCATTACGACCACACTTCGCCGGTGAATGCATTTTCATGCAGCTCCGTCCAACATGCGATATCCGGTGATACCGTCGAACCACGAGCCCTGTTCACCGGGCTGGGCATGCAACTGATATTAGCGATGTGAATGGTGCCGTGATTGGAATATTTAAATGAATACACACCTCGCCGTTCAAAAGCTTACTCCCCTCCCTCAAATCTAAACCTTTACGAAAGCCTGCCTCTAATTACCCTCCAAATCAGCCAAAGATTAATATTCCAAATTAATCATCTGTCCTGACGAAATCTACGAACACTTTATTCGCTTTTTAAATTTTACAATTCTTGGTACTTTATTCCAGTAGTGCCTATCGTCTGTGAATTCGATGGGAGCAAAGGGTATCTTAATTGGATGTACCCCATCCAACCCCTCCACCTGGAATTATTCAAAGCCATATCAAAATTCAAACTACCCCTCTCCCCTCGATCTTCGTGCCTCATTGCCTTCGCGGCTCCGTTATACTTCATCCACCCACTGCGCACTCGGCCCCAACGTGTCGTCGAACGTAACAAGAGAAGTTTTCTCCTCGACGACCCGCGAGGAATGTTCGAACGAGTTCCGTTCACGGCTATCAAAACCGACATACGAGATCGTCGGAGTAATCGTCCAAGAGTGGAATCGAGTCACCTCTCTGGTATCGTTCACGGTGATTCCATCGAGCTCCGAGTAATTCCATTGAGTTTCTGATTACCGTCGGACACTGTCGGAGAGAACCGGGGACCAGGGATCTGCTGGGATTGGTAGCGTCCCCGCACAGCTCCGAGGACCGACCTCGGTTTTGTCCGAGGGCGTAGCACGTACTCTCGCGTGTGGATGCATGCGTGCGTATTTCGCTCTCTTCTATTACTCGCCGTCTGCTTCGAAAATACGATTCGGTAGTCTCTGGGGGGAGGCGAAACGACGATAGGAATTGCCCAAGGAACAGACCGTAGCGTCGGCCGAGGGGGGAGATAAAATAGAATCGCTACGAAATTGTCTCGGATGTCATTCTAGGCATTCATTCGCCCGGCGTACGACTCGCCAGCAGGGCGGAGACTTTTTCCCCCCGTTTATGGGGATGAGACTTCTGCCCAGATGGATTGGATCTTTCGGCAAGAAGAAACGCGGATGTTGCTTACTTCCGTGATCGATATATTGGGCGGTTCCGGAAGGCGATTCCCACAACTGTCTTCCATTAAATATGAAGAATCGTAGCTTCTCCCCTTTGTGGCACTTCTATGCGAAATTTATGGCGATGAAAAAACGAGGCTCCGAGTATGTATCCTTTAGTTCTCCACGTCGCACAGTGCGGTGATGCATGGACAAAAAGTAAAAAATCAAATATTTTGCAGGGTGATAATTATCATCTAATATTTACATCAAGATGTTCAGGAATCGAGTTCGGTTATGGTTGCTAGGATACCGTAGTTGTTTACGATGTTATTTACCATCTTAACTTGGAATCTCAGGACTTCAAGCGTCACTGGAAATTCATACGCGGTAGTGTTACTTTCTATTTTTTCATTTAGACCTTAAGACAATTTATTATTCTTGGCTCATTTTATTCACAATGGATTCTAGTATTATGGGTATGTGTGTTTCAAAGTTATTGTTTAGGCTTATACCCTTACTGATCATTAGAAAACTTCTTAGTCCCGAGAATGAAAATTTTAGTTCAACCGACTTTTTAAAAAATACGTATCAAAACGTATCCGTGATTTTTTTATATTTGATTCCCCTAACTGTATACTTTATGAAAATATCGCGTTTTCCTGCTACTACGTGCAATTATTTGAGAAATAAATTTTTTTAGGAAGACGTGTGCGCATCAGCAATTCTGATGTCTTTGAAAAGTGTTTTTTTTTCTTTAGACCAGAAAAAAAATATAGATGGAATTTATGACCACATTTTGGTTCTTTTGAATATAAAAGAGTGTCTTTTTAGTCTAAATAAGCTTATATATGTAAAATATATTTCAATAAAAAAATTCTAACTTCAAATGCACGTGATAAAAATAATTTGATAAAAAAATGTTTGGAACAAAAGTTAGTCAGTATTCAGTTGACAACATATTGCAAAAGTAAATATTGATAAAAAACTTTTTATTCAATAAAAAATCGAGATCACCTCAATTTTTTTGAAGGCAACTATATATTTTTTTATACACCAATCGATGCATCTATATATTCTGGTTAAAAAAGTATTGGGGTATATAGGTCGAAAACTGATTAGTTCGGAAGTTATGATTTTTGTCTCAACTTCCCATTGATTCAACGCACTGTGCGTCGCAAAGGATGACTGAATTTATTATATTTCTGCGCGAAGGGTGTGTTTGCAGGAGCGGTGTACCTACGCGGTGGTTGAAAACAGAGTTTGGCATTAATTAAATAAAGAATTATTTAAATAACGAATGAAACACAAATTAGGTACATTAACTTTAGATTATTTGATGAATAAAGGTAATTTTTTTAAGTTTTATTCGTTGTTCGAAATTTATTTACATAAAATGGTAGTTGTATTCTGTAATACAATTCTTTCTACGAAATTGTTCTTTTAGGTGTAGAATTTGTGAATCCAGGGCGAAATCTTGTAATATTTTGCTTTCCTTAACGATCGAACAGCGAAAGCTGGAGATATTGTTTGTTTACAGGCATGTTCAGGGGTTAAGCGTAATTTATTACGTATTTACTAGCTGACCCTTCCCTAGTAACGAAACACTGTGTTCTGCTTTCGCACGTACACAGGCGGGGTTTGAATACGCGCCACGGATAAAAGCAGTGACACGTAGCAAGAGAAATGTACCTTTGAAAAATGATACAAGGCGCTGGATCCTCGCAACGAGAGATTCTCGATGGGGCTTTAATAAATCATCCCCTGCATTTCTTCTGTACGATCCTTTGGAGCCGTGTTAAAAACAAAATTAGATACAGGGGAATATCTAACAAGCGGAGTGCGTCAAAGAAATGCAATTTGTATTATCGATTTCGCGAAAATATTAAAATATTATCAGTCTACGTTGGGTCTAATAATTTGCTGAAGGGTTGTCTACTCAAAATTCAAGCTCAAAGCTCCGCCTTTTTGAGAACGAGATCTCTTTAAATAATTAGTGACAGTAGTAGATAATTAAAAGTGAATAAAAATACTACACTTGAACTGCATATTATGACAATTCAATTATAATAAAATTCCTTTTTACACGTAGATACACACATCGAAACTCTCAAAATAGCGAAACATTGAACTCTTTGAACTTTCCAATATAACACCTTATAAGTTTAACACGTTATCACTAAAATTCAAATCAAATCATTGATCCGCACTTCGTGCACACCTCTTGGAAAAGAAGGGTGAAACATATTCTCGCGGAACTGGACGTTTCCCGAGGAGTATCCGTGCAGTGTATGAAGGAAAATTCAAGGATAGTCGCAATTTATTTCCGGGAGCGCGCCTTCATTTACGAAGGGGGAAAAACAATTGGGCGAAGATTAGAATTTCTAAAACTGGTAAACAGGATTTAACGCAGGGGCAAATGTTGCCTGTTTCTCATCCCCCTGCCGCTGTGTACAGCGCGCCGCAATTTTCCGTTTGCTTCTCTCTAACGAAGAATAATGGAATTTGCTCCAGAGGATGCTGTGGCATTGCCGGCTGAAAATCCACCCCCTTTTACGATGTGTCGATGTGGGCTGTCGCCGTGCGCACACTGCGATCGCGCCGTATATATCGCAGGGATGGAAATTATAACGGGAATAGGCACGCGCGAATAATCACAAATCCACGGGGAGAAGTATTCTCGATTTAGCTGGAGGGAAAATCCGGGCGTGTAATTTTTTGTTATTCCGCGACGTTCATCTAATTCTGTGTCTCCTAAATGTGGGTGGTAGGTTTCTTTTTAGCAAGTTGATTGCCGCACGGTTACCTCATGCTTCCAGTTCACTTACGTTCGCCTAAATGTGTATAAGAAGTAAAAATATTTCGTAGTTCCTCGGTGCACTTAATATTCTACTAATATTCAATTCTAATACTTCAATATTAATGTCTTCTTCTCAATATTAATAACTTCTTCTATGGAAAAGATGAAAAGTGTGAGGCTAGGGTGCGTGAAATTTATTACATAAATGAGTGGATAGTTTACTTCAATACTAATATCTTCTTCTCAATACTAATAACTTCTTCTATGGAAAAGATGAAAAATGTAAGACTAGGGTGCGTGAAATTTATTACATAAATAAGTGGATAGTTTACTTCAATACTAATATCTTCTTCTATGGAAAAGATGAAAAGTGTGAGGCTAGGGTACATGAAATTTATTACATAAATGAGTGGATAGTTACATTTGTATATTTCGAAACGCTGCGTATGAATTATTTTAATTTTTCTTGGTAGGTACTTTGGTGAATGATAATTTCACATGTCCCTTGCATATGTTAGATTGTTATTTTTATAATATTTTCGTTTCCTCGTTCTTTATATCCACATAACGCAATCTAGAGTTAATACGAAAAGGTTCATGTGAATTTCAGGTAGCTATTCACTGCAAATATTTATTATTTGCTTTTGTCGTAAAGAAGGCAATGCGAATATGTACTATTCCGTTGGGTGTAGTGAAATATTCTTGGAATTGGAATGCTCCGGAGTTCGAGAAGAACGAGCAATAAGTCGTTATCCTTGTTTTGTGGCACTCCTATACATAGTAAGCGCAGCTTTCCCGTCACGAGCGGAATATCAAGTTCGTTCTCGCGGCTCATTTCTCGTAACGAAAGCATCGGGCAGAAGTTTAATTAACCTCAACTTCGCCTCTTATTTTGGAGACGAAAGTTCTTCCTTCTTTTATGTACCCGCGAACGAAGTAAAACTCGTTATTTTAGAACTGTATACCGCTCGAGGATTTCACTTTATGAAACAATTTTCTTTTCAGGAAAACGCATCGCTTGAAACGTTTAGGGGGATGCGTACCTGACAGATACGAGACGATCAACCAAAATTTAAAAACGAATAAGAATATCTTGCATTTAATACAGAAGTAATTTCTGCTTATAAATATTGAATATATAACTCAACAGTGAAATGAATATTTATTGATGGAATGCAACTGTTCATCAGTGTTATTCAGTGCTGTCCACACTGAATTAATTACTACATAATCATTAACATCAGAATTTTAATTTGTCAAATGATTCATTGTTGGCTAAATAGCTCCAGCTTGGTTAGCTACACTCCCCATCATACATATTATCAATATCTATATTCAATACTGAATCATCCCACGTGAGTATGCAGATAAGAGGATTGGTAATGGGCGATAATCCAATTACTCCCCTATGACTAATCGTAATAGAGGGTTGTTAACTCATGTTCACGATGAGATTAGAATTATTAGTGTTGTTTGCCCGCCATTGGCCAACAAATTTGAGGTGCCTATATCTAATAACAGACCTATCTGTCCCTGTTAAGGAACTAGTTTTTGATCAGTTTAGAGGGCTTCCCACTTTAATATTTATTTTTAACGTAATAAAACTTTAAACCATAAACTTTTTTTATACTAAAAGATGAATTAATGTTTAAACTTTAAGGAAAAATTTTAAAAAGTTGGAAATAAGTACAATTTAATTATTTATGATGTACGGCATAATAAGGTGACTAGGAACTAGTTTTTGATCATCTAAAATACATGGGAACTAATTTTTGATCAGGTTAGGAACTAGTTTTTGATCATCTAAAATAGATGGGAACTAATTTTTTGATCAGGTGAGTAACTAGTTTTTGATCGTCTAAAATACTTGGGAATTAATTTCTTATTAGGTAAGGAACTAATATTTGATCACACATTTTTTTGTATAAATAATCAATGTATAATCATGAAATATATTTTTCGTCAAACGTTATTTATTTTAACTTTTCTAGAAGACTTTTTAATATTTTTTGGTATGGTTTTGCTTAAATTTTTCTTCAATTTTTTTTCTTCATCCTTTTCTTTCTATACCATCTAAACTTAAGTTTTTTATAATTTTATAATGTGCTAACCTATTTTTTATTCAGGTGATCAAAAATTAGTTCTACAAGAAAAAGTTGGAACTAATTAATGATCACTGACTTTTAAAGCAAAATAATACATATAATACTAAAATTTTTGCGCTACTTTGTAAAGTAAACTATTGTAAGTAAAATGTATGAAAATAACCTTTAATGTCGCAACACCAGCAAAGAAATCGACTGTGACATCGATGGTTATGTCTTACTTCGCACAGTAAGAGATGGCGTTCAACAGAGACTTCCTTCAAGTGAGCTACCTTACACATTTATTTTCACAAGAACTAACCATACTAACTACTTTTACAGACAACATATATATTTTTGAATTATCAATTTTTATGTTAGTAATTATTTCAAACAATTATTTATTGACATAAACTTAAAAGAACGATTTATTTCATGAACTGATCAAAAACTAGTGCCTGATCAAGAACTAGTTCCTTAACGGTATTATAATACCATTATAACTTGCCAAATATTCCAAGACAATTAACAACCTTCAGAGTCGTTAACGTCGAATAAATGTTCGAACGTCTACCAGAGCCTCAAGAATGCAACACTTCACCTCTCTACTTTCAGAAAGTAACGAGAATTAGCGCTCTAATCGGTTTTCAAGTAACTGGAAGCCACCAGCTGCCTGTTAGCTGGAAGCCTTTCACAGAAATCCTCGATTCAATTTCATAGATTGCGAAGTTCCGCGGCTCGCGAGTACTTCATACTTATTACGGCGTTAATGTTAACTCTGGTTCCCTTTGTGGCGAACCAGCAGCCGTGAAATAATCCTCACTCTTCCCTTCGGCACTTATTCGTCCATTACCTTGAATTGCTCTTGAATTTCTTGGTATGTCACAATACTCTTGTAATTGCGAGATGGCTTGCAATAATTCGCCATCGGTGAGGTGAGGGATACAACAACCGGATGGGTCGAGTCATTCCCTATTTACTTAGGCAAACGTTGCCTCGTTGCGTAATTAATGACGGAGAGTTCGTTTGGGTGGGAATCTTTTTTGGTATCGCTGTGCCCAAAGAGCATCGTGATATTATCGCGGAAGCTAGTGTACGAAATTAATTGACGTTCTATTACCGTGCAACCGTGCTGCTGGCAATGAATTGCTGATTAATAGTGACAGCATGATCTGCGATGAAGGATCTTGGAATAACGTTAGAACATAATGGACTTGGACCGCCATTATCCGACCGCATTAACGTCCGAGAAGACAATATGCATGTTGCGTAGTATATTACTCGATTCAAGTCCAATTACCATTCGAATTTAACCGAGCTGGATGCGGAAGAGGGCACTATATTCCTCTATTAATTTTCAATGTGAAAATTAGTGAAAGAATGTGTTGTTTCATAGCTTTTAATTTTATGAAAAATATTAGGAAAGGAGAAGCTAGATTTTCTGTTCTTTATAGGTGTCAATAGGCTCCGTTTTAATTTTTAAAATATTTGCGATTTAGGTTACTGGGATCAAGTCGAGATCAACCAGATTCGTCCTGGCTCTTTTTCTCTAAATGTGAGCAAGGATTAGGGTGCAAATGTTAGTGTGCTCCACTTTCTAAACGCTCATGGAGCAATTAGTGTGCATTTTGCCGAAATTATCTTGAAAATTTAGCTGAGCTGAGAAAGTGGGAAGCAGCTGTTTGCCCCAGTTTCGAGATGTGCACGAGGGTCGTGGCGAATATTTCATACAGCTTCTTCCAATGCCTCGTTCGCTTTCTAAAAGTATAAATCGTATGGAACCGCTTTTCTGCAATTTGAATATCGATTTTCTATTTTTTTTTGTTCGAATTTTAGATTTTACCAAGAGCCAAGGAAATGGAAAACAAGTGGTCGTCCTAGTTTCGAAATATCGACGAGCCTGTTGCTGAATATTTCATAAAGTCGTTTTTCTCTGCATCGACCACTTTAAGAAAGTGGAACTTTCTTTTTGTATCTTGGAAAGTCGATTCTGGGACTTTCTTATCATAAATGATCGTGCATCACTTGCGTAGTAATATTATTAATATTATATAAATTGTGCATTAGTTATTTCAACGTTGAAAAAATATTTAAGGAATTATAATATAATTCATTATTATATTATAATATAATTATAATTCATTGTTACACTCACTTCATTCCACTAATTTGAAGTCATAATTAATGTGTGAATAAATAATGGTATACATGTAACATCAAGTGGAAAGCGGCAGAATTGTCAAAAGAATGAGACCATGAAAGAATGATCACCTATTTTATGATATTGTAGAGAGGACAATATCAAAATTACTGTGTCCATATTGACTTCAAACATTTGTCAGACAATATTTATTCGTGCGCGCTCAAATTGCCTTATTTAACGATCACCTCGACGAATCAATTTCGATGATTTGAATTTGATTTAATTGGAATCTAATAATTGAAGTGCATAGTAAGTGAATAACAGCCCGCAAATTCCAATTTAGTATTTAAATTCAAACGAATTATATTTAAAAAACCACTTATAACAATTTCAACTTAGTATGATAAGATGAATTATTATAATAATTTTTGGTTACATTGTCGAAGGATGATGTCAAGTTATCGCAGCAGACTTTGCACTATGTCGATAATTGATTTACTTCAAATTTTAACTCCATCCACTACTAAAAATTTTAATTAAAACGAGGAAGTATATGGCGATATATTTATGTTGACTCCATCCAATAGGTAAAGTTCCAAATTTTCAAAAATCATAAGCTTATGAAGTACTATTATTATACGTGCTCACTAAAACTCAATTATTTTTCCTTTCAACGTCTCGCGAACAATTGAAATTTCCGAGAAAACTTTTTTATTACGTGAATTTCAGAATTTCTAGGAATGAACGAGAAATTTTCACTCTCGAGTTACGCGTAATGAACATATACCTTAAATTTCCATATTTGCAGTGCAGAGATTGGTGATATTATTGGCAAACAGTAAAATATCCCGACATTCCTATAACTAATAACAAATTGAGAAATAGAAATCTTATGCAATCGCCACATAACAGTATCAGTATACATAAATACAGAATATAATTTCACAAATATGCATCTGATAACTCCTATGATACTTGAGATATTAGGCTGGCTCATTTAAAAGTATAAACTTACCCTTTCGCGTAAAGAAATTTGAATGAAAATATTTTTTGCATTTCAACTATTTTATTAATTTCCCTTCCCTGAGTTTCTGTGACATTTCTCGTGTCGTAGGCCAGCGTTAGCAATTGTCATTCTACCCCCATTTCATATGCACCAACTCAATATCATAGAAACTCCGCAAGAATCGCGTGGACGTATTGACAGTGCAGTTCAAGCTCGCAGCCCCTGTACCCCACGTCCCTAGACAGAAATCCCAGGACCATTTTCCAAGACTCGGGAAAATTGAGCTCCAACTTAAAAATGTTTGCATAAAGTTGAACGAGTGGTAATTTCTGTTTCTAGAAACTTCCCGCACACTCTTTGTAAGAACAGTTTTCAAACTGAAAGTACTAGTCTGAACCTAGTAAATAAAATTTCTTTACGCTAGATCGTATGCTGAGAAAAAAAAGCGCAAGTGAGAGGAGCACGTCAAGAAATCCAATTACAAAGTATTCGCCAGAATTAATCCCCCAGACTGTCGAAGCGGGGAAGCAATATGCCAAATTCGACAAAACGATTACACAAACCGTCGTGTCTTCTTTCCACGAGTGCCACAGTGCTCCAAAGGTCTCGATCCATCTCGAGGACCATTCGAGTTTGAACAGAGCTCGAAGCACTCGTGACCCTCCCTCTCTATCGGCACGATTCTTTCAGGGAAACAGCGAAGGGTAGGAAGGGGTGCACGCGGAGGAGCTTGTATCGATCTCTCGCGTGTTGCTCCTCCTCGAGGAGGGAGGTTAATTCAACGAGGCGCAGAAGCCTAAAAGAGCCAGCGGACGCTTCCATTCATTTATTTTCCCCGAGACAAATATGTTCCCAGCACGAGAAACTTACTTGATATCTTCGGGAGGTCCAATCCGAAGTGTGAAATTCATTAAAACCATACTGCTTCATTGTTTCTAATTTATTGCTACGTGGATCACTAAAAGCAGAAGATAAAAAAATTACAAAAAAGTGGAAGATATTGCAATTTTCGGGGTGGTACCTATATAGCAATGTTTTAAGAATAATTCTTCATTATCAAAAAGAGTGAGTCTAGATTTTAATCGATTCTAAAATCAACCCCATTTTTCTGAATGGTTTTGTTTTTATATTTGTGTCCAGTACATGTCGACATCCTAATTTAAAATTCGTCAGGATATTTTTCCACCTTCATGCATCTTTAACAGTTCCATCAACCAATTCCTACTGATATTCAATCAACCCCCTCGATTTCCTCGAGCACCCCCAATTCTCGACAAGTTGTCCACGACGTGGGGCCATTTATAGGTTAAACGCGAATCACCCTCCACATTCCCTGGCGTGTTGAAATATTTGTCAGTATTTTACTATCCCCTTGCGTCCCCTCGCGCCTGAAGAGGCGTGGGACAGGAAGCCTTCGGTTCGGTTAGCCCTCCGAGGCTCAAAGAGTTTCGCAATTTACTCAGAACGACGCTTACCTGGTTATTTATTTATTGTCCCTTAATACATTCGCCCCCGGGGGTTACGTAAACTTTCGGCACGTTGAATTGGAAGTACGATATCGCCGGTTCGTACATTTACAGGCGTGGATAAGGGCTGTAATTAAGGCACAGGAAAAACAAGGTTTAAATGTGGCCGATCCCCGTTTTCTTTGACGACCGGAACCGTGGCAATTTATTCGCCGGCGAAACGCAATCGGCGCGAAGTTTCGTAATCGTCGCACCGTTTCGTGGCGACCATTGAAATTTCATTATGATTCACGCTTGAACGTTCATGGAACCGCGCGAACCGTGAACAGTGTTTGGAGTACGGCTGTCGGATTCGTGCAGCCGCGTGGCTGGTAAACACGAAGAAACGGTTCAGGAAATACTCGTTACTCGGCGGTGATCCGTTCGGACATTTCTCATCGGCTATATGCACTTTTATGTAACAAGGTATGTTCCGTAACTCGAAAATTTAAAACAATTTGAAACTCTGGAGAAATGATAAATGCTAATAACGTAACTATTTTTGGAAAAACGCCCCCTTAAACAAAATTGTTGCGAATATCGGGGAACCGTAAAAGATATCGTAACAAGTTTAATTCAAAGTTTTATGGATTTTTATGTCCTGCAATGTGGTGATAACGGATTTTCGAAAAAGCATCGAAAATTCGTTATCACCATATTGTAGAATATCAATATCAAAAACTATGAAACTTTGAATTAAACTGTTTTTCGGTGTTTTTCAGAGTTTCGCAAATATTCACGATAATACGAAAACTTTCACCCCTATAACCATTTCATTGCCAAAACAAAAATATAGCTACGTTATTAGCATCACTTGGATTACATTCCTGTCAAGATTCCAATTTTTTTCATTTTCGAGCTACCGAACATCCCTTGTAAGAAAATTTTCAGATGTAGGTACTCTGGATTAGAAATTTGGCTTTCATATATTCGTATGTAGGGAATTCGTAGGAATTTGAAGAAAATTGGTTTAAAGAAGCAGGACTCAGGTAATTTTCCTTGAAAAGGAGACATAATTGTAGTTTGTAGGGGAATCATTTCTGATGCAGGTAAGACAAGGGCGCTGGAAGTTAAACCACACGATAGCAATTAACTTGTTCCTCCATGGTCCTTCTATTTTCAAGCACAGAATAAATATAACCCCTTTCAGTTGCGTGACTCCAATTGTACGTGGATAAAACAACGATGCTTCCTTCATCTTACTTTCTTTCTGTAAGCTACGAGGGTAGACTCGGAAAATCCATTGCATTCAAAACAGTACATTCTATAATCCTGTTATCAAGAGCAATCAGTATCAAAATCTTGAAAAAGCTTCCACCTAACAAGATTTCATTCAATCCAAGTTATGCAACCCTTAAAATCGTCGAAACTTTCTCTCGAGATAACGATACTGTTCGTGAACTGATTACTACAGTCATTCCTATTACATAACGTTACCAGGCACAAAATACAAATTCCTTTCCACCGAATTTATAAATAAATAATAAATAATAATAAATAAATAAAATAGACCCCTCCCAATTCGTGATTTCAATATCTAGATTCTAGAATATAAATTGTTGGAACTGATACACCAGGTATGCATGTATTTAGTTTTGCCAACGAGTAAGTACTGCTGGCAACGAGAGTTGTATTTTTGTTTCCTCATGGGTTCCCTCTTCTTGTCGAGTCACAATCCAGCAACGCATGAACGATTTATATAATTGTTATTCATGCTATTCAAATTTTATTCATTCAATATAACAACCTTTCTAACCATAAAAATAGCGCGTGACGGTTTTCTTTTTCTTTAACAACCCAACAATAATAAATCGCTGATACATTTATCGCAAGCGAGAATATCAGGATCTTCCGAGTTCCTGTGGCAGCAAAATTCCCTGGCGAATGCTCGAGGAGTATTTTGGGATATTTCGTCAGGGCCAGCACGAACAGGATCCTCGACACGGAAACGACCTGTTGTGCAATGATAACCAGTAGCTGGCGGCTCGTATCTTGTTGGACGGCAATATTTAGGGTGTTCCGTGGCGGCTCTTTAGCCACTTTACAACTCAATTCCGCCGCGAAGCTGCGGACTGATGGGGCGTATCAGACACGCGTATCCTTTTTACTGCCAACCCCCGTTGTCGGTCGCATTACGGCCGCCATAAAAGATTCTCGGTGGATAGAGCATAATGCCACTAACGCTGTGGAACATTGCGGAAGCCGGCTACACCAGACTCGCGTGTTCGTATTCCACGTTCGACGGGGCGTGCTTATAAATATTTCCAACACGGCAACGTCCGCGAATCTTTTATGGACAAATTGCCTGAACAAGACCACGGGACAGCGTTGCACTTTCGCCAGCTGCATCTAACTTTTTAGAGATATCCGTGGACACGAGTTTCTTGTTTAAGATTGATAGGCTTCTGTGATGAAGTCGCGCGCGGTTCTAACTGATCTTTAAAAGTAGTGGAAGCGTATATTAGGACAGGAATGTTATTGAAAGCTGGACACAGGTTAGTTTATGGTTTATAAAATTTTCTATTTGTAGGTAAAACTAGAAAGTTGAAAATCTGTTTGCGTAACAAATTTCTTTAGTTTCTTCAATTTGACTACAGTTTTGATAGTTTTCAGTTATTGTGGTGTAGCAAAATTATTCACACTGTGTTTAAAAAGTGGTAAAGTTCCAAGTATTCGGTCTTCAGCTTGCAAAGTACCTCAAGTGAAATTACCTGAGAATAAAAATTTCCATTCAATTGGGGATTCACTATTTTGCAATACAAAATGTTAATGTAAGCAAAATCACATCGTCTGAGGAAAATTCCAGTTAATTTTCCTTCTATCCTTCACAAGACTTTCTTTCTGAAATAAATGCTACCATGAACAATTCAAGAAAGATATTTACACCTCGATATTCTCAGTTCCATTGATCCGATTGTGAGTAAGATTTACTGATCCAGATCTGAGCAAGTCAGAGCCACCTCGAATAGCCTCCTGTTACTTCGGCACCGTTGGTCAAACGAGCAAGTCGGACATGAATTTCCATTTGGCTCAAAGCTCGAAAGCGCGTTATAATAATTCATCGCCTAGATGTAACGCGATAAAACCGACCAGCCTGCTTTCCGCCTGCAATAAATAACGGTCCCGCTGCAACATTAATGAAAAACTTGGCCGCGCGGTCGTGTATAATTATGCCCGGTTCCGTTGCAGCTTCCGGTCGTCCATTCCCCGGGAAACTTCCGCGTGCTACGCTCAATTTCTACGCGAGCCTCTCCACGTCCTCGTAGCAAGACGCCTTCATCGTTAGAAACTTCGCGGAACATCAATATCGAAACTTGCCACGGCATTTCGTACAGCTTCAATTCCATTCCTAAACTTTTAATTAAACAATCCGCGTAAGGCTTCCATTGTCCATTCTTGAAGCAAAACTCCAGCTGGATGTTTCTTTCAGTTTGAAGTGATCCTCGTTCCTCATCGTTTTCCCACGTTTCCCACATTTTTCAATGTTTTCCCATCTCCACCACCCGTCTGTTCGTTTTCGAAATTGGACGAATCGATGAATAAGCACGCCTAGTTGTGTCACGAGGGACATTCGAGGAACGCGTTTTAAGGACCTTGACAGGGTCGTTGAATATTCATCAGGTTTCGAAGAGCTGTCGGGACGCGTGTGTTTCAATCAAATATGTGCATAGTTGCAACGGGCGAAATTAGATTCGATCCTGTGAAATGCCACGGCACCATTCCCTCCATTCCCAGACGTGTCACACTGAAAGCTTAATTAAGATATTAGTTGTACGGCTAATCACAGAGACGCGGTGGAGTCTCGACGTAATTTTGAAAAATTTATTAGTCTAAGACCGATGCGGTAGCATTTCATAAGTTTAAAAGGTGCCATTTATCTGGAATTCTGCTGTAATTGAAAAGTTTCCGGTGACCAAAAAGAGCCATTTCGTATTATAAAATGAATATATTTTAAAGAGTTATGTATATTTGAAAAGAATTGACAAAATATTTAAAGTCTTCGTGTAGAGAATTTGTAACTGGACGTGTCGAAGACATATTTTCAAAGTTATATGATTAATTCACATGAAAGGAGGATTAAATAATCATATTTTCGTCTTCTTAGAACCTGAATTTATGTAAAAGGTTTTAAAGTGTCTTTCGAAATAACGTCACGTTCCAAGATGCTGGGTCTCCGGGAAATTACCCTACTCCCCCTCCATGCCTTTTATCAAATGCGATGCATTTTTAATATCCATGAAAGCACGTTACATCGAAACGGTTTTCCGATCGTGTACAGTCAGCTTGAAACAGGTCTGACGAGGGGAGTGGCGAGTATTCTTTTGAAATATTTAATAAGGTGGGAAAGGAGAGCGTGGAGCAATAACAAACATGTTCCGAGCTTTTTTGAGGCGAAGGTGGATGTATCAAATAAGGGAATAGCTACGTTTCACGAGGAACGTGACTTTTCCAGGTTTCCCGCGATATTGATTTTATTCTCGCGGAGGGTTTATCTCATTTTTAGCATGTCCGAGTGATATGAAATATTGGTCCACGTACGAGCATATCTATCACCTCTATTCCTGAATTTCACTCGATTCGATTTAATATATTAATGAAATCCCCGTTTAATAACGCCAGTTGCCGTACAAATGTGTATAGTATAATAAAATTTGTGCTACAATAAAGCAATAATATATGCAATAATAAAGCAAAGGGTGGTGATAAAATTAGAAGAGAAAAGCTACGTAACATTACACGAGTATTTCAAAATAAATTTAGATCTGGCCTAGATCTTCGTCTTTCGTGAGACGAAAATCGGTAAGACACCTCCAGCTCTCCATTTTACCGTCACTTTTCACTACTCCTCGTTGATCGTCTCTATTTTACACAAAGACAGCTTGAGATCTCGTGCGACTACCAGGAACTCCAAGCGAAATATTCTCCGTACGTTCGGGCTGGATCTCGTTTTAACGGCCGTCAGGAAATCCTGGTGTCGAATCAAGCGAGGAAAAGGCACCGTCGTCCGCCATGGCACATAGAGAACTCGAGCGTGTTACGTGAAATGAAAATGGACATCCAGCAACGCCGGTTATAATCTTCGCCTTCGCTAGCTCGCTCGTAAATCCTTGAACCTGGAGCGTCCTCTTCGAAAGGCGATAAAAAAGTGACGGTCAGATATCGTCGCCAATGAAACTCGTGCTCGTCATTCGAAATGCTGTAAGATCGTGGTAACGCCGCGCGTGACACTCTTCCCAGTATTCTCCACGTACCTAGAACGATGGCTTTCAGCTTGGAATCACTCTGGGAAGGATTCACTTCGTTTAAACTCACCCCCGATCAACGGGGAAGCTTGTAGAAAATCTATCATAAGTACCTTCCTCCCTGTGTGTTACAAGAATCCCTTTTCAACCCCCGACGATCTACTATCGATCACATTACCAATCTACTCTACCAATACCTCGAGCCACTGGATTTAAATACCCAATTAAGAGAACAGTAATAATCAAATACAAATCATCAAATAGGAACACTTGCACTCACTTTCCAACGTGACGAAGAGTAAAGTGGCTCTCAAAGCTCCCAATATTACGCCTCGTTAACACTTTGACTGGCGTTGGCGTGCTTTAGCACGCGAGGGGTTTGCGCCCCGTGCCCGACTTTGACGGGTTTTCACGTCGATATTTCCTGGGGGACATCGAAAGCACTAGAAACACGAAGATCTACGAATACATATCAGTTCGATGACGTTCAACACTGTTCAGTGTCACTGGGCTCTTTGTTTCAGTGTCAGTAACTAACAAATGCGATCTGCTTCATTGGAAAACAGAGGAATTATATTTTTTAGCACTGACACTGACGCCACTGAATAGTCACAAAAGTACCCTTTCATCCTGATCTCTCATCCCCTTCAACAATGTTAGAATCCTACCATTTCCTACGTAGACAGTGCATATTTCAAACCTTTACACTCGCCTCAGAAGAACAAGCGATACCACTTTCCTAGGCAGAAAGTGGAGGTGGGCCGGATGTTGGATCGACTCACGGTGACGCAAGAGAAAAGAGGGAGAGAGTTAATAATTATTCAGGGAGGACGGTGTGGGGCGCGAGTGTTCGCGTGTGGTCGATACGCGTGAAAACGGCGTCGCGACACGCGACGATGCGTTCACGGAAGCCGCGTGTAGAGCCCCGTTCTTCAGCGTCGACCCGCAGGAAACGTGTCGCACGCAGGGTGGAGCTGTGTGCCCTCGCCTATTAAATATTTCAGTAGACGGTGCAAGGACGGCCGACCCGTTACAAGGCATTCCCTGGCAACGCAAATTGCGCCCCACGGGTGTCGTCAGGGGCGCAAAATTGGAGAGCACCGGCGAAGATTGCTCTTCATCTACCGCTGGATGCGTTTAGCGGAGTCAACTGTAATTTGCGCCCGGCTTATTATTATCCTAAGAAGAAAACGGCGGCCGTGTAGAAGCAATTAGTGGTTTCATTAGGTCGGTCGTCGCCCACCACCTCCCTCGTCCCTCTGGCAAGTGGCACCGTGCGAAACGATTGCCTCCGAGATTGCACGGATATAGGATACCAGTGTTAAGGATAGCTGGGATTGGGTTTACGACGGGGGCTTCAGATCGCCGTTGTTTCGTCAAATCCTGGGGGCTTCTGTGAATCTTTCCGTCTGCGGGCTTCATTCCCTCGTTCAGTGGCCGGGGAAGTGGAGAATTTTAGGTAGGCGGTGGAGGATTTAGGGGCTTTTAGGTTTGGTGAATTAATTAGCAACGTATTTTGGGACTTGAAGTGACAGATACTGGAACGTTTAATTTGGGCGCAACACATGTCAGCTCCGTGTCGGTTTGGAGCCGTCAGTATGAGTGGTGGAAAATATCGTATCCCTTTTTGGGAATGGAGCAGTTCGCACTTGTCAGTTACCGACACTGTGACAAAGAGATCATTAATCCTGGGAGCACTGAATCGTCACTGAACTGTTATGTGTGTGTAGACCTTATATCTGTGGTTGTAACGAAAAACGACCCATGTCACATGTTTTCACTTTCGAGATATTGTCGTTGAAAGTTCCAAACACCAATTCTTCTTATTAGCAATGTTTCCTTGTTTTCTTCTTACGATATAAAAGTATATTTCCTTCACTTTGCATAATATTCAATATTCGTATAATTAACGTAAATAATAATAAACAAAATAGTAATAATTTACATACACTTTAGGCATAACGACATAAGTCCACTGGACTTGTGTTGTTCTGCCTAAACGAGTCGCAGTTAAATAGTTTTATTGATTACTTTTCCTTCTTTTACTTTCTTTTTTTGTCTTCTTTCGTTTTCTTCTGTGCTTTGCGTTATTTTTTGTAAAATACAAGTTACACATTTATGTATCACTGGTATTTCATAGTGTGCTGTTTCTAGTAAAATAAAAATATGAAATATAATTTTAGTCATTTTATTTTACACAAAATACGTTATAGTATATGCAGATAAATAAAAATAGAAAATAAAAAGCGATCACAAAGGAAAAATACGTCGTATTCTCAAAATTTTGTGGACTTACGTTGTTTTGCCAAATGCGTATTAATTGAATATTGGACTTCGGTTAAATTGCATTATTTTTTCAACGTATAAAATTCGTTTTCATGCATTTTTTTCTGATAGAAACACACATCCAATATTCTACAGTTGACTTAATGCGTAAACTCAAATTTTTTGAAATTGTGACATGGGTCGTTTTTCCTTACAACCACAGATATATAGAAGTGCTCTGCGGAATTAGTTGCATAAATCTTTAGTTGAACGAGGATGAAAATAATATTTGGTTTAAAAAACATAAACTATCACTTATTGAGCATGTGCAATGAAACTTACAAGGGAAGTTAAGCAACCCGGAAATTTAGAAAATTATGCAACTGTGCAAGCTTCCCTTTTTTGGAAAATTATTGTTTAATGAAGCCTCTTCATGGATGGGAAAATGACAAGCATTCAGCATTGTCACTCACAGGGTATTAATAGCAAGATCCTTTCACTTTATTATGATACTACTGTGTCTCCACAATGGGAACGTTAGCAAGTGCAATAAGCACGATTTCAGAAGATTCCACGATTCAAGGTGTCGGGTACGTGTCCCCGACTATACATTGTTAACGAATCCTTCCAGGAGCAGCTTCCATTAAGTCAAAGAACCGCCAGGAGTTGGAATTTGGACCACGTAATGTAAACTGCCAGATTCAGGGTTGCGGGATTGAAGAGGGTGGAGAAGAACGTGATTAGTGGTGCCGTGGAGTCGAGTCACGCGCCTCTTCACCGTTGCGAAATAATTTTGGAGGCAACTCGTAGTAATTGACGAAGAATCTTCGACGGAGACTTGTGCTTAACCAACAGCGTCGTGACGCTACTCTACCACCCTTGTCATAATCGAACTCTCAAATCTAAATAGTAAATACTTTACTGAAACTTTCAAATTCAGCGTGCTACGTATGAAGATGAAGGAAACTGATAGGAGATAAAAGCGCGTTAAGGGCGTGTATACAACAGGAGGTAGAATCCAGAGGGGAATATTAAACGAAACATTTCTGCAGAAGATATCATCGAAATTAAATTGCACTTCACGCGGTTTCTAAAAGAAATTACCAACACCGAGGATAAGATCTGCGGAAAGGCGATTAAAACGTCGTTAAATCTAGCTACTTCTTTCCCGTAGAAATTGAATATTCAGGAGGAAATCTTAATTACTTCAGAAGCCAGTTATTTTCGCAAACTAGGCTTTCGTCTATGGTCTGATTGCTCGTTGAGAAGAAATTATTACAACGTGACGGGTCTGCGCGATCGTTACTAATTCAATACGACACTCTCGTACATGGTCCACGAAAATTCTGCAGTCCCATATTCCTCCTCGACATCTGTTAAACCGTTGGAAACAGCTCTCTCGTTTATTCGCCCCACCGGCTTTAGCCAAGCGTTTCGCGCTTCAGTCACGTATGGAAGACGTAAGTGGATTAATTATCTCAGAGAATATAATCGGCCGGTTAATTCTATTCGTCGGGGACGGGTTAACTACGTGACCACCATAAGTCAACGTAACCGACCGTAAATACGAGAATGGAGCAAATGCATTCCCTTTTGCTAGGGATGAACTTCAACTCTGCACAGTAGAAACGTCTACTTTGCTATTCGTACCATCCGTGCTTCGTGAAATTTTGGTGGCTTTGGAAAATATACGAGCGACGTCACTTCACGCTCAAGTACATTTAACATCTTCAAGCACTTGCAGTTATGGTGAAAAGAAAGTTTAAATTGTATCTTAAAATTTATATTAGAGGCCTCTACTTCGCGTGGATTAAAATTTCCGTATTTTTATTCGTGACGCACTCAGGATTTAATTTTGGGGGGAGGCGAGTTGAACGGATAAAAATATTTTTAATGCAAATTCAATAAAATTCATTAGGTGATTATAAAAATTTATTTAAAGAGTAAAATCTATTTTTCTTTTATTTTTACAAAGTTAAATTAATCTCCCTTTTCCTTTTCCTTTGGGGGTGCCAGAGTCCCTTGCCCCTCCCCCTGGATTCGCTACTGCGGGAATCCGTGTATACATGTACATTTATACTTGTAAATACTTAATGTACCTTGAGGAGCGAAAACACGGTTTTGGTATGCAAATGTTGTTGAGAGTTAAATTTTATTAAATGTCAATGATAAATCTTTTAGATTGATAGCTTGAAATATTTTTGCAAGATTTAAGAACGACAGGCTGATTAAACTTCCAAATTGAATATTTGTCACTGTTTCTGGGTAGGCAGGGTAGGGTGGTTAGTTGAGAGGTTATTTATGTAAAGCAGTCAGACCCAGGTTGAAAAGTAATTGTAACGATTTGTCTAAAACTCTTTTTTGAGATAATCCTTAAGTCTGTTCTTTGCGTCTTCTGCTCTTTCTGTATTTTTCGATAATCTGGATATAAAATTTATTTCATTAAAGACTTCTTTTCAGATTGTACTTAACTATTCCGTTTTCTATTTCTCGTTACTTAAGTATCTCGCGAGTTCAACGTTTCAAGCGGGCTCTTTAGAAATGAATTTATTAATTAGAATCTCCCTCCGTGCAACAAATCTCGCCTAGCTGGTGGGAAAGATTAAAAATGAAAGCATTGCACGGTTCAAAAAGTGTACACGATGTTAGATCTCACAGTGAAGCACAGTGCGCTGTATGAATTTAGCTTTATTTATATTCTCGTGCCCGGATTCTTCATTTCTCCCCTCGCGCAAACAAGCTGGTTATGCTTTTTCTGGCGGGAAGATAAAACTCCCATTTGTTCGAGTTCAATTTGTAAACGGTGTGAACCACCATCGTCGAGTGTCAATGGAAATAGATTGTCGAAGGCCGGCTGATCTTGATTGACCCTTTCTACTTTGCGAGTCAGCCTGACCTGTACGATATTCTTCTACTTTCCCCGTGTGTGCCGAGTAATCAGAAATATCAAAATAACATTCGTACTTAAAACAGGAAAACATGATCATAATTCTTTCAATTATATAATACTTGTAATTTCTGTATGAATTTTTTCGGACAATGTCCTGTTCGAATCTTTTGAAAAAGATTTCAATTTCGTTCCAAATCTAAAGCATACAAAACCTCACTTTTTCTCAACATCTACACTTACGAACCCTATGTTAATAATAAATACTTCTTTCCTCTGTAATCAATAATTCCAAATCTCGATTATACAAATAACTATTCTATCGAGGCTAAAAAGACTCCACCACACTTCCGCACCTGAAATCTCAACAAGAGAATCGCCCTCCTCAAACTCCATTATGCCAGGACAATAGAATCACTCTACAAAGATAACCAATCGATCCATTTTAACGATACAGGAGAAATGCCCCCAATAAACCCCTGGACCCGTTCCGGTACGCCTTCATCGTCGTTATTTACTTGTTCGGGCTGAACGGGATGCAACGAATTCAACGATGTTTGCATACCCCTGGGCAGGCCCCTTAGAAAGGCAACCCGCAACAAGTAGCACCTTCCGCCCGGCGCCAGGACAATCCACTCGAAACGATGCCAGTGGAACAGGACGACGATTATTCCCACCCTCGCTTCAGAATTTGTTGTGTATACTTAGGCGGGCGGCGTGCACGCCCAAGCTGTGTTCTTGCGCGACGTTAACGTGCATCGTCCACGGTGAATGAGGTAATATCATGGCAGCTTTCCAAAACGACGACAAGAGATCGTTACAATGGCTCGCTAAAAACGAGGGAGGGGCCTGACTGTAGCGGTTGCTATGTTATGAATTTATTAACAATTCTTTTCTTCCTGCGCTTTTTTTAAGACTTAAAAACGAGGAAAAGCGTCATAAAAAATGTATTTTTACCGCGACGCATGTGGGGTTATTCTATTTTTGATGGCGGGGTAGAGTGCAAAGAACGGAGCTCGGTGTTTAAATAATAACGTACATGCACGATCGTGGAATGTGGCTGTGTGATGGAAAACGCCCACGCATGTGGTAAATTCGAAATTCTAATTATGGCGTTGGCTGGAAGTTGATACTTTACTGCGGGTAATCGACCTGGTAAATGCTAATTTTAATTGAAATGGATAAGTAATTGGTGAATTGGAGGTGTATTAGAGGCCATTGGTACTCGTTTTCCATTTCTTTTTTGGGAATTTATTGGGCAGATCGTTGTTTGAAATTGGGTCTCGCTATTGGGAATTTCGGGAGGACTTTAACAAGGAGTATAATTGAAATTCATACATAAATACTTTCAGACAGAGTGTTCTCATGTTTACGTAAATTGTTTATATTGGAGGTGGGTATATAAAAATAATGAACTACGGGATTGAATGATAATAACACAGTTATCGTGTTCTACTATTATATATTGTATATAAAATATGTAACCTAACTACTTAGTATACGAAATTGCGTCACGTCAATTTTTATTCTATAACAATATTATTACTACATACACTTATATTTCTATTTTAAATAAATCATGCTCCTTTTACGTTATAAATTGTCACACTATCGAGTACTATGACACACCACGTGCCTTGTTTATTCCAGATAAATATAAAAATTCATTGGCTCTAACGAAAATCGATAATCACTTAATCACGTAAGAAAAACAAGTGTCTATTACCCATCAAAAGGTTGCTCCCCTATTTAAACATTCACCACGTTCCCCGTTTCATTCAAAACCCTCGTTACCAATCATACATTTATCTCGAAACAGAAAACCACCAAATCTTCACCACTAATTTAAACCAAGGACATCCAAAAGCCATTTAAAAAGTCACGACACATATTCCAAAACCTCTATTGCTACATATTCTCCACCCCTGACTCAGTTCCATAAAACACTCAACAAAAAGAGAACACTCTACCAAGAACTCATCAATTTCTGGTTACTTTCGTGACACGATATGATTCAAGGCAGAACTGTCTTCCCTTCCCTCCACATCCCCACACTTTCAACCCTTTTCACGCCCCACAGTATCCATAATCACCACACAATTTGTACCCATTCATTTTCCTCTATCCAAGCCTGTTGCACTTTAGCTTCTTTCCATTTTACTCATTTCACTCCTCTTCCCATTTTTCCCTTATCTCCTCCCCGCACTTAATTCATACCGACTTCTGTTTTAATTCCACCCCTCCTTATCTTTCGTTCCCCGATCCAGTTTCTTGCTGCACCTACCATCCGCCTCTACTTTTACTTCTTTTCATCCGCGTACACTTTTGTGTCTCACGTTTTGCCTTGGCCTACTTGTACCCCGTTCCCCCTCGCCCCAGATTCGTCCTTTTCTTCATTCTGCAACCTGTCCCCGCGTCTCGCGCCCTCCGCTCGACGTCCTGCCCTGCGAAACGGGGAGCATCCATCATTTTGTATCGAATGAAAACAGCGGAGCGTCGGACCCTTCCCAAGGCACAAGAATCACTTGGCCGGTTATTCTATTCCTGGCTCGGGATCGCCAGGATTTACCAGCACCTGTCGCCGTGAGGCGGGATACTAGCGGAAGAAAATAGCTTCCGTTGATCGAGCCGCGCGTGCGGGGAATCAATTTCTAACCTGTTGGGAGGACAAGCTTCCCGTGCTGGAAAAACATTCGACGGCCGTGGAACGACCGCGTAGGAAAGCCAATAATTGAACGGTTGTCTTGCTCCGTTTATGTTTTCCTTTTTCTATCGAACACAAACCGTGGGACAAGGGGAGGATACCGGGGAGTGCTTTAGCCGGTGCTATCGAAAGGGCGGCGCGTAGTTTTTAGCGGAGCGTAGGAGACACCAAGATTTCCTACTGACGCCCGCGTTCACTTGGCTTTCGATTCGATTTCTCGCTGGCGTCGAGCTGAGGCCATCACTCCCGCGAGAATTGCCACCTGAACGCAAGTTTCTTGGTGGAGCGGGAAGGGAGATTTGGGAATAGAGCGAAGTTTGGGAAATTCTCTCCTGAAATATAGGCAGATAAATCTGTGGTTGTAAGGCAAAACGACCCATGTCACATATTTTCACTTTCGAGATATTGTCGTTGAAAGTTCTAAATACCAATTCTTCTTATTAGCAATGTTTCCTTGTTTTCTTCTTACGATATAAACGTATATTTCCATCACTTTGCACAATATTCACTATTCGTACAATTAACGTAAATAATAATAAACAAAATAGTAATAATTTACATACACTTTAGGCAGAACAACACAAGTCCACTGGACTTGTGTTGTTCTGCCTAAACGAGTCGCAGTTAAATAGATTTATTGATTACTTTTCCTTCTTTTACTTTCTTTTTTGGTCTTCTTTCGTTTTCTTCTGTGCTTTGCGTTATTTTTTGTAAAATACAAGTTACACATTTATGTATCACTGGTATTTCATAGTGTGCTGTTTCTAGTAAAATAAAAATATGAAATATAATTTTAGTCATTTTATTTTACACAAAATACGTTATAGTATATGCAGATAAATAAAAATAGAAAATAAAAAGCGATCACAAAGGAAAAATACGTCGTATTCTCAAAATTTTGTGGACTTACGTTGTTTTGCCAAATGCGTATTAATTGAATATTGGACTTCGGTTAAATTGCATTATTTTTTCAACGTATAAAATTTGTTTTCATGCATTTTTTTCTGATGAAAACATACATCCAATATTCTACAGTTGAATTAATGCATAAACTCAAATTTTTTGAAATTGTGACATGGGTCGTTTTTCCTTGCAACCGCAGAAATATTTCATTACTGACGCGTTGCATATCTCCACATAAGAATTTCTATTTCCAATAGTTTACGTTCCAAAAATCGATATGATTTTAGACAATTCTAGCACAATTCTAGATTCCTTCCCAATACACAAAGAATGTTCCACGTCAGTCGTAAACAATGGCGTATTCTTCGAGGCTTCATATAAGAAGAAATTGCTGGCACAAGTTACCAGTGTTTCCACCAAGGCGGAAGCAGCTTAACGTCATCATCGCAGCGCACGTCAGCCCCAGAATCTTCGTCAAATTGAATCGAAGAAACACGTCCGCGCGAGGGGCCAGCTGCGCGCAAACAGAAACGGCGTTTGTCTTGCATTATCTTAGCTGCATTTGCATTCTTATTAAATGAGCCCGCTCGGGCGACAGACACGTACCAAAAGCATGAATAGAAATGGTCGTATTAATTTTTTTCTCCATTCTCTGGCGGCAGTTATCTCCGCGAACAGAGTGGCAGCTGAGCGCGCCGCTTTCATTTCCGGGAGTAATATCAGCTTCCATGCGTGCCTCTGCTATGCGATCCGATACTGTATGGGGGCCTGCCTCTAATAAAGCAAATTGTACGGCTCGTTCGGTCGCCTCGATGGCCCCAGCTTTTCAGTGCCACGAACAAGATGCGACAGAGCTTGGAAAGTGAGGAACACTGTTTTTTTACAAAATTGATCAAAGTTTGAGAAATTTATTAGAAGGACTACTGAGACATTGGTGTGTGTGTAAGGATTGTTTGAAGAGAAAGTTTGTGAATCATGGAACTAGGATTTGCAAGTAAATAAGGAGGCAGGGTGCTAGAAGTTGAATTGTTATAAAAAAATCTTTGATTATTCATTGAATCGTATTGTAAATCCACGACACATTTCGAGAAGTTGCTATTCTTCGCGAATTTGCGATGTCTGTGTTAATTTTTGGGTGCAATTTTAATTCCTCAAGTGACTACAAGTATTACTAGTAGTACGAGTCAATAATATTGAGTACTACTGGGAAATCGAGTCACAAGCAGCAATTTTCTAACAACCTCCGGTTCAACTTATAATTCGATGGCTCGATTACTTTATTTCTAAAAGCTGGACAGTTATCAGTGCTTCTTTAATGCTTTAAAAAATCGGGAATCACATGGCTGAACGCAGGACTCGGTGGTACTTACAAGCGTGACGCATGGCTGTGTGTTTCATTCTTCATCAGCGTCGGATATAAAGCTTTCGCAAGTACGTTCGTAGGAAATGGAAATACATGTGTATTGGCCAGCGGTATCGGCGCTCCCAGGGGCCACGATACAATCAGCCACAGAGTAATTTCTGTTTGCCCTTAGAATTCATTTCCCATTGGTAAGCTGGATCCAGCGCTGAGATTCGCTGAGTAATGAACGCTCCACTCTACCGCAGGCATTATTACGCTTCGAGGTAAAAGTATAAGACAGCCTGACTTATTGTTACTCTTGCGGGACAAAGGTTTCAAATGGTAGCGATAAATCTGTAGCTGTATTGGAAATAACGGTAAATATTTCTACGGTATTGGGACCTACTATTGTCACAAGTGTTTCATTATGTATAGGTGTGTTTTGTATGGAATCAACTGGTTGATATCGTATTAATTTTCCTGTTTGAGTGGCAGAGCCTATGTAAGCTAATAAAAATAGAAGTGAAATGATGGGAATAATTTCTTGCGGTGGCCTGAAGTAGCCAGTTGATTTTGTGCCAATTAAAGCCATCACTGTCCTCCATTACCTATTTATTGATCCACTTATTTATTCCCAATATAGAATAATTCTTGAGGTACAGAAGTAGGTTATAGTATGCATAATTCAAAATTAGTTATTATTGAACAAAATCCATCAGGGTGTGACTTGGAGGATTCTTTATAAAACTCTGATTTTCATTTGTGATTTCCAATTCTACATGAAATTCACAGATTTTAACAATTGCGTCTATACCGATATCGTGGAAGGTAGTTTGTAATTTACAAAGTCCCAGACGGAAGCTCTCCACTTTCCAGAATACCACCAATTTTTCTATTATTTTAGCTTTCCACAAGCTGACTCTCCTATTTTTAACAGAAGCTACACTTCCAAATGAACGACCCATGTAGAACGCGAGAATGGCAGTAGACACAGGGTCATAAATACTTTATCTGTCCACCTAGACTTGCCACCGAAGTGGATTCGAAAATCCATTGATCACGATTTACCGCGAGCATTTGTGGTCGTGTAGGAGAAGAATGGTTCGGTTTATTCGCGGCGTTATCCTGCTCTAGCTAACTTTATTCTCGGCGTTGCGATCGGTGCTGAGATCGAGCAATAAAGACGATCATAGGTTGGGATTGATGGACTCCGTGAAAATGCCGGACTATTAGTTTCTCGTTAACGGTGGAACTGTTACTTCGTCGATTTATCACGTAGAAGGCATGGATAGTTTCATTTAGGTCGATTTCGAAGGATCGTCGGAGAGAACGAGTCAGCAATAAACGAGGGATAATTGAAATCCATAATTGAAAAGCGTATAGTTCAGGCAAAAGATGAAAGACGAATATCAAAATAGGAAATCAATTCAAACAGAACTCCTCCACTGAATTATCTACTTTGATATTAATTACTTTTAAATAAAAAATAAGTACAACTCCTAGTTAAATCACACAGAAAATTAAGATACCACCTAAACTTCTAAAATCAATTGCAATGCCACTCCAGTTTACCTTGCAATTAGTATCGAGCTCGTTAGAATAACTTATCTTCAATTTCCTCTCGAAGATGAATGGTACCACGTAAATCCTAAGACAGGCCCTTCAAGTACACAAAGCAGCTTACATCTACAATCTTGAGGATCGCTCGTCCTACTGGATATCCGTATAATTAATTATAACCCGTAAGGGACCAAGTTCCAAGGCTTGGCCTGGATCTAGGATAGGGCCAAGCTAGCCTGGATTACGATCAGAAATTCCGTCGCAGCGACGGCTGTAAGCCTCGTCAGCATACATGAATATGAAACACGTCGACAGGTCAGAATTTTGACTAGTAACACCACTTATTCCAATTGCGGGATTGCAATTCTACTCTCGCTCGCCGCTCGCATTTTCTCAAACGCACCGCTTCCTGAATATTCACGGTCTCGAAAAACCGTCACGCTTTTGGAGAACGTACCGCTCTCGTTCCCTGAATAGCAATCCAAGGATATCGAGCGTAATAATTATAATGATTACGTGCTCTTTCCCCTGTCGAGCAAATAAAATGGCGAGCGATTGGAACTTCTGCAGCTAGTACTGTTAAATAGTTTTCATATCTTCCTTGAGAATAATTGAATCTGTGTATCTCCTGAATAATTTTCCCAGGCTCCTCCTTGAGTTTATTCAACATTTTAAACTTTTAGAAATTAGTGACTACGGGTTCATTATTGCTATCTTTATAAAAGTACAGTAAGCAGTAAATATCCCCAGAGGAAGTAAGTAGATATTTCGAATATTCGAGGAAATAGAAAAAGAGAAGCTACGATCACATCAACGAATTCACTCAAAGTTAAATGACCCTCAAGTATATCAGCTTTGACAAGAGTTTAATAGATTATTGCTGATCTTTGCGCACCGTAGAAGTTTGTAAGATTTATATTTCTTCCTGAGTCGAGCTCCCATCCGACAGCCCTGTCAATAATTCAACCCCCTTTTAACCAGAGCCGATATTAAAATATTCAGAATGGAGAGCATGAAATTTTCACGTGAACTCTGAGCATGCAAGTGGAGGATTAAACAGAAGGTCCCTCGATAACTCGCGGCCTCCTCGGATTACCGAAGTTGAACAATTGGTATGCGGGGTTCGTGGAAGCCTCGCGTATCCGCTTAACGAAATATTAGGTGTAGGAGCAACTGTACAAGCCATCAGCTTCCCGTTTCGACGCGGCTACTATCGGGATGCAGGAATTTAACTAAAACGTGGAATAATGGACGCCGTCGCGATCGTACAAAGCGCGGCTCTCACGGCTCCGGAATGTCGCGGCAAACAATTCTTAATTACGAACTATTAAAACTAATCTCGCCCGTCCTGCTGGCTCGCCTCGTCGCCAGCACGGAGCCCGTGAATTTACAATTAAACGTTCAAGTTCTTAATGGAGCCGAATCGCAGCTCAGCTGCGTTTGCTTCGCAATCTTTCGGCCGGTTGTGCTTTCTGCGTCTACACGCCAGTCGAGGGAGGACAAAGAGGACCGTTGCCTGTCAGCCTGAGAAACTCCGGGCGTCCTTTTGAATATGCAAACTCTGTTCGAAAGTCCGCGAAAATCCGCGGGGCGATGCTCACTGGAGAGCAAGGAGGGTGGACAGTTTCTGGGTAACCGGCGAGAGAACCCCTTTCTGCCGCTGCCTTTGAATGTTTCTGGGGGGTGAACAATGGAGGGAATACGCGGGCAAACAATGCCTGCGAGAAATACCGTGTTTTCGTATATTGTGTGTAATTATTGTGCATACATTGTGTTTAATGTATGGTAACCTCGATTTATGCTTTAATGACTTTAATAGAGATGTCTCACGATGACAGGAATTATGTGTCCCGACACTTTAGGTGCTATAGTAGGTCATAGATGGGGAAAATTTTTATTTAAATAAAATTTGGAATAACGAGTAAAAGTTAAAAAAAATTATTCGTCATGTGTCTAATTTGTCGTCAACTTTCGACGAATGAAGTTAATTTTTTTATTCGTCGAACTTTTTTATTCGTTTCAACTTCAGAGTCGACTAAATTTGTCAACCTTAGCTTTGAAGTCGAATAAAATTAAAGTTAAAGTTAAAGTTGAAAAATGTATTCGACGCTGAACCTATAACGCTCGCCGAATAAAAAAGTTAATTGTATTCGTCAAATAATCTAGCGCTAAACTAACTTTTATTTCATCCGTTATTTGAATAATTTTTTATTTAGTTAATGCTCAACTCTGTCGTAGAATTGTCACAACGGTATAGTTTTATTGTTGATTAATATAAATGAAGTTGAATCCTTAGACCCACGCAGAGACAGATTCAAATTGTTAAGTGTGAAGGCTGATTAGAGCTGACGCTGACTAAAAATTTGTATTCGTCATCTGCACTTGGTAGAGATACAGTATTCCTTCTGAAAAGTTTCAAGAAAGTTCCAAAAGTACTATGAGGTGGAAACTTACGATCTGCGAAGCTTGACACACTAGGATCTTATCAGCTTAATGCTCTATTCAAGAAATTCTGTAGACATGAACCTCGAATTTGAGATCTTTTCCGAACGTTATACGTAGACTTCTCAAACTAATTGAGATGTGGCGGGTAATTCCCCTAACCAGAGAACTTAGTCACATCACTAATTTCCCTTATTAAAATCTTGAAACTAGTTAAGCATCAAATTATCAATGTTCTCGACTAAGGTATTCAATACCCCTGAATCTAGGTTTCGAACCAGAATTCTGTAACACTAGCCTTGCGATTCTGATACTACCTACTTGCATTACCCCTGACCTTGAACTGGGAAGGCCACCGGGGGTCATCGAAAGCTCAGTATCGATTTCCACATCCCAGGAGCCGTCAAAATCCCATAATTTTTACCCTGCCGGAATCAAATTCCTCAACATGATCATCAGTATTGAATTTCACAACTACGATATCGCCAGTGTAGGCTATTAAAGTGGAGAACGTCTGCAATGAAGTCACCAAATGTATCATTTTATATGATCCTACAAACCAAGCCCAGAATTCACATTGTACACAAATTTGCCAGCAGAACGTTGAGCTGCAGCAAAATTGAGGGTGACAAAAACTTTTTCAAAAACCTCTGCTGGTTTTATAGGAACTTGGGCTTCTAAGTGCAAAAATCACCTTAAAATTACTCCATCACGTACAGCATTTTATAACTTTAACGTTTCTACATAGTAATATGCGATTGAATAAAATTATTAGTGAAAACTTACTGGACTCACAACAAACTGATGTGACTTGGCAACCTAATATTTATAGTCTCTTAGAAATTTCTAGTCAGTTCCAATACAGTGTTTCCCAATCTTTTTTGAGACGCGATCGCCTTTTATAAAATTCAAATATCCTGCGACCCACCCCCAATATAAGGTAAGATAAATTTAATAAAGTAAAGAAAACACATTAAAAATAGGTATTTCAGAATATACTTCTAACTTAATAATATTAAAAAAAACATGGCGTCCACCCAAAAAACTTTTCGCCACCCACTGGTTGGGAATCACTATTCTAATATTTGCCTTATATGCAATTTTCATCGTGTGTTTCGAACTCAGCACCCTAAAATATATTAAAAGCAGCTAAAATATTGCAAAGGTTTTTTCATTGTAGGCCTATGTTATTATTATTACCTCCACTTGATTACACATTAAACCCAGAATGCTATAATTCTATAACAGCGAGCGTCATGATCGTAATAGCGAGGTACAACTACACTTAAACCCTAAACATGTAAATTAAACCTAGCATACCTACCAAACAAGCCATCACACGCGCTGCTATACCACTCCATCGCAAATGAGACTATTTATCAACGCCAGCCAGGAAATTCCCCGCAACGCGGGATCATAAAAGGGTCAGGCGCCCTGGACAGCCGTGATTCGACCACAGCTCCTTCGCCAGAATCCCCTTTTCCAGGGGCCTTTATTCCTGTTTCGCCGTGACGCGGCGCCCAGCCCGTATTTGTTCTGCAGTTTATCGCAAACGGATTTACCATGGCGTGCAAACAAAAAGGCTGGGACGCGCTGTGCAAACACCAGCTGAAGTTCTAGCGCGGGACCGTCGCGTCCGGAGCCGGCACGTTTGTAATTTCGCGCAGTTCGACGAGTTTTACGGCACACAGTCGCGTCGGAAGAGCGCGAAATTGCCGGCGCGCGCTCGCCCCTCCGTAGCTTGTAATTGTCGTTCGAACGGCCTTCGACGTCTCTCTGTAATTTGACGTTGTTAAACCATCCGACACGGTCTCGTCCCGAGCGAAAGGATTAAAGCGACGGAGGCTGGCAAAGAGGGGTCCGAAAAGGAGCGATAGAAACAACGGGGCCTTTACCCGGGGCGTGCCCGTTTACCACGAACTTTTCCGAGAGTCGCTCTTCCCTGCGGTGTACAGTTTCGAGAGGAGTAAAGTTTCCGTTGGCAAGCTGATGACGCTAAGGGAGTAAAACTATTACCCCGTTTGGTAAATAATTCTCAGTGAGCGTGGCGCGATAGGTACGAATAGAATTCCCGGAATTCACGTGACATTCTTCGAGGGACGTGTACCTCGAGGGAAAAGTAATTTCAGCGGGTTAATGGTATTTAGAGCGCTGACATTAACGCTGTATGGACCAATTACTCTATGTAGCAGAGGTTCTACTGTGCCTTGCCCCGCACACGTGGTTTGGGTCTTCAGGAGACGTTTCCACGATCGATAGAGGGGAAGCAGTGTTACAGGGGTGTAACTCGATTTTCATGAAATTTTACTGGCTCGTTCCCCGTAATCGCTGCCCCACGTTCTCCGCGTTTCAATCAGTCGTTACCGGCTCGATGATCGTAAAGCTTTCGCGAGGCGGAACGAAGAGTTCGCTTGGTTATCGCTTATCGAAAATTCGATTTCCGTGTAACGCGATGCTAATGTCTGACGAGCCGCGGAACATCGGCCGCGAACAACCGTGACTTCATCCCCCAAACTCGAAACCTACTCGAGAGACATCGAGCTACCCCGGTCGGGTAATTCTCCCATTAACTCGGAAAGGATCCACCGTTATTCCCTGGGCCCCGGCCGCCAGTGAGGGGACAGTTTACGCGCCGGGGCCGCTGTCCCACCAATTTCAATCCACCCGCGCCCACGTGGATAATATCTGTCGCCTGGATTGCTGAATAAACTCTCGCCGTCCTAAAAGTTTCCCGAGCGCGAAATATATCGCGCGTTACACGCCCCGCTTCGCGCGCCGTTACACGGCGCAGGAACAACGTCCTCGAGGCGACTCGAAAGCTATTCCCCCGTCTCCCCTTTTCTTTCTAGACCTCGTCATTTCTTGGCGGGGACCGTTTCTCGTGGAATGCTGCTGGTATTATGTGAATTATGTGCTCGAAGGGTTTGTAAGGTTGAGTAACGCTGGGTTAAACGATGTGTAACTAGTGGCTCGGAAGTCTGTGTAAGTATGGGGTGTGTTATCGATGGTAGAGAAGTTATTAGGCATGGACGTAGTGATGGATAAAAGTATTGGGACATTTTTAACCCTCGTCAGGCGGCACAATTTTTGCAATCCTGAACTCAATCCCCTATCTCAGAAGGGGGTAGATATATTATTCTGAAATTTGGTCTATGTAATCTAGACCAAATATTTAGAGAAGACACGAAACATCAGCTCTCCACGTCTTCTTGAAAAAAAGTTATCCCAATTTAAAGAAACACAAAAGTTACAATTGTACCTATGCCGCCTGACGAGGGTTAAAAACCTTTTGAAATTATGAAATTTTTAGCATGTATGCAATTTACTTAAATCTACAAACGGGATTTTTAAATTTTCATTAGAAGCTCGGATGAAAAAGTTCAAGAAGCGACTTCCACTATTTTCTTCGCTATTCTGACCTTTTGCAATTTTTTCAAAACACCGAAACACGTCAACTAATAAAGTAATCCTTCTAACAAGGAGAGGTTCCCAGGTGTTCGTCTCCGATTGCTTTGAATTTTGGATATGTTTTAGAGGACCGAAAAATAAGATATACGCGCTTTTTATAGCGGCCCGTTTTCATATTTAGGGGGTAAAACCACCCCCCAAAGTTCATACGGAGTACAGAATCGTGTTGAGTAAAACTTTATATAAATTTAATTTGCGTCATAACTTGTTGTATGGACGATGTTCTTGTCGTCAGTTACCGATATTAGGGTGTAACTATGAGGGGTGGTTTTATCCCTTAAACATGTAAACGGGCCAAAATAAAAAGACACTTATTTCTTATTTTTCGATCCTCTAAAACATATCCGAAATTCAAAGCAATCGGAGGTGGGCACCAATTATTTTTATAAACTTTCGGGGGTGGTTTCATCCCCTAAACATTCAAGCAGGTCAAAATAAAAAGACAGGTATTTCTTAGTTTTCGGTATTCTAAAACATACCCAAAATTCAGAGCAAGCGGAGGCGGACTTTTGGGAACCTCTCCTTGTAAGTAGTTTCAAAAACACTCAAAAACACTCAAGCCATTTAGACGAATTTTGAAAAAGGTATACTGTTTCAAAAGTGTACCAACACTTTCGTCCGGCACAGTTTGTTTTAAACTAAAGGAAGGAACTAACAGTGAAACCTTACTTAAGTCTGCTGAGGCAATTTAATACAAAAAAATTTGTAAACGAATATGGGAGTGACTGTAATACGTAAAAAAACAATTGAAACGAAACGTGCATGCGACATCGAGGAACGTGTTCGTCGCGTTTGGAAAGTACGCATGAAATGAAAACATTAAAAATTGAAACTTTGATTTGCCTGACGTCGCTGCCACTCACGTTCGCATATGTGAATTCCCATTATAAAAAAGATCGCAAAACGTCGCTCGCCACACGAACGAAGGGGATGACTTTCACCCACTTGCGTCGTAAATCTAGTTGCATTTGTTTCTGGCATTTATTATGATTGCAATCGTAGCCTGACGTCCCAGAACCATATAAATCCGCAGTGTGCACCTGGATTCGGTTTCCTTATCGCTCGGGAAACTTCACTTTATTAACAACGAAATTAATTATAAAAATCTGTTCTTGGTAAAATATTACCAGAGCTACGTCAAATGGGCTGAAATTCTGCTTATTTTCTGCGCTAATGGTTTTCCTGGAACTTTGCATATACATGAAATAGGGATGAATCTTTTCAACAGCGGAGTCTCGAACTTGAAACTACCCTTCGATACAATTCTTTGTAACAAAGCTCGATAGCTTCCCAGTAAGTCTGTTCTTCAAAGACTGCTTAAGCTTTGAGTATCAAAACTGTTCTATTCATAAACGAAATACTAACTGCAGAGAAGTCCGTTCTCGGAGCGACGATTTGCTACCCCTAAACACGAGTCTTTTGAATTAAAATAGGTCGGTGAGAAAGTTTGTTTGCTTTAGTGAATTGAAGTCTTTTTATCAGAGTACTTGCTTTGGCTATTTATAATCTTTTGCTAATTTTCTGGTAAAAGTACAAGTAGGTGTAGTAACAAAAGACAGTTCCATACACTTAAGCGGACCCTTCAGTCAAAATACTCGAAAAATAGGGGGTTTTTACAGGAAGGGGTTATAAGATATTCTAAGAAATGTTTTTAGTTTTTATTAGTACACTCGTTAGAGTACAAAAAAGTGTTTGCTTCATGTTTTCAGGCTTAAAGCATTTTCTACGTGGCAACGTTGCAAAAAGAGATGCGTAAACGGTGGCCATAAAATTGACTCACAAGATCGTCTGACATAAAAAATGGAAAAATTTCATAAAATTTATATGAATGCATTATCCTCTGCTGCAGTAAAAAAAGAGCAAAACTATCATGATTGGTGCACATTCGAACGAAATAGTGCAAACAAACGGGTAATTTTACGCACAAATGTGCAGATAAAAAGAAACCACCTGTTTCAAAAAAATATGTTAGAGGATGATGCGATAGCGTGACCAATTATGAATCGAAAGCCTCAAGTTTTTTTTCAATCGGTTCATTAGATCTCCTTTAATCGTGGTTACCGTTTATGAATCTCTTTTTGGTAGCGCTTCTCTAAGCACCACATAGAAAATGCCTAAAAACCGAAAACGTGAAACAAAAATTATATTTGTACCCTAACGAGTGTATTAATAAAAGCCAAAAACAAATATGTTATAACCTCTTCCTCTAAAAAATTCATAAAGATCACCTATTTTCGACCGTCTCGATCAGAGGTTACCCTTAACATCACCCAATAATGAGCGAACAAACTTTTGCTCCCAACCATTACCATTAAAATCTGACGGCTTTAATAATCCCATCTTTCATCATTTTCGAATGATATGGTACCTACTCCTCCACGCCACTATTTCACTGTAGCCACTAATTACTCACGTAACCTTCTCCAAAAAAGCACAACCAACCACCCCAGGAGACTCACTATCGTCACACACAAGTCATCCCTAGAAACCTCCCTCTACATCACGATACAAAACGTTGCAATTCAGCCAAGCTCCTATTCGAGCAGAAACCTCCCCGCACCTCGCTTCCAGTCACCCCCAATTCCCAATCCCAATTCAGTCACGCTCTCGCAACAACCCCAGCCACCCGCTCGCCCTATAAACTACCTACAATAACTCCAACATTTATACCGCGTGGGGCAAAAGCGTTAATACTGTATAATCCCCATGCAGCGAACTTTCGCAGCGCGTACCTACCTCTGTGCAAATGCTCAAGCGCGGCGAGATAAGCGTGCAACGGTCGTTATCAGCGGCAAGCGCGTTGGCCACCGTCAGCATCGAGTAGCCTCGGAGCGTTTTAGGGGAATATCCAAGGGACCGGGGTGGTTTCAAAGGAGAGCGTACGGTGTCAAACGGGCCTCTAACGTGGTCCCGATCTTTATCATTGAGCCTTAAACAGGGCTCGTTGCGGATGCTGCGCGGGAAAATTCAGGCTAATGCTTTAGGAGCGGCCGTTCCGACGTGACTTCTCGTCTTTTTTCCCCTTTTCTATATTTTGAGAAACGTCGCGGCTGCGACCGGTTCACGTATGGCCGATAAGTACTTTTGCTCTATCTCGGCCAGATAAATGCGGGGCTCGCGGCGCTAATTACGCCGGTGACCCCGATTCTAAAGAAATTAACTAATTGCTCTTTCGTGTACCGAAGTCGCGGGGAGACGCTGGCCTTTAATAGCTTAGTGGCGAGATTACTTGGGAATTTGTCCCTTCCTGGGACGTTGCTGGAGTTTTCCTTGAAATTATTTCAATGTCTGTGATTTTAGGGATAATATGATTTAAGGGACTAGGCAGTTGAAAAATCGATTTATTTTTTATTGCATTTTCCGAAAGAACCTATTATTTTTCCGAATGAAGTGCCGCTTGGTTTATATTCAAATTCGTCAAATTGTAGATTTGACAGGTAAAATGGTCAAGCGGCAAATTATGTGATTTTTTTACAGCGTAAAGAAACAGTCAAGAACTATTTGTTGCATATAAAAACTGAAATTTCACAGAACGTAGCCATACAATATTTGGACCGTTTATTTTGAAAGTGGTGTAAGTCCATTTTCTCTTGTTATTTTTTCTAGTTATACATAAAAAATTTACATTAAATTAAGCACGAATTACGTGATATCTGATTTTTGTTAAAAAATGGACTTACTCCACTTTCAAAATAAACGGTCCATTTGTGTACTAAGCCATCGATATGTATATTTAGATGTTCTCTAATTCTGGCGCTTGAAACGGAAGTAACAGGGCAATGAACCTATTATCGATTGTATTTTCCATGCATCCATAGTGCAATTTACAAGAAATGGAGAATATATGCCATTACGGATCGCTCGCCATCCGTCTATCCAGCAAAATATTAACGAAGAAATGGGAATTAGGTATCTCAGGGGTAGCCGATGAAGGACCTTTCCAATTACCGCTCTGAGGAGCACGTTTTAACACGATTCTTCCAGCAGAACGGACACCGCGATAGAGTAGAAGCCAAATAACTCAACTCAAATTAATTAGTCAATTATATATTGAAAAGTCTGTAATTGCCATTGAGGGTTTGAAATAATTATTCAACCAACTGGATTATTCCATATTTAAGTCAATCATTATACATTAAAGCTCGAACTAGTTAATAAAAAATGTCCTCGATTACCATTGGACACAATTTTTTCTTGAGAAGCTGGACCAAGTGGGACCAAAAAATGGTAAAAATCTAGAATTTTAGTTTCTCTAGCCTTGGGTGCCCGAAGCTTCTTTCCTCCGCGTTGTTTGCACGAGCACTACGATCGTGTAGCTTTAATTGCGAGGTCCTCCGAGCTCGAAAAAACACGCGGAGGAAGCTAATATCTTGATATGCACCAAAATGATAACCGCCGAGCGGAAAATGCGAAGTGTATTCGTGCGGAGGTAGTAAAACAAGGATACGCGCTGCGACGTTGATTACGCTGCGGGCGATTCGTTTTTATCGACCTTGTGCAATCGAAATTGCTACGTTCTCGAGCAGTGTTCCTCAAGTATCGAGTAGAACGTGCATCAGAGTGTTTAAGGAGAAGAGCAGAGTCTCCATTATCTGAAATAACAGAGAGCTATTGTAACAGCTGCATGGCTGTTTAAATAAAGGAATTTATTTTAATAAAATACTTACTCTTCTTCTTTGGTTGTTTAATACTTTATGGAATTAATATACGCTGCTGATTATTTTCTGCAACCACGTATTGTTTCTGGTACCAATATTATTCCAAACCTTGCAATGAGCTTGCAGTGTACACACGTATTTATAGAATTTGTTACTTAAGAAATCTTGAAAAGGAAATAGTTGGAATAAAGGAAACTGTAAATCATTGTCTTGGAACTTTAGGATAATCAATTACTAGTATTTTCTTGGAATAATTATTACTATACAATTAATTATTAGCCCTTTCAGCTTCTATTTTCCTTTGGCACTAAATTAAACTTATCTGAAATCCTGATGATATGGGAGTTGTTACCCCGGAAGGGTAAATAAATATAGCAATAAGTAAATAATGCCTGCATGAGTGAACAGATACTTTTGATCGATAGCGTATGAGTATCAGAATTGAAAAATTCTTAATAATCTTCCGGTCCCATGTCTTTTCGATTGTTGGATTTTATCAAATCATTTTGAAATACCTGTTCGTCAGAAATTCTGCTCGCCTATTCAACCCACGCCGTGGGTGGTGGTATTGAAAGAGGGAGAAGCAAAAAGCGACACGTTCGAATGGGAATTCACATATAGGGGGAAATTGTACTTGAAATTCGAATCGCGAGGGAACGAGACTCAATATTTCGTTCGGTGTTATACACGGCGACAGAAAATCGACTGACTGCGCTCAGCTCGAATTTACTGTTTCAAGCTGAAACACCGATTGCGTTTTACACTGAAAAAATTTTTATAATACAGAATCTCGTCTAGAAGTTTGGTATGTAACTATTTTTAGTAAAATTGGATCCAATCGATTCTAATCGATTTACGTCACACCAGATAATGAAAATCTATGAGATATTTCTACGGTCACTGAAAGCTACGAATTTTGCAAAGTATTTTTCAAATTTCGATGATACGAAGCTAAAATGATTCTTTATTATATTCTTTATATTCTTTATTATATTCTTTATTATATCACTACGTTTGAAACGATATTTCAAAAATATCGAACATTCAAACCTACTACTCGCAAATTTCTTTTTTTCTGATTTTCTTGCAGTGAGACCATACTTTCAGAACACAAATTTTGTAAAGAAGTTTCAATGAATATCGCGGTATTTTTCATTACAGAATAAAGCAAAACTTTATTCATATATGTAATCTACTAAATTTTTTGATAATAAATACTATCAAATATTTTCCCCAAAAATTTTCTTTGAAATTACAACGCCTCAATTTTCAAGGAAACACAAAATGAAACCCGGTACTTAACACTTTGGCAACCTCAACAAAGTTCTTGGCAGTAGCACAGAATCCTAAATGAAGGCCTAAGAAGAAGACTTTGGTATAGTCGTTGTAACGTCCCGAAACATTAATAAGATAACTGTCTTACGGAAGTTTCGAACGGCTGGTTAATTATTGTAAAGTATTGCTGAAATGCTGCGCGCGTGAAAGTCTTTTAACTGCGGCGAAGCTCGTCGCAGGACGAGGTTCGAACAAAAGTTCAGAATGACGGTGGTAAAGGAACGATGCAGGCTCACAAACGGCGGAAAGGTTACAGTCGCAATGGTCTTGGGGCAAAGAAACGAGCTGAAATAGTGGAGATACGGAACGTGGTCGTATCCTCGAAAACGAAGCTGCAACAACTTCATTTTCTGCCCACGGCGCAATGGAGCCGAAGGAGGCTGCGAAGTATCGCTGAAGGTGTTGCTCCAAAGTGCCATTAAACGACAAAGCTTGTCTTGCACTTCATTTCGAAGTTGGAGAAGACAATAGTTCTAAAATCATTCTTTATTCCAAACCACAAATTTCCATCCGTTTTAAGTTTTATTCGATTACATACAAATCATGATTTTAGTATTTCGAAAATAGCTTTGTCACAGATGATACCACGATATGCAATCTTCCCAATTCACTAATTTACTAATTTAATTAGTTACCTTATTACCCCATACGAAAATCATTTCTTTTTCATTAATCTTCACTAAAGGGACCTAATTCTTTAATCATCGAAACGTAAATTGACATGCCTCTGAAGGTAAAATCCGTATCTAGATCAGTTAGCATGGTAAGCTGAAGGGTTCTTGCGCCGAAGAGGGTGCTTAATCGTCCAATATTTGAAGTTGGATATGGATTCTGTACGAATCATTAATGAAAAGGGGATATCTGATAAAATTATGGCCCCTATTCGTGTCAATCTAACGAATAAGCTTTTCCTGGGATGATGAATATTAACTCGTATTTTACACGGATCCGTTCACCGTGACAAATCGTTCAGAGGAGTTACGATCGACGGCAATTTTATTCCCGAAGTACCTTGCCGTTTTCAGGGCGGCAAAGCTCATGAATGCCCGCGTTTATCACGAGGATGGTAAACGAGGTTAAGCCTGGCAACGGTATTTTACGGAGCTCGTTGCTCGTATGCGAGTCAGAGTGTTGTTAGCGTGAATCCATTTCAACCGCGAAATCCATCCTAGCGCCTTTGATGGCATTGATCTCCGTGTTTTTCTGTTTCATAGGCTGAGGCAGATTATGTGAAGGACTCTTCGCAACATCCTGCCTCCGCCGTTAATATTCTATGAGCCACGCGAAACGCTTTGGAAACAGATAACTATTTCCTGTTGACGTTTTAAATCGGGACCATTTATTGGTAGGGTATTTTGAATAGGTAACAGAATTCTGAAGAAAATTAAAAAATTAGGAAATATGGAATCATGCGAGTAGAAAATTTGGATAACACTTCGATGTCTCTTTGTGTCTATGAAATACGTATGAGTTAGGTTGAAAATGTAAGTTCAAATGAATATTTTGAACTATGGTGACTTGACCTTTTTTATAATTCAACAGATAAATTGGAGAACAGTTTTTTTAGAAATACTTAATTACTTTACTTCGCTGTTGACTATTCCCCTTATCACTACACGCTGAATTTCACCATAAACAGAAATGTTGCAACAAAATTTGCATAGACTCATCTATCACAGCTGTGATTACAACCCCTCTAGCACACTGCAATTTTCATAACTCCTTTATCAGCCCGACGGTTTCTCAAACTCTTCCTACTATCATTTCCAATTTCCGAAAATGAAGAAATTAAAATCTCTTATTTCGTGAAATCAAGAAATTAGGAGATCCTGTTTCTTGAAATCAAGAAACCCTCGAATGGCCCACGCCCCATCTCGCAATTCCCCGCGCAGCGCAGATAAAGTGCCTCTCTCGAACTTTCTATCATCGACGTTGTTTCGTGTCAGTTCCGAGTTAAGGTGCGAAAGGGGAAGCAGACACGCCGTGTCAGACAATGCGCATTCATTTCCCTCCTCGCTCGTATAATTCATCGACGCGCGGAAAACGAGCCAGGTTGAATGAATTAGCCGAGATAATGACTCGTATAAATCCCGCGAATATTTATACCGTATCGTTTTTCCCTCGCCCCGCCCGGTAACACGAGCGAGATCTTCCATTTTATACGGCTGCGCCGCGGCGCGGTATCTGTATAAATAATTACTGCAAAACACGGGCTGCTCTGCACCATGGGGAATTTAGTGCCACGATACCGGTGGTCAGCCATACGAGTATTCGCTGGACGTATTTGCAGTCCGCGGTCGCGTGCTGTTCCCGATTTTCAATTAAACTCAGACGGCTGCAAGAAAACGCGCGGATGAGGATGACCACGGCAAACATTTGTCTGGTGAATTACTGTGCGTAAAGTAATTCACGATAAGATCCTGGGCATTATGTTTTTTATCTCGGTAGTAACCGTCCCGGAAAGATCGGTGACAGTAAGTTATTCTTATTCATGAGATTACATGTTGCAAGTAATTAGTAAGCGGAGTACAAAATCAATTTTCATCTACGAAGAGTTTTGAGGATGATTTAGGCAAGGGTGTGAGAATTGGCGGAGGTTTCAAGTAAATATCAATTCAAGAAAGTTTCATAGAATGTGGTTCCACTGAATGCAGAATTATCCGCGATTCTTTCACATATGCACAATATTCTCTGAAAGTACACACTGCTTTGGTTATACAGGAATTGTAAAAAGAAAGAAAGAAAGAATTAGGGCTTAAAATTTATATTTCATGGATGGAGCGGTTCACAGAACAGTTAAGGTTAGTAAATATTAAAAATATGAGTTTTAAACTTTTTTTCGACCGCCACTGTGGTACTTATTAAGTTTTGCATTGCTGCAAAGTTTATTTTTCTTGTTTCTTTTAGTAAACGAAATAATCACCCCTCTGAATGTATAATTCTACAATTGCAAGATTTTTAAAGCAAGTTTTTTATAAAGCTTGTATTAACTTGCACATTTTGGAGTTAAAGAAAAACATGGGTTAGGTTTTGGAGTTAGCGTGGGACTTTATATTTTGAATATTTCTCCTGGTAATTCGAACTGTGCGGCGTGGGACAGTCCCGATGTTAAATCCCAGCTTACCCCGTTTCTCAAAACCGAGGGAAATGGAGAACGATCGTATCTACGGTAGTGTTAATTAAGCCGTGGCTCTTCGAACAGTACGTGATACGTGTGATTTGCAGTGGTACTCGTCGCTTATGAGCATATCACAGAACACCTGCGTTTCCACTAATGAAGTTGTTCAAGTCCCATACGTCCCGCAATCATCGATCAATCAACAGACATTTTCCACTGTTCGTCTCATGCGACAGCAATCAACCCCTGAATCGTTCATTACACCACTTACTAACCCCATAACGATTTTACCACTCCAATAAATTCAAAAGAGAAAACACCATCTACATAACATACCCTACAATCAAAAACTGTCCTACACCCCAATAAACCCTGAACAATCCCCAAGAAGCACCAGAACTTCCAAAATCACTTTCCCTCCAACCGTCATAACTCATCCAAACCCACCCCGTCACCCACTAACGCACTGCCACGACGAGCTATTCATCTCCAAGTAAACCGAGTCCTCCGATTCAACAAGCAGTTCCTCTCGAAGCGTGGCGCCTCGAAGCGGCTCCATCGACCTCCGAAAAGAGAGAGTAACTTGGCAAAGTGCAGCCCTGTTAGAGCAACAAAGGTGCAGGATCCGATTGCGGATCTCGTCCCGATTGCTCCCCAGCCCGACCGAAAATTACGCGCCCCCTGGAAACGAGCAACGTGGTCACGGTGGCGCGACCCAGGAAATTCGACGTAAAGATAAACGAACTAACTCTGCCCCCGTGCTGGGGGTTGCCGTCCGTGGCCAGATCCGCGCTCGTAATCCAGGATGAATTCGAGTGATCACGATCAGGATTATGTGGCCAGGTCACGTTATACGAGGCCGAAGGTCTCGCTGAACGGCCAGAGGAACGCCGGCGTGCGGTGTCTGTCGAGCGGCCGATCAATATTACGTACACAGGGGTGCCGGGAACGGCGAGGGTGAACGGCGTGCAACCAACAGGTGAAGTTACATGGTGGAAGAAGCAGCCACTACGAGGCCAAGGGGAGAATATAAAATTACCTTGGCCGGATAGAGGGCTACGCGAGCCGAGTCAGCTCGCCACGGGTGGAGCACTTAATGGACTATACGGCGGTACGGGTATTCCCGTGGCTTTCGCTGTTCTTCCGAGGCTCGAGCTTCCGGTGCCACCCGCTTCCCGACGACGCACTCAACATTCACTACGGGCTAATTCATTTTTTTCTTGCTCCTCTCCCTTTCTTTTTTGTCAGGCTTTTTCCTCGCAACTGATGGTTTTAAGAGGCTTGGGGTATTTTTCCGGTGAATTAGAATGTTTATTAGGGATAAGTTACTTCCTGGTGGTGTATGACTGGTATGGGTACGAGTGTTTACGGGGCTTTTGCTTTTCTTCTGGTACTACCGCGGCTTGATGACGCGAAGAACACTAGATGAGGGCTAATTTCTTTTTCTTGTTTTCTTTCAAAGTTTTGTTGAAAGTAGGTGGGTTTGAGAGGCTTGGGTATTCTTTGGTGGATTTGGAATAAGGTGGTTGTGGATTAGGGTGTTTATGTGGGAGGGTTGGTTCGTGATGATAGATGATTAAGTGAAGTGTGAGCTTTTTGAATTCGAGGGTATATACTAGGGGAGAGTGGGGTAAGTTGATAGAGGGGCAGGTTGTTACAGAGGAATTATCTCGACAGTGTATATATGTAGCTCGGTGTGTGGGAGATATGTGAAGCTTCTTGATCAATTCTTTACTACGATCTAGCGTATGTCTGTGTACCTTGACTTTAGCAATCCACTTTTAACTGTTTTCGTTTTAATAGAGAAAATGTAAATAGTTGTGTTCACTTTCCAATCCGTCTTGAGATGGGATAGAGAATGTTATTACTCAAATTAATTGGGTATCACATTGAGTTCTTTGAAGGTAAGGTAATTACATTTTGTTATTTTGTTTATATGCTCTACATTTTTTTATGGAGATGTTTGTACATAATGACTTTCTGTGGGGTAAGTTAATACGTTTTCTCTGGGGCATGTTAATACATTGTAGCAATTTTTACCGACTACTTTTAATTGGATTTTTCCTTTTATTTCTTGGCGAATGGTACGAAATTATGTCGGAAAAACGAATCGCGGCAAAATACCGCAAAATATTTTCCAAAAAGCGTGTGTCAGTGTAGAAAAGGAGTCAATGTCGTTACGTCAAAGAGCGAGAATATACGGAATAGATAAAATAGCTTTATTTAAATACATTAATAAAAAGAAGCAAACATCTCATGTTAAAGTGGAATATTCCAGACATCCATCCTTTATTCATTAAATGGATATTTTACAGATGCATCTACATGCCCCAGAGCAGTATCAACTTGCCCCGCAGTGGAGAAAGTTGATTCATTTTACCTTCCTCCAAATAACATTTTTTCATTCATTTTGTATCTATTTTTTCAACTTTTCATTTACAATATATTAAAGAGGAAGGACCAAAGTATATTTTAGCATATTTGTTATTAAGTAATTAATTTAAACAAAAATGAAAAATATTGAAAACTGAAACACGTATCAACTTGCTCCGATCTACCCTATAATCTTTCTTTATGGAAGCAGAACTCAGTTTCCCAAAAACCCGGAGCTTAAGATGAAGCTAAGGATCTCGAGGCTTCCTTAATGTCATTCATGACATAACCATTTTGGGGAAATGTTTATTCGATACCTCCCCATGAAGCATCTGCTAATAGTTTTATTTTCCATCCCATATTTCATGAAATTCTATGAAAATCGGAGACGACACAGAAAATCAGTTCTTCGTCTCGATCCGTAGCGCAAACTGCGAACAGCCACTCGACTAATCATTAATCTTAAGTAACCGTAACCACGTTTCCATTCCCTCAGTCAGCACCCAAATTGCATTTCATTCTTCACCACCAACATGCTACAACAACTTTACACCACATTAATTACAGTCCGCGACATATTGTTTCGCAATATCGTTTGATCGATCGAGTAAAATCCCTACGCAGTGGCTTGCCTAATCTAATATGTTCACAATGTACGGCATAATTCCCCTGGCAGTTCTAATCAGAGGCACTCTGTTGGATTTCTGCCTCGTTCATTGGATCTGCCAGCCACTGGGCTCTATTGAATGCCACATTCAAACGGCAACTGAATTCGGGATTAAAAGAGTATTGAAATTGCGAGTCGTCAATTTCTTATCATTTTAATTTATCATTTCAATGGGATCCCCTTTCATACATACATATTTGAACAGAAGTGTAATTATCAAGTAAATAGTAATTGTGAATGATAGAAGGGTTTTGATAACTTTAGTTCTTTTTATTAGTTTTAGCCTTAGTTTTTAAATTTAGTTATATAATGGTTAGGCTTATCAACAATATTGCTAATCTTATGTGTATTATTATATTATTTATTTACTATGAGTAATAAAGACGTAATAATAATAATAATAATAATAATAATAATAATAGAATAAATTTTAAAGTTTAAATTTCAAAAGGAACAGCTGCAAAGATCAAGTTGGTTATAATATAAGTTAACAATAGTGTTTAATGTGAAAATTTTCGATCTTCCTCAGTGATCTAGAAATAATATGAAACGATGAGTATCTTATTGGAATGCAATTATAATCGTGACTCGACGTGGTCTAGCAAGCACATCTATCTACGGATGCAGGTGCCGTTTTCACCGTGTGTCGTTTATTTCTGCACAAACCGCGGGCGAATTCTTAGGAGGTTGCTCCGATCTGAAGCCAAAGAGCAACGATGCCCCGCCCAATAGAACGATGCACTTCGGGGTAATGGAAACGTCCAGTACAAATGCTGGTTCGCACGGAGAAAATGCCGTAGGAAAAACCAAAGCTCTAATAGCATCTTCATTTGCTTCCCTTTCAATTTGCATAAAAAAGAACTCGATCTACTCAGATACCTAAGTACTTATTCGGGGCGTTAAATCTCGAGACTAATTTTAGTCTCGCGCAATTACATTTTTTTCACCCAATATTTATATCTTTCTGATACACACAAAATTTAGGACATTGCAGCAAGAAGGGTGCAACTCCATTTTTGATAGTCAACATATTTTTTCCATAAATCAATAAATTGTGTTCTTTATTGTTCATACCTAGTTATCAAAAAGCAATCATTTTGTCTACACTTTAGTGTAAATCAAGGGCAGCTCCAGAGTTGAAAAATTCGCCAAAAATAGAAATAAAAGCTTAACTCAATAACTACTACTTACTGTGTGAAAATATATATTTTTGAATGTTAAATCAAAGCAATAATTTTATAAATATTTTTTCCTAATTTACTCGAAGTTGTAAAGATGGAGCTGCACCCCTCTTACTGCAAGGTCCTCAATTATTCCTCAAACTACTATAAATAGAAAACTACCCTTCGATTTAAAAGGGAAAATAAAATATAACCCTTCCAAGCTCAGACTACTAAATTTCAAAAATGTATGTCGAAGGTGTCCAAGCACCCTTCCGAGCGGTGATACTTTGATCCCGCAATAATTTTCAGATTTAATCTCGTATCCCCGAAAGCACGACGCGGGAAGCACATTTCACGGATTCTCTGAAAAACGGTGGGCGAAGGGAAGTAGTGGACCGGCCAGCGAAGGCGGGTGATATTACAGTCGGGGTCGTAGTTTCTCTTCCGTACTTTCTCTTCGTTAGCATTTGAATCCAAAATCCTCTCAGCTGCCGTCGCCGGGGCGAAGTGTGCCATTAGTTGAAACCAGGAACAGTTTGCTTGACTCGATCTATTTTTTTCTCGGGCAGAAAAGCTCGCCACCATCTCGCGGCACGCATTCAGAACTTCTTTCTACTTATTATGGCTGACGCGTCGCTGATGGCGGCTTTTTACAGAGTAGAACGATTTCTCGCGAGAGGATCTTCTTTTGACAGTCCGGAGAGAGGCTCTCATCCATTTTTACTGATTGCTGCCACCGTGACGCGCTCGGAGACTTGCGACGCGGCTTAACAAGACTCTTCATCATTCGACGAGTTGGGGGTGTGCGCGCAACACTCTTCCTCCCGCACGAACACGTGCAATTGTAGGTTGGAAATTGTTTGGTGCACGTTCACGGAAGAAATTGAGCGTTCAGTTTCACTTTGCCAATCTTTTTCTTTCGGGTTTATGTAAATTCGTTGGTAATGGATTTATGGGTTGACTATAATTCTGCTCTTTGTATGCGGGGTCCATTTTGCTACGATATTTTATTCATGTACAGTTGGGGGTCCATTAGGGTGGAGCTTATTTTTCAACTATGAAAATATGATCTTCTTACCATTTCAATTTGTCCGTTTTTATAAAAAATAAAATCGAGCAGAATATAAGCACAATTATTGATCTATATTTAGGGGTAGCTCAATTATGGTGAAATTTCCAATGTACATGATAATTATATGGAAGGGCATGGAACACTACTTAGAAATTTTTTCGAATGCATTTTTCGAATGTAGATTGTACCCTGTTTGATGCTTGAGCCTCTGTGAACAATAAATTTAACAAATTACCAAATATAAATTTATTGTACTGTAATGTAATATAAATGTATAAATTAAAATATCGGCATTATATGTTAAATTTTCATAATTACTATAATCTTTGACTCATTTGAGCTACCCCTATACATAAGAATGTATTGTTCAACCTTTTTATATAGTATTTGCATGTCTAAATGAACAAATCAGGGTGATAAGATTTATAAAAACATATTTAATATCTTTTTTAACTTTTAAGCTTCAGCCTAGGGTCCATTTTGCTATGTTGGGGAACCATCTATTCCGCGGCACTTTTTTTACGTTAATTGAGGCAGTCAGAGCAACAACGACAACCGACATTTTTTACAAAATTGAGTTAGTTGCAATAACGTATTCTAAAAGGCTCTACTAATCATATAAAATAGGAAGAAAATTTTTTTTTAAATGTGGGCTGGCCCATTGTAAATATTATTCCAAGCGAGCATTTTGCGCCTCTTCCCTGCGCCCTGTTCGGTTCCACGAATTATTTTCACCCTATTCCGATTACGTTCGCCCCCTTTTCCCCACTGCAACCTGCAATCCAAGCAATCACGAGAAAGCTCACTCATATGGCTGGAGATCGAAACTGCGGAAGATTTATTCCAAAAGTGACCAGCAACTCTTTAGAAAAACACACGACGCCGTAAAAATGCAAATAGGGGGCCAGAGATTTACGCTGACCACTTTGCCGACCCGCTATAAACCGTCAAACACGCCGCGCGAGAGAATATGTAACGGGGCCCCGTGAACGATTATGATGCACCCTCTGGCGTCGTGTACGCTTTCGGTGTAACAAGAACACGGGGACGAGGAGGAAGTGCATCGAACGAGGCGACCGCTATTCAACGCTATATCCTCGTGCACGCGCAAGGGGAGAGCGAAGCAGCGAGGTGAAACGCATTCAGCTCCCCCGATGCGAGCAGAGAGCCCGAAATTTTCAGATTTTCCCGGGGATGGGGCCATGGCGCGGCGGTACCTAGATTCTAAGGGTGCAATCGTACAACTTTGATAAGTTCCTTTCGCTCTGATAAAGCGCGAAGAGGGTTGAAAGGGGCGGCGCGGCGAACGACGACGCACACTGCGATCTTTTCCGTCGGTGGCGATCTAGTTTCAGCGAAAATCGATGCAGTGCGCTGCGATAGGGTATCGTTGGTAAAATGATCACTTGGAATGTAAATAGTTGAGGATTTGGAGACAGGGGCTTACCTATTGAGTATTGTTTTTGGACTCCGGTACTGTTGCAGCCGAATGTCACCGCTCAGCAGTCGCGCGGATTTAAACGTGTGTGCGAGAGCGTGTAAACAGTATGACACACCGTCCGGTAAGACGGTTACCGACGTCACGCGTTTTTGCCCGGATTTCAGCGTTGCGCGCTTCCAGGAATCCGGCCGTTAGTTCTTCGAACACCGCTTTGTTATCAACACGCTCTCGCACGCACGTATCGCAACCGTTTTGTCGCCCAGCGACTCCTACTTTTGAACTCTCTCAAGACGGCCCTTCGAGCCCTCGCGCCCAGCGCCCGTGTACATAATTTGTACACATTTTAGTTCAGTGTAACTGCGTGTTTATTCGTGCTGTATTTTGTGGAGTGTTCGTCTTCATTGTGAACGACGCCCACGTGCCGAATAAAAGGTGTTCGTGCAACTCGTTGGAGTGCATCCCTTCCCTGGCCATACCAGTGGCGATCCACACCGCCTTCCACGGCATCGTTTAAACAGGTACTTTTACACCCTGTGTGCACTAGGGAGGGGTATTTTGAAAGAGATGCACAGAAGTGATCGAAAGAGAGTTGAAACTGTGAACGGTGAGGAAAGTAAGATGCAATGTTCCTTTGCAAAGAATTATATCTTCAAATTTATTTCTCGTAAATTGAGGGTTAGCGCAAATAGGTCACTGACATAGTGATTAAAGCGTAGTATTAAGTTTAGTGTAAATATCAGTTTTAAGAGGCTACATATATACCTAGAACTAGAAAAAGCAAAGTGAACTTTAACAGTTTTTCTTCGTTGGATATATTTTTTAATTTAAAAATCTTTACATGCGTTTTAGAATACATACATTAATGTAACATGGGTGTAAATTTAATTCGAAAACTATGAAGATTGAATATGTAATAGCATTTTCCGTTACTGTCCGCAATTTCCGCAAGTTTTTTCAGAACAGCTTCCGTGGTAACCAAAACATCCCGAATAGTTTTTATCCGAAACAAAATTAAATATTCTCTCAAAACACATAAAAGAATCTATTTTTTGTCGCCGTTTTTGCAAGATGGCGGCCATTCAAATACAGATGTGTTATTTCGCAGTCAAAAATCGCCCTCTTTTTAATATAGAAAAAATGCAATATGTCGTTTACAAAAAAATCGGCCGACAAAATCTGAATAATTCTATCAAAAACCACTGTTCCAAATTTCAACTAAATCGGTTCACTAGTTATCGAGCAATATTGGTGACCGTTTTTCGCAAAATCATTTTGAGGAAAACACTATTACATATTCACTCTTCTTAGTTTTCCAATTAAATTTACCATTAAAATGTGTATTTTAAGATGCATATCAAGACTTATAAATTAAACAATATTTTCAATAAAAAAAATTGTGTATATTCATCCCGGCTTTCTGGTCCTTCCTGTATGTAAATGTTTGAAAAATACGCGAAAAACTACCTATGTTCTGTTTCCTTTGTCTCGATACTGAGTGAGCATATCCAAAAAAAAAATGTTTTTCCACATTCTCCTCACATGTTTCTCTACATTTCAATCGAATATTTTATTTTTAATACTGCTTTCAGCAAACCTTATATTTTTAGCTTCTTCAAACGTTCAAAACTAAGATTATTGTACATATTCTTTTAAAACCGGACGATGAAATTGTAATCGAATCATTTCTAAAAAATTGAAAATGAAAATTATCAAAATCTCTCCAGCAGTTTCCGAGAAGATGGTGCATACGCGAAGACAAAAAGGAAACACGATTTTACAGGAGAGCGCTTTGCTCCCAGTTCATTTGCATTACATCACACGCGAGGTGCTTGCGTTTGAATTTATTTTTGACGCACATAGACTTGTACGAAAAAAATCCTGATCAGCTCGAAATGTCCATAAAATGTTCTACTTTCTTTTAGTAAAAACAGAATTTACTGACTTGTCGATCGTTTTCAACCGAACCCTCCCCATTAAACTTTCTTTTGACCACCACCGTGTGGCGGTTTCTGTCCACAAAGGTATCGTTTCACGGTCCACTTGAGTAGGCTTCAAGTAGTTCCTGTAGATGTACTTGCGTATGCACGTGGGCCCGAATGCTTACAGTCGATCGTAGTAGGCGGATCGTGGGCGTAAAGCGATTGCAGATAAGCGAAACGTCGAGAACACCAAAGGTCACCGACACTTTGCATTTCGACTGGACTCCACCTTCGAAAGCTTTGAGTAGGTAGAATGATATATATCAATTTAGGTCATCGTCTTCGATTAAGTAACTCTCGATTAAGAGCTCACCTTCTTCGAAAACCCATTTCTTTAAGTTGTCCTTTACTAAATCACGATGAAACTTTCATTACATTACAGATTCCTGCCCTAAAATAACCGGTACCCGTATTCGCTTTGAAATATCAGAGTCAGGTCTCATAACACCAAGGATGCAGAAGCTCGCCCATTCATCCCTTAATTTTGAATTTTGTGACCTAATGAAATCGTTGTCATCCTTATTAGTATACACGAATACGTGCACTGTTATTTTCGTGTCAGATCGTTACAATGGGAATTAATTTCCGCATACGAGCAATTACAGTAACAGGGGAGGTGTTTTACTAGAACATACCCTGTTTGGGTCACACAACGTTCAAACGCTAGAGTATTCAAATAGTAAAATATTCCAACAGCTGAGGATCGGATAATGAAGGTACTACCTTGCTTTGAAACGAATCGAAATGGCTTAATTGTTAACAGTTACCACCAGCTGCGTTGTAATTAATAATGTTTGCGTATGAAATGGAGCAGCCACGTGTTGACTATTTTCTCGTTTAAATCGCGATATTGAATTCTGGAACAAAAGCCGCGGAGAGCCGCGAGTCCCTTTTGTCCCGCGATTTTTAAGATCCCCCAGTGGATTGGGGGAGGGGGTGGAATCCGATAAAGCATTCGAACACGTCGTTTTTTCTCGTTCCGCCGCGACGAGGGAACAGAAATGCGGTTTAGGGCGAAATTGAAGGAGCTGCCAGGGAAAAGTGTTCCTTTTCACAGAGGAAATAGTTGGAATAAGAAAAATCTATTCCCGATTTAAAGGTGGAAAAATTCTTCTGATTTGCAAGTCTGCAAGAATTATTTTAATAAGTTTCCAGACTGAAGCTTTTTGATCGGAACGGTAAAGGGCTTCGATATTTCACTGCGACACGTAATATTAACTGGACATGCTGTATAAACTTAAGTTAAACAGGTATACACACTTCTTGGACCAAAAGATTCAGCTTTTTATTTAATGCAGTCGTACCTCCCTTATCTAATCTGAAACTTTCAATGGTTTTCCCATCGAGATCATTGAGAATTAGAGCAAGTGGAATCTCGATTCGAGTATACAGAATTTTCTTTTCGTTATTTCTCACGCTCCCTTTAATTTCACGTCACTTTACTAATCACGTCGAATCACATTTATTCGACATCCCGTTGGTGGAAGTGAAAATTTGAAATGAATTAAAATTTTAAAAATGTTCAACCACGCCCGCTCCCTGGAAAAAGCTTTCACGCCTACAATACGGATAACGAGCAACAACTTCCAAATGTTTCAAGACTGCAACAACCAGGTCGAGGGCCACTAATCGAAACATCATCCAATTAAAGCGGATTGGAACTGTGGGCCAGGGACCAATAAATCGACAGCGTATTTTTTCGGAGCACCCTTTCAGAGCACAAGTGCACGATACAAGGGGATAATAAAAAACAGGTGCAAAACGTACGAATACCTGGAAATATTGTTGCGACCTGATTGCTAAATCCGTTGTAGCAACGACCAGTGTCAAATCGATATGCTGTAGCTCGATGTATTTCACACACTCGACGAGGTCGTGTGTTATCCATGGGCGAGGAAATATTCTGGTAAATCGGACAAAGGGGCTTTAGGAACTTTCTCCAATTAGAATAATACTGCAATTTCTGGCGCGGATGAATATGTATGAAATCACAAAGGGTGTGCCCGTTGGGACTTTAAGTTCAAAGGGAAACCAAGGGTTGCAAAACCGACGCCCAAAATGTCGAGGTCGTCCGAGTGGACACAGATCTCCTTTGGGTCCATGGAACCCCGACCCTAGGGAGACAAAGCGACCACTACGAGGTGGTGAAAGTTGATTCCGGTAGCTTCAGGGTCACGTTTGTCCGTACCGTGGACCCTTGAGATTATGGAACTTTCTACCAAAGACCCAGGGACGTAGAAGTTGTAACGAAGAGTTCCGGACACGTCGAATTCAACGTTGACAATTTTAGAAGCGTCTCTATTAACGACTCGACGTTTTAAGAAGTAAATATTGGTGGGTCATTGAACCAGGAAACGAAATAGCAATAATTTCAGAGACGTGGATCTAATTATCGTTGGAAGTAAGAATGTATAATAGAAACTTAGTATTGAGGGAGACTTGGAACTCAATATTAGGGGTCTACTGTCATTAAGATCGCAAATAGCAACTTTCTGGGACCATAGAACTCACAAGGCAATACCGCGAACCCGGACTCACTGATTGGTACGCAACTTTGTGGGTTTTTAGAGTGACTCTCTAAAAACCCACAAAGTTACGTTCCGGGTTTGTGGTGTTCCCTTGTCAGCGTCAAAGAGTTCAAAGGCATAAAACTCGATAGTAACGATGTGGGAATAGAGAAATCAAAAGCAACTTTCCAAATCAGGTACCCCAATTTCAAGTATCAATAATGAAGACGCCAATACTAACGACTCAGAGTCATAAGATAATTACCAACACATCGATAAACTCGAGGTCTAACTCGAGGTCCATAAACCTTCAGTATCATAGAGGCTTTATCATTGATTTATACTACTGAAATACCCCTAGCTCTACAAATACTTCCACTACTCTGCTCTTCCTTTCCCATATCAAACGACACCTTGTTCCCTTATCACCTACATCTCAATCCACCCTATTACCTATACAATAAATCTAAATATTTGTAACAAATAATACCAAACATACCGCGCCATCATTCCCGTGAAATCCTTAAAATTGCAATTGTCTTTCCTTCGCCAAAATCCTTCAAATGATTCCTTCGCCTCATAGATTGCCCAGAATACCCCTGGGAATTTTACTCTGTGACCTTGGAGCTCCTATAAGCTGAATCTCGTGATCTTTCGCGTCTATTCGCGTCCCAGGAGTCCAATATCGTTCGCGTCTACCTGGACGATACCAGATTACGAGACTATCGCATTCCACGACTGCCACAGTCATGGATATCGACGTAAATGATCCCAGGTTTATCAAAAATGAGGCTCATGACCCCGGGGTCGTCGCTATTGAGCACCACGATCCCAGAGCTGCCAATATCGACTAGGATGACCCCGAGGTCGCTGGTATCAGCACGCATGATCCGGTAGTTGTTATCCTCCCCTGACACAATTGTTATCAGTGGCTTGGTGCCTCCGCTGAGGTACACGGGCCAGCACTCGCGCTACACCGTCTCCCCCGGCTCCAGTTGGATAACAGACTTTGTAATTACCTTTGACAACCCTTGCTCATTCACGGACCCCTGTTTCTAAAGTCCGTCCATTAGGCGTCGTTTAATTTCCACGACGATTGCTTCACACCCTGAACAATTAAATTCAACGCGGATGAGATTGCTCGCCGTTAATTTCGCGAACGTACAAACCGGCCTGCATTTTGCTTCCTCCCGTTCCCCCTTCGCCATTCATTTTTCACAACGACTTCAACGAATCCTACTTACATCCATTGCAAAAGCAGAGGTACTATGAAATCCGGAAAACTAAATTACTTGGAATAAAGTATTCAAGTATTCTCGCGCGAGTGGCTGCTTGATGATAGGACGAAAGCACACCTTTCACTCAGCCTTCGCGCAGTTTCTAAGGGGAACACCTACAGCGAATGCTCAGCAACCCTCTAGACTCTAGAGACTATTCAAGGAATCTTAATCAAGTCGCAGACCGTGGTAGACGGTTTAATTCACCCCTACGTCGCCAATATTCCTGCTACTGTATCATTTAATACATCCCGATCGAAAACCGTCTATCCAGACCTCGCTAAGCATAACCCTCCGTGATATATATATACCGCAGCTTCAGCGAGCTCTCTGTGCCTCGCTGAAAAGAGAAGGTACCTCAACAAGCTCGTTAATCTTCGGTTTTTCGAATACGCTGGACCAGCCGCGGCGCGTGCAGCATGCACCGGCTCCGGTAATCACGGGAATGCATGTCCCCGTGCATCCGTGGCTGAGTTTCTTTATCAGCTTTGGCGTGTAATTCAGGGTTGGCGTGAGCCGCGGCTCTTGGGGAATGGGAGTCCGAGCGGATTGGCGTTTCCATCGCGCCTATTCTCGGTCATCGGCCCGAATTGATACGGGACGCTAGAATCTCCCGATGATACGGCCCCGTATTTGAATATAGTCAGGGAGGGGTGGGTGGAATGCGCAACGCTCGAGCGATACACGCTGTTCGCGAACAAAAAACGCCTCTGATGGATTTTGATCGGGAAATATGAAACCGCCGTTACGTGAATAACGCGGAATCAGCCACAAAGAGGATCTTGTTTCGCTTAAGGAACGATTGTGTAGGAATAGGTAGGTACGTTCGGATAAAAGAGGGGTGGAAACTGGGGGTGCAATAGCCACCAAGGCTTGGCATCGGAGGTGGAAATTTTGCGCGTTCCTCTGGTCTCCTGCCTCTTTTTTGTTTGCTCGGCGAAACGTTGCTGTTGTTTGAGTGGGGGTGTCTTTTATCGGGGGTGAAATGTGTGTGGGTTTGTGGAGGTAGTGCAAGTGGGAGGGCGTGGTTGGTCGTAGAGGAATAACTGGGAAAGATTGAGTGTAGTTGCTAGAGATAAATATCAGGTTTTGGAAGAAATAACTTTGAAGATGGGTTAGATACCTCGTGTACTGGGTTAAAAGTTATAGAGCACACCTTGCAACCAGACAGAAATGGTAAAAAAGAATCTTAAGGGGGAATCCTATTTTGTGGACTAATACCATAACAAAATTTGGGATTTTTTTTTAAGAAACTAGCAATTTGATTCGTTTGATATTTGGACCATGTTGTTATGCATCTTTGAAGAAGTTGTAGTTTCTTTTATGTCAATTTTTAATAATAAATATAGGAGTTATGCATGATCCACCAACACGCCGCGCAAAATTTCATCGTCCGCTGGTTTGCATGATATTTATCTTCCAAGTCTTCTGAAACAGAAAAATGAAACTACGTATTACTTCATACATATGCAGATTCAGCTTGATGTTTATTACTAACTAGCAAAATACAGCGGCGCTTCGCTTCGGGCCTAAGAAAAATATTGAGGACTCCATGACACATTTCACCCCTTTTCATAACCCTCCCCTCTTTGGGTAGATATATGAAAACACGCGCGTATTCGAATGCACCGTTGTGTCAAAATTTCAAAGCAATCGGTGAAGAACTTTCCGAGACTTAAGATTTTGAACAAACGAACATTTACATATTTATTTATATAGACAGATAAACATTGAGTAAAACGAAAGTCTGTCTGCGTTTGCTTTCTCCTTGTAATTAATTCACAAAGAATACTTCATTTTCGAGTGACTTGACTGCCTAGTCCCCTGAGCAATCAACGAAACCACCAGAGGCACTTATAAATTTATAGACACCGTAGAAAGTGAACGAGTACGTGGAAATTAATTAACTCTCACGCAGCAAAGCGATCAATATCTCAGTTGACATTCGTGGCGCAAGGTTTTGAGGAACACTGGCTCAAATCCATCAGACCTTCCCTCGCAATCGTATCTCCCGAGAAACTTCCCCTTAATTCAATACTCTGAGAATCCTTCCGATGTTTCCCAGCACACATCAACGCGAAAACACGTTGGTACCGTAGAACAGAAATCCCCGGCGTTGAAACACGCCCACGCCACTCAGAGCGTTAACGATCTCGGAATAAAAGGAAACACCTTGCGATCCTTCCGACCTGTGCGTAAACTTAACGAAGCAATTCTGCGCGGGACAAAAGTGAATACAAAACGCCGACATACAAAACTACAAATACTCCACTCCCCACAGTGTTCTCTGAAAACCGAGGACTCGTTGCTTTCTCCCCAGAAGTAAGTTCAACGGCCCCACTGTTCTGCCAGGAACAATTATCTCGGTCCGTTCCGCCCGTCCATTTTTAACAGAACGTGATCGCTTATCCGAAACAATCAGCGACAAAACGTCCCGCACTGTCGCGCCGCGACTAACGCCAGCTCCGCGGGCGCGATCCATTGTTCAGGGCCCATGGCCGTGTTCCCAACGCGTTATTAAAACGGAGGGCGGCCACGCTGGCGTCGCGTGGACGTCAGAAAACAGGAAGAGGAACGGGCGTTGCTTGAACGACGTTATTAAAGGACGCTTTATCCGGGGAACGAAACAGGCGGGCACAGTTAACGAGCGGAACACAGCGACTCCCTAAGAAATGAATACGGAACGAAGGCAGGTTTAAGCCGGATCCACACGTATCAATTCCGCGACGCCTAGGCGTCGTCAGCTTCAATGGCCCTTTTGTTAATCAGCGTCACTAACTGACAAGGTTGAACTGTTCCGTTCTAAAATACGGAAATGGTACTTTTTGGAAGTTTTACCATTTAGACTAAACCGTCACGGAACTGACATGTGTGCGTAGAGCTTTAAGGCGAGGTGCTGTGTCCTGGACGGGGTAATATCGTTTCGGACCGTAGCCCCGTCGAATAATTCAACGAAGGGCCGCGCTCAACGACCGAAACTTATGCATCTTAAATTCGACGATACTCGCAGCGTCCCCTCCAATTCAGACCAATCTTAGGGATGGATTATTTAGAGCATAGAACAGTGATGAGGAACGTTTTTTAGAAGTGGGTGAAATTTTGTTCATTATTTTTTTTAATAATAGCTCGTGGGTCACTAAGTCTGTGGCGTCACTTGGAAAGAGAGGAGGTGGTAAAAAGGGTACCAATAATTTGGAAACACCGAAAATTTGATAACAGAAAAAATTGTTGTACTTCAATTTTTTAAGATTTTTGATAGTCTGTTCTCTATTTTAGGATATAAAAAATAAGTTTATAAAAATCAATGCGTAGGTCAGTGCCTGCCCCGCGGGTTATAGATTCGCCACCACTGGCCTAGAGCTTAGACTGTGAAGAAAAGAATAACGGGCACCGTGGAATATAAACAAAAATTAAAATCGACTTTAAAAAAATAAAAATGCACTAAAAAGTAAAAAACAATTTTTTTCCTTATTTAATCTACGACTCCCATATTTTTTAAATCGGCGCTTTCATCATTTGCACTGCGTAAATCTGGCGCCGGCTTAAAAAATATGAGAGTCGTAGACTAAATAAGGGAAAAAATAATTTTTCCTTTTTAGTAAATTTTCAATAAATATTAATTCTATCTAATATTCCAGCAAAGTAATTTTATTTTGAATTTCTCGAAATCGAGTCAAATGAATTATATAAATATTTAAAAGAATTTTAATAACTGAAAAAATGTAAAAAATATTGCATAAGGAAGGGGAAGCTGGAATATAAAATCTTATGAATTTTTATATTTCGTGAGGAAGGGTGGAATATAAAATCTTATGAATTTTTATATTTGGGGAGGGAGGAAAAATGTAAGAAATCGCCAAAATTACCATTAATAGTAATTTAAAATCAGCCTCTAACTGTCCTGACGTGTTTCCGAAGACTTCCTTTTTGTTAGACCAATAATTCATTTATTGGATCTCTTAAGATTGATTCGCTGGTGTTTAGTATTACGCTTTGGTCCGAAATGGCCCAGACTCCGCTGTCCGGGGGCAGTGGTCGATGGCCGCAGGAAACGGAATATTTTATAGCGACGTCGATCCACCGATGCTGGTATGTCCGACCACCCGAGGTCCCCTAATTAATGGCGTAAATGACGCGTTTCAGTGGTTCGCTCGATTGTGTGCAATCAACGACGCGCACGATGCAACTGCACGGCTTGGAGGAAGAGTTCATCGTTTCGTCGTGGCCATTTGTCTGTCTGACCTCCTTCAATCTCGGTTAAATGAACGTTCGCCCTGCGGATGCGTCGCCGGCAATTGCCTTCGCCTCGGCGACTCCGTTGGGAGGCTAAGTAGAGCGATTTTCAGTGTTCTTCAGATTTGGTGGGCTGTTCTTGGCTAGCTCGCTGGGAGGCTATCAGTTTTGTCTTGAAAGGAACAGGAATGGAAGCAGGGTTGCGTGGTGGTGTGAGCAGCCGCGGATTTGTGTAGGCTAAGTAGGCTGCATTTCTTTAATATGTGAATAAAATATTAAATATAATTCAATAGAAAGGATCACTTATTTATTTTGGCTCTTTTGCACGGGTGATCTTGAGACACAGAGGCTTGAGACAACTTTAAACACAATTCTCTTTTTTTCATGTAGCAAATTAGCAAGAACTCATATGTGAGTTGTCATATTAAATTAATTTTAAAATTGTCACAATTCTGGCATTACACTATTTGATGATATTTCACGAGAATGGGGCGATAAATTTCCAAATCCATCCCTGTGTACAGGTTCCCTCAGGGAATGTATTATGAAATTTGCGAACTCAGTGTATATTAATAGCAATGGATCAAGGAGGTTTTGTTGTGAGAGAAAAATTGTAAGAGATGGGTGCCAGAAGATAGTTACCACCGAAAATTGTGAAGAAGGCTTTATTTTGTGGGTACAGTGGTCTCAAAGCAAGATCCATGTGGACAAAGTTCAGATGTCGTACAGAATTAGAACTGCAACTGAAGTAGCATGAAGTAGAACGAGATTGAAGTTGAAATGGTACTAAATTGCGTCTGGTAATTGCAATGGTAATAGACTTTGAATGGCGAATGTGCAGATTTTTGAGGACTGTTTGTAGAATTATTAAAGGACCCAGGGAGTTAAGAAGTTTTGCGAGTATCCTTTATATTATAAAGGATACTCGCTTCTTATAAAGTTTATAAGAAGCCATTCCATTGGTTATAGGAGCGTTGCTTCTTGAAATACACACGACTAACAGTTTAAACCCGATTTACAAACGTCAAATTGCTTGATCCATCGTAAAACTTGTTCCTAGGAGACCCAGAAAATTCCATTTTATAGAAATACGTTTTAGCGATATGGGAAAGGCTTAACCCTCGAAATTTATGGCGACGTTACTCCCACCCATCGACTCCTATCAAGGAGTTTACGGCTGGATAATAAAATGCCTATAAAATCTATGACCGAACGACGAACATTGGAATATATTGTATTTAAGCTCTGCTAACACTATTTCCGCGAAAACCGCCACTTTCTTACGAGCTACGTTATTTCCTGATAAAAGAAACAAAAATATATTAAATGACCTTATTAAAAGTACATTATCACCGAAGCTTACAACACAAAAAATAAACTCTCATTGTTCCTGTCTTGAAATTCTTTAGGATTTACAGCAATAAGGAAACATAAAAGAAACGCTTAAATTTCGTGTACAATATCACTTACATTTTACAAATAATAACACACACAAATAAAGTTCTCAAATAGGGAGGAATTTTCGCTCGTCAGGGTAACACTATACATCTGAGAACCTCTGTAAATTCGAGACTACCAGTGGTGTATCCCAAAATAAAGCAGACTCGACAGGATCTTAATAGCGCGCTGAATAATGCATCCGTGTGTGTCAAAGTTGGACCCAGATTCGAACGTTGGACCTGCAAGTTTCTCCCTTCCTTATTCGTGGATCTGCAGGATCAGAAATGCTTTTCTGTAAAACAAGAATCATAGTACACGAGAGAGCCCTGGGTGCTCGAGAAAATCGAACGACATCGGAAGGGAGACTCGAACATCCCCTGATCCCCCCGTTGTGACGTCAAAAATGTGGCAGATAACAAAGTGACACGGTTCCTCGTACGAACTATACAATACTGTCGATCGAAATGCACGTATCCCGAAAAGATATCCGGTAAAACTATTGGGCCGTGTATCGATCATCGAGGAAACTGCCATCGTTCGATGCACTTTGTCAGAAAGAATGCCGGATGTGTCGCGGGATTGAAGGTGGATGGTGGACCGCGAAGGATCGCGAAATTATTCGCTCCACAGCGTCGACAGACATCGCGCCGCTGTTTGCTCGCGAGCGTATAAACAATGCAAGTGTTAATTTAGAGGCAAGCCAGTCTAATTAGGGCTGGAAGCTACACGAAGCTGCACAGACTGGAGCAACACCCTCGGTATTTCCCATGTGCATTTCCAGCTATAAGTCACGAAGCTTGCTTTACTGTTGTATCCTCCAGTTACGAGCTCGTTTTTCACCGAACCCGCGCTTCGGAACCTGTTACACGTATACAGGGTGTCCCATGACCGGTCTGCATGGAAAAATAAATCGAAATTACAGAATAACATTTTTTGATAATGCGGTTTGTTTTGGGGAAAATTGACCTACAGAAATTTTAGAAATTTTAGAAATTTTAGAAGTTTTAGAAATTTTAGAGGTTTTAGAAGTTTTAGAAGTTTCAGAAGTTTTAGAAATTTTAGAAATTTTAGAAATTTTAGATGTTTTAGAAGTTTTAGATGTTTTAGAAGTTTTAGAAGTTTTAGAAGATTTAAAAGTTTTAGAAGTTTTAGAGATTTTAGAGATTTTAGAGATTTTAAAGATTTTAGAGATTTTAAAGATTTTAGAAATTTTAGAAAATTTCAGAAATTCTAGAAGTTTCAGAAATTTTAGAAGTTTTAGAAATTTTAGAAATTTTAGAAATTTTAGAAATTTTAGAAATTTTAGAAATTTTAGATGTTTTAGAAGTTTTAGAAGTTTTAGAAGTTTTAGAGATTTTAGAGATTTTAAAGATTTTAGAGATTTTAAAGATTTTAGAGATTTTGAAGATTTTAGAAATTTTAGAAAATTTCAGAAATTCTAGCAGTTTCAGAAATTTTAGAAGTTTTAGAGATTTTAGAAGTTTAAGAGATTTTAAAAATTTTAGAAATTTTAGAAATTTTAACATTTAGTGGATGTCGACAAAATTTCATTCTATGTTTTTGACTTGCTTTTTCGTGTGGAATCCAGTTACGGGGCATCCTGTGTATGTATGGTTCGAAAGCTTTCGAGGCAGCGAGTACCGACGTTTGTTTCATCGCAGTTTAATCCATGGGTGGTTTTAAATTCTTTTATCGTGCTGGGGATTACGTTTCAGAGGAATGTTTAATTACGTTCTGATGGAGTAATATTTGTACATGGTTTTATTCATATTGAGGTATCGAGAATGAGTTTTAGAAATTTAATTTTGAATTTTGGGGATATATTCTGTTTATCTTAAAATTGAAAAGAGATCGCCCATATATGGATATGGAACCTACATAGGTACAAAGTTTTTATTTATCTCTGACTGTTTGAGGAATATTTAAGGGAAACTTAAGGGAAGCTCGTGTATACTTTCTTTCCTCGTGGATCTAACGCATTGTCAACGTTGTCACAAGAAAAGCAACCACTGATTTTTTACTCATCAAAATATAAGTATCCACAAGTAAGTATAGAGACCTGTGGAGGTTTTCCTTTGTGCGAAACCTTGCCATCAGAGATCGTTCTTTTCCTCCCGCTTCGCTCCACTCGACAGAAAAGGATCTCCGCGTCAAAGTAAATTTATTCTCCAACGTCGCATCTGCAACAGTCCTTCGCTCGTTTAATTCATCGTTTTTCATACACAGTGAGCCACAAAATTATTACCACAGGCAACAATTGGCCAGCAATATGGAAACTGAAAGGACAACAAAAGTGCTTCAATATTCTCCCCATTAAGAAGATAATTTAAATCCAATTTCATAATCCCTTTTGTCATCCATTTATCCCGCGCATTCCTATCAAATTTTACAGAACGTTCCAAACAAAAAGAATGAAAACTTTTCAAATTAAAAACACTTCAAAAGGCTCCGGAAAATCGCGAAGGAAAATTTTACGCATTTCAACTCCATCTTCCTCCGGACACGATTTCCCCTAATGCATCGCCGTACTCGCCAGGTGCAATTAAATTTTCTCTTTTACACAGAACCCCGTGATTTGCACGGCCGGATGGAAGCTTGATTTCGAGCGGGATCGAAAGGCGGAAGTCAGCAGTGCCGTCGTGTTTTAATTGCAGGCGACGCGTGGCTATCGGTCCGCCGGGGAACGTGACGGTAATGTTAATTAATCGATCCGGCGTTTCGAAACTCGTTGGCATACAAAGGAATAGCGTTGCATTTCCATGGATCTTTTATTCATGCGAGACCCGTGCTTTGCAGCGAGGCGTAGTCGAAGGAAAAATGCGACGCGAGCTTTCCACCTGGCGAAATCATTTGCGGATCCGTTCGTTATTCTCCCAGTTCCAGTGCTCTCCCATCACTGGGTCCACCCTCGTCAAAGGAGTTACATGCGCATGGACGGTTAAAAAAGGGGGTCGATTATGGAATGTTTTTTTTCTAGTGCGCTACGCGTATAGACGGATGTTGAAATATTTCGAAACAAATTTTAGCTGCAAAGTTGTTAAAATTGCGGGCATGTAGCCGTTATCCAGCGGCTATGTTCACCAAATTTAATTTCCTTCTGGACACAATGGGCTTCCTAAATGAAAACATTTTTTTTTCAAATAGTATAATATGTTCCGCCAGCTTAAAGTACCTGGCATTGCCCGGGTTATGTATCTTTTTCTGTGAAGGCGTGGGAGTTTTTAAACAGCTTTACTTAGGGGCTGAAAGGAACTACGTACGTAATTTCCTCTTCATAGGATCAGTGGTTCCAGAGAAATCGTGATGGCTGAGTGAATGAGTCAGTCAGTAGTATTTGAATTATATATATAGTGTGTTTATAAAAATGTGGGACATTTTCTCAGGATAAAAATACTTATAAATGTAAAACAATATCGAGCATATGTGAATACCAAATTGTTTTGTTATTTCGAAGAATAGAACGAACCCTGAAAAATGTCCCACATTTTTATGAACACCCCGTATATAGAATTTATTTTCTAATGTCTAATGCATGTGATAACTCCATCGTCTCGTAAGAATGGATACTATGAAGTATATAGCTTCTCAGGCACATCCCACTAAACCTCCGATAACGTATGTACATTTCCCTACCCATGCTCAGCCACCTCGAGAACCACGTTGAGCGAAAGCTGCTAGCCAATTCACCGCCGCGCCGCAAGCACGCGATAAACAATCTCCAGCCTCCGAATTTAACACTTTCGGGGTCGCTCGATACCGAATTCGTCGAGTATTTGCAGCGGCTGCGATCAGGGGTCGCGTGTATATCGATTCAAAGGGTATCGCGGAGTTTTACGAGCCCGGCGAACGATCGTTCAAGCTGCGACCCAAACTTTATTGCGGTTTACACGGAACTTAAGCACCCAACCGGTAATGAGATAGCGCGCGGGTCATGGGTCACAGGCCACAACCAGATAATGCGACGGAATAATGGACCAGCAAGCACAAGGGCGGCTCGTAAAACACGTATTAACGTAAAATCCGTATCGAATGAGTCAGAGGTTCCTCGGTGGCCATTTAACTTGGGAGGTCCACGGAATCGGAAGCTATTGTATGAAAAGGGGTGGGATGAGAGGGGCAATTTTGTTTAGGACGAGATAACGAAGCAACCAAATAACCATTCTGGTTCTAATTGGTAATATTAAAAGGTCCGATATGTAATTTTGCAAAATTCGACTTAGTTTTAGTAAGAACGAGAATGGGACACATCGACTGAAGATATATACCAAGGTTGAAGTATATCGAATCATTGGTTTTTGAGATATCATGCCAAATAATCCGAAAAACATCGTTTTGAGAAAGACGCGTTTAAAGTTTCAGGTACTGTTTTTTTAATTAAACTTTTTTTTTAGAATGTAGCCTAAATATGTGGGAATATATGCATAAAGTTTTCAATTAATATAATTTGAGGGTTTCTCTTAAAAAAAATCCCCAATATCGCGCTCCTTTTCAGACCATCAAAGTAGGGAGACTCTTAAAAAGTGATTTCCCATAACTGTGTATAATTTATATAATTTTGCAGGCGTGGAATTAATGCGAAAACTATAGGTGTATTTCAGAAAAGAAAATAATGAATATTCAGTCTGTACGCTCCTGGTTGAGTAAAGAAAGTAGAAAGTGTCGTTCTTCGGCGGATCAAGATCCGCGAACTTCACCTCTAACTCGCCCCGTTCAAATAAAGGCACACAGAAATCTCTATTTATCTTCGAGCCGACTTCCCCCTGGCTTCTGTTTCCTTTAGCGTTCCTTTTTCACGGGGAACGAGAACATTTTCCTCCCGGCGCAGCGCCAATGTTGGAATCTTCAGCGCCGATCGATGAGACTGAACTATTCATGCGGATGCTCCCACCGCGGAAAGATTCTCCGCCGGCGCCATTCCCCGTTCCTCTTAAATATTGCAAGCAATGATACGGAAACTTCATTACATCTCCGCGTTCCATCGGAACCGCCTATTTTCAACCGACTTCCGCCAGAATATCGAGAATGACCATTGCGAAGGGCGCTTTACCCTCTGGGTCTTCACAATTTTGGAGGAAGAAGACAGATGAGATTTTCTTGAATGTTTATTTACAACTGCAACAAACAGTTCTGTTGCCTTTTTTGTGCCGTAGGCGGGCTTGCCATATTGCGCCCTTTATTTGCCATTTTTGTAGCTTAAAACATTTATAGTACAACTTGTAATATGTATTTCATTTAAAACTTTATTTTAAAAAATGTGGACAACGAAAAGACCATTTTGCGCCCTTTGTCAACTTTACGCTTTAGACAGCTGTCTAGTTTTGTCTATACAGGCAAGCCGGGCTTGCGTGTGTAAGGAAAATACTCAGTAGTGTGCCCTTTTTCCATTGAAAAATAAGATAACTAACTCTTGCGATTGAATAATCATTACCAATTTGTTAACTTTTCTAATTCAGTGACTATCGTCGAGTACCAAATTCCCGAATTCTTCTGAATTTCTATAGATCTCATTTTAATTCTTTTAATTGATATCGTGAGAATCCTTTAACTCCATTTTCCGCACTGGGTATTACGGATTACCACCCTCATGAAACTAAACAGAAAATTGTGCAATATTTCATATATAATTATTCTCTAGTTACAACTTTCAAGATACCTACCAAGTGTTTTTCCTTTGCAATCTCCTAAACTATCTATCATCCCCCATAAAATATGCTTGCTCCAGTCCAATACATCACACACTACTTCCCTTAACAGCAACGCAAACAGTCCCCAGTCGCCCACATCCCAAAACACACATCCTTCGTCAATCTAACGCTGAAACCTCCCCTTTTAAACACCCCCAACCGCACAGCCGGCTGCACCCCTATACTCGACGCAGCGTTTCTGCCATCAAATTCTACGACCCGACGTAGCAGCAATTGCTAAAACGAAAACGTATCGGCACAATGGAGCCGGAGCATTGGCCACGGAGTTGCGTCGGTAGCTGACCCCTTGTTTAAATAGTTCTATTAATTGATTGTCCGTAGCGAAATTGTTTCCGAATCTACGACTCGAAGTTCCTGGGAATGTTTCAATTCGCCAACGGCTCCGTTCCGCACCGTCGAATCACTTCTGGTTTCCCGCGGTCTCCCCTGGTTTGCTCTCGGCTAGAATACCTCCACAGCAAGGGGGAGAACGTCTCCTGTTCGGCAAACACACGTCCCGTCCTGGTTTCACGATCCAACACGGTGTCAGTTGTCTTTGGTGGGCTGAAGGCGCGGCTTCATTAACTAATCTTAAGGGGAGGCTCCGTCAAATGTTTTAACAGAGACGGTGGTTGAACTATTCGAGAAAACCTACGCCACCTTGGCTCGGCGCAAGGCCACGGTGTCTGGCTGTTGTTTCTCGGGGGGTTGTTTGCAATTAGGTCGCTGAGTTAACGCCGCACCAGAAATATACTCCGAGAAGCTGGGGTAACTCCTGCGTCGGGAGTTATTATACTATGTAGGGAGGCGAGGGTATTTTGTAAAGTTGCTCGCAATAACATTCCCAAGGAGCACGTAACTTGAATAGTTACTCTTTATTTGAAAATACAGTGCCAATAACATTGCATCCTGTTACTGCTTGCTGTTAGCAACGCTTTTAATTTTACTATCTATATTATTAAACTCAAAATAAATAATAAACGAACCATTAACCCTTTAGCGCCCAGTGTGACGTATACGTCACATCGAGAAAATCATATTGCTTTTTTGGGAAAACAACGATGACGTGCATGTATTGGGACCATTTTTCAGTTAACTAATCACAAGAAATCGTTTTTTTCCGGTGAGACAAGTGTCTGGGCCTTAAAGGGTTAAATTGTAATGCAGTGTTTTATTCAATTTATATTTTTACTTCACTTTTGCGCAGCACACTCGCCACTCTTACGTTGAAATTATCCCTCAACAGTTAACACATACAGCTTTGGTAGAAAGGGAAGCGGAGTACGTCTCCATTTCTACTTGTACGTATCCTTGATCAATAGCAGGGAAAGGGGAGAACTTCTGCTATCGGGGATACTCAGTGACTCGTCTAAGTGCATCCCGATAAGATGGACGAAAGATAAAAGCCCGCGGTACGCGTCGAATTGAATTTTCCACTCCCAGTGTGCGCCTTCGCGGTGGATTCAATTAGCAACGAATCCGCGCGGCGACTTCGGGATTCCGCCGCGAAGAATAGAGCGGCGATGGTGTCTTCGCATGACAATACGTCGCGAAGAAACTCCGCCCTTATGAATCGCAATTACCATCGCGGGAAAAATAACGCCGCCGGTGCGCTTCCTCCCTAGTCGTCTCTTTATCGCGAAAACTCGTGGAGACCGCGACCTTTGTGTCGTAAAAGGGAACTTTTTTCTTCGTTACGTGCTCGACGGGAATTTCAAAGCGGTGATTTCATGTAAAGTAGAAAAATTACGTGACAGGCAGCAGATTGGCGTCTGTTCGTGACGAAAATTAGTTTAAGGACCGCCAGGATTAGAGGAGGGGGCCCGATAAACTCGAAATAAAATTGAACTGACCACTCGAGGCAGCGAAATTTCCATCCCCAGTTTATCGTGTTTCGGTACTTTGATTATTAATGTTACGCCAATACGGAACTGTTATTTTAAGTACCTATATTTTAGTGCATTGATGTTGAACAGCGATAAAAATGCGATCCCCATTTTTAAAGCTCCTTCTGTTTCAAACATCATCCCCCGATTTGTGAAATAAGGCAAATTTCAAAGAAACTCTTGACATTTTTTTAAAATTGACTGTGTAGATATAGACAGTGATTTTGATTACTTGGTGCTCGATTAATTGTGCACCATATAATCTGTAAATGACTTAATCCCCTGGGCGTGTTAACGGAGAGAAATAGCTATCTTTAGCGAATCGAATAAACCACTCGTTAGGGTTTATCCTGATTGCTTGTTTTAAATAGCGGCAAGTTAGCTGACTGGCGTGGGATTTGTGGCAGATTTAAGTTATCCCCTGTAACTTTCGTTTAGTGGGAATTTGCAGATCGGAACGACCGATTTTATAGGGGGAGCTTGACGATAAACGGTGGGAGCACGCGCGTACGCAGCAGCTGGGTATCGTACGTGATCGCGGTTATCGTGCGCTCTCCTCTACATCACTTTGAAAGATAGTTCTAAATAATATCTGACACCGGTTAATATCGAGGTGCCTTAGATGGAAGTAGGTTAACTGGCAATTCGAGGGTTTACGGTCCCGTGTTATTTTCTGTTTCCGTGGTCGCAATTGCCCTCGGTGAACTCCTCACCCTCCCATAGGCGAAATGCACTCCCGCGGCAGTTAAAATCATTTCGCAGATAAAATCTGTCTTTTCACGGAACGTTGGCCCCGGCGATTTAGCTGCTCGGCATGCATGAAATAAGAATATTAATCACCTTTTTGGCTGAGAAGCTACATGGAAACGGAATCTACGAGCGAGATTTATTTCCACAGCCATGCAAAGGGAAAGGTATTGTTGTACGTTGTAAATTAATACCTACGCTTTCTTTTGAGCCACGCTACTCAGACTACTTAGTATGAAATATTCAAATTCAGGGTGTCCCAGCATTGATGGCACAACCGAGGAGGGGGTGATTCTAAATACAATAATAAATCGAAAATATAGAATTTTTTTCATTTAGGAACCATCTTTAAAGTGAGACTGATAGTTAAAGAATCAACATTAGATATGATATTAGTGCTATTTAGGCCAAGTTACGCAGAAAGCTACCAACCCGCAATGATCTGAAACTGGGTAAATTTAGTTTAAGGTTTTAATTGTTAAAGAAAAGTACCTTTATTTGTATTGGGTATATCCTGTTTTTTGTTATTGTTCTACAATGTTTTTTAATGGGTTAGTTAATAGTGAGTAGGATGATTAATATTGTTCTAAATTTTCTGTAGTATTTGTTTTTTAAGCCTAAAATACAGCTATGGCTTGGTAGTTTTAATAATTGTATAACGTAAGAGTTCTTCTATGTGTTGGAAATTTGTTGGAAAATAAAGATCCCAAAATTATGGGATCCGTAATGTGTTTAACTAATTTCTTGTCATTTCGAGGGTTGGTAGCTTTTTGCATAACTCAGCCAATTTGTGGAGACACATGAAATGCTAATGTTAAATACACTTTTTTTAGTAAGAAGCCTCTAATGACAAAAATTATTCCATATTCTCGACTTATTTTTTCATATAGACCTCCTCGGTTTAGGGGTCTAATTTCTTACGCTTTCTTAGAAAGAAGGGAGAAGTAGTCGGGTAGCATCTTACATAATATTTTTTTAACCTAATTTTCAATATGAATAGCCAAAAAATGATGTTTCATCGCACACGCGAAACCGAGTTAAATGAATTAGGTTTATAAACCATTAAAAGAATTTTAATAACTGAAAAAAATGCAATGTAAAAAATATTACGATAGGAAGGCGGGGGTAGGGATGGAATATAAAATCTTACAAATTCTTATACCAGAGGAGGGAGCTGGTAAAAAATCGTCAAAATTACCCTCACCTAATTCAAGGATGTCCCCTCACCACCAACACCAGAGCACCCCGTCTTTCACAACATAATTCAAACCCCGATCAAGTTGCTGAAACTTTCCTCCATGCCCCTTGAATCGCTGAAACGTTATTCAAAAGCACTGGCGCTACTCTACGCAAAGCCTCCAAGTTCATCCCTGAACTTCATTGCCACCTGAGAAGCTCGAATTGCGAGCCTCGGAGCCAAATACCTACAGTCTGGAGGATGTAGCAAGCCAGCAGGCGGCAAGGAGATTGCTAATAGCGCAGCCGCCGTTCCTTGACCGTACCAAGGGGGAAGCGGGCTTGGATTGAAAGAGGAGCAGCAATAAACGGTGGCTGGGTGACGGCTCTCAAGCCCGGCGGCCGTGCAACATCTCCATCGTAAGATCTCCGATGACGTGGTCCACCGCGTTACCGCGGCCGTCGTCGTGTATCCCGTGATTACCTTGACGGAAGCTGCCCATTAGTCGGGCAATGATGATGCCAACGGACACCCAGGTCACCGACAACTCAGCCTAGCGGTGCCGAGCAGAGGCCGGCACAGCTTTCATTTCTCTCCATTGGTCCCGCCGTACCATCTCGACGCCCATCGTCGAACCAAGTCGATTCCTTCTTCGCCCGGAGCACCGCCAACCTCTGCTTCCGAGATCCACCGCGGACGGACCATTCCACCTCTTCCTACCATCCACAGTTCCAACGACGACGCGACATTCGACGGTGCTCTGGACTTTTTGCCACTTCCTGGGCCATCCGCTGAAACGGTCCCCCGCCGTTCGATCCCCTGGACCGTCAGCTTAATCGACTGCACGGAGCGAATCGAAACGTTTCATTTCGCTCGTTTTCCGCACCGTCCCGATCGCCCAGCACCGCAGTTTCGTCGCACAGTTTCGACCGAACGGGCCCCAGCGTTGGCGATTAACGCGTACCGTGCGGAAGCCACCGTTGCGATTGGAAAAGTGGAAGGTGGCCGCTGTAGCGGTGGATGGACGTATTGCGTTGGCATACCTAGTGGTGCGTGGACTGTTGATCGTCCCCGTTGGTGTTTGCCGATGATCGACGTGCAACCTTTCGGCTAACCGGGCGCGATCGCTTTTTTTCCCGGAGGAGCGGCGATGGGAGGAATGTGCTTTGGATAGAGGTCGACGGATTCATTCCCTTGTCGACGAGTGACTCGATGGAACCGAAGTGAACGCGTGTGGAAATAAAGTGCAGTGAGTACGGGAGGAGCGCGGTGAACGTTTCCCTGATCCGCGCCGGCTTTTCGTTCGGTGGAAGCGAAAGGAGCGCTGGTCCAGAGCATGATGCTTGGTTGATCGAGGAAAAAAAGTGTGTCGTTGTGACCCCTTGCGTTTAACGTCCGCTACCCGCCTCATCGGCCAATTAATCCGACCGAACGGATAAGTTTCTTAATGCGCAGTGGCATCACAAAGCGATGACTAGTGATTACGTGGGCCTCGCGTCGCACATTTGCAAAAAATATTTCGCGAGCGACAGAGGAAGTAACCACGTGCCTTACATGGACCGGTATGTTTATTTACACTTGTTTCCCTTCATTTCTTTGTGAATCGCGGCGAGTCGATTTTTTTGCGCTCTCGTGGGATGAACACTAAAGGGGATTGTGTTTAAGACACTTTTGTGGGATCCTGTTCGGGAACTTTTTGCTTCCCGTGTAAATTTGGAGAAGTTGGATATCATATATTGAATTGCATTTGTGAAAATTGAACTCAATTTGAATACCGAATCCGATTGGATTGAGAGTTGAATATTTGTGAAAAATTGCACCGTGTGTGTAGCTGCTTTTGGTAGCGGTCAGTAGGGTGTTATTTAGTGCACAGAAAAGTGTAAATGAGATTTGAACAGCTTAACTTTTAATAGTCATCATTTTTATTAATATTTCTCTTAAAGACGAGTGTAGTATGCTTGAATTGAGCCGTCTTTAAAATGCGTAAGAGTAATTTTGGCGATTTCTTACCCTCTGTCTCCACCAGTATAAGAATTAGTAAGATTTTAGATTACAACCCCCTCCTCGCCCTTTCGTAATATTTGTTACATTCCATTTTTTCAGTTATTATTCTTTTAAATATTTATATAATTCATTTAACTTGGTTTCGGAAAATTTAAACTAAAATTACTTTTCTAGAACATTAATAATAGAATGTGTATTTATTGAAAATTAGGTGGACAAATAAGAGAAAGAAAAGAAAACCTAAAAAATCGCACCCCTCCCCCCCCCACCACCAAAAAAAAAGGCTTACGTAATTTAAGGACGACCCCTTACGAGAGCCCGGTCACGTTCGACATTCTCCGACCGATATAGGGGCCAGAACTGTCAGTCATTGTATTTTACAGCTGAAATATAATTACTTATTGTTAGTATACCAAATTGGGGCCATCAATTTTTGAACATTGCATGGAGCTGTGATTACTCACGATTGGCATAAATTTACTGTGTAACAGGCACGTGCCACTTATGCACAAATTTTCATTCCTTTGTACCATCAATTCGTTCTTGCAATGTAGTACCTATAAAAAGATCGTAAAACGCTGGCATGTGCCATTTTTCAGCGGGTCCCTCGAGTCCAATATTCATTCCGAATTGCCTCCAAACAGCCAAAAATCTCAAGTGTCAAAGAAATCCAATTTAATAAAAAGCTTTAAAGGTGCAACACGTCCCAATCACTCACTCGTGAAATACAATACTCGAAAGTCAGGCACTCAAAACTCAGGCACCTACTCGAAGACTTTAGATACATCCACGCTTCTGATAAATTTTGCTCGCTTCTTTCAACTCGGCTCTCCCTCGGCAGAGTGAACGATAATAAAGTGAATTACGACTGTGTTTACCGAAACAATTTCGTGATCACCAGCGCGCGCAGCAAGTAGCGACAAACCGAATTCCCGAGACGCAATTTGCAGAGCAAACATTCTGATGACAAGAAACGCAAGTGGTTTATGTTCCTTGGAACAACGTTTCGCAGAAATCGTTACTATCTAAAAAAACTACTTTACTTTCTGTAAAACGAGTAGTTTTACTTGGAACACACTCGTCGCATTGATCTTTTATCGAGCTTCCAACGCGAGGGACCTTATGAACTTGAAAACATTGAAGAACGGGACCGAATATGTCCCACAAAATGCAGGGGAACGATGAAGAGAAACTTGTCGATAACAAAGGACAATTCTGAAGCTACACTTTGCATAATCTATTTTAGCGAATAGTTATTAAAACACTTTGAGTGGCGGGAGGTTTTGAAACCTCTCCCCTCGAATACTTGGACAAAGGACAAAGGAACTGAGGAACATCCCCATTTCAATTTTGTTGTCGTTAATCACTTTAACACAACAGTTGAAAATTCTGTATATAACGCTGGATTCTTTCACCCTCTTTCAGCCGAATCTTTAAGACCCCCTTTTGTCTGTCAACCCCTTTAGTTTACAATTTCACAGTTTCACCATTTCCTTACTGTTGGCAGTGAACGAGTTTAACACTAAAAGTGGGGTCAAAATGACTTGCATTTGAAAAGAATATTCATTTAAATTTTAAGGTATTCATATATTTTCATAAATAACAAGTTACTTGACGAGAGACATGCATTTTTATATATTCTTTTGCTGTATTCAACTTGCATTATTTTTCTTTTTTTTTATTTGAAAGACGAAATCTTTATCTTTACTGTCAGTATCTGGCGACTCATTGTTGCCTTCCGTTTCCTGATTGTGAATATTCTATTTCACGGTCTAATAAATCATTTTCATTACAGTCAGAACCTTTTTCGTCTAAATTATTTATTTTTTTCAATAATTTTGTACTTCCATAATTCGTAGGTAATATTATATTTTTACAGATCGCGACTGAAAATAGAATTCCCAATTTCAATTTTTTCAATCTTTTTTATGAACAAGCGAAAGGCATGAAGAAAGGAGAATGCAACAATTAAGCAAACACACAAGTATTGCTTGACATTTTTTATATACATGTGAAATGTATTTAGTTTTCTAAAAAAAAAGTATTTCAACTGAAGGGAAATATTATGAGAAACTTTTGAAATCAAAACTTGGCCATCTCGGTATATGTAGGTACGCTACATATCAATTTTATAGAAAAATGAGCAAAGAAGCATTTACATGTTTCAATAAAAGTCACGAAAAATTTGAAAAAATATAATATTCTGAAAATGAGTAATGATTATAACAAATTACAAAACAAGTGATTTTTACCCTCTTGGTAGATCTCGTGTTAAAATGAACAAACTTTGCACGTGCAATGTCCTCGGCAATTCGGGTGGATGGTTACCAGATAAAATATAGCGACTATAAAACAAATTACAGAGTTAAGCTTACTTCGTCACGCTCCTCCACACTCCTTCGACGAGTTCTTGACTGCAAGACACTCAACTTCACCCCCTCAACGTGATTTTTCCCTCGGTAAATTTCTACAAGGGATGATACAGAAAGAGATTCGGTAGCCCCAACTAACGACAGCATCATCGACTGTTTCCAGACTCGGTGTACCGGTGCACCGCGGAAGAGCGAACAATGGATATGAGAAGAGCAGAGGCTAAGTAGCAGGCTGCAGGTACAGGAACAGAAAGGGCGAACGAGGAGGGCGAAAGAGCGGACCGAAGGGTGGCCGAGACTGAGAGACAGAGGCAACGAGGGCGAAGGGAATCAGGCGAGGTCGAGGGCTAGGAAGGATCGTCCTCCGTGGGAGTAGCCGCGGAGAAGCGTAGGTCGAGCGAAAGGCTGGGCAGAATGATGAGGAAGAACGGCTTATGGACGTTGGTCTGGACGGTGTGCCTGGTGATGGGCCTGAGCAGCGCGCAAACATCGCAGCTCTGCCCGTCGCACACCGAAATCACGCCCTGTTCCTGCAGCGTGAAAAAGTCCGGCTTGGACATCGTGTGCGAGTTCACTGACCTGTCGCACATCTCCAAGGTAATGAGCACGCTCAAAGGGAAACCGAACACCGTCATCTTCTACCTGAGGCTAAGGCACAACAGCATGGCGAAGCTGCAGCCCTACGTGTTCCTCGGCCTCGATATTCGCCACCTTACCATCCACAACAGCAGCCTCGCGGTGCTCGAGGAATCCTCTCTGAGCTCCATCGGTAAGTCCCCACTTGCTACGAAACAGTTTCAGCTGCTTCTAATTGCATTCCAGTTTTGGTGGGTTTAGTAGGGTTGCCACCCGTAGTTTAAAATAAAGTATCTTACGTTATTATAGGTAAAGGTGAGTACTCTATACATTTGAATAACAATGAAGTACGCGAAAATACTTTATTTAACAATTAATAATATTACGTGAAACGTAATGCAATATTGTTATCTTCTATCTGTTCCCGCCACTTCAGCATTTACTGAGTTTTCTCTGTCATGAATGTGAAGTGACGGGATGAAAGGAACAAGGCCTCTCTTAATCTAATAAAAAACGAATTATTTATATATTTCAATATGAATATTGAGTGCAATGATGCCATTGAGATATTTAAAAATAATAAAAACTTACTCTATAATGCTTGAAGCAATAGAAAATATGTTTGGAAAAAATAAAATCTAATAAGATTAAAATGTACTTCTAATTTGTTGAGCGTACTTTTTTGTATACCCCACGAAAGCAAATGTACGTTACTTTTCTGTAAAAAAGGTGGCAACCCTAGTCTTTAGTGACCGCTTTTCTGGGTTCTTTGTAAGTAGGTACATACTTGGGAAATAGTATTTCAGCGGGATTTTAGGAGCAATTATTTTAAGCTGCCCGCTTACTGTTTAAAATATCGTAATTTGACTGGGAATTTCCATTGGTCCCCAGGAAGTGGCCTGACGCAGCTGGACCTGTCGCAAAATGGCTTGCACTCGGTACCGTCGGCCGCGTTACGAGATCTGCAGCATCTGCTTATTCTGAACCTGAACCGCAACCTGATCAACGGCATCCACGGGAAAGCTTTCGAAGGCCTCGACACCCTCGAAATCCTTTCCCTGTACGAGAACAAGATTTCCACCATAGAGGAGGACGCCTTCAAAGGTCTGCACAAGTAAGTTGCCTCCGCCCATCCAACCTCGCGCCGTAATCGCGATCAGCCGATGGTAACAAGCACAGAGCTGACACATGGAACTTTAAATTTTCCAAGTCACCAGTTTTCAGGCGTCAGTAAACTGTAAATACCCGTGTCAATTATAGTAGAAAGCTGCGGAGACTGAATCTGGGCGGGAACGAGCTGACCAAGGTGCCGACCAAAGCGTTGCAGACCTTGGACATGCTGAGGAAACTGGAGATGCAGGAGAATAAGATCAGTGCCATTCAGGAGGACAATTTCCAAGGTACGTTCTCATGTACAGTAATGCCTCGTTATAGACCCGTTTTTAGCATGCGTAGTACGCTCGGTGACTATCCCCACCATTTCTTAGAATCCTTCGGTCGAGAGTGAGAGAACGAAAGAGTCGACGGCAACTTCGTGTTAACCGTTTCGTTCCCTCTCGCTCGACTCTTGGGATTTCTCACTCGCAGCATCGGCCGCAAGGGATAGTCTTAGAGCATATACTACTCTAAGGGAATAGTGTCCGCATCACCGGTTCGTCGGGTTTATTACGAGGAATTACTGTATTACCTCTTTTGCAAGATTTCATATAATTATAAGAAAGAACGAGCGTAAAGTATCATGTAACTTTATCAAATATCTAATTCTAACATTTTTTATCAAGACTCCCCTTGCACGCCATTTCCACACTTGTTCTCCAAAAAAGAACTGCATATTACAAATCCTTTTCAATCTATTTATTTATTTATTTCTCTTACACGGATAAGACCGATTTAATAACAGAAGTAAAAATAATACAAAGTACACTCATCCACATTATTCGAATTAATTTCACTTTCATTTCATCGATCCTACGTTTCCTCCACCTTATACGCGCAGACACTGACTGACGAGATTAGACAGAAAGGGGGACAGTTCAGTTCAGTCACCCGTTATTCGTTACGAAAAGAGACAAGTATTACAAACGTACAGAGCGACGAGCTCTTCCTCTTTTCAGCTAATTGCCAGTATCTGGATTGGATCTCGATAAATGAATAAATGACCGTACCCCCGCAGGATTGAAGAGCCTGGATTCGTTAGGATTGGCGCACAATCAGATCCGCGCGGTCCCGGCCCGCGTGTTCTCCCAGTTGACGCAATTAAACTCTTTGGAGCTAGACGGAAATCAGATTACCCACGTAGATCCGGACGCGTTCATCGGTCTCGAGGGTAAGTGTAATTACGATTTCATACCGGTTCCTTTGAACCGTCTATTACCGACCCCCTTTATTATCGCGTACGCGCAACGATACGTGCGCTAGGCTCGAACAAAGTGAACGTACAGTAACGATTCGATGGAAGTGGCGAAATTCCTTTCGATGGTCGCGACTTCTTATCCCCACCACCTGCGGTGACCTCACTCGGACCTAGCCATCCGTGAAGGATAATAGGCCGTCGGTACGACGTTTAAAAATCAAAAGCGTGCTAATGAGTTACCTACTAACGAGAAATTAGACTCCCATATTTATGGTTTTATTCTTGTGGGATTATCTCTAACATCCGAAGTTCTGCTGATGAAAAATAATCGAATCATTGCTGTATTAGTTGGTGGGAAGCATCCTCATGGATTAACGTGGGTAGTTTTTGAAAAGCCTTGGAGAAATTTTCCCCGAATGTTTGCTCAGGGCGTGTTAAAAGGACTTAGATGGGCGCCTTTGGAAAGCTTGCTTCGAGTGTTGTTATCGTGTACTTTCATTACAGAGAATCTGCAATACCTGCGACTCGGCGATAACAATCTACACTCGGTGCCCAGCGACGCACTGCGCCGTCTACATCGACTACGTCACCTTGATTTAAAAGCCAATAACATCACCATGCTCCCGGAGGACGCGTTCACTGGATACGGGGATTCTATTACGTTTCTGAACCTCCAAAAGAACTTGTAAATTTCCTTCATTTCGTTTGTCCACGAACTGTCCAACTCGTACACACTCGCCGAACGCATTCTCACATTCTGTTCAGGATCAAAGTGTTGCCTCCGTTGGTGTTTGAGAACCTCAACTCCCTGGAAACGTTGAACTTGCAGAACAACAAGCTGTCGCACATACCGGAGGAGGTGACCGAGAATATCGTCGACACCCTCCGGCACATCGATATCACGGGTGAATATCGAATTCTTATTTGGGTCGCCTTGACGTGATCAATTCCATTTTCGAAAATAGAAGTAATCATTGCCTGACAAAGTCACGGAGAAATGTTGTCGATTACTACTAACTTATTCGGATAAGCAAAATCAGCACGTGCTTAAGGTACCAGGTGAAAGAGGGCACCACAGAAATTTTCTGAATTTTAAAATCCAAATTTAATTGGAAACTCTTTTCAGAAAAATTGATCACCTAGTATAAGGGGGCCTCAAAATGTTTTAAGGGTTAGGGGCCTCTAAAGAATTTTTATTCCCCGTAGACAATCATTTTTCTCTCCCATTTTTCCCCACAGACAACCCTCTGATCTGCGACTGCGAGCTACGATGGTACTCCGCGTGGCTAGGCAACCTGCGCGACAAGGACGACGAGAGGATGTCGAAGAAGAGCACCGTGTGCACAATGGTCCAAGAGCATCAAGAGTACGCCGTGAAGAATCTGCCGCTGGCGCGAATGGGCTGCGTTGGGAAGAACGCTGGGCGAACCTCGTCCTCGGCTAGCAAGAAACGCGTCTACGTAGACACGATGGTCCAGCTGCTGGCTGTCGCCGTCGCTGTGCTCTAACTGCGACCAAACGCGTCACGTACTACCATCGACTCGCCCCTGGAAAGCGAGAACGTTACCAACGGCGTTACCCGTTCCTTTCATCGCTCGAACTGCCCCCTCGACGTATTTATCGGTACTGCATCGTCGATCGATCGCGCCACGATCGCGGAGACGCGGCACGATTCAATCGACGATCCGTTTCTATCGCGGAATTGCAATTCTACCGACGATCGCGTTGCCCCTGCATTTTCAACATCAAATCCCGCGGTCTCTATGATTACCCGTTGATTATCGATGGTTATCGATGAACAGATAAGTCGCTGGCAAGAATACGCGGCGATATCGAGGACTGGTTGATTAGTATCGATTCAAAACTGCACGTTCGTTATTGAGGGATTGGTGTTGATTGATTTTTAATTACTTTTCAAGCTAAAACGAGGATGATATTATAATTTTGAAGGGGAGGGAGCATTGAGTTCAATACACTTTTCTATCTGACAATGAAAGTGTAATGGTATGTGAAGATTTGAGGTTAGGAGGCACTCGAGAAAGTATTGTAACTTTCGACAGTTTTTTCATAAATATTGAGGGATAAGTAACTGGAGCAAAAACTAGTTTATTGACTATTGGGTACTATATACCTTGGTGGAGCAAGCACAAGTATAATAAGAGTAATATTAATGTCGTCATTATGCAACAGATATAAAAAGGATACAGTGCAAAAAGATACAGAAATGGGTAAAGGGTGAGGTGTAATCGTAATGTTGATGTCAAACCTAACCTCAAAAACTATATACTTAATAAAAAGAATATGGTCTATGATAATATCGCGAAACAAAAGAGGGTAGATGCGTTATTTTTAAAGTTAAAGTAATAATTTCACCATGAATTGTTTAAGTTCGTCAGAAATAACGCAAGAAAACTTAAAAATCCAAAAGATCAACATAGATCAACAATCGACGAGTGTCCCGAGATATCGATCGCGTGTCGAGTACCATCCTCCAGACTCCATTGAAAATAATCTGTTCTACTCGATGACGAATCGATTCACGAGCACGGTTAAATACGACGCCTATAAAGCATCTCGATCGTCACGTCTGATCGGTCGAAGCTTCGATCGCGACGTTCGATTTCACAGGAGCTAAGATAATGACCGAGGACGAAACGAAGGTCGCGTTCGAAGTATACCCGAGCACGAAAAAAAAAAAGAAAGAAGAAAGGATCTTCGATCGTGACGTACGACAGAACAGGGTGAAGCAAAGGCTCCACGCTCGTCGCACGAGCCTTTTTCACCGAACGTTACATATCAAGATCGTTGCCAAGTGTTTTCTGGATGTCTGTTAAAAAAGAAAAGAAAAAAAAGAAACTCGCGGCGAGGCGAGTTATATACTCGTAGTATACTCGATAGAGAACTCGAATGTCCGTAGTTTTAGCTGTCATTCTACGATCCGCGGACATTCGTATCATACATATCAACGCGTTCCGGAAACGTTGGAACGCCGTCGACATTATTGATGTTGCACTTCGTACGCCACAATCTTTCATAACACCAGAGTACAGGTGTACAAGTAGTCGTACTTTCATTTTCGCTGTTGCTGAAAGTTACGGGGAAATTCATTAACCAGATAAATTCCAACGAAATCTATTTGGATAATTAAAAACGAACGGTTTCACATTATTCCATTTTAAAAATTGAGGATCCTAACGACGTGAAATCTTTCGTACTTGCCACTTAACTAATTGTAACAATTTAATAATTCCGGCTAATTCGCTCCGTTTAATCGCGTCTCGTATTAAATGAAAATTGTTCAGCAATCGATCTTTCAGTCCAGCTGTGTAAATCGCGCAGCTTCTTGGCCGGCGCGACGTCTCGAGATCGTTAAGACGGTTAACTCGATCCACAAAGCAGCGGACCGGTCGAAATGGAATAACGACTGCTGATGGAGCGTAATGTACTCAACAGGAAACCGACACTTGTCGATTCCGATAGAGCACGATCATTCAAACAGCTCGTTTGCAGAGGCAAACGAGCAGAGGCTCCGTGGCTCTCTACTGCGCCCTAGACACCCGTCGCTTAAGCGCGGGTCATAAAATTACTCCGTCTTTCAGCAACGTCGCGATGAGTCGGCGAACGGATGGTGTGTACGTCGCAGTTGACGCTTTTCTGCACCCACTAACGTTAATTTCAACGGCTACGTGCTTCGGTTCCCCTCCCCTCCAGCGGTGCACAGATTGTGACGTACGAACGCGCCCGCTTGTGTGTTAACAGTCGCGAAACGTGTTCGACAGTAGAGCCGAGGACGCCTGGCGTTCGAAGTTTTATTAAATGAGAGGAATTAGAGCTCTCATGAATCGAGGAAAGTATTAAAGACAAATCCAACACGAGATATTATTGTATCGTCGTTAGGCAATTACGATATAAAAGTATACACATTGATGTTTAAGAGGTTAGAGAATATCGTCGAGCACCTTTCGTTGGCTTCATACGCGCGCGCAGCATTATTATTATTATTGAAGACACGTTCACGGAACGTAGCACTGTAAGAGCATTCACGTGGAAAGTAAATTGTGTTTTACAATTCGATAGACGGATAAGATAGCGTTTAAGTATTAATATTACGAATAATAATTGCATATCGGAGGAAAGTCGATCGACGACGTAACGGCACGCCGTGACGCGAACCGTCGTTCCCATGAAAATCGAAGGAAAGTTACCGGAGACATTTAACGATTCACAGTTTACTAATTATTCTGTATATAAAGCAGGTATATCCTCGTTTTATTTTCAACGAGGATCTTTTATTACGTCAACGAAATGTGTAATAAATTTTGCAGACCGAACCACAGACAAATATACATCTGCAATGAGTATCGTGAAGTTGTAATTACATTCCAATGAATTTTGCAATTTTTAGTAGAGTCTAACCCAATTAGCCGCACGATGCTTTACGTTTCTTCGAAATGATGAAAAAGGAACACGATGAAAGTAAAAAAGTTCTCTCCTTCGGTCGAGGGGCAAAGGTGCGTGTCGATATCACACACAACATACACATATCATTTATACGCCCAAATTTTACCTGTAAGATTAACGGTTAATTATATCGATCTAAGGCTTCACCGATGTAATCTCTAAAAAAAATCGGATACATATCGTCAACTCCGTATGAGATTTAAGAGAATTTATTTGTTAATATATATATAATATATGTACGTTACATATAATATATATACACATTATTACGATCGTCAAAGATATATTATATACCTATATATTATATATATACATATACGCATTGGATGTTTTTTCTAAAAAGTTTCGTCGATAAGAACATACGAAGTTGCTGTTTGCGCGCTGTTGTTTCACAAGCGAGCTACACTCTCTATTCTACCGCGGTTCCTTCGAGGCGTGCCATTTCTTTCATTCTCGCGTTCAATTCGTCCCGTTTGATAACAAAATATCCACTCAGATACGCCGAGCGCGATTCTCAGCAGGCCCTACATTTAGCTGAGGATCCGCGGGAGGCATATCCTTTCCGCTAAAGTACAGTTTCCACGAGGCGATCACTCGACCATGAATACACTCGCTCGGGCGACAGAGCGCAAACGATTCCAAGTTGAAAAAAAACCGATATCGATAGATGCAAGAATAAAGGAATAGTCACGTTAGCATAGATGCACTTATCCAGTGAGTCAGGGGAACGACGCGCAGAATCGAAGACCGAATCGAAGGGAAGGAAACGGAATTAATTACATTCTATCGCAATAGCCACTTTATTGTTCTATTGATATTATCTCGCCGCGTACCATTCTTCCCCTAGCGGCGCAAAATGTATTTACATTTTGGCGTACAACGTTGAACAAGCTGAGGTTAATGTTTTATGATTAGCGCGCTGTTCTTTTCATTCCGGTCGGTTGTCCATTGCATTCGCTCTAGCAGGGAACGCGAGACTCCTGGCTCACGTAGTGGAACATATCCTTTAGGTGATCGTAGAACGATGAAATGGGATAGTCGCTAACGCGCATCTGCGTCGGAGGCTCCCAAAGAACCATGTCGAGACATATCTCTGATGGCCGTAGTTGTAGTCTCGCCGGCTGCGTTGTTATTATTACTAATTATTATAAGCGGTATTTTTGTACAGTGTCTTACAGTGGTCGGGTCGTTGCAGGCGCAGCCGACGAGCCGTTCACGGCATAGCCATACATATTATATATATATACATATATATACACACATATAATAATATACGTATATATTTATTTCGATTATAGCGCGTAATACTCTGAGAACGTTTTTCTTCGGATGTGCGTGTAACTGTTTAAGTAAACGTGTCTGTAACAAGAAAGAGGTAGGATGAGTAGTGCGGGAAAAGAGAGGGGACAAGTAAAGATGGTCACTGTCTCTCTGTCCCTGTTTTTCTATGGAACCTCGACGAACATTTTCGCTGGTGTATATCTCGGTGCTCTATCTTCTGCTATCCGCTTGTACACGCGTCTCTGAGACCTCGTTCTAAACTTTCTCACTTTAACGTACACGCTGGTGTATCTCACACACACACGCACACGCACACACGTACAAAATAGATGTACACGAGGGGCATAGGCACGCATACGATAGAGTAATGAGTTTACATTGTACCGCCTATGTACCTGCGTATGTTATCGTCTGTTTCGTTAAGGCTAAGTAATTAAGGCGTAAGGCACACGAAGTCCATGTGGAATATAGATACGAATGGAAATAAAGGATATCGGTTCACCGGCGCACGTGTATTAACACATACGCTGCTGCAGTTTTGTGGGTATTGATGACCGCAAAGAGTGTACACACACGTATATACACACAGAAACTCCATGCCTAAAACGACATATCGGTGTTACAACGTATACATATAAATATATATAAATAATGAATATTATGTAAACACACAGGTACACGTAAAGTTCGTCTGTATATGTCTATAAATATTGTTACATATATGTATGGCCATTATAATGATAATTATCGCGTGATATGTATTACGGTACATCTCTTTCTCGCAAGTGGCCCGCGATACACGGGCATCTACTCAGATTCTAATGTCTATATGTCATTGTTTATTATGTCGTTAACGATTAACGTGTATATGTGGAACTTTCAAAATGAATAAAAAGTACCTAAGCAAACAATCGTGGGAATTTTAGGTTTCTTTCTACTTTTGGTGGGACCTTAAGGGGGTAGACACGTCACGTGGTCTGCCCGATTCGGCCGGTCGGTATTACAGCAGGTTTTTCCTGCACTGAAATGGTATTACCCATAGATACGCCGCTGTCTGGTGCACGCGAGAGGGAGCTGTTTGCTATTTCCGTATTCTATTCTGAATAAGGAAAGAAATTCTCAGCTATTGCGTTGTACTTATAAAAATTTAAACGGAAAGTCGGCTGGTACTGCAAACGTAGAAAATTCATTGTACATTTCAATTACTTTAAATATTTTTCTTCTGGTTACAGATGAAACTTGGATACATTTCGCCGTGGACAGGAACTTTATATGGGCCAAATGATGGAAATCTCAACAATGAACACAAGAAAATAGTGATTTTATATAACCGACAAATTAAAATTATATATTTTATACATTATTGTAACATTGTAAAAGTCTTTATTCAAATAAATTGGGAGAAACTTGAAACAGACAGTATTATTATTGAGAAATACCTTTCATACATACTCCTATCCAAATTCCAAACCTGCAATTTATCTAAGGCGGAGAAGTATTCAACATAGAGGCGCAGAGTTTTCGAAAGGCTTTCGACTCAAAAATTCAGGATACCTCCTTTTGCATCATGTTCTCCTGATACATCGCTCCAAAATCTGGCCAAAATTTTCAGAACGCTCTAAAATGAGCTTCGTAACAGGATAACATGATGTTGAAAGAGGTGGCACTAAGTTAGCGCCTTCGGAGAGAGAATCTAAGGCGGAGCACTATTCGACGTAGAGGCGCAGAGTTTTCGAAAGGCTTTCGACGATGAAATTCAGCATACCTGCTTTCGCATCATGTTCTCCTGATACATCGCTCCAAAATCTGGCAAAAATTTTCAGAATGCTCTAAAATGAGCTTCGTAACAGGATAACATGATGTCGAAAGAGGTGTCAGAACGAGTGAATTTGTTCTTTAAAACAATGCATTAACGTAGAGTTTTAAAAGCAGCTCAGCATGGAAGTTTAGGTGTTCTGTTTAGCATGTCTTTTATATGTGATTTGGAATAAGCAGGATAGGATGTAGTGGAAGAGAAAGGCTTATTAAATAATAGTGTTCTTTTATCACTTAACTGCATTTTATTGAAAAAAGTGATATACAATACAATGAAATCTTATAAATTCGTTTGTAATATAGAAGATGAATAGATGTGAAGATAAATTCATAATTCAGATGTCTTGCGCAATTTTCAAATCCGTAACTACACTCCAAAATGCAGTCAATGATCGCATGTAACCAGTGCTGTCTTTAGGCATGTATACGCTGGGCAATCGCCAGAGGACCCATGGCAGTAGGGGCCCACAATTCTGATTTTAAGTCCTATTCCCGTGTGTGGGCAGGGGCCCCACGAACCCCAGTGCATTGCTTAGCCCAGGGCCTACAATACTGTTAAGACGGCTCTGTACGTAACGCCTTTTAAAGTCCCTTACCTGTGAAGCAGAAATACACACGATTAATAATCACGTATTAAGTTAAAAAATTATTTGAAGTGGTGTTCACATTCCCCATCAATGCGCGTCCATAACAACGCCGGTTTAAGGGGGTAGACACGTCACGTGGTCTGGAAAAAATAAAAAAAAATTATTTTTCAAATTTTGAAGGTTTAAATCCTTCTCGAACACTTTTTATTTATGAAGGCGAAGAAAAAAATTGTAATTTTTATTTTCGAGGGCTATTTTCTACACATTTAAGGCGGGGTATATATCGAGACATACCAAAAAAGAAAAGAAAATTTTCCACATTTTCACTGTTGCTGTCGTGAATGTTTCCTTTGAATTAGGGACCGAAATTTGCAAAAATATCGAAGATATTAGATATGGTAGGCTCTCACTACGCCTCGCCTTATGAAGTAGATATTAATTTCTCTATAATGAAATCTAAGAAGAATGAACGTCAGCCTTCAAATGGATTCAATATAATAACATTTGGTAAATTATAATTACTTTATTCTCAAGCTATCCAAAACGTATTTGAAAACTATATTCGATCCCTCGAACGATTTCATTAGCAAGCTACAGTCACTTCAGGTCATAAGACGACAGCCACTTTCAGCCATATTCACTGTTTTCACGTGCTATAATTTGAGGTTATTTCACGTGTACCGAAGAATTGTAACTATTGTTTACGAACGTAGTTGAATCGCCATTATTATAACTCATAATTTTATACAGTTACGATAAAAGGTAAATTATATTACTCAATCTACTCAATCTAAAGGAAATAAATTTTCATCGATCGAAATAACATTTCATTCACCTTTATCTGCTATTGTAAATAGTATTTAACGTAAGAATATATCAAACTCACTAAAATTTGTAATAATTTCATATTTGTCAAACAGCCTATATATAACAATACCAGATTTTCATTAAATATATACCTCCTATATTATAAATCTGTTTAGACCATGACTCGATTCGCAAGAGCCACAGGTTCGAAAGCTTCAAACGAAAGGATGCCCAACGATGCTACTCCATGGCATGTAATGAAGCAACAGTTGGCGCAGAATTCATCCAAGCAACAGGAACACCCAGGAAAAAATAAATCCGTGAAAGAGCTCTTACAAGATAGCGCTTCAGATAATACACGACATATTAATACAGATTGGGCAGAGTTTGAGGAAACTTCTACGAGGAAAGCCAAGGATTCGGTAGCTAAACCAAACAAGAAGAAGCTAAAAGCATCTTTAAAATCTGAGAAAGTGTCTTCAACTGCAGCTGAAATTAATCAAAATGAGAAATATATGGGTAATGTTAAAGCTGAAAAGAAATTGCCTTCAAAGAGGAATATCGATGAAGTTGATAATTCTACGGCAGAAGTAAAAGTTAAAAAGTTTAAAAAAGATAAGAATCAGTCTAATAATGAAAGTAGCAGTCAAAACGAGAAGGGCAATCATTCTGTTGACAAAGTCAAGGTAAAAACTAACGGAACGGATACAGAATGTGTTAAATTGAAGAAAAAAAGAAAAAAGGATAAACATAATAATGGAGGGTTTGTAGAAACGTTGATAAAAAATAGTGATGGTTTGCAAAACGAGAAGGCGGAAAGCAATTCGTTGGCAACGAAACAAGGGGAGAGCACGGTGTCTAAACGTCAGAAACGTAACATGAAAAAGAGGAAGAATACTAGTGGGGCTATGGAGGATGCTACAGAAAGTGGTAATCATAAAATATTTGGTAAGAGGAGGAATACCGACGCTAATAGTAATGATAATGATATACAGGATAATCAAACTAATAGAGCAAACGGAAGAAAAGAGAACAGTCACGACGCATTTAACAAAAAATTCACAAATAAATCCAACAATTTTAGAACTTTTCCCAACAAATTTGGTCCGCAGAAGTTTGAAAATGACCAGAATAATAAAAGAAAACCTTCTAAAATTCGGGATAACGAACAGCACAAAAGAAGAAAGGAAGATTTAGGCCCTGTGAGAATAATGATCAATGGCGTCGAAATAGACATCGTCAAGTTTGATGGGTTTCCGATTAAAAAAGAAGATGCCACAAGATTAACCGACTTGAGACACAAAATGGTTATGAAAGGTGAGAATAATACAAAAATACATTGTAAATGTTTCCATTATCTCGTCTACCCTTTTATTTTACATATTTTCACAGGCATTCCAAAGAAGGAGATAGACGCAGCGCTGAAACTGGAAAGGAGGAAAGCTGAAAAAGCACTGGCACGGATCAGGAGATGCGTTTGTTTCCACTGTCGTAAAGCAGGGCACAATTTATCGGATTGTCCTGAACTCGGATCTGAACAAGCGGCTACTGGGATCTGCTTCAAGTGTGGCTCGACGGAGCACACTCATTTCGAGTGCAAAGTGGCCAGACCAACAGAATTCAGATTCGCGACCTGCTTCATTTGTCGCGAACAGGGGCATATTGCCAAGCAATGCCCTGATAATCCCAGGGGAGTCTACCCTCAAGGAGGTTCTTGTAATGTGTGTGGCGACATCACACATTTAAAGAAGGACTGTCCAGACTTGGTTGCAGAAAAGGAAGAGAGTACTATTACGTTAAATACGATTACAGACGGTAATATAGAATCCCTGGAAGAAAGCAGGAAGACTGTCACTGAGAAAGATGACAAAAAATCTAAGAAAGTAGTAAAGTTTTAGTAAAAGAGCCTAATGAACGTAAATACCGTTCGATATTGAATCCCCTTGTATATATCTGAATAAACTAAACGTCTGCAATGTAAACATAAGTTTTATTGAATGATACATGTGTTTAACATGTATATACATATACACTTTAATGTTACTTAAACCACCATCTCGAAAAATCTGATATCAAGCAAGACACTATGAATATGTTCATAATTTATTTACTGCCTATTTACATTATATTCGAATTTATAAATCAATTAAAACTTTTTACATATTAGTTGTACAATAAAGATTGTGAAATTATCTAGTTATTTAAATAAACTTTCCTAAAGTAGAGTGATAAATTATTTATTTAACTCTGTGATATCAGATTTTTGTTTTGCTCTATGTACAGAAGACAAATCACAAAGATATATTTAGATATACGAATATTATCTGTACATAGTAGTAGTTTGTTATACATATACATCAACATGTCTTGCAAAACCTTTTAGCATTAATTTAAAATTTATACTTTTCTTTTGTAATCGACTTCTTATGTATTTAAATGAGTAACAAGTAAAAACCTGCGACTAACATCCCGCCGTTTCCCTTTTGAACACTCGAAGTCGACGCAATGCCTCGATGTTGAGTGCTCGATTCGCACAATTTTTTTTGCGAGTCATTGATCTGTACAATTTGCATACTTAAAATAAACATTATCTCCGAAGTACGAATTCTATGAATATATAATATATATTTATATTTGTACCTCTATATTACATTTGTCCTTATACAGTCCTATGTATAATATATAAACTCTTTATATTAATTTCCTACGTATAAGTTATATATCACCCCTAATGGCAGACAGATAGTGTTACTACTGTAGTGTGACGATTAATTCAATACACATGGGAAAGTAGTTGTGCATCTGTGCCCAACAAATGTTAAACCAGTATATATTAAAGAATCATTACCTCGTTAATAACTTTCATCCTCACCGCGATGCCATTCCCTGTAGGGCTACTTCGTTAACTAATGCTTGGTATTGACAATTGTGTATGTATCATTCAAAGTACATAAACAACAGAATAATTAAATTGAATCTAACGTTAATGTGAATGTAGCTTATTGCAATGCGTAATAAAAAAATTCGACTATTCATTATGACAATAGAATTCTTCTGACAATATATATCTTTGTGGCGTAAACGGGGACACGTACGAAATGAAAAATTTCTAGATTCTTCATTTCCAATATACACTAATTTTTCCTCCAAAAATTGATCACGTCGTAGATGAATAATCATTGAGAAAAAGAACGATTGTTTAATTATAGGCGGAAAACCAAACTTTAAACAATAGTGCGCGAGATGTGAAAAAGCAACGTCATTTATCAATGGTTTATATAACTTGTTTTGTCTTTTTATCGATAATTCGAACTTTTTATCGTCTCCACCACTGATCGTTATCAATGAATGTATCGGTTTAGGAAATCTCAACATTCTTGTCTACTATTTTTGCATGGTGAAATATCTAGTTCGTAAAAAGAAAAAACATCGTTTCTATAATTTAAGGTACATACGCGAAACTGACATGCAATATGAAGTAATCTGCGATAACATAATCCTACTTGACTCGTAAAATTAAATCTCTCGAATTTTACGCGCACCATTTCCATATTGCTAATCAGTGAAAGAATAATTCTTGACATTTCATACAACTCTCTTTACCTATTGTTCGTTATAGATGCATGCATTTTTCTCTATAACAGAAGAACTCTCGATAGTGACGCTAATACAGATAACTAATATGAAACTCAATCAAAGAAACATATCTATCATACGAATACCATTTCCTAGATGCACCAAATTTATATCTCTCTTTACAATTTCAGCCTCCCAATTTGATTTCGAACAAAATCGTAATTTCTCTAGTAGAACTGACGAACTTATAAACGTCTTCCGCATTCTGTTAACTACGTTACATAATCGTGTTACAAATGTATCATATTGCATTCAACCGTGTCATTTGCAATTTCCTTTTGTACAAATTCCTCTACAGCAAGACGATAACTTATCATTCCTTTCTTTTCGTGCCGAAATTATTAAACTTTCAGTGACAACGAATATAAGTAATAACCTCTGCCAACTTTCCTTAATCGTACATTATAAAAAATAATGCTTCTAATTAAAAAATAAAATAACACGTAAAAGTAACGCTTGCTTTTGGAAAAACACGAGGGAAGAGCTCTCCCATCTAGCAACGATAATAACCGGTTGAATGTATCATGTTCTATGATTTTTACCATCGTCTTTGGTACGTAACACTTCATGTTGCAGCTTTTACGATTGTTAAATTAAGAGGTGCCGATGATCAACGTCTCCAATTTTCTGACTTCGGGACACGCCCGTGAAAATCGAAAACCGCCAATACCATACGTTCTCTCTGCATGTACCTGCTAGGTAGCCTCAGCTTTATGCGCCGACTCTATGATTTCCTTCAGACACCGACCGAACTCCTCGATTATCAGTCTCTGTGATGTTTCATCGTCGAACATGTTGCGCTCCGCGTCGTCCGCTTGCGCCATCAAGCACTGACACGTTATTTCAACCACTTTATCGGTCAAAAAGTTGAACGGTTGCCTGAAAGAGAAATGTAAAATTACATATTTCGATGTCAAGGGATTCGTTGATCCTTTTCTTTCTACTTCGTGATGCCTTTGAAAATTACCTTGCGCCAGTATTTGATGCAGCCGGTGGTCTAAAAGCCATTTCCGACAATTGTAATTTCGCTTTATTCAATGTAAGCTGCGCCGTTCGAACTTCGGCTGCTTCTGCTAGATCCTTTAGAGATTTCTTTTCTAAATTCGGCTCCTCTACGTTACGACACCCTATACATTTACAATTAGCAGAGCAGGGAATCTTAGCCTAAAAAATGTTTCAATGCATTAGAAAACGATCTCGCTATCTTGGAGACGTATGAGCGTTAAAATTTCTGTCTGCGTTACCTCGTAACATTCACAGTAATTTTTTAAACATCCGCTGCGTTTACAATTGCATCCCTTGTTGTGTCTGCGTATATCGTCGCCAGTCTCGCGGCCTTTACCGATTTTCGGGCGAAACGCATTTGGATTGCGCTCCAGGCAGGATTTGATGGCCCGTTGCCTCTCTTCTTCATTCCCAAGATTGTTGGAGCAATTATTGCAGTTGCACATGTGACAGAACTCTCCGTTCGCGAAACAGTCGCAATATCTGCGAGAAAATATACTCATGGCTTACCGATTTCACTCAATAAAACATATGCCAAATGTTTACTTATTAGCGACGCGATTGAACGTTAACTTACATCGCGAAATATAATCTTTCGGTCAGAGTATACATTTTAATGTTCATCGTGGATCGTCATTTTTTTCAACTGACATGACAGAGAGAGAGAGAGAGAGAAAGAAAAAGCAGACGGCGATGCCTGATGCTCAATTTTTGAAGCACGGACTGCATTAACAATAAGATTTAATGACACCAGTTTACGTCGTACTTACAATTTCAGGCATTGAGATTTCGTACAGTTACACGGTTTTCTCGGCCTAATACCATTGGGCTCGACATTGGCGTAGGATCTCTGCGAGCTCTTGCTCTCTATAACGGACCCCACAGAAAACGTTCCCGAGCTCTGTAAGGTTTGTGAATTACCCAATAAACTAGGTGCAGCTTGCTGGGATTTTATTTTCACTTCGTCTGCTGTCTGTAAAGAAGTGATATTACTGTAGCAAAGTGTGTTTATTAAAAAAACTGAATTGTACTTGAATCGATCGTATAATATACTGAACCTGTTGCTGAATATATTGAGCTGGTAGAACTACGATATTTCCCATATTTGAATTGGTCGAGAGGACCGCCTGCCCGGATGCTAATTGACTCAAAGCCGACGCTGGAATGGCCACTGCATTCTTCGACTGGCTGCCTACTGTCGCGGTCGCCGGAATTAATAACCTCTGGCCGCTACTTGTCAACGCCTTGGGTGCGACTGTCCTTAATGACTGATTACCAGTATTTAATGGAACTACCTGTATCACAGTCCAAAAGAAAGAATTGCACGTGACTCTAGCAGCGTTTATGAAGAACTACGTTTTATGTAATTGTCACCAACCTTGACTATCTGTTGTTGACCTCCTATTTTCTGACTGACCCCAACGGTCTGCAATGTTGTTTGTGACTTTGTTTTACCCACTGTAACAACGTTCGTAGTTCCAGATGACGGAGTGCTGACTAATCTTACATATTGCACCTTCAAAGAGAATAATTTTAATAACAAGTCATTGTATAGAGCATTGATTAATTCTGAAGATTCTATTACATACTTGTCTTCCAGGCATTTGTATTTGATGTACTTGATTAGAGCCAGTAACGATATTCTGATTAGCTGGTATTCTAATAACTTGTCCACTTCCAAGCACAGTTCCAGGTTTTAAAGAGCTCTGAAAAAAACTGTGTGTTTAATATAATGATACTAACTTTACTACTCGGCTTCCCCGAAATTTAGATACTGATTTTATAAAAAAATATCTTTTTTTAGTTTCTTTTTGCGAAAATGGTCACATTCACCCGGATTAGTCAGGCATAATGAACTGAGGCACATTTCGTGATCCTACAGTTTATCGTTTAAAAGTTTTTAGGCGACAAACAAACACACAAACATATAGAAGCTTTCTGTTTTATATATTAAGATTAAAAGTACTTAGGAAGAAGATATCAACAATGCTTTGCATTTTATGAAAAATATAAATTTCGATAGAAATATGAACCAACCAACCTGGCGTATAATCACTTTTTGCGGACTCTGTTGTATAGATGATTTATTGGAAGAAAATGTGGATTGCTGATTTGAAATCGACGAGGATTTAACTTGCGTGTTCAACGCTGGGGCTGGTAATATTTTTGTAGGTGATTTGATAGAACTGCTTGGAACTATAGTCATTTTAGAAGACTGAGTACTCGACGATTGCACTAATTTATTTACAATTATTCCCTTGGGGAAGAAGAAACAGATTTATTATTCTCAACAGACTGTTACGTTTTATTTAATGTGTACATTCATTATTTTTGGAGAGTAACTGGCGGTAAGAAGAGGTTTCATGCATTTACATTGATACTCACTTGCTTTTGCGGCGAGGAGGGGAGAATATGTTGAACTTTGTTGGTAGAAAGTAATCCCATTTGCTGTGCTTGTGCTATCGTTATAGTTTTCGTTGGACTCGTAATATCCTGGCTCGACACAGTGTTATTTAAAAACTTTATTGCCTGATTTTCATTCTGCGAACTGGTTATTAGAACTTGCTGCCCCGGCTGTCCTTGATTTCCAGCTAATATCATCTTTGTATACACCTAAAATAATGCGTAGAATGTTAATGGGTTAATTTAAAACACTTTATGAGTCAAACCCAAGAATCTTACATTTCGACCTTGCGAACCACTCTGCGCAGATCGTTTCATCGCCGATTGAACTGTTTTTGTACTCTGGACAGTTCCTAAGGTGATATTGCCCGAATGGCTGGTTGCCATTACTGGCTTATTGGCTTGTGCTGATCTTAATTGAACAATGTTACCATCGGCAGACTTCGCTATGAGAGTCTGAGCTAATGACTGTAATTGACCAGCTGACGCCGTCGATGGATGAGAAATTTTTAAAATTTGGCTAGCTCCTTGACCACCAGCAGGAGATACTATCATTATAGATTGACTCTGCGTCGCTTGACCAATGTTCGACTTGACCTATCGTCAGATTTAAAAATAATGTCATAACATAATGCCACTTGCATAAATTTCACAGATTGCAATGATGTATCTCATACCTGTACAGCCGACGTGGGAAGCCTTTGCAAGGTCGGCTTCGTTTGGAATACGATATTTTGATTATTCTGATTCGCTGTAGTATAGATAATATGTTCCTCTTGAGCGTGCTCCGAAATTTCAGTCATTTCTACATCAGGTACCATCGTGTCACCCTCGATATTACGTTCAATTATTATATGCTCCTCGTCCGTTGTCATTACTTCTTCGGCGTTCATACATTCCAGTTCAGCTTGGATGTTTGCAAACGCCTCGAAGTCATTGGACGAATATTGTTCAGTAGTGTGCGCCAGGGTCAACGCGCTCAAATCTCCATCACCGAGCGTGCGCGAGTCGAGAGCTAATGGTTCGACCAAAGCTCTCGCATTTTGCCCTTTATTTACAGACATGATTATGTCCCTATTGAAAACGTTACTTATTACAAAAACTTATAATTGCAGGAAAAGGCGCGTAATACTTTGTACGCAGATCTTTAAACTCTTTATACAATAATTTGATATTTCATCTGCGTATTCAGTTCCCGCCAAGGCAACCTTTCACTGTCGTAAGACGATTACAAGTAAAACCAAATATCTGAATGTATAATGTATATATTCTTAAATAAAGCATCTTATTAAAAGCGATATTGCCACGGAAATCATTACTATGTGACTAGAATTTACAAGTCAATTACATAACTGAGTACGCAACCAACATGCGAAACAGAGACTCACAAGTGTAATACTGTGTGCTACAATGAAATATCAAATTGCAAATTTGAAATAATTCCAACGATATTTAACGACCTATCATCGCGTACGCTCGTTCGCACGTAAATCGAGCGTATCCGAGTTAAAAAAAGTTTTCCAGATGTCTGTATCTTCCATCATAAACATGTACTACATGCATAAGCAGGTTAGAAATTCATAGAATGTAAATCGCTTTCAGGCGAAGCTTCGGGCGTCGGGAGGCTACGAATGAAAAGTATATCGCAAATCAACGGGGAAATGCAGAACGTTTTACGAAATGACGTGAAAACGGAGTGAATCTGTGAGAATTTAAAAATTCAAAAATTCAAATCTTTAGGCAGCGAACAGGCAACCCGTACACACGGGAGCCTATAGGATTGCCTGCGCGTGCACACAACAATGCAAAGCTCGAGTAAAATTCGAACTTTCGAAAATTCGAACGACAAAATTTGAATAATGAAGAAAAATTCGAAGGATAGTCTACTTAGGAACATTAGCGCCATTTATTACTCGAACGCGCCATTTTCCACGGACTGAATTTCTGCTCGTGTTTTCGCGATCTTAATGGGTTTATATCAATCCGACATTGACGCACGACGAAAAATGAGACGCTTAATACGTCGAACGATAGTAGAAAATCTACTTCACTCCAATGTTCGTATTATAATCACGCAAAATACAACTTAACCTATAAGTTATCAGTTCATATCAGGTACGTACAGTGCTGGGTGGGGGCGTGCCACGAAGCTTATTTAAATTACGATGTAATATTCGATAATGATGTTACCGTGCTTATCGCGTATTCGGGTTTCATTAGACACTGCCCGGGGGGTTATTTAGTCCGTTTTCTAACACATACCTGAGGGTTCTCCCAATGGCTCGAATTTGTTCAAAATCACGCGCCCACCATTGCTGTCCCACACTGCACTACGCACCGCTGTGTACAAACAGACCCAAAGGTCGTCTAGCATTAAAATCTCGAATTGTAGCGGGGACGATAGGTGCGTTGCAATTATAAGATCAACTTTCACGCGTGTGCAGCTCGCTCTGGCACGAGCATCGACGATCAACGTCTACGCCAACACCGGCCAACACTGACCAATATTTTCGCGCACTTTGCGAATTTTCGATTTCGCCATTTTCACTGTTCCGCGGCTAAAAACACGTCAGCCCTTAAGCGCCCTCTTGGGCCAATAAAAATGCAAGTGTTCCGAAAACTCGAACGTTTTGAATGCAACATCATAATCGCCTAATAATTTTGCATTGTCATAAATGAACTTTATGAATCTTGTCGATAATCATTCCAGAGGAATCGTTTGCCCGATGAACAAATTAGTACCCCGTTTTTTTATTTATATCGCGAGGAAATTAATACCAACGGCACGTAAATAAATTATGTAGATATGAAATGCGTCACACCGTTGTATCGGTATAGAAATATATGATTAATGGCGTTGCAGTCGAGTGACTGTATTAGAGGCATTACTGTATTTAAAGAAGCATTCGAGTAATTATACTTAATAGATATTAAATTCTCAGTCTTGTACCGTTAGTAGAGCAAGTACGCAACTGTGACATAAAAATTGTTTCAAGTTTATGGTACGTTTATTTTTCAAATTCATACGATTTCCATTGGAAAGAGAATCTTCGATTCGGAAATTTGAAATTCAAATACAACGAAACCTATTCTCGAATTGGTCGATTTTGGCGGCTGTGTGCGATGTCGCCAATAACCGCGTATGTACAATTATAGTGCAATAAAATTATATTTCGATGTAATATTAAAAACCGTAAATATATTCGAGTATAAAGTAAAATATAGTGCCTGACAAATATTATGTTACAAACGCGCATTATTTTCCATTTCTGCAAATCTCTTGCACGGGCGAGTGTTTTGATTGTCAGTTTTCAAAATTGGAGCACAACTTTGGAACACCGAACGTCGCGTTCGCGCAATCAAAAATACGTTACGCTATATTTACCTCTGTGGCGTGCGAAACAATAACATATCGTTGTGCTTTCATTTGAATTGTTTTCCAACACTTTGTTAACACTTTGAATTGAAGAGCAATAACCTCTGTATTCAATCACACAGCTTTCATGCGAGTCCACACTGATTGTATTGTCACTAAATCAAGGATTATTCCGTATAAAGTTCGTCGACAACGAATCTTGAATGCTATTTCACAAAGCGCCATCTTTAATCGCACATTCTGTAGAATTGAAGTATTCCTGATTTTATGGCAATGTGTTCTTTCAAATAAGTAATATCAACATCGACGAATATAATCCTGTCGATACGCTATACAAAAATATACCACCTTCGAATATAAATCTCCAAAAATATAAGTCTGAGAAGAATATATTTGATTTTATTTAAAAATAAATCGTTTCGAAAAATTCAGTTTCATTGTTTTAGAACCATAAGGTGGCATTCATAATTCGTCGAAAACGGTCGAAATCTGCGCTGCGACAACAATGTAATTTTCGCCAATCAATTTCCGTAGTTCATGATCGTAATACACGCAAAAGTATTTCTGGTTATTCATGTAGAAAAGATGGTGGTTACGGCAGCCGCTGTACGTCAACAACTCACGAATTTAGCGTATTCTGGTGGCTCCCACAAAGATCAAGCGGAAAAGTAAGTCTGCAACAAGCTTGATTACATATTTTTTGGATTATCCGGTATAAACGGTGACGCTTACAGGTACCGAGCGATTTTGGACTCAATACTGTTATCATCCGGTGAAGAATTAGTCGATGCTTTGAAGATATTTATCGAAGCAAGTACGTCGCTTTTCTCTAATTATATGCTTACTTGCAGCGTGCGTACAGATACATTTTTTAAGCACTTGTATGGCAATAGTAATTCGTGAAGAGCCATTGCACGTTCAGCGTGTGAGAAGCATTTTACATTTTACATCAACGATACTCTTTTATACATATACATAGCTGTGCGCACGTATGGTAATGTATCAACTATACGTTACACGTTCAAAATACATGTTTTGAATGTTATTTTTATGTGCTACGTTATTTTCGGTATAACGCTGGGAATCGACTCTGTTTATATACAATGTTTCGAAATGCCAAGCGTAGCTATCAAGTTCTTTGGATGTTTCTGCGATTCGTTCTGAAAAGACATTCAAGTGAATCATTTTATTTTTCAGTTGTAAATGAATATGTAAGCTTGGTAATCTCGAGGCAAGTTTTAACAGATGTCAGTAACCGTTTGTTATTTCTGCCGGATGAGATATCGAAGGCTGTCTCGCATTACACATTGGATAAAGTAAGACGTTTCTTTCTGACACGCGAGTCAGGATTGTATATAATCTGATGGAACCCTTTAATTTTCTAGATACAACCCAGAGTCATATCTTTTGAAGAGCAAGTCGCTAGTATAAGGCAACATTTAGCCGATATTTATGAACGTAATCAAAATTGGAGAGAGGCGGCTAATGTTTTAGTTGGAATACCATTAGAAACTGGACAAAAGTAAATATTATAGTATTATTGCATGTTATTAAATCAATCGAACTCTTGAATCACGCAGTGATTGCGTATACGTTTGTCCACAGGCAATACACGGTCGACTATAAGCTTGAAACTTATCTTAAAATAGCACGTTTGTACTTGGAAGATGATGACCCAGTACAAGCTGAAGCATTTATCAACAGAGCATCCCTTCTCCAAGTATATACTACATAGACTTGCTTTTCAATTCTCATCGACACGCAGTATAACAATTTCTTATTTTCCCTAGGCCGAATCCAAAAATGAACAGTTACAAATTTACTACAAGGTCTGTTATGCCAGAGTGTTGGATTACAGAAGAAAGTTTATCGAAGCAGCTCAAAGATATAATGAATTATCGTATAGATCTATAATACACGAAGACGAACGTATGACTGCCCTTAGAAATGCATTAATCTGTACAGTACTAGCTTCGGCAGGCAAGTATCTCAATTTCTTTCACACGCCTGTGTGTACAAAGTAGAGGTGATCTGTAAATGGAAATTTTTATATTAGGACAACAAAGAAGTCGTATGTTAGCCACTCTGTTCAAAGATGAACGCTGTCAACAATTACCTGCCTACTCGATCCTTGAGAAAATGTATTTGGATCGGATCATTCGACGCTCTGAATTGCAAGAGTTCGAAGCTCTATTACAACCCCACCAAAAAGCGTGTACAATTGATGGGCTGGGATCAACTATTCTCGATCGCGCTGTTATAGAACATAACTTATTATCTGCTAGTAAATTATACAATAATATAACGTTCGAGGAGTTGGGCGCATTGCTGGAGATCCCCCCGACGAAAGCAGAGAAAATTGCTAGCCAAATGATTACGGAAGGCCGAATGAATGGATACATCGATCAAATCGACTCCATCGTACATTTTGAAAGTAAGTTGCAAGCAGGCGTGTATATAGTTTTTCGTTTTTAACAATGTCCTCTCATTGCGATTCGTTTTTCACGTAGCACGGGAAACTTTACCAACGTGGGACAAGCAAATACAATCCCTTTGTTATCAAGTGAACCAAATAATAGAGAAAATCGCTCAAACCGAACCGGAATGGATAGCGAAAGCAATGGAAGATCAAATGGTGCATTAACATAACTTTTTTTAAATATTAAATAAACACTCACATAGAACATAAAGCATTGGACGTTCGTTTGTTAAATATACTATTAAAGAATTTGGAGGCGATGACAAGATCATTATTACACTTCTCCAGTGATGTTGGTGTATTATACGCGAAGTAACATTTAACATGTTCCTTGATTATTTTCTTTTTTTTTTTTACGTTAATGTGCATTAAGTCAGTTTTTATATGGTCAATAAATAAATTTTGAGTTTTCACGACACCAAGTATATCGAGCAGAACTTACAGAGCATTGCCTGACAATTTTCGGCCTCGCCGCCGTTATTAGTCTATTATTTATGAAAGCAGAAAAATAAAGTAAGTACGAATGTACGTGAACATAAGTTTATTAATGAGGTATACCTAAAATATCATTATAAAGTTTACACAAAGAATATTCTAGCTAAGAAAATAAGTTTCTTGTAAATAAAGCATTCACACTCTACATAGAATAAATTTCCCTTTATTCTAAGAACTAGTCAAAGCTTTGTTCAGATTTTTCTCAATGTTTAACAATTGTTGATGCATAAGAGAATAAAGTTTTATGAGTACAAACCTCTTATCGATTATAATGGGCTACATAAAACAGGATCATGGAATTATTTTGTAACCAAGTGTGTTTATTTATTTCGCATCGTAGTGGCTCGAAAATGTGAAATGTTCGTACAAGATGCCAGACTTGAAATTATTGGAATATTGTCTTTGCAACTGAATATAGATACCACAATAGCTTTCAATCCTAAAATAGCCACACTGGCAGTATCGTTTCGTACGTGTTATATAGGCAGGAATGAGTTGTTGATTATATTTTGAAAATGAAAACTGACTGATATACTTGACGCTAATATTATTTAATCCCAAGTCCCTGTATGTAACTATGTATTTATTTTGTATGTATAATATTCAGTGCAAGGATTTTTACAATAAACCCAATCGTTAACATTATTCGTATAATTATAAGAACTTACGTGCAGCGTACTGGTGCTTTTTAATAGCTTTTTAAAAGTAATCATAAAGTTTGAAATTACTTTATAACACGATAACATTTATTATTGATCAAAGTATTTGAACATGTTTCATTCTAGTTTAATTTCATCGGTTTTCGCGATCGACATCGCTCTGTGCTTGCGTACTTTCGTTTCATATACCTTCAGAGTAATTAATCTTTGACTTTATTACGAGACCAAACGTTTTCGACAGGAACTGGTAACAGGTAACACCATATCAAGTGTAAAAGAATTACAGAAGAGAGAATACATTTCTATTTCACCTGAAAATCGTGAATCGCAGTTGTTCATAATAAGATACTGTTATCGTAGCATTTTTACACTCGTAATCGTGTATGTTTTAAACTAATATCCCTTTAACTAATTTTAAACGATGCATGATATTTCGTGGCATCCGTTTCGGGATAGACCTATCTACTCGTTATAGGCAATACTTTATCTGAAGCATGTACTGGTGATGCTGTCTTTATGACACGAAGGTCATGAAACAATTCAGTGGGTCAAGTCCTTTTGTGTCTGTAATGATTCATATTTAAGCTTCAAGATTTAATGCAACACCAATTTTGTGCCCACCGGAACCGAAGTTCTTTCCGTCAATGTTTGTGGAAAGTGTTAAAGTTACACCTAAAAATATAAATCACATATATTGTAGTCTGAAAGCGAAGGATCTTCTCTAAATCATTAGATACGTTAATACTCAATTAATTCAAGTACACGCAAGAACCATTGAATAAACAGGATACAACTTTGTAATTAACAGAAGAAAAGTAACTTTCAGATCAAATTAAATCCGGCTTACCATCGCGTAACTTCTGTTGATATCCCAAACCAACTTGAAGATGAGAATTTACTTTGGCTCTGATACTTGCATCGTTGTCAAGATTGTATTTTGTACCAATTCCAAATTGTGTAACGTTATTACTAGAATTCCAAGCCAAATTGATTGCTCCCTGCAAGTCTGGTTTGACCATATGATAAATGGAGCCGCTGAATTCACGCCCGTTATCTCTAAAGGAGTCCAACATGGAAGATCAAAATGTTAAATCAAACATAAAAACTTTTATCGCTTGTCTTGCAAGCACATATAACAATCATACATACACTGCTGTATGAAGAGCGAAATCAGAAGCAGTAAATCCAAGGGCGAAATTATTTTTTGTAAGCTTGTTTCTCTGCGTGTCGAAACAGGCTTGATAACCAGCCAACCATCCTACAATATAATTACAACACTTTATTATCGAAGCAAGTTTCCTTCGTTTGAATTAATTACGTGCGCTACCATCTTACTCCGATGATCTTCTGGATTGTCTGTGGCACAGAGGAAAGGAGGGATAGGATGAATTGGAGTTACAAGGAGTCGCACAGGGGTAAACGTACACAAAATATTAAATATCTAAATAATAAACATATTTAATACTTCTTAATTTGAAGTTTCAAGTTATCGCCAGAGCTTATTATTGATTATGTGTTACAGCATTAAGGCGAGGTGTACAACAGTCAAGGGTAGAAACATAGATTATCCGGGATCAATAACACATATTTTTATCTTACCTTGATATCCTACGACAGCTGATGCACTGATAAGAGGACCGGTAGAAAGGCTAAGATCGAAATCGGCATTCGCAGATACATTCTCATGCTTGTAACTTGTCTTTAACTTTCCAGTCTTGGTCCTATAATAGTAATAATAAGAGGAAGATAATTACAATTTCATTTAAAAAATTCTTAACGTAATTAGTTATTTCGATTCAACTTCCGTGTGAACGAGAGACTTGGTACTGATAAGATTAGCGATGCAATATTTTACCCTGTTTGCGGGGAGAAGGTGCAGCTATAACCAAGGGTAAGACCATTGAGCAATTTATCGGCAAGAGTAACATCGGTAGCAAGCGTGTTATCGGTATTCCACTTCTCGCTAAACGTTAGCCCATAATCTTTAATTTTGTATTTGGTCTCCAAGGTACCAAATACCTTTCCAGTATCTTGATTCGACACCCCACCACTAGAGAACTCTACGCCAGAGCTAGTCTTTGTTTTCACATCTAATTTAATTAGACCGAAGTGATATCCCTGGCCGAATACATCTCGTGCACTTTTGCCTAAATCACCGTAAGTTGGTGGGGCCATGGTCTACGAGAACATATCATACGATTACCAGAAATTACATTACGCAGAAAGTTCTGTAAGTGGTGTCGCGACCAAGAAGTTAATGATGAAAGTGAAGAAACTATCGAACAAGTTTTCTTTATATAAACTTGCGAACATAATGCTATTAAATTACAAGACATAACTTTGTATAGATATTACAACTGTACGATTGTCTTTAATATTTTAAGATCGCTGAATCTATATATATCACTCTGTAATTACATATTTAAGTACGTGTAGCACTAAAGAATTCTAATAATAGTAATCCTTAACCTAGAAGTGATACCTAAATAGTCTTTCAGATCCCAACAGCAATAATATGTTATAATCAACAAAGAAAGATCTAATCACAGTTAATTCAGAATCGCTAGATTTCCCGACGATAAGATAAGTAAAAGGACAAGACGACATACAAGTTAAATTGACAGCATTATGTTGCATAATTATTAAAACATATAGTCAATGTTATAAACTGCAAAATAACAAAATTATATCTGTTATCACGTATTATTTTCAAACTATATAAATACATATATAACACAAGGGACCTTGATGATATGTACATAGAATAAGCTTGCTGAGAAAACGAATTCTTCGCGAAACGCATTCGTCAAATAAGAAAAGCTAGAAACGAGACAATTGGCAAGATCTGATGCAATTAACAGGAAAATGATTGTCAAATTATCCAGTTAACAATGCACGTTTATAAAGATTCTTGCAGACGAAAAATATCGGAATTACGAAGACCTGTTAACGCCATTGTTAATCAGAAACAACGAAACGCAGGTGAAACAATGATGCATCAATAAATTTTCAGTGATGTAGAGCAAAAATGGAGTGGTATTGACCTGTCCTAGGTATTACATAAGACGTAAATCAGCGACTTCAAAGCCCCATAAATTATTTGAATAGCGAAACGTTGGACGCGAGATCGTTCTGTTTTAACAAGGACCATCGTTCCCGGACCCAGAATGCTCTATACAAAATATGCGGACAGGTTCGCACGGGCAGAATTAACGGAAACGATCGCGAATAATACCGCTAGACGACAGCCGACATTATCATCGTTGGCCCATGCCGGCATAGCGAAAATCTTTATTATTCTACAAGAACTACACGACCCCGGTGCGTTAACAAACATTCGAACATGAATACAAGGCTGGTAGATAATGCGGCTGGCTGGTACTTACAATTTTATGTTATAAGACACGAATGCGGAAAACTGCGTGACTTCAACTCAGAATTGCGTACGTGAGACGGGCACACCAACTAACGGAGAAAGATATGACCTGCGCGCAATCGGGTTCGCGCATGCGCCGAGCAGTGGATTCTAAAAAATTGACGCCTATTTTTGCGCGAATGTATCGATGATGCGTATTAGTAGAAATTATGCTACACTCCTATGGTAATATCCATCTCGTATCGAGCAATGCTCGTTCAACCGTTTAATCGATGTGTTGAACTACTTTCTGGATGTTACGTAACCTCGCCGACTACCCTCATAGGCGTGGATTTTGCACGTATCCGGTTCAGCTAGCGTCGTTTATTGAACTTTCGAGGAGCCGATAAGGATCATGATGCGAAGGATACACTTGTTCTATGTAATTACACCCACAGATATAGGTTAATGTACATTTCACTGTTCAATATGACTAATAAACGAAATATAAAAAATCAGAGCTTATCGATTGTAAAATATAATTCTATTACCAAGAGAACGATTTGTATTTCTATACAAATTTTATTCTCACAGATGAGAGAGTCAAAGGATTGACCAATATATCTTGCGATTAGTAGAACGAAAGGAAATGATCTATTTCGCGTTTATATACTTTCGGGTAGCAAGAACGTTTATTATTATTCCAGATTGTTTTTTTATAGTCTTCCTATTCCAAATCGGAGTCTGAAGCAGCTGGGGACCCCCAGCTTGGCCTACAGTGAACTGTCTACAAAAAAGCAGCGTGATCCACGCGCGTAAGACCATTCCGCGATATTGTCGAAGTTGGGGTCTGTCTTCGGTATCCAAAAATACACCGGGCACGCAGCGCGGTACTACGCTTTCCACGCGAACCGAGACGCTTCGCGAAAGACGACGACAGTACGGTCTAGATCGTACCTTTTGGCAGTCCCGGCCGCGGTATATTTTTAATAATGCGATTATATATATAAAGATCGCGCAGATTCAATGTTCAGTCGGTTCGAACCCTTCCGCATCCGTGCATCGAGAAGATCGATTTGGGACGCGAAACCCACGCACCGAGAGTAACCTGATTATAACTGCCCTGTTGTCAACGTTTATCGATCGTTGATCGACCATGTCGCAACAAAGTTCGGTATGTTTCAGGTATGATCTACTGTAAACTCGGCTCGTTCACTTGTGATTTCGAGGAGTGTATATTTCTTGAAAATTACTAAACCGATATGATAGCGATCCATCGGCATCGTGAATTGCGGAGCGATAATGGTTTCCGATGAAGTTTTAGTTTACTTGAAATTTCCAATTGCTTTGTTAATATAATGGAGGAATGCTTAACGGTGGCTCTGTGTTAGAATGGGAAGGAAGTTGTTCTATTACACGGGACATGTATCTAGTTCTTACGAAATTCTAAATCGATTCGCGTGAGAGTAATTGCGTATAGATACAAGATGCTTAGGAAGACGGCGTTTTCCGCATTGCATTTATTGCGTAAAGGCGATGTTTGCATTCGGACGAAATTGATTTCGTCCATGGATCTCTTTCCGCATTTAATGCCAGCGTGTATATTAACGAACGATATTAACTGTAAATAGGACTTAAGATATTATTATTAATTAGTCACTTTTATATTTTTTCTGTTACTGTTTGTTTTAGTGGTAACGCTTATTTATCTACTCTGCGTTTTTTTGTGTACCTGCTTCTTCTGTCACAAAATGGGTCTTACCCGTTCATTGTAAATAAATAAATAAATATAGACAATGGTGCCTCTTGCTGGTGAAAAGATTGTTTTAATTTAGGGAGGAAATATTTACGTTGGGCTTGAATATGTAGAGAATTTAACGTTACCCTTCGTCTTTTATAATTCTTATCGCGCATCCGTATCACAACTATGTTATTATGCGTCTCGACGCGCATTTCTCGAGATTGAACAATCGCGTCTGTATAGTTGAATCATAGTACCTATATGTTGAGTGGGTAGTGTAGAAATTCAGTATTAACCAGCAATTGATTATTTACTTGCGACAATTTTGTTTTCAGGGAGCTGCGTCGGAACTGGAAGGTAAAGGCGCGGCGAAGATCAAAATTCTTCTGAATGATAGAGTCGGAAGGTAATTGAAATGAATTAATCAATATATATATAAAAGAAGAAGTCCTGTCTGACTAATTGACTGACTGACACATCAACGCTCAGCTCACACCGTTTATGGGGGGAATCCTATTCTTTTGACTAAAAATATAGCAAAATTGTTTTTTTTTTTAAGAAACTAGCGATTTGATTCATCTGAAATTTGGATCATGTTGTGATGCATCTTTGAGGAAGAATTAGTTTTTTTTTATTAATTTTTAATATAAACTCCCGAATTTATTATTATTAATAAAAAACTACAACTTCTTCCAAGATGCATAAAAACATGATTCAAATTTCACATTATTCGAATCACCAGTTTCTTAAAAAAAAATCTAAAATTTGGCAATGTTTTTAGCCCAAAAAATAGGATTCCCCCCTTAACCTAGGGACGTGAAATTTGTAAGATACGTTGTTTTCATGACGTAGGCACCCACTAATGAAGAATTTTTGGAAATTCCTTCCCCAAGGGGGTTAAAAGGGGTAAAATGTATTTTCTCGGATTCCTTAAGGGGTAACACCACTCTAGAGGCAGAAAAAAATACTTAAATTTGACAATTTATTTTGGGAGTGTGACAAACGGAATAGAATTTCTTTTCAGAGTGTTTATTTAACACATATTGAAGTATGAAAAATAATTTTTTTAGTGTCATTTTCATACAAAATGGCGACGACAGAGCCCGTCGTCGGAAACAGCTTTTGTGAAAACACCGCCACGGGAGGACGGATTTCTCGGCATGTATGAGTCGTGGAACAAAAAATAAAAAAATTTATAATCTATATACAATTAGCTTTGGAAGTACGTAGGAGTTTTTTTTTTAAATCAATTTTTGTGGAAGTGGTGCAGTTGTTAAGAAATAAATCGATTTTTTGCCCTAAAAATGAGCATTAAATTGGTTATAAAAAAGAAAGTTTACATTCAATCAAAAAACGGCTACGTACTTCCAAAGAGAATATTGTTGTAAAGCTACTGTAAAAATTTCAAATCGATTCATGCGATAGTTTTCGAGAAATTCGTCCTCCCAGTTTGAAAAAAGTGGTTTCGAGAAAAACGCGTTTAAAGTTTTATGAACATTTTAATCCTTTAAATTTTTGTTTATCTTTAATCTGCGATGCCTGCACCATACATTTGGCCATCTAGGTCGATGTTCGTCTCCTCCTTCCTTTCTAAAGTATGGTTTAAGCAAAAAAAAAACATCGATCCTAGAGTGGTGTTACCCCTTAATATCTCTTAGGCCTGATTAGACATCAACTTGGTTCTTACTCACAAAGATTGTCCATACAAATGCCTAAAACCCAATTTCAGGATTTTGCCCTAATCAACCCCTAACGGAGTGAAACGGGGTAAAATGTGTTTTTACGGATTCCTTAATATCTCTTAGGCCCGAAGCGAAGCGCGGGGGTATTTTACCAGTCTTAAATAATGATCTTCCAATACTCTTTTTCCAGATACATGGTGGCGAATAAAGAGCTGGAAGCAGGGGAGGAGGTCGTGACGAAGATGCCTTTCATAGTCGGACCAAAGTCCGACACTTACCCCTTGTGTCTCTCGTGTTACACCCACTGGCCGCCGACGCTAGACGATAAACCGCTTTGTTCTAAATGTGGGTGGCCCGTCTGCTCCGTAGAGTGCGAGAACCAACCCCAGCACAGAGATTACGAATGCCAGGTACGGGGTGCGAAAATGAAGATCAATCAAACGCGTCTCCTTTTAACAAATCATGAACAATGTATTTACAAATCTGTAGATTAAAGAGAAATAACACTAAATAATAGACTTGTTAACACTTTGACTGGAGTCGGGGTGTTTTCGCGCACAGAGAGTCGCACCCCGTGCACGGTTTTGGAAAGCATCGAAAATATCTTTGAGCAAAAGCTTCTCAATAGAAACGATAAGTACTTAGTTGGGAGAAGGTTGAGCGACTTGAAGAGGAAATTTTCCAAGCCCCTGCGCCACTCAAAGTGTTAAGAGACCTGAACTGTAAAGATTAACCGTAACGATTACTATTGAAACTTTAGTAACCCATCTAGTTTGTATAGTTCGAATTAGAAGCATCGATGCGCAAACGTTTCACTTGCAGATATTTGTACAAGCCAACGAAAAGTTCAACGTGGCAGCAGCGTTAGAAGAGACCAACGAAAACGGAATACCGCAATTGGAATGTGTAACGCCGTTGAGGCTGCTATTGGAGTCGGAGAAAAGTCCCGAGAGATGGAACAACGAAATAAAGGGCATGGAGGATCACAATAAAATAAGATGCCAGAAGGGGCATTGGAAATCGGATCAGGTGAACGTTGTGGAATATTTGAGGAAGCAGCTTAAACTGGATAGGTAAGGGGTGCTAGTTCGACTAACTATATTCGAGCTTATAATCTAAAACGTAAAATATTCTCATCTTTTAAAAAAAATATAAAAAATATTTTTCATACAAGAAATCGATAAAATCTTTTTTTGAACATAAAAATTGTATTATTTTTTTTTACCCCCTTAACATGAGTGGCAATACGGTTAATGCCATTAAATTTACCCAACACTGCACGATGAGGTTCGACGTAGAGTAGGGAACAGTCTATATCATCATTAAGCAGTTTATATAGATATAAATAACAGATCCGAAATAATTCTCCGTTTTTTCGCGTCATCAACCCCAATTTAGCTAATTTAGCTGATTTAGTCACTTAATCTACGATCTTTTGTGGATCAGTTGGAAGATCATTGACAAAAAAAGTGCCAACCGACGATGTCTGAATAATAATATTGGTTGCAGATTCTCAGAGGAACAGATACAGACAGCTTGTGGAATTTTGGAAATAAACTCTTTCGAGGTTCGAACGGCGACCGGATACAGCGCGAGAGCTCTTTACCCAGTAGTGGCTCTAATGAATCATTCTTGCGTCTCGAATACATGTCACAGTATTTCCCCGACTGACTTCAGGTAAAACATTCTCACCACTATGCACCCAGTACTCCATCAAATTATCCAGACAATGACCTTACCTAAATGAGAAAAAACAATTATGAATATAATCTCACAAAGCCACAAATTTCAAGGATACATTTTTCAAGACTCACTAAACTTAGATTTCCCAGGTGAACTGTGTCAAACGCAACACTTGCGCTCAGAAATCATTCGTACTATAGCTTCCATCACGTGAAAAAATTAAAAGCGTCTTCCCATTTTGTCCATAGAGTAAGATTGCGGACGACGGTGAAAATCCCTGTGGGTGGCGAACTTTACGGAAGCTACACGCACTCGTTGCTTCCGACGATGATGAGGAGGGAACACCTCCTCGAAGGGAAGCACTTTGCATGCGCTTGCCCGAGGTGCTCGGACCCCACCGAGCTGGGAACTCATATGTCATCCTTAAAGTGTAACAAATGCGATAACGGGATCGTCTTGTCTTTGGACTCCTTAGGTAATCTTCCTGTAGCAACGACTAACAGGCACGGATTAAGATTTTTGGGGCCCGGGGCTATTAAACCTTCGAGGCCCCCCGTGGTTGATTTTTGGGGCTCGGGGATACAAATCAAACCTTCGAGGCCCCCCGTGGTTGATTTTTGGGGCCCGGGGTTACATATCAAACCTTTGAGGCCCCCCGTGGTTGAAGAGCGGGGAGGAGGTTTAGTGAGCTAATCGCTTAGAACGGGGCCCCCCCGCGGAAAGTGGGACCCGGGGCAGCCCCCCCCCCCCCCTAGCCCCCCTTTAATCCGGGCCTGGCGGCGAATATCTACTCCAAAATAAAAACCATCTGGTCGGTAAACTCTGTGGCTATAAAAATTTCGCAGACCCCGATAGCGCGTGGAAATGCACGCACTGCGAATTTTCGACCAGCGGCCAAGCCGTGCGAAGAGTACTGCAGATCATACAGGCGGAAGTGGACGCGGTGGAGACCATTAGTGGAGCTGATGGAGCAGACGCTATTCAAGAAAGAGAAAATGTTTTGAAAAAGTATCACTCCGTTCTGCACCCCCGACATGCTTTCCAGACGATGTTGAGGTGAATGTTACTTTGTTAAAATGATTCCGAGCGAGAGTACTTAACTCCTCCAGACGCTTTCAATATTCCAAAGTGACTGTATTTTTCTTCATAGTTAGCCCTGCCGCCGCTTTGATTTTTGTGGCCTTTTAGATTTACTCATAAATAATCATTTAAAATATCATTTTTGACCGTGATTTTTTTGGGGGCACAGTTAAAATAATCGGTTCAATTCCTTTTCCAGGCACTCGTTAACGCAGATGTACGGCCGCGTCGATGAATATCTCCTTGACGATTTGCCAGACGTCGTGCTGGAGCATAAGATCGATATGTGCAGGTTGCTGCTTCAAGTATTGGACGTTATTGAGCCGGGTTACTCTCGTATTAGAGGTAAAGAGTACTTCGCAGGTTCATGCGATCACGTTACCCATTCAACGTTAACACTTACACTGGGACTAAGTTTTCAAAGATGATCTGAAGATCGCCATTGCCGAGAAAGCGTTGCTTAAACTCTCCCGGAGAATAATCTCGATGCTTAATCAAGTATTTTGATATCTCCTTTCTGTGGTTCAAGGGATGACGCTGTATGAGCTCCACGCGCCGTTGCTTTTCATCGCCAAAACACAGTGGCAAGCTGGAGTGATCGACGAAGCCGCGTTGAAATCGAAGATGATAGAGGCCGCCGAGATTTTGAAAGAAGCCACGAAGATCTTGTGCTTCGAACCGCCGGAGACGCCCGAGGGGCAGATAGGCCTGATCGCGAAAGGATCCTTGGCCGAACTCGAGCAATCGATCAATGACTTATAAGGAGTACCTATTTGTAAATACTACTAAGTTTGTACGAGCGTATTTCTTTGCTAATAAATGTGCATGTAAAACGATACTATACAGTCTTCGTAGAACTATCGCCATTACTTTTACTTAATAAAAGATATTTAATGGAATTCATAAAGAAAGGTTTAATTATCAGTTGAATCTGAATTAAAAAATTAAGCTAAACGGGGTACTGAACCCTAAAGGAAGTATTGAATACTTATATTGCGGTAGAGCTTGCGAAAAATGTTAATAAGACGAAAGCAGAGGCGCCGATAATTTTAAGGGCCTACCTAGAATCCAGAAACGATAATCTTGAGGAAATCCTCCCTTTAATTATACCTCCCTCTACAAACTTTGCAACCTTCCATTCTTATCTCTGTCTCGTAAGACCAAAGGCACCGGTAAACATTCGATAGTGCAATTTTAAACGATCCATCCTATGTTTACTAAAATTCGTTCAAGTCGAAATTGCACGCGCGACTTAATTCTTGGATGGTTCGATCCAGTGGCGGACTGGGTCTACCGGATTGGAGACAAAGGGAGCCCACCCACAGCTATCATTTAATTTTTATAAGAAATACATAAAATTATCAAAAAATACATAAGTGGCAAAAATGTTTGTTTTTTAGTAATTAGTCTTTAAAGGGGCCTACTTCGTCAATCCATCGAGCAGACTGACACCCTGACCAGTCGGCCACTGGTTCGATCGCACATACATCGGATGTAAGGCCCATTTTGACCCACAACTCCATTCATACACATTTCAAAACAAGCTTTTACTTTAGATTTAAATCTTCTACGATCTAAAATTCTCGTGGTTTTCAGGAAGTAATGTCAATCGTAACATATGCAATTTGATAATTGGTATGGGTCAAGATCGACTTTGTATCCGCTAGGCGGGGGTCAATGGAAAAGGGAAACCCCGATTGAGAATAAAAGTAATTAATAGACGCGTGTCATCGAATTTTCTAAACCAATGACCGCCAATGGTTCTGTCGCGAGCGCCTGGCAAGCAAGCTTTGTACTAACATCTAATAATACAAGCGCAACGAGAGCGTACCAAGGAGAGAAAGAGAGCCGCCTCTCTCGCAGCACAGCTTCCTGTATTTCGGTGTCAGTTACAAACCCGCAGGAAATGGACAAGACAACGCGACTCCCACGAATCTGAGTATCGTGCGAAACACGGTGCTCGTTACCGAGGGATATTTGGAGAAGATTTTTAAAAGTGTACCCGATCCCAAGCATGGCGACGGAAGGGAGACCGAAGAGCAGCGGGATACCCGCGTTAAAGTACAAAGTTGAACGCTCCGAGAAACTCGGCAGGTATAAACACAATATTCCGCACCACTCGATAATTATAGAGCGTCTTCTATCTATAACAGTACCGGAGTAACGCCGCCTTCAAATGATTGCCACGCGCATTAGCAGCGCCGCGTTAATGAGCTGTAGCCTCGCAGGAGCTCTGATCTCTTCTTTTCATCTGTCTGTAAACGAATGATTTTATATTAAAAGTCAACGCATTGAACTTGATTTTATAAGGTACTTACGAGCAGCGAAGAATCTGGCGGCCGGTGAAGTGATATTTCGTGAAAAACCGATTATTGTTGGACCAACGACTTACAGCAAAGATTACATCTGCTTCGCGTGTCTGCGCTTGTTACCGAGGATCAAGAAAGGAACGCAACACGTCTGCTCCAAGTGCAATGTTGCGCCTCTGTGCGGCACCGCCTGCGAGGTAATAAGTTCACGAATAAATAGAGATTACTACTCAGCTTCAAATTGAGTAAATTGATACACAATCTCGACACTAATCGAATACTTACGAGTACCTCGAAAGTCGGAGACTTGTTCGAATATATTCGAGCTGTTCCATAATTTCCGAGCTGAAAATTTATCTCCAAGTAACTCGAAGGACGAAGACTTACGTGGGCTCGGATACTCGAGCCGTTTGAGTTTTTCAAGTATCTCGCATTTTTCTTCAAACAGTTAGTCGATTTCAAGCAGCTCGGAAAATTCAAACTCGGCTCGAGTACTCGCACACCCCTAGTGAATACTATCCTTCCAGGAACAATCGAAGTATCATACAAAAGACGAATGCGCCCTGCTCAAACATAACGAGAATCTATCGACAAACGATATACCAGACATCATCGGTGTGTTGTCGCCTCTGAGATTATGGCTTCTGAAGCTGAAAGACTCAGAGCTATGGCGACAAGTTGAATCCATGGAAGCTCACATGGATAAAAGGAGGAACACGCCCGTTTGGAGAGAAAGGGAGGTGAACGTTATAAATGTACGCAGGATTGCAGAATGCTTAATAATTCCCCATCAGCGCGCGATAAGAGTTGTCTATCGGCTTTTAATAGCCGCTTCTATGAAATTTCAGGTAATGAGAACTCTTCACCTGATTCCCTACAGCGGCGTAGAGACATCGGAGCTTCTGCAGCAGCTGTGCGGGATTTTAGATGTGAACACATTCGAGCTGAGATCTCCAGGAGGCCTGGACGGGCTTCTGTTGCGAGGCTTATACGGGGAAGCCTCCCTAATGGCTCACGATTGCACGGGGAATACCCATCTCACCGTAGACGACAACTTTCAGCTCACCGTGTACGCCAGTCTACCGATCGCGGCGGGGGAACCAATTCTTTTCAATTACACGTCGTCGCTTTTGGTTTGTCAGTTTTATAATCGAGAAGGAACGATGTCGAAGCTCCTGAAATTAGTATGATTAATTATATAATTACGTGGTTATTAGGGAACGTCCGGTAGGAGGGAGTATTTGCGAGTAGGGAAGTACTTTGATTGCGAGTGCTCGTTATGCAGGGATCCTTACGAAATGGGATCATACATGAGCAGCATTTTGTGCCCACGGTGCAAGGAAGGTTACATGGGGCTGAAGAATCCTTTGACGATTGATCCGTACGAGAAGAAAATGAACTGGGAATGCGAGAAGTGCAGAAAATGCATCGGGGGCCGGCTCGTAAGGGCTACCTTGAACATAACTAGAATGCTGATCGACAGCACGGACGACTATGACATCAAAGTTTGTGTACTATTGTTAAAATTTGACGAAATTGTTCGTTCCACTTTGTGAGCTTTCTATTCCTCTGTTCCGTTATCAAGGGCCTGGAAACGTTGGTGACAAAGCTGTCGCGATCCCTGCACCCGAATCACTTTTTAATGCTGTCTTTGAAGCAGAAGTTGCTGGCTGCTTATAGGAAAGAGGTGGCATCGCCGAATCCGCAAAAGAAAATTATGCAGAGGATGTTGGACACGTGCAAGGAAATGTGCAGTATGCTAGAGATCGTTGAGCCAGGTATCTCGCGACTAAAAGGTAAATTTGCATTTTAAATCTTATCGGTGGTGACTACAGCGGTGGTGAAAACAGTATTTAAATTTCATATTTGCCTCGTACATGCCTGCGTAATTAATTTAACGCTAGACTGTAAGTGTCGTTATCGCTGGCATATTCTGGTGCATAAATTTTGAGATATAATTCTCAGCGCTGGAATTACGTTAATTTTGGCACCGTTCGTAGTTCGAACTTTCTTTCGACCGCTGCTGTAAAAGTAAGCAATATTAATATTCGATTGTTTGATGATGAATAGCATTTATATTAAAGGGATAATGTTGTACGAGATGCATTTACCGTTCGTGCTTCTGGCGAATCGCGCGTACGCAGCGCGGGAAATCCCCTCAGCGGAACTGGCCTCGCGCCTCGAGGAAGCCGGAAGTATTTTGAAGAGGTCTTTAACGATGCTTCTTTTGGAACCAACGGACACGCCGGAGGGTAAGCTGGCTAAGCGAGCTTTGCAAGAATTAAAAGCGCTAAATCGGAATATAGCTGACATTAAAACGATCAGTACAATCGAGGAGACTCGTGCCCACAATAAAAGGAAGTCGCCGAAGAAAAAGTCCAATACGAACAAATGAACGTTCAAACAGCCACGCATACCAGGAAGCTATGCTTCGATATTGTTACCTTCAATTTCGTTGTTAAATAAACATTATTATTTTATACCACTGTAAATGTTTGTATAATATTAAATATAATAATAGATGTTACACTAATGAGGATATATCGCAATAAAACGCTATGGTGTGCAGTGTTATCAACCTTACGGATTTTTCCGTAGATCTACGGATTTTTTACTGTATCTACGGATCTACGGATTGTAAACTGAAATTCTACGAATTTTTTACTGTTTAATTTGACTCATTGAATTTACGATCCAAACCGCCGATTTACTGCGGGTCGCTTATTATTTTTGGGAAAAGCTCTTGTACTGAAGTGAAATTAATAAAAGTCTATTTCACAACTTTTGCACGTGAACATTTTTCGTAATTTGTAAATTTTTGTTGGGACAATCATTTTTTTGATGATGTTAGGGGAGGGTCGAATATAAGATTTCTAGAAAGGATTTGGGAAAGGACGGTTTTCATAAGCAAGGGAATTAGCTTCTTTCATACATGTAATAATTAACACTTATGAAGAAAATCCGTAGCTCAACGGATTTTTCAAAGGGGGATCTACGGAATTCTACGGAACGTTGAACTTTTCTCTACGGTTTTTCAAAAATCTGAGTTGGCAACACTGATGGTGTGCATCGATAAATCCACTAACCTTAAATAACATCCCGTTCAAGATGAAGTGCAGCGTAGTAGATTGTAAAAAATGGTCTAATTTTGTATTTCCAAGAAATGAAATTCTTAGAAAAAAGTGGATTGAGGCTATTAAAAGGCCTGATTTCAAACCGACTAAGTATCATGGTTTGTGCGTGAATCATTTCAAATCGGAGGAAATTATCAGAGAAAGTGTGATTGCAGGTACGCAAACATTATTTTTTTCATGTATATATATATATTCTATATGTTAGGAAAAAGTAAACATATAGAATACATTGAGAATTTTAATTTTGCAGCTTATAAACTTGAAAGATTAAGATTAGTAAAGGGCGCTATACCATCAGTTTTTTCCTGGAACACTAATACAGAAGATATCCCTGTGTTAAATCCTCAAATACACAGTATTGAGCAAGTGAATTACCTAGAAGCAACTGCAGATATGAACACTATATATTCACACAATTTAAAAACTAATCCAGAATTATTTCAATTCAATTTCGATGTTTATGAAGAGGTTGTTACGACTGCTATTGATGAAAGTATTGTACGCAAAATAAGTAAAAACTGTACAAAGGATGAAAGTAATACAAGTGTAAATAGTAGTGTTAATGTAGGTACGGATCACAATTACCAAAAAAACTATGTATATGGAAATGATAAAAGTATTCAAACAAGTGTAAGACCTCGATATGACATTGAAGATTTCATCAATGATCCAAAAGCAATTCTGCAGTTTACAGGATTAGAAAATTATGAAAAATTTATGACAGTTTTATATAGCCTTGGTCCCAAAGCCTATTCTTTAAAATATATTGGAAATCGTTCTACAGGAAATTTATCTATTAAGAATCAATTATTCTTAACATTATGGAAACTAAGAAAGTATTGTACAGATTGCGAACTCAGTAGACATTTTTCCATTTCTGAAGTTGCAGTTGGAAATATTTTCAAGACTTGGATCATTTTTATGGCCAGACAGTGGTCGAAAACTGATATTTGGCCAAGTACAGAGTTGATTCAATATTATATGCCTGATAATTTGAAAGCTGATTGTCCTTCAAAGCGTAATATTAGTGATGGCACAAAAAATCCGATACAGCGACCTTGTAATCCTAGAGGTCAGCAATCAACATTCAGTTATTCTAAGAACGACACAAGTTTGAAGAATGTCATAGGCAACACACCAGGCAGGTCATTTTCATTTCATGCTCCTTCATTTGGTGGTTCAACCAGTGATTGGCAAATGATAGAACGTAGTGGATTGCAGAATAAATGTGAACGTGGTGATTTAATAATGGCAGATAGAGGATTTCCAGTGAAAGATAATTTTGTACATTATAATGTGACAGTATTAACACCCCACTTTACAAAGGGTAAGGGCTATTTATCTCATGAAACTTTATTACAAGATCGCAAATTGTCTAAGTACAGAGTTCATGTTGAACAAATAAAAAGTTTATTAAAACCATATAAAATACTATCCACTAAATTCAGTTACTGTTATCAGCCAATAGCATCGGAGATCGTTGGAGTTTGTGTTATGCTATGCTATTTCAAAGAGTGTATTACGAAAAATGGTAATAAAGAATAGAATTGTGGATTTTTTAAATATTGTTGTTTTATTATAAAAATACTTTTTCTACCTTTCCTTTATGACATTTCACTAATAAATCTCTTTTTACTTAACTTTTAACATTTAACTTTTAAAATCAGCGACGATACACGAGGATCAGTAGACAAGTGCGACATCAGCGCCGCTCGCGACTTGACTCAAGAGCTCTTGGCCACGGATTTCGCTGGAAGTGCCAAGCCTCTCTGTGTTCAACCGTGTTCAACTTACAGCAAAAACCACTATGTCACTTCACTTCTCACTTATCGCTATCGCACCATGTCGCACCATTGCGTGCAATTGCACACTATGGCGGCCGGTTAAAACATAAATAGTGCGCTTTAGAAGTATGAAGTTACAGAAATTATATTCTTCAAGGATCTAAATTCGCAAATTTATCGCTATCCGACATACTATTTTATAGTACACAGGTAATATTTCAAATACTTCGCGGAATCTTGTAACATAACCTCTATGGTATAAGTACGAAGAAAATAAGTAAATAAATTGTTGACCTACTATCAAATATATATTATGCAACGTATTATTAACACCTTCAGAATGATAGCGAGAGAATATAGCGATTTCGAATGAACGAAAAAATATATTTAAAAATAGCGAATGACATCGCTTTCAATAACATATTTTAAAAGTGTTTCATTGATTTCAGAGCATATTTAACATGTTCGATCAAAGCATCATTGGCATATGCTTCTCCATCTGTTTGGTAGTGGTTTTTAACTTTTCTCTACATCGTATAGAAGAAGGTCATGTTGGTGTTTACTTTAGGGTAAGTAATAATCTATCCGTAACAAAATGATATAATCTAACAATATATCCTTCATTGTTATATGATACAGGGAGGTGCGTTATTGCCTCAAGTAAGTAATCCAGGATTTCACATGATGATACCGTTGTTAACAACCTATCGCTCGGTTCAAGTGACGATGCAAACAGACGAAGTAAAGAATGTACCATGTGGAACCAGTGGTGGTGTGATGATCTACTTTGATCGAATAGAAGTTGTAAATATACTGGATGCGAATAGTGGTAATAATTTCACGCATACGTACTTGTAATTAAGGAAACTGAAGGACAAAGTGTCGCGATATTATGTACTAATCTACTTTTTCTTTACTATGCAGTTTATACTATGGTGCGTAACTTCACCGCAGACTACGATCAAACGTTAATATTTAATAAGATCCATCACGAGTTGAATCAGTTTTGTTCAGTCCACACATTGCACGAAGTGTATATAGACTTATTTGATCAAATAGATGAAAACTTGAAAACTCAACTGCAAAAGGACTTAAATGACTTAGCACCTGGCTTAAGCGTTCATGCTGTCCGAGTTACGAAGCCAAAAATCCCAGAGACTATTAGAAAGAATTACGAGTTAATGTGAGTAGAAATTTAAATGAATTAAGGATGATGCAGACTATGATAATATATATGTATGTGTTTTCTCGTAGGGAAGCGGAGAAAACAAAACTATTAATATCTACGCAGCATCAAAAAGTAGTAGAGAAAGATGCCGAAACTGATAGGAAGAAGGCCGTGATTGAAGCAGAGAAGGAGGCCCTAGTGGCGAAAATTCAGTATAGTCAGAAAATCATGGAAAAAGAATCATTGCAACGAATAGCATCTATCGAAGACGAAATGCATCTGGCTAGGGAAAGGAGCCGTTCCGATGCTGAGTATTATCAAATGAAAATGCAAGCGGAGGCTAACAATCTCCTTCTTACTAAAGAATTCTTGGAATTGAAGAAATATGAATCGCTGGCCCAAAATGCGAAAATTTATTACGGTCAAGATATACCAAAAATGTTCACGCATGGGGGTTGCTCAAACGATCCTAACTTAGGTATCAGTGTAGGTATTGAGAAGCAGTAACCGTAGAAACAAACGTTTGTCTCTTTCCCACTTCGTGAAACATGAAGTATTTACCACTTTAGTTTTATTTAATGTGTATTCGCTTTTGAAATGTAATAATTGTAAGATGTTGTTGAAATGAGAATTGCATTTAAACACTTGTTAACTTTCTATTTCAATGAATAAAACTTAACTAGGATTCATGCGATTTATGTATCTGGAACCCAGAACCGGAGCGTATTAAGTCCGCTTTTTTATTAAAAAAATCACATTTCACGTGTTTCCAGTATGAAATTTCTTATTCTTTCGGAAACATGTAAACTGTTTTTTAATGAAAGCGGGCTTAATACGCTCTGGCTTTGGGGTGTAGATATGTATAATTTTTCTCTGGTCGAGTCGCACTAACTTCAATAGACCTTTCTAATGAAAATGTTACCAATGATTGTATTAACAGCACATTGCAATTCTATACTCCATAATACACTCGAAGTTGATATTACTTTACACATCGAGTTTAAAGTATTTTGTAATCTTTTTTAAAACAAATGTAATCGATTAACCTTGTACAACGTAGAAAAAAGTGCGAGTTCAAATAAAGTTTAAATTTATGAATAGCTTTCTCTATTTCAATGAAATCCCATTTCTATTTCCAAATTATTATAGTCGACTACAATTAATTTAGAAAGTTAAGTCTGATTACCTTTCCGAATTCTTACCGTGTAGATAAATTGTTTAGGCTCTGCATAATAATCGCATAAACTAATCGCACGCGCTACAAATTAAATAATTGAATAGGATGCGCGCGCATTCTAGATCTACCCATATGTGCATATATACGTTTTGATACAAATAATGATAATTATATCCCCCCATAAACATGACTCATGTATGAAAGAAGCTAATTCCTTTTAATTCACGAAAAAAATTAAAAAAGTTCACATGCAAAAATTGTGAAATCAACTTTGCTAATTCAAATTATATTCTCGTTCTCCGCTCGAACACTTATTCATCTGTGACTGTTTATACTTGACATTCCTTTATTGGCCATAAATCAATTCAGTGCTCAGATTTTCAGCTTCGGTTTTAAGTATTTAGCGGGCGAGAGACCTGTAGTTGACACAAAAACTTTTACAACAGGGACATCTTCTGTTAAAAACGTCGTATGAATATCATTTTACGAAGGGGGATAATAAAAATTCAACGGACCGCTAATTCCTTAAAATCGAAGCAGAAAATCTGAGCACTGAATTGATTTGTGGCCAATAAAGGAATTAAAAGGAATGCCAATTGTCAAGTATAAAAAGTGAAAGAGAAATCTGTGTTCGAGCGGAGAACGAGAATACAATTGGAATCAGCAAAGTTGATTTCACAATCTTTACATGTGAACTTTTTTAATTTTTTTCGTGAATTAAAGGGAATTAGCTTCTTTCATATATGAGTCATGTTTATGGGGGGAGGGGGTCCTATGTCCATGGTACCACAGACGAGGTATAGAATAGACCTATCACCTAATGGAACTTTGTGTCACCACCCGAACTGTGTTACCGACCCATAACTCGAGGACTGAATGTAGCGGCCTCTGCTCATGAACAGCGTCCAACTCAGCAAATACTCTGAAATGTGTTGAAATGCTGAAAGGTGCGTTACGTGCTTCTTCACGTGTGACTTCTTTAATGTGTGAGTTTGACATAGGTTTTCGCTATGCTACGCTTTGACTCGGTTTGTCAACGACTCGTGCGGATGTCTCTTCGATAATCCATTTCGGGGATCAAGACACTATAGCGCTCAAAATCTAGTTCTTATAAGCCTCGCAGAAAGTTGCATGATGCATGAGTGTCGTAGGGTGCATGGATGCAACTGCAAATCGTGCATTCTTTAATTTCACAATCATACGGGATGCATAATGTGTCGAATACAAATTACATTTCTGAAGTTAAACTCTCTCGTGTGAGTTCTTTCAAATCTTGTCTCTTAACAATAATTATTACATTCGAGTCATTAGAAATTGAGAAATTTCAACTTGCATGGGAAACAGTTGTGGTTGACGGCAACCTCTACCAATGTGACAACATTGACGAAAGGTGTGAGCTATCAGTTCGACTTTATCCGCGATAGTGATCGGATCGGTGAATATCTGTGAATGTTACAGTATTATTTCCTGATTTGTCGATTCCTACACCAATTAGTTCGACTACTGGACTAAATAGAAAACCGTTTAACAACATTTCACTGGAATATACCTTTCATCTAGAAATTTTTTTGACGAAGCGTTGCCTAAGTAGTAACTGAGAAAGGAGCAACCGTTTGGGAAATATGGCACCCAGATTGCTATTGGAGTCTTTTTTCTTTAATATTATTGGAGAAATAAAATGTAATTGTAGAAGAAATATTTGGAATCGAATCTGGACGGATGGAATATAGATTAACGAAGATAGATGATCGCAGCCAATCGGCTCGTATTACTTGTCACGTAATTAATAATTGTATTACAATGTTACTTGTCATACGATTAGTAATTATAGTTCAAATAATACAGATTGCCCAGGTCTCACCACGAGGAGGCGCTGCGAGTGGAGACCCGCCCTAACCGCGGCCCATCCGCCCTCCTTTTATGCAAAATTTTATTTTCATTTCCATAGATCCCCCTGATGCACGGTTGCAAAACGATCCTCAATCGCTCGACAAGCGGGCATCAGAGGGAGTCCTTCTGTAAAAAGTTACCGCGATAAAGCTAAGCTGAATTTAAAATATTTCTTTGTTTCTTTCATTTCAAATTTTAAAAACTTTCTGGTATATTTCTACCATGATAATTATTCACTAATTGCGAATAAAACAAAGAAAAGGGGGGCAAATTTGAGGGAAATTATTAGGGAAAACAGTGATAATGATACATCATTATAGGATATGTTATATGATATATCATTATTTAGCAAAAAGTTTTCCCCTTTTTCTTTATTTCATTCCTAATTAGTGAATAATTATCATTTCCTATTCATTACTAGGAAATATGCCAGTGTATATTTGCTATGCTTACTTAAATACTAATAATTCCTACCTATACGAGCGCTCGTATTTAATAATTGCTACTTATATTTAGTTATATGCTACTTATGTTTAGTTATATTTAGTTATAAACACTGCAGTGTTTAATTATTTCCTTAAAAACTACTTAATTCTATGTGGCCACTAAACACATTACCTCATCATATACATATCTACTTAAATTTAAATAATGACCTGCCTAATAAAAATCTGAAATTGTCATGTGTTTCTTACTTCCCTCGATGGACCCACGATGTTACCTGAAACATTCTCAAAAGTATCTATTAATAAAAATTCCTTAAGATTTCGTTTCTCAAGGATGATGAATCTGAAATCATATTTCTGAAATAATCTTCACACATAATATATCTGTAACAGAAACTTTCTCAGTGAATTGATACCTACAATCTATCTCGATTAAGTAATGTAATTTCACCAATTATAGGGTAGATGTAACGTTTGTGGCCATTGCACTGTTTTTGGCCATGTGCATTATTATCTTATTTTTAAATTGCTTGCAGATCATTATTTTGTGGAGAATTTTACATCATAAATATTTTATTTAGTATACCGCCCGAAATATAAGGTTATATGTATTGCTTAAATGGAAAAATATTAAATTTTTTAAGAAGTGGCCAAAACTGGTACAATACCTTAAAATGGTCACAAATGATGCATCTACCCTAGTCTTTTCATTGAATCACTATTGCCCAAATATTGAAATATCATATTTGAAGCTACAAGCCAAAACTCAATATGGAATATCGATTTGGTATTAAGATGAAAGAAGGAAGAGATTAAAAAATACTGCTTCATTGTCAGCAGACAAAGTAGGCAATCAAAACTTTAGCAATTCGTGAAAAAGAAGCTACTAATGATATTACATTTCATTCCGAAACAATTAATATTCATAATATTAAGCACATTGGGTGCTTTGTTACATCAACTCAATAATTTCCTTCTAATTCCTCATTAATTGGCATCTTCAAAGTTGATGTATCGACAATCAATCATAATATACTATAGTTAATCAAAAACATTTATGCAAATGTTGAAAATTGGAATAATTGCACTTTACTGCACAGTATTTGAAGTTACTGTCATACAGAAAATAGCAACAACGAGCACGTGTTAATATTGAAAATTTACTATCAATGTAAAGTGCCGAATTGCAGTTACCTACTTTTTCAGTGCAAATTTCGTTTCAATATCATCAAATTAAGCAACAATCGCGGGTGAATTTTGACCAATGCAAAGGAATGTTGAAAATTTATAAAAATAAAAAACTACATTTCTTATCAATCTGAAAATAAATACAAAGATTGGCGAAGTTACTATGCAAAAATCGGCAACGCTAATGAGGAATAGCTACTACTACTTTTCAAAGACTCTAATTAGAACTTGAATTGAATGGAGGTGTGTCTGCGATTTCTATTACAAATAATGAATTATACCTTTCATCGCCATTCTTTCAGTCACAAAAAAAAATTTTCAAATGCCATTCCATCAAAATTGGAACTTCAAATTTAAAAATATTCTAAAACAAAATAAAAAACATTTGTCTGCAAGATATGAATATACTTTTAAAACAATATTTCCAGTGACAAACACTCGATTCAAGGGTGGGTAGGCGGTGATAGGAGAAGGAGGATGGTGCACCCACTTAGGGCTGCTGAAAAAAATGATCAGTAGCCAGAAGGGCAGCTGATCATTGGCCACTCATTAATGCAAGAAACCCGTGAGTGGACCGTTTCTATCTTTCGCAACGCTAACTTATTACAGACTAAAATCAACTCCCGAGCATAGTCACTAGGACTTTGGACTACTCGCAGCACTAATTTCTCAAACAACTTCAAAATTCCCGGATGGTGCTTCATTACTGAAAATTCTACTATACTCAATACAAATCCCGAATAGCAAACGAAAAAGCTCCCAAAGAGCTATACTACTCTAACAAATATAAAAATCTATCGAAAACCACCAGATGGGTGGCTTCATTTTTCGCAAAACTAATAAAAATTTAGTGCACCTGTGTCTTGTAATACGCAACTCTAACTTTAATTCGTTGCAACCTTCCTGAAGGCTGTGTAGAGTCCCCTGTGCTGCAAATCCAGCAGCTCGGGACTCTTTTTTTCCCAGGAACATGTCTCCAGACATGTCCCAGGACAGTTTCGGGGCATTGGGGTCTGGGGGTCGCAACTCTAATTACAAACGCGATCAGTCATCATCGCAACAATACCTCAAAAAAATATCAAGAATCAAACTAGGACGAGTAATTAAAAAAACGCGATCAGTCGCATCGCAACTCTATGGACATTCCACGCGAAATCGGACACTTTTCGAAGTAACATTTCGAATGTTGCTGGAATTTGAACATGTTGTAGTCTTTAGTGATATTTAAACGTACCTCAAGAGATTTTTCAAAATTTTGAAAAATGTCGATTTTACAGCTGTAAGGTAAGGACTACCTTTTCCTCAATAAATTATAGCTATGTAAGTAGTAAATGGATGGAGATGAGATTTACAGTGCTTACAGAGAAGACATTAAAGCTTTAAGAGAAAATTATTTCAGTTTAAAAAAATAAAAATTTGTACCATTTTTGTGCAATTATTTTAATCAAATGCAATTTTTTAACATCGGGCGTGCTTTTAAAAATCCCCCCAAAAAGGATAATATAGTTCTATCCTTCCTCTGATGGACAAATTTTCAAAAATATGGACATTTTAAAATTGGCCCCGTAAAAATTGTCGAAAGTTGACGTTGCGTCAAATTGCTCCGGCTCGACTGGCTGGGCCGTGCGATATTCGCAGCGGCCAAGCGGCTATATCTGCTATTCTTATACGGTGTTTTCGAATATGGTCAGTATTTGTAAAAACTGAAGATGGAAAACTTTTACTGCTTTTTATACACAACGTAATACGGTAACTCAATTTTGGGTGTTCGCAATATTTTCCTTGAAACAATGGAGACCCTTAGTTTTTTAAATGGAATGCTAAATATTTAATAGCATTCCATTTAAAAAACTGAGCGTCACCTTCGTTTCAAGGAAAATATTGCAAGCACCCAAAATTTGAGTTACCGTATTATGTTGTGTATAAAAAGCAGTAAAAGTTTTCCTTCTTGAATTTTTTACAAATACTTACCATATTCGAGAACACCGCATAAGAATAACAGATACCTATAGCAGTCGAGCCGGTACAATTTGACGCAGCGCCAATTTTCGACAATTTTTACGGGGCCAATTCTAAAATGTCAATTTTTTTTAAAATTTATCCATCAAGGGGAAGGATAGAACTATATTATCCTTTTTGGGGGGATTTTTAAAATCACGCCCGGTGTTAAAAAAACTGCATTTGTTTAAAATAATTGCACAAAAATGGTTCAAATTTTTATATTTTAAACTGAAATAATTTTTTCTTAAAACTTCAATGTCTTCTCTATAAGCACCGTAAAGCTCATCTCCATCCATTTACTACTTCCATAACTATAATTTACTGAAAAAAGTTAGCACGTACCTTCAAACAGCTGCAAAATCGACATTTTTCAAAATATTGAAAAATCCTTTGAGGTACGTTTAAATATCATTAAAGACTACAACATGTTCGAATTCCAGCAACATTCGAAATGTTTCTCCGAAAAGTTTCCGATTTCGCGTGGAATGTCCCTCTAATAAAAAGAATACCATGAATCAAACGTAATACAATGAATCAAAATCTAGTAACTCCAATTCAAATTTCAAAATACTAGAACAATCTCAAAAACGAACGCGACTCTTTTTTCGGAACACTACAGAAAACCACGATCGATATTTTTTCGCAACACTATGCTGGAACCAAACGCGGGGAATACTTGATTTGCAACGCTAATTCAAACCGTCATCAACATTTAATCGCAACGCTAATTCAAACCGTCATCAACATTTAGTCGCAACGCTAACTAGCCCCGTAATCTTTTTCGCAACCCTAATTGAAAACGCGGGGTGCTCAATTTCAGGGGGGGGGGTATCGATGGGTCAGCCTATCGCCAACCAAACTACTACTACAACTACCGACGAGCATAATGGCAAAGTAATACCTATGAAGAATGACCCTGCACCCGAGGATGCAGGACCATTCTTCGTATTGTCGTTTCATCCTAAGAAAAATCCTATGCCCCGACCGTTTCGTGGCCGTTCTGCGCAGCCCCCACTACCGCCTACGGGCCCGACGCAGGCTATTGCTCACAGCACTTTACCTGCCGACTTCCCTGCCCCTCCCAGGGCGTGACGTGACCGATGTCAATGTCAATACTGCAGGAGTGCAATGTATCTACCCGGTAATTCTTTGGTTCCGAATAGATATAACATCAGTTTAGGAGGTGTTCTAAATAGTCTATTTAGAATGCCATTTATTATGTCTTTTTTAGGATTTATATTCAAAGCAACGATAAGATTTTTGTACAAGTTTTTTTGCACACATATCTATTGATATTTAAAGTATGTAAATTATTTTTTTGAAGTAAAAATAATCAAAATTACATGAGTTGTATTTGATTTTATGGAGTCCGTTTAAAAAAAGAAGTGTCCTACTGACAGAGATCGAATAAAACTGTTAAAATTTTCAATTAATTATGAAATAACTAATTTTATGACTATTACCGTAAACTGGGCGAACATTGGCATGTTTTTGGAACATTCTGCTATGTAATATAAAAATGAACATTTTTACATTTGCCTTAACCCTTAACTGGTATACTGTTTTTTGAACCGTAACTGGTATCTTGGGGTCGTGGCAGAGCCCAAATAAAAAAGGACACAGAAATTTGTAAAGTCGACACTAGATCGACCTCTATGAATACCTATTTTGTTCTTAGGTAATGTATAAAATAATAGAAACGTAGAAAGTTTAACTATTATTATCAAATTAATTAGAAATTCAGTTTACAAACTTAGACAACCAAATATTTTGCAGCGAACCTTGCGTGCTTGGGGTCATGACTGACCCCAGGATACCAATTAAGGGTTAAGTATCCTATCATAACATTGCATCTTTTGTAAATGAACTACAACTGTCAAAATGTATAAAATACGCTGGCTTCAGTTCACGCACCATTACCACAACCCCCTGTCGGTGTTTTTCCCCCTTCATTGTTGAGCATAATTGGTCCGCACGCTGGTCTACTCCAAATTTTGACAGCTTACAGTCAGGTTATAAACTGACGCGTATTAAATAAGATAAGGTGCAAAAATTTGAGATGCCACGTGTTTTTACAAATGTGTATCGTTGTACCATTGAATTTCAACCAAAATGCAGTCTCAAACACGAGGTAAGTTAGCAAATTTTTATTTATTTATTTCGGGGCGTTTGGTCGCATAGGTGGAGCGTTTTACCTGACGACTGTGTTACAATACGCCCAACGTAAGGTTCAGGAAACTGATTATTTACAGTTATTTCCAGTTATGTTTTTTTTTCATAGTTTCGGTGTCGTTGTAAAGAGAAATGAACACTTAATGTGTTTAGACAAAAAATTTAAAGAATTATCAAAAAATATTGGTTTTATAGATGTTTCTTGAAATGTGGGGCGTAATGTAGGGTAGATGTACCGTTTGTGGCCATTGTACCGTTTTTGGCCATGTGCATAATTATCGCGTTTTTTAGCTCGAAATTGCTTGCAGACACTTAATTATGTGTAGAATTTCAAACCGTAAATATTTTGTTTAGTATACGACCAGAAATATGAGGTTACATTTATTGCTTACGTGAAAAGTGGCAAGTGGCCACAAACGGTGAAAAATGGATTTCTTATATTTTTTAACTTTATTAATTCTTTAACGATTTCTCTAGTTAATGGTAACTTAGACATTAATAGTAAAGATAGTGTAAAATTTAGTAAAGCTTTTAGTTTCCTGATGTGAAGTACAATTTTAAAGATAATTATGATGAAAGTCAGTGAAATCCTTAAAGTGGCCACAAATGGTGCATCTACCCTATAGTTTTACCCTATGAAGAATTAGAGTCCATACGACGTATGGAAGTCAGCAGAAATCGGGGTCCATACAATATCTTGAATATTGAATTTTTCAATATTTTAATGTGCTTCATTTGGAATACATAGCAACTGCGCCAGATATCCTGCCGAGTCGTGTCGCCGGGATTTACCCACACTATGGTTTGCAGACCTATCAGCTTTATGACTTTATTCCTATTGTACTTCCCGGTCGCAGGCGAGTAAGCGACGGACGGGTGGCCAATACATTTTATGATTTAATTGCACTCTTTAGGACATCGTTTTCAAGTCTTGACCGACGAATTTGTAAAAATGCAGGTAATCATTAGTTTGAACAGAACAGGCAACGCGACAAGATCGTGTAGTCAAGCTGTCCAAGCAGTGCAATTGTACAGATTGTGTTCAATTTATCTAAGTGTTGTGTGTATTGTGCGTGGCTGCGAAAAAAATGGAGCAGTACCAGCAACAGCCTGGCCCTCCCACTTCGCCAGTGAGGAAAAATCCTTCAGGAAAGGTAACTTAATTTTCATTCATTAATTGTTTTAATCGTTTCACGAAAATATAGGGTAAAACTATACATTACGCCTCACATTTCAAGAAACATCTATAAAACCAATATTTTTTGATAACTCTTTAAATTTTTTGTCTAAACACATTATGTGTTCATTTCTCTTTACAACTACACCGAAATTGTGAAAAAAACATAACTGGAAACTTACAGTATGTCCGTTGTGGACAGAGAACCATAATAATAAATCTGTACAAAGAACTGATGGCAAAGGATCCCTCCTCCACATATAAGGAGACTATGGCGACGCTGTCCAAGCAAACGGGGATAGGCCTGTCCACAGTGGTAAAAAGCGTTGCTGAATACCGAAAAAAGGGCAGTGTAGCCTCTCCAAATATGAAGAGGAAAAAATTAAAAGCCATCGACAAACTGTCTGAAGAGGAAAAAATTCGGATTCGGGGAAAAGTACACGAATTTTGGTTCAGGCGGGAAATCCCGATTTTGAAAAAAATTGTTTTAGCGGTGAACACCGACCCTAACTTGGGCAACTTCACACAAACCACACTTTATAAAATCCTCCAGGATTTGGAATTTTCATTCTGCAGAAAACAGAGACATAGCGGCCTTATTGACAAAGAGTACATTGTGCTTTGGCGGCAAACCTATTTGCGAAGAATGGCACAGTACAGGGCGGAAGGACGCCACATATATTTCTTAGATGAAACGTGGGCCAATGCAGGCGAATCTCAAAATAAACAGTGGGTGGATAAATCTATTCGTTCAAGTAGGGACGCACAGGAACGCGGTTTGTCGACGGGCATACCTCTACCCACCGGCAAAGGGAAACGACTTATCGTCGTCCACATTGGGTCTGTGGACGGGTTTGTGCCTGGTGGTCTGCTGTGCTTCGAATCCAAAAAGAACACAGCAGACTATCATGACGAAATGAATGGAGATACGTTCTTGGAATGGTTCCAACGTATTCTGCCATTATTAAAAGAGAACTGCGTTATCGTGATGGATAACGCATCTTATCACTCAGTAAAGGTCGAGCGTTGCCCAACAATGGGCTGGACCAAGGCACGCATTGCAGATTGGCTGAGGCAAAAGCAGCAGGAAATACCGCCATTTGCTGGTAAGGCCACATTGATAGATATGGTCAGGCAAATCAAGCCCCAATTCGACCGATATGTGATAGACGAGCTGGCCAAAACAAACGGAAGAATAGTATTGAGACTACCGCCATACCACTGCGAGTTAAACCCTATTGAATTGGCATGGGCAATGGTCAAGAAGCACGTAAAAGTAGAAAATACTTCATACAGATTCGACCGAGTAAAAGAATTATTCGTCGAGGGCGTCGAACGTGTGTCTGTCCAAAATTGGCAGAATTTTGTGAGGCACACCGAAAGTGTAGAACAAAAATTCGGTGAGCTCGACGAAATAATTGACGATCTGCAGGATGCGAATATTATGGGCAATCCTCAGGGAGATTCTGAATCGGATTCGGGAGACGAATGACCCGAATATATTTAAATATAGTTAAGTTATCCATTATATAAATTTATATATTTCGAGTCTTATTTTATTATTGCATACGGCGGTTACTCGTGGTATTTAACACAATATTTCATGAATGATTTTGTTATAGACTTTCTGGAAGACCCCTCCCAAAGCGTGAAGGAGGCTGTGGGGTTTTAGTGAGTAGAAATCTCACACTACCCCGGCGCTGGAAGGCACCGGGGTGTCTTTTGAAGATTTCCCCACGTTAAAAAAAAAAAAAAAAAAATCATCATTTCTTTCTTGAAACTACCGAAATCCTTATCCCAGACTAAAGATCTTGAATGATTTGATCCAAAAGAGAAATTGTTAAATTCGGTGCCGTCGCTGAAGGGTCAATGGTCGAATGTAACAAAAATAAAAATCACAGCATCGGTTTTGTTTACCCTTAACACAAAAAAAAACCCAATCGATATTGGTTGTAACGTTACCAAAAAAATCTGGTCAGCGATAATGGTTATTCGTAACCAAAAACAAAAACAAATTGTGTTGACAACAATGGTTATTGGTGACCAAAAATTATTTCCGTTGACAATAATGGTTGTTTGCAACTAAAAACGATATCCATAATTGATAATGGTTATTCATAACCATAATCATTCAATGAATATTAACTTTTATGCCATAACTTTTAAAATTTAAGTTATAACAGTTATAGTCTCTGAAATAAACCAAAGTTCAATCAATCAAAATAACAGCAAAACAATTTTTATAAAACGTAGGCGGTTACCGTGCGTATTCGGAAATAATAGTGCCACCGTGTATATGAAGGCGTCGCGTGCGGAACGGTTGACAAAGAGGTAACAGACGGTAAGGCGGGGAAAATCGTAGGCGGTTAAGTGGGGAGTCGGCCAACCAGCGCCTCCTCAGAAACATCCCTGCGCGGAACAGGATTTTTCTTAGGATGAAACCACTATAGCCCACATGATGTGGCCTCTTTGGCCGGGCTATCTTCGGCTCTTTGACCACTGCTTTGCTTCGGGCGGTCCGCCCTTCTGAAAGTTAATAGCGTGCCCAAGCCCGTCCTTCGCGACCGCGACCAGCGACAATGTGCAATGTCCCACTGGCGTCAAAAAGTCGACATAGCGAGGCTAGAAGCGAGGGCATACCCCACTCGCGCTAGTCTGGCCGTCGACTTTTCTCACAAATTTCCTGAAAGCAGGTCATCGTGCGGGGAACATGCGATCAGAGAATACGATGACCTGCCCCGGCCCTACCTACTTATATTTAAGTCACACATTCGTACCAGAAGGTAAGTTACCTATTCTACCTAACACCTATATTTAAAAATGGCAAAACAGTCTCTCAAACACAATCATCAGCCAACCCACTCCACGATTCTCAAGCATCGCCGCCCGGGTGCAAAAGCCTACACTAGAGAGACCGTCCCGGGACGGCTCCGTCACCCGAGCTTGGCTACAATCACACTCTAAGTGTACGTACCAGTTTTCACTGAAATCGGCTGACAAAGGCAGTGACCATTGCGTATAAGTATGATTTAAATAGCAATTAATCATTTTCAATTTCAAACAATGGATTACTTGATAATGTGCTTTGTACGTATTATGTACATTGTACATACATCAATCCTTATTACTTTCTCATTTGATTATATGAGATTGATTAAGTTTCATATTCCAAGATTATTTACTAGAATGATCATCGTGTGCAACAAGGAATATGATACATTGGTATCGTTATTGTAATGAATAATAATATAATGTTATAGTTTCGTTAACATGGTCTCTGATGAAAATCTTTCACCGCCGCTAATTCCACCGCCTAACCACACAAACACACAGGTGGAAAATGCGACGTGCACGATACACTAACGCAATACCAGCCGCCGACATGTAATTATTTAGTAAAGAAAGTCATCGTGCCCCATTGCCTTCACTCACCCAAGTAGCGCATGGGCACGTGGATGAATTAAAAGGCAATGGGTACGGAAAGATATCCTGAAAATCCTCAACTAGAAAATATGATTAGTTTCTATAGTGTCTAGCAGGATATTATTCTTTCATATTACATTATTAAGCAAAATGACTCGACTTTCAACTTGTGAATACTTTAAAGTTCGATAAATAAGAAAGGACTCTACTTTAGATCAAGAAAAAGGACTCTACTCGACATTTAATTAGCGAGAAAAAGGACTCTAAAATTGAATTATTTAAGAAAAAGATTCTAAATCATGAAGAATTTACTTTAAGAATTTACAACGGGCTATTCCATCGTCAAAGTAAATTTCATCAAACAAGAAAGTATGTTCTCATGCTAATTACTTTGAATCTGAAATTTGCCCACCCTCAATTGTCTTCTTGCACATGGAAATTAATTATTCAATTGTGTGCGCAAACGAGTGACCTTTATAAGAAAGGAATTACACTTTTATGTCTATTATCATCATTTAGACATCAAGTTACTTTTGAACAAGTAATATCAGAAAAATAAAAGAAATTCAAGTTATTAGAATCGTCGCAATGACGAAATCGGAGGGCATCCGATTTTTCCACTACGTATTAAATAAAAATGATTGTAGCTGTGGAGTCTGAAATTATCAGACTTCTTCGCTACATAAAAATTAGCATTCAGCTGTATTGATATTCATACCAATACCTTCTGAATTGCTATGCACCTTTACGTGCATTATTTAATAAATATCTACATCAATGTATGATCAATGATAAACATTCGTGTTAGGAACCGTTTATCTTGGAAATTATGATTATAATTTGATTCTATTGAAAAGACGCGGCGTACAAGAAGACCCTAGCCCTCGTCTAATAAATACATACACAGACAAAATGTTACAATTCACAGGCATGGTTACCATGCCCGCGGTCATTATGCTCGCCAAAGCACGTATACAACCAGTCACTCGTGTCGATTCGGACCAAACGTCCTACGACATGATTGAGTGACCAGAGGAACTATAATGCATGCGCACTCACATTTCGCTGTGCCCCGGTGACGAAGGCGCCAACACCCCTGCTACTGCTCAGAGGAAGTCATCAAACTGCTAAGAAGTCATCAAGCTGCTCAACTGCGCCCAAACTGTAACGAAGGAACAGAACACGATTATAATTTCTTTCTAAAGTTACGATTGTTTCAACTCTAATAAAGAACCTCGAAACAATTCAAAACTAACGAAATTTTTTAACATTTAGGCATTTTAAGAAACAAATTAAAAAAATTAAAATTAACAAAATTTTTTTCTTAAGCTGTCTAAGTGATAAAAAGTTTCATTAGTTTTTCATTTCTTGGTGATTCTATTCTAAAAATTAATTTTTTAAAATTTTTTTCTTTCTAAAATTTGGAAGAATGAACTCTACTTTAAAGGAATTAAATGAAATACATAGATACTTACATCTTTCTATTAAAATTCTGCGCAGAAATCTCCTCTTCAGCTGATGCCTGACTCTAATTTCCGATAAGGAGTTTCGCTTTCAAAAGTAAAAAAAATAAATAAATAATAGACTACCAACGCGCCCCAAAGATCATAATTGGCGAACAAAGTCCTGAATCTATTCTCGCGATTGGAAAGTCAGAGCCGCGACGCTCGAGAAAGAATATTAATTGCGTAGAAAACACTGACTCTACCCTCGCGTATCCCCAAATTGTTAACGACAATCTACTATGAGCAACTGTGCTCTTCAAAATGAAAAACTTTGTACGTCATAAACACTGACTCTATTTGGCCGCATTGCGCGCGGTCACAATCTCTGAAAAATAAGTAGGATAGGAGAGTGGAGGTAGGTGTGGTTTCATCGAGTATTTGTCGCGAGAAAATATTGTTTTTCTTGGAACCAGCCAAGGGACTTTCGCTCCTTGTTATTTAGAATACAAGGTGTGATGCGAAAATAAAGAATGCTCGCTCGATAGGAGCAGCTTTACATTTCAGTAACACGATATTATCCAGAATATACTGCTTCAGAAATAATTATTACATTTAAATGAATCATAGTAGTGGCTTTCGACATTAAAGTTGTAAGCACGTTCGTGTTATTCGAATAATACTTGAAATTATTAATCACGATCTTTATAAATATCCAAAACTCATGGCAAGAATCAAAATTCGTTAATTATTCATGCTCAAATGGCATGTCCTCGATATTTCTATACATAAAGAAGAAAACTTGCATCCAAAACCGAACGTAAATGCAATTACAACAGCTTCATAAAGATATATTCTTAAAAATCATTGAAATATCATTGAATTCTACGTAAACGCGACCGAAATGCAATAGAATTCGATCATTCCAATATTTCGTAAGCATGTACTGACGCCATTTTAAAAATTTTAAACAAATCTGATTAAAATTATTCAATTTATCATAATTCAATCTTTTCCCATTTGATCTTGATATTAACCGACTGCAAAGTTACCCATCAACCTTACAGCCAACAATGATTCAATAAAATAACGAGAAAAATACGTATACCACACGTATTGCTACCTTCTTTTTCCAAGGAATGACCAGACGCCATCCAAGCACCGTTCAAATTAACGGTCAAGTGTCATGGCGTCGCCTGCCCTTTGCTTTCGATTCTCGCCTCAACGTCTGTAATCGAACGATGCAACAAGTTTGAAACAAAAGCATTAAAACATTCGTAAGGCAATTAAACAAGAAATAAGCTTGAAAAAGTGTCGTCAATTAAACAATAAGCTTGAAATATGCCTGAAAAGGGATGTAACTGAATACCGAGACGCGATATGTGTGCACTAAATGCACAGAAATATCGGTGAAGCAACGAAGGGAATACGCGACAAACATCTAACTGTTTTCTCGCGATATTTAATCAATTTCGGGACGAAAGTGTATTAATAGTTGCAGCAAGTGACGATAGATAGTAAAGAAGAAGACTAATACCGGTTAGAAGTAATTATGTGACGACAGATAATGTACGCGTACCATTTAAGTACGCAGCTATCGAAACGTCTTAACAGAACGATGTTCTACGAACGAATGACCCCCGCGCCCGCCGCTGTACCTCGGCGAATATTGGCTTTGGTGGGGGGAGACGAGCAGGCCTCGCGAGACGCGAGGTAATACACGCGTACGTATTTCCGAAATGTTGGGATATAGGTCTGTATTGTACGCCGAGTGACGTATATATCGCGGCTCGTGACCGAGCCATCTAAACAGAGGTGACTTCCAAAGCTGGAATCGTTTCTATGCATACGTTCTGCTACGGGTAAAATAGAAATATTACACGTAATATATTTCCGTCGTTTATAAAATATGTATTTTTGTCATTTTGATTTCACATGTGCTTTTATATTGAAATTGTTATTATCTTCTATTCTTTTGTGACTTATTTGATAATAGGTATTCTTAGATATTATTAAAATGTCTGTGTATATGTATTTTTGTCATTTTGATTTCACATGTGCTTTTATATTGAAATTGTTATTATCTTCTATTCTTTTGTGACTTATTTGATAATAGGTATTCTTAGACATTATTAAAATGTCTGTGTATATGTATTTTTGTCATTTTGATTTCACATGTGCTTTTATACTGATATTGTTATTATCTTCTATTCTTTTGTGACTTATTTGATAATAGGTATTCTTTTCCACGCTCGACTTTTTCACGTACTTGACGTAATTTTTTTACTATTTGAAGATTTTTATGAGTTTGTTATTAGTGAAAATTCATGGCAACTTGATTGCCATCCAGAAGTACCTAACGTATTTGTAATTTCAAAATTTTAATTAAATAATTGGTCAGAAACTTTAAAAAGAAGTCTCGGTCCGACCGACTCAGGAGACCGTGGAATGTGTCTCGGGCCGAAGCTTATTTTCAAAGTTTCTGACAAATTATTTACGTTATTAAAAGTTTGAAATCCCAAATACGTAGGTGTACCTCTGAATTGTAGCGTTATACAAGTTGCTAAGATTGGGACCTACTGGACTTCCTGGGGACCTGGTCAGGGTTCGAAGTCCTGATCCTTCGTGCACTCCCTCGGCCCCCTGACCTACTTAGGTTAACTTATTCGGTTGGTGCCGATGAAATTTTCGGGTTCGTTAAAAGCCATTCAAAATGTTATTATTCTGCCAAGGCCAAAACCGATTTCTCTTCCTTTTTAACTGATTTCTTCGATTGATTTTCATCATCTGTCCTATTTCATACATTCCTTCGTGGATTTTTGCACGTGTCGTTTTATTTCGTGTATTTCTTCGATGAGTTTACATCATTTAGTTTATTTCATGTATTTCTCCGATGGGTTTACATTATTTATTTTAAATGATGCATTTGTTCGATGGGTTTACATGATATATTTTATTTGATGCATTTCTTTAATGGGATTACATGATTTATTTTACATGAAGTTAACAAAATAACATATTTGAAAGAAAATAGTGAAAAGTGATAGTGAACAGTGGTAGTGAAAGAAGACATCTAAGGAAGCCTTAGGTTAATTTATTGTAGCATCAAGTATTTAAGGCCCCATGTAAAATTGCCAAGTAGCCACAGAATTTTATTAGCTTTGTTGCTCTTTCATTGGCTCTTCATTTCCGATGAGGAAGTATCAGCTGCTTCTGTTTCCGGGAGCAAGCGACTGAGCATGGAATGGGTATGGGTGGACCAGTTTCACCTCCTGGTGTACTTGTCGAAAGGGAAACGTTTCGGGCGTAGGGGGTGTATCTTTTGGTACACTGCCCGCGTAAGTCACCCGGTCCGATTTCCCAGTCTCCGTGATAGACGGCTCGAATTGCATCCGAGCAAGAGGAATCGTCTCGGAGACGCCGAACGCTTTTTAAACCGAAAGGATCGATGGAACTTTGTTTCCATCCATCTCTTTGGTTTAGTTGGCTAAGGTTTTCATGTACAGGGAGATGGATGGAACTTTGATTCCATCCATCTCTCTACGGGTCTCGAAACGCAGCAACCTCCTCGCGGTGAGACCTGAAAATCGGTGAGGACCACCGAGCCGATAGCTGTGATTGTCAAATATCCTAATTAAATATAAGAAGTTTTAAGACTTTAGTTGTAAGACTTTTTCCAATTTTTTTAAAATGCACAAAGCATTGGTCAAACATGGGCCAGAAATATTTCATAGAAATGGGTCACTTTCGTAAGTACCTCCGCGTCGGTGTGCGGCTCCTTGGTAACGTTTCCCAAGCATTGCGACTTGCAAAACGGAATCAAGCTAAAGCCTACGATCTAGATTAAGGGCCCAGATCGAGACAAACTTACCTTCAGTGAGTTTGGTTCGGTCTCGGCAGCTAATCAGAATTCTATTCTGTTTCAGATAGGTATGTCGTCGATAGTTTTTCGTAATTTGTTCTATTTCAATTTTATGTATTTCGTCTATGGATTTGCTTGATTCATTTTATTTCATGTCCTGTATTTTATTATGTTTATTTAATTTCCTTCCATGCTGGTCTCACTATTACTAACATAACGTAGTTGATTGTTTCAGCTTTTCAGCACCTTTTTGAAATATACCAAGTTACAATTCCTTCATGAGGCTTTCCACGTTACGCCATGAAAGCATGTCTTCCACAAATAATGGTGTTGTTTATATAAATTTTTATGTTCAATAAATTTTTTTTGCGTTAAATAAACTCGAATAGAACATCAAGGTTAAAAGGCGTATGTGTTCTTGTTTTGTTGCGATCCTTTTTTCTCTGTCATTGCACGGAATACGTTTATAAAACGATCTTTATAGTGTTACTCCAACAGAATCATTTGTAAATCGCGGGTTTCAAATGATCTAAGTTTTACCCGTGTTGAATTTTAATTCCTGCCACGCGTAGCGTTACAATCTTATTTTAGACTCAATCGATAACGTTGGGTGTGACATGAAAATGGTAAGGGGGCTTGCGAGCCCCCCGCGCGTGTGACACAAAATTACATTGCGTGATAGGTCTATCCTATACTTCGTCGATGATTAAATTATTAATTGAACTACATCAAAACATTTACAAAATCTATCGTTGAAGGTACTCGGGGATCCATAAGTTCAGTTGCAATTGCAAAATTATTTCCACGAAATGCATAATTTTCATAAATGAAAAATTGGCAATAAGTTGTTACCGATAGCTGTGACAGTACTACTCTGTTATCAGATGGAGGTCCAAATGTACATAAATTATTTCTAGTTAATGAAATGCTTCTGTGAAAGATGTGACAGACCCACACTGATGAGCCTGGCGGTATTAATTTGCCTGTCATGAGTAACTTGAGAAGTTTCTCAGATCCTAACAATGAAGTAATAATACAATTCGAACTGTGCCAAGGGCAGGTTACATGATTGTAAAGTGCTCGATTGGTGGTCAGAAAGCTAACGTTGCAGTTACGGATGCTGCTTCTTAATTGTGCACCTGTGGATTCATTTTGAAGAACAATGTTCTTTCGACACAACGCTGTCTCCCGGTTGCAGGAGACTGAGCACGGCGGTTTCTATTTTTCTAATAACCCCGCGATGATTTTATAGGGTAATCGAGATGGTACATTAAACCTTCTTCATCTAAACGTATGTTTCGCAACATTCAACAGCGCCTTCCATTAGTCAGTACTTTTAATAATCCAAGCTTCCTCCCCATATCCAAACACTTCTTCTGAAGGAAATGGTACTCGCAATTACTTTTTCAACGCAATAGATGATTAGACGAATAGAGGTTCCTCTGTATATAGCAATTACATTCCACTTTGACATAACAATTTTAAAGTCTACGCATATAAAGGGAGATCTGCATTATTATAAGTAACTGACTTATTATACCACTCGTCCTTGGCACGAAGAAAAACTAGAATGGAACAGTTCCAGCGTCCAATTATCGCGCGTCTCTGACATTGAAGCGCGGAAAAACATCTCGTGGGAAAGCCTCGCCGCCATTCATTCCGTTGCACGGAAAATCGCTCGGCCGCGTTTGCATATACTTTATTCACAATCAAGATCGAAGTGTACGCTCCAAAGTTATCGCATTACGCTTAATTACCCCGCCCATTATTCCCTCTGTAATTATATTCCTGTGAAATGGTGGGCGCTATCGAGATCTCGTGTTCAACGATTTCAAATTCGCGAAGGCTCGGTGAAACGGCTCCGCTACACCAGCCCACGCGATGGAATCATTCAAATTTCACCGGCATTTGCGCCATTGTTCAGGAAACGCACAGAAAGTTACAGAGAAAAAGAGCAGGAGAAGTCGAACCGGAAGAGGATGGGCACGATTTTAACTGGACGGCTGGCGCAATAGAAACAATTCTGACTGGCGTTGCTGCAACGTGCGTCATAGTGCCGTTGACAAATCGACAGCCGGCCGTCGACGCGAGAACCATGAATTGTTCAAACGCAGCAACGTGAAATTATGTCCTGCGAGCGACCATGCTAATTGCACACCTTCCAACTGCATTATCCTAATTACTAGTAATCGCGAGCAACGGCGAGAGCCACTTTTACAGACGTTGGCTAATGATTGTCAATGAAGCTGACACAACAGATTAATGAATTCAGTGTTGGAAAGAATTTGCCGATTCTTCCCTTCCCCCTAAACAGCCTTCAATTCATATTCTCGAGAAGAGCGTCCGCGATGTAACGCAGATTTTTAATAAACAAAGACTGAAGCCACTTGTAGTGAAAATATAGGTACCCCCTTCTCTCAACAGTTGCGAATTGAAAACAGTTTGCCCTGTTGCTATCTAAATGCCTATTCATCGATCAAATCTTTTCTCTTAACAGAATTATTATAATATTTCCATTATTCATATTTACGACGCGAGTCAGACTTGAATAACGGGTATTAGGGGACACCGAGAGGCCCCTTGCAAAATCGTTTTCTCGGTGATTTCACGCGGCGCCTTTGCTGTCGTCGAGCGAGGGGGAGAGGCGGGAATGGAGAAAAAAAGAAGTATCGTCGTGACTATTCAAGGATTATTCCACGCGATCTGCTTTCACCTTTTCACGATCGTCGACGGACCGAAGCGGAGCAGGGCGACGACGAGGAGCCGGGAGTGAGTGCGCGTATGACGCGGTCGCGTAGAATTCCGTGGCGCGAGATAAAAGGTTTTCGAAGGCTCGGCTGGGTTGCTCGTCTGGTTAGGACTTTGATAGATAACACGTAGCGGTTGTCCCAGTTTCCAAGTCAACAGGGGACGATAAAGATCGTCGTGTTCGGTAACGCGATCCTCATTCCCTTTAACGTTATATCTACGATCCGCTGGATCTCCACGGCGATTAAATCAATTGCACCGTGATCGCGTTGACTTTCAAACGCCTCACACTGGCGAGTTTCCTCTCCCTGGATCGATTGCTGGATATCCTCTTAACTCCACTTGCACGATCCACAGTGAATCTTATTCTACATTCCTCAATCTTCTCCGCATATATTTTAATTACTCTTCTTCCCTGAAATTGCAATTCTCTGTTCAAACGAAAATAACGTTTCAGGTAAATCGGGGAATATGGATGACGAGGCGCTAAGATATTCTTGAGTTTTCCTTGAATATAAGTACATACCCCGTTGCTTTCGATTGTTAAAAACATCGACGCGAAAACAAGTCCGTCAGAGCGTGTGAGAAATAATATTTAACTGGGCGAGCTTGGCGACGTTGACACGCGTAATTTGCATTAACTCGAGAACTTGGACGGTATAAATATTGCCTGGTGTCCCCTTTCACTGAACCGACGGCTGTGTTTCAAATGTGTACGCCGCACAGACAAACGTAACGTTTTAGTGTGATGAGAAATGGTCCTTGGCGCGTGTGGGAATAGGTACCCGGGCGATAATTCAAGTAGATCGTAACGCGACGCGATTATATCCGGTTAGTCGACGCTGTAAAAATATTACATCACCCCGTATCCGGCATGAATTCACGCTTCTTTTGCTTGTACATACTCGTAGCAATTGTAACGTGGTTCGGGGCACCGACATGTTTCGCAATGGTCTTCTTGTAGGCATTGAACATGTGGAGCGTGATAAGAGGTTGACTAGAAAAAGCAGAGCGATGGTGGTTTAGTTGTCACCTCGTTTTTAAATTGCTTCTGAAATCTGCTTCGCCTTGGACCATGAATAAAGAAGTAGAGGAAAAATAAAACGAGGGGTCCTGTCGAGGAGAAGAAAGATGGAACCTGTGTTTGTAACTGGATTTCCTTCCCATTGTCAGTGTTTTGTAGAATATCCTTGGTTTTTGGTTTCTACAGCTTCGCTGTCTGGAATAGCGTTGATAAATTATTCAGAGATGACCGCATGGTAGTAAGATCAGTGAAATTGAAGAGCGAAGTATAAAATACTCTTACAGAGAAAGACAGCGTGCAGGGGCATCTGCAGACTTTTTTCCAGGGGGGAGGGGGCAACTTTGGGATAATGGTAAAGAAAAATATACCTCTCTTGCTTTTTTTAACCCATTTTATAGTGCCAATTTAATTAAAAACTTAAAACCGAAATTTTAAAATATTCCCTTTTTTAGTATAAACTTAATAAAGATCAGTTTTGAAAAATAAGCAATTTTTTCTCAAAAGCCTTTTGCCCCCCCTGCGGACGCCCATGACAGCGTATACCCTTCCTTGTTGACTAATCTTCTACGCTTACTCACTGTGCTTTATGATCCTCTACTCTCACCATATCTCTAATTTCCATTAGGTGAATGTATACAGCTGTGATATCTAATTTGAAGGAAGATGAAAGCATTAGGTGCCATTAAAAAGGAGAAAATAGGATTACAGGAGCCTGTTCCCCCTCACCTTTTCAATCTTCTAGAATCTTCATATTTTATATCCCCACATCTTCGCCATCCTCTATCGCCACCTCAGTTCTTTAAAACCGTGCATTATACAGTGTATAATTTAAAAAAAACTTCTACCATTGATGTTACTAAGGAGGAGAAAGTAGAATTAGTCAAATTTATCATTGCATCCTACTTCTATCCCTCCAATCTTCTAGAATCGTTCTCCATGCTTTATATGCCTCTATAATACCGCAACCAGCTTTGTATGGAGAATATATACGCCAATAAACTTTCAAAACCTGTCACGAATCCTTTCTTTGACCCAGCAATTAATTTTAGAATAGTGTGATCACAGCACGCTAATAAATCCTGTTTCACAATACAACTTGGTCTAATCCTCTGATCATTGACGATCCTCCCCTCTCAACTAACTTCTCTGAAATATCTGGAAAGCTGTGTATACCTATTATGTTGCTAAAACCTGTGGCACGCGACAGCCGGCTGCAGTTTACGTCGCACCTGACATTCCCAGGTCCACAACAATGTTCCACGCCGTGTGGAGTCACATGGGTGACTCAGAGCACCCGTGCGTTTCCCTTTTTCAGAGGAGAGAGGAACGATTATGTCCCGTCGCGTGCTCCTGAAATGGCACGAGTAGAAACTAAAAACAAACGTATAGCTGTAGTTCTCACTCGCAAAACTGTTGGCGCCGTAAACTCTTCCTCCTTCCTCGGACCCTTCAGCTGCGCTCACTTCCTGCGACACAGCTCCCGATCTTACTGAAAGTAGCGAAAAGGGGAGCGCAAATACGATGCATAATTGTTTGTACATTATCATCGCGCGGAGCTTCGTTTCGAGCTAGCGTAGGATGACACATGCGAAAGGATCTGCTTCAAATCACTTCGGTCTTTACTGTTCTACACAGCTTCTCCGCCGTTCCTCCGCAGTTTCTCCTCCTCTTCCACGCAGACAAGGTCTGACCGCGCGTCGTCATCGGCGGCGTTTTCGTCGTCGACGAGAAACTCGATACTGGGGGAGAGCCGCCGGAAGAGAAAGCGAGCGCTTCGATGCAAGCGGGAGGAACAGCTTTGGAGGAAGCTCCCCGGTGGCGGAGGTAAAAGCGTTCTTGCGCGGTGAAATCTGAAGCGGGGAACGGAACGGAAACGGTCGGCGAATTAAACTTGGCCGGCGGAAGGGGCGATGTTTGTGGAAATCGTCGGGAGGCGCGAAGAAGAAGAGGTAGAAGTCGCGTTGGACGGCAGTGGTTTCTTTCTGCGGAAGTCACCGAATCTACGGATGAAGGGAAGATAATTAGAGATGGTTAAGGTGCCTTTTGAAGTCGGGAATTCTGTAGGAATTAGTAGGAAATCACTTGAAGGAGGATTGAAATGGGCAACTCTAAAGGGAAAAATTACAAAGGTTTCTCGGGTAAGAAAGTTCAAGCTTTAAAGAGGGTGAAGGGTCAGCTGACATCTGGAGTCCAAGTAGAGGTAGAGGTTCAAGAGAAGGTTGAAGTGGGGAAAGCAGAATTCCCCGGTTTTCAAGCTCCGCGTAGTTGAATGCTCGAGTGGAAGCTGAAGTTTTAGGAGAGTCAGAATCTCAAGTCTCGCTTGCCAGGCGAGCGGAGGCCAAGGGCAAAGCGGAAGAAGCTGCTCTGGCTGCAGTGAAGGCGAAGGTGGAGACAGAGTCGCGTGCCTGGAGATTCTAACACTCTTTGGAATGTTAATGACCAGTTCCCCTATACCAAGCGAGAGTAAAATACTCAGCATTGAATAGCAACGTCCATTTCCGACGCAACTCATTCACTTCACCCCTAGAAGCAGGGAAATTGATTGCAAAAATGGCGTTACTCTTATTAGATCAGAGCAATTAAATAAGTAACGAGCCACTTATTAGTGGCAATCCTGCTGGAACTGGAATGGTTCCAAGCATTAACGGATCTAACCACAGGGGCGATGCTTTCGAATCCAGTTGAAGCAGATGCCTCTATCTGATACTTATCCTATAATAAAGAAGATAGTTACTCTAGCTAGTAGAAAATAAGAGAAGCGATTACATACGAACCGAAATCGCAAGGATGACATTAAACTGTTGCAGCAGATGAACGCTCGTTTACCTTTTCTTCCTCGTACCTTTCTCTTTGCCCTACCAAAGCGCCCACTCGTCTCCCTGGGTATTTCCACCTCCAACTTAAACGTCTCAACGCTCCGCAAACACATCAGGCGCGCAACAGTTCGTGGAAGCACGTTATAGAAACATAAACATTCGCCATCATGCCTGTTCAAAAGCTTCTTTCCAAGAAAGCTTGATTACCTACACACGATTCTCCTCGCAAGAGAACGACAGACGCTAATATTCTTATACCATAACGCTTGAAATACCACGAACTTGCTCTGAGTGGATGATTCAGAAGGTTACAGTCTCTTCAGTCTTCACTCGCAGCAACAGTGCCAGTGGGCAACTTTCCCTTTCTTCTTCACTTTCTTACCGCATGATTTTACGATCACACTCGCCAATTACTATTCAAAGCTAATAAATATACGAGCGATCTTTCCTAATCTATCCGTAAATGCTACTGTTTCGAAACAACTACTCCTCTAACGAGTACCCCAGAGTAATTCCTCTCAAATTCGATCAGAAGAGCGTGAAACTAGCTTATTACGCAAGCGTTATTAACTGTAAGGTAGCTCGTCTAAACTTCTTCCTACTTGCTGCCTCAAGTAACCCGGAAGAGGTTCCCTACCCCCCTTGTTATAGCCTAACGATCGTTTTCTTGCGCGACACACTCGAGAACAGGGGCTATGCAAAACGGAATCCTGTTAATTAGCGACTACTACGAAGTACTTTAATGAAACAGCGAAAGTTGCAAGCTGCGGTTGCTAGGCTTTTAGTGTTGACCTCGGGAGTGCTTGTTGATCCTAATTGACGGTAATTAGGTTGGTTGCCCGCGATACGCTTTTACAAGTGCTTGGAAGCGTGGAGACATTTGGTCGCTCCCTGTCAGAGAAGTGTGACAAGCGGTGTAAATATGATAACATGGGGAACGATTGGTGGAAACGAGTTCGCCCATGCTCTCTTTCCTTGTGCAACGATTTCGTGTCATGCGACAGGATCACGAATGTCGTTAGCCGCCTTTGTTCGCAGAGTGGGTACACGTGGACGAATTACAGTGGGCAGGGTGGAACACGCGACAGTGGAAGAGCCTTGAAATTGCGTTCTATTGGGACTGAATTTTATTATATTCAATTCTTTTGATAGCAGCCTTGGCAGTCGCCCTTAGCAATACTAAACGTATCATGCTTGGTACAAGCATCTTTACTGCTCTTATTAGTCATCCACTAATACCAGTAGCGGGCGGCCGGTGAGCAGTTGCAGAAGGCCCTTTAGGGCCTTATCTTTAAAAAAAAATATTTTTTTATCCAAACACTATTTTCTTCTATACTACTACACTTGATCCATTTTTAGTAAACTACCTCTAAATTTTCTCGAAAAATTGGGCCCCTGCCCAAAAGGCCCCGTAGGACCCTATCTTAAAAAAATTATGACTTTATCCAAACCCTACATATTTTTCTATACTACTACACTTAGCCCATTTTCAGTAAAATGGGTCCCTCAGAACGTTCGCCACCTGGGCCTTTTTCCTTAAATCCGCCACTAACCAACACCCTTCCAAACAATTCCTTCAAATTTACTACGGTCTACTACCGATTACCGAATAACTCAGATAAAAATCACTCGCCAATCTGGGAATTACCGTTTCGATATCGTAAAATCTGTCCTCGCAATAATGTACTCTGCGATCTCTGACATTCGATCAGTTACACCTGCCCGCTCACCTTCCCCCTCCGGCCGCTTCTCCATATTTCTCTCATTAAGAACAGATTAAATTTAATTAAGTAGATGAAAGAGGAGCCCCGCGGGGCAGACCTCGGGAGGTGACTAAAACCTGAACGGAAAAATACCCATGAAACCGAATCGTAACCCACTTTGTCATACGTATCGCGGACAAGAGGAATGCATTCGTCGTGGATTCGATCCGATTTACATGCGTCGATGGTGTGCGCGCGTGTAAAGACCATCTGCGACGCTGTGTACTACGTGCATACACGCGCGCGTGGCCGTCTGTGGAGGCAGCTCGCCGAACGGATCCATGCCTCAGGACGCGAACGATTCTTTGGTGACTGGTGGTTCAAGAGGTGAGAGACCATAATGTCTGGTGGGGGGCAACGGGGACCCCGCCCCGTGGACAGCTATAAAATGCCAGCACGGGAATCAGGCCCAACCAGTCTTAATCGGTACACGAAGGACCATTTTTTTTTCTCCTTCCTACGTCGACAAGCTCGGCTCTTTGCTCTCCTTCCTCTCTCTCATCCCCCAAGACCATGAAGCTGGTCCCGATCTTGTTGCTTGTCGTCGCGGTCGCCTTCGCCGCCGAAGAGAAGGAGGAGGAACGTCCGAAAACATACAGAAGGCTCATTCCCGCTGACGTTCTTCGCGGTGAGTCTCTATTTCTTCCCAGAAACATTCTAATATGTCCGAACCATCGTAATCTGTCGGGAAGTGACAGTGGTACCGTTAGAGTTTATTTTTATTGGGAGTTGAAATGAAGGGAAACAAGAGGACTCGTTTGGTTAAAAGGAGAGAGTAAAACGGCACTCGGGGGTTACTCGAGGGGGTGGTGAATCTGCTTGTCTCCTATCTCTGCTGTGATTCACACTAAGTAGTAGCACATGCTTTTAAATTACCTTAATTTGTAGAAGCTATTAACTTTTCATTTCTTGAGTCTAAGGTACACAGTGTTGCTTCCTCGAAGGGTAGAATTACAATTGACATTATTAAAATATCATTGACAGCCCCTTTTGCTTTATATTAACACAAGAAAATCGTAAAACCCACGGTTTTCAAGTAACAAGTACATACACCATTGCATTTCGGTCTTGAAAAAGACCGGAATTAGCGAACCGGTTAGGCGTGTAGCCTTAAAGGCGTGCTTCAAGATTAACACGATCTCTAGCTTTCCGCTTCCCACTTTCTTCTTCCACCTACGTTTTTTCCACAATTTGCCTCCGACAGTATTATCTATCATATGGGAATATCCTTCTAACTTAGCATCGGGGTAATGACACGACGCGGGTTCAAAAAAGTGGGACGATTTTGTTCAAACTTCTCGCCCAAAGATATCCCGCTTTCTTAGAACCACCGACTCATCGACAGGTGAAATTGCTCGAGGAGGCCATACGTTCGTTCGTCATCACCTAAACAGCCTATTCAAAGCTGTAGTATTTCTCCATAGACTTCATTAAATTATTACCCAAGGAGCCGGTTCTTCTTCTTCATTCTCCACAAACATCTTACAGGGATAAAGCATGAGTAGCCATCCAAAAAAAACCCTTCTCATTAACTCCAGTAGGAATTCCTGCTTCTTCGACTTTCCATTTGCAATTAAAGAAGGTCCTTGGAAGCGAGGCTTCTTTTCACCCTGCCCATTGTGTTCACCCGTCCCCTTGTCGCTGCGCCCATCGAACCGTGACCGCGCGTAGCAGTCAGACGCCACCCCACCTCCTTTTCTTCTTCACCCAACTGACGGACGACAATCATTGTCTACACAGGCGGGTCCGCCAGCTCCGTAGATCTCGACATGCCGTCTTGCCGTACGATTTAGCCGGACACGCGATAGGGAAAATAGGAAACGGTAGTCGCGTCAAGATCAACGCCGATGGAACGCGTGAAAGTCCCGTGCGACTCCCGTTCTTCTTGACCATATCTCGCGAGACCCGGTCCACTTGGTTTTCTCGAACAGCTCCTCTTTATACGGCTCGCGCATCGTGGCAAACGAAGCCACGCGTCCAAGGTAAATTACCTTTTGCGAAATCCAAGTCCGCAGCCCTGGAATCGCATTACGAGGCACTAAACAGCGTTCTTCTCGTCGATCGTGTCGCGCAAATTAACGCTAATCTGTTTCCTCGAGATCCAAGAATCGTGTATTAATATTCCGCGAGAGAAGAATGGAGTTAGTTAATAGTGTGACTGAGCGCGAGGAGATAGTCATTGGCGATCGAACCAGGTAAAGAGCAGGAAGCGAACCGGTGCAGCTTACCTCGCGGAAATTACCAGCGAGTGCCTGTTTAACATAGCGGCAAGACTCGCGTCATTATTTCTAGATAATGGTCGCTGCGATTAATTAATTGGACAGCAGTCGGATCCTTGTTGATTCTGGTACATACCACGCGGAGCACCATGGCCCAGATACACCGTATTTTTCGCACCAGACCTAGATTCCGATGAATAATCGCGGGAGACATGCCACAGCTGCCTTGGGTCCGAACACGGTGCTACGTTTACATTTATGTATAGACGTGTTGTGTCGCGTGCCGGGCGTTCCACGGACACTGAGGACACAAGCTGTTTATACGCGCTCGGAATAAGGATAACGAGATTAGATCGCGTTACGAAATTCCGACAGAGGGGGACACAGCGTTGCTTCTCTTCGTTTTGGAATTAACTCGCGTTCTCGGGAATAATAACAATCGCTAATTCATTCCTCAATTCGACCCTTCTTCTTTGTTCAACGGTGCCCTGCTACGTCTTCTTTTGCTAAATTAAGGCTAATTAATAAATAAATATTATGCAGCACCGAAGGCACTGAAATCTCGGATATACCTACACCAAATGTGGATGATTTAAACCTTGAAACTTATATACCCAAGTCCTGTAATAATTCGAGAATATAGTTTTTCTTATTGTCCCACGTATCAAGTTTCCAGTGACTTATAACCTTCGATCGACATTCACGATCGTTGCACAGTAATTCTATTATTCGAAGTGGCAAGCAAGGATGCAATATCGTTGCGGGAATTAAAAGTCAAGTTTCTCGGTCACGAGCAACTCCGTTGTCCGGGTGTACCCGTTTCGAAACAGGACGATCGCAGAAAGTAGGACCAGATGGGTTGGGTCACTGGCAACAACGAAAGTTGGCCCCGAATGAGAATTCGCGAAGGAGACTGCACCCGTCCTCCGGTCGGTAAACTTTCGAGTGAATCGTTCCACCCTTCGATCACGATCCCCTCTCTTCTGTGTCGCGTAATTCACGTGATTACACGTTCCACGCACGCGGCCACTTTATCTTTCCAAACAGGACACGCGCGACTGGCCAACCATGCGACAAATTGCACGTTATTACAGGAAAATATCATGCATTCGTCGAAACAGCCCGCGGATTTGTTAATCGGATAGATAAACGACGAGTGGCGTAATTGCCGCTTATCACCGGCTCTCCTCCGTCATTAACGATCAGGTTGCATTAGGAGCGCGATAAGATTTCCAGATTCCGATAGCCACGAAGCGCTGAGGAAGCTTACTTCTCGAAATCGAACTTTACTCCGCAGCTACTTCTTTCCCGCGTCCGTAAATTTCCTTCGCACAAAGCAGACTCGACTTCGATTTCACATTCCGCGATGGTAGATGTAAACGTACCAATAAATGAACACTTAAGGCTAATGAATGAACACTATTATAAAATTATGTTTGCAGCGCGATTGATTCCACGTGCTGCAAAAATTGTTTAGATACGAAGCAAGAAATTAAAAGAAATCTCTAACTAATTAGTTGCTTATTTTAATAACTTATTTTACTCATTTTAATAAAAAATGGCCATTCACTGGTACGTGTTCATTTACTGGTACATCCACCCTACATTGTTTGTTTCGCGATTAAAGTGTAGCGAACGATTGTAACGTTACACCTACCGCTTACCGAAAGCTGGCCCCTGCAAGCAGGCGAATCTTAATGTCGGTGAAAGTTCCAGTAACGTCCACTATAAATCATGCTTCCTCGCTTCCACGAATAATGCTCTTCTCTGCGCGGATCACGATAGGTATACAGCAGGCCGTTTCTTTCGCGAGAATCGCCGCCGATTGGCGGCACCCTTTCAAGAGCACCGCGCTGCGCGCAATGGAGCGCGAACAGCCAGCGAATTTAACAGATTATCGCGGCGATTTCGCCCAGCCGCCTCTTACCGCGCTAATAGCGTTCGGCTCAAGTTTTCTTGCCGTCGTAGTTTTACAATGTTATTAATGAAATTACACGGCGAACCGTGAGCCTCGGCGGTCCCTTTCTCCTCTTAGAAGCCCGATTTCTCAGTTAACGCGCGCAAAGTGTGATGCTCTCTCTTCGAGGCCCATGGTTTTGCTAATTAATTGATATCGATTGCATCTAATAATGCGAGCCTTTCGAGGGAAGAGAAAGGGAAAGTAAATTGCTTGTACTTTGTTTTCGCAATGGCTCGGTTAGATTTTGTAACGCGCATCCATCTTAGAGCCGACGCTCCATCAGATATATGTTCGATTTGGCGCAATCTCCGAAGAAAGAACTTCGGTGTGGGTAATCCTTGGATACTGAGTGCAGAGATCGAGTCACTTTCTTAAGATCCAGGTGTCCCGCGACCATCGGCGCCTTTTAGCGTTCGCGTAAACGCCCATTATGTTAAGCAGGCTTTGAGGGAACGGTAACAGACACGTCATTGTCTGAATAAATCTAGCTTCTTAGAAGGCAGTGAGCTGTGTGTGGTCAAACGGTCGACGTTCTCCACTCCCTTTTGCGTCCTTTCCTCTCCCTCTTGCGCCACCTCTTCGGCATCTTCTTCGTTTCCTTTCGTCCTTGATACCTGTTTCATAGACGAGAATTAGTAGATCGAGAATAAAGTGACATAACCATGGGCATTCGGGTTCAAAACCCCCGACTTTTGAGAAAAAATCGCTTATTTTTCAAAACTCATCTTTATTAACTTTATTCTAAAAAAGTGAATATTTCTAAATCTCGGATTTAAACTTTTAATTAAATTGGCACTAAAAAATGAGTTCAAAAAAGCAAGCGCGCTACTCGTTTCTTCATTACTATATTTTTCATCCCAAAGTTGCCCCTTCCTCGAAAAAAGTCTACGGACGCCCTTGGACATAACTAGCTCTAAGCGACATACATAGGATTCTAGAGCACTGAAAAGATTGAATATGAATTTCAGTAGATTATCCTTCACTTATTTCAAACGCTATTAAATTTCCAGTGAGTTCTCATCATCAATTGTCGCAGAATTCCATAGTGAAAAAAGGAACGGGAACTCGGACAAAGTGTGACGGATTGACCTAGCCAGAGTTCGCGATAATTGCGCAAGAGGCAGGTCTATGTGACAGTGAAAGTGCTTCTCCTTGAAATTTCTCGCGGTGTATCCACAACAACACATGCGCGCTAGAAAGCGACGACACCTTTCGCGTTAGGGCGTCGCGAACTATTCGGATAATGCACTCGTTCACGCATCGTGCACAGCAGCGACGGGATCGCCGATGAAACGCGCGAGCCATTGGTCATGTAGAATGAGATTTTACTTTTGCATCATCGCGGTGAAAATCTGACGGCGATTCGCCCGGAATGCGTGGAATTTTAATTGGATTTAATTGGACACGATGCATCGAGTAACTTGTAGTACCGTCGAAAGGGTATTACGATATCCTGGGGAGTACGTACTTACACGATGGTATCTAATCGTGCACGTATTCCACGTATCCTACTGACGCGTGCCTCGTTCGTCTCCAGTTCCCTGTTGCTTAAAAATCCGTCGTTGAATCGACGGGATCTTCCGGGTAGTAGTGACACCGATACCTTTCCCCAGAAAGAAAGGCGCTGCGGCCCGTTTTGTTGCATAAAACACCATGTTGCGCAATAAAAGCTAGTGTTCCAGTTAAAGCACCATATCAATCCGACATCATTATGTAATATATTTTATGTAATTCGGGAACACGCGCTGCGCGAACGGGTTTGTTATAATAGGCGAAGCTGCAGATAGCGTCGCGATCTTGGTATAATGGTGTTACAGTGTTCACGAACGTTCTCGGTAACTGTGAACAATCGCGAGAGAAGTGTTAGCGACGCATTCTATAGAAATCGCTCCAAGCTCTTATAACAATAAACCGTGTCAAACCCGATACAAGATATATCATGATATTCTAAATTTAATATTCTACTAAATTCCAACGAATCTTATGGCGCTTTCGGGCAGTCGCCCTGGGGCGCACTGAGTGCGAATTTTAGCCAATCGGAAGCGAGGAATGTGAACTTTTTCGGTTCCGATTGGCAAAAATTCGCACTGAGTGCGCCCCAGGGCGACTGCCCAAAAGCGCCATTAAAATTTGATTATTCCCAATGCAATCTCGTAAAAGCGTTAGAAATCTTCTTTATTAGCTGTATCCTCGCCAATCTCGTTTAACTCGCTGTTCCTATCATTTGAGAATCAATGAAAATTTAGTTTGGTTACAAAGGAGCATTTGTTAATAATTCTGTATTTCTAGATTTCCCTGGCATGTGCTTCGCCTCCACCCGATGCGCTACCATCGAGCCAACGAAATCCTGGGACCTGTCTCCGTTCTGCGGGAAATCCACTTGCGTGCCGGCCGACGATAATTCCGGTCGCCTGTTCGAGCTGGTCGAGGACTGCGGGCCCCTGCCGAAGGCCAACCCGAAATGCAAACTCTCGGAGAAGACTAACAAGACCGCCTCTTTCCCCGACTGCTGCCCGATCTTCGAGTGCGAGGAGGGAGCTAAGCTGGAGTATCCGGAAATCCCCACCCTACCGCCGCCCACGGAGATCCTGGAGGCGGAGAAAGCACCGGAACCGGCTCCAGCCAAAGCTTAATTCCAGACGCGGGATGTGGCCTCTGCAAAGCAAATTGAACCATCAGCTCGATAACGAAACCGTTCACCAACCGTTTCCTCTTTGTACATTTTCTTCATCGATTGCTGTACTACCGCAGAATTCACATTTAATGATCAGGCAATCTGAATTCTTCAGGCAATTTGATTCTTAAAGAAACATAAAAAAAGGAAGGTAATGATGAATCCCACACCTATAAAAGGATAATTACTTGAAGTTTAAATTCAAAAAGACAGTGAGGTAGATTAAGTTCTTGGATATTATTGGAGAGTAATAGTCCCGGTTGAAGAGAATTTGTGAGTAGATGGAGGAGATTGTAATATCAGGGTAGAGAAAAATATTCTTTTGTATTCCATCGCGAGGCCACGTCGCAATTTCCTGTTACCCTTCGACGCGATTCGATTTCCCGAGAGACTAAAATTCCATTGTGTATCATCTCTGTACTTCCATTCTTGAGTCGATATGAAATTTGCGAAGCAAAGGTGGAAAGGGAAAGAAACATTAATATCGACGATGTGAAGCCTCTTCAGTCTCCTAGTCCCGGAAATGAGATTTAGATGTTCCCGCCAGTTTTCATAACTCCGCTCGTAACGATTGCCCCGTAGAAAGCTAATGCCAATTTCTATCTTTTCTGGAAGAGTAGAAAGTTCTGCGTATGTAATGTAAAGAAACATGTGTGATTGTAATTTTAATGTGATTAAATTAAAACCTATTTAATTCAACCACCAAGCGTCGAAATTCTCCGTTCCACATCCCCCACCTAACCCACGCACTGATGTTTGAAAAAGAATAGAATAGACAGAAATCGTAAAATATAACAACGCTGATCGGCAAACTTATGACTTATTTATCACTCGAAAACGCTGCTTCTTACTTTCAAACGTAAAAAAACGATTTCTCAACTAAAAATACAAATTATAAGCGAAAGGAAGCTTACAATTAGTTCTATAATAGACGAGGTAACTTAGAAAATTCACTCAACGTTGCAACGAATCAAATTTCAATCTCCAATAAAGTAATCCAATTTTGAATCGTCAAAAACGTTCGAAAGTTCCTTTAATGGCGCCGCTGTCGTTCCGTTACACGTCTGGAGAATATCTCGCACAGATTATTGAACTTAAAGTAAAGTAACTTTCCACTGTCGATGCTTATAATTGAACTCGTAATTTAAACGATCACTGGTAAAATCTGCAAGGAGCTGTTGGCCTCGTCGCGTGGTCCTTGATGTTGGTAACATAAACGAACGGAGAGGTTTCGTTTTACTGTTATATATGTTGGCAGCGCGGAAAAATTGCTCCTGGAAAATTCGCAATTTAACCAAATTTAATGGACGTGAGTACGAGCGTGAACTGATTAGAATAAACGTGGACATTGGAGAGGCCGTGTGCTCTGTTGGAGGAATCTGTCGATAATTCGCAACGAAGATGAGTGAACTGGTTTGGGGAATAAAAAACGGTGATTTGGAGCAAGTGCGGGATATCGTTGAGAACAAGGCAAATATATAAGACGTTTTATCATCTTTCACTTTTGTTGCTCTTTGATCGGCGGCTAATCAGAAACGTCACAATAATACGCCTTAAAATTTCCTACTTCTGCCCTACTGTAATACATAAAATTATTACGCAAGAAAGATTGTTATTAACTGGTTAATATAACAGTACGAAAATTTATTGGTTCTTCCTTTCCAAACTCAACATACACACACACGTTTGCGATCGAATGAATTCTGAGTCTTACGAATATGTTTCTGTTAACAGAACATCGATGTGAATCAAATAATCGACGGAAGGACACCACTGCATTATGCAGCTGATTACGGCCAGAATGAAGTGGTCAGATACCTTTTAGAAAAGGGCGCAAATGCAAATGTAAATATAGTTATTTATAATTGCGATTTATTAATTTCTTCTTGGGATATCTATCGCCTCTGTTTAATTACAAAGGAAGTTTACAGTATATGAATTATAAATGTATTGATTTATAGGCCACGGATAAACACGGTATAACAACATTACTGGCGGCAATCTGGGAGGGTCATACGAATTGCGTAAAATTATTATTAGAGAAAGGAGCGAAACCGGACGGATTAACGCCGGACGGCACCAGTTACTTGGACGCTGCCGAGAAAGAGGAGATCAAACAGCTGCTTAAACTTCACTAGCACAAAGCCAAACAGAACACAGAGCGATAATTTTTGTTACTTTAGTATTTTAATGTTCCTCATAGGAGTATCACCATTGCTTTCTCTTAATTTCTTGCATATGACTAGACTATCATATTTATGCACTTTAAATTAAAAGAATATAGGTACACGAATGTAATTTTATAATAATATATTGCACGTCTGGAGCGTATAATCATGAACTCATATTCTTACACGGTTATTCTTAGGGATTCGAAGTATGTATGATTTTCAGCTTTAAGATCGTATATCGTACAGTTTGGTTTGCAAAACTGACAGGAACAAATTTATTTTTAAAGCGTATAACCACATATAGCAAAAGATATTTTGATACATTCGTAAGAAGCAGCGTCGTGTTTTAAATATTTGTTATTAATTTATAAATGTTGCGAATGTCTTTTTTTTATACACTATTTCTTTTATAAACCACCATCGAAACAGTAACACTGCTTTAGTTTAATGGTTTTGCGGGGAAGAGCTATAGATATATGAAACAGTAAACGCTTGGTTCGAGATATACATACATAATTTAACTGAGTTTCGAGAAAGACATGTATAAATTATAGGAGATTAAAGAGCTACTATCTTTATGGTACTAATTACCTGGCATGTCTCTTAAGAGGTTTTAAAGGTGTACAATAATCAAAAATAATAAGCCAATGCATCATTGTTATGTATATCGTTGTATTTTATTAAACCCATATTTATCATTCATTCGTTATCCAATAGCAATTGTAATATGTTAGTATAGGACTCTCAAGTATCGTCGAACCATCTTGCGATGCCAAAATTCATTTGTCCGATGTCAATTACAGAGAACGCAAAGACTGTATTACCTTTGTTAGCTATCGAATATATACCTTCGCAGATATCTTATGTTCCACGTGTAATAGCGTATTGAAATGGCCTCAGGAAGCAGCATTACGCTTTGCAAAATGTAATACAGTTTATTCCATATCACAGGTCTACTTTATTTTGTAAACTAGCTGATATTTTAATGAATAATAAATGCAACAAAAAATCACCACAGTCGTATTTCTCCGAAAATTTTTTGCTCTCAAGTGAAAATAAAAATACCTCGTAATAGTAAATTGCAGAGTAATAATGTGGAGTGGGTACTTTAAAAAAGGGGGGGGGGGAAGAGGGGAGAACTTGAATCCTAAATTTGTTATTCCTATGTAAAGTATTTCGTTCATTATAAAAGTCGTCCTCTACAATTGGACGCGCCGCACTTGCATATGATAACTTTCCCAGGTATGCTACCAACATCGTAGCTGTAATTCCACGTTAATTCTTGGCCTGCTCTTATGTAGTTCAAAGCAAAAAATGCCACCCAGGGAAATCTCAAGTCGTGGGTGTCGACGAAGACGTTTTGCACAAATACGTTTGGATCGCACGAATGCTGAAAAAAAGATTAATTGAATTGTCACATTCCAAGGCTTCGAGTTAAGTTTAGTGTCGCCTAATTGGAGCGCAACTTACGTTTAAATAACGCCCGATATTTCCAGTCGTTTTAGCGTCCATTATATAAACAGCCTCGTCCTCTCCAAAGAAATCCCTCACCGACTTAAACTTCGGTCTTTCTAACTGCGCTGGCTCCACCGTTGGATCGAATCTACTCGGCTCGCGTCTACCACTTCTGGTCTCTTCTTCGTCACTCACAGTGATTGTATCCTGATCGTTGGATCGACTATCATTATTAGAAGGTTTCGCGAGACTCTCGGAATTCTTAGCACCACTCCCGTCTTCGCTGTTCTCTTCGGACCCGTCTTGGTTGTTGGCCTCCCCTCGTTTTCGTTTCCTAAGTCGCTTCCTAAACAGACATCGTGATTCCTCTGTACGATCGACGAGCAGATAAATTGTAGCACACAGTATTAAGCATTCGTCTTTTATTACTTACCTGATGGACGAAGGTTCCATTGTAGTATCAACGTCGAAATTCGCGTATTTAGTGATATCGAAGTCTTCGTCTGAATCGTTACCATTCGTCTTAGTGTTATCTTCGTCGTCGCTCGTCAGGCATTTCTTTTTGTCCTCGGGAGTAGATATTGGCATCTCTGGCTCAAGAACGTCACTTTCGTAGCCTTCTTTGATCCCTTCCACCACCTCAACGTAATCCAATTCAGCCAGATATTCGTCTCCATAGTTCTTGCCACCCTCATTGGCTCCCTAGGATCCAAGGGACATATTAGTATCCTAATACTACTTCGCGCAAGTTACATTATCATTAATAAACTTTATGACCACTGTTTTACAATTACCTGCTCCGTGAGTAATCTTCCAGCGTATATACAAATAAAAGATCCAAGAGGAATGTCATTTAAACATCTTATGCCCCAGCCCCGAGGAGCTGTTTTGAACACTTGTAACTTCAGTGTCAACGGATGCTGCACCACTCTGTTTAGACATGTCTTTACAGCGCATTTGCATCCCGAATTGCATTCATAGATCCCGGTGGTCACTGGCTCCGGTAACCGTTTGTACACGTAACCCACAGACGTGTTGGGTACTCTTCCTCCAAGAGTCGCGCCCTGTATCGTCAATTGCCAGCACTGGCACTTTGTCTTGTCCTATGAAATAACGTAGTGATATCAGCGGATCAATTTATCTGTCGCCTGAGAGGCACCTGACGAAACTCTAAACCTACTTGACAGTCGTCTTCGCAATCACAACTGCACAGAAAATTGGGATCTAAATTAAGGTCGACGCCTTCTGTCGGCTCTCTTTGAGTGCTGTACCTAATTGTATCCGGTTGAGTGTGGTCCAACTCATTGACGCACGGTATCGGTACATTCTCCACACCGTAGCTGAGATCCTTGAGATAAAAAGAAGGTAATTCAATTACGAGGCGAAGTCAGAATTATCGAGCTTCGTTTACCTTTATATTAATAAAACACTTGTCCAGGACGAACTCTGCCAGACAGTGTACCCAATAATCGAAATCGAATAGATCGACCGACATCGGGCTGCCTGTTTTGCGGAGGTACAGGTGTAACTCTTCCATGTTCCGTAGCCTAACACCACACGGTGCTTGATACAACGTGATCTTCTTGCCCTTAGGGTATTTGCAAAGCTGCCGGTTCCAGCCGCAGAGTAATGGTATAGAGAGGGGTGAATATCCTCTTAAATCATCTGGTGTAAACGATATACCTTGAACGCATTGAGGGCCACATTTGTGTGGGGAAAATTCCTTCGTCTGGATCTTGTTCTGCGTTTGATAGTACTGAAATAAAATGCAGATTAATTATCGCACTTCTTCGTAGAAGACTTTACAGATCGGTGTCAGTATTTGACGTACTCACAACTATGCTATGCGAAGGTTTGGTTTCCGAGGTATGATTATACGCATTCGCGTCTACGACAGTTGGCTTTTTACTGGTACTCTTCCTAGCAACAGCTCGCGATTGCGGTGCGGTCGAAGTAGATACAGTTGTGCTCTCAGTCGTCGTAGGAGTTTGAACTTTCTCTACCTCGGGAACTCTCTCTTCTTCCGGCTCTATATTACACGTATATTCCACGTAGGGTAAATTGCTTTTCTGGAATATACGTAAACCGATGTTGATTGGAATTATGCTCCGTAGGATGTACGATAAAAGACAAATAGTTTGCGTACATTAGAGATAGCAGGAAGCCTATGCCGGCTTGGCGTGTTAACGGAAGCATGATGCCCTTGTTGTCTAGCGTTGGCTTTTAAGAGCTCGAGATATAAGGGCCCCAGTCTAGCGGAACCTCTATAAATCCATTCTGTTCTACCGTCGGCATCAAAATGCATTTGTACCAAGCTCGCATCAACCTGCACTACCCTGGCAATCCACCATTTGCCGTTCCATTCTGTTTTAACTATCTGCCCTGTCTGCAGCTTCACCATTGGCCTCTCGGGGTAGGTGTCGATGTACTTTTTCACGAAATCTTTAGACTCGTTGGGAATATCTTCCCAAACCTTGGCAGAAGATTCGGCAACTAAATAAATGTATCTGTGCTCTACGTATTGAGCATAGCCGTCGTCAAAGAACACCAAGTACCTAGTGTCGTAAAGAGAAATTGCCTTAGCACTGTTTACTGGAATCGAAGGGTTACACAAAAGATATACCTGTATTTATTTGTCGCTTTTGGTGGCTCGGCTATAACTCCGCTATAGAAATTACTAGACGAAACGTCTCTAAAGATTGCTACCACTCGTGTACCGACTGGAATTATCACTCGACTAATTGCGGCGACCGCAAGCTGCTTGCCGAAAGCAGACTTGACAACTGTATTATTATACTTCTTTTGCAATAGTTTCACGCGACAGTGTACAGGATTTTTCGCAACTACAGTTTGCACCTAATAAATAATGATCAAGATACGTTAGATACGATCGACATATGTGATTAGTTGACTAAATAAAAACGAATGTATTAACCTTTCCCTTAATCCACGGCATAAGTGGATGTTTCATAACGTATACATGGCTGTCCACTTCGATGGGTGGCTTCACAAGCGGACCAGTCGGAGGCAAGTCCAGAACTGCGATATGTCGATTCTCTTGTTCGATAGGTAGAATCTCAGGTTGATTGTCTTGCAGTAATGCAGGCGAAACTCGCACTTGGGTAACCTTCTTCGTTGCCACCAACGGATAGAGAACGTTATCCGTAAATCCATCGTCTAGTTGAAGCTCTTGAAGCATCTCAATTTGCGGTCTGAAATCGTTGTACAAACTATTCCGTAGTGTATCCATAGTATGCATCAAGTCTCTAACCGTTTTGTCCAAAACATCGTTCCCTCCTGTTGCAAAAATATTATATTACACAATGGGGTAACAAATACACACACTGCGAAATAATAGCCTACCATCTATCTTGTCCCATTGATCTTTCAGCAGACAGTGTGCCTCTTTAATTTGATAATCAACATCGTACTTAATAATAACATTCTTCAATGTACTCTCAAACATTTCATCTACGCTCTCAAGCATTTCTTCTGGCAAATACTTGTCTGCAATAGAATTCGCTGTAACAATTATCGATAAACATTATGGTAAAAGTTTAATCTCACCTTCTTCGTACACGTCTCTCTTTTTCTCATCTTCCGAATCGTCGCTATCAGAAATTTCTACTTCCATCGTGTGATCAGGAAACTCGCATTTTAACAACGGCTTGCGATCCACGAATGCTGTGACTAATTGCTACAAACATTAACGTGAAATACAATTCAACGCCTTTAAAGTATTGCAGTTGTAAGGTAGCAACAGTCTCGAGAGAGTTATACCTTTTGGTGGTCTAACGCTGCGTTGAAACATTTCCTGCATATCATACGTTTCTTCTTCTTCTCTGTATTCACTCCGTAAAAGCCACACGCAAACGAAGGCGCGGATCTCATGTCGACACCGGAGGAGCATTGAAAGTTTATACAATTACTGTTACAAATTTTAGGACTCTTATTCTCTTTCATGTTATCCTCCGATACTTCATCGTCCGACACAAGCTCGATAACCTCCATCCTAGGTGACAGTAACAACAATAGTACAATAATCTTATTTCTAACTAAAGAAGAAACGAAAACAAAGTCTTGTTTCTTTACAAAATAAACATCAAAGAATGACGATTTGACGATAGAGGTTATGTATGCACAGTAAGAGAAAGGTTATATATTTGAAGCGATACAATTTATTAAATCGAAAACTTTTCCATTAACGACGCGTTACTCTTTTTCGTTGAATTGTTCAATACATTTTCACAGCAAAACATGTTTTCTTACCTAATTAACAGCTGTTTTGCAATTGGTTTGATTTTATTCCATGTAAAAATGTTTCAACCCTCCATACTGCGATCAACTTGACGCACTTTTTTTCACTACGTTTATTTACAGTGGATAATTATATTTAAAAAGCGTTAAATAACACTTTTCTATCTATATATGTACTCTATTTATTTAAAAGCAATACGAATCAGCCGGTTAAATCGATACATACTTCCTATCGGAGCGATTATAAATAGTGGGGAGAAAATCTGTCGCGCGAGTTTCAAAAAATGAAATTGGCGTCGAGTTTGAAAATTGTTTACTATAATTGCGAGGAGATTCAATGATTTTATGGAGACTTTTATATTAAAAGTATTTTGTATCGTTACGAATTAGGAACAATACTTTATTATTACTTTTAGGATAAAGTAAAACGCACTTGGTCTTGAATATTTCTTTTATTTTTATTTTATCATATTCAATCAATATGTATTGTATCTACCTAGCCATTAGTATATTTAAAAATCACAGTCTTAGTTGAAGAATTGACAGCAGAAAATACTATCTGTATACTATCCATATAGTAGATGTTTACAATGTACATAGTTTGTTTCTGCATACATACACACCGTATGTACCCTAAATGAATAATTATGTATAGCGTGTTTATGTACAGTAACTTGGATTACGCTGACCTACACTTCTCATTGGTATGCACTGTTGTGCGTAATTAATAGCGTTTGCCCATTTTCCACCAACAGAGAATGCTTTTATCCATGATTAAGCAGACGTTCGAATATATGTTAAAAAGTAGACAAGAGTCTGTTGAAACTTTTTTTCTCGTAGACCGAAGCGATTCCGCGGTAAGTCTACTGTTGTTGAAAAGCTTCGATTATGATGTTACTATTTAGTATAAAAGAAATTCAAGTGTAATACAGAGGATCAGCTGTTTTGTAAAAATATCTTATTGCTTTGGGATATTCTTACGAGTAGATGTACTCTCAGTATAGTCTGAAATATCCGAAAACAACATTCTTTCTACAATGATCTATAATGAAATATACCATTTACGTTGATGAAAAACCATTTTACATTGCAAGTTGAATTGAGTCATTGATGAATTGCTACGATATATTACAATATTCAATGGTATACGTTCATTATGATTCTAGTACAAGTGTGTATATACTGGAACTTCCATATACATTAAAACATTAAAATAAAAATTTAAAATTAATAGATTAATCAATGAACAATTGTTTGTCGTATAAATGATGGAAACTGGGCATTACATAATTTAAAAAGGCTACTCTCGATTGGCTAACTAATAAAATAAATCGATCGTGTGATAAAATAGTATACAAATCAATTTACGTTTCGATTTAAATAACACGAAATGCATTTTCGAGCTTGGTCCGATAATCATTATAGCACTATTTAGATAGTGAATATTTACAGATTTTCATAGGAGAATTTATGTAATAAAATATATTACAAGGACACAGAACCGATGAATCAGAGTACTAAAAGTAGTTAGCCCAAATAGAATAGCCTGCATAAATGAAGATTTTAGAGATCTCTAAATAGTACGTATTGTGTATTTACATTGAATTTCGTTATTTACACAAGTATAGAAGTACCACTACTTCTAGCGAATTCGTCAAATTAACTGAGGATTTAAATTGGAATACTCGAATAGAGAAAGTTTGCTAGTACAAGAATCCGATTCCGCTTGCAGAATACAGCTTATATCTAATACGTATATCATTTCCCGCCGTTTGCCTTTGCGTGTTTCGTAAGGTATAAAAATCAGCTTAAAAAATACCATACTTGAATGGGATCAATGAGCCTGTCAAAGAAGTAAAAGAATAAAATTATCCAAGTATCGCTTTCTTACAAAGAAAGGGGGTAAACACCGATGCGATTAAATTGCAAGCGAAAAGATACATATATAAGGTGTATTCTGCAAAGTACACGTTGCAGCTTGCACTGCAGAGAGATAGAGATAGAGAGAGAGAGAGAGAGAGAGAACGTATTACTTTACGCATCCTTCTCTCGCTTATATCATAAATAAGTGAATTTAGAAAAATATTCTGTTTAGATTATGTGAATTAAATCTTCTTTCATTCGTACGCGACACTAATATAATGTCTTTTATCTAATCATTATAACATAATAATATGTGCCAGCCTAGTTACAATTTTATCTTGCATTAACTAGCGATTACTACGAATGCTCGTCGTATTTTCATTTTTGTTCCTGGAATACGAATAGTTAAAAGTACCTTCCGTATTCGACGATATAAAAGCAACTCGACTCTTTGGTTACACGAGGAGAGCTAGGTTGCATACTTTCCTTTTTTAAACGACAGTTAAATGCTTCGCGGGGCACAGCAGGATGGAAAGCACGCTTCCCTTTACAGCCGATGCTCAACACCTTCGGAGAAATCAGTAAGATCGTTGACAACGAAATCACCGAGCAAAATCACCATTCGCTCGCGGCTTCCAACGAACGTAATAAACGATTATTTTTTTTAAAAAAGAAAGATATACAATCGTAACTCAGTCTGTGTAGTCTTTCAACTACAAACGCACGATAATGTGTTTGCACTATATAAAAGATTATGTATACATTTCTAACTATTAGAATTAAATTATCCAACAACGTGGTTATTTGTACCAGAAAGAAGAAGGCAATTCTTTCAGTCCCGATTGCGCGAAAGGATAAACGAGAATTAGAATTTCTGTCAAAGGAATATTTACAGACATGGAATTCTATATAGGTATACAGATTATGAAATCAATTGTTGGTAATGGCAATCGAATAAATATATAGTAAATCCCATATAAAACATCCCCCATTACGTTAGAAAGTTATACATATATAATATATATGTATCGTGAAAATGCTTGCCATCTAATCCGGTACAAAAAGACGCTTTTCATTTACCTAAGCTAAAAAGGGCACCTGATGATTTTAAACAGTAAATTATGAATTTACTACCTATTAACTTCTAACATGAAGACAAACATTCTACAAAAAGGAATGGTGTATGTGTGATGTACGTTAACGGTTAAACTTTCATGAAAATCGTCCTGTTTCGTTAATACTTAAATCGTTCAAAAATAGCAAAACGCGTCGTTCTGCTTTTGCACGGGGTATAATATATATATATAGTATTTATATACCTTTCAAGGTCTCGGTGTCAAGACGTTAAAAGAAATTTCCATCATGACTTTTCCCGTAGTAGCTTCACGTTACGCGCAAGTGAACAAACGCGAGTCCAACGCAAGTCCTCTCTTCCTTTCTCTTTCGATTTATACGTTAAAAATGATCATGGAAAAGAAAAGGAGAAGAACCGAAAAGTGAAGCACACTGAATGTTACACGTATGAATGTATCGATATAAAGAATGGTATGCTTAAAGTACCGTTCGTGTGTATGCAGCATGCATGTGCAATACTGTAATAATGAGTGGTGTGTGTGGCACCAGGAATGTAACGTAACGCATAAGAAAACATTATATTATATGCTGGTTGTCGTCAAACGGTAATGCACGAGATCAGCTGCTGACAAAGTTGACTGTACTGCAATTGGTCCCCACTAATTCTTCGCATCTTAATGCCTTTTACCTCCTTCTCCTCCGACTCACATACCCTGAGTTCGATTTGAACACCGCCCGGGTACTCTAAACTAAGCCCACTGCCTTTCACTTCTTCTCTGGAGAAGATAAATCCCTTTGGCGGGGCTCTCGCGTCTATGATTTGTTTCACACGGCCCAGTATAGCCTCGGAGTTCAATCTACTCGATTCGTCCGACAATGTGACCTCGACTTCCGTAGGTATCGACGTGTTCAACGGCCTACCTATGCCGCGCGTGATACTGGGCCTCGAAGGATCACACGGCTCGGAGATGATGAAGCTTGGAAGCGGGTTATAGTGAGGTAACGCGTCTTCCAGCGAATCGGGCGACGGAGATGGCGAGGGTGAACAACTGATGAGCGTTACTTGTCCTCCAAGATCCGTTACAGATATTTGAGGTGGCACCTGTAACAAATAATCGTATTACCAAACAGTTTTACGGAAGTATCCGGAGCAAAGTTATATAGAAAAGAAGGAACTCAAGGCACAACCCAAGTGTGGTATTGTTTATAGTATTCTCTACGACAGTGTAAGCTCCTGATTATCGTACAGCCACGTATAATAATTAAATTATAATATATTTAGAACGCATGCGTGTCCTAGAAAAGCAAACGAAAAATATTCTGTAACATGTACTCGTATCTGGCATACGAAAGTAAGTGATTACTTACTCTTGGTAATTCCACAGGATGTTCTTCCTGAATCATGTCCAAAGCTGGACTATTACTAGGTGAATAACTAACCGGTGTCGTAGCTGGTGATCTATGATGCCTTAATGGACTCAAATCTAATGGTGTTGCCGGTGGTTGCGTTGGAGTGCCATGAACAATGCTGCCCTGCACTGCTGCTGTGGTCAGCCCACTTAAACCTATCAATCAAACGGATTATGTGATGGATGTTGTACTCCTATTATCTCGGACATTAATGAGCACTTGACGAGTAATCGAATCTTAAAGTTCTTTTGAATCTTTTCTAGATTTTAATAGAAAGAAGGAATATTTGTGAACATTTGTAATAAGCAATACCTTGCGTGATTGCTGCCACCCCTCTCTCATGTACAGGAGATCCAGGAATACTTGCAGGACTATGCGATGGAGATGCTAACCTTTGTAATTGTTGATATTCTTGCTGAAGCGCCTGAATTCCAGGTCCAGGGGGACCTGAACCTTCTGATGCTCTCCGAACAGGTGAGTACCTTTCTGTGGCAACATGAGTGCTTGGCTCCTTGTACGAGTCTCTGTTACCTACTGCAAGCAACAGAAGAGAATATTCAACTATTCGATTATTAAGCTCTCCACGCAACACACTTCTCTATGTATCGTACAATATACATAAACATGTAAGCGTGTTAACAGTGAATAATATAGTACTCGGAACGAATTCCTTCTAATGAAAACAAAATGCAAAGAAAAACCACACGAAAATTACCAGTGCTAGTATGATATAAAGAAGTCTTCCTGTGATGTGGAAGCGTCGATCCTCTAAGGTGTGTTGGTAAGAGCCGTGATGGAAGGTAAGCTCTATTCATCCTAGCTTCCACCTCCATAACCATTTCCGGATTTATAACTACATGCATATTACCAACCAACGAGGCATGGCAGTGCAGTGGACACAAAAAACCATGCAAAATCAAAAATAAAATCAAATGAAACACCATATGAACGCTAAAAACAGAATATATTAAAAAGAATGTGATGAATGGAGTGCACATGTGTGCTGTTTCGAGAAAACGATGCGTGGAGATAAAAAATAGTCGTAACGACATATTTACATTGTAGTACGTGAGAAATCAAAATAATACGATAATTACAGTGCTCGTCGAAAGCGTGTAATTGCGTGTATACGTATGTAAAAAAGAATAATAACACTTTACACTTTACAAGTATTGTCTTTCCTTCATCTATATTACTTTTCCGCATCGGATTAATCTTATTTCTGGCGATGGGAACATCTATCATGCAACGTAATCGTACCAAAGAGAACATACCAATTTACAAATACGGCAATAGCAAAAGGGTACGAACAAGGCAGTGACCATACTTACAGCTTCAAAAACGAAGAAATATAGCAAGCTTTCAAGACTAACTGATATAGCAAATCATAATAATCAAATCTCACTGAGGTGATATTAAATACAATGTAATAAAGTGCACAGATAATGTGCACACGAATACCTTTAAGATATAACCCACAATACCTGGTCTTTGCATGACGGCAGTAAGACCACTCCGTCTTCTCCTGTCGCTGCCCCCAGTACCACTTCCACTGTTATTGCCATTCGCATCTCCACTTCCGCTATTTACTCCTACGTTTAAGGACTGAGTGCATGGCACAAGCGTTGGACTACCAGCCTGCATCTATACGTGACACAGGAGCACGCCTTAATATCACCTCTAAGCAATTTATATTATTCTCCGCCGGTATCTCTCTTACAGGTTGCAAATGTTCCCTGCTGCCAGGTTGACTCCAGCCTCCATCTTCTCCGCCACTAGAACTACTACCATGTTGCTGGTAAAAAACATGAAGATTAGCTCCACCGTCCGAAGCTCTTCTTCCGAAACATCCCGCTGCAATTGATCAAACATTCATTACGAATTGAAAGGAATCGATTGTTAGAGGGTAACGAAGATAATGTTTGTTGTAATACTCACTCGCTCCCATAACTGGAGGTGGTTTCAACAAATGCTGATCCTTGATTTGAAAGTTCTGGGGGGGTTGATGTTGAACTAAAGGAAGGTTTAATGGCAGATTTGTATGAGGTAACACTTGCGGGTCAGTGTTGTTACACTGTAGTATAGGAAGAAGTCGCAACGCTGGATCGCCCGCTGAATGATTATAATTATATGGATATTGAGTGGATGGCTGATGCGCTGTATCGCCAGGTCCGACTGTGTGTCTTCTTGTCGTGTGATAAGGTGTACCGGGGCTAAGTTGCATTCCACTCCTTTCTTCCGTTTCTGCTTCTGTATCGCCAAACTTTAAAGCAAAGACAATCGAATGTAAGATGAAATTTAATACCTTTAAAGTTGAAAGATGAAATTACCTTTTCCAATTGATGCGCTCCGTCAGGAGCATAATCCCCTGTTATACTTTGAATACTGGGCAAACTAGGCATCGTTGGCTCTAATTGATCGACAAGAAGATTATATATCGCCGAAACATGATCGAAAGCATTTCCTTGAACCGCTTTTAATAATGTTTCCGCGCTAAGTCCAGGCAATCTTAACATGTTTTCTATTACTAATTGATTTAGCTGTAGTGGCACGCTTTCAGAATTACACCTATAAACACACAATCACGATGACACTTTAAATTTCCATAACGAACGATCATTTTAATATATTCCTACGTACCCTCCAGGTTCGGGTTCTGTTACGCCGTCTCCATCCATCCAGGAGTGCGCTAAAATCTGCGAGATACTCAAACGTCGTTCTGGTTCTACTACCAGCATATGTCTAATCAGCTTTTCGCATTCTATGAAGATAAATATATTATCAAAACACGTACAAAGTAATAACGCAATCATGTATACGGCGGATCGAGATTATATAGAGTAGGACTATCTACAGCATAAAATTTTATACCTGCAGACATGAAAAATGGTATTCTGAATTTCCCTGAGATTACTACAGAGCGTAATTGTTGCATTGTGGGTCCATCGAATGGCAATGCACCACAAACCAATACGTACAAAACAACACCGAGACTCTAAAATCAATTACTTGGTTAAATTCATCAGACTGGACGATGGTATGTATCGCAACATACCCATACGTCAGCTCGCGGACCATCATACTGTTTCCCTTCGAAAATTTCAGGAGCAGCGTACGGCGGAGATCCGCACCAAGTGCTAAGCGGAACACCTGGAGTGTATTCGTTACTAAATCCAAAGTCTGCAAGTTTTATATTATTGTCTGCATCAAGGAGTAAATTCTCAGCCTAAAATAGTAAGATATGAAAATGCATATAATCGTCTAATGCTGGCTCCGTTTCCTTAAACCCTTGATACCTTAAGATCTCGATGAACAACTCTTTGCTGATGGAGATAACGAACGGCGAGAACAATCTGACGAAAAATCCTCCTCGCTTCTGGTTCTGGCATTCTTCCATTCCGCACAAGATGATCGAATATCTCTCCACCGGGAGCATATTCGGTGACTAAATATATCATCTTTTCTGTCTCCATTACTTGGTATAACCTTATAATATGTGGATGCCTTAATCGTTTCATTATGTGTACTTCGCGGAAAATCTTGGCCAAATTTTCCTCGTTTAATTTCGTTTTATCTATTATCTTAATAGCCACCTGCAATCAAAGCCCAATCATTAATAACTGGCGACGAACCAAACGTAATCGCTTAAATGATTAACCAACGACATATAAATAATTATTTGTATAAAGAATCAAAGATCGATCCAACACGTGATTAAATAAAACAGGCACCTCTTTTCATCTTATACAACCTTTGAAACATTTTCCTAAATACCTAACGCACATTAAAAGCTTCCAAAACTTTGGATCGTCACAAGTGACTTCCGTATATTCATAAAACAACAAACGTTAAAAAGAAAACTATAAAATAACAAAGTGTACTCTACACGTTGATACAATCTTTCAACATTGCTCAGAGCACATAAAGGAACCATTAAACGAATCAACATTACATTTCTTTACATATCCTCATTAATCAAACCATGCCGTCAACAAAATAAACCATCGAGCCAGGCACTGCAAATTTCAAATAAATCCCTGCGCGAAACAGAACATCAAAAAACGACAAAAACCACGCAAAACGAACAAGGCAGTTAACAATATATAAAAAAAAAGAAGAAAATGTTGCATACACAGATTCATATCTCACGGACGAATTTTTATACAGACTAACGCACGGTGTGTTCGTTTACATTCGGACAACAACATTCGATCCGCAATAATTGGTAATAATTTGAAAAACATGAAAGAAACATATTTTAATCGATGTAGCAGTGTCTGTTGGTAATATCGGCTCGCTGGACGTTCCTCGGGCTTGTCGGTCCCCATCGTGTTGTGACATTCTATCGTCGCGCAGAGAGCCGTCCGAGGCCGTAGAACGAGATAGGATTCGCTTGTCCACGCCGTAAAGCGAGGATATAACGACAAAATGACGGATTCCCTGTCTGCGTGAAAAATGCCTGAACAGCGGGCTCACCTTCGATTTAGTTACAACGTGCGTAGCCATTTTAACGACGGCGAAATTTCCCTTGCCGATAGTTTTCTCCAGTTCGTAATAACCGACACGGATAAGTTTATTGACAGAAAATTCCTGCGAAACATCATTGTGCGACGTCGTCGCGGATGCCATTTTTTCATCACTCGTCTCACTCGACTCGTTACCAATCACTTACTGCTTAGTACACCGACATTTCCGGCAGAGGTGCCACCGGTCACCGACGCCACCGCCATCTAGGCAAGCGCTTGGAATTAAAAAAAAATGTTTGCGCACACAAAGATAATCGAAGGTTGCCGTGGTTTTCCGAGAAAACGGCGCGATGTCATTTCACGCGAAATACGCGTAATTGTTAAATAAATGAGATTTCCCAATAGAATGTGTTACGTCCGTTTATTTCTTAATCAACCACCGTTTGTTTACTTTTTACATGGTCACGAGATTCTCGAATGTCGTTTCCCAATGTCGCCATCAGAGGGCGGCCAGCGGCGGTTAATTATTATAATTTCTTTATTAGAAGTTGATTCAAACAATAGGAGCTTGTCCAGTTTCGAGCGTCTTCGTTTCTGGAAGGCGGGAATTGATGCTGGGTTATTTACAAATATCCAACACTTAGAAGATATATAATACTTCTTCGTTCTATTACTCTTCGATTTCGTTTTAATTTCAAACAATATCGATGTCTTTACTCGTAACTACGCTATTCTATATAATACCTACTTGAGTAAATATTTCCCGTGTAAATAATTCTATAGATTTGAGTTCATTGATCTTGTTTACTTTGGTTTGTGGACGTTGCGGGCACCGCATCTGTATTTGTATACTTTGTAGTGTAATAAAAATATTTTAAACACGCACGTATATGTGCAAAGTATAGCAGTTGTATTTGTACTCTTAAACGATTTACTTTATTTCTTTATTTCGTCTAGAATAATAAGAATGCATTTAAACATACAAAAAACTACTTCCCCATAAGTTTACATTTCGTTGTATTCGAAACGCCTCCTCTATGGTTATGCAAAGTGGGTTGCTTTCGTGTCATCTCCATACTCACGGCATTCCACCGCGAAAACTGCTACGTAGACGAAAACAGATTGCAGAGCAGTTGTCAAGATCTGTGCTTTGATAAAAATGCCATGGATAAGGATTGCGTTGCTTCGACGAATATAACGCGATTTATTTAGCCGCGTACTGGCGATGTGAGAATATCGATCGAATGGAGTAAATACATTTTATTTATTTAAAAAAAAAAGAAACTTGATAACTTGAGAAACATGGAAGAGAGTTCAGTATTGTGGATGCTATCCCTGGTAATGTTGATCGGTTCCTGTATAGCAGGATCCTTGCCCCTAGTTATGAATTTATCCGAGGTAATTCTGCTCTTCTTCGCATGACAGACGGAGAGATAAGAGACTCTTGTTCTTTATCTATCGTTTCCTGTAATTGTCACGCACTTGAACTACTGGTTACAGATCCTACAAAGAACTCCATGAACATCATGAACCTTTAATCTTTCTAGGACAAATTGCAACTGGTTTCGGTACTCGGTGCTGGGCTTCTAGTAGGCACAGCTTTAGCCGTGATTATACCCGAGGGTATAAGGGCATTGTTTACCGGCGAAAGCACAGGCGACGCAGGATTTCACAGTTAGTACCTTATAGTAATCGAATCACGCAAACTCTACGTTCCTTTTTTCTACGAAGAATATTTCGGTTATGCATTAATATCTTCGATTGATCGAATTTACCGACGAGAAGTTCTGATGTGTTAATTTTTTATTCTTAATGTGTTCTTGATCTTTATGTTTTTAGATGATCCTCACTCCTTAATAGGCATTAGTTTAATACTTGGTTTTGTATTTATGCTTCTGGTTGATCAGTGTTCAGCTAGAAGGAGCGGAGGAAGAGAAAGGAGTGTTACCGCCACTTTGGGCCTTGTAGTTCATGCAGCAGCTGACGGAGTAGCGCTAGGAGCTGCTGCGACTACATCGCAGGCCGACGTAGAATTAATTGTATTTTTAGCAATAATGCTGCATAAGGTAAAAAGAAATAGATCGAACAGAGGCGAATGGAAAATGTAGGAGAATATCTAATGTTCGGTAAATAAGCGAGTTTTATAAATCTCTTGTAGGCACCCGCTGCGTTCGGCCTCGTGTCATTTTTACTTCACGAGGGCGTAGATAGAAAAAGGATAAGTAGACATCTTTTAGTATTCTCTCTCGCTGCGCCATGTCTTGCTCTTGTAACATACTTTGGTATCGGGAAGGTAAACCGTTTTGTACTTTAGCAACACGATCGAACTTGGAACAGGCTAAACGTTAATGTAATGTTATCTGTTTCAGGAAGGAAAAGAAACGCTTAGTAATGTCAATGCGACTGGCGTAGCGATGTTATTTAGCGCAGGTACATTCCTATATGTGGCGACTGTACACGTTCTGCCAGAATTAATGACAAGAAATAGCAACTATACGCATCTACCTACTGCCGAAAGTGTAACAGTGTCTTCTCCTGGTCTTAAAGTTAAAGAAATATTAGTTTTAGTGATGGGCTCGTTTTTACCCGCATTAATCACAACTGGCCACCATCATTGATCGAACATCGTACAAAAGAACGTATATACTCTGTACGTGTAACTATATAGTATACAACGTGTTCACTATGTATACTATAAAATATTCCCCTCATTAAAGGGTATAATTTTCTAACAAGCTCTATGATTTTTATCTGAGATCACGAAGTGATGTACGGGGGATTCGTCGATTTAGATGTCCCCTTCGACGATAAGTGATACAGTTTCATGTAATGTATATAACTGTAGAAAGGTTCATAATCATTATACATTTGTATAAATCTAAAGACAGAGGTATAAGATACCGAACTACATATATGTAAAGTAACAGAAAACTTTGAATAAGTTTCAATGATGCCTCGTAAACATTATTTATTAGCAAATGAAGTTTTTTATACAGAACAGTAAATTTCTCTCTTTACATATTACTTCATGTTGTTACTGTTACAATATACTTCCCAAAGTATATGTAAAAAAAACAAAATATATCTTAAGAACTATATTTCATATTCTTATTTAACAGTTCCTGTTTGTCGCTAAATATGTACATCTTCGTGAACGAAATTTTTATACTCATACAATACGCAGAAAAAGAAGTTTTATTATCTCTGTACTTTGACTCTATCATTCTTTAATCATTCTGTCGACAATCGACGCTCGGAGATTGATTCTTCTGCACACATTTTTCAGCGACGTGAAAGTATTTAATATACCCGCGGAGCTGTTCGAATTATCAGAACGAAGAATTACGAGGAGAATCGAGATGTGTATAGAAAGCAATGTATAAACGCGACGTGCGTTTGGCGAACGATCCTGAAACGATTATTTTCAGATAAAGAGTAGTGGAGTGCTTTGAAATTCGAGCGCTAGTATAGCCGGCGCGTGTGTTCCGGAACTTGGGGTGACGATCGTATCCTTTGTTATCACAAGCCCGTGGTGGGCATACAGCTGTAATTCACAACAATGGTGGTGCCGGTCGTGTTTTAGGTTAACCGTTGCGTGGCTTCGAGTAAACTTTAGTCCAATTAGCGTTGTGAAAAATGGACAATAGGATCACAATATGTGACCCGGACGAAGAAGAAATCGACAATGAGATATTTGGAGATATTGAGCCGGTCACGTGGATCAACGACGATCCGAACTATGACTTGGACGAAATCAACATGTTCTTCCATAGGGTGGACTCTGATCAGATTATATACGAGGAGAAAAAGAAAAAATGTAAATTTATCGGTAAATATGTTATGGGTGATGTTCTTGGTGAAGGTAGTTACGGGAAGGTGAAAGAAGTGCTGGACTCAGAGACACTTTGTCGTAGAGCCGTGAAAATTTTAAAAAAGAAGAAACTTCGTAGAATCCCGAACGGAGAGCTTAACGTTCAACGGTACGATAAACAAAATATATTCCTTTGCGATTCTTCCTACCCTTGTTGGAAGGATTCTTATGAAACTATTCATCGTTAGTGTTCAATGTTAGGTTGGTGCACATGAAATGTTGTTTCCCCGATCAAACTTCAAAGGCATGTAACTTTTCTAAATTCTCATATATTTTATTCGGATGGGGAGTAGGAAATTTGTTGACGAAAGGTCGTGGGAATACAAGCCTAATGATACCTTATTCGTTGTGGTATTAAATTTTGTCTCGCGATGCTTTGTACACGAGTTTTATGTTATCGAATAGAAGAATCGAGATTGGTCTATTCGCTGATGCATTTCTTGTATCGCTATACCCTTTTTTAGATATTCAATTCATTTGTTCCATTGCTTTCTTCGCTTTAGCAGTCTGCACGTGTTATCGTGTATTAACATTCAAAGATGATGAAGACAATAATTTGTATGCATCGACTTAATATGTACATAGATTGCGATGGTAATCATAACTGGGCAATTTATGTATACTACATTAAGTAGCGTTATTTGTCCTTTACTTGAAAAGAAAATAGAAGGCGGAAGTGTACTTTCATGATTTTTCAAGCAGTAAACGCAATGTAAATACTTGGAATCGCGTTGCTCGTATAGCTATAATATTTATAATAATTGTCTGTATGTATACAGCATCGGGGATTTGCTGATAGAATTTAATACGAATCGTTATGTCCTTTCGTAGTTCGCGTAACATTTTCTTCTATAAAGATCGCATCGATATGTAAAGATCATATATAGCCTTTCTGTTTAAGTCTTTTCTATAATTACTTTCTGCAATTCTAAATACTATTTGTTCACATTCGTTAACAGGGAGATAAAACTATTAAGGATATTAAAACATAAGAATGTAATTAACCTTGTAGATGTTTTATATAATGATGAAAAGGAGAAGATGTACCTAGTTATGGAATTTTGTATATGTGGATTACAGGTAAAGTTTAAAAGCCTTATACGGTTTATTTCAGAATTCGTTGCATATATACACCAGTAACGATCGAGAGTCGATAATATTTGTAGTTTCAGATATAGTCTGTGTGAAAACTACTGTACCGTTTATAAATACTCGTCATAGTTTTATTAAGATTCGCTTGTGTAGTATTACATATTTCTGAGAAACATAAAACAATGAATAACACAACAGTTTTGTATAGTTGAAAAGAATCTGTTACTTTATGAAAACGTTACGTAACACATCAGCTTGCATGAAATTAACAACAATTGGATTTTTATTTATTAGACCTTTTGCAGGATATGTTGGGAAGCACGCCGCTCAAGAAGCTTCCGCTTTGGCAAGCACATGACTATTTTTGTCAGTTGTTGGATGGTTTAGAGTATCTCTATAGTAAAGGAATCGTACACAAAGATATAAAACCAGGAAATTTGTTGCTAGCTTTAAACGGTACCTTAAAGATTAGTGATTTCGGAGTTGCAGAGGTATATATTTCAATGTAGCCTTTCGATCTTTATTCTTCTCTAAGCGGTCCGCCGAAGACTATTTTAAGATCTTTACAATTCTGTATCTTTCCATCAGGCATTAGATATGTTCTCCGAAGACGACACATGTAAAATGGGACAAGGTTCGCCAGCATTTCAGCCTCCTGAGATTGCAAATGGCTGTGAAACGTTTTCTGGTTTTAAGGTAGATATATGGAGCAGTGGAGTTACGCTGTAAGTGGATTTTATAGTAGAAACCTAATTGCAGTATACGTTGTTAATCTGTTTTAATTAGAACTTATTGCTCGTTCTTCTAATAGAAATATACATATTTTATAGGTACAATATAATAACAGGTCAATATCCTTTTCAAGGCGATAATATTTATAAATTATATGAAAATATAGGAAAAGGTGAATATACAATACCTGAAGAAGTAGAAGAGCCTTTGAAATCCCTTATACAGGGAATGTTACAAAAAGATGCGGATAAAAGATTTACATTAAAAGAAGTTAAAAAGCATCCGTGGACTATATGCAGGCATCCTAGAAATCAAGAAGAAGTGCCTATACCTCCTCTTAAAGGACACAAGTGGCACAGTATGACTGTATTACCGTACCTGATGGAATATCATTACGGGGGTGACGACAATCCTACGTATTACACTGAACATCAGTTGAACGGTATGTATACTTCTGCGCTCTTACCTTGCATCGTGCAGTATGGTATTACAGTTGTGTATCGAAGCTTATATATTTCCATGTTATCATAGTTATTTAATACTTTATGTATGTATCCGTAAACTAATACGAAGGTAAGACGCATGCATGGGATTATTTAAAATACTTTTGATATCGATACAGTTGTTGCTTAAAGTATTACGACTGAGAATCAGCATTCGTATGATAGAGTATCGCTAATGAATTATTACAAGTAGGACGATAACATTGCCTAGTGTACATGTTCTATCAGTTTCATTTGTAACTATGTTTTATCAAAGTGTGCACAGTATCTGCATGCATTCGTTTGTGAATTGAAATATCTATGATATCTTTAATTTTCTTTCTCTTAAAAGAATAATTATCGAAACGAGTAACAAAATGAAACATTCTGCGAAGAGTTGTATGAAAATGTATTAATTCCCCGGCTAAAGATAATTTCTCATTATGCATCGTAAAATGGGTATATGATCGGAGAAAGAACTTCGTCTAGGCAAATTTTAATCATAAAAAAAAGAACAAAGTAGATAGACAATTCAATAAAATATAGCTTTTGCTTTTTCAGATTCTAAACGGAATACTGAACAATCTTTTTCAAATCGACTACTAGTATTCTTATCAAAGACATGCACCATTCTGTAACAATGACACAATTATATCTGCCTATGATGTTGCGAGCTGACAGAAACGGGTACTCTCTATATAGTGTACACCCTGTTTTTACCCCCTATATATTTTATAAAATGTACAATGTTTTATAACGCGAATATTTTAACGAAATCTTTAACTCGACAATATCCGCTTTGAATAGCCCTATGGATAAGCTTTTGCAATGTGCCACGCATGTACTAAATCGAGCGGCAACGTGACGATTATAGGAGAATTTTTTTTTATTTCGTATATTGCATGGTGGAAGCATAACTGTCGGTTTGATTTACTGATCTAGAGATTACTGAGAGATTTGAAAGGAATTAACCCTTGCAGCAGAAGTATGTAACAAGTGTTAATTGAGTTTTCCCCTTTATATAGAAGAGAAAAGGCTTCAAGAGATGGACAGAACCAGTGAAGACCAAAAAGTCACGTGGAATAGTCATAATAGCAAACCAAATTCACATCAAAGTAAACGGAGATGGCGCAAACCAATATCATGCATTAGCGTTAAAAAGTTCCCATCTTGCAAGCCATCGTGATTTCACTCATTGTCACGCTTATTTTTTATTATATACTTTTCTGACCACGTCAGACACAAAGTTTCTCTGCAGTGGAGATGACTGAGAGTTTAAGTGCTAAAACGCTAGACGGTCGCCTAGCCGTAGCTCGAATTGAGTATAAAATTTCAACTAATTCATACAAAAAAAAAGAACATTAAATGTAAACATTTGTGATATTAATATTAAATAGTCATAGTAGATAATTCATCATGCTCTATTAATTATGAGGTTAATTACTCTACATCCAAATAAAGTGATTTTCTTTCACGTGCCATAATGAAGTTACAATTATTAATGGTATCTGTTGTAGAAAATTTGTTTTCAAAACTCTTTCTTGTCGTCGCTTTTTCGTTCACTTTGATAGTGATAGAAAAAGCTACGCAAAGAAAGCAGCTCAGGAATTTGTGAAATTACTTTTAACAATGATTCTTATTATCTTCGCTTGTTGGGATAGAAACTCACGCTACTAGTAAATTCAAGATGCGTCGCCGTAAAAGTAACGTGCGTAGTATTTTTATTAGTCTCGACGTTGTTAAGCGAATAACATTGTGTTCATTTTATTCCTAAATTCGAAAGCCTCAGCTTCTGTTTATTACAGGAAAGTCTTCACGATTCTCGATACGTTACTTGTGACATAGAAACTCTGTATGGTCAGTCCCAGATGTATGCGTGCTGGTCAGGTCTGACCACTCGCGTACAAAGAGAGAGAGAAAGGACGGAATGGGATACGCCAAGGAGTGAGCGAGGTAGAATAGCAGCGAGGGACCCTGAGTTTACTTTCCACCAGCGCGTGGATAGTAAAAGAGTGGCAATGTCTGCATATGGAATAAGCCGTGCTTCAATGAAAATTTAAACTCGTACAGTAGAGCGCCAATTAGCCGAACTGCTTGGGACCGAGGTGGTTCGGAAATTCGAATTGTTTGGATAATTGAACAATTTGGAGAATGAAGCATTCATATACTTTACACAGTTTATAACTACATGAATTACACTTTAAATTACTTGTTAAATACAAGAGTACTACTGCGTTAATTTAAATTAAATTTATATTAAAAAGTTAATGAATCAATCGGTACCGCTGCACTGGTTCGAAGAAGTGGTGGTGATAGCGATGATGCAGCACTGGTTCGGATAATTGACGCTCTACTGTATTTTAGATTGACGAGTTGTCTAAATACAACGTCAGATTAGAAGATTGTGATTTTTCTAATTTTTGTTGGAAAAATCTCACTAATCCATTTTCACGAAGATCTAATGGAAAATATAGACATTTGAATTTTCATTGCTGGATGACGCATCCCACGTGTTAGCTTTATAATTCTGGAGCGTTGAAGCTTGGTTGACCACGCTGCTTGACGCGCAATTGCACGTGGTCGAAGGGTTGCTCTCGCACTCTCGCGCAGCTTGGCGAAACGTGGTGGGGAATGCTCGGCACGCATACAAGGAGGGGAGAACAACGCGGGATCACTTATCACTTGTAGTTTTGCGTTGTGTGGTCGAAAGGGACCCGCTGTTCGAGGAGATAAGTTGCTTGGTGCTGGTTGATGTCAAACGCGTGTTACAAACATCGTTTTTAATGGACACTGAGAAGTTTCCTCAAACATATGTACATGTTGAGTATTTTATATATAATTGTTTAGAAAACATGATCTGTGTTGGTAGATTCTGCATATATTATAGTATTATCATCGTGAGATGACTTGTGAACACTTGACACAATGCTTGTAACATGACTTAATATACATAACAGATATCGATTCTCCTATGATACAAAAATATAAGGATTGTTTCACGTGCATACTTACAATAGATATTAACAAAGCGTACTTGAGTATTATTAAGGATAAATACGGTATTGTTGATTGTTTGAACTTTGTACAAAGTGTTCAAAATTCGTGCTTTAAAAGTATATAAAATATTGTCTATGTGGAGTGATGAACCTGGCATACGTTACGATATCTTTGTATGCGAACACGTTAGACATATACACACACACATACACACGAAGGGAGAGAGTGAGAGAGAGGTATTTCAAGTACGAATTGTAACTTTAAGATTTCAAAAAGAATATGCGTTCGACCAATTTATTTGGGGCAAAGATGTATTGCATACCAGACACGCTTCCACAACAGAATTATTTATTTTATAAAGGAAATATTACTAATTGCTAAAGTCTAATGGAAGTTTTATTATGGCAAGAATAAGTAATATTCTTTTTAGGATAAGGCAAGGTCAAATGATATCGTGAACGATATTATTTTAAGCACTCTCATTTTGTCTGCGTAATTTATGTAGAAAGGAACAAAGGCATAACAGAAGTGTTATAAAATTACGTGTCGTATTAATATTCGAATGAGTACGAAGTTGAGATCGTTCTTTGTTTAAAGAAATTAAGGTGCCTAAATACTGCCAAGTACTCGAAGCACACGGAAAATAGTGGTACTTTTTTCTGATTGTACATATTACAAGTATATATTGTCCTTATCTTCGTATAAATTGCAACTACACAAGATTTATAGTTACGTTCGGTTACGCGAGTAAGGACGGAATGAAAATGATAGTACTAGTTCGTATCAGATTTACGTGCTAATCTGAATCTTTTTTTTGTGAAATCTTTTTACTGTAAGATTGATTACGTACGATATATTGCAATAACATATGGAGCGTTGAATAAGAACTGTATGATAATGACTTTATGACAAATTGAAGTGTGTACATTGATGATGAGACGCGATAACGAAATTTGTATATTTCTCTGTTAATTTTTTTTTACTTCGCGTACTTTTTCAAATTTAGAAATCTACAGAATAAAAATTATCAAAACCGATATCAGACTCGAAGGGACGGTGAACTTATACACACAGAAATATATGCGCATTGTGTTTGTATACTACGTTCCCTGAAATATCTTTTTCATATACATATTTAAAATTGTCTATTTCATATCGAAATATATTGCGACATATACACACGCATAATAATGTGTTAACAGGCTCAATTTAATTTAAAAGTTACCTCGTCGATTTAATTATAGAGTTCACGTTCAATTACTCTTTGCCATTCTAATTGTAAATTTATGCAAATATCGCGGAGACATGGAGCCTTCGTTTGAGAATTAATGAAAACATTAGAGTTTATAGATTAGTTCCTCGAGTTTGGTCAGCCATTGAATTATTTAAACAAGCCTCCATTGTTCCCGCACGTTGTGCTATGATTCCGACAAATTTCGCAAAGTATACCGCCAATAATGTGCTCGGCATTAAATACACTTGTACGCATAATAAGTAGTATTACTATGAAAACGACGAATTTGCGGCGAACAATTGTTTGATACAATTGTAGCTTCGATTAGCTTGAATAATTCGAATCGGTATGTTTAATAAATAGAGAAGTTACAAGCGCACACAAGGAAGGAATGTTGTTTAAAGAATTTACTGAGATATGTCGTTGCAAGGCACTATATATTCAAGAGATTACCTGTATAAAAAGTATATATTATCATATAGGATTATAATTACCAATGTTTGTTATAGAACATATAATATTGAGATGTACATTATGTGTGAATGTTGTTTTCCCATTCGATCACATGCCCTTCCTGGTAGGGACGCGTTCGAAATATATTATTCAAAATTACTTCCTGATATTGTTTTGCTGGCAATAGGCGCGAATTAGGCGTTGATTGTAACTTGGAGCTGTAATATAATCCTATTTATACATAAACAATGAGAATGAAAATTACGCAGTTTGCAGTTAAAATTGTAAATATCTTCTGTACGTTATGAGTCTCGGCAAGAAAATATATTTTAAATCCAGATAGTACCAGACGACTACTTTCTTCGATCGATTCTATTTAATTTCCATACATAATTAATAACACATATTCGTTAGATTACGAGCTTTTTATTACTGGATATTAATACATAGATTACAATTCATAAATACAGAGATATGATCCATGTCGCAAGCGTTTTTCAAGCGCAACAGTGCCTATATGATGTACAACTTGTTTTTATAGACAATTTAATTTTATATACATAAAACAAACCAGACGAACTTTTCAACTATCTGACAGTATATATATATATATATAGTACATGGATAAACCCCAGCATAAAATAAATTATAAATGAAACATTACTTGGAAGAATATACTTGTACACGATACGTTGCCTAATTCCAGAATCAAATGTTGATTCGCTTGAAATCAAAGTATATTCGTATTTCTTTCTAATTCTCATTGAGACGGTAATCGCAAAATAAATATCTGTGTACATCGTACATTTGGAATGTCTTCGCGATAACGCAAGGTATTACATTATTATGCAGTTACTAACAAACAACAGACATACATTTACAACGAGTATCTTGATAAACTTTTCTAGTAGTAATAGACACACAGATAGCTATACGGATATACATTAGATACAAATGGAGGCATAAAAATACATGTTTACATTATATATAACGGGTTCTCCACATAAATAAATAATTTGGTTTACCATTGTAACATTCGTTAAAAACCCTTTATTACTAATACGAAACAAATCTATCACACTGTAAAACATGGCAATAAATTTAATTGAAAGGAAGCAGTCCTCTGCAAGTCGCAGAAATTAATTTCTTTTCTATACGAACAACAAATGCACAACTATAGTTATTATTATAGTACATGAGTCGCCATTGCATTAAATATAACGAAGCTTTCGCTAAAGCTCCTGTAATAAAATAAATAATTTCTACTTTACGAGAAAGTGTACTGTAAATATTCCATTTCAGTTTCGTTCAACAAAAACGTTTCTTTCTCGACTATTATATCTTCTCTTCCTTTTTTTTTACATTTCAACTGTACATCTGTCATACGACTTTTGCTTCTAAATTATAAGATTTGCTTGAAAATTTGGAAACTACGTATAGCAAATTATCAAGTGCAGATACATGACAGAGTATCGCGCAACCAAAGGAATTATGAATACTGTATGTTTGGCAAACACCTTATTAAGGAGGTATGCAGATTGGCAAGCGGGGAAAAAGAGATGTTTTTTAGGATTTTTTTGCAGGAAAAGTGTGCTGACGAACAATTTGAGATTTTAATTCAAGTTTGTACTATGTGTTTGCTCTATTTTCACATTTTTTTTTTCTGTAATTATAAACACAGTCGGCTCGTATGTGCCCCCAAAGTATGGGTCGCGTGAAAATCTTTTGTCGCTTAGGGACAATGTGTCCCCCCACCTCCGTTCTACCTGAAATAAAAATTTCGTGTAAATTTTTGTTCAACAAAAATATGGTGCGGTCTGGTACTAGAACGAACATCATAAGACACAAACTTTTAAAAAATGTGCGGCCATTGAAAGATAGAATGCTAAAGTTTCAGGAAAGATGTACACGATTTTCGTCAATTAAAAGAAAAATGTTTCACATTTTCAGTTGATTCTAGTGCCAGACCTCGCCATATTCTTATCGAACAAAAATTTACACGATATTTTTATTTCAAGTAAAGTGGAGGTGAGGGACAATGTCCGCAATCGACTGAAGATTTTGAAGAGCCGACTCTATATTTTAAAAAGAAAAAAAATATTAAAATATAGTAAACACGTAGTTCAAGTTTGTATTAAAATCTCAAATTTTTCGCCTTGATACTTTTCCTACAAAAAATCTTTTTCTTAAATCATTCAAGGGGAGATGATAAGAAATGCAACTTATTTTTACTGAAACATTAGGAAAAGCATTTGCGTAATATTTATAAATAATTCAAATGCTTTTGCTTATTTTCGTCTACGACACGTATGTACTCTGCAGCAACAATTTCACCTGATCTGCAACTCATTTACGCTTAAGCTGCATTTAAATGCAATTCGGTCGGTTACGTATGCACTATTCTTCAATGAACAACATCTAATTCATTTCTACATAAATAATTACAATATTGAATTAAGTACTTATTACTCTAGCCCACCTTCTTCTTCTAATTTCGATAGGAATTTCGGAACTCTGTAGTTTGATTCCACTTGACGCGTCATATCTATCAGTCCCAGCAATTTCTTTATACCGATAAATATTCTGCAACAGGCCATACAAAGATTATACATTAATGTTCATCCATTTATATAAAGGACGCTATTCTATAATTTATTATGAGAGCTATACCGTTTCCCTTGAAGTTTGGAGTGCAAGTATGCCATTTCGTCTTTGGTGAAGAGATCCACTTCTTCGAGAACGCGTAAGAGATGGTCAGGTGTCGACAAGTTTGGTACATGAAGATTTGTACTAAAAGCTGATAACATTTCCATATCGTCCAATACTTGCCTATGGGAATCACATTAATTATGATTATTGTTCTTTTAATTACCGCTCGCAACAAATTTTACTAAACGATAAGCGTCTTACCTGCGGCTGGTGGTACAAAGGATCAATAATTTGCGACCACGTGGCGGTTGCTTTTTCAATAGAACTAAAAGCGCTTGTAAAGTCAAGTTGGAATATCGTGGCCCGATAGAACCGTAATCCAACAAACGCTCGATATTGTCCACCAAAATGCAACTAAGCTGCGAGCGATAGGCATCGTCGAATATCTATGGAAAAGATTCATTTGCTACCGAGTTAGATTCTCCGTTTCAAACTGTTGGAGAGTAGAAAATATCCTCAAAGTGAAAACGTTACCTTTCGGATCGAGAGGCATTTGGCAGATTCGGTGAAACCGACCATGTCCTCTGGTGTGCAAACTTTGACGAGCGGGAAGTCGGAGTTCTTGGCTATCTGAGCAGCCAGAGCTGTCTTTCCACTGTTTGGTGGCCCTTCCAGTAGAACCGATACAAGACCAGAGCCCTCGGTGGAGCGAGCCTCTTGAATGTAAAGATTGCCATCGGACAAAATTTCTGCCACTGGCTTGCCCCAGTTGATAATTCCACGTATGAGGAGATGCTCCAAGGTTTCTGCGCTTGTACCAAATGCCTAAAACGCGCAACATAATGTATAAGGCTTGTGTCGCAGCGATACTTTGCAAACGTTATTTGAACTAAATCACTCACAGGTTTAATGTCGTTTTCTAGAGCATGTAGGAAATCAGTTCTCGAAACCATAAGTTTCTCCATTGCGGCAGGATCCACTTCCACCTTGCTGGAAGCTTTGATCAGTCTGTTCATAGCGGTACTTTGAGCAGCTCTAACTAAACCTTCCAATTCTGCACCGCTGAAATTCTTTGTTCGCGTAGCTAGTTCCTTTAAATCGACATCGGGAGCAATCTTTTTGTAATCCCTCATTCTGGATGTATGAATGTTGAGGATCTGGCTTCTTCCGTGCTCATCCGGTAGACTGATTTCCATTTGCACCTTTAGAGATACAAGAATCATGATTAACTAATGACAATTTGAATACATCCTTTAAATCGGATAAATATTTCGTTTATAATTAAAAGGCACCTCTAATCGACCGGGTCGTAGCAACGCTTCGTCAATCATATCTCTCCTGTTGGTCATACCAATGACAAGGATATTGTTTAATTGCTCGACACCGTCGATCTTTGCAAGCAATTGATTGACAACAGTATCATGCACCCCCGTATTCCCAGCTACGCTGCCTCGAGATTTACAAATAGCATCGATCTCGTCGAAGATAATTATATGCAATCCACTGTTGGGTCCCAGCTGAAAAGCAAGTTTTATTTATCAATGAGAACACTGTTGCGACGGAGCGTCTGTTAAGGGTTATCTTTGTACCCTCTTTTCTTCGTCTTCAGCATCGGCGAACAATCTCCTAACATTAGCTTCGCTCTCCCCGACATACTTGTCCAAAATCTGAGGACCATTGACGATTTTAGGCTCCCTGGCGTTTAACATAGTCCCTATCTGCCGTGCCATTAACGTTTTACCGGTACCGGGCGGGCCGTAAAGTAAAATCCCCTTCACGTGCTTGCAACCCAATTGAGTAACGATCTCTGGCGGAAAGACGCGGGACGCGAATGCTCTTCGGAAGATCGCGCTAAATTCTGTGTCCAGCCCACCGATTCCCATTTTCTGAAAGTCCCAGTCTGGGTTGATAATGGATTGTCGCACGACCTTCCCTTTTGCTTTGCCAACAAGATTTAAGCTCGAGTTCTCGGCTTTTTCAAATTGAATAACGCTATCGCCCAGGCAGCGACCCATTTGAGTCTTCTTGGGCACTGTGTTCTGGCCAGAGCTTATGGCAGAAAGATCAGCGGCTTCCAAGCTCTTCACCACGAGACCAAGCATCTTCTTATCCTTGAACTGAAACACCAACTGCTGACCGACAGTGAATGCCTGCCCGGAGAATTGTAATAAGAAGTCCTTGGCCATTTCATCGGTATTATATGGTTCCAAAGTGGTTCTAAAACAGATCGCGTTACGAGTTACGTATTAATTTTTTCAGAATATTCCTTTAAATTGGAATTAGTAACTGGACAGGTAAATTGATATTATATACATACGACTTCTTTTGCAAAAAGTCAGCTTCCAATACAATATTGCATAAGCATTCTGTATTCGAAGTCGGGTTGAAGTGATAAGGTCGTACTTCGATATCCTGATTAAGGGAAAGCGTGCCCCATTTTCTTTGGGGCAAGCTGAATCCCACGGTTCCTCTAGGTACCTCATGGTGCCTTTTCACAGTGAATACGAAATGATGATTCGGCATGGTCGTGACCTCGATATGCCTGAAAATCAAAATTATGCAAACTATTGCAATTTCTATTTCAAAGTTAAAGTTTGAAATACCATTAAAATCTAACTGCTTCAATGCTCTAACATCGCACTAGTACAAGTGGAAATGATGTATCATAATTTAAATGCAAACTATGGAACATTACAACTCGTATAAATTTAATATTCCACGTGTCTACTTTATATATGATTATTATTAAAATATTGAAAGTTAAATAACATTCTGCTACAATTAGTCAAAAGTTTCTCTAAATCCTACATATCACCGTTGAATCGTTTAATTCTGGAATCCTATTATAGCTATTAAATCAATGAATGACAAAGTAACTTGGGTGTACCTGACATCATCCTGAAAGTCATCTGGATTGATTATAGCACAGTTAGAGACACTGAGTTCATCTGTGGGACACCTCACTGCTTTCATCCGCTGTGAATGTACGAATTTCATCGCTTAAATATTGAATAACACTTATCGAATGCGTGTGAACTTTCATAGGGAAAAGTATTGATGAGGCTTGGGATGAGGAGGGGGTAGACAGAAATAATTTTATTCGAATGTGTTTTGAATTAAATGCCTCTTGTATTTATTGCGACCGATACACAAGGCGATAGATAAATCGAGAGAATAGACACTTTTTATTCAGACTTACCATTGCTGACATCTTTTTTGACAGAATCTTGTAGACACAGGCCCCTACACAGTATGGAACCTGCAATGCAGGATATTAGCCAGTACTGTCAGCACAACCAATCGTAGAAACTTGAAGGTAAAGTTGTAGCGCTAGAGACTTTATTCGTATTTAGTAGAAAACCGTAGAAACTCCTTATTTTAACTTTTAATATTTTTCATACAGCTTCTACTTGTTATCGTTAATGATAATTATAGTTTTCATATAAAATTAGATATTTAGAACTTTAATTATGACTTGGTAATAATTTAATGTGTAATATGCACGACAGTTGGTACGAGAATTCGTTTCAAATTTCGTATTTCTCGTTTCGATTTACTGGGCGTAAGTTTGCAAATACAAAGTCCGATCACTCGCATGCAAAATAATTCATAAAGAGGTTAGGTTAGGTATATTCTTTTTCTCTGAATACATACATACGTTAATTAATTCATAGAGAGTGTCATTTAAATTGCAAATAGAGTAATTTTAAATTAAATATCACATGTTACGCCAAAGACTACGGCATAGAAGTGTGTTCAACAAGTGCGACATCAGCGCCGCTCGGGACTTTATTTCGAATCTCACCTCTGACCACGGATTTTGGTGGGAGTGCCCAGCCCATCAACCCTCGCAGTGCGCAGCCTCTAGTCACAGATGATTGTGAAATGAGAATGTAAACAAAAACACGTACTATAGTTATTAACAAAAAAAGGATTATAACTGGCGAGAGAAACATTTATTAGTTCGACTTGATGTAAAACCAAATGGCTGGAGAACGAAACATTCTTAGTTTACAATTTAATCAAGATGAAGGTGACTATTAATTTGTTGAGCTGTCAAAAACTACGACGAACTTTTGTTTTTAATACTCTCAATCGTAATAGTGCGTCTGCATTGTTTCGAAACTTTAACCAGGTTAAAAATAAAGAAGGAGAAATAATGAATCACATTTGGCATACTTTGTTTCGAAAAAAATAATAGCAAAATTGTAAAGAGATCGAAAAGAATTTGTATGCAGACTAAACTTTTCCATTCATAAGAATACTATTATTAACTAACACACCAACTATCGAAATTTTAAAACAACTATTATCAACGACAATATCTTTTTAATTTTCTCATCAATGTTATATTCTCGTGTTTCTTTTATTTTTTAGGATGTTTTACATGTTGCATGGAGTCTGGTTTGAGGGTATATAATGTAGAGCCATTGGTCGAGAAAGCACATTTGGAAAATGATGTGATGGGGAGTATAGCCATTGCAGAAATGCTTTGGAGGACAAACATTATTGCCATAGTAGGCGGCGGTACGAGGCCAAAGTTTGCAGAGAATACAGTACTTATTTACGACGATTTATCTAAAAAGTTTGTGATGGAAGTTACGTTTACCAGCCCTATTAAAGCTGTTAGATTGCGCAGGGATAAGTAAGTTCATTGATAGAAGTGACTCGTGTATCTTTGGTATGTATCAATGACGCATTTACTTACCTAGGATAAATTTTACAAAACAGAATGGTAGTAGCGCTTCAACACGAGATACACGTCTTCTCGTTCCCAATGCCGACACGAAGATTATTAACGTTAGAAACAAGAGATAATCCAAAAGGATTAATAGAAGTCGCTACTTTATCTACCGCGCAGAAGCAGCTTCTTGCGTTCCCTGGTCATAAGCTGGGCAGCGTGCAACTAATCGATCTCGGTGCTACAGAAGCTGGAATTTCAAGCGCCCCCGCGACTCTTGCTGCCCATCAGGTATGCGCATCTTGTTTAGGAAGAGTTAAATAATGGTAATATCGTTGTGTTCCCTTTGTATTTTATATTCGCATACAATATTCTTAGGGCGCATTGGCTTGTCTCGCAGTTAACAGCACTGGAACCATGATCGCGACTGCTTCTGCGCAGGGTACTTTAATTAGAGTGTGGGACAGTATACGTAGACACTTGTTGGTGGAATTGAGGAGAGGCGCCGATTCCGCCACGCTTTACTGGTGAATATAACTTTTAGTTGTTAAGGAATAATAAATTTAAATTAAAAACCACCTCTGAACTACATTTTTAATATATAAAAGTTTCGTGTTACGTATGCTTCAGCATTACATTTAGTAGAGACTCGGAATTTCTATGCGCTTCCAGTGACAAAGGAACGGTGCATATATTTGCATTGAAAGACACGCAATTGAATCGCAGATCTACGTATGTAAATAGAGCTTGAGTTCTTAGTCATTGCAGGAAATGGGCCGATGAAATTAATGATCTGTTTCTTTGTAGTTTCGCAAAAATGGGATTCTTGGGGAATTATGTCGAAAGCCAGTGGGCACTGGCCACTTTCACTGTACCACCGGAATGCGCTTGTGTGTGCGCGTTTGGTACCAGGAACTCTGTTATAGGTATATTGATGACGACAAACGCATCGGTGTTGTGTCAATGTAGAATATTTACGCTATCTATATTTATATACATTATTTTACAGCTATTTGCATGGATGGGACATTTCATAAATATGTTTTCACTGCCGATGGGAATTGCAATCGTGAAGCATTCGATGTCTTCCTAGATGTTTGCGATCACGACGATTTTTAACATAGACTGTACATTATGTTTATAAGATTCTATGCCTGTAGGAGAGTTTCTAGTCACGTTAAATAAGAAACTTCTTACAGCGAATGTCTGTACAGCGATGTAATTACATTGATAATTGTAAAAAGAGTGCAAGTCACTACATCTATTGTCTGTTTAACATAATAATATACTGAATGTTCTTTAGTCCATTTTATATGCACGAATCTTTAGTGACTTATGCCCTTTCCAAAACCAGCGGTCCAATTATAGAATATAGTAATAAAGATTTAGTTTATACAATAAATATCTCTTCTCACCCACCTCCTTCAATTAGGATCGTTATCAACATTCGTCTTTGCTTATACTTAGACTTTCGTGTTTGGATATTGGCTGTCTATCTGCTCACGTATCTTTCCTAAAATAATTTTTTCATACTTACCAAAAAGCTGTACTGGTTGAAATATTAATTGAATGAAAATTGATAACCGTAGTGGACTAATACGTACTGTATGGTTCTGGATCCATCATAGGGCTGAATATTGTGAAATAAGTATGTACTCCTACGAATCCTAAGAAACATCCTATAAATGCAGCGTATCGCCAGCCTCTTAGCCCGTGTCTCATTGCTCCTGAAACATAAATAAGCTTGAAGAGAACTTGAATCTGTGAATCTACATTTACAAAACTTACCTTTGGTTTATGTTACGAAGCAAAGCCACGCAAACTAAAATATTAAATGAGATTACAAATTATCATTTTTTATTGGTGTCTCAGTAAAATTATATTATTCCATTTGAACAATTCAAGATTTTTACGAAGAAATAACTGTCTTTACCTACGAAACTGTACCTTAGGTTATGTTATATTAATACTCCGCTAGAGGGCCAACGAGGTATACGCTTTCTCGCTAGTGACCTGTTAGACGTTGCTTAGTATATATACGAAAAATAAAGAGTAGCTTTCGTACTTGCTTCGGCAGTACATATACTAAAATTGGAACGATACAGAGAAGATTAGCATGGCCCCTGCGCAAGGATGACACGCAAAATCGTGAAGCGTTCCACATTTTTTTGTGACTTTGATCTTTATATTTATATCAAAACACACTAGTTGAAACTAAAATGTTTGAAAATACTTTTTACTTTCTATTTGTTACAAAGCGTAAATATACAAACTTTCAATCATAAACAATTATATTTTATCAAACACGATTCTACTTCGAAATAAAAACTTGAAAGGACAGAGTTAGTTATTGGAAGAAGGTAACATTAGTTGAAAACTGTTGACAGCAAAGTAATATAATTAACAATCCAGGGTGCATAAATATCGCCAATCTATCGAAGATGCAAGAAATCCTGTATTTCCGGTCGCGCGCGCTGCTCCTCGGATTTTTAACAATGGAGCGCGTAATTAATTCAATTTCGGTTTAACAACAACACGAGAAGTGATGTTGTTGTCAAGAGCCGTATTCCGCAACTGTACAAAGATATGCGATTAGTGAGACAAACGCAGCAACAGTATGATCGCTCAAATATCTACATTCCACGGATAGGTTGTGTTGTACACGAATGACACTAAATTCTTTCGAAAAATGTGGAAGCAATGGTTGTCGAATTTCGCTCTAGCCGGTACCATTAGATTTCTGTTGATGAACTCTGAATATCAGAAAGTAATTAGCGATCGCGTGGAAGTTTCTACCGCTCTGAACTCTTGGAAGAGAGGTTAGGATCTATATGTTAATTTGCTGTGTAAAATTTTCGTAGCATTGACATGAATGTATTACAAGTAATTTTACAGCACGATTATGGCACGAACAATGATCTATATACTGATATGTTTATATATACACACCAATTAGTGGTCATCGTAATAATGTGTCAACGACTGTTCTGTTTGAAAATGTTAAATATTAGAATGCTCTTTTTATTTTAGTGACGGAAGGCGTGCATTTATACAACTTTGGCATTGACCCTTATACGGGAGATTTATTTCACGAAACTCCCATCGGTTTATACATTTTCAATCTCATACAGTGGTATTTACCTCATTGGATATTATTCATCTTGTTTATCTTCACCGATTTGTTGACCGCTTTACTTCTTGCACTCACAGCGAAACATTATGCGACCGAATTGGTTAGTTTATATTATTGCTTGTAGTATTAAAGCTTCCGAACGTGCTGCGCAATAATTTTGAACGCACCGTTAATTGCAGGCGTCCAGAAAAGAAGAGAAGCTGTGCAATGAAAATGCACAGAGCGACGACGATAGCTCTGCGGTATCCACGTCCATGATGTATGTCTCGGCAGGATATTTATTTAATCCGTACATAATATTAAACTGCGTCGGTCATACGACGACGGTATTCACAAATTTATTATACTCCGTAGCATTGATTTCGTTGACAAATTCTTCTATATTCTGGAGTTGTTTATCGATCTCATTGTTAACGTTACAAGGGCTTTATCCCGTTTCGCTCATGGTACCAGCGGTCATTTACATTGCTCGTTCTAAAAGTACAAAACAGAGAAGGAACGTCGTAATCCTTATCGTCACAGTATTCGCGAGCATGTTAACGGCTCTACTTTGCATTTCCTATTATATCATGGGAAGCTGGTCCTTTGTTTGGAGTACGATTGGGTTTATCTTAACGGTGCCAGACTTGCGACCGAATATAGGACTGTATTGGTACTTTTTCACAGAAATGTTTGAGCATTTTAGATGGCTGTTTATCGCCTCTTTTCAAATAAATGTCAGTTTATTGTACATAGTACCGTTGGCATTGAGGATAAGACACGATCCGATGCTGTTGGCATTCTCCTATTTAGCAATCGCTGCCATATTTAAGTCATATCCTTGCATAGGAGATGTTGGATTTTACATGTCTCTACTGCCACTTTGGAAGCATTTGTTTCAATGTAAGTTTCTCTACTATAAGTCAGATTAATTACTCGTCGCTCGTCGGATATAAGGTCATAAAAAATTTCTATTTTTCTAGATACCCAGCAAGGATTCATCGTAGGCTGTTTCATGTTATTTTGTACAGTTTTCGCACCCACTGTTTGGTACCAGTGGATTTACTCTAGATCGGCGAATGCGAACTTTTACTTCGGGGTGACATTGGCATTTGCTATAGCACAAATTTTTCTATTAACAGATATTCTTTTCGCGAGTGTGAAACACGAATTTGCTATACGCCATGGTAACAATAAAGATGTTAGCGACAGTAAGGCGAAGCTACTTTTAGAATAAAGTTGTATCTTACAAAGTTTAGCATTAAAACTGTTTACCAATGTTCCAAAATCGAGAGAAACTGCATTTAAATATCCGTAAATTAATTGATTTGAACATAAAGAAGAAGTAGAGGAGGGATATTTGTTCGTAACATCTTTATTTTAGATCTTTTATTTTTAACACACTTGATATGCAACTGTTTATTCCATTATTACCAAATTGTATTACCATAATTGTATAAAAAAGTGAACAATAGATAAAATGTTTTCTATAAATATGAAACAAACTCTTTATTATAATCGCTTTTGATTTAATAATGTTTGGGAAATTATTGTTTATTAAATTTCCCGAATACTTGGTACCATCTTGTCGTAAAAAGATGGTACATTGTTATATTCTATAAAAAATAAATTCAACACTATATTGTTTTCATGATTAGCTTCTTCGTTTCTCTTTTTTATATCTAAATTAACGTTACTCGATTTCTTCACTGCACACACACACTCTGTTACTTTGGTTTGTTATTGCATACGTATTCAATCGCTATTTTTCCGGTTCTAGAGTTTTCATTCCTTTGGGCGATATTAAGGTCCATACATGCATTGTTTATGTTACAATACTCCCACAAAACGTTCCAACATCTGTCTTTACGGAGAATCGACGGGTTTCCTATTACGATCAATGCATTCTTGGCTCTTGTTACGGCCACATTAAATCTCTGAAACCGATAGAATTTAGAATTCCTCGCAATTATTACACGAACGGATTATTCAAATTAATAAAATACTCAAGTTTATTTACCTTTGGATTAGACAGAAAGCCAATGTGTTCTATATCGTCGTGTACAAAGGATTTGGTTCTCACGGTGGTTAAGATTATAATTTCTTTCTCTTGCCCCTGGAATGTTTCTACTGTTCCGACAGTTATATTATGTAGTCTAAGCTTGATTAGAACCTTCTCTATCATAATCTTTTGTCGTTTAAATGGAGTTATAATGCCGATATCTTGCTGCTGAATCTGACGCGTACCTAGTTTACCAGTCATTAGTTTCTTTGTATAATTTATCACAGCCGTAATTTCTTCTGTATTATAAACACTGAAAATTAAACGAGCAGTTTAGTAAATATTAACCGGAATTTGTAACTAATATCGAAACATTGTATCGCATTTACCTCCCAGATGGGTATCTTCTTTCTTTGCCCTGAATAGCGAAAAATGTTATAGGGAACGATTTATTTGGTAATACTGACGATTTTAAAGATAACTTCATCTCCGATTTGGTGCAGCATAATAATTCATTATCGTAAAATAATTTATTTGGTATATATAAAATGGGCTTTTGACTTCGGTAATTGCGAACTAATTTCGTTACATAACGTGAATTATATTTATTTTCCACTTTCTGATACGGTTCGCATTCCATTAATCGTTCCATAAGTGACTTTCCTAAAAAATATAATTAGACGTTGCAGGACCCAAATGAAAGTTTATACAAGTTCAGTTTGACCGAGCAATAAAATTTATATTCACCAAGCAAATGCTGAATTTTTTTACATCGAACTACAGGTCCAAGTTGATGGTGATCACCAGCGATGACAACTTGGGCGTGTAATGTACCTTCCGTTATTTTACTTTGCGTACTTACTATTGTAAATGGAATCAGTGATTCCAATTCAGTGGCTTGGCTTGCTTCGTCGATGAATATGTATGAGAAATGGTCATATTGTAAATTGAGCTTTACCAATCTATAAAAAACAGGTTACGAACATTACCGCATAAACAAGCATCATCAGTTAAAGAAAAATCAAGATATACCTTGTGCACGTTACCAGCGTAGTGATAACAATCTTTTTTAGAATAAAAATCTGCTTCGGCAAGGCAAGCCAGATATCATCAATGAAATTTGAACAGGGACTAATATCTTTATCTATATCCTTCCTGCGCATATTAAAGCAAACAAAGGTAATAAACTTATAATCTTAATATATAAAGCAAAAAGGGTGTGTTTGTCTGTCGCCTAAAAACTTTTGAACGGTAAACTCTGGGGTCAGATAATGTGTCGCATCTCATTATGCCTAAGTAATCCAGATGAATGTGACTATTTTCACAAAAAGAAATAATTTTTTTTTATAAAATCAGAATCTAAATTTCGGGCGATGTCGAGTAGTAAAGCTAGTTATTTATAAAAAAAAAAAATGCCTCACCTTTGTTTAGATTGCGCATACATCCGAAACACATCTCTACTAGGAAGTATTGCTAATAATCTTTTTGCAATTACATCCGCTGCTACATTGGAAGAGGCACATACTAGAATATACTTGGTCCTCTGTTGTCTTCTGATCTGCGAATCAACGAAACTCTTCAGGCTCTAACAGTGAATTTGATTTTTTTTCAATAGCGATTATATTATACCTGGCAAATGGTTTCGACCAGCGTCGTCGTTTTTCCAGTTCCAGGTGGACCAAATAATATGTACGGCGCAGGATATGCCGAGTTATTTAAGATATTAATTACTGCCTGTTTCTGTTCTGGATTTCTCGCTATACTTTCATGAATCCAATTGAAATTGCTATGCAATAAACACAAAGAAGAGCATAAATATAAAAGCATGAACAGCAAGGGATAATTTTGTATCCGATGAAACTTACTCTTTTGGTAAAACGTAATAACTTGTATCTATTTTGGGATACATGAAATGGACCAAATTTTGTATATATATAATATTCAGAACGTAATGGAAACACTTTATTTGCCATCTGGAGGGACAAAAATTAACATTGATGTCGTTACCAGAGATCTTCTTCCAATGTTTTCTAAAAAGATTTCACAAATAGTCATTACTAATTATGTATCGACGTACTCTGTACATAATCTTCTAATTTGGCAGAAAATTAACTCGTGTACTTACGGGCTCATCAAAGCTACCGATATCTCCTTTCCCTTGATATCTACTATTTTACTGTGATATATGCAGTTTGTACCAACCGGCTGAAGTTGTACCGCATCGCCGATGCTAGTAAACGGATCGTCTTCGTCGAAAGTGGGTACCGTGATAATAAATTTGTCACCCGATTCCCTGAGCCGTTGGTTCGTTATATTATGCTTTGCAGCTAGTAATTGAAGTTCATGGTCCTCCATATATAATAAAATCTTATACATTATCTCATAATATTCTAGCGGTATCGTCTTTATATTTTGAAGATCGTTAATAAAACGTTTATAATTTCTACATAATTGACTTTCCTCGAGACCATCCTTCGAACCATTTTTCAGAGCCTGGCGTAAAGCAGATGGTATCTTAAACTTGCTGAACACCAATGCCTTGCACATACCAAAGCTGGTGCAATGCCTACGACAGAGCGAACCATAGAATCATTTTAATTGTATTAAAAGATCACCAAAATATTCTACTTACGTGCTTTTCCCAACAATTGTTCTGGGCTTGGCTTCGATATTGCTCGCCATGTTAGAAAAATTATATACCGATGGCACTAGTTATGTTTATCTTAAACATATAAAATAAAATATATCGGGAACTGTTATTAATTTTATTAAAATCTGAGTCACGCAAAGATTATGCATTTTTACTGTTATTAATAAGATAATGGGTGTAGCTGACATCATTAGTCATCATAGTCATTACTTACATAAACTTCCAGCTTTCACATTTATGCGGTTTCCATTAAAGTTGAAGTGCGAAAACCATGATCCAACGTACATTACACTTTTCCCTGGAATTACTGATGATTGAATTAAAGTCATTCAATGGGTTTTCCTGGGTTTTTTTGTAAACAAAACTGACAGTTTGGCCATCCCAAACCCAACTGATCTCAACCAGTGGTAAAAACCATTGAAAGAAAAAACATCAACACGTGTAAGGGATGTACCAAGGTCGGGTAATGTTTACACATAATGTTAGAAGTAATGAAGCATAATATAAACAAGAAACAAAAACTGTAACCGTTGTTGTTGGTACTTTGAATTCAGGGTGTCCCAAAAGTCTTCATTTTCATAAAGTAACGTAAACATGAAACAAAAGTTTTCACAGCGTAATTATATACTATTATCGCGATATAGTACATATTGGGTCATCCTGAAAGTTCCCGCGGTTTCACGCTCGTTTGACGTAAAGAATACAACTCCACTAAAATTGAACATTTTTATTTGAAATAAGCCCTATTATATTTCACACACTTTTGCCACGCAAGTGCCATTTATTCCACGTGTATAAAAGTCCGTATCTAGAGGATACAGGAACTGAGGCATCTTTGAAGTTTGAGGTTTAGATTCCCTAGCTTGAACTTTGCAAGCCATTCTTCCAATTATTCTATCTTTTGGTGCGTCGTCACCAAAAGCTGTTTCCGTCGCGCGATGTGGCTCGGTGCCTTAATTTAAAATCGTAAAGAACCCAATGTCGAAAATCGCGTCTTTCCATGTTTACGCTTGATCTACGTGGATCTATTTGAAGCACTCGAATTACATATGCTGAACGAAACAAAATTAGCTAATCGTCGTTGTAAATAAAAGAAAATCGCGAATCCGGGAATGTCCCACGAAATCTGTAGCAGCACAGAATTACAAAATATATGGCGCCAAAATCAAAAACCGTGGAAATTTTCAGGATGACCCACTACAATCTCCCCCAATTGCGCAAATGTTTAAATATGGGATTTTGTTATGGAAACAGGGTTTCCAAACAGGTTGAGAAATTCTGATTAAAAAAGTTTCGACAATGCTAGAACGAATTGTTGTTCGTAGCCATCTGGTAGCCATTTAGAGAGGTTGTCTCGTAGTTACCCAAAGAAATTATGCACAGAGTGCCTCGTAATGCATTTGCGTGCATTTTGGTGCATTTGCGTTCCCGAGAATCCCGACCCGAGTGTTCCCGAGTGACAATTTGACGTGATTTGACGGTGTGCATGTGACGTCGATACTTCGTACTGTATCGTACAAAGTATGCTCAACGATTTAACCGTGAGAAAATGGTAACATTGCACTTATTCATAATAAAAAGTATATTAACACGTACATCTAGAACGTTGAATGCTAACAATTTCATAGGCTTCCGAAGTACATGCGCGAAATTCGATTGTAAATAGCCCTCTGCCAACTCCCACTTACTACATATCTTTATTTGCACCTGTTACCTTCAAATATCTTATTTGCTCCGAAAAAGCCAAACCGTCATCTACTTGGAAAGCCTTCTATACACCGACTATTCATTCTTCGCTGAGAATTATGTAAACAAACTTACAGGAACTACAAAACTACAGATATTTGGCAACGAATCGAATGTCACGTATCTAGTGGTTTTGTAATTTCAATTGCGATCGATGTAACAAGTAAAGCGTATCTGGAATGTTTGATTGGTTTACAGATCTCCCATGGTCTTAGCAAAAATGTCAGAATCGGCAGATAGTTCTGCTGAAAAGATTGACGTTGTCCTTCCCAGGCAAGGCTTGCTATATCAGGAGGAGAGTCTGGATTACATACTTTGCAAACCAAAGTTAATCCCGTTGAAATCAGTTACGCTAGAAAAATTAGAAAGAATGCAACGAGATGCTGAAATGAAGATCCGAGAAGCAGCGGAAGGAGAGAAAACAGACGACAACGAATAGGATGTAAAAATTTACCGGGAAGAAATGTAACCGTCGCAAAGATATTGTAATAGAATTGAAAGCAACCAAAATGATTCTCGGAGCATTCTTGACGGAAATTGTGGTAGCCTTTTGTCTGGCTGCGACTTTGTTATACAAATATGGGAATATTTTTCGACATCATATCATTGTTACGATCTCTGTGCTCATAGCGTGGTACTTTTCGCTGCTAATAATATTCATACTTCCTTTGGACGTTTCATCGGTAAGTAAAAGTTTAAGGGAATGGAGGATAGTGTTTCTATAAATACATAATCGAATTGATCGAGTGTGTGTATAAATTAATCAAGAGTCGATGCTTTCTTACAGACTGTTTTCAGACAATGCATCGAGCAGAATATTCATAATACCACCAAAGCGAATCTTGATAGTACAACAGCAATACCCGTGCATACATGCAAAGAACCATGGCCCAACGTTCCAGACAGCGTATTTCCAAATTTGTGGAGAATCGTGTATTGGACTTCGCAGTGTTTAACGTGGTTAATATTGCCACTAATGCAATCGTACATAAAAGCAGGAGATTTCACTGTTCAAGGAAAATTGAAGTCTGCTTTGATCGACAATGCTATATATTATGGGAGTTACTTGTTCATATGCGGTATCCTTTTGATATATATAGCACTGAAGCCTGGCTTAGACCTTGACGGGTAAATACATATTAATATGTCGAACCTTGCGAATGCATGTTAACGCATGTGTTTTATTATAGTCAGAAGATAAAAGCCATAGCGTCTTCGGCGTCAAATACGTGGGGTCTGTTTTTGTTGGTATTACTGCTCGGATATGCGCTCGTAGAAGTTCCTCGAGGATTATGGAACGCTAGCAAGCCTGGTTATACCTTAAATTATAGTTATTTTAAAGTTGCCAAGTTAAGTTTAGACAAATATGAAGCAGAGGAAACTGTAGACGATATACTTGAGGTAAATGTTCTGCACGAGTTATATACCACAAGCTTTTCCTTTTACGTCATTATTTAGTTTGTTTTTTAGTCTTTGCAAGCTGCTACGGTATCTATTGGACCGGGACATCCTTTCCATTGTAACTTGGAAACGATTTTTCAAAAGATTCCTGCAGAGTTGAAGGACAGAATGAACAGAAGGCAGTTACCAGACGACACACCAACCGACACACCTTCTGAAAAGTCTTTGATTCGTCTGCACAGACAAGTTTGTCATTACCTACAAATGCCATGTATATTTTATGTACACGCGCACATAAATCACTTTTTTATTCCATTTCTAGATTATAAAAGCATTGCAGACTCTACAACGTATAGAAACTCAGTGGGGGATTTTGGTTGATAAAATAATCAATCTAGAAGATGTAGCGAAGAATCAAGTTAGTCATGATAAGAGATTCAAGCCAACTTTCCCTACGCATCGTTCATTCCCGCTTCGTATTATTTATAACCCAGTTATTGGTAAGTAATAAATGTCAACGGCCCGAGACAAGCTTTAACTATTCTTTTCCGACTTTTCTACAAATTTTAGAGTGGTACTGGAAGTGTGTCATAAAGAGCTACGTTCAAAAGGTAGCAGCCATTCTTGCCAGTTGCCTCTCGATAGCTGTCGTTTGGTCAGAAGTAACATTTTTTAATAAATCTCCGGTGCTATCGTTATTTGCTAGGTTCTTAAACCTGGCCAAGGGGAGCTATGATTATTTTACAATCGAGGTGAGAATACGCAATGAAATGTAACATCCATAGCTCAATTCCTTTCCCTTGTCGTTTCAGATTTGAAATTTTTTTTCAGTTAATATCCACGCTGGTAATCGCGTACCTGTGTTACTGCGCTTATTCAACAGTTTTAAAAATTCGTGTCTTGAATTTGTATTACCTGGCTCCGCATCATCAAACCAACGAATATAGCTTGATATTCAGCGGCATGATGTTATGCCGCCTCACGCCGCCCATGTGTTTAAACTTCTTGGGTCTCATCCACATGGATTCGCATATAATTAAAACTCACATACTAGAGACTCACTACACCCAGGTAAATATATGTCGGCAACGGATTATAGCCCTCTGCGATCGGTTTAATTTATCCCGTAATTTATCCACTCAGGTAATGGGGCACATGGATGTTATTTCTATTATATCCGATGGATTTAACGTGTACTTTCCAATGGCTATTTTGGCATTTTGTCTAGCAACGTATTTTAGCATAGGGAGCCGATTACTTTCTATGTTGGGTTTCCAACAATTCCTCGGTGACGATGAGTTCACGACGGATCTCGTCGAAGATGGTCGAGAGTTGATAAAACGAGGTGAACTAGCGTTTCTGTACTTGTCTGTGTTATTGTCTCTCAATTGCTTACGTGCGTGGTGTTTTTCACAGAGAGACGCAAACGGCAGAGGGCAGAGGATTCGATGTGCAGGAAGCGCGAGCTTCAAGAAAGATTCAGCTCCACGACCGTGTCCCGTTACAGAACGTCTCGGCAAAGCACCGACACAGGTATATAGTAATTTTACAAGGGTGTCCGACTCGTGAATTTGTGATTAAACAAATCTCGCGTGTTGCAGTGCGCCCTTTAAAGCGGGACGAGTCGGTAGAATCTGCTAGGGCAGGTCTGCTGCGCGATTTCGACCCCGCAGATTATTATATCGGCATGACTTCCGGCGTCGATGGTTACGGTGCAAATAATAGTTTCGATAGAGACTATCAAGCGGACGATTTCTACGAAGAACGTATAGATAATGCAAGAGCATTTAATACAAACACAAATCGCGTAGGACCTCCGCCAAGAGGATTGTTCGACGATATTTAATTGTAGTCTACGATGCTGTTTTTAGTTTCTGCCTCAGTAATAGATTACTAAACGAGTACATTTGTATTTAAGAATACTCACGTTTTAACTATGCGCTCTTGGCGCGTAATAGAATTTTTTATAAGGTTCAGAGGTTGTGAATATAATTGGAATTTCACGGTAGAAACGTAAGAAGAATCGTGCTATCGTTAGTACACTATCAATTGAAGGAGAACTTAAAACGTAAAGGAGCCTCGATTTCACTTACCTCGATCACTTATCATACAGCTTCTGAAGAAACATAGGAATGGCATGCATATGTACGCATAAGTTGTCACTAAAATATTTCCACGAGTTTGATTTACTTTACGCATATTTGTATATTTCACATACTTTTATATATTTTTGACAAATTTTTACTATCGATAAGCTAATAAACACATGAATTGTGTACGAATTGAGAAATGATAGGAATAGTTTTATTCATCTATTGTAAAGTGTTATTAAATTTCATACAGTATTTGATATATTTTTAACAATATATGCATAGCATATCTAAGCGAACGTAAAATAGTGGGGGACGAGAGATAGGGATACAAGTAATAATACAGATTAAAGGATAAAAGTAAGTTCTGAATGCTGCTTACTCGGTCTCCTTTCTCGGTCTTAAACATTCGGAGCTCAACGCGTAACATTCATTTATAAATCTCCCACAAGCGCAGGCACACGGAAATGCGCACGGTTGAAGCCGTAATAAAATGAATATAGAAGGAAGATGATTTTAAACATTTATGCGTGCTCTTGTATTGCGCATCATAAAAATAGAAGTAATTTATTGATTCATCATACGTAGAATAATTAACTAATGTCGCTGCATAGCCTTATATAAGCTGGCACTTGTAACTCTTATCGAAATATTCAGATATGCCTTGATAGATAAAGAACAGTCCATTGCATGAATACATTGCGTATGAATGAAACTATTTAAATATTTATAGTAGCAAATGCAAACAAATATTTATCTTCGTTATGAACGTTAAGCGTTCAGTGTTATTGTTTCAACGGAATTTCAGTGAGTTGAAATTTATGTGTATATTTATATTTATTTAATGTTACACACCCTCGATAATGTTTTAGATCTAAACAAGAGTTCTAAAAATTTTTTTAGTAAACAGTGAAGGAATACTTATATTACTCGATTAGGTACACTGAAATTTATTTATTGTAGTAAGTGCATGCTATATATTATTTTGTGTAGTACAATAGGCATACGAAGGTGTGCATCTTAAAGAAGGAAGAAATCAATGGTACCTCCTGTATTATGCAAAACGACATTTATGTATATCAATTTTATTGCAAATATTTCATACAGATACGAAAACAATTAAGAAATGTGTCTAAAATATACGTGCAATATAAATGGCTTCACCTAATAAATATTTCATGTATTAACAAATAGAGAGTAACAAATCTCAACAACCGTCTGTTTTCAGTTACGTTTGAAGTACATCCTTTTAAATTTGAGTTCGCTCGCTCACATTCCCCTTCTCTCATTTTTTTACAATTTTCAAAATATATAAACATAAATAGATGCATGTTTAACCAGTATACGTTATACTTTTTTTTTATAGATTTTTGTACTGTTATGCTTTTAGTAAAATCGCAGGAACACAGTTTCTTGTAAAATGTATATATACCCTACATAATTATGCTGAAGCAAGAACAAATGAGTACATTTTAAATTATATTAATAAACCATAATGAATTACTAGATCGAGTATAATAGGCAGTACAATAGTTAGTGGCAAGCACGTTGACTAAGCTCGTATTAAATTTCTGAGAACTTTTTATGCGAGAAACATTTCATGTTCTGTAAACATTCAACACTGAACTTAACACGTAATATAAAAGAAACAGTTCGAGAGTATTTAATAATCGAGACATTCTTTCGCACGGATAACAACTTTTTAAAATTAATCATTCTAGGTCAACGTTCAATAATTATCAAACATGTAAAGATTTATACATTCAGTGTTACCTATAATCCAACAATTTTTTTAATTAATGCCAGCAAGTGTCCTTTGTAGTTTAAACGACGTTTGTATATGGAAGCTCATCCGATTCCGCCTGATCATTCTACATTGATCAAGTGAAATAAACTATATAAAATGTAACTGATGCTAAAATGAAGAACGAGAGAGTATAGGCGGCCACTATCTTCACTAATTTCATGTGCTCCGATTGCGCGATACGGTTCTTCCCCTGTCTGTACCTAGGGCTCGTTAACTCTGGCATTAATAGAAGAGGCTCCAACAGCAACAAGCTGGATCTATTTGCTCGATAATCGATCGCATCGTCTTGCTTAAGACCCTGCGACCGGAGGACGTCATTACGATAGTTCATCCAGTTCTGCAAATCGGTATCGTACCCAACGTGTTTTATAGAGCTTAAAATCTTATTGTGATCCATGCGAAACGTGGTAGGCGCTACACCGCTCTTGGATATTCTTGCGTAAAGGTTGCTCGCGCAACGGTGGTACAATTCAGTGTTGGCCGTGTCCTTGGCGCCGCAGTTTACCAGAAGAATATTTGGTTTCAGTGCCGTCTTCAAATCAAACACGTCTCGCGGCGGCCCGTAGAAAGAAAATATACTGGAAGCATCGGTTTTCGTATAATTATAAACTACCAAGCAATGCTGAATGTTATCGTACTGCGAGAATAACGTAGTGCCATCTTTCCCATCCTCCGGGCAATATTTAAAGCACAGAGCATCGTCTTGCTGTATCAGACGGATTTCCCTGGCATGCAATGCTTTCTTCCCGTATATCAAATGATCAGAGTATACAGGACTGTCGTGCGAGCTGGCGCACTGTTTGCAGATCTTTTGCCGTGGAAGAAACAGCGTATTAATTAAAGTCTTCGCCGTCGTTGGGCTATATTTCTCATAATAATCCATAATGTCGCACTCGAGAGCGTTGACCTCTTCGTAAACGTGATCCACTTTCGACGAGTATTTTATATCCGAGTCCTCTCTCGTAACTAAGCTGCTTTGATCGATGGGTTCTTTTATGAATTTTAGTGAAGGTTTGTTCGAGTATTTCAAAAGCTCGTTACTATACTTAACTTCCGCCAACTTATGAGACTCTCCTCCTGGTGTTGTTGAAAATTCCGAGGCGTTCGGCAAGGTCTGGATCGCTTCTAAATCGCTGGTAAAAGTAGGTGATACGTATTCGCGCTTTTCGCTCGGCTCGCTTCCGTTCACCTCGGGTTCTCGGATCGGGGAGGAGCCGGCGTTTGCAGGAATCGCATCGGCCGTCACAAATCTGCACGGTGGCATAGCTGTTCTGTCTATGTGCGAAATACCATATGCGTGTGTTTCCGTGCATCGTGTCCCTACAACTGTGTCGGAGAGGTGCATCTTGTCGTCGTGCCCTTTGCTTCTAATCCTACGTTCTTTCTCTAATCGCAAATGTTCTAAGTGTAACTGGCGGTGGTGAACACACGCAAAATTGTATCAGTTCGTTCTCTCGATCTCCTCGGAGCGTAACTCCCGTTTTATTTTGTCTAGATCGTAGAGGACCTGAAACATGAAACGTCGGGGCGTGAGGCTTATTTCTACGGATGTAAATATTAGCAGGCTGGATGCAAACCTCTAGTATGGAGGAACTGCTCCAAGCCTGAGTCCTGCAGCTGTCCTTGCAGTATTCCCCGTCTTTGTTGGTAAGCTCGGGGAGACCTCTCCAGTGGTTCGTTGATGCTTCTATAAGGTGTCGTGAAATGATTGCCTCGACAGAATCAACCGTACGGCATAGCTCTTCTTTCCCGCCGACTAACGGGGCAAAGTATAGTTGAGCTCGAAGGAAGTATCCCATGGGCCAAACCCATTCCTGTTGGGTTCATAATAAATAGATTATCTTCGTCTTGGAACGTGTCAGGATTAATTCTTTCGAGAACGATTATTACTTACAGGGCCCTGATGATAATTCCAACCATGAGCTAATTTAGTGTCCCCGCTGTCGTTGGAATTATCATAATATCCGTCGTACGCCCAATCGGCAGGATCTAATGTCTTCATTCCAAGCGGTCCTTGTAAAATCTCTTCTGCCTTCTTCAATGCTGCCCATGCGTGTTGCGGATTAAACAATTCTGGCGCCTTTACAAATAACAATATTTGAATGTTTCAAAGCTCGCGTTAAACAGTATTCGAGAAATAAACTGTGAATGTAAAATACTCACGGCCACCATTGCAATCGGAAAGTTGGGTCGTAGTTGATAATCTGCCCATGCTTGTGTTGCTCCGTGGCTGTCTTTGAATATCCCACGACGATGAATAAGTTCTGGATTCAATTCTCCCTCTGTTGGCGTTTCATTCACGTAAAAGTACTTTTCAAAGTTCAGTGAAATCTTCTCCGCCCACTGTTTGTAACTCCATGTTATGACAGACCCTGCAATAATTTGAAATCGTAATAGAGAACGATTATGAAAGCAGATAGATAAAGAAGAACTGTATCGTACCATCGCGGTTCTTTCTTTGCACGCTGCCGTGGGGGAAAAGATTTTGTTTGTACAGTTCAGCCAAGAAACTGAGGATACTCTTGCTGAGTCCCACTATTTCTACAGCTGAGCCGTCTCTTGGTGTAGCGGGTTTCCCTTTGTTGCCAGCCTTTTCAGAGGATCCCATTTTGTCCATCCATGTGCCACAATTCGCATCATTCCCTCCGAATATAAACCCAGTCTCTGGATGTACACCGATTTGATTATTAAAGCCACGGTCAGTCATGTGTTCGTCGATCTGTCGGCCAGCGTTCCTTTCTCTAAAGCAAAGCCCTTGAAAGTGTGTCGAAAGAGCCTCTTGAATGACATCGTGCAGTGGTTGGTCCTGAAAGTGCATCGCGGGGTCTAGGAATCAGTTTGTTCGCGCTAAATTACTTGTACATACCACTTCCCCTGCAGGGAGCGGAGGAGAATCGTCAGTTGGGAACAGCCTCGATACTTTATCGGTCAGAATTTTCAAACCATTTGGCATTTCTTGTATGTAACATTGGATCGTGTACAACCACCACCACAAAGCATCTCGGCAATTGTATCTTAAATTATATCGAAACGATTGTTCGGAGATGAAAAGAAACAACAGTGAATAACCAAAGGTTTATCCTTTACCTAGCATTTTTTCCTTTATCCAGTAGATTGGGAATAAGACCATGTCGCAAGGTTCCCGCGTAACCAAGAATAATGAATCTGGCTTCCGTGTATCTGCCAGTTAGTATAAGTAAACCTCTCAGAGCAATAAACGTGTCTCTGCCCCAGTTTCTCATGTATCCGGTTGTAAAGTGTGGTAAACCAGCGGAAAGCGTCATGCATATTTGCTCGCTTTCGCCGTTATATTGTTTAATTGTTGGCTTGGGAGGGTCCAGATTTGGAGTTAAATCTGGCAACGGGGCTGATCTCACTATGCCTCCCATTTGTATCGAAACCAAAGACAGAGTCTTGATGAAGGTAGAGCCATCCTTAACAAAACTAAAACCACCAGAAAATTGTCAAGGATTAAAATGGAAAATTAAAGAGTTCACGTAAGATTACGCACCTTGACATCAAACTGTAACATTGTTCGAGAAGAGTCATATAAACGTTTACGACTATGACATCAAAGTAGCTAGGTACTAAGTAACGAGGTATCAGTTTAAATGGCTCGGTAGCTTCTTCGAGCCACATTCCAAGGGCTTTGGTCCCATCGTCTTCTTTCAATCGTTGCCATGTGTAGTCTGCGTGATATTTTTACGTGCTTTTCAATCGTATACCGTTTGATAAGAAATTTATTTAAGTCGAATATACTTACCTATTAGCCAATTACCCTGTCTGAGATTAATGCATACTGGGTGACCAAGATCATTATTTGGACGAATGTCAGCAAACAAGGAAATGATACCTGCAAAAAAGATTCTCTAGTTAACGTATGTAGTGTATGATACATGTAAGCGGAGGAAATATACCTTGGAGGCCTGCATAGACGAGAGGGCCATATCCAGGAATATCGTAAACGCCAAATCTATTCGATGTTTCGTCGCGTTCCTCCTGATCACATCTGTACAAGGCTTTGTTTAAATCGACCAGGTCCATGCGGGACGCAATAACGCGCAAATCTGAGCTTTTCTGCGATGTGATTACCGAAATGGTATTATGAAGCTTCGCGAGAGCAGGTTTTATGTTGGCGTGAAGCGATACTCTGAAATTAGAACGTGCCAACATCCGCATTTGATAATGTAGCTTTAATCTAAGAAGCATTACCGAATTGCAATGACGGAGCCAGGCTGGAAGTTTACGAAATTCAGTTGAGTTATCTTGGGATCACCGGAATCAACCTTCTCCAAAATTTCCGAGTCACAAATCTGTATGTGTTCTTTGAGATTTAAAACGTACTCGGACAAACCATTTATGTAATTTTCATCTTGCGCACATTTTTCGGGGTAATGGAAAGGTGAAGTTCCATTCCTGAAAACGGTATCTTATTGAAAGGGCCTTGCTACATATAATAATTATTGAGAAATGTTCAAAATCTTACTTTACTCCCTCGTGGGACAATGATGCTTCCAGAATAATTTCTTCCACCACACCTTCCACACGTAACGGTTTCACGTGTCTTCTCAAATCGTTGGCGTTGGGATCTGGGTGCTTAAAAGCTGTGAAAGCAACCAATACTACGCTGTCATGAGTTGTCGAAGAATGTCTTGTTACGGCTACCACATCGGTGTCCATTTGGTCCACAAAAACCTACGATATCAGCGATTAAATAACTTTCACGCAATGCAATGATATTCTTTTTTTCGTACAACATACTTGAGAGAACTTTTGTTGGCCAAGAGTATAGTGTAGGTCGTTCAACACTTTCTTTGCTGCAATTATGCCAGTTTTGGAACTTACGAGCCCAATACCGTCCACCAAACATTCATCGTCTGTCCAAGCAGAATATTTTCTTCCCTCATCTACCACGTGTATCTGTAGAAATCAACGAAACTCCCTCTGTGTTAGTTGCTACGTTTCAGAAGAAAGTATAATGCAAGAGCTTACGTGATGAGGAACTAGTTCATCGTATCCACGATTGCTACCACTGCCGCAAGCTGCCATTGATACGAGCGCAGCGCTTGGAAGTAAATCGAACACGCTGCGTTTCTCCACCGGGCTAGGGTTGTCGTGAGTTAGGTCTAAGAAAAGTGCGTGCGCTATAGTCGGTACCAACGGACGTTTTCGTGACTGCAGAAAAGCTCCAACTGGTTCTCCTCCATACCGATACACCAGTCGACCTTCTTCGTGGCTATCCCACGCAGACATGGCTTCTGTTTGCGAAAATAGGGAGCCAAGCATTCAATAACAATGTATATTCTCTTGTAAAACTTTGATACAGATCTACAGACCTCGAATCAAAGAAGTGATGCCAAGTCGATTAACAAATATATTGTCCTTTTGGTCAGAATTGGTAAATAATTCTGCAACCACGTACAAATCTGGGCGGACCCGACGAGCAACATCGAGCATATACTGGAAATTTCCAAGATGCGTTAAAGAGAGTCTAAATTTATGTATATTATAAACTTTGTACCTCTGCAACTGGAATAGGCGTTGAATGGCAATTGTCTAGACGAATACCGTCGAATATTTTAGCTGTCTGTTCAACGTAAGTAGTCATATGTTGCCAAAGGAAAGGGCAATCTTCTGGCTTATCACCGAATCTGTAATAAATACGGTGTACCGCGTTAACTTTAGCTACTTACTAGCTTTCCAAAAGCAGTTGCGTTACCTCAACTTTACGCTGTCACCCCAAGCAATAAGTTCTCTTCTTATGTAAACGTTACAATCGGGATCCGCAAAGTTTTTCAAAGGATCGCCATTCATTACCCAGCCGTTATGAACCATTAGATAACATCCAGTATCAGAGTACATTGTTGCTTCTCTTTCGGTTAATGTTTGAGGCGCCCCATAATCAGTAAAATATCTGAATACAGAGTTACAATGATTTAGCATTCTTTAGGATGCCTACATTATAAATTTTTGTAGGTAAAACATACCTAGGAACCAGTGGATTCCTCTCACTTATTTCTTTGAGCCTTGGTCCGTCGGGTTGTACTCTAAAATATCTTATACCGGCAATCGTATTCTCGATCGCAGCGTTCAAATGATTCTGTACCTCGTTAACGATTACATCATTGAGTTCTTGTAACTTTTTCCTCAGGTCCTCGGCGCAACGCTTTAGACGAGTTTCTTCGTCAAAGCAGTCAGCTCTGTAATGGCAATGTAATTAACGATGTATTGAACAAAAAATGCTGAGGAAACAAATAATATTAAACATTAAAGTACGATTATTACCTATATACATTGTACTTTTTCAATGCAAGTTGCATATTTATAGTTGCCTTTAATCTACGAAATTGTGGATCTTGGATCACTTTAATATCCTCCAGTATTGGTTCAGTAATATCCTGAGGCATCTGATTTCGTGCTGTATTCAAGAATTCAGCAATAGTTTCATTCACATCTAATATGTATAATTCGTGTATCTTTACAAGCGGCAGAAAATAAGTGTGAAGTCCATGACGAATTGACTGAAATTTTAAAGAATAATGATTATAGTCGTAAATTCATTATTATTGCACATAAATACTGATATATTTGCCTCACATTTAAATGTTCCTCGGTTTCAACTACCGAAGGAATGCCTTTAAACTCCCAGTCTCCAGCCGCCACTTGAACCGTTAGTTCAAATAACGCAGCATCCAAAATATATGCAGGCCGTAGATGAGGACTATTCGAACAATTATATGTACACTCTGGATGAGACACTAAGAAGGAACTTTCGTTTGCAGTATGATTTAGAACAATATCACATATACTCAGCATCTGCAATGTTCAAAATTAAAGGCTTTGTAAAAGACGCTACAGAAAAATTTGATTATATCAAAGTATATTACTTACATTCCACTCGTTACGCATTTTATTAGTGAGTCCTTCAACATCATCGTATGTAACTGATTTCTCATCATCGTTAAAGGAAGGATTTAATTTCAATTGATCGCTAAGACTGTAAGACGATTTAGAATATCCCAATTCCTAAAATATAGGTATAGTACAAATAAATAATGTATATTCTGTGCTGTGTGTAGTTTTGTGCAGCGAATATATTACCTGAATCGGTGTAAAATGAATCATGTTGTATCCAGAATTTCGAGCCACGAGTAACTTATCTTCCCAGGTGGAAAACGGTCCCAAACATTTCGCCAGAACAGTTTGACATTGTATACAGTCCAATGGTAGAATTTCCCCATACTCTCCTACTTTAAGTTCTGGATCCACCAGTAGGTATCCAGACGCGATGGGTTTTACGCCTTCGGAACTAAAGAATTCGATGTGTTCGAGACTATCGTTGTTCGATATTCGTTCGTATTACTCGTAGAAGCTATACTCACTTGGGATCCGTCAGATAATAATGGAATGAACCAGCCAAAGAGAGACATATGCTAGCTGTTTCATGCATCCATTCCAATGGATAATATGTGTGCCTCTCGAATTTCTGATGTTCGCTTAAAGGATGATTTATGAACAGATCGAGTGTCTTCCCAAGCAGAGAGGCACCCAATCGAAATTCCACTCTCCATCCTGTTAACAGTTACACATTAATTACACGAGCATGGCAAGTAAAACAAATCTCTCACGTACCTTGTTTCAGTCTAAACAGTATACCATCAAGATGTTCTCCATTGTTTATAGTTAGGACTCTTATTTGTTCAGAGTCGCGACTTTGCGTCGATGACACGTGTTCTGTCATATTATCGACTACTGCCTAAAACCATAAATTTTACAATATACTATCGCAGAATCTCAAAGCATTCCATGGTCGTTTGCAACATACAGAATTCTCATTATTTTACAAATATATATCGATACGAATTTAACATTATTACAAACACTACTGTGTTAATTTTTTTAGACGTACATACAAGAGTTATAACTTGCAGAAATTAAGATATTCTATGTAAGTATGAAATATGATTATTATATATTAATAAAAAAATTGTTGATATTTTCATACTTTTATAACATTTACACAATAACACAGTATATTATACCACTACCATTGTTAGAAACAATGTACAGACAAGTGTCTATAACAATTACATGACAAATACACCGAAGCAAGAAAATTTACTGAATAGCAAATTCAGTTATAAAACCAGTAAGATGATAAATCTTCGCAAACTAGACATGCATTATGACGTAGAAGAGATGATACTCTTGGAAGACAAATTCCCTCTTGGGAGATTAGTACTTACACGGGGAACGTGGTAAATGGATAAATTCTTAGCCCACAAGTCCCTTAATATAAGTTAGCAGCACAAAGCAGCCAGCGAGCGTACAAAAAGCATGGTATTACATTACAGAGTTACGCTATCATGAACATGCATAAAGCTGAGAGCTATTCTCATTCTACATGCTTGGATTACCTCTTTGTAACAGTATAGACAGAAGCAGGCTTCCTACCATAATATTAATTGTGCATTTATTACTATTATTTTCTTCTCACCTACCACACAATTCAGTTCTAATAAATTTAACAGACAAACAACTAATTCCGACGCCACAACTATTCCAATGTTAAAATATTAGTCTGGAAATATAAAGAGCTTTAAGTTTCTACAGTTAGGACTTCACTCATCTAATCCTTCATTGTATCGAATATCGCGAACGTAACTTATTTGCGATAGCTTTAGACGCAGATGATCTTTAATTAGATTATCATTGTTATGCTATGCGAATGTTGCAACGACGATCCATTATCAATAGTAATTAAGCGAGTTATGGTATTCTTATCGCTCGAAACAAAAGATACATATGTAAGGGGTTAATAAGATTTATCGCTGTGTCTATTTGAACTTACATAATACCAAAGACATTTCAAGTAGTGGCATTTGTAAAATTGCTGAAGGACGCTTCTAAGCTTCTGTATTAGTGTCCTTGTCGCATTTCGAAAGAAGTTACTTATCACAAGCACAGAGCCCATTTTCAAAATATAAAATTCATATGGCAGAAACTTGTTACTAAGTGCAACGAATTCTTTAAATTAGTTTTATATTATCACAGTTCTTATCACGTTACTTTTTTTACTTAAGCAAAGGCCATGTCTCTGCTACCTACAACAAATATAAAGGAGAGCTGCTTGAATATTTTAAAAAAAATATGCTGTTAAGTTACTTTTAAAAGCAAAAATTATATACCTCTTCTAGTTAATTAACAGTACGAATATAATAAGCCAGTTGGACTATAGTCGCTAATATTTATTACTCCAGCTGTTGTATTAAACCAAGATGATATTTCAGAAAACTGTTTTATTCGATTACTTAAATATACAGAATATATAATTATATATATAAAGATATGAAGTATTCACATATATAATGCGGTAATTGTTGCTTCCATTTTCTATGCGATTCTAAAACAGGACACTTATGCACAGAGTCTATATGCGTACTGGCAAAAAACACTCAAACCGAATCACTGATTAATTCAATAAAACTGTCCGGGTAGAGATTAAAGATTCATAAAGATTAATGTAAATAAGAATTAAAAATAACTTTATCAAAAGCTAGCGTGACACAAACATACTTGTTGAGAGCTCGAATATGTGTCAATAAGAAATTATCCTGATAACAATATATCATATATATGTGTATATAATGGGTTAATAAATGCAAACAAAGTCGTAATTAATATTTCGCCTCATGCAATGTAAAAGAAAGTTACGAAGGCTCCTTAGCAAACAAGCATCACAAAATTTTCCTCTCGTATTTATTTCTCCTACCTGACTAGTCTGTTATCGTAAACTTTTCAAAATGAAAGTCTTATGTTCTCGTTCGAAAATAACAATAGAAAATTGTAAACAAAGTGTCATCGAGCAGATCGACAAATTGCCAAGCAGAATCTAACGTGGTTCTATACAAGTAAAAATATAATTTCAATCACTGTTCGATGTACTATTTTCTAATATAATTAAGTGATTCCTCTTCTCGGTCTCGTCGGAAGTTGACCTCTATCATAACAAAGGCAAACTTTGAAGGTCACGAAAAATAGAGGCATGGTTCAAGTTAAAGGGACGAAAGAAGCAGACGACAGGTTGCAGTTGATGAATTCGAGTCCATTGATTGGATGATCGTTCATGACAACTTTGTGCACATCTTTTGAATGCCTCTTCCCCCCGAATAATTCATTTCTAAAATTATTTCGTTACACTTGCATCTCCGGTGACAAATTTATATAAGCAATAGTATAAGCATCGTTAACAAACGACATTTGACTAAAATTTCGGAAGTGTGTCTTTCGAATAGAAATAGGTTATTTTATTCCCAAATCTGGCTTGTTGTCTACTCATATTCGTCTGTTAATTTGCATCGAATTGTTAAAACAATATTCAAAACTGTATTCTGAATACTCTAACAGATCTGTTTCGAATGATATCACAGTGGATATTTGAAATGCTACTTTAAATAGGCGCCAAAGTGGATGTAAAATTTTGAACTACACAGGAAACGTACAATAATCGTACGCGTCTTCGTGTCAAGTGGGTTAACCCCGTAATAGAATACCAAGTAACTGTATAATATCATCGGCACTTGTAACAATACTTTTTCTCACGAATCTACAGAAAGGGAACACGAGCAATTCATAAATGAATAATGATAATCGTTTTTTCAGTGCTACAACTGATCTGAATATTACGAAGATACGCGGTACAAGATGGGGCATCGCCGCAGATGGTGTTAGATTCGTCAAATTCTCGGGAAGACTATGAAGGATTAATAAATTTTCAAGCAGGATTACGTTTGTGTACATGATAAGAGTAACTAGAAACCGGTGATATTCCTTGTCATCTGCTGTCATTCGCTTTCTCTTTCGCACATTATTTCAAAATGGCAGCCGCTACGGACGAGCTGAGTAAGTAATCTTCAAAAGAAATCAATTTATTTCGCGGAAAAACGTTTCCTTCGGCGATGACAGAAGCTGCGTCGTAAATTACACGTTCGTCCGTCCAATGGGAGCATTATTGCCAACGATAACAGTATATTAAAGATATCGTGGCTTTGAAAAAAAAGTCAATTGTCATGCCTTCTTGTAGAAGGCAACTTCAAATGTATCGTTTCCTTTTTTGTTCAAATTCACGTTCAAAACTCTGTTTTATAATCTCACTTCTACCCCTTTATGCCTTTCATTCTCTGTTGGGCGTGTGTTTAGATCTGACAAGTAAACTACAGCGAATAGCGCTTGTTTCCCTTTCGTCATTTAAGCCTTTGCGATGTTTCCACAGTTATTGTATCGTGCGAGCAATAATGTTTCCGTTGCGGGCAGTTGGATCGCTATACAACGTGTCAGCGATGCAAACACGTTTAAAGGAAACATGTGTTTCTTGGTATTTTTGTTTTTGAATAAACGATACTTTGTTCAAAGTATAACGAATCATTGTTATCGATATATATATATATATGTTGCATGTAACAGCAATTAAACGTTAATGCTAGCGAAGAATAATCGCAATGTTTATAAATACATTTGTACATGTGCGTTTATGAAGCGTTATGATTGCAATTTATTGTTTTATGACAGTTTTACTAGAACGAGTATTCCTTCGTCTGGGATTCGCGCAGTCCGATGAACAGCTACAGGCGGCGGTCTGCAAATTTTTGCCTCCGGTTTTACTTAAGTTGTCTAGTGCCCAAGAAGGCGTCAGAAAGAAAGTGATGCAGCTGTTGATTCATATAAATAAACGAATAAAAAGTAGACCCCAGGTCCAGCTACCAGTCGAGGCACTCTTATTACAATACCAAGACCCTGCTGCCAGTTCGTTTGTGATTGTACGTCGCTGTTAACAAGTATCGATTCAAGTAATTCTTCGAACGATGGGAATTTATTGTTACATTATATGTTTGCAGAATTTTACAATTATATACATAAAGGTAGGATACCCTAGAATGGAAATGCATAAACAGGCTGAATTAGTTCCGAGTGTCTTAAACGCTATAGAAGGGAAGCCATTATCGCATCAAGATAGGTTTGTCGACAACTTTTTCAAGATTTAAATGTTAATTTAGAAATTCGTAAATGTGCTTGAGATATTTTTGACTCTGCGAATAATGTTTCAGTTTACTGCTTATAATTATGCCTGCCTTGGGTCATATTAAGGTCCCACTGGATTCAGACAAGCGGGCGTCGCTTCTTGGCTTGCAAGATAAACCTTACGTAGCGAAGCAGTTAATCAATTTCATGCTCGATGTTTTGCTGTTACCATACGGGTAAGATTATTTATTACACAACTGGCGTAAGAGAAGATGTTATAGAACATTGTTATTCCAGGTCTGTAGGGCAGACGGAAAATCAGCAACCAGGTCAAGCTATCGATTGGTCACAGTTCCCTGTGCCGCCAGGATTAAGCGAATATGCATTTAAACGCGTAATAGGTGAAAATCCACCGACAGCGGAACAGCTTGAACAAACAAAGTTGGGCATCGTTAAATTCCTTAGCGGAGGATTCTTTCCCGATTCAGACATTCTCATACACTTGATAGTAGCAGCCGCAGACACTAGATTCAGTGTCGCTAATTTGGCAGATTTAGAATTGAAGAAGATCGTCAAGTATGTTTTAGAATTCATCGCGTTTATAACAAACGTTCCCTCAGAATTTTTCTATACTCACCGAGCTTTTTTTTTGGAAATGTTCAGTACTTTAGACTGGTCTTCGATGCAATTAGCCGCTCCACTTTATACATTATTCTTGGGTACCGATGCTTTGGCTACGCAAAAGGAAGTCAAGTCGGAGATGAAACGATTGCCCGCAAGTACTCGAATTCGTCTCAAACTGTTGCATCACCTTTGTCGCGTGACTAAAGCTGGTTTCATTATACCGCCATGCATTCAGGTATGTTTTATGGTACTGTGTTATATCTAAGGATACTTACTCTTCATTAATATGCAGGTAGTTTTCGATTCGCTTTATGGAAAGAACACAAACTCCAAGTTGAAGTCGATGGCATTGCAGTTTACATCGAACATTGTCCAGCAGTAAGTTTCACGTGGTACAATTAATAGAAACAAACTATTTACTGACGGATACCCGTAACGATGTGTTGAATGCTTCAAGGTGCAGCCTTGCTCCACTAGCTCGAGTAGCTGGGGTTATTTTAAATGGCATGATAAAACTAATTTCCGAAGGCGACGATAGCCACAAAGTAATGGCGTACACTGTTATTGGGCAACTAGGTCAAAGAATTCCATCGCTGATCAATAAAGACTCGAATTTGCTACGTAATTTATTTGATACACTTATATCGGTAAGTAAGTAAAATTAAAAGAGCAGTAAGTAGAAATATTCATGTGAAAAGTTCCTATTTTGAACCAATCTCTTAAAATGTTCAAGACGGAGGGTGAGTTGCGAAGAGCAGTGCGAGACGCGCTGATTTCCGTAACATCTGCATTTGTACTTGGCAGAGACGACGATACTAATATTGCGCTGATGAACGATTTATTGTCCACCTATATGGAGTCGCCGGAGTTTAATGTTAGGCACGTATATCGAAGTGAATTGTTTATAAATCCAGAAACAGTATGTTTGTATCTATAAGTCACTTTTTCTTTACAGATTTGTGGCCATGCATTATGCCGCGAATATATTTCCCCCCGACGATGCACCTTCTCGCTACTTGTTGTTACTAGCGTGTGGAGATGATAAACACGAAATAAGTACAGAGGCTACAAAGGTTTTGTACGATGCTGTGCACAAAAACGATGGCGATAAACAGGATAGTAATCAAAGTTTCTTACCAGATTTTCAAAAACTCGTTATTTACATTTACTCAAAGATGCAGACGAGAATGCCAACTTCCAGCAACGGGAAGGTTAATGTCGGTAGTAAAGTGCTTCCTTACAGCGTTCCAGTATTCTCAAAGGTAATTGACTAGATCAACCGCGTTAAATTTGAATCGCTTGTTCATTTCTATCGAAGAAAGGAGTAATTAGACTTTTTTTATTACAGATAATTACTTATCTGCGTGTTTGTTTAGCAAAGAGTGCTAATGTTACTGTATATAACGAGGCATTGCAGCACCCTTGTGAAAGCACACCACTAATCGCGCGTTATTTAGAGAATCTGTATAAAAGTCAACCGGAAACATTGAATAATTATCTCGATATGATTTTAATTCTTGGTCATGCTTCTGCAGGTGATGTATAGTGAAAAATATCAAGTAGAATTACATAGTAATGAAAGTCACACGTTAACATTTTATATGATACAGATGAAACATCTTTGCAAGCCTTGTTGGAAGTGATCGGTTCCATCCCGCAGTATATAGCAAAAGTTTACGAGAAAGAGTCGTCGTGGCTTTGTACTTTACTTGTGTCCGCCAAGCCCGACGTAAGGCAATTGGCTGCTAAAATTTATGGCATGATAACGGCTCAGCTCTCCGCGACTGACTTCGAAGCACAGATTTCTGAAACCATGAATATGTTGAATAAGAAGAACTTGGAAGCGCAGCATGGGACGATATTGACCTTAACGTACATGATGGAGAGGAGATTAATTGCTAATAAGAAAGATGCAAATGACGATACGTTTAATTTAGATATTTATATTAATGTTGTGAAAATCATATGTACGTATATATCGTTTATTTACAGACGCAACGTATCTTCAGATATTTGTTTGAGTATATATTCTTTTAGGCTCTTTCCTTCGCAATAGCACGATTTTGTTAACGGACGCTGCGATCCAAAGCATCGGCATTTTGGGAAAAACAAATAGCTTACCGCTACCCGAGGATGGCGAAGTCGAGCCAAATAAGAAAGCAATTGTAGAAATATTATTCTCCGTATTGAACAATGTAAAATTAAATACCAAGGTTCGTTCTCCGACAAATGGTGTTACTCTTGCCGAGTTGTGTGAATATGATAACCAATTTTATTATTCACAGATGAAAGAAAAAGCTGCGCTGTCGCTAGGGTATTTGTGCATAGGAGAAAGCTTCCCGCATACCTCGGAAATAATGAACAAAATAATTACGACAGTCAAAGAGGTAATTACGAAGCGAGCTGCGTAGCCGATAATTTTATAAGCGAGCGAATTCTCAACTTGTTTTTTTATACATCTTTCAGACAAAAGATATCGAGATCCATTTGAGCATGGGAGAAGCATTAGTTTATTGTGTTCAGGGCCAGGCATCGCCAGAAGCGCGGGATGCTTGGACAACTTTACCAAATGAACATAAAGTACCTTATAGTAACACCAGCACAGAACTTTTAATACATACATTAGACGAATTACTTAGGATATATAAAGAGCCGCATCCTAATTTACGACAGGTATTGATTTGGTATTACTTGTGAAGTTACGGTTCCTTCATTTTCTTTATTGCAAATATTTTTTATAAGGCGGTCTGTGTGTGGTTATTAGCACTTTTAAAGTATAATATCCAAAGGGAATGTATTAAAGAACGGTTTTCATCGTTGCACCATGCATTCATGGATTTCCTTTCGGACGATAGTGGTAAGCCAAACCGCCGTTCCCTAGCCATTGCGATACATTGCGAGGTCATTTCGAATGATATATATCACTTTCATTATAGACATAGTACAGGATATAGCAGCGAAGGGACTCGGCGTGATACACATGAATAGTACGAAAGAGGAGAAAGAAGCTTTAGTGTCTAGCATATTAGAGCAATTCACGCAAGGTCGTAAAACTGTGCAGCAAGTTACGCCCGATACGAAGCTATTCGAGGAGAATCAATTGGGAAAAACTCCCTCAAAGTAAGATGAATAATCGGAAACTTATATTTCATTGCGCCTCGGACCTCCGTTCGAATTGTGTAAACAGTATTTTATTTGCAGTAGCAACATAACGACATACAGAGAAATTTGTTCCCTGGCTACGGAACTACAGAAACCGGATTTGGTGTATTATTTCATGCACTTGGCGAATCATAATGCGGTATGGACGTCGAAGAAAGGCGCCGCGTTCGGGTTCGCGGCGATCGCCAAAGTAGCGAACGACGAATTGAACAAATATCTGCCGAGTATAATTCCACGTTTATACAGGTATCAGTTTGATCCGACGCCTAAAATTCAGCTGAGCATGTCTAGCATTTGGCGCGGGATTGTCCCGTCAACCAGTAAAGCCGTGAGTAATGTCGTATGCGGGAAGCAACGCCGACTCTCTATTTAATACGTTATTTACAATAATGTTTTGCACCCCGATAGATCGAGCAGTATCATAAAGAAATATTGAACGATATAACTGAGAATTTAACGAATCGCGAATGGAGGGTGCGCATCAGTTGTTGCAACGCGCTTGCGGATCTGTTGAAAGCGAACGTTCGCTTCAATCTGGCGGAATCCGCGCCCGAGTTGTGGAAGAAGCTGTTCCGAGTAATGGACGATATCCACGAGGGTACGCGAATAGCTGCAACGAATACAACTAAAGTGTTGAGTAAAGTGAGTTTCGCGTGGAAAACATTCGACGGTTTCTCGTTATCCGATGGTGTGGGGACGTCTAGGAGCTGATGTTTGTTTATTAATACAGGTTTGCGTTCGATACTGCGACGCGTCTTACGGCAAAGAGGGAGAAGAAGTTATACAAGCAGTGCTACCTGTGTTACTGGACATTGGTATCATTCATGTCGTGAGTACCGTGAGGACGGTGTCTCTGCAAACGGTGTCGCAATTAGTTTCTAGAGCAGGTAGTTTGCTCAAGCCATCTCTAGTCACTCTAATCCCCGCTCTTCTGACCACCATCGGGGAATCTGAGAATCCTAATTTGTCATATTTGAGCAACGTATGCGGAACAGCGGTGGAAGCGAGGGAAGCTATCGATACTATCAGGGCCAATGCTGCCAAGGGGCATTACTCTACAGAAACAATAACGAAAGTGAGTTTGTTTAACACAAGCCCGTCGCGCAAAGGATATGCTCTATTAATCCTTTGCGTTTATTTCAACACAGTGCATACAGCATATCGACGCGGAGATTTTAAAGGACTTGATGCCAAAAGTAATAGAATTAATCAAATCTAGCGTGGGATTCGGGACAAAGATTACTTGTTCGCACTTTATTATTCTCCTGAGCACTTACTTGAAACAAGAATTGCAACCTTACACGAGTAAGTAAACGAAAAATTGCGGTGTGGAGTTGGGACTATTTGTCGAACCTTTCGGTATTCGAATACTTCAGTTGATCAATTTTTTGGCGCATATAATTCGAATATCCAAGTATTCGAATACTTTTCGAATATTTAAGTATTCACACCATACTATTCGAGTACTATTCGAATAATAACATTCAAATACTCAAATATTCGAAGTTTATTCGTAGCATTCGAATACTTGTAAAATATTCGAATAGTCCCAGCCCTAGTGTGGAGTACTTGGTGGAGAAGCCTATAACTATAAATGATCCTAATTGATCGTTGGCACGCAGGTAAACTGCTGCCTCCCCTAGTGCACGGCCTGTCGGATCGCAATTCCATTGTCAGGAAGAACAATGCGAGCGCTATTGGACACATAGTTGGGTCAGCGAAAGAAACGAGTCTCGCTAAATTATTCGAAACGCTCAACACTTGGTACATGGAGAAAGGTGTGTAACAGCAATTCGCGAATGTCCGTGTGAAAAAGTTTAATCTCCTTCGACTTTAAATTTCAGACGATTCCATGAGGTTGGCAATCGGACACACGTTACAGGCTATAAACAATTACAATCAAGAAGTATTGAGGAATTACTCCAACATCGTTATGCCGCTTACCTTTTTCGCGATGCACGTGCAGAAGACACAAGGTCCGTGTCCAGCAGTAAAGTTTTATCTACGAATCGTGTACATCTGCTAATTTATTCGCGATCTTGTAGAAAACGAGCATCTGGTCGATTTATGGACCGATTTGTGGAACGAGATAACTCCGGGAACCGAGGCTGGAATTAAGCAAAACTTGGAGCCGATAACAGAAATTCTGCGGCTGTCTTTGGAGTCGTCATCCTGGAATACGAAAGTGCAAGCTGCTAATGCAGTGCACACTCTGGCTCAAAAGTTAGGCAACGACATCGATCCAACTGTAAGGAGTACTTTATTGAAGGTGTTGACAGACAGCATACGTGGAAGGACTTGGGATGGAAAGGAACGTTTATTGAATGCTCTCGCTACGTTGGCATGCAATAGCAAGTACGCGTGCAAAAATATACCTACTATATATCCTACTAGAATGGATGTTTTCTTCGTTCTCTCCCATTGACGAGTGTATACTTCAATTGCAGGCAAGCACTCAAGGAGGACCCGGAAACGACCATGGTAATAGTGCAAGCGTTGTATAAAGAAAGTAAGAAGGAGGCCGTTGAATATCGCCGTCACGCTTTACAAGCGTTCGCCATGGTCTTGCATGAATTAGATATCGACAGATTCAAAGAGGTATACGACATCGCGCAAGAGATTTGGACAACGGTATGTATGATCAATTGGATGTTCAATATCGTTGGTTCTTTCGCAATATTGTTACACAAGCGTTGTATGCCATAGTTGCAAAAGAAAGATCTGAATGAATCTTTGATATCCGAGGAAAGAATGAAAAGGGACAACGACATTCTGAAATTGAACGAAACTCTCTATGGTGTACTTGGGAAAGCATGGCCGTCTTGTAGGGAGACTCAAGGTAATCGCGTCGAACTGCGCTCGAAAGTATCGCGAAATACTTCAATCATTCCGTAACCGTTCTCTGTTTAGACAAGTACTGTGTAGAGTTTGTTACTCGTTGCGGTACGATGCTTCCCACTCAATCTACACCTATACAAATATCGATGTTGGCCACGCTTAACTTATTCGTAGACAAACTTGCCTTGCTCAAAGTAAGCAATTCAGAATTGACGATCAAAGAGAAGGAGATGTTGGATTTGGTCTGCGTTACGCTCAACAAAATACTGAACCACAGTATGAGTACGTACTCGAATACGGATTCATGCAATCGATGACACGATTGAAATCTGATGTGATCTTTCTCGTAGGTGTCAAGTACACTAGAATAAGGAAGGAAGCCTTAAACATAGCTCTGTCTCTTGGCAAGAGGTTCCGGGACACCAAGAATACTGAGCAGTTCGATCGATTGGCTGTAATGCTCCAAGATTATATGCCGCAATTAACGAAGGATAATGAACCAGAGATTCGAATCAGGCTTATGGATATCAAAGAAATATTTAAACTATAAAAACAATGCTATCCCATCAATGTTATGTATCTTTAAGTTAACGATTTCATTTTTAGTCACTTCAGAATAACGATTATGCAAATATGTAATATCTACGAATGTCTGTTCATTTAATGATACTTCATTATAAACGTGATTAGTAAGAACGATAATTGTCTAATAATATATAATTTAAATCTCACTTTAGTATTGATATTTTTTGGTAATTTCCTATTTTTTTCACATTATGCTGCAAAAAGATGGGAGTTTTATGTTTATACACACGTTCATTTCCTCGCGAATTCTGCGCGATTAATATATTACGCAGCTCACGAAAGTCTCGAATATTTTCGCTTTTAATAACGCTAGAACGGTTGAATTCATTTAGAAAGTGATTTTTACATATTTTTTAAAATATTTTCGCGTATTTGTAGGTAAGTAAAATAACGTGCAATACATAAGTAATGAATATAATTACATATTGTGTATCGTTTTTACATAAGTAGTTATTTATATATGCCAGAATCAATTATAAAATGAAACAGCATAATCTTGGACTTGAAATTTGACTGATTAAATTGTAAGTATTTATATTACAAATAAAAATACAGTGAATGAACTTTATATTCAGCTCTGATATTACACTTCATGTAGCTTTAAAACGACCATTTTCAATTATCCATCACTTGAAAGTTGATAAATTAATAATACAGCTTCTACCGTAAAAAAGTTTATCCAACTTAATGTTTTATTTAACTCAATTTTTTCAGTAAAATTGCAGCTCCTGAACTCGATTTCGATGTTAGATTAGCCTTAACTATCGATAATCTATCGCGCAAAGTATTTACAACCGACTTTGATTCATTTTCTAGTAGTAATACTAACAAAAAGCATCCTCTGTTATATTCTATCCATTTCTCCATGACATTCGTGTTTAAATGATCAGCTAATACTTCCCCAAAGGTGGGTTCTCCTTTACTAAGCATTTTTTTATCATTCTGTATAAGTTTCTTCAGCATCATATGTAAACCAGCATGGTCGACCAGATCGTACTCAACATCTCCATCCTTAATTTTTCTTTCCGAGTCTGTAATGAACCTTGCAATAGATTCGGAAGCTTGTTTGAACTTCTCTCCAGTAGCTGCTTTCAGTATCGCCAAAGTAACCATCGCAATAGAGCTAGTAGATATCCAAGTCGCAGTATTTTGTGTTACAGCCTCGAGCAGCGAATCAAAGATTGTGTCACGAAGCTCTTTCTCCCTGATGTTAGCGGGCTTCTTACTGACTTCATTGTTATCTCCTTGTTGCAGATATTTAACAATGCTAGGAGGGAAGTAAAGAGAACTTCTCCTAGCTATTAGGTATAAAATTACGTGCTTCCCATGCTCGTTCAGTGCTATGTCCATCAGATCTTTCTCAATTTCCACGAGTATAATTTTCTTCATCAGAACAGTGTCGTCTACCGAGTCGAACAAAGCCAGTAATATCAAATACCCGTGTTCAGACATCGAGACAGTTTTAACATTTTCCTTTAAAGCTTTCATCAGAAGTTTTCTGTCTTTGTTCGTGCCGTACCATATACACTGTACGGCGACCTTTGCGCCAGGTTTGGTCGAAGACAATTCCACTACCGAGCTTCTCAATGTTACTATCATTTCCGCTCTATCTTCGGTGGAGCATTCATTCAAAAACTCCAAGAGAACGTAATGCACGAGCGTGGAATTTAAAAGCTTCTTGGTCAATATTCTTGTTAGATTTCCTTTTACAGCGGACAATGTCGCTGTTTTCATATTATCCGCAGTTTTATATACATCGAATAAAGTTTTAATTTCTTTCTCCTTGGCCTGTTTATACATATCACCGTAAAATTCTTGTTTGTAGTATATCTTCTCCGTCTCTGTCGCGTATGTGGAATACATCAGTTCCAAGAATGGAGCGCTTACAGAATTGCTCATTAATTTTACAACATTCCCGTAACAAGTGGATATGATTTCCTGTTTCATTTCTTTAGAACCCCATTTCAACATACTCTTCAAGCAGTTCTTTGCATACTTTGATTGGATCATAGGTAAGAACGAGGATTTCAGTTCGTTGAAGATAGTCTGTCGGATCTCGGAGCCAGAGTATTTGATCATCCATTGAACGATGCGAGACATGTCGTGTGTCAATATTATTTTACTGTAATGGGACTGCAGTAAATCGTGAAGTTTTTTAATCAATTTATTACGCTTCAGTTGCGTGCAATCAGATCTACGTAACTTCTCCCCAATTTGTTTTGCTATGACCAATGAACTATACATGTCGCTCAATTTTTTAGCTTTATACTTCTCCTTCAACTCCTTCCTCTCCTTCCTAACTTGAGCCCAATCTGGTTTCTCCGTAGAATTCACTGCTTTATGATTCTCATTTGTACCTTTAACATGACTATGATTCTCCTTGCCAACTTTTGTCAAAGCTTTCTCGTATTTTCCCTTCTTTGTCTTCTTAATCTTGGGTGTATCCTCTGTAGGATTTTCAGTCTCATTATTCATTTCATTGCCATCGTCATTCGTTGACTTTTTGTGCTTCTTCGCACTCTGTTCGGAATCAGATTTCACTTGTCGTTTCGCCATTTTTATAATGCTCTAAATTACAAAAACAGAAACGCAGAATAAAAGTGTAAGCGTAAAGGGAACTTGTAATTACAGTTTTGACATTACTTTTCGCCTACGTATTATTATATGATATAATTTGTTCCAAGATTGATGTCATTTTACCATCAACATAACCAACAAAAGCGTGAGAAACTAACCTACAGATTAGACTTGTGTCATCTCTAGTGCTTTCAACAATTCGCAAGTATTTATATATCATATATCGTGTCTCTCTGACGTGTAAACAGAACTTTAAATGTAAATGGAATCCTTTTAATTAAATGTTAATAACAATATCGACTTTCGCACGTGCATATACCTTATATGCAAGATCCACGTGAGTGGATCGTTGTCAATCAATGAACGGAGGAAATGTTATAAGCCCGTAGAGTAATTAGCGGTGGGGGACGCCACGCATGTGCGAGATGGCGTCGCGACGTCAACCAATCAACGCCAAGATGGGAAACGAAACGGCGCCACCGTCAACCAAGCCAAGCGTCGTCGCGGAATCGGTTGTCAACGCTGGTTGGCTGCGGCGTCAATTGCCTTGACAAGCTTGGATTGGCGGTGATGACGCCGGGACGCCAAACCAATCAACGCCAAGATGGGAAACGAAGCGGCGCCAGCGCCAATCAGCGAAGCTGACGTCATATACTTATTTGAAATTGATCAAAAGTCGAAAGACGATCGGCTGTTAAATCGAAATTCTCAACTATCTCATCACCAGTGGTGGGTCGTGTATTTTACGCCGCGTCGTAAATGCATTTACGACGTGTCGCAAATGTATGTATAATATGTCGTTTTTGAGCCCATTTTATACGTGTCATTTGTCGCAAATGTCGTAAATAGAAATATTCATTATTTTAAGGTTTCAACAATTAAAGTGTTGGAAAAATATAGTTCTTTCTGACTCGCTTGTTGTTTGGTTGCGAATACTATAGAATACTGTAGAATACGTCGATAATGTCGAAAACTACCTATAATCGCCGCGTTCATAACCCCAAAAAAGTATTCCAAAGCGTGGTCTTGGTCTTAAGGGGGTAGACACGTCACGTGGTCTGGCCGATTCGGCCGGTCGGTATTACAGCAGGTTTTTTCTGGACTGAAATGGTATTACCCATAGATACGCCGCTGCCTGATGCACGCGAGAGGGAGCTGTTTGCTATTTCCGTATTCTATTATGAATAAGGATATAATAAAACTTTCTGAATAAGGAAAGAAATTCTCAGCCATTGCGTTGTAGAAAAATTAGAAAAATTTAAACGGAAAGTCGGCTGGTACTGCAAACGTAGGAAATTCATTGTACATTTCAATTACTTGAAATATTTCTCTTCTGGTTACAGGTGAAACTTGGGTACATTTCGCCGTGGACAGGAACTTTATATGGGCCAAATGATGGAAATCTCAACAATGAACAGAAGAAAATAGTGATTTTATATAACCGACAAAGTAAAATTATATATTTTAAACATTATTGTAACACTGTAAAAGTCTTTATTCAAATAAATTGGGAAAAACTTGAAACAGACAGTATTATTATTGAGAAATACCTTTCATACATACTTCTATCCAAATTCCAAACCTGCAATTTATCTAAGGCGGAGAACTATTCGACGTAGAGGCGCAGAGTTTTCGAAAGGCTTTCGACGATGAAATTTAGCATACCTCCTTTCGCATCATGTTCTCCTGATACATCGCTCCAAAATCTGGCCAAAATTTTCAGAACGCTCTAAAATGAGCTTCGTAACAGGATAACATGATGTCGAAAGAGGTGGCACTAAGTTAGCGCCTTCGGAGAGAGAATCTAAGGCGGAGAAGTATTCGACGCAGAGTCGCAGAGGTTTCGAAAGGCTTTCGACGATGAAATTTAGCATACCTCCTTTCGCATCATGTTCTCCTGATACATCGCTCCAAAATCTGGCAAAAATTTTCAGAACGCTCTAAAATGGGCTTCGTAACAGGAGAACATGATGTCGAAAGAGGTGGCACTAAGTTAGCGTCTTCGGAGAGAGAATCTAAGGCGGAGAAGTATTCGACGCAGAGTCGCAGAGGTTTCGAAAGGCTTTCGACGCAGAATTTCATCATACCTCCTTTCGCTTCATGTTCTCCTGATACATCGCTCCAAAATCTGGCCAAAATTTTCAGAACACTCTAAAATGGGCTTCGTAACAGGATAACATGATGTCGAAAGAGGTGGCACTAAGTTAGCGCCTTCGGAGAGAGAATCTAAGGCGGAGAACTATTCGACGTAGAGGCGCAGAGTTCTTGAAAGGCTTTCGACGATGAAATTCAGCATACCTCCTTTTGCATCATGTTCTCCTGATACATCGCTCCAAAATCTGGCCAAAATTTTCAGAACGCTCTAAAATGAGCTTCGTAACAGGATAACATGATGTCGAAAGAGGTGGCACTAAGTTAGCGCCTTCGGAGAGAGAATCTAAGGCGGAGAAGTATTCGACGCAGAGTCGCAGAGGTTTTGAAAGGCTTTCGACGCAGAATTTCATCATACCTCCTTTCGCTTCATGTTCTCCTGATACATCGCTCCAAAATCTGGCAAAAATTTTCAGAACGCTCTAAAATGGGCTTCGTAACAGGAGAACATGCTGTCGAAAGAGGTGGCAGAACGAGTGAATTTGTTCTTTAAAACAATGCATTAACGTAGAGTTTTAAAAGCAGCTCAGCATGTAAGTTTAGGTGTTCTGTTTAGCATGTCTTTTATATGTGATTTGGAATAAGCAGGATAGGATGTAGTGGAAGAGAAAGGCTTATTAAATAATAGTGTTCTTTTATCACTTAACTGCATTTTATTGAAAAAAGTGATATACAATACAATGAAGTCTTATAAATTCGTTTGTAATATAGAAGATGAATAGATGTGAAGATAAATTCATAATTCAGATAAAGCCATGTCTTGCGCAATTTTCAAATCCGTAACTACACTCCAAAATGCAGTCAATGATCACATGTAACCAGTGCTGTCTTTAGGCATGTACACGCTGGGCAATCACCAGAGGACCCATGGCAGTAGGGGCCCACAATTCTGATTTTAAGTCATATTCCCGTGTGTGGGCAGGGGCCCCCACGAACCCCAGTGCATTGCTTAGCCCAGGGCCTACAATACTGTTAAGACTGCTCTGTATGTAACGCCTTTTAAAGTCCCTTACCTGTGAAGCAGAAATACACACGATTAATAATCACGTAATTAGATAAAACTAGTAAAACATGAATCGTGAAAGGTAAAGTAATTAGAAATAAATGTACGATAAAAGATAAAGTTTATTTGAATTGAAAATTATGTAAATAAAAATATCTGTTTCAGAAAAAATGAATTTGATAAATTGTAATCAAATTTCTTTTTTTGGTGCAATATCCCTTTCAGTGTGGTGGAATTAAGCCACTTTAAAGCTTTTGTGCATGCACTAAGGACTATGTAGTTCCATCGAGAGAAACATTAAATACAATACATTTAAATGTACAATATGAACAATTATACAATTCCATTGGACAAAATGAATAGTAAGGTGCTGTAATTTTAATTGATAGCTTCTTTTCCTAAAATAAAAATAGTCTGTTTATTAACATAATTTTTAATTTAAACAAATTATATTTATTATTCTATATTGGGAAACTTAGTGGAGACGTGGCTTAGATTTCAGCCCTCTGATGGTAAGTTGGCAAACTATTGAAAGTAGATCCGGTTCCACCAAACATTCCGAATAAGTATATATTAATCGAATAAGTAAAAATTTAGTGTTCAAAGAAATTTAAAAACACTCGTTTTTCATAACATGTCTTTCTATTTAAACACTGATAATCATATGGACTTCGACGGATTTCGACCTATTCTCAGTAATTCAATTTTCTGTCACTAGTTGGCGTATCGAAATTCTTGGTTTCCCAATGCATTTCTCTTTTACTAACCTATCAATATCCATTTTTCGTCAGTGTAACTTAATTTAATTTTTTTAATCACAATTATAATTATTAATAAATTGGCACTTCTTCATAACCTATACGAAAAATGTATTATAGGTTAGTTGTTTTCATTTCAGATATACGACATTTATTACATTTATGACACGTGTCGTGTATAAAATCGAAAATTCGTGTCTTTACCCACCACTGCCTGTAGACGGTGTAGACTATGCAAAGTTTGAATTAACAATAGTACGAAATGTCCCTAGATGAAACGCGCGAGTCAATACTTTCACTGTCACCGTGACGTAGTCGTAAAAGTAGGTCAATGCCGGGTAATGAGTATAGAATTTTAAAGCGAAACATCGTTATCGCCAGTCATCGGTAACAAATTGTCCAATACATATGCGCACACACTAAAGGTCAGGCAACCGCATCCCCGGTAAATTAAATTCGAATAAGAAAGCACCTTATCATTGTACTATAATGTTCGTATATTTCAATGTACTTTGCGTTTTCATCGCCGATAACATATCGCTCCGTTATTTACACAAGTTAGTGAAAGCAGCTAATGAGTGCAAATAAATCGAATACACCGTTGATGCATATATGAAATTTATTAGTCACCAATCACAACAGCGCTTATACTCAATAGCAGAAACCAGAGTATAATAAAAATCATATTGCAGCAGTTTACTTATTATGTCCGTTATGCACGTGAGTTTCGCGTTTACAAAATATACCATAGTAATAATAACCATTAACACATAACTATATCATTGCGGAAGTACTATTCAATTAACACAAGATATCCTTTTAATATATAAATTTATAATGATTTAATACATTTCTTTTATCATTTAATTTAGTATAATAACATTAATGCGCTAGTTAAAATAAAATGTAATAATACAATTTTACGTTTACAATTATTTCGTGTATAAATCACTGTGTGAGTGAGTGGATCCTGATCTTTCATCTCGTATGCGCCGTTCTTTCCCGCGGAATGATTGGTTTAATTCATACAGTTCACTGACTCCCCCTCCCGCCCTCCCGGATATTGTATTATATAAATGTATATCGTTAGTTTTTTTTACTTCACATGCTTTCTGCTTCCCCGAGCGCATTCGAGCGCACACGATCCCATGATCCAGCTTGAGCTTCTTCGAACGAATCCCCGCCTGATAATCTAAACTGATCCTCGACATAACGTGGCAACATGCCCACGGGCATGTAGCAAGCTAGGTTTTCCAACACAAGGTAACTGGATCGCTTTAACAATCTGTTTATTGGTTAAGAAGTGTTCTGATCTCTTTGTGCATATGGCAAAGGAAGTCGACGTAACTGGGACTTCCGTCGTTCCCTCTATCCTCGATCAAGAAATGACGCAACACCATTTCCAGCTTCTCCCGCTGTCTCACTATGGTTAACTGCAAACATCCCACGGATCGTAAGTATACTGAAACTTTTATACGTACTTTTACGCCGGCCGTTTACTTACCCTCATGCAACGATGCCTTTCCATGCGCACGCGATTAATGATATCCGTCACACGTTTGTTCAATGGAGTGTCTAATACTGGCAGCGCGGTACGGTCCGTGTCGACTTGAACCACCGACGGAACACCGAACACCGCCTGTACCCACTGCGGGGAAAGCGACAGGCCTAGCCACAGGAACATGTGGATACTGTTTTCTAGAAAGAATGCGAGACAACGGTGAATGCACAGTAGGGTTGGAAAGAATACAGATGAACGTTGAACGATATATTTACCAAGTAAATATGCTCCGTCGTCCGCGAACTTATCGATAGAACACCGCAAGATCTGTGGTAGCTCCGTGTCTTGCGGGTCGACGTCGTACAGTGGAAGCAATCTCGGATAAGTATACACAACTGATATTGAGATAGGCATCGTCGTAACAGCTTGCATTACAAACGATCTATCGTCGATGGTCATGTCAGCACCTAGAGAAGTTAATTAATGGTGTCATTCCTAGCCGTGTTTGTGGAAATAATATTGACTTATCATCGTACCTCCAGTCAACGCGTCGCTCTTTAGCAACGAGTTGATGTAAAGTGGAAGCAATTTCATGCACTCTGGTAATATTAATTGACCAGCGCTAGATGGTGAAGCGCAATGTTTCCGATAGGCAGCCAGCATGTTCGCGCATCGCGCGACCAAATTGTCCTTTACAGTTTTCGGTGTCGAGTCGATCAATTTGAATACGCCTAAATGAAAGTCAGTTTCAATGCGATGTATAGTAATTATCAAAAGCTTTTTCATTAAACGAGTCATCTTACTCTGCTTGGAGAAGTAATTCATAATAGCATCCAGGTCGCAGACGCGGTACAACTCGGCCATTTGCGACGAGGTTTTTAAACTAAGGTTAATGATACGCAATCTTCTAATTCCGCTGCAAGAAGTGTACAACAAAGCTGCTTGAATATATACACCTTCATCGTCTGTCAGCTTGTCGTCGTGCTTCACTTCTATAGCAATGGCCTGAAATTTTTCAATGCAACCATTTGCATGCAACTTTTAACTGCGCAACGAGATCGTACGACATCTTATGATAGCCTTACCTTATTGCAATCTATACTAGCTAATTCCATATCCGTCGTGTTCGACATGAAGAAATGTCCAAAGAAATCGGTCGCTCGAACACCGGTTGACGTGCGTACACGCATAATAGCGTCGAACGCGATCGGTCTGCTAATGTTATTAATAACATCTGCAATTAAACGATCGCCATCCACGTCGGCCTAAGGAGCAGGATATACAGAACATGTATTTTAATCTTGTACGTCGGAATATATTTCGCGTTAAAATCTATTACCTGGAAATAAGTGTACTTGTAAACTTCTCCGCCGGTCAATCTGGAAACCTGACTTATTGTTGCGATATCTACGTAGGAATTATTAAAAATAAACAGATCTACGGAACAACCCGCGTTTACGCAATCTTTCCCCAGGTTATTGTAAACGGTATTTTGCGGGGCTGAAAAGAGAAATGAATTTTGTACAGAGGATTAATTAAAGTAGCTTGAATTATATAAGCAACTTACCTAACACGGTTTTCTCTTTTTCCGTTCCAAGTACTTTGCGATCGTCCCGATTCTTTAATTTACCAGGAGCTTCGGCGATGGGCAAAGAGGAGTGGAAAACCATCAATTTCCCAGCGCAGTCCGAAGCCTTAAATACAAAGTTATATGTTTAACCCACTGAGTTTTACTTTTCGTTATATTAGGATTGCTTTGACGCGCGAAAAGTACCATTAAAGCTTCTAGTCCAGCTTGTATCGCAGGCGCAAGGATTGTTTCTGTCTCGCGAGTATCCGCGAACATCGCTGGTATCTGTGTCATTAAACCGTCGATGACCGACTCGCTTTCCTCAACGTCGCACAGGAATCCATCGAGAAGTGGCATAAACACATCTTGTATATCCCCCACGACCATCATTTGCGGTTGGGCGAGGCAAGGGTTGATGTTGTAAAAGTGTACCGTGTTATTGTACGTTATAAATCCTACTTTCATCTTAGTTTTCGATTGGCCGACGTCGACGGGCAGGTGCCGCAAAATCGATTTCATTTCCATACAGAGTAGATTAACTAAACCAGATTTGACTGTGTTGTACGACACGTCGATCACGAACACGATAGCTGGTGGTTTGGGGAAATTGTTGTCCTGAAGAAGATTTCGATAATGAGTGTACTCAGCTACGCGACTATTCGGCTGTCTAGATCTAAATCTACTTCTCTTACTCTGCAGTAATCTTTCGTAGCGATGTACTCGTACGTTCCCAGCATTAACTCTGGTCTTTCGTAGCGATCCATGCGCTGGCCAGTGTGATCCAAATGTTGGAAGTAGTCGGCTGGAACTGAAGTGGGAGAAAGGAGTGAAGGTCGTGGTTGAAAGATACCTGAGAGAAAGGAAAGAAATGAATACTCACCTTCCGTCGTAGCTTTACAAAACATGCACTGGAATCTTCTACCAGCGTCGATAAATTGCATAAAAGGACTCATGTACGCTTTGCATCGAATGCAACGAACGGGTCCAATCTCTCCCATATCTACAATAGGTGGTTCGTACTCGCCTTCTGCTACGCGAGACATCGGGCTCACTATTAGCCCAAACGGAACATTCGTCTGCGAAGAAAGATTATTGTACAGAGGAAATGAAATCGAAACAGCTGCTTTGTGTACCACATATTCGATTTACCTGCTTTATAATATCTGCTGTGGTAGGAACAGTGTACATAGTAGACCTGATATATCTAGGGGACGCATTTCCTTGATCATGTGTCACGAATTTGGTAGTTACCAAGGGTGGAACCAATCCCTTCTGATTTGTCACGAACACGCCGCTTCTCGTGCGTTGATCATCCTGCATTACTTGAATCTGCATAAATAATTGCAAGCGTCAAAGCAGTTTCAGATTACAACGATCTCTAATCTAGTGTCTTACAGGACTTGGCATCTGGTCAGGATCCAATCGCCTAGCTTGCTGCGGCTGGATACCAGGTTGATATCCGCCTGCTGGAGCTGGTGCGCCACCTTGATACGAACCTCTCTGAGCGCTATACATGTCCTGGGACAAAAAAGTATCCAACGTAACGGAAAATTTCTGGCACGCCTCAAACCCCTTTACATAGTACTAAAAGTAAACGTACATTATTGTAGCCTTGATATCCAGCATGCTGATAGTTTGGCATTGCACCGGGAGGACCACGATTCAACCCCACAGGACTTCCCATGCTTTGTCCCTGCATAGGCGGTCCAGTTGCGTATTGTCTTTGACCTTGTTGAGGTAAGTGTGCACTGGGATTCATCGTATCTCTGATAGGTTGACCGGGTAACGGAGGTTGTGATTGCGGGCCAGATAAGTTTTGTTGCCCTAATAATGGCGGCCTGTTGAAGTTCTGTTGATTTGGCGGGGCTGTGTTCTGTTGACCGGGCAATGGAGGTGGAGGTATATTCTGCTGACCCATCGTGGGTGGGCCAGATAGAGTAGATTGACCATGTAAATTAGACATGGGCATGTTTGATGGCTCCGAGTAGGGATGACCAGGTTGTTTCTGCTGTCCCTGTAACGGGGGATATTGCTGTCCAGGTATAGGTTGCCCTGGAAGCGGAGGGCCAGACAAATGTGGCTGTCCTTGCATAGGGGGGCCCGATAAATTCTGCTTAGACAAGGGTGGTCCAGCTAGAATCTGTTGTCCGAGCATTCCTTGCGCAAGTGTATTATTATGACTTTGCAACGGAGGTCCAGGCAAATTTGGTTGCCCTGTCATGAACGAACCAGAAGGATTCTGTTGTCCTGGTAACGGTACATTAGACAAATTCTTTTGCCCCTGTAACGGTGGAGCTGGCGGTCTCTGTCCCATTGCTGGCGGTTTCGGAAAGCTTAGCTGTTCAGACACATCTGCGACGTTCCCTTGACCGGGCTGGTGTTGACCATGCGTTGGCATTCCTGGATTGAATCCTTGCTCAGGATAAAACTGGCCAACACCGGCTCCTGTGGCGTGTCCCGAGAAAGGAAGACCAGGTTGAGGCGCAGAGACACTTTTTGAAGTTGCCTTTTGCTGTTGCATGTCCTGACTAGAAATAGGTGGTCCGGATTGTCCACCAGGATCAGTTTGTCCGATAGGACCTGTTACAGTAAGGTATATACAGTCGATGTGTTATCAATTACGCAACCTAATTACTTTGTCCTTCGACACTAACCAGCACCTGGTGACGCTGCATCTAGCGCATTATTAAATCCGTTAACATTCGAAGGCGTAGATACTGTCGGACTACTTCTTTCAGGCAATGGCGGTGGAGGGAAATTTTGCTGCGCAATAAACGATTTACTATGAAGGATTACATACTAAACGAATGGTGGTTCTGGTATCGTCACTTAGTTTAAATTTCAATTACCGCCGATGGTGGCCTCTGTTGATCCCCCAAAGACATATTCGACATTTGATTGATCATATTATTCTGACTCGTTGGCGGCGGCATCATGTGTGGACTATTTGTGGATTCGTATTGAGTATTCCCTAAAAAGGAAGCACTGCTTTTAGAAAAGGCGAACATACTTCAAGAGAATTGAGAACGACAAGTCGAGCTTCTTACCTTGTGGTTGTATATTGTTCATATAATACGGAGCTTGAGGTTGATGTAGATTGCTAAGAGGAGGTCCTTGCATAGGTTTCTGTGGTGGGTAAGTTTGAGAATTCATTGGGGATCCCTTCAATGCATTTGGCGGAACGTTCGAATTTAGTTCTCCGAACGGAGATGAAGTTGGAGGCGGGGGAAAATAGCCAGGCTGCTGTTGCGCCTGCTGCTGTTGTTGTTGTATATACTGAGGATTCATTTTTTATCCTAAAGAGAAAAGAAGAATAAGATATCTTATAACAAACCTTATAAAAAATTACACAAAGGATCACGATTTCTCTTTGTTTCCATAATTTACATATATACCCCTCCACCAAACATTTATCGCTAATTTATATCCACATTTACGAGCGCTATGCAACTTTAACATTCCTGACATACATAGGATTAAAAACACAATATCGAATAAGTAACGTTGCACAGTGTGTTAACAGATTGCAAGAAATATGCACAGAGTTACATTTACCAAAAGCAATACGCTCGTCGATCGAGTGACATTCACCCAGCACACGAACTCTATTCAGAGAAAAGCACGGGCAACATGCTCACTGGTGCTCTAAAAATCTGTAAATCGGACCGTGAAGCTGAAAATATGCTGCACAGTGACAGCCCTAAGATAACCTATACAAAGTGAACTTTGCGATTAACACGAGCCCTATCAGATAATGATTGCGCGTGGCATTTACTTGTCAGCCGTCGAAACCCACAAACGGTGAGCTATAGTTAAATGTTGTCGCCTTAAAGCGTTAAAAAGTGAACAACCCATTTTGCACACGATATAATGCTAACGCACTGCACGCTCGAGGAACGAGCTCGCGGGCCACTTGCGAGACGTTGGATACTCACGTTGTGTCGTTAAACGTATTTGAACCATAACAAAAGTTAATATTTCCGCAAATGTTTACACTAAAATGAAGAAAATGTATTTCGCTGCAATAGTGATTGCTGCCGATGCCACGTAAGGCGGCATTGCGCATGCGCCTGGCGCACGCTGACGGACACGTCATGATAAAAATTAGAACGCTGGTAAAAGGGAAATTTAAATAGACACGCGGGCGTATTTTCCTCCGGCATGCATTTATTTCCAAAGAGAGATGAGGAGACAAGTCGAGGCTGTAGATACACGGCACGTTGCCCGCGAAATAATCAGCTTTTACAAGCAAATTGAAATAAGCCTTGTAACTTTACAATTAATCGGTTGGTACCATCAACCAGCGCATGATTTAAAAGGATTACATTCGTGCTTTCGCTGTCTTAATTACGGAGACTGAGCTTGAAGCCACTTAACCCTCCATCGAGGTTGGAACACGTTGTTGAGTGTATTTGTTCATGTCTACTGTAAAATTGAAATGGGATAGGAAGAAGATTCATATTATTTGATTATATTGAAAGAATTACCTGCATCGTTTGCTCGCGGTATACGTGAATAATATAGACGAACTTTATTGCATCCATGATGCCCCATAGAAAGCTTAGTACGATATCGACTGTGTACTCGTCATTCTCGACATAGACGATGCACATATGCAGGCAAACGTAAATGATATATAGTATCGATATGATCGTGAATTGAAATCCATAAGTCTCGTTTACTAGCGACACCGTTTTGTACAACTTTAGTTGAAGCAGTTTAATTAATTTCAATCTGTAAACTAAACGGCAGTCTGAGTAGGTTGTTTCCGTTTGAAAAATTCGTAAAAATGACTACGAGCCTACCATTGTTAACGTCGGAGGTTTCGGTAAGAGAGTCCAAGGTCTTCCCATTGGTAATGATTTGTTCGATCGAATTTATCGTCTCGAATCTAAATCTGATTTTACTTATTAGCGAAGCGAAGGAGCATATTATGACTGTGTTTACGAAATCGGGGATTCGATCCAGTATCCACATAATAACGTACATATAGGTTCTCTCGCTATCTAGTAGTGCATAGTAATCCATGATATTGAGGAGTATGACGATGAATGATGCAGTCGCAATTTGAACGACATCGTTTCTCATACATGCCACGTGATCGATCTCTGTGTTCAAGTACTTGACTTCTTTGTCGAAGCTGTCTATATTCTCGAACACCCTTCTCACTTTAGAGTTGTGGCGCATGCCTGATATCGTTATCAGCGGCAATAAAATGAGGTTTATGAAATATCGAAGTTTTCGGATTTTGATGGTGGTATTTATGCTGGAGATAGTGGCCAGTACGTTCAACGCGTAATAGTTTACATTTTGGAAGAGGGCGTAGTATACAATTAGGAGCATCGTTGCGTAACCGTAACTAACGCAATCATGCTTGCGAAATTTCATGGGATATATTCCTGGAAAGAAAAAGAGTTTATAAGTAGTAATTGTATTTGAATTATAGGAGTAATGCAGGATTATAGGATTTAATTAAAGGATTATAGAGTAATGCACTTTTTAGAGTAGAAGCCCTGTATATTCAAGAGCATCTTTTTAGTTGCTCAATTTTTTGGGGGAAGGAATTCTGCAAGCAGTTTCTTACCTAAAAGTTTCGTTATGCTCAGTAAGAACCAAGACTCTTCGTAGACATTAGAGGGGCGAAACAGTTTCATGGTGAACTGATTTTTGCTACAGTGGAATCGCAACTGAACAGGCTCATAAAGTGCGTCGTATTATATTACGTTCGTGTTTGTCAATAATTTCTATCGCATGTGAGACGGTCCTACATTATTAATTAGGAATTCTGTTTTGTGGGAGATTCGCGATCTGTTACGTAGAGTTTAAATCTGGATCTCTGACTGATTGGAAGTATTAAGTTCCTGCGTTATGTTATAGAGTGTTTTATATAGGGAATAATTGTATTATATAGAACTACGGATAAGGTGTAGAATAGATCTACTATTTAATGTGAATATAAAAGCGAACTATTCTTCTAAGGATTTCTATAAATATTCCTATAAGTATTTACAGTCTACATGAAATCCAACTACAAACTATTTAAACGTTATACCTAATTAATACTTTGCAATACGTGGATACGTATAAGCATTAACATTAATCGAACGTTTAAACATTGAGAATGAAATGAAATTCATTCGGCGTGGAAAATCATTTCAAAGTCCAAGTCCAAATGTCACTAATTGCTTTATATCTCGAGTTTTATCGATAATAGTTAATAATTATTTATGCTTGGCGGTTAGTGTAAATATTGTTAATATATTTTTTCGTTGTAATAGCTACTAGAACGAATATTTTAGCAGAAATATCAATTTTAGTTGAATAATTAGCTGCCTCTCGCAATTGATCTTCCGGGGCGAAAGGTCCTCCGTATACCCGGGAGCTCTCGGACCACCTGGACAGGGTTTCAAACTTCGCCCTCTTCCCACCCCTCACTCCCCTGGGGGGGGGGGGGGGGGCTTGTTCGGTTGGTGCCGGTCTAATTTTTGGGTTTGTTAAAAGTTATTGAAAATTTTGTTTTTTTTTGGACTGGTCAATATCCAGTGGTGCTCTTTTCGAACTGATTTCTTCGATGATTTTTGCATGATTTATACTGGTTCGTGCATTTCTTCGATGATCTTTACATGATTTATTCTATTTCATGTTTTTCTTCGATGGTTTTTACGATTTATTCTATTTCATGCATTGCCTCGATGGATTTGCATGATTCTATTTCACACATTTCTTCAATGGTTTTGCATGATTTGTTCTTTCTCATGCATCTCATCGATGTCATTACATTTCCTGCCCTCCTTCATATATCTCTATGATGGCTTTGCATTCTCGTGTATGCTTTTTTATTCCAGATTATCTCGATCGGCACCAACCGAATAGATAAGTTTTTTCTTAGTTCAAAAGCAACAGGAATCGCCTCGGGGGCGCCGAACGCTTTCCCCTTTCAACTCGGACAGCAGGGTGGCAGGAATTGCGCCTTCGAATACTCCTTTCATGATTAATTCTCGTCTTCCCTTCTTTTCTGAATTTCTTTTAATCGAGCGATTGCTTGGTAGTTCCCTAGATTCTGTGTCTAAACTCAAGAGATCGATGGAACTTTACTGTCAAATATTCTAGTTAGATAGAATTTCTTTAACTTCCAATACTTTGGTAGAATGTAAGAATAAATGTAACTAGAAATGTTTGTAACTTCTATATGAAATAAAGATATGTGAAACTATCAAGTGTTATTCGATTGTTCCTACCCCAGAACCTCGAGTAGTGCTAAGACAGAATGCTAATTGTAAGTGGGAGTTGAAATATTTCAGCGAGGTGCTGAAACTCTGCTTTAGCATCTTACTGAAATGTACCAAGTTCCAATTCCTCGCTGAGGTATTCCAAGTTACATCATTCATGCATGTCCTTTCACTATTTTGTTCCTTTCACAAACAACATTTTTGCGAGCGAATAAAATAAATTACTTTTCCGTTAAATAAACACGAACGGAACATCAAGGTGAAAGGGCGAATGTGTTTTCGATTTGTTGCCCTCCTTCTTTCTCTCTCCTTGATCGGAATACGTTCATAAGACGATCTTTAAATTATTCCTCGCATAGAACCATACGTAAATCACGGGTTTCCAACTAATTTCACCCATGTTGAATTCTAATTCCGATCACGCGGAGCGTTACAATCTGTTTCGAGATTTTCCCGGTAACGTTGCATGTGACGCTAGAATGGTAAGGGGACCTAGGACCCCGCAAACTCGACAGAAGAATTCATTGAACGTTCAGTGTATTCTATATCTCGCCTATGGAACTACCGTTGCTTTTATTCTGTGAGGATCAGTCGGTACTTCAGTTTATGTGACAATTGCTAAAAGGTGTCAAGATATTTTTTTAGATAAAATTATTTACAAGCAAGAGAAATTGTGCATGGATATTTTAAAGAATAATTGTACATATTGCAATAATGGTAACAGCATCGCTAACAAATTATCAATCCTTAGATTTTCTGTTTAAAAGGTTGTCAGGCCTGGAACCCATAAGTTTGTTTACATAAAGTCTGACTGTGGACGTATACTACTGCGATGCTACTGTCTACTGTATATAAAGTTACACCATGTAAATAAATACAGTGATAGATCAATTTAGAGCCTCCACTTATCATTTCTATAGAATTCTAGCGAACTGTAATTGAAGATGGAAGAGGACGCTACAAGTAATATGAATATTTTCATATTGTCATGTTTAATTTCAAGAAAGCTAGATAACACAACCATATGACTGACACTGAATATTACCACAACAATCTGAATCCAATGTTCTTGAATAATTTTAGAATGCCTCGTCACGATTCAAAATTGAATGTCATGAAATTTGCTTTCACAGATAAGAACCTTTCTACCCAGAAGGTTTTATTACCCGGTCACGATCCAGGGTGGAATGATCCTCCGAAATGGGCATATAGTGGTACCCAGAGTTCCTTAACCACTCCTACCAAACGAGTGTTGAATAAAAGAGTAGCGTTTCCTTTGGCATCTACGCAACTTGCGAACAAAGAGTCTCTGTCGCAAACTAAGCCAATGAATATACCACCGCCGTTACAATCCTCCATTACCTCGACAACGGCATCGCATCCTCCATTGATATCTCCTTCGAAAATGAATACGGAGGTAGATCGATGCGAGATAGAAATCGACAAAGAGAAGGCATTAAACACAGCCTTAGTTAACTTCGAGGCTGTGATCAAGGAGCACATGGAGGATGATAAAGCGGAAGAAGTAAAGAGAAGATTAGATGTGATGAAAGCTGCGTGGCTGGAAGACAAATTAAACGATCTGATACATAGAAGCATTTTAGACTTATCTACAGGTTTGTCTTACACGATGTTCTTGTAAGTGGAGTATATAATACATCGCTAATGGGAGAAGGTAATAGAAAAGAATTTTCTAGCTTTACAAGAAGGAAATGTGGACAAAGCGGATCAAATACACCTCTCGCTCATGATGCAACACGCCGCCTTATGCAGCTCTTGGATACCCGGCATTAGGCATATTATTTTAGGGTTGAAGACTAAGCTGCAAGACTCAAGTGCAATGCAATCTGAGAGTTTAGACTCGCAGCTGTTACTAGTCGGAGAGAAGGAATAAGTAAAATTAAGTAGGGAATGTATATATAAATCTCTAATTCAGTATGTATATTCTCTCCGAGTATCGTTTAATCTTATCAACAGTTTCATTAGCGTTATTAATTTCAAATACGCATTAATCGAATGGGATTCCATGTAAAAAAACTGTGCAGCGAAGAAACTACTGATACTATGAATATAACAAATTTATTACAATAAAGAAACTTCCATCAAATCTAGTGTTTCACGTTTAATACTTGACTCTGATCGAACGGTAGAAGTTTAACGGAGAATGTGTCGGAACTAAAAGTCTGTATATTAGATAGGATCGTTCGGCGAGTACTATACACTCAACAGCATGTTAAATACGTAACATCTTTATTGTACCATGATATGCAAGATTATCGCTTAAATTTGTCAGAATTTGCATCGCGAATGGTTCGAAACTCTGCATACCCTCTTGCTACACAATATAAAAAGCGATTCTATTACGTTAAATAAGAAAAATATATTATAATCGACACGCGTACGTCCAAGTGGATACAGGATGTATGTATTATCTATATATATATGCCTGTGGACTGTTGATACATCCAAGCAACTTAACCGATAATATCGATCTCAACCACCTAGCGGACATTTACCACCGAGGAATATCGATCAAGCGTGAACTGTGATCTGACAACGGTCGACGGATGCGTTTTGCCGCGTGATCAGCTCGGTGACGTCGTACATCGATCGAAATGATTTTTATTAATTAAAATTATATGCATATATGCGTACAAACGAAAGTACATATCTGTATTTAGGAGGGAATTTTCTTCTCAACGCTTCATAATATCTCATAAAACATGTACATGAATGATCAATAGTCGTCCAAAAATATGTATACACGCGGATTGTTCGTTTACCACGGGCGACGAACATCGAAAACTTTTGTCCCGCTTCATTTCCCCTTGCCCCTCTCATCGTCTCGTCCACATTCGGTTCAACGGTTTTGCGAAAAAAGATTAAGTCCCCTTTACTCATAAAAGTTTCTTGTATTTCTCATTTCTCTCTTATGTATATTCACAAAGGACAATTACATCTTACTTAAATTAACATATTTTCCTTTTTCATCTAAATGTACTCTTACGTCGATAATAGTCATCGATAGCAATGATCAGTGTTTTTTTTATATCCTATTACTTATCCCCTATCGAATCGCTACTAAACTCTAAGCATACTGTGATTCATCGCTCAAGCACACCCGCGCTGCACATCGGCTGTCCACGCGCGCTTCGAATTTCCCGCGCATCAACCGCCGGCCGATCGAAGCGCGCGTCGATCGATGACGCTTGGCTTCCATCGATCCCGTCATTCTCCCTTAACCTTTGTCGCCTGGCCGCGCGTCGCTAAAACTCGAGAGAGAAATAGATGAAACGAAGGCAAACAAGAGAAAGGAAAACGAAATGTTTACACGGATCGTAAACGTTCGCGACGGTCGCGGCGAAAAAAATTGTAAAAATCATTCTCGAATCGAAAACCGAGGTCCTTTCGCTCCTTTTTCTTTCACCTGTCCGCCGTTGCCTCGCTATCCCTTTCGCTTATTCGGGTCCTTCCCCATCGCTCATTATTTTTGGCGCGCTATCGAACGGCGAAAGGCGGCAAAACGCTTTACATATATATATATATATATTTATAATATATTCATTATAAAACTTACATCTTAGCTTACGACCATCTATTTTAAATCGTCAAATATATTAGATTTTTCTTCCATTCGTCATTTCCATTTTTTTTTTCATTTCATCGTTTAATCTCGCGTAAATAAATATTCATAAATACATTTGGGCCCGACACTGCGCGGAGAGCTCTCTCGGTGGATCTCGCCTAACCCTCTCGTCCCATTTATCATATTAATTTTCATCGAAATAACGGGGGTGCGATCGAGGGAGAGAGAGGGGAGAGGATGGGGACGCGTCTCTCGATCGTCGAGAAGCTCGCGGTGATTTTGAACAAATATAATCGACGTGCATTGGGATTCGATTTCACTTTGAACCCTCAACAAAAATTCATCTTCGTCCATTTCATTAATATTCTTATCCCTCGTCCTTTCTTTATCGTCAACGATCAACGACGTCAATGTAACGGATCCATCGAGACAACCTCTGGGCCGTGTCGCGGCCCGAATTTCGATTTAAAATTTCTTCGTGGTTCATTTATCCAAAAATATATGTACACATATATATGTAATCGGTGTATACGCAGCGCTATATTCGTATGCCCTATTCTTTCCTTTTTCTTCACGGGGGTGGGGGGAGGGGGGTTGGTTGGGTTTGGGGGCGAGGGATATATTTTGGTACCAAAGTGCAAAAATTGTGAGCGAGCCTTTTCTTGCGAACTTATTCGTCGAGTCCACACGATCACCTCGTTAACGGACACCCTTTATATGTATATACGGGCTCGTACATTGCATACACGCGTTCGGTACATGTAATATATACATACGTATATATATAAATTTCTCAATCTTTCAATTTATATGTATATGTAGGCAATAGGCGTATAAATACGCGCGCGTCTCACGATTTTCGCACCCCGCGGTAATGATCGGTTACAGCTACCCTTGTTTACTTTATTTTGTTCGCCATCCCTTCTCCATTCTCAAGAACCCCGCGCGCCGTCGCCGCAACACTACAAATAATTACCGTTAACTATAATTATTATTTCATTATCATTATCTCCTTTGTCGATTCCCACCAATCAATCTCCCCTATTGTAACCTTGCGCCCTCGTCGCGCGTAATCGTTTCATAAGGCGGACAATTGTTTTATTTGTTTTCCACGTGACAGATATAACCGCGCGTATATTTGCTGCGCCGTTCTTCTATATACTCTCATATCGCTTGCTCCGTTTATCCCCCGGATTGTAATCGTACCTACGATTTACGCTCGCTACGAACTATTTAAAAAACTTTTGCTCCTCCTCGCGTCTCCTGCCTGGCCGTCACACCCTCCTCGTTCCCTCTTCCTTTCGTTTCTCCCTATTTTTTTCTGAGTTTTCTCGCAAGCTTTTTTCGTACAAAACAAAATGGCATCTTTTTGGCATTGGAAGAAAAAATACAGTTCTCAACCCCTTCCTTCCTTTTTCATTTCTCTCACCCCCTCCCCGTTCCGCTCGCTCAACAATCGTAACCCCAGTTCCCCACTCGCTCCCGTCCACGTGAAATATCAGCAGGTTCCCTCTGTTTTCCCTCCTCTTTCGCGTTTTTTTTTTAAAAAAAGATCCTTCGCCCTCGCTCGCGGCCCCGACTGTCGTTCCGCGCGAGTAAAATCCCCCGTCGTTACGCTCTAATTATTACCTTTAATACTATTTTGGCATCGTCGCGAGTTAGAATCCCAAGTTTACGCGTCTCGTCGAAGGGCACGTAGAAAATAGAAAAGAAAAAAGGGAAAAGGAAACAGCAACGAGCTTTCCTTCTAAAATTTTCATTCCTTCTTCTACCTGTTCGTTTCTATTTCCTCCTCTTTACCACTACCGCTGGAAGCGTTCGATTCCATTCGCCCCGTTGCTCGCGGATCCCGTGAATCCCGCGTGATTCGCGAGCCCCGCGGTGAATCCTCCTCGTGATCTAACCAAGCACGCGGAGATTAGTGTAATTCGGAAGTAGACGAGAGAAAAGCCCTGACCTGCACTCGAACTGTCGTCAGCGGATCAGAGATCGAGGGAAGATACGCGGAGGAGTTTACAAAGAGAACGAAGCTTGACTCATTTCAACCGCGAAATTAAGTCGTGTGTTAAAAATCAATCCACAAAAGTCGCGAATGAAATTTGAACGTGCGAGAAGAAAAGGGGGTTGAGTCTGTACCGGGTGATCTATATTGATAAAGCGGCAGAGATGTTGAAGACGAAAGTTCTCAGGGAGGATTGCTCTAAAAATTGCTCTGAAAAAAGTCGAAGGACACTTCAAGGTCGCTGAGTTCGTAATCTTATAAAATCATCCACCTCCGCCCTTTTCCCCTCGCTTTTCATCTCACAATTATACGTTCTAAAATGTCTACGAGAGGTTTCAAGGCGACGTCTGATCGTTCGGGAGACGAAATCGTTTTTATTGGATCGTAAGTAAGAGACGAGAAGGGTCGCTCTTAAAACGTTTGTCTCCGAGAAGAAAGAAACGGATGTCGAACCTATCTTACGGCGATCCTTCGATCGGAAAAATCGATAGTTGCTTCTGCGGTTTCGGCACGATTTTTATTACTTTTTTGTCTGAGGGGGGGATTCTTAATTGACTGACTGAGATCGATTCTCGTCCTCGAGGCAACTAATTGAAGACCGGTGCTCGTCGAACCAAGATCGACGATATGAAAAATCTTTCATTTTTATCGAAGAATATCGAAAGAAAACGAGAGAGAAAAACATGGAAGGGACTATTTAACGTGTTTGAGAAATGAAACTCGAGCATACCGACGCGCAAAACGATTGCCATTCGAAACAGTTAAACTACAAAAGATCCGAGCCAATCGGTGGAAAATGAGGCTCGTCGGTGGAGTTTGGGAGAACGAGAAGGGAAAAGAAAGATGAACGAAATAAGAGGGGAGTAGAATAGCAAATAGAACAACGCGTCTCATCAGAACTTAATAAATAATCGATTAAATTAGATTATATTACTAATTATTACTGTTTGCCGCTAATAATTATTATTACTACTACGTTATGATAATAATGAATGATAATATATTAATGATTCTTATTAATACTCCGATTGGGCGAGGGTTTGGACGCGTCGTTTAATTCCCTTCTACCGTCTCGCGCCTGCCGATTCGGGGTGCGCGCCTCTCGGGGCCATCAACCTCCTTAAAAGTTGACGGACGCGAGGGGGTGTTGCGTCCGATCCGCGTCGGCGCGAGGTCAAATGCTAGAACGATTAAATCCCGCGAACGAATAAATAAATCATGATCGCTACGATCGGGCGGAGAGAAGCCACGGCTTTTCGCCGTGCCCCAGAAGATCTCATCCCCTTGCGTGTCCTCTCGATCAGCTTCCTCTTTCCCCCTCTAACTACCGTTCTCGCGGCGGTCTACCGCCGGCGCGGTTATTATTCATCCTTAAATCCCTATCGAATCGCTACGACAAATGATTACAATGAAGAAAAGACCGGAACGCGATTACTAATGACAGAACGTAATAGAAGAAAAGTATATATGTATACATGTATACGTAGATCTAAGATTGATTGATTGAGGGTGGTGGGTGGATGGGTGGTGCGTGAGGGGTACGTGGCTGCGCGATGTCGCGGCTATTTTATGTACAGAAAGATCACGGGGATACAAGGTTCGAACGACGCGTTGACGCGTGGATCGTTTTGGCTCTGTGACTTCCTCGGACTGGCACTTCGTCGGAATCGTCCAGGCGCGGCTGGCCGTCCCTTTCGTGATCTGTTTCGCGGCGTTCCCACCCCTGTTAGAGGGGATGGGGGACGCCTCTCGGAAGGCTCGAAGGATAAATATGGGATCCCCGGATCCGTGGACACCGCGGGGCCGCGTGGATCCGCCGGGGGGATCGAGCTAGACTCTAGAAGGCTTGGGAAAAACAGCCGGAAGAACGTAGCTGACGAAGAAGACGGCTAGCGAGATGCGCTCTGCACGCGTCCCTGCTTTAGCTTGCTCGCTCGCTCGCTCGTTTTCGTCTCTCAGGCGATATTTATTAGTTAGAAAGATGCTTTGTACTCAGCCGACCCGAAGGACGAGGATTGTTAGTAGAATTTAATAAATCGCGTCGTGTCTAAATCCGTTTGTCGGAAATATATATATATATATATATTTAATATATAATATATCATTCTTAATCGGTACGTGGGTACAGAGTAAATAGATCTACGGGGGGAGGGGGTGCAAACACGTGCGAAAATTACAAATAAATATGACGATGGATTAACAAGCGCAATGTACAATAGGCGAACGAAAGAAAAACAAAAAGAGAGAGATTGGATGAGTGAGAGAGAGAGAGAAACAAAAAATTAAACGTTGATATTTACCGTGTTAATTAATTACCTTAAAAACTTGAGATCATTTTCATGGGTACGTGTACGTATGTATATGTGTATATGTGTGTGTGTGTGTATGTTTGTGGCGATTTGCGGCAACATTGGCCGCTGAGTCTGGTCTAGATTGTGCAAATGACTCTTACAATGGATTGATTCGAAAACCTAGCACTCTTTGTGGGTGGTGAGGGGGAGATACGGACCTCTCTGTGTTGATTAATTGAACGGACAATTCGGACCTGGTGCGTCGATGATGTAAAAAAAATCCCCGGAAACAATACAGAAACGTGCGAAGAGAATAGCAGGCGGGCAGTCGGCCCGTCCGCGTGACTATACAAGGTAGATTTGCTTTGTACAAAAATCGTGTACGTATCGTCAACACGTTTGCCTCCCCGCGCTTAAACATCGCGAGAAGTTCCGTCGTCTAGGCGTGGACTAGCTAAATACGATTACGACTCTACCAAACACGAAACCATTTAAAAAATGTACAATCGGATACGCTCCATTCATACTCCCTTTCCTTTCGTCTGTTTACTTTTTCCGTCGCCCCTTTCCTGTCCTATCCCCCATGTCTCCTTTCGCTCTGCTCCACTCTGTCGAAAGTCTGTCCGCGCCGGAAAAGACGTTGGCCAATCGCTGTTACGCTTCTGTGTTTCCGGTCAGCATGGATTAGCCTCGATTGCGATCAGTGGTTCCACACGGAACGCGGTTGCCTCTCGTTCGATCTTGTCCTCGATCTCCCCTCGTCTCTCGTGCACCGAGATCATCGGATTCCAATCCTCGGAGTCCGTTTCGCTCTCTCCTCGTCCGTTCCTGTCATTCCCGGTCCGTACGCTCGCGACATCGTACCGTGATTCGTGTAAAAGATCGATATAAAAAGGGAAGCCCCGATTAAAAATTGTGTGTCCGGCGATGTCTATCATCCGTGCTTGATCCGTGCTCGTCCCGCTCGTCCCTCTATCCTCGTTCCAAACGAGTTCAACGATTATAGTCCCCGATAAAACGTGAAATAGAAAAATGGCAGTGCAAACGTGTGTGTGTTCCTTTTACTTTTGCTCTCGTCCAGCGAACGGCTGCACGCGTCAGGAACGGCGACGAAATGGTTCCGTGGAGAGCCCATCCACGGTTACGACCCCTCGGCGTTTCTCCTTCCGTTGATCTCTTCATGGAGTTCCCCTCTCGTTCGCCCCTTCGTGCCCCGATAGAGCAATCTTGAGCGCGCGGTTCCTTGAACGTTCGAACGTTCATCGATTGAACGCGGTGTTGCTAGTGTCGCTGGTTCACGATGCGCGTCGATCCTGCCTGTTCAGCGACGGGATTGATCGAACCCCGGGCACGGTTCTTGGTCATCGATGGCTGGAACAGTGCCCCCCGACGGTCACTCATCCAATGGCTCCTCCTTCTTGATACGGGCCGGTTATCATGCACGGGTGCATGGGGAACAACGTGGTCCAGGTCATGGTGGTGTACGTAGGCGATCTCATCATGTATTGCGAGCTGGGAACGTTGGGCACGCGGGGAAGTGGTGTTGATTTCCCGTTGGCTGTAGCGCTAGCGGGGCTGGTCGGCGTCGACGGCGTGGATAACGGTTGCGTGGTGGTTGACGACGTGGTAGTCGCGGTGCTTGCGGCTGAGACGCCCAGTTTCCTCAGTCGCATTTTCTCCTCCCACTCGTCCCAGCCGTGCCTGGGCCTGTTGAGATTCCGATGTTGGTAGAAGACCAAGCTGATCCTGGTTGGGTTCAGGCGATTGGGCTTCTTCAGGGCCGTGGTAGCGTGCATTTCGTGCTTGGCGCACTCGAAGAGCACGCTGCCATGGCCCAGCGCAATCGCCACTCCACCCATCTGCGAGTCTTTGAAGCACTCCTCGTTGTCGGAGTAATCCGCTACCTCGCCGAGGGGTTCCGCCTTGGGCGGTGGTTCCGGTAACACCGGGAAGTAAGGCGGCGGCCCGTAAATGTCCCATCGGGGAGTGTCCCATCTAGCCCAACCGGGGTTCAAGCCTTGATAAGGGGGCACTCCTTGATAAGGGTACTGCGGCGAGGGGAAGCAAGCTTCTCGCTTCGGCTGCTGGTAGAACTGCGGCGAGTACTCTGGCGTTTGAGGGTGATACGGTTGGTGGTAGTTGTATCCCTCCCAGGTGTTGGAATAGGGTTTGTCGAATACTGGATAAGTTGGATATCCGTATTGAGGGAAAGAAGCGTGGGGATGTCCCAAACCGGGCATAGCGTGAAAGTCTTGAACCTGCTTCATCTCCTCCGGCCACGGGAAGCAGTTGGAATTTGGATTAGCGACATTCTGCCTGGTTTCGTGAAACGCTTCCTTCGACTTCTCCTCAGGCCACTCCGGCCTACGTTGATTGCCTTGGTTCACCGCAACGCCACCCTGAATCTGATTGCTCGGACTGTCCGCGTAAACGCCGCTCCGTGTTGGATCCTGAGGCTTGAGGAACGTTCTGTTGGAAGATGTTTGATATGTATTGTCCGCGGTGGGATTCTGGCTGGACGCTGTCCTAGATGGCGGCCTGCCCTTTGGCACTCTGAAGGGCGAGGGATCTGTGGGCGTTTCCCAACAAGGTGGCTTCGATTGTTCCGGATGTGGCATTCTGTCGTTCCAGTTCAAGGTCCTGTGGTGTTCCGCGGCCTGCTGGTGATTCCTTTCCGCGTTCAGTTGATCGTTGAAGGCTTGCTGCTGCTCGAACTGTCTGGTTTGCTCGGGGTACCAGGAACCAAGCATGTTCCAACCTCCCACTTGATCAGAGGGCGCCGGGGACATCTGATTCAGTCCAGGAGCTCTCTGTTCCGGCTTCTGCGCTCGATACTTCCTCTGATCCACCGATCCCAGATTCTGGGGGTCGTTCTGAGGGTTACTCGGGGGCAGATGCGAGGAGCTGTGAAGCATGTGCTCCGGGTTCGTAGCACCGAAAGGTTTATGACTAGCGTTATCCATGCAGGAAGACACCGAGAGCCCCGAGAACATGTCCGCGTTCGAGTCGTTGTGCTGACCTCCCTGATACGGCAAGTTCCTCGACGGCTGACCGGGCTGAGGTGGATAGTGTCCCTGTAACCGGTTCGCGAAATCTGTCTGCGATTTCTGAGCTTCCAAGTAGTTCTGCGTCATGGGGTACTTCTGCTGACTAGAATCCTGCGCTGGTTTCATGAACAATTTCGACTGATCGCAATTGGGCCCCACTTGGCGTAGATTATTAACGCCATGCGGCTGATTCGTCCGGGCGTACGGGCTCCTTTGATCCAAATGAGCTGGAAAATTTGAGCAGACCGTTTTCGGGGACACGCTACTCTGTCTGTTATCGTACACGTTTGGATAGTTTCTAGAAGTGGGAGGATGAGGGTAGCCTGTCTCTTGATAACCGGAACTTCTCGGCGAGGCCATCTTCTGATCTTGCGGCCCAGGGGCGCAGCCCCTGGGGGACATGGAGTAGGATGCATCCACGGGTGTCCCTGCATGAGAGCTCCTGGGCGAGATGGGATGAGCTCTTGGAGAATGAGGATAGCAGTTTCTCGGCGAATCCATCGTGGAGTTTGGCAAATTTCGAGAGCCTGGACGGTGTTCTTCCTGAGAAATGGCGCTTCTAGGCCTTGTGTCGTCCAGGCTGGTACTGTCGGGGTCGACTTTCACGTCTCTCTCCAAGCCACCAAAGGAATACTCGCCCCATGGGTTCAACCAGTTGTTCTTTCGTTGGTCGAGCCAACCGTTTCTACCCCATTGCTGCTCGTTCTGATAACCCCAACCTTGATACATGGACACCGGACTGTCTAGAACGGTAGAGGATACCTGAGAGCTTTGCAGCTGCGCGTCCATCCCTTCGAACATGGACGCCATTTCCAGGGACAGCTGTGGGTCCCTCATTTGCGGCCTTGCTGGCTCTTGATGTCCTGCCATACGACCCTGTTCTACCGTTTTCTCGCTGCTGTTCTTCGAACCGTCCTTTTTGTTGCTCACCGTGTCCGGCTCGTCCTCCTTCCTCTTCTTGCCATGCCGCCTGCAGGGTTGAAGTGGAACCGATCGGACTCTCACCTCGCAAGGATACCTACATCAGAGTGTATATAATTAGAAACGACTTACAAAGACATTAGATTAAAGCATAATGAGGTGCTTGACAGTTGCATGATTCCAATTATTATATGCTCGAGATTTCCAAGTGTCCCCCTGGAAGAGTTTTGAACCACGAGCCCGAAGACACTCTTAGAAGATCACTCTTCCAAAAGAACACGACTGACCCCTTGAGTCTCAAGCAGTTATCTTAAATAATTATCAAAGCATTATAATGGGAGAAGCTCTTACTTTGTTAATGTTTCAAGGGCTCCAGCGCGAACTTTCTCGTCCTGTCCCTCCTTCGATCCATACTCGTCCGTAGCGTCCATTATGTAAAGCGGAAGCACGTGCAACTGTTCGTCCTCTGGTTTTGATAGAGACCGGTGTTTCGTCACAGTTACCACCTGGAAGATGAACCAGAATTACATGTAGCGAGTGTAAAGGCACCGTCAAAGCCGAGTTCTGTGGCCCTGAGGCTCGAGTTCGCTAAAGTTTACACGTGTACTAACCACAGTGCATCCGTTGTTCATGTTATGAAGGTCTCGATGAGAGTGGGCGCAAAAGTCGATGCAGGCCGTGACCCCGGAGAATGGTCGGCCGGGTTTGAATCCTAAACGGCATTCACTTGCTTCCCTTTCGAACTGTGTCTGATTGTTGAAAGCCTCTGGCGCGAGGCTGAGGTAAAGGGGTGATAGAAGTGTTGCTAGGACGTGCATTCTTTCTTCGACTTCTTGCTCCTGGAAGCAGAGAATGCAACATTTTATCACCATATTAACGAGCAACTGTTATCAGATAGGTACAATAGCGAGGCTTGAATAAGGAGTTAAGAGAAGGGTGGCGAAGAAACAGATAATATCTCGACAGCAGTTCACCTGCCAAACCTCGAAACTAGTTCATCGTTATCTTCATAACTCTCCACCTCCTATTCAAGCCTGCGCATCGAGGACCTTGTTATTGCTCGCATAGAGAAAAGAGAACCACTCACCTCTGATCGTACGGACAGTCGAAATTTACGGACGGTTTTGCTTCTGGCGTACTTGCAGCCGTTGTAATACATGGACCAGGAGCATCCAAAGGAGAAGCTCGCGCCGCAAGTGTCAGGATCGAGGCCTTGGCAGGCACAAGTTCTCGGCTCGTTCGTCCCGCATCTCCTAGTAGTGGGTAGACCGAACCGATTGAGCTTGTGGCTGAGGAGGGAGTAGATCCGATCGGCTTCGTGGGTCGGCACGCCTTCCCACGCGACCATGGCAACGACGATCCAGGCTGTAGGACACTTGTGCCCCTGACGGTGTTTCACTATGGTCAGGATCTTTTCGTCCAGGCCAGAGCGGCGAATGATCTAACGAATCACTGACATTAAAACCCCATCGCGCATGGTAGAACAAACCGATCGTAGAGGACGAGCGATCAACTGCAATTCTTTCAGGAGACATTGATGGATATATTTGCAGGAGCATTAATCGTTTAACCGTTCAACGCGAACACTGTATATTGAACGTCACACAGTGAGACAAAACGACCTGACGCACAGTGGGGAAATTTTGTGATTTTATGGCCAAAACTCCAAAAAGGCCGCAAATTTGCGTTTAAATTGAACCAAATTTCATTCAAATATCTAGACCAGAACCAAGGTTATAGTTTTTTGATCGCCGTCGGGTCGTTTTGTCCCACTGTGCGCTACTTGGACACTCCAGTGGGCATTGTTCATCTATATGTACGCATATTGCTCCACTTGGCGTTGAACGGTCAAAGGATCAGCTCTAAAAGTTTAATACAGAACAATCAGCTTACCCACTTGGCCATCGGGCATCCCTGAGTGGTTTTCCCCTCCTTGCCGGTGTAGATGACCTTTTCGAATCTAATGGCGTTTCCCTTAAGGCCGGTTCTTCGTTCAAGATCGTTCCGTAGGTCTGGCAGGCTTGCAGCCGCCCCGAGGTGAGTGTAGTACGAGCCGGGCTCCGGCGGACCTTGTGGTTGAACCTCATTTTACTTACGAAACCGGGCGTTTCAACGAAAGGAAGCAACAGAAGCGGAAACATTTATGCCACGTATGTAGGTATGCCCCCTGAGAAAGGGGGTGTAAGTTAGGTTACGTGCATTCTCCTTTGGGTCACTGTATCGAGGCGCATACATTATATGATCGGTGTACATCGGCCGGTTTAATTATTAGTAGTAGAGTAGTGGCGGTAGTGGTAGTAGTTGGTTGTTCTTTAAGAGAATATTCGTCTGTCTTATTACGTTTTTTTTTGTTTCGCTATTCTTTTTTTTTTACTCGTGTGATATACGGATGGTTCGTGGTTAGTGTGTTCTCTCAATGTTAGTGTCGTGCTGAATACGCAATAGCAACTCACATTTGTCGGCAGGGAAGCAGTTGCAGTCCGGCACTTCGGTCCTCACATTGTTCTTCAGCTTTTCCAAGTGATCTTGCAACTTAGTCGTGGATGGCACGCTGCTGCCGGCTCTAGGGCTCTGCGGGCCTTCGCTTTTTACGTCTGTTTTCTCGGCCGCGTCGGCCAGTATCTCGTCCCTGGTCTGAAGACCTTGGCAGCAGCCGTCCCTCAGGTGCTCGGGGGTCGGCTGCTCGGTGCCGCCCCTGCGGCAACACCACGAGCCGATGCCCGGCGACACTTTCGCGGGCCCGCCATCCCCGCGGAACTTGTAATCGCTGGGATCCTCGGACCGTTGGTCAGGCTCTATTTTGATCTCCTTCGACAGGCAGCTCTCTGCCTTGGACGAGGTCGCGGGTGACGGCGCGCACTCGTTGCTGGAACAGCCGTAATCCACGACGTTCTCCTGCTTGATAGTTGGTAAGATGTCGCAGTTCGAGGTGTCGCCATCTACGACTGGTATCTTGTCGGTGCTCTCCGCGTACGGTTGCTCGTCCTCGTTCATCAAAGGTATCTGCGGCGTCTTTGGGAAACCAACGCCGAGCTCTGTCTCCTTCTTCTCGTTGTCCGCGATCTTCTGACACTTCTCCAGGGCCCCCTCCTCGGTCTGATCCATGCACAGCTCCCTTTGAAAAGACTTGTCGTCGATGGCTTGATTGTCGTGGACCTTGCCTCCTTCTTTCCATAATTCTTGCTGCTCGTGCTGTCGCGTCGCTTGTTGCTGTTGTTTCTCACACGATTTCTCGAGCACGGCGGGCTTCTCCTCAGAACCGAACTTGATGAAACTCTCAATGGCTGTGATGCCATTCTCTGACAGCACGGTGTTGTTGTTCAACGCGTTACCTCCTCCTGACCATTCCCATAAGCCACCACCGTCGGGCAAACTATCGACCCGAGGGTGGTGGCTATGCAATAAAAAATTACCGGTCAAAGATTCATTGGATTGCGCCATCGTGATGATGTTCGACTGGCTGAGGTATTGGTCCGCTTGCTTCTCTTGCAGTTTCTCCGTGTTCTCATGCGACTCTCGTACGCGTTCCTCAGTATGGTACTCCCCGTTCGCTCCACTGTTACTATTCACGTGCTGGGATTGCATCTGATGGTGCATACTATGGTGCTGCTGTTCTTGATGGCTCATTTGATGCTGGGACTGTTGTTGTTGTTGTTGCTGCTGCTGCTGCTGTTGTTGTTGTTGTTGTTGTAGCTGCTGATGCTGCAATTGCTGCTGCTGTTGCTGTTGTTGTTGCTTGTTCAGAATCATCGATTTCAGTCGGCTGTTCAGATTCACACGATTAGATTGAGCAAATACGTTACTCTCCTGAGCATCTTGGTTATCGGAATAGCCATTCGGCTTCGTAGTGTCCGTCGTCTGCTGTTGCCAAAGCACTCTTTCCCCGGAGTTCTGCATGTCTTGCTTGCTAGCCTGCTGGCCCCAGGTCGGCTGGTTCTCAGCCACTGAGCTGGGTGACCACGACATCTGGTTGTCCATCTTGGTGTCCTGCGCGGGTGGCTGTGGCTGCCACGAGGCAGGTTGATGACCAGGCGTTCTCCTCGGACTAGGCTGCGAATCTGGCCACTGTTGCTGAGGCTGCTGACTACTGTCGCTCTTTATACTATTCGGCGACCAGTTTGGTTGACTAGTTGGCGTATCCGGCCAAGACATCTGGTTAGACGGCGTTAGCCTCGGGCTCTTTTCGATCTTCGTCTGTTGCGCCCATTGTTGCTGCGGCTGTTGTTGCGTCTGCTGTTGTTGTTGCTGGATCTGCTGACCAGACGGTGTTAATCTTGGATTCTGTTGACTCTGTGTGTTCTGCTGCATCTCTGGGCTACTCTGTTGCCAACTGTGCTGGCCAGAAGGCGTCATCCTAGCGTTCTGGTGCGACGGATTTTGTTGGTGGTCGGAAAGCTTGGGCGAGTGCTGCAGCCAGCCTTGGTGCTGAGGCTGTTGCTGACTAGACGGCGTCAATCTTGGGTTCTGCGTGTCCCTCAGCTTTGGGCTCTGCCGCGACCAGTTTCCCTGAGTTTGTTGCTGCTGATTATCGGTATTGTCTGTCCACGACTGTGGCGTGCGCGGCTCTTTCACGCCGCCGTTTTCCCAGCTCATGTGACTGGCTGGCCTGGGTAATTCCTGCTGCCCCTGCATTTGCATGCTCTGCTGCTGTTGCTCCTGCGACTTCATACTATTACTCTGCATAGCTGTTTGCTGCTGAGACTGAGGGGGCTTTTGCTGTTGGTGCTGCTGTTGCTGTTGCTGTTGCAACGCCCCGTCCGGCCAGCTCATAGCGTTGCTCACGTTGTTCATCTTCGCGCTAGTGCTGGTGTCGGACCATATGTGCCGTTGGCTACCGTCGCCTACAGAGTGCTGTCGCTGCATCTGTTGCTGCTGGTGCTGTTGGTGTTGGTGTTGCTGTTGCTGCTGCTGTGCCATCTGGGGCTGCTGCCACTGGTTCTGTACTTGTTGCTGACCCATTTCCACGTAGCCTGGATATCCGTTAGAGTTGTGTAAACTCTGTGGGCCCGGTTGAAGTGGATACCCAGGCATCTCGTTTCCCGACACGTTGCTGGCTGCGATCGTCGCGAATCCCTTCACTTGGGTGTCCGTCGGCGGCGGCTGTGGCTGCGACGGCGGCTGCTGCGCGGCCTGCTGCTGCTGTTGCTGCTGATTGTCCATGTGCACCGAGCTACTGCGACTCGTGGGGGTGGTCGAAGGCGGCGGCGCCATCGTCACGTCCTGAAAATGCCGTCATTCCGTCTATAATTGGAAATTATTCGACAACGCCGGATAAGCCTCTCTCTCTCTCTCTCCTCAGCCCGCTGTTATGGTATCGTTCCCGTTCACGTCCAAATGTGTTTTCTTTTTAAAAGCCCTCCGTGTCTCTCTTTCTCCGGGTGTATCGTTTTCCGTAACCAGTATGCAAATCCCGTTTCGCACGCGAAGTCCAGGAGGAGGGTTCGTTGGCGCGCCTCGCGAACACACTTTTAATTAGAAACGATTCACGCGTAATTGTACCTGTTGTTGGTAACCATTGACGTAATCCTGCCTTTCATAACCGACTGATTGGGTCGCAGTGGCGGCTGGATCCATGAATTGACCGTTTAGTGGCCTCTGAGCTGTCGATGGTACCGTTTGCGGGGCTACCGGCGGCAACGGCGAGGGTTGCCCCGTGATTGTGTATTGTCCTGTCGCCCCGGCCCGTTGAAACGCCGACTGATCCGTCGTAATGAAAGTCTGCTGCTGATACGCGACTGTAATCAGAAAGTTCGCGTGCTGATTCCACGGAACCGAGAGAATCCGCGCGGCAAATAGCCGCCCAGGGCCCCGCGCACTTCTGCGCTCCCCCAGATCTTTTTAATATCGGCCAATTCAAAGGTAGGAGAATTTCGGCTAGTGCCGGAGCTATTGTCTAAAACCATTTTCAATATCACCGGGGAGATATCGAGCAATTGGAAGAGGTAGAAGTTGCGCGGGTCATTGTAAAATCCCTAGTTGTCAATTCCATATTGTCCCTCAGGACCATTCGCACCTATCTTGATTCACTTTTTCATAAAACAACAAAATAAACCTCCCAAAGGGTTAATATTTCAGATTTGCCAAAATTGAAAGTCACCGTTTAAAGTGTCGATATAGAACGAGGGCGGGGGCCGTTCATAAATTGCCTGAAATCGATTCGTCGTTCAATTACCTGGCTGCGGATGGTACGGCGTAGCGGTGGTGTATTGGGTATGATACCTCAGCTCCTCGAGCTGATTCGGTGCTGGGATTTGTTGAATGAACTGCTGAGGTGGCCATGGCGCTGCTGACGTTTCAACCGCGACTGCCCCCACGGGGGTGACTCCCTGGTGCCAAACAGCGTTCCCAAAACCAGCTGCTGGCCGGAAGCCGGCACTGGTGTCGCCGTAAAACGGCATCACTCCGGGCGACTGTAAGCAGAAAAAATAAATTTCATGCTAGCCTGACTTTGGAGCAGAACTATTCCGAACTTCTCCGATAAATAATTTCTTGATAATAATTACATTCCACCCTCGATTTACGTAAAGTACAGTAGGAAAGTTAAAAATGGCCCCCGTAAATTGTGAAAATATGTGAGACACAGCGATGGAAGAAAAATTTTACAGGCTCGGCGTGTACGTTTTTTTTACACTTTTCTACCAATCGTTAATTCTCTTCAGGTCGACAGACACACCGCACGAGAATCCAATAATTCTTGGCTAAAGAGAGTTGACATCCACTGCAGGCGGCGTAGTGGGGGAGTAGCCATTCGTCAGCAATGGTTCTTTTAACTATGCAGGGCGCAGGGGTTCTCAGCCGCGACCGCCGAATCCACAGCCGAGCTCCAGGGGAACTTATCTCGTTTCCCGAGTGCGCACGTTCAGACCCCAATTAAATAAAGAGCCCCGACCGAGGCCCTGATAGAGCCATTAATCATAACGAAAGGGCTACAAGTACCAACTTCTCGAGCTCTCATGGCCGAGCGTTACTTCCTCTCGGGGAGTAAACAATTGCTCGAGAATTGATCGACGATTCGAGCACCGCGGCTACAAGGTGGAGCCACCCCCGGTGGCTCCGAAATCTCGAGAATTCTCGGGAGAATCTCCGGGGAATCGCGGAAAATGCGGAGCTTTATAGGGAGCGCGTAAACGGTGGATGGGTTCACGGTTTTTCGCGCGCGGAGCTTTTGCGCGAGTAGCGAGCGAGCACAATGAAATCGCCAAGCATGAGGAACTATACCTGCGCGACGCTGTTTCGTTTATTTTCGTTTGTTTGCTGGTTAGTGATGGGCTCGAGATGCTTCTGGTATAATCCTGTTTACGGAGAAAGGCTTCTTGTGACTATATAAGATTCTGTGACTGTGGAGAACTAAATAGGGTCTCCATAGATGAATCTTCAGGGATTTTGAAGCATCAAATATGGCAAGCTTAAATTTACAGCAGCTGGCCATATTATTATACGAAAATTTTTGACGATAATTGTTAGAGTATAATAATCCTCCAAACTCCACCGTATCTCGTGCCTAATTTGAAAATTCCTTGCCTCCCATTTGCTCCAATTCCATCCGTACAACTTGACCTCTTTGAGATCCATAGCTTCTCCCTCTTTCTCCAAAGCACTCCAATCCCCATCCCCCAAGAAATGCGAGAAGTCCAATTTTCCATCCCCAGTTTCGACTGGTCCTCGAGCGATCTAGAGGTCTCGTCAAACAGTCAGAGCGTCTTGAGGCCATCGCTACTCCACTAGCTGGGAGAGAGCGAGAGACACAAGCTTCGATCCGCGGGCGCGTTGTGTATCGTGTCTCCATGTGTGGTTCGAGTGGGACGGTGGAGCAGAGACGGAGTGCGTTGGTTGGAAGGAAAGCATTGGGGAGGGAAACAGGGAGAAAAAGAGAGGACGGGAGGCGAGGGAGGAACGGAGCAAGGGAACGCCACAAATAGATTGAGAAAAAGGGGGGTAGAGAGGGCGGGAGAGGGGTTAAAAAAGAGAAGCGACGGGGGAATGAAGGAAAGAACTGGCAACTCGCAACCAGACTATAAAACTTCGCACAAAACGAAGGCAGCGCGTGCGCGCGCGATCAAGTTCGCCCGTCCTGTACACCACCGACAGGCTTTCTCGTTCTATTTCACTTTCCATCGTGGCCTGGCCCCGTCTCTTCTCCTTGCGCTGTCTCACTCTTGCCATCGATTTTTCAAAGTCCCTCTGAACGCGCGTTTAAATAAAAGATGTCCCTTTGTGCAGTTCGGGAATTCTTTCCCTCCACTCGCTGGACACTTTTTTCTTTCCCGATATTTCACTGTCGAGTCCTCTGCCCTCCCTGTTATCAATCCCCATACGCGAGCCCGAGAGGTCTGCCTCGCGGGTTTTCAGAACTGTGTCGTACAGGGTGCTCCAAAAACGGGGCTTGGAAATTGGTAATTTTGTAGCTGGTAGTGGTTAAACGATGGAGAGTGCTTTGTATAGTTCGTAGCTATTTACATGGATCGTTCTAAAATATTTTCCCAGTTGCGAAACACCCTTAGTACGTTTTATCCGTCAAATTAAAGTGTTCATTGCGTCATCAATGTCCGAAGCGCGTAATTAGCAGGGGAAGGTAGTAAAAATTTCGGGTAATTGTATTCGTGATTGCGGTCGTGCGGAAATTTCCATGGAAATTCGAGGATTTTCCAGCCAGCGATCGGCGAGGGGAAATAGACGGTCGATCGAATAAAATTTGACGCGCGCGCGCGTGCAAGTGTACACCAGGATATCACGGTGCCCTCGTGTATTTTCCGGGCATGTTTATCCGGTGTTGCACTCTGTGCAGCTACGAACCGTTTTGCGGGTTATTACCCTTGTTACGCGGTACGGTTCAATTAACTGAGTTACGATGGTAATCCCATTGACGGTGACCAAGGAAGTGAAATTTCCTCGTGGAGCATCGGCTACTGCGTATTTCAAACTCCTCCACAGTCACGATGATGTACAATCTTTCGACCCGTTTCCCCAGACTCGGTTAGAAATTAAACATTGCGTTGTCATTTCTCTTTTTTAAGAAAAGGGGGAAAAAAGACTCGTCTTTTTATGCCTCCCTTCTCAATGACCAGGGTGTTCCCCAAATTTCCCCCCTTCAACGCAGGGCTGAATTAAAAACTTTAGAGGCCCGAAGCACTTGAAAGATTTTGAGGCCCCTTCATCCTGGGTGATCACTTCAATGCAATGTACGATTTCTTAGGTATTTCCGATAATTTGACTAACAAGTGTTTCTAACTAAATTTGATTTTAGAATTCAGAAAATTTGTACGGTGCCCTTTTTTCTGACACCCTAAGTATTACCCTTATTTTGCTTATTGGTTAATCCAGTATTGCTCCAACGTCTACGCGTCACGTTAAGGGAAAGTAGAATACCGAAAGGATCGAACGAAAGGATTATATACTTGAAAACAGCCCGCGGACCCCGCGGAGCATAGCGCCGAGCTAGAGGGATACCGAAATGTCGCGCGAGCCTTAGGAAAAGTGGGTCGTCGGTGGAGTGGTTCCAGGAGAGCAGGGAAGGTGGCTGCAGGCCGAGAAACTCTCTCGGGGGAACCCCCAAAGTGGCCGTGAATCGGTGTTTGTGGTCGAGGTTGATAGCATCGAAGACCCGGGCGTCTCGCCAACCGAGTCAGCGATCCCTCAGAGCCCACCTCCCTCGGCTTCTCCTTCGTGTTTTCCTCCTTTCCTCTTCCACCGTCTCCATCACCGCATCTCACTCTCTCTCTCTCCCCTCTGTCTCTGCCGTGCGAGTCTCGGTGGCGGGCTCTCAGGGGGAAAATCCTTCCGTTCTCTTGACATCGTGACCTAGGGCAACGTAAACCCGAGGCGTGATAAAACGAGATGTGCCGCGACAGCACCCAAACATAACCCTTAGGAGCCAAGCCACCACTCTCTCTCTCTCTCTCTCTCTCTTTCTCTTCCTCCTTCTTCTCTCCACCCTGCCAGCACGAAAGGAACTCGACGAGCCGTTCGTTGACCTCGACCCCTTCCCGTTCCGGCTCCTTTCTTTCCTTCGTTTTCCCACCTTACCAGTGTCCGACCCGCGACGACTGGTTCCTGGAGCTTCTCTCGATGATTCATGGAACGATGGACGTCGCAGCGTGGCGGGACGGTCGTTCGCAGGGGTGTGCGCAACGGGGTGAGTGGCTTTGAGCTGACTGCTCGAGTGGCTTGCGCGATTTTCGGGGTGGAGATGACGGAGCAACACGTTTCGTGTAATCCCTTATTTTTTGGACTATCGACGCGGTACGCGGTGGACAAGAGAGAGTGAAGGGGTAAGATAGATTCATTAGAAAGAATTGTATCTTGGAATTTATATCTCATTGAATGGGGGTAGTCAGAATTATATCTATGTATTATTCTTTTTTTCATTTTTATATCTATAAAACCTAATTTTGAGCCAGGCCAAATGTAAAAAATGTTACTTTTGACTCCGCTCTCTTCTACATATTAATTACCTCCGCAGAAATATAAAAATGGCATCTTATACTTTCCCCCAACCATTCTGAATCAGCTCAAACACTTTTTAAACGCATCCTATGCAAATCAAAACATCATCCGACTTGGAAACCATCAATTACGTGTTCGTCAGTGTCGATCCCTTAACGAGGACCGACATTCGATTACGCAGAGACTGTGCAGAAAACGCGCAGTTTAAACCGCTTTGAAAATCGAGCCAGAAATTAATGTCGACGTTCCCCGCCGCCGCGGCGCGCTGCTTTCCCCCCTTCGCTGGTTCAAACAGAGGGGCTGGAAATTTATCGACGAATTAGCCACAGCAATCAGTCCCGCATCGATACGTTTATTTCATTAAGCGTTCCGCGAGCGCGGCCGATCACGCGGCTCCGGCAGCACAGATGGTTACGCGTACGTAACCGGCGCGGCGAAAATTCATTTATCAATGCAACGTACTCTCCCCCGCGTCCTCCTCCGCGCCAAAGCATTGGCCCGATAACAGCGGGACACCGTGTACCTACACGCTGTTCGATCGACAGTTTTTCGGGTCGTTCGATCGTGGCACGCTCGCGAAAACCGATAAAACGGGATCTTTCGCGCGGTAAAACAGCTTTTATCGCGCTATTTATGTGCCCTGTACAAGCCTGGGGAACGACGACCGCGGTTTCTGATAGGCGAGCTGTGCTTTTCGGTGCTAGGAAGAGATGGGGATGAAGGGACTGGAATTTCGGTGCTCTTGGGACCGACGGTGGTTGAATCTACATACAGTTAATTCCTCACCTTAGCTAGTTAAAATGTCTTACCTAGGATTTTTATATTTTTTTTAGAAATGTTGAAATATTTGAAGTTCCACGCGTGTTTTACTTTTTATTAGAAAACTCCAAGTGCGTCGTAGAAATCTAGAAACAGTCTAATTTACTGATTCTTTTTACTAGGACGGCACAAAGAAAATGATAAAACTGAAGTTTTATCGTATTTTTCGAAATGCTGGATAGGACATTTTAAATGAGGAGGGCAGAGTACCGCAAACGTTTATTCCATTTTAAATGCACATACAGGCGAACCCCGATAACTCGAACCTCGGTAACTTGATCCTTGATAACTCGAATCTCAATAACTCGAAAACCTCTACAAGTCAAAAATTTTCTTCATTCCCTTCCGTTTCGCTGTGAACACTTCTACAACTCGAAATAAAACTTCCTCAACTCGGACTATATTTTGCATATTAAATTATGTATATTACCTCTATAACTCGAATTCCGAAAAACTCTGACCTCTGTAACTGGAATGTAGAAAAACTCCGACCTCTAGAAGTCGAAGTTTAATTCTATATATATATTACGAAATTAGAAACGTCTCTAAATATTAAGGAAAATGTTCTCTCTGCATTATTCGCGATTGAAAATGCTATTGAATTACACTAAAAGACTAGCACAAAGCAAAATCGCAAATGTTTTTAATATGTAATAAAGAGTAATATTTCCATCATAAAATGAGTCTTATAATTCTTTTCATATGCCTATATAAACCTATATACCTATGTAGATGTGGTTTTGTGTTGTTTTACAGCTTTACAAATCGGAAAATTGACAATCGTACAAAGCCTCTATAAGTCGAATTTTCGTTTGTTGGACCTCTCTAACTCTCTAACTCTATAAGCCACAACCTCTATAATTCGAAGGTTTTTTCCCTTCTTTTGAGATTCGAGTTATCAAGGTTCGGCTGTAGTACCTACGCAGAATTTTCATAGCGATATGATTGATAAAACGTTTCCCATGGAGCTTACTTCTGCCAAGATAGCAAGCCACGTATTTCTACGATAATATTTTCCTTGTACTAATAATGACAGAGGTATTATAGAGCAAGCCCGGCACAATCAGTTCACCTAACATAAAATGGCTATTAAAATAATACTGATATCATTTATTTTATCAGAATAAAGGTTCAGAGAAACTGGGCGATATTTGCTTTACGACAATATTTTCTCAAAATCGGGTTGAAAACTGAAGAATCACGGTACATATCGGGTTAGACGGTTCTCGTCGTGGGAAGAAATGGTTTGCGTGATGCAATAAATATTTCCAGTACTGTACGCACTGCAAATTGATTGCTGTAATTTGAAATGCATGAAACACAGGGATAGTGGATGGAAGGGACACATTAATGATATTTTATCGCACAATTTAATCTTTCCCCCTATGTTTCTAACCCCTTTCAATTCTGTCCCTAAAGAAGTAACGTTCCTATGTAGATCATGCTCGTTAAAATATTTATAATGTGGTACCCTTAGCTGCCGACTCACCGATGCATCGATTCGGGCCTCAGCAATCCCTTCCCTGCTCCCCGATTCGTAATACCAATTTCCCAACGATCTTGTCGCGTTGCCTCCCTTCCAGGGCGACGACGCATGGGAGATACAGAGGATTTATACCCGCGCAGGCTTAAATCGAGAGGTACTGGAAAGAATCGGCAAACAGGGGGAGGAGAGGGTGCAGAAGCAGCCCGCCCCGCTATCTACATCTTCGCGGCGGTTTTATTCGCGACGCGGACGGTCGCTTTCGGCGAAAACAATGCGCCTCAAACGATTCCCGCGAAAAAGGAAAGGGGAGAAAAAAGAATACCGTGGAACAAAGCCGAGCTACACCTTTCACGCTTTTTCTCGGGGGAGCGTGCGAGCTCTGTCCGCGGCGCAGCTTCTGGGATCGAGATTTAACGTGCGCCACGGAATTCGAGTCAATTTAGCCGAGAATCGTTTCGTTGCAACGGAAAAGAAGCATTCTGCCGCGAGAGAAAACGCACTCGAGTTGGGATTGGAATAAACACTCCTATAACGGTGGGCAGCTACGAGCAAATACGCCGTTCGATTAACATTCATGATCAAAGGACTTGGAATACATCGTAGAGTGGATACAAGTTCCCTTTAAGCCTGATAAAAATATGTAGGCTAAATAGTACAATGGTGTGCCATTTAAGTAAGAGTGTCACATAAATAATGAATTATAAAAGTGAATTTAGTAAATTTGAAATGGAAATCAATATAAATAAGTACGAAAAACCCCTAATAATCTAAAAATAAATATAGTTTATAAAAAAAAAAATCAAGAATGTATAAAGTTATTGGTGTGGTCAAGACAGTAATTGTCCAATCGGTTCGACAGTGATTGGCCGCTATTTGATACATAATATAACCTGAAAGAAAATGTTACCTGATTCGATGATAGAAATAAGATTAAAATTATTCAATAAAAATAGATATATTTTTTTATTTATTTTTGTGTTTGATTCTGTTTTTAACAGGAGGCTAATTACTGTTTCACTATTAACATGGTTAAAAAACAGTCACTGGCCGCCCGGCCAATTACTATCATTCAACATTATCCATATGACAGTTGTATATAACATTGGTATTCATTTATATTCATTTATTTCCCAAAATAAGGCCAATCACTGTACCCTTTACCCCTATGGTTAGTTTGGGAAGTGCAATTGATACTGCGGCTGAAGGAAGACAGACCTACGCAGCAGCAATCAGCTTTCCTCCACGCTATAGCCTATATTACAAGCTTACAAACGCGGACTAGTCTCAGGATCGTCCCCTATTCAACCAGGACACGGTGGTTGTCGCGGGCGTGCAGGATCGCGACGGAAAATCGTGCATGTTTCGCGGTCGGATGCAATTCGTGTGCAGGGGCGACGAGCTGCTCCACGTTTCGCGGTTTCGGGTTAGTGCATAATGCTGTGCCCCGCGGCGAGCGAGCGCGCGCGCGCACGCCGCCCGCTGTAACGTTGATTCCTTTATCGCCGACGATATTGCCAATTACCGTATCGCGAGGCTGACCGCGTTTACGCGCCCAGATAGCTCCGTTTAACGCGCGCGATTAACGTTGCCAACGCTTCGAACGAAAATCTGCCTGGCCGCTTGTTCAAACGTGATCGTATGGGACACGTGTTTCAGCACATTCACCGTTTATGTTGTTGTACTTAGTTGGGGATTACTTGCATTTGTCAGGAAATTGGTGTGTTTAATTATGGAAGAGATATGTGTAGGGGCGGAGGAATATTGAGATCTATGGGAAAGTTCTTTGGGGATGGAAGTGAACTAGGGTGAAGACACCAGTAGTCGACCATGTATCAGTAGTCGACCAGTCTCAGAAAAACATGAAAAATAAGGTTTTTAGAAGTGACGATCTTTTGAACAAAGTGCAGTTCTCTAACTGCACTCTAACTGCACTCTGTTCAAAAGATCGTCACTTCTAAAAATCTTATTTTCATGTTTTTTTATGTATTTAAAAATAAAGTTTTTAGAAGTGACGATCTTTTGAACAGAATGCAGTTAGAGTGCAGTTAGAGAACTGCACTTTGTTCAAAAGATCGCCACTTCTAAAAACCTTATTTTTCATGTTTTTCTGAAAGTGGTCGACTACTGATACATGGTCGACTACTGGTGTCTTTACCCTAGTTTGGGGGTTTCACAGATGATCTAATATCGAAGCACTGCTATTAGTGGGTGTTGAACAACGACCTCTATTGAATTCTCTAAGAAAGTTTTGTCGGAATGGAAATGAACTATTTTGGGGGTTTCACAGATGATCTAATATCGAAGCACTATTAGTGGGTGTTGAACGACGACCTCTATTGAATTCTCTAAGAAAGTTTTGTGGGAATGGAAGTGAACTAGTTTCGGAGTTTCACAGATGATCTAATATCGAAGCACTGCTATTAGTGGGTGGTGAACGACGACCTCTATTGAATTCATTAAGAAAGTTTTGTGGGGATGGAAATAAACTAGATTCGGGGTTTCACAGATGATCTAATTTCGAAGCACTGTTATTAGTAGGTGGTGGAACAAAGGCCACTGAGGGTTCTTAGTTCCCCACCCCTTCTTTTTTACTCTTTCTTCACAAACCTAGTTACTGGCTGGTTTACCTATGAACAATTTAGCGAACTTTCTAACGCGGTTGGCGTGAATAAACGGCCGTGCAGAATGCGCTTGGCGAATGTATGAACGGCACGAGTACACGAAACACCCCTTCTCGTTTCGAGTATCACGGTTTTCCAGCTGGCGCGGGTGTAACGAGCACCCGCGAGCTGTGCGGGGCTACTTTGTTGACCGTGACACGTCGAGGACACGTCGGTTCGCCGCAACTATTTCAGGTACAACCTGCTCCGTCCGCGATAACGTTTGAACGAGGAGGCTCGCGTGGCACTTGTGGAATATGTGAAAACCAACGGTTGGAAAATCCTGGGAAGCGACCGGGATCCAGGGGATCCTGAAGGCGAGCATTAGGTATAAAAATCTACTAGCGCCGGTGAAATTGGAACGCGCCTATACACGTATAGTGAGTTTTCGTCTCTGGGAGCGTGTATCTTTAATAATTTGCGATACAATCCTCCTTTATGTTATCAAACACTCAAGCACCGCTCGGAACTTGCAATAAAATTTTCCTCCAGAACACTTGCAATAAATAAAACCTTTAGCTTTGCAAACTTGTATCGCTACATCCGACGCGAAGTAACATTTGCACGCGAGAAAATTGCATAGATACATATTCCCAGAGCCCAGGGCTCTCCCCGTTTCGCCCGGGAGACGTAGAGAAGCAGTATCAGGCGACGAACGGAAGAGAAAACGAGGAATCGCAGCACGGTGGCGAAAGCAAACTCGAATAGAAGACCCCGGGGGGGATGCTCTTACCCTGGTTGCCTGGCGATCCTAGCCGACCGTGGCACCACTCTCTGGGACCGTTTTCGCGGGTTTTTCCCTCGTGACAGGGGCTGCGAGGAGATCGGCCGCCGAAATAACGGCATAACGTCGGGGGCAAGGGTAGACAACCGGCAGACAGCGACTCATGGGGGCGGTGACCGCCCGCCTACGCGAATCAATACCCGCAGGAACAGGAACCGCCGACCTACCGGTGCGAAAGGGAGAGGGTACGTTCCGTAGGGACGGAGAACACGCAGGGAGGGGGGCGAGAGAGGCTGAGGGACAGGGTGGAGAGAAAAGGACGCTGGGTGGTTGGATAGAGGGAGGAAGGAAAAGCGAGCAGTATCAAGAGGAGCAAGAGGTGGCGGGCGGAGGCGGAGAATGACGGGTGGAGAAGAACAAGGGGTGGCACCCGCCGACCAGGGGGTTGGGGACGCCGCGGTGTAAGTGCCGATACCTGTCTGCGCCCCGCGATTCCTTTCCTCCCCCGCCAGCGCTCGCCGTTCCCCGGGTTCTCTCCTTTCCGCTCGCTTAAAAACCTCGCGGATTGAGTGGAACATCAAAGAAGGCGGACCTTTCACGGCGCTCAGACTTTGGATACAAAAGGGTGGCGAGAGCGAATTGCTTGCTTCAGGTTCACCTGGTTCTGGGATTCCGGCGGAAATACGAGGCTGGAATTGGATGTATGCAAAGGTTATCGGTCTCCGCTCCCAATTCTTCTTTCAAAGGGACTCTTTGCTTCGCTGAATGATCGATCCTGTTCTGATATCGCGTTCTGTTCTAATTCGTCTCTCCTTGGTGTCAAGTATAAACACTACTTAGAGGAGTATCTTTCAGCTACCGCGAAGAAAAGGAACACCGTAGCTAATAGCTGGATACACAGACAGAAAGAACTGGTCGCAGCGACTCTCTGGTGAACAGGAATCCTTCATTTACGAGATGACTGCTCTAACCAGTTCCATTATCAACGAGCTATTTGTAGACGCCTCTTCGCTAGTCCTGACATTCGAGGCGACAAAAAATCGAGTACAGTCAATCTCAGAAGCCCATAGAGGCTCGCCAGACACTTTAACGTGTTCCACTGGCGTTCGAACCGACGAAAATTCAATTCCAGTCCCCGAGGGGGACCTGCAGATGAACTTCCAAGATGCTGCGTTAACGAAATACCTCTAAGCCCCCTACAAACTCTGACCACGACACTAATGGAGCAGTAAATTTCGCCCTGCTCCCCCCGGCCAGGGGGGCCGCGTTCCACAGATTGAATTCAAGGGTTCAACCAGGTGCGACCTTGACGGTAGCCGATAACCGAGCGAGTCGCGGGCGAAGCTGGAGCCTGCAGCTCCCAGCGGCCGCCAGTTTTACCACACGGATTATCCTCACACGTGTCCACGTGTACGCTGCCGCGGAAAACATATGCCGTACTTGCAGACTGGTTTGCCCAGTAACCTCGGTCCGGCCAGGGGGATCGAGGTATACGGTTCGAGACGAATGCGAAGAACCACATTCCTTCCTTCCTCCGGACGCTTGGCTCCCTGCTCCTCTTCGCTCGAATTTTCTCTTTTTCTCGGGGCTCGTAGAAAGCGAGAGGGACGTCACAAAAGTCGAGGCTGACGGGCCTCTTTCTTGTCGCTGGGCGCACGATTTTCAGCTTGCGTTTTTATAGAATCCCTTCTTAAATGCTAGTTTAATTAATCTTTAATTGAATATATTTTTGAGTCTCTGGACCGTCGACTCGGTTTAATTTCTTGGTTCTTGGTCTAGTGGGATTGTAGTGTCTGCGGAGTGCAATCGAGTGTGCGGCGAGCAGAAGCAGAGCTTCCCTTGGAGGGTGAAGACGGATTGAAGTAATGAGCCGCGATGGTCTAGGTCAAGGTCCTTGGTCAGGGTTTAGCAACCCCGTACACGAAATACAAGGAGGGGTCACTGAGACAGGGTCTCAGTCTCAGGGAGGCGTTTATTCCCTTGAGTGTGCTTCGCGTTACATGCCGATATACCCAGCCAGATTACGGCAGGCCAGGGATCGATGCGATCCTTGGGGACCAAGGCGCATGTAATCCCTGAGAAGGATTTTCAACTCTGATCCAAGCAGCCTACTTTAACGCGCGGAAAAGACTTCGCCTTGTTCTTTATTCTGTAAAGGAGTCTTGAGAGAAGAGAACTTTTCGGGGATCTTTCATTAGCAGGGAATCAATGCTCATCGAATCGTTGATCTTTTCTGATACCAACTTAAAATTAATAATTAACTCAAGGAAATTGGAATTAATTTCTCAGGGACTAGTCGATTCACGAAGCTGAAGGAAAGTTCTATTTCTAGGAGGTATATCTGTGTACACTTAGTGGTAAAAGTATAATGAAGTCTGGGTGTAAAAGCAGATACTCGAGGCGTCGAGGTGAGTGACTCGAAGTTAGACCGAGACAGTAAGACTTGGACATGGATGTCTTCGGTGCTTCACTTTGGGGTTACGTGAATCAATCAATGGGATTAATGGGACATGAATGAGAGGTGAGATTTATATTGCTCACGACCCTAAGTGTCTTCGTTTTCCCACGAGTTTTTGCGAACCCATTGTCTCGACGTCCGAAACGTGTTTACTTTAACGCCTGGCTGAACTGACCTACATCTCTATTTCGCTGACCATGCATGTTGGGCCAGTGGAAGTGAAATAGCGGAGTGGGTCGGAGCATTCAGGCGTTAAAGTAAACATTCTTGGAGCGGCGAGGCAAGGACGTTGGAAAAAACGTGGGAAATGAGGAAGCTACCTTGGGTCGTAAGGTGTATTTACGTCACCTTTCATTCACTTTTCACAATTCCCATGGAAGAATGCACGAAATGGAATACCATAAACAGTTCTCAATCTATCCTGCACTAATCGCCCAATTTACAAATTCACTGTATTTCTAATATCAAGTAGGTACGCCGAACTTATTGAAAATTGCAAAACATGGTCACCGAGTAACCCTACAAAGGTACAGGTGAGTAGCTCAATTAATTATCAAAGAAACCCTAAACAGAATTTACTTGTAGCGTCTTCCAAAATACCACTGGTCTTGAAAGATTTCATCGTTCGATCAAATTGGGCCCAATTAAGGAACAAATATAGTGCTCTGCAGAGATATAGTAATGTAAAAATAGCGGAGAGTAAAGTAGGAAGTAGCTTAAGTTTCTTCCTACAGATCAAGACCCTAGGGGCATTAATACCATAAAGCTGAGGAATGTTCAGAGATATCACCGAATAATTGCAGTCTTCTAATAAGTGACAAACAACACATTTAGCATTTTCTACCCTATCTCGAATACATCCCGGTTTAATCACTGTATTTCTGCAAAGCACAGTATATGCCACTCTGAATTTTATCAAATTTTACGACTTCGTGTCTTTAACATTATACGTAATTCAACGAAACACAGGTGAATTTTTGACTGCAGTGACAGGGGTTCATTGACCCCGGCACCGCGAGCGAAGCAACAGAAGAAGATCGTTTGGTGCTCACCATAGAAACGACAGGGGGCGGAGGATTTCCGTTCCTGAGGGCCCCGGTTTGCTGGTTCGCCGCGGGATTCAGATTGTCCTTGGATTGCTGCATGGGATCCGGCTGATGGAGCGTTTGTTGCGTTTGCTGTTGCGGTTGTTGCTGATGCTGCTGTAGCCCGCCTATGCCAGCCTGTGGACTGCCCAGGCCTGCAGGTGCGCTGTCCGGTGTGCTGACTTGCCGCGCGATCTTTCGATAACTCTGCAACAGCAACGGTTAATCTCCCATCAGAAAGAGCGAGCGCACGTTACCGAAGCCGGGGGGACAATTTGCATGGCGAGTTCAAGCTGACGGTGCACAGTGCTCCCCGCCATGATCGTGGGAGTAGTTGCGTCATTCTCAAATTCCACGTATCCATTACAATGTGAATTCTAAACTAAAACTACCCCCTCCCCCTTTCCCGCAAACAATAAACTCGTGAAGAGCAAACTCTTGACTTTTAAGCAGGAATAATGGTGCGCGACTAAGTTAGATTTCAATTTTCAATCAGGTAAGTTGAACGACACGCGCCTGCAGAAGCGTTGCACGTTTCGCTAAGGTGGAGTAGCGTGCGCTCTACTCGCTGGAATCACCCACGCGCGAGCTGCGATAAAGAGGCTCGCATCGCTTTTGAGACGGAGGAAGGAAGGAAGGAAGACGGCAAGGATGGTGCACGGCGCGGTAGCCGGCTGTACGCCGGTGTGACCCTAATGCTAAAAATAACGAGGTGGCCTAAGTAGGCCGAGGCGGCTGAAACGGTTTCCATAGTTCAACAAGCGTCGCTGGCCGACTGCTATAAGCCGGGCCCTTCCCCGCGGCAAACTTGATCAATTATTACGACGTCCCTCGAGCTACGCTATCACTGTGACACCGTCCAACGCTCCGCTGCATGGATTATAGGGCATGCTAACGGGGATCTTGCTAGGAGAATCTGGGTGGCCCGTGATCGGTACAGCTTTGTTCGAGGCGTTTATATAAATCGGGTCATTTAGATGAATTCATAGAAAACGGAATTCCGTTCTTCGTGGGATAATAGAAATGGTATTCATCTGAATCAGCGTTTCAGAATTGGTGTTTCGCGAAAAGTTATGTAATAAGAGAATTTAAATATTGAAATCGCGTGATTGCAAAATTACAAACGCGGAACCGTCAAAAAATAAAAAATAATAAACACGGTCGAGGTTGGGGATCCCGCGAAATTTTAGTGAGTTTGGAAGGGCGCCGTGGTAAGATTTAATTGGTAGACGCTGATGTAAAGGTTTCCATTTGTAATATTAGAAATTATTTAAGGAATTAACGGAAGAATGTGGAATATGTAGCTATATATGTTCGTGGTTCTGAAGAATACAAATGTTGGAGCGTGTCCAGGCAAAAAGAGTTTCGTAATCCTGCCGACGACGATGTTACAGAATATTACTGATTGTATCGGCCGGTGAATTTATTGGGCACGCCGTGCTGGAAATTTATGCAACGGAATTCAATTTACATTTATGACGCCCGGGTCGCGTCGCGGTTGCTGCAACCTGCCGCCGGCTGGGAATAAACAGGCACCACTTTATAATCACGGGGATCATTACTCGTCAACGAGAAACGGTACACACCGATGCGCCCGTGGAAATGATTCGCGCCTATCGACTCGGCAGAATTAATTTCTCATTCGCGTCGAACAAAAACCACCCCTGTTCCTCGGCTCGCGTTTCTGACCCTCGGAGGCATTTAACCCTGCTACAGTCTTCGCATTACTTGTACATTTAACCCTTAGTATCATGATTTTTTATTTTACCCAGAAAAATTTTTATAGGTCTATTTTTGTCCACACTTCATCCTGAAAGTAAGCACAAAATTCCTAGTGCAACAATTTTTTGTATAAATTAAAAAATATGGATTTAAGACCAGTGTTAAATCATGCATAAAGATACCTATGTATTATAATACATACATACATTATAAATTATGTTCAACATCAAATTTATTAACAAAGGAAATCCGAAATAATTGAGAGAAAAATTAGCATTTAGTATGTGGCATTTTCAGTAGTCCTGGCGAAATTAAAAGTCGTAATCAATAATACGAGACAGTGTATCACAGTAGAATTTCTACGGATGTATTTCTGCCCTAAGGACACTTGTTAAATATGGTAATAGCAAAGTAATGGTTTAAAGTTCCTGAAAAACACAAAGTATCATTTGCGACGGGAAACTACATTTTGCGGATATTACGTGTAAAATAGTAGCTGTGTGATTTATGGAAGTAACGGCGGTATAAGTGGTCGCGTGATTTGTTATGATAATAGGGAAGCATTGAGTGGGTGATATAGGAGATAATGATTACAGTTATCGGTTTCCACGTGTTGAGTCCAGGCCAATGACCTCCTCTTACGAGATTTCGCGTTACTTTTCAATTCCCCGATAGGAATCTATCGGGCCATAATTTGGGGACAGAGATTCAGGAACGTTCAAGTGCGAAGACGAAGGCTAGAAGCAGAAACTCGCTGTTTTCATGAATCGCAGCTGAAATTGGACGCCGCAACCATCGGTTTAACGCATTATCAGTCACTCTTACGTACGAGTTCACGGTTCTGATCTATTATCGCGCGCGGACCTGCGAATTCGATCTCACTTCATATTTATCGCTGTTAAAAATGCACATTCTAAAGATCTCAATCTTATTTATAAGATGCAATTGAGGTATTTGATGAGAAAAGGGTACATACGCCAAAATGCCATTTTAAGAAAATAGATTTCAAAGTTTTCATTATAGCATAACTTAATAAAAAGTAATATAAGTAAATCCATTTTTTAAGGTTGTAGTATCTAGTCCTTCAAATGCTCTGAAAACAGAAGTCGTGATTTGAAAATGATATGTGTCCCTATTTCTAAGTTTCAAGCAAGTGGTTTAAGTGCCCTTTTTCTTAAAAATTTTTACTTACGTAAAAATCGTAAAACTTACGTAAAAACATTGTTTAGTTATTTACATATAATTTTGTTTACTTAGTAACACATTTTTTCATATATATTTTAAATAAAAAATACAAAATGAAGCTCAAAAATAAACAAAAAATGTAATGTTTTAAGTGAGTATTATTTGGTTTCTTCGATTTTTCACAGCAAGTTGTCTTACAAATCAATTTTTTCTTTTCTAAATTAGCTTCTTTATATTCGCCTCACTTTCCATATTTCCTCGCTTACATAAAATCCTCTATGAAAAAAAGTACTTATTGCACAGCACGGCAGCGCGACCGCTCAGCGACTATGTAGCTGCGTGTCGATCACGCTACATAACAAAACGGCATCTAGCTAATCTGCATATATACCTAAGTCGATTTAAACGATTTAAGGAAAAAGGGCACATAAGCTTTTTTATCAAATGCTTCAATTGCAAATACCCCAAGAATCACTGAATACTGGCGAACTTACTCCAAAACTCACTGCATTCTAACTCAAACAAATCCAATTCTGTTTCTCCCTGAGCCATGAGTCAGTCACCCCAAAAATAAATTCCTCATGGAAGGCAGAATCTAATTAAGATCTCCAAATCTCAATCCTAACTGGTATCTACATTAATGAGAATAAGAATCCCAAGTGGACTGGAAAGAACTCAAGGTCTACCCACGCATATGAGTTCCGCGACGATTCAGTGCCGCCACTGCGAATAGTAAAAAATTTAAAATATCATTTCCCAGTTTTAGAGTGGGCCACTTCAAACTTGTCACGCAACTAACATCTGTGAACTGAATTAAACTCAACTAAACCCTCACGGAGCTGACATGTGTGAGTAGACCTTAATCCCTTTCCAGTCATCATGGGATTCTTAATTTCTTATCCCTATCTACACGTGTGTACGGACCTTTACCGCGGCCTTCGACCATTTCCCGAGTCCCAGCAATTCAGCTCGACGATGACTCGGCCCACCATGACTAATTAAAGAAGCCCGTATATATCGGCTTCTGGACGCTCAGCTCGAACGTCATCGTTCCCCATCAGATAACCCGGGAATCGACCCGAGACAGCCTTGCGTACTGGTTTGAAGTTACTCGGTGGCATGATCGAGCAGCGTCGATTTACGGCGGCTCGATTTTCCGCCTGTACCTGTATCATGAGACGCGCGCGCGCGCGCGCGTTACCGCTGCGCCGGCCATGTAACACGTGCGTGCAACATACGCGCTGCATGATTTATAAATAGACAAGGTCTCGGGCCCACGCTAAGCCCCACGGGGCGAGAACGCGTCTCGTCACCCGCTGAGATATTTTACTTACGACACGAACACACGAGCGCTGGCGCGCACGTACAGCTCGTGGGCGCAACGTACTCTCACGGGGGATTACGGATCTCACTCGACAGCAACACGTGCTACCGGAGCTTCTGGCCGAGAACGATCCGGAGCCCGCCTGGAGCTGTCCTAACGGTCGCGCAACGGAAATGGTACTCGCAGGCCGAGGAACGAGCGCCGCGAGTCAACAGACATTAGCTGCAACTATCAATTATGGAGCGTGCTGATCGTTGGAGGATCGAGTTTCTGGTATGCGCTGGCTTAAGTAGATCTACGCAGAGATGCATATTTCACGGAAGATGGTTTTTCTGTTTTAAGCTGGGGGATTTGGGAATCTTCTGTGGAGGGGAAGGTGGATCTGTGGCTTTATGGCTTGATAGAAATGGGGCCCTGCTCAGAAGCCCCTACCTAGGGCCCTGTCTTCAAAAAGAAATTATGATTTTATCCAGCACTATATTTTTTTCTGTACTTCTCTATGCACTTATCCCCTTTTAGTAAACTACTTCTTCATTATCCCAAAAAAGGGGCCCTCGGAATGTTTGTCAATTGGGCCCTTTTTCTTAAATCCGCCACTACTCCGTGGTGAAGTTTATTATAATTAAAAATTGGTCGCATGGGTTCATTGCAGTCTAGGGTCATTTTTGAGTTACCATTTTCGTCTTTTTAATCTTTTAAGTCTTCTACAGCTGTTATGCTTTTCTATTAGTGTTAGAGATACGACTTATGGATGAGTGGAGTTGGGACAGGTTCTAAGGATGCTGTATGAATCGTTCTCTTTTACTTTCTTCTTCATCTTTTTCAGACGATTTAGTAGTTGAAAATAGACGTCACATAAATCCCACATTCAAATGAATTAGCGTCATTAATTCCTGAGATATGCGTCACGCGACATCTGAGTCAGGGACGGCGACAGTCAGCCAACTATTCCCTACTATTTTACGAGCGGATCCCACGATTTCGTCCGGCCGGGGCATCAAAATGCGAAGGGCTGCACGTCAAAGGGAGCCGTATTTCTCGCCACTGCCTTTCGTGCTTTTTATCAAGCCACGGGGCCCATTGTCGGCCTTATTTGCAATTCGCGATCCGCGGGGACGGCGTAAAAGGGAAACGAATGGGCACAATGGCCACTGGGACTGGAGACGATATCGTATTTTGCCAGTTGAAAACACTCGCTTGTAGCGATGGGCATTCGCGTCTTTAGTTTCAACATTTTCAAACAAACTATCCACACACAAACTCAAGTAACTACTTACCGCTGGACACTAAAGCTTTTACAAGTAAAAAACAAAAAACGTCCACAATATTCCGTGAAAGTTCGCTGGTGTCAGATTGCAAAACAGTTTATTTCCTCCGCGCAATAAAGACGGCAAAAAAGAAGAAGAAAGTTCGCTTTGTACAAAACTTTCTCGATTCAAAGGGGTCCTCAAAGTGCCAATAACTCTGTCAATAATTTCAAGGTATCGGAGCCCGAAGGGACATTAGGTTTCGAATAAAACCGAAAGCGATTCGAGGTTGGCGCGATACGCTCCAAGCGACACGACGAGCCTCGAGCCCATCGCTGCACACGAGTGTCCCTTTCGTGGAGCACGGGGCTTAAGTGCTCATCGATCGCCGCGGAAGATGAGTCCCCGCGATGCCACTAACGATCGCCGGCTGCAGTAACGCTCGTAAACCTCTGTCCAACGTCGACGCGCATCCCCCGCCACGGTTTTATTGTTCCCGGACGAGCGTATGTCACAGAGAGCGCGTCGTTAACTCGAAACGGCTCGTCCCCCGTCCCGCGATTTGTTTTGATCGCCAGTACGCTCGTAATTATCGCTACGATCGGCGCGCGATGAAAAGCTCGCGACTCGTCGGCGGTCGCTCGCGGCCCGTAAATTCTCGGTCCAATTAAAAGTTTCTAATTGTGACGTCTCGCGAATGGAAGGCGGCCGCGCCGTGTTATAATGGGCCAGGCATTTCAAAAGGATGCGTCGAGTCTATGGGCAATTCTGATCGGGAAATGTCACCGTGCTTGAGATAGTCGGAGAATTTGTATGTTGAAATAATTTTACTGCTCCGCGTGGTAGATTATAGGGCTCGCAGTGGGGAGCACAGATTTTTAAACGATTTTATTCAGCTTCGATCCTCTGTTTGTTTGTTTATATTTATGTTTGTTTGGTTCAAATTTGAAAACTCAATTTTAACCTTCTTCCACCAATCCTATCGTCTTGAAATTTTGCAGGCATGCATAGTTATGATGACAATACAAAATTATGAAAATAAACCAGAAGGGGTGAAATAACTACCCAGTCAATGAATATAACCCGTAACACCACAAATCCATTAAGAAGACACTAAGAAGTAAATAATAAGAAAAATATATATATAAAAAAAATGAAGTTACACGATTTTATTTAAAATGCACTAAAAACCAAAAAGTCATTCTTTTCTTGTACCACGATTTCGATGGCGTTGTTTTACTTTAAATAAAATCGTGGAACAGGATATGTCATAGCAGACTATGAATCAATTTAATACAAAATCAAGCGTCGAAATGAATTTATTGTGACATATCCTGCTCCACGATTTTATTTAAAAGGAAAAAACACCATCGAAATTGTAGTACAAGAGAAGAAGAATTTTTGGTATTTAGTGAATTTGAAATAAAATCATTTAACATAATATTTTTATATATATTTGTAAATGAAAATGGAAAGGAATCGAAAGCGAGTAATTTTTTACCGTTTAATGAAATCTGCTTTTCGTTGATAGTATTATAATTTTGCAACGCTGCACTTGGAGAATGCAGCTATTGACAATATTCCGGATGGAGGGTCGAGCCAAGGGAGATATTTTCACGAAATACTGCGTTTCGTATTCTGTGCTCCGATTGATAATTCAATTCAATATACTTGCTACATATTTGCCCACGATTTTCCTCGCCGTGCGTTCGAATTCAGGGAGTTATCTGTAGCAGTGATGACCCAATATGGAGATTAGAGGGGAATTCCAATGGAATCGGGTGAATTTTCATTCGTGTTCGGTAAAAATTGAGCGCGCCGCGCGAAAAGCGAGTAACGAATGTGTTTGTCACGTTTATCAATGCCGCTTCGCAGAGTAACCCTGAAGGAGTAACTGCGATCGTTTGTCCCACTATCGCGAGTGATTAACACGCATCTATTTGTGACACACTGCTTGCAAATAACGGGGATCAGTGTCTACATATTTACGGCTAGAGCTGTCGCGCGATCGCATGATAAAACGTCCTGCAAATATAAAAACACGAAACATGATAAGGCGACTTCGCGTGCCACCGATACACGCTCCCCTGTTTTCGCGCAACGAGTCGTAAATAGAAGTTGACTCAACGAAAATAAAAAAACAAAATCAATCGATCGCAGCTCCTTTTCAATACACATACACCTAAAATTATAGACTCTTCCGTAGCACCCTGTGCGTTGGAAAGGGAAGATTCGAAAATGACAAACGCGATTTGTGCGTCAGATGTGCACCGATCTGTTATCTTTTATTCAGAGTTACCGGTACAGGAGACCCAGCGTTGGGGATATTAGCATTTTCTCTCAGGATAGCCCACGCATTCCATCAACAATTTCCATTGGTCCCGATCGAACGAAAATGGAGGAGGGAGGGGACTGTTTGAAAGGGTCAGCGCCGAGTCTTTCGCGCGGAGGAGAAGAGAAGAGCCCGGCGGGTTTCATTTTTCTGACGGGGGCGGAACAGGGAACGCATTTGCATCTCTCTGTTCGCGAGCTCATTTTTCCGACTATCTCGTCGGAAATAAATCTGCCTTGAGCCACGGAACAGGCCGCGCGGACGGTAATAAAAAAAGAAAGGGGAAAAAACGAACGGCAAAAAAGAGGAAAAAGAACGACGCTCCCTCTTTATCTGCGCCGCGTAGCGAAGCTTTTTAATGACGAGCATAAGTAAAAGCGCATCCTGCCCTTAACGACTGAAACCGACCACGGAAATTAATTAAGGGGGCGAATTTCAATGATCCGAGTGCGTTCGTGGATCTTAAAGATCGAGACCACTGCGGGACCTTGATCGTTCTTGACCGTGGTTTCGTTGATGCGATCGATATTCGAAGGAGTTTCTGTTTGTGTGATAGATTTCTGGATGGATTACAAGACTTTCTTCAGGGGTCATTCTGGTTAACGCGCCGATAAATTCAACAATTTTCACGAATTTATTGCGACGAAAATAATTATCGTAATGGAATAATACTTTTTTCTACATATTAAACTATAGTTCTACAGTAAATAAAAAATATAAAAGTAATCAAATTATTGCTTTTCAAATGTTTTTGAAAGCAGCCTTGATGACATGTTTAAAAATTCATGTCTCGCTCGTGAAGCGATTTCAGCTGTTAAACTTATCTGAAGCCAAAAATACAACCAGAATCTTGATTAGTACGACTGTCGGTACCGCTCGGACTACAATAAGTGATTTATCTTCAAAATTCGTAAAATGGCGGGGCAAAATGCAAGAAAAATGTTTTTTCAGCTTTTTTCTTTTGCTATTTTTGATTCTAAAAGTAGGTTAGACTGAATGAAAATACTTGGTTGTAGTCCCTGCGAGAGTCACAGGTGTGCAGAATAAGCAGTAAAATTTATAAAGTAATCAGTTCGATAGATTTTAAGATTTTATCTTCACGATGTGGACAAATGACGTTTCCAGAAATACGCGTTCAAAGTTTTCATCTTTACACACTGAGCCTCTGCGCTCCCTACAAAATGTCCCTGTAGAAGCTAAAATAATAGGAATTTTCCCATGAAAATTTAACAGTACATTTTTGACGATATGTACTTTAAAAAAAATGTCTAAAAATCGATTTTTTTAACCCGTCTAACCGGAATGACCCTTTAATGAGCAGGGTGGTTTGAAAGTGAATTAAGTAGAACTGTAATGGTAATTCTGGAATATAAAGTATCTATGTTCAGTGACGGATTTAACGGGCGACCGATGAGCAGTTCCTCACAGGACCTTTTTTTTATTATTAAAACACTATACCTATTTTTTCTGTACTACTACACTGAGTCAATTTTTACCAAACCATCTCTTCATTTTCCCCCAAAAATGGGCCCCTCATAACATTTGCCACCTGAGCCTTTTTCCTTAAATCCGTCACTGTCTTTCTCCAAAGTTATAATAAATTAGAGAATCCATAGAAGCGGTAGGTAATACAGAACCCTATTCAAACAGAATCCTTTCTCAAGAGAATTCAAAATCACACTCCAGTCACGTCGAAAACTTAACAAAGCGCCCAGTCATACTGGCCCGCAGCTCGGAGTCGCTCCGATCGCGATACGAACGGTATATTCCGTTAACTGGCGTCAAGGACTATAAGTATACCTAACCATTCATTACAACACAGCTAACCATTTCGCCATTTTATTGCTTCAGAATGGAAGCAACAGACTGACGGTATTCAGTTGCAATTCTTCCTAATTCCCTACCACCTTCTCAATACTACATTCCCCGCGTCCCCAAATCCACATTCCCAAGCATCAATGTAGGTACAATTACGAATCGCCCCATTAGAAATATAAACCATGAAAACAAAATTGTTTCCAGAGCCCAAGGTAAGGAATCGTTCGATGAACGGACGACGCACTGGAACCAAGCCGAACTCGTTGCAAACGTCACCGTAATTCGTCCGGGGCCCTCGAGCTCGCCTTCGTGCACGTGTCCGTGTATCCATCCCACCCGGGCCGCCAGAGAATGTACGGTCGAGAGTTATTCCAGCGACGTCGCTTTATACACCACATACACGCGTAGGTATATATCGTTACTCCCAGTGATCCCGCCTCTTTTATTACCAATTCCGCCGGAAGTTTGGCCATCGCTCCAGGTACCGTCGATCGGAACACGAGCGGGCGAACCACTCCGAGGGCGCCCACTTGTTCTTTTATCCCCTGCTCGGGGAGCGGAGAAAATTGAGTGCACTCGAGGATGATTATACCCGGGGGTACGGCTAGATTATTTCGGAGAAATGCACGCGAACACGGGGGGAGAAGGAAGGGAAAAAAGAAATCGGAGGAAGGTGGAGAGTAAAAAATGATGGATCCTTTGCGGAAAGATGATGGGTCCTTTTAAACGTCAATCATCGATTAGGGAACGCGAGCTCGCCGAGCAGCGAGCCTGGTGGATCTTGTGATGCTGGCGAGTCTCTCGAAATGGCCCCGGGGTGGAGACCACCTGGGCTGTTGCGCCGTCTACTTATCCCGGCTGACGTTAGGGTCGCGGCTCGTCCCTCGGACCGACGGCGTAGAACGCGCACCGCGCGGCCACGTGGCGCGGACACGTGGCCGTTTATTGGAACGTGGAATTCTACTTTCGATCGCCCGCCACCAGGTCCCCGCGACCCGTTTTTTCGATGACGGGACACGCGTCCTTGGCGCTCCTCTTTCGCGCGATATATTGGCCGCACAGTTTGTTCGTGGATTTACCTCGCGCTCCGTTTCGTTTCGATTATCGCGCCGCGTCGATACCTGCGGGCGCCTGACTGGCTTTCACGGGACATTCATAGAGGGTAGTTTTGTTTCTCGTGTTTTGGTTTTGTGGGAATATTTCTGTGAAGAATGCGAGGGTATGAAATGAAAGCGTTTTGACGGCAGGTAAATTCTGTTTGTTTTGGGAATTATCAGTTGTGCGCGAGGATTACGTGTGCTGTTGGGAACACGTGACGCGATTAACACATTCGACGCCATGCTGGTCAGTGTTAGCCAACGCTGAACTTTCTCGTTGGTTTCTATATTCGTATTAAAGGGGTATTCTGGTCTAGAAGGCTAATTTTTTGTCGTTCTTTAGGGACGGTGCACAAAAAACTACACAGTGTTCACCGACGAACATTATCCACACGTATTTATTAACATTTTACTTAGTTGTAAACAAATTTCAGCCATATACATATAATAATAATTAATTCAAAATAAAAAGCCAAAAGGATTCTTAATCAGTAAGAGTGCGACTATATAGCTGGTAGCAGATTTATGAAAAGAAATTAAAAATTCTCAGAATGGTGGGACTTTGAATTTAAACTCATCTTTTCCGTGTTTCTTCGTCTTCAAACTTGTGAAAAAAAAACTATTTCATCTTGATTCTGCTACCGGCTAGAATTATATGTTTTCTGAAGGTGTACGAAAAAGATGGAGCAGATTGGCCCAATAGAAGTTGAGATATCGTGTGCACCGTCATGAAAAACACCGTTTGGAGGAAAACCCAAATCTCCATTAATTATTATTATATATGACTAAATTTTTTTTACAAGTTACTGAAATGTTAGTAAATACGTGTGGATAATACTTATCGGTAAAAATTTCTAAGTTTTTTGTGAGTCGTCCTTAAAGAGAATCTCGTCCCTCTAGATGAGAATTCCCCTTTATTATCAATTTTTATCCTTATTAATCTCTATCTAATTGAAATCATTCCAGCCTCACTTGCAAGTACTGAGGTACTCTTCCCTATATATTAACAATTCAAGCCCCGCCGAAGTAAAACCGAAAATCTACGATCTAAAAAATTACGACAGGTCAAAACGCAAAGTCTCCGCTTCGATTTAAAATGGTCCCACACAGTGTGCCCAAAGAAAACGCGAATTAAAACGTTATCTCCCAAACCTTACCAATTTTCCCCCCACCGCCACCCCCTCCCCAACAAAAACCACGGAATTCAAAATTCGGACTTGGGACCAGCGATCCATTCACTCGGTTCACCTCGTTGACCGGCTATTTCTAGACAAAGGGACCTTGAATGAAAATCTGTGAACCCACGTGGTGGTACGCGTGGCCAATGACCGCTGGCCGTTCCACTCTCGATGACTCGAAGCCGAGCGGAGCTGACGTCCGCGCGGGACTCGCGGGCCTGGCTCTTATCCGCGCGAAAACATCGAATCTTTCGCCGCGTGGCAAAATCTCGCGTTCCTCGCGAGTAACACCGCCGCATTTACCCTTACATACATCATCGAAATCTCTTTACCAGAAGGGGGTCTATATTAATAGCCCATCCCACGGGAGACAGTCATCTAAATCGATCGCGGTTGACGACTGCAAACCGCAGACAAGAAGACACCACCGCGTCGCTTTGGTCGTTGCCACCATCGAGGATCCGTTTCAATTCTATCCAGCGATCACCAATGAGAAATGGAGAAACCATCGAGGCTCTAACGACGGTGAATCTCGCTCGCGGGACGAGCTAGCTGCGGCATAGGACACGACGCTTGACCTGAATTCCATCGAGCACGATAGACACGTAGAACGATTGCGTAACCAGCGTGGCTGGTGAACTCCGGCGTTGTTCCGCGCTCGGCGTTGGTCCTTGGTGTGGAAAAAAGGGCCCAGCAGACGCAGTCGTCAAGGACTTGGTTATGTAATTTTCTTATAGAAACCGGGCAGCAACCGAGTCGCTTGTTTTGCGATGCAGGCCGCTCGTAAACACGCTAGCGTGGGCCAGTTAATGCCACTACGCAGCTTTTAATCTGTTGAATGGGCGACTGGAGGTGACTTGAAATTCGTTTTAAATGGAAAGTGTTTTGAAACAGGCTCAGTTTCGGTGGAGATGTTTCTATTCAGGGTTTGTATAGAGACAGATTCAATGGTACGTTTAAGGCTCGATTTGTTAACCGCCGGAGGACGTGTTAATTCGTTCGCTAGAAGTGCCTTTGTACCGAGCGGGTAGAGTTGGGCCGAGAAAGTTGACCGATTACAGTGCCCATTGTATTACGTCGTTGTGCAGGATTCAGCGTGGGCGGGACGAGTCGATGCGCTTTTAATCGTGTTTAGACAAGCATTTTTACCGGGCTCAGCGAGGGACGGGATATTTGTTTTAGTTGAAAGCGCGCGAACGTTACGAGAGAATTAGCGGGAATCTATGCGGCGATCGATCACTCCGACCAGAAATAGAGGCGATGGATTAAAATAGAAAAATTTAATAGGTCGCTTCTCGTCGATTGCTCGTGGCATTGGAGCGTTCGACTACCTGACTCGCGAGTCCGGAAAGTAAACTTATCATTCTACTAAATAGAAAAGACCAGAACGAACAAGGATGGAAGTGTGAAAATATTTCACTGACCGCTTCACGAGAAAACGATCAGTTCAATCGAGAAACAACGAGTTCAAAGCGAGAAAGGCTCGCTGGAATATTCACCAACAGCTCGCGGCAGTGGAGCGCTGGAATAACCAACTCAGCAGGAGTTGAGAAGCTAAAACGATCGCTCAATCAACAGCGAGGGGCGAGCAATCGGAGTACAAAAGGATCGGCTCGAATTCGCGTTGATCGCCTACGTTCGCCGGTACGAATCGATGGAAAAGGCATGGACGTAGCCACCGCGAAGGTTTATCACGCGTCTACCATCTCTCTAGGTTGCCTTGAGGATCCCCAAGGCCTCCCGCCGTTTCGAACGCCACGGAACGCCGCTGCTTCGCGTTCCCCCGCGGCTCCGTTCCGCGAGAGCGTTGCGGCCCGGTGGCCAGGCGATTAGAATCGGTATCGAGGGCGTCGCGTCTAGTCCCAAGTAGCGGTACGACCGCGAGCACCGAGGGATATCGTTAAAAAAGACTCACTCTATACCGACGTGCCGCTCCGTCTCACTCCGGTATCCTCCAAGGTGAGAACTCTCGACCACTCCAACTCTGAGCACACAAGCACTAAAAAAGCACGAGCATTCGTTTGGTTCTACGATCGCACCACCGTTCTGGAGAGTCCTCGGCGTTCGCGTAACTCGTTTAATCGTCGATGCCGCGCCGTTTACAGAAATCCTTGGCTCCGAGAGGGACACGGTTCGAACACCAAAGAAGAACCTCCGAGCGGAGCTCACCGTGCACTGGCTCTGTGGCTTCGTCGACGTGTCCGTTCGTTCGTTCAGCTCGCTCTGCCGCGTCAATAAGATCGATCGAGTCCACTACTCGCGAGAGATCACACTAGTCGCGCAGCGATCCGCCGAAAAACTCCCGTGGGACGCTTCTCCGCCCTCTGCGGCCCTCCTCGCCAGTCCTCCCACCCTGCGCGCCGTCTCTCCTTCTACCACTCTCTACACTCCCCCCCCGCGACCTATGGCTGCCGCTACCGCGTCCAACCCCCACTCCTTCGCCCCCCACTCGCCGCTGTCTCTCGGCCGCTTCTCGCTTCTGTGTGATACCCGCGCGGGTATACGCCACGCTCTCCCGCAAACCTCTGCTACGCGACGTCCGCGCGCGCGCTGGTACCCCGCGTACACTTTCCCTTCCCACCCCCTCCGTCGCCTTCCTCGGCTCTACTGTAGCTTTCAGCCGTCCTCTTCCAGCCCGGGTACGCGGGTATGCATGTACCTCTGTCGCGCTTATCGCCGCGCGCTATCACGAATTCCGACGACACTGGTCCCGCGGTGTCATAACACCCCGTAACAGCCTGTCGCGAGCCATTAAAACCGGCCCGCGCGGAGTGATCGCGAGTCTTGAAAACCGCCACACCCAGGGGGGTGGACGAAGGAGAGATCCGTCGAAGGGGACGATCACCTCGAGGAGTCGAGGTGTCCCGCGGGAACGGTCAGTGAGGAATGGAGGATGTAAAGAAGGTTGGGAGAAACGGGAATTTCTTACTCTTCTTATAGGCTATGTTTCTTCAGAGTTTCTTCTTCTCGAATTCTCTGGGAGTTCTCTGCTCCCAGTAAGCCAACGAGTTACAAGTTTCTTTGGGTGTAGGTATGTAGATTTATATGACCAATGCGTTCAGTTTGGCCCGTGCTGTGAACGCCTATGCGCGTTTAATAGGCATGCTTGAGGAGCACGATACGAGGATTCCCGCACTCGCAGCGCGGCACGCTCGAATCTCTGGCATCGGAAGGGTTAATGGCCAGAAACTCGGTCTGGCAGCGTTCGTTCGCCCATACTGTCGCTCCAAAGTCAGCCAACAACGTCAAGCCCCCGCTGTTTCTTCGTCGCGGCTCCTCGTCACGCGTCGCTCGGAAACGCTCGTGCCTTTTCGTGCTGATCCGCTTTCCCCTTCTGTTCTCCCTCCTGTCACTCCCCCTCCCTTCATCCCTCTTTCGTCGTGCGCCTCCGTCTCCGTCCGTCCCTGATTCATTCCTCCGCTTTTCCTCCCCCCGGTTTCGATCTCTCGTTCCATCTCGTTCTCAGTATTCCCATTTCTCCCACTCTCCCCACTCCCGCTTTCCTTCGTCTCCGTCCCTTTTTGTCTTCCCTTCGTTCGCCATAGCAGCCCTCCCGCCCTTCGCCCGTACTCCTACGCGTCGCGGTGGCCCTCTCTCTTCCTCCCGCTCTCCTTCCTTTCTCTCTTCCCCTTCGCGTGCTCTCCCCCTCGCCGCGAGACCCCCACCAGGCACACCAACGTGGAGCCCTAGCGATGGAAACGATGCCCTCTCGCCAACTGTATCGATGCTCCCTGTAGAAAGTGCCTACTCATTTTCCACCAGGTTGTACGAGTGAGCTGGTACTGGACGGGCTTCAATGCTCATCGACGATTCGAGTGTTTGCAACCCAGAGGTGCACGCAGAAGTGCGTCTACTGGCTTCTGATAGATGTGTAGTTGTTAGTAATTCTATGTATAGGTAGGTGCTACACGCTAGTGGGATTTTTGGGATGTAGGCATCTTGATTATTGAGATTGAAGAGGAGTTTAAGTGATGTTAGACCCTTGAGAGTATCATAATGCATTGTAGATGTAAACGTGCGAATCCATGATTAGAGTTTTCTATGATGAGAGAAAAATCTCAGCAACAACTAAATGTAAATAATGGAAACAGTCGCGAGGGATGAGAGTTTTGAAAATATATCATAAAACTTGTCTCGTGAGGGTCTAATTTCATGAAACTAATGACAAAATAATTCAAAATATGGTAATAATTGTCTCGCGAGATTAAAGTCTCACGCGAGACATGATATTTTTGTCTCATCGTGGACTAGCTTTACTACTCGGCTTCGCCCGAAATTTAGATCCTCATTTTATAAAAAAAATATTTTTATTTTTTTTGTTGTGAAAATAGTGACATTCATCTGGATTAGACAGGCATAATGAGCTGAGGCACATTTCGTGACCCCAGAGTTCACCGTTTAAAAGTTTTTAGGCGACAGACAAACACACAACATATACAACTTTTCTGCTTTATATATTAAGATTTGCACCTTTAAGAATATACCTACTTCGTAGAGGTGAAAAACATTCCCGCGAATGATATTTACTCCATTCCTACCCATGTTTCTCGAGAATCCTCCACAATTCCCCATTCCGAGAGTTCCCGTAACGCACTCGTTCGCCTCTGACTCATAAGTCCGGCTTCAACTGAACCGCCAACTTATCAGAGTCAGCGGAGATAAGAAATTCCTGAGCGGTCACTGAATCAGTCCCATCGCTAGCTGCCTCTGCAACGCTACCGTTCCACGCCCGCCCGTCGTCCCTGCTTTTCGTTTCTTCCGATACACGGAACGTTCCCCTGTTCGAGTCAGGTAGACCCCCCGGGCCCCCTACGCCCCCGACAATTCCCCGACTAGCAGTGGTGCAGCCACCTCCAGTTAGCATGACGCGCTCGAAACTCTCTCCTCCACCTTCGTCGCTGCCACAGCCCTCTGTCTCTGTTCCACGGCATTGTCGTCGCCGCTGACGACGGCGGCCACCATCGGCAGGTAGCTATAGCGACGCCCGTGGCCGCGACAAAGGGTCCACGTTCGATTTAAATTCTTTTCGACGGTCGCGATCGAACGAGGCACGATTCCGCGCTATTCAGTGTAGCTATCGAGATTGTAGCATTCGAGCGACGGGGATCACGAAGGAGATGACGAAATAAGGCGTTGAACGTGACCCTAGTTGCTACTGCCTGAGGCCTCTAGTTGCATAGTACAATAAATGAGGCATTGAGAGCAAAAACGGACTAACCCATATATAAAAAAATATTTTCTCTTATTTTATATGATTAGTACAGTCTATTGGAATACATTATTGCTACTAACTCAGTTTTGTAAAAAATGTGCGTTGGCCTGTTTTTAGTCTCAATCTTGGTCTCAGCTCTTCATCTTTTGGAAGAATCAAACCAGAGATGGGCAAAAAACTATTTGAAATAAAAATTTCGTACACAAATTTTTATGAAATAAGAATTTTTATTTCATAAAAATTTATTTATTTCATAATTTTTTGCCCAAAAATTATGAAATAAATAAATTAAATTATTTGTGTACGAAATTTTTATTTCAAATAATTTTTTGCCCATCTCTGAATCAAACCCTAATCAGTACCTGAAATATACACCGTTACTTATCCACCCACCGCATTCATTAAGCTCCATTCCCAAAAAGAGAAACACTCGTGTTGATGAAAGCAACATAAGCCTGCATCGCCCCTGTGAACGTCAACCGGTCAGACAACCCAGCGCCGACTGCAGCGCGCGATCCGCAAACAAAACAGCCGGGAGCAAAAAAGAACTACCTGTTCTCCGTCCCTCCCCTATCACGACATCGATATTTTAATTGTTCCAGCTCATCAAGGCAGCTCGATTGCATCAGCGATCGCGCTATAACGGTCAATTAGCCGTGTAACTTTCCTTCGTCCCCCTTTCACGACCCACCGAGTTACGTTGCGATTCCCTGACGCTCCGCTGGCTCGCCCCAGCAATTTTTCCCGGAGGAGGCTTCCCCCGCCGCGGCAGGCGGGTGAGCTTCACGGAGAGCTTGGCCCGCTTCCCGGGACGGATCGTCTTTGAATCGAGGAAACAGGGCACGGCCGGAACGGGGTCCGGAGGTCGCGGGCGGTTGTCTAACAGGAGGGCGAGATGGTTCCTCGAGGGTTCGTTTATTAACGTCGCAGCAACTTGTTGCTGGCCCCGTTACCCACCCTGAATATATACGCCCTTCTGACCTCCCCCGGAAGCTTCCCCCTGTCCACGCCACCACCGTTCCTTTCAAGGAACCTCTGGCGCAAGCCCGTCTCTGCGGCCGTGCTTCCGCGTTTGCCAAATCGCTCCTGCCACTCGGGGTAATCGCGGTTGCCCTTCGAGATTCGCTCAATTGCTGGCTTCCTCGGTCGCTTAACGCGACGCTCGCGATAACTGGTTGCCTGGCTGCGTGCGCGGGGCGGAAGACGCAGACACCTCAAATTGTTATCTTGGTACATCGACATCTATATCGTGTAACAAAATAATAAAAAGGCACAGAAGTAAGTGTCAGGCGTGACTTCTTCTTGAGGAAGGAACTATCAGTGGTCGAAATACTTCGTTCTGACTAATTGCGAGTTTTGCGTTCCGTGCGTTTTGTCCTCCGCTATTCATCCTGGGTGACGCAGACGTGACTCACGGCGGAAGTTCCTTCTCCCTCGAGAAATAAAGATCTCACTTTCGATCCGATTGCATACGCGAGAGGCTCGCAGGTGCGCGTGTTTCCCCGTCCCAATGATTCATTGCGGCATCGCAGCTCGAAATCGCGAGTTCCCTCGATCGATGGTTTATCGAGCTTCTACGACGCCCAGCACACGTGCGTTCCTGCACGATTCGCCCACGGAGCCACGGATAGGCTCGATATCCTTCGCGAATCCCCCCGCGGTGTTTGCTCGACGCTCCAGCAACCTAATCGAGCGTGCTCGCGAGCTTTCAGGTATTGACTTTTGTTTGCTCCGTTCCATTGACGAGGCATCTGGGCGCGCAGCTTTCGGTTCGTGCTTAAAGATTGCGAGGAGTACGATAGAGTTGAAATTCTCCGGGAAGTGAGTCGATATTAAAATCGAGACATTTTGGGATCGTTTCAGTTTGGATGGGAGAATTTTAATGACTCAGCTTGTCAGCCGAAGATATTCGAGATCTTAGATACTTTTATCTCTTAGTGGTGATACATTGGGTTTCAGTGCACACCAGTGTCATTTTTTAGTTACCATTTTCGTATTTTCGAAGATTTTAATTTTTGAGTGATAATTCGTAATGCTCTAATAGTTTTTTTCTAGAAATGTAAATTTTGGTTTGATGAGATTTGTAGTTGAAAAGACAGTTGTAGAAAAAGCGATTTTTTTGGTTAAAATTTACTAAATTTTTAAATTTCAATATTAAGGTAAAAAAATTTACAGAAATATTGGCAAAGAAGAAAAAGATTAAGAATTAAGGCCGCGAAGGATTAAGGGTCGTTTAGTTTTCTGAGAATCTACAAGATATGACCCAGAGGAAGGAGATTCTTCATCTTAAAATGCATGAAAAGTATAAAGCGAAGTTCACCCAGGTCTTCGTTTTTTAGATAAGCGACTTTGGAAACCATCGAGCTAATGTGACTCGACGAAGCTGGCTCCAACGGTTCTTTCAAGCCAGGAATATCATTCTGTTTTATCAGAGCGAGATAATGGAAACGAATTTAAGGACAGTCGCTTTTGTTTCCATTAAACATGTAATGTAATAGTTTGTAAAACGCTGGAGTGTAGCTTATGCAATTGACGGACTGAATCACGTGCTCCACTAGGCGTGTTTTTATACAAGTTACCTGTCGCGAAGGGGGAGAGCGGGGTTTATGTAATAATCTAAACATAACGTGGCATGTTTCCCGTTATATCGCGGGGCAAATATTTATTCGTGTCGTTTGTGGAGCCCACTGATAACCAAGGAGAAATCGTAACGTCATGTTACTGCGAACTGCATCGATCACAGTGCATTATATTTCAGGCGGAATAATAATGTCCCCTCCAAGGACCATTTATTTAAAAATAAAATTTACATATTTCATTTTCTAGGAAACAAATTCGTGGAATAAATAAAATTATTCCCCATTTTCTGCATATTTTTGTAACGTCTGTTTTATTCTAATTTGACAATCACACTGTTTACGAATTTAAATAGAAATCTTCTCATTTAAATGTTAATCACTATTGAATAATAACGTGGAGTGAAGCTGTTAGAAATCGAAGATTTTACAGCCCGCATGAATAATGACAATCTTTATTTGAACTCGTGATGTGGAAAATAAGAGGGCAATATTATCTTATCCACGAGTCTAGATAAGACAAGGAAAGGCCCAGACGAGACCCAGGACGGAAATCGTGCCCCAATTCCACGTTCCACAGTGCTCCATTAATTGACCGTCTGATATTCAAGCTACATTCATTCAACACAATAAAACTGTGGATTTAACGACGAAAATAAACAGAAATGTAACCAATACTCAAGTAAATACAATTGTTTGTCAACTTGAAGTAAACACAAGACGGAGAATCGCGTACAAATTGTACAACTACTAAAAATCAAACATGGAAGTTTTGTCAGCCCCAGAATATAAGGGTTGAAGTCACCGAGCAACAGCTTTCAACGATGAGCAAAGTAAGTTACCACAGTCGGACGATTTACCGTCGCATTCGAAGGTAATTAAAATCTCGTTAATCGCGCAAGTTGCCCGTCGAAGTGAAAAAAATCGCTGCGGGGTGTTGGGGGACGAAGGGTTGGAAGAAAATGACTCGCGGGGATGGGTGGAAAGTTTGCGCGAGCGGCCCCATAAATAATGTCGCGGGTCCGTTCTAACTCGATTATTTTGCGCTGCCGTGAAACTTAATTATCCTAATAACGAAAATTATAGGCAGGAGTTCGCGACGGTTCTATTACTTCGCTCGCGTAACGTTTAATGGCCATTCTTGCTGGGGAGAGAAGGGGACGTTGGAGCAACGTAATGGCGCGTCCCGATAATGCGCGAGGTAAATGCCGATGATCGGGAACGCTCCCTCTGGCGAGCGATGTTTAAGAGGAGCGTCGTTTATGGAAACGCGTTTGGAGGCACGCGAATTTGCCGCGAATCGACCCTGAAGAGTGTCCTCGATTCCTTTCAACGCTCTGTGTACACACAGAGGTGGATTCTTCGTCTGGGTATATAGTTTAGAAAGTCCTCTCGGCTGGCACACTTACGCGCCATCGCGATTTATGATAGTCCCTACTATTCTTCAATTTCACGCTAATGATCCAGTTCTCTTCAGGCATTCTGCCAACCGGCCTCTTCCAATTCACCCTATCCCTCAATTTCCAGGATGTCTGTCTTATTCTTATCTTGGCCACTGATTGTTAGGATTCTTTACTATTTGCCAGCTCGGGTTCCAATTGCGAGCATACTGTGGCGAGTACCATTTGCGATTCTCGCGTAGGTGTGGATCTTGGTATGATAAAGTTGAAGCTTAGGGTAGTATCTCTATCTTACCTTATAAAAGATAGGCTCGTGGTACTTGAAGACTCTAGTTACAAGTGCACTTAAGGCTGAGTTGAATAGTGAGTTCTATAAATCTACAAGTAGTAGTTGATCAAATTCAAATTGTATCGTAAATTGGGAGAACATTGGCAGTAGAGGGTAGCATTGGTAATTACTTAAGGGGTCATTCCGGTTAGCGCGCCGATGAATTCAGCGATTTTCAGGAATTTATTCCGACGAAAATAATTATAGTAATGGAATAATACTTTTATCTATTTATTAAGCTATATTTTTACAGTAAATAAAAAATATAAAAGTAATAAAATGATTGTTTTTCAAATGCTTTTGAAAGCGGTCTTGATGACATGGTTAAAAAATCAAACCTCGCTCGTGAAGGCGATTTCAGCTGTCAGACTTATCTAAACTCAAAAATCCAAACAGATTCTTGATCAGTATGACTGCCGCTATCGGACGGACTATAATTAGTGATTTATCTTCAAAATTAGCAAACTTAAAAGTAGGTTAGACTCAATGAAAATACTTGGTTGTAGTCTCTGCGAGAGTCATAGGTGTGCAGAATAAGCAGTAAAATTTATAAAGCAATCGGTTCGATAGATTTTGAGATTTTATCTTCACGAAGTGAAAAAATGACGTTTCGAGAAAAACGCGTTCAAAATTTTCATCTATAGAGGCTGAGCCTCTGCGCTTCCTAAAAAAGGCCTCTGTAGAATCTAAAATAATGGGAGTTTTCCCATGAAAATTTAACAGTACATACATTCTTGAGGATATACCTATACTTTCGAAAAATGTTTAAAAAAATGGATTTTTTCAACCTGTCTAACCGGAATGACCCCTTAATGTGTATTAAAGAAAGAAAAGGACAACCATTTTATGCATTTTCACACTTGTAGTACAATCACAAATGCTGCGATTTTATAATTTTTTTGTAAAAATAGTCAGATTCCTCTTGATTATTCAGGCATAATGAGCTGAGGCACATTTCGTGACCCCCGAGTTTATCGTTCAAAAGTTTTTAGACGACACCCAAACACACAAACATATAGAAGCTTTCTGCTTTATATATTAAGATAACAAAATGTTCCAAAAACATGCCAATGCTCCTCCACTTTGCGGAACCAACAGCATAAAATTTTCAAGTGATTACACAGACTCCAGCTAACTCCAATTCCTCCGCAAACTTCCACCAGTAAGTCCCACCGAACCAACATTCAATTAATAAGAACAACAAAAGTCATCCAGCCTCCCCTCCCATCCCCAAAATTTCAAAAGCTAACATTCAGCCGAACCACCCCTACCCTGGCCCAGCTCCAATTAACATCCAAGTTACCAAAAACACCTCGCGGTCCGTCAAAGAAAAACCGCTGCCTCCACCAACGCTCCAGCATCCCCCACCCTCGTAATCGCGGCTCTTTTGAGGGTCTTCGGCCAGCCCCGCCACTCAACGATTCGATTCCTTTGTGCGCGCGTCAATGACGCGCGGCAGGAAGCTGGCCGTGGCAGCGATCCGCCGGCAACCCCCGTTTCCGTGTCCGAAACCCGTTCACGTCGATGCCAGTGACGCTGCTGCCGTTTCATCCCCCTTCGACCTCTTCGATCCCCTCAATTTTCCCACGAATCACTGTAGTAGAGGGGAAAGGCACACACACGCACACGCGCGCGCGCACACACCGAGTGAAAAAGGAACGAAGCACGTGGGTCCAGCGGGGTGGAAAGAACGAATTAGCATTTTATTTGCAACGTGGGCGGTCGATATTCGCGGGCAGGTTCGTCTTCGTTTTCCGGGACCTTCGGAGCTCGACACATTGTTCGCGGATTCAAGATGGCGCGGCCCGACACCACCGACCACCAACGACACCCCCGCCACCCCTGTGCGCCCGCCTAATGCAATTTAGCTGCCGTCGACGGAAGGGAGGAGGAAACGGGAGGGAGAGGAAGACAGAGGGGAGAGTACGGCAAGGGTACAGGGAAAAACTGGGAACGCCGAGGGGGTTGCAAGGAGGAAGACCGCTAATTATTTCGCCAAGGGATACTCTATGGTCCGATCCTCCACCCGCGACCCCCGAAATCCACGGATCGCGGATTCTCGCCGATTTCGGATTAAATTGTTCGGAAGCGGGGAATGCAGGCACGCGGCTCGATTGGGCCGCAGCTGCCGCAATTTCGGCGTGATCGCGTGAAAATTGAGGTGCCGAATGGACAGCGATCGTGGGAAAGTGGAGGGAATTAGAGTCGATCTACTCGGTCTACCTCTAAATAACTCAAACATTCTTAAACAGAAAACCTTGGTATACTATTCCTACTTTCGGAGATACCTACGTATAGCAACCCTTAAATCTACGCAAATTTTCTTTTTCATTAGGTACTTCTCAACGATTGCAGGGACGTTTATTGTCATCCCGCTCGATCCAAATTCCCTCACGGATTCTCGAAGCCACGATTTCGTGATTCCCCCCTGATCCTTTTTAGGAAACGAGGACTGGTAAGTTGAATCTGCCAGCTGGAAGCGGACGTTTGGCCGGGGACAGAGTGGTTGGGAACGGGGGTGCATCCATTGATCGCGGGGCGACGCGTGCTAAATTGAAACGCGGCGAAAAAGCGGAATTGCATTCTGTCACGAAGACGCTGCCCTGGCACAGGTGCCGGTACACGTGTGCACCGCGTTGTTCCGAGGGATCGATAGCGCCGCGCGGCCACGAAGATATGGAAAGCTCGTCGAACGCGGCCGCGATATGAATCAGCGCTATGGCGGCCGCCCGTTCGAATAGGAAAACCGCGACGACCGTCGCCCGCTTTATTATTTATTCCGTGACGAACGCTAGAAAACGCGACATCAACTGCGAGGTCGATCGATGGGAGTGCAACGCAACTTCAATCGCGAGAAAGTTGAACCTCCTCTTCCTGAAAATTCATTCTCCGCGGAGAAAAAAAGAAATAGCTGCAGGAAGCGGAGTGGATTGCTAAAGTAACTTGGAAGAAAGATCGGTACTGCATAATGATTACAAGATCGAAGAAAAATTCCCAACCTCCCGAAGAGGATGAAATTGAAAAGTCATGAGAGAACATTTTCGGGGTGAAGTTCTATTTTTAATTTCGTGGTTCCGGTTGATTGGAATTCTTAATGAAGATCTCAACCCCTTCAGCCACCCCTGCTCCTCCATCCTTCTCCTCTCCTCTATCCCATCCCCCATCCCTTTTCACCAACTTTTATTCCATTTACCCCAGACTGGAAGGTAAACGCAGCTACCAAATGGAAGGAGCATTCAAGTCCACGAAAGCGATTAAAACTAACTTATGCAATACTCATGGTTCTATCCCACAGAAACGGCATAAACCCTCGCCGTTATATACACCCTCGCTAGCCACCGTATCCCCCCAAATTCAATTACACAATCCACTTGAAAAAGAAGCGTTAGGAGATCCGTGCGCGAGGCCGGAGAAGCTATCGGAAGTGGTCGGTCATCCCGCGAAGCCTCTGGAGAGTGGATCGCGCCAGAAGTTGCGACTTGAGAAGAGGGCGGCGCGGTTCCTGGAGTTTCGTATCGCCGGGATAAATGGTGGCGGATGAATCAGAAGAAAGAGGAGACGGAGGAAGAGGCACGAGCTGGTGAGATATCGCGCTCGACCGAGGGACGCAACAGCCGCGGCCAGATTACAGTTGCAGCTGGAACATTTTAAACATGGCGGTGCAGGGCGCACAGGCGCACCGCGTCTCGATCAATACCGCGCCTCGCTTAATGTCAGTTCGCCAACTCCGTGGCTGGTGTAACTTCCATCGGACTCGTTCGAATTTTCAAGGGTCCGAGGGCCGTCATTACTCGAGACGGGGAAGAAGAACCAGGGGTTGGTACCCTTCTTACTGAGACTCCAGAGATCGTCTCCAAAGGCAGAGGTTCCTTGGTCCACGCGACCCGGTCGCGCTTCGTGCCCTTTTACCATTCATGTTCTTCTCCCTTTTCATTTCGGGAGAGCAAACAGTGCAGGGGGAGAAGACGCAGGAACGAGACCCCGAGGAGGTACCTTCGTGCTTCCTGTACAGGGATGCTTACACGAGAATCTTTTTTGCATCCACGGAAAATGGCCCCTGTTCAAGTTGCTTTCACGGAGAGCATCGAAGTGGGGTATTGTTTGTGTCGAGCAGATCGAGTTGCTTGCAAGAGTTTCTTAGGATATTTCTTCCTTCCGAAGGGGAAGTCCAATCTCGTTACACTCGAAGCGTACTGTTACCGTTTACTTGGAAACGGCACTTTCTTCTGCGCTTCCGTAGTCGATTTTAGATTCAGGCTGGAGCTGAGGAAGAAGTCAGAATCCTCTCCCACCGCGCGACCGTGGAGCAGTTCGGAAGAAGCTTTCACCGAAGTGATTGCAAAAGCAACGTGACTCCAAAACCGCGAGTCACTTTCGTGCGCAGTCTGCCCCATTTCGATCTCCTCCACGCGCCACATTCAATCTCCTCCTTCGTTTAAAAACAATCCCAACGAGCGCGAGGGGTTTTCGAGGATTTGTCACGCGACCCGCGAGCTGAACGGCCCGAGTGTCAGCGCGCGGAGGTCGGTTTGCTCGCGCGTTACCACGTTTCTAGAATTAGAAACGTGACGGATAAGTGGCGTGCCGGAGTGGGCTCGAAAAAACGAGGAGCGGTCGTCGAAACGGAAGGAAGGGGTGGGGAGTAAAAAGGGAATTTCGCGTGGCAACCGGAAACGAGATCCGCGGCGAAGAGCGCAAATACGACATCGCGACTGAAATGCACATCAGGCCGCCTTTGAAATCTCGCGCGAAAGAGGAAAGCGGTTCATGAGGCTTCTGAAAAGAATGAGCCTCTCGTTTGCAGGCCTCGTCGTTTCGTCTTATTTTCGCGCGTCCGCGGACCCTCGATGCCTTTTTAAATTGTCGCCTTTTCGCGAAGCAATCAGAGGGACCCACTCCAACATTCGCAGCGTAGTCTCGGGGAGACGAGATGTAGGAGCAAGGACAAAAGGCACTTTAAGTCGCAGGTTCTGACTCTGGTACCGTGTCCCGCGACAACGCGGGCATTGAATGTCAATTTATGAACCAACATCCGCGCACCGAGCGATACGAACTTCGCTCGGGACGTCGTGGATGTCGTGGGCCGCTCGATAAATCGCGCGGTGACCGACGTGAGAGTGTTTCTTTGCAAAAAGGGGTGCAACGATTTTCGCGGAGGAACGGTAATGGGATCTGTCGTGTTTTCAAGTTCGAAAATTGGAATATTATTTGAGGCTCGAATTAAGTTTCATGTTTGCTGGATGGTAAGTCTATAGGGGTGGAAATAGAAAGCATCAAATTCAACTTTGGGTTTGAAAACTGATTTCAGATCCCTTGATACGTTTATCCTTTCACCGAAATAAGGGAACTCGTCCCGTTTCGAATCGATTCGAATGTAGGACGACGGAATAGGTGGATGAAAGTGGCACAGGTTACTCACCCTTGTTGCACCTTTGCCTCGACCCCTCCCCCGCTCTCTGAACGCACCCTCGCCGGTTTGCAGATGGTACAGGTGCTGTAACAGAAAAGGGACGAGCCCGTTAGACGCCGTGGAGATCGTTGATCGCCGGTTTCGGATCGTTATCGCAGCGACGGTGGACTACCGTGAAATCAAGGCAACCGTATCACCTCAATTGACCTCGTTAAGCCCAATGGACGCGCTAATAAAAGTATAACCTTCCAGGGCCAGCGGTATTAGATTAGATTCCCGACGACAAAACGTTTTAGATTATTCCGGGGCGAAAGATGGCTCGCCGCGGGCGATACACTTCGATCGTCCTCGATGGAGATTAGCTGGGCTGCCGCCTCGGCTAATTAGGGCGGGGAAATTACGGCGCCGAGCTGAAGATCCACCCTTAATGTGGGGTAAATTGAATTTTCAGTTGGGATATCGTTGATTTATGAATTTATAGGTATTTTTTATCGCGATAAGAAACCAAGGGGTTTATTCGATTAAAATTAATTATTACAAACTTAGAAGCTTTTATCTTCAAGTGGCTCGTTGTAGTTACTCCACTTTTTTGTTTTGGCTCTTCCTTTTGTGTATTTATAAAAATGTCGATAAATGGGGAAAAGTGTTGTGGAACAGTAATGTCAGTAGATACCGTGGTGGAAATTCAGTTTTATACCCAGTGGAAAGCGAGCAGTTTTCCACCATCGGTAAGATTAATTGTAGGACACTGTATTGGTAATTATGTAATTTTAAAATAGCACTAAGGGCTGTTGCATTGCAATAAAAGAGGAAATAGGAGAATATATGTCTTTCCTTTTTGTTTTTGGGAATTAAACAAAGTGAACTGCCTCTTCTCGACAGTCGTTCACTGTGGAGACCTGTGTTACCAACTGGAGCCAAGGAATGGTACCTTCCAGCTACGTCCGGAGATGGCGCTGGCAGTTACGACGCTTGTACCCATTTTCCTTTACCGACGCTTCGCGGGAAACCCCGACGACCCCTCTGCCCAAAATTCTTTTTCAAAAATTGCTTCCGCGACGAAACGCAGAAGTAATTACACATTCCTTAGCCCTAGAATTCGCAGGAGTGGTAGAACGAAACGTCGAGAATATATACTAATTCAATTTTGCGCCTCTGCGCATTGCTGACTTAAAATATCGTCCGAAGTCAGATATTTTTTAAATCAGCATTGTCACAAGACACCTGCCTAGTAGAAATACTGTTTCGCCGTAGCGTGTCGCGAAGTAAAACAATAATATGCTCACCAAATCAAAGCAATAAAAAAAATCAATTTGCATCTCCGAATAATTGATCGATTATTTAAATTTTAAAATATCCTACGAAAAGTGGTCGCCTAGTGTCCAAGCGAGACACGATGAAATCGGTACCCGGAATTCGTTTGCCCATCGCGAGGGTGGAAATCGCCGGGAAGAGAGGAGAAGAGCGGCTTCGGTCCCGGGGAAAGGACAAAGAGAGAATTTCTTTGCTCCGACGATTAATTACGCCCTCATTCCCGCCCCAAGTGCGGCTCTATCGTCGATGCATCGTCGATATTGACATTTGCCTTGCTTCCCTTGCTCTCTCGCTTTCACCCTTCTTCCTCGCCCCGTCTCTCTCTCTCTCCCTCTTCCACCCCGCCACCGATCCCCCGTTGCATACGCACTTACGCTCGTCCCCGTACCGCGCAAATTCAGCGGTGTGCGTGCACGCAATCTCCTCCGCCCCTTACCTGCCCCTCTTTGCCCGCCGCGTTCTCCTGTTTACCGAGAAACCGCGATATTTACGCGAGAGCAGCGGCGAACGGGGCCGAGGGGGGTTGGAATGGCGCTGAAGGTGCAACGAGGTGGCGGAGGGGGAGCGGGAGGGGGGTGAGCTGGACGAGGAAACTCGGAGGAAGGGAAGAAAGCAGCGACGACGAATCGAAGGGGTGCAGGGAGAAGGGTGAAAAGGGGGAAAGGAGGGAAAGAGACGCGAGGGTCGAGCAGGGGGAGAGAACGAATCGGGGTGAAAAGCTGACGGCGGGAGGGAGAGCGAAAGAGAGAGAGTAAGAGAGGGAGAGAGACGGAATTAAGGGGACACACCCCTGTCTTTCGAGCGTACGCTTATCGAATGCACCGACGACTACGCTTTTCCTCGTTCGCTCGCCAAGACGGCCCTGTCATGCGAGGCAGCCAGGTAGGTTGGTAGGTAAGCCGGGTAGGTTGGTGGGAATGCGCGTACAAGGGAATTAGACCATAATCGTCCACGCGTGTGCCGCGCGTAGGGGGACGTTTTCCGACCGCCTCGGACCTCGATGTTCACTCGCGCGTCGATCCGCCTCCTCCTCGTCCGCCTTACACGGGCGATCATCTGCGCGCCTTCTATCGCCCTGCTACCTTCCATCCCGCTCTTCCTATATCAATGTTTCCACCGTCTTATCCTTCTTGATAAATCTCAATTTAATTCTTGAATTTAGGGTGGGTAATTTTGGGGGTTTTTAGCATTGGAATAAGATGAAGTCTGAATACGCGACGAGGATAGAAATGGTTGATATCGATGCTGGATATTCTCACCCCCAATTTATGCGTACGTTGGATAAGAATTTTTTTCTTCCCCCTGTTGCGAGCATCCCCTTTTCCCTTCGCCGTTCTTATTATATGTGAATATAATGGAGGTGAAAGGCGATGTTACTTGTCAACCCCTTTCTCTGACGTCTCCCGTCCCATTGAGCATCGCCAGGAAAGAGCCGGACTTTGTCGAGCGACATTATCGAAGATATCCCCCAAGATCTATGTACCTACCCCGCTCGATCCTCTGTCGCGTTCCAAGCGCCGGTTCGATGCTTTCCTTGGCAGCCAACGGGACGGATGCACGGGAAAGCGCGTGTTCGACAGCGTTATAATTAGCTTATTAGAGGAGATGAATGCGCAACGCGTCCCACTGTGATATCCCCACGGCGAGTTTTAATTTTAATCGCGGCTTTGGTATAGTCTTGCGATCGCCGCGAATGTCAAGACGAAGCGGGAAGTTCTAAAGGTGCAAATCTATGAAGAGACACAAATATCGTGTCCCACATGAGATTTTAATCTAACGAGACAATTATTACCTTCTTCTATTATTTTTTTTAATTATTTTGTCATTAGTTTCATGAAATTAAACTCTCGCGAGACAAGTTTGATGATATATTTTCAAAAATCTCATCTCTCGCGACTATGTCCATTATTTATATTTAGTTCGGTGGATTCGCACCTTAATTGTTTCCAAGTTGGGTTAATATCCCAAATGATACGAATCTTCTGTCACGTGCTCGAAGTCACGTTCTTGGTGCCTGTTATCGCGTGCACACGCTCTTTATGAAACGCTTGCGCCCGAGTAACACGTCGCGTTCCCGCCAAGGAAGAATGCACGAAGGTTTCGTGATTAAACGCGAGGAACAGACGAGAGAGGAGCAAGTGGCTCCGATCCTCCATCAGGAGTCTAGATCAGCAATTAGAAGCACGCGCTTCGCCGGCAGCTGTCACCGATCCGATGATCCGATAAGCTAATTAAAATATTTCGTAAATACGTTTCCTTATAACTCGAGGTCGACAGATGCACGGCCGCTGATAAGGGGCGCGTTACTCGCCTCGGAGCATTCGACAAAAGAAAGATTTACGTGTCACTTTGGCACGCACCCTTTGTTTCCCCGAATTACCACGATATCGAGCAGAGAAATTCTGCTTCTTACATCGGGGAAACAATGATCGAACGTGGCACCTTTAGAGGGACCTCGAATAATTACGATCCATTTTAAGAACACTCCATTTCCGTCTGTTTACTAACTCATTTCAATTATCAATCTCGTTTCACTTCAATTTCAATTATTCACTCTCATCGAGCTACATTCGTATTACGAAGACCAGAGCAGGCAGAAATTACTAACAAGCGAAGTTAAGCAACCCAGAAATTCAGAAAATTATTAGAAAAATAATTATCGAAAAATCCATACTTTTCAAGTTACCCCATCGTCAACCCTTAATTCGGTAATTACTTTTACACAGTTTTGATGCGACTTTTGTTGAAACTTCTTTCCAATATCTCTCACCGTTCTCGAGATATTCTACGAAAAAGAAAATTGTACATATTTTTCAAGGAGTAATTTCACCCCCTAAAACTGCACTATGGCACTAACAAAAAATAGGTTCATCTTGCGCATGAGTTACTCTACTCCCACACAAAGTTGCATAATTTTCTGAATTTCCGGATTACATACCTAATTTCCCTTGTAAAACAAAAGGTAACTGTACTTCAACGAAAAAATTGAAAGAAACGTCACTAAGTAAGTAGTTTAACGTTGATACGTTCCGAAGCCAGCCGGACAAAGGCTTTCGAGGAATCTCGGAGCTGGATCCAAGATCCGAGCGCCCCGAGGGTTGACTCCGTGTTTAAGTAGAAGTGCCCCGTCGCAGGAGAAAACGCGTATACACGTTTCAGTTTCCAAACAACGAAGGAAAGGAAACACGGCACGGTGGCAGCCGGCCCTTGTATTTGTCTAAAAGTCCCCGCCGACGCCGAACATTTGCCCGAGAAGACGGCATTATAACCAAACACGGGGCCCGTTCAGATGAAATGATTAGTGAAGGGACATCTGCTTCTGTTGACAGTGTTACGTCGCCGAGGAAATGGTGGATTCTGATTTCTCACTGGCCGATGGCGATCAAATTCGATAACCATCTCGGGCATAAATTATAGTCCGGCTCCTCCATTTTCCCACCGCCCTCCCCCTGCCTCCCCCTACGTTTGGGAATTTAGGGTCGAATTGCTCGTCGACTTCGATCGGCGACACGATAGCTTTTATTAGATTCCACGGCAATGGGGGATGATTTATTGTGAACTGATTAGTCACTGGAACTTAGTTGGATGGAAAATTGGTTAGTGGGAATGTTCGGTAACTTTGTACGGCTACGATTCGATCGATTCGGTGCTTGATCAGTTGTTGGAAGTTTCGAAGGGAATTCCAAGAAGATGGAGGATTTATTGGAATTATTTCTTCTCTTGCTCTCCCTCATTTGGAATTCGGGGCTTTAATCAGGTCGCCCTGCTTCAGCAAATATAAAACCTTGCTCGAGGAAGTATCACAGCAAGTTCCTCAGGTAGAGAGGCTATTATGAGTTATTAGGGATGGACAGATTAGAAGACAGGAGGAAAGTGTTGGAGTTGGTCCTGCTCGTGAAGCTATTAAAATGGGAAAATTGATTGCCCGCAACTGCTTAGGAGTTAGGAGTCTTCCATTATTCAAACCCAAACTATATACTTCCTCGTTTAGTCACATCCGGGTACTATTAGGATATCAACTTACAATTACTAAGTACTTTGCAGCAAGAGGGGCGCAGCTCAATTTTTATAGTTATTTTAGTTATGACGTGTAATTTTTTATATATAAAAAAAATTCTACATCGTTTGGCGCATTACTTCATATTTGAAAAATTGGCCAAAAATAGGAATATAGCCTTATCAACTCGAAAGCTACAACTTATTCTGTGAATAATATATATTTTTCGATTAGTGTTCTCCTTTTAATGTGAAGTCAAAGCAATATTTTTATAATCAAATTTTTCTAATTTACTCGAAGTTATTAAAGTTGGAGCTGCATCGCTGTTGCTGCAAGGTTCTCAATTAGCCAATACCTATGCTAGCTCAGTCAACATTTTTAGAGGCCCACTTACAACCTTCAGAGTGCAATCATGAAGAGTCGTAACCACCCTCGACAGTAATTTGTAAACTTTTGTGTATAAAAGAAGTTTGGAAGGGGGAAGTGTTAGATGGGAAGGACGGTAGACGAAGTGAGATATATAATGCTGCACCGAAATCCCGGATTTCCGTGACTGGTCCTTCGGCTAATGAAAGAATTCGAGATCGAGATCCACCCCCGGCTCCCTTTGTCTGCTCTTTTCATTCTCTTCGCAACGCGCCGCGCGATTCTGTGAAAGTGTCGCGCCCATTCGGGGGTATTCACGATAAAAATGTTGAATGCGTCGCGACGCGTTCCCCAAAACGACCATTTCAATGGGCCGCGACGTTTTACGCACCCGAGGAACGTGGATCCACGAGCCTGCGCCATGGAAATCATAAATTCCCAGGATGTACAATAGAAAACGCTATTTTACGTGTCTAAGTTATAAAAAATTATCAACACTGCATGTGAATTATTCAGATTATAATCGAATGATGTAAAAATTTAATTTGCATGCAATGAAATACAGTTCCATCAGAAATTTAAAAATATTTATTTCAGAATTTCACTATTTTTAATATGGAAATAATCAGGGGTGGATTTCAAGAAATATCATCAAATATTTTCATTTAAAAGAGTCGAGACAATAATTTCAAAGTTAATTCAATATCGCAACTGAAAAAAGGGAATTGTTTTTAAAGCTGTCTCAAGCCTCTGGGTTTAAACCTTTCGGAATTTCTTTAGCTCAAAATTTATCGCTAGTAAATTCTTTGATAGATTCGTGAACTTGAAAATTGTATCTCAGTTTCATTGATTCGAAAGTGGAGGAAGCGGCGACGGGAGATTCATAGCGCTCTCGAAATTCCCGCGATAGTTAAAAACATCCGCTTTCTCGGTCAGCTGACTTTATAATTTCGTCAAAGCGTATCCAGCGGGCGACAGATGGTCGGCGCGCCGTTCGAAAGAGCCGTTGCACCCATTAGAAGTGCGACGGTTAAAAATGGTAGGTACGTCCGAAGGACAGGTTATCGAGCGTACCATGTGCACTCTCCGCTCGCAACCGCGTGCATTCGCCGCTTTCGCGTTACGCCGCGACATACGAAACAGTGTCGTGTATAAAACGAATTTCCCTTTATCGACTTGATACTCCTCGATCACTCCCCACGCGCACAGGGTGCCTCACTAAAACGCGACATATATCCCCATTTCACTCTGCTACGACTTTATACTCCACTCCGTCAGCTCCGCGACGGTTCAGTGCCGTCAGGGTGAGTAAAACTGAACTGCTCCATTGCAAAACAGGGAATCATGCGACTCCACCTTAACCCTTTAAGGCCCAGACACTTTTCTCGGCGGAAAAAAATGAATGATTTCTTGTGACTAGTTAACTGAAAAATGGTTCCAATACATGTAACTTCATTGTTGTTTTCCCAAAAAAATTAGTCGAAATATGATTTTCTCGATGTGACGTATACGTCACACGGGCGCTAAAGGGTTAAGGATGTATCGGACATACAATATTAAACAAAAGTATATGAGATTTGAAATACTTGAATATTTCAACGGCTTACGCATAGTAAATCTAGATGTAAGGAACTCGAACGACAGTTGGAGTCTTATATTTACTCCTAGAAAGGTATTTTTCACTTATAAATGTTTTACAAATGCTTTTTCAAACACTATTTGCTAAACTTTTTCCAGTGCAAATGCCCTGAATTCACAAGTTTCTCAAGTTACAATTTGTTTCTTTAAAACGGTGTAGTGAAAACAATTGAAACTCTGCAGATGTTTTCATCTATCCATATACTACATGTACAAAAAAATTGAAAACATTGGTACCATTTCTTCAACATTTTTTCAGTTGTTTTATCTGTCAAAATCGTCTCCTTCCATAAGAGTAGGTATAAAATCAGAGAAAATTAAAATCGTTATAACTCAGCAACCGTTTACTGAATTCATTTAAAAAAATTTAAGAGAACAATCTCCCAAATTTTCATCAACTTGGTACCATTTTAAAGATAGGTCCGATACATCCTTAATACCGATTAAAAACTTCCATCCCCACCGATACTTCCATTTCCCCAGAAGCACGCACCCTCGAGAGGAGACCACCCCCGAAATTCATCGAGTCTTCCGCATAGAATATATAACATCGGATTCAAATATATCAGTTCCATGAAATTTCCGCGTTGTCAATGTCAGTGGTAAAACACAACGTCTCCCCTGTTCTGAAACAGAGCAGTTCACACTTTTCCGAGTCAGCTACTGCCACTGACACACAGAGGCCGTTGCCGCTGACAGCACCCGAACCGTCGCGGGACAGGCACGTGTGAATCCGCCTTAAGGCTGTGCCGTGAGAGATACGTCGCAAAAGGAGGCTCCGTTTGACCGTGAAACGCTGGAAATTTCAAGCGGGTTGCGTAAGTGGAAGGAGCGCGGCCCGTCGCGCCGATACGGTTGGATCATCGAATTGCTCGGCGTGCGGAGGGTAGCCGGTCGGTCCGAGACGCAACCGTAATAATCCGAGGGAACCGCGGCCGAACAGAGAATCCCATTTCCAGGAACGAAGGGAATTAAGCCATCCAGGCATTCCCGACCGGTCGAAACGAGCCGCGTCAGAGGAAAGGAATAACAATAATCCCGAATTATTTCCACGCGGCTGGCCGAAATCGATGACTCTCGGCCACGAGTCGCGTGTGTTCGGCAAGAAAAATTGCGTGCACGATGCCAGACGCGTGTTACCGCGGAATTAAACGAAACACGGCGAGAAAGCGTCTCGTCGATCGCTGCCAATTTAAACGGGACTGCGGACATTCGACGATGCTTTCTGCGGAGACAGGTGTGAAATTGCGTGAGGTTCGAAGAATGTTGGGACGTATCGCGATTGCGAGGGAGAATTGAAAGGGTTGGGCTTCTTCGATGAGTTTCAATTAGTTTCTGGCAGTGCAGAAGTGAAATGCGTTTTGATTACTGCAATTGTATTGGCGGTACGGAAAGCTGGCCGCAACTGCGTCACAGGAATGTGGTTTTAATGGAAATCGCTCTGGAATATGAGAAGTGCAGTTGCAGTCGCATTTGCATAAAAAATGCATCACGATTGTTCATTGTGCGGCAGCTGGGTTGCAGAAACACGATCGCAGCGAAGCATGCTACCGACTTCGCCAGACGCCCCCAAGATTCATTTCGAATACTTACTTCTGATGAATTACAAATTACTAATGCTTCGGGGTATCACTGTTACAGCCGCGTTGTGTTTGGCCGCACTAACAAGTTGCAACTACGCTGTAGAAGGGCAATTGCTGCCACGACGCGTTCAACCCGTGTGAACGAGTTGTAAATGCATCGCGGTGCAGCAGTTGCAGCTAGAGCGCGATAACGTCTAGTTCGAAGAGTTTGCAGCTGCATAGCGTAGCTGCAATTTGGATACGATCAAGGTTTCCTTCAACGGAGGTACAGTTGTATCACTGAATTGTGCGTAGAAGGTTTGTGAAACTGTGCGAGCACCGTAAAATCACTTCGAAATCGTGAAGAATTCCCCATTTCAAATAATTCCCAGAGGTCGCATCAACTGTTTTGTATTATTTATAGTTAATTAGGTACTGAGAAGTCCGTTCGCCTCAACTTCATAGGGAATTATAAGTATGTACAGGATGAAGGCGTAACCATCTAATATTTAACACAAGATTAACGTTAGCGGAGCGTGTAGTATTTAAACATAATTCCACATTAAACGGCCGCGTAAAAACTCTTCGACGATAAAGAATGCAACGTCCCCAGAGTTTGTTTTTCCATCAGAAATGCTCCCCGGCATTTCGCATGCGCGGATCGTGTAGACGCGGCACGGCATGGTAACGGCTTTAATAATTATTTTTACAACGTTTCCGAGTATACGCGACCTTAGTCCGTCTCGGTTGGCCGGCTTGCAGCTGGCTTCCATACAACCCCGTGACACCGTGTACAAGGGTGCCCCATACACGAACCGGCGGCCGATTCACGCACGTAAGGGCCTGAAATTGCGGCCAGCCTCGCGAGACAGCCACGATATTCCGTTTTCAAACAAACTTCTGGCTAACCTGTCGCTAGCAGCTACTACAGCTTTCTAGAATCAAAATCAATCGCCTTTCCATTTAAATAAAATTTTCATTCGATAGTAGTAGGTACCTCATAAACACTGTAATTTATAATTCTAGGCGCTGCGAAATAATTATTATATTAGATTCGAAGCGTTACCTTCTTAAGGGATTGAAGGATTGCAAGTTGAACACTATACGCGCTACTTTATCTCAGATATTGAGATTTGATCAGAGTTCTTTTATTAGATAGACCAGGAAGCAAGTTCCTGAAGAGTCGTCGGCGTTGCAAAGATGGCAATTCGGAAAACAGAGTAGATACCTACAAGTTGGAATGTTATATGTATAATGAATTTCCTCGCGACACTATGGGTGACCCCGACTACTTCTCCGGGGGTGGCTATTTTCTTGTCAGCCTCGTTGATCGCGTTTCTATGACGGCCAGCAGCGTCGGGTGGTTGGCTTGAGTTTCTCAGGAGGCCCACAATGGGCAGCTATCTGGGCCTCTTGTTTTTCCCATGAACAAGGTTGGAAGGTCGAGGAGGGCTTGTTACATACCCGACTGCTTATTAATCTACTCCTTAAACAGACGTCCTCTTCAACTCGACCCTCCCCTGCCGCGAGACACGTATATTCTCGCTCAACTGCCGAGCGGAATCGTAGAAACTCAGGCCGATGGGCACGATAAAGAAGCGATACGCCGCGTGTACTGCTCGCGATCGTCGGTCGATCTTCCCTTAACGTAGACGGAAGGGAAGACTGCCCGTGACGGATGGAAATTTATGCAACCCCCTGGGGGCGAGCGTTTGCCGCGCCCAGGGCCCTGGATTTTCTACAAATCGCTACCGCCTACTCCCAGACTGTTTACCGAAAATAGACGCTCCGAGTACCATCGCTCCTTACCGAACTCTCGTTCCACTTCCGCCCATCGAATCGGGGCTCCCCTTGACGACATAGGTGTAGCGAAAAATCTGGAAATAGAATCGGGGTGGTCTCGAAAATTCGGAGACTCTGACAGCTTTTGACGACTTGGCGAGTTTGCTCCATAGCGCTACAAATACTAAATCGATTACCAAGGAATCGTTAATTCAATCTAGTAAACTGAATCGTGATAGATGAGAGTTTACAAGAGTAACAAGGTTATATCAAGTCCTTGCAATTTCCATGTTCAATTATTTGCACTTCACAGGAGCGTATTCCCGATCTTCCGCTTTAGAGATTACGGCCACCACAGAAACCATGAAGCAAGCAAATATTCACGAGCTTTCCCATCGACCTTGCACGGAATTCACCCTCGATCGAGTTTCTTGGCGACGGCTGCTCGTTCTATTTCAGTATCAGAACAACCCCCGTAACGTGGGGCCGCGTCACTCTTCTTCCGCGTTGTCCATTTTCGTCGATATGCAGCCTCTCGCCATTTACTCTGCCCCCATACGTTACCTAATTCTCCGTAAAGTAGGTATCTATTTCAGAGTTCCCGCGTATGCCTGTTCCTATTGAGTAACTCAGGCGATTAATAATAATAGTGCATATTGCGTAACGGTGAAATCTTTCGGGTTCCCGCGATTATGCGCGAGCATCGTTCCTTCATCGACACTTCGACCGGCGGTCGCCGTTTCCACGGAATCGAGTCTCGTGGAAACCGGCGGAGAAACGCGCGACGCCGCGAGCAGGTGTAACTAATGGATGTACGTGCTTTTAAAACAGCAGGGGAATACTTAATACGTGTTTTTCTGCACCAGGTATTATACCTAGTGCACGCACCGTCTGCGTAATTTCTTTATTCGACCGGTGCACGCTCGCGAGACGCTTCGCCGGCTTGAGAATCGCGATATATTTCCCTGCTTTCTATCTGCCATTCCTTCATCATCATTTCCATCGTCTAACGGCGAATGCGCGTAAAGAAACTTGAGAATGGGGGATTGTTTCATTAATTAATCACGATTTACATTGTAGCTTCACTTGATCCCAACGTTCCCCTATTAATTCCACATTTGCCTATTTAATCCCAGAATGCTTATAAGTAATCTTAGCGATCGGAATATTTCACTTGCCCACACACCTGCTTAAAGATTCATTCTAAACAATACCGACGTCTTTATTTAATTTCTCGAAGACTATCCTCTGTATGGAAGATCGAGCGATAGCGATAGCTAGATCGTAATCCTCAGGAAATCCTCTTCCTTTCCGTTTCCTTTGTGCACTTTGAAACAGTGGGATGATGAGTCTTGATGGGTCCTGGAGGACTTGGTGAGTCCTTTGCTCCTACCTCTAAAGTCTAAGTATTCGAAAGTATTAAAGTTAGCAGGTCTCAGGTGCAATACGATACAAAGACACATCAGAGCTTTCGTAAGACTTCCCAAATTTCCAAGACTGGAATAAAATTCCAAGTAGGTACGATAAATATCTGGAAGCTGGAGAACGGCCAAAGCGATCGAGGACGATGGAAAATGGCGGAAGCGGGTGACAGGAAGCACGTGGACAGTCCACGTGGTCATGTTATTGTTTCGGAGCGCAAGGGTGTTCTCCTGGGCCAGGAGTAAGGCTCGGGGTATGGGTACGGAGGGTCAGCCACCCCAGAGCCGACCCTCCAGGAGAGATTTCATTCATGATCCCGAAACCCACCCCCGTGTCCCGAGTTTCTCCAAGGGCGGTGAGGGCAAGCGATACATTACCGAGCAGGAGAAAAGGGTAGCGGTGACTCCGTCTCGTGGCTCGTGCCCGGGCACATGACATTTGGAAAGGGGACTTCGGGATTCGGCCATTTGATATCTTAATACAGAGGGATGCTCTCCGCGCTCAGACGGCTCCATCAGAGGGAGGGGGAGGAGCGGAGGCATCAAGGACGCCCTCACGTTGTATTCTACTTAACGCGGCCGTTGCCGGAGCCACGAAACAGACACGGGCTAGGTCAGTTACCCTCCCTTTCGATTCCAGGGTATCCCTTTCGCTCTTCCTCCCTCTTCGCTTCGTTTCCTCGTATTTTCGCCCTCCGTCGCGCCCTGGCCTTCCTCGATAAGGTGTGAAGCGGGGCATTTCGGGGCAACAAGCTCTGGACACGGATTTCGAGGAAGAGGAAGCTTACACTTGTTCTTCTCACTCTCTTCCGTAATTGTATATTTTTGAAACGAATTGTGTTGGGTGGTTGATGTACTTTTCATATCCATCAAGATGTAATTAAGGGACGTAGCAAATTCTCGTTAAAATCAGTAACTACTTAACACGGAACACTTGGACCTTAGGAACTTGGAATAGTCTTCTCCTTCTTCCTTTGTTAACTTCGTTTATATTTTTAGAACTTTATGAAACTGCAATGTGAAAGCTTGAATGTTATCGCTTTAAAAATTTATTTTCCACTAGGAAATTGTCCTGCGACTCGGTACAATCGTCACAAGGGTACGTTTAAGTAAAAAATACCACGTAGGTTTACCAAAACACGCGGTTCCGAGGTAAGTAGGTATGGAGTGCCTTTAAATGGCACTCGAGGAGGTCCTGGTCGGTCGATCTGCTTTGGTCTTATGACCTTGATATCGAGAACGGAATGGATTTCTCTGACGCAGACAGTCGGCGTGTCCCCGACCCTGCCAACAATCGTAACACCACCCTTGCAACGCCCGCTCCCATTCGGAGAGGGCCTTTCCACAATCGGGGGTTCCGTTGCTCTCCACTTTATCACGCTTTCGTTCTCCCACACCCCGTTCCAACAGCGCTCGCTCTCTCCACGGTATCCACTCTTCCTCCACCCTCATTTTTTTCCTCGCCGAAGGTGCACCCTGAGAGATCCGTAGGTCCACGCGAGGGAGGACGAATAATGGTACTTGGAGTGCCTTCGATCGTTGGCCATTTAACACGGGAGTTGGCTGAATCGAGACCTTCCCGTCGAATCGACGCTGATTCGCGATTTTCTTATTTTGGATAAATGTTTTGATTATCGTTCCACGAGGAAGTATACTTTGCGATATATCGTTCGAGATTAATTAATACACTAAATAGCGTGAATGACAATTTGAAGGGATGTTATTTCTGCTCCAAAGAAGGCGTCGGTCGTTGGCCAATATTCTATCGCAGTGTCAGTCAGCATCAGGACTCTGAGCACGTTCGAAAGGATCTCTCAGCTCCTCGTAAATCACCCCCGTCCAGGTCAAAGTAACGGTACCGCAAGAAGCAGTGTAAAAAACTACCGAAGCCTTGAAATTCGAGTCAGCGTGCACCGTCCGATGCACTTTGCCGACCTTCCTTTTTGTTCTGCGACGACTAATGGGGGCCCTTTGACATCGGAAGGGGGAAGCTCCGCGCAAGAAAACGGAGGAAAACGGGCCCGAGTGTGCTCTGTAAATATCCTCAAACTCCGAGCTCCTATTTCACTGATGTCGTTAGATTTCAATTTAAACGAAACATGGTGCAGGAAATTCTCCGCGGAGTAGTGTTCATAAAGCCAAGGGAAGACTAGCTCCCTGGGGAATGCATCTCGACGATGGTCGCGGGTCCTTAATGAATTTTAATCGACGGACATGATATCATAAAGCGGAACGCGGAAGTGTCTGCAATGCGGGACCAGTCCACCCAAACAGCCTTCGCTCTACGGTCAAGGTTCCATCTCTCAGACGTAATATCGCCGTCTCACCCACCCCCAAAGGTCAATACACGGCCATTGTCCGTGACGGCGACTATCGTGGCCCGTAGAAATCTTTGGCGCGTCGAGCAATGGCCTTCAACACCGATAGCGAGTAACCTCGTCGAACGTTCATCTTCCACGGAACCTGATAACAGTGCGCCGGATTTCAGAAATTCGTGGGACCTCGTTAGAGAAAATCGCTCAACAGTCTCTAATCCGATGTGAGATGAAAATAGACAGAGCAGGCGCACAATAGGAAATACAGTTAGGAATAGTTTCCTCAACGCTGCAGATTAACCCTCATCCGTCCCTCGTGTCAATTTGACATAGTTTTCCCGTAATAAGTTATATTGTTCTATTATTGGTGATTTTTCTAAACAAACAGTATGTACTGCACATCGTTTTATTTTATGCGAAAGTTGTGCAAAATCTTTACTAATATATAAAAGTGAAACGTTGTCTGTTTGTTTGTCTTTCTTTCATGCCTAAACGGCTGAACGGATTTCAATGAAATTTTTAATATACATTAAGTACGTCCTAGATTAGATTATAGGCTATTTATAAATATGCTATCTAAAATAATAAATAATAATAATAATAATTCCCGTGTGAAACTGGGTAACGGGTCAGCTATTAGTTTAAGATATAAACATTAACTCATCGATTTAAATAAAAGAATATCGAAAAATAACTGTTTACCTTGTCATTTCATCAATCTTTTACCACTTTGTCAATTTGGCATCGAGGAACAGATTCAGTTCGCGAAATGAGGAACGAATGAGGGTTAAATACCAAAGACAGGTGATAAGGAGTACCTACCCCTCCAGAGGTGAAGCTTCGATTGCCGATATATGAAGAAGTTAGATGGAATCGTTATCTTTTCATTTGAAATAGGTAATGCCTCCACCAAGAATCTCATGCAAAGGCGGATTCCTAAAGGCCCCTTTCCCAAAATACACGATCCACGTAAGTACCCACTCGATTCCCACCGAGCTACCAAAAAATCGCATCTCCGTTGGTGAGGCGCAGAAACATCCGCGCCGAGGCGCAATTTTTCAATGGCGTTGCCAGCGATCGAACCAATGAACGGGCACACAGGAGTTGGTCCACAGTATCCTACCACACGCTGAACGATCTGTCGTCTCTCGTCTCCTCTCTCTCCGCTTCTACCATCACAAGCGAACCTCTCTCTCGTTCTCTCGTCCAGAGTGCTCCGTTCGGTCGGCCCGTCCGTCTGTCTCTCTCCGAAGCGACATTAACTGTCTACTTCCTAACTTAATCCGTAACTTCCGACGCCGCGGCAATCTGACATCCTTTTTATTTTCATTGGCTCGCTCTCGGGCCTCTTGTGCGAGGGTCTCGTTCCCAGGATTTTTCTATCCACGATCGCCGAGCCGAGCTGGCTCGAACCGAACCACCGTCCATCCTCGGCTCCGACCTAATCAATTTATATCGTTGGCGTTACATACGCGCGCTCCTCTCCCTCTGCTCCCCCTCCGCTGCTTGTCCTCCCTCCGCCGTCTCCGTCCCTCCCCCGTTTTGATCGCGAACCAGCGGGTGTACAGAGAGGGACGCAGAGTCGCCCCGATAAATTGACCAGGAGCTGCGGAGCGACGGAGACCGACATAGAGACGCTGGAATGCCGTCGGTACCGCCACACTTCCGTTCTCCGCGTTATAGATTCATAAAAGTAACGATCATTACGCGCGAGGATCCGCCATTGTGCTCGATCGCTCGAGTTCGAGCGACAACCATTGAGGAACACTTCGATCGCTCGTTGTATACTGGCACTGCATCCAGAGAGAGCTTGTCGCACCGTTTCAGGATGTCCTAAGTCCTGAGGGGAGGCTACTTCCGGTGTGTGGTCGTTGAGAGCGTGTTTCGCGGGAGTTGCACTTGAGGAAAGTGGAAGCTTTAGAGTGAGTCGATAGTAGGGTTGAAAAGGGAAAAGGAAGGAAGCTTTGCGCTTCGTCCTAAGCCTGCTAGTGGACTCATCACTGAGGCTTTACTTGTATGAAACAGATATACCTATAGGTTTCTTCTCTTTTTAGTAATAAAGACGATTAATAATAATAGATAATCATGTAGGTGTTGGTATTCAAGGAAGAACTCCCAAGAGAGAGAGATCGCTTGAAAAGTTCAGCTTGAAATGCTCCGTTGCGGCATAGGTACTCGTTGCAAAGTTATCGCTACATCATCTTCGGTGTTGAAGCGTTCACTCGCGTGGAGTGTGAAGGGAAATCAGAAGCAGCGCCCTGTTTGATGCCGAGCGGTGGCCACGTCGACGCGTTCTTATCATTCTGGGGCGAGGAGCGGAGTAGCCGCCTTTGATCCTTAACAGGCGACGGAGGGGCGTGGGTTGGGTCCTTGGGAGGATCTGGTTCTGCTTTTCGTGGCCGTTCGTCGCGTTCACGCCGTCGCGAGACGGTCTTCATCCGTTAATTTATCGCCGAGTGGACGGGCAGATAAGGGCTCACCTGCGCGGCCTGTTTTCTCAATGGTCGAACCTGCGCGCCGCTACTCGTGCCAATTTGTCTGCAACGAGGCAGCCTGCACGATGGCGGCTCTCGCAAAGCCTACCCTATTCTCACGCGTGCGGAGCAGCACGCGATTAACACTTTGACGCACGCTCGGATAGGCCTACCCTTTTCACGATGCGTCCAATGACCCAAGGGGGTGCGATTCTCTTTCCGCGCTGCTGGACCAGCGTTTTTATTCCCCATTTCTGTTTCACTCGACCGAAACGCGGAGGACTTTGAAGCCTCGCATTGGAGTACGCGTTAAACGAATCATACACGATTCCTGATCCTCTGTAACCGCTTCAAGTGCCTTGAGCGCGATGCACACGTGGGAACCCAGCCTAAGGCAGTCAAGCAAGTGTTCGCCTCGCCTTATCCGCGAGACTTTACGGTTCTAGAGACGATAATTGCGAGCCGCGATCGCTCCATCGTTATATTAAATATCTCTGCGCCTCGCCTAATCTTTATCGCGATTCGCGTAAACTTTTACGCAAGGACTTTTCTGCTCCGCGATCCACGCCGCCGGTTTATCGTGTCATCGGGAACGGGCCACAGCCGTTTCGACTGTTAGTTTAATTATTTGCTTGACGCTAAACGGTATGTTTTAAGTGCATTGTCCCGGCCACTAATTATCCCGGTTTTTGCAAGCCCTTGTGTGCCTGTGCGTGCGTCGTACACAGAGAGCAGCCAGGGACGAGACGTAATTATGTTAATTAATACGTTAATACGCATCGAAAGTATAAAGTGGTAATTAATGTATTAATGAGTACGGGGCCGTAATACCGCGTCGCTAGGAGCCCGGCGAAGGCAAGAGGAGAAGATCGTCGGGAAAGGCAGATAAATTTAACTGACAAAGTAATTACGGGCCTCGCTACGCAATTTTATGCCGGGAGACGCGCGTGTACGTGCGTTATACATCTGATAAACGTTGAGAGCACATGTCACGCACACGCGTGACGTTTAACGAGCATCGAAATAAAATGCAAGCGCGATCAAGGAACCGAGGATCGAGCGCGCTCCTCGGCCCGCGCCTCGATCCGTCTCCTAATTCGTCCCGCGATTACGACACTCGTAATTTCCAGGCGTTAAGGGGTGCTTCGTAATTTCAGGCTGCGACGTATGCAGAGTGGTGGTTGAAAGGAGCTCCTACGTGGCGATGCGAGTAAAGAAAAACAGAATTTGCCTGCTCTTGCTTATGTCACTTACAGCGACTCTTAGGCTCTTGTGGAATAATTTATTGTGGAAGCCTGTACCTACTTTACAACCACTTGCTTCTGCTTCTTGATGGCTTGGACATTAATTCACCCAGAATTTTAATACGATGTACCTAGAAGACTACAGGCATGATATGTTCGAAGGAACTTGACTGTCTTTCGAGGCTATAGGTTGCATATATAAGTTATTATGCCAAGTAGCTGGAGATAGTGGTCTGAAGTGTATGTGATTTTGTTTTTCCTAAGTTGGAAAGGCAACAGTCGTTCCAACGTAGACTGATGTGAAGTCGGAAAGAGACTGGTAAAGATATTCTCAAGTGGAGAAGAAAACAGCAAACTCGTTTCAAAAGTGCAGGAGACCGTGTTTGAATCGCTCTCAAGTAGGGAAGAAAACTCGGAAGCCATTCCAAGCTGCAGTGGAAACGCATCGCAGACGATGTCGGGAAGACGAAGGAATTGAAGGAACTAAATAAACGTTCTATTATACATACCTATATCTACCATCCATGAAAATATTTCCAAATCATCGTACTCGTACGAAATGTCAACAAGCTATTCAGAATAATTTTAACCCTTTAACGCCCAGTGTGACGTATACGTCACATCAATTTCAGACGTATAAAAAAAATCGATAGTAAATAAATTTGGGTCCCAAAACGGATCACTGATGCTTTTACCGCTGCAAAAAATGTTTACTGTAACCACGTTTTACTGTAACCACGAAACTGTGCCCTTCTGGCTTCATTCAATCAAAGTGCTATAAGTGCAATGTTCACTTATGCTCGAGCGCAAAAATAAATTGTTTCATAAATTACCATAGTAAAAATTAAGATTTTATACTTCCTTTATACATGCTATAACAAAAATATGTATTCTTCTTTTCATTTGTAAGAGATCTTAAAAGTATAAATTAATAAAACACGAGTATATCGTTTAGAAATGTTTAGAAAAGATTACACATTATAGTAAACATGCATTTAAAACACAAATTTTTTATTTTAAATACTGAGCCACATTTTACTCCGTACACGCCCAGTGTGACGTATACGTCACATCTAGAAAATCATATTTCCACTGGCTTTTTGGGAAAAAGAACGAGGAAGTGCATGTATTGGCACTACTTTTCAGTTAACTAATCGCAAGAAATAATTTTTTCCACGGGGAAAGGTGTCTGGGCCTTAAAGGGTTAAAAGTCGTCGAAACTTCGAGGCGTATAGAATCCAAGGATCACAATGAACTTGAACCTACACACCTGCATATCACTGTCCTCCCTCACCCTTTATACTTCATTCATCCTACTTCAAACACCCTGCCCAAAAATTGCATCCCGAAATTGACTCGAGTCAGGGGCGAAAGAACGTTTCAGCTTCGAAGCCCCTCGATTAACTCTAAACAGCCCAATATCCCCGCGTGCAGAAGAAGTAGCGTGTTAAAGGAAGGGGTGCAGAACTAACTAACCATCCCCTCCAAGGAAATATTCGCTGTGCACACAAACGATCGACACGCGAGGCGAATCGGCCCCGACGAGGGCCCAATTACACGGAACGGACACGGTTCGGAATCCGTTGCACGGCTCGCCGCGACATTTGCATGGGGTTATGAAGAAATTCTTGAGGCGGCGCGCATCATTCACGGGAATCCCGGCGATTTTAATTAAATCCACCGGGGTACAGCCGAACAATGGGACGGGAGAAACGAGACCGACACCGGAATCGAGCCGTCCTCGCTCCAAGAATTCTGAAGGAAGTTCCGTAAATTCTACCCTTCGACGTTTCTTTTTTCGCTGTCTTTTTTCCCCGCTCTCGCTTTCGGCCACCAGCAGCGGATTAAACTTCTCCCGGCTCCTTCCACGAACTTCCTCCCCATCGCTCGAGAAGAGGAATCATTGGTGGATTAATTCAGTCGCGGTGCAACGAGATTTTTTTATACGCACCCCAGCGCACTCTCGGCGGGAAAGTTGGTGATATATGCGATTCGATGAATCGGGGACGTTACGAAAGCTGGCTGCTTTATTTTAAAAAAGAACTTTTTGCGAAGGGAACTACTTATTAGTGTTTCAGAGTTTCGATGTCGAGTTTGAAGCGTAATATTAAGTTCAACGACAGCTCTTCGGGGATATGGGCTTTCCTTCGACGTCGATACTGCTGAAATATTGACTTTGAGTTTTTTGATGGAGGTCAGACGATTTTACAAACGAAGATACGAGGCTCGTGTATCTCCGCGTCGTGTTTCACTGGCCGCTATCGAAATATCGGCGGTTTATCGCGGCAAATATTTATGTACGAGCTTTCTTACCTGACACCGAGGATCGCGTCTCTATTATCAGGAATCACCTATGCTGGTCGCGCGCGTTCAACTACTCGTAGATAAATTTATGCATAGCAGATAACGCGCGCGCGTTCTCTTCCCGTTTATCGTTAAACAAACCTGGAGACGTACGAGCAACCACGAAAGATGCATCGAAGAATTTTACGTTTTTACAATATTAATAAGCTCCACGAATGTCGCGTCGCGAGATAAGAAAGTTATGGATCAAATTTCCCCCGCTTTCTTTCCCGCGAGCAAAACCAGAGATTCTCGCGAGCCTCCAGCACAGTCGAACTCCATGGAAATTTCACACTTTCGCGATTTTAATAAGTGGTACAATGGGGACAGCTCAGATTTCGACGTGAAATGCGTAAAAAAAGCTACGGCCTCGACGCCGGGCTTACGTAAGGAACGAAGAAAAGAGAAACGCTTCGCCCCGTTTTCTATGGGTTCCAAGTCTGATTGTGAAGGGTGTCAAGTTCTATGGGCCGAGGTCAGTTTGGGGGACGGAATGGGCGGAGAGGTTCCCTGGGATACTGGATTCCACGTGATCCGCAAAGTGTATGCGGCCGTATGCATATGATAGACGTGGCCGCGCATAATGCGCCCGCGTATTCTTCGATCGCGATTCATCATTGGGTAATTCGACACGCGCAGGCGGAAGTGGCGGCAATTTTCTAAGAGTCCATCATTTTCACGAACGTTTCTACCTTGAATTCGAGCAGCTGAGCGACGAGGATTGCGTAGCTGACGCTCGGGAGGATCGCAGGCACCGGGAGAAACGGGAAGCCGCACTGACAGAGTGGAATTAAGAGTTCAAGTTTACAGACCCTTTATCTGCCTCTGAATATCCCGACGAATTACATTGGACAAACCACGAGCTGCGAAATAAATGGCAAATGAATGAATAAAACATCGGAGTACGTGGTTATTAGACACTTAGGGCTCCCCTTAGCTCCGGAGCTTTAATTGCGCATCGAGTAAATCAGTTCCCAGATCACGTGAGTCACAATTTCGCGCCTCGGAGTGGCGAATGATGTAAGGCGAACAGAATAATTTGAAATTATAATTGCAGCGCGCTTTGAGAAATCAGCTGAGAAGACAAATTACGTCCCGCGCTAAATATTCCGGATAAAAACGATTCGAAACGCCCAGTAATTACTCTAGATCTATTTTAAATAGTAGTTTCAGTAGTTTTAATAATCAACACCCTCGAAGTTCATTAGCTGGCAGTGGAATTTCTTGGTATTCCCATCGACGAACGAAAGGAAAAGGCACGTCGAAGTGGCGGGGCGAAGCTTGTCGCCGAGTCGATGCGACAAAGGGACCCGAACGATTACTCTATCACAGAGAACGTGATAGAATATGCACCGCTGATTTCCTCGGAAGGGGAAGCGTTTCCCCGAGGCGTGAAATTTATCGCGAACGCCACGAGCAGCCGCATGGAAAATGCAAAAATGAACGTGAGACTGTGGAACCTGGTTGACCGCCGTTACGGCGTCATCATCATCATTACCGTCATCATCATCATCATCATCAATCCTTCGGGCGCGCTCTCTGTGCTCGCGCACAGACGCGTAATGTATGTCTGTAGGTTAATGCAATTCACTCAGATCTCATTGGGTGAATTGTACCGGCGGAGAATTGATTGATTGGCTGTTTCGTTTCAGCCTCGTACTATCCGAACGGCCGCGGCGACGAGCGTGCTCGCCTGTCGCGAAAACGACGCCTGATACGCCAGGACTAGCGCGGACACGTCCGTGACCGTGACTATCGCCACCATCTTCCTGTTCTTCTCCCATTCCCCATTTTCTTTCCCCTTAATAACGTTCCATGACACTTTCAGCGGCGCGAGGCCCTGAAAAATGCCCCTTCTAGTCGGCCGAGCATTTCCAAACGCTCGCTAGTGTTGAGAGATATTTGCTTCATTTGCCTTGAGCGGACATTTGGGAGACTTGAGTAATATTAGATCAATGTGAGAATTCGTTCGCTTATTGTTAGCGATGTTAGGTGTGCGGAAATATATTTTTTTTTTGGTAGATCTACGTGTAGTTTTATCAGAAACGTGACAAAATGTCGTAGAAAGTTAAAGAATATAGGTACTTTGATTAAAAAAATGTGTGATATATTTTTGATTTTAATAAAGTCTTTCGTTCAGCAAAGAATACTTTTACACCGACATATGTACTTAGGTAATACTCTGCACGCTTTCCACAAATTATGAGTAGGGAAATATTGAAGAAGAAAAATGAAAATATACAGAAATGACTAGGAACTGGTGTACCATCATTTTTTGTATTTGCTTTGTAGATGGAGAATTCTGACAATGTTCCTACGATCCTCCTCCCATCGCGATAAGTCGACAGAATCCTATAGTCAAGCAAGATAGCGAGGTGGATGGAGACGGATAATCCCACAGTCAATGTTTAAGCGTAAACGAGTGTGTAAACAGGAATGGAATAAGTGCACGCAACGAGATGCAGCTAAGATTTTCCTCAAAAACGAGGTGCAGTGGGAAAGAAACTCTTTCTACCACTTGCTACCAAGTCACCACCCTAATCCACGCTCCATCCTTTCCTTCAAACCCAAACGTGTCAAACAATAGAATACTTGCTCCACAATCTTGCCTCCTTCGTTCTTCTCAAACACGATAGGTACACAAGAAAATAAGTATAGCGTATGAATTCTATTCCACAATTTCGACTTGTTTCGAAACAAGCAATCACCCTGTTCCCCCCTTTCACGAAACTTCCTTGGCACCCGCTATAAAGCACAGATAGTAATCTCGAAGTCGCACGCAGTGGCTTAGCAAAGCAAAATTCTCGCGATAGCGCGCGGAAAATGGATTTTTGCCCGATTTCATTATATTCAGGGTTTTTTCGAAACCCGACGGCCGAGAACGTGTGTGACGCGGCGTCGCGTGCATTCACGCGGGCACGCATGCGCCCGTGCCCGGGCGCAGACGCACACATTTAGGGAGGCGCGTGAACCGAGGCGGCAGATGTTCAAACGCGGAGTGGAAAACCGGTCGTGTTGATGTAGCTGCCGTCGCGAATCGCTATAAAAATATCCGGCATTGTCTGCGATGCCTAAAGCCCGTAACGGTCTACGGTTCAGCCACCGAAACGCTTCTTTTCTCGTTCACTTCTTTCTCCGTCGTGCCCCTTCGCCCCTCTTCCTCGTTTTCCTCCACCGTGAACTCGGTTTGTCGCAGATGCACCCTGGGGAAAACCTCTGTCGGGCGGGAAAAGGTTGCGCGATTCCCGGGCCCCGATCTTCTCCTGCTTCTTGTCGCAAATTTCATGAACGACACGTGGAATTTCACGGTTGAATTAATTTTGGGAAGGGATACGCTGAAGGGGGACACAAACATTGGAGGAGGGATGATTTTTAAGGTTTAGGGTGTTCATGATCTCGAGATGAATTTGGGTTCTAATCAACGTGTTACTTTTGTTAATTTTGTTAGTAATGTAATTTTGGTACTTTTGTTAATTCCATGGGGGATTTTTTTGGTACTTTTGTTAATTTTGTTAATAAGGTAACTTTGGTACTTTTGTTAATTTTGTTAATAAGGTAACTTTGGTACTTTTGTTAATAAGGTAACTTTGGCACTTTTGTTAATTTTGTTAATAAGGTAACTTTGGTACTTTTGTTAATTTTGTTAATAAGGTAACTTCGGTACTTTTGTTAATTTTGTTAATAAGGTAACTTTGGTACTTTTGTTAATTCTACGGAGGATTGTATGATAATGATCTAATTTCATAGTAGACGAAGGAAGTGGTACCGCGATATGTATTACAGAATTCTGGGAGAAAGTGACTGGCACTGGGAATTGTAAAGTAGTTAGATATCCAGAAAACCACCCCCGAGAATAGTGACAGCGATGCGTGCCCGCGTCGCAGCTAGTGACGATTTAGCGATCCAAGGTAACGCAGGATGCATCTAATCCGTTTAACATGACAAAGAGGACTAGGCACGACGCGCGTCATCGATTCTGGGGCAAAATGCTCTCGCGGGAGCAACAAAAGGCCAGGTATATCTCGGGTAATCGGTACGTCGTGGAGGGAGGGGCTAACGAGTGAGCGAGAGAGAGGAGAGAGAAAGAGGAGCCCAGGTCAGAAATATAATAATTGAAGACAGCTGCTCTCGCTGGGAGAGGATCGGTTGCTCCTGACACCCGTGCCAAATTGAACGACGAGCTGCTCCATATCGATTTCGATTATATACTTATCTTCACTTTTCATTATACACTCTCATCGATCGACTTTGTCCTGTCACTGGGTTCGAAGCACTCGATTATCAATCGGACTGTTATAACATTTTACTGCAAAATTCTTCACTTACAATTAAATACCACAGTGGCAGCAATATGAAATGTTAAGGGGAACCTCCCGTTAAAATTTTTCAGCAAATCGACTTTTTTATATATATATATTTTTATAGCATAACATCCCGAGAAGAGCCTGAGAAACTTTCACACCAAAATTCGTAACGGTATAGATTCTAGAGTCGCATAACTATATAATTCGAACCCCGAACGCAGGTATGAGCCGAGAATACTTTGAACACGTTTTTCTCGACACACTATATTTCGAAACGGTAACCACGATTTCAGAAGAACTAATGAACCGATTCGAAAAAACCTTGAGGCATTTGATTCGCAATTGGACTCCCTACCGCAACACCCTAGAACATAATTTTTTGAAACACGTTTTTTTTATTTGCATATTTGTGCGGAATATTACCCCCTTTTTTTGTACTACTTCGTTCAAATGTGCGCCAACATCGCGTTTTTGGTCCTTTTTGCCCCAACAAGAGGTGCTGCGATAGCAATTGAAATAAATTTTAAGAAATTGTTTGAATTATTGATTTTGGACGATCCTGCGAATAAATTTCGTGGTTACAGTTTTGGCATCTCTTTTTGGCAACGCCGGCACTAAGCGCCACCTAGAAAATGCATCAAGACCGAAAACATGAAGCAAAAAATATTTTTTCACCCTAACGTGTGTATTAATAAATATTTTTTAGGATATGTGTTAACTTCTTCTTGTAAAAAATTCATAAATATCATCTATTTTTGAAAGGGTTTGACCGTAGAGTTTCCTTAACGATGATTGCCAATTAACAAACGCCAGCCAAAAATTACTCAAGCTCCAAATGATCTGCAGTGTCTCTGGATGCTGAGGATTAAAGTATATTCAAAGTAACTCAGTCCACCGCCAAAACAGTTTACGCACGCGGCGACGAGCGCGGTTGCAGCGTCGACGAGAAATTCTGGTAATTGAAATAAACATCCGGCCGCATCTGCGCTTCCTCCGTTGATTCCTGGCCCCGTGCTTTTCCACGGGCGCCGTAAAAGGAAATGGATTTCCTCTACACGTGGTCCTCGTTTCGACCCCGGCGCAGCCTCCAAAAGCTCACGAACGGGGAACATCTGTCCGAGCTGGCTCCGGAACAGTTGTCGGCCGATGCGCAGCCCATTATACACAGTGTTCCAGAAACGGTGAACGAATCGATTTCGCCCAAGCGAGCTCTAATCGCCGGTGACTACGAACCTCGAAGCGCTCGTGGCGCAGCCTGGTTCGTTTAGAACTAGCTCTCGCGACCACGGGCGAATTAATATTGCTCGGGCGATCGCTGATAAATCATCGAGGACTTACAGGCGGATTAACGAGGGAACCCCTGGGACCAGATGTGCCAGTCACTTCTAGGAAAGATGGCGGACGACTAGCGACAGCCTAAATGATCCTGCACGCATCCCTTCCTCCCAGTTCTTCCTCTCTTTTTACACGAGCCGTGCCTCCGCACGGTTAATTGGCTCGAAGAATTCGCGACAGGATCCTCGACATGGGGAATGGAACTATCTACTCTAAATCTGACACGGCAAAATAGTCGCGATCGTAATTTTGAAATAGATTTAGAGGAGATTTATGATCCCGATAATCCCCGATTCTGTATAAAGCAGATTCGTTAAGAAATCACTGCAACCCCCTTTTCCCTTGTTCAATATCGACTCTCATGGAACTCTCTATTCTCCATAATTCTTACCGCCGCTTCCACGAGCTATCAATAACATATGTCTCGAATTACCCGCGATCCGATTAAACGTATCCGATCGGGCGGGGTGAAGGGCCGCGTGGAAAAGGGCTACGATCCGTAGTCCCGGATCCGAGGCGTAGGGGACCTGGCCCATAAATTCCAGAAATCTAAAACCGACTGGGACGGAGGTTCTCCACAATGTGACGCATTAGCCACGGGGAAAACCCCCGTGGAGAGGCGTCGCAGAGGACGCGTCGCGCACCTAAACCACCCCGTGGCATCCTTGCACAGAAAGGATCTCCCATGGTAACCATAGTAACTCTGTACAAACACGATGGCTGACGAGCTTCCGGTTTCGCCGCGACAGCTGCGGGGATCTAGTTTCTCTAGGCCTGCACCAGCCGACGGGGCAGAGGCTCCGGCTCGGCGAAAGACGCCGATGGAAAAAGGAGGATCGATCCCCGGGGCAACGATCCAACCTTTCTGGCCGGCTTGTTTACCTTCCTTCTAGAACGACTCGCGCCGCGGAGCTGTGATTAATGTTTGCCACGAAATCGAATTGCGAGGCCGGTTTGATGAAACGGACCGGGGCCGATCGATCCTCCGACGGGGTGAAAGGGTAACCTTAAACCGTGCGTTTTGCCCGTCACTGTACTCCTTCACTGTCGCGTTGGAAAAGGGAGTGCGATCGAATTCGGGGGCGCAAGAATTGATCGATCGAGTTACTGGGCTCGGGGGTTGAAATCGACAAGTAAGTAACTGAACTCAGAGGACGATTGACGACTCCCCGATTTAAAAATTCTGAGTACTGGAATATTAAAAGGCTTCTTAATCAGAGAGAAGCTGATAACAGTCTCCCAGGAGGCGATCCAGCAGATTATCAGAGGCGATCGCAGGTCGCTCGCGCGAGCGCGTCAATCGGTACAGGCAGGCCTAATTGGAGCGAGCTTGATCTATCCTCATGTAAATGAGCGTAATTAGCGTGCGACATAAATCAAGGCAGAGGCAGCGCACGATCGATTAGAGCGCTAGGGGGATCGGTCGCAACGAGGGGCAAGGGAAGCTGGTCGAACAGCCTCTGACCCGATTTTCCTTCCGAATAAAACTAATGGCCATTCGTAATTGGAATTAGCCGCGGCTTACTTCGATGCGCGGAGATGGGGTGCGTGCTACGGCTTGGGCGAAATTAAAACCGCCATTGTCGGATACAGGGGGTGCGACTGTAGCTCCAAGATCACCGCTGGACTCGTGATTAGATCCCTTTGACGAGCCTCCAGCTATTAAACGGGATTTGACCGTCAAATTCAATGGCTAGATTGATGGAAGACAGTGCATCCATAGACAGGGGTATTGGGTAATTTATGATCTACGATGCTGCTGGGACATCGTTCGGTGTGTTCGTGGAGGAAGCGAAGGACTATCTGGTTTCCAAGTGAATAATTCCATAGATGTGGAAAATGTTTTATAAATAAGCGTCGCAATAAGTTTCCTGGAAAGGATAGTGGACTTTCATTTCTTGGCGAAATAAGTCGCAATGATTTTTCTGTAAACACTAGGCTCCAACGATTTTCCTGGCTGAGTCACTGGCGACCCCAACTGATGAACTCGCTACACGTACGCACCTCTACGTTGCACCACTTATCGCTTATAAGATTGTGACTAAGAAGGAAATACAATGGATCGAATTTACTGCTGCGTGCTCGAAACTTTGAAATATAAATGGCTGGATGAAACTCGTGAATGAAATTTTTTTGGTAAAATGGAATTTTTTAACGCTTTGAGTGGAGACAGGTTACACTATGTGCCCCTTTTCAGAAGATTTGAAAGTCTTAATGAATGTAGAAATATGAATTTGTAGAAAGAACGGAATACTAAGTTTACTACTGGAGAGAAAATTGAAGTTTATAGAATGCTCAATGTTGGAGCTGGCGAAACAGAAATTGATTAATGCGACGAAAACGAAGGATAATTAGTGGCCAGTGTCTCTAATCATCGAGGCGGCGGTGACCGATTGGGCCAATTAAGAGCGGCGATTCGAAAGCCCTAGCATTTTCGCGCGAACAATTCCAAGTGGAGCGCGTGAATCGCTCGGGAGCTCCCTTCTCTTCTTGCGGGGCGAACGCTCGGTGCCATGGTGTCCCATGGCGCAAATAAATCATACGTAAGTATGCTTACACGTTACCGCGCAATCGTGCCGGCGTTCTGAACGATCGGCAAAAATCGAAATGAAAATGGAAAACCAGCGGATCTGGCAGTGTGTTTGAACGTCATATGTATAATTTGACAGAAATTATTACGAAAAGGGAGAGAATCATGAGAAAAATTTTGTCGAAGTTTTATAAGAATATTTCTATACCATAATCGATCTATTAATATTTAAAGTTTCCATCTTGTTCAAAGAAGCAGCGACAAACTCATAAAGGCAACAGACATAACATCAGTCATCATCCTTCAACTTAATGCCAACCGTTTTTAGAACTCATATTTTTCCTCCACATTTTGTCAGCATGGCTTGCAGATCTATCAGCTTTGTGACTTTATTGCGTACGTCTGGACTGCAGGCGACCACCCGGACATTCGCTCGGTCGAAAGTTCCTCCCATCCCTTGTTACTTCTCGACCTTCTCCTTCCACTATCGCGAACGCGAAGTCACCTAATTTTAAGAAAATTGTGTCCACCCCCTAAGTCCTCCCTTTCACTTTTAAGAACCGACATTAGGTACTACTGAAACTAAGGTGATAGTTCTCGATAAACATTCAATCCAATAGTTTCTTAAAGTGTTAAGATATAATAAAGACATTTTTTTCACCACCTTAATTAAAATTGATTTTTCTATATAAATTAAAGAATTCCTATTTTCACAGAAAAAAGTTTGCCCCGGTCTCGAAGTATCCTCTTACACGCAGAACGTCTCCTCGCGACGAATTCTCGAATAATCCTAAGAAGAACAGCAGACAGAAACGCGCGACACGCGGTTGCGGCTGGATGGTCGCGATCGCGCGGCGTTTTTTAACCGCCTCGCTGGCTGAAGAAGCTCCGCCGCGGAACACGTGCACGCAGCCCCCGCGACACGCGTTCTCCGTTCCAGCCGCACGAACGGGCCCCATTATCGCGAAACCGCAACGAGGGGGGAGGGCTCGATTTAACTCGAACGCACATTGTGTATCGGAGGAAGCGTCAGCAAACGGGTTAACCGTTGATTATTAGCCGCGGTTGATTACGAGCCTCGAGCCACGCCATTCACTCTCGCGGCCCTTTTCCCTCCCCGCGCGCTGTGTCCTCGCGGGAAACCGCTTGACGCGGCGATTTTCACGCGGGGGAGGCGTGATCACGAGTGGAATCATTCACTGGAGTTTCGAGAACCTCTGGATGCGAAGGTTTCCGCGCTGATGACATAACCGATGCTCGTAGGCGAAGTTCAGTGATTGAAGTACAGAGGAAGCCTGAACACCTTAATTTTCAGGCGGAAAAGTACTGACTACCATTGCAAATCATCGATTATAGATTAAGGAAGCTTCGTTGTCGACGCTGACGAGATAAGTCGAGCTTCTAAGTGAAATTCGTCAACTTAAATTATGAAAGATTTAAACGCATTAATTTTCCTATGAAGAAGCAGTGACCACGAGTGAAGAAGCTTACAGGAGGTCTATGTCTAATGATTTCCACTCCTGGAGGGTAGCCAAGGGGAATGCTGGATGAACTTGGCCGATCAGAGCTCGGAGGATTCTTCGACGCGACGATTTTGACGCGGAGGGGCCGCAGTCGCGGTTGAACTTCGCCGATCCGTGTTTCGCGCAGGCCTGTACGCCTCGAGAGCGATTATCCTTTATCGCGAGCGGTACGCGCATACCGTACCAGCTAGATTCGCTTTTATGACGTCATAATGAACCAGCAATCAGCAGCATTGTCGACATAATTCCCGGTGCCGTTGTCTCACTCGGCCACGGCCCGACTCCATTGTTCGACCCGTGTTCCTTTCGACTTTTCGGTCTCCTTTAGCAGAGCCAGCCGATGCTCCTTCGACCGTGACAAAGGAACAGCTGCTGGGGAAAGGATCCTCCGATTGTGCGCGGATGACTGTCCCGCGATAGGCGACTCGACTAGCTTCGAATGTCAACAGTCGGGGAGCTGACTTTGGGAACTGTTAGATACCTGATTTTCTCTGTCTTCGTCAAAGTATCGTCGCGATATTGTCTCCACGATTACGCGAGGTATTTTATTCGTTGAGAGATCAATGTCCACGAAGAGGGGAAGAGAGATAGTTACAGGGACAAGACTCCCGGGGCGTATTATTAGCAGTGTTTTGTATCCAGTTGTACGAAACGGCCTCGAACAAACGGCACTGGTATCCTTCTACATTGAACATGTGGACAGCGAACGATGGAAGACAGATAAAGATATCAGTACCAGGTGGCAAACACGCAACTGTTGCGTATCAAACTGTTCGAAATTGTGTAGAACCTACTTTCGGGGACCTAGAAGAATGTGTTTTCGTTTAATTTAGAGTTAGTTGAGTAACTTATTTATCAAGTTTTCAAGGGAACCTTTTGCAGCTTGTCAATCAACGGTGGCTAATCTTCAAAGTCTCTACTTTGTAAGCCTCCCTTTGTAGACCCTGACATCAGCTTCCCCCACAAATCTACCTTCGAACTATCAATTATAAACCACCCCTTCCCACCAAAATACAAGCTTGAACCCCTAATTTGCACCAAAAACTCCGCGGGATATCAAGCGAGCGTTAATTTCCACGATCCCAACTTGACAAACCCCCCATAGCCACGCTAAACCTGAAAACACAGGCGCATTAGAAGCATCCCAAGAGAAACACGAGCCAAGATCTCCCGAAATCGCCAAGCAACGGCCGCGATCCGCTCGATCTGAAATCCAACTCTCTTCCCCGGACATGGAGTTCCTTCGTGTTCCAATTCGAATTCGAATCGCGCGTCTCGGCAGCCTCCGAGGAGAAACCAGTTTCGGTCGGCGCGTCTCCAGCGTCGGACAATCGAATATTTATGCGCGCGAGTTTCTCCGGAGCGATCGGCGACGGAGACGGACAGCGGTGGCGATCGACGGAACGGAGCGGGCCCCGCACCGATTCTGGCCACGGGGGACGGCGTAACGAGATTTCGCGGGGGGATGGCGGAGTCGTAGAAAAGGGATGAAATGATGCGCCGCTAATTCCGTTATGGCCCCTCGGTCCACGTCACGCATTGTGCTCTGCACACACGCGGCGCGGTGCACGTGCACCGAACAGAAAATGCATTTCGAGGCGTCCGATTGTGCGCGCGCGCGAGCGTGCCGAAGCGGTTCATCACGTATGTATATAGGACAGAGGCGGCAGCTGTCAGACAGCTGTAAGGGCCTTTTTACCTGCTCCATCCAGCGTGTGTACGAGCCCGGTAGCCGAGTGCGTCGGGAGAAAAAAGGAGTCCGAAGTGGCCGAACACGGCGGTCAGCGGTGAGGATGAGGAGGACGAAGAGGAAGCGAGACGCGACAGGGCGCGGAGTCCTAACAGGACCAGCGGCAAACAGCGAATAATCAGCTCGCCCTTTCGACGACCGTCGAGCTGAATCGTAGGCCCTTCGAGTCGATGGTTGTTGCTCGATTGGCTCGCGAAGCTTGACGGCGATTAGGCTAATAGACGTGAAATTGAACGAGCCTTGGACCGCGGGATGAGGACCCTTTCCGGAGATCTCGGTGCAGTGAGTTTGGTGGTGGCTTTAAACTTTAATCCTCTGTTGTGACTACTGTTTCCCACTTTCTGGGACTCTCGTGGGAATGTTTGAATATATTAGTCGATATTGTTTCTAGGCATAAAGTTCATTGGGGTAAAAGATTGTAGACTATGATCGAGGGAATTCTTTGATTGTACGTTGCGTAGATAGAAGTATGTTATTTTCTTGGAAAATTACTACCTACTATGTTTCTGTTGTAGTACATGCCTCAAGCTCGGCATAGGTTAAAGGATGGCAAAGGGGGTGAAGGGGAAAAGTTTCTGGTTCAATTTCTGGAATTTTTGCAGCCGTCTAGCGCGCCGTTCCATCAGGCCGCGTGTCTAATTCCGCGTTTGCATTCACCTTTTCGCTCGGTTTTGCGTTTGCGTCGAAGATACTACATCCGGCAGCCAGTCGGATCGATACAAGCGTGCGAGAGAGCACGGAGAGTCTCTCTCTCCCTTGATTCTCTCTCTCCTTCCCGCCGCCAGGCCGTGGCACCGACCCTGAAGCCAAGGCAAGACCTTGAGTTCGCGCGTCAATCCCGTGAAAGGGAAACTCAAGACACCCCGTCCGTCGAAATTCCTCCTGAATTCTCGCGCTAAAAACCAGCGACCCCTAACGCAGCTGCCTCGAAAAACAGGCAATGTTCCCCGTGTGCCCTCGAAAAGAAATTTGATCAATCAAAGCGTGAAATAATTGCAATCAGCGTGGACCAATTTAGTTAACGCTCGGTGAACTTGAATGCTAAAGGATAAAATATTAGAAACCTACCTAACCAATAATATCAGCGCCCCAAAATGGACTCCCAAAGTCACCCCCAACCGATCTCACGGAACCCCGAAAATACATATTTTACAATCATCATAGATTCTTCTTCCAGCAGTTTCTGAGCCCAGACGCCATCCACTAACAAAAGACCCTTTCCCTCGGGCTCAAACCTGAAACCACCCACCCCCATACGTTACGAACGACTTCAGACTCGAAAGAATCTTGGGAACAGCCCCAGAAGACCGTCAACCACCATCGAAATAGCCAATTCGAGAAGTTCTACTGGTCGTAGAGAAGCCAAGCGAGCGTGGGAGCGCGTGAGCACGCTTATAATGCGTGCGCAAGGTCGCACGATGCACGCGCGTGGCCGTGTGTGTGAGCCTCGCGGATTCGTATGCCCGTAAGCGCGCACGCGTGTGCGCAAACACACGTACACGCGTCTACGCGGCGGCATGAGTCACGGGATCGTTTGAAATGCGCGCGCGTCCACGGTAGGCCGCGAGCGTACGTGTGCGTGCACGCACGCAGAAAGCCAGCCAGACCCTGAGGAGACGCGTGCCCTGACGCATTAGAGCTGCACGGCTCAAAATCGATATGGCGAATCCAGCCGGATTATATCCTTTACGGGGCTTCGCGCAATGCTCGTAATCCCCCGGTAAACCGCGACCGCAGTTTAGCCCGCGAGATGATATTTAGCGCGAGGCACAGCCTTCGGGACGCGCATCGGCTTGGGATTAGTCGATAGCGATTCAAGCGGTCGAGATAGCGCGCGTAATGGAGTAACGGATTCGTGGTCCGACTCTCCACGGTAGCGCTGAAATTGCTGGCTCCTGCGGACGGGGTGGCTATTTGGGCATCGATCCTGGGGGCAAGATGTCAACGGTGGTTGAATGATAGTGGGTTCTTTTAAATTACTGGAGGTAGGATCCTTGTTCAGAATGTTGTTGGAGGGTGATAGGTGTAAGGGTGCTCCGAAGAGTTGCGATTTTTAGTGTTCTGTAGAGTAGAGTGAGGTAAATGGTTGCAATATGCGAATTTTATTGTTTGAATTGGGGCAGTTGCCAATAGTGATTGACAGTCAATTGTCAATCAAGGTAGATTCACCTGTGTCGAATTGGGTAGATGTACTTCGTTTTGTTTTCGCCCAGTGCGGTAAGTACTGAATTCGTTAGTTGTGATGTAATATTCTAATTTTTAGGTATCAATATTATTCGTAGGAATTGATCAGTAAATATTTGAATTAATATGTTGTCTGAAAGAGCTGAGATTCTTCTATTCAAAAGTACTAATAGAAATTTTCAGTTCTCTTCGCAGATAACAGGATTGATTAAACAATGGAAAAGTAGCTGTGGGGGCAAGAATGAAGAACAATGCAGTGGGGCCAGAGTTCGAATGCAAACACCTCAATTTAAAAATCTGCTTCAAATAAATGAAGGAACGAAAAGAAAATCTGAATGCGAATGTGCAAAGAAATAATTAGAAGCATAACTAATCAAAAAATTGCATCTCCTTCTGAAAATATTTCAAAGGAATAAATCAAATCGGTTCCAAAAAGAGAATAACCCAACCATCAACGTATATGGAAAAAATAATTTGTCTTGCGTCTGAAGAAGAATAGACTGATCCTCCAGAAGACTGATGCCTGGGCAAATTATGAAGGTGGTATAATTATTTGCTATTACTGTTCCCTTGGTTTAAAAAAAAATGAATTGTAAACTATTAATCGTTTTGCTATATTATCACACCTATTGTATGTAGGAAAATAAAACACTTTTGTGAAAATTTCTCGTTGCGTTCCTTTACCCCATAATTTGTCCCATATAGGTATCAGGTAAAATTCGCACTTCACACATTTTGGAAATATTTATTTTATATAGGTATGTTGTGACAGGTAAATTTACACAAAGGCACTGCCTATCGAATAATAAGGGATAGTAGTTATTTATAACACAATGATACGTGCTATCAGTGTAATACTAAGGATTTTAGAGAAGTCTAAATTTTGCACACTCTTACCTCACTACTCTACAATATTGTCTCGAACAAAGGGGTTTCTGTCTCAATCTAAGGTGAGCGTCATCCCCAATAAATCCCCTGGTTTTACCACCGCGAATGAAATAAACTACTTAATATATAATCGAAAGGGGCACTCAGTCTCTCTCATTCTACTCGACGAAGCAAGCCAGAAAATAAAGCTGCGAAAAATCATGGAGCTGCACGGGGACGGCACCGGTGTGCAGAGCCAAAGACCACCCAGGAAAATACACTGTCCCAAGCCCGATCAAAGAAGCCAGGGATAAAACGGGGATTAATAGACCGACGGTGCCTAGGCTACCTGTCAACAGTTCTGGAAAACGGGGTAGAAATTCGTCCCCCGTTTCGAGCAGCCCCCCGAATCATGGCAACGTAACAACGCTGGCAACGCAACGCCGCAAGCAACGTCGGCGTATTTTGCATTTTTCAGCTGTAATTGCGCGGCGCATTGGGGGTGAACCCACCTTGTCATTAGGTGCACGTGAACGGTTGCACGTGCACGTATATCGCTGGCGTGTCATGCTCGCGACAACGGTTCCGACCTGGCGAACTATCGACTCGCACCCTCTTCCTCTACGCCCCCGATTCTCGGAAACAAACCTGGTGACTGGTCGAAGATCCCTCCGCCTGGGTGCTTAAATGGTGTCGTTAGCGACATCACCGTTCGCGGTACTCGTCGCAGGCTCCACGAAATAGGTAACCACGATCGTTACGCGAAATTGCCGACTTCCTCGCATAACCGAGGGCTGGGAGCATCCAGGGAATTCAGGGATCGATCACGGATGCGTAAATCTGAAGAGGTCGTGGGCTGAACGCGCGTGGGCGAAAGGGTGGGAATCGCGGCGGAGGATTCTGGGTTGAGATTGTGTGTGATCGCTTGATGAGGGTGACAGACTCCTTAAGCAACGATAGTGTCTTTGATTTCGAAAGATCTACTCATTTTTTAGCAAGACGCTAGACAAAAATTTTGTATCACCAGAATTATTATTTTAGAACTCTGGAAGCTTTCAATGGACCTCGTTATATCAAATGAACAAGTTGAAATCATCGCGGAAAGAAGACGACGCCTAAAGGCGGATTCACACGTATCAGTTCCACCGGTGTCAATAACAGAACATATTAGTTCCCCTATTTTGGAACGGAGCAGTTCACAGGAAGTACACGCTTATCCGCGTCAGTTACATCAGCTGACTGAACTGAACCGTCACAGAACAGATCCGTGTGAATCCGGCTTAAAACAGTGCAATTCTCCACAGATGATCCACGGAAGACTGACGCTAGTATCAGACGCTCCAGCCCTACCGAAGGGGTGGCCTATGCAGCGGGGCAGACTCAAGAGCCCCGAGTGCTTACGGAATCACCTTGAAAAGGGGGTAGTAATTCGGTGCATCCCCGGAAGTCCAGGTTTCCCGATAAGCGCGCCACTTATCAGAGCACCGGGCGGGGGAAAGGAAAACGGTGAAAGTGAGTCGCGTGGGACAGGTGGCGGGGGCGAGGTGAGAAAGCGGGAGCGCTCGGACGAAGGAGGGCGATCTCGGGAAACGAGGCGGCAAGAAGCGTGGGCGGAAAGAATTCGATGGTGGCGAGGTGTTGCGTGGCTGTATCGAACGTAACCCTTAGTCTCTCGGCACGACGGCGAAGTTCGACGCGTTGGACGGGTCGATCGAATGCGTGCACAATTTTCCGCGTACGTTTCGTTACGTGCGCGCAGAGTGAGAGCCAGAAACAGAGAACGAGCGACATAGGGAGAGACAGAGAGGGGTGGCGAAGAGCGGTGGGGTAGAGGGTGAACTAGGAAAGAGACGAAAAAGAAAGGGAGGGAAAGAGGGAGGGCAAAAAAGGTGCAAGAAAGAGAGTAGTGTCTATTCCTCTCCTTCTCCATCGTAGACGCGATTGTACGTGCGCGCGCGCGCAGCCACACGCTCGTCCCGTGGTGGTCGATGGTGTGCACGCGTGTGTGTTACGGGGAGGCTGTGACTCATCCTGCGGGAGAGGGAGAAAGAGAAGGAGACGGGGGAGAGGATGGGGGGAGAGAGCGAGTCCTGTTCCCGTGGCAGGAAGCAGCGAGTGGGGGCGGGGATCGATATATCGACTCGAGAAACGTTCCTACCGCTAGCAGGACTGCGTAGATTCAAGGTCCTCTTTTTCCCTGCCCTCTCTCTCTCTCTCACTCGGTGTTCTCTCTGCCTCTCTCCGACGGTCACAGTATTTCTGTAGCCGGGGGAACAAATGCGCGCAAAACTGTAAATTCCGCCCGCTTCCAGCTTCGTTCCTCTCGACCCTGGAATTTCGTCGCGAGACATTTTATTTCTTTCCTTCCTCCGTTTCGGTTCTCCTCCCTTTCTCGGTCGGTTTTAGAGCAGACCGAAACTTTCGACCGTAGACGGAAGCGGCGTCGCGAATGGAGGACTATTTCGTATCTTAAAATTACAATTAGGTACCTCTTCCTCTCTCTTAAAACACATAATAACAGGCGAAATATTGTCTGTTGAAACAATACGCCGCTCCCAACTAACATCCCCTCGCCAGCATCCACGGGACGCTGCATTTCCGGGCATGTTATTCACGAGCGCCTAAGGGTCCCTCGATTTTTCCACTTTACAGGGTGTCGGGTAAGAGGCTACAGAATTTTGGAACAGCTCATGCTCTCTGAAATGATTGGATGTTACACAGGGTGTCCTGTAACTCGAGATCAACGAGCGACCAATTTTCAATCTCGACCAAAGACTGAACAAAGTAGAATTCTGTTACAACACCAGAACACAGAATGGCACTTTACTGGAACGACACTGAGACTCTAGTCCTCCTTTACATAACACTCTCTCGAATTTCAAACAAAAATTACTTCTCGCTCCAGAATCTTACCACCGTTTCTTTTCCCAACACCCCGTACGTTTAACAGTGAAAACTGACTCTCAAGGACTCGCTACAGAGCGGTACAAAGCCGTCAGCCTCCCCTGAAACGATCGATCGGCTGCTTCCCAGACGGCCGTTTCTCTCGTCGGTAAATAGCGATTCGCTGGACTCGCGATCGCAAAACTGTTCGAAGGGACTTCTGCTCCGCGAGACGTCCGACCGGAGCGGCACGCGCAGATCTGTAAGATGGCGCGATGACGTCAGGGGAAGGGACAAGGACGTCGAGGGCATCCGGTAGTGTTCGACGAGAGGACACTCTCTTTCCCGTTTTTCAGCTGGCCGATCGATTCGCGCACGCATCGCGCCCATTCGCCCGCCGTTTCGCCCGTAAAACTGGCGCGACTTTTTCGAGGGAGAAGAGCGGACGCGAATCGAGCCCGCTCCCAGTCCCGCGCAATGACTGCCGGTCCTTTAAAATTGGATTCCCGAATAGCATTACGACGGGGACTTATTGTGCCTGCCAGGGGCTCTCAACTGTTTCGACCCTGCCTCCAGGATGAAACCTGGTCCTGACTCATTCCGCGCTTTTGTCCCAAGGGAAAAATCGATTCTAACGTCTAGCGTTTGAGAACATTACTTTTTTTTTTTAATACGGAGTCTCTTGAGCGCGCCAGGGGTTTTCAACCGTTGGTTTCTTGTTCTTCAGGGTCTGCGTTTGGGGAAGTTGTTTTTACTAAGATTCTAAGGGTTATCTTGATTCTTCTGCGTAGAGAAGTTGTTCTCTTTCACTGTCGACACTGACATGGTTTATCTGTGACGCTGGGCGTCAATACGTAATTGTGTAACTCGTTATCCAAACGAGAAGACGAATGTATCGTTATTGACAGGGGTAATTAAGATTCGTTCCGAGAAGAATGATATCGCCGTTGTGAATAATGGTAATTGAGATTTATTTGAGTAAGAGAGTCGTGGAGAGCGATAGTTGCCGGGAATACTGCTTTTTGCCTTGGACTTTTAGTTTTAGACCGCGCGGAGAGATTGGCAGCTTCCTCTTTCCTCCGAGTCGACTTATTAATATAGAATTTTAAACTGTTCAAAATTGAATGCTTCTAAACTATTCTTCGAAGCTTCGACTAAAGAACTAAACCCTCTAACGCTTAGAATTCCATTGGAATCAAGAAGATGCACTTTCAACGAGCCTCATTCCCTCCACTCGAATTACAATTACGCGACAAACGCGCGTTCAAGCTCGGTTCCACCCCAAAACCATCCTCTCCCTTCGAATCGAAGACTGTGCTCCCGAACGCGAGAAAGAAGCTCGCGGAACGATGGATATCAAGCGAATCTATCTCGCGTTACAGGAATCTAATTAGCGGGCGAAAGCAGATGGCGGTTCGGGTTTCGAAGGGCATTTCGCGAGCCTCGGAGAATCTGGGCACGACGAAAATCTGGCAACGGGATCTACCCGTCTTTGATTCGCCATCTGCCGACTCGTGTTCGCCGCCGAGAGGCTGCTCCTATTTGTGAAACTGGTTAATGTCAATAGATCTCGTCCACGTTCGGTCCAACAGGATTTAATTTTAGTTAATCCTGAAATGTACATCTGTGTTGTGTGCACTGAATATACACAGCCGCACACAGATGTACACGTGTGGAGAAACAGCGTATCGATCGAGCGAACGCCGGGACCGTTTTTCGATTCGACGAAGCAAGTCTGAATCCCAGGCCGTAGTAGCGTGCGCGACACCAGAACGAATTCGTGGCGACGCACCGCCATTTCTCGCATTGCTTTCAGAGCATCTGTCGCTTTAAGTACATCTGCTCACATTTAAATGGAGCGTTTCCCGATAATCTTTATGCGCCGTGTCGAAGAAGGAGCCGACTTCGGCGCGAATTTAACGACGCTTTAACGCTCCGAGCCGCCCCAGACGCAGGCGAACTGGTTCTTTGTAACCCAGACCGGAAGATCGTCTGTCATTATGAAATGTACCGAGCCGTTCGGCGTCTCGTGCCGTTGGGTGATCGAGAGAAGGCTGCGTGAATGGACCTTGTCGTGCGCGTTTCTTTGGATGCGAATGATCGAGGAGAACTGAGTACGCGTAAACGCGAAAAGAAGGTTGGAGACTTGCGCTGATGATGAAGGAGCAAGGAACTTATCTATTCCACGAAATTTCTATTGCTAGGGGTGGTATTAAGAAGTCTTGTAATTTTAGGTGGTAGGCTTTGGCTTAAGTAGTCAACAGATCGAAATTGTCGGGTTTAAATTAACAGGGGTGATGATAATTTAGTATAATTGATCAGCATCTTGAATGAACTACACAAGGATTGTCCAGGGACCCCCGCTGATAGTGGCGTGGGCCCCCTCTGCCACCGATTAGGAAGACGTTTAGCAAAGCGTGGTCGTTCGAGTGGAATCCTTTAAATCTCGACGCGACATCTCGATCCTGGCGGGGTCTAACGACCACGAAAAGTGGATTTCACACTCGGCTGATGAAGATCGTCCTCGAATCTCCGTGGAGCGTGCACCAAGAAGGACGAGATTCCCTCTGCGAGGTAGCCCGGGGTCGATCGTTACTCGCGCGATTTCGCCGTGTCGCGACGGCGTCTTCGCGCGCGCGCCTCCATCCTCGGGAAAATCAAGTTTTCCACTTTCCCTCTGGGCGAAACCTTTTACCGGACCGGGGTGAGAGAAAGGGACGTGGGTGTGAGGGAGACGACACTTGAGGGAGGGGGATCTATCCAAATTTCAAGTCTTAATCGAATTAAGCTGGAGTGACGTAATCGACTCAGCTGTTATTCTCACGTGCTGTAAGATGGTATACAGATATCCGTCACATTATTTCATTCAACCAAAACAGGGATATCTGTGCTAATTTGAATTAGTATAACTGTATAAGTGTTCAACTTTGAACTGTTGCACAAATGAAGGGAAGGAGGCAAAACAGGGAATGACGTAAAATAGCTTTATCGAGAAAATTAAGGAGTCATAAACGTTTCTCAGTGCTATTAACGTAGTCAATGTTTGTGAGTGATACAGGGATAAACTATTAATCCCATTGGTTTAATTCTTTTTTGTTTTACAGGCATATATTGATATACCTATAGTTACATACCTCAGGTATGAGAATTGGAAAAATTTAAAAAATGTGGGTTTTTCTCGATACAGTATTTTTCAGGACGGTGGGCATAATAACTGCCTCACTATTCATCCGATTAACTTCATTATTTACACACATATTCTAAATAAGATCCGTTATCGCGTGACGTCGAGCTTTTTCAACTAAATTGAACAATTTTTTAATAACAGCAAAAACGTACGACTTTTATAGCGAAAATCACGACCCTTTTCTTTAAATTGTTAGCATTGCCGCAATTTTTTTTCGAAAAAAATGGCGACGTCCCCCAATAACTATGATTCCAAAGATTGTTAAAAAATCGGTAATTTTTGTTTCGGACCACTCGTACGGACTGAATCATGCCCACTGTTTTGGGCGGCGCCAGAAACCATGTTCTACGCCACTGCCCGTGGACGACATATTTTTAAAAAATTTCCAATTCTCATACCTGTTTTATAATCTATAAACGTGTACCTATAAAACACAAAAAGAATTAAATCAATCGGACTAATAGTTTATCCCTGAATTACTCCCAAATGTATATGACCCCTTAAGTGCTTTGTTCCAGTGCAGAATGGACATTACCAAAACTTTAACGTTATCTTACGCAGGTATTTGAATTTTATAACCCTTGTGATTCGACAGTTCTGTAGTCCCACTTGCCACCCACGAAATTTATGCTGTAAATCGTATAATCACGAAAAATGTACATTCCTCGTTTTTCCCCTTACCATTCAAATATGGTGAAAGTGTTATTGATGTTAGAGATAGTACGAGGAACGTGCAGTTCATTAGTGAACGTTGTTAAGGTGCTTCTCGTGCAGGAAGAGTAAAAAGAAGGTGGTAAGGTAGCGAAAGAAGGGGAAGAACAATTCATGGTTGCGAAACGGTTGAGCGCCGGTGGGGTCAGGAAGTGGGACGAATTTTTCGACTTCCTCAGCTCGATCGATCCCCCGTTCCCCAGCAGACTCTCAGTATCCATTATTACGACGAAATAGGCGCGCTGGCGCACCGCGGTGCTCTCTTCCGCCACCGAAAAAAGGGCGAAAACGAGCGCGACCGCGTAAAATCGAAAAGCGTTTTAATCGCCCTTCCCTTGCTCCGCTCAGCAAAATTGAATCTTTTCCCGAAATCGACTTTTCACCGGACGCCGTGGTTCGTGGGATCGTTTAGGTACATAATCCCACTCTCGCTATCGGCTCCATTAACTCGTTCGATTTCTGACGAGGCCTTGAAACGATGATCAAAAAGCTCGGTTGCGATATCCAATTATGGGACAGTAACCGATGCGTGGAGTTCATTGTTTCAGCTCTGTCCCATCTTTCTTCTACTTTAAAATGCAGTGAAAATCATGCTTGTGCTCCAAATGAAAATTTCAAGATTATTCGCGACCACAAAGGGAACAAATAGAATCTAAAAATCCGCTGTTGTGACATGAAAATCTGTTAAAGTTGGTAGCGTTGCTAATCGGACCCGGTCCTTCGAATTTCAACGGGAAAATATCTGCCAAAGTTGCACAGGCGATTCTCGTGCGACTAATCGCTGGGGAACGAGGTGTTTCGCAGGGAATTCGCAGGTGGAGCGATCGATTCGCGAAAGGGTTGTCCCCCTTTTGGTCGCAGGCTCCCGGCGATACGAATAGTCGGCACCGGGCGGGCTTTTCGGTTCCGGTTTCTCGATAAATCGAAACTACGAAGCCCGTCAAAGTAGAAGACGAGAGAAAGAGGATCCGTCCGCGGCGACGAGTGTTCGGTTACGCAGAGGCGGCAGGCTCGGGCGACGTTGCACGTCCGTCCGTCGAGCCAGCGATTCGCGAGATATTCGCGAGCACGTACACGAAACCGATAACCGCGCGATGACCGTAGACAATTGACGACTGCTCAGGGTTATCGGCCATCGGGACAATCAACTCCGCCCGCGGAGGAAACACTGTGTCGTTAAGAGGGGCTCATTCACTCTTGCACGTCCTTGGATCGTGGTACGATTCGCGAAAATAACAATGAGAGGAAGGGGAAATTTTGCTACATCAATGCAAACGATTGTGAAACGTAAAGTAGTAGGTAGGGTTTGGTTGTACGTGACGAGTGATTGCATCGTAATCTATTGATGATCTTGGGGGTGGTGGGATCCTTGAGAACGTAGGGTTGAAGAAACACCAAAGCATCCTATGAAATATTAACTTTAAAAACCCAAATAAGGTGCAAGTAGGTGCCTATACACAAATCCCATCACCAGCCTCCCCTCTGTGCCCACATCACACAGCAATGCGCGTACAAGAATATTGCGTGACAGTCGCCGAGTAAAAGAAAGGTCCCCGTCGCTATAACCGTGGCTAATGATTGGAACGTCCACTGCACGCGGCGTGCCTCCGTCTCGCTCGAAAAGAGCCAAGAGTCGCAGGGACACGCGTGGACCTTTCCCCCGAAGGTGATCGATACCCTGTCTCGAAAGAGATCCATTATCCTGATTCATATTTCGGCTATAAATTTGGCCGTTAGTCATGGGCGGAGCGCGTGGACCGAGCGCGTTTCCAGTGGGGCCACACATTGCCCACTATCAGACTTGGCCGGTTCGGTGGTGATCCCCACCGCGCTCGATCAACCCGACTCCGCCCATGCTATGCAGCAATTTCTGGATCCACATGCAAACGCGTGTCTGTGTCACAGGTTCGCGTAGGTCACGTAGGTACAAGCTGGCTTTCCTCGTGCCCTTGGCCTCTGCCCGATCAATCGGGAAATGCGTTCCAGAGTCACGAAGGCCCGCGCCACGTAGGTACCTCGTCGGCTGCCATGGTACATAGCTCCAAATTGGATGCTTCGAATGAGACGGTGATGATAATGTTTTCAGAAAAAGGCCCTTTTCCACCGAACCTTCTCTTTTAACTCGGTTTAATGCCAGCGAATGCGGTGACTTGTGACAGTGGTGCAATGATGAAAGGTATTCTCGAACTTGAAATCGTATCAAACCCCCTCCCCCAAAGTTAATGGCTGAAGATAATTGAGGGCGATATCGAAACGCGGTTCATCGTGTCAGTCCGCTAGGTGGCAAGATATCCCCCGTTCGAAGCCGATGCGTCTTGGACGATCTCGTCTCTCCCTCAATTCCGCCGCGCAATTGTCGACGACCACGTGTGAATCGCCTCTGGCCCTCGTAACAACATAATACGTAACAGCGCGTAAGCGGCCGCGCGTGGGCGTCGACGCGTCTTTCGTCGGCAACCGGTGCACCCCCGCAGCCGCGACGATAACACGGTTCGCGATTCGTAGCAACCTTGGCACAAAGAGGCGCCCGGTCGTAGCCGATTAACCGGTTCGCGGCGAAGGGACGATCCTTCGGGGACCGGTGCGTATCGATCCAATTGCGACTGAGCTAGCGAAGCCCGCCAAGTGGTGAACGTTTTCGAGGGTCGAACGATGTCGGAGGGCGAAGGCAACGATGCCAATTGCTGGGCCCCGGATCGCGACATCATCTCCACACTCCACTGGCTGTTCCCAAATCGTTCGGCCCAAGTGAATCAGCATCTTCTACTGATCACGGGGATAGAAATGTGTTGTGCAGATAGGTGCTCGAGGGTGTCCCTTATACTTTAGAAACTTAAATTAGTGCAACATGATGTGTGAAAAAGGAGTCTATCAGGGGAACTAAAAAGGAGTTCGCAACTGCAGAATGGGTAGGTAAGTGTTTGACACTGTTTGTATAGTACCCATACTGATTAAACATTGAATATCATTAACTCATTAACATTAAATGAACAACTGAACTGAATGTCAGTTCTACGTTGGTTTGGTATAACACCTTTTATCAACACGAGTGGTAGAGTATAATGGTAAAGTTCGACCAAACATTGCGGGGACGTAAAGTACCTACACCCAAAGTTCTAGCCACGAGGAACATCGAGGGACCCAGAAACGGTAGCAGGGAGCGACGCGTCGAGGGACAAGCAGGGGGTGGAATGTTTTCCTCCCCTGGTAGAACGGGAAGCAGGTCAAAACAGCGTGGAAGACGATAAAAATTGGGGCATCGCGCGGCGGACGGCCTCTCGACGGCAGGTGTACGATGAACTGGAGGGTGGCCGCCTCTTTCGCGAGCAGAAAGACAGCGAGGGCGAGCTTTCCCTCGGGATAAAGAGGGTGTTAAGATCTGCAAGGGTGTGGGTTGTTGTGACGGCGGCCCTCTATACGGGTCTTCGACTCCTGCCCATCTATCATCCGCTTCTTTTTTTCACGTTTTTCCTCTGACGCCTCATCCCTTCTGTCTACGATTAACTACCACCAACATCGCGAGCCATCGGGAAATCGCAATTCCAACGCAAATTGTAACGCATTGCTCTATTTTTCACGAAAACAGATCATCTTTGATGCTGAATCGAATCTATGAATAGTTGATAACTGTTACTTTGAGTAAACAGAAGACGGTCCAATATAGAGATATTTAAAATTAGACATTACTTTCTCGCCAGCAGTGGTTAACAGTGACCCATAGCCACCGCTGACTGCGCACCTACAAGAGTCTCTCGACGATGAAATATTAATCCACGAACCGGCATGAATATTCATGCACTGTCCGTCTGACGAAAACTGAACACCGTCACCGTCTGTTTTCGCACAGTTCCATCGCAATTACGGCAAGCCGAGGCCGCACGTCACAACCCCGGTTTTAATAGGGCGTAAAAACGAGAGGAACTTAGCATAATCGTCCGTCAGGATCATAATGGAGCGAGAACGTCTAAGGTGAGCCCGTATCGTGGCAGGGTCGCGAGAGTGAGCGATCGGCTCACAGGGAATCGCATATTATTTCCAGTGGACAGGCTATCATCGGGCGGAACAACAATTTTCTCGTTTAATCGCGGCTCATCACGAGATGCGGTCTCTGCCTACGCACGACTGTCCGTGAAAGTCACGATAATAGCTGCCAGTGACTCACTTAAGGTCAGCTCGGAAAGCGGCGCGATAAAGCCGAGAACCAAGACGGTGTCGACCGACCGAAAATGGCACCAAAATACCACCCTCTAATGCGTATTCGTTATCTAGCGTTCAACCACCCCCTAAACTACTCTTAGAATGCTTCTTAACTACACAACATATTCTTCCAAAGAGTCAACCACAAAAATTAATATGCATTCTTTCATGGTCCCTACTATAACTCCTTCAACCTCATTTTCGATCGAAGAAGGGGAAAAAGAAGAAGAAAGCGGATGGAACGAGGTCCGAGATAAGCGGAGCTCGGTGCGCGATCGATCCAGACGCGCTGTTTGTAGATTTCCTCGGCACAGAGGAAAATATAATAGTTGCGCGTCGAGAGCGAATCGATTCGTCTTAATTGTCAGGCGCGAGCGTTTATCGCGGCGGACGGGGCGAGGTGTTAGGCTGTATCGGCCTGGCAAACAACACGTTTGTTTCTGAACGTGCTGGAGTTCGATACGCGATTATTATGACCCGCGACGAGCCTTGAACTTGCCCTACGATAAGCGGAGCTGCTTACGAGCCTGCCGTGGCTGTTTGTTGAACAGTGCTGCACACGCCGCACGCACGCACACTCACGCGCTCGCACAGCCGCACATCGCCTTCTGCCTCGCGACTTTGCCATTAAATTGACTCGCGTCGGAGTACAATGACCCCGTGTTGCTCCGAGTTTCCGAAACGAGCTCCGCGCGTATCGTTCTCTTTATGCTCTCGATCGTTCCGATCGCGGGTAACAAGTAAAGATCTTTTTACAGGAGACACTCTGTTTTCTTTTTTCAAGTAGCACAGTTTCTGACGAATGAACGTGTGTGGGATAGTATGTAATCGCGAAAGTGTCTCCGCTGGAAAATTTCTGAAGAAAGTGATAAGGAACTCCAGAGAGTGTCATAGGGGAATTGAAGATTAAATTATAAGAATATGTGAAACTGAAAGTCTACTTGTATATAGAATTGTCGAAGTATAGCTTCGACTGTGAATATCGGACTTCTGAGTCCATCTAGAGAGAAAGATGACATTTACACGAATCGATTAAAATTGGTAGAGAGTACTCCGCAGCTCATGTAATCACTCCAAGATAAGAATAATAAATATGGGATGAAATACTGATTCATTGCTTCAATATATGACATTTCGTGTTGAAATTGCGTGTTCATTGCCATTGAGCGTACAAAATGCAAATTGTTCGATCGCCCATTTGCGTACGGTTCGTACACATCGCTAGGGGCATGCGAGCAGCCGAACAGCCAGCCAGCCAACGAGCCAGTCAACCCAGCAACCCCCTATTCAATGTCGCTACAATAATAAACCACCTCGGTTATCTGTATTTCTGTATTTCCCTCTGGGATTCTCGGCACATTCAGGCATCGGGGCCAAGTTCAGACTCTATATATACACGCGGGCGTTCTGTAACGCGGCTGTGTCGGTGTTTATCCTACCCTACCATCAGTCTACGATCCGCACCCTTTCCCTACTGCGCCCAGCACACAACCGGTGCACCTGGATTTTCACGAATTTGGACCAAACCACCGCGATGTCGCCTGTTACCTCCGCAGGGTGAATTCATTTTCGCGCCCGTTTTACGGCCGCTCCTATCAACACGATTTTTAACGACGCGCTACATCTATTGGGGAACGAGGACTGAGAAAATCGTGGTACAACGGGGACAAGCTTATTCTTTCGGAGAAAATGAAAATTCTTTATCGGTATTTTAAACTTAGTTAATGTGTAGCAAGCTTCGTTATTTTCAGGGAAATGTCAATTAAAGATGTTAGATCTCTTGCCTTAAATTCTGCTAAAGTTAATAGCATCTAATTAACTCTTTGAGTGCTATGGTAGCACGAGGTGCGGTGAACTCCCATCGGCGTTCAGTGACTATGCGTAAGAGATGGGACTAGAGGAGTTCCGCACGCGGTGTATGGCGAGTGTTTAAATTCTCTCTTGATACTCGAAAAGTACTAAATTCCACGAAATAATCTATCCTTCTACTGTGCCACGACTTCGGGCCCACCCCTGGCTCGCATAAACCGCAAAGGGGTAGGGTAAATCCGGGAGACGTGGTCGGGCCGGAGAGTTGGTCGAGTCACTATATTTCAGACTCTGTGCGTAAAAATGCGTTAAAGTGGAGACCAATTCCTTCTCTACAAACCAAACAGTTGAATGAATAGCGTCATTTCGCTTCCTGTTGTGTTTTTCTGGATTTATAGACTTTAAAAGGTAAATTGGAGTTACATTTAACCTCTTTTGTCAAACAGCGGTTTTACAGAATCGTATTTAAAATATACTTCTAAGTTTATTTTCGTTTAATGTTTGGGGTAATAAGATAGTAGAGATATTGAGAGACAATGCAGCCAATGTATTTGGCCATATTAACTCCTCCTCTCAAAGCTAACGAGAAGACCATCTCTCGCTGCAGAAAGAAGAGATGGTCGAGTTATGAGTTTTTTATTATTTTTGTTTATTTTTTATTTTTTATTATTATTTTATTATTATTTTCGTTTATTTAGTTTATTTATTCACTTTTGTCTTCTTTACTTGTTTAGCGTAAACAAATTAAATATCAATGAATCTCTAGTTGTATTCACTCATAAATAATTTTGCTTTATCCTTTGTTAATTTTCCACGAATAATTATGTGAGTGGTCTCTGCCAGCGACGAAAACCATTTCTCCCGGCACCTCGGGAGAGGTGGTCAGATGTCATGACTTCAGATTTCAACCCGATTTACAGTAAATATTGCTTTAAAGCAATTATCGACCAGTTTTTCTGAATCTGCATAAAATTCTGATAAAATAAGCAATTTCTACATTAGTTTTAATAGCCATTTTACATTAGATCGACCGCGTCTCCCGGATTTACCCTACGCGCGAGCCGCCCCCTAAACGATCATTGATCCAACAAGTAGTACGACTCAACGACGGACCTCGCGTTCCCCGACAAATAGTAGCGCTGGTTCGCACAGCAAACAGAAGTGGCACTGACCTTTTTCTCGGTGAGTTTCTCGCACCGCCTCATCTTGCAGATCTGGTGGCTCTTGTCGTTCCTGCACGGCGCGCAGTCCCCGCAGTTGTCCTTGCGTTGGCAGCCGATGCACTCGCCGCATCTCTTGCGCTTCTTCTTGGCCGGCTTGTCGCTGAGACCCCCATCCCCGTCCGGGTCCACCATGCCTCCGCCCATGTGATGAGGCCCGCGGTTCGCGGTGGAGGAGACCGCGGCCACCTGGCCCGAGCTCTCGACGTTGCCCGCCCCGACGCTGTCCTCGGACTCCATCGAGCCGGCTCGGATTTTTCTACGCTCCTTCTTCCTGCCGTCTATGCCGATCGGCCTTGAGGTGGGCGACGAGTCAAGCACCGTGGACATCGGGTTCTGGAAGTTGGCGTGGTGCAGCTGAGGATACTCAGGTTTCACCACCGTGAGCACGGTGTGATGAGGATGACCGGGCGGCGGTGGAGGAAACGCCTGCACCGGGTTCGAGCCGAGTAATTGTATATGCCTTTCGTCGAGTAGCTGCTGCTGAAGAGCGGGCACCTCTCTTGCCTGGACGGGAGCCGGCACCAGCGGATAGCCGACGCTGCCTCTATGAGGATGAGGCGCTGGCAGCGGTGTACCCAGCGTGTGGAAGCTGGGCAAGCCGACCGCCGACGTGACAGGTGGAGAGTGCGATATCGAGGCTGGCGACAATGGCGTGAGTGCCGTTAATTGAGGCTCCGCTTCGCTGGGAGCGGTGAATTGGCTTGCAAAGCTCGGCAGACCCTCGCCGGTAACCGCTACGCCGCCGGCGTTCTTCGACTCCCAGGGCCTGTACTGGCTAGCGAGCACCACCTCGCCGCGCGAGTCGATTAATCGGCCGGTCAGTCCCTCGTAGTAGTCCCAGGAGGAGGTCAGCCCGAGGCCGACGTCATGGGGGTGAAGGGTGGTGAGTGTCGTCGAGCTGTCCATCGCGTTGTCCCCGGCGAAGCTGCTGAACGGCGGCAGGTGACGCGCCGGGTCACCCGGACCCACCGAGTTCGGCGAGGTCGCCACCGCCGCCGGAGGGCTGCCTGTTACCCTCTCGGTGGCTACGACCTCCTTCGTTACCTCGGCGCTCATCTTCCCCGCCACGTCATCGCGACTCGTGCTCCCTGCTCGCGGGAGGTCGCGTTACAGTTTGCACTCGATCCTTATCCCTCGTCTACCACGTTGCTCCTTGATCGTCTGTAAAGGGACGCGACCTTCCGATCTACCCCCTCGCTCTTTTCCTCTCTACGGATCCAGTTCCACCTCCGCGCGGACTGATCGTGACTGGCTGCTGGTTATCGGGATTATCCGCTGCCGTCGACGCGTGCTACGGACTCCTCGCCACCTTGGCACCGTGGCATCTGGGAGAACGGGACGAATGTTCCTCCAACTTGGCTGTCGTTCCTCAGCAACTCCACGATGCAAGTTCTCTTCTAGCTGCTCTCTCTGATTTGTCCTTGGCTTCCTTCGGTTTACCTCCTGAGTCCTTTCTATTGTCACTGCTCTATCCTTCACGCGCGTGTCTTCTTAGTTTCTCAGTTTCTCTCGTGCACTCTCTCGCTCTTCGTCACTTTCGCTCTATATCTCTCTCTCTTTCTCTCTCTCAATCTCTCTATTACGCTCGCGTTCTCACTGCTCCTCTACTTCCTCTATCTATAACTCTATTTCTGTCGTTTGTACTCAACAGGTTTAGGCTACGAACTGAAGTAGATCGGTTTCTCTGGGAGTGAATTGTGTGCGCGAGTCCCCTTTCTCCGGATTACGTAGGGCGGCCTGCGTTCCACCTTGCTTCCGTCTTGTCTTCGTTTGCTTTGGATGGGACTCCCGTTTCTCGGCGGACACTCGCCTCAGTGGGTTGCGTCCGTTCGTTTATTTTTTTTTCTTTTTTAGAAAAAAAAAGATCGGTGGCTCTTACTTACTGCTTAATTACGTTAAAACTTCTATTAGCTTAGAAAACTTTGTCGGTCGGTTTTGCCCTTAATTAAATCTGCTCGCGAAGAGGATCGGCGGCGCTTCGTCGCTCCTCGCTGATCAGTGAGTATCGTTACTTGCTGAGTGATTAGTAGAAAAAAGAAATGGTAGATTCTTTGGTTTACGGTTTTACCCCCTTTTTTTTATCGCGCAGTATTTTATACTATTTTTTTTTTTGTTTCGTATCTCTCTCTTCTTCTTTATCGCTTAACGTACAACAATGGATTTTTACACTGCGCTCCTCTTTTACTTGTTTCCCTTGTTCGTCATTCAATTTGGCACTGGCGGACTTTTTTTTTACTTCAGATATACTTTGTACACTAATTAGATACTATAGCTCTTAATCCTTTGTCTTCTGAACCTAAGCTCTTGGAATATCTTTCTTTTCTTCTCCCTTTTTTCCTTTGTTCCTTTACGTCGATATAAACACGCTAATTACTTTTTTTGTTCTTCGCGCTTCGTAAGAAAATAGAAATCACTTGAGGTTAATGTGGCTTGTTAGAAGGCGGTTGATTTGTACGATCTGAAACAGAGAAAACCAACGCGAGTGTTAGCCATCAGCAAACTCCCCCAAAATCTACAATATCACGCATTGTTCATTCTCCCGCACAATCAGACACTTTTTCAACCATCAAAATCATACATTCTTAACATTCTCCACCAACAACGTTCCCATGCAATTCGTTTCACGAGCACGATGTGAAATACCCCCACGTTCGATTAAATCGCTCCGAGGACGAGAACAAAACGTTTCGCGTCACTAATTTCGATGGACGGGTCTCCGTAGATTGGATCCCTGAAATCACGGCGTGACAGCAAATCGATCCAATGGGGGGAGCAGGGAAAAAAAAGAATCATTTCGAGATAAAGAGTCCAACGACGTGGCTTGTTCATTGAGCCCTCCCCTTTCTTCGTGGTCACGTGAGGCGATCGTAAGCGGGAACGTGACACGCGACTACGTGGGAACGTGTCATAGACGTTACCATAACGTGACCATCGCTAAGCCAAGGTTACTATTACGTTCGCCGTGTCTGCACACCTACTCGCTCGCTTTGATACTCGCGAATGTTGTGCCCTAGTCCCTGGACGGTTCATTCACGCTGCTTAGAGCGCTGACGATGGCTACGAGCACTTCGCGTCTCTCTCGTTTTACTCTCTTTCACTGTGAATACTTCTGTACTCAATTTCAACCCCCATTACCACCTTCACCACAATTATAAAATTCATTCAATACACTATTCAGGTACTATTCAAAGAAAAGAAACTTGGGCGCAAGTACTGTGAGAATATTAAGTATAATACCTAAAAAAAATTGTGGTGGTGGTCAAAGGAAAATTTGAAATTTTATAGTTTTATATATGGTAGATTCTGAGTTACCCCCGATATATGGGATATAGATGTTAAATTACAATCCTTTCTAATGAACCTATAAAATTTCTGCTACCGTTCACGATTAAAATTTTCTTTCGCTACTGTATCTAAACCCCCGCGATCACCCACCCCCGGAAAATTGGATTTTGGACGTTGCTCGAATGTGGTTCGAAGCCATCGTGGAATTCGAGGCGATGCTGGTCCTCGGCGAGATATCGACCGCCGTTTAGGACATCTCTTTCGCTCATTCGTTCGCCCGGTGCACATGGAACGCGAGCAAACTGAACTCGGGCCGCGCTCGCACGTAGATCTGCAGCACGCGTGCCCGTCACTCGGGTGCACCCACACGCGGGAGCAGTACCGGCGGCTTTTGCACGGCTCGTGGATGTACATAACGGCCGGGGTACATAGAGAGAGTAACAGAGCACTATCGCTATCTCACGGCCGCTTTTCCAGCGTCCCGCGCCGCAAAACTCTCACTAATAGCTTTACAGCTGTGCCCGCCAGCCGGAGCTTTCGCTATCGTTGGAAACTTGCGCTGTCGTTTGCCCGTGCACTTTCGCTTGCCGCGCGAATTAAACCGCGAACATTGCCGTGCGACGCCACTCCGCTGCAACCTTGACACCCATGGGACCTCCGTGCTTTTAGACAACAAGTGCTGAGAAGTCGTTTATATTTTTCCAAATGGATATTAATTTTCTTGAAGAATATATTCTTTGGGTATACCAAGAAGATATTGACGTCCTAAATTTTAAGTAGCTGGGTATGGGTGATTTTAAAAGCATCGAGTACGAACGATTCTACTTAATTCTCAGAGAATTCAGCGAAGCACGTTCTCCTCAGAAATGGAAGTCACGAGACGAAGGCGCCTCTGTGGCGAAACACCTGCACAAGAGATCAGCACGCAGGCCACGGGCGATTGAACTTTCCTAGAGGTCCATAAATCTAGTCTAGACTGAATACCGCGAACTTTAGTCTTTAAAGGTCGCGGAACTCGCTGCGCTGATAGCGCGAGCGAGCGGGCTCCTCCGTTCCCGATCGCGGTTCCCTTCGATAAAAAGGATCGCTTCCAGCATCCACGGCTGCGGAAAAGATATTCCGAGAAGTTCGCAATCTGCTAGCGCGGCGTACACGTTACGAGGAATATAAATTGTAGGAAGCTAGCTGGAAACGCGACTGAAATCGATCGGTCTCGTATCGGCGTCCGTCTTGCCGGGCTGACGCGAAACTTTCCGACTTCTTCGAGGTGTTTTATCGTTCTGCCCACTCTTGGCCCAGCGCGATATAAATTAAAGCTATCTGCTAGACAGGCTACGATTCCCTTCAAAAGTCCAGTGATTTCTGTGTTAAACAACGGGGCGTTTCAATTTTACCGATGCTTTGCTCGCGTTTCTTGAAATATCAAATTTGAGTGGTCGATGTTTACTGTAATCTCAATTCTCGTATGAAGTGTAATTGCTTCCAATTTGTAATAGAGCCGTGGAATAATACTCGTTAAGGTTGCAAGTAACTTGATAATGAAATGGAGAATGCAATTGAAGAGGCCTCGTAGAACACCCTGCAAGTGCCAAAATTAAAAATAAAATTATCGAGAAATGTTCTACCTGCCAATGGTAGGAGTACAGTATAGAATTTTATTTTTGGCACTTGCAGTGTTTTCTACAAGAACCCTTCAATTATTAAAGACAGAACACTAAAAACTCAACAATGTGACTATACCGTAAACTGGGGGAACATTGGCAGGTTTTTGAAACATTTTGTTATATAATGTAAAAATTAACATGTTTAGGTACATTTGCTTTAAGTATCCTATCATAATATTGCATCTTTTGTGATTGTACCAAAAGTATCAAAATGCATAAAATTTGTGTCTTTTCTTTCTTTAATACATGTTAAAAACGTTAGTGTTCCGTGGTAACATTGGCACATCATGCAGATAGCATTAACGGGTTAAGATTTATTAATGTATTTATTGTGTCACCTGTCTTAATGTTTTTTCTTTTCTCTTTTTGTTTTACTTATGCCCCCTCATACTCCTGTACACTAAAGGGAATCCCTTCCCGTTTACGCACAATAAAATAAAAAAAAAATAATCTGAGGTGAGTAAACTTAAATTTGATTTTTTTATTTTATTTCTTACATCTTAACTAAAATCAACTCGTAAAATTGGCACATCATATAAATAGCATTAACAGCTCAAGTTTTACTAATCTGACGTAAAATAACGTAATTCCAAGCGTATGTCAATGTTACCCCGTGCTGCCAGCCAATGTTCCCCCAGTTTACGGTAACTTTGAGCAAATGAAGTTCAACAAAAAAACTCCTATGAATCTACATTAAATATCAATTTCACCGAATCCAGACAATATTTGCTAGAAATATTTCGCAACCGGAAACAACATCCTCCCACGGCTGCAAAATCCCCTACCCTCGCAGCATGCCCCCATACTCGCGCGCGCCGCTCTTTTCAGCCCACGCAGCGCAGCAAGAGGAGAAATTTTTTTCCCCGTTTCGCAGAGGGCGAAAATTCCATCGAATCCCTCGGGTGCAGATCGATAGCCGGCCAGCGAGCGGAAGACGCGTTGCCGGAACGATGACGAGCCGAAGTTCCCGAAGCGCGGGGGGAGAGGCGGCCGGCAGAGAAAGGAGAGGAAGAGAGCGCGAACGGCGAGGCGCGGGAGAGGAGAACAGCTGGCGCCTCGTCGTTGCACTTTCGTCGAATCGACCGTGCGCCCGCGGCTTTGTACGAGAGGGCAGAAAAATTCAATACCGCGCTAGCGTTTCGCGGGCCGGCCAGCAATCGCAGCGTGGAACACGCGGCTCGCGCACGAGCGGAGACGGGCGACGACGCCGAGCGGGATACATCCCGTCGTCGGATTCTTTCGTCGGGCGGGAACGCAGGACGCGGGTTCCCAGAAGCAGGCGCGCAAACCCAGCTGGCCAACAGAGAGAGATCGGAGATTCCGCGCGCTTGGAATTAATATTAGACGGCGACGAGTAGAGCGCGGGGCCCATCGAAAAAAACCCAGCTAACGAAACCTGCGCAGCCCCTCGCCCCTCTGAGCCTCTATGCGCGGAATATTCTCGAGTCACGGACTGGGATATACACGGTGGCACCGCAAGCAGTAGATTCCTCGTCCAAGAATAGGTCGAAACGATGCAATGTATTTTTCTGGGAGAGGTCTTCTTTTCTCGAGATGTAATCGATTTTCAAACAAGTCTAACTTTGGGATTTTTGGTTTAAGAGCGTGGTTTTAGTGAACGATTCTTGTTGGTGATGAAGGGCGAGAGGAAGGTTGTTCTGTGGTTTTGATATTAGTTGCTACTTTTAGTAGAAGCGGGAATTGCGAAACACCCTGTATATAGGAGGGAAGGATAATTGCTGGCGACACGTTAGTCGGTATCTCGGGCGGCGTGTGCTTTTTTATGAGGAGCGACGCCGCGGAATTCTACGCGTCCCGATTCGTTATTATCGCTTGCCTGTATCGAGCAGTCACGGCTGGCTCGAACTCCTTTGTTTCACTCAAGTTCAGCGTCGCGGCGTATTATCGTCGGGCGGGGGAATTTCGTGCGGACGGTTTTGCACAGCGGCGCACGGAGGATCGTTCGTTAGTGTCCCTTGCTCCGTTTTTAACGCCGCGGCCCGCCGTGCACGCGACGCGGCTTGGTAGAAAAATGCCCGCGCCATTGTTCGACATCGCGATCGACGAATCTTAAACGGGGAATTCGAGACTACTTCGAATGCGCGGGGAATCCGGCGGAGATATGTGAAACGTGTCCGAGAGATCGTACGTGTACGGTAGTTGCGAGAGAAAATTCCAATTTGCTTGCGTACCGAGGATCATCCCCCTTTATGCGGTACCACGAATCACATCCCCTATCGATCTTTAAAAAAACTCAGATTACTCCGAACAGAAACAAAGGACACACCAATTATAGGCACACATAGGATTGGAACAGAGAAGCTCGAGCGATCCAGAAAACGATCTTCAGACAGAGTCCTAGACAATAGAAACCTAGCAAACGGAAGAAAAGGAACCGTGAGACACTAGCTCGGCCAGTTTTCGCTCGCAGACCAAAAAGGAAGGGGGCCGTCGTGGAACCGGAAAAAAGATCGGCTCGAGTCAGTGTGGGAAGGGGGGCGAGGGACGACCAATTATTATTCGGGGCCCGGTTCCGCTTATCGTCGTTTCCGCGGCCGTAAATCCGCGATAAGGCCTGTTTTTCGCGACGGTTCTGCGCCGCGCGCTAATTCCGGCATTACCGCCTGGCAAAAATGGCGGCGATGCCCGCGCCCCGTTCGCCTGCCTCGAAAAAAAAGGGACCGCGAAGAAAGAAAAAAGAACGGTGCCCGCGAGGCGGCTCCGAGCAAAAAAGCTCCGGGTACACTTTCGCCGACCTCGTGGTGGCGGGCGAGTGCGCGCACCCGCGCCCGCTTCGACTCTCTCGCGGCGACAAAGGCTGCTTGATTCAAGGTCCCACGCACACACACACACGTGCGCGCGCGCAGAACAGCGGATCCGTAGACGCGGGTGTTCGCTCGCTCGCCCTCGCGCGCGCGCACGAATACGCGCGATCGCCCGAGCGCATGCCGCCACCGATGTGTCCCGACAAACCGGAGCCCTGCGCCTACGAAGGTCGAGGGCTTTGAGTTTGAGGTTTAGAATGTGGAAGAAAGCCCTGAGCTCGAAGACTGGCTAGAGCGGAAGGTTAATAACGAAGAAGGAGGGTTTGAGAGAATAAAAAAGAATTTAAAATACCTATCCGTGAATGTGAAATTCGAATTGAAGGAGAAGAGTGTGGTATGAAAGATTCCTTTGTAATCTCAAGTAGGTTGATAGGTTAAAGATTCCAGGATCGATGAAATACACGAAGATCGGTGAGATGCAAATTTTGAAGCAGATATATCTACTGCTTTGAATACTTATATGAAGCAGGGTGGAACGGAGATCGAATGCGCAAAGCGGGCGTTAATGTCGCGTTTCGATAAGATTCGCGCGTCAGGATCGCAGGCGAGGGGAAGTTTTATCTGGATCGATGCGGCGATAAATATTAGCCCGATGTCTGAGGCTCGCCTCTCGCTGTCAGCCGAAAGAGGCGCGGGACAATCGCGCAATAGGACGAAACATTTAGGTGGCGGGAAGGAGAGAAGAAAAGCCGGCCGATGTCCAATTGATTCCTCGAAGTGTTCACAGCGAGAGAAAAACCGCAGCTCCGGGCATCGTGAAATGGTATTTACTCCCTCGTTGAGTATCAATAAATAGCAAAGAAAGAGGCCGTGATAACTGACGTCATCCACTTACTCGAGTCATAACAATACTGTTTTTGTAGCAGCAGATTACTAGCATCGCCGACGACTATAACTTATTCATCCGCTGAAAGCTACGGCCTCGCATACTACGCCATTGATAACCTCTCTTTGATGCGAGTGCCTGTCGCTGTCGGGGAACACCGTTACGAGCACCGCGAGCCACCGTCCCGCCGATTATCGATCCAACGCGATTCGCCGACCGGCGAGTTGCGAGTCGGCTGCCGACCGGTTCCCCGTTCGATTCACCCTTAAACCACCGTTTTCACCCTTGTCGCCAGCACGATTTGCCGAAAGCGCGTCGAAAAGATACGTAGACCAGGTCGCCGTTGGTTCCCAGGAACAGCGGCTGTGTTCCCTCACTTGTTGCTGCGTACCGGCGTCGAAATCGCTTGGACGGGATATGTCCTGTATATCGAACGAGCGACGCGACGCTTTTACGGCACTGCGTACACCGGTGTACGCGCGGCAGCCGTAGTAGACGAACGCGCTCGAGTGCGCACTGATTCGCGCACTCGCGCGCGCGAGCGCACGCGTGTACACACGCTCGCCAGGGCGTCGTAAAACGGACCACAGCTGGTGTGCTACGCGACGTTGCTCGCCATGTACAGGGTGTTCGAGTAATGGAATAGAAAGAAAGTCGAAGAAGCTGGAGTCTCGTTTGCGAGGAACATGATGGTTTGAAGAAAATTATTTATCAAGTCGCGGTGAATATCGGATTATGAGCTCGATTGTGAGTTGTTTGAGATGGAGGACTAGAAAAACCAGGGTATACAGAAAATATCTTTAAAAGTATTGAAAATACATGGAAATGATTTGATTGTTTGAAATAAATCTTTCGTGGCTACAATGGGTAGAGAAGTAAATGCGTGTGTCCACGTAAAGTAAACATCGCGAATAATTGCACTGAAAGTGACTCAAATTACCTTCTCCTTCCTTATGGAAAATTAATTCTATTCTGCTAAGCATCATTAACCCTATTCGCTGTTGTGCCCCGACTATGGTTGCCACCCGTACTTTAAAATAAAGTATCTTACGTTATTACACGTAAATTCATCTATATAAATCTTTATAAAAATGATAAAAAGTTGCTTTGTAATGCTAAAGCAATAAGAAATATATTTGGAAGAAATAGAAACTAATAAGTATAAAATGTACTTTTAGTTTTTTTAAACGTACTTTGTTTTGTACGTTATTTTCTTGTAAAAATGGTGGCAACCCTAGCCCCGACTATCATCCCACCCCGTATAAGGCCGGTACAGTATATGCACAAGCACGCACGTGCGCGAGTACGGAGGCGCGCTGTGGTGCGCCTGCGCGCGTGCACTTTCACGCGATATACCGCAAGAGAGTAACGTCGTGACGACGTTACGCGGGCCCGCGTACACCCTGCCGATCACACGCGACGACCGCGAGCGAAAGAGCGTCGACGATCACGGGGGGACGAGGATGCGCAACGACCACGACGGCGACGATGTCCGCGAAGAAAACGCGTATTGAAAAACGGCCGCCGGTAGTATCCTCGCGTGTCGAGGTGCGTAACGGTCCGGCGTCGAGGTGGAGAGGCGTGGTGGTGGGGGTAAGGGGGGCGGGCGCACTGTTAAACCCACCCACACAAGCACATGATATCGGAAATGATATAAAATTGCGTCGAGCGCGCCGCTGATATTTAAATTGGTTCGCTAAACCACGGATTAATGCGCGCAACAACGTCCGACAGCCCACGCAGCGGGCTTCGAAAAAGGGCGTACCAGAAAAGGGGAGAAAAAAAGTATGTACAGGGCGTCAAGAAATGCTGGGATCAAACTTTCGGGGAAAGACACGCGTGCGAAAAAACACGGGCTCCAAAGACGGGCTCCATTTGTTTGCAACTCGTGAAACACTGGGCGTAGCAACTTTCTGCGAACGAAGATGAGCACCTCATTCGTCGGTTCATATCTCTAGTACAACCTTCGATGCAACTTTGAATATTCGAAATGTAGCCAACTTGCGAGAAACTTGTGAAAAAAATTAGATTTAAATGCGACGTCGGGATTCTTTGAAATCTTTGTTATACTAGGTATTTCATGTTAGAGCTACTATAGATTCAATTTTTTTAATATTAAAGAGACTATGAAAAAGCTACATCAATTTTAGCACAGCGTAAATGGAGAATAACGTTTTGCTATAGAAAATGATTCGTATGTCGGAAAGAAATAATTTTTGAATACTTGCTTACGAAGATTCTCATTTGTTTCGATGAGTAGCATGTTTCTACAGTTTGACCCCAATACTTTTCAACACCCTGTATGGGGAACCGACGACCGATCGGAGCGGATCGTTGGAAACGTTCGCGTCGATACCTGTTTGTGAACGTTGGACAGGTGTTTGCGAGGGCTGCACGCCTGCGAGCACCGTGTATTCAGTTTCTTTATCGGCGTCGATTATAACGCAACTACTTTAGCTAGCGATGAAACTCAAGAAGCCCCGAATCACTTTGAGCGTTACTCGAATCTCGAAAATTATCAAGTATTTTAATAAATCCGCAAAGTATTAACAAGTCTTTCAAATGCATTGAGGTTAAAATCAGTTAGTTCCAGCCAAGTAGTATATACTACGCAGAAAAACAAAAGACTCATCACGGTCGAACATTTCTGAGATTCAAATGACATTCAAAGCGATCCAAAACGCGACAACAACTGACCAGCTCGAAAAATTTCGACAGATCGGACAAAAGGTCCGTTACTAACTTTACCTCCCCCTTTCCTCTCCTCTTTCCCGTCTTTCTTCGGTAAACAAGAAACGTTTCTCGAGACTTCACGCGAGCTACTGCTGGCAACTGGCAACTTAAAACACCATCGACACACGGATACATAGTTACGCACATTATCTCGCGAACTCGTTGCGAAACAATAACGATACTGAATTTAAGCGCGAACTAAGCTACACATAACCTATACGAACCCGTTCTCAGTTTCCTTCGGATCAACGGGAAACGTAGGAGATACGAAATAGATTAGCCGGTCTAATAAATATTCCATACCACGAAACGGCTAATAATACGTGTTTATCAATAACCGCGCCATTGAAAAATACACGATAAAAAACGTATTGTCTCCGTTTCGTACGCAAGCAAAACAACCGATCGTTTCTCGAACGTTCCGCCGCGGACTAGCCGTGTCTCGCGAGAATTCGTCGGCCTGTCCGTTGCGAGCGAGTCGCGGCCAACTTCGTGGCAAACCCTTTCAAACTCGCCGACGCACGTATCCGTGCGCGTTTTCGACAGCTATGACCGAACGAAGCCAAAAGGAGAAGCGAAAAAGAAAAAACAGAGGGGCAGAGAGAGAGAGAGAAAGATCGTAGAGAAAGAGAAGAGGGGAAAAAGAAACGAATCCGAAGAACGGGTAAAAGGGATACTGTGCGTGCCCGTAAATCTCTTGGCGCCCGTTGTTCTCGCGGTCCACGACGTCGGTTCCTTGTCCATTCCGATCCGTTCCGCCGTTCCGTGGAGCGAGTAGGCCGAAATTCGCCTCCTCCCCGCCCCCTCCGCCGTTCCCCCCGGCCGCCCGACCTCCCCATAGCGCGGCTCGCCGGCACAAAAAAAGAAGGAACACCCACAGGAAAGGGAACCGAGGAAAAAAGGAAGGAGACAGGAATAGAGAGAGCGAAAGAGAAAGGGGAATTGATCGCGTTCGCGACGGCGAAACACAGAGCTTCGGGAGGACTTTGCGCGTTCGGTCGTTACGATCGTAGGGCAACTCGCTTCGGAACGTTTGAGAACGTTCGAGCATGAGATTGAGGATTTTGATTGTCGTTAGAAAGGAGAGGTGGAGGCTGTAGATTATTTCCTTCCAGTATGAATTTGGCGAGTCGTTGATCGCGACCCTTAACAATCCAGAAAGACGATCGCGTGTCTACTAGCCGATTATTACCGCGAAAACTGGAAATTACACGATACTACGAGGGCCGCGAGTTTCACCTTCTGCGCCGTGCACACGAATATATATTGCATATACATATCAGGGTCGAATTGCTGTGGTGCTTTATCCTCGCGGTGCACTCGAGCCGTGGACGCACAATATATCCCACTTCCGATGGCACTGTACCGTGCGCGCGGTCGTCGCTGAATTTCGACTGGGAACGATCGAAATTTCGGCGGAGCGTGCCGGGCCACGCGGCTATCGATGCACCTCTCGGAGATCGAAAACACAGGCACGGAGCACCATAGATGGGAAACGCGGCAACACGCGTCCCCGGAAAATCAGTTGCTCTTTCGTTCCGTGGTTCACGGCACTGACGACCCCCGTCACCGACAACTCTCTACACCTCCGTCGAACGGGCCACACTATGGTACAAGTCGATAATGGTGTTTACCAAAGCGTCGTTTGCTCTAGCCGGGCCAGGTGAGGCTAGGCTAGGTTCACCGGCGATCGAGATGCGAAACGAAAAATAAAAGAATTTCCCTGTACGTTATCGTGTGTAATCCTATTGTGTGGGTATATCGATACCGTGTATGTATATAGAGAAGAGAGAATGGAGCGTTAAGAACCTGTTTCCCCATACACTACGCGTGGTATCGGCGAAGCGTCCGTCCGAGCCGAGCCTCGAAAACACACCGGGAACCTCGAAGGGATGCACACTTTGGCCCGTCACTCCTCGTCTCTCACGACGACACAACGCGTTTTTGTCTGACGCACCGCGCGAGACTCGTCAAGCATTCGCAGCACGATGCGTGCACGCCGTGCTCGAGGACACTACCGTGCATCGCCGCCGGCTAGCAGGAGGCGTTGACGGCAATGGTAGTGGTGGCAGCGGTGGTAGTGGTGCCGCTGGTGGTGGTGGCGGCCGCGACGGTGGGGTGGTGGTGATGGTGGTGGTGGTGGTGATGGTGGTAGTAGTGGTGGTGGTGGTGTTGGTAGAGGTGGTGAGATTGTGGTAGAGGTGGTGGCGATGGTGATGGCGGTGGTGATGATCGGCGGACGCAGCAAGAAGGCCAGGACGACGGAAACGTGGCCGCTGCTGCCAACTTCCGCGTACTCGTTTTTACGGATCGCGTCCGTGTGTTTTTCGTTCGTCGAAACAACGACGCACTAATGTATACATATGTATCTTTCACTCAGGTTTCCCCAGCAATGTCAACAACAACAAGACGACACCGACAACAACAACAACAACAACAACAACGACGGACGACGACAATGTCGGGCGATAACGGGGCATCTCGGTTGGAGTAATTGGAACGCATCGTTTTACCAACGGTTTCGTATCGTCCACGCATCGGTACATCCACGGAAACGTTTACTGGCTCGCGCACTTACCCTTCTCCCTCTCGGTTCCTTCGGTTGGCCGAACTGTTTCCGTCCTCGTCGCTCGTGCGCCCCAACTCCGTCCTCCGCGCAACGCCGCTCTTCCTCCCGGCGCTCTCTCTCTCGCTCTCTCGATCTCTTTCTTCTTTTCCCTTTCTCTCTCCGTCCTGCTGGTAGCCGGCGAGCGGCGGCTGCTTGGTGAGCGACGGAGAAAGCAGAGAATCCGTGAGAGTGAGAGGGAGGGAGAGCCGAACGAAAGCGAGAGTAATCCTCCGCGCTCTCTCCCTCTTGCTGCACACTCCACCCGTCCGGTCGCCCTGTCGCCGTCGTTGCCGCTGTCGTTGCCACACTGCCACTACCGTTGCCGTTCGTCTGCCCTGCCGCCGGCGTTACATTCCAAATTTCTCGTCGATCGGCGGCTGCCGCGCCGGTACGTCGACGACAGGGGACGGCGGAAACGAGCGTTCATCCACGATCACCGGTATCGTCGACACGAAACGCAGCAACTCTCGTCGCGGGCACCGTTTGACACTGTCCCAACCGGTCTCCTCTCGTCCCTTTGATTCCCTTTCACCACGAGCTTTCGCCCTGTTTCCCCACTGTTTCGCCGTTTCGTATCACCGTGCCTATACATATACACCGGTCACCCCGTCTGTCCCTATGTGCCCGACACCGAAGCAGAACGAACCACGCTGGACCATACACGTGTGTACAAACAGTGCATCAGAAACCTTTCCCTCTAGTCGTCGTATCGCGAATTGTCGATCCGAGAAAATCACCTAGAACCGGCGTCGTCTCTCAATATTCGAGGTTCCTAACTCACGCACGCACACACGCGCACTCTTTCTCTCTCTCTCCCTCCCTCTTACACTCTCTCTCTCTCTCTTTCTCTCTCTGATTCACTCACGCGCTCGCGCTCGTTTGCTTTCTTTCTTTCCTTTCCTCTCGCTCCCCCGCGCTCCCCTCGCTCCGTTCAAGCTTCACTCCGTGCACACTACGCGGTATCCTGGCGATACCGTGGAAGGTGGTGCGAGCAGACGGCTCGGCCGGCTCGGCGACGTCGCATCAAAACACTGTACCTTTGGTTCGACGGACTGTCCCGTGGTGAGTGTGCTCGCCGCGCGGTGACTGTATGCTCCAAGAGTATTCTTTGTCCGTCCGGAGTCGCAGCTGCCCGCGTTTCGGCCGTCGGTCGCGATTCGGGCCCGTTCGGCAATACTCGGGTGTCATCCCGTTCGTCATGGCGGGAACCCAGGATATACCCAGGACCATCGGTGGAAAGGGAAAGGGAACGGGAAAGGGAGAAGGGTAAGGGGGAACTCGAGCGTACGCTCGTGCACGTTTCCCTCTCCTTTCCACTCGAGCGTTCTCTCTCTCTGGTCCGTAGTACAACGGGCGGGAGCGAGACGGGAACACGGAGAGAGGGATCGAGAGAGCGAAGGAGGGAGAGGCAAGCGGGTTAGTTGACCGAACACAAGACGGAGTACGAAAGATTTCGATGCGTTTCCAGGGTGGGGGTAGATCGCGCTACGGCGGGGAGATAGGAGGGCGCGCAGGCGCACCACGGCAGGCTGCAACCCCTCGCGCGATGCCTAAGCAACAAGGGGATGCTGCGAACCTGCTTCGACCGAACGCAGAGCTTTAGCCTTCTTCTGATTTTTCTCCTTCATTCCGCCTTTTTCCTCGCAATGCCTCGCAATTCTTCAAACAAGTTTTTATTCAACTGAACCTTCATTCGAATAAATTTTTCCCAAGCTTACGGAGGAAAAGAATAATTACTCGTATAATTTGTTATTACTTGGAAGAATCCTCTAGAACCTATTGTAATTTATAGTTACAATATGAACAAAAATAAAACATCTACAGACTCCATATTCGATGACTAATTTCTTGCCACTTTCCCATCTAAATTTTCACAATTATATATATTGTTCATCCGCTTATCGATTTATCTTGTAATAAGACAAACTACCTCGTTAATCGTTTAAAGACTCCACTGCGAAGAAATTGCGCTCCGTCGACTGCCATCGCGTCGATTCCTCACGCCCGAGCGGGTCACCTTCGCAGTCGCCGCGCGAAGGGTTAATCAGGTTCAGTAACCCAAATTTCGGTATGAACGCCCAGCCACAAAAGCGGGCGAAAAGGACGAGGCCGTTTGCCTCGTGTCACCCGGCAAACGCTTCCATTGCCGTCTCGTGATTTCGGCGGGAGTGACAGGGGAACCGCGAAGAAGGGTTGTAGGTCGCCCCCGGGCCCGAAAAGTCGTTGATATCGAATCCGAGAGGCTCGTGGAAATAAATCGTTAGCGACAACGAAGGGGGGAAAACGGAGGAAGAACCGTCGTATCTCGGGGACGCGGATTGGTTGGTACGGGTTCCCGAGGCACCGGGGAAGCCGAGCCGCGTTTTACGAGCTCCTTTCTTTACGAGTCCCGGAAAAGAAACACGGTAGCTCGCAAATTGAAGTCTAATTCCGCCGAGAAGTGCGTCGATCGCGTTTACGCAAAACGATTCGGGGAATCGGGGCCTCGGGACCAAGGACGATCTGGGGAATTCGAGCCATTCGTTTCTTTCGGTTCTGGAAATCGCGAAACGTCCGTAGAGGACGAACGAGGCACGAGGAGACTGATCGTTTGCTGGGAAGAAAGAATCCCATGCACGAAATAATCATCGAAGGATCGTAAGACATTGCTCCGGCTAAGTGGTTCATGTGGGTATCCTCTGGTGGCTAGGTTGCAGCTATATGTACGTATATCCAAGGTGTCGACGTGGAGCGGACCGCGGATACGGGCTGGGTTTTTTAAACAAAAATACCCCCGTAACTCGTGATGGGTGCGGGTACATTCACGGATTTTTAGACTCGCCAGTTAAGACAGATGTCGTTTGACTGGGCAGTATGGTCCTAAGCTGGTTACACACGATTCTTTGTGTATCGTGGAACCTCGATGGACCTGCGAGGCTGATCACCCACAAAATGTTTCGCGAATGGGTAGAGTATACTTGAGTAAGTCCGTGATAGTTTTAGAATTCATCTATGAACTGTTAATATTTACGTACGTATTCTGAAAGTGAGTCTAGGATTAATGCTAGGTCAGACATCAGAGAAACAAATAATAAATTAACAGAAATTTACTAGTTAGATCGTCCACAACTAGCACGAAAAAATTCACGAATAATGCGCTGCTGGAACAAAATTCTCTCTCACTCTATCACACTAACTTCAATTAACTAATTATTTTACCACCACATAAACTACTTAGAAGATCAACGCTGTCTGTTAGTTTATGTTCCATTTAAATTGAGTCAGACAATTTCGAGTTACAGATGAATGAAAAAGTATCACGGAGTAACCTGTACCACGAACTTACCCGAGTTTACCCTATCACGAATAAAATTATTATTCCATAGGTAGGTATCTCCATTCTTTCACTTTTCTTTCTAAGAATCCAAGATAATGATAAATCTGCCACGAATTCCATGCACTAAACGTTGAACCCTTCCATCTGACCGATAAACCAGTCGCGTGACAGGAATTACAACGCGAGTCACACGCTTAATTACCCAGCTCATCCCTTCGAGAGTAGATAACACGAAACTCCGTGTCGCTCGAAACTCAAAGGGTTGCGAAGTTGTGGCTGCGTGTAAACTTCCCCCGGCTGACGAGTCTCTTTAAAAAAAAGCAGGAAAAAAAGCGGCACAGAGAGGGAAGAAGAAGCAGCATTTACCGCAAGCATCGCGTCGAAGCGATTCGAGTCCCTTCTCTATGGAAGGTCCTCGCGAGTAACTTTCCCATGTGCCTCGTCCTCGAGGACTCGTTTAATCGAGAACACTTGGAAGACGCGTCCACGGCGATTGAGCGCGAGAAATGCACACGGTGGATGGCGGTAAGCGCCCCATGCGATTACCATGATAATGCTCTGGCGTATGCAGATATAAATTAATGCGTATTCTTCTAAGAAGGGTCGACGAGCACGGCACGGTGGCTTCTCTCAGATGACAGGAGATGCGTCGGGACGGTTCCTCGGGTTCCGCGAGGACCACCCGTTTCTCAGGGTGCACGTCGACGCTCAGCGAAATGATACGTTTCGAGACACTTGGACGGTTTTTCCTCCCGTTTTCTCCCTTTGTCTTCAGCCACGATCGCAGGCGGGAAGAATCGTCGCCGAATAAGTGGAGCAGTGGATCGCGCAATCGCGATCCTGTTATTGTTATTTATGTTACGAACGAGGGAGGGGGCGCGGAAAAGGATGAAGGGGAGTGGTCGCTCGATGCCGATATTGCGAAAAAAGAAGGAAAGGAAGAAGACGGGAAGAAGAGGGACGAGAAAGTTAGGGCGCGGTGTATATTTCATAGCGTGTCGAGGTTTCGCCAACGGCGAATCGGGAATCACGGACTTCTCCGGTACGAAATTCGCTGGAACAGATGCGACTCCCGGCCGTACAATGATGTCGAAATAAATCAGTTTATCGAGACCAGGTAGGTGGGAACCTTCGGCTGTACCTACAGTGGTCCGCGGAGCATTGTGTTGCGCCCGATCAGTGATTCTCAATCATCGAGGCGCATCACGGAACCTCGACGAAATCGAGGGAAAGGAAGCTTTGACGTGTGACAAACGCAGGGGCATTTTGAATCAGTGTCTCTTTGTATCAGACGCTCGCGAGCTTGTATTTCAACTGCGATTAAGAGACCAGTTCGTGAGAAGCTACTTTAGAACGCTTCTGTTTCCCTCATGGATGCATCGCATGATAGAGATGAAGAGGAACGACAAACGAAGATAGATATTTTGTTAGTTGTGAGAACATTTCGCGACATTGCTTACAAAGAACTAGTTGCTGATTAGGAAGATCGGTTCCTCTTGGGAACAAGGATTAAGCCTCAAAGAGAAACCCTGACGCGGGACTCGTTCCCGAGCGTGCTCGTTTACCTGACGTTTAGCTTCGACTAGCCCGATATTTGCCGTAGGACAAAATCCGACGGAGAGATATTATCTGTCCCTTGGATTCTTTCCAATATCGATCGGCAACGGGTAGCGAAGTAGCAGCTGCTGGGCTTGTCGTGAACTTCATTAAGATCGAGTATCATTTAATAAGTTCTAAAGGAGCACAATAACCGCCGCGACGCGCGCATTTCCTTCGAACTTGAAGAACGTTCTCTTCGCCCACCGATATTAATTTCATCGAGAAGTCTGTACCCGAGCTTCGGACGATCGATCGCGAGGATCGTCCCCGATTTCAAGCCTGCGTCAATCGAACGCTTCATTTGTAGCTTGCACCTTCCCAGCAAGTCCCACAGAACGAAATCTCCGTTCGGAGGCATCGAAATCCCCGAGCCGGAGTGCACGAAATTTCGAGGTCCCCCCTGTGAAAATCCCGCCGGTCTCCTCGGTCTTTAATTCGGCGCAGGGAAGCTAGCTCGTTTCGATCTTGCGAGGCACGGTCACGCACGACGTCGTTCCGCGTGCCATGTGCACGGGACAAATACAGTGGCAATAGCAGCTGCAACATCGTGACACGCGTCTATTGTCGGCGTTCCGTGGCGTCGAGCAATGAAAAATCGTCCCCCTCCCCTGGGCCCGCCAGTGTCCTTGCCCTTTTTCGTCTGGCCCACGAGCAACCCGGCTGGGACCTTCACCTGGACCATCACAGATTCCTTTTTGAGGGGAAAACGCGAATGGTGGAACCGAAAAAAAATCGGTGAAGTTTTCGTCTTTGAATTGTACATTGTCATTTGCGTGACTGTTCTGTGTTTTCTGAAGTTTCTGCTCTATTCGCGAAATTAGCACACTACCGATGATAGAAACAGTTTGTTTCCCACGGATGTCGAAGCGATGAAACTTGGTAGGCAGGTTCGCGTGGACGTCGCGCGGTAATGACAAGCGACGACACGATCGGCACGGTCGTGCTGGTTTCACCTAACCCTCGGTTGATTTTCCACCGCAAAGGGCGGTCAACGCCTCGGCGCTGGAAGAAAAGAGCATTTAACCCCTTTCCGATAGGGCACCGCGGTAATTCAGAGGCAAGCTACTCCAGTGAAGAGGGCACGCGCTAGCTATCCGGAGCCGCAGGAACCCCGATTCGGCCGTACACCTAAAGCAACCCCTGCACCCTCGCATCGGGGGCACTCCGTCCACGAATTCACTGACTTTTCAGCGGCTGCGACACCCTCTTTCACCCCTTGGCGCAAGGTGCCTTCCACTACACGTCCCGACGTCCGATTACTTCCTCCATTGTGCCAGGAATCTCGTAATTGTATAGTCAATTGGTACGTAAGTAGATTTCGACGCTTCGAGGGGATTTTACTGTCAACGATGCGCACAGTGTGTTTTGAGAAGGACGGGGAAAACTGTGGATGTTCACTCAAGTATTTTGTTCCTCAATAATTTGTTTAAGATAGTAGAGGATTTCATCGGTGGCTCGTGGACTTTGATCTTGGGACTTGAAAGGGAAGTTACGAAGCTTGGGAATGTTGCATTTCAAGGTATAATTAGTGCCAGAGGTCCTCAGTAGCAATGTTTCCAAATTCTCAAGCTGAGCGTTAGTCAGGAACATCTGTCGTGCCGTACCTCGATCCGTCCAGGATCTACGAATGGTCTACCGTCCATTGGTATCTCCTTATCAGATTCAAATCTGTAGTTTTAGAATTGATCTTTACTACTTAAGGGGAGATTCTCGTGCCACAGAAAAACTTGCAGAAAAAATTTTTTTAGGTCGATTCTTCTTATTATTTATTAACCCTTTAGGGCCCAGACACCTTTCCCCGTGGGAAAAAATTATTTCTTGCGATTAGTTAACTGAAAAATGGTGCCAATACATGCACTTCATCGTTCTTTTCCTCAAAAAGCCAGTGGAAATAAGCAATTATAAACTGAAAATCGACCTAATCAAGCTTTACAAGCAATATTCTTTTAGTATAACACTTAATTTACACGTATCTACCAAATAAAATGTATGAAAAATGATTCTACTCTCAACTTTTTAAAGAAAACAAGAGCAACGTTTCAGGTTATCGAAAAATGTCCAACATGCATTCGCCAGAAACGTTCCCATGGTTACAGTAAACATTATTTGCAGCGGTAAAAGCATCAGTGGATTGCATCTCGGAGCCATTTAGAAAACTGATTCGTTTTGGGACTCAAATTTATTTACTATCGATTTTTTTTATACGTCTGAAACTGATGTGACGTATACGTCACACTGGGCGTTAAAGGGTTAATTATTGTGGAATCTCTGCGATGATGTTGGCGTCAGATGTCGCACCTTGATTGCGAAAATAAGAAAATTTATTTAAAGTTAAATAATTTACGCTGCTGCTGGACCTAAAATTTTAATTTTAGTTTTTATTTATAATACTTTTCTCGCCGATATAAAGAATAATATGAAAAATTTCTCTAAGGAAAAAATTTATTTTTCCTTTCGCTATAACTCTTTCAATTTTTTCATTTCTACTCTTTAAAGTGGCCCAATACCAGCATAAATTATTTAGCTTTAAGAAACTTCTATTTATTTTTCAATCAGATGACTGTGATAGGTGCTACACATCCCGCCAACAGGAGTTACATTGTCGAAGAGGTGGAAATAATTCCACAATATTTAATAAATAATAAGAAGGATCGGCATAAAAGAAATATCTTTTGCGAGTTTAAAGATGCCCCTTTATATCCTAAAAGAGTTTAATCAAATATGATCAACAGTTTATAAAAAAAAATTCTTAAATATCAGTTACTTTTGGGACTGTTGGACGAGAATCCCCCACAAGTTTAAGAAACTTTCCTGCAGTCAGCTATGCACATGAAGTATGAGTTACTTTAGAAAACATCCAGTTATAAACCTGCACTAAGCCGTTGCTAATAATCCGTTTGGGGCATCATGCAGATGTCCACATCATCAGATTTGCAATCAGGCCCGGGAAAAATAACCGAAAGTTCCGTATGATTTTCGGATACCCATCATTTCCCCACCCCTTCACCTACATAGAAGTTACAAAATCGGAGTTCTGCACAAAACACCATCTTCAAAAGATACACGCCCTTAAAAAAAATTACGTCAAATTACCTTACGCTTGCGACCTGTCTAAATAAAGTTACAATTCAATCAAGAAGACTTCAACAGAATATTTCAATATCCTACAAACCATGAATTTATATCCAAATGAACATTTCAGTATCGTAATCTCCGGGAAAGTTTTCCCGCCCCAGTTTCCTCCATATTTCACGTGCCATTGCGGCAGGCAGGTATCCCCCAAAAATTAGCTGGATACCGAGCCAGGGTCGATGATTTTTTCTCGGTTCCCTGACCCAGAGTGTGTCAACAGCTGTTCCAAATTTCCCTCCCCCTTCGGCTTTTCGCCCGCCGTTGATTTTTCCCGCCTAGCGCACCACCTCCCCCCGATCGGGCGCGTGCCCCGTCCCGCAAAAACTGACCGGTAGAAAGGCCGTAATCCCCTTTCCTTCCCAGGGATCGCAGCCTTGCGTTTCCTTCTTCTTCGACGATCGTTCTCCCTCCGGGAGCTCAGGGTGTCTCGCGTCCGACAGGGATCAAAGCTGCGTTTCCTACTCGGGAAGCGTGACATCTGGAGACTGCGGAGCCTGTACACGGTACATCGGCCATCGGATCGCAGGATCATAGGATCACGGGGCGCAGAGTCCTGTTTCGATAGGAAAGAGCGCAGATGCGAGGAAGTTACGGCGGTGAATTATTGCCGCCGTGAAGAAGGATGTCGTTCGGCTGCTGGCTCGCGGCGCTGATCGTGATACGTGCCCTTCGATCACGTACCCGCGTGAAATATGACGAGTGATTCCGACCGTACGGATTATTGGTCGATAGGGACGATCCAAAGGGAGAGAACGCGGTATTCGGTATGGATTTTTAAAGGAAAGCTTGCCTCAGATGTCTGACGGCCACTGAGAGCGACAAGGGGATGTTTATACACTTTCGATACAAAAGAATTTTATAGGAACCCACGAAAGAGGGGTGTGCATTTGAAACGTAGGAAGCTGGTCGTTCGCGTTTTCAATCCATTACGATTTCCCGTCGAACTGTGCACTTGAATTTAACGGTACACCGTGGCCCAGTAAATCCCACATGGGGTTGAAATCGACACAAGACTTTCCACCTCTGTTCACTCCCCTGCCCGTTTCCGTGAAATATAGATATTAACCTTCTGCGGTCCGACGAACGTTCCCCCGTTCCGGGAAATCGGAATAAATTAAACGGTAAAAATGTTTGCCCCCGATACGCCCCGCTATGTCACGAGTCCGTGAATTTCTGATACGTAAAACGTTTCTGAACGAAGGGAAGCGAAGCAAAACACTCGAGCGAGGAGAAGGGGTCCTAAAAACCTGCGAAAACCTCGAAACATTGTACGACTTCCTTTGCAAACAGGGTAAGGGAGCAAGGGGTTGAACTGTGAGCTCCAACTGGGCTTCTCTGAGTCAAAAAGGAAACCCTTCCACAAAAGTAGTAGCAATTAATTCATAAGCATCTCGTCTCCAACGATTATCATCCCCAAGAAGGAAGCAAGGTACTCCCAGCTTCGATCTCCACACCCCAAAGTGACTCCGTACACAAAATAGGCCCCAATTAATCCCCTACAAGGCCTCGAACACGGCTCTGGGTTAAATTCCCAACAACCGCCGTCATCGGTCGCGAAAACCGGTGCGAGTCAAAGGGTGAAGAGTTCCAAGGGCCGTCAATATCTCTACCATTCAAGCATTCCCTGCAAAAATACGAAACTCTGAAAAATCCCAATGACCCAAAGGCAACGCGCCATCGACGCTCCAGCCCGCCCACTCAGGTCCCTCACAAGCATCTGAAACTAATGAGAGGAAATGACAGCGCGAGTCCTAAAGTGCAAGAATAATCATCGCCCCTGACACCAGGAGGAGATTGAAACGAAAGGGGTGGTGAAAGTGAGAGGCAAAAGTCGCGGGGACGGCAGGCCTGGCGAGTGGCGCACACATCATCCCCGAGCGGGCTGCCTCTTTGCTGTGCGTGCGCGCGGCCGCGTCCCTTCTTCTCCGTCAGGAGGTTCGTCTCTACGCACTCGACTCGACGCACCGTCGAGCGGGAGTCTGCGATCAATGCGTGGCACTGGCACCGGTCGTCATGGTAACGGTGCGCGCCACGCACAGCGTACGAACGATCCGCCTCGATCGTGCGTAAGTGCGTGCTCGCGTAGCCCCGCTCCCGTCACGCTTCCCTGTGTGAGTCAGCGCGGCCTGTGCACGCGCCGGGTATTCGTGTGCGTGAGCGCGCGTGCGAGCCCCCGCTTAGGGGTCCGCGACTCGCGACACGCTCGCTACTCGCTGGATCCTCGTGCCCTGGCAAGGATCCAGCTATGAGTTTTTTGCAATCCACTGGAGGGTAGAAACGATGGGTCCAATATGGAGGCGTTTCGAAATTTAAATTCTAAGTAGCGAGTCCCAAACTCCGGTGTTTCTTTCTTCGCGAATGAAAAATTGATTAGATAGGAGAATCGTGAGAACGACGACTTCAAAGGGTCCGTATTGAGTTGAGTTTTGGGGGATGAAGCGGAAGTTCGTACCCGGTATTTCATTCGGGGAAAGAATCCTAAGGAAAAGACATTTGCAAGTTCTCTAGTGCCCGCTCGAGTACATCATCGATCGAGGTGGCCAGGGTTGACGAGACGCGGATACGAGCGATTCTGCACGTAGGACACTTGTACTCGCAAGGGGTAGGTTGCGACCTGGGCGAGCACTTTTCGTGGGAAAGGAACCTGAAATGTGGGGGTTGACGAGTGCGGAGGAACCGTAGAAGACTTTTTCTTCTTCCGTGCTTGACGCTTGTAAACGGAAGCTTTTAATAATTCCTAGGAACAATCTCCTTTTCAAAATCGAACCCCCCAGAGATGCAACCCACCCTTGATACACTATCCCCCTTGCCAACAGCCCCTGGTCGCGTCTTATTCTTTAAACTGTTGCTCGCCGCGTAGCAACGTACTAAAAATAAAAGAAAATCCTTCGTTTTGACGCGCGCGTGTGCACGTAGCGACGGTGGCCGGGCAGGATTGTGGGCGTGCACGTGCGTAAGCACGGCTGCTCGCGAGCACAGGCGTGCGGGACACGCACACAGGAGATCCTGCGGGCCACGAGGAAAGTCGCATAGAACCGCGTGTACGAGAGGCGGGCGAACACGATCGATGCCCTGCAAACTTCGAGCCGGAGCGCGGCAACGAGCACGTGGCACTTGTGTACGTACCTATATATATTGCCCGCGCGTACACACTTCCACGCGGGCCGAGGAAAAAACCGGAGAGGAGAGGAAGAGAGGCGTTGGCGCTCAGCTTCCGGGGTGCTGGTTTATTGGCCTCAGGATACGCGAAACTGAATTTTCCCCGATGCCAAGTCTTGTCGAAACCCGTGTTCTCTCCTCGCAACTTGTCGAGAACTCGCCTAACTTTGAAATAGTGTCGCGGGAATTGAATTTTTTTTAAAGGAAGTGCTAAACTTATATATACATATTAACTGAAAAGATATTTTACATTAGGGAGTTGTTTCTAAAAGTTTGTAATAGAACTTGGATTAAACTGAAATGTTCATTTTGCGGAACAAACTGATTATTGTAATTCTATTATTATAATTTTAGAACATCGTATTCTTGGAAAAATCGATTACCAAGTATCATCGCTCGCGAGCAACCCGAATAACCGTGAGCGAGATCTACGAAGCTTCGTTTCGAAAGTGTGCGTGCCTCATTGCGATCGGAAATGGAGTGTCGAGGAACAGAGTCCGCATCCTCGCGGTGGTCGCCGAAACATTCGGTGCAGACGACGGTATTCGCAGGGTGAGATCGAAATGGTATGCAACGGAAGGGTCACGGATAGGGGGCGAAGAGTGGAGGCGAGTAACAAGAGGAAGAGGACCCTACCGAAAGCAAAACACAAGACCGCGGGATGTTTCGGCTAAGCGGAAAGGGTTTATGGAGTATTGGGGTATCTCGTAAACTTGACCTATCTGACCAGGCGCTTAGGACATTGTGCGCGGTGTTAGGGAAGCGGAAGTGGGTCAAATTAAATATTAACGAAACTCAGTGAGGAACCTGCGTGCACCGAGACCGCCTCGGTCAACCTGTAAATTCACTGTCCTCGCGAAACGTGATAAGAACCGTGTGAATCGTAGAAATTAGCCTTTCGACTCCGTCGCGAGAATTCTATTATGAAATCGACGCGCAACTTTCACACCTTATTCCACTCACCATTCCCCGTCTGTTTCCTATTCGTGGAATGTTCGGTGCCCGGGAAAGTCGCTCGTGGCTCGAATTGCTTTTCCGGAAAAATCTGGTTGAAGGCAATAAAGCAGCGCGTCGACGCGCCGGCAGAAGCGGCAATGGATGAACGAAAGGGTTAGGTTCGAGATTAAAAGGAAGTCAGCCCCCCTCGGCACCTCCCCGGTCCCCTTCCCAGCTCTCCATCAATCACAATTATATCCTCTCTCTCCCCTGCTATCGTTCATAATTACTGCTCGTGACTTTATCCCGGCGGCGCTCGACGTTGCTGCTGTTTGCTGGACAGGGGCCGTGCACGGCCCCGTTGCCAGCGAAACCCGCCGATAAACGGGGGGATAGGTGATAAGAGCGAGCGAAAAGAGAACCACCGCGGCGGCTGGACTCGAACGCCATCGGGGAAAGTATCGGGGGGAAAGCGACTTTCGGCCTTTCTGGAGATTACCGCCGCGCGAACGGGGAGAGCCGCGGGGGCGGCTGCGAGACGAGAATTTCGACGAGAGGAGAGAAAGAAGTTCGCGGGAACCGCCCCGAGTAAAGCCTGCCGAGGAAACTTTAATCCGCCCGAGGTGCCGGAAACGCCACGCGTTGGTCCTTCCATCGGGAAAGAATTTTCAAGCGATCGCGCGCGGAGGGTGGTTCTTCGAACGGCCGTGTCGATGAACTTTGGAGATCGGGGAATTCTGTTGCGATGCTGCTGAACCGAATCGTTTGAAAATGCAAGCTCGAGGTTTTAATTGTGATAGGCGTGAAAGCGAAAATTGGGGTGTAATATTGTTCTCGAATTTGGTAGAACGTAGGGTTTGGTTATAGGAAGACGAATGGTACCTACGTACGTTTAAGGTTCTTCGCGATTGGGGTCGCGAAATTTAGGAAACGTGAGGGAGAGGACGCGGAGGTCGTTCAATAAGAGCCTGACGTTACGAGTTTCCCGGAAGTTCGGCTATAAACGCGGCTACGATAGAATTTCCGGCGTGTAGAGTTTAATACGGTGCAGTTTTATTCCACCGCAGCGGCGGTCGTTTCTGAGAATAACTATGTATTTTATTCTCGTTGCGACGTGGTGGAGTAATCAAGGCTGGGGAAGAAAGGGGTGGAAAGTTTCGTGGAGAAAGAATACGTGAAAATCTTGTTTCGGCTACGAGCTGAGTTGCGTGCTTTCTTCTCCTTTTTCCGATTACAAAGCAGTGGTAGCAAATGAACAGGAAGAAATAAATAAAATACAGTACCTAAGCAAATAAATGCCACGTTTCCTAAAAAAACGGGGACGCAATCATGGAAGACTAAATTACCTAAGTACCTACCTACCCTCGAAAATAAATTTTTCTACATCCCCCGGCAAGTTTTGCCATTGATACGCGATATAGAGAACCATCTATTCCGTAGCAAAGCGCGACAGGCACCATTCGACAAATTCAAACGATTCCCACCCTAGCGGACCACCCTCGACTGAATTGGTGGCGCGTAGGCTCGCGCGCGATCCTTCAAGATGAATCGCGTAGCAGAAACGAGCGGTGGAAGCTCGTCGTTTCCCGCTCGCGGCTGTTCCTCGAGCGGCGAAAACCTCTGCAGCGCGCAGGATAATTGCGTACGCTGATATACGGTTGGCCTATTACCACCAGGGAGCGTAATATATACCTTCAGGAGGCGACTTCACCCCTGGCTCTGTCCTCCTCCGAGGCCTCGATCCTCTCCTTTCGCTCGCCCTTCTCGGGGATGCGTGCGCGGGCGCGCGCGCGCGCCCTTCGACGCGGGGTGCGTGCGCGCATATAAATGGAAACCCTTCAAGTAGCCTCGGTACCCGCGTTCCCGTCCGCCTGGTGTGCGTGTACCCCCCTCTGTACGCACTCTTGGATTACCATGGAGCAGGACAGAGAGGTTGGCGGGGCTGGAGGGTGCCTCGGAGACGATAGTGCACGTTGGCAGCTAGCGATGGGCGTTCGGCCTTCTTTTTCTGCAAGCTCTCGAGCAACTCGCCATGGAATATCACCATCAAGAGTGACGTTTGATATTGAGAAGGTTTCAAAGTCTCAAAAGTTTTGGGGAGAGGGTCGACGAAAGCAGTAAAATTCGAGGTTAAGGGTACGTCTATGTTGGAGCTGCGATGAACGATCTGAGCGACTTTTAGAGCGAGATGACTATATAGATGACCAACGATAAAAGGGTCGAGAAACAAAAATTTCTCTTTCTTCGCTATTATCACAGCTCCAACATAAACGTACCCTTAGACTGTTTCTGAAAGATAGCACCGAGTTATTGAATTGTAGGTATTTTTGGATGCAGTTGGATAAATTTGTATAAATTCTACCCTGTCGGGCCACTGTCCTACTTTTCAAGATTCTTACGATAATCAACCCTCGATTATTTTCAACCCCCCTTAACGATATCTCTATTCAAATGCATTGAAAACACTGACAATGAGTACAAACGTTTTAAATTGGGGAGCTACGGTTGGCGAAGGATTCGAGGTGTCTTGAGGCCATCGCTACTGGCAGCCCAGGCTGAGGGTGGGAAGCGCGTAGAGCACAAGTGTACGCAGATAGTCGATGTAGGTGCGTTGCACGGGCGCTTACGTGCCTAGAAATTCACCCCTTTTTTTGCTCCACGTCTCTGTCTCTCTCTTTCTCTGTGGCAGGTGGCGGGATGGAAAGAGGGTGGTCGCGGCGAGGGAGGCGCGAGGGGGGCAGAGCGGCGGGCCAGGGGGCGAGAGGGAGGGCCCCGAGAGTGAATACGACACACGGAGCGGCACGCACAAGTACACCGTTTCGCAGAGTGGAACGAAATCTATAGCACGCACTTACGCGGCCGTATATGCGTGTACGCGTACGCGGCCGACGCACCCCCGAGGACACCAGCGGGGAGCTTTCAATTTTTCCTGCTGCCTTCGCGACCAGCCGGAAGCTGAGGTTCTCGCGAAAGAATACGCGGCTGCCATGGGCGTAGCCTAGCTTGCGCGTCACACCCTTTTTGGATAATTTTGGCTTCCTTCCCTGTTTTTTTTTTTTTTAAATATAAGAAGAGTCACTCGCGGAGATTGAAGTATTTCCATTTGCAATCGCAAGAAGAAACGCATTATCTACATCGAAATGGTCGCGAGCGGACCGATTGAACGCCGGAAACGGGACGCCCGCGCGCCGTCGAAAATATTCCGAACGCGTGCGTCGCCCATTGGCGCTCCTCAATCTAACGTAATTTTCTATGGCGGGCGAATTTTGCATCTGGCCGAATTAACGCCCGGCCGATTTAAACCCGTCTGTACGTAATCATCGGCCCCCACCACGCGCCAAGCGAACGAAAAACATCGCCGATCGTTACTATCCCACGCTTCCTGCCGCCTTTTCCCGGGAAAAGGGATTCTTTCTCTCTTCTCCCGTCTTCCGTCATCCCCGACTATTCCTCGAAACCGAGAGCCGCGGCTCACCGTTAATGAGTTTTCCGAAATTCGATCGATATCGCGGCCGAGGACCGAGGAAACGGAACCGTGGGAGGGTTGCAAACTCGAGCGATCGTAAAAAACCGCGTAAAACGAAGGGTGTGCGTGGCCTCGCGGTGAGAAAATTCCGCGCATCCTGCGCGTGTCTGACCTCCTGGCAGTTATCCCCCCCCCCCCCCTACCCTCCTCCCTCGCCACACCCCAACCGTCCCAAACTCTCCCCCTTGTGCGTCTCCTTTTGATTCTTTTTATATTAGTCGCGAGGCGAATCGGGATCCTTTTATTTCACGGGCTGCGCGAGGCCGTACTCGCGTCTCTGGCGATATACGGGTTAACCCATATCTTGCTCTGTCCTTGATAACCAGTTACGCTCTCCCGTAAATCGCTTCCCGTTTTGCGCGATATCCTTCGAGCGTTGTATGCGGACCGCTTGCAAACCGGCCCTCCACGCTGGGCCTACGCTCGCTGTTCCTTTTCTCGTTTCCAGGGACGGGAGCAAGACTCGTCAATGTTGATTGAAGCCGCTGCGAGGCGGTACTGTTACGGTGGGGAACGTTCGCGAATGGCTGTTGGATAGTTTCGTCAAGCTGGTAATTAAAAGGGAGTGATTTAACGCGACGCGCAAATGTCGACCTTGGAGCGGTTACGTTTGTGTATGTATGTAGTCGAGGAACAGTTTTCACGAGCCGTTTAGGAGGCGATCGATGGACCGTGAACTCGTGAGCCAGTTCACGTCGCAGCTTTACCAATGAAGACGTACCGTTTCGCGGTGTTTATTGTAGTAATTCCTGCGGTGATTGGAGGAATGTAATTTTAGGCGAAAATGATTGGGAGTGTTTCTAGAGATAGGTGTTTTGAAAACGCAATGTTTGCGATGTCCTTCGAGGAAGGTACGGGAATTTGTAATTTCGAGGTAACTAGCGACATCTAATGGCGGAGCACGCGGTAGTACCGTTTCTTACGTTTATTGTTGACAAGTAAATGTCCGTTGTCGGTGTTTTGTAACGTAACCTTAAATATCCTAAGAATCTATTTACATAAAAGTTACAGCGTTTGCAACGCGTTATCGATCGATCTACGCATGCTCGTCTACATTACCAACGATAGAAATGTTAGCTTAGAATAGTACTCTGATGGTAACTACGAAATTGCTACTCGAAATTGAATTCATAAATAATCAAACTACCTTAAATATCGAACATCGAAATGGTAGATGCCTACACTACGCTCAACAGAAAAACTACACTACAGTAAAAAAAAGAAGAAGGTAAAAGCGATTTAAGTCTGAAATAGATAAATGTCAAACTAGATTAATTACTTGACGTCCACTGTGACTTCGGCTTTCGTTGTATGTTCTCCCCATTGTCTCTTTCGAAGTCCTCGCATTCCAATTTCTATTTTCTATATACAAGAATCATGAACACATGCTCACACACCTTCCATTGCCTATATTCTTCGCTTCTCTCTATCGACTTGAAAATCTCCTTCGTTCCCAATTCTTGAGTATCTCTCGATTCGTTCTCTAATGGATCACGAAAATCCCATAATACTGTGTTAACCGAAGATTATCCTGGACAAAAACCTTTCCCTGAACTCCAGGCCCCCAATTACGGTTCACTTTGAATAATTAGCCATAATCTGACACGAGCAACCGTGGGGAATCCAGAATACGTCGGTGTACAATTGGTTCCCACTTCCTTCCAGGGCGACCAATCGCTTCTGGACATATTGCTGCTGACACTTGCTACTGTAACCAGCTGGAATTGAGCAGATACCGTTGCATACGCTTGTTCTGGAAAAGACGAGAAACGCGACGCTTGATTTTGAGCTTAGATTGCACGAGGCGTAACGAGAGGCTACTCACGTGCATTTCTCGCTCTTCACGAGTTGCGTATACTTCTGGTTCTGGTCCTGAAGATTCACCACGTACATCCAGTTTCCTTGATTGTTCAGAGCAGCCCTGGGTGTGATGAACTGCGCGTCAGTCGGACAGAGTGAAATGGAGTCTAGATTGGACTGCCTCCTTTTACGCGTCTTGCCCAGGTTGCTGTACCTCAACAATGGGTTCTCGTACGGTGTGCGGAGCGCAATTCTGCTGCTCCTCGCGTATCTAGAAATAAACGTTCCTTCGTATTAATTAACTGTTTCGCTTGAAGGTTACCAATATAGTAGTAGCAATTGTTTGTCACATAATCCAGTAAGGGAAAGAACGAGACGAGAATCTATTCTAAAGAATCAACATCTAGAGCTGTGATGAGACATCCGCGGCCCGCATTTAGCCTCTGACCAGCTGCCCGTAATTGAAAAAGAACGTTTTATTGTAAATCCATGTTAGAAATAATAAATTCCCCATACATTAAAATTCTTTGATTAGCATATTTAAGTATTTAATATTATTATTATTATTAATAATTTTACGGGGAATCCCCATGCTTTACAAGAACAAAGACATTGCGGCTCGCGTAGAATATTAGGTTTCCACTTTTGGCCCACTACGGGCCAAAAGTTGTTCATCACTGACCTACATAGAGGATACCTCGAAGTAACAGAAACCGAACGAAAAATCCTCCACTGATACCACCTCCAAAAATTCAAACCACACGCTCGACAACTACGGCAACTCGACTTTTACCATCGAAAGCTTTACGCTGCAAGTTTCACCGCGACAGGATTTGCTAGCGCGAGGCTCTACCAACGCCATCCATCATCCTTGAAGCTCGTCGAGGAGGCGGAGGAGAGAAAAAAGGCGGTAATAGAGCGTGGCAACGTTAAACAGTATTATCAGAGCGGTCGTCCAACGCGTCCGTGAGTAATCACCTGTTTGCCCACCATGCTTGACCCTGCCCGAACGAGTTCAAGGATCCCGGCTGAGGGTAGAAGGGACGTTCGATGGGCCCACGTTGGCTGCCAGGGTGTACAGGATACTTAGCGGTCGGCGTTCCATCGATCAGAAACGGATTTCTCTGCGGCTGAGCGGGCGTGGTGTATCTGTAACTGCGATTCAGAAAGAGACGCACGGCGTCGAGGGACACCTGGGTGGTTCCGCCGCGGATAACAGAGGGATTAGCATTCAAATTACCCATTCTGGTTTGTGTCGTTCGACGGTGATCCATAAATTAAGGCCGGCTGCTCTCTCAGTGGATACTGCGACGCCACGAATGGTATCGCTTGCGTGTGTAATTGCGGCTCAACTCGCGGAGTGTAATCGTAACCCTCGGAGAAATCTGGGATTGACCTTGAACAAAATTCATTTGCTCTTCATCAATTTTAGTGGGAGTTTACTAATTCTCCATTTAAGGGGAGGGGGCAATCTCAATATAGATGATCTACAAAATTATTCTTGGTTGAAGGCTTGATTATTATCATTCCTCGATATTTGATTTGTTTTTATAAGTCCCACTTTGAGGGTTACTTGTCGAACAGTTAATGAATTATTTACCTGTACACGTTAAACTCGTCTTTGGACTCGTCTTTCAGTACAGAGCTGAAGTCGAAGCTGCACTTGTCCAGGAGAAACTTGATCAGCTGCCTGAGAACAAAAGAAACATGTATGTACAATGGGAGATTATACAAATTCCAAGGCGACAGAGTCGATAAAAAGAAATGGGACAACATAGTTTTTTCGCTGCATTCTCGCGACGAACTTCGACCCAGCACGATGCAAATTACCAGTGACATTTGTCACGATACCGGACCCAGGCGTTGCTCAAGATTTCTCGCCGGGAGTTTAATGCAATCATTTTAAAAGCGAATAAAAAATTGCTTATCTCCCTATGCGTTATTCATGGCTTCACGGAAGCTAGGTTCTACGACCTATTCTCTCTTACTCAAGCCCATATAGCCATTTTCGGAACGGAAACAGATTAAACAGAGAGGGGTAACGGGAATAGATAAAGTTACATTAGCCAGCGCGCGGAGCTTAAGCTCCAGAGGATCACCTTTCGAACTCCCATCGTCCAACTAACAATTGCCTCGATGAAAGCTGTTTCAGGATGTGAAAAGTGGATTGCGCAATCCTCTATAACAGTTCGGTTCTCTTCGATCATCGTTCGCCCGGTGTGTACCTTCCCACTAGCTTTCCCACAGAGAAAACAATTTCTTTCCCCTAGAAACTCTCATCTTCCTATTCCTAAATTGCGTGTTCAACGATTTCAAAGGTACCAAGTCTGCGTGTACTCGAGTTATTATCGTTCGCAGGTTCCGCGTACGCGACATAAAATTTCGTGATGGTCCGACGCTAAGTGTCCGCGCAAACACGACGGATTACGACGAGCAGGGTGCCGTTCGCGGACCCCGAAACTTTCACCGCAGTGAAAGACACGCTAGAGATGTGTCTCGATGTTTAATTCATGGAATCCGCGCCTAAAAAGCTGGTTTCTCGCCGCTGCTCGACCGTCGGGCTGGATCACAGGCTGCATCTCGATTGCGTCGCTTCCCGTCAACGTCCACCGACTTTCGAATAGGCGTTGCTGTCAATGGACGGCGATCGGGGGACACTATTGACCTCGAAACGACGCTTCGGTTCATTCTCAACTCGTACTCGCTTCCCAGCAGACTCTCCGGTTACACTGGCTGATTCGTGGCATCGATAAAACGATAACGATCAAGGAAGCGAAGGTGTGTTGGAGTTTGAGGCTCGAGAAGGAAACGATCTTGACGTAAACTCTCTCAGAAACGCCGGGAAATGACAGACAATACGGGGTATTAATGTTTCCTGTTATGCATCTTGCGTCACACGCGTACCCGTGCAGTTACACCGCGGAAGAATTGCGGGAAACTCGTTCATCGACGATGAATGCGAGTCGTCGCTATTTGATCGAAATATTGCTCCAGTGTCCCAAGCAGTGGCGCACACGGAGGGGAGGCAAGAAACGCTGACACCCCCCAAAGAGAGAGCTTTGTAAAAAGAAAAGAAAACTGTGTATTATTCTTGAAATAAATTTTTATAATTACCTAATGAATTTTATTGAATTTGCATTTAAAATATTTTCACCCCTTCAACTCGGCTACCCCAATATAAAATCCTGAGTGCGCCGTTCGTCCCAAGGATGCACTAATTTTTTAAACTTTGAGACTTCTCAGGAGAAGCATGTATTTTGCAAGTTTTGTGGCACTCGACTTGAATCTCCCCAGATAAACATCCCTCAAGATTCTTACGCAAGATTTCCACGCACGACTGCTTAGTTTCCGAGGGTCAACGGAGCTTTGACTTCGCGTGCAAGTGAATAGGAGCAAGAGTAATGCGGAAATGCAGGTAGAATTCTGTATCGCATGGAAACCAGCGGCGCTGATTACGTATTATGCGAATGATCGCTCGCGACGATACATACACACGGTCTATCAGGTTTGCACGCTTGGCCTCCCGACGATAGGACACCGAATGGCGATCGGGGCTCGATCGTAGCGGTTTCGATAATTATCTAGCAGGGCATGACCGCGGCAAGGCCACGGTCACGCTACGTTGATCAAGGAATTAAACGTATCGGAACCGGCGTGGCATTCCTATTTACGTCGCCGCTCCTTTTTACGTAACCGTCGATCGCTTTCGGATCGCGAACTCGCTTCGCCGTAAGAAAGGAATACGTGGAAACGGTCTAAAAGTAGTTCAACCTAACGCTGTTGAATATTAAGCGATTCCATTATGAAGAAAGAAAGTTGAACACCGATTCCGTGCATGTGTAGCAGTAACTTTAAATATTAGACTTAGGCCGATCGTCCACTGCCGCAACGCAACTGCAGGGTTTTATAATTTTTTAATCGTCGAATTGCAATTCTGTGGCGACGGTGGACAAACAGCCTAATCTTTAATCTCTCAAGGAAAAATCCGAAGAATTTCCTTGAATTATACCTCCACACGTCATTCCGTGCAATCGTTTTGTTTTTTGTCAAATTCCAGTTACATTCCGGCGATGGACAAACGGCCTTATTCGATCAGCACCGTTAGCCCAATTGTAGATATAAATATATGGAATATCGAAAAGTTCTGCGAGCAGGCAAAGAGGCCCAACGAATACAGAAAATCGACAAACAGTCATAATTGTTCGCCAGCCGCTTCCACCGTTTCCGTTACCGAAAAACTTTCTTCGGTCTAGCGAACGAAACGAAATGCACGTGACGCAAGAACGCGACGATTTACAGGATATCGCCGGGACAATTTCGCGCCCACTGTTCCAGGACTTTCCCTTCCCGAAATTCGGCACACAGTTCGGCCGATTCGTATGCAGAAATCGTGCCGAGAGCGTCGCGAGGAATACGAATGGCGAGGCGGTGAGTCGCGTTTCTGTAAACTCTAGATTTTTTGGACACTCGCGGAAGCAGAGTGTCTAGTTTAACTTGTCATTGAGTAATAGTTCGCCAACGAGGTTGGGACGTGCTGAATGGTGCGATTGTCTCGCGAGATCGATCGAACCCGTGGACCTTTCTTCGGGCTAATTCATTTCCGACGAATGACTCAATCGTTTCAAGCGTTCCACGTGATCTATTGATCTGAGGATTTTTGTAGGAAAATCTTAGCAACCGTCTAGCTCGGCGTTGATTCATGTTCCGGGATGCTGGCGCGTGTTGAATGGTCCCATTCTTTCGATTGTCTCGCTTGATCGACTGGTCCGACAACGGGCTATAGGCGACCGATACCTTGAAACGATATTCCTGTCCCGTTCTTGCGTAGCTGTTAACAGCCAGGTATTATCATGCAAATGCGATAATAGGTCTGACATCATAGACCTGCGATGCGGTACCCACGGGCATTGTTCACGCGTAAGTGGCACACCGAAACCACCGATCTTTTTCGCGAATCTCGCGAAAACGCGTCCGGTGGTTGTTACGTGATCGCTACCGTTTTCCTAATTCATCGACATTCGGCGGGGAAGATTATTCATCTGCGGATCCTGAAAGCGCGTAACGAAGATCACTGAGCCGACCCTCACGTTGAATAATTAAATTTAATAAAATTTAATAAAGTTAAATCGAAAGGGATGAATTCGTATATATCGTTACAACTGATCAGAGGTAACTCGATTCTGATAAAAGAGCTTTGTCAGCGAGATTGATTTGAATCCTGTAGCGATACCTGCCACATGAGCGAAGGAAAGATGATAGTTCCATTAGATTGTAAATTGTACGAGTACCTTATAAGCTATGGAATACTTCGTCCATAGTACTAGCTTAAACGAATTCAACTCCTTACCGAGGATAATGATCGAGGCTTTCACAGAACGTTTGCCCAGGCTTCGCGCAATTAGGCGTGTGCCCTGGAGGCGCAGGAACAAAGGGTTCGTAGTGAGGTCGTCCTGGACACCCGTACTCGAGACAAGGCCCGCTGTGTCCGTTCGCCAAGGATATCTGGAATTGAAAGAACGCACATGACGCGAAAGGATGATCCGATGTATTAAATTAAAATGCATTTGTGCTAACGATTCGCGAGACCTCGGGTTCGATTTAAACAGAACTGTGGGCAGTGGCGGATTTAAGGAAAAAGGCCCAGGCGGCAAACGTTGTTCTGAGGGTCGCATTTTTTCGGGAAAATGAAGAGGTCGTTTATTAAATACAGGTTAAGTGTAGTAGTATAGAAAAACAATATAGTGTTTGGGTAAAATCTTTTTTTTTTAAGATGGGGCCCTAGGGGGCCCTCTAGGCAGGGACCCAAGCGACAATTGTTCATCGGGTGCTCGTTAAATCCGCCACTGGCTGTGGACACTTTACACCCAAATTTGATTAATTTTGAGAAGTTACGTGTAGGGGAATGTGATAATCAGTAGGAAATAGATGCTTGTATGCATTTGATGCGAGCGAAGTTTGCATAGAATGCTGATGAAACGAGATTACAGGGACTGACGTAATCAGAGCGCTGGTTCTATAAAACTCTATAAGGGTTATTAGGAGAAATCTGCGGTCGGTTGCGAAATCCGAGTGAATCATGCTTCTATGAAATGGTTTCATTGACTCGAGACATCCTATAGGTATGAAATAATACTCGGATCATCTTGAAACATTATTCTCATATATATCGAAGTGATGCCCAGTTGGGTCGTATCACTCAGACCGGATACAATTGGGGTTGCTATCTATTAGGTAACTTATATATTCTAAGAGGACGCACCCCTAAAAATTGTAGATATGCAACTGAAAATTGAAATCTGAGTAGCACGAGTGGCACGAGCAGAGTTTATTAAAATTCTATGTGCGAGTGTGAGTAGACTAGCGTACTCGATCGTGAATCGTGATGGAGATCGCGAAATAGACAGGAAACGCCAGCGTGCGTTATCGAAATCATCGCTAGGTGAAAATGAAGACCTGCCATTCATAAATCTACTCCCATTGGCCTATTTTCGGCGGTGAAATTTTGAAATAACCCGTGCTATCTGATTCAGCCATTAAACGGATTTAAGTCTGATGTAACATCCTTGCACACCGGCGTTTACAAGCTTTCTTATGCCACTTTCAATTGACTCATAGTATGACACAGCCGATACCACTTTTTCTCGATCCCACAGTCGGTCTGTCGATCCCTAAGTAGTCGTTCGAATATCGCGAAGTTGGCGATCAACCGACTTCAATCGTGAAATTGAATGACGAAATAGCGTTCGTATTAACGAAGTGAATAATTTGACCCATCATTCGTTAAGAAGACACCGAGTTTCAAAATTTGGAAAGCAAAGCGATACCCTACAAAATTGGAAAGTAGAATCAAATTCATATATATATTTTATTGAACCTCACCATAGGACGTTATAAAACACCACAAAGTAATGGAACTTAAACATATGCACGCTAGTCAGTCTTCCCGCCAAAATTTTCAAATGACTTACGCAAAGATAGTTACACCCTTTGACTACTTTTATAACTCTAAATTATTCCTTGGTCACTTACGAAAAAGTTACGATCTTACAAAACGTGAAGATTCGTGCGCCAAGAATTACGCTACGCGCTAAACAAAATCGCTACATTTCACTCGACTTTCACGCTGCAATGTATCACATTTCATAGAACGCTACCCGATTCGACGTACCTGCGCAAACTCGGTCACGTGTGTCCACCGGAAAATGCGTGACCACTCGAAAGATAGTCGCCTCGAAATAGTTCCACATTCACGCAAGAGCGATCGCTAGAAACGCACCCAATGTCGCGGCACTTATATTAGAAACGCCCAGAAGTCTCCGCGAAATTTTACGCGATCGCGTTTCACGGGACCATGACTATCGCGACGGAGCGATCGATGAAACGCGATTTCAGGCAGCCCTCGATTTCGAGAATGTTTAATTCACCGGCGAGGTGACGGGTTGCACGTTTTCGTTATCGTTCCCGGCCGCGTTACATTTACATCGCCCCGTAGTAAAAGTTCCATTTCGATTGCCCTATATGTGCACACACGATGGTGCCTTGCACCGTTGCGCCGGGCATGAAAACTGCGTGTTCTAATCTCCAGGATCGCTGAACCGATTCGAGCAAAACGTGACGCAATCGCTGCGGCCATTGCTGCAGGCTATCGTTTGAGCCGCTTCAGTACGCTGCGAATTCTTTTTCCTTTTTCCAATTGACAGCTAATAGAGGGCGGTTTTAATTCACGCAATTACCTCGCTGCTACGTATTATCGCTTTAGATCTGTTATTAAAGATCTTAGAGGTTCGTGATATTACCGCAATATCAATCTTTCTAACACAACATTGTCGAAGCACGCATTTCTACTTACCATCATCAGTACACCCAGAAACTCTCTCATTTTCGGTCGAAAGATGGCAGGCGTCAGTAGCCGGTCACCGTGGCGAATCCCACTTAAAGACAACTCACCACTTCTCTCAACCAACCGTGTCACCACTTGTCTTATCGTTCTCAATCAGAACAGAGCCCGTACACCTTTCGTGAGAGGCAGGTGTCCCGACGGAAACCGTAACGGCTAAATCACATAATTAGTATCGCGTGAGTCTCGTGAGAACCGAATTTCCCGGGACACGATAAGCTGTCGATTACCTGTTCGTGGAAGCACGTGCCGGTATCCGCGAAAGGATGCACCTCGCAACGATGCGTAATCATCGAGTCGTTCGCGGCGCGATCGTAGACAGGTATCGTCGGCCGCGGGAAGATAATAATAGACCTCGCCGGGTGGACAATTAATCTTTCCTCGACGATCGAATTGAGAAACAATCGGGCACGTGTGATTCACTGGGACGGACGTTTTAACGCCCACGCGAGTCAATGGAACGCTTCTTCTCTTTCCGTCCAGAGAATGAGAAACTAATTTGCAAATCTCAGGCGTGACACCCGTGGCTAAAGCAGCAGTCGAGTCCACATGGTAGAGTGATTACAGTAACCGCTATATATCGGTATAGTCGGAGGTTATACTGCAGAGGAGACGCGCGACCGTCGATGCTTCAGTCACCGTCCACTGTCACTCGTACAAGTATATTGTTGGGTCCAGACTTCGCTCGGGGCCTGTCCCGCGCGATTTTACGCGCGACGATCTTACCTATAGAAACGCGGGTAACCAGCCGTACGTACACCTATACCCGCGTCCGTACCCCTTCCCCTGCAAGCGTGCACGAGTTCCGATCTAGCGTGGGGTAGGGTGGGTTGCACGAGCGATATACTTTCACTGACGTCCGTTCTGTACGCCGTCTGGCCGACCTTATACGTTTACAAGATCATGCGTAGTCCTTTTCCTGAAAGGTGTCGTCAGAACGAGATCACTGAAATCGTGTTGGCTAGAAGGCCGACAACTTGCCGTTTTCTTCTTATATTCTTTTTCTGACGGGGGACGAATCGTTTGGAAATTGAATGGACAATGAGTGCTCCACGTGACTTGGTACATATGAGAGTTTCGATTAAGGTACCATTATTTGTCTACGGTTCCTATCGCTGAACCACAGTTGAGGTATAGGATAGATGTAACGCCAGTAATGTTAGTTGTATTCTATACCTTGTCTGACCTAATGCCTTATTGGAATTGCTGTCGGACAAACTGAAATACCGACTCGAGAATTCAGTCACAGACGAGGTATAGGCACAGACGAGGTATAGGATAGACCTATCACCTTATGGATCTTTGTGTCGCCACCCAAACTGTGTTACCGACCTATAATTTGAGAACTCAATGTAGTGCCACCTGCTCATGAACAGCGTCCAACTCAGCAACTACTTTGAAATGGGTTGAAATGCTGAAAGGTGTGTGCGTGCTTATATACGTGTGACTTGTTTGAAGGCAGGCTTTTGCTACGCTATGCTTTGACTCGGCTTGTCAACGACTCATGCGGATTTCTCGCCGAAAATCCATTTTGGGGATCAAGACACTATGGCGCTCAAAAATGGTATTTCTTCAAAGCCCGTGTAAGCTATAAATTGCAAGATGACATTGTTAATTAGTACTTTGCGTGTCGTAGAACCCTTTCACGTATCGTACGCCGAAAAGTATTAAAAATTCACGCTGTTACTAACACTCCCGCAGGTAGTGATTGGATTCGAAGTGCTTTGAGCCGCTTCGAATCTGTCTTGAATATCAGGCGAGTACTTTTAAGCACTTTTAACAGGATTCGAAGCTTAAAACTCTTGAAAGTCTTGAAAAGTCTAGAGTCTTTATAGATCTTGAAGGTTTTGAAAGTCTTGAAACTCTTGCTTCAAAAGCTTGGTAGGTTTTGGACCCGTATCTACGTTCACCGCAACTCGCGGGACAATACAGTCGTAAACTGCAACCCTGGCGAAACCCTCTGGCCGATCAACGTGGCTAATTTTTAGCAACCAGATGTTCATTTTCAAGACTTCCAAGACCTATAAAAACTCAAGACTTATTAAGACTTTCAAGAGTTTTAAGCTTTGCATCTTGTTCGAAGTGCTTCGAAGTTTTCGCCATATACGTAGATTCGAAGCGCTATTCATTTACACCCAGTTCAACTAAAATGTATTTATACATTATAAATAATATTATGTAATATGTATAAGCATTAACATTCATTTATCGAACGATTAAACATTGAGAATAAAAGAGAATTCCTTCAGCGTAGAAAATTATTTGCAAATCCAAGACCAAATGTTATTAATTGCGTGATATCTCGAGTTGTATCGATTATAGTTAATAATTATTTATACTGGGTGGTCAGGGTAAATGTTGTTAACATGATTTTTCATAGTAATAGTCGCTGGAATGAATATTTCAGGGGAAATATCAATTTTTATCGAATAATTAACTGGCTTTAGCAAATGAAATTAACCGTCGACCTTGTTGTGATTGCGGCTGTTGTTGCCCAAAGTGCTTATTAGTACCACACGTACCTCCAAATCCTCAGTCGCCGTCGGTCCTCCGAAACGGCAAGACCTCCGGGTACGCGGGAGCTCCTGAACACCCTGGACACCCTGGACACCCTGGACACCCTGGACACCCTGGACACCCTGGACACCCTGGACACCCTGGACACCCTGGACACCCTGGACACCCTGGACACCCTGGACACCCTGGACACCCTGGACACCCTGGACACCCTGGTCACTCTGGTCACTCTGGTCTCGATCGGTACGAGCCTAATATGTATTTTCTTAGTTCCCCCTCCAGCATATTATACCATTGCTAATATAACGTGTTCGATTGTTTCAGCTTTTCAGGTTCACCCTTCTGCGGGGAAGGGAGTGACAGAAGACATCTAAGGAAGCCTAGGCTAAGTTATTATAGGCCCCATGTAAAATTGCCAAGTAGTCACTGAATCATTAGCTTTGTTGCTCGTTTACTGGCTGCTCATCTTTGATGAGCAGGTCGCCGCTGCTCCCGTTTCCGGAAACAAGCGACTGAGCATGGAATTGGTATGAGTGGATCAGTTTCATCCCCTGGTGTTCTTGTCGAAAGGGAAAAGTTTCGGGCGTAGGGGGTGTACCGCTTGGTACACTGCCTGCGTAAGTCTCCTGGTCCGATTACCCAATCTCCGCGTAAGCCGGCTTAAGTCAGGTCACACCTAGTGTGCTCCTGGCGGGTTGCATGAGTCGGAGCAACAGGAATCGCCTCTGGGAGACGCCGAGCGCTTTTCTCTTTCGACTCGGACATTAGGGTGGTAGGAACTGCGCCATTCAATACTTCTTTTATGCTCACCTGTAGTCTTTCCCTCTTTGCTGAATTCATTTCAATCGAGTGATTGCTTGGCAGATCCCTAGATTCGATATCTAAACCAAAGGGATCGATGGAACTATGTTTCCACTTATCTCTTTGGTTTAGTAGGCTAAGATTTTCATGTACCGGACCAAGTAGTCACAGAATTTTATTAACTTTGTTGCTTTTGCGTTGGCTCCTCAACTCGGATGAGGAGGTCGCCGCTGCTTCCGTTTCCGGAAGCAAGCGACTGGGCATGGAATTGGTATGCGTGGATCAGTTTCATCCCCTGGTGTTGTTGTTGAAAGGGAAAAGTTTCGCGCGTAGGGGGTGTACCGCTTGGTACACTGCCTGCGTAAGTCTCCTGGTCCGATTACCCAATCTCCGCGTAAGCCGGCTTAAGTCAGGTCACACCTAATGTGCTCCTGGCGGGTTGCATGAGTCGGAGCAACAGGAATCGCCTCTGGGAGACGCCGAGCGCTTTTCCCTTTCGACTCGGACATTAGGGTGGTAGGAACTGCGCCATTCAATACTTCTTTTATGCTCACCTGTAGTCTTTCCCTCTTTGCTGAATTCATTTCAATCGAGTGATTGCTTGGCAGATCCCTAGATTCGATATCTAAACCAAAGGGATCGATGGAACTATGTTTCCACTTATCTCTTTGGTTTAGTAGGCTAAGATTTTCATGTACCGGGCCAAGTAGTCACAGAATTTTATTAACTTTGTTGCTTTTGCGTTGGCTCCTCAACTCGGATGAGGAGGTCGCCGCTGCTTCCGTTTCCGGAAGCAAGCGACTGGGCATGGAATTGGTATGCGTGGATCAGTTTCATCCCCTGGTGTTCTTGTTGAAAGGGAAAAGTTTCGCGCGTAGGGGGTGTACCGCTTGGTACACTGCCTGCGTAAGTCTCCTGGTCCGATTACCCAATCTCCGCGTAAGCCGGCTTAAGTCAGGTCACACCTAGTGTGCTCCTGGCGGGTTGCATGAGTCGGAGCAACAGGAATCGCCTCTGGGAGACGCCGAGCGCTTTTCCCTTTCGACTCGGACATTAGGGTGGTAGGAACTGCGCCATTCAATACTTCTTTTATGCTCACCTGTAGTCTTTCCCTCTTTGCTGAATTTATTTCAATCGAGTGATTGCTTGGCAGATCCCTAGATTCGATATCTAAACCAAAGGGATCGATGGAACTATGTTTCCACTTATCTCTTTGGTTTAGTAGGCTAAGATTTTCATGTACCGGACCAAGTAGTCACAGAATTTTATTAACTTTGTTGCTTTTGCGTTGGCTCCTCAACTCGGATGAGGAGGTCGCCGCTGCTTCCGTTTCCGGAAGCAAGCGACTGGGCATGGAATTGGTATGCGTGGATCAGTTTCATCCCCTGGTGTTGTTGTTGAAAGGGAAAAGTTTCGCGCGTAGGGGGTGTACCGCTTGGTACACTGCCTGCGTAAGTCTCCTGGTCCGATTACCCAATCTCCGCGTAAGCCGGCTTAAGTCAGGTCACACCTAATGTGCTCCTGGCGGGTTGCATGAGTCGGAGCAACAGGAATCGCCTCTGGGAGACGCCGAGCGCTTTTCCCTTTCGACTCGGACATTAGGGTGGTAGGAACTGCGCCATTCAATACTTCTTTTATGCTCACCTGTAGTCTTTCCCTCTTTGCTGAATTTATTTCAATCGAGTGATTGCTTGGCAGATCCCTAGATTCGATATCTAAACCAAAGGGATCGATGGAACTATGTTTCCACTTATCTCTTTGGTTTAGTAGGCTAAGATTTTCATGTACCGGGCCAAGTAGTCACAGAATTTTATTAACTTTGTTGCTTTTGCGTTGGCTCCTCAACTCGGATGAGGAGGTCGCCGCTGCTTCCGTTTCCGGAAGCAAGCGACTGGGCATGGAATTGGTATGCGTGGATCAGTTTCATCCCCTGATGTTCTTGTCGAAAGGGAAAAGTTTCGGGCGTAGGGGGTGTACCGCTTGGTACACTGCCTGCGTAAGTCTCCTGGTCCGATTACCCAATCTCCGCGTAAGCCGGCTTAAGTCAGGTCACACCTAGTGTGCTCCTGGCGGGTTGCATGAGTCGGAGCAACAGGAATCGCCTCTGGGAGACGCCGAGCGCTTTTCCCTTTCGACTCGGACATTAGGGTGGTAGGAACTGCGCCATTCAATACTTCTTTTATGCTCACCTGTAGTCTTTCCCTCTTTGCTGAATTTATTTCAATCGAGTGATTGCTTGGCAGATCCCTAGATTCGATATCTAAACCCAAGGGATCGATGGAACTATGTTTCCACCTATCTCTTTGATTTAGTAGGCTAAGATTTTCATGTACCGGGCCAAGTAGTCACAGAATTTTATTAACTTTGTTGCTTTTGCGTTGGCTCCTCAACTCGGATGAGGAGGTCGCCGCTGCTTCCGTTTCCGGAAGCAAGCGACTGGGCATGGAATTGGTATGCGTGGATCAGTTTCATCCCCTGATGTTCTTGTCGAAAGGGAAAAGTTTCGGGCGTAGGGGGTGTACCGCTTGGTACACTGCCTGCGTAAGTCTCCTGGTCCGATTACCCAATCTCCGCGTAAGCCGGCTTAAGTCAGGTCACACCTAGTGTGCTCCTGGCGGGTTGCATGAGTCGGAGCAACAGGAATCGCCTCTGGGAGACGCCGAGCGCTTTTCCCTTTCGACTCGGACATTAGGGTGGTAGGAACTGCGCCATTCAATACTTCTTTTATGCTCACCTGTAGTCTTTCCCTCTTTGCTGAATTTATTTCAATCGAGTGATTGCTTGGCAGATCCCTAGATTCGATATCTAAACCCAAGGGATCGATGGAACTATGTTTCCACCTATCTCTTTGGTTCAGTAGGCTAAGATTTTCATGTACCGGGCCAAGTAGTCACAGAATTTTATTAACTTTGTTGCTTTTGCGTTGGCTCCTCAACTCGGATGAGGAGGTCGCCGCTGCTTCCGTTTCCGGAAGCAAGCGACTGGGCATGGAATTGGTATGCGTGGATCAGTTTCATCCCCTGATGTTCTTGTCGAAAGGGAAAAGTTTCGGGCGTAGGGGGTGTACCGCTTGGTACACTGCCTGCGTAAGTCTCCTGGTCCGATTACCCAATCTCCGCGTAAGCCGGCTTAAGTCAGGTCACACCTAGTGTGCTCCTGGCGGGTTGCATGAGTCGGAGCAACAGGAATCGCCTCTGGGAGACGCCGAGCGCTTTTCCCTTTCGACTCGGACATTAGGGTGGTAGGAACTGCGCCATTCAATACTTCTTTTATGCTCACCTGTAGTCTTTCCCTCTTTGCTGAATTTATTTCAATCGAGTGATTGCTTGGCAGATCCCTAGATTCGATATCTAAACCCAAGGGATCGATGGAACTATGTTTCCACCTATCTCTTTGGTTTAGTAGGCTAAGATTTTCATGTACCGGGCCAAGTAGTCACAGAATTTTATTAACTTTGTTGCTTTTGCGTTGGCTCCTCAACTCGGATGAGGAGGTCGCCGCTGCTTCCGTTTCCGGAAGCAAGCGACTGGGCATGGAATTGGTATGCGTGGATCAGTTTCATCCCCTGATGTTCTTGTCGAAAGGGAAAAGTTTCGGGCGTAGGGGGTGTACCGCTTGGTACACTGCCTGCGTAAGTCTCCTGGTCCGATTACCCAATCTCCGCGTAAGCCGGCTTAAGTCAGGTCACACCTAGTGTGCTCCTGGCGGGTTGCATGAGTCGGAGCAACAGGAATCGCCTCTGGGAGACGCCGAGCGCTTTTCCCTTTCGACTCGGACATTAGGGTGGTAGGAACTGCGCCATTCAATACTTCTTTTATGCTCACCTGTAGTCTTTCCCTCTTTGCTGAATTTATTTCAATCGAGTGATTGCTTGGCAGATCCCTAGATTCGATATCTAAACCAAAGTGATCGATGGAACTATGTTTCCACCTATCTCTTTGGTTTAGTAGGCTAAGATTTTCATGTACCGGGCCAAGTAGTCACAGAATTTTATTAACTTTGTTGCTTTTGCGTTGGCTCCTCAACTCGGATGAGGAGGTCGCCGCTGCTTCCATTTCCGGAAGCAAGCGACTGGGCATGGAATTGGTATGCGTGGATCAGTTTCATCCCCTGATGTTCTTGTCGAAAGGGAAAAGTTTCGGGCGTAGGGGGTGTACCGCTTGGTACACTGCCTGCGTAAGTCTCCTGGTTCGATTACCCAATCTCCGCGTAAGCCGGCTTAAGTCAGGTCACACCTAGTGTGCTCCTGGCGGGTTGCATGAGTCAGAGCAACAGGAATCGCCTCTGGGAGACGCCGAGCGCTTTTCCCTTTCGACTCGGACATTAGGGTGGTAGGAACTGCGCCATTCAATACTTCTTTTATGCTCACCAGTAGTCTTTCCTTCCTTGCTGAATTTCTTTAAATCGAGTGATTGCTTGGCATTTCTGTATTTCGAAACTGGAGAGATCGATGGAACTTTGCTTCCATCCATCTTTTTGGTTTAGTAAGCTAAGGTTTTCATGTACAGAGAGATCGATGGAACTTTGATTCCATCTATCTCTCTGCGGGTCTCGAAACGCAGCAACCTCCTCGTGGTGAGACCTGGTAATCGGTGAAAACCGAGCCGATAGCTGTGCTTGTCAAATATTCTAATCAGATATAAGAGTTGCTTTAAAAAATGCGCGCATGCTGCATACTATGGTATTTTTAAGGAAATACCATAGATATTTGAAATTGCAAATTTGGAATTTGGATAGGGGCGGCCGCCGCCCCCTTGCGCACCTCCGGCCGTAGCGTGAGCGCTCCGAGCACTGGGATCTCGGAGCGTGCGTCGGGGGGTGGCGGTCCATCTACAGTGTGGCTGGCCTTCTGTTTTTTCTATTACAGCCCACAGGCCTGCGGGACCGTGGAGGTCAGACGAGCGGGGGCTCGCTGGCCTTTAGCAGCAACGGTCCGAACGAGGGGCGATGCGATGTGTGGTTCCATCGCGCCGCCCCATCATAACTCGGAAAGAGTTTAACCGGAGGGGGTGCTTGCAACCCCCTCCAGGATGGGCCCCTGAGGGGGCTCGTCAGGAGTGGTGCCAGTGCACCGGGGGGGGGGGGAGGTGGCGAACGCATCGTTCTGTTTGGATCTCGCCCAAGTCCTCCTCCCCGTCGTGCAGTCCTCCCCAGTCAGGAGGCCACCCTTGAGTTTTTAGTGGGTGCAAACCTCACATAACCCCGCCCCTCCCCCGGGGAACGGGGTATCCGTTAGGGATTTTCTCCAGGTAACAAAAAAAAAGAGGTCTATCCTATACTTCATCGATGGTATAGGACGAGGTATACCTCGTCTGTGGTGGTTCTGTCGCGCACTCTACGCGAAACAACGCCGAGCTGGGGAACTGCATTCAAGTTAATTAGAGAAGTCGGTAAAGTCGGTTTTTATCTCACGATTCTGGAACGCCAGCTACTTTATCGCTTTCGTCTCGCGTGCAAAGTTATCGATTCAGTATCGAGGAATAAGTGAGTACTTCGGCTAGTGCGAGAATCTTCCGTAAGATGTTCGGTCTGTCCTACTCCCATGCCTCGTCTGTGAATACAGTGAAAGCATTGATGACAGTACAAATGGTTGCCACAAGATGACGTAACAGCGTCCCGCATAAAATTCATTTTTGTCCTATTACTGTAAATTAGTATACACATAGAGCACCGAGGAAAGGTGCGAACGAGAAGTAAACATATTCGGAGCACCTTTCGTACGGTGCAGCTGTTACGTATAACCATTGCTCCGAGTGAGTTGGCTGATTTGGTGGTGCTAGATCTCATGTGAAAGGAACCTGAATCCCTCGGACTGGAATCCATACGCCCCTGTTACGGCGTATTGTAATCATAAGCATGGCGACTATTACTTCATCGCGTGTAGATGATCTCGTGCAAACTGTTACGCTACATAATCCACGGAAGCTACTGTTCACAGGCTACATCTTGCCCTCTGTGATATTGCACGTTTTATGGATCTACAGTTGGATTTTCATTTACGGGATCGACGAGTATTATGACGCGGGCCTAGTGGGCATCGCGGCTATCGGCTTGTTACAGATTTTCATATGTTTGTGCTGCCAGTGGTCGGTGCACGTGCATACTTTTCTAAATTGTAGCTCGGTGAGTTGATAACACTTGCGATATAGTAACGATTACACCGATTCTACGGCTCGCACGTGCTAGTCGTCTCGTTCAATATGCTTCGTTAACGTGGCATCCATTTGAACCGGCCTTCTGCTAGTTCAGGTCCCACGACTAATTGGCGGGAACGTTTGAATCCTACAGCTGGAATGCTACATGTAATTTCCATTAGATCATTAAATTTTCCACTTTTTCAGGAGAAAGATCCTTATAAAGCGAAAATAGCAAAGGTAGTTCCTACTCCCAACAATGGAAGCTCAGAACTCGTTAAACTGTACCATTCGGAACAGCAGGAGCCGTGGTTTATATTTCAGAAGACCAAATATCTTTGGGACCCACATAAAAAACGCTTCGAAGGCCTCCAGTTTCCTATTAATCATTCTGTTAAACATTATTGCGAATGGAAAGGGTACTTAGACGAAAAAGAGGTTACAACAGCGGAGGACAAATATGGCAAGAACAAGTAAGCGGATACTTCTCCGTCGATATAGAAATTATTACTGTAATCACTTCTAATTCCATGTTGCCTTTACGCAGATTAGATATGGTGGTACCAGAATTCAGAGAATTGTTCAAAGAAAGAGCGATCGCACCCTTCTTTGTTTTCCAAATGTTCTACGTAGCACTGTGGTGTTTGGATAGATATTGGTACTACAGTATCTTCACTCTCATCATGCTGATCATGTTCGAGTGTACGCTTGTTCAGCAGCAACTACGAAATATGGCTGAAATTAGAAAGATGGGGAATAAGCCGTATATGATGATGGTGGGGTTTCATTACGCATTACGCACGAGTAGGGTTCGCTGATAGTGTCTTTCATAAAATTATTTTTATCAAAGGTGTATAGGAACAGACAATGGCGGTTCATGTTCACCGATCAATTGGTTCCTGGTGACATCGTATCGATAACAAGATCGCAGAATGATAATTTAGTGCCCTGCGACATGTTACTTCTTAGAGGACCTTGCGTAGTGGACGAGAGTATGCTAACAGGTGATTATTTAAGAGTAAGACGACGCGGTGTACAATGAATTCCTTTCACATGATTTGATTACAAACCCATAGGAGAGTCGGTTCCACAGATGAAAGAGCCAATAGAGGACATCGATGGCAATAGACAATTGGACATAGAGGGTGACGGTAAACTTCACGTACTCTTTGGAGGCACAAAAGTCGTGCAGCATAGTCCACCTAGTAAAACTGTACCTGGCCTTAAAGGTATTTATTAATTTTTATTATCCGAGAGATCGTGGCATTCGTTTCTTGTACGTTGAAAATTTCAGCTACCGACAACGGTTGCGTGGCCTACGTATTACGTACTGGATTCTCAACATCACAGGGTAAACTTCTGAGGACAATACTATTCGGGGTGAAGCGAGTTACAGCCAATAATTTGGAAACATTCGGTTTTATCCTATTTCTACTAGTTTTCGCGATTGCTGCCGCGACGTACGTGTGGATTAAAGGTACATAGCGTAAGAATTCAAAACGTTTGAAGGTGCGTTCAAGTTACTAAAACAAGTCATTGGTTACAGGAAGCGAGGATCCTACTAGGAACAGATATAAACTATTTTTGGAATGTACACTTATTTTAACATCGGTCGTTCCACCAGAACTGCCTATCGAGTTGTCGCTAGCGGTTAATACGTCTCTATTAGCTTTATCTAAATTAGGTATGAATACAATATATCGAAGTAATCATTCGCGCACTTGTTATGTGCTTGTACAATAACGTTCAGAATCTCTTTCCCACAGGTGTCTTTTGCACCGAACCCTTTAGGATTCCATTTGCTGGAAAAGTTGAAATTTGCTGCTTCGATAAGACTGGTACTTTAACTAGTGACAACCTGGTCGTCGAGGGTATAGCGGGGATCGAGTAAGAATCAAACACTTCTTCCAAATAATACGAATCGTGTACGATACACGAGTAATCGTTCACTATTCAAGGGGAAAAGCAGATGTTATACAGATCGCTGATGCGCCTTTAGAAAGTATTCAGGTTCTTGCGACGTGTCATTCGCTTGTACAATTAGATGATGGAATTGTCGGAGATCCACTTGAGAAAGCTACGCTCAAGGCTATTAACTGGAGCCTCACGAAAAGTATGCTCCTGCTTCATTAAAATTTACAGACTTTAATCGCTGGTACTGTAACAATTCTAATATTAATCTTCCATCAGACGACTCTATGATACCCAGGAAAGGTCAGTCTCCCGTTTTGAAAATAGTGCAGAGACATCATTTTTCGTCTGCGTTGAAACGCATGTCGGTCGTGGCTGGATACACGATGCTTGGGTCATCGGAAATTAATTATATGACCACCGTAAAAGGAGCACCCGAGATTCTCAAGAGTATGGTGCGTAGCAAAGCTGAAAGGCTGAATTTTCTTTATCGTTACCATACGTCGTAAATATGATTTCTTTCCTTCTCAGTTGTCATCCGTACCAGAGAATTATGACTCTACTTATTTATCACTTTCTCGTCGCGGCGCAAGGGTGCTAGCTCTAGGATACCGAAAAATCCCCGGCCCATTATCGTCTCAGGATTTGAGGGAACTAACGCGGGAACATTTGGAGAAGAATCTCACTTTTGCCGGATTTGTGATCATAAGTTGCCCTCTGAAACCTGACTCCGAGGCTGTTATCAAAGAGATCGTGGATGCTTCGCATTCGGTGAATATTTAATGCTATAGTTACTCTCGTCATAAATGGTAGAACAACGTTGGTTTTACAGGTTGTCATGATCACTGGCGATAATCCATTAACGGCTTGTCACGTTAGCCGCGGTTTACACTTTACGAAGAAACCAATTACGCTTATACTAACCAAGGTCGATGGAGAGTGGATATGGGAAAGCGTGGACAGAGCCATAACTGTACCCTTCGGAATGGAAAATGCTTCTCGTGGCAGTGAAATTTGGCGGGAATACGCTCTTTGTCTAACAGGAGAAGTAAGCCAACTAGAATCCGAAATACTTTCTTCAATGTACATTGCACTCGCTATTCTTAACGTCCAACTTACAGGGGCTAACATATTTAAAAGAATGCGAACGGGAGCTTCTTCGTAAAATATTACCGCACATTGTGATTTTTGCAAGGTGCGAACCAAAGCAGAAAGAATTTATAATCGTGTCTCTACAAGATTTAGGCTACTCAACGCTCATGTGCGGCGATGGTACTAATGACGTTGGTGCTTTGAAGCATGCTCAAGTGGGTTAGTTGATGACTGAAATTAATCTTTCCTTGTAACGAGCAAAAGTGTTTATGCTAATTGGTCGATTTATGTTAGGTGTCGCGATCCTATCTAGTCCACCCGAAAGGCTACACACGGATAAGCAGGACCACGTAAAGAGCGAGCGCGCGCTCGCAAACTCAGCAGTAGCTAATGGCCCAAGAATGAATTCGAGAGGCTCTGGTAATACTAGAGTGAAATTACAAAAGATACTGAAGGAACTGAAAGAGCAGGAACAATCTGTTATTGTGAAGCTTGGAGATGCTTCAATCGCGGCACCTTTTACTAGCAAAATGTCTTCGATTCAGTGCAGTGAGTAGGGTCGTCTATAAAAAGCTAGGTCAATCCTGTAGTATATAATTCTGGCTTCCGTTTCATTGCAGTATGCCACGTTATCAAGCAAGGACGGTGCACTTTGGTCACGACTTTGCAGATGTTTAAAATTCTGGCACTTAATGCATTGGGGCTCGCGTACAGCCAGTCTGTTCTCTATTTAGACGGGATAAAATTCAGCGACGCGCAAGCCACGCTGCAGGGCGTTCTTCTGGCCTCGTGCTTCTTATTCATATCAAGCTCGAAGCCATTGAAAACATTGTCCAAACAGAGGCCGCTTCCCAACATTTTTAATCTGTATACTATATCTACCGTGCTGCTTCAGTTTGCCGTGCACTTTTTCTCACTCGTGTACTCGGTAAGGGAAGCAACTTTACTGTCTCCAAGGTAAGTGTAAAGGAATGCGAGTTAAACGAGCTCGGGCGCTGTAATGAATCGCATATTAAGCTTTTTTGAATTTAATAAGGAGCGATAAGTTAGCAGCTATATTGGCTACAAATAATTCAGTCAGTCACAATGTAACTTCTACGGGTTTCGGCGATGGCGATGGCGATGACGATGAACCATTTGAAGCGAATCTGATAAACAGCACGGTTTATATTATTGCCATGTCGCTGCAAGTCTCTACTTTTGCAGTCAATTATCGGGTAAATCATCAAGCTAAATGATATATATTAAAGATTATGTGAATCTTGTTTTAATTCGAGGTAATGTCACTGTACAGGGTCATCCGTACATGGAGAGTCTACTACAAAATAAGTCCTTACTGTACAGTCTTATAGGCATTGCTGCAGTTATATTGGGATTGTGTGGATTTTTACCTGAGTTAGCAGCGCAATTTGAAATTGTAGAGTTCCCGAGCGATGTAAGTGGCTGTAAATATAATTCGAATTACTTTGAATGCTTATGCAAGTGATACTAATTCGTAATGTTTTTTGTTTCCAGTTTCGTACATTTTTAATTCAAGTACTAATAGCGGACTTCGTCCTTGCGTATATAGTCGATAGAGCCTGTTTATGGCTTTTCGGAGGAGGAAGACATCAAGAACTGTGATTAGAACGCATTCTCTATATTTCACTTTTAAATCGAAAAACACGCGCGACATTGAACATGCAAATTCGTTTCCTTTTTGTTTCACAAAGAATACATTGATTGTCCGTACTATTATTCCTATATTTTACGAATTATATCGTTATAGTGTGAAACATTACTTTTGCAAAGACTGACTGATACAATGGAAAGTTCATTACTTAAATAAACGTATTCGTTGTCTTAATTGTACCGTATTAGTGATACATTGTCCATCTATTGTAGTAATCGCTAATAATACTAATTCTTTGTGGAACAAGTTAATGAGAAAGATTAAGAAAGAAATTTATATATACATATATATGTATGTGAGTACGTTGTATGTATGTGTTAACGAGTATAAGTATTATTACGCAAAGTGAGATAGAGGAATGAGTATGTGATGCGAGTATGTACAAATAGAAGTAAATAATTATTACGTCATGTCACTTTACTCGTGTTTCAAAATCCCGGCTTATGAATGGTCACAAAATGTATCAGTTCCAATGCGTTGTAGAAACAAAAGCGAAATGAAATAAGGAAGAATTATTGGCAATCTGAAGATTTATTGCATTCGAAAGTTATTCTATTGAAGTAGGACTTTATGATTCTTAAACTTAGTGCAATTTGAATAATTTGCAACGTCATCTTGCGAGTAACACTTCTCACAAACTCAACGAACAATGCACATAATTTATTTACATTTAATTTAATCATTAATTCAAGAAGTAAATATAAGCGAACACGTAATAATGGGATAATGTTTGATGAAAAGCGAAGAAAAAAAATTGTAATTACATTTACATTGAGTACATGCTGTTAACGTTAACATTACAATGGAAGTAATTATAGTAGGATTTGTAAACTTTCATGTATTTAGTCATTCCACTGAAGTGTGATCAATGATTATGAATAAAATTCGCGATTTTGATATGAACGTTATAAATTCTGTACGTGCCGCTGTTGCTAATTTTCCGATCGACGTTTACTATGCGAACAAGCTTCTTGAATTATAAAAGATTAAGTTTCGAATGTGCTATAGGTTGTACTGTTAAGTTAAAGAACAACAAAATAATGCATCGTTTTTTACTGGTCAAGGTAATGTCGTACTATCACATTCCAATTATCTTCAAATTTCACATTATCTGACTGATAAGGCAATTACTTTTAACCGCACTAAAATGTCTCTTTCATTTCGGTGGGTATTTTTATTTTTATTTTTATCCGAAAGACAGACAACATACTGCGCGCGACGCGCGTGTAACAGACGTGTGTACTTCAATAATTGATAGTACGATCTCGCGACTAAATCGAATGGCACGTGTTGTAAACAATCTCGTTTAAACTTCAACAATATTGCATCCATCGTCACGGTGGTAAACATTTTTGCCGCATCATTCTTTTAGGCAAAGTGTTCGAAACAGAAGCTAATTGTACATCGTTGCCTTACGAACGTTTGTAATTCTCTATGATTATTGATAAAACGATATGTTGTAAATATAACGTCCAGTCTTTCCATCGACATGCCCCAAAATTTCAGTATGAACCACCAAGTTTATCCCAATTCTCCTATCATTTCTAACATTAATCAAATCGAACGCAACGCATCGTCAGATATGAGGGGAATACGCTTGGGAGCACCATATGCTCGCGGCCATTGTTGAAAAGAAATCAGGAGTTACGCATGGCGTACGGACACGTATTCATGGGGGAGGGAGGTATCGTGCTTGTTCTCCATGGTAGAGCACTTGCGAGGTTATCGTTTCAATCGGAAATGGTCGAGGTAATTTATACCCGTCCACTGCATCTTTGTTTGACATCGTTTTATTAACGTTCGAAGACGTAAGAAGCTACGTGGTGTATTCAGCGTATACTTCTCCGTTCCCAGAGCCGGATTTACCTTTCAGGGGGCCCCAGGCTGAATATTTGGTGGGCCCTCGGTTAAATGTAAAAAATAATATAACTCTGATTTGATTTTTTTTATCATAATAATCTAAATAAGAATTTACTTTCAAAATTAACATTGAATATCAAAACTAAACATAACATTAACATAAATAAACATTAAAGGTACAAGTTAATAAAGATAATATAAAAAAATGCTAATTTTTCGAAGAAAATATTTAGAATGAGGGGCCCCCAGCTAAACGGGGCCCTAGGCTTCAGCCTTGTTAGCCTAAGGGCTCAATCCAGCACTGTCCGTTCCATATTCCAACGAATAATCCGCCATTCGATCGTGTTCTGAGGGAGATCCCCGCAGATCGCGAACGTATAGCGGGATTCATTGTTCCGTGACGGCCGATTGGATGGTCTACCGTTCAAATTTTGCTGGTTGTTCGAGTCGAACTGGAGGAGTTAAGCCTAGATCGAGGAAACCGGTTGGTTAGCTGACTTCTGGGCCTCCAACTTCACGACAGTCCGTCGTCGATCACGGCAGACAGTCGATCGTAACGTGGTCCTCCTCCGTTCGACTATATTTATTCCTCCTCGGGCCGTTACGCTGGACTTTTTCAAAGATATTCCAATCGTGCGTGATTTCCGCGTAAGATTCGCCGGTACGAATCGCCCCATCGAACGTGTAACCGTACCTTTCCTCTACGATTTTCGTGTCCGTCGCTTTTATTTACATCCTTCGCATAAATTAGGAACGCGCTCGATCGATATCGCCGAAATTTTATGTTCTGGTGAACCGAGGTGTGAGTAAAGAAATGACCAACTGTGGTTAGATAACTGTTCCGAAGGAATTATTTTTAGTAAATTATCACGTGCTGACATAAAATGTCTGTTGACAAGTTTTAAGGAGATTCGAACATTTTTCGTGTTTAATGGGTATAGGTTTCCTACTGTTGAGGCAGTTAACATTGCTTTGTTTCGCGTAATTATTATATGTAACGGATTCGTGGATCGCGATTTGCATGTCTGTCGATCGATATTTCGCTGTGCTGTCGCATCGAATTTTTGTGACCGCTGATTCAGCCGTAAACATTTCGACGATTCGTTCGCGTCCGTTAGCGAATGTTTGTATCACTTTTTTTTCATTCGATTTGTAATTCTGATCAGCTGTTTGATTTCGCGCGTGTTGTTACGGTTGGCGGAGTAAGCAAATGCAAATAATGGTAATCAATTCTTTAATTAATTACGGTTCAAAGGATACTATCTGGGTGTGGGCTACGTTGTACGAGAAAGTAGCAGATTTTTATAGGAATAACGAAATGCGAATATAGACGAATTACTTTCTAGAAGTGAGCCGATCGCGGACAGTATCCGTTGGAATCACGAGCCGCGAGGAAAGGCACTGGCCAGTAGGGAGCAAGATATAAAGAAAAGTAAAAGGAACAGCAATGTCGTAACATATAATTGAAGGAAGTTACCTGTTTCTATTCCCTTACCGATCGTCGATCAAGATCGAGGTGATTCCAGGCGGAAGTACAATTAGAATATGTGGATATCGCGGGACAACTGTGATCGTGACATTCTCGGTTGGTGATCGTGTAGAGAAGACGAACTTTGGATGTGTAAAGAGACTAGCGGTGGCCTGCTCGTCGTGCTAAATATAAAGAATACTATTTATAAAACTGAACAGTGAGTAGGTGTTTATCAACGGTCGGTACTTACCCTCTCCCTTTAACTGTTGGTACTGCTGCTAATGGCCCTTCGTGTTTGTACTTTCCTCCTTTACTTTAATACCACATCGCATGGCAATCCGTATACGGAGCAATAAAAGAATATATAGTTACCGCTTATTCTGGGAAGTAACTCGCGTAGCATGCAATTTATCTTCACAGTTCAATGTAGTGGAATAATAAGAGACTGGAAACTGACTTTATTGTGCGTAAAAGTTCCCTTTTTTAATTTCTCTATTCAAACGAACTATGGATTCGCGTGTAATTCAATCCTGATTTAAAATCGAAAGTTACAAATACTTGATCGTAAAACAAAGTTGTCCAAGCTTTTGGCAAGTTTATATGCAGATTCGAAAAGATTGTTTGTTTAAGCCAGTGAACGCGGCCTGACGTCACTGTGGCGAGACAGAAAGAATTCCGGTTTCAGGAAACGAGAACACAAAGGCTTACGTCTTCAATGTATCGTGTTTGCGCGAGTTCCTTGTCTGGTAGTCATATTGCAATTATTGTCCGAGTTCCTGGAATGCTCTGTCATTAAATCCTTCTACGTCTTTCACTTTGTTTCACACTCTACTGCTCCCCGATCATTCGTATTGCTCGGTGTACGGTGCTTATTCGACTTTCTCGAATTACAATTTTCTGCACCGTGCTGACATCTGCGGCACAGCAGCGGGTACTAACACCAGCCCCGCTACTTTTAATTCTCTAATATTATTTAATATACAGTAATTGACCCTACAGGTCGACTGAAAGAATGCGATATTGTATCTCGAGAGGAACCTTTAAGAATCACTTTCATCGTGTAATATAGCGAAAGGAATACCGATTAATGTTTCGAAAACTGTGTTCTGAGCAGAACAATGGAAAATTCTTTTAAACAAGGGTTCGAAGGAACATTTCATCGATCCTCTTTCTTACGCGACAAAGCGACAGAAAAACCAATAAAATTTATGTTATGACATTCTCGCGAAGTGTAACGCTTATCAAGTTAACAAGCTTTATTGGAACACTTACAGTTGCGAACCGCGTTGGGGTCATTTGTCAAGTACCAATTAAGCGGCTGCATGTATTAGGTGTTGCAAAAACATACCGAACGCGCGAAAGACAATTTGTACTTAAAAAAGCTGTCGAACTATTTGTTAATATAACATCTGTTTCCAACGATTGATTTGAACTGCAATTGAACCGATTTAGGTGAAATATCTGACCATTTCCCTTGACGCATCAGATTTCCCTAAGTTCATCGCTTGGAATACTAAATTTTCGAGTGGTAAGTGGTAACGCAGCGTAATGAATTTACACTGCTCGGACAGAACACGATATCTTCCTTTCCTCGTATTCGCGCTTCACAACGCCCCGGCTACCATCCCATTTACTTCGGCAAACAAATTTATACTTTCGCGTTACGCCGAATGGTGGCGGCGAAAAATAAATCCTCGTTGAAGATCCATTATGCGTATCATCGCGAGGGGCCATTAAGCTTTCATCCGTGTTACTTGACTTCCATTACCGCTATTATCGGTGTTATCAAGCGGATCTGGCTTCATAAATCAGGTTTCCGCTCGCTTCCAGTTTCTCGGGAGTTGGGGAATGGAGGAAACACCGTGGAGAGGATACTTTCATTGGGCAGATTGGCTGGTGTTCGGGCTGATGCTCGCCGTGTCTGCAGCCGCTGGATTATGGCATTACAGAAAAGCACAGAAGTCGAGCACGGAAGATTATCTCCTTGGGGGAAGGAGTATGGCTCTCCTCCCCGTATCTGCTTCCCTCGTCGCAAGGTATCCCCGTCTCTGATCTTTCTAATTGTCGGGGAATTAAATCGTTGCGCGTGCTCCTCTTGCTGATTGACGACAGTTGTCTCAATATTGAATTCACTTGAAACAATACTAGGTACCTACTTCATTCTCAAATAAAAAAAAATATCGTAAGAATTTTCCAACAAACGAATAGTCAGGACGGATTGGAGTTTGTTGTTCAAGCATTCATGATTGTCGGGGCAAAGTGATTGGTTCCTAGCTTTTAACATGTAAATATGAAGTACCGCGAATAAATATATTCTGGGAACTAATATAGAAAAACGAAAATAGCGGCGCTCGGAAACAGAATCTTTCAAAGACGAAATCGCTCGTGGCAGAAAAATTCTATTTCATATCCCCGGCGTATTTTTAGCCGCGGAATCAGTGTATTCCAGATTGTGCTGCGAATCACGGAATGTATTGTATAATAACTCGCTTTCTCCCGTCCGAATATGAGTCCGAATGGTTACATGAATAATTCACATGTTTGGGAAATGTTAATCGTAGTTTCATATCTGGTGTAACGATTCTTGGGACACCATCGGAGATATACAATTTTGGGACCCAGTACTGGATTACCATTATCTCCATCCTGTTTTCGGGGGTGGTAGTGGCCGTTGTCTACGCTCCTGTCTTCGTCGAGATGGGACTTAATTCCGTTTACGAGGTACCCATTTCTTTAGCCAGATAAAAGCGAGAAAGTAAAAAGCACAAATTGTTCGCAATATGAACCTGTAGCACCCTCAACTTTACTATTTTAACGATTCTGTTTCAGTACTTAGAAATAAGATTCAATCGAAGCGTAAGGACCCTCATATCGTTGATCTTCGTCATCGACGTGGTAAGCGAGACACGCGTCAACGAACTCTAAATACAGCCCGACATTTATCTAGATCTTGAACAACGCAAAGCTCGCGATACGCGGGGGTAAACAGATTAGAAACTTCGAGGAAAGTAATTCATCATTTACTTTAATTCGCGAGGGGGCCCATTTAAAAATGACGTTATGTCACGCTACGTTACGCGACAGAAACACGAAACTTTAATCTACACGGCTTATCGGAACACTTAGAAAAAGCTTAACTCAAAGTGCACCCATTTCTGTAAATCTCGCGTGCGACAGAAATTATCGATAGCTATGGTACAGGCGATGGCACATCTTCCTTGGAGGATTTTCTGTGGGAATGGCCGATCGGCTGTTGAGTTAATGATTCCGTAATGAACCAATTTCAGGTGCTTTACCAATCGATCGTGGTCTACGTTCCAGCGTTAGCGCTAAACCAAGGTATTATGCGGCTATATTATTCGTAAATAGAACACCAAGCGAGCACTATGAAAATCTCTGTGATTAATTACAGTGAGTGGCATCGACGTGCATTTGATCGGGATCACCGTGTGCTTCGTGTGCGTATTCTACACCGTTCTGGTAAGTTTACGATGGAAAATTGTCACCCGACGGTGTAATCAAAATCAACTAGCAAGCGAAAAGGGAATTATTATATCGAAGCGTAGCTTCTTCGCTGTCGAACAACAACTCCGTTCCTCGCCGCGACATACCGTTTGTGACGGCGTGCTCGCCTTTAGTTTGCCTCCACCGCATAATCAGGTTTACATATGCCATTACGAGCATTGCCCACTCGAAACTCAAACACTCGTGTTACTTGCTCAGCGTGACGTTCAATTTGTAGTCGTTTTCGACTGCCCCTGGACACGTTCAACTTTTCCGCGGGTCTCATTTAATAAAACGTTCAGTAGATCAACTAGAGATCAGCGCAAATTTCCCTTCTGTTCGCAATTATAATTATTTGTGCCTCGACGAATATTAATTACATTCTCTCTGAATAATCAACGTCTCTTAAAAAATAGCAAAAATGTCAACGATACTCCAGCTTCCCGTTAGGTTGATTGTTAGTAGCCGCGGCTTGGCAGAGGTTCGCGCTAAACGCATCGTGGCAATCAAGGCGATATAAGCGCGTGTCATTGCGACCGTCGCCGCGTTCAGCGATCGTGACGAGGCAGATTCATTGTCGGGCGCCGAAGGAGTTAACAAGACGTAAGGGGTGGAGGGGAGGGTTAAGTCGAGCGGCGCGTTAGGTGTATGCGAGCTAATTTTCCAAGGACCCTCGTTCAGCGAATTCTCCCGGGGATAGCTGGAGTTCCTCCGGCTGCCGGGCCATGCCCGTAGGAAACAATTTTCGGTGGACAATGCCGCGAAGAATCTCTCACGCGGACCCGGCTACTGGAAATGTTTATGGACGGAAACTGAAAGCTCGACAATGGCCCGCCGGAAACAATGGCGTGGAGCACGTCGAGTGCTCGTTCCCGTAGTAGCAGATCACAAAGCCACCGGGCGAAGTGATTAATCGCATGCTCGCGCGCCTGTAATTATCCAAGCAATTTGTTGTACCCCCGAATTAATGAAAATTTATCGCGGCTGAGTGACTCTTTGGAAATTTGTTTATTATCGACGCCGGCCGTCCGCGTGACTTCTTCTCGCACGCTTAACGATCTCGCTAGCCGCGGTTGGTCTTCTTTAGGCGCGTCGGCAGCGATTCTTCTTCCCGCGATGAGGAGGGCGTAGTTGAATCGTGCCGTTGACATCGCCTGAGTAAGGTGTTCGTTGATGGCAGATCTTATTTGCAGGGTGGCATCAGGGCGGTTGTTTGGACGGATGCGCTGCAGGTCGTAGTGATGGTGGCTGGGGTCCTGACCGTCAGTGTGTTGGGCACCTATCAGCTTGGCTTCGCGGAGATATGGAGTGAAGCCTTGAAGGCCAAGAGAATCGAATTTTTAAAGTAAGAGACTTAGCTCGTATTACTGGAAACAAGGAAATCTGTGATTCTAATTGAGAAATTTCTGATTGCAGTTTCGATCCATCCCCCTACACGAGGCACACGGTGTGGACGGTGTTGATTGGCTCGTGGCTCTATAGCACCGCGTACATAGCCGTGAATCAAACCATGGTACAGCGGTACAGGTCACTGAAAGATCTGAAAACGTCGAAACTGTAAGTGAGTACGCCGGTAACATTCGACGCATCATAGTGCTTGTTCGTTTCTTATCGGGTTGGCTCGTCAATAGCGTAGCAAGGAAATTGCTTCTAAAGTGCTAGAGTAACTGGAATGCGAGGAACAATAAGGATAAGATGACAGTGGAGTGTTGAAAGAAGGAGCTGATGTGGCACCACGCGTTTTGATTCCAGCTCCCTGGCGATCTTCACCATCAGTATCATGTTATTCATTTCACTGTGCTGCTGGTGCGGTCTCGTCCTTATAGCCTGGTGGTCCCCGCCAAAGTGCGACCCCAGGGCTTCCGGTTTAATCACTGCCGATGATCAGTTACTGCCTGCTTATGTTATGGAAATCGCTGGCCATTTACATGGGGTGCCAGGTCTTTTTATCGCTGGGATTTTTGGAGCCGCTCTTAGGTAGCTATAAAAGATACTTTCCTGGAATTAAGTGTCTCATCTTTTTTTTTCTATCACTCATTGAACATCGCTGTGGTGACATGGCTGTACTGTATAGTCGATTTATTTTATTTCAGTACCCTCTCCGTGGGTTTCAATTCAACATCCGTCGTGGTTCTGGAAGATTTCGTGAAAGGCCTGTTCGGTATGAAAATAAGCGATCGTTGTTCCTTCATCTTCGTCAAAGTTTTAGTCGTTCTTCTTGGATCGATAGCTCTGGGGTTGTTATTCTTAGTTGAAAAACTGGGAGGGGTGTTAGTCGTGAGTACTTTTCTCGATTAACCTTTTTTGCAAACCGCGTGCCTAGCAGCGTTTAATCTCTATCGTTCCGACGCAGATAACCGGAAGTTTAGCTGCGATCGCTGCTGGTACTTCCTTCGGGGTGTTCACCCTGGGCATCCTCTTCCCCTGGACAAACTCCAAGGTAAATGATTCGCCGTTCATTCTTATTTTAAGCTTGTAGCGCGAAGTAAGAAGCTTGGGAAAGAAGATTGTATAATTATTCTCGTCGAATAGGGGGCATTCACGGGCGCTATTGTAGGATTCGTGATCGCTGGCTGGGCGAGTCTAGGCGCAAATTGGTCTCTCGGTGCAGGGTTGCTGGTGCCTAAGAAACTTCCGGTGGCCCTTTCCCATTGCCCAGCCAATATCTCCGAAAGTTTCCTCAAGCAGTTTGATCGTCCGAAGTAAGTCAACTCTGGCCTTCACTGTAATTATTAAGTCTTTCATAATCAATTAGATCTTAAGTGGCCATTAGCCTGAGCCTTGAGGGATCAAGGTTCCTCGCCGAACCGAAAATACAATTAATTTATTGCTTCACACGAAGACGAAAAACAGAGAACGCTTTCTCATGCATTTCTGTGCAAGCGTGAGTAGGTATATCAATGCCGAATTTCTTTCAGCGAAGACGATGTATTTCCTCTTTACCGATTATCGTACCATTGGTTCACCGGCTTGGGCACCATAATCGTGATCATCGTGGGCAATTTGGTTAGTTTGTGGACTGGCCCCGTGGATCCATCTACTATCGACAAAAGATTGCTCTCTCCAGTGATTCACTCGTAAGTTCAGGTGGCTTATTCCTTGCACGATAGTTAAATCAGATATTATATTATTCCCTTGTGTATTTTAGGCTGTTACCAAAACCGAAGCATGAGAATAGCGTTACCAGGGAAAGTATAAGCGGATCTGCCGATACACAGGCATGCTCCAGTCTCTTGTTGACTGATTTGAAGAGGATGCGAGTAAGTAGTAAGACGAAGACGCGGACGTAATTGTAATATCTACGTGATTCGTTAAATGTCCTGTGGCAAATGTGTTTACTCGGTTACAGAGAAGTCAAAATTTCCCCAATGGCATTAAAACGTAGCAGGCGTGTCGAGATTTGAGTATCTCGCGAAGTTTCTGACAACACTGCTGGGTCATGTTGTTGAAAACATTGCCTTGGACGGCTCTACTTCCGACTTTTACTTCCGAGATTTCAACTTCCATGGAAGGATCGTGAAATTTCACTTCTGTTAGCCAACTTTCGCGGTGCTTACGTAAGAGTAACCACCGATGTAGACAATAGTGTACGAATTCCGTTCACCAGCAGTATTCTAGAACGACGGACCGTCGTGATTTTATGTAGAACCACTGGCAAACTAGAGCAACTATGTTTTTCTACTCTTGTATGTTATGATACAGTTTCCACGAACGTTTCTGCATAGTTTTATAATTCGTAGAAGTATGAGAAAAGAATCTTTTTTATGAAACTGTTAAATCTTATTATTCCACGTTACACGATCTAATTATTTCCAGCTCAACCACTTTAAATCCCTTTTTAAAAACTTCAATCTTTCCCCAAATACCACTTACATACATTTAACTAAGCTCTGACTACTCCAAGAAATGGAAAGATAAATATCCGGCCGATTCCTAATTGCAGCGCAACAAAGTGAAATGTGACTCGCGGTGCGCTACCAAAACCCTCAATTTCGTTGCGTCACCTGCGCCGCGTGTGGTCGTTCGCAATTATTACGCAAAGAAACAAGGTTACGCTAGATGTGCCTGGTCGTATAGAGGAATCGGTGGACGGCGAGGGCGGGTTATGGCGTTTCCATCAGATGGCTGGGTCCTCGTTGCTTCTCACACCGAGTTCTCTAACTGAGTTTGTTCGGTTTTCAAGCTTTGGTGATTCCCGACGGTGTCCGCCGTGCGGAAGGTGAGCGGCTCGGCGGTAGAAACAGAGAAGAACGGTGAAATAGATAGAGAAAGAGGAAGAGAGGGAGAGAGCACATCGAGGAGCCAAGGCCCGAGGATATTAGCCGGCTTGTTAAGGGAAAGCCAACGCCGTCAAACGTCCTTATTAAGGCCACGCAAATAGCTAGTGCGCTTCTCCTCGCTTACCTCCTCACTTGGCTTCCTGGAAATTCAATTTTCGCCTGGCCGAAATGCGGTCAGTCAAAAGCGCCGTCCTCAGCCTCGATATTGTTCACGCCGGCGATCGTCAGATCGATCCACACGCTTCGACAGTTTTTGCGCTGACGCCACAACCGGGACGTCGCGATTGGCCTGCATCCGGGATTCCACGGCCAAGTGTTGCGAAGCGATTCTGAACGGCTCGACTGGAAAAAGATGGGACCCGCGTACATTCCCTTGCAATTTCCGAAAATACGTTTTCCCGCTTCTACATATTAAACTCTTTTGATGAGTAATGAATTCCTTGTTTCATAGTAGACTGTCTAAAAGATCTGTTATTCACAAAGTACCTATGTAGGTACCGTTGTAACGTAGAAAGGATTTGTGGGCATTTAAATGAATTTTTAAGAAAACTATTCCTCTCGAATACTCAGAGAAATGAGCGTTCTATATTCGATAGTTTCCTTATGTCAACAGCCCCATCTGGCAATTAAATCGAATAATACCGGTTATATCCAATGAGGTACCTAAACACACGGCGGATATGTTCGCCCTGCAGGCTAGAGGGGTTGAAATCGTCTGTCTCTCTTCGCGTCGAAGCTTAACGATCCCCACTGTAAGACAGGCGTTTTTTCCTCCCCCCTTGATTCGGCGGGGCGAAGTGTGTTGAATGTGGGGTGCAGCCGCGAATCGCGCGAAGGTTTCATTAAGAGGAGCGCGCGACACGTAGCGTCGGAAAGAAAATTGCGAGTTGCGGGCCGCGTGCGGGGCTTTATTAAGCGCGCTTCATGCGCGATTTGCATTCGTCTGGGTCGGTGATAGATTCGAAATTCCCACGTAGAACGTGCGCCGGTTATACAGGGTCGAGAATTCGAATCGGGGCGAACGCCGGTGACGGCTGCCGCCACGTATGTACGTACCTATGTAACCACGCGTGATTGTGTCGACATGGCGGTCGAACGGAGAGGGCGAGAGGGTTGGAGAACGAGGGAGACCGCGGAGGTGGAAAAGCGAGGGAAGCACAGAGCGGCGAGGAGAGAGAAAGAGAGATGGAAGGCAGATTCAAGAAGAGCGAAAATGAAGCGGAGCCACGCGGGCAGAGGGGAAGAAAGAGAGAATGAAACGGGTGAAGAGCGGTAACGACGTGAAAAGGGGGCGTCGTGGAAAAGAAAACAGTGCATCGGGGAAATGCGGGAATTTGCGAACTGAAGAACCGAGTTAAACGGGATACAGAGTTTGCGAATCAGGAGAAAGACGAGAAGGTTAGATGGACGGAGCGACGGAAAGCTTCGAGAATCAAAGCGGGCTGTGGGAGGGAAGTGAATAGACACGAGCGAGATAAAGGATGTTAAATGGAAAGCAAAACACTCGCTTGCGCGCGGATAAAAAGAAGCGGGCCGTGTGGGACGGCGGGTGTATCGCGTTTAGGATGGGCGAAGCGAATAAAATGGAAGATTACGTGTGCGGCGGAAGAGCTGGTCGAAAATTAGAGGAGGACAGAGAGGATACGATATGCGGAAGAAACGTGCAGGCAAGAAATACGGGCATGTGTCGGAGGGGATGTGACGTGGAGGGCGAGGATGTTCCAGGGAAGCAGGAGGGAGAATCGGCGGTGAAACCGGGTGCAAACGAGACGGAGGAGGAGGGTTAGGGACGAGCGAGACATACAGACTCCTGTGGGGGTGACGGTGAACGAGGCGCGGAGGGTTGGAACGAGCGAGATACAGAGGTATGGTGGCGGATAGAGATGGATGGAGAGAGGTCGTGGCGGCTTGAATGGGGCTAGTTTGAGATAGTTAGCGGGCCTTCAGAGGCACAATCGGCCGCGATTGGCGGGCCTACAATCACACGTCGCATTATATGTCCATCAGCGCAGCGGATCTTGCAAATACGTTAGCGCGCGAGCCAACGAGTTACCGTCCGCAAAAATCTTCAATTCAAACCGTCTGCCCTGCGGGTGCCGGCTTGCGGCCACGATGGATCCTTAGACGCGTTCCGTTTCCCGTCCAGCCGCGGAGAAGAAAGGCCGAGTCGCAGGAGGAATGTAAATCTATAAGAATAGCTTTGCTTAAACGCTGCCCGTCTACTTGGATCGTGGGTAACCTAGGGGTGACCCAGTGGGCCCGAAGAGGCCTCTGGATTTCTGAGACACCCCAACCCGATCCCGACGAAGGACAAACAGTAAGCGATATTAAGTGAAGGCACATCTGCGAGGCAATACGCGATTAGACTCTGAAGCGCCGGGGCAAATATTGTCTTTTCTAATCTGCCGGCGGAGTCGTGCTATCTTGGAATTGCCATGGGACAGGATCGAATTCTTCGGGAGTTAATTGGCTCCTGGCTAGGGATTTCGCGCGAAGATTCCGGATGCAAAGACAAACGGGAATGGTCATAACCCTTAGTCCTGTTTACCCAAGGGTAGAGTTACGTTCAAAGGATGTACTCCGGAACTGTTATCCGATGATAAACGGACCTGGTGCGCCTTCCATTAAAGCTTTTCCGTATTAATGCGCGCAATCTACGCCGTGCTACCGTCTCCGGCAGACGATAAATAACAGATTGCGTTTAAAGTACATCTCTTACTCTTGCTGCACAACAAATTATGTCTCGAAAGAAATGCTTTAGCGACGCAACGTATCTACTAATAATGTAATATGTTTCTTTCGGTATTTCAACTGTTTCAAACGGTTGACTGTGTTGAATCCTTCTGTACATCCACGTAGCTGGATCGTGGGGAACCCTCCAACGGCGCCCAATATAAATAGGCATGATTATTCGAAACCTCAGATCAAACGTACCTAGAGGAACAGCACCAGGCGACTGACGGAATAACTAATTTATCAATTCTTCGCTTCGGTTGGCTCCGATACCTATGGCTATATTTGCGAACTCGTGCAAACAGACCTCCGAACTCCCAGGGCATGTTGTCGAGCCGTCCTCGTTGTATTTGGCTACGGAAGATCTCCGGAAAGCTCGGGCTCTGCCTGCTACCCGTAAAATTACGTATCCTTGCGTTTATTCGTCGCAATTGTTTGTATCGCGTCATTTTTAACGATCGCAACTAGAAGGACGCTATTGAGGGGAATTAAATAACAATTCAATAAACTTTGGTTACATGGAAACGATAATCTGGAAGCGAAGTCTATTAATCGTACAATCATACAAAAATGTACTTCGAATTACTATTATTTCACGCTTCAATGAATTAAAACTTTTTCAATGCGTGCAAACGGTTTAAAGAGCGCCTTTCGAATGGAGAATGCCGCAAAACAAGCGTGCAGGATGTAACGCGCAACGAGACACGGGAAAGCGGTTTATCCCGAAAAATGGACAGCCCGGTAATGACGCCAATTAGCGTACATCGAGTAGCACCATCAACGATTGTAACGGATCGCGTTCAGAAATATTGTTCGCGATACATCGGATCGTTAGGATAAAAATTTTCCCGCTCAAACGTGACGTAATAGCTGCGAGTGTAACCCATAAAAGGGTATAATTACTCGATGGACCGTTCGATAAATTCTAACGAGCATCGGCTAATAAATCTGTGATAGGGACATGTTTAAAGGAAACCGTTTTTCCAATCGAAGAAAACTGCACGCGCCAAGAGGCTTTTAATTAAATTGCGCGCTCCGGTAAAAGGCCTTTATTTATCCACCATTTAAACGTAATTAAAAAATAACTGGTATTACTAAAGGCGTGTATTAACAGCCGTTATTGTTACTTGTGAATTTTTACTAGATTAATATTCCTCCTTTCACCACGTTTATACTCCCGTATTGTGGATAATATTTTCAAATATGGCGCCGTTGAATAATAATGGTTAAACTACGAAGCAAGTGAATAGAGTCTTTTGTGTTAGTGTATGCGATTGAGAATTTGTTTTTAAACTTTAATACTAACTGTTTTATACTTTTTCGTATACAGTGCAGCAGTTATGCAAACGTTCGTGGCACGTTGAAAATTATAATACACGCACGCGCACGCACGAACACTTCAGCTTGTCCCTCGTATGAATTTTAAAACGATATCACGGTTCAATTTCGAATTTTTTAGCACGTAAACGCGATCACTCCTGGACGTGACTATTATTAATAGGGGTAGCAAAAAAACCGCACCGTGTGGTGTGCTGCTGGTTTTATCGTCTGTCAAGATGAAATTTATAACAGCCATCATGGTTAATTTGTTTCGAGTGATCGAATACCGTTCGAGTTTTTCCCCAATGCACGAGTGTATACCGCTTTTGGTGCGACTAAAACGTAAGTTTCAATATTTACCTGGGTTTTATTTGCGAGTCTGTGCGCCACACATCTTGCGTTTGATTTTCATACCGATGGTCGATTTTAGGCGTTTATTCATTCATAGTATGTATTCCATAATGAATAGCATTATTCTCTTGAACATATTAGCACTGACACTACTTAGTTACACTTGAATCTATTTACACTTGTACTTTTCTTTTGCTATAATGGGATATCTCCCGTAAGTAAATAAATCAAATTAAATGATGTCTAGAGTGAAATACTATTTCAATTCCGATTATATTATATGTATAAAGTCTATTGTTCCTAATGATAAAATAATGTAAGCACTGGTGAAGTCACTAAGAGTGTACCTTAACCTATTAACTATCAATCACGCAAGGTTACCCAGTGACCACGGGCGTGAAGATAATGGCGCCACTTGTCTTCGTTTTCATTCGTCTATGACGTGACGTCACAGGACGAAAAGGCGCCAACTTGCGTTAGTTCTCTTGTGCCGCGGTCTGTGGGGGGTCGGTTGTTTTCGTTGTTTTCGTTCTTTTCGCAAAAGTTGGGTAAAAGTTTTAAAAGTTAGTCAAATTCTATTGTTCGAAGTGCGAGGAAGTGAGGCAAGTGAATCTGGAGTTTGCAGCGATAGTCAGTTCAATGATGGGCACGAGTTTCTCGTTGTGGGTAAGAAATCTTTCGATTTCCTAACGATACGCCATTTGTAGTAGTGCGGAAACAGTCGAACTTGAGTTCGAACGATAGGTTACGTTTGAAACCACGTCACAGTGACTTGCTCGCAACGTATGAATTTTCGTATTCCAATAACGATTCGTTCTATTTAATTTACTTTAAATTTGGGAATGGGGAAATAGGCATTTTACGTTGGAAAGGTAACTGACTCCTCTTTTAACCATACTCTGCCACTTTATCCACGCGTGTCGCAACTGGCGTTCCCACATTACAGCAACGACTATATTTGTCTAATATGCTAATCTAGTCTGTTTTGATTGGCATCGTCATTCGAGCGCACTCTGAAACGCAATACACGTCGGTCAACGAAAAGCTAGAGCAGATATTCTTTTTTGTGCAGATGCAACATGCAGCTTGTGCGCCTATGGCGGTTGGGTATTGTTTCGAAAAAACTGTATATCGTGCGATGGAAAATTCTCGCAACTGTGGTTCTTGAGACGGAGTGTACACATCTATTACTTCGTCGGTACGGTGAGTCAACACACTTTTTTATCATTGGAGTCTTAACGTTCAGTTGATTTTGGACGAATTTAACAATTTCATCTTGTACATAAGCATTGTTATTAATTTCGAAATTAATTCGGCAGGACATAAATTTGGTTTCTAATGTCCATTATAAACAATTGTTCATATAGGCACTTATAAGGATTATATAATTGAAATTGTATTTTTTCGTAAATATTAATTTTCTATTACGTTAAGGGGGTTTGTATACTCGTTTGAACGCTCGGATAATGTATACATTTTGTGGATTTTTTACAAGTCCACAGCTTGATGAAAATTTTCTGTTTTTGTAATATATTTACATAGTATTATGAACTATTTAAAAAAGAAGTTTCTGTTAAAAAAACTATTGATTTTCGGAAGTTATGGATACATATCCGAAACTCTCTTGATTTTAGACAGCTGCACGGGTGGTCCTGACAAAACCTGTATGTCGTGTCTGAACTTAATAACAGTATTTTTTTTATAAAGTATGTTAATAGCTATCGACTCACGGCGCCGGTTTTGAAAATTTGGAAAAATGAAGAAATTGTGATACCTATCAGATATAAAGTTAGATTTTGCTAAGAGAAAAGTCCACTTTTTTCTTTATAAATAATAAACGGGGTATCGGAATACAAAAAGGCGTCGTAGATCGATGTAAAATCTTATTACGATTCTGCATGCAAAATTGGAAGTGAATTAGTTGAACGTAGAGCGCGTTATTATTGCCATCGTAATGCAAACTGTAGATCCGCTGCGATCGGTTGAACCGATGCTACCTGGGTCGTTTCACTCAAATTCCTTCACTTTGTCATTTTTTCGAATTTTTACATCGGACTTGTTTTATAATATTTCTAAAACATCAATCTATAAAAATATCTAAAAGTAAAAATCCGATTTTTGACACTTTCAAACGGTTATACCCCCTTAACTCTGAAGTTAGCAATTTAATTTGAGCTTCTCATGTAGGTACCACACATTTGAACCCCTTCAAATGCGCTTGTAAGAGCAAGTGCGAGTTTTACAAATACCTCAAAGCTCCTACCTTTCTCCCTAATCTTATGTACTGAATACTGAATCAGACACCCATATCGATCACCATTTTTATTCCACTCCAACACTATCATTTCATCTCGCTGCAGCCTGGATTGCAGCGCATTCCGCGCGTCTCCTTTCCTCTCATGTAAACATTGTTATTCTAAATATCCAGCAGAGACTCGCACTTTCTCTTTCCACGTATCCACCTCGCGCAGGGTCGGGCGATACGAGGATAGATCGTAGAGGAGGCAATTAATCACAATAATGCTATAATTACTTAATGCACCGCGCAACAAATGTGCTTGTCGTCGTTAGCAAAGGGAGCCCTCCGCGAAGTGCAGGCGTTCTGAAAGGGCACGGCGCGAAAGATGGTCCCGCGGTAATTTTTTAATCCGCGCGGAGATCACCTGGGACGAGTCGCATAGAAGTTCGCGTCATATCGAGATTACGAGGAAGCGGCGCGTATCGAGCATCTGCCAATCTCTCTGTTAGTTTCAATGAGGGTCCACTGGGGATGTTACGACCTCGAGTCCGACGTAATGACGGTCGGAATATTTTTCGTAGGCATCCAGATTGTCGCGGGGGCATCCCGCGTCTCACCCTTCCTGTAAAAGCCTCGCGCGTACGTATATTCAGCGTCGTCGATTCATTCTCGGCGTCGCGTGGCTTTCAGCCACCGTTTCTTTCACGCTCTTCAATAGAGTGGGTGACGGCGATATTCCGATTTGTCCTATGAGTTTCGCGATTAGTCCAGACGCTCTTATTTCGGCGCTATTAATTCTGGGAGAGTGCTGTATTTTCGTTAACGATAAGCTTATGTAACTCAGGACCGAGCTTGGAACAGTCTACCAAGCTTTCTACGAATAAGATGATACCACTGGGGGTTGACGATAGGGTACGGTGGGGCTAAAAGTCCCGTTTTTCGTATAAACGTATGTCAAATTTAGTACTAACAATCTAGAGATATCTGGTGTTATTTTGTATAAACCTTGTCTTGCCCCACGCACGGGGCAAAAAGTTCATTGCATATGGTAGAAAATCCCTAAGGTCTTTTCGTGGAATATTAATATAAATAAATAAAAAACTATTCAAATCAACAAATATTTGTTAAACCAGGTCTTTTTGGTATACAATTTTGAAAGGAAAGCATGACTTCTTTACCAAAAAATAAAAATATAAGTCAGAGGCTCACTTTGAACTAAAAACTAAAAAAAATCGCTCAACTAAAACAAAAACACTAGTTAAAGACTTTAGCATCATTATCTTTATAGTTTGGCCATATTATTATGAAAATAAAAAATAAAATATATATTTTCAGTCTGAGAGATATTTTGCCCCAATGGTACCTTTATAGTTTCTGCGTTATATACGTTAGAAAATATTATCATTCAGCAATAAATAAAATCATGCACACAGGAGCGACGAGCCTCTCTGTGCTCACCTCTGTTTCTTCTCGCCTATTAGTTAATGTACTGCGAAACTCAATACATTGTTTAAAAATAGAGATTTTGAATTCGGGACTTTTTACCCGCCGGACTTTTAACCCCACCCTACTATCATTGGGCTTTAGAAAACAGAATTCAAAACAGTGTCGAAGATCCCAGAAAATTTTCACTTGGGAATCCCATGCTTTCGACATTCTACACATCCAGTCGGATATTCTAATAGCCAAATGATTAACGAAACACTTATACCTTAGCAATCACGTGACGTCACCCCCTCCGTCTCTAGCTTCCCCTCATCATCCCATACGTGGAACAATGGCCACCAATTAATCTCAGAATTATTCGCCCAGCGCGATAAAATAAACGTCCAGGGAACTACATTCCGAGGATCAAACAGCGTCTATGCGAGGGGCTGCTTTGTTAGAGAAAGCAATGATTCTCGACGAGGGGGCGTAGCTCGGAGACGGTCGTGGTGGTCGTAGCCGCGGCCGTGGCCGTGGTCGTGGTCGGTAATATTTCACGGTAACGGTATTTAGCGGAACCGTCGCGACTGTCATCCGCGATGAAACGGTGGAGGCAGGGAAGACATTAAGCGTAATGAATTACCAGCCGGGAGGAGTAATGTGTCTTAATTACGGGCCCGCGGCACAATAATTATGTAATTAGGCATTGTTTGCCGACCGGCCCCTAATCACAATCCCGATGTCGCAGCCTCGTCACGGCTGGAGGTGCTGCATCGCGTTATCGACCGGCTCTCCGTTTCAACGTTGTTCGCCCGCAAGTCTAGACTACGACGGTTCGCTGCTGCGACCAGCTATCGCGCAATTCGCCTCCCTTTCGCGTTACTAAACAAATGAAGTGTCAATTGTTTCGAAATTCTTCCTCCTCGTTAATTTAATTATCTAATAATTGAAACGCGTTTCGCGCTGAGCGCAAAGGTGTTTCATCCTTGACGTCAGAAATCCCTTTACTTCTTTCTCGATTCAAGGTTTATTAAGTAGTATTATTGTTGTACAGAATTTATTTGTACTTGTGCTTCTTATTTCTTCCTCTTCACCCCTATTTGTCACGGCAGTGTTCACTCCACTTGGGAACGATTACGTCGAGCTCAAACGTGCTTTCTCCCTCGTGAACATCGCGGCTTTAGGCTCGGTCTGCACGAGTCATGTCAAGTATTAGTAACACTGCTATTATTTAATTTGGAAATTCTTCTGAATGTTAGGAGGGTAAGGTGGAATTCTTTCAATCGCGCGGATGCAGCCGTCGCTGACTGGGCGTCTCAGCGCGCGGAGGTCGGGTGATCACGGTGCATTAATATTTATACGGGAAATCAAATTCGTAAGCTGGGAGGTCCCAACCTGGCGGAAACGTAAGCACAGGAATCGAGTCACCTAAAACGCAAGACAAACAGGATGGCGTGTCATGGCCTCCACAGATTTCCTCCAGGTATTTGGGATACCCTCTCGTCTACCAACGCAAACCGTTCCCGCTCTGTTCCAAAATTTACATCGCTCGCCGTGCTCGCGCTTCCTGCGAGTAACGTAGGATCCACGACGGCAGGATTAAGGTTCGGCTTTGTATCAGGCGCGTGTAAGACGCGCGCAAAATACCGTGTTTGCCTATCCGTGAAATAATACCGCGTGGGCGACGATGCTATCTTGGCTCTGTACACCTTGAAATCGGCGAAAAACGTACATTGCAACGATTTTCTGAACAAAAACGCACCGGTTGAACCTAATTGAAATTCAACGAGGGCCTCGAGTGTCCCCAAACGTTGAGCTAAAAATTGAAATCCATTATGTGACAGCGTGTCGTTGAGTGTAAATGAAAAATTTCTTACACTCCGTGCGACGAGTACAGAAAATCATCCAGAGCGAGATCGAACGAAATAGTAGTTAAATGAGGGGCATTCCGTTCTCTAATTTACTTCCTTATCTCATTTGGTATAAGCCGAGGCCTACACGCTCAATTATTCCGCGAGGAATAACTGCGTAAACTGGTTTGCAGAGTTAAGGGTACAGGAGAGGCAGCCCGTGCAAACCAGTTTGTGCAGTTCAGTACGCACAGGCAACACGGCGTATTTAGACGGTCCTACATGCTCGGCCTAATCCGTGGAAACCAGTTTGCGCAGTTAAATACGCGCGAGCAACGCATTCGAAATTCTTGATTATGTTTCTGCGCGCAGGGTGCAACACTTTTACCCACGCGCCCATCGATTCTTAAAAAAATTGCCAAAAGTCGATAACCAATTTCTAATTTTTGACAAAAATTTTCGCAACTTGCAGAATTTTGCAACTCGCCGTTTGATCGTTACCAACTCGGGTACCTGTAAGTTCAATACAGATCTCTCTGGCGGGTTATGAATTTTTATTATTCCCCTCGAGAATGTTCGAAAGCGCCGGATTTATAACCGCATGCGGCATTATCAATCAGCATGAGCAATATGAAAGCGCGGCCCATACTTGGCCGTATAAATCAGCCATGAATTTCGAAGCCATTACGGCAGAAAAGGGTTCATTCTTGCCATTCCGAACTTTTACATTGGCCTTCTTATGGCTGATTCATGAAGTCCGTTACTACTGCCCACGAATCTATTACGTCCGCCTGCCCCTCAAACGGGCGGCGGCGGTCGCCCTGGACGGTGAACGGGGGAGATGGACGGTGAGCTTGCACGGTCGTTACGCGCGGTCCATTTCTGCTTCTTTTGGCCCGACTTGCTTCTTGACCGACGCAGTTATAAATTGGCCCAGCTTCGGGGAATAATCGACCACAGCGAATTAGCGGCGGTAGGGGAGCTCGCGCGACCCCTGTGAGACCCCACGAGCGCCGCGGAATTAATCTTGAGTCCATCGAACTCGCACGACTTTGATCTCTTTCCGCGGCCGTTTAATGCGCCGCAGTAGGTATATCGATCGTGGAATAGTTCGTTTGGCCTGGGGTCGCCTCCACGCAGAGTTGGGCATTATTCGGCTAAATTTTCATTCGGATACGGATTCGTATAAATGTCCAAGATTTATTCGCGAATAACAAATGACGATTTTATTCGTCGAAAAATTATTCGTTATTCGCGAATAAATCTGTACCGTTATTCTAGCCAGATTCGTTCGAATAAGAATTTATTCGTTATTCGACCTGAATGAACGACGAATAAATGTGATACCCTGTCGGGTATCTATCGATGGAAGTCTGTATTGTGTTCAACATACGTTTGGATGCGTGGGTCTGGAAGTGTGCGTATTTGTATGTATTTAAAAACGTTCAATGAACGCTTATAATTTGAAGAGATTGATTTTTTCATTAGTTTAAATGAATTGACATGAGCAAATTTTATTTAAAATAAATCAAAACGCCACTCTATGTAATACCGCGGTCATACATCTTTCTGTAAAGTGCGAGCTATGACAAGAGTTATCTAACTTAAAACATTAGGTCTCACGGGTGTCAGTCAGTGATGTCACGATACATCGCTGAAACCATGTGATCATTTTATTCGTCCGTTAAGTCGACTAAATTTTTATTCGAATAAGAAATTATTCGAATAAATTTTCAGTCAAATAAAAACTTATTCGTTATTATCGAATAATTTCATTTTATTCGAATTTTTTATTCGAAGATTATTCGAATAAAAACTTATTCGCACAAATGTATTCGAATACGTATTCGAATAAAAATTTAGCCGAATAATGCCCAACTCTGCCTCCACGGCGATGATTTAGCGGATACCTTGGTGTATCTGAATGTGCCGTAATGAAACGAGAAATCCACGGTGACGTCTTCATTCTCCCGACACTCCAGCGATTATATCGCGGGAAGGGATAGACTGTTGGTTTGCCGGGGGATCGCGGTGAAGCCGAAGGTACCGCAGGAGGGGTGAAGCCGCGAAATGACACAATGGCACGGAATTATTCATAATTTTCGCGCAAGTTAGTTTAATAAACTTAAAGCGAAGGTGAGCATTCATCAGAACGCGCCCGGGAAACGCGGCTGGAGGGTAGGAAGGAAGGAAGGGGTTATAAATACGTCGCCAAGACACTCTTTAGCCGAGGAAGAAGGAAGAATGAGGAAGATGGGAGGGTGGGGGTTAGTTACACACACTTCCCTCGGCCCTGATTTGCATGTCTAAAGCTTGAGTTTAACATCCACCGAGTGTCGCGGGGACGGCCCATTTAATCGTAAAAAGGAATGCGAGGGAAAGAACCGAGTGGACCATGGGACTTTCGCGTTTATGGTGATCGAGACTCTTTCATTTACGTCACAGGGATCAACGATTTTGGCTCGGGGCAGGTTTCTCAGGTGGGGCTCACCTTTAGAATTTCGGAGAAATGGAAGGACCAACTCTTGCTTTTAATTTAAAACGCGAGATGCTGGGTGGAGAAGGCAGAAAACGGGAAAATATTAAAGAATGTGGAAAGTACATTTACCTATATACTACGAATCTCAGTATGGCTGTTAAGGTTAGGGACCTTAGATCTCAGGGGAATTTTTGTAGCATAATTAAAAGCACATCATTTTTTGAGAATTGTGAGATTTGTAGGACAGAGGCTATTTTTTTAAATAAACTGGTAGAGCCATAGGGAGCACGAATGTTCACTGTTGAATCGTTCAGTTGTGTGGCTAGTTCTATTGAATATGTATACTGGTGATCCCAGCTAAAGCGAAAATAGAGATTTCAAGGGATAAAGTGGTATTGATTTATGAATGCTCCCAAGCGTCTATCAGAGCGAAATAGGGATCGTGAATCGTAGGTTGCGGGGTAATATAGCTGTGATATGAAAACGATATTTTTCCGCGTAAATCCCCCCTTTGTTTAGCAGAGGAATTTATTCCCACTTTCAAACGAATCAATAAGCTCGGACATTATTCATTCCTTTCGTTCACCGGATAATCTATTGCAGTGTCTTCGTGAATGTTAACACTTCACAAAAAAATGAATATCGATTCATATAACAGTTTTTATTTTATACAAGCTCGATCAATGTTGGTATTATCGTACAAAATAACTGTAAATCGACAAATTAAAAAGCTTATGGAACACGGAATACTGAAGTAAGGCGTTGGAATAAATGGAACGCTGGCAATTTCCTCGCCCTTATCTGTTCCAGCGTGTTACTGAAATATTCCAAGGATTTTTACATTTTAATAAAATATTCCAAGTTCCACTTATCCTTATACTCCGGTGTTAAAATAGACACGACATGGAGCACTGCATTAAACTATTAAAGTAGGTGAAACTCGTAACATTTTACTAACTACGAGAGTGTGGGCGGATTACTTGATGAAACGAAATTCACTCTATGGAACAGCTCGGCAACTTTCGCGTTGGATTTGGTCGCCGCAAATGGATGTAGGGAGTCCCGTCACTCTCTCAGAAAGACTTTTCTAACTTTTACTTCGCTCAAGAGAGCTAACTTTTGTTTCCATAATGTATTAACGAAAACGTTTTAACGCGATCGAAGGTAGAGGACTGTTTGAAATGTGTATCTTTCTCGATCGCGGTATATTGGCTGCTCTTCAGACAGATAAAATCGAATGCCACGTACCTCCGCCATAGAACAAAATTCTCTAATGTCCTTTTAATTCATTGCACACACTTTTGATCCAGCTACAGTAAACAACAAAATACGCACAAATTTAAATAATTGAAAATTTAGCTTGAGAACACAGTTTCAGTATCTTTTTCGGCTTCGAATTAAAATACAGTTTTTATCTAAGAACGTAGTCCACTATTGCTATAAATTCTTCAACTTCGAACTTAACTTAACGTTGATAAATAGAACCAAATAGAGAATTTGCACAGGCACACAGGAAATGGAAAGAGGGTTGGTGAAATAAGTTGAAAATTTGCCCAAGACCTCTCGAGCCATCCAGTCCAACAAATTAGAGACCCATTTTCCATAACCAACACGACAACCAATGCCCCCGCTGCAATTGTATGTAAATGAAAAGTATTCTCTATCGTTTGTATCTGCGTGGGTGGTAATGGTGTCGCGGTGGAGTCACCGGGGTGGTCAGGGAGTCGTTTCCCAGTTGTCTATGCAGCGGGGCGAAGGTGGAGAAAAGGGGGGCACCAGGGATTTATGTCTCGAGTAATATTGCTCTTAACCGTAGCTTATTATGGAGATTTCCTTAAATTGTCGGTTGCCTCCACGGGGAACAATGCAAACAGAAAATGGATAATTATCGGACTGCAAATTGCGGCGGGCATTCGGTAATTTATGATAATACCGATCGTAAAGTAAATTCCAGCGTGGCGCGACTGAAGCGCGTACTTTGGGAGCGTGTGCTTCCCTCGGAAGTACTAAAACCTTCGGTATGCCGCGGTCTTAAGCGGTTAGGCCACCTTGGACGGAGCAAAATTGCAGTCATTTTCGGCATTTTTTTTTAGGACGATAATGAAATAAACAGAAAATTTAATATGAAACCTGTTATTATACAACTCTCGCCAGAAAAAATTGTATTTTTTTCTTACAAAATGGCGGCGGTAGAGCCGTGATACGCAAGATCTTCAAAATCGACGTTTCGCACGGTGTTCAATCTCACGTCTATACGGTTGGACATATGTAGAACAAAAAACCAAAAAGATTATTTTCTATGAAAGTGCATTTTATTTTTTTTATAAAAGTGTCAATTGCAAAGAATATGTTCAAGATATCTCAAAACCCAGATGTACTCCTCTAGTTTTAGCCATGTAGAAAATAAAACTTTTTGATTTTTTGTTCCAAGTCAAACGGTATAGCCGTGAGATTGAACACCGTAGAAAACGTCGCTCTTCAAGATCTTGGGTATCACGGCTCCACCGTGAGCATTTTGTAGCAAAAAAAATACGATTCTTTCCGCCGAGAGTTGTACAATACCAGCCTTCGTATTGAATTTTCTGTTTATTTCATTATCTTTCTAAAATAGTGCCAAAAATGACTGCAATTTTGCTCCGTTCAAGGTGGCCTAACCCCTTAAACCGACGGCGCGGCGGGTCGAGTTAATCGTGGCTTACCCGTCCACTGCTCGAAGTAGTAGCGAACCTTGACTCGCAATTCCTTCTCTCTCGACTGTCCTTCCATAAACCAAATTCGGGGATCCAGATATCTGCTGATGACGTGGCCACACTATTTCCATCTTATCCATCGACTCCCCCTATTTCGTAGATCACCGATTTTCAATAATCATCCCCCCTTGGTATCTACCATCCCCCTTTAAAAACCAAACTTTTCAGCATCGCGCTTGACCTCTCCTCCCCCGGGCGCTAGCATAGATACCGTGTGTATACATATAGTATACATATAGTTGAGTGGGGGGGGGGGGGGAGGGGGTGGCAGCCGGTTACGTCGATCGCAGCCGACAATCGCAATTATCCAGTAGATAACGATTCCCGGAGGGCCGTCGCTAATTAATATAACCGGCGACGATTCGTTCGCGATTGACAGGAAAATGCGTGGAGGTAGGCATCGCGCTTCCGTTCGCTCGCTTCCAGCGGAGCTGGGCGCAGAGAGTAGAGGGAGCTCACCACCGTCGAGGGGGCGGGGGGCGGGCGACCGGGGGCTTGCAATTTGTCAGGTGACAGCCGAGAGACTGGAATAAATGGACAATTACACAAATACAATGTTTGACGTCATTTCAATGACGCGAGAGACACCTGTGATTGATTGTTAATTGCCTCGGTTTGTTACCCCGACCGGCGATGGGGTGGGGGCGGGCGGCAGGGGATCGCGGGTGTGGGTGATGCTGGGATGACGGCAGGACGAGAGGACCGGAGAGAGAGAAAGAGAGAGAGGTAACAGGGTGGGCGCGAATAATTTAATTGAACCGATCGATGCGCGCGGAGTGTTTTCACCGCTTTTTCCGCTACTTTGCCTCCTTCTTTTTATTCAAATCGAGCTCGTTCGTCTTTGCCAGCGCCCAGCGCCGCTCTCAAATTCCACGTTTCCATTACTGGTCCCGTTAGGGGACGTTTCTTTCGCCCCTGAGATCCGACCACCGTCATGTGACGTGTCCTGACTCGAGACGCTGGTAACGATCGTGTTATCGATAGGTAGGTGTCTATCTGTGATACTACGCGTGGGTATTAATTTCTTCTAAGTCGAGAAACATTCATTGCTTTCCTCAGCTGTTGTACGATAGTTTCTGGTACTCTCTCGCGCAATAAAGTCGAGATAACATAAACAGTAACTGGGTCTTTGTAGACAAGAAACTAAAGAGGACAAAGTTGGTCGTTCATCGTGTACCCATATCCCAGTTTCCTTATTTCAGCTTGTCTTGACGTCCTATCGGTAATCGCTGGTAGTATTTTCAGTCTTGACACGTGCCACGAAAAGTTTCTCTGGTCGTTACGATTCCGGCGTGCTCCTCCCTTTTTTCCTGTATCCGTTCTGGACGTTACGACCGCGGGAACGAGCGCGAGAATTCCGCGACCTGACGTTTCAACGGACGTTGGCTTGAATGTGTAAGAGGGTCATAACTCGGCGACTAAGTGGTAAATAATAGAAGCGTCGTAAAGCGCTGGGGTGGATTTTTCAAAGATACTCGCGCAAAATTATTCGGTCAGCCCGTGGGCGACGTGTTGGTAGGTATATCGCAACGTACGTTTGGCTACGTTCGAAATATGGCCGACGCCTATGAAACAAATGTTTAATTTCCGAACTAAGTTATTAATATCCATGCTTTCAATAGCGGGGAAATTTATTAGCAGGCTCTTTGTTTGCCTCCCTGTAGAGTCGACGTGCGTGCAGGCATGCGCGAAACTTTCGGTCACGCGTAATTGCGAGATGTCGAATCAATTGCGCGGTTATTGTTCCTTGCATCGATTTCCAGTGTAAAATCTGCTTCCGCATACACTCCCTGACAAATTGATTCATATTGCGGTGAAATGACTTTAGTAGACCACCATTTTAATTTTCTTTGGCCAGGGAGACTGGGGTAGGTTGTAACTAGGGCTGGGACTATTTGTCGAATTTTTCGGTATTCGAATATTCAAATACTTCGGTTGCTCAATTATTTGGCGAATATAATTCGAATATACAAGTATTCGAATACTATTCGAATATACAAGTACTCGAATACTATTCGAATATTTAAATATTCGAATACTGATGTTTTCGAATAGTATGGTGTGAATTATAAATCATGTTCTTTAGGTTTATTTGTCAGGAAGAAATTTTGTAAGCTAATTTTGATCCACTTCACACCATACTATTCGAATATACTGATATATTCGAATAATAACATTCGAATACTCAAATATTCGAAGTTCATTCGAATACTTGCAAAATATTCAAATATTAAATTATGATGAAGCTAGATGTCTAAATGTCCAAGATTTTGTCACGTACTTTCACGCAATCAGTTCACCACATATGTAAGTAGTAAATCACGCAAATTATTTCCTGATCGAGGAAAACATTTTCGAGAAAAAAACTCTGAAAACATTTTTTGTTACAATCTGCCCCGCTCTCCCTTACTGGTTGGTGAAAATTTCACAGGAAAAGTATGTTCCAGTGTTCTGCATTTCTTCTTTAAGTTAATCAAAGAAACCTCGCGTTTCCCTTAATGGTATTGAATGACGCGTCGCAAGAAGCAGTAACGAACTTCCTCCCCCCAGAAATAATAACATTACAGAACGATAACGCGCAAGCACGCCTCCGTTGTCCAAATATTTTCGTTGCCCGCTGTAATTCGCGCAATCTTCGAGCCCGATCGCTGCACGCGAAGAAGTAATGAAAAGTTCGTTTCACGCGCGATTACGCCGGCAATTTGTACGCGCGCGAACGGACGGTTTTCCCCTTTCGACCATCTGATACGCGTAATCGTTTCCCGTGTCGCGTCGCCGTCCGTTCGCGAGCCGTCGAAATTCGCGGCCGCGCGGGCCGAATCGATTCATCGAGGCATCGAGTCGGAACACGTCCGCCGTGATAACTTCGCGTTAAGAACGAATCGGCCGGCCCTATCGCCCGACGCGGCGTCAGAAACGCGCGCAGCTGCTCGATTAAAACTGCCAAACCCACGTTTCCACCCGAGCCAGCTATCTTTTCGGAACGCTGAATTATCAGATGCTTATAACCACGTAAATTAAAAGTTTCCATCGCGCAATGGGAACTTTTCCCCCTTCGAGGAACGCACGCAACGCGAGCTGCCGCTCGGATCATGGTTCGCTCGAAAGAATATTCCACGTTCTCAGCGATTCTCCCATGATATTCTTCTTTACACGCGATCGATCGGATGGACAAATGTGTAATTTAAATTTACGGCTGACAGAACTTAGTTGGACTTAGTCATTCCCATTGAAACGTAGAAAATCAACCCTCTCAGTTTCTCGGACCACCCTCGCTTTCGAACGTTCGCCCGTTGCTCGGTCGCCAATTTCCTCCAGCGGAATAAAATCCCGCGAGCCGATAAATTCCGCGGGAAGATAGACGCGCCATTACAACGGCGTGTGTATAAATTTAATTTCCCATTAAAATGCATCCACGCGGTCCCGTTTATTTACCGCTTGGCCACAGTTTCGACTTCTACCGGGTTCCTGCCGCGTTTCTATCACGCGGTAAGCAGCCCTGGCGATTGCCTCGGACACGGTAGAGCGAATAAACGAGTGTGGACGGGCGTGCGGAGGAAGAACGGGGGTGGCGGGGGACAGAGGGAGATGGAGTAGGATTCAGGGTATATACATCGTAGATTCCTAGGCAAGCCCGGCAAACACAGATAGTGCGTGAGCGTGTTAATGGAGCTATCAGTCAACATACACGGTTGAGCGACGTCTCAATCAAACACCGATGCACTCCTGACCTACGTTACATCAACGTCCCTGTTTTCGCGTCGTGTTCGATTCAGCATCGACCGGATCCGCCGTGCCACCTCTTACCTCATTATGCTCGGTGATTACGGTTTCCCCCCCGGGGGCGGTAATTAATGCCCGATTCTCCCAAGTTTTAATTGGTCGATTCGAAGCCGAACAACGAACGGGGTAGAGGGGGAACGGCGATTGTAATTCCGGGCGCGTTCGACCGGGAGCGAATCTTTTCCGCGCGGATATCGCGCGAGCTTTTTTTCTCGGGGGTAGTTGGCGAAGGCGGATTGCTTGTCCAAATAGGATGAAATTGAAGGGTATTCAAGGCTCTGCAGCTGGACGTTAACAAACCTCGCCCCACTCCAGCGAAACAAGGATGAAACAGAAATCGACGAGTCCGTCGTTCGCGAGACGCGGAAAAGACGCGCGTACCAGCGGCCAGGAGAAAATTAATTTTCCCCGTGTCCGTATTTTACGCGGGACACTCTACATTGGGAAATCCCATTTAATCGGTCGTATTTCAACGTCAGCCTCGTTAGCCGATTTTATAAATTTTCCCGAGAATTTTCCCCTTGTAAAATTAATTAACGTATATATCCTTGATTCGAGGGCCTGGCCTCCGACCCTCGCGCGCTTTAACCCGTCCCTTGCCAATTTTCTTTCCACGTTTTCCGCCGATGATTTCGACCGGTCGCCCATCTATATCCGTGGAAAATTCTCTCTGTCTCTCCCGCGGAGGGAGAAAGACGGAGAGAGAAAGAGAGAGCGATGGGGGTGAAAGGGGGAGAGGACATCCGTCCGGGGACGAGTTGTCCGGTATGCAAATTCGTTTTATTGTCGCGGCACAGAGAGTCGACCAGACGTGGACCCGTGTAAACGGCCATCTTCGCTACCCGCCTTAATTTCATTCATGCCCTCTGTACCCCGTGGCTGACCTCCCCCGACCGCCCCTTTGCCCCTCTGCCCCGCTTTAATTACTGCCAATTGCCCTTGCCGCACGCGAATTATGTCATTTCCACATGAGCAGCACTTTAGCGAAATTTTCGCTAGGTAGTCAGAAACGAGACGACCGCGCCCCGGCTTTTCTAGCCCTCTCTCTACTTTTCCAGGGTCCCTCCTCGCGCCCATCCACCCTCGCACCCACTCCCTCTACCTCTCTCTTATCCCTTCGCCCACCTCCCCCTCCCCCCGAACCCTCCCTCGTGTGCCCTGTCGTAATAAGGGAATAATTAATTAACTGCACTTCCGTACTTCGTTTTTGCGCTTCAACCTTCCCAGGAATAAAATTTATGTGTATCCGGGACCTTAATTAAACGGTACAATTTGACGGAACTACTGTATGGAAGTTTATGTTAATTTGCGAACGTACTTGCCGGCCCGCGGTGCACGGAGCCGCGCTGGTGTCGCCCGGCTAAATTGTCCTTCGTCCCGGGCTTTTAATTAACCTTCGAACGACACCTGCTTACGAACACGTATTAGGTCGGGTAGTAAAGCTTGTTTGAATTTATTAGGAGAACGTTAAGCGATATCACGTTGCGCAGGCTAGCAAACGACGGGCGCGTTCTCCTCTGTGCAGGCGCTTGCGAGTGTTTCAGTCGTTTCTTGGCTTTAGGCTTGAATACATTTTCAAGTGCGTGAGCCAAGTAATGTTCGATATGCATAAAAGTTTGAATCGCTGTTTTCATTTCTGTAACTAATCCTTCTTTATTTCGTATTAGTGGACGGTTCGAAGGAGGATTGAGTCGTACTGCTTTAACAATTTCTCGATAGAATATTAATACTTCGCTTCACACGGGGCCGCTGATTTAGAGAGGATTAACAGCAGAATCTCTTGCCAACGTTCGATTCTCTTCGCCCTCTCCGATTTTCCTCCCGCTCATTGAAAAACGCGTTATCCGCGGTAATGCGGCGTTTTCGAAGCCAGAGATGAAATAAGGCGAGGGGGTGGCTCTCGTTTTTTGCTGCCACGCTGGCCACAAATCAGTAGCGCCCGACCCTGGGTAGTCAGACTAGCAGAATGCTCGTACGAGAATAACACCACTAATGGAGAAAAATCACCGAGGTATGATAACATGCCTCCGTACTAATGCAATACACGATGCTACAACTACCGTTACCAGCGACGCCGAAAATTTCCCGCGGCCGCCGCGTTCCTTGTTTTCCCCCCCGGCGGGAAAACCTGCAGACGTGTCGCGAGCCCGTGAAAAAACCGTGCTAAATTTAGGAACGTTGCAGCGCCCGTGTTCGATTTTACTCGAAATCTATGTGGAGGAATGGGACGGGCCTCTCGAATGCTAGCAGTCATTTGTAATCCCTAGAAACGATCGACCTGCAACTAGGACTCTCTCGTGCAATCGATTTTAATAATCTCTTTGGTCTGTGTATTCCTCAACTGCGGAAGAATTGAAGATAGCGTAGTGGAGTGTAGGGGAGAGTTGCCTATATCGTACCACTTAAGACATTTTACATTATATTTCATATTTGGTACTAATTTGAACGTAAATGACTATTGGTTGTTGTAGATTGATCTTTTAGGCACCTACTATTATAAGCTCTACCTTTTGTGCAGAACAAATTAATTTGTTATTAAGGTTTTTGGTTCACATACTGTAAAAGATACGATTTAGGCAACTGGTCTCCTAAATCGTACCTCTGGGTCTCCTAAATCGTACCTCCACTAAAAATAGTATCAATTTACAAATAGAGAAGAAAATATTCAACATAAAGCAATGATTATTATATAACCGCAATAATCTATGAATATAATAAACTTATATAACCTATATAACATACGAGTTGTCAAATCCTACTGGTACGATTGCAGTGGTGCGACTTAGGAAACATGACCGATTTATTTATAAATATCAATTTAAACTTTATAATGAATGTAATATGTAAAATATTCTACATTAAACCCGCGTTTAAAAAAATACAAAAATACAGAACAAAATTGCATTGTTTGATTATTATCAGCTAAAATAAACTGGTAAAACGTTACATCAATCATACCTGATTTTTTAAATGTTTATAGCACGCACAAAATAGGGTGAAAGCTCAAAAGGTTTTGTTTCTATTTCTTATTTCGCAGTTACTTGATATTTTTATTGCCAGATGCCATTTACATTCATTAATTACTGATTGTGAGAAATTGATGAGGTACGATTTAAGTGACCAGTACGATATTGGAAACTCTCCCCTATATATCTCTTGGAATTCACAGAGAATCATTCTAAACCGATCCACATACTCCCAGTAATAATTCACAAGGTAATCGATTTCGAAAGTTGTTAAATACCAAGGAAGAGGGGGATGGACTTTGACAAGCGTTATGTCACTCGCTCCGTTTACCCTTCTCGCCCACCTCGTTGGAGTCCGATTGATCCGTCCAGAATGACGAGTGCATGGTAACCGTCCATCTCGGATGAGGGATCGAGTGGCCCGCGATTTTCCACGAAATTAGCTCGAGGCTCACTTTCAAATTTGCTGGAACCATGACCCCTGGCGAGCGACGAACCTCTTCCACGGCTGGAGGGGCAAATTCATTTCTCGGTTGATTTTAACTGCGGAATGGATGAGGTTTCTTCTTCGATTAAACGTGCGCGGCGATGTGTGACGCAGGGTTAAGCAGGGTCGGAACGCGCGGGGCTGGAGGGTTGCACGGAGATCTTTCGAATTGGTCGAAATCGAGAGACGTGAAACTTTTATGGTGCCTCCCTTCGGGGCAGTTGGAAACGTCGAAACGTCGGTGCTGACCGTTCGAAGGGGATTCGCCCCTCCGCGAGTCCTCGTTTAATAACTCGAGCGAAGGGGTGACTGCTACGCACGGGTATCGGTAACAGGGGTTAATCGCATTACGCGTCTTCCTCGCGTCTTCTAGGTCTTCCTCGATTCCCTTTTTATTATACATTCGAATGCAAAGTGATCTGCTTGTACTTTTAATATTCTTAAATCACCTATTAAGTAGTCCTATCACTCCACCTTTCCGATGTCAATGAATTGTACACTTTATAAGAGAGCGCAAGGCAGCCGTGTCGTTTCATCGATGAGAGTCGAGAGTGAAAACAGCCAGGTATGGGATTAGCCAACAAAAATTTGAGTGGAAGGAAAGCTGACAAATACAGCCCCAGCCTTCCTCTTCGATCCTTCGCGGACGCCCATAATTTGCATAATTGACGTCAGTCGGGCCGGGTCGTAATGAAATATCCGATGTCTTTTCCAGTAGCTTTTCAGTCAATCACGTCCACCGATTTTATTTCGCTAATGAAATCCGTATTTCGCCTCATTTTCTACGCTCGTTTAAAAGCCAGACGGTATAAATCTGCGCGCGGCCAGAATCAGTCTATAGTTGCGCGCTTCTGTGGCTTTAATCAAATCCGGGGAATCGTTCCACGTGTCGTTATTTATTCGAGACATTAAGAGGCTAAACTTGACACAGTAAAACACTTTAAATTATACCACTTTTACTAGCTATTAAGTAATCAACTGATTCATACAAAGAATGCTAAACAAATACGACCCCTCGCTGCCAGGTAATTTCAATTTCTATATCCAATCGTTCCCTTGTAGAGATCAAATTATTACCCCAAGGTCCATTTTAAACCTAAAACCCTCGACATTCGAATCGCCGCGTAGACTCGATCAAAACCGTTCGCCAGCGTGCACCGATAAGGCTGAACAATCGCGTTTGAATCCAAATATCGACGTGGGAGGCGCGCAGGGTTGGAAGACGCGTAAATCGGCAACATAACCCCCTACCCCCTGCTCATCCCCCCTGGAAAAGTTCGACGACAGTTCCCGATGACTGTATCCGTCGTCGTGCCCAATCCATTAGTGTAATTGCAATTTATTTAGTAATTACTTTAATTAGTGAGCACCCAGCCGTGCTGCGAAGAGGTTCGCGGGAGTTTCCAGGAGGAGGCGGACGCGGAACACGAAGAACCGGGCGGGCACGGGGACTAACGGAATTAATTAATGAATTAGCCTTAAGGGATAAGGCGTAAAAACAAGTGGAAATCGGGTTGAAGCGGCGCAGAACGAGCGCCCGATTAAAGTAAGTGGTCTAAGGAACGTAAGTAAGCGAGTAACTAACTAAGTGACGACTAAACTGCCGTCACGTCGGAAAAGAACGGGGATGGAAAGGGGAGGGCTGCTATCGGTAGGGTCCGATGATGAGAATTAATGGCGACCTAGCCAAATCCTTTCTTATCTGGCCTGCTTTAACGCAACGGGCCGATTCGATGCAAATTAAACGAATCAGATCGCCTCGTTCTTCTTTCTCCTTAATCCCTCACCCCTTTGCACCCCTCCGCTGGCTCGCTTCGCCTTCATTGTAGACAAGACGCTAGGGGTTCTTGCTCTTTCCAAGGATTGTTTTCAGCATTGAAGAGGTGTATTACGTTAACTGTATACTGTCCGTATAGATATCTACGGGAAATACTGAATCGTGGAAATCCTGGTTGTCAGTTGTCAAACTGAATCACTTAATGAATCGACAGGGGCACAGCTTCACTCCGGGCAACTAAATATTTCGGTTGAACGCGAAGATTAAAGGCGATTCGTTTTGAAAAATATCGCTCGCACGCCCCCGCTCTCCGCAAATCCCTGAATGGCGAAATTTTCCTATGACGCGCCCGGAACAAAACGGAAGTGGAAAAAAAAACGAGCGGACACAAAGAATTTCACGCATGAGATTTTGCCTTTCGGTGATCAGGTTTTCAATTATTGCCGTGCACGCGAGGAACTGGCCGCAGCCTTTGATCGCGCCGCGTTGATTTCTGCCCTTTCGCGGTATGAAAAAAAATATGGCAAAAGAGCGACAGAGGCCGAAACACAGTGGAATAAATCGCCTCTGTCCGCTCTGTTTGATTTCGACTAAACAATAATGATCAGTAATATCGACTTGTTTATTGTTCCATCGGAGGGCGACGCGGCGCGGCAGCGTTTTATTGGGAATTTTTCGCCAAACCGGGCTTCATAAAAATGAATAACCATCCGCCTCTGTTCCCATCGCCCCCTATCCACTTTGGCTTGACTCTGTTACAGAAATAGCATTCGCGTATCGCCACGGTTCCGTTTCCACCGATATTGTTATTAAGTCCCCGGCCTGTCCCGCGCCGATCCGTGCAAAAATTAATATCCACGTTCGTTCCTCTTCGTTATGATTAATGAACGCTGCCGTTCGATACCTCGAACCTCGGCTCCTGCTTCCGCCGAAAATACCGCGCGACACTTTCCACTCGCGGCGCAGAATCAAAGTCGCCCGGGTCTCGATCGAGTATTAATACCCTCCCCGCTCGCCCGACGCTTTTTTTCGCTCAATTTGATCAAACAGAGATTGCACAGAGGCATTCTTTGTGACACGCTGCACGCTTTTACGCTCGTACCTTCGGCGCACGGATACTGTTACACAAAGACACCCTGTACCCGTTGTTTTTACACGCGTCCCATTCCGCGGATTGGCGCTCGCCGATCCCTCGCGCGGGGAAACGTGGGCTCTTCGCACTATCGGCGAAACAGGATCGGTGGATATTTCATGGATGCTTAAAATTCAATAAAAAACGCATTTCGACATTTCGACCGATACTTCGGGAAGGTCAGGGGGCGCCGATCGCGACAACGATCGCGTTTGGATGCGGCGGCCGCGCTGGTATTGTCCCGGGGGTTGGTTCGCGCTTTGTGACGGCAAATGAACTGGAAATCAGGAAATATGCCGGGCGCCGCGCGCGCCGGCCCGATTTTACCGGCGCGAGGGGTCATGAACCAAACCTCCCCAGCGTCCGGAAGGAAGACGATCGATTTGTATGTATCGTGGTTTCGCCACCGTTTTCGAATCGTTTTTGCATCCGCCCCGCTGCACCCTGTTCCGCCGTATTTCGCCCGTTCGGGGCATTTTATTTTATTATGTGCCCCGTAATCGGTATCCCGTCAGCGCCGATCCGACCGTGAACCGTCCATGTGCGTTCGGTCGTTTAAATCGATTAGAATCGTGGCCGTAAAACGTGAATTTTAATAATTCACAACCGAGGGACTGGTGGATCATTCCGTTCGCGCGTGTTCATTTCACTTCTCGATAATATCATTCCCGTCTGAACCATTAGTACAAAGTGCGCGAGTTTTCAAGGGTTTTGAAAGATGTCCCCTTCGCTTCAATTATCTCGGCCGACGCGAAAACACGCCAACGCCATTTAAAGTGTCAACGTTCCCTTGAGCGCTGGGAGTCGAAGATGGAATTCGTGTGTTTCTACCATCGTCGGCGTTCCGTTTCATTAGATCCCCGCCTCGTGCTTTCGCAAACGCGATCACGTTCGCTTCGTTCATCTCTCAAAGGGGCGCGGAAAGCGTCCCAGTCGCGAGACATCGCCCCACCGCCCGTTACAGCGTCGCGTTGTCCCGATGAATGGGATCGCTATCGCGGCCCGATTGAAAAAACTTGGGAATAGGTTTGTCGCGGGCGGGAAAGCTCTCGTTCGCGAGACGCCGAAGGTGTAGAGTTGTGGAGCGTAGACGGGAGCATTGAGGCGGCATTTGCGTTCTGACACGCTCGGCTGCCATAAGCCAACTTCAATCGAAACGCGGCGGGGGTAGTGGAAGGTGAAGGAGGACGGACGACGTGAAATGAATCGGGCAAACGGACAGACGTGACAGACATAATTCCCCGGTAAGCAGTACTTAGAGGGGCTACCCACCCCCGGGGGACACCTGTCGATTCCCACCGGGGAAATATCGCCTGGGCCACACGAACTGTCTTCCCTCATGTTCGGCTGATACCGTCCTCTGTGCAACGAATGCACATGCGTCTGTCGATTGGGAACACCTTGCGCTGCTGCGAAATCGTTTTGCGAGATCAGTTGTTCAGTTGTTATCGCGCCAACTCGCTAGCCATATCGAGCTTACGCAGCTTTTCCGCAACCCTGTCCATGATTCAGCTGAGAGGATAGGTGTAGACAGCATGGTGGTTACAAGCTTGTTGCATGATATATAGCTCGATGTGTGCGTATGTGAGTAATGAATATTTAGTTATGGGCGGTGTTTGTACTTCACCACTGGGGTGAAGTTTGTTTAGGTAGAAGTTGCACTTTGGATAATACTTAAGGGGTAACACCACTCTAGAGGCAGAAAAAAATACCTAAATTTGACAATTTATTTTGGCAGTGTGACAAACGGAATAGAATTTCTTTTCAGAGGGTTTATTTAACACATATTGAAGTATGAAAAATAATTTTTTTAGTGTCATTTTCATACAAAATGGCGACGACAGAGCCCGTCGTCGGAAACAGCTTTTGTGAAAACACCGCCACGGGAGGACGGATTTCTCGGCATGTATGAGTCGTGGAACAAAAAATAAAAAAAATTTATAATCTATATACAATTGGCTTTGGAAGTACGTAGGGTTTTTTTTCTAAATCAATTTTTGTGGAAGTGGTGCAGTTGTTAAGAAATAAATAGATTTCTTGCCCTAAAAATGAGCATTAAATTGGTTATAAAAAAGAAAGTTTACATTCAATCAAAAAACGGCTACGTACTTCCAAAGAGAATATTGTTGTAAAGCTACTGTAAAAATTTCAAATCGATTCATGCGATAGTTTCCGAGAAATTCGTCCTCCCAGTTTGAAAAAAGTGGTTTCGAGAAAAACGCGTTTAAAGTTTTATGAACATTTTAATCCTTTAAATTTTTGTTTTTCTTTAATCTGCGATGCCTGCACCATACATTTGGCCATCTAGGTCGATGTTCGTCTCCTCCTTCCTTTCTAAAGTATGGTTTAAGCAAAAAAAAAACATGGATCCTAGAGTGGTGTTACCCCTTAAGGGGTAGTGTCACAGTAGAGCCCTGAAAAGCAGCCTGATTTTGAGAATTTTTTAAGCGAGTATAGTGAATGGAATACAAAATCTATTTGAAGGCTTTTATTGTAAATACCTTGAAGTATGATCCTAATATTTTGTTTAATTTTTTTATTACGAAGTGGCGGTGCCACAGCTCAACAAACGAAGCTTCTGTTGTGAACATTTACTACACATTTCACTAATATCAACTAAAGAGTATAGTACACTTTTTTTAGGAATTATTACAACTATTCAGTTGACGTTCTGCATTGAAATTTGGTTGCAACAGATTTCGTTTAATCAACACCTTCAGAAGTTAACCGCTTTCTCATCCCCTGAGGGCCGCAGTAGGCTTTCCTGTTGCAAACTTCGTGTTCGCAATATTGATAACAGTAATATATGATGTAACACGTAGATCGGAAAGAAGATCAGAATTTCACCAAGGCCCATCGACAAGCCGATCCACCAAAGATACTTGAAGATCGCTCGAGTTTCTTCAAACACAACCCAGCATCTCCCCTTCCTCCCAGCGCAAACGGACCGGGCAAATTTGTTTTTAATTAAATCGCCGCCTTAATGAAGCCTGAAATTTATTTCCGCCCGGGGAGAGGGCGTATTTATCGAAATAGTTACGCCGGCCGTTAATTAATGCGCGGGCTACAACTTACAGCCGGAAACGCGATACGGCCGATACAGTTTTCGCTAATTAAGCAGTGAGAGGCCGCCACGGATAGTGTTAAACAACAAAGTGAGGAAACTTGCGGCAGATTGAAGCGTCGTTAATGGGGTATTATTAAACATCGCTAAGGTAGATTTATTACCCGCGCCAGGCAGCCGGGGGCCAACGGAGATTTTCATTTTACTGGAAATAATGGAAAGAGCTTTGTGCCTGCTGTACACAGTGAAACTCTGTTGTTTTCTAATTCACCTGCAAGCATTACGAGAATGAATCTCTCTCCTGTTCCTCCGTGAAACACCTTCTCCAGCATAAGTGGATGAACATATTCAGCGTTATCGACAGTGACGATATACGCGCAGCCACTCCTCCGCGCTGCTGGAACAGGCATATAATTGAGTGTCCCTTGGTCCCCCAATGTCCGACGGTCGAGCCGACTTCATGTATGAATAATGTCGGCGGAAAAGTTGTAACCAGCCACGAAATAAAACGCGGGACTCACGTTCTTCCCGTAATAAATGTCAAATTCTTACTTTATGCCAGCGATTAATTCCTACCCCGACCACCGTGCTCCAACCCCTTTGTACGGCTCGCGTCGATGGGAGCAATATTTGTCGCATTTCGTCCGCCACAAATCTAACGTGCAGTCCGCTTAAATCACGGGGATCTTGATCGCGCTGCCAGGCGAATTTACGAACGTCCCGGCGCGTTTCAAGAGCCCCCGCGGAACGTATTTCGCGCTCCCATCGATCGTAAATAGCCCTTGGCAGCGAGGACAAAGAGATTTAATAGTCGAAAGGGCAGCGTGTCGACGCCGTTAAAAAAATCTGTTAGGACCGAATCGCTAAGAGTCTGGATACATTGGATTGCGTGCCCTTCGTGGAAGAGAAGGGTCACGAAGTTACTCCTCTCGTTAGATCGTTCGTTTCTGGCCGGCTCAGACTGTATTTTCTACACTTTCCCCGCGACTGTTCTAACCTCGGGCAAACATTTTCCCGCGCGTTCTTTTTGGTCCCATCACTCCGCTCCCCCGTCGCTCTGAGTCCTAGTCCTGTTTGCTTTTGAATAATAAAAATATGTTTGCCGTGACGGGTCTCGGCGCGTACGTTATCTACAAGGGGGAAGGGACCACGAATACGTTTCAGGTACGCGGAATGGATGAGAGACCCGGTGCACGCAGCCAACTCAGCCGGGATCTCTCCACAAATGGATGTGGTTCTCTATGTTCTTGGGGGCGGAGAGGAGGAATATTATATGTCAATAGCAGGATAAGCGGCTTACACCCTTATTGTCGTCACGGTATTGTCGGAGCTGTTGCGTGGCAAGGAACTCTGCAATTTCCCTGTTACATTGCCGTTTATAGGACAGTTGGCGAAGTTCACGTGCTTCGAATTGTCAAAAAATTCGAGCGATGTGGTCGTTTACAGGGGAGGAAGTTGAGGATGCTTCTTAGGTGGCTGCAATTGAATTTCGGAATATTCTACAGGTTTCAGAAATGGAACATTGTATTGGAATATTCCACGGTTGGTGCGCCAGTGGGGTTGTTTATTCCGCTGAAGAGGAACCTTCGAACATTCGGATTTCAGCGCAGTTTCAGCTTTGGAACTGGTCGGCCACTTAACCAGATTCTCGGAACGGTTTCCGTCTGTAAATTAATTCGCCACCGCTGTCCCCTTTAAAACGGTTTAATGCGTATATCATAGCCGTCTGCGGCGTCTGCGTCTCTATATAATCGCGTCGGCCGGTTGGGCTAGGTCGAAAGTTTAAAAGGGTGGAAGGTACCGGTGTCGCTTAAAAGAAAAAAAAATCTCTTTCCACAAAGAGACTCGCGCCAGCCAGTCACACGCGAAAGCACTCGACACGAATTTGTTCTATTTTACGATATTTGTCGGCGCTTAATATTTTCAGCAAACAGGTTAAGTGCCTCTAAGTGGCCGTGGCGGAGAAATGAAGAGGGTTGCTGGGAGGAAGAGAGATGCAAATGAGAGAGGGAGAGGGAGAGAGAGAAAGGAGGACGAGGGTAATCGACAAGAAGAACGAGGGAGCGAAAGAGTGTGCACACGAGAGCGTGTGTGTATACGTACACAGAGCGGGGAAAGAAGAGGGAGAGTGAAAGGTGGAGGTAGACACATTAGTCGGCCAGAATTTACCTACCTTTGTTCATTTCACAACGGCTGAACGCCTGCGACGAATGGTGATATATCTGCATACACTATCGATCAAAAGTTTCGCTGCACCTGCACCATCGGTACTTTACGCTCGAGCGCAAGATGGAAGCCACGTGGCCACTCGTTAATCGCCAATTCCATAGCAATTTTGAGAATCATTAGGCTTCATTCACAGGCGGCATGTGTAATTAGACAGGGTGTTGGTTAAGTTCCTCCACGGTTGCGCATGAATGAATGATGAATTTTTTATCTATCAACAACTTTTTAGGTTAGGTTGTAGAGCAGCAGTTAATGCTGAACCTCGCCTACTCTCCATTGTAATTTTAATTGTAATGGTGCAATAAAGACATTTAATAATAATAATAATAATAATAATAATAATGATACATTCGTTCTTGGTCAGAGCTTCCTAGACTTCGATAACTTCGTATGTACAGGGTGGACCGTGGAGATCGTGGTGGAATTAGAGAAGCGGTGGTTCCGCACGGAGAACATGTAGAATTGTAAAAGAAATTCTTTTGGCATACAGAGGATCGTGCTCGGGTGGAATGATGCTCTTTAACCACAGATCCTGTAATGTTTGATCGTAACGCGGTTTTCTAACTGGCAGGGAATGAAAGGGTAATAGCGGAGCGCGAGATTCGCGCGTGGCGGTGAATCAAAGGGATCTTATATCATTCTTCGCATATATCGATGGCCTGTAATAACCGAGATCGCTGCGGGCACTCGCCGTAGCCCCGCGATTACTTGGAAAGCCCTCTAAGCCGCGGGGATAATTAAAATATTTTCTTCCCTTCAATATTATACTTACGGAGTGCAGCGAACGCATATACAAGAGTGCCTTTGATCTGCAATGCAATTCGAAAGTTCGGGCGTCGGACGTTTCCTCGGCTAAATACATCCTCCCTCGGATGGATGCTAATGGGACACCAGGTATCCTCGCGCAGGCGGTTACGTACTGTAAATGTTTGCCTACCCTTATGGCGTTCTGCTTGCACGGAGTGTGTCTTTTTAAACACAATTTTCCTGGCCGGCCGAGCGGGGTGGGGGCGTTCGCACTCACGTTAAAATTACGAACGCACGAATCACTTTGGAACATCCGTTTGTTAAAAAATTCTTGTAATTCACCTCCGCTTTCCACCGTCCGCCAACACCGCCGCGGCCTTTATTATAACCCAGCCAATGAAGGTACGCGCTTACGGGAATATTTCCTCCTTTGTCTCGCGAAAATACGTTCGCCGTGTTGACTTTGCTGCAAGGCGAGCTGGTTACTCAACTTAACTTCGACCGGCGGCGACGCGACGGTGGCGCACGAATTCGTCACATTAGCTGGATATTATCGGTTGATCCGTGAGTGGCGTGTTAATTGGTGGAATATCTATCCACGCCGCTCCTTTCCTGCTCACGGCGTATAATCACATTTTGATGGTAGACGGCAAGGTGATAAAGTTACTCGACCCTTTGTCAGGCCTCGCTTATCCAGCTGTACTGGCGAGGGACTCGTGATTTCGCAGTAAACCAGATTGCAGGAAGTTAGAAGGGAACGGTCGTACGGCTTGTAAGCCGCTGTTACAGCGGTAAGCATTCGCAATCAATGTCCATAATTCAATCGCAATTCATAACGCTGCCCCGGAATACAATCCGGCTAATTAACTCCGAGACGCGCGTGCATAAACGTACGCACGCTTGGGGGACTAATTACTTACTTACTTGCCCGCCATACTTGCTTAATTCGAGACACAATGGGGGTCGGCTCTCATTTGCAATCGTAAACTGGAATTCGTGCGCGAGACATTAAGCTGGGAGGGTGGGTCTCTCTCTCTCTCTCTTTCTCTCCCTCTTGCCGTCTCTTGCCCCCTCTTGCCCGCCGGATCTCCTTCTCCTCGTCTTTCTCTCCTTCGCTCCTTCACTCCTCTCTCCCGTCCACCCTCTATCCCTCAGCCCCCTTCTGTCTCTCTCGCTCCCGCCGAGGCGCACGCTCCGGGGTTAATTGCAAATATAATTAGCGGCTCGAGTCATAAGCGCGGGCGTTCGTATTTGAATGACTGCCTCGGTGTTCTCACGACCCCGATTGTCTATGAAGTGGATCTCGGGGCCGCACGCGGCAAAAGTAGCGAAACTCATTGCTAATTATCCGTGGAACGCCGTTTAATTAAGGCTGCGGCAATGACGGAGGGTATCCAGATGTATAGAGGTGTAGGTATGCGGCTGCATGTGGAGGTAAGGCGCACGCTCAAATTAGGTTTCCATGGAACGAATAGCTCGTTCGTTCGTACGTTCGTACGTTCGTACCTTCGTTCCTACGGCAGTCAGACTCGAACGTCGCGTTTCGAAATTTCTCCCGTTATTTTCCTCCCCTATTCCTCCACCCGCGCTTCTCTCTGCCCGTGCACATCTCTTTTCTGTTTAAACTTTAAATATCCCACGCATTTCTACCCTCAATCTCCCCCGTCTTCCTGACCACCCACTCGCGTCACCCCTCTGGACCCTCCATATCTTTTTATTAATCGATATCGTTAACCCAATTTCCTCCGCGATGAGATGTAGAATAAAACCAACGCCCGGAAAATTTAGGAACTGCACAGTGCACATCCATCCGTCGCGATCCATTGGACTCGTTCGTCTGCCTTGTTCATCTTCTCGCGCGAGTTCCTCGCCGGTTTGCCATCCGCGAGCGTTCCTTTCGCTATCTTCAACCTCGTTCCCTCCTTCCTCTCGACGAATTAGCCCGCGTTATCTCGCCCGATCGCCGTGAAACTTCGCAGAAAATTTTTCCCGCGTTTACGATCGCGAAAGAAGCTGACTGTTCACGAGTTCAGCATCCATCCTTCGCTCGATCGCGTTCCATCTTCAAACAATAAAATCCACGCTCGATAAACGAACATAGTGGTCCGCCATTATTCCCCCATTCCTCCAGAAGAATTCCAACAATATCGTCCCAGAGTTTCCTTAGCCCTAAACTTCGCCAAGAACTTCGCGATCGTCTATTCGTTAATTAATTAATTAGCGATTACTCGAGTCAGAAAAGCTCGATTGTAGCGAGCCACGCCACGTAAACTCGCTGGCAAGAAGCCCTCGCGGGCCGAGGATTGTAATTGACTGGTAATTAAGAATTGCTAATTATTCTTGGTCGGCGAGCGGCGTTCCCCCCTCAGTCGCCGCTGCACCCTTGGTCTTTCTACGTTTCCGAGGCTCCTTTGTGAGGCATCATAATGAGAGGCCGCACACCACTCGAGACTCGCAACTCTAACTCAGAGCCGCGGCGCGGGAAGAGACGTATTATTATTTCCTAATTGGGCCATTATTCACGAAACTAAGACCACGTGACCGCGGCACGCTGCGGGATATCGCCCGCCCGTCATACTATTACCGTTCGCCCTGTTTACACGTTACTTTCGCCACGATTACCAGCGTATTTCTGCGCATTCCCTCCGCCGCGCAATAGAGGATCTCGCGTAGCGATCGGTAATCCCATTCTTGCACCTTTTCGTGCCCGCAGGAGTAGCCCGAAACTGCGATCGCATTGGGGATAGTATAGTTTCGCTTCGTCGACTCAGTCGCGCGGTTTTTACTCTAAATCGAAGGATCACGAGAGACAACGAAATTTACGGGACGCATGGGTGTTCGCGGATCGAACAAACCGGTTACAAGATCGAAGCCAGGAACAATCCAACTCCTCTAATAAATCGCACGCGGGATAAGCTCTCGCATCGAATTACCAGTGAAAGCTGTTGCGCCGTTCTCACGGTGCGGGCGGCGGATTTACGATAACATCGGCTCGAGAATCGCAAATTGCCCGTCGATCGGGCGATCGGGAAGACTCAAATGGAATTTACAATCATTGCGCGGCAACTTTCCTTCTGAGCTCGCCCCGGGCTCCGTTTCCTCGATCTGTCTTTGCCGCCGGGACGAGTTTAGCCGCTCCGAGGGTTTGGTCTTTAATAAATAATCAGTGGTCGGCTGGACTTATAGTTTCAATTAATAATTCATAGCCTGCTGGCTGGTGGGTGGGCTCACGGGCCACGCGCCCCTATTAGCATACGCGTAAATTAAGGGACCGGCCAATTATAATAATTGTGTAATTACGATAATTGCCGGTCCAGACTTTCTCGAGTGTGCTTCTCTCGCCCTTTACATACCTTCGCCCCGTTCTATCGCCACTGCAACCTCCCTCTTCTTCACCGAGGTATCGTAACGAGGTCGTTTCGATGTACGTAACCTGTCTGCGCTTAAAATCCGCCGACATGTAAACGGACTCGACGATGTAACTTTCAGTAAGAGTAAATTAATTACAAAATTACGATTCCAGTTAGCTGCGAGTTTCCTTCTTGTTGAATGTTAGAACGTTAACTTGGATACTGGATGACATTGAGACGACGATTGTTCTGAATATCTTTGAGATATCTAAATGATGGAGTATGTTTAACTGCGTGCGAAAGGAAATATTTCAAAGTAATTCTTTTTATACAAGGCTCGAGTGAGAACCAACTGGAATCGTTCGGTAGGCGGATGGCGACTGCTAGAAATCAATTAGAAATCGGTGAAAGCGTCATTGAAATCGAGAAGGACCGTAATCAGCCGCATAGAGCGCGGGCGAAATATAGGCGTTGATAGATCAAACAAACGTCGGATTGGATTATTTTTATCGTTGTTAATGGGGATGGCTCGGCCAGGTTTCATTTCACAAAGCCCGGCGCTAAAATCAATTCCCCACGCTGTGATCCCCTCCCCCTTTGAATCTCCTGCTCGATCAGCCTCACTAGGCTACCCTCGCGCACCCTCCTATCCATATTTATATATCTATATACTTGTACGTTTCTATCTACACGTGTACATATATTTTCGACTTCTACGTGCTCGCCGACCAGGTATCCGTCCGTTTGTGCCGATTCCACGGAATCATTTGGCCGAGCAGCTTCGCTATTAATATCGGCCTTCACGCACCATAGTGGGCCACATGCGCTATGCAAACCGTCGAATAATCGGCGGCACAATTGCTGGCAAAGTAGCCTCAATATTATCGGAAGGAAACAGGAAAAGCATGTCTGATTGAGAATCCTTTTGCTCGATAGAAGATCCATCCGTGTTATTCCGCGGTGGAAATGTGCAGGGGAAACTAATCCAAATGAAATTCGTAGATCGCTGAAATTGTTAAGCGTCTGTTCCGCGTAATTTGTTCTCTTCGAATAAAGAGACAGAGCAGGGAAAGAATTCTGTGCAGTTCCCGTAGCTATGGGACGCGCTGCCATTTCTATCGGAACGTTTCATTGATACCGAACATCAAATAATACATCCATAGACCGGGCTCGTTTATTTTTCGGAATGGCCCCCGGGGTGCGGTGGAAGTGGCGATTGTGCTCGTCCCCAGCCCAGGGATCGATACATCGATCTCGGCGACGCCGAATGGAGAGGATGGCGTCGTGAATAATTTCGCGAAAGACAAAACTGACACCGTCGATCGGCCGGCGGCCGTGTCAACAGGAATCTTGGCAATGGAAGGTACACAGTCAAATATTTGAGGCGGGACTGCCGAATTTGAAAAATATCGGCCGCCTGGCCTGCTGGAAGCCGATGGGAATGTTTAATTCACGGCGGACGGAACGGTGACAATCCCATAGAAGTCCATATAAATCTCTTTCCACTATTCCGACCTCTCGCCCCCTTTCTTCCGTGTTTGCACTAGCCGTGCCTTCGCGGCTCGCGGCCCACAGAGGTCGAAATCGCCTCTCGATTCTCATCGAGTCCAGGGCGGAGCACGGACGCGCGCGCTTTTGTTCGATGGCCGTTTCGGTTTACAGGCTCATTCCGTTCTCGCCTTCTATTACGCGCGAATTTATAACGGACCCGAGACTAACGTAAGCAGAACTCACACGTTGCTTTCTTTTTCGCCGGAGCATTGTCAGCCGACTCTGCGCCCGGTTACGGCTGTAATTTAACCAATTGTTTCACGCCGATTTACGAGTCTCTATTTCACGTTTGAAGAACTGCGCACACGTTGGGCGAAGTGCGAGTTCGTTTTTAGGTTGTCGGGGACCGTGTGTTTATTATTTGGCTATTTTATCTTAAGGGGGTAGTGGGTTATTGGATACGTAAAATCGTTAGTTTCTTTGAAGCTGAATTACTTTGATACCGAGCAATCGTTATAGTCGTGCTTTTCACAATCTATTGCGGGCACGTTTGCGAGTAATTACAGAAAATAAATTGTCGGAATGTGTAAAATTGTCGAAGTTATTAATCGTTGAAGATAGCTCTGTATGGCGCGCCGCTGCAGGTGGTGTACGTCGATTCAGGTGAGCCAATCATCTGAAAGCAAAATGCTTTTGGGTGAGTACTTTATACACCAAAATCTACAGAGTGGACCTTTGCCGATGAATTTGATAAAAAATTGTGGAAGTTACACACGAATCAATCTCCTCCTACATTTTTACGGAAAAAATCATTTTTAATCGGTCACAAAATGTTTTACAAACATTCTATCTTGATGCGGGAATTATACTCTGTAGAGGAAGGAATACTACATGTCCAGTAAAAATTTCAAGTGAAAATATTCATTGGTTCAAGAGTTATGATAATCACCGTGTCTGAAAATGATATTTTCGAGAAAAACGGCTTCAATGTTAAGTCCCGTATGCCAATTCCACTCTGCGAGGTCGTTACTCGACAGTGTACTCAATTACGTTCGCTGCTATAACATCGCCAATTATTTGCATTTCTTCATGAAATTTTGTTTAAAATGTTCATAAAGAATTATAAAATGAGTGATAATGAGAGTGATAGTGATACGGGATACACATAGTGATGGGACTGATACCAATACTATTGATGATATTCAATCAATTCGATACCAAAGTACTCAATAGGAAATATCGATACGCATCGAAATGTTATGTGCTTGGTATCAATCATCGATACCGATTCTTCTTCAACCGATACCATATCAATACTATACCGAATCAAAACCGATTTGATACTTTACGAAATTATCGATACTTATTTGATACTTACGAAATTATCGATACTTGTCTCAGTCATTTGGTAAACATTTAATATTTACACTTCAGCGTGAGGTAAAGATATTGCAGGTATCGATATTCTCGTATAGGTATCAAGTAGGTATCGATATTTTTGTGTAGGTATCAAACAGGTATCGATACATTCTGATATGTAAGAATCAAAGAAGCATCGATTCCTTTTGATACTTTTGACTTTGATATGTATCAATACCAGATTGAAATTTGTAGAAGGGTATCGATATGTATCGATACGGTATCAGTCCCATCACTAGATACACACGCCCCCCAACACAGCAGAAGCTGCAAAAGCGATCGAGGAAAATTTGCTGCCGTCGAAATCGAAAGAAAAGTAAACTATGTACAACAAATTTATAGAGTGGCGAAATAACCAAAAAGTGGAGTCTTTATCGCAATCAGTGCTTTTTCTTCCATTCTTTTTATTTCAATAAAAACGCAATCGAACGTGCATATTTTTTGTGCGAATCGCTCAGCAGGCTTTCAAAAACACACCTTTCATGCAGGTGTTGAAAATAGTATTGTGCGTGACAAGGGAGAGACGCGATTTTGCCTCGAATGAAGTGTTGCCCTCGCTGCGCTCGGGTAGCAAACTTCGCGCTCGTCAAAATCGCTTTCTTCTCTCCCTTGTCACGCAATGTACTATTATTCCTATTCTGGAATGGAGCAGTTCTCACTTGTCCGCGTCAGTTACTCACACCGAGACATTTTCGAATGCCGAATGCGTGGTCCCGCCTTAATTCGAATTGAGACCTGACCCAAAGCAAATGAATTTGATTAGCAGAAACCCAGCGCTATGAAACTGTAGAATGATCGAAGCAGAAAGTAGAAACAGGTAGGCCTGTGCGCGCGGCGTGTCCCCATCCGAAGATCCCGTGCATCCTACGATGCCATGAATGGGAGCTGAATGAACGCGGCGTTACTCCGTTACGACCCTAAGCGAGGCTCAGGCTCGGGCTCCTTGTTTTCCCACGTTTTTTTCAACGTCCTTGTCTCGGCGCCCGAGGCTGTGTTTACTTTAACGCCCGGCCGTTTTGCTGACTTCGCTATTTCTCGTCCACTGGCTTGCTCGCGCAGCCTGCACAGATATAGGGAAGTGGGTCAGATCGCTCAGGTGCACACGTGAACAGGTTTCGAGGGCCGGGGCAAGGACGTGGAAAAAAAGAACGTGGGAAAACAAACACGCGAGGCTCGCTTAGGGTCGTCCGTAGTATATATGTCACCTCATTCAGCTTTCTTCTATCCCATCGTCCAGCGACTTGAACTTAAAACGTCGGACACCGGACAAGGAGGCCGTGCTCGGGTCATTTGTGACCCATAGCTCTTCGTTTCTCAGCGAAGATTGACTACAGACACGTTTATTCGCCTTTCTCAAAATCTAGAAATCACTGTTAGCTTGTATCTTTGAATTCTACTTTGAAATGAAACTTTTTCAAAATATCGCGCCTAAATTGAAATGAGGAATTAATTTCTTTGTTCTTCCACCGCTGACTACACCCCCTCGACGATTACAAGGGAGATTGAAGGCTCCCCGAAGAGCAGCCTCGCAGGTGGTGGAAGGATGCGATTCGAAACGTAAAGTACCAATGGTGTACTGCTTCGTTCGCAGCGTAGCGCGGGGGGCGCGCGATTAAGAGGCCTCCGCGCAGCAGAGCGCCGGCTAGAAGAAACATAGTGGTCGGGGTTGTTGTTTTTAACGGTCACTTTCGCGCGGCTGCAGACGGCATCCTAGTCGGCACCCGAGCGCCCCCGTTCCCGCCTAATCGGAAGTTTATGCGTTTATCCGAGGGAATAAAGGGGGCAGCCGCGGCTCCGTGGCGTGCAAGCGCCGCGAAATATTCGCACGGTATGGAACATTTAACGCCGCGGTCCCTCACACCGCGCAAACAGTAAAAACGACGACGAGGAGCGCCGATAGGAAAGGGGATCGGCGTGGATGGAGACAGAAGCGCTGCCAGCCACCTCGTATTTGCGCCCTATACCGAAAACCTGCTGTATTCCCTGTGAAATTCACCTGGTTTATATTTTCTGTCGTTTCCGGCGCATCGGCGTAATTCTCGCTCCCTCTTCCACCGACGTACTACCCCGCGCCAGCTACGCACCACCCCGTCGTCCCATGGTTCCCGACACCGGGATTTTTATGGGGGATAATCCACCCACTCGCGGGCACGGCACTGACACTTGTTTTATCCGTCTGTGAACGACGCTCCATGCTTTCCCGTGTCCTGCCACTTTTGATGCGAGCATGGGGTGGATGGACACGCGGAGGGTGGTGGGACCGATGGCGCGGGGCGACTGCCGCGTAAACGCTTTTTTATTTCCACGATTTTCCTACGCTGCGTGATCTCTAGGGCCGAGGCCTGCAGATGCGCGCGATGCGCCGTGTAATCGGTTATTAATTGTCGTTGAGGATTTAAAGAACGTTTGTCGTTTAGAGAAGGCGTCATGGGGAGGGGAGAATTTTGGGGAGGTGGTGAAAAGAGGGAAGAATTGTGGTGTTAATAGAGTGGACACAAGGCAATAGTTTAGGTAGATATGTTTTGCATAGTTTTTGGTATTTCAAAGCGAAAAGGGGTGTTGGATTTGTGCAATTAGAGTTAGGCATTATTCGAATAAAAGTTTATTCGTTATTTTCGGATAACTTCATTTTATTCGCAATTCTTATTCGAGACCATTCGAATAAAAATATAAGTATTCGTTATTTTCGAATCATTTCATTTTATTCGAAACTTTTTACAAATAAATTTATATTCGAATAATTCCCAACTCTGTGTGCAGTCCTGTAACAAATATCGAAAACGACGTTTTGTACCTTATATTCTTGTGTTTTAGATATTACAGGAGTGTTATTGAAGTAAGGTAAATGTCCCAATACCTGGACACGTCCCAATACCTGGACACTAGTGCAAATAATGCTGATTATTACGTTTAATATTTGCTTTATCCATAAAAGAATTATTTTATTCAATTACTCAAATATTTAATAAAATATATTCATATACATATTTTTCTTAGTAAACTTGTAACAATCGTAATAAAAGTAAATTTTCTTGAACTCTCCAGTTTACACAATTTTAATATTGCTCTTGTCTGATTTGGTAAACAGTCTCTATATTTTCTTAAGCGAATATTATTAATAATGTTTAGTATATTGGTACAACTAATACAGTTTTAGAAAAATGGTACCTTGTAGTATTATTTTTTGATTGGAAAATTAAACTTAAAGTTCGCATTAGTTTTTTATTCGCGTGTCTATCTTCTGGTACAGTGAAATCCCAGAACGTCCCCAAACCTGACCACGTGTACTAACTGTGAAATAAGTACATGTTATTGTTGACACAATAATAAAATAATTATTTAACACCTTAAAAATAATTTGCACCCTGCAAACACTTTGTATTCTTTGTATCTTATTTCATTCATGTGTAAAATTCGTGTGTAACACACGAATACACATAACCTTAAAATTAGTCATTCACTAATAGATTCTTTTTACTTAACTTTATTTACTGATTTGAATAAATTTCTTATACAGGAGAAATATGCTAAAAGAAAAAACTATTGTGTTGTTTTTTTTTATTTAATTTCCCTAGGAAACATCCAAAATCATGTGTCCAGGTAATGGGACAGTAAAATCGGGACACCGGGACATACTAGTTAAGCTGTCCAGGTATTGGGCCATTGTAAGGACTACGAATTTTCAATATTTTACCAAATTATTCAATCCTACAATATGTTTTCTTTGTTTAATGATAAAGTACACACCATGCCCCATGTAATTGCATAATCGTTTCTATATAAATCGATTTGTATAACCGAAAAATTCTCAAACGAGTGTCCGGCGTACCTTAAATGTCCAGGTATTGGGACATTTACCTTACCTACCTCGTTATATTTCTTCCAGTCTCAGAGTTTGATGTCTCATGCTTCCCATCGAAGGGTCCAAAATTTGCAGGCTCCAGTTTTTCGTGTGTGCGGGGATCGCATTGGACACTTTATACGAATCCCGAGCAGACGGCGCTCGTTGCGTCTGGAATTTTTTCTATTCGATTTCGTGGAATTATAAAGTCTCGCGCGACAAGCTAGCAGAATTTCCCTCGTCGTATTTCCTCCTTTCCCGGGCGCGGTGTAACGCCAGGCTAAGCTGGATAATGCTTCGCGGAACCAGATTCGCAAAGGGAGAATTCCCCTTCGTTCGCTATCCGGGCAAACTTTATTGTTGGCATATTTTCAAAAATTCACGATCGTTTCTAAGCCGTCGTTCCAACGGCACTAAACGTTCCGCGAACGGCCGCCGCGAATGTAATTCCTACTTGGCTTTAGCCGCGTTTTACTCGCCCGCCGAAACCTGAGGATATTTCACGGTTTCCCGTGGAACGATCGAAACGGCAGGTCGGAACGTTTATCGCGCGCTACCCCCGAATTTTTGTAAAAGTAACCGCGCAACGTTTACGCCGGTTCTTTGTCGTTATCACCTTGTGTCGTTCACTACCAATTCTCCGTGGGATAAATAAATTTCAAACAACATGACTATTAAGTGATCCACAACTTTCTAAGTGGGCATTTTCTAAATAAGAAAGGACCCTCCGATGTTCCATTCGATAACAGTAAACAAGTGACCATTATAACAGCGAGAGAACCACAAGAAACAGTATCAAAAGCGTCAGCTAAGTTACAGCAGCTCGATCGACAGAATCCCTTCAAAAATTCAGTCCCATTTAAATTCGAATGGCCCACGTCAGTCGCATCTTTTTCGCGCGTGAATCATTTATCGGTCCCGGCTCGGGTCCAGAACGTTCGTCTAGACTTCTGACTTGTTTATGATGGCAGGCTCCGTGCAGTTTCATTTCAGCCTTCGCGCCTCATATGGACAGAGCAAATAACTTTCCCCGATAGTCGGAGTTCGCGCTCGGCTTCTCGAAGGAGAGCAAACAGGGCGTACAGGGGGCCCGTGGAAAAAACAGAGAAAGAGAGAGGGAGAGAGAGGAATGAGGCAGAAACAGCGACGGCAGTAGAGAGATTCATTCGTAATTCATGAGTATCGGGCCGACGTCCCCGTCAAAACTTTGGATATTCGTCCGTCAAACGTTTCTCCCGTCAACTTTCCCGAGTGTCTAAAACCACCTATCCCCCCTGGTCCTCGTCCAGCTGACGTCTCTTCCCTGAGAAAATGATAACCTTGTTTTCGACCACTTTGCGCCTGCTACGCCTCCACGTACGAGTTTCGCCAACAACCACCTCCTCCACCCTCTCTCTCTCTCTCTGTATACCTGACGTAATCGCGTTACCGTCTCTCCGCTCTCTTGTACCTCATCCTCGCAGCCTTCTTTCCTTCAGCGAGCGTCGAGATAACATCGGAATTGTTCTACGTGACCGCTAATCCGCGACAGTTCGATGATCACGTAGCCTGCGTACTCCCGTCAATTTGCTGTCGGTACGCGTACTCGGGAAGAAAGCACGTGAAGAAGAAACGAGCGAAGCTGGATTAAACTCTAATAACGTCTCGCTCCTAGAGGCTGTCTGTCAGAACGAGCCGCTAGAACGAAACGAACCGCACGATCCCGATATTCGGGCGAAGCAGTTAGTTGCGTTGAGTTACAATGGAGAAAACGCTGAGGAGATGGTGTTTGAAGGATGACGGAGGACGTTAGCCTCGGTGATGGGAGCGGGGCGAGGCTCCGAGGCGCAACAGTAAAATTGCTGGCCGCGGTGGTTGGAGCAAAAAGGCGGCGAAAATGTGTGTTTGCCGGAGTGAGAATGAGATAGCGGCAGGTATATTCCGAGGGAGGCAAAAGAAGTCGGGCCCGGGGCCCGAGGCGTAGTTGCACGGCGCGGCGCGGCGCGGCGCTGGCCCAGCTTCGGTCCGCTTCGGCGCGCTCTGTACTTACCGCGAAATGAATCAAGTCTCTGGTTCCAAGGCGGGCAGGTGCTTATTACTCACTCGCAGGGGCCTCCTCGCGTACGTACCCCAAGCCCTCTTTCTTCCCCGTATCTTCTCTCCTGCCCTTGCTTCTTCTTTCCCTCCATATATCCTCGCGCGGAAACCTCCCTCGCCCTGCGGCAACGCTTCGGAACTCCTCCCTTTATCGTTCGCGCCTCGAATACCTCGGAAGCGGCCCCCGCGCCGCCGATCCGCTCTAGACGTCGCAGTTTGCGACGATTATCGCTCCTGAGAATAATGTTCCCCAGCTCGGTTTGCGCAAAGTTGCCGCGGAAACTCTACAGTCCCTCGTTTCGAATTTCGATGTTTCCGCTGATACTCGCAACTTCCACGTTTCCCCGGCTCGTATTCGTTTCACCTTGCTACGGGAGCCTAATGGAAGCACTGTTATCTTTGTCCTTCGATACTTTAGTGGGAAGAGCGACTGGGTGGGGTTTGCAAAATTTTTGGTAGGTACCGTAAAATGGGGGAACATTGGCAGCAGGGGATAACATTGGCACATGCCGGGGTTACATTGGCACCTATACGCATGAACATATAAAGTCGCATTTGAGATCGAGATTTTAGGTACTCAATTGTTTCAACGTTTGCGGTTAGATATCTAATAATCGCCTGTCAAATAGATAACTTTGTTACGTTATACATTATATTATTAATAAGTAATTAATGAGTAATTTAGTAATTTACGATTGTTTTATTAAACTACTCGACTAAATTTTAATATCCACACACGAAAAATGATTAAATTATTTGCTAATCGATTAAACTACTGGACGTGTCTGAACCAGTCTTTACTAACTTCAGAGTAGTAAAAATTAACCTGTTACTGCTATTTATATGATGTGCCAATGTTACCCCGTACCGGCTGGTATTTAACATCTATTAAAGAAGAAAATGACAAAAATTTTATGCATTTTAACACTTGTAGTACAATCACGAAACATGCAATGTTATGATAGGATACTTAAAGCATCTGTAAACATTTTAATTTTTACATTATATAACAAAATGTATCAAAAACCTGCCAATGTTCCCCCATTTTACGGTATCTTGGAATTGAAGATGCTCGATTCGTTTTCCTCGACAGTTTCTATTCCTGCAAGGTTCCGCGTAAGGCTCAGCACACAAGATCAGTAAATTCAATATCAGCTCGCTGAGAAGGATTATCCAAAGTGGGCTTAAGAGTCCTCTCTTCAGTTTGCACTGCGTGAGCTCGCGCGACGGTGTTCACAGGTGTGGTATTACGTAGCGTTTTTCCTTGACGGCGGAAAGTGTTTACGTGCCTCGGTGGACGGACGTGAAATTCGGTCGTCGCCGTCGTCGGCGAGCTAGTCGTTTGTACGCTGTAAGGGTGGCACGGACGAGGAGGAACAGAACGAGGGAGATGAGGGACGCGCTCCTAATGGCGGTCATCTCGAATGCCCTAAGGCGGCTATTGTCTCGGTTTATGCCCTCCTTGCACATACTCGTACACGGCTGGAAGACCTACGACAACCACCTCCCGTTTCAAAGCACAATCCTGACGTGCACGACGTACACTTCAACGCCCCTGCCTTATATTCCCTTTAAGGCACTGCTTCGTTAGGTTAATACGCGCGATAATAATCGGCGGCTCGTAACATTTCGAAGGCCCCTCGGTTCCTCAACAGCGCGCAGTCGGGGTAATTCGACGTTGCGAATGCTGCATTACATGTTCCTTGATCTTGATCCGCGCGCTCATGGCGGAGGCACATCATTCGAGCTTCAATTTTTTCCTGCTTCACGTTGCGGACAATGTATCAGCGATGGAGATAGCATTGTGAATGAACGTTAATAATAATCTTCCTGTCATCAGTCGAGTCTGTAATTTCGTTAATCGCGGTAATGGTGGAGGAAGAGGAATAATGTATTCAATGTAGAGAAGGTAGCATCGAAGAGTAGAATAAACTCGGAAACAGTCTTTATTCAAGTTATCCTATTGTACACCTTTCAAGCCTTTGCTTTCTACCACTTTCCACTCCTTCCATGATCTACTACAACTCATCCAACTTACATCTTCACAGACCTTACATCTTCAAATCTTTCTCGCTGCTTACAGCGACACGATGGTGCGCGTAATTGCAGTCGTGCCACTTGTATGAGAAGTTGGGGGCCAGGGTGGCGGAGAAGTCGACGCCGCCCTAGGGGGACGATTTCGATCTCTTGAACTATCATCCGCGGTGCACCCATAATGCTCGTTTGTGTACGTATCACGCGGTCTACCTGCCGGGGTGCTTTCCATCGGCGATGTAGTTGCGCGTAATAACCGCGAACGGTTCGTTCCTGGCATTCCGTGGATCAGATTAGAGGGACCCTGGTGCTGTACGTCCGCGTATTAGATCCTCCGGAGCGAGCTGGGCCGAGATATTATCGCGGCGACGGTAAAGAGGAAGTGGTTTCCGTCGAGGACCGTGGACCCTAGATCGGACACTTTCGGATGTCCTATAAAACGGCTCGATTAACTGCTTACACCTATGGGATAACACTGATAGGTAATCTCGTCGTCGTTTCGACCCCCTTGGTTCCAGCAACATTTCGGGGTGGCAGTAAAAGTCTTCGCAATTTGTACTAGCTGCTGGCTATCCTTCTGAATCATCGACACTATGTAGAAATCACTTTCAAAATGCCATAACTGATATTTTATTCTTGGATGGATCTTTGGAGATGATAGTTCTCAAGGAAAAGTGTACAAGTGTTTACAAGTTGGTTAGTGTTTCATAGATTTCAGAAATAATTCCAGGGAATTTCAGTGGTGCATCGGTGGTACGTTTTTAGGCAATGTGATGAATATATTTTGATCTCGTTGAACTCGTCATTCGCCACGGGGGTTGAACGTTATCGTTGTCACGCGCAGAGGCACAGGAGCGCGAACATTTTGTAGGGCAGTATCGTCGCGGATCGTACGCGAAATACAGATCGGGTAAAGAATTAACTGGAACATCGTGAAAGTGCTGGAGGGGTTCACTTTGACGCCCCGTGGACGCCGAAGGGTGAATGATACGAACAAACTCGCACGGTATTATATTTCAATCACGTTTTGTGCTGGCTTTGATTACTCGCGATTCGAGAGGCGACGGTAACTGGGAGACTAACGAACGATCCCCTCTGATACTATTGATCGAGTTGTCTAATAATTTTACACATTTCCCGGGTTCTTTTCGTTGCGCTTTTTTCCCGCTAGCAATCTTTCCTCGAAATCCTCCCTCTGGCGATTAAAGCAGACAGTAAACCGCGCATCGCTAAAGAAACACGCTAAAATTCAACGAAAACAGACAAATTTAACCGACCGCGCAAACGTAACTTCAGCAGCGAGTAATCTAGAACCATTGCTCTACGCGATTCTACTACACATTACGGAACCTCAAATTAAACAAAAACCGTCGGCTCTACATTCAATTCAGCATGATGCACGGCTTCCGACCAAGCCACCCTCGCAATGTATCAAGCCACGGCACACTCCCAAAGTATTATATCCCACGCGGAGGTCCGTTGCGCGCTTATCGAATAAGCGGGGTTCCTTTAAAAAAAAGCTCTGAATAGCCCCGCCGGAAATCTCGCATTTCCGCATTACCCTTTGCGAGGCTCTCCTCATTTCTGCTAATTTACAGGTGAGAATGCTCGAGGAAGCGGCAACATCCGCGACGGGGGCATTAAGGAGCAACCGTTCAACGTTCCCCCATCTCCAGCGGCATTTACCCAGGATAGCCGCGGGATCGGCGTAAAAAACCGTTTCCTAAAAAAAACGGAGAGAGAGAGAGAGAGGAAAAAAAAGGGAGAAGAAGAAAAAGAAGTTGCTCCGCCAGTCAGCCAGGCTAAGAGGTAAGCCGATAGTCCCTCCTTCTCGCTGAAGCTGGAACAATAGGGGGTAGATTTTCCGAGATCTGTTTTACGTCCGCGTGTGTATATGTACGCGTGTAGGTGTGCACCGCGCGGCAGCTACCCGCTGGCCCCGTCCAGAATAAAATGAAGTAGAACGCTCCCCCTACCCTCTTTCATCGTAATGCCGCCCACATCCACCTGTATCTCTTCATACACCTACTTTCATCGTTGTACCTTGCTCCCCGAGATCAGAACGACGGCTTTCGGCCCCGAACATTTTCGTAGTTAAATACTACCACCCCTTTCCCCTCGCACCAGCTTGTCCCTTTTTTCCTTTCTCCTCAACCTCCCCTCCCGCAAGCGTGTCTCCGTTCCCTGTTCCTTTCGCCTTTCTCTCTCCTCGCGTCTCTACGCCCTCGCTACTCCCTCGTCTTCCCCTCTGTGCTCCCTTTTCTACGGGATGGTCCCGCTTACGGACGCACTTGTACGCTCGCGATAGAGGGACGGGGCCAGAGGGGTGGGGAAAAAAGGGCAAGATCCGTGAGTATAGATTCGACATGGAGTACGAGAGCGAGTTTTTTAATCTTTCAATGGGCCTTCTACGCTCTGGAAAGCTTCCCTCTCTTTCTGTTGCTCGCCAACCCTGTCTATACTCACCCTTTACTCTCCCTCTCTCTATTTCTCTCTGGTTTTCTCTCTCTCCCTCTTTCTCTCTCTGTCTGTGTACGTGCATGTGTCTTCTCCTTTCTCGCGATTCTGCAAGCCCCTCTCGAAACTTCATCCCACTTCAACCCTACCTACGACCGCTCGGCTGCCTGTCTCTCGATATATTTACATATTTTCGTGATATTTCGCGACGTTAATCCCCGAGCCGGCCTCCGCCCCCTCTTCACTCCGACGAGCGCGAATTAAATGTGAAAACTCGCCTCCGGCCGTTTTTTTTCCTCTCTCTTCAACGGAGGTTTATTGTTAAATTCGCGCTCGGCTACGGCTTCCTCGCTCCACGATTTTATCTCCGCAGCTCCTGTCTCCGTCTCTCTTCACTTCGTTCCGTCGAGTCTCTCTCTCTCTCTCAAACGTATTTTTTTTACCTGGCCAGGTACGTCGGCGCCGTTACCGTCGCGTTGTCGCTGACGTTGTTCGCTGCCGCTGTTTGTCGTTGTTCTTCTCGCCGCTCTTGTCGATTACGTCCCCCTTTTTGTCTCGATTCTCTTTTCACGTACCGATGAAACCTTCGAAGGAGCTCATTCGCCCCGACGGTTTGTCAGAACGTTTATTTTAACCCCTCCGAGTTGGACGCGGTTAAGTCAATTGAATTTCGTTGCGACGGCGAATCAGGTTGGAAGCTGTGGTTTCACAAATACCTTCTGTTCACCTTCCACTTCCTTTTTTTCTGGGATGCGACTGAGTGTCTTGTATATTTTCATCGGTTTAATAATCATCATAGGTGTTTGGGAAATGGTAGTTACATTGTTACCCTAGCGTAGACTCACCAACGTAGTCTACAGCGGAAGGTAAAGAACGCAGGGCGCCGGAACTCACCTTGCGGTAAGGTGTTTTCATGAAATATGAGGTCTCAGCGGTGCAAGATCCTAAAACATCGGCTACATGCCCCGAAACCGACCACATCCAGTCTCCTTGCTTCTCCGTGACGTTCAATTATCGAGCACTAACAAAGGAAGCACGAATAATGTCGGCCGAACTACAGTAATCCCGCCGTTTCCACGAGCACTGTTTACCATTAAATGCGCGCCAATTTATCTTCCTCACTGAACAGATTTACAGAACCTTTCCACGTTCTTGCGCGTAATTCGCCTTTCAACCGAGGGCCACTTTTTATTATCATTTCCCTTTTGTCCCGTTTTTACTTAAATGGCTGCAGATTAATTAGCTGTAGACCGACGAGCGGAACCAGGGAAAAGGCTTCATAAAGCAAGATAAAGCGCGGCGCAAAAACAATGCTGTATCGCTGTTACGGGGGTGAATAAGAACGAGAGATTTACGGCCTTATTGCCGGGAGTTTCTCAAAATTCGAGTGCAGCGAGAGGTAGTACGCGCGGTCGGTTGGACGGGCACAATTTCGAAGATTAAAGCGTGCTTTAATGGCAAACTAAATGCACGCTTCTTTTACCACTCCGATGCTGCCGTTTGGATGTGTGTCAACCGCCACGTAACCGCGGGACGGGCGAAGGAATCGCGCACAGAGGCAAGCAGTCAGCGAATTATATTTCCGAACGTACCTCCGTTTAGAAAATTAACCATTGTTGAAAGAATTGAACGCGGTCGTTAAGGGAAATCCGTGACGGTTCGGGTTTTTGGGGTGGAGAGCTTTAAAGACACAAAAAAGTGAGACGAAATGGGAAGGAAGCTAGAAAACTTGTATTTTCCTACGGCTTTCTATCGACCTCATTCTGCCCCGTTCAAAATGCAAAAAAAAAAGTAGAAACAGAGGAAGAGAGATGGGGGAGGCAGGTTCCTTTCGAACACGTCTTTATTCTGCGTCATTCAACCGCTCACGAGTTGCCGGTGTTTCACTTCCGCCCGATGCTTGCGCAACGGATGAACATTTTGTCCCTAGCAATTCATAAACTGAAAACTCTGTAGCAAGTAGACGGCGGAAGAACACCCTTTATCTGTTTGTTCCACGAAACTATCAGCCACTTGCCGCGGCGAGTAGGATAGTGGCTCAGAAAAAATACGGATAATGGGGTGCTTCGCGGCTCACTGGGAAATAAGGCGCGGGGCATTCGAACGAAGATTTTTTATTGAGAATCTTGGACACATCGTTCGTAGAAAATGATGTGTGCACAGTTTCATTGTAAAACTCTGTATCATCATTGGCTCCTTTTCAGTGGAAAATCAGTGTTGTAATTTCGAAATCAGAAACAGGTGGTGATAGTTTTCCCAAACTTTCCCTTCTGTTTCCTCCCTACAAAGCAAAGCTTGGCCTGGTTTGTAGTAATCTCGTTAACGAAGTCTCTCGAGGCGCTATGTAGGATGGCACTCATGCATCTCATCTTATCTCGTTGTCTTCTCCATTCGTCTGCTCGTTATCGTGGAATCGCTCGTAAATCGAGCGTGCTCGCAGAGGCCTCGTCGTTCAGGTTGTTCGCTTCGGGGGAATCGATATCGGCCGTCGTGTTTGCGGGACGGCGATCTCGACCTGATCTCGCAAAACCGGGGGGTAGCCGAGAGAGATCGCTCTTTGACTCGGCGAGTCTCTCGAATCCCACCCCTTATCAGATCGAATCGACGGGTGAGAGCTAAACGAATAGTAGGTAGACCGATCGGTCTAGTTCGATCACTGGACACTCCGAAAAATCTGCCTCCTTTACGCGGCGCCAAGGCCTTTATCTTCCAAACGGCTCCGTGATTAACAATGCTGATGCTTATCGCTCAAGGGTGTTTCGGAATAAATATTTAGACAGCTCCAAGACGATTCTTCGCGACTCATCTTGCATCAGAGCTGTCAAAGTAAAGGTTCTTACTAGAATAAATAGCAGAATAGACAAATTCGATCTTTTGCGAATCATCATCAAAGTTGCCTGGATTTATAATGCGAGAATGAAAAATAATACCGCGCACGGTGGCAGGTAAGCAGGCGTACGTCGAACAATGGGAGCGGATATTCAAAAACAATGGCCGCAGCGCATTAACTAAATCGCTCGAGAGAACTCTATTCTGGCTTCATGGCTGGCGAACACGTAGTACGCGTCCCGCTGGGCGATTCAAAAATAAAAGGAATAACTTTGGTCTACGTAGGTATATCCTCGGGGCAGCGGATATCATTGTTGGATAGGACGGGGCTCGGCTTATTAGAATAATACGGCCTCGGCGGGCCCTGGAGAGGGACGATGGCCAGCTAAATACGGAGGTAATTGTTCGGGGGATTGTTGTTCCAGGTTATTCTTATGTAAATCTTGACCAAACCTTCCATGAAGAGATAGAAACGAAGGGGAGGCGGGGCCCTGGGGGGTTGGGTCCGGGGGCGGCTACGAATATTTGCACGAGGTAATTATTTCGCCCCCCTTCGGAGGAAAGCCGGATTTCCGCCGGGGAGTTTTCCACGTGTTATTTTGCGCCGCGGCACTCGCCCTCATTATATAAGCCATTGTTCTTTCCCTTAGCGCCTCGACGACTTAACTATGTCCCGTGAGCCGATCCGCCGGGGATGGCTCCCGTTTAGAGGGCCATTTTATGCTCTCCAGCTGCCTTTTAACTCCTCGGGATGCGCGTATAAGCCCGATGACAAGATAAGAACGTAATACACTAGTAGTCTCCGCGAGATTAACGCCAACGGATGGTCACAAAGAGAGCAAAATTTTCAATAGGCTTTGTCGACAGTAGACTTTTCAAATGGGGACATTGAAAGTCCAGTACCTTTCCAAGCGTCTAGCTACTCAACATGATGCTAGTGAAAGACTAGGGTGCAATTTTATGATGGTAAAGCAGGGTGGATAGGGTATCATTGATGTAAAGTTGATAGTTGATTGAATGTTGGCTCTTGTAGATTATTTAGCAGGCCTGCAATTTTGGAGTAGGTACACATGTTTCACGTTCAATTACATTTCGCAGAATTTCTGCCGGCTACTTTCGGAGGGAAACACGTCGTGCGTAATATTCTGGCGTTTAAATAATTCATGCCCAGTGCGGTGGCCACCTGACGTTTGCTTTTTTTAAGTTCCATCGCGCAGGCTATTGTTTAGAACTGTCAGGCGTTCTAGAAATTTATCCCCTTTGTTGAAATATTGCCGTATTTTTCCTGTTATTCTGGCGACGTGCCGCGATGCATATTCTTCTATTTCGCTTCTAATCGTCACGGATTACTTCCTCAAATACCTGTGATATTCCTTTATAATAACGGGATAAGAATTTTGCAAAGACTGGCCTTTGTGTCCGTGAATCTAGAATTGTTCTAAAATCCAACTTACGGCGGACAAGTCACCATTTTCGAAGGAAGAACGGTCAAAAACGTGGGCGTTAATAGAAACATTATTCGGCGGCAGCTTGCGTGCGCTTTCTCGGTACAAGTAGTCGGTGGCTGTCTGTCTGTCACGTCGGTTACTGAAACGAGCAAAGTCGATTACCTTGGCCCTTACGTGGCTCGCCGGAAACCAGTCGGACATCAAAGTGCTGCGTCTGGCTTCCTGGGTAATTAATTCCTCCTACTACCAACTTTCACAGAGAGCATCGTGGCTGCCTTCAAGCAACGTAATCATCGAATCACACGTCGAAAGCGAACAATAGTCCATCTAATCGCAGAATCCTCTTGCTAACGGATTCAACGAGCTCAGACCACGAATACCCAATACACGAAAACACTATCGATACCTTGCCAAGAATCACGGAGTACCCAAATCGCGTCGAATGACGCACGGCTAATGATCCCGTCGTTAACGAGCAGTCAGGGGACAATGAAAGGGGGCGGGAACCAGTTTAAAAAAATACTAGAACACGGTCCCCTCGGAAACTGTGCAGCGCAATCAATTAAAACTTGCTGAATGGGGCGACGGTGAATCGCGGTTCCTTCAATGCCCTCCCCGGAGGCATCGAAATATCCCCGGGATTGCCGGGGAAATAGGTCGGCGCATTAGGTGGTTGAATGTCTAATTATCACCGCGAATCGATGCCCGTCGCGTGCGCGTGCACGCGTCATAAATTCGTCAGACGGGCTTATTATTCGAAGAACGAGTCCTCAAGACGACGTGTGTGCACTTCGAACGGTCCTGGCGATCAGGGGGGGGGGGAGGGGGCTGTTGGGGGAGGGGCGGGGGGAGGTGTCGGTGGGGGAGGGGTGATCGGCGAAGGGGGACGGTGGACGGCGGGGAAAGGTGATCGCTGACATCATGCAGGTGCATTAATAGATTCCGTTGTGGGCGCGGGGAGAGTTGTGGGCACAGGGAGAGGGATGGATCAGGGGAATGGAGTGCAGACGGCAAGGACATGGGGACCAAGCAGGTGAACAGGGTCGCCAATCACGAACGGCTCTCCAGATGGTCTTGGCGTCTCGCTCCTCCCTGTCCGAGCTTGCGGAGGTGTGGTTTGCACCTGCGCTTGCGCTACACGCCCCGCCTCCCGCACCTGCGGCTTTTCCGCGCTTCCGCGTACGCTTTCCGCACTTGCCGCTGGTGGGGCACGGCTGCCAACCGACGGGGCCACGAGGTTTCGGCCGACAGTGCTGTCTGGACCGTTACGTCCGAATCTACTTCCACCGTAGATGCTGTTCTAGGGGGCGATCAGCATTATGGTCTCTGGAGCCGAGCTGTTTCTTTGTAGCAGTTGCGCTTCCTGTACGGGAAAATGTATTTAGGACGCTATGCGGATTGTGGAGTGGTAGGGAGTATGTAGATCGTAGTTTGGTAATGTTTAATTAAATAGTCTTGAACGAGGTGGAATCGATGTTACATGGTATACTGAATAAGGCGATGAAAGTAGACCTAAGTACTTTCTCAGTGCTGTATTTAACCCTTAGGCTAACAAGGCTGAAGCCTAGGGCCCCGTTTAGCTGGGGGGCCCTCATTCTAAATATTTTTTTCGAAAAATTAGCATTTTTTTATATTATCTTTATTAACTTGTATCTTTAATGTTTATTTATGTTAATGTTATGTTTAGTTTTGATATTCAATGCTAATTTTGAAATTAAATTTTTATTTATTTTATACGAGTATTATGATAAAAAAATCAAATCAGCGTCATTTTATTTTTTACATTTAACCGAGGGCCCACCAAATATTCAGCCTAGGGCCCCCTGAAAGGTAAATCCGGCTCTGTACTTTCCTCTGGTACTGTTTATAATAGCATTCTTTACACTCGCTGGAATTTTAAAATACTAGCTATAGGTTCCTTGTATTTGTTCTCTCTGAATACTCTAAACACTACCTAGAAGATATACTTTCGTTGCACATTGATGACCTTCTGGTTTCTTGCTAAATAATTTTCATATAGGAAAGTATAGTACTCGCGAGCAAAACTGTCAGCTTGTGTACATCCCTATCTCCTCAACTGCTTTCAGTATCGCACCCTAGAATTATATGTTTATACTACTGCGAGGTTACGAAGTGCTGCGTCCGTTTCAAAATAGGGGAGACCGGGGCAAAGTGAACCTCAGGGTAAAATGAGCTTTCTTAATACCAATACCAATGTGTAATACCAACTGTGGTATTACAGACATTTATTACGTCTCCAAAATTTGTAAATATATTCTATTGTTAAAGAATAAATTAAGAAAGCTCATTTTACCCCGAGGTTCACTTTGCCCCGGTCTCCCCTACATGCACAGGACGTTCTTAAACAGACAAATGTAGCATATCCTCATCAAAAAATTCATGCTACTATCCCAACAACCCACGTTTCTAATACAAATCTTTGCACGTCGCATCTCTTCGATGCACCCTGTATCGACGATGCCAACGGAAACAGCGATCGCCACAGGTGACACACGGAAACGATTGCCGATCTTCCGGCATCGCCTGAAATCGCATGAAAGTTTCCACCTTGGCGTTTAGGGGCGTGGGGTGCACAATAGCTGGAGCATTCAGAAATATCCCCCGAAGTAACGGAGCCGGGTGGAAATGGATCGTCTTCCCCTCTATCCCAGCTGCCCCCTCCAGCCCGTCGCGGGGTAGAAGGGTTGCGCTTTCAAGCGGGTCCCGCTAGATGGCACAAAGTCTTCCTTAGGCAGTCCCTGGCAGTCGCTTCGCGGCCCCCAGTCCGTGTGGTTGTTCGTCTCTGCTCCAAAAAAGCCCGCCACGAGCAGGCGAGCATCGACGTCTTCCTTCGCTGCACGAACGATTGGCCCCCTGTCTATCAATTTGCTCAAATAACTTCATCTCACCCCCTGAACCTACCATCGCGCAGAGTATCCCTTCGCAGGACGAGCCAGCGAAAATTCGGCACGCAATTCGCGTACGCTGTTCGAATCAGTCGGCCCCGCGAACGCTCGTGGGCGCACGCTCGACGTTTCTGCCGTGGCCGTTCAGTCAGCCGCGGGCTAGCGTCGCGACGTCACGTGTTGTCGTCTGCTGTAAGCACCGCGGGGTATTTTTGGCAGGCGGTGCGCACCGAAATTCACCCTGTCGACGCTCTCGAGCCACCCCCGACCTTGAAATTCCTGCGAGGAGAAAAAGAGGCAGAGTCGAATGAGGAATGTCATCTAGAGCGCGATTCGTCGATCCAACGTCCCCATCAGGGGATGATCGAGCCTCGTGTACGATCACTCGCGTCTAATCGCCCTTGCCCTCGCGGTTCCTCCCCATTGGACGGCTCGCTCGTGATCGCCACGTGGCCGTGTCGCGATCGATGAGTGGGGTGCATCCAGTAAACCGGCCAGAGAAAGAACGAGCATCCACGTATCGGCGCGCAGCAGATAAGCAGAGGATCACTCGGGACTGGTGCTGCTAGGAAACGTCCTGCCAGCCAGAGTGAGTACCCTTGTCACGATGAACAAACTTGTAGCATATTGGCTTTGCGCTGCCCGCCCCTGCCTCGCACCCTTCCATTTCCGCCTACTGTCGATGGTCCTTGAACTTGCCTCGCTGAGGAAACGCGTAGGGTAGGTCTTTCGTTGTTGCGTTAGGCTGGATATCGAGCTGGAGTGGTTTTATACCGCTGTCACGGAAATACGAATGCAAATGTGGTAAATAGGTTCTCATAAACTGGCAAATTAATCGTTTCTGACAATGAGTTATTTAGCGTTTTACATTGCAACGAGTGTTCATTTTATGTTCGAGTAATCGTGGTCACTGAAACGGTATCTTGTGTTCTTCTGTTATATAATCTGTACCTATTAATTCCAGCTACTAAGTCCCAAATCGTTATCTATACTTACTATTTTAATATGAAGCTAGAAAACTATAAAAAGGTCACGTGATCTACGATCTCTAAACTCTAATGCACAATCTTGTCAATCCCCGTGAATGTCTCAACTTTTCGATTAATCTTGAATATCATCAAAATTAAATGCACGCATCTGAATCCCGACCACGTCGCTCTCAAAACACTTTTACCGCGCTGGTAACCAGTCATCATTGACCGAGCAACAGCCCACGATTCCCCGCGACTCCGAGACGTAATTAAATCAAACTCTCCGCGTGCAGCGGCCGAAATTTCGCAACCTTATCGGGCTTGGAGCGGTACGCCATCGATCTAATTGCATCGATTGTCAGCAAACCGCGTGAAGAGACTGGAGCAAGCCCCCGCGCGCGCACCGGGGGCTTAGCCCTTTAAATGACTTAGCAGACAATTTGCCCATTAACTCAGCCAGTCTCTACCCGTAATGGAAGCCATTGTTCGACCTATCTTGTCAGTAATACACGGCTCCCCCGCGCGTGTGTGCGTGCCCGTGCGCCTCGACACGCGCGCGTTACACAGGTACATAGGTAGCTGCCGTGTGCACGCACGCACGCACGCGAGAGGACATCAGGACACTCGGTGATATCGTGCAGCCTGTATTGTGCGTCAAGATGAGATCGTCTCATTACGATTACGTTAATTAATCTGAGGCATTATGGGCTGATAGGCGCCTTAAGGAGGCTTTCCCTGGCAAAGGCGTCGCCCTAACGACCGCAACCACTCCGACTCTTTCCAGAACACCGTTTGCCGTACGCTCACTGACGAGAGGTACGCGGGTATTGCGAAATATCGCTAGTTGTAATAATTGCATTGTATACATCGCGTTCTGGCAAGATCGTGTGCCAAAAGATATCGACAGTGCATCAAGCGTGACGTCGGGATCGATGTATATTTCAAGCCCGTAGTGTTTTCCAACGAAACTCCCGCTTCTATTCGTCGCTCTTCGCGCTCTCGTTAAAGAGGTAAGGTTTACACTGGGCAGGCGTTTGCATTAGCGCGAACCACGACGGATACAAGGCACCGTCCTATCGGTGAAACGTCAGTAGGAAGCTGTCGGTGAACCTTTAACGACGTTTCTACGAGCCCTTTCTCCTCCCACTCTGTTCCAGTCTTCTGTTTTTCGGTGAAGGATGAAAAGCAATGCGCGATTTATTTAGAGATCCGTGTAAAGCGGTTGGAAAAAAGATTCCGCGATTTGTTCGAGTCAATTCAATAGCAAATGCGTTCTTTTTTGCTTTTATTCCGCGTCCATTTTCGGATCGATCCTCCATTTTTTTTCTTTTTTCCTTTTTGTAGGGTAAACCGTTTTTGGTCATGGCGATAGATGCGTGGCAACGTTCCGCGCGTCAAATTTTACAGAAAAATCCTGAGTGGGCGGAATTTCGATGCAATTCGACTATTGTCGTGCTCCGAACGACAGCTAATGCACCGGGGCTTTAAAGAATGCTGAAATTTCGTAAAAATCTGCTGGGATATGTTGCCCCTGGTATCGAGCGTTATAAGTATCACGTAGTGCTGCGTTTTCCATTCATCTCGAATAATACCACGCAGTGAAAATTTACAGTAATGTGAAAGTTTGATGGCATCGTTGTGCTCATTACGATCGTCGTGACAGGTCGTGGTAAGTCAATTACTCGACCCTTCCCTCGGGGCGCACTTGAGTGGAAAACAGACGTTTCTGGTGAATCTAGGAAACGCTGGGATGTTCTCAAATCTCCACCGAGTAATAATTTAAACGGGCATAGTGCTCGAATGTTACATGAAATACAGAATTTCATTGTTGCTGCGAATATACAATTCTCTATGACATTACACATTCGCTATCACAAATATTTACGAGATAAAGTCAGAATAAGAGATTGAATGCCGTTACACACGTTCAAATAAGTCGTAAAAATCTGACAAATCGTTTACTTGAAAGTTTGTAGACTTCTTAAATACAAATTCTAACAATTTATTTTCAATCCAGAGCAATTTCCTAGAAAAATAAGTAAGAACATCTTTTCTTGGAATTAAAACTAAGAGAAGATTTTTACAAGACGAATTTACCGGAGCTTTTAGACTGAAAAAATGGTTCCAAAAGAGAACTTAATTATTTCCAGACCGTGTTAAATCAAGATCGTGTAAAAACTGAATTAAGTGTACAAAATTTGATAAATTAGAACAGATTTGCTATTTCTAAACTGCAAATGGAAACTACACTTAGGACCAAGTCTCACTGCTCAAATTATATTCTGAGCTCGCTTCAATTATACAGAAAGAGTTATGGGTTGCGCAGGAAATATGTATTTGCATTGAAAAAAAAATATTTGCGCAATCGAGCATATTTGCCCGCAGAGAAATGTTCAATATTACCATTAAACATTAGACGCAAACATTTGCGTACATCGAAATAAATAGTTATAAACGGTACAAGTGCATTATGCGAGGAATAATAATTTCCTATGCGCGGAACACGCGCCACGAAGGATGCGTCGCGCGAAACCCCTGGAACGTGGCTAGGAAAGAGTGGTCGGGCGACTTTCGCAAGGATCCTTCGCGAGGACTCGTGGGCGACGAAACTCTCGGCGGCGGTGGAGAAATAGGGTGGTGGGGTGCGTTTCGGCGCCACCGGCGGGCGCAGAAGGCGCGAAAACGTCCTGCCGCGATTAGGCTGGCAGCTGGTGCCAGGAGGTGGCACAGGACTAAGCTAGACGGCGCCGCCGATCGCCGAGAACACGGAGCAGGAGGATGTGGAGACGAGGAGAGCGAGAGAGAGAGAGAGAGAGGCAGAGAAAGGAACGTAGTATGGTCGAGCCACGGTCCTTGGACGTGCGCGGAACAAAGACGCAGGATGCGCCTGGAACATCGAAGCAGGACATTAACGCGCCGACCGAAAGCTGCGGAAGTGTGTCAAGCCGCAGGGATGAAGACTGTCCCTGATTTCCCGGGCAGAAGGTCCTTGCTTCATTGAACTTGAGGGATTGGAAAAAACGTTATTCGTGTGTTGCATCATAAATGTCGTTTATTTTGCGGTGACTTTATATCATTGTCTTTCCACCTTGTAGGATTTTGTTTAAGGAGATTTTTGGAGTTAAAATTAGCGTTTGCGGTAATTAAAGGTATAGTAGGTTTACACTGTCGTACTATCGAATTTGCCGTTTAATAGTTGAGCAGATATTAAGGGACACTGGGTAAACATGTATTCGATTTAGGGTGGCCGATCGATCGTCGCGGGGCTGGTGGAAACTCTCAGGGTTCAATAGGTTATCGCTCTAATATAATTCCCTTTGAGGGAGAGTGGATCGGCGAGGCCATTGTCCAAAGTCGTTTAAGAATTTAATAGAACGTAACTGGAAAATTATACGAGTTTGATTTTCGACCCGCGGCTGCCTGGTTGGGCCCCGCTACGGGAGAGGACGGCGCCAACGCGCGGGAGGAGGAGAGCGGAGAAGTTCGCGAATCAAGATTCTTCGTACAGCGTTTATTGGATCGTGACAAGTAGGGAATGGGAAGGGGTCGCGGGAGAGCGATGAAACGCGAGGGCGAGAGGCCAGGAAGGGCAGAGGGCACCGGCACTCCATGAGAGAAAAGATGAGCAGCTCTCATTAAAAGTCGAGTATTAATATTTTAACGGACGCTCGTCACTTGGACGGGGCCTGTGGTGCCCAACCGAACTCCTCTTCCAATCGCTTTCTTCCTCTAGCCCATGGAACATCCGGTGCTCTCGTAAATCAATGACTACGCTGTCGCTTCGACATTGCTGCAGCTTCGAGATTAGTTAAACTCCGCTTCGACAGTGGTACAGAATCACTTGAATCAAAGTTGAACGATCCGTGCTTCAACTCCACACGAATCTCGATTTTGGCGACTCGTAACGAGACTGTACTCGTATATCTTCGTTGGGAGAACAAGTGGCAAATAGTGATCACGGAAAAAGAGAAAGGCGAGGGGGCAGCGAGGAAATTGCGGCGAGAGCAATCGCAGGGTGAAATGATGCGATAATCGCTTTACGGATTGACGGCGAAGCAACGTGGCAGGTGTACAAGCGTGTCACATGGATGTGTAGGCGCAGGATCCTTTGGGAGCTTGCGAAAGCAACGCTTGTTTCCGTGACGCTTGAGCACCGCTGCGTCCGCTCATATTACATCCGGGATTAATATTAAATTTCACACGATGAGTGCAATTTCATTACTCCCCTCCAACAAGCTTCCCGCCCCCCTCCATCCGCCGGCATCGTTTCTCGGCCTGAAAGGCCGAACCGTACTTGTCGTCGCTCGCGCAGGCCCGTAACAAATTGCTTCCTTGGAAAAATCGCGGCTCGAACTGTGGCGGTGTAACCGAGAAGAGGTCTTTCATTCAGCAAACCTGTTGGAATACAAGTTTTCCGTTCAAGAATCGAGTTTCAACGCGGTTCTACCCGCCGTCCCTGACGCTGAAGATTCAGCGTCCAGCGAGCTTATCACCGGGGGGACATTTAACGCGACGAAGTTTCCAGTTAGCTGAGCGGGCTACTTCGCGGATTGAAATTACGGGATGTTTTGGTAATCAGGGTGATTGGATATTTGTAGGAGTGGCGGCTCGTCCGAGGATTAAAGCGTAGAAGGAACCAAATGTTAGACATTAAACCTTGCACCTTTCGCGCTCGTTTGCGTGACCTACAAGCACAGATGCGTCGAGCCGTGTGCAATGTGCGTGTACGTGTACGATTTTACGTACAAGGTTTACGTACGTGTAGGGCCGAGAGGGTTGACTGGCTCTCCAGTCGATCAATAGCACCCCCACGTTTGCGTCCCTGGGTGAATGCATGCGATAGGCACCCCATTGCTATGCCACCCCGAAAGCCACTTTATATTTTAGTGGGAATGTTCTACAACCCTTCGAAAGACACTCTCGTGCCGGTTCGAGCCGCGGAGACCGACGGCGAGTGCCGCTCTTCGCCCTGCGCCACCCTGTTACCAGCCTACAGATGAATATGGCAAGGTCATTTCTCTTGTTTAATCCGCGTAATTAGTCTGCACCCTTTTCCCCGCCATTTCGTGCCGCGGAAATCGATACCTCTTCCTTCCCATTCTTGACAGACGCTTGTTCCGAGCGGCGGCTTCACTTTGAAATTGGAAAATTGGTTCTGTTCGTTCGCGGGATTGCTTCCAAGCTCCCAGGTCGATAGCCGCCGCGCGATATGGGATTTTAAAATAATTCATAGGAGCGCTAACGTTCCCTTCCGCTCGAATCGGGCCACGTGAAAGTAATTATGTATCGCGCGCCAGCGGAATGTCGCGTTCCAGGTCGGCCAGTGATATCCATCGATTGAATTCCTTCGAAACGTGCATTTCGTAACGAGCTCATTGCCGGCCGCGGCCACGCGACACCGAACCGTGGAAAAGATGGCGGGTAGGTCAAAGTTAGCGTCGCTTTGCCGATGAATTAAGCTCGCGGCATTAATCCTAGCCAGAACGCAGGCATGCGATCACGACATGTCGTAAATAACAGCGCAGACAGGCTGAGGGATAAAAGGATCTTTGAAGAAACGTAAATTAAGGAAACCAAATTGATCCGTGCTGCTTGGTACCAGCGATAGCTAGCTTCGCTTAACTCACCCACGGTCTTCTTAACCGCGGTTGACTCCAACTCGCGTAAAATGTCCCATCGTTACATGGCTGTAGATTCAATCCTACACTCCACTTTGTTAAGTGGACGTACTCGACTTACAATATCCCTGTAGCAACAGCTTCTATCACAATCGAAAGTCGTCACTGAGGTTGAAAACTTCACAGCGATACAATAAAGGTATCAAAGTCGAGGTCGCGAAACAAAGCCGTGAAAGAATTATCGGCCGCCCGCTAAACAGCCCAGGGAAATTCTAGGGTGTCTCTGAGCGACAACGAGAAACATGGGTCGACAGGGCAGGTATCTGCGAGAATCATACTGGGTCACGTTTTCATCAAGACCTCGAGGTGCAGGGCCGAGACGAGGTCTCAGTGATCTGAGAAGAAAAAACGGATACCGTGGAAGGACGAGGGCGGAGGATGGCACCATTGTTTTTCGACACAGTTTCTCCACCCCCCTTGTCCTCTCGAAAACAATGCGTGCTCCCTTCTAAACTCTTCTGTCGCGGCTTGGTCGAACGGCCACCGACACCGGGCCGCTCTGCCCCGTCTGGCTGGCCACCCGCTCTGCTCATTAAGTAAATCACCGTTGCTGTGGCGGCTGGTACCCCGGCCAAAGTGAAAATCCACCCGTGGACACGGTTGTCCTGGAATGTCTGCTGTCGGCGGGGACTTGCACCGAAGGGACGTTCTTCGACGCGCGCTCTTTGCCGCGGGCACACAGAAATCCGAGCTGGAAAAAATTAAAGCACCCGTCCAGGCGTGAACACGATTCCCCTCGGCCTAGAGACTTATTTCTGTTTGTCCGCGGGGCTGGGGCGCGTACTAGGCTGCAGTTTTCATCTCGCGATACCTTCGGTTATTTAAAATCTAAGAAAACTGCGGAGGAACGCTCAAAGAAGGGACACGCGTTCCCTCGTTACGAATGGGATCATCGTTCTGGGACTTGTGTTAATGAGGTAATGAGAGTAACGGGCTTGGTGCAGCGAGAATATTAACTGGCCTTCACGGGATTCCGTACACGCTGCCTGTCCGGCTTCGAAGAAAGTATCATTCGCCGAGGGTAGGAGACTCGGTGAGAAATAATGAGCCGAGCGGTGTTGATCGATACACCGCGCCGCTAACGATGCAATTTCGACGAAGTTATAAACGACCGTTCGATCGATCAGCGGAGATTGAATTTTCGCTGGGACCGGTGCGGCCCGAAAGGAGCGCGCGGCCAATGAAATAATATAACTGGGTAGCTTGTAAATATTTCGAAGGGCGATGCTTTTGCTTTAAGGTTTTCGGCGATGCCTTACCTTCCACGCTCGTCGCTCGCCTGTTTCCGTACCTCCTCTCTGCCCTCCCACACCCAACGTTCTTCGTCCCGCTCCTTCTCTTCTCCTTCCTCTCACCTTCTGGATTTGATTGAATTTTTTCCCGAGGAAGAAATGTTTCCACCAAATGAATCCGTCGAAATATTGCATTCCGACAAGCACGATCCAATTTTTCGTTTAATAAAAGAGAGCTTTTCTCTTCGCAGACCTTTCATTTCTTTCTCACGCCTTTTTCGTAACCTTCGGCTAACCCTCGCATTCCCTTCGATTCCCGATTTATCGATCCAGCCCTGGCTCCTCCGCGTTCGCTTTCTCTCCTCCTTTTCATTTTTTTTACGGCTCTGCTAATTTCGTTTCCGAACATCGCTGGCCAAAAATTCATCTCTGGATCCGACAGGTAGGAGGGGAGAAGTAGGGGAGAGTAGAAAGTTTCACTCGATTTTTATGAAGTGCTTTGCTTCGATCGATGATTAATAAACGCAACGAACTTGTACGCGCGTCTCCCTTCGTTTAGATCCGCGGTGATTGCGCGCCGCTGCTTTCGGAACTGCAATCGTCGCCAGATTCGCATGCGGACGTTTCAATCGATCCGCGGAACCCGTTCGCCGGTGGAATAATTTTTTATTAGTCGATTCCACGTGGCTCCTAGTTTTAATCTACCCGGCATTTTAATATTGCATATCGTTGCTTTGTGAGCTTGTAAATACAGCCCTCTCTTTCTCTCTCCCCCTCTCCCTCCCTCTGCCCAGTGACATCGTTCCCAATCTGTACGCAACTTCGCCCGTATCCTGCGGCACGCTGGCAAATATCAGAGAGAGAGAGAGAGAGAGAGAGAGAAAGAGAGCCTATCGGTAGTACTGAATAAATATAAACGATAACCAATAATACCTGTAAAATTAATAATAATCATGATCGCATGGGCGGCGCTGGTTCTTGCGGCCCTCCTCGCCGCCCATCAATCACATGAAAAATTCCTGATTGGTCGATACACCCTGTCTGCCACGCGAATGGAGACAGGGGTGTGGGAAGCTCATTTCGATGAGTTTGTAATTAAAAAATTAATTAAACGAAATCCCAGTCGCGGGGCTGATTTTTTCCCTATATATTGCTCGCGTCATTGTGTACACTCACACTGCATATCGCGGGGTCATTATAGCGACTGGATTTTAACGATTCCTCCCTCGCAACCCCCCCGCCCACGGAGGGCACCTCCTACGCCCTTCCGTCCACCAATATGCACGCATAATTGCGTATGGTCGATTTGCTCGACTTCTGTGCCCGCACACCCACCGATATTTCTCTCGCCGATATTTTTAATCGACCTGGACGCGACGCCCCGAGACCGTTTTTCTTTCCCGGTGTAAGGGACAGCGAGGACTCGTAATGCCCGCGATAGGTTGTAGAGGGAGATTCGTTTAGGCGAACTTTCTCTCTGTAAACGTATTATACGCTGACTTTTTGCTAGCCCGTTCGAACTCGGTCTTGCGCGGTGAATAGCGGTAATTAGACGTTGATGAATTCCCCGTGTCTCGCACAAATGAAGCAAAGGGGGGAGGTGGGGGTGGGATCGGGTCCGGCGCGGAGCCCCGACAATTCCCAGACAGTGGTGCAGCGCCGGGGCGACATAAATTTCCAGAAGGCACAGTGGGGTCAGGTAGCGCCCGCGGAGAGCCGGGCGAAAAAGTCGGAACTCCGGCAGCACTCTGTAGATCTGAGAATCGCTTCGAAATTAAATAACTTCCCAGGGGGATTCGTCGGCAGAAAATTTACGTTGGCCAAATAAATTCTACGCGGTCCCGCATTCCACGACCCGCTACTATTTTAACTATGTGTATAGCGAGAGGGACAGAACGGCAGAGGAGGAAGGGAGGGGTGTGTGTGCGGCGACTTATATCGCGGGAGAGAAAAAAAGAGGAGGAAGACGCGTATATTGGGGCCATTTAGAGCGCGGGTCGACAGTTCGAATTGTTAGCAGGCAGGGCGCGGGGCCTGTAGAACCGCTTTAATTTACTCTCATTGGCCCGAATGGGATTGCCCCGCGAACGGGGCCAACTTGTCCGCTGCCCTTTTTCCCATACGAAGATGAAGTTAGCCCGAGATTACTCGGGGATGCCGGTCGCCGCGCCGCGACTCGACCTCCGGGACGGCCCGTATCAGAAATTAGGCAACTACCGAATGTCCCCCGCGCGCTTCTCAGACCTCATCCTCTTTCTCGTTCTCGATTCCTCTCATTTCAACGGAGTCGCAATAAGAGGGTAGTGCCTGATTCCGTTCCCTTCCCTATTGTTTCATCCTTCATCATACTCACCCCCTCCCTGCTCTTTTTTCTGTTTTCATTTATCCACTGTCTTCCTGCTCCATCCACTCTTTATCCTTCTCTCTCGCGTTGTTTCCTCCTCTCTCCCGACGTCTCGATATCCTCTCTTTTCTTTCCTCTTTCACCTACGACCCTCTATTTCCATCGTCTCTCCCGTCTCCTTCTTACACCCTCGGTATACTCCTTTTTATTTCTCCTGTCCCTTTATCTCTGTCCCTCGCTCGATACCACTGCCTCTGTCCCTCTCCGTCCAGCCCTCTGTTCATCCCCCGTCTCGTTTCTTCGTGGCCAGGAGTGAGCCAGAGGTCGTGTGGGCAGAGGGGGTGGTCGGGGGAGGTTCGGATTCAATTATCCGATATTAAACTGCCCCTAACCACGTCCATGTCGACCCCTTTGGCTGTGTGAGTTCAAATGGTTGTTGCTAACCCCCTACGCCCCGCACCCTCCGCACCTTCTGCGCCCCCTGTCTCCCCTCCTCCTCCCACCCTCGCCCGCAGAAGTATTAGATTGAATGGACTTGGTGTTGTAGTCGCTGTTACCCGCCGAAGATACGCCTAAAGGTGGTAGTTATAGGATCGCGCTGGATTCGTTCATGTACACCACTTTTCTACCCGCACCCTCCGCTGGTCCACCTTCCTCCCTGTTTCTTCGATTCGTTTGTTATCGTACGACCTGGTAATGGTACATTTGCTGTAAGTGGAACTTTTACTTAATCTCCCAGCGAGATCGAGGGTGTAACCTCGGGACTGCGAATTATCACCCGGACCAAATGTTCCGTGTAAATTAGATTCGTTAATTTAAGGGCGATTTTATTTTATTTCCTCAAATCTAACACCTGGGGAACAGGTTGGGGAACCCGTCTCTAGGTTCGGACGAATCTGTTTCCATTTGTCTGCGTTTTGTATAACGAACGATGAAGTGGCCAGCTGGACGGTGGAGCTAGACGAGCGAGATAATTAGATGCCGATGACAACGGGACGAATTAATCGAGGCGAATTACACCTCGTCCCCCTTCGCCGCATCAGCAACATAATTTCTTCGTACGTAGCTATCGGCTTGCCGGCGTAACTCGTCGAGGCACTCGTGCCGCGAAGCCGCCCAACAGGGACCGCTGATCTTGCGGCTCGATGATAATTAAATTGCCCCGCGGAGCTAGCAGTGACTAAACAGTCATTACAACGGCTAGGTCATAATTGCGGGACCGAGCGACGAACATGCTGGCAAGATGATAATCGCACGGCCACGATATATCTATCTACCCGCCTAGGTCAGCCGTTAATTTACCATTATAATTGATTTGCATATAGATTGAATCAGATAAATCCGCGAGCCGAGGCGTCGGACTTTCGAAGGGGGCGAGCCTGGAAGCTCGGTCACGCTTACGGGAACTTGCGCTTTTACTTAAAGCGGCCAGCTTGGATCATTTTCTACGTAATTTGAATACCCTATCAAGTCTATACAAAGTGTTTCCGTTGCCAGCGATACGATCGAGAAGGGAATTACTTCTCATTAAGTAGGACCTTGTTCCCGAAAGACATCTACGTGTAAGATTCGCAATGTACGTATGTCTCACCTTCAAACTCAAGCGGATAAGTCCTTCGTCGAGCGAATCGCGAGCCAAAGGTCACCTTGCCCACATCGAGGTCGTAATTCATCTCGCGCTATTAACCGCGATCGCAGCGAGAGGAGACAATCTAATTGAGAGCAAGGCGAAACGGCAAATTATGCTCGTCAGCGGTGACAGGCGCTCTCTGGACCAGCGATCAGAAGTCGAAACGTTCGCCTCCGCCCACATTATTTCCGCGCGGTCGGGGAACAGCCGGGGGATATTTAAAATTCAGGGAAAAGTCAATGAATCATTTAAGCGGGCAAATGAACGGGGCCGCGGTAAATGGAGGTTACTATTATTTGAATTACAATGGCCTTTTAGACGGGGAGCGTATCGGGCGATGCAAACTTTAATTTCAGCATCGATCTCGAATCTGTGCGCGGTGTCTTTGAAAAGGAGCACGGAGGGGGGCAGGGAAATGGGGAGGTATCGCGATGCTACGGGGGAAAGAGCGGGAAAGAGAGCGGGACCATTTATTTAGCTTACCGCGCCACCGCGAGCGGTGCATTAACCGATTGGAAGAGCGATTAAGAGCGGCCATTCTTTTTCATTCGATAGATCGAAAGGTCTCTAACGACGAGGCGTTATTTATCGTTCCTACAGGCGACACTTGCCGCTGCTTTTAATCGGCCAACGGGATCGGACCGTGTACCCGTTCCGTTTTAACAGATCGACCCTGCCCCCTTCGAGATGCTTTGGCCCCCTTGCTCGCGTCACTTCTTACGATCTCGTCAGTTAGCCTTCTGAATATTCATATCCAGTCATTTGACGCGCAGATGTAAGAGTTTTGTAGGGAGTGTGTGTTTAAAAATGAGGTGTGAGAACAGGAACTGTGCTTCAGGCAATTCTGCTAACTTTGGGGATATTAGAAATGGTAAATCGTGAAATGGTAAATCGAATTTGCGAGCTGTGTCCAAGTGTGATAATATTTTAAGGTTTCAACTTGCTTTCTTAGACACAGAGGAGAATATTTTGTAGAGAACGGTTGAAGGAGCACGCAGTAATTTCGTTATCTCCGGATAATTCTATTCAAAGCCGTAAATTATTACATACACGGCCCTGAGCTCGTGGACGTCATGGTATATCACGGAGCAGTTATTTATACGTATATTAATTCTTGCGTAATCCTTTGTTACAGTAATCCCTTCGCCTGGCTGGTACCCCGGGCATTTATTACTATTCATCGTTTCACCCTGACATTTAAAAATGTTACGTTTATCGAGGCACCGGTGAAACGAGCGAAACTAGTGTTTCACCTGGTTCTCGTCGCGTTGCTCTTGCTTCTCGGGGGCATTGCGTGTTAATATCGGGGGCAAGCGTTAACTCGTTCAGGACGGCGGCGTATTTTCTGAGACGTCCACGCGTATTGGGGTCTATAGGCTTGACTCTACTCGTTATTCTTGTAATAGCGATTATAAGCTCCAATCCTGATGCTATAGAAGTATGCGGCATACACCCAGAATGGTTGAAATAATCGATTTTTCCAATAAAGAATTGGTAGAAGCTACAAAAAATTATCTCACTTTAAGCTGTACCTGAAACTTTAAACACTGTGCCAATAATATTTCAAAAACTACTGAACCGATTTGAATGATACTTGGCACGATTATTTCTCACATCAATATCTAGTCTTTATCATACGGATTTATTTTTAATAGCAACAGTTTGGTTTTAATCATTAAAACACTGATAACATTTGGATCACTGATTGCATTGCGGGATTAAGTTAAAGTTCAAACACTCATATTTTTTTTAAAAACGACAATTTTAAAAATAGCGCCTGATAAAGTCTAAATAAGTAGTCTCTTTTACGTACTTTACGGGACATTTTTCTTTTTTTCTTTTGGATGACACCCAGAGGAGATATTTCTAGCACCGCAAACTCCTTACGTGACGTCCCTGCTTTGTTCAACAGCAGCTACACGGCGAACAAGACGAATTATAGTCATTTATTTTTTGGAAAATATTCTTTAAATTATAAGCTTTCCAGTGCATATTACGATTTTTGTTTAACAAAATTACTTACAAGTAAACAATTCATAAAAAGTCCCCTATTTTTACGGTCCTACGTGTATGTAACCCCTCCAGAATAAAACCAAAGAATACCTACATGTATTTTTACATCGCGTCACTCTGTTTTGCCACTGAATATTTTGCTTGCAGTGCTGGAAGCAGATGACCCGCCGATGGGTCACGCCGCGCCGTCCTGAGCGTGTTAAAACACTCACTGGGGCATGGAAGTAGCGCCCCTTCCCCTTAGTATGCCGTCACCGTCGAGGCGGCAGATTTCGAATTCGCCGAAAGATTAAAGTCGCGACGAAGGAGGCCCCGTCGCGATTAATTCAACGATAGAGCGTTAACAAGCCATCGACCCGGGGCGTTTCACGTTTCGTCGAACAATTTAAATTTCAGCCTCGCACCGGACCTCCTCTGACTACGATCTCGAGGAGAGATTTCGAACAAGAGGCCGAGAGCACTATGATTTCGTGGCGCCCGTTGGATCTATTAGCATCGATTAGCCTGCTTGCCTCCGGGATATCTGATCTTCCGGTATCTCGGTCTTCCCGTGTACCGTTTGCTAACGACGATTCGTGAATGCTGGAAACCCCGAGTCATATTAATTACACTGGTCCGCCTTTCAGATCGTTCCGCGATTAGCCCCGACCCTTTCGGGACGGAACACTTTCCGATATGATTATCGCCTGGGACCGGAAGGTTCCCGAGCTGTCGATGTGGGAATAGTATTAACAGGAGAAATTAGTGGTCCCGTAATAGCTTTTTCTTCTCGAGAAAAATCTCTTTGAAAGTTCCCGTGCGTGGATCAAATTGCTGGTCAACGAATATTCGCGAACCGTCAGCTGAGAAGTGATTAAGGGTTTATTATCTGGTGATTTATGAAAAGTTAATTTCCCCACGTTTCCCACAGAATAGATATACGTAACAGTTTATCAACAAGCGCGGAGAATGCGCCCCAGCATGCGTCCCGAGAGGGATGCTCCGGAATTCTGTTATTTTTCCCTGAAATTTGATTTTCCATTATTTTTGTCCGACTGGAAAAACCGTACAAAGGTATTTTTTTACGATTACACGAATTTCGCCCGACAAGGGAGTGAAGGCGAGCGCGGGGACGTTTTCGGGCGTGGGTGGGCAAAAAAAAGAGAGCTCTCTCTGCGATAAACTAGGCAGTGCGTAATGTTTCATGCCATTAACCATAATTTGTCAGTAAAAGATTATCGGGCCTCGATATCGGCGGGGCTTTTAGCCGGGCGCATTGATATGCCGTATTTCAATAGCGCGATAGCACTCGGGGAGTGCGGAGTTAACGAGAAAACATTTGTAGAACTAATTGAGGATTGTGACACCGCCGGTCGAAATAAATCGATCGGGTCGCACGCCATCGTTCCATCGCGACTTTTATATCGGCCGGCCGCGCCGCGATAGCGCGGGAATTATTTCGATCTTAAATTCAGCGGGAAGAATGGCGACGAGCGAACGGCACGAAACACTGTTAATCAATAGTGGCGTTTTGTCCTCTCCCGCCTCGCCCCCGCGGCCCTCCACCCTTCGCCACTCTATGAAAGCTATTACGGGTATTAAATGGCATTAATTGAAATGCGCCATGTAAAGAGGCCCTTTTTACTTGTAAATCAATTAATTTCAACGTCCATTGTGACGATTCTTTGAATAGTTCTCTGCTCGGCTATGTTCCTCCCCCCCCCCCATCCCCCGCCCACCACCGCCCTTCTTTTTTATTGTTTTCCCTTTTCTGTGAATAAAATTTTTTTTTAACGGCAGCATAAAAGCGCCTCTATTTCGGTCGAGTGTTACAAACAGCTCGACGCCGCGTCGAATGCAATGAATCGGATAATTAATCTGTGTGTTCCTCTCGCGTACTCGCAATATTTGTTCACGAGTTCGTTGGCAAAAGCCACTTTGGCGATTATTTTCCACTCAAAAAAGCCCATAGAGTAAACCCCGTGGATAGAACGGGCGGCCATGGGAGAGGGATGGCCCGCGTTTAATATTTTTTAATTGCGTCCGCTGGCTGGCCCCTGCCCCCACCCCTCCCCCGACTCCCTGTCTCCTACACCCTCCCTCCCTCCCCCGCCGCCCCATGGCCGACCGGCTTTATCACTAGCACGTAATTAAACTTTATGTTCAGCTGTCATATTTGCATTCTATCTAAACTAGCCATTTGAAAATTAAAAAGCGCCCTCCGCGGGGACTTTAATTTCGTGTGCCGGTGGTTTAACTCGCCGGGATTGTTTACGGGGAATTTACATAAAGTTGTTTGCCGGGGCTATTCGCCGATATATAAACTTAACGAATGAATATTCCGTTACGGACCAACGGGCCCTGGTAAACTGATTTTTTATTAGACGCGTTTGCGCGAACGCCGGAGCAAATTGCCCGCTTCGGCGTGGGCCGAAGGAACCGGTGCGCGGCCGTGAAATTGCAAAAGTTAACCGGTCGAGTGGAAATTCCGGGCTCCTCCTGCGCGCGTGAAAAAGCTCGGGGAACATTATGGAAGTCCCGGGGACGGCTGCCGCGAACGCTGTCCTACGCGGTTACCTCGAAAGATGCGCGCTAGATTCTCCATTAGGCGAACGAATAACGAGGCGCTGCTGTCTCCAGCGCTCAGGTTCGCATCTCTGTCTGGGATATCGATTGGGAATAGCTTTGGGATTACACCGTTCCTATTAGCTTCACAATTTTCTTAGCCACTTTCAATTGTTATAAGAGATCGGTTTTATGAGATACGGAATCGCTGCGCTGATGTTTCTGTAATGAAGGCTTCGTTTTACCAGGTAGCGTGAGAAGTGCGTCCCAGAGCTAATAACAGGGAAATGGGGATGAATTATTTATGGAAGGAGGAAACAGTGATCGGTGTTTCCTGATGGACGCGAGAGGACAGGGCACGGATCGATTGTCCCCGCCGTCCCCGACAATTTAATACCTTTTATGAAACAAACGCACGTAGGGAAATCACTCGAATCGCGCGGTAATTAGAGCTAGAAAGTTGATGTTGACGTTTATTTTGGTTGCGCGGAGGGGGTGGGGGGAGAGACGCGAACAACTTTTAATGAGATATGTCTGAATTATAGAAAGCCGTTACCGAAACGGGAAGACGGAAAGATTAAAGCGGCCGTAATTACTTCACGTTCATTAATTGCTTTCCCGAACCCCCGGTGAATTAAATTATTGCGAACTTACGTTAGGTCACGCTAGGCTAGACGCTCCCGGTCGAAATCCATCGCGAGGGACGCGACGTATCTCGTGCATGAAACAATTTCCATGTTTAAAACGACCGGTTGCCTTTCGGAACTCACCAGCGAATTTTCACTTACGTATCGTTTCGCGAGAGAAGCACGAATTTGATACTAATACACCGGCTCCTGTCCGCTTGGAGAACCACCTACGCGAGTCTTTTGTATGATTTACAAGCAACCAGCGCTGAAATCAATCGCCGCGTCGCGCAACGGTGCAGGTATGTACCATCGTCGGTGATTAAGGATTAATTGTCATCGATGATTCGACCGTTTAAGCGCGAGGAGTTGGCCGAGGATTTGCTGTGACCGTCGGAGTGGACGTCGCGCGACGTTAGCGTCAGCCGTTGGAAGAAGGCGGACGAGAAAACGGAAGGGAGTCGCAGCTGCGGGACCCGTTTTATCGTGAATGTGCTAAAAGCAAAATCTCCTTGATACACCATGGAACCTTTTAGCGTCTCCTCGAGTGAAAGTCAAACGAGGTTCGAACGTCTGCAAAAGGCCAGTCACGACCAACATGGCCGTAGACGAATGCTCTTTGCGAGTGCTCGGCCCAGCGCCCCGCGACCGCCTTTATTTTCATTCGCGTCCGGCATTTTTCAAAAATTCACCTCGCGATTACTTTGGGAAAACAACGCGGTGCATTTGCCTCGAACGTTCCAGCGGGATCCCACTTCCCTACGTTACGCCCTGTAGAAATGGTCCAGGAAAGTGTTGTCTTCAGTTCCAACGGCCTTCTTTCAACGAGAGCGCAGAGTCACGCGCTCAAACGTTCGATTCGTCGATCTGCTATCTTCGCCGAAAGCCTCGTCGATTTACCATGGAAGATATTTCTCTTTAATAACGCGAGAACGTTGATTTCGCGCTTACAGCGACGATACACCGGTCCCGGGGCGTAGGGAATCCCAAGCGCGAGACACCTGGATGGCACGCGGCCGCTCCTCTTTTTAATTAAAACAAATTCCGTCGCGAAGAGCGGCGCAGTGACCGAGACGGGAATCGGAAACCGGGAAAGTTCACGGAGGGATAAAGGTGACTGGGGGGAGAGCGGCTCGCGAGAAGACAACGCTCTCATCGATGAGACGAACGCTCAATTATCAAGCCATCTCGTTCGAGGTTCCCGGGAACATCCAGTTGCTTCTGTCTCTCTTCTCCTTCTTTTTTCACCCTTTTACCCACGAGATTCCGCTTCGCGCATTTCGCGAATGGCCGATCGCTATTAAACGGAACGAAGCGGGGCAGGAGAAAGAGAGCCAGCTGAAAGAGAAACAGACAGGGCCGCGCGAGGGGAGGGTTGGTGGTGGCGGGGGTGGAACAAAGACGGATGCAAGCTGTTGGGCGGCGAGAGGAAGAAAGGGGGATAGCATAGAAAAGGAGTGAAGCGGCAAGAGGGAGCGGGTAGGAAAGGAAGGAAGGCGGGAAGGGGGGTGGGAGAGAAAGAGAGAGTGTGTGTGTGTGTGGAGGGGGTGGGAGAGGAGGGCGAGGGGGAGGAAGCTCGCGCATCGTGCCGGCACTTAGGCCTGGCTTTTAATCTTCGAGCCTCGAGAAGAGCTCTAATTAGAGCTGGCTCTAGCTCTAGCTACGAGCCCGGGCTCCGTTATAAGCAGGAGTTAGAGTAGGTACCACCGGGGGTAGGAGGAGGTGGAGGTATGTTTAGTTTTTAGCCGAGCGCGCAGTTACACGCGGTGGTAATTAAAATCTTGATTAATGCACGTGTCCATCAGGGCTGCCTCTAATGAACTTTCACGTCGCCCCTACTCGTAAGTCCACACGAAACCGTGATCGTCTTCCCGGATGATCCTAATCGTTCCAGACGAGAGACCCGCGGCACAGGGGCCAGAAGGGGGTCGGTAGAGAGGAGGAACCAGGGCGAGCTCGCCTCGACTATTGTCTCCCGTCGTTTTGCCTTTCGAACGCAGCACTTTTCGCGAACCGACTACGTACCCACCGCTTCTTGCGAGAGAAACACGTTACTCCGCGGCAACGTGCGAATCTAGCAAAGCGCGTAGGCGTGTAGTCGTACATCTATGTAATTACGTTGGTACTTAATTTACTTCGATTTTAGTTCAGCGCTGAAACAACGATCGCGGAATAAATACGAACAGGACGTCTTCAAACGTTTCTCGAACACAGATCGATAAAGTTCGAAGGTATTCGAAGCGGAATTGAAAGAGGCAGACCCCGTTTCGTTTAATGTTTAATGAATCCCTGCGCGCGGGTGATTAAACTACTCGCGGGCCGGGTAATGTGTAACGAAATAAAATAGAGGGGGCCGCCGTTCGTCCTACTCGTCCCTGCTAGCACGGTATAAAATAAATAACGAATCGAGATCCGAAAAATGCCGCGATATTTAGCCCGTTGCCCGTGGAGCGTAGTTAATTAAGCCCAGTTGTCGAACAATATGCGCGCAGTCGGGCCCCCGCAGATGAAACGGGCTTGATGAAAGTGGCGACAAAAAGCGTACGACAATCGGCCGGAGTTCTATGGTGAAAGTGGCATTTAATAACTTGGGTGTAATTGAAATACGTCCCGTTACGATTTTAATAGAATCGTTACCGCGCCCTATCGCCCTCGGCCCACCCGTTCCGCTTCGCGCCGTTAATTTCACCTAGGCAAGACAAAAATCATTCTTTCCCCTCCCGTTATCTCTGTGCCCCGACGTTCGTCCCTGGAACTCGATCGACCCTCGAACGTTAGCTTGGACGAAGGAGCATCGCGAATGGAAGCCGAGAAAAGTGCGTTAATTAAACCCCCATGCGGCTGTACGGCGGCTGAGCTCTGCCAGAGGCGATCCTAAAATGGCAAAATTAAGAGACCGTTCTCGAGGTTCGAGCGCTCGTCGCCTTTTCAACTGAAAAGTGAAAACAGGCAAACAGTCGGCCGGCATGAACGGCGGACGCGGAGGCAGATATCATTAAATCACAGAAACAGCCCTCTGTTATTGACTCCGCGGACAAATTTATCGTCAGCCTGGTACGCGTTTCGTTGTATGCCGGTCCTCTCGACGGCCCTCCGCCCTACCTCTCGCTTCCACAACGCTCGCGTACGTTGCTGGTAACCAGTCGTCTCTCTTCCCTCACCCCGCCGCTCTCAACCCCTTCCGGCAACCCTCGTTCCACCCCCTTCCAGAATCACCGTGCCCACGCTACGTCATTGTTCTGGTTTATTCGGTGATTTGTGGATTTTACTGCCTCCTACTCGCCGCCCTCTTCCCAGCTTTCACGGTCCTCTTCCTTCCCCTCGACTTGTGCCGTTCCGACAGCGGTCTCACACCCCCTCCCCCCCCCAGAGTCGGGGGGCTTCTTTACTGCGCGAGCCGTCCAGGGTGACTCCTTTACAAACGTTCCGTCAACCATAAGCATGTCGAGGCGCCCGCTCTTTCCCGTGATTCCCTTCTTTTTCCGCGCTGGGTTGGGGGCAGATTCCAGCGACACGAGGAATCTACTTTTCCTCTTTTCCTAAGAAGGGTCCCGAGTAATTGGTGTCTAATGAACGGCGACGGAATTCTTTGAGGAGCTTGGAGAATACGCACCTCGCGGCGAGGCGCTGAGGCTTCCTGATTCCATAAGGAGAATTTTCTCGCTCGTTTGTCTGATCATTGACGCGAACACGTGGGGTGTTTGAGCCTCTTTCGCGAAGCATTCGTGTGTATCGAAACCTTGACCACCATCGTTTCACTGGAAATTGGGATTTTATTCCTGGAAATGCTTTTTAAAAAATTAAGTGACACTCGACTAGTGTGTGTTTTATGTTCACTGCACTATTACGCCTGATTCGAGGGTGTTTAGTTATAGATCACCAAGAATATCTTCCAAGGTGTTCTTCAGCTGCCTTACCCTTTCGCTGGCTCGAGGAAAACGCTCCCCCATTATCACACGCGCGCAAGTGCCGCGCGCCATGGGCCTGGGAGTTTATTTTTGAGGAATAGAAGGGGGTGTATCAGACAAGCTCGTCGAAAGGCGCCGTTAAAATGAAAGCCAGGGGGAGAGAGCCGTGGAGCGAGCTTTCCGAAAATCCGCCTTAGTATGGTAATTGATTTAATTTGGGGGATGAATCCGCCCTTAACGAACGCACCGCCGCGATGGGGTTGGAAGGCTAAAGGGACCGTAAAAGCACTGCGACGTCTATTTGAGGCGAGACGAGCGAGATTTAGAGACGGAGGAACGTCCACGCGAGAAGACGAGCGCCTGATTACTAACGATCTGATTAATTCATGATTTTTAATTAAGGGGAAAAACGAGCATGGTGGGGGGTGGCGCCGTCGTAGTACCAGGTTGGTTATTTAACACGCTGAGCGAACTTGTGCGAGTAATCATTACGAACATAATTACGAAGAGCGTCGCGTAATGATTACAAGCTTTTATGAGAACACCCCGTGGCCTCTTTTTCCTGTCTGCAGAGAAAAAGAAAACCCTCGACGTTGGATGAAAATTCTGGATTAAGACTGGGAAATTGAATAAAAAGAAAACCACCGCTAAATATTTTGTGCATCATAAAGGTTTCTACGTTAAATGAATGATTGTCAATTTATTCATTTACTTATCCCCTGTGATAAACGGGAATAACTAGTTCGATGGTGCTTGGCGCACGAAGCACGTGCTCTTACGAGATCCCTGCGCGGTTAGCTCGCTGATAATTGTGCCATAACGCGAGTTGTATCTAGATTACGTTACGGAAGTGGGATCTGCAAATTTCTAGTGGCGGATCGCGGTGGCTGGTATTATGGTAGCAATGTTTATGGCTCGGGCACGGAATACTAATCAGAATAGTGACGGATTTCTAGCCGAGAACCGGAAAGGACCACTACAGCGTCCTCATCCGTTATGAAACCGCAGCTCGAGCGAGGAGCACGCGTATCGGCGCTGGCCTCGTCGTTATCTATGTGATAAGGGCCTGCCAACCCTTATGAATGCTTCCATTATACCCCTACCGCGTCTTCCTTCCCCTCGTATCGCGTACCTATCCATTTCCACCTCCTTGGACAACGAGCGACACTGTGGCTGATAACATCCCACGACACCAACTAAAATTTCAACCACGGATAAGATACCCCTGACGATCTTATCGACTAACCTGCCCAACACTTTAATTTCTCACCGATGAATGAGCTTCTAAACCGATATCCACGTTTCATCCCGTATACGCTCTCACATGAATTTCCCAATCGTCAAAGCGACAGAAATACGCGACACTTCGCTCTAGGAGCGAAAGCTGCCCACTGATCAGCCGAATAGCTCATAAGCAGAGATTAAACATTCAATGAATTTGTCCCGTTAATCAACCTAATGGCGTGAACCAGATTATTTCGGCCAAATGATTTAATCATTTAAATGGACGCTGATTAATAATCCAAGTGTTTTCGGGACTATTAGTATACCGTTGCATTGATCGAATTTACTGTTACCCATAAATGTGTTATCATCAGTGTCGCTGATGGTTGAAGCTCGTGCGCTTTATGTCCCCCATATTCCATAGAGCTGTAGAAACAAACCTGTCGTTTGGAAATACTTTGAACATCCTCGTGCAGCGGTTCCGATGCTGCCGCTTCGCTCTCTCGTTAAATCCTCGACAATTCGGTGCCGTTCGACAGAAAAGCCAAAGGATCGCGTGTCCCCGAGCCGAGCGGCGGCATTATGCAGGCTTTTGTGCGTTATCGCGCAAATGGCCGCGTAAGTGTACTGCGGATCGGCGTATCTGCGGACCAAACGATTCGTATCGAGTCGGTAGTCGGAGTTTTATCGGCGGGATGCTAGCCGAGGAGTATAATTGGGCCATTGTTGGCTGGCAGGTGGTAACTAGTACCCAGGCTTGGTACCGATCTTGACAAGAGAAAGATCGATCTCAGATTAGAACCGCGAACGGCCGAGCCTTTCCTCATAGCAGCAAGATTTATGCGCAGGAAACGATCTCGCGTCGATGGTGGACCCGCCAGCTCGCTCGATAATCGTGCCAGGACAATGAGAAAGATCGCTCTCCGATCTGAAAATCTAATGAATCCGGTCGACGGAGTGGATTTATGCGCTTTATCCGGGAACGGTTTCAAGGAGAAATTTAGAAGCAACAAAAGTACGTTCAATCTTAATGGACCCTTTAAAGGTGGATTCACACGTATCAGTTTTATTAGTGCCAGTGGGTTCTTTGTGACAGTGTCAGTAATTGACGCGGATAAATGTGAACTTCTCTTCCAAACAGGTAAACGATTTGTTTCACCACTGATACTGACGCCACTGAATGGTTTTCTTACGGTGAAAGATTTCTCACAAAGGCTAATTTAAAGCGACGGAATCGAATCTGAAGTCGAGTGTTAGATTAGATTTATTTGCAACGTTTTGCAAGAGAGTTGCGCGTCTGCTCGACGCAGCACACTTGGAACTGTCATTCCTCAGCGGTCGGCCACAGCCCGTCGATAATCGCGAAACAGCGAAAGACACGTCGCGCGTCGCGTCTGTATTTCGATGGCTGATTTGTATTCAACGTTTCGACCGATTAATCTCACGACTTTTGACCTTGTCGGGCTGTCGGTCTTTCGAGAGATCGGGGCCGACTGACTCGCTGTCCGTGTCTCGCTGGTCTGACCCAGTGATCGATCGTCCCGCTCGATCCGTTATTCCTACTGTCAGATATAGATCTTTCGCGGCTATCGACGGGTGATCTCGGCGTTGCTCGACGTTCTACATTTACATTTATGGACGTGGACGAGCTCGGCTCGCTGTTCAACGTAACCGGGCACGCGATAAAAGCAGAGGTGATTGCGTTCAAGTTTCATTTTCGAATGAGTGGCTACAGGGGAACGTTCTAATCACGGGCAAACGACTCCCCGTATCTGAATCTTCCTGACTACTTAAATAATTCATTCTTCGTTTCGAGTGGAGGATACGGAGGCTTGCCTTGGTGTCTTTTTGTCCTAGGTGTTATGCGCGAAACAGAATTCATGGAGAACGTATTTCTTTTATAGACGATCGTTGAACACTGGATTCAATTATCACCTGTACTATTCATGGCTGTTTTTATGATCTATGAGTGAATTGTTTTGGAATTTTCATGGTTATGACTGCTTTCCTTAAGGGGGTATACCCGTTTGAACCCTCGGAAAATGTGTACATTTTGTGGATTTTTTTACAAGTCAACGGCTTGATGCAGATTTCCCGTTTTTTTACTATCTTTACATAGTATTATGAACTACTCAAAAAAAAGTTTCAGTTAAAAAACTATTGTTTTTCGGAAGTTATGGATACATATGCGAAAGTCTCCCGATTTTAGACGGCTATGCATGGAACCCTTAAAGTTTAAAGGATGCCACTGCTGAAAGCAAGTTGGTCTTCTAGTTGGTCTTCAGAAAGTTTTCAAAGAGAATAGAGGGAAATTTGGGCGAGTTTTGATAGTGTTTCAAGAGAGAGCAGAGTGAGTACTATTAGAGCAAATTCCGACAGACATAATACGTGAATAATAACGTTTAGACTTTAGATTTACCTACAGCCCTCGCGTGAAATCCACCACATCCACTCTCATTTGCCCAGAGGTTCCAAAAAACACCCCCTGCTTTCTCTCGCACCCCAGAAACTCAATACATTCCCGCGTCGAGACTCAACTTATTGATACCCACAATTGAAGTTATCGATATTTCCCGATAACGACGTCGTTAACCGCGCCTGCAGTTTCGCCCCGCGACCTTTTATTCGCCGCGACGCTCCGTCACAGCGTCGCGTGTTTTTTTTCTCGCGCGAGTTCGCCGCGACTGGATACCGCGCGCATTTTCGCGCTCGAATTTTAGCGACGAGCAAGAGAGTTGCCGCGCGCGGCTAGATGGTGGAGAAACAGTGAGAGACAGAGTCAGAGTCACGGGAAGGGAAATATAGAGGATGAATATGCGTGATAGAGAGAGAGAGAGAGAGAGGAGAGAGACTGGTGTCTTTGTATTGCTGGTGGGCGGCGAGGCGCATATGTCGGCGGAGTTCGAAATCGGGATATTGAATTCACGCCATTTCTGTTTTGACGTATCGCGGCCGGTGATACGATCCGTCGGGGGTTTATCAGCGCCCTGGCACGAGGAAGTGATTTTTTCATTCTAACAAATAGCCTTTTGCGGTTTATCGGATTTCACCGGGATATCCGTCGGCGTGAAATCAAGCGCGTGCTGCCAGTCAGTCGGAAAGCAAAGCGAAATCATTGAAAGATACACTGGTTCTCGTTCCGTTTAGAATGGAATCGACTTGAAGCCTTTTTTCTTCCCGTATATATCGATTCCCTCTGCCACCTGTGCAATGCGCTCCAACGGCCTTCGCGCCGCACCGCGTCGTTTCGATATCGACGCCCTGCCACCTTTCGTACACCCTGGGAATTCATTTCGATGGGGCTTTATTTCTAATTTCCTTTAATTCCACGGAAAAGTTCGTATCGCGGGTGTCATTAAAGGTTTCTCGTTTCTTCCCAGGTGGGAATCGAGAGTGATTCTCTCGAATATGTTACACTGCTCTCACGATATCTTTCAACTCCTTGTGCGTCGCGGAACGCGATGATTTATACGGTTACCATTCGCGAACCGTATCCCGCGTTTACGTGAGCGACGTCACGCGTAAGAGGTTCCGTTTTTTGCAGCTACTTGAGCAAAGTATGTCACTGACGGGGAACAAGGGAGGGAAGCAAAGCTCGAACCAATTGCGATTGCAGCACCGAGAAACGTTGCAATGTATAATATTAAAATAATATTTTGCTCCAAGTCTGAATTTTCGAAATATGTACTCGGGTCATTTTCCTTGCAAGTCGAGGATCCCTCATCAGAGAAAATCGATAAATCACGATCCTTAACCTATCACTCCTAATGAACTCTCGCCTTCAAGTCTCACCGATTTTTCGCAAAGTCCACCGTTGCGATCTGAGCGCCGCGGCCGCGCCGTTCAGCCAATTTTCGTCGCGATTTCCGTCGCGTCGCGTCCCGCACTTCCGTTACGCGCATTGCTCGTTCCTAGTCGTGCAGAGGAAATTGCAGGGGAAATTCGAAAGTTTGCGCGATACCCTATGAATTCCAATCGACCTTGCAACTCGGTTCCTCTCGATCGTCCGCTGGCGCCGTGCCCCTTGCTCCGATTTCGCGCTAATAAAAGCCAACTTTCCACGCAATTTTCCTCCTGCATTAATGGCATCGTCACCTTCGATTAACCACTGCGCTCGGTCCCTCAAATAATCGAGCACCGATGACTTAATAACCGAAGAACCAAGAGCCCAAGTTCATTAAGGGGGTATACCCGTTTGAACCCTCGGAAAATGTATACATTTTGTGGATTTTTTTACAAGTCAACGGTTGGAGGCAGATTTCCCGTTTTTTTACTATCTTTACATAGTATTATGAACTACTCGAGAAAAAAGTTTCAGTTAAAAAACTATTGTTTTTGGGAAGTTATGCATACACATCCGAAAGTCTTTCGATTTTAGACAGCTAAACGGTGGCCCTGAAAACAGCTGTATGCCGTGTCTAAAATCAAAAACCATAAAATTTTCTTGTAAAGTATGTCAATAGCTATCGTCCAACGAAGGCTTTTTTTATTCCCATTCCCCGTTTATTATTTATAAAGAAAAAAGGTGGATTTTTCTCTTAGAAAAATTTAACTTTACCTTTGATCTCTCACCATTTCTTTATTATTCAAAATTTTCAAAATCGGCTTCGTTGGACGATATCTAATGACATACTTTATAAGAAAATTTTATGGTTTTTAATTTCAGACACGGCACACAGCTGTTTTCAGGGCCACCGTTTAGCTGTCTAAAATCGAAAGACTTTCGGATGTGTATGCATAACTTCCAAAAAACAATAGTTTTTTAACTGAAACTTTTTTCTCGAGTAGTTCATAATACTATGTAAAGATAGTAAAAAAACGGGAAATCTGCATCAAACCGTTGACTTGTAAAAAAATCCACAAAATGTATACATTTTCCGAGGGTTCAAACGAGTATACCCCCTTAAGAACCTGATGGAGCGCGATGAAAACAGCCAATCTCTCGCAGCAAAATGTCTGCTAAACAGTAGGTGAAATTTACGCGCTGTTTGCCCAGCTGACGCGTGATAGCTTTGTCCTCCTTCCGCGCGTCCTAAATCACCGCTAATGATTATTACTTGTATTAACCGCGGCAATCGCGGCCTCGCACTCGGGACTCGCAATTACGCCGACGAATGGGGGCCAGGCGATCGAGGCTGGTTAAAGATCGCGTTTCCAGCGTGATTTTCCCGTGGGCCGCGACGGAGAGATCGCGGATCGATCGACGAAAAGGTAAAACGCGTCTTATTAGACAAACGCCGTAGCGATCGTTGCCCAATGGCGCAGGCTGCGCGATTCGCCACGCCGCTCCTAGGCATTAGTCAGTTGCACTGGCTGGCATTTGTTGAGGCAATCGTCTCCCTCATTTGAGCACGCTTTCCTCTTAAGCTGATTGCCTGGTCGTAAACAAGGCACCGTGATATCGCTTTCCATATTGCTTCCTTCTGGAATACATCGCTGGATCGTTGGTACACCAGCCATCGAACACACTCGCAACGATATTTACGTACGCAAATGACGCCTGGTTTTCAGAATCCTACGGAGACGCTACCAAGCTTAGCTGTGATTAAATGTCGATATCTGTCTATGAGAATTACGTTTGACTAAACTCCAAATCGGTTGCTGAGGCAAGAGTGGACTTGTCCAGTGATATAATGAAATTGAATTTTATTACACTCATGGAGAATCGAATTGGCAATAGGGGAAGTTATTTAAGATGCATATTTTGATCACCGTTTGCAAAAGTGCACTTTGCTGGGTAATGAGATTACCTATTCAGTTTCGTATTGAATTAGAGGACGTTTACCTATTCAGCAAGCATGTAACGTATTGCCTCGTTTCAGGTCCAGAGGACAGGTACGAGTTAGCAGTGGGCCCTGGTGAAAGATCGGTGAGTAACCTTCGCTTTGTAGTAGTAGATCGATAGGAAGAGGCAAAACAATTAGAAAGGAGAGGATGTATTTCCCATGAGAGAAAACAAAGGGTACTGCGACGGGTAAAGGTAAAAGGGGGACGGTACTGCGGTACGTCTGTACGCTAATGGAAAGGGCCTCGGTACACGTTTACCGTCTACTCGCTCGTGCCGATCGATCGGTGCATCGATGGGGGACCTCCGTTCGTGTTTCCGCGTTGCGCGCTTACAGGGGTAGTTAATTACGTTTAATACCCTCGATTATGTGTTTGCGCCGAATACACACGCTCGATGAATCCGTTATACTTCCTCTTGCTCCCGTCATTTCGTGCGTGTCGATCTTCTTCGTTCCGTTGACCCGGGGCCAATAATCTTCCTAATCGTCAATTACATATTTCCCGTCAGAAATTATCAACTTGGTACATATTAAGTTCTGACCGAATTTTCTCTGCCATCGTACAAATTGCGTTCTGTAGAAATAAATTTCTTCTGGCTACCAAATACGAAATTGTCGATGGTCACGGAACAACAATCCCCTGGGAACCTTTTCAAACCCAATTACCAGTAATCCAACGCTTGTTTGCGCGCGTGGTATACTCGAAGACGTTGCTAGGAACAGAGCATACCGGGACTAAAAGGGAAATGAGAATGAATGTAATAATATATTTAATATTCGCCGGGTCCCTGCCTCCTCCACTCTCGGTATTACAAGTCAACCAATATTCTCGCCCCCGGTTCCGAGTGCTCGCCCCCTTGCCCCATCGCCCCGTCTGCAACCCCTTTCTCTCCCTCCGGCTTGCCTCTCTTACCTTCCCTGTTCGCCCACCACCTTCCCTGTTATTCTGCGAGCCCTCGTCCCTCGCCCTACCCCCGACTTTGAAAGTGCACCAACATTATTTCCGCTGTAACCAACACGCGGGGTGCGGGCGCGGGAGATCGCGGCGGAAGACAGTGGTTTTCTCGACTTAGTCATCGCGTGGAATCGAAGTAGATTCAGCTTTGGAAATCAGCGGCGGTAATTAGAAAACGATGGTCAGCTGTCAATCGAATCTACTATCAGCTACGATTCTGTAACAGGTGCAGTGTTCGCAAAATGATTAACCCTTCGTGGTCACGCCAAGAGCAATTTTCAATTTGAAATGTCGCACCTTTACGTCTTCCAAAGGGGATTTATCGCAAAAAAATAATAAAAAAAATTTTTAAAAAAATCGGTTTTTCCCACAACCATGGAAAATCGCTCATTTTCAACTACAAATTTTATCATATCAAAATTTATGTTTCTAGAAAAAGACTATTAGACCATGACTGTATAAGTATTACGAATGTACAATTATCACTAAAAAGTTAAAAGATTAAAAAATACGAGAATGGTAAGTCAAAAAATGACGCTGGGGTACAGTGAACCCCGTGTGCCCAATGTGTGATTATAAGAAGGTGTGACCACGAAGGGTTAACATTCTAAAAAGGAGAAGGAGAGAATTTCTTCCCTAAAGAAATTCTAATTTTAATAAACAAAATCACTTGCACCCTCAGCGAAGCCTTTCGCCTTCCACACTTTTCTATCGACCGCGTCATCAATATTCAATCCACACGATTACGTATCCAGCAGGGGCAAGAAACACGCGTTAATAAAACACGTGGGAGAAATAAGTAGCGCGGCGTCTTCGATCCTTAAAATTCGCAATAGAGGAGAGAAGGCTTGGGTGGGCGCGGGCGGAGGGCACGAGTGCCGCTGCGTTGGCATCACGTGCCACGTGATATTAGTTCATATATATCGCGAGGGGGTAAACATGCAGCGACGGAGAGACAGGCCGAGAGAGAGGGAGAAAGAGAGAGTACGTGTAAAAGTAGCTGGTCCCGCGAGGCCCTGCGCAGGGAGGGCACGTATTCGATGTAAACTATAAAACGTACCCCGTTTGCGGCCTTCCCCTTCGCGCCGTCCCACCCAGCCCCGACCCCGCGCCAACATCGTCGCAGAGTACACCCCATCCCGGCCTGGCAACCTGCTCGCTCGCGTAGCATATTGAATCTTATGAATTTGTGGCCCGCGTGGTCGGGCCACCTCCGGGGAAAAATTTAATTTCCAACGATTTCGGGCTTTACGCTGACGTGGCCGGCGCTTCCATAGATCGGCTCAAGCGTCTTCTTTCCTCCTCTTTCGAGATTCTTGGATACGGCGCGAAACGAGCGTCCTCGTTATCGATAGCTGCTTCGTTCAGCGATCGCACTCAGGGGTGACAGACGAGCACATTCCTTGATTATTTTAATATTTCCACTGCACCTGACGGGCAGCTTTTACTGTACACGACACACATAGGCACGTCGGAGAGGATAAGATCTGTTGCGTAGATTGTTGCAGCGAATTATATTGTGGGTTTGGTTTGGCGCCCTGATTGTAGAAGTTAGATTAATTCTTTGCCGTAATTGGAACAGTTGGCGCATTGTGTTGCTCACGGAGATACAGGGAAGCGGGGAGAAAGATTTATTAAATTCTGACAGAGTCACTGGGCGTTTTTGCGGGGTATTAAAGTAGCTTGATTGTATCGGGCTTTGACATCCCTTAAAAAATATGGCCGCTCTACGCGACGTTCTCCGTCGAGTTCTCGAAAACGCTTCATGAATATAAACGCCAGCCGGCCACTTGGATCTGATTATATCGCGCGATAAGGCGGCACGCGATAGTAAATATCCGGCGCGGTATGTACTTTTCCTCGATCGGAACCGCACTTATGCATCGAAATATTGAATTCCGCGTGGCCCGTTAAAATTACTGTGCTTACGTCCAATTAGAGGAAACACGTCCACCGGCCCATTGTACATGCACGCGGTAATAAAGGTTCATTACGTTACATTACACACTCCAATTTTGTGCTCTGTAACTCTAAATTACGAGAAACTTTCCCCTATCGGGGCCGTAGATCGGGAACGTACCGCTACGGGTAGCGTTTCGCGTTAAGCATAGGGTTCCTACCACTAGGATTTCCGATTAGGCAATTCCACCCAGGGAAATGCCCGAACTTCTGTTTATTCCAGCAGTCTAAGGAAACATTTCGAGCTTCCTCTATCTTAACAAACCTAACAAAACATTCTAGTTCCTATGTATCCTATCAAAACCATAGAGTGTGCCAGGTTTTACTTCCGGGATTATGTTTTGAACTCCACTGATTCAAATATCTTAATTACAGACGAGACGGAATTATTTACTGACATTTCCGCAAACTGTTGGGACAGCTTGGGACAGTCGGAGCTTTAAAAATTGTTCTATTTCCATCTGTTCGGTGGTCAGTGATACCGATCCACATTTCGAATTCCCGAAATTCCGGTGCAACCTTCCCGCAGTCTCGTCAAATCACATTTTTTATCACTCCGCCAGCGCTGTTACATATTTAAAGACGATATACGATCTAATATCGTGTCGCTCGTGATACAGCAACACGGCGAGCAGAGAGGCACGCGCGATATCCCCCGGTTATAAAACAAATCTGTCAAACACAAAAGCCAGGTGAACCGTTTTATCGTTATCTTCGGGGACCGTCCAGGAATGATTTTCCAATTATTTTTCGATTGTTTTTTCCTTCTCGTCGGGTTTCACCGCGATATCGTATTGTTCGCGCCTGTCCAGAGAGATTACCATAGAAATTGGATGAAGTTCTCGCGTTTAAACCAGAAAGGATTCGTTCCCTTTTTTTACTCCCCTCCCCTCCACACTCTCTCTTTCTTCGTCTCTCTTTCACCTGGCCCCGATCGAAATAATATTACGTGCGCGTGAAATATTAAAAGTAAACGGTGCGTTTCGAGGCGCACATCGTTTAGGGAGTGGAAACCAGTCTCCATCTGATATAACTGTAATTGCACGGTCGTTTAGACACGTAGGCAGATATACACCCAATACGTATTGGATGAGCAATAAATCACGGCCTGGCGTGGCTTATTATGACCGCTCGTTTATGTTCGTAAGTTATCGTCGGAGAAAGATTGTAGGAATTATTGACTCCGCCGTGTATCTTGTAACGACTCGCCAACACCAGAAACACGCGCAGATTTTCGTTCTCCGCGTTCGATTTAATTTCTAAATTATGATCGCTGGTAAGGACCATTACCCAACGCCGTACATGCCAACGTTCTTCGTTAACTCGCGTGGGCTTCCATCTCGTTTCCTGGTCTGTAAATACGTTTTACGTATTCGTCTTCGTGGGGACCTCAGGTGTTTCACAATTCCAATCATCCAAGTTACAACCATCGGTAAAAGTTCGCTTAAATGCCTCGGTCTTAGTACTCCTTAATAGTCAAATACCCGTTACTGCGTTCGTCCGCTGACTCCACCTTCGGCGTCACACGGTGAAACGACGTAAGGACAATAACTGGACATGGAAATTATTACTTACCAACGGTTTGGGCTCTCATTGTAAAAATTTGCGCACTTTCAATTTATGATAAGTAGTGTAACTGAGATAAAAAAATGCAATCCTTCAGGGCTTTCTACAACTGAGATCATTCCACCCCTGTGGCACACATACCGTAGTAAAATTATTAAGTAGGTATTAGTTACAGTCATGGAACAACTGAACGACAAAAATTCTGAAATTTTCATAAAGGTTAGATTCATATACAATTGATTACATACTCCTAATGTGAATGTAAAGTTCATTTCTTTATGTTTTCTAATGCTACGATCACTTAAGGGGGGAGACCACTGTCTCAAATCTGAAATTTTTTTTTTACATTTTCTGAAAGGCGTATGTTTCAAGAATGTTCTCTCGAAATTTGATGAAGAAATTCGCAAAATTGACGGAGATATGGTGTTTTTCGTGAAGCGGTGTCAAACGCGCGACTGAGCCACACGGAACATAGAACGCGATTTCCTCAGAATGACATTTTTCAACCGCGTTGACAGTCTACAGAGAAAACTATACGTCCAATTGGCATGATCAAGGACATTTATTGTACGGAAAACCCGTCGCTATTACGTGACGATCAGACATTTTCAATTTTCCACCTGCTTCTATTTTTTTTAGCAACATTTCCCCAATTTTGTACCCCGAAAATACGACTTTTTTTCAGTGGTCTGCCATTTTGTTATTTTTTACAAATTCGACATTTTGCGATCGTCACGTAATAGAGGCAGGCTTCTAGTTTCTAAATATTACTGTTTTTTTTAATTTCGATGAACCATATGGTCTGGGGACTGTCAACGCGACTAGCATGTTTTTTCCGGAGCGCAAATTTTGACGGAGTGTATACAGAAAACGGATTTATGAATTTGATTAAAAAAAATTTTTTCTTACCCTTCGATATATACACTATTGACTATACTAAGCAATAAATTGATTTACTTGCGTTGTTTGGTTGAAATAAATTCCCGAAAATACCCTTACATTTCGGGCCGAGACAGTGGTCTCCCCCCTTAAGGGGAGATTCTCGTGTACTAGACTTCAAAAGTAACTGATATTTATGAATTCTTTTTTAAAAAACTATTGTTAATATTAGATTACCTAAATTATTTTGAGATATTAGGAGGCATCTTTAATTTTTTTCCTCACGATGCTCTTATTCCGCTATAAATAGATATTTTTATGTATAATTTTTTTTCTAATCCTAAAAGGTGATAGAATGAAGTTACAAACGTGCAAACCGACACGTGCAATGCTTGATTCTTTTTTTTAATTCAGGAAAAAATAGAATTTTTCAGCCGTCACACTAGGAAGACCTCTTAACAAAGATTTAATGAAGTTACAGTACAGAATTTCGTTACTTCAAATTTTTACCGATGTTCAAATAAATGAGGTATTTCGTCCCACTGTGCGTCAGCGAAAGATTCTTCGATATACGCACCGAGTCCTCGTCCATCCGACTTGGAAACGAATCCCTCGGTTCTCGCTCGAGTCCAGCATTAATTCCGCGTCTTCATCGCCTCTAATTATATAAATCAGAACGATTAAAGGGGCCCGTGGCCGCTGCCTGCCATTAATTTCGCTCCGTCTTCCTCGTTACGAATCGCAATTTACATGAGCGCCGCTCGCTCCCGGGAGGCGCTCGTAAAATTATTCAGGATTTGTAAATCCTTGAAATTACGTTGTTACGAGTTCTTACGGGGACGATGCGTGATGGAGGCGAGGCGTGCGGCGTGTACGCGCGCGTGTATAAATATTTCACACGTGACGCGTAATGAGTGAGCGCGAGTAAAGCTTTAAAGCCTTCTCCTCCGCTCTGTTCGGGCCGTTCATTGCGACGGCGTGTCTTGATTTACGTGAGAGAGGCGTGCCTCCGCGGAAGCCGCAATTAGTTTATTAATAATTAGTAAACGAGCCGCCGCGCCGCTCGAATACACGCCGCGGGACCGCGGGCGCCTGCCGTGAATGCCAAGGAACGCGCGACATCACGGGTGGAAATAAGAAAAATCGCGCGCTTCTAACCGTGGAAAAAATGACGACCGCTGGGACACGGCGCGGTTTTCCTGGGACCGCGCTGCTGGCCATTCTTAATGAACACATTATCCGCGATAATCCCGCTGGGACCAAATTGCTGGATAATGCTCTCGATCCATTGATCTTGCCTCGAAGCAGAGGCAAAGGTAGTTCCTCCGAGTTAGCAGCTTTTCGTGGGAACACTCTGCTCCTAGATGCGTTTTAATGGTACCGTGGGCGGTACGCGCGCCGCGTATTGGACTCTTTGAGGGCTAATGGATGTAACGTGGGCGCTCTAACTTCCGGGACAGAAGACAGTTGCAATCGAAGGTACGCGTCTGTAACGTTCTGCTCCACGGAGGGGATTTCTTGCGACTAAGCCACGTTTTGTCAGTACAATCCCACGTGGTTGGAATTAGTGTTCCATAATTGATTAAATCAATTCAGTTTAAGTTAGAATTGGGAAGAATATATTCTCTTTCTTATCACGGGCTACCCTGCGCAGGCCAGTGATGTCAACCACCCCCTGGCTCTTCAATGTTCGCCAGCCCTTCCGGCGAGTTTTATTCATAGCGTCGTCTTGCTAATAAAAAAGTGCGCATAGGGACATTAAAGTCTCGGTGGATGGCAATCCTAGCTGGCTGGGGCTCCCGTTGCTTCCGCGAAAGCACGGAAGGAGTTCTATGGTCGTGCATCGTACCACCGCGATACTTTGTGCGTGCACGTTAACAAGGTATGCATTATATTGCTAAAACATACGGGAATATTTACCTGTGTACCCGGGCACGTGACCCGTTGCTGGCGGTCGTAAAAAGGGTCCTTCCTTCTCTCTTCTCCTGCAATGCTTTCGTGCTCCATCCTACGTCTCTTCTTCCTCTTCTGCTGGTCCCTCAGCCTCGTCCCGTTTCACGTACAAGTGCTGGGCTACGTACCCGTACGAAAGTACTGGCGTTATGTACCGACAAACTCGAATCGAGGGCGGTTTACGACCGGTTTATTCCTGTGTTTGTGATGGGACGTTTGGGGATAGGCGACGAGGTGTCCCTTTCGCCGATTCTTTATTTCAGTGGCATTCGAGTTCCTTTTCTCAAACAATCTCGGTCATCTTGGGAGTTTATCTCGTGAGTGACAGCGTGGGGATAATTGAAACGAATGAGTGGGTGGAAGGCGAGTTCTGTCTAGCTGGATGTGTAACTGTAGATTAACTACAGATGACGTTTCCTGTTCAATGGTATTTTAAGGATACTAGTTATGACTAACAGGGGAATTAGTGAGAAGAGTTATTCTCTGTTCCTATATAGAGTTTTCTATTCGATTCAATATTGTTTTTCAAGAAGATGCTACGAAAAAAAGAATCAACTGCGTGGTTGAAAGTGGCGTGTAAGGGATGCCAACCCCCAGGACGACGAGGCTTTCGCCTCCATCGATTTTGGATTTAGGGAAATTTAATTAAGCGTAATCGCGGCGAGAATTTATCGCCCCTTATAAAAGTTGCCAAGTAGTTCTCAGAAGACGGTGAATATTAAATTAAAGGGCAAGTAATGCGTATCAGACCACAGTCCAGCTAGGGTAAACTGCTTGCGTCTGGAGACGCGAAAGAAGGACGAGGTGGCGGGATATGCAGATGAAAGAAAACTCGTTACAGAGTGACAAGTGCTCGGCACCCTCATAATTATCACATCCAAAGTAATTACAGAGAACGTGCCTTATCCTGACCTAACTAACTCACGGGCCGAGTCCTACGCTGCTGCAGGATCTCTTCTTTTGTGTACCCATGCGAATATTTAAATATCGGCCACCTGTCGAAGAAACTGTTTCGGGAATTATCAAGCTGGGTACACTCCAAAAGTGACCATCAACTTATCACGATTAGGAACTATTTTATTTTAATTTACCTTGATAATAAAAAGTACCACCCTCCTTCTTGAACCTTCTGCGATAAATTCAGGCCTTTTTACAAAGTGGCATTATATCAGAAACACAAAGCTCCAAGGAAAGTGAAGTTTTCAGACCCAAGACTGGCGAGTTTGATTTGGTTTGAATTTTATTTTCCTTAGACGTCTTCGAAGGCACTTCAGCTTTCTGGGGCACAAATTTTATAGGCAACAGTGCAATGAAGCGACACTGAGCTAAGTAGTACGATTTGTACTAAGAAATACACAATCACGATATAGCATAGAAGTTCTTCGTTTTAGAGACTCGACAGATTTTCAAGTATATACAATAAGGTTCCGCTCCTCCTCGTTTAACCAGATAAAAATCTGTTCGCCTGGATATTTGTAACACCTGAATTGAAATCAGGATTAATGGGTAGACGTGGCGGACAGGAGGGGGGCACGCTTTCTGTCGCCCACAATTCACTTTTCCATTGTCGCGTGCTCGTTCCTCGAGCATGTGGTTCAGCGATCTCTTTGAAATCGAATTAGTTCCGCCGTGCTCCACCGTCAAACGATATCTTCCCGCTATGCCGAATTGCTTCGTCACCTTGTATTCGTAATACCGCGTCATTAACCACGTTTGCTTCTCGATCGACCAATTAGACCAACGAACGCGGGGCTAGACAGTTTATTCTTCCACCCCTTGGCGCTTACACCCCTTCCCATTTGGAGAAATTTTTCTGCGCCGCGCGAGCGCGTTTCGCTACACGGCTGCCTTAATGAAATACTTTTGGAAAACCTGTTCTCGTAGTCCGACTAAATTAAATACTTGGTAGATTCCATAGACGTGGCGTTTGATACGAATTCCTCCTCTTTCACCTTCGTGCTCGGTAGCAGTTGCCCGCGCTTGTTAATTGCCTGTTAAAATGGCGAGGCAAAGGGAGCGCGCGGAATCGAGTTTAAGAAATCACGAATTCGACGCAGCTTACAGAGTATCGAAATGGAAATCTTCAGCGGGGGTTAAAACTACCGGTGGATGCTTCAGGGTCAACCAAGGCTCGCGTCGCTTTGCGAATAATTGATATTCAGATATCCACGTCCGATTGGGGGCTGCATCGGCGATTCGCTCCCGACAGCTTTTCCAATTATCGCGGACGAGATGTCATTCCGTCATTCGCCGGGCGGCCGCACCCAAAATCCCGTCAACGAATTTATCGCAGCTGCACTTCTGCACCGGGAAGGCCTCGATACGTCTTACCGTCGCGTTCGATCGATATGCAAGGTGGACCATCGGTGCACCGCGTACGCAAATGCGTGCACCAAGTGTGGGACGTGCTCTTGTGTTCTGCTTATCGGTGAGGCAACGTTGCTCGCTGTTTCCTGTATCATCAATTCTCTCTGCGGATTCATGCTAGTCTTTGGAGTTGCACTTGTTTTCGGAAAAATGTCTTTGATTGTCTACTTAATTGAAAGGTAGATGAGGGCGGTAGTTCAAGAAATTAAACTCATTTTTTCAATTGAATTCATACCTACTTTATTCTACAGGCCTCTTATGACTACATGTAATACATAGAATTTTGTATTTTGTCGCACAATTTTGGTATTACCTATATAGTATCACTTCCTCTGGAAATACCTGTAGCTGATGTCCTTTGACGAACTGAGGTCCTTCATCAATCCAGGTGATCAATTTTGATCTCTTTATCATCTTCAAGCATGGAATACACCTGTGTGAAGTGATCAGTAGGCATGAGACTTTTAAATAAAAAACAAACTCTGATCTTGAATCCCCCGACTGACCCTTCAGGATTACGCATATAGTTAGGTGAGAATGGAATCGTCTTATGAATGGTCGAATCGGTCGATGACATCATCGTCCTGACTCTCTCCTGCTCGTTCACGACCCTCTCTCTCTCCTCTATTCTCCTCCTATCCGCCTTTCTATTTCTCCCTGTACGAGGCAGACGTTAATTTTCTGGTTTAATAACCAGGCTGCGTTTATTAACGAAGCTGCTCCGAAAGCGGGCCAACCGTGAACTCTGGTTATTTGTTTCTTAATTAGAAAGAAAACTTTGACTCGCTCCGAGGCGACGATTATCGTTCCCAACTCCCATTAGAACTCGTTAACGCGGTATTGGAACGATACGTCTCGTGGGGGATGGCGACCCGATGGCCTTCCGTTTAATAACAACGGTCCTGGGGATACGTCGTTTTCGGATACGCCCGCCGTGCAGACCGAGGGGCAAGTGGAAGGAAAAAAAGGATGATTAACCGTGGCCTAAGTTTCAGTTTAATCGCGGCCACTGGGACTGAATTTTCCATGCGGCTGGTTCAATTAAAACGGAATCCTTGCGTCGCGACAAAATATTGCCCGATAAAGCTGACCCGGGTCTTTCGTATTAACCCCGTTTAAACGCAAGAATTCGTGCACTGTCTCTCAGTACTTTTTTTCTACGTTGTTCTTTAATAGAAGCACGAGCTGAGATAACCGTGTTCAGAACATTTCGATTCCCTTCCGTGTCGTGTTCGCGGATCGTTCTTCCTTTAGCGATAAGGAATCCTGCGAGGCGAGCTGGCGCTCCAAAATGTTTACGACCCCACGGAAATTTGTCCGTCGATGAAAACACTGAAAACTCATTGCTTACGAATCGCTCGTTAACTCCGGCACGCTCTCACGCGTCCACCCATAACGCAGAGTGCATCAGCCGACGCGAGGAAAAATGATAACGCGATCGACCGCGGCGTAAAGCACGCGTACCCTGCAAATTGCGCGCGGGAAACGTGGGCGTGCCGTGGCCCAGGACAGATAACGACGTTCGATCAGAGTTTGCGAGCTAAGAAAATGCAAAGATCGCTGGGTCTAGCGCGAATCGGGGCGACTTATTCGCGGCGGATATCGCGGTTATGGCTTAATATCGCGGGCTCGTACGTTCTCGTCCCGCGGGGGAGGCAGCTCGCGCGTAAATACGCGGTCGGGGAATATAAATAGTGGAAAATGTGCCCGGCGAATTCCATCAGGCCTGATTTGCTCTCGATGAAAGGGGAAACACTCTCCCAGGGGGGCGGTGGAACTCTGGTATCTTGATCTTTCACGGGTAACATTCCGTCTCGATATAGGTACATATGCACAGCTGTTTGTTGCATATTCGAACTGTCACTGAAAAAGGAATCCAGTGCATTCACTTCTAATCCCCTACGAATCTAATTTCTGTACAGAGATAGCTAGTTAAAATATAGTTCAACGATTTCTGTGGCTTTAAGCTTTGGCCAAATACTGTTTCAAGTTTCAAGTCGGTCATTCCAGTTTCCTTTTCTGTGTCAATGGAACTGTTTCCCTAACTCGGTGTACCTATAAACCAGTTTAAACATTCTATTCAAACGGTGATTTCATTGTGACAATAGACCTCATTTGATCTTCTGTGATTACCTACGTTGTGTTTAAGCAATTATATAGTAATGGCTAAGCAATTATTAAATAAATAAAAAAATAAATAAATAATTCCTTTTCGAGCGGTGTCGACAAAGTAGACACCTAAGTACAGTAGCGGACAAAAAAGTTACCACTTTTTCGACCCACCCTAATTCTATTACTTTTTAATATCAATTCAAAATTGTAGTATATGCTTAACATACATATTCTGAAAGAGAATTGAAAGCTGTATAAAATCCAGTTACAGTTGAATTTATTTAAGTAACAATCAAAAAAACGCACATAACATTAAACAAGACAACACACTTTTAAAGTCAACAGAAAGTTACCACTTTTGAACATAAAAACATCTAATATTTTGTGGGGGGACATTTTGCTTTTAGGACAATCTAAAAAGTTGCTAAACGTGGTAACTTCTTTGTCGGCCCCAAAAATGTGTTACCCCCTTTAATATCATACAACACTTTTGCTTGTCAGTTAATTAAATTCAACTTTAACTGGATTTTATACATCTTTAAATTCTCCATCAGAATATGCATATTAAATATACCACAGTCCTAAATTCATGCTAAAAAAAAGTACAAAAATAGAACAAATCGAAAAAGTGGTAACTTTTTTGTCCGCTAGTGTAGATACACTCAGCCCGATACTTCCGTTGCTTTCCAGAAGATAGGAGCGTGAAATTTCGACGCCAGTCAAAGGATAGGTATATTCCACAGTTGACATCACATAAAGTAAGGCGTTTCACAGAATAGACAGATGATGCCAACAGTAGATACATGTGAAGTTTAGTATCAAAGTGATCCACGACACAAGCGCATAAAAGTATCAATTTCAAACCTCTCACCACAATTGTACATAACTATGACGAATTCCAGCGTCGTAGAATTTTCGTGAATCCCCCATGCGATATACGTTCCGGCTTTTAAGTACAATCGTACGCGTCGATCCTCTTGATTTTGTTTGCCACTGTAACACTCCGTTGATGGACCGCCGTTGATGGGAGCGCATCAAACTATGATTTGGTATTTAGTCACCATTAGGGACGCATTAGCACTGATTACACGTGCAGCTACCTACGGCGCATCGGGCGTACACGTGCACGCGTACACGCGCGTGTATATACATTAACCCAGATGCATCGGAGCTACAGGTTCGCGTACATACCCGCGACGAGACGCACAAATGTTTGCACGGGCCATAATCGACCCAGCCCACCCGCAGATTTCCCATGAATTCTTTATCCCTTGTCGTACTTTCGTGTGCTCCCTCAGCACCGTAAGATTCCTTAATGGTCCAGAAGTTGAGCCCAGTGTGCTAAAATAATCAGCCAGCTTGACATTCATTCCATTGAAAAATCGAGCTGCCTTAACAAGTCAGTGTACAATTTTGAGATTCATTCTGTACAGAGTTGAAAAAGTTAACAAGACACTCGAGACCCATATCCAACTTGGAGAATTGAAACGTTCGCAAGAGCGTGGTCAGCATTCGAACGCTAAGCGTTAACGCGGATTGATTGCGATGTCTATCGGGCGCGATAGCGTTCGAAGCACTGCCGCGAGTATTTACCCGTTCGACCGGCAAAATAATTCGAGTGTCATCGTGTCAGGATTCGCGCGTCCATTAACGTCTTACGGTTCTATTGCGGATCCAGCCGGAGCGCGCCTACATACGCGCAAAAGCGGCGCGAGCTGATGAATCGGTGGTGCCGCGGAGCGAATAAGAGAAGCACGATCGCCGGTGCTTGGAACGCGGCGGCCGACTTATAAATCACGATAATATCTCTCTTTGCCCGTTTCGAGGGGCAACGAATAATTATTTGCATTAACATCGCGATATAATTGCCAGGTGTTCACATGGTGGAAATCACGTGGTGCGCGCGCAAACACGGGGATCGCCCGAAAAGATCCCGAGCACAAAGGGTACAGCCACCTCTGACCTATCGATCGTTTCCCTCCCCGGGATAGATCTCCTTTAAATTCGTTATTTATGACAGCCGCAATGGTCCGCGCGTATGCAAATAACGTCCTCGAGGGACGGCATTCAATTATGCCGCGCGGATCCGTGGATTCTTTCTCGATACTGGAAGACGGTGGAACTCGTTCGACACAGGAAACGATTAATTAAGTCGATTATCGGGGACCATCGCGCGATGCATTTAATTAACCGCGCAAAGTGGAGGATGCCTCGAGCTCGTTCTCCGCGGAATCTGATGGCGGGCATCAATCGCGCGTTCAACACAACCTTAGCTCGCGATAACATTTTAAGTAACACTTTATGGGAACCAGAGTTGGGCATTATTCGGCTAAATTTTCATTCGAATACGGATTCGTATAAATCCCCAAGATTTATTCGCGAATAACAAATGACAATTTTATTCGACGAAAAATGATTCGTTATTCGCGAATAAATCTGTACCGTTATTCTAGGCAGATTCGTTCGAATAAGAATTTATTCGTTATTCGACCTGAATGAACGACGAATAAATGTGATACCCGACATTTATCGATGGAAGTCTGTACTGTGTCCAACATACTTTTGGACTTGTGTGTCTTTAAGTGTGTGCATACGACTGAACGAGTCGAGGAAATCCTGCCTTAAAGAAGTATTCTCTTCTGGAGGCAACGGCATCGGCTCGCTTGTCATGCGAGGTATGACAAGATTTACTTAACCTAAAACATTAGGTCTCACGGGTGTCAGTCAGTGGTGTGACGATACATCGCCGAAATCACGTGATCATTTTATTCGTCCGTTGAGTCGACTAAATTTTTATTCGAATAAGAAATTATTCGAATAAATTTTCAGTCAAATAAAAAATTATTCGTTATTGTCGAATAATTTCATTTTATTCGAATTTTTGATTCGAAGATTATTCGAATGAAAATTTATTCGCACAAATTTATTCGAATACTTATTCGAATGAAAATTTATTCGCACAAATTTATTCGAATACTTATTCGAATGAAAATTTAGCCGAATAATGCCCAACTCTGATGGGAACATCCCAATTCCATTCGAATACCGTTTCGTTAAATACTTTTACCGGCCCCAAGTTGATAGTCACGGTTTAGCCATTGAGAGCATAGAGGGTTAATCGCGTCAATTGTGATCCTTGGCCTTGAGTACCTACATCCTAGGGCAGCAAGCACGGTGTATCGGCGGGGTTAAAGGTGGGGTTCGCGGGCAATTCCGCGGATCACCGCGTAAAACACACGCGAGTGTATAAGTGCAGGCTGCGAGATGCATCTCGCACGCGACTCCAGTATTCGGTTCTTCCTCATCGTCCGCCGCGTTCTTCGTTCGCGTTGCTCGACAGAGGTCACGGGCCACGACTCAACGCTATACTTACCGGCCGCCGAGCTCATCATCTCACAGACATTTCATTATATGAATCAGACAACGGCATCCCGCCACCATCCCTCGCCTTCTTTCCTCCGCCGCGAGTACACGTACATTTTTATCCAGCAACGCGTTTTTGCTGCGGGGAAGGGGGATGTTGCGGAGCGCAGAGGAAAGAGGATAGGGGAGAGGTACGATATCCGTCTCGCAATCTCCGATAGGCCGAAACTTAATTTCTGATTGGAATTGCCTCGCATGAACACCGCGGCCCGCGTTCGTTACCGTAGGAGGGAGAGCTGTTGCCGTGAGACTGGCGCGACGCATTTTTTCGTATGTGGCGCCTAGCCGAACTGGAATCTCCTGGCGGCTGATTTGGTTCTGATATTTTCGATCGATTCGTGAAATCGTGGCTGTATATACAGAGAATCTCCTGGTTGATGGTGGACGTTTCGTTCGATCGCTTTTCAATTGCCTCGAGATCTTTCAAACTTCTAAAGCTACTTAGTCTTGATCTTAATTAGTGATGGGATTGATACCGTATCGATACATATCGATACCCTTCTACAAATTTCAATCTGGTATTGATACATATCAAAATCAAAGGTATCAAAAGGAATCGATGCTTCTTTGATACTTACATATCAGAATGTATCGATACCTGTTTGATACCTACACAAAAATATCGGTACCTACCTGATACCTATACGAGAATATCGATACCTGCAATATCTTTACCTCACGCTGAAGTGTAAATATTAAATGTTTACCAAATGACTGAGACAAGTATCGATAATTTCGTAAGTATCAAATAAGTATCGACAATTTCGTAAAGAATCAAAGCGGTTTTGATTCGGTATAGTATTGATATGGTATCGGTTGAAAAAGAATCGGTATCGATGATTGATACCAAGTACATAACATTTCGATGTGTATCAATATTTTCTATTGAGTACTTTGGTATCGAATTGATTGAATATCATCAATAGTATTGGTATGAGTCCCATCACTAATCTTAATACACCAAATATTAATTCAAGAGAAATGATCGCGGTTTATAGGTCGGTGCGATGTATTTACAGGTATGACTATTAAGTATATTATATCGAGAACAGCCTACGACACCAATATGCCCCCCACGAAAAGAAAAGGTTTCATCTCCAGCAAGCAGGGTTCCCCCCATTCGCATTATTCATTCAATTAACTCTCTGACAGTCGAAGAGTCGGGCATTTGTCTACCGCTCGTCGACTTTCCTATCTCCTCGACACACTTTCCCGAGCATCCGAAACCTCGTCGCCGAGTTTCGCCGTGGCTGGTCCCGGGACCGCCAGTCGATCACCTCCGATTCAACGATCCCGCCGCAAATCAATCGTTAATCAAACTAGAACCGAACGAGGGCCGAACAACCGCGCGTTTCGCTGGAAATCGCAGAGCGCAGCACCAACTCTCTTCCCTTTTACCCTCTGTATATATATATCTCTATGTGTGCGCACACGTGTGTGTACGTCCTCGTTTCGTTTTTTTCTCTTATTCCCACCCCTCGATCCACCCGCTCGTTGGCCGTTCCGTCGTCAAATTGTCGTCGCGTGCGGATTCCCTTTGGGTTTTCGGAAGGACCCTTCCGAGGAAGGCGGTCTCGAATTTCCATACACGCACCGCAGACCGCCGCTGAATATACTCACTTCCGGCAATAGATTTCCTCCCTTCGCTGCTACCCCTCCGGCCCCCGCTGCTCTCCCGTCCCTTGCCCTCGCTGTGCGTCGGAACTACAGCGGGATAGTTAGTTAGGGGTTAGAGGGTCGGGGGCGACCGGAGGGGTCGCGCAGTAGCGTACACAATCGGGGCCATTGTGCGCCGTGATTTGTGGGGACGATTTTTTGACTTCCGTCCTCGCCCCCCGCCGGAGGGGGTGGCGCGGCTCATCCACCCCCTCCTGCTATTCCTCCTAGCAGAGTCAGGAGATACAGCTAAATTATCGGAAGGCAGCGGGTTAAAGGTCGATCGCCGATTTATTCTTGGGGCAGAGGACAGGAGAAGGAGATCCAGGGAGCATCGAAGTTGCGACGGAGGTGTGGCCACTTTGGGGTGGTTGCCGTGATCGTTTCGCTTCTTTGTAGAATCCAGCATTTCTTTTATTTTTCGTAGTTGGAACGCGAGTAGGGGCTTGCGTTCTGGAGGGAAGTCTGATTCAGCTTTCATTAGACTTTTAGTAGACCAGATCGACGCGCGTTACGAAAAGTAGCACGTTTCAATTTTCTTACGAAAAACAAGACGTTTCTCTTCGTTGCATGTTTGAACGGTTTGACACGAAAAGTAGCATGTTCCGACTGTAGCTACGAAAGGCAGCATATTTGAAATGGTTGACTATGAAAAATGGCATGTTTCGTCTTTCCCTGTGAAAACTAGCACCTTTGTGCGGTTTGTCACGAAAAGTAGCATGTTTTGTTTGTAGCGACGAAAAGCAGCACATTTGGATGGTTGGCTACGAAACATCGAATGCGCCAACTTAAATACCTTCCGACGCGATTTTTATTTAGTACTATGAGCTGGGTAATTTATTAAACATTAAAATACCGTACTTAAATTATGTAGATTAAAATTTTCATACGTCTTTCCTTTTGGAGATTAGAAAGAGTGATTATTTATTAAACAATATTTTCAAAAGTTGAATTCTTCGGTGCAGAATGCATCAAAACATGATAATGTGCAAGTTTTCGCCGCAAAGTACCAAATGTGCTATTCTTCGTGGCTAAAGAGTCAAAAAGGTATGTTAGTTTTCGCAGTGGAAGACCAAACGTGCTAATATTCGTCAGAAACGATGAAATGTGCTTTTTTACGTGGCAAATTGAAACGTGCTATTTTTCGCAAGAGAAATGAAACGTGCTACTATTCGTAACGCACGTCGAAATAGTGTTTGATTTAATTCCGTTAATTGACGCTGGGGATGTCAACTGAAGAATGCAAATGTACGTTGGAAAGAAAACTGGAAAAACGGAGATCGAGCTGGGTATGTAAAAATAATCTCTGTTTTCTCCACCGAAAAGAGAAAGTATCGCTTTTCTATTAAAAATTCTCCTTGATTCCCGCAGAGCCGTCGTAATGAGGCCGTGTTTTGCAAAATTCCGCGAGACCATATTACGTCTATTAATAAAGCCCGTTGTTTCCGCGAAACATGCCGGAACGCGCGCCCCGCGGCCGAATGTTCCTGTCCATCTCGCCTGTAATTACGGCGACATAACTTTAAATTTTAATCCCATTTTTGGAAGTGCCCCATCCACACTCCCTCTGTCTTCGCCCGTGCACATAAGCAATATCGTAATTAAGGAAAATGAGCGCTGCCCGTCAGCATAACTCAGCGTTACACGCGCCTCTCGGTCTGTGCACGCGCCGAGTGCACGGACAAAAGCTTAATATAAATTTATATGCATTATTAACGAGGCTTCCTGTCGAGGCGGGTGTAACCACCGCCACAAAAACACGCCGCTGCGAGCTTTGCAACTATGCCAAACATTCACTTCGTAATTATCCGCCCGGTGATTCGCTGTTATAATTTTAGCGCGAATTAGCAGGATCCCTGGAATCGTTTAAACGCATTCTTCGTCGGAGGCTCGTTGGCCTTTCGATAATTCGAAAATTCCTCGACTAGGAATCGCACAGTTATATTTACCTCTTTCTAACGATCTTCGTTTAAACATCACAGAAATAAAGACCAATCCCACTTTGGTCCACAGAAATCTCTCTCAACATTTTTAACAGAAATATCGTTTCGTGTTTTTTTTTCTCCCATTGGTGGAGTCGTTGAAACAGGAAGCGTCAGTGGCACGCATCGTGCGATTTCCATGGAAACAGAAGCGACGGTAGCGAGCTGTTTTACGAGCCTGTTTTTCGTCTATGCTAATGTACGACTGTGGCGATCGTAATCATTTGAACCACCGCGTATACCCTTCCACCGTTCACCGTGATATTATCCCACGAGCTCGTAGATACTTTGGAGTTCGCGGGACCGCTTCAAAGTAAGTTTGCGAGTCTTTAACGAGCTCTCAGCCAGCCACGATGTTCGTAATGTTATTGTCTCTCCTCGATCGTAAAAAAGAAGTATCCCTTATCAGCTCCCCCGTTTTCACCCTTCCATCCCTACGTTCGAAAAGTAATTTGTATACATTTGCCATTGGGACGAATATATCATTCCAGGATCTGAAATATCTCTTTCAAAAAAATGATGACTCTGAAAAGTACTAAGTTTTGAATGCGATTTTATGTGACAACCATCGAAAAGTTTCTTAGGCTCTGTCAACTTTATATTATCAGAATACTTTGGATCGCTGTCAGAAACACGCTGTGGTTACACCCGAGGCGAAGGAAAAACCGGAGCGTTGGAAATGTATCTCTGGTCTAAGATTTCCTCCAGGAGTGTTTAGATCGATTTATAAGTCAACTCTCGATTCGCGTGGACACGCCTGTTTCGTGCCACGATTCCCGATTCCGTATTCGAGCGGGACTCCGAAGGCGATCCCTATTTATTCAAGAACGTTTCGACACCTTCGAGGTACTTAAGAGACTCTCACGAGCGAGTCGAGATATCGACGCTGATCCCTTTGGGACACACTCGATCCGGAAGAAATAAATTTCGTCCGTTCGATGGAAACATTACGAACACGTTCGGGTAACGAGGGTTTCCTCATTTCACGACACTGTGTGGTACGCTCAGCGTTTTCTACGAGAGAGGAACAGGAGTCTGGTGTAATAAGCAAAGGAGTCGCGTCACGTATTCTTATGGGGAAGCACACATTTTTATGGCGAAGCTTCGCTGGCCTATAAAGAACTATGGTACAAAATTTGCAAAGGTGCAGGCAATATACAGGGAAATATGACTCTAAATTCATTCACCCTTCCTTTATATCACTTTATACAGCAGAAACTTGAAACAATTGATCAAGCAAATTCACCAGAAATAATTAATAATGAAAGAAACCATCTTCATCAATCAGGGTGACACAAAGGGGGCAATTTTCCTCGAATACACGATCAAAAAACACCTTGAAATATCTCGACCAGGTCACGCGATTAATCCATTAAAAAACGCGGCAGTAACGTCGTGACAGGCTGAATAGGCGACGAATTACTTATTCAGTACCCAAATCCATGCTCTTTCGTCCTTGACACCTAGCCGAGATCCACGATCACGATAAAAATTCGAATCAAACCATAGTGTTAACGTTGCAAGATTCTAAATAGTCACGAATTAATTCACGATGGTTGCGCTGTTCCGCGGATGATGGGGAAAAGTACACGCAACGGGAGGAAACAGTCGAAGAGGGTGGACGAGACAGAAACGGAAAAGAGTGACGACGAGAGCCATGGTTGGGGAGCGCGGCAGAGGAGAATGGAATGGGGAGCAGAGAAGAGCAATGGATAGATGGATAGACAGAGAAAGATAGAGAAAGGGCGAGGGAAGGCGAGCCGTGTGACGGCGGTGGAAAAAATGCCAGAGACACGCTCGAAAATAAAAATGATTACATACCCGTACGGTGGACGTACGTGCGCGGCGTGATAGCAGCGTGCGCGCGTGCACGCGTACGGGCGTTTATGCCCGCGTGCAGATATTGGCCGCGGGTGTGCAGCGCGGGAGGGTTGGAGGGTGAACGCGGGGAGCCGTTACCGCGATGTTTTGTAATTTAAATTAATTGAAAAATATGCACTGTGTGCGTTGTCCGATCGCGCTGGTGTCGTGCCGGGGCGAAACGGGGAACGAGACCCGTGGAGAGAAAAAAAGAGCGCGAAGGGCGAGGAGGACAGAGGAAGTGGCGAACCGCGGGGGTTGGACGCGGCAGAAACGCGAGCAAGCTCGACCTGCATCGCGGGATCGAGAGGCGTGCAGGTACACCGTGAGGCCAATCATTCGCGTCAACCGGCCAATAATGTATTAGTTGTCACGCCCGATTTGATTCATTATCGTTCCGTTATTTATATTTGCCCGGCCTGCAGCGGATTTCGGGGATTTGTTCGTGGGGCCGAAGGGGGTGGGGTGGTGGAACGCGACGACAACGGGGGGATGGACTGGGGAAAAAATGTGTGCACGATGAGGCTGAGTGGGAAGGGTTGGCGCCACGCCACCCCTCGCACCGATCCTCCATTATTTTCGCACGGAGCTTTACGCGCGATCCGCTTCTTCTTTTCGAGCTTTCGAATTTTGTGCTACTTTGAGGGGTCAAGGTTTTCTTAAGGTCGGGTAACCAGATCCAAAAATGAAAAAGGATGACAATCTAGTCTGAAATCGTTTGCAAAGAAGAACGTTTTAAAATAAAACCAAATTTTCGATATCAATTTTTATTCTGTAAGGAAACATTAATGTTTATATTAGTATAATCTTGTAGCTACTGTACATATTAAATCCCTAATTAAGTACTAAATATAGAGATTTTATTTATGTAAACATTAATGTTTTCTTACATAATAAAAGTTGGTATCTAAAATTTAGTTTTATTTTACAACGTCCTCCTTTTCAAACGATTTCAGACTATTAGATTGTCCTTCTTTTTCATTTTTGGATCTGGTAAATAATGGAATTTTGCCGGGTGAATGCGAGGCGAGTGGATCGCTTGAGTTGTGGATAAAATAAAAAAGGAGGACATTTTTAGGTGGTAGGTAGACACTGTATTTCAGTCACAAAAGGACACCTCCTCCTTTAAGGTGACTATTAAGATACCTTGTTAATTACACCTTGTAATCCATCCCCTTCGTCGCCAGCTAAATTTCTTCTCCCAGCGACGTGCCTCGCCAGCGTCCGGAATTATCTGAATGTTCGCTAGCTAGCAAACATTCAGCAACGCGTTTGTTGCCACGGGACTTTTTGCTCACGGTCGCAGGAAGTTCTCGAGTTACGATTATTGTTTCGTCTAAGACTTCCGCGCTCCCTTCCTCCAGCCGCCTACTTATAAATATTCATCGGCCCGCTTTCAACCGGCAATTGTTTCCAGCGTACATAATTTCGCGATTTGTGGACAGAGTCGAATTACTGAAAGGGGTCCATTGTTGCTCGGGCCTCTCACTCTGCTCCTCTGGCCTGATAATACTGCCCATTCACGAGCAGACCCCATATGGCTCTCGCGTATTCTCGTTTTCTCCTCTCTGCCACTTGTTCTTTTTGCGCGCGTCGATCCTTGTGCTCGAATCGTGACGATGTTACGGGCGCGAGGAACGATCTTCAATAAAGTTTCTGAAAGCAATTCCAGGCATTTATCTGTGGCCTCAAAATCGTGTCGTATCGCTGAACAAATAGAACGCCTTTCAAAAGCTATGTCTATGGGGAACTAATTTTCTTTTCCTTTTTTCATTTAACCAAAGTTTTAAAGGGAACTCGATTGACATCGTGCTTCATGTTCGTTTAACATAACATAATATACACGAGCAATCGACGATCGCCCGCAAAATCTTCGGCGCACTGATACACGCTCGCAATATTATTAGTCGCTGTGTTGTTTGCCCAGCAAAAACATTTATCGAAGTCCTGGTAATTAATTACGGTATTTTAGTACGTGCAATGTTCTCAAACACCCCGTGAACGATGCATAATACAGTTCATTTATATATGTTTTTAATGCGCGTTAATGAGCTATAAGCGCGTTAAACATTTGAGAGAAAATTAGAATTAATAATTAACGCTTCGCTGCCGTTTAATATGTTGATTATCGGCAGTGTCTGTTCTCTATCGTGGCTTCCGGTCACTGGATATTTTACATTTCCCGGTGGTAATATAATTGCTTTCCACATTCTTCTCTCCGACCGTGTTTTTTAAATCCGTACGTTCCCTCCCCAACTCAATTTAATTTTTGCACACGCACAGGCATATTTTTACTCAACGGAAATCCAGCTCAAATACCTACACTTACGTGGCATTCTGAAAATATCAAAACGTCACAGTGGAGTTCGATTTCCCCAGTTATTCAATAGCTGTAGTGTCAGCTGGACGAGTGCCCCTTCAGGCGGTAGTTGACGTACATATCAAATTCCGGAAAAAACGGGAACAACTGCCTTGTTAAAAAAACTGGTGTTTCAGTAGAACTTCCCCTATTCATTTTCCAATTTTCCAAACTACACTCCAATCCAACCCCTATCGCTTTCATTCTTCTCTCCGATTCAACTCCACACTAACAACCCCAAGAAAAACAGCCTCGCTTCCAAAACACACTAAACATAGCCAACGCACGATCTGGATAAAAAAAAGCACCAGGTTCCAACGATAAGCAAAAAGAGGGTTAATCGAGGAAACCCCTAGAAGACGAGGAACTTCGTCCGTGCAACGTGTCGGTGGTTCGGCAGGCTCGTACGCCGAATTTACAGTCTCTTCTGGCAGTAAAGCGTGCTGGACGATCGTCGCTGGCTTGATCCGCGGAGGGGGGTGCCGGGAGGGGGTTGGAAAAAAATTCTCTATTTATACGGGGGCAGGACACGGCGCCGATATTTCGCCGGTGGATACGGCTTGCACGTAGACAATTCCGTGAAAAGTCTCGCCAAGACGCGGCCCCGCCGCGTGCTCCTTTCCAGGACGAAGCCGTTTTAATCATTCACGAGGGCCTGACGGCGGGCGTACCTTTAAACGATCCAACTGAAATTCGTCCGGACGTCCAACGTCCGAATTTAAATCCTCTCAAATATTGAACGTGCATCCAGCGGGGTGTGTACGTGTGGGGGAAAGCCCACGTACGCGAACGTATACATATGTACGGTACATACACCTCCACCGTAACTTCTTTCCTTTACATCCCGCTCTCATATAGTATCTATACAGGGCCGGTCTCTGTTTCCAGCGGCGAAAACTGTTTAAACCCACTCGACGGAGGAGGAACGGCTTGTATCTGGCGGACGAGTCCAGGGGGCCGCAGCTACGCTGAAAAGCGGATATAATAACGTAGGAATTATTCGACCAGGGGGGTGGGTGGAGGGACAAGCAGAGGGAGGTAAAAAAATATATATTTTACCGCCACGGAGATCGAGGATGGAGAGAGCTGGCCCGGTCGGCCGTTTTTGTTCGAGTAGGGATTAAAGATCGCGTACCCGGAAGGAAATACGCTGGACATCGGTGCTCGTGTTTTTGATCCGACGATCGTTTCGACGACCAACTGGCCGCCGTCATTCGGGGTGGACGATCCTCGTTTCGGACGAATAATTGTTGTTCCCCGTTCGGTTTGCAGGCTCTTCTCCACTCCAGCTTACCGGGCATACCTCTTTTATCATAATTTGTAGGAGTTCCTTCACATAAAAGGAGGATTTTCCAACTTTTTCAACGTCGAGTACAAAAGTCTGCAATTTCTAAAGTGCTCGTGATCTTCTTTCGATATTCCCAATGGTATCGTCCTGCACCGATGCAACCTTCGATGCAAACGCAACGATCAAATAATTTTTTACGAGCGCCTGTTCACCGCGCCGTAACCGAAAACCCGCGGTTTTACGATCGAGAATGGTGTGACAATTAAACGATTTCTGTTGCCATGATCGTAAACGAGCTGGGCGCCAATAGCGGTCTCTTTTGCGCGATCGTAAAAATTTTCTGCCGATGCTCGGAAGTTCAGGGACACCCGGTGTGCTAGTCGTTCGTTACGCGGTTCATAATACGACGGTGATGCGGCATCGCGCGTACGTCCGAGCAATAACTCGGCCGGCTCTTAATTACTTTAATTAATTAGGAAACGCGGGTTCGTGGAAGTCCGATCTTATGACTGGGGTGGCATGTATCTCCGGTGGCTGGCGCGATGTGCAACCTCGGAGATGTTCGTCCACAGCTGCACGGCCGCGCGCACGTAGAACGCTCACCCGATTCCCACTGTGCGCGCCGAACTGCTCGCGAATAATACTTGTACGTACCTGCCTCGGGGGCGAATGCGAGCGCCGGGCCACGGAACCACCCTCGAAAATGTCTTCATTAATAATTCCCGCTGGAACGATTGTGCAACAGGACTGTGGATGTAAAATTGATTTCTTTGCTTTCTCGCCAACCACCTCTGGGGAAAGGTGTTTAGCCCGACGTTGTTCAAGAGTCACTTCAATTTTTCGCGATTCCATACTATACCAGCCTCGTATAACAAACGGGTGTTTCATAAATGTTAATGAGAACGCATAGCGAAGATGGTTATATCCTCGTTGGCAGAGAAGTAGAACTGATTTCACAAGGAATAATTTCGACATCGCGAATAGCCGGCGCGTCGCGTTCGTCTGCGTCTGACCATGAGCTTCTTAATCTCCTAGCCGTCTCCGGGCGATATTTCCAGAACTCCCAAGACCCCGCTCGGAGTCCACTTACAATTATCAAGCGTAAGATATTAATCCCCGCGATCCCTCCCGCGAATCAATCACTCTGCGTTTAATCGGAACGAGGCTAGTTAACTCGGCTGCCCGGACGCTGGCAAAAGAAAGAAGGCCGCGTGCCACCGCCCGCAATTGAATTAACCTTAAAGAAATACACATTCGGGTAGGGAGGGGGGCGCCAGGAATTTTATCACGACCAAAATACTCCGGGAGGAGAAAATCCCGACGCCGAGGTTACGTTAGGTTAATGCTTGCCCCGGGGAGGGTGTGGAGAGGCGAAGGGGGACTGGGGAGAGAAAGAGAGAGGAGGGAGGAGGCAAAAGGGCACAAGAGTTAACAGAGTCGTTTCTGTAATTGTGTGGCGGCACACACGAAGGAACAAGGAAGAACCATGGGGAAACTTGGCCGCGGTAGGGTGGGATGCACGAAGAAGGGACATACGCCTCCGTGAATCTCGGGGTGTCTCCTCCCGCGAGAAGGATAAAACGCTCGTCGTCGGAAGGAGCGGAGAAAGGGCAGAGGAGGCACGAGAAGGACGAGAAGGACGTCGGGGGGTGAAAGGAGGGCGCTGAGCAGACTAGGGGGAGGTTGGAGGGGAGGGGGAGCGAGCGGCGATGTCGCGGGACGGGGACGGAGGAAATGTGGATGGAATGGAAACGAGGAAAGGTGGAGGTGTAGTGAGCCGGCGAAGAAGGAAGAGGGACGGGCGAGTGGAACGACTCGATGGCATCCCAATAAGAGCAAAATCGGACGGAACATTATACCGGCAGTGTTGGTATTGCAACGTCTTAAACGATGCTCCGCGTGAAGGAAATGTTAGACCCCGTGCAAATATTTCGTGGAACAGCACCGGGCCGGCCCTCGAAGGCCGTGGTCGATGATCCTTTCCCAAAGGACGACACGATTGTTCCCACGCGGCCGTGCCCCCTTGCCTGTTCCACCCAACCGAATCCGTTTTCGTCCTTAACGAACAGCCGGTTTAAAACGCAGCTCTGTGTAGTCGCAGAAGGCTATCCGCGAGCGCGGAATTAATTGGTCCCCGTACGACTGGCAGCGTTCATCGACGGAATTATTTAATTAGAAATTTACTCCAATTAAATTAACGGGAATCACGGCGGCGAGGTTTAATTTACGATACGCCCTGATGCAATATCAGCCGTGGCAGCAATAATTCTGATATAATATCGTAGCGTTTACGGCGGCTAATGCTGTTCCAATTTCTTGTAATATCGCCGGCGTATCTCATCCGGTATTACAACCTGGATTCCTCTCCGAGGCGTTGTAGCTTCCTCGGGGCTCGAGATTTTATTGCCACTTTTTATTGTCACGCGGTGTATACGTGTAGTATGTATGGGATTAATTGCGCGTCTCTTTATAACGCCGCTGGATCGGCTGAGGTATATTTATGCGCTGTTAGAATGTCATCGACGGAGATTGCGAGCAGGTTGGTTTCTTTCTCTGTGGTGGCATCGAGAGACATCGATGAAGCGAAACCGTCCTTGTGAGCAGTTAACATATTTTCGAGCCGAGATTAACGATACACATTGGAAAGTCGTACGTCAACGTGCAAGTCGACACTGCCGAAGGATCCGGACAATCGATCTCCGAAGGATCACTGGGCGATAATCTAGAACATCGTCATTTTCAGCGGTTTAATACCTTTATGGCACGACAAGAACGTTATTAGCATCGACCACCCCCGTTCTTTCCCTTCCGTCCTGCCTCGTTCACTTTCGCGTTCCTAAATTTAATTAAATTTCACGGTTTTTCGCGATTAAGGGACCGCGGTGGCGTAGGAGAGGCGTTGCAAAATTAGTTTCGACCGGGGATAATGAATTTCGTTAATTATGCCTCGCGATTCGGCGGTTCTCAACGTCGCGTCGCGTCTCAATCTGCGAAGTCCGCGCGTGGACTGCGCACCAGCGTAGTCGTCGTGTGTGAAATCGTACACTTATCCACCTTACACAATGTTTAATGTACATTCCTACCATTCGTTTAGTAGCTAAATAGGTAAATGCCCAAGAAATACGCACACCTGAACAGAAACGTTTGTAAAGGAAGTCTTCGAATTCGTTGCTCCATTACGAACATCTTCAATTGCCTCTACGCGGGATGGTTTCGGGAATCGCACACGATATTACAGAGAGCGAGAACAAGTTGCACGCTCCACTTATGTGCACGGAGAGGCAGATTGACGTCTTGGTGGTGATTAGTTGGAAGCATCGATGGGGTTTCTCTCTTCTATGGCGAAGCCCTTACGACACCGCGTACCCTCGGCCAACTGAAGGCCTTTAAGTTCTGATTAACGCAGTCTGAACTTTCTGCCAATGTCATAATCCCTTTGATAAGGCCATTCTACGATTATTACTTTCCCCGCAACACGCGCTCTCGTCATAACGCTATCGATCGTAAAACTGAGCGCCGCGGATGTATATGGGATATCTGGCGACTCGTAGCTTCATCCACGAGCGTGCAAGACTGAGAGATAAGTCTTATGGAGTCCCGAATGGGAATGCGAGAATCTATGAATGCCACGGGATTGCATAGACAAAGTTGAATACTTGCATCGAGTTGCTCTAGACTCTAGACTGATCGTGAATCGTTAGAGTTCTTCAGTGAGCTAAGTCATTTGCCCTATGAAAGTGTTGGAGTACACGGTTTAAGAAGCCTGTAACGATCCGCGTCGCGGATGGGAAACGCTTTTCCCTGCTTATGCTGGTTGCAGGGTACGCCTAAAATTGAATCGCGACTTCGACCATACAGGTAGTTGGGGCAGACTCCGACAAAGACTCGCCCTTAGACGATCGCAATTAATTCGCGACTGGAGAGTAGATGGGGGAGGGGGTTGGTGGAGGAGGATGGGGAGGATGGGGGTGGAGGTGGAGGTGGCTGGTAGAGGTGGGGTGGCGGCGGCGGGGGAGGTTAATGGATTTCCACGCCGCCATCCGTACGGTCGTTCCCTGGAAGCTCGTCAGAGGTTCCATAATGCAGCACTGTGTGCAATTTTAAGCAACCCTTTATCCTAGCAGCCTCTTCCCCCCTCCTCCCTCCAGCAGAGCTCCACACGTATAAGACTCCGGTCCAATTACCTCCTTGCTACGCCGGCTGCTGCTGTTGGGAAGGGGTTGCATGATAGTTAATTACACCCCCTCTACACTCCCCCGCATCGCCACCACCAGCATTACCACCACCACCACTACCGCTGCCGTCGCTACCTACTCTCCTTCCAACCCCTCCCTCCCCACCATCATCCGCCGTTACCCCCTTCTCTTCGTCTATCTCCTCTTCCAACCCTCTCTCTTCCTTCCCCTCCGTCCTCCACCTCCTCCTCCTCCTCCTCCTCTTCATACATCTCCACCTCCTCCTGTTCAAGCTTCTCCACCACCACCACTACCACCATCACCCTCCCCATCCACTTCCTCCTCCTCCTCCTCCTCCACCTTCTTCTTCTCTTGCCGTCACTGCTAATTACTATTTTTAAAACATTAAAAGTAAAGTTTGTTAAATGAGTGGGAGTTAATTATGAAGCTACCGGGAGAGGCCGGAGGTAATTGGAGCGAACGACAAACAAAGGCTCGTACCTACGGCCACGGACTATACCTATACCAGCAGCCCCGGCTACCTACTTTATTTTCGCGGAGAATTTCTGATCCATTCGCCATCGTTAATCCCGACCACTCGTCCTCGTCCGCGGGGCTCTTTCATTCGTCCTGCCAATTACGAGCTCGAGGCGAATGTCGAACCGGTTAAATTGCGAGGCTCCTCCGCAGCCTGAGGCGAGGGCTGCACGCGAGTGTGTCCCCGTGTGCGTGCGACTACGACGCAGCCCCTCGCGCCACCCTCGCTCCCTCATCTCACCCTCCTTCTCATCCTCCACCTTCTACCGACTTCTCCCTCGCCCACCCTCGCCCACCCCAGCCGCCCACGACACCCCACGCCCCGCTAGCCCGCGCCGCGTTTGATTCTCTTTGCGCACGTTCTGTGTTTCTTTCCGCAATTTTCCGGTTATTAACGCGTCCGCTCGTTAATGGAGCCTAATCGATAAATTAGGTTAGAAGCGTATCGCTGATTGTACACCCCAGACTTTCTCTCCCGCCAACGACGCCCCCGCGTTCGCTGTGCTTTTCGTCAGCGTTCAATGTTTATTAAACGCTTAGCGTTGGTTAATGAACACTATGAAAGGTTGATTTTTCGTCGAGGTATTAGCGTAGAATTTGCTAACAAATTTTACCTTCATTTAGTCTCCTCCCCTCATTAGAGTACTCTTAATTCTTCCTCGGTTTGGTCTACAGCTTTTTCTCCCCACAGCGAGGGAGTTGGAATAAAAGTTCATAGTCTTCCTACAATTACCACGGGCAGACTCTAGAAGTTAACATTTATCTCGCGGGTACATCGAACTCCCGCCGACTTATATCGAGTCCCACGCACACGTACTCTAGAAATATCGATCCCGGTAAGCACATCGGTATAGCAAGCCACGCGTAATACGTTGGACAACTTGATAATAACTTGCCGGCTCAAGTTTCGGATCACCAAATTTATTCTGCGGTAATCGAACATCCGGGCTACAAAATATTCTAATAACCGCTGATGTTCTCCGTTCAAATTGAAAATCTCGGCGAAAGTATTATATAACGGTGCCGCGAAACTTTGTAATTGCTTCCTCTCGTTTTTAACGACGGCTAACAGATACCTCGGTATCACAAGATATAATCATCGCTGTATCTTCGGCATTGTCACTACATTTCCCTTCTGCCGTGTTCCAATTTCGCATTATACCGCAACATATTTGATCCGTACAATCGTCTCGTCGCAGACCACTCGCGACCGTGCTAATTGGGACAAAGGGGTGAATCGGAGCGCCGAAAGAAGAAATAAACTGAAGCATCGTTTCCCAAGGAAGTCGTTAACGCGACGGGGATCGGTGAAAAGAGAAAAAGGAAACGTCTTAGTGGAACGATCGTAGGGAGAGGGCCGGCTGACGTCGAGGGAAAAGCCCCGCGGATCTGTTTTCATTAAATAATTCGCTAATTAAGACGAGCACGGCGGCCGCGTATAATTCATGGAAACGTTTCGCTGAAGCAGCCCGAGGAACAAAGGGCGCGGTAAGTAACGTTACATTAACGAGAAAAAGTATTAGGTTAAAAAACCCGTGAAAGGAACTTATTATTCCGGCAAGTTTTTTAAAGCATCGCGTTTCATGCCATTTGCGCGGAGGGCGGCTATACGTGCGGGGCAAGAGTATATCTCGAGCCGAGTATATCTCGAGGAAATCAAATAACCCGCGCCGCGCCGCACGCGGCCAGGGGGTTTCAGTTTTACGGTTATTAATTAACCGATACCAGATTTCTGCATTAGCACCCTGTCCCCGCTAATGCACGGAATACAAGTACTCGGATAATGTGTGTCCTTTTCGCGGCAGATGGATGCGCCCGATACCGGAGACACTGCTGCGCGCGCATGCCTCGATAGTAGTTATCCGCACTGTCACCGCGCCACGTCGTAATTTCGCAAAAGGAGGCTCGAAACTCGTGAATTTCGCACCCGCAGAATTCGTATTGGAGTCGAAATTTATTTGAAACCCTCACGACGTCACTATCGTGATTACCATTCAGCTACTCCGAAATTATAGCTGCGCATGATCTTATAACACTATGTAGTGTATCGTGTAGGGGAGACCGGGGCTGGTAGGCCAATTTTTCAGTTTTTGATTTTTAATAAATTATGTGGGCGAAATATCATTAAATCGATTACTATATTTGATAGGGCATACATTTGGCTATCTGATTAAATTATTAATGTTGACTCAATGTGACAACATTTAAGGCATTTTAATGTTTTTCTAACACCTTACATGCTGGTCAACCAGCCCCGTGGTCGGGGTTGGTAGACTAACAGTATGGGGTAGGTTGACTATAGGTGCAATCAGTTAAGAAAATGTTGTTAACAACTTATCTGAGTGGAAATAAAATAGCACAATGTCACAAGAGTTGTTTCATTATAAAATATTTATTACTTTTTAATAATAGATAACAATTTAAACCTTTATAGTAGCAATAAATCTTATATCTGGTACTATAAAAACATTCGCCATCTTCTATCAACTAATTACGTAATTCGTAGAAAAGTACATATCTATACAGAGTTTTATACGGTATATTATGTTCCACGGCAGCTGCATGAATGCTTTTCTTTTCAAGAATTACTTCACGACATGCTTGTTCTATAAGATCTTTTGAGGTTGAACCTCTATTAGACTTTCTTTGATATGCCCTCATTGTTCTGTGAAATAAGTTATTAACTAACCTTTAGTAACAAAAAGTTCGTAATAAACTAATATAACTGGGTTAACCAGCTTAGCCATGTAACCCCGGACGTTATTAGTCAACCAGCCCCGAACGATCATTTTGACTTCAATACTCTATATAACCATTAATTATTTATGTAAAATCAAAAACGCAGTCTCAATAGGCCGTTTAATATACAAACTTTAAAATAGTCCCTTCAAATTTATTCTACTCTAACTATATAGAGCGTGAAAACATAAAATCTTTAAGAAAACATATTTACTTACATAGCCAATTTTTCGATAAACGCTGGTAACTTTTAAAAAACGTGCGATCGCGGGGTCGGACATAAATGCATGTCATAGTAGAAGTGACTTAAGGTAAATGGCCCAGTGCTTAAACAAGCCCCAATATGTAAAAATTGAGAAGAAAATTTGCTAATAATAACAGTTTTACTAATTTGCAACGTTTAATCTGATCGAAATATAATTGCAAAATGTATTTGCTTTATATAGATACAATTATATGCTTACATCACTGAATAGTTATGTCAAGAAAAAATATTATTGTACAGTAAAGCTTCAACAGTTTCAATCTCGCTTCTTACCTAATGGGCTCAAACAAGCAACAGAATATTTTTGTTAAGGTTGTAATTAATTAATATTTTATCGTTTTTTAAATAGTACAGTTGTTTTGGATTTATTAAATATTGAAGATTTGAAAATTAATTGGATCTCTTATTAATTTTTGGTTTTTAATATTTAAATTGTTGCGTTTATTCACTAGTACACGATAACATGACACGGACCAGTTATTAAACGCATGTTTAATGGTGGCATGGTGGTTAGGCGCCGGTACTTATTCACTGGGCCATTTACCTTATTTTAGGTTATAAAGTCATAGCTTTTATTTTATAAGCTTTTATTTTTACTTTTTATTGTTTTCGTATTTGTTTTCGAACTTCTTAAAGTTCTGCAATATAAAGAAATGTTAATTATTGTTTTATCAACGATTTTTATTCAATTTTATTTTATGTTCAAACACTGGGACAGCTCAGTTTAATCACTGGGACATGCCGTAAATTCTGTTTAATCACTGGGTCAATTGGACGCTTTTATAAATTATAAATGTTAATATTTTTCTTTATATAAATGATACTCTATAATACATATTTTGAAAGAAGAAGACTCGGTCTAACGATTGGATAAACATTTAGATCAAATTATATTATTTTTAATTATAAAAAGTTTTAGTAACCGCAACCTTTGCCTTAACTGTTTAAGCATTGGGCCATTTACCTTATTTCTACAGAAAATCGCTCCGCGGTAGAGCATACGTCGGTAGAAAGTTATTAACAATTAGTCAACCTACCCCTGGTGCCAACCAGCCCCGGTCTCCCCTAGGCAATGGAAACCCATGAGGTAGCCAGCTGAGTCGTCGGAACGCGACCACGAATCATCTGGTAAGATTTCGAAGAGCTCGTCAATCGAGCGTGGAGTCAAAGGAGCCACCGATGAGGTGGTTCATAGCCACGCGACATGGCAGCCGTGTCATCCGTGCGACACTCGGATTCCCAGACGGCCCGACACCTAACCTTCGGCGATGCTTTACGTTCACGGTTCTCGGTGGCGCACGGTGCACGATATCGCGTCGTGTGCCCGGTCCTTTTCGCTATTTCCGGCGCTATCCGTCAAGCCCGGTTACGAAGACACCGACGACGCCCCTCCATGAGGGCAATGCGTCTTTCACAGACGGTGTGCGCCGAGTTATGCCCCTAAAGAGGTTTCTATTTAGATCACCACTTCCCGCCGACACGTACACTCGTCGTTCTCTTCTTCTTCTTCTACGACTGGCCCCTCCTTGTCCTCTGGCGTTTGGCTCCTCTTCCTCGTGTTTGTCGACGTTGTCGTCGTTCCTCCGTTTCTTTTGATGCTACTTAGCGGCGTGAGAAAAGTCTGGCTAACGAAGGTAGCCGCCTCCTTGGCTCGCACATGCCGCCGTTCGGGACGGGCGATCGCGTTTAACGAGAAATTTCGTAAATCTTCGCGATGCTTCCCGGAAGGAATTCAGACGACACGCCCGAGGCGGCGTCTGTCACGGCCAGTTTCCAATGAGTTATGTGTTAGACAATGTTTCTATTCGGTCAGCCGCTACTTCCCGGTGATATTCTCGCGCCTCGACCTGCTCCTCGCCGCTGATGATTCAACGAGCTTGCTCCTTTCTACTGCCAACGCTTTAGTATCCTGGAGTGAGAAACGTAATACACAGTTATAGGTGCATAGGTACATACTCGATAATACAATTTATTTCGGCAATATGTTCTCTGTGCAACTCCCTGTACATACCATGTTTTATATTCTTGGTTCTGGTGGGTTGGAGATTTCGACTTTGTGCAGGAAGTGAAAGCACGAATGACTACATAGTAATTAATTTTGGACACGGTGACTATGTACTTACAGAGGGTGGGGAAATTATTATTCTCAAAACATTTTCATCAAAATTTGTGGAAGTCGTGGCTGTAATTAAAGTAACAATGCACGAATGTTATTGTTTTTTCATTTATTGATTAGCTTCAACATCTGGCAACATTGTGATTAATTTTTGAACATATAAATTTCATTTGTTTTTAAAAGGGCGTGGATAACATTATTACAAATAAGACAGAAATAATAGAGAATATCATCAGAGTATGGCAGAATATTCCAAAATTGCAAAAAGTAGTCGTCATGAAAGCTAAAGGCGGAGTCACAAAATATTGAGTATGTAATTGTAATTCTCGACGTAGAATATAGTCTTAAACCTATATACCTAAATGTGTTTAATTTGAATTCTTAAATACATATACAAGAATTACAAAATAATATCATGATATTAAACACGAGACATCTATTTTATTCCATTGTTTAAACTTACAAAATCTCAAACCTTTTTGTTTGAGTATAATAATTTGGCCACCCACTGTAGCTCCGTTTTTCAGTTAGATCCTTTTAGTGTCTCAGGGTAATTTTCTTGAAGCCTTCCATTAGTTTTCTTAACACAGAATTCTACCGGTTTGGTAATATCTCATTAAAATTCAGTCGCCCACTTAATCTTTAGTATCATCACCTACAGTCTCAACATAAAATTCCCAAAGTCACCGACGGAAGAGCTTGATTCGCGAATCTGAAATTAACGAAACGCTCGCGAATTGTCATGCCCCGCATTGTTGTTCCAAAGATCAGTGAGCCGCGTTAATTTTAACCGATAATTAAACGCGAAGAATTCGTTTCTCGCGAGCCACTCGCGGCGAGCAACGCGACCAAAGAGGTTTCTATTTAAGCCTCAGCCGGTTTCGACGCGCGTATACGTGTCATCTCTCGCTTTTGATCTTGACAGGTGAACAACGTGAGAAAAGTCTTATTAACGAGGCGTTTTTAGCGCCGAACGGTGCCTCGGCTCACGAGGTTGTGCTTCGTAGCCGTCATAAATACACGCTGATCACCGGTGACAGCCGCAACAGTCGGACAAATTCTCCACCCTCCGCGTTCCTCCCCCGAAAACACGCGCGCCCGCGACCGACCACGCTGCGCACGTTAATCCGTAATTACCTGATTACATATTTTATTGTCGCGCGAACTCTGGTTCCATTTGCTGGCCGCATTTCGAATTATTTACTTAGCAATTACATTAATTATATCGTCAATAATTAATCCAATTACGAATGAATATTGTCGTTGTCTATTCCATTAAATAGTTTCGTTTCGTCGACCGCGCCTGCTCCGCGGCCCCAGCCGGCTGTTATTGTTCGCGTCGTTGTTAACTCTCCAAGTAACCGTTTATTTTCTGTTGTGTTTAACCGGGGCCCCGTTTAATTAGCTGATTTTACTGGCGGTGCCTCGGCTTTATCGCCGCTACCGCGTCGCTACCCCTCCCCGCCGACCCTTGCTCCTCTATCGGCCTGGTATCGACCGTCCTCCTTCGCCAACTTTCTCCCGGTAGTCGCGGGGAATTAGCGAATTCGACGTTTCGATCGGCGTTCACCGTGCTCGTAAAGACGGGACGAGAACTGTTTGTTCAGCGGCGAATAAAAGTGGGAAGCGCCGCGGCAGCCGATTGCCTTAAAGCGATAGTTTCGAGTGCGCGGCCACGGGGAGGGACGCTTGGTGATAAAGGACAGTGATGTATGGATCGGCGCGCCTGTTCCGTGTCGCCCTGTTTAGTAAATAGCCGAACGGACTTCCCCCTCGTCTTCTTCATTGATTCTGCTTCGTTTTTTCGCCCCCATCCCGTCGGACTCTTTCGCGCCGTAGAAATCACTGATACACCCGCTGTACTTTGCGTCGGAAAACGATAGCTCTGAATTTACTTTCTCGCCCTCTTCCTCTCTCGTTCCCGTTTCCACCCTCTCCAACGATCTCTCGCGGTCTCTCCTTCCCTCTTCCACCCTTCCTCTATCTTCCTCACCCCCTGTCGTCCTCTTTTTCCGTCTGTTCCGCTCGCTCTCTCGTTTTCACGCCGTCTCTCTCTCTCTTTTCCACCCCCTCGCGCTCCCTTCCTTCGCCGCTCTTGCTTCTACCCTCCCTCACCCCCCGACGGTGTACACTTTTATCTGCAATACATATTGAGCACGGCATAAAATAAATGCGCGGCGGTCGAGCGAGCGAGCATTTTCCATATAACGTAAAAATAATACGGAGATAAAGCAATATATTACGAATTATGTAAAAGTAAAATTTGAATTTTAATTAATTGGAGGGAAAAACGTTCGGTGTACGGTATCCAGTAATTACGCGGCGGGGTCGGGTGGGCGGAGGCGAGGGGCGGGAAAAATTCCATGCCATCGTCCGCGAAATACGCCGTAATAAATATATTTGATTTCCGCGATGTTTCGCTGCATACTTCGAATTTTGCTTTTATTTTTTATCAGCCGTAGAAGAGGGGCAGGGCGCGAGGGGGAAGTGGGGGGCGGGGTACGTTAATTGATTCATGCGCGCACCGTTTCTAATTAAAATTGTAACGATTTGCGAATCAACGCGACTTTCCGCCAATATTTAACGTTCCTCTTTTTTAAAATAATAATATTTTCGCCTGCTCGCCCCGCCCGGCTATTCAGCCGACGCCGAGCATATTTTAATTTCCGATCGAAACAGCGAATTGTTCGTTTCATTAACGTTCATTTTTACCAGCCGTCTTTGATCGGGGCTAACGCGTATTGCTCGCGCACCGAAACGTTTTAAATGTCCCCTGCTTTCTGCTTATGTATTTAGCGAATCTGCCAATCGTTGCCCGCTTCAATCCCGATGGCACTGTAAAGAGTTGATAATCTCGCGCTGCCCGCGCAAGTGGAGGGGATTTAATAAGCCTCTCGCGCGTCGCTTGAAATCGAAAGCCACGAAGAAAAAGCATCAACCGCCTGCACGATCGTCGGATGGGACACCGGGACGTCGCGAATAAATAAATCCGTCGGCCGACGACCTATTATACGTGGCATTATGAGCGATTAACGCGTCGGTCGAACGGCAAAAATCCGTAAACGGGAAATTTTTCCCCCATTGGAGCACGGCATTAGAATAAGAAGTACCGTTCAGCCTCGCGTCATGCGGCCCTAACAGCTATGAAATTAAATGAAAATTAACCATTTTCTCCTACCCACTCCGTCTGCCCGTGCTATACCTTCGTTCCACCGTTTTGCCTCGTACCTACGACATATGCCCGGGGCCATTCTCAGTCGCCGCTTTCCCGTCTGTCTTCTCTATCGAGAAAGTTCGTAATTCGCCGGCGTATTAGCGTGAATTACGTTATTACGCCTCGTAGCCTCGCGTACAGTATTTCGTGGCGTTAAAAGCCAGATGGTAATCAAAGATAGCGCGAGTTTATTAAGAAACAATTTGTCGCCGGATATTCGAGAAGAAGATTCTAATCGATAAGCGGATGTATGGATGTATGAGTTATTTGAAACTCAAGGGATGTTCATGTTTTTTTACATAAAAATGTTAATTACTCGTGTGTTCGTCGAATAATGATTGGAGAATGTCGACCCAGGCGATCGAAAACGTGAAGCGTTCCCGAAATATTACGGCCGGCGTACCGGGGGAAATTTCTAATTGCGCATTGCCGAGTTAAACAAGGCTTAAACCTCTTCATATGTCGCTGTTGACGAGACGACACACACACTGTGAAATGCACTGGGGGTAAAAGCCCGGGCAGGGAGGGCTAGGTTTACTGCTAATTGCCGTTGTATTACAACGACCAGTCAAAGGCAGGCTCTCGACTCGTAGAGTGGCGAGCGAACCTTCCTTCTGCGTCCCGAGTCCCGGTAGTTGCCTCGTATTACACTCAAAACTCTAACAGATACTCGACGATAGATTGAACGACGTCCGTCCTTTTATTCGATTCCAATCATCGATCTCAGCAAAATTATACATTCTTAAAACTTCAAATTCCATTCGATACCTATTACCCGCACAGTTTGATCCCAGAAAACTCAACCAAATCGCATTTAAACCAAAGTTTCCTTTTCTCAAAATCCACAAACGTCGAATACCTACCTTCCGCGACGAAACGAATAAGCTAGCAAGCATTTAGCAAAGTGGTCGGCGGTCGTGCGCGATCGCAGGCGAGATGCCGTCATCCGATAGCCGCGTGGCAGTAATTTATTGAATCTGCCAATAACATTCTTCACGTTAATCAGCCGGTGCATTACGTCCGTTCGCGTGGACACAGGCGGGATTCTTTCTGAGGCTGCCACGAGTGCGTCTCCCGGCTGGATTGCGGAATGTAGCCGAACGTTACCAGTTCCAGGGGTGTAATTTATCACGGGCACGTCTTAGGCATTATGCGCGGCCTGGCCGGTGACCGGGGTAACTCGAGGTCGCCGGGCATTAGGTTCTGACGGACACTCGATTACTTTATACGGCTGCCACTAAAAATGACCGTGTATCGTCCCGGGACGAGCGGCGTGCATTATTTGCGCACCGCCTATATCCACCGGAGCAAAAGAACGAGTAATAAATTAATGTTCCTCTAACCGTCTGACGTTATCAAGCGGGCGATTACTGGAATCCAGCCGTCGGAGGAGGACGCATTGTCGTAACCGATGCCCGCGGGCTTGATTAAACGACAGGGGCAATTCTGAGTGACGGAGCTTGATTAAATTTCTGACTCGGCTTGCTAAATATAGCGGCGTTCCTCGATCATGGGATTAATCTCGTTCCGGTTTGTTTCCTCCGAGCGATTGTCCCGCGGTCCGGCGTTTTCCGGGTGCCTGTGGCCGGAGAAACGGGCACGGCGCGACGGGGCGCGGCGCTCGGATCCGGATCGGGAAAGGGAGGTTAATGCGAAAGTTAATAGGGAACTAAAGCGTGTAACGTTGACAGCCAGCGAAATCTTAATCATCGTAAACGGCCGGTACGACGGTCTGTAACGAAGCTTTCAAACAAACGCCGCAATGATTCTGCAATAAAGCCTCGTCAACGTGCCGCAGCCCCTTACAGGCTTATCTCTTTATTCCCCGTCGTAATTTATAACTTCGTTACACGAACCCGCGACTCCTGATCGAAATCTGAAACGAACCGCTCGATATCACCTGCTCCCTTCGGCCATTGTGCCTCCTCCGCGCTCCATTGTTCCGCGGGGGTGGGGAGCTGGGACAGGGCAAAATATTTGGGGCGCCGCGCGTAAGCAGCGCACGGGTCCTGGCAATTAAGCACGGATGCGCGGTTGCGTTTCGCCGGTTCCGAGACCAGCATCGAGCTGCCCACGATCGGGAGATCTTAAAAGCGTTTAAAGCCTCACCTGCCCAATCTGCATAATGAGAAGCATCCATTAGCCTCCGCGGATTCGACGTCCGAGGGATCAAGAAGGGGCTATTAGCTTCGAGCTATTAGCCGCTTCAAATAATAACTATCGATTACTTTTATCGATCGGACCGGATAACTTGGCTGCTAAGCAGTTCTGCAACATCGCTAAGATGTGAATTTCTATCGGATAAAGCTTCCCTTCTGGACGGGGGGAGGGGGCGACTTGTATGGCTGGTGGAGTATATTTCTTGGAAATGAGCCTTCATTCGCAGAAGTAACTTTGTTTCTTTGCAACTTTCTACTTGCACACTAATATCCTACCCACACTGTTACACACTGTAACGAGAAACTGGATGAATCTGATAACTACTCTATCAATTTTGATAAAAAAAACAGACTGCAATGCGTATTGGTAGAAAGGTGCACCGACAGGTGTATTTAGATTCTACCACTAATCGGTTGATGAGCTAGGAAGATACGTACGCTCGCATATCCCGTACGTATCAAAGCCACGCGTCTGCAGTTTTACCTCTTTCCTCACTTGTAAATCACCAGACTCGGGACGTTGCATTACACCTCGAGTGGATGACCTCATTACTTGTTAATGCTCGCCCGCACGATGCTCCTTCGCGGCGTGCACGCGAGCCCAAAACCTTATTTATATTGCAGCGCGCTGCCCCGTGAATGTTTGAAAAACTTTGTATCTTACGCGTGCCCTCGCGTTTCCCCGTCGCAACGCGTCACCATGTATTATTCGAAGATGCAATTCGTAGATTGCATTCCAATTGCATCCAAGCCGAGCTGTGGCGAACCGCTGCCTTATCGCCGAGCTACGTGTTACGTTCAGCTCTAAGCGTTGATATAAAAGACACGAAACGAAGACGCGTCCGTGGAATTCGGTGTTAAAAAAAAGAAAGAAGTGGAAATCAAGTAGAATCTCCTTTGAGATTCGTGTTGCTCCTGAAGCGTCGAGAACGAAGGGGAAACGGAACGGCCGTGCACAGACACGTAGAACCATGTCGTTCCCTGGTCAGACAGTAGATTCCGACTTGCGACATTACCATAATCCGGCGGCTTAATCTACTTACTTCCATAAAGTAGATCCAGCCGAGGCCGCCCGGTTGCGTGGTGCTCGTCCGGCGTTGGTAAAAATCTGCAAATGGAGAAGCAATCTACTCGACGTCGCGAAGTGAACGGACGTATGGTGTTTCGTATAATTATCCTATATTGAACAGCTCTGCACGCGGAAGCTAATTCAGTTTGCCCGTCGATTTCGATCTGCATCTTTCTTTTACGATTAAACCTGAAACTCTCTCGCCTTCGTTTAAAACAGAACAATATTATTGCTTTCTCGTGTGAACTTTAATAGAGATCTAGTGCGCCTATAAATTCTATTTACATACTTGAATCACTACTTTCGAGGCTCGAACCAATGGAACTTCTACCGTGTATGTATTTTTTTTTCTCCTGTAAGGCTCTCTGTTTTCTTCTTCTATTTGCATTGCGCAATTATCGCGTGAAGCATTCGAATGTCGCAGCATCAGTCTCCGCTGTTCCATAGGGGCCGAGAGTGCACGTGGAAGTGCATGCCTTAAAAGCAAAGGCATTGCCGCATTCTGGGAGTCGGATCGATCGTTGCTGTTGATCGGTGAACAGAGGAGGTCGCAGACAGTAGGCCTTGCGCCTTCCATTAGCTTTCATTTGTTTGGACAGCCGGTCCCGTGTCTCGATCTTAAGAGGGATTGGCCAGGGGCACGGGGGAGGGTTTGTTTTCTATCGATACCGTAGTCGATCGAAGCCAGCCGGAAGTCCCGATTAGCATCGTGGATTCGACTCGCTTTGAGCCGCTCGACCCTTCGCCTTCGGCTTCTTCTATTTAGTCGATTGCCTGTCCCGCGACCACTTTGCCTATTATTTCGCTTCGGCTAAATGGTTCGTTTGTGCTTGTGCACCTTAGCTGCGTTTCTGTAGTTGGGACTTAGAAATGTACACACGATTTTCTCATAGAAAAGGAGGCTTTTAAAGTATCCCTCCGTGTAAACGCTTTAATTAGAAAATTGTCACGTGTACAGTGTCTACAATGAATGTTTCTTAATATGTAACTCAAGAAGCAAATTGAATGCGCGTGAAATAAAATAGAAAATATACCCCCACGGGGGTGGTTCATCCAGACGAATGATCAGCAATCATCGTTCGCACAGTTACACGGCTGCTTTGCATTATTTTTGCCCCGATGCACGGAAATTACCGAGATCATTAGCAGTACAAAGTATAAGCTCATTTAACTCATTCGCTGCGAGGGAACCCTGCCAAAAAGCATTCTCATTGCGCGGGCGCACTGAAATGTTGATTACACCTCGCAGGGATGCAACATCCAAGCGTTTCTGCGATATTTCTTGCATTTACGTTCAGGATCACTTTGGGCCGTCGAAGAAGAAGCAACAAATTGCGGAAAATTGAATCGACAGACTTCGAAGAAATTAAGGAGCACGTAAGACTGATTGGCTCTTCTACGTTGACTTGTTTCCCAAGCAAGCAATGCCCATTCATCCCCCGTCGAATGGGAAGACAATCCGTCCGAGTAGAAAAGGCTGGAAATGAAAATACACGCGTTTACATGGCTCCTCCGAGCAGCCAGATAAATCAATTCGCTCTAGCCGACCATTAACCCGAATTAGTCTCGTGTAATCACTTATTCCTCCGCGATTCCCGCGCGGAAATGCTCTCGCCGAGGCGGCAATCGTTTCCCACAAATCAAAGGAAACGCCGAAAGTGTGCGCCGCACGCGGGACGGCCCCGTGGAACTCTCGAATCCTATTTTCAGCGATCGATATCCGCCAGGGGTATCGCGGCGCGTGTACAAGAATAAAGTGGTCGCGAGGGAAAGAGAGGTTGACAGGAGGAGTTTGTCAATCGGTTAGAGCGTCGCGGTTAAGTGGTTAACATAGGCTTAAGATTAGAGAGTAGATGCGGCGATTTAAGAGCTGTCGTTTAACGCTAAGATGTTTTCATTAGCGCAGGTCCGTTCGGGCGTGCTCCTCCGCGCGGCTTGTAAATTCGATCTTTGCTCGCGAGGAGATCGAGGAGTTGATCCTCGGGCAGTGTAAGCCTACTTTGTCCCCTTTGCTCTAGGGACCGATTTTCTGTGAATTATTTAGCGACTTGAGATGCTGTTAAGTGGCATTTTCTTGTAGAGTTGGATATCATTCGTGCAGCATTGAATGTGGGTGCAGAAAGGGACACGGGGATGTCACATTTCATTTTACATCTTAGTTTATAACCGTAGGTTCACACTTGCCTTTAATACCGTGAAGCCTGAAGGTGCCGATCGTTCGCGATCGCTACCCGACTGGATCCTCGGATCAATCCGATCTACAAGGGCGTGTTAGAAATATCCACCGACTCCCTTAAGGGGGTAGTGGATTATTGGATACGTAAATTCGTAGTTCCTTTGATGCTAAATTACTTTCATACCAAATAATCGTTATAGTCGTGCTTTTCGCAATGTAATGTGGGCTCGTTTACGAGTGATTACAAAAAAATCATCGGAACGTATAAAATTGTCGAAGTTATTAATCGTTGAAGATACCCACAGGCACGCCTGTGCAGGTGGTTTACATCGATTCAGGTGAGCCAATCATCTGAAAGCAAAATGCTTTGGGGCGAGTACTTTATACAGCAAAATCTACAGAGTGGAACTTTGCCGATGAATTTGAACAAAAATTTTTACTCTACATTTTTACGGAAAAAGTCGCCTTTAATCAGTTATAAAATGTTTTACAAACATCCAATGTTGATTCGGGAGTTCCACTCTGTCCAGGAAGGAGTTCTACACATCCAGTAAAAATTTCAAGTGAAAATATTCATTGGTTCAAGAGTTATGATGCACACCGTGTCTGAAAATGATATTTTCGAGAAAAACGGCTTCAAAGTTAAGGGGGAACACCACTGTGAAAGTTGAAAAAATTTCGATTTTTTTTCTTCACTTTCTTAATGTTTAACTCTTCAAAAATACTCTCTGAAAATTTCAAGTTGATATTCGAAGAATTGACGAAGATACAGTGCATTTTGTGAGACGCGTCACGATGCCATTCCGAGCGCGCTATGTTAGCGGCAAATAGTGCGCCGACATTTTTCTTACCCACTGTTCCCCCACATTGTTGAAGGTTATAAATTTTGGGTTTTTCCCGTTTTTACGCACGGTACGCTGTTCGTTCGAGAATCGAAGAAATGCAACCGTTGATCGGGCATTCGAGTGACAGTGAACGTCACGAACGGAAGTGTGATTTTTCCTGTGCAAATTTTAAACGCGATTTTCTCGAAACGACATTTTTCTAACTGATCGAATCAATAACTCTGTCAATTTTTATCCGATCGACTTGAAATTTTGATAGGATCTTTAAAACAAGAGTATCTTCAGTTGTACGTACCGATTTTTTGATCGAAAACATATTTTTTTAAATACGCTCGAAAAACTATCCATTTTTTTGCGGATTTTCGAAACTTTTTCTTCCCAAGCGCACCATTTTTACAAAAAGAATTTTTTTTAAAAATCGGTACGTACAACGGAAACTACACTCATACCGATTATATTAAAAAAAAAAATTGATTTCAGAGTTGCCGTTCCAAAGATATCGTTTCGATAAGCGACCTATGTTTTCTTGTGAGGGATGTAGGAGATTAACTGTATATGGAAATCTATGCATGTTTTTCTATTACTTTTTTTTTATAGTCTCTTAAGACATTGTACTAAAGATAGGTAATAACAATTTTATAATAAAACTGTAAGTTGTCCCTTAAAAAAATCTTAAAAAAGGGCTCATTTTTCCGGCCGTCACAGTGGTGTTCCCCCTTAAGTCTCCTATGCCAATACCACTCTGCGAGGTCGTTACTCGACAGTGTACTTAATTACGTTCGCTACTATAACTTCTACAATTATTTGAATTTCTTCCTGAAATTTTGTTTAAAATGTTCATAAAGGAGTTTCAAAATCAGTAAAAAATATAATCGATTTTTTAAGCTGAAATAGTCCACTACCCCCTTAACCAAGCAGAGGGCGGATAAAAACGCTCGTTCGACGCCGACTGGCTGATTGAATTCAACGATCTTGATTAATTAGTAAAACCGACGGACTAATGGGATCGTTGTAATTTTCCCTTTCCATTTTCTCATTTTTCCTACGCCAGATCGCACGCGTAACCGCGCGCTGCAGGTACCCGCGGAGTTTGTCGAGCGGCTGGAAACTCGGCCGATCGAGACTCAGAAATATGTTCGTTTTTCATCGGGCCACGATATTACAATTAATCGGTGTGCAGCGGGCGCGTTCGGGTCAACGCGTTATAATCGAATCGATAAATAAAACCGGACACGCCTCGGCCCCCTCCCCCGCGACTAGGAGTCTATACCCCGCCGTTTCGATTACGCGATCAGAATTTCTGCACCCCTTTCGAGGAGTACCGACAACAACAAGATAAACGCCCCTCGTTTCGCGGAAGTCCTGCGGCCGCTCTTATCTTAATTCATGGATCGCCACGCTCTATCGCCGAACTTAATAATCTCCACTCTCCCCGCTCCCAGCCGGCTGAATTATCTTCAGATTCATTGGGAATCCTGAACAGCCGATCTCACGGCTCCGCTCCATCACTCCCCCGCGCCGGTCGCCGCAATATCCGCGACGCGTGCCGAGATTAAAATTCGCCGCCATTAATTCACCGTGCCCGTAAAGTAAGCTCCTTACGAGCCGGTTATCTAGGCAGAGGGGCAAATACACCAAAGGATAATAGAAACATCCTTCGCTTAATAACAACGCGATAGCGTCGGGAGACAGGGCCATTCTCGGTGAAACCGAAGGTTAGGCCTCGCCCGGACACCAGCCGTATTCCCAAGGATGAACACACGCCAGGTAGACACGGCCCTGAGGCAACACCGGCGGACCTTGATAAGCATTCAGATTAGCGTGACGCCTCGAATGTGTTTACGTTTAATTACGCTAAGAGTCTCCATTAGGCTGGACCGCTGCCAGCTTCAATTCGGAGACCGGTCTGTTTTACCGAGCGTAGGTGCACCCACTTAACTTCTTTCTCCTCCCCCTCCTCACCCTTCACCGCCCCTCTTTCTCCCTCATTCTCCCTCTTTCAGCTCTCTCAATCCCTCTCCCCCTCAGTGTGTTCGTTTTCCGCCCCCCTACGCGGCGCCCTACCCCTTCTGCCCCGTCGTCCCCCCAACCGAGTCTCCTTGTTTCTTTCTCACCGGTTAGATTTCCATTCCTCCTCCGTGCATCCCTCCGCGAGGCCCCGGTTGTCTTTCATTTCGCGGCGAACAGAGGCTCGGCCGCGTTCCTCCCTCTCGCTTCGCCGCTGGCTCCGACGGGGCAGGTTGCAAATTGCGCGAGACGGATCGTTCGCGACGGACGGATGGATTCCGACGCGGATCCAGTTGGCCGAACACGCGGCTCGTTGCGATCCATCCCCGGCGAGGCTTTCCGCTGGGGCCGTTTATCAGGCGATCTCGGAATGACAACCGAGCACTTGGCGAAACCGCGCCACATTGTTGCTATCTTAATGGCGATCGATTCCACTTAGTGGCCATTCGAGGGCTGAACGTGTGTAAACGAGCGTATCGCGTCGGACATGTGTCCACGCGGGTCGAGGAAAGTGTCGGGAACCGTTCCTTCGAGCCAGCTGAGCCGTTTTAATGCTCGCCCCGTTGAAACGCCGTCAAGGCCCCGGCCAAATTTATTTCGCCCGTTAATAACGCAGCGTAACGCAATAATGCAGTTTACACAGTTTAAGTGAAGATGATTGCAGCGATACTTCGCGAAGCGACCTTCGAATCCTGTTGAGAGAGATAATGGGACACCTCAGAAACGAGTCTTCTATTAATCCTAAATTTATCGCACCCCTTGTAGCTCGATGGGGACACCTAATTGAAGAGGGAGGGGTAAAATGAAAATCGCTTAATTCTAATCAATCGCGAGCCTACGCCGTTGCATTTTCAAGCATCGGTAGTGGGGGACAGATGGCCTAGCAAGAGCATAGCAAAGGCCAGTAGGGGGGCGTGGAGGGCGAGAGGGTGAGTGAGGAGGGGGGCAGAGTTGGCGGAATTTAAAAGCGCTTTTAGCTTTTAGCCCGGGCGATACCGCTAAGAAAACGTTTTAGCGGATTTCATTTGCCCGTCGTCGCGCTCTTCGTAGTGGAGTTCTGAGACGATGGATCTCGGAAGACGGGCAGGGGCACGAAGGGGGGTGGGAGGATCGAGGGGGAGGGGGCTGGTGGTTGGGTAGAGAAACGCGGCAAAAGGGTGAGAAAAAGAGGCGGCGGCGGTTGCTCAGAGGGACGCCGGCAACACCGGTTATTAAGTAGATGCTACATCGGTGGATGAATATTTAAGACGTTCAACAAGTTGCGGATTTTTCTTTAATCAGCCTTTAACCCGCCTTCCCACCCCTCGCCCCGTCCTCCTCGCCACTTGCTCGAATTATGGTGGTAAGCGGTTCGAGCCGCTTACGCGGCGAGATTCGAGGAATCCGCGCGCTCTCTTTTCACCGTCGCCGACCCCGACGGACGTTTCGTTTTATAAGCGGGGATCAGTCCCGATGAATTTATTTATCGTCGATTTGTTATACGCCCAAGCGCCGGGGGATCGGGCGCGATTAATTGCGCCGATTCCACGTCCCTGGATCGAAGGAATTAATATCGGAGCACGTCCGAGGGCTTTTTAATGATTTCACTAGCGGCGCAAATGGAACGTATTTTTACTCGGCAATTGTTAATGGAAAATAACGGACGGTCGAGGAACGCTCCGCGCTCGACGCTTTCGAATATAACTTCGGACCCCCCGCTACGCCGTACCCCTTCCTCCATCGGTGCTTTTTCCAAAGTTACTAATTATTATATCACAAAAGCCCGATCGTAATCAATCGACAAGCTCGCCAAAGTTAGTTAGCTACTTATTATAAATTGTTCGGTACAGTTGCCGGGCACGATCACGCCGCGGAGTTAGTTTTAACTTCGATCCGGGTTAACGAAGGTTGAAACGTTCGTTCTATAGCGATAGAAAAAGACGAGGTGGCGCCGTATCCATGCGTACTCCCCTTTCCTTCGTTCGATATTCTCATTAGCGTGCTCTCAAACCACCCCTCGTTCGCTGACGTAATCCAATTCTAGCGTTCAAGACACTGCGGGCCGCAGACAAAACCCAAGTTTCTCGAAAACAAATTCGTATTATAAAGGAGATTGCGTTCTGCGGGGATCAGCGACGCCCACGAGGGTCTTGATACAGTAGGTCACCCCTTCAGCATTCTGATTTCCTTTTGTACCGTGTCTGCTAACTCTCGCGCTTACGTAAGCTTCGTGTATTTATATAAATTCTTTTTTATATTCCAGCGGTTGCTACAGATCCACGTACGACAGCAGAGCGGTATGTATAATTAAATTTGCATCTTAGATTTGCATGATAAATAACATACACTGTCTAAACTGTCTAAAGTCTAAGCACTGGTAGATCTGAGGTCTCGGTGTCCAACGAGTACACTGCAATTAATTTACTATTTCTTCGAGACGACATAATAAGGGAATCCAAACGGAAAGGGAATCCTGAGATCTCCAAAGCCAACGGGGAAGCAACCCCCCCTGGCCCTTACTCACTTGCTCTCGCAGTGATTTAAATGTGGCTCGCGCCAGCCGGATCGATCGATCCCTCGTTCCGTGTCCATCTGCCGGATTGGTTCGTAGCAACGGATAGGTCGATGGACAATCGGCAAGAATGAAGTTTTATTTGCCCCGTGTATTACTGTTCGTGAGATGGCGTTCCGCTAGGAACGCGGCAACCCACCCCGGCACCCACCCCCGGGCGTCGCGTTGTGGTAGTAACTGATTCGGCGTCCGTGATGCCGTCGGTCGACGCTGGTGGTGGAAGGTTCGCGAAACACTCTAAATCCCCAAGGCAAATAGTTTTTCTTCGATATCCGTGGGCCAGAAACAAACAAGATTCTTTATAGACGGAGCAAACCACTCTTCTATAAGTACACCGTACTATCCTCGTCCCGCGTGCCCCTCGCTCTCTTCCTCTCGCGGCAGTCCGTCTCTGCCTATGCGATCGCTCGTGCTCGCAAACTTTGCTTATGTCTTGCCACCCCCGCCGCCTCCCACGCGGGGGTGGCACGCGTACGCTGAGTTTGTTTGTTGGTGTACAGGGACTCGCTGGTTTGTTCATAGAAATTCAGGGGGTGGGCTGGTTGTAAAAACTACCGCTTTTGTCCTCTTATCTGTGTCATCCGCGGTTTTCATGTCTGACTGTCGTCCGTTTTCTCTAATTCTAATACTGAAAGCGAGACGGTACGTATGTTTCGACTGGATGTAGGGTGACCTGTCCAGTGAATGGACAGTTAAGCTGCATGTCTGTTGAAATTAGTATTCAAAATTCGTTATTTAATCCCCTGAATATTATTTCTGCAAGCGAGCTGTTTTATTACTAAAGTCAGGCATCCCGGAACACAATTCTAGCAATGTTTGATAGATATTACTTTTATTAAAAGTCTGGCAGATGATGAAATAAAAAATGAGCCAATGACCAGTGAATGAACATAAATTTCTCATGAATGAACGGGATAATAACAGTGGTTAGGTTTCCAATGTATTTAGAGGATTTTGTGTATAAATAATTTTTCATTTTCCGATTGCAATAATATTATTGATTTGATACTTTACTACTTAGTCTTATAAGATCATAATTATGCATAGTTGAAATTTGGTTTCTGGGGTGGGTTAATCTAACCTCCACATTGACGGCGAAAGTGTCAAGAGAAAAAAAGACCGGGTAACCTGTTCACTCGTTTATAAAGTTAGAAATGTCAGCGAAATGCGAATGAACGGTCGTTCATTCATTGGTATTCACTGGTATCTCCCATCCAATGCATAAACATCTAAGAATCTCGACAAATTCTTAGATAACCGTTATTTCATACAGTATTTTCGTTAAAGGAACATTTAACAATTTAATTATAACAACAAATTTATCAAAAGACCATTAAATGCACCTCAAAATACAAATTGTACATATCACGTAACAAGGCTTACCTTGAACTTGTGGGATTCCATAAGGACAATTTATGAATAAACAGAATTAATGCCGTATTGGTTATAAGTAAAAAGAAAAAGGCTTTTGCGAGACATCGGTGGGTGTCCATTCTAAATATCGGTGTAAGTTTCGACGTGGAGTGAGCGTGATAAGCGTTCATTTTTCGTATTATATGAGCAACGTTCATTCACTGGGGGCTGTTCATTCACTAGACATGTCACCCTAATTGAGCTGCGTGTACAATATGTGTTATTCCACCGCATTCTAAAACTCTGTAAGGCGCTCTTCTTCGTACATAATCTAGCCACCCGTTTGCGGAACACCCTGTACGTTCCTACATCTCTTCTTCTCCTCTTCTCCGCGTGTTCGTTGCCTTCATGTACGCTTCTGCCTATGTACGCAAGCTCCTGTAGGCGTCTCGCTGAATAGACACACACAGGCGCGCGTTGTTTGCGCGCGGCCGCAACAGCTAGCCAAAGTAAAGTAAGCTTTTAGCGGAGTGGCTGATTTATCAATGTATTTATTCCGAGATATTGAATTCATCTACTTAAGTACCGGTGCCGGTCGGCCGTGCTTTCTATAGCTATTTTCACCTACCGACGGCTACTGGCTTTTTCCCATCTCCCCAGCTTCTTTCCCTCCTCCGCCATGTCGCCGAATTACATTCTCGTTTCCCTCATTTCCCCGTCAGCCACTCGTCCGCGCGGTTGTCCCCGGAATCGACTCCTTCGAATCGACCCTGAACGCTCGTAGATCTCGCCTCAACCATATTCCTGCCTCCCTTCCGAAGTTTCGGTCGATGGGGGCACGCTGGATCGCGATTCGAAATTACTTTTAAACGGGAAGATTTCCGCGTAGGCATTTCCTTGCACGGTCGAGCAACTTATTGGAATTTTCGTTCGCGAAACTGGGACAAACTGGCTGTCTAGTTTACAAATAAGCCCGAGTGGGGTGACTTCCCGTGCGCCGCGTTCGATTTGTCTCGAGCGTTGCCGCGATTCCATCCCGCGATATAAGTGAAACGGGCCGCGCTGTCTGCGTCTTTGATTGGATTTTCTCTAACGATAATGGTTCCCACTTGAAGGGAGACTGCTATGCCGTGTATTACAATTCGACAGCGTAAATAGCGATCGATAAATCTAGCAAGCTTATGCGCGGTGACATTAATCGGAGCTCTGCGGCGCGGCTCGCCTCGTGACGAACGTTGGGCCAACTTTTAATATCCTCCAAACAAAAATCAAGTCGAATAGCGGAACTAGGCGGTTCGGTAAACAAAAGTAAAGCCGAAACTTTCGTCCTCTGGCCGGCTGGAAGCACCCCCAGCTCGCGATCGCAGCGGTAATTAACTTTCAACTCGTTATCGCGACAAACGAAGCAACAAAAAGCTCTCTGGAAAGGCGGAGCGCGAGGCAAGACAAGCAGTAATCGAATCACGCGGATCCAATGTGCCCGAAGCGTCCTGGAGGCATCTTCGATCGATAAGAGGGGGCGAGGAGGGTCCTCGAAGCTTTCGCCGGTGTAACCGTCTTCTTTATCCCCAGGTGTAGATAATTGGTAGGTGTAATTGTCAGCCGGTGGCGTCGCGGAGGTTATCGTAGTCGCTTCGAGGAACGAACGTACATACATACGCGTTCCTCCAGAAATGTATTATGAAACGTTCCCTCGCTTCGTCGTAGTCCTTGTCATTATCGTGACGAGCGAACGCCGTTCGGGCCCCTCTCTCCTCCACCGATAATTGGCAACCGATCGAAAATTTTTGTGCAACGGGTGGCCGGTAACTCGGTTACAATGTGACCATCGGCAGTCGCGAAACGAAGAATCTACATAATTTTAAGCAGCCGATAATCGACGCTACTAATTGCGGGGCTACGTCTCAATTTGCAAGAGGAAGCGTGAGACACGATGTAAACGACTTCCAGCTATACTGGAAATTAGTGGTTGCGCCGAGCGTGCCAGTTTCGTGCGAACGGAAACGCGGAGGCCTTAAACTGTCGCGCAATAATTGCATTAAACAACCGATCGGTATCGCCGCGCTGTCTCGAAAACTCTCCATTTTTCTTTGTAACCTTCTCCCCCTGCTCGACCCGTTTCCTCCCCGTCGCGCCACCCCTGTCATTGTTATCTGTCCCCTGATAATTACGCGAGCAATAATCAACGGCGTATCCGTCGATCTCTCGGCTTGCCCGCAGCTGATCCCTGCGTACATTCGAAGAACAGCCGAGTCATATCGGCGGCCAACAGAATTATTGCCATTACCACACAGTCGCACGGTACTCGCAACTCGGCCAAGGTATCGTTAATCGTATGTACTCGCGCTTGCCGCGAGCAGTCGATCTCCCGGCTCCTCCGTTCGCTGGCATTTCGTGAGCGGCATGTGTCACGGCATACCTGTCGTCTAGCGGTTGGCAGCTGCTTAATGCGTGTCCTAAGGGTAAAAGCGTGCGAGGCGCCGCTTTCACGGCTAATTTCGAGCGGACGCTTTCTTTCCACTTTCGTGGACGCACTTGGCCTGGTCTTTTCTTCCCCTTCACTCCTCTTATCTAAGCGCTACCAGCGCGCGCGAGCTGAATCTCCTTTTCGCTGGTATCTGACCCCCTCTCTCTTCTATCTTCGTCGCCTTTTCCGCGACTTTTTCCTTGCCGTACTTTTTGGACGGCGCAGTGACGTTCCTCCCGCTCCACTCCCTTTTCGTGTTCCTACTTCGTCTCTCGATGTTGCGTTTTGAGTCGTTCCTCCTCTTTTTACGCCGCGACGTTTTCTCCTCCTCCTCCTCTCTCTCTTTTGTTATTCCTTTTTCCCCGCTCGTTCGCTCCAAGGCTTTTTTCTTTGTTTTGCCTCCTCCGTCGCGGTCGCTCGTCCGCGGCTACACCTGGCCTTCATCGAGATAACGAGAACGGTCTTTTACGAGCGGCCTAGCGAGCGTTAATTCAACGACGCGCGCTATCGGTCGTCCGATTAATTGAAATATACGTTTTAAAAGTCGGGGATGAGATAGCGGTCGGCGAGACGCGCGGGACGACCAGTTCTGCCGCCATAAAATTCAGTCACACCGTGCAGGCGCAAGTTCCAAAGTAAACAGTAAAGATAGTCCAAGGTGAGTGGAACCTGGAAGCTACTGGTTGATCTATTTCTTTTAGAAATTTTCACTGCGCGATGATGCACGTTTGGGGAATATAGTGTAGCTACAGCCTCGTCAGCTTTTAGGTGCAGATATTAATGACACCAGCTTTCGAAAGAAGCAAATAAACGGGTAAAGGCAAAAAAACTGTAGTCTACGTAATCTCTCGTGGCTGTATAACGGCGGGATGAAGCTGCCGCGACTTAAAGACGCGGAGAAACACGGAAACGGCGTTTAAATCACCGAGCAATTACCACTCGTTTCTCTCATTACACGAGACGAAGCTCCGTAAATCAATTAAATTAATAACGATCGATAATTAGACCCGGCTCGCCGATAACTTGCCCCGCTTTCTACGGAGATATTGCCTTACACTCGAAGCAACGTGCCGGGCTTCCCCTTGGATAATCGATAATATACAATTATTATCCTCCACCGCCATAATTACACTCGGCTCCGATTTAGGGAATTAAGCGGAGCGTGTCGCCTCGGCTCGACTGGCTCTCCACCTCCTTCTACCGACTACCGACGAATTCCTAAGCCTTGTTATTATTTCACCGGGGATATTTAAAAAGCAGTAATCTCCTTTACTTTTAATCCGATTACAGGCGAGCGCACGATAAAAGGAGGACTCGCAATCTGCGGCCGCCACCGGGAGACAATGGGCTGCCGCTTGTAAAGTCGAGTTCATTATGAGATGGACAAGAACGCGTCGCTCGTTTTGCCTTTTCATCTCGAGAACGTACGTACGTTTCCCACTCACGCTTCGAGGGAAATTTCACTCCCTCGATCGATCATTTCTAATATGGGAGGATCAATATTCTCGATGTGCCTCTCGAAACGTTGACTTAGACTCCTAGGAACTTCAACTTACTATCCACGACTGTTCATTGTCAATTCTGATAGACGAGAATATTGACGATCTTAATGTTTCTGTGGTGCAATTTATGATCGACTTGAAGTTCCTTATAATTAAATTTGCCACACGAACGATACAATTCGGGATACGAAAAGAGATCATTGGCAGAGTTGGGCATTATTCGACTAAATTTTCATTCGGATACGGATTCGTATAAATCCCCAAGATTTATTCACGAATAAATGACGATTTTATTCGACGAAAAATTATTCGTTATTCGCGAATAAATCTGTACCGTTATTCTAGCCAGATTCGTTCGAATAAGAATTTATTCGTTATTCGACCTGAATGAACGACGAATAAATGTGATACCCGACATCTATCGATGGAAGTCTGTACTGTGTCCAATATACGTTTGGACATGTGTGTCTGGAAGTGTGCGTATACGTCTGAACGAGCTGAGGAAATCCCGCCTTAAAAAAGTATTCTCTTCTGGAGGCGTCGGCCATCGGTTTTAAGCGATATTTGGGATAGAGAATTATCAGATTATGTGATTGTGTATTACGTGTGTCTTGGGCAATGCCAGGGCACAACATACATAAGTCTCTAATTGTGGAAGTAACAAGCCACGTTATTTTTCAAGCAATGCGATATAACGTTATCTAATTTAATTATAACTTGGTATAATTTTATTTAAAACAAATCAAAACGCCCCTCTATGTAGTACCGCGGTCATACATCTTCCTGCAAAATGCGAGTTATGACAAGAGTTACTTAATCTAAAACATTAGTTCTCACGGGTGTCAGTCAGTGGTGTCACGATACATCGCCGAAATCACGTGATCATTTTATTCGTCCGTTGAGTCGACTAAATATTTATTCGAATAAGAAATTATTCGAATAAATTTTCAGTCGAATAAAAAATTATTCGTTATTGTCGAATAATTTCATTTTATTCGAATTTTTTATTCGGTGATTATTCGAATAAAAATTTATTCGCACAAATTTATTCGAATACTTATTCGGATGAAAAATTAGCCGAATAATGCCCAACTCTGATCATTGGTCATACCGAACTAAAGGGAAACAATGGCAAGGCTGTTGCAAGCTGTTCGTGAACTCGACGCCGTATACCGTTTCATGGTATCGATCTGTCAAGTGACTTCTTTCACGACCACACACTGGTCCGACGTAAAAACCTTTAGCATGTCCATGCGATGCACAGCGTAGGGGGCTGGGTATGAATAAATGACAGTCAGCCCCGTCTTTACAGCATTCGAGCGCGCCTTCATTCATTAGTAACGAGTTCACCTATGTAGAGTTTGATTAAGCAACGCGAGCATAAGGAAAGGAAATCCCCCTGCTTGGAAACCCTCCTCGCAACCTTGTCGATATTTCCTCGATAAAGGGGTACGTTTCATCCGTGCTCCGTCCGAAGCTTCAATCCGAAGTCGTACCAGAATCCGGGAAACATTTATTTTCAGGCGAGTTTTTACAACGCCGACATCACGATTTTTACGCTGCCCTTTGCTTTCGACGAAATGAAACTTTAACGTTCGCGAAATCTTTGTGAGCAAAGAACGGGGAGACGCGGCTGGCGAGCGTCGCCGCTCGAATCGATAGAGAGATTCGACGAGCACCTGCGTTTTGACCTGGCATTAATGAATATTCCGCGCGAAGGTATTCTCGAAAGGGAAAAGTAAAAAATGGACGGTGTCCAGGGTGTCGTCAAAATTGGCTGGAGCGACTCGCCCGGCCTTCTTCTTTTCTCCTTAATTAGGGGGTTCGATGCAAGCAGGCCCACTCGCGAAGCGCTTCGATCGGACTGATTCGCAAAGATACTCATGTGTGCCATGACGCTCATAATTATTGTAAACGCTGTCTGCCAGATGTCGATCGCTTTTACCGCGTCCCTTTGCACGCGATCCGATACATGCACATTTCTTTCGCCTATCTGATTGGCAAGTATCTATTAACTTCTTCGACACTCGCATCCCGCGAAGCGTGACACCGGGTTTCCATTTCTGGCGACAGGTTTGTCCTCTTTATTGCAAAGTATATGTTTCGACGTTTTTCCGCGCGCGAGCAATACATGCACGACGCTTCTATTTTATATGGACGGAGACAAAGTTGTCGTTGCGACTGTGGACTTATTCTCCATTACCAATATTACGACTGGCTTTTATCTTCGCTCAGTTAATTAGAGTAATTGTGGCTGGTATTATCGGCGTCGAGGGGAAAGTGCTCTGGTAAATGCCTCCAGTATTTGACTTATTTCCCTAGTATGCCGGAAATGAATATGTAATGACGAGTCGATTATTCAACGTTTGAAGACTCTCTAACAGACATCAATTGCATACGCGAGAGAACGGAGTTTATTTGCTGATTAAATGAAGAGAATAAAGAAATGGAAGCTAAGTATATGCTATATTCTCTTTTCATTCATATAATTGATGAATTTCAATTTCATCTCTTAACGTCATTTTCTAAAATAGTAAATTATCGGTAAATATTTTATCAGAAAATAATGAAGCAGGAGAGACCGAGGCTAGTTGATACAGACGAATTTATCGATTAATGATCGCAGAATAAGGTCGAAAATCGCTGATTTCCGGGAATTTCACGAATTTCGACCTTATTCTGCGATCTTTAAGCGTTTATAGCTCAGAGTAACGTTCACCGATTTTTATGAAATTTTAAGTATGTATACAACATACTTCACTGTACAAACGGGTTTTTTGAATTTTCATCACAGGCTCACAAAAAAAGTTTAAAAAATAACATTTACTATTTTTGTTTGCTATTCCGACCAAGTGCATTTTTTTCAAAACGACTAAACACGTCACTTAGCAAACATTTCCTTGTAACTTCTCGAAAAAACTCAACTGGTTTTGTCTAATTTTATAAAAGTTATGCAATTTTAAAAGTTGTAAACTTTCTTTCGTCCGCCGCTGTATAGAGAAAAAGTAAATAGTTTTGATATCTACATCCAAATTGATCGTCCAAATAACATTTTTCATTCATTTTGTATGTATTTTCTCAAGTTTTCGCTACCTATATATTAAAGCGCAAGGACCAAAGTGTATTTTAGCATATTTGTTATTAAGTAATTAAATTAAATAAAAACTGAAAAAAATTGAAAACAGAATAACGTATCAACTAGACCCGGTCTCCTCCCCTATTCGAAGAAAACACGCATTACCCTCTGCCCAAGCTTCATTCGCCTTGAATTATTTCGTAATACCATTTCGCTCGCAGCTCCAACCCTCAACTCCCACTTTACACCCTTCAACTACCTATCCCTCAAGGAATCCCACGTTTAAACAACAGCGAGCATTCTCGCGAATCGTTTCTCCGAGGAAGATTGGGATAACGCGAAGATCGCGAGCATTGGGAGCGCCCTAAAATTCCTTGGAAATGGACGGATCTGAGCCGGTGTTTCGAAGCCCAGGCTCGGTCAGCCATTGCCGGGTCCCGTTTCCCCGCGTCAGCCGGCGTCGACCACCCCAAACCAGGCCACCCCCGAGCCACCTCGCTCGGCCTCACCTCTCGCTTCGCTTCAACCCCTTCCGCCCTCTCGTCTCTCTGTTTAATGCAGTCCATTAGAGTGCATTTAGATCGAGGGATAGTTAAAGCGCAGAGCAGGTACGGCGCCGTGCGGCGGCCGCCATGGAAAATAGTGTGTTGTGCCGCGTCGATAGCCGCGTGTGTACTTAGAAATGACATTAGTCGCATGATCGATCCCATCCTTTTGTTCCCGTGCACCACCGTTCGATCCCCTTCTACCTATCTATCCGATCAGCGGGCTACCACGGGGCAATGCGAACAAACAGACGATCCTGGCGTCGATAAAGAACGAGTCGACCAATTCGATGACGATTGGCCCCTCGGCGAAAGGGTGGCTCGAGTGGCGCGTCGATGATGCGGCTCAACAGTTACCAAGCTCGCGTATTAATTCCTACGTCAAGATCGGTGTTAAAACTGCCCTGGTTGCTCGGCATATCGCGCGGCCCTCCTGTGGTCCGACCTCCTCCTCTCTGGATTAATTACGACCTATTTGAAAGAGGAAAGCGGTGTCGATGTTTCGACCGATTAGAAAAGCTCGCGTGCCCGCGAGTTGTTAACGCTGAAAGGGAGAAGCGTTTTTCCAGCGGCACTGCGTAATCGTCGGGCGTATCGCGCGTCGATTTCGATCCATTAGCGGTACACCTGGCGTTGGTTAGCCTGTACGACCTGATAACCTGAAATCGAGTTTAAAAATCTGGGTAGAATCGCCTAACTCGATCCAGTTAACTGCGCGCGTTAACTTAGGTACTCCTCTGGTTTTGTACATCGATCCAAAATTCATTTTAATTTTCATGTGTTAAGGCGTCGGGTTGCGAGCGTTTCGCGGGGTTCTCAGGCAGGCTGGTGGTACTCTCTTTCTTTTTTAATTGGGATCGACCGATCGAGGGTCTGGAGGAGCGAGCGCATCGATAGGGGGTTGGCACGGTCTCGCGGGCAGGGAATAGCAGCGCGCGCCGCGATACATCCCGCGGGATCGATGATCCACGGGCGCGGTATCGTTGGATTCGGCTCGGCGCACTCGAGGACGATACGGTTTGATTGCGCCGACAACGGCGGGGCATTAATTAGCGTGCATAATTGTTTACCGGCGCTAAACGGAGCTGGATCAATATTTAATTGAATGCCTGCTAAATGCCAGCTGCATCGCCGCGGCTCTCAAATCGAGCCAGCTCCTCTGAATAACGGCCTTCGGGATACAATGGCCGCGGTAGGAGCTGGCAGCCGGGTAACCGGGGCTGTCCCCTTGTCGTACACGATGTTCCCCGTCGTACCGCGGCTGCACACCCTATCCCCGCCACCTTCACTTTGTTAGCGTCAGACATTGCTCGAGCCCGCGACGCGGGCACGGTTTTGTTTCGCGGCTCAACCGTTTTTCTGCCTCTTGGAATCCTGATCGCAGTCGGCGATGTTAATTGACAGGGTTCGGGGTTGAGACACCGCGGAATATTTTTTTGGGGGGTGGCGTTGAAGCGCGGAGGAACAACAGTGGTAAGATAATAAGGCTTTTGTGAACGAAGGAGACCCTCGACTAAACTCGCACACTCTTCGTCACGCTTAACCGAAGGTTCCCTTTGGTCCCGATTCATCTCTTAAATGTAACGCGTAAAGGCTTCATCGGCAGGGAAAACAGGTTCTTCAGAAATTTCCGAGCATCCCCCTACCGCCTCGCGGAAAATTCAACCCCTAGATTCGACGCTGGGACTCAATCGCGCGTACCTTGGCTAACCCCTTAAACCGCGGAAGCCCGGGGTAACTATCTTGCCTACTTTGCGCGTCGATTCGCCCACCGCCTTCGTCTTTAATTCACCTGAAAGCACCCAGCGTCTTGCGCGTCAAAAGCTTCGGCTGCATCCTCGAACGAAATCGCCGCAGTTCCTTTTTAATTGCCCGAAGACGTAGCTTCGCGGCGTCTGATCCGCGAGAATAACCGCGGCGATCTCTGGAAGACGAGGCCCGAGATAAGAAGACCCGTGGAGCGTAAGAAGGGAAACAGTGGAGAAGGGAATGAGTAGAAGAGGGAAGGAAGAAAGGGAAAGCGCCGTGGCACGCGTCTTTTACTCGCGGCTCTATTTTCTCAGCCCGCTGGCCACTCGAACGAACGATGCAACAGGGGTGGAAACGATTACACCCCTCGGTGGTGGCACTCTTATTTCAGCGGCCTGGCGATATAACCGCGACCATAATCTCGGCGCAGCTCAGGATAACTCCTTGCAACGGGGTTAATCGCCGTGTACATACACGTATATACAGGCGGAGGTGCGCGAGAACACGATGGGACGACGGGGGTGGGTTGTAGACGCGCGCGCGAGCACCTGTGCATATCCGCAGTTCGCCTCGTCGACGGCAGGCGGCGCACTCTTCGCGGGCTCGAGGGTTGATTTAAAATTGATTTATGCAAATTGGCGCTGCACGAGCAATTAACAATTCCTTGTAGACCGGCTCGAGTATAGCTTTTCGAGGGTGTGGAAGGGCGGCGGAGGCGGTGGGTGGGTGGCTGGCGGTTGAGGGGAACGTCGAAGGTGGGGAATGACGGTTTGGTAAGGCACCGAGCCAGAATCCATGGTCGGAGCGGGGAGGGGTAGGTCGGGCAGAGGACGGAAGGGAAGCGAAGACGCGGCGGGGGTGAGTAGACCAAGGGAAAAGGGGTAGCTGCGCGGCATAGCCGAGCTGATGAAGGACGAAACACAGAGAATGCGCGATGCTCCGAGAAAATGGAATTAATTTGCTAGGATTAAATCCGCCTAGCGCCGCTACGGAACGCTGAATGTTTCTCGCGTACGTGTGCGGACTTATTTCAAGAGCACACGCGGCGGGAGATATACTCGAGTGTGCTTTGCGCCTTTCGCGGGTCCGCTCACCCTTCTGCCGCCTCCGCAGCCCCTGCTTCAGGGCGCTCGGCTCAAGAAAACGTTGCAGGATAAAGAGTATCCTTTTCAAACATTAATTTAATACGGAAAACCGAGGAAAAACGAGCACCGCGGTACCTAACCCAGACCCCGGAGCCCCCGGCTCGAGACGCTAAACCGTGCTTCGCGGTTTATTAACGTCCCTGTTATTAAATTCGTCGCGTCAAACAATTTTTCCCCCACCCTCGAAACTTTCCAGATAATCGCTCAGATCTTTTGACAAGAATTTCCCACGAATGAACACGTATCGCGTTACGAGGTTCACTCTTGGGAGGCTTAGAAAGGGAAATCGGAGAAAATGCTTAACGTTCTGTATGGCTGGATCCACGCAGAGTATTATTTTTCAAACATTAATTTAACACGAGAAAGGGAAGAAACAAGGGAACCGGGGAATGGTATTAAGCTCGTTAGAGGGTTTATTAAGGGAACAGGTATTAGATTCTCTAAGAAGATGTCGAGTTTCTTCCGCGAGGAACGCAAGGATTCATTTTAATTCAGCGTAAGGAAACATTCGTGTTTCGCAACCGACGGAACATACCGCAGTAACGAAGCGACTCCCTAATCGAATTTAACAAGCACCACCGGACAGGTCCCCAAAGTCAAAAGTCCTGACGAGCCTCGAGGACTCACTTATTTTGGCTGCATGCACACCGCCCTCACCCTTAAACTTTTATGCTCCGCTGCCACCTTCCGCGCTGATCGGTTGCTCCTTTGTTTCATGCTCGCACGCTCGCGCCCGTCTCCTCACATTATTCTAGCCTCGCGAGAAAGAATCCCCGACATGGATGTTACCCGGAAAAACTGGCCAATTCGGTGCTCAATATAAAGTCGATAGCTCGAAAAACCTTCTGTCCTCTAGGATCCTCAAAATCCATCCACTCGTCGCGGGACAGTATTGCGAGCTACTTCCTCCACCAACTTTTTCTCCAACATCGCAGATACCAAAGAGACATTAAAGACACTATCTACAACGATGACTCCTCCAAATACCTAATTAACAAACCGATTATACCTGACGAAAGGTTGCACTCGCCTCGAAAAAACGAGAAGCCCCCAGTCGCTGGAGCCAGGATCACAGAGCGACGCGCTCTTCAAGACAGAGGTTTTCCCAGTTCGGCGGTAAACGGAAAACGAAACGACAGGCCGTGCCCCGAACGGTATGTACGTAGACAGGGTCTGCGTTGAGGTAAGACGTTTAATGAAATCAGCACGGTGTCTGTCTCCTCTCGCAGACTCTCCTCGGCGCTGTTTTAATTATACCCGGGCTCTCTCGCTAGTTGCACATCTTCCCTCCGTTTCAGCCCTCCTCGAACCGCACCTCCCCCTCTGCCACCCCCGGAGGATCTCCGCCGTGTCCCCTCTCCACGCCCATTCTGCCTCTGTTTGGTGTGGGTGGCGGATAGAAGCCGGGGAATACACACGGACTGGTCCGCACACCGCGAGATCTTTAGGATGATTAGACGAAGACGTTACGAAATTAGTATCCCTGCAGACAAAATTGTCGAAGGAAGTCGGTTGTTAGACGCGTGTACGTGCACGCAGGGTAGAACGGTGTGTGCGTGGCTCGCCGTCTGCCGTTATTGCGAAATACTCGCTGGAGACGTTTGCCAAGGCTCCCCGTTTGCCGCGTGAACACTCCCCCTTTCTAGACGCCCCGCCACGAGAATTCTCGATTAAAACGTTGTCCTTCCGCAGTTTTTCATCCCCATCCACCAACCTCTTCCTTCTACTTTCCGCGATGATCGGGATGCGCTGCGTAACGTAGAACAGCTCGGTTGGCACGCGCTAGGATTCAAATCAGCGGATCACTGATTTACGCGACTGGCACAGAGGGGTAGCTGATTAATTACGACGGTAATCCACGGCGACAGCGGGATCGTCGAACGCGATTCACGTTTTGGCAAACAGTTTAAATCGTCCTTCTTCGGCTTACTTTGCCGCGATCGTTGGCTCGTTCTGGAGGAGACACGCTTCGCTGACGCAGGAGGGCTGCTCTCGCCCCCTCGCGCCCGGCCTACTGTTCTTGATTCGTTAATTAATCGGTAGGTGGCTGAAAGTAATTAGGGGCCGCTTAAGCGACAGTAACATAATGAATTTATGTACGGGGTGAGTCGTTTTAACTTATAAGTGGATTCATGGGTCTTAAGGGGCTTATGGTTGGATGTTCCTCCAGCTTCCTATGTACAAAATCGTGGATAACGATTCCTCTGTACCTACTTGTACGTTTTCGCTGGATCGCAGGTTCGAACGTAAGGGATTGCTCAAGATGAACGGTGGAAATCGTAACGAACGAACGATTCCCGTCCAAGTTCACTAGCTAACGTCCCGTCTGGGATTGCAGCCGGGTCTGCAGGCTTCCTTTTTCTCCCCTTCCGGTTTCGGTGGGGGCAACGAGATCAGTGCCGTCGTCGACTCTGCTCGTCGGCAGCAATAAAAGCGTACAAAGCAACGCCTTGTCTTTCCTCTGAGCGTCGACTCTCTGGGGGTCACCAAGAATGTAATACGGGACCAATTACTTGGGGTACCTAACCTGACCCACACCTACCGTTCCGCCACGACTCGTCGGTACACTGGATCGCGTATACGGAGACAACAGCCACCAATTTTCTGCCGGGGACTGCGGAGTGATTTCGGTTCTTCCAGGGAATACTCCGTCCTCCCGCCTCGCTGTACGTCAGCTTTCCCTCTCGCGGGGATGATCCCAGTTAAATTTTTAAGACGACTATTCCGCAATTTCGAATGCCACGTTACGAGTTCATTATAGCAGCCCGAGTGTGTTTAGGAAATGCTTTGGTAGGACAAATACAGTGGATGCTAATACTTCGGTAGTTAGTGTCCGTTAGCATTTTGGAAGTTTAATTGCTTGCTATTCAAAGCCTTCCAGTAGTTATAACTCGCCCTTTCTTCTGCGGAAGTAGAGCAGCACTACCTACTTCTTCTATTTAACCCCTCTCTCTCTGGCTCCAATTAGGAACACTTCAGATCTTACATGAATACCGTAATTATGAAGTAAAATTCAATTACCTGAGAGGCCGCGTGATTGTGTGTTTAATGCGAGGTCTAGACATATCGATCATCGGGCTATCTTTTTACGCGGCTGTCCTCGGAAATGATTGTGCCTCTTTTACGAACAGCGTAGCTACTTCTTACGGGTTATCCGTAGATTATCAAGCCGTGATACGAAGCAATGTGTTTACATTGTATTGCATTTAATTGATTTTTCACCGAGCAACGTGACGCGTATTCAGGAAACCCCTGTCACAATGGAGGACTGTTTCGTTCAATGGTGTCCCATTTTGTCGAATAATTGTGTCCCTTTTTTAACAGGGACTCTCTCCGCGCGAATTCGCCGCGCATTTTTATCCATTTGTCGAATATTGAATGCCAGCCGTGGATTTATTGCGCCTTTAGATTTGTCTGAATCGTCCGCGTGCTTCTTTTCTACCGATACCTCGAGTCCCCGTCGCCCAGCTCGACCGTGCGCGCGATTCTCCGATCAGAGTTGCGTAGTGAAAAGATTGCATGACTCAGGAGTCATGGTACATCCAACTTTGATATTGAATTCCTCATGCATTCTTCCTCGTTAAATTTGAATTCTTCAAGTCCTCTTTGTTCGACGCACCCCTCGTAACCAGTGCATTCGTACCGGCCGTATCTTTTGCTCGGCTTACTCTAATCTACGAAGCAATTTCCTCCCTATTCGTTTTTCCTTCGCGTGCATCGTGGTCACGGAGTTAGAGCTTCTAGAGTTAATTAATCGTGCAGGTGGCAGGAATTTGGGAATAAAATTTCGGTCTTTCCTAAGTGATAGCTAAAGATATTCTCCTAACGCGATGATTACATTATTTTCTGAAATTCTGCTGAACCTACAGTGTTGGATAACTTGGTTAACGATTACATGAGCTATATCGCAACGTAACACAAATAACAGCGTTCGCTATTGAGCGGTGCAACTTTAAAGGCAGCTGTGCTTTATCTTATTCGATAAAATAAGCATCAACAATCCCCATACGCGCACTCCATTGTAGTCGGAGTGCTGTTTCCATAACTCCCGCCCAACAAATAGCTCTGCTCCGCCGGTGAATTTTTTTTTCATGCATTTTTCACACAGCATAGTCACGAGTGACCGACTTATTGTTAGAAGGGATGCACGGTGCTCGTCAAATAATCGAGGGGCAAACACGGAACCGAAAGCGGGCGCAGTTTTTCTTGTTGTTTGCTTTGCATTTACAAACGTAGTCGGGCAAAATGCATTAAAATTTATGCCCTACGGATAAAATGTAGTCGCGATCCCGTGACTGTGCGCGCAACCGGCTCTGTCCACCTGTATTATATCCACTCGATCGGGGAGCCAATGGTGGAATGGAAAAATGTTTCAGATAAAAGTTGCGTGATTTAAAGCCGGCCAAACCCCGCCCCTCCCCTCCCCCCATCCCAACTCCTCTTTTTTCGCAAATTCGCTTTCGACCGAAGTTCCCGCGTGAAATATTTTTTTTTCCACCGCGCGCAGCCGTTACCGTTGGCGTTGTAAATAAGATTTAACGGAATCCGATGACGTACGATTATGTAACGTTTTGATAACTAAATTGCGAGTTACGAGCCCTATGTGTCTTGATTCGTGTTACCTTCGATGAAATGGATTACCTCGTCCCGATGTTGGCCAACGTTGCAGTCAGCTTTTACTCGGATTCAGGGTACTAGGAATTTTACATGAAAGAATATCGACACAGAATTCATCCAACTTCTGCGCCCTTCAATTTCAAATCACTTATCACCGCCAACCCCGCGAATTCAATTTTATTTTACTCCACATTCATCCCCCAGTAGAAATTTATTTAAGTTTGTGATAAGCCAGCAAATATCTTCGAGAATCAAAGAAAGATTCCCGAATATCTAAAAAAAGGAGCCGACAGAAGCGAGCTTGCTGCAAAACATGGAGGCAGTAAGGTGTTGACAGCGAAAATTTTGCACCGCGGCTATCGGGGCGTCTTGAAACGACGAGCGTTCGTTAAGGCGGCTAAGCAGCAGATTATTTACATGACAGTCAAGTCGCCGTGTCCCGAAGAGTTTCGGAGGGGTGTAAGGGCGAGTTCGGTTGACACATGGCGAGGCTGGCCGGCCAGGAATGTGCTAATGAGATCATTTAGCTGCCCCTGCCCTCACCCTTTACACTCTTTAGCCCGCCTTCGCGTTTACACCGAGTCCGAGCCCAGCTTGCTACCGGCTTGATTTACACTGGCCTCTCTTCTCTCTCTCTTTGGCTCCCTCAACCTCTCTCACCCACCCTGGAAGCAGCAGCAGCAGCCTCGGACGTTGTTAGAGAAGCTCCGGTGTTTCTCCTCTCGCGCTTTTTTTCCCCCGCGCCCCTACATTTTTAACGAGCCGATGCCTCACGAAATGACTTTATGCCTTCGACTTCGTAACGACCAGTAGGGCCATAGGATCGCGCGTACAGGGTGTTCTCGAATTGTTCGGCCGGACTTTACTGGGATACTCCACTCGTCAGACTGTTAAGGGTTGCACGCTAGAAGTCGAATTCCAGTGTTGGATAGTGTCTAGGTATAGTGTTAATATCGCGAGGGAGATTAATCCCACCCTGTAGAATAAGAGACGCAGAGTATTTTTTGTTCCTAAATGCGACTCTGAAATTATGCCCAGTAATGACGCGAGCACCCTATATAAATTATAAATAAATTAGCGTCACGTAGTCGCGATATTAATGTCAGGTGGTACGGGATAATTATATTGTCTATTCTTCCGGCGGGCAGCCACCAGCGGCGGTGTTAGTTTTCCCCGATAAGATAAGCCGAAGTTGGAGTGCATAGAAGCGGAGGATTTTAATTAACGCGCGTTGCATATTATATATCGCGGAGATATTTAGACCGGCCGGGCGGGTATAATGGCACCCGCTTGAGAAATTAATTGGCCCCCAGGCATAATGTAACGACAAATCTCGCACGCTGTAATTCCGCTGCGCGGGCCTGCCGCGTCCGCTGAATTATCAAGGCGCGACGCACTTTTCCAGAATGGATGCGCCTTCTCTGCTTCGATCCGCGCGACGCCTCGTTACATGCCAACTCTAACAACTCTGCAAATTACAGACTTCAAAGCATCGCCATTTGATTCCACTGTGTTATTAAGGCCACAACGGCGCGCACAGCTTTATCCCATCAGTGCTAATTAGAATGTTGCAGTTTTTCTTCCCAAGATTGCGGTATCCTGAACTTCAGCTCGCGATGTGACGACACGTCCAGCCAGATTTACCTTGGTTCCGTAGCCTCGCAATGTCGTTAGCGCAGGTGACGTTGTTGCGTCTCGGAGACGATGACGGGAATCTGATTGCATACGTGTAACAGACTTGAGAGATGACACGCAGCGTGTTTGCTGTCACCTGCCGAGTGGTCTCTCTCTCATTTTTCTTAGTTCCTCACTTTCCGCCACGAAGACGCCATTAACATGAAGCCCTTAATGAATTTCTCAGCGGGCAATCGGTGAACTCTCCCGAGAGAGAGTCATATCGATGTGCTGATTTACACCCGATGATCCCTGAACCTCGAATGACGCGCAGGATAAAATCCTCCTACGTTCTTTTCCCTTCTCCTCTCCCACTGACGTGGCCCTCTTTATCCCCAGCTAGCATAAATAATCGGAGGAAATTTATAATGACAATTACCATAAAAATTGTCACACAATAAAATATTCGGAGAAATTTACGACGCCGGAGCGCTCGAGCCTCGAACAGGATTTTCTGAGGGCCCTGCGGAAGGAACGAAAAAGGGAGGCTACACTCTCGATGCTCCCCACCGTTGTCAGCCCCCTATCCTTCGTCAGCCCTCGTCTACCTCTCTCGAAGCCCTTCGCCCCGCGACCACATCTCACCGCGTACAATTTTACAGCCAATTATTTTATACGCTGCTTTATTACACCCATATCTTGTTCCCCGAAGGTTCCTGGGTGCTCTTGAGCGGGCACTTTTTTCCTGGTCGTCGAATACATTCGTCGATGGGTCGGATAATTTGTCACCGACCCATCGAGGCACACTGGTCGGAGGAACGTACGAATTCGCGCGTTTCAGACGCTTAAAACAATTGATTATGTCAACATCGATTTGGAGACTCGAATGAAAAAGTTTCCAGCGACTAAGTAGGGTAAACCAACCAGTAATTGACCGCATACCAGTGAATGACCATTAGGCAAAGAAATGTCAATTATAAATTTAAAAATTACTATATGTTTATAAATGGAGTGTAGTTGCACGTTTAATATCCCATATTTTTAGTTATGCGTATTAAACAAACATTAATAAGTACGATTCTTATTAAAAGTATGCCGTCATTTACTGGGCTCCTAATTCAACAATTCGGTCATTCACTGGTTGGTTTACCCTATAGCTTCTTTCGATTTGTTTAGTCCCTCAGGCATTCGTTTCGTTCGTTTTCACGTGATCCTTTAATATTGCAATAGCCCCCCATGATATTAAGTGTCCGCGGAAACACCTTCGACCGGTTACGATCGAGGCTCGCCTTCCCGCCAATTTCGAAGGTATTCCCTCGCGTCGCGGAGGCACTTAAACGAGAATTAAATAGTTTAGGACCGAGGAACTCGGGGCTGCTTGCTGCGCCCGGGATCGTAGCGATTTTACGAGCCGCTGAAATTTATCGTCAGCATCGTCCGGCGGATTATTAGAATCTGTAAACAGACCGTGGCTGTCCCGCCACCCTCTAACAACGTGATTCGCGTCAGCCACGTATTTGGCAACCTGTAATTGGACGCGCCACTTGCGAATGGAGAGTACCGAAGATGTTTTTACCTTTTTAATATTCCGTGCAAACTTTTAACGCGCCATTCAGCGATACAGGGGGTGTAATCTGTAATGATGATTTGAAACTCACAGTAGCAGTAATTAGTAAATTCTCGGTGGCACTCTGGGCGAGAATTTTTGTCCGGTTATGTGGAACACTGGAAAATTACATTGGCGAATTGCGACATTAAACGAAACCAAACGCGCGGGGGCGCATTGCGGCATGTAAAGCACCGTTCGGAATAACGGGAAAGGGGAGGGGTAGTCGAGGGGAATTTCAAATAATAAGCGAAACAGAAATAATGTTTTGAATTTTTATCATCGAATCGGCGAGCGCGCTCGGGGGCTGGGAGAGCGCGCGCGCGCCACCGCCGACGCATCGAGTAATTTCAAAAAATACGGGAAAAAGTGGAATGTAAATTTCCGGGATGCGCTTTGCATGAAATGAGCCGGCTCATAAATATTGGAATTTTATTCAGTAGGTACATTTCGGGAACCGGACGGTCCGACGCTCGTTATAGATCGCCTCTTTCACAAGATTGCCGAGCATCTGTTGTATTTCCCTCCTCTTTTTTTCCGCCACGCGAAATTCATCGACCGTTTCGTGGCTTCTATTAACAGCACGATCCCCATTTCCCAATTTCGACCACCTTTCTACGTTTCTCGTATTTCAAGCCTGTCGATCTTTTTATTCGAGATGTGATAGTACCTATCGTCAAAATTGCTGATTCGGTTTCGCACAGACTTCAAACTTATAGTTACTTGTACACAAAAGTCATTTAACTATTAATAGGGTAAAGACACCAGTAGTCGACCATGTATCAGTAGCCGACCACTTTCAGAAAAACATGAAAAATAAGGTTTTTAGAAGTGACGATCTTTTGAACACAGTGCAGTTCTCTAACCGCACTCTAACTGCGCTCTGTTCAAAAGATCGTCACTTCTAAAAACCTTATTTTTAAATAGATGAAAAACATGAAAAATAAGAATTTCAGAAGTGACGATCTTTTGAACAGAGTGCAGTTAGAGTGCAGTTAGAGAACTGCACTTTGTTCAAAAGATTGTCACTTCTAAAAACCTTATTTTTCATGTTTTTCTGAGAGTGGTCGACTACTGATACATGGTCGACTACTAGTGTCTTCACCCTATAGAGTTTATATTTTTTGTTTTAATTCTATTCCAAGTTTTATCAATTCACTAGAAATACATTTAATGCGCATCGTTATCACCACCTGATAAGCAGCCCCGTGTGCAACGTAGAAATAGCGCGGTACAAGCGATCAGCGATGACGCGGTGCCCAAGGGAGTCATTTCGCTTCAGAGTATGTTTCTTTAAAGAAGTCTTGCTGTCGAGGTACCCAGCACCCACTACCTGGTTTACTGTCGTTCATTTTGTATGCGGACGGTCCTCCTAGTTTCATTCGTTCCCAGTTTTGACGCAGTAAAGGCTCAGCATTTTATACGTCGCGAAAGGTCCCTGGATCGCGACACGCCCTTCCCACGTCGCACTAAAGATCTTAATAGCCAGATCGTGAATATTCATCGCGAGTTTTTGCAGTTCTGTCGCGCTCGCAATTACAAATCGGGACCTCTCGATTGTAGAGTATCTAACTGTTGATTTTTGATTACGCGATACTGGGGAACTCATTGCAGTTTCTTAAGAAAGTTCTAGGTCATTGAGATAAAGCTGCAAGATTCCCAGTGGAAGCTGTTGACATTGAGTTATCCTTGATCCTTCACTTGTCTATTTTCCTCTCGCAAATCTCGCGCGTTCAGTCGATATTAATTCAACGCACTTATCAAGATACATCCACTTTCAAATTAAAATCAGGCACTCTGTTTATCTAGGGTATTGACCGCAGTTTTTCCCCTATACCGAAGCGCCGCCGCGCTGTTTCGGTTTATCAATCCATGGCATCTCCAACAACCTGTGGTACAAAGTGCTGGTACAGAGCGTTATTTCAAGAATCTTAATTTCATTCGTTGCTGCACATTCCGTTGCCCATCGTTTCTGCATCGCTCGGCAAAAAGAGCTCGATCGAGGAGGGGAAGGGAAGCAACATCGGATAACGGTACGCGATACGATCGTGATAAGTAACCACGCTAGAGCTGACAGAGACATAATTGAACGCAATTTTTTCGGGCTCCAAGATTGCACGTAGACCCAGGCCGCCTCGGCGATCAATCAGTCGGATGACTTCGCATTTTCGATTTTAATTAGAACACTTCCGCGCGATATCGGCCCCTTCCATAAATAATGCTCTCTTTTTTGCCGTACTTTCGAGCGCGGTAATGAAATTCCAGTGAATTCGGTGACGATCGATTTCTAGGAAGATGGCGCAAAGAGAATCCGATTTCCTTTGCTTCTGGTCGTTATTTAAATTTCTTTCACCTCAAATTAGAATATCTAAGCATGACTAATAGAATTCTATTGTCCACGAAGTCTAATATAGACTTAGTTGCTCGATAGTAGAAAATAGATAAAAATCGCAATTAGACGACTAAGTAGAAATCAATAAAGTCACAAGCCTCGATACTTGTATCAAGCACCTTTGATTGACAGATTCGCAATACTTGAAACTTGTCAGAGGAATCGAATGGAGAATAGAGCAAGGGCCCCGGTAGATTTCATTATGGTTTCTTCCCGGTTGTTGGTCGCGATCGTAGCAACATACTAGCAGGGAGGTTACGCAGTATTGCTGGCGTGTAAAGGTGGAACGTTGCACGTCTTGAGATGCGCATACATTACGGACACGCGATCCCTTGCACAGAGGCCCGTACTGAAAATTACAATTTAAATGGCCGCCGTCCGTTCCCTCGTGCCCGCTTATCTCCTTGTTTTCATCTAAACATCTCATTTTTATGCGCCATTCAAATTCCGCGTCCCTTCTTTTCGACCGGCACTTCGTCCCTTCGGTCACGCGATACGAGTAGTTGTCACTTTGCGAAACTTTTTCGTCCTCCCTCGTGCTCCCTCTTTTCCAGGCCTCGCCCCGTTACTTTGGGAAAAGTAACGCAGTCACGGCTGCCGAACGTCCGTTTCCGGTCGGGAATTTTGGGAAATGGAGGGCGTATAATGCGTGAAGGGAGACCCTTTTACGTAGTTTGTATAATTGATATTATGGTATGTACATCACTAGTAATTGTTTAACAACTTTATTCTTTGAATTGAGCTAGAGGTAATTCGAATGTCGACGAGGGAAGGATAAAGAGTCCAAAGTATATAAAGTGGCTGGCACCCAAAATCGTATACCCTGTAAAATCGCATAACATTTTCAAAAATTGGCCCAAACGACCCGAATTTTTTTTGTTAAAAGGATTACTTTGTGAAGTGACGTGTTACGCCGTTTTGAAAAAAATTGCAATTGGTCAGAATAGCAAAAAAAAAATAGTAAAGGTAGTGTTTGTTTTCAACTTTTTTTCTGAGCCTGTAATGAAAATTCAAAAAACCCGTTTGTAGATTTAAGTAAGTTGTATACGTGCTAAAAGTTTCATCGAAATCGGCTAACGTTGTTCTGAGCTACAAACGTTCAAAGATCGCAGAATAAGGTTGAAAATCGCTGATTTCAGAAATTTCACGATTTTCACTTCCAGCTTCTCAAAAAAACTTAAGTCGTTTGGACCAATTTTAAAAATGTTATGCGATTTTGGGTATGAACCACTGTACATTTAAACATTCATTCTTGCAGAAGTCTTCCTTTTTATTATAAATTTATTATGTCCTAAATTTCTCTGTCTTTATTCGTCGTTTTCACACGATTACGCCGCGTCCCAGAATCGTCGTAAGTCGTAACGCGTCACAGTTACTTGCCTCTGGGCGCCGTAATTTTTAAGATAATTACCGGTGATGTACAGCTCCGAGGCACGCGATCTTACGTACAACTAGCACCGCGTAATCCCTAGTATTGACTGGAATCGCTCTAGCGTTATCACGCCGTAGGTTTATTGCAACCGATAGCCGATAACCCAATACGTCGATTAGAGATAGTTAGCAATAATTAATAACGCTTATCGGTACAGCTGGTCGTAAAACCGGATGATGGAACAAAGCACGACTTTAATAACCGTATATTCTAATCAATTGATATGACAACAGGAAGTTATGCCTCGCAGGTAATACGTTTCTGTTATCGTTTATCTGTTTGATAGTGACATTCACCTCTTCCACTCTAGTATTCTCGTTCAGAACGGATCGAAACAATTCCTTTTTCCCATGTGTCAAATATTTCTAGATATCAGTCCGTCTTCTGAATAAAATTCATCGTGCAATTGAATCAAAATCTTCAATTTTTAAAATTGAAAATCATCAATGCATGTGTCATAGATTCACGCAGGTTTCGACGCAAATGTGCCCGACCCAAAAGCAGGGCATAAATTTCGAGTGGCTGCAGCTGCGTTATTAGAGTAGACAATGTCGTAAACACAATTCATCTGCGAGCATGTTTACCACAGTGTGACTATCGATGGGGCAATTACGTATATTAAGAGAATAGGCAAACAATCGAGATCAATCGGGACTACCCTCTTGCGCAAAGCACACGAGTTAACTACCCCTCGATACCTTCAGCCCTGAAAATTACCATCCATTAGAGGGCAAACAATGGCACCAATAAATGCATCTGCCTGTGAAATCAAGAGCTGTCATCCAGTTTTTCCTCCTACGCCGATGATAATGCCATTCGGTCGCGATTAAGGGCGCGCAATTAGCCGGGGAAACGAGTCGCGGTTTCGCGTCCCGTTTCCTCCCCGCGTCTCGTCGTATCCGCGCGAACGCCTTCTATGATCCGTTCTTGTATCCGTAACGGTAATTACCAGCGAATAGATCCACCCAGGGATTAATCAGCGTGGGCATATCGATCGGCTCCCGCGGAACTCGAGCCTCCTCGAGAAAGGGAAACCCGCCCCGTTTTCTTTTCGACTGCGCGGCGCCGCGCGTACCGTATCGAAGCGGGCTCACCGAAACGCAGCAGATCGGCTGATTGAACTGGCAATAATGGATTTAGGAAATGCCCCGAGGTTGATTAATCGCGCTCGAGTATCGATTAATCGTTGCCTTCGACGGGGGGGAAATTGAGTTGTTGTGTTCGGCGAATTGGGTGAAAGGGTTGGACGATTCCAACTTGCCTTCCTTTCTGCGAGCAACACTGCTCGAACGCCGCCGATGATTTTTTCTTCACCTGTTACTTTTCTACAATTTAATACCCAGTTCGCTGAAACAACGCAGTAAGCTGTGTGTCTTCCATTTCGATTGCACAACTGAATCCATCGGTGAACATCGATGTCGAATAGATAGTTCCGTTCAGGGTGGCTGAAAGCTTCCAATCTAGGTGGACGTTTAACCCTAAAAGGACGAAATCCCGCGGGAATATCCCACGCTTAATCGTCAATCGTTAATCCAGTTTGCGTAATTGACAGGCGAGAAGGATAGAAGCGTTTACAACTCACGAATGCGAATGAACATTGCGAGTAGCATCTTCGTTCCTTAAACTCCCCTACTCTGGATTGGACATATTTTTCTGCACGTCTCTCGTGACGAATCCAGAACAAATGACTGACCAAAGTCTGGCAAACTGACCGGCCGCCGGTGGTCGGCAACAGCCGTGATCGAAAATTAAACGTAATCGGATCGAAAATCGCCAGCTTAACAAGCGTGGTCGGTGGACGAGGAGTGGATACATCACGGGCATGTTGTTCCGCGTAATTAATTTCATACAATTCTCGATTGTCCTCGGGCGCGACGTTTCGTCGCGACAGCAGCACACCAGTCGGGGGCCGAAACTTTCGCGGTTGTTTTGAAACGAAAGTAAATTTAATTTACCGGCTAATTATCGCCCGCGCAAAGTTCCGAATTAAACTTGTAATTGGCTTTCCCTTGATTCGAAGAAATTGTACTAAGCTTCGCCACCTGGCTGCGACCGAGACTTTCCGTGTAATCCCTGGCGCACACGTACACGCCTACCCGTGACTTTCCGCTGCGTGCAGCCGTCGATGGGATCAACTTCGACGTAGCAGAGGCACGACGGGGTAGAATTCGTTGAAACTGAGAACCTCGCAATAATAAATTACAGATCGGAGCCTAACACCGTTCGCCAATTTTAGGTAAAGCACTTTATTAAGCTACTTCTTCGCGGTTCACACGCGTAACAGAAAAGCACGTCCAACACGCGAGCCGTCTTCTCTTAGATTTACCCCTTGGACCCCTTAACACGCAATTACGAGCGCCGCCCCATTCATCCTGCGCGTTCTCTATTCACCTGCCTCCGTTTACGCCTGCTCCCTCGTGACCCTATCGAGCGTACGCCAATAGGTAGACGCGGTAATGGACTGAAATGTCTGAAAGATTATTACCCGAAGGCATCCTCCGCGACGGTGAGGGGTGGAGGATCGGTTCTTTTGGTCGTAGTCGAAGCATAAGACCGTGCCACCGGCAATCTTCTATCTTCTGGTAATTAACCGCTTCCTTAAACCGAACCGTATCTCCCCTTATCTGTCCCGGAGCATCTACCTCGTGGGTGCACGCACATGCGGCCCGAACGGGTGCGCACACACGCTCAACCCTCCGGCAGACGTTACGGCCTCAAAACAAAGAGTTGTTTTCCCAGACGCTGGTCCCCGCAACTGCTGCGAATTTACCTGTTCCGCGGCTGCAACGTGGCACGCCTGCTCGACGCCTCGCAAAAACAGCCAACATAAGGTTCAATCAGATCGACACCGCGCGGAAACCTCGCGATATTATCCGCAAACTGTGATCCTACGTGTTGTTAATCGACTCGACGCGCGACCTACGCTTTCCTCCCTCGCGGGGAAATCACGCACGGCCTGTAAATAAATGCAAATTGCGCGATCGTGTGCTGGATGCGAGAAGGTCGAGCGGGTTTAAATGTCGCGAGTGTTGGATGGACTGAGGAAACGCGCGAGGATCGCGAGGAAATTCAGTGTCGTGGGAATGGAGCAAATGACGGGCTGAATGATACCTGAGAAACTTGGGAAGAGGGGATGTGAGAAGTGACTTTTTTAAGTGACTTTTCACAGCACTCGACGCAAGTACGTGATCGTTATGTTATTCATTGCTCTTCACGATGTCCATTATTTGTACTCCGTGGCTGGAAATCGGTTAATAATTAACTTTCCTAGCGTGCACAGTACTTTCCGTCGTTCTATTCGACGTGGAAGTTTGCACGAAGGCCCGCTATCTTGATAAGCGAACATATAGGTACCTATTCCCTCTTTCCCACCGCAGAACTAATGCACGCTCTCTATTATACCTCCCGCGTACCTTTATCGGTATTGTTTCCCGCGTTATTCATATTTTACGACAGCATTAGTTGAGCCCATAGAAAACAGATAGAGGCTATACCTCAGCCCGTGACGCGAGTAGACTTCCATTCCTTGGGTGAATAAAACCAGGCCCGCGGTATATAGGTGCATTACAGTAGCTCGTTATACGTATAGCCTCTCTCAATAGTTCATTTCCAACGTCTCATAAATTTACAAGTATAAATTTACAATTTGAATACCGAGGGGCGGAGGGTGGTCGGCGCGGCCGTTCCCTGTTCAAAGCCTGTCCTCGCGCACATCCAGCGGAGAATTAGAACGCGAAGCTTCTCTATTCCTTGACAATGCTTCGTGAATTTTTCCGTTCTCGGCGGAGTCCTCAGAATTGATTGAAAACATTGAATCGCAACACTTAATTGCGCCGCACCGACAAGGGACTTTTCATCAATTCCTATCGCGACAGATTCTCTGCCATCTGTTCCTTCGAAGGTATTTTTCGACCATTGCCTAGTGGCAAATAAAACGATCTGCTCACCTGTGTAAAAAAGAGACTGATCTCCCTAACTTTCTATAAATCAATGGTGCCGTGTCTAAATGCCTAACTGTCGCAGCGTCGTGCTTACCGTATTCGCAAGATTATTAATGCCGTACCCTCGAACCTACGAACTACGAGCGCGGTAACAAGTATTTGGCAATAAGTACGAAATTAGGGAAATTTGCGCCATTACGTAGCCGGTGAATGGACGAGTAGATTCCGGAATTTAGACCGAATTACCATGAGAAATTCCGGGACGGCAGCCGCCACGACTCCCGGTTTAGTTGACGCGAATAGCACCGTGTGCTGGAGATTTGAGGTCTACCGTTTTAATCGATACCCGCGGTTATTATATTTTCGTCACGCCATTAGCCAATTAAAGCGCATATTACTTCTGATTATTATCAATCCGGTTAAAGCGGCAAGGATAATGGTCCGACGGTCCTTTCGCTGCTTTTAATCGATTATTCTGTTTGCGCCTAGGCCGCGCGGAAAATTATCCAACGGTCCCGTTGTTTTATCGCCCAATCGTTTTTACGAGCGGTATCATTGCCCGTGAACGTGTTTCCTTCGAATAATGGCAACGTGTGAACGTGTAATTTCTACGACCAGCGAAAGCCTGCTTATGGAAAATTCGTTATCGAGCTTTTGCAGCAAGTGTTTTAATATTTTAAATGGACTCTCGATAAAACTCGCTCGCTCCTTTGAGATCCCTTTATCACTCAAGCTTGCTACACAATGTAATTGCAAGTAAGGGTGCAAATGATTGGACGAGGTATGATTATTGCAGCAACAGTATTTCCATAAAATCTCATCGCGAGATCGACAGCTGCCCGCTGGATGTTTCATAATACAATCGAGTGCCGAGGTTTCGAGATTCCTTCGCAATTCCAACGACGAATTTTCAACGCATTCACCGTTGGAAAGCAAACCGTAACAGGCAAATATTAACTTCTCCCGCCACTTTTCATTATGCCCCGGTTGTTTCTCTTAAATCTTTTACGGGAGCAGGCAAAGACTTGGGCTTTCTTTCTCTCTCTTTTTTTTCTCTCTCTCCCTCTCTCTCTCTCCCTCTGTCTCCCTTTCTCGATATATATAAAAGAACAGAAAGGGGGGAGAACGCACAAAAGCCCAATTATGTGGGTGCTCGAAAAGCGAAAGCCTGGAAAATTTGTGATTATTTAATGTTTCGCTACTGAAAAAAGGGTGGAAGAGTGAGAGAGAGGGAGAAAGGAAACGTGAACGGTGAGCGAGCGAAGCCCATTAACTGGCGGCACAATTTTAAAGTCATTTGGCACAGTTAAAAGACCGACCAAAGAACTCATTACCGGAAAATGAATGGCCGTTGAAATTTTCATTGTCTTCGAGACTTGCTTCGAAATGTGCAATTCGCGGGCGAGTGAACGAAAAGTGGGGAACACAGAGAGTGAGGGAGAGGGGGAGGGGGGCACAGAGAGCGAAAGAGAAATTGGAACGAATTCACGGGGAGCCAGTGTTGGCTGCGAGAGATATTTCCAACCACTTGACTTCGATGGCGATTCATTTGTTTTATTTACCTTAACCCTTTTAAAATTCCATCGATAAATTATTCCCGTTAGTGGACCTCTGCTTTTAGAACATTCCTCGCCGAAATTTATCGTTTTCCAATCTGACGCGGCTAACGTTCCCTTTCACGGGAGAAAAACACTTGTTAATCCACCGTGCTAGCTGCGATAATTTTTTCCCATCGATTCGAGTCCAGATCCCGGGCGTACGGGTGCGAGCAGCGTTGCTAAGACCCGAAACGGAAAACCGTCCGTAAAACACAGGATTGTGTTGTGCTGACGTCACAGGACACGTCGCTCAAGGCCCGAGAATGGCCGGAAGTCGTGAAATGGGATTACCTGTTCCTACGTATGCGGCCGTTCCAAAGTGATAATTGAATAGATAGCCGCGTCGTTCCTACCACCGTCTCCTCTTCGATTTTCCTTCGTTAGCTGGCCCCGCGACCATCTGTCGCTGTTGTTTTTTCTCCCTTTACACCTTCCTGCCCCGGAAGAAAGGATGGAAAATCTTGTCGCTCCGCATGGAGATTCCGGTTACTTCGGCCTACCCCGCGAGTCGTAATTCAATTCAAGGTACAAGGAAATATTTTCCATGCGCGTCTAATTAAATTGTATCGCCCCTGGTCTGTTTGCTCTCGATGCTGCCTTATCAAGTATTCAAGCGACATACAGGCCGAACATAACCGCAGGAGGGGTGGTTTCTTGTTCGAAGATATTCGAAAGTACACGCGGCTGAGTTTTTTTCGCTCAGAACGCTGATCCCTGTCTGTGTAAGTTCGTATTGGACCGTCCACGCGGCTTCCGCTTTTTCCGTGCGCCGAATTCATTACCGCCCTTGACGAGCATCAGGCGTGGAAGAAGGGCGGGGGTGAGTCGCGTGGATCCCGGTGGGACTAACCACGGCGTTTTCCTTTCTCCGTAACTGAGGGATCCGATTAACGAGGACGGTTTAACACGCGTCTCCAGCCTCTAGACTACGTCCCAGCCGATCCTCCCCCGGGTTCCTGGGTAGCCTCGGTACCTGGCAGAAGAGGCGCGTTTGCGTAGGTGTCCCGGTACATGTGTCCCCTGGCCGCGGCACGTAGACGCGCAGAGACGTGTACGTGGATATTTCTTGCAACGCGGGAGACTCCTTTTGATCTCTTTTTAGCCGTCGAGTGCAATCGAGGCCCCCGTTCCCGCGGGCCTCAAGCACCACCGGAGCCTCAAGAGGGAAACGGGGGTAGAGCAAAGAGATGGAATGGGGCGCGCCACGTTTCGCATGTGTTTCGACTAATTAACATACGTGAAAATCCTCTTAATTGGGTGATTAAACGCCTGCGGAGACACTGTAATGGGAAACAGGCCACTCTTCCTCTCCCGCACTCCCTTCCTACTCGCCACCAGCCGTTCTGTCCCGGACTGGGCTTCTTCTGGACCATCGACGAGTCGATTTTTCGTCCGATCCTTATCGTGGCGTTATTTTTAATATTACGATAAGCCGTTCGACGTCCGAACTGGGAGAACTGACTTGAACAGTGAAGGGGTGGAAATACTACGATGGGATGCTTGACTTTTGAGGAAACAAAGTGAAACACGGGGTTACTCTTCCAGGGAGAATGGAGGGAGTAAGAACTCGGGGAATACCTTAATCGCAGCTCCGTTTCATTTAATTTTATCCGCAACGATGGAAACACTCTTTGCGCACCCCTTCTAAAGGGTTAACAATCTTCGTGGAGATTTGGCGAAACAGTTTTACAAGACCGATAATCTTCAGCCGTCGTCTGTTTTTCTAATTAAATGGCCGCGTCGATAAATAAAGCCGAGGCGGAATTTACGCTCGCTCGGCACCCGCTCGCTCGCAATTACTAGCTACGAAGTTACTTCGAGCCAGATCGGTTCGATGCGGCCAGCCTGGTTCGCCAACAGATCTCCTTTTACTTTTATCCGGCCGGGATAGTTTAGCGCGCGGATTAAATAATCAAATACCACGGCGACGGTGCCACGTACCTTACGCAAGTCGATTTCAACGGGTTCGAATGGAACCTCGGACAGGGGCGAGCGTGTTTAGCGCGAGTATAACGAAGTATTTACGCAGCTCGGTTTACTTGGCTCGCGAGGCGGAGTAATTAGGGAAGTTGAAGAGAGTTCTGATGGGACTTTGGCTATCCCGAGTATTTACGGAACGAAGACAAATGGAAATTATGATTTCTTGTTCCGTGAAACGTCGCGAGAAAGAGGAAGGATGAGAGAAGGACAGTAAGAGCGACGGAGGGGAAAGCGGGACTCTCCGGTGATTTTGCACCCGAAATAAAATATTTACGGCGAGTTCGTTAATTTCCACTTTCGAGAGTTGCCAACAGTTTTTACAGGCAACATTTAATTAAACCGGTTTTGTTTACCAGTTTACTTTACAAACCGGCTACCGCGTTACAACGGCCGCCCGCTTGCGCGTGTGTTCCTTTGTTAATTGCTTTCTCGTTTTAATTTTCTTACCTCTGTTAATTATCGCCTCCTCCTCGGTGGCCGTGTGCGATTTCGCATCGAGCGGCTCGCGCGCCAGTCAATTTTCGATTCCGCGATTTCGAAGCGAGATTAATCGGGACGCTCAAGTATTTGCTGCAATAACGAGAAGTTTTGTTCCGCTTTTTAATTTCCGCAACTTTTCCCTCGGCCCCGGTTCCCTCCGATCTGTAATTACGACCGTATAAAATTAATGCCCCCCCTCCCCCCTTCGTAACAGTTCGATAACATTTTCGAGAATCAATTTAAAGGGATTGGATTCGCAGTGAAAAATGTTGCTCGCTTTAACGATCCGTGATCGTTTATGCCTCGTCGTTCCGCAGTTACATTACTTTCCACGGAAAAAGAGCATTGATATCCATTTATCGAACGTGTACAATTATACCAATTATTTTCTTCCCTTCCTTAACGAAGCATTCCCTTTAATTGCTTCCCCTTTATTTCTTCTAAAAATACATATAACGACAACAGTCGATATACTTTTGTATCCAATGAAGAAGAAGATAGCGATCGAACGTATTACTCGTTCTTAATAATACGTGCCACTGGTTCAGAAGTGCAATCTATAAAATAAGTTTCCAGAAATTGACGGTAGGCGGCGCTGCGGTGCCTGTCAATCGTCAGTTCCCGCGTAATTTTTCAACGCGACGCAGCGTGCCGCGATTATGTAAAAAAACTCACGAATATTTCAGTCGAGCTCGCTGCTGTTCGTGGAAATCTCGTCACGGGTGGACAGTGCTAGTGCCGGGTAACAAGGTTCTGTTTGTTGACACTCGTAAACGGCCGTGCTCTGTTGTGTTTTCTGTCGCGTCTCGACACTCACGACGCCAAACTCGTTTCGACCTGTCCGTGGAACGACTCGTAGTCGTGTTTTGATTCTTGTTCTCCGTTATCGCGTTTCCTACAATTGAAAAGCGAAATGGCACTGGGCGATCGCCTCGCGTGAAATGCAGTGACAACGAGGAACGTTTTAACATTTCTGTGGCGTGTGACTCGTGCGAGAGTGCTGCGACAGTTCGCGATACTTGGCGGCCATTAAAATCTACTAGTTATGTTGGGGCTTCGTTTTGGGAGATTGGGTGACTGGTTTGTGGCATGTCCTTGCGGAGATAAGATAATCAATCAGCTCAGCTATTTTCTTAGTATATTTATTTGGATTTTATTGTGTATTTGTGTTGATGTATTGTGAGAGAATAGTTGGAAATCTTCGCTGGTTAGCTGTTTTATCCCCACCATATCAGTGTCTTTCTTGTCTCCTCTGTGAAGGTTCCCAAATGAAGAAACGGTTCTTGTAGAATGCACTGTAAGTGCCAAAATTGAAAACAAATTCTTATTATCAGTAAATATTCTACTTGCCACTGGTAATAGGATAAATCTGGGAGACGCGGTCGGACCGGAGAGTTGGTCGAGTCGCTATATTTCAGACTCTGTGCGTAAAAATGCAGATTAATTCCTTCTCTAGAAGTCAAACAATTGAATGAATAGCGTCATTTCGCTTCCTTCTGTGTTTTTCTGGATTTATAGGCTTTAAAAGGTAAATTGGGGTTACATTTAACCTCTTTTGTCAAACAACAGTTGTACAGAATTGTATTTAAAATATACGTCCAAGTTTATTTTCGTTTAATATTTGGGATAATAAGGTAGTACAGACATTGAGGGACAATGCAGCTAAAGTGTATGGCCATATTAACTCTTCCTCTCAAAGCTAACGAGAAGACCATATCTCGCTGCAGAAAGGAGGAATGGTCGAGTTATGACTTTTTTATTATTTTTTATTTTTTACTATTTTTTATTTTCTATTATTATTTTATTATTATTTTTGTTTATTTAGTTTATTTATTCACCTTGTATTCATTTGCCTTGCTAATCGGCAGTAGGTAGTTCACGTTTTCTTTAATCCCTTCTTTACTTGTTTAGCGTAAACAAATTAATTATCAACGAATCTCTAGTTATATTCACTCATAAATAATTTTGCTTCATGCTTTGTTCATTTTCTATGAATAATTATGTGAGTGCTCTCTGCCAATGGCCAAAACCATTTCTCCCGGCACCTCGGGAGAGGTGGTCAGATGTCATGACTTCAGTTTTCAACCCGGTTTACAGTAAATATTGTATTAAATCAAATATTGACCAGTTTATTTTAATCAGCATAAAATTCTGAACATACAGGGTTGTTCTGATAAAATAAGTAATTTCTATATTAGTTTTAATAGCCATTTTATATTAGGTCGACCGCTTCTCCCGGATTTTCCATGGTATAGTAGAGAATTTCATTTTTGGAAAATTTCATTTTAAAGTCTCTTTAAATATTGAAAAGTATAATGACAAGAAATCTTGTGAAAGTCTTTTTAAATATCAACAATAAAACAGCGTCTCGACTACGATTTCAATTCTCTATGAGATCCAATAAAGTCAGATAGCGTTCGATCGATGTAACTCCACTAAACAAAACTCCTAGCCGAGAGTTCGACGCGTAATCTAAACCCCGGCGTTCTTTTAAGACGAGTCCCGTTGTTGAGCGAATTCCGCGCCACTCGCGTCTCTCAGCTTTCTTCTCTCTAATTTAAACGGCTCGGACAGCGTGTCGCGCCGCGAAGTATTCACCGCAATTAAATTGACATCCCGTAGATCAGCGAAAAGTATGATCCGCTGCGTTGCACCAGCGCCGAGGATCTAAATTGGTCGATCGAAATTCGCGGAATTTTGGCACAACGACCGTCCGGAAGGCATTCAGTCGCTCGTCAATCTTTTGTTGTTCTTCGAACAACCCATTCCATGCCAAGAAATCGGGGATCGTTCCTGGCTCGATCTATGCGCGGGCTAATAAACATTATTTATTAACTGTAGCAATAGCGGCGCGGCATCTCTTCGCAGCGTGTAACGATCCAATAACGCGGTTCTTTCGTATTCCACTAAACGCTTCCAGAGACACCCTGTATTACGCGCGCCGTCGATTGCAACGGAGAAAAAAAAAGGGAACGAAATCTGTTCTCCCAGCGTGGAATAACTCATTTCAATTTGTAATTACAAACGCATCAGAAGGAAACGTTCAATTAAACTGTCTGGTTTCGTTCGAGCGAAACCGAAGCTTTTTTTTAGAATCTCCGCTCCGCGATGCGGAAGCGTAATTGGTAATACGATATGTTTGTTGTTTCGTTAACACCGTCAGCGGTATAATTATGAATATAGAGTTTTTCAGCCGCTGTGCCTTTGAATGGTCCCGATATCGGCTTCGTCTAATGAAATCATAATTAATATCCTTCCTCCGCGACGTCCTGACCCGATATCGTATCGATTTAGCACATCAAAGCACGCCCCCCGTTTTTCATTTTAATTCCCGGGTATTCCACGCCGTCCACGATCTTCGTCGACCGTGCTCGTTCCACGGCAGCAGCTGTATCGTGGTCTCAATTAAAGCGGGCTAAGCATACACGGTTCCAGAAACATTCTTGAGGATGTCGAAGCGAAAGTGTTGTACGCAAGATATTCTTTAATGGAATCCACTCTAAATAGTTTTCTTCTATTCGGCGATAGAAAAATGTTTCAGAGAATTGGAAGAGAATTGAAGCCCTCTTTCGCAAAGGATTGCATACCTAAGTCGATAAAAGTATTTAGTTCCATTTACCTAACTCTCGATTGTCACACTAGATCAAAATGAGCCACAATTTGAATTTGAGGTAAACTATCTCTGAGGCATCATTGAAAACTGTTAAAACATGATGATACGTTAAATGTTAATTTTCAAGGATGAACGCTGTTGTAATAGTACACTATTGTGTACTCTTTTCTTGCGTTATGTACTTAATGGGCTTGTCCCTTGTAATAAATAATAATAATAATAGTAATAATACTAATATATTCTACAGTATCTAAACTTCATCTCAGAATTTTTGCGACTTAATTTACCAGATAATTGTCAAAGAACAGCTGATGTTACAGTTAGTTTGTGTCGAATCGGCGCGACAACTACTTAGGTACGTTAAAAAGAAGTGGGCGTGACATCTGAAGATTAAACAGACGCGAGTGACGTTGCACTTTGCATTCACTCCTTTTAATCAAATACTTTCACTTATCATTGGAAGCATGATAACGTATGCTCGTGTCTCCTCAAAAGAGCCACCCTGTGCACCTGACTCTCGGTCAGACGAGTGAGCCAAAGGACAAGAGGGGCGAGCGTCGATCTGCCCGGTATCATCGCGATCATCTTTATCATTATCGGCGTCCGTTGTATCGGTCTCTCGGAGGTCTGGTCCGCTTTTCTGGCCAGGATGCTCAGACCACTCGTGCGCCCGTATATTTGACCACTTGTTAAATCGGCCTCCGTCCCTTGTCGGAGAATCGTATCGCGTTCGTGGCCCGAGGTCCTGCGGTAATAACTGGACGCCATTATAAAATCTCCTGAGGGAAACCAGCTAAGGGTACCTTTCCCATTCCTCTCCGCCCCTTCACGCTCTTTCTTTCTTTCTTCCTACCTCGCTTTCTCTAGACCCGCGCTCTTCCTCCTCTCCCCCCTCGGTCACCCCCCAACCCCCCTCGATTTCTTTCTCTCCGGCCAGCTCGCTGGCCTCTCGGTCCCGTTCCCGTCCATCCCTGGTCGTTACTGCCAGGATACGGATTTTCTCCGTTGACCGACGATATTTCTTTTGCCGCGATTCGGCTCTCGTTTTGCTCGCCGTACGTGTACGCCCGCCTCGTTCGACCTTACGATATTCTTGGATTCCGTTCCTCCGTGTTTCCTCGCTCTCGTTTTTTCCCAGCCCCGTCGACCGCCGTGCTTTCCCAGTCAGCCAACCCCCTTCTGCCAGCGTGTGTCTCAGCTCCGCGGGGCCACACTCGTGTCCTCTCCCGGCAACCCTTTCTCGGCGCGACCGGAACGGTGGCGGGATTCTGCGTGGCGAAAAAGGACCGAGAAACCGTTGCGAACCACCGCGCGGGACGAGAGGAAACGGCGAAAGAGAAAGGAGAACGGGTGGGTGGAACGCGGGGGGACGATGGACGGAGTGGGGGAGCGAAACGGGGGATGGCGATTCCGCCCAATTTATAGCGGACCGGATTAAGCGGTAATCCCCTGGTACGGCGCGCGTGCGGTGCCGCGTAATAATGATTCGAGTGAAAATATAACAAATATACCCGGCCGCGCCGAAAATGTCTAAATTAGAGTGGACCCGGCTGATCCGCGAACGAGTCGATCAGCGCGGCTTTCAGCCAAATCGAACCGATTTTCCCGAGCCGTTCCACGCAGCCGGCAGGGGAAGATCTGGTCACTCGCGTAATTGTGCCTCCGATTCACGCACGCCGGGGATCTTCGAGTGTATCGCTTTAATAAGGGTCGAATGAAAATTCCGTTCTGGTGTTTCGTTGTGGGTACACCTCGGCCATCGACTGGAAGGAAAATAGAGGATTTTATAGGCGTTTATTATCGATGAACTGTACGATCGTTTTGTCGTTTGGGGTCTAACATCAAAGAACAGGTGAACATCTCCTACAGAGGTTTTAGTTTCGAACGATACATATTCGGTGCCGCTGCTTGCAAACTCTTCCATTCTCGCCCATAGCTTACAAAATTGATCAAGCTTATTTATTTAATAAAGAGGATTACGCGATATCGCGACGCAAAAAAAAGGGAAGATTAAAAAAGGATTACAAAACGACGGGGGTGTAAAATGGACGATGAAATTCGTCGAGGGATTAAGCTGTAGATTTGTCGCCTCATTTTTTATGCCCAGGTTAAACGGGAACTGTTGTCGCGACGGATAGGAACGGCCAATTAGAGTCTCCCATTGAGACGCCCCCGTTATTACCGCTATTTATTACACAATAATCGTATTTATCGCGGTGTTACAGTGTTATCGGGCCACCATTGGCTCAGCCGCTCCGTGCTGTTCAGCGGGCTCGTTGTTTCCGACCGAGAGGCCGCGCTTAGACGCGTCTCCCCTACCTCCCCGAGCATAAAGAAGTTAATTATCGCGACGTTTAATTATGTATTTATTTTTAGAGTCCTTTGTCGAGCCACGAGTCCTTTACCGAGAAAAGAGTTACGCCGATTCTCGGTAACCCTTCCCCCGTCGTCCATTGCTAGCTGACTGCTAATGAATTTTCACCTTTTTTCGCCTTATTTGCTCATTAGTGCCTTACCCTCGCCTCGTTCTTCTTCTCCCTTCCACTTTCGCCGCTCCTCCGACACTGCGCGCGTCCACCATTCCGTCTTTCCTCCCCCGCCCGCTCTTAATCCCGTGCAGAAGGAGCTCTTTTCTGTGTCCACGGGCGAGAATGGAATTCGTATATACGTTTACGCGTGACTCTTTCACGGGCTGGCTCGGGGGAGAACTCGAGAGCTCAACAATGTTGACGCTAGCTGTCGAGTCCCTATACCTGCAAGGGAAGCCTCCAAGGAACGAACAGAATCTATCAATTGGGTTTGTTGGAACGGGCTCCGAGCATAGATCTATCGTTTTCTGGGTGACTACTCTAGCAGATAAGCCCTACGGTGTAACTCCTCCCAAGCTCCAAATCTACTTCAAACATCAGCCAAACGTCTCCATATTTAATCGCTTCCTCAGTCCGTGCTGCGTCTCGGTACTCCCATTCCAATCGCGATTCCATTCGAAGGGCGACAATTCCGCTCGCACCACCTGGCTTGCCACGAGTGGCCCACTGCGAACGCGTAAGAAACCGATTGGAACCGCTTAAAAGCCCCCAGCCTTTAATTGAATCGGTGGCAAAAAGCTCGCCGCGGAAATGTTTAATCTCGGTGGCCTTGCACGTCGCTACGATCCAATCGGCGATGGCGTTCATTACGTTTTTTCCGCGGTAATATCAATTCCCTTCGGCTCGTTCCCCATTACGGCTTCGTATTCGTCCCTGGCGCGTGGTGCTAGCGCGCGAGACGTGGCGAACGAATCGAGGCCCCGTCCTTCGCAAAGTAACAGCCTCGTTAACCGGCCGATCGCCGTGCATAAGGGCCGAAGATGCGTTTTTAATGATTCTCGAAAGTTTGTCTGTATCGCGGGTGTCCCGCGTCGCGTGCGTCTCGATTTCATAAGTCGCGGGGATGCCGCTTAACGAGGGAGCTGCGTTAGAAGCGCGACGTGAAAAGGGGCTAAGGAGAGGGGTGCAGGGTGGGGGTAGGGCTGGGACAGCGACACACGGGGGCTTTGCAGAGGGTACGACATTATTAACAGTCTCTCGTTATTTATTCCTCGTTAATCCCATGCATTTATTACGCGGCCGTACTCTGCTTTCTCTCTAAGTATTCGAGCCCCTCGTCGCCCCGCGACGATTCCCCGCCCTCTCCTTCTGCCTCTCCTCCTGCACCTTTCCCCACCGTTTGAACCTTCCCGCGCCATCGAGGAAGCATAATTACTCGGCCGTTAAGATACGCTCTCTCGCATGACCCACACGTAAGCTCGGACCTGTAATGAACGGTTAGGAACAACGACTTCTAATGGCCGAATGAAAGCAGACGGGGAGAGAGCGAGAGAGAATGAGTGGTGGAGTGAAACGGGGGAGGGTGGGAGAGAGAGAAAGAGGGAGTACGTGGCGCAGCGGTTCTAACTTAAAGGTAATTTATTATCGATCGCGTTTGTAATCGCGTGTTACCTTCGCATTGCCCCCGTCTCCCTGCCTACAGCCACCCTCTTTGTTCCTCTCTGTCGCGCGCGCCAGCTGACCCCTCCGGGCGAGCGCGATGAACGCGCTTAATTAGTGTGCTTAATTAATAATTCCAGCGGCGGGGCCCACTCCTCTACGCGGAGATGCGTGAAAACGCTCGTTATGCCTTCCTGAATTCCTCGGTCTACGGCGCGGCTCTTTGTCAGGGAATTCGCGCGAACTCTTCGCTCCCTGCCACTCGATCTTCGACCACGATCGCGCGTTCCCGCGGAATCGATAGTTCTCGACGTTCTCCTTTCGTTTCCCGCGCGTTGACGATTGGGGTCGCCGATGGACAGGCAGGCGCAAGCTTCTTGGCTTCGAGTATGAAAACGAATGCGTGATGAATTGAAGGAAATAGGGATACCACGAATGGCACTGCGACTGCACATACCGTAGCAGCTATAGTGTATTCTCTATTCGCTCTCGAAGCACGTCATGAATCGCGACGCCAGCTTAAATGCCCAATATAATAATCTTCGCAGAGGCTAACCGCCGCTCGTCGAGCCGTAGTTCACGTTCCGCAGCCCGTTTCGAGGCGTCGTTTCCTTCTCCGGCTGTGTATACCCCGGGCCGTTCGCCGCTGGAAAGGAAAGGGAGAATGTAAATGGTGAATTGTGGCCCGATAGGCCAGCGCGCGGCCACTTCTGCTACGGCAAACAAAGTCTTTGTTTCGAGAAGACAGCGCGGCTGGAATCCTGCCACAGAACATTAACCAAGCAGCCAGCATAACAGAGAACGTCGTAATGTTCCGGCGCGCAGGGGCTAGGTGCATAATGTGACGTAACGTAATATAATGCGACGAGCGAGGGAGGAGACGGTAGCATTCCGGTTGTTGCATGGAGCACCGAAAGACCAAAAGCAGAAACCACGTGGAAAGACGGCACTCGAGGGGAACGACACGCGGGGATCATACGCTCCGCGAGCAATTCCATGGGTTACAAGTCAAAGGGATTACCGGTTGAAACAGTAACCATACGGTCCTTCTTTTTTTTTTAAAAAAAAATAAATCCACGAGCTTCGAGTTAGAGATCGGTGTGTTCGTTTTTTCGGTTCAAACGAGTCGGGATCGCGCAATATTTTTCGCGCAACTCTCGAAGTGAAATTTGTTTTGCGAATACTCCGCTGGAAGATTAATACGTACCCTCTAAAACTGGGGGGATTGGACTTTGTTGGTTCGCGGGGTTCGATGTTTCGTAGCTGTCCGCACACATTTTTGACCCGAAATTTGGAAACTGCCGGGAAAAGGGAGGCGAAACAGAGGAGAATGGGAATTCACTTTCTATTCAATTATGGAATGTAACCTCGATTCGAGGCAAACAACGTCGAAAGGAGCGGAAGCTTTTCCGCCCGCGAGATTCCTTCGACCCCAATAATCGTCTCCCTCGTCTCAGACCGCTCGACTTGGGCGGCTTGCTTGGCCCGCGTGGGCGGTCGCGCGCGCATCGATACTCGTCATTTTCGCCCCGGCGGAGGGAGGGCGGTTGCCGGGCCCCGGGGATCGTTTCCCCGTTATTTCCATATTTCAAATCTCAATCTGGAAATTCCACGCGGCCGTCACCTCCTTCGCGTGCACCTGCACGCGCAGGCTCGTGTGTACGGAGCCGTGAAAGTTTCACGTACACAGCCGGCCTAGGGACGCGTGTGTTCGACCGAACTCGGGTATCGAGCGTACATGTACGGCACACTAACTCGATATACGGTACAACCTGAACTGGCGTCGTGTATAAACGAATCAGGGGAAGTTAGAGCCCTGTACACGCGTCTAAGTGGGCCACGTAACATGTTTCCTGCGAATGTAGGGAGTCTAGGGAGAGCAATGGTCACGGCCATCGTAGATAAATCTACGCACCTCCATTTCCTAAGATATCTTGACCCTAAGATTCTAGGTGATTCCTTTTTGTATAAGGTAATTGGAGGGAAGATGCCAATTAACCGTAACTCAGAGTTTATCCAGTAGATGTTAGCAAGATCGTGTGAGCTCTTTTGTTGCGTCTGTTGCTAAAGGAGATTTCTTGGTATTTGTTTTAACATTCAACACTATACATGTGTTGAAACGGATTACGCTACGGCGTCCGTGAAAAATTTTACTGCCGTTTGATATTTTGTGTTGTTATAAAAAAAAGATAGTGTTATCCACAGCAGCGGGATGTTAGCTGGGAAGAAGGTATTTTTCTTATTTATTCTGATTTTTGCTCAAATGTTTGACGTACAATTTGACTTACTGACCCCAGCACATTAGGGTAGGATGCATAAATTGTGTTGGGGTAAGATGCTGTGTTAGTATAGAGGTTGCAACTTACTTATTTCAGTAAATAATGTTTATTTATAGTAAACATTGCGAACCTACGTGAAAAAATGGAACAAAGGATAATGGACAAAAGATGATCTTCTTTTGCTAATACTTGAAAAAATTTTACCGAATAAAAAGTACCACACCATTTTTTGTTTCATTTGCATCAGTTCCAACGTTTGATTCGGGTTAAAATGGCATCACAATAAGATTAAGATGCCTAAGGAATTAGTTTTTAATATTACAAATTTATTGGCATCTTACCCCAATGCATTGAGGGAAAGAAGAATGAATTGTTTTTATGGGTTAACATTTAGTTTTTGTTAATTTATTAGCGTTCGTTTCATAGTATATGATTTAGATAACAAATAAGCTTTGTCAATTTCATAGAAACATATATATAATTTTTTTTATAAATTTAATAAGAAACCTTCGGCATCTTCTCCCCAATTACCTTAAGTAATTAATACACTCGACAAAGTGATTAAAAGTAGCGAACAGTTACCCCCGCATTGCAAGATCGCGTCAACTGCCTGCAGCCTGTATAAGCCAAATTCGATATACATATATAATATTCAACGACACGCAATCAGGATCGATAAACACCTAGTCACTCCCAAAAGCAAGTCCTCATAATCTCGTCCCTTTCCGAATCACCTTTTCCCCCCTGTTCAGGATCCTTCCACTCGACGCGCATTACCATTGCAAGGGGGTGGGACGAAACGCGCTCCTTGCCCCAGATATCCCGGGAACCGCGCCCCCGCGCTCATCCCCCCTCGTAATCCTCGGGTATAATAACGGCGCGCGCGTTCGCGGCAATTTTATTTCGATTCTCCCGGCTGCGGAGAGGAGGCTGGGCCCGGCCATATAATAAAGGCAGCCTGGAAACAATATAAAACAATAAAGGGTTCTTACCATAACCGCGCGCGGTTGAGCCGGCACGATATTGTATCTGCCGCAGGCGGGCGAGCCGCTTCAGGGGGTGGGCGAGTCCCGGGCGCACGCCTCAGACGTAAGGTGATAGGAGAAAGGTGGCAGCAAGGGGTGGTCGGGTCAGTTGTCTAATATATGTGATAATAACTTCGAGCCAGGGTATCGAACCCGACGCTCTGCGAATCTCAGATCTGCATATATGGATTGCCCGTCCCTGCCCTCTCACCCCGGACGACCCCTGGGTCCCCTACCCCTGTAGAGGCATACATCCTCCACCTTTCTTCGCAGGTACACCTCCCTCGTGATTGCCTACGCGCGTTACGAACGAATTCTTGTGCTCGAACGGAGGGTACGTCGAGGTGATTGCGCGAGGGGGTATGCAACGATGCAGCTGGAATTATGCAGAGCGAACGTATGTAGGTACATGGAATGACTTTGTAGGATGGAAATATGCGAGGGGTTTTGACTTTTCGTCCCGTGATGCGGCGAATGAAAATATTTCTTCCTATTTGACCTCGCTTTCGAGTAATGGATTACACTTATGCGAGTGGAATCGGTGGAACGTGGTGCCGATTTCCTGAGGATTCTTCCGGTTTGGATCGATCGATGCCCGGCGATCGACGCCGCGCAGAGCCTTCCGCTGGCAACCGCAACGCGATCGAACCCAGCCGCGATACCGCGCGAGAATCGCACGCACACGCGCGTCGGGCGACGCGCACCTCGTATTTACCTTGCGGTTTCAATCGTGGCTTATTTAAATATAAATTGTACGCGGGCGCGCGATCGGCGAGCCGCGACCGATTATCGTCTGCGATCCGTCGGGGTCCTTCGTCCGTCCCGCGAGTCGAAAAGGGACCTCCGATCGGTTATCGTTCGGATCATAATTGCGGCGAAGCGTGATCGCCGCGGAGCCCGATAAATCGTCTTTACGGCTGAGCACCACTGTTGGGCCCTTTGTGCTCTCGGATAACGATCATTATGCGATCGTAATGGCGCGAGATTGTCGGTCTATACTCGGTCCAGTCGTGTAAAGGCACCACACCCGGCCTATATACGTGCGTTACCCACCTTCATCGCGGCGATGTATCAATTTCTCAGAAGACACGATCAGCGGACATAATAATCTGCAGGGCACGTCGATCGGTATCGACGCTGGACGTTGGCTCATCGACGCTGGATATTGCATGGTGACGTGGCGGAAAGGTGGCCATTGTTGGTCACCAGCCGCGTGTTTTCTTTGGGACTTGGAGTTTAGCGGCTCAGTTTTCGTGGGCGTTCTGCGAGAGGGTAGCGAGAAGGGTTTACTGGGAGCGCAATTGATTTATGAAGATTTCTAACGATTTCTTTAGATATATTATGTATATAGTTTTTTGTAAGCTTGGCTTAGTTTGGACTTCTTGGTAACCAACTACACAATTAAGGGATGTTGGGACAAAACCGGGTATCTGGGTAAAACCGGGACGTGCTATTATTTTTAAGACGGCCTTAAATTTTCCCGCGTCGTTGCAGCGACATATTCTCCCCTACTTCCCCTACTATTAATTTTCTTCCACTACTTCGACTGTGTCCAAATCACGGAGGATTATGCCAGATTGTGTATTATTCACGATTGAAAACAGTATTCTAGTGACTACACTCAACAGCAAGGGAGACCCGTGTATTCTAACACAATTGTGGGTTGAAAGATGTTTCCAAGGTGGTCGCGATCGATAACCCCGCGACTGTATAGCAACCCCGTAATTTTCTGTATGAACGATAGAAGCTCCCTCGGAAATACACGCTGGTCTCCAACGAAACAAACTTTCATGAAAGCCCGCCTAGCGGCAAGCACTTTTTCCACGTTTCTTAATTTCACGACCAGTGACTCGCTTAATGGTATCATCAGCCATTCCTAATCCATCGAGAACAAAGGAGTAGCGGTCTAAAAAGTGGAAGGATCGTAAAAGCGAGCGAAAAACGAGGAACACCGCGGGGCAGAGAGCCACACTGTAGGCGTAAACGTTATTTCGCGGAGCGCGGTGCCTTGACGCGATGACGAATCGCCGTGCTTTTCATCGCGAACGACCGGTAAGAAGCAAACGTTCCTCGAGCCGCGACCTCGATTAAGGCCGCAACCGCTCATGGGACCTCGCTCCTTTCGCGCGGGCAATCTTCTCGAGGTCAGGCCCGATGTCCATCGAGGGAGTATGGCTAGTTAATTCGCGATGCTGGGGCATCATGGGACCCCACGTGACATGCCGTACAATGCCACTGAATGTGACTCGAGCGTAGCGGTCGCTGTCCGGGGCTCCGCGGCAAAAAGTTAATTCATTTTCAGCGTTTTTACCCCGATACTGGAATAGTAGCTCGCAGGGGCTCTCATTTACCTCCTGGGTCTCGATTCATCGCGGTCCCATGAATCATCGGACACAATTACAGTGGAAGATGCTGGATCGCGTCGTTCCATTCGATTCTTCAACGTTCAGTTGACGACGCACAGACGACTCGTGGAAATTGTAAAATGAATTTTTCCAAACGATATACATACTGTTTGCTGAGAAATTGGTCCTGAAGCCTCGATGGTTAAGTTTAATCAAAGTATGTATACCTTGCTCGATCCTGAAACTGGTCCCAATTCGACTCTCGGAAAATCCTACAACGTTGCCCGATCGTCGAAGCCGCGAATCGTGTTTCTAAATAACAGTTGAGATTGGGTGTTCGCCGTGCTCGCGGGCTGACAGGGGATCGAATCTGTTAGAGGATCGAGATTGAGCAACGTAATTCGAGTGCCATTGTACTCGAGAAGAAAATTGCATCAGAAATGCTGGGTGACTGGCTTCGACCGAGTTCCAGGCTAGGCGAGTAAATTCAGAACAGTCGAGTCTCTTGTAAACAAGTAGATGAGTCTCGTAGCAGTCGAGTCTCGAAAGTCGCGGGAACGTTATGCTCCGTGACTTAGCGACGAGAAAGATTCGATGAAATTCTGACCAAGGTAGATACTATGGGTCTGAGAACACGCGAGACCAGCGCACCCTTTTTCAGTCCACGCTCGCGTCCAAACATCGAAGCGTTCGAGGGGTGCAAAAAAGTTGATCGATGATTTCTCAATTGCGGGGGACGTTTTGCCACGGACGTTTACCCATTGTCAGGCAATCACTTCAGATTGGCCACCTCTCTCTTCGAGCCGTACAATGTCTTCTCCGCCAGCCAGGCGCAGCTTCGATATTCTATTCGAGCCCGACACGGATTTCATTTCCATTAAAAAGATACATACGGGCTGGCGGCAACCTGGTATCGCAGGCAATAGCTTCATAATTATCTGGGGCCCATCGCTGTCAGTTTGTAAATTAATTTTATCGGGATATATACGGCGCGCGATGCGTCATAGTTTCGAGTTTCGTACGCCATAAGGTGCAAGGGACCGAAAACGCAGGTGCAGCCGGCAGATGGTATCAGTTCCCGTCGGTCGATCGAAGTTTATGGGGAATTGTTGTTAATTCCATTAAACGCGTAGTCGACGATGTCTTAATGGAACGCGATAATTGAATCGGTAAGATTGCATCGGGGGAGCTTGTTTTTGGTCTGGAGGCCAGCGCGTGGAGGACAAAAGAAGCGGGAATCGGTAACAACGTAAGACGGCACATCGGCCACGATTATTCGACGATCATCGGCTGGCGGACGCTTTTGTCGAGCGAAATCGCGCGATGAATGGAATAATAAACAGAGAAATGCCACCGTGAAAGAGAGGGGGAGGGTTGGAGGTGGAAGGAAGGCTCGTTGCCGCTGCTTAAAAATCCCAAAGAGTAAAGCAAACCGTAAACAGCCACATTAATTCAACGATATGGCCCTTAAAATGCGCCCGCGTGGGAATGGAGTGCGGTACTAATTAAAATCTCGAGCATAAACTCGCGATTCAAACGCGTACAACGAAGAAGGCGGGAAAAGACTTTTGATCGGCTCCCTTCGTCCTTCGTTACGCGAAATGAGGGGCAAGCATACAACGCGGCCCACACCCTTTGTTTTCCGAATGCAAATAAGTAGCCCTCCGTCACTCGTCCCTCCCTCGTCCAACCCCTCCCCTCTTTCTCTCTCCCTCTCTCTTTCTCTTCCCTTTTGGCTCCGTCCCCTCGCCCCTGTCTCTCGTTCTGGAACACCCTCTCGTTTCCTGGCACCCCTCTCTTGTCGCTCCTCTCTCTCTGTCTCGGTCTACCTCGCTCCCTCTTTCCCCGACAGTTTCTCCCTGCGTCCTCTGCCTCTCCCTCTTCGTGAATACACTCGGCACTCTCACACCGCGAAACGCACAACAGGCCGCATGCATATTCATACGTGGGCCACGGCTATGTGTGCACGAGAGGTTATTAATTAACCGGAAGCCTAATCAAGGCTCGTAGTCGAAGAGGGTAGCAGTCGCTCCGCATCGTTGAAACCCCCTTCGAAATTGCGAAGCCACCGTGCAGGTGACGCTCAATGTTTGATCGACTCGGCGCGCGATAGATATTTGCCGAGCGCTTCCGCGGTCGCTCGATACTCAATCCTTTCGATTTTTTTATTGTTTAGAACACGGCTCAGAGGTTGTTTCCAGGGGATGCAAATTTGTCGTTCGATTGATCTCGTAGTCTTCGCAGAATCAAGAAGAACGTTGGCTAGTGTTCATGGGATAAAATCATCATCCACCGTAGGATCTAAAAGGGGGGTGACTCTTCGCGCGAAGATAAGGGTGGGTCGAAGGTTGATGCGCGAATATTCCCGATTGGGTAACGCGCAGCGCCCGAATTGTAGGCGACACGAGACCGATACCAGCTGCATCTTTTAACGGATCGAAGGTTGGGCCCCGAATAAAATTTCGCAAGTATCCTCAAACGAGTTGGAAGCTACGATGGGGGATCGTCCAGTCCGCGGGCGTATCGGCCACCGTCACGTTTAGAGTGCAATCGTGGCTGGGAAAGCGTCGATATAACGTAGGCACTCAGACCGTGGCGGCGTGGCCGAGCCCCGATATACCAGGTGTTACGATAAATTTAAACGATATTTTATTCAGGCGGGCCGATCGCTAGTTTTCAATTTGCCGGCTCGTATATATTTCGCGAAGGTCGGTCGTTGGCGGGAGAGAGGGTGGGCGGCGGGGAGGGGGTGGCTGCCGGCCCTGGAGATGCAATTTCTTGGGGTGGCCGGCTCGTTCGTCTGGACCCTCGGTCCCGATCCTTCTCGCTCCTTCCGTGGCTTGATGAAAAAATAATAATCCCGAGGGAACGGTCAGTTATGGGGAATGAAATCATCCCGGCACCGTTCGTGCTCGTCCTATTGAAACCGTGTAGTATTCCTTGTCTTTGCCCTCGGTGAATCTTTATCCCTCTTCAGCTTGGATTCGGGGATTGGCTGATGGAAGCGAATAATTCTCGTGTTTCTCCGCCTTCGCGCTAGCAAATGGGATAATTCTATTGTATAGGGTGCTAAAATACAGGGGAACTTTGATGTGGACATGGACAATATGCTTCGATTCTTCCAAGTACCGTCGAAGTGAGATTTCACTTGTCAAGGTTCGTGAACGTTGTATTCGTTCGGTTTGTAAATTTTAGTAGGCTGCGAGAATGCAAAAGTGAGCCACAGTGTAGCGTGCTTATTGTTCTGGACTTTGATAGATACAGATAGGTATTCTTGAAGAAGGGGAATAGGACGTGCTCCACACAGGCAGAAGAGATTGAGAATATTGCGACATACAGTGGCGGACGAAAGAAAGTTTACAACTTTTAAAATTGCATAACTTTTATAAAATTAATCCAAACGAGTTGAGTTTTTCCGAAAAGCTACAAGGATTAGTTTGCTAAGTGACGTGTTTCGTCGTTTTAAAACAAAATGCACTTGGTCGGAATAGCAAACAAAAATAGTAAGGGTCATTTTTTAAACTTTTTTTTGTGAGCCTGTATTGAAAATTCAAAAAACCCGTTTGTAGATTGAAGTAAGTTGTATACATACCTAAAATTTCATCAAAATCGGTCAACGCTGTTCTGAGCTATAAACGCTTAATTATCGCAGAATAAGGTCGAAAATCGCGAAATTCACGGAAATCAGCGATTTTCGACCTTATTCTGCGATAATTAAGCGTTTATAGCTCAGAACAGCGTTGACCGATTTTGATGAAATTTTAGGTATGTATACAACTTACTTCAATCTACAAACGGGTTTTTTGAATTTTCAATACAGGCTCACAAAAAAAAGTTTAAAAAATGACCCTTACTATTTTTGTTTGCTATTCCGACCAAGTGCATTTTTTTTTAAAACGACGAAACACGTCACTTAGCAAACTAATCCTTGTAGCTTTTCGGAAAAACTCAACTCGTTTGGATTAATTTTATAAAAGTTATGCAATTTTAAAAGTTGTAAACTTTCTTTCGTCCGCCACTGTAGGTATGAACATAAGTGGAGTCCACTTACCCTTTTGCATATCCAACCATAGATAATAATAAGGTATTCTTTTATGAAGAAAAATGAACTTATCAACTTGTTCACATGCTTTTAAATGAATAATATGCTGATTACACCGTGTCACATTCTCGTCAACGCCGTTCAAACCTGTTATAGATAATAGTAAAGTCAATCATCATTTTAAAAATGCATAACGACTTGGACCTTATGGAGCAATGACTGTAGATTCCTGACTAGTTACCCCTTTATCTATGAGCGTAGAGAGCAGGATGCACCCCCAGGGGGAATTGCCCTTGGAGTAATAACCAGAGTAGACAAGATCGTCGAATTCGGATTCATACCTTTCGACTGTGGTTGTCACGAAACTAAAGTAGGTACCTATTAATTGTGAGAGAAACTGAGAATCCACCCCCTACAGAAGCACCGTATCTATTTTTATAAAACGCAATAGCAAAAAGGTTTCATAAATATTTAAGCAGTTGCAGCTACGAACATGGTTGCTCGAGGGATCAAAGGGACGTTCTGTCGTGAAAAACAGGGCTTCGCAGCGCTGGGTTCAAACGACCGTACCGCCGCATTTGTCCTGGTCGCGTGACGTAATGAAGGGAACATATTGGACAGCCGTAAAAGGCGATGTTGAAAAGGGTGTAGCGGAATTTGCGCTCGGCTAGGATGCATTAGACGCTCATTACCGGGGCTCGATTAACGCAAACGTTCCGGTGTAATTCTTCGAGTGACACAATTGCTTAATCCGCGCTTAAGCTCGCGAACGAAACGGGTCGGCAGCAATAAGCGCAATTCCGCCCCCGGGAGTAATTCCATTATGAGCTGTCGAAGAAAGGGGAACGCGCGCGTTTTCCGCCCAAGTTTCTTAATATCGGGAGGAGGCGCAGGGAGACGAGACGAGACGGGGCGCGAAATTGTCCCATATTTCAATGAAGCTAAAACTCCAATTGACCTTAAATTGCGAACATTCACTCGCAATTTGCTTAGCTCCCCCCGCCCGCTGAAAGCTGCGAGAGTAATCAGGCCCGATGCGACGCTCGAAACGCGCCTGTTATCCGGTGCGTTTGCAAAATACTAAAAGAAGAGCTCGCCGGGTCGAGCCGAGTCATTGGCTGTTTTTGATCGAAGCTAGTCGATCGCACAAAAACCGAATGCAGGGGAAAGGGTGGGGGTGTGCACCGTGTCGGCTTTCGTGGGCCGTGCGCGTGCCCCGCGAGAGCGGCCGTGCAATTAGCGGGTGTCGGTCGAAGGGGTCAGGTGTGCGGGCCAAGCACTGCAGGTATTTAAACCGGCAAGTGTGTACAAAGGGGTGGCTTAAACGGTCGAGTCGGGTGGAAGATGGCGGAGCGGTGGCAGGTAGAGGAGCCGGTAGATGTTTGGCTTCTACTGAAATTAAAAATATCGATTCCCATTCGCACGCCGGGCTTCATAGAAGCTCAATTCGTTTCTCTCCTGCAAGACAATACCTATTCTTCCCGCGGACAGTAAGAGGTACAAATTGCAGTTGCATCCCCCGTTCGCTCTCGGTCCCTCGACTCTCGCTGCGCAGGAATCCCAAACACAAAGGCTCTTTTTCATTTGGTTTTTCCTCCCCTGCTCTACCCTTACTCGTTACCCCCTACTCCCTCACCCTCCTTTAGCCACGGCACGCCGATTCCCCCCCACCGTCGTCCCGCGAATCGACGACCCTCTTCTTTTCTCTATCGCGGGTGTACGCGCGTGTACTGCACCTGTGCGACGTGTGCGCGGGCAGGGTGTTTGCGGGCCAGCTCGTCCAGAGTGACCTATCCAAATGTACGGAGACGTAACGGTATACATAATTGACTAATCCATTGGATTACACCGGGAAAGAGCCCGCGCACCCCCGTCGAATAGTGGTCGAGGGGGTCGGACTCTGGCGAAGCCTCGCTTTCTAATCGATCGAAATAATGCCACGGCCAATCGGGCCGATTGGAAAGCAGGAATTCGGCTTCCCTGATTCATCCGCTGCCCCGATCCCAATCGAATGATGCCACCCGTATATGCTACGGCCCCGATCGTTCCTCTTAATTGGATGGTCCGCGGAGCTGGGGGAAATTTATATTTGCGCGTTACCCGTGTTACTTTCCTCTTTCTTTTTACGCGCGCATTGTTCCAGTTATCCGAATGGGATCTTTAAGTCCGACGAATTAAAGTTATGGGTGTTGCCCAACCTACGTCTCTAAATAATTATGTTGTCGTGCATTAAGAATAATTTTTAAACCGAACTTCGGTCGGTCGGCGATTCATTTTAAAGTGAAAGTTCATTCTTGAACCGTGATATTTCGGGGCTTAAGGATGGGGGAGACCGGGGCAAGTTAATACGTTTTTCAGTTTCATTTTTTTCATTTCTGTTTGAATTAATTACTTAATAATAAATATGCTAAAATATACTTTGGTCCTTCCTCTTTAATATTTTGGAAATGAAAAGTTGAAAAAATACATACAAAAGGAATGAAAAATGTTATTTGGACGGAGGTAAAATTTATCAACTTACCCCACTTCGGGGCATGTTGATACATCTGTAAAATATCCGTTTAATGAGTCAAAGATCCCACTTTAACATGAGGTACTTGCTTCTTTTTATTAATATATCTTAATAAAACTATTTTATCTATTCCGTATGTTCTCGCGCTCTGACGTAACGACATTGACTCCTTTCCTGCACCGACAAACGCTTCTTGAAAAATATTTTGCGGTACTTTGCGACGATTCGTTTCTCTGACATAATTTCGTACCATTTTCCTCGAAATAAAAGGAAAAATCCAATTAAAAGTAGTCGAGGAAAATTGATACACTGTATCAACATGGCCCAGAGAAAACGTATTAACTTACCTCACAGAAAGTCATTATGTACAAACAACTCCATAAAAAAAATGTAGAGTATATAAACAAAATAACAAAACGTAATTACCTTACCTTCAAAGAACTCAATGTAATGCCAAATTAATTTGAGTAATAAAATTCTCTATCCCGTCTCAAAACGAATTGAAAAGTGAACACAACTATTTACTTTTTCTCTATGTAGAAACGAAAACAGTTAAAAATGGATTGCTAAAGTCAAGATACACAGACGTACGCTAGATCGTAGTAAAGAATCGAACAAGTAGCTTCACATATCTCGCACACAAGGAGCAACATATGTACAGTGTCGAGATAATTCGTCTGTATCAACCTGCCCCTGTATCAACTTGCCCCGGTCTCCCCTATCCTAAGTAGATTTTTAAAAGATATTCCACCAGGTACTCGGCCACTATACCTTAAACGTCGAACCCGCATAATACCATTCTTATTTCCGTTATTACCCGCAATTCGATAGCGATCTCTTTCCATCGCAGTTAAGGGTTAAATTTACTTCAAGGCTGCCGCGTGGAAGTGGCTGATACACAATGGCCCCGCGATCTCGCGAGCCGATACGCATTCGTAATATATATGCAGCGAGCACTGCGCGAAGCTGTCGCGAGCCCTCGATACGAATCGTGCGGCTCGTGGAAACCACCGCGTCGGGGCAACGATTACGATCGTTAATTGGCGCGGGGCGGGGCCATTATTAACGCCGCGCAGGGCGATCGTTCGCGGTGCTCCTCGTAATTTCTTTCGCGCTCGCCGGGACTAAGAAAATTGCGGCGGGTCGCGCGACGAATTAAAACGGATTTTCAATCTTACGACACACGAGCGCGTACCTTGGCCCCGCGGGCGGGAGGGAGGTAACCGTGAACAGAAACGGGGCGCCGCCGCTCAACGAGGTCGAGCCAGCCTGAATTACTGGCATTAACTTCGTTATACCAGCGGCGTATAATGTAACACGCTCATTAAGAAAGTACATATCATTTAAGCGAAATATATTACAAATTACTCGAAAGCGAGTAATTATCGGGGCCGGGTTTTCAATACTTACCGACAGAGCGGAAACTGGGTAACACAATTCCGTTCGCGAGAACCTCGCGGAAAAGAAGCACGCCCGCGTGTTTATTGAAAACCGCGTCGAACCGCCGGAACTGCGTTTGAAAATCAATGCATCAAGGGTATAAAAACTTGGGGAAGTTTGAAAAAAATCGAATCTGTATTCAGTATTACTACTTAAGTAATTTAACCCTTCGTGGTCACACGGGGTGTATTGTACCCCAAGAGATATTTTCGATTTGAAATGTCGCACCTTTACGTCTTCCAGAGGGGATTTATCGCAAAAAAATAATAAAAAAAATTTTTTAAAAAATCGGGTTTTCCCACAACCATGGAAAACCGCTCATTTTCAACTACAAATTTTATCATATCAAAATTTATGTTTCTAGAAAAAGACTATTAGACCATGACTGTATAAGTATTACGAATGCACAATTATCACTAAAAAGGTAAAAGATTCAAAAATACGAAAATGGTAACTCAAAAAATGATGCTGGGGTACAGTGAACCCCGTGTGACCAATGTGTGATTATAAGAAGGTGTGACCACGAAGGGTTAATATAACAATAATCGAGTACTGTGTGACAAAGTTTCTATAATACAATTTTGTGTTAAACTTTTTGTTACAGATCCATTGAGCCTCAGAGAGAGAAAGGGGTGGAGCTGTCGGTGGTGGCTGGAGTCTTGGCCGAGTTGGGCACCGCTTCAAGGAGTATGCGTCGGGGGTGGTCATTTTAATTACTGTCCGGCGGCTTTAAATTAAAGAGCCGGGTTATTCCGGGAGCGGACCAACCCCTCTACACTTCCTTCTGCTTCGGTAACTGGTAAGCACCGTAGCCTCCCTCGGTGGCCTATCTTTCTCCCCCGTAGTCTCTTCTCCGCGCGTGGACCGACATTACGGCCGCCATTCTTTACACCCGGCCAAGTGGCGAGGTTATGTTTGACGCTAACCGGGTAACCGCGCTAAATTGTCTAAACTGCGCCAGATTAAGCGAGGCTGCCACCCGTTCAAACACCGCCGCCCCCTCGGTGTCCAGAAATTAACCGACCCTCGGCCCTTGGCCCCTCTACGGAGGGAGCTCGCGAAGAATTCCAGGAATTGTTTCATTTAGCTGCGAACTGCTCGGCACTCGTGCATAGAACGGCCGGTTTTCAAGGAAACAACATGCCTCGCACCTGTTTTACGCGTTGTCCTTCGTAGTACTGATTGGAAATATTTCAGCGCCTCGGAACACTTCCTCCCGCTAGCTGTGTCTGAAGAATGGCGAGTACCGCAGTTGTCCCTTGGGAATGATTGTCGGGGTATCTGATAAAATGTAATAAAAAGATCTGTATGGAAGAGCAGGTAGCTTAGTGTAACGGTTACAGGAGAATTTTAGGATTTTTCACGGGTCGCGCAGATTTTACTGGATCGCTAGATATACAAAGTGCAGGCCCCGGGACACTTTCCTCGCGGCAGTACGCAAATAGCCCCTGGGCCACGTTTCCTTCGCCTTTCCGTGCCGTGCGCGAAGTCAGACGACCACGGCGATATTCTAATGTATTGTAATAAGGCTCGAGGGGAAAGCTCCTCGCGCGAGAAGCTATTGGCCCATTTTCGCTTAAGACCGTCGCCGATTGGCCGTCCGCAGAAGAAACACTGCATTATGTATGTCCCCGTTATCTGCGGCCCAGAACGCTTCAACACGCAGATTACCAGCACCTTCTGCCCTTTCCCTCTCGCTCCTTTGTCCCTTTTTAGTCCACTCTCTATCCTCGTGTTCGCGAGTTCCAATCTCTTCCCGTGTTTCTCTCCTCCGCTCGATCCTCCCCGCCTTTTTGGTCTGCTCCTCTTCGCGGCAGAAACGAGCGCGGCTCGTTCTCTCGTTAGTGTTTTTCAGCGGTAAGAAGAACGGTCCGACGGAGACTTATCGAGTAGGAGTGTCCTCCCCCACTAATTCCAACCCCCTTTCTCAGACCGGAAGTACGCTACTCCTTTAACGCGACGCCGCGCTTCCTCTTTTCCCCCCTGAATCGAATTGCAGTCGCCGGAGACTCCACGATACGGTTGGTAAACACGCTCGGGATTAGTATCGCCGATTCCATTGTTCGACTGCGTTCCTTGGACCGGGGGATGAACCGAGGATTTACGATTCGGGGCCTCGAACTGGGACGGGATAAGTGTTCTTTATTCTATCAAAGAACTTCCGGCGAGGCACTTTCCACGGTCACTGGGGATGTTTTCTCTTTGCCGTAGCGGCGATGCTGGGGGGCTTTGAATTCCGTGTAACCTAGTCGCTCGGAGCTTCTAGTTCATTTTCGATGTTCCCACGGTTAAAGCAACCTCGGTCTCACACTTCCAACGCTGACCCCTTACAGTACTTTGCCAGTTGACATTAGGAACCGTCTCTACATCGGTTCGTTAGCGAGGATCACGAACCAGTTGAAACATTCATGCAGAATCCCGGCTCCCCGGTGTTCAGCAGTCGTCGCAGCGCGAGTTCCATCAAATCCAATTGATCCCCCGACTGTTGCATTGGGAACAGGCAGCGTTCACTGTTTAGACATGAAGCTTCTTTCGTCCACTTTCGATGCTACGTGCTATATCGCCCGCTTTTACCGGCGAAGGGTTGCTTTAACGTGGTCGAAGTCTGTCCGAGAGAGATTCCGCCGGGGGTGGGAGGGGCGGCTGGCTCGCAGCCTGGCCGTGAAGGGAGAGGGTGGGCAGTCGATGTTTAATACATAGGATAGCGGCGATATTGCAACACATAGAGGGGTCTCGCAGCAGCTCCGTGTCTCGGTGACAGGGTGCGAAGTCGCAGCGGCCTCCTGGCGGGACGCGGCACTCAACCAGGGAAGTGTTGTCGGGCTTTTCAGGAGCTTTCAAGTGCTTTCGCAGTTGCCTCGAGTGCCGTAAGAGGCTTTCAGAAACGGAGGCAGAAACGGGCTTTTTAATAGGGCCGAGAAGGGGCCCTCTCTCCTCATCCTCATCCTCGTTCCTTCCGTTTTTCTCTCTCATTTTTTCCCTTCTATCTTGTCCTCCAGCTTCTCCGCCTGTTCCTTCGAGTCACCACCCCCCGCACCCCTAGCACGGGGCCAAACGATTTCGAGGTTATCGTTTGATACGAAACAGAGCGTGATCTCGGATCCCTAGCCACGTCGATGGACCGAGTGATGAGCGCTTCATTGTCGTTAGAAATGCTTGGCATCTTTCAGTTTTACTTACCATCGTGGACACCTGGGAGATTCCATATTGCGTTTCAGAAACCCATCTCTTCCAAGTCCACAAGTAAAATTCGTATTCCAGAGCTGGAAATATTTCTTAATTACCGACAGACAGAATCAGACGGCGGAAAAGTGCCATAGTATTTTAGAAGGGCGGGCCAGCTTTCCGGAGCGCTAGCCTAAATTGAGGGAAACTTCGGCACGAGCAACGTGGAAAATGTACGCTTTCCTCGTCGAGCTGGCCGGCGTTACGATAAAACGCCGCGCGGAAATGTAACGCATTGTTTGACGCGGCCGTGGGATACAGAAGCTCCGTTCTTTCTTTAATTAATTACGATCCCGGCGTAGGCAGCCGGCCAGTGCATTGCGAAAAATTATAATTAATCGCGATTTTCATTAACGCGCCGGCGCGGAATTCAACGGCGAAACAAGAGAGGAGACGAGCAAATATCAAGAAGCGGGGCAAGGTGGGGCAAGCGAGCCGGCGAACGTTTGGAAAAAGGAGAGCATTCCTTCACGGGAAGCATTCTCGTTTGGTGAAAGACGTGATTAAAAATGCCGCGTAACGGCGAACAGGAAGGGGATTTCTTTTTTACGCGGTTTATAGCCTGGCGTAGCTGCTTCTTTTCGTCAGCCGGTATTCGGCGGACATAAAGGGCTGCGGGCCACTTCGTCATGTTTGCCCATGTTTCCATTCCGCTTGGCTTTATGTAACTGCGTCACGAGGAGAGAATTTAATGTTATGGTTCAATATTCTTGCGGGAATTTCTCTGAAGGTAAAACGCTCGTAAAAACGCTACCGTATCTTCTTTTTATTCCGATGACTCGCGGGGAAACGGGAGCGTGGGCGAAAAGGAAAGCAGCGTGGCACGCGAACGAGTCTGAGGGACTCCATCGAAGTTTTTTAAGGGAATTAGCTTAATATCGGCGGGGTTGCGTTGGCGCCAAACTTTCTCCCGACTGGCAATCGTATTTCGTAGGAGTAGAATGCTTAGCCCGGGCCGTGGATGCTTTTAATATTCTACGGTGCGGGGAATATTGGAGTCCGCGTAATGAAACGGTATAAATCGCTGGAAAAATTCTATGAAGGGATATCGCAGCGAATTTTATGAACCTTTAGCCTCTATTCTTAACGCTGATAGTCCCTGAAACTGTACCTACAGGTTGCAAAAGTGCAACTGTCGAAGGAACGACTCGGACTCCATCGAAAGGCAGATAAAGCTTGCATAAATACAGGAAAATAAACATCGCTTTGGCATTTAAATTTTGAATTAAGCAAACGATAGAAATCGTCGGAATCGAGTGGATGAAAGCCGCGTTAGAGAATGAAAATCGTTGGAAAAAATACCTGTCCTACGCGTGGTGCTTCCAACGGAGAACGGCGCAGCGGGCTGCTCGAGGGGAAACTTTCCTTTCTGCCGAAATCTGGCCGCGTCCATCCACCATCGGAATCTCGTTTTGATGGTACACGTTGTCGCATCGCGAGGCTTCAAACCACCCCACCCACCGCTGCTCCGCTGGATAAAGTTAGGGCTCAAGCCAGTGAAATGCGAGTTTAAAATGTTAGCGACGGACGTGCACGCCGAATCCCGGCCCTAATACTCTGCTTGGCCAGGCAACTTTATTCGAATTTCGCGGAAAATTAAAAGAGAGTTTCCGGGCGGCACGGCTGCCGGCCAAAACGTGCGCGAAATGCGAAAATCGGGAAAAGTCGGCCCCTTTGTCGCGGCACCGCGAAAGTCTCGGCTACTCCGTTTCCGGATTTTCGATTTTTCCCTAACTTCGTGCTCGGCACCGCCGCTCCGCCACAGTTTTCACGATTTTCATGCGGCGGCTGAAGGGGGACAATATTCTAGGACTATAACCCGCGTCATCGCGGATACTCGAAGCATTAATTCCCCCAACAAGTCCTCGAGTATCAGCCTGTCTCAGGTTTAGGGTTAGAAAGGGGATTTCGTTCAGTTTCGATATTTCTATAAAACACTGCACAGGTGATCGATGGAGTCGATTCGTTAATCGAGACGTCAGCGAGTTTGGCGTCATTATATCCAACCAGTAGGTAGATATCTCACTCAATTCATTGTGTCTGCAAGAGCTTCTCTGACACCTACTGTAACTTATTATAACTTAAATAGGTAGAATCTACTGTGGGAGGTGTTAAAAGCATTAATGCAGGTAGAAAATTATGCTTTTTGCCAGGAACTCTGTGTCAAGTTATATATATTATAATTAGGGTTGGATGTGTCTTACATTCGAGAGAATAAGTCCTCTTCCGTTACCACCAAGTACCTAAAATTGCGCGCGTCCGTATAAACTTCTGTTAGGCCTTAACTTACTCGAGCTGATGAGATAAAAATTTGAAAAGGGAAACTCTCGTATTCTACTCGTTCAGCGATGCATCGCGAGGCGGACAGATCTGCCCAAGTGGACGTCAAGGCGTTAAGATAACTTACCCCCGTCCAGCTCCTTCCTCGACTTCCACCGACCACGCAAAGAGGGTATCGTCCGCGAATGAATCGACACACGGGCGGTATATCTGACTGGGACTGGCCAGATGCTATAATAAACGGACGTGTGAACGGTGCCTTAAAACGTCTGGTTTATCTGGCAGGCTGGAAACCGAAAAGCTTTCGAGTGTCCACAGAGATAGTCGGTTAAGTGGCACGGCAGGAGAATGGTTGTACCGCTAATTGCCTTAATTCGATAAACTACTAACCCGTTCCCCTGGGTTCCCTTCATCTTTCAATCTTTCCTCGACCTCTTCTTCCCGCGTCGCCTCCCTTCTCCCTCGCCCCTTCGACTCACGCTCTTCCTCCCCCTTTTCCCATTCTGTATTATTATACACGGCAAAGGTCAGCCGCTATTTAATGCCCTCGGTGGCTATCGCTGTAGTCTTCAAGCCACTTTCTCGTTACACTCCTCGACCCGAGTGACTAATCGCTCCACGCGGCTTAATTCTCGTCCGAGTTCATTTTTAACGGACTTTCAAATCAATCTCCTTAATATCGTTCGAATTCCCAGCGAGGCAGCTCGTAATTTATACTCGGCTAATTAGAGAATTAATCACATTGGAGCGGATTCCCGTTCCAGCCGCGTACCCTTCAGATTCATCGTTGACACCGTAACCGCCTTGCACATTCCTATCATCTTCAATTAATTCTTCATCGAAGCTGTAGGAACAAGTACATTTTAACGATTTGCTGGTGGATCCCATTGGCGTTGAATCGTTTGAATCCAACCTAAAAATCGTGCCCCGGGAGGAATTCGTATCTGCCGCTGGAGGCGCGAGCTGGCTGCACGCTGCAAGGTTCGCCCTAAGCCGTGGCAAGGAGGAGACGTTGGATATAAACACGTACACGAACGCCAATTTAATTCCGCCTCCCCTGGTCCCCCTTGGTTCGCTATCCAATTACACATAAAGCACTAATCACGCAATTAATCTCAATCTATTTAATAACACCTTCATTACCAGCCACTATAGGTACCAGGCCCAACCAGAGAATCCTCTGCCGTTCTTTTTCTCCCCTCGTTTCTCCCCTGGCCGCGCGGCCCTTCGGTCTTTCTTCGTTTCTTAATTCCTTCCACTCCGTTTCCGTTCGTCCCTCCCGGTTCCTACGGGCGTAATTTGTTTGCCCGTCGTTGTTCCCAGCTCGCTTCCTCGCGATCGCCTCGCCACGTGCTCTCTGTCTTTCCCGCGGCCGTTCCCTCGATCCTTCTCGCAAATCGCCGACACGCCCCTGCTATTCGCATTCCTGTAGAACGCTGGTCCGCTCGCACCGTTCGCTCGATGTACCCGCGGCGAACGCCAGGCGGATTACACGATTCCGGTTAATTGAAACGGCCTAAGAAGCGCATCGCTCGAACGTCGATTACAAGTCCAGATATCCTCGTCTCTCCCGCCGCCGGCTGTAACCGGGCTGGCCAATATAGTTGTCATTGGGAGACGGTGCGTTCTTTTCGGCTTGGAAGAGCGTGGGTGCGGGCTTCTGCGGTCTATTTTACTTCGTCAGATCTGAGCTCGATGAGAACTCTGGTTCTATATGACATATAGGTACTCGAGATGATCCAGCAGCCTTTCAGTAACAGTACGTTAGGAATTTCTGTAAGGGTCAAGGGTATCCACTAGCAGAGTTGGGCATTATTCGACTAAATTTTCATTCGGATACGGATTCGTATAAATCCCCAAGATTTATTCACGAATAAATGACGATTTTATTCGACGAAAAATTATTCGTTATTCGCGAATAAATCTGTACCGTTATTCTAGCCAGATTCGTTCGAATAAGAATTTATTCGTTATTCGACCTGAATGAACGACGAATAAATGTGATACCCGACATCTATCGATGGAAGTCTGTACTGTGTCCAATATACGTTTGGACGTGTGTGTCTGGAAGTGTGCGTATACGTCTGAACGAGCTGAGGAAATCCCGCCTTAAAAAAGTATTCTCTTCTGGAGGCGTCGGCCATCGGTTTTAAGCGATATTTGGGATAAAGAATTATCAGATTATGTGATTGTGTATTACGTGTGTCTTGGGCAATGCCAGGGCACAACATACATAAGTCTCTAATTGTGGAAGTAACAAGCCACGTTATTTTTCAAGCAATGCGATATAACGTTATCTAATTTAATTATAACTTGGTATAATTTTATTTAAAACAAATCAAAACGCCCCTCTATGTAGTACCGCGGTCATACATCTTCCTGCAAAATGCGAGTTATAACAAGAGTTACTTAATCTAAAACATTAGTTCTCACGGGTGTCAGTCAGTGGTGTCACGATACTTCGCCGAAATCACGTGATCATTTTATTCGTCCGTTGAGTCGACTAAATATTTATTCGAATAATTTCTTATTCAAATAAATTTTCAGTCAAATAAAAAATTATTCGTTATTGTCGAATAATTTCATTTTATTCGAATTTTTTATTCGGTGATTATTCGAATAAAAATTTATTCGCACAAATTTATTCGAATACTTATTCGGATGAAAAATTAGCCGAATAATGCCCAACTCTGTCCACTAGTAACCTTCCAAGATTGCAATTTGAAAAAATCAAGGAAGCAAACATACTTCGCCCTGGAAAGTGCACAAAGTAGTTCACGAGAATCATTCTTTAACAATTATCCAACCCTCCAAGTCGTTAGGAGTAGACACGAAGAAGTTGAAGATTAGAAAGAGGAAATGGCGATTGCAGAAGAGACAAGTAGGTATCAGATTCGCGACACCTGCGGCCCACTTTTTCCCCCAATCGTGCAGCGGTTCAACGGTCAATTTGATCGAAGCACGAGGAATTTTTCCAGCGATCCTGGTCGCCTTCCTTCCTCCCTTTCTTCCCTGCAGCGGCCACTTCCGGCGACCACGGCCTGGGAGTGTTGCGCCGCGGCCACGAAAGTGGCGTCGGTGCGCAGCCAGGCGAAAAACTGTTATTGAAGAAGAAATTAATTCCCCGTCGATTTTGTCCCGGCGTCCTTGTTTCTCGTCTCACGCCACCCTTCCGTTACGGGCTCCGCTCGATTTCGATTTTCCGGTTGGGGATCGACGCACTGCGACGATCTTGGAACCACTGAACGGTCAACCTGAAGGGACTTCTTAGAAATCTATTTAAGGGGGGAAGCCACTGTGAAAATTTTTTTTCGAGCTGCAGAAAATAACTTCTGCTGAGATTTTAAACGCGAGTATCTCGAAACGGCATTTTTGAAACGGGCGCATTAATAACTCGGTCAATTTTTATTGGATTCACATGAAATTTTTTGGTAATATTCGTAATACAATTATCTTATGTGAAGCATACCAGTATTTTGATCAAATACATTTCGAGTCTCTTCGAGATTTTTTTAAGGAGACGGACTGGTAGCATAATCAGTATTTGTTGGCATGATAATTTTCATCGTTAACGACTCGACTGGAATCTCGCGTAGTTTCAACCGAAATTACAGTTATTTTAAGGGACTGTTAATATCCTCTGGCACGGTTGAGAAACGCGGGAATGGCCATGTTATGATTGTATCAGCCGTGTGGTGTAACTGTAGTAATAACAAAATTAATACTTGCCTCGTTGTGCGTCTATATTAACAGACATTGGTGTCTGGAAATGAAAGTCAAACAATTTTACGCGACTTCGCGAGTTATTTACACATACAATTATTACTTATTCAATAATTAATAATTCACTTACACTTACTTAGTCAATCTACAGATGTTTGAAGACCTATATTATAGTTCTCTTATATGCATCAGAAAGTATTTCGATCGCTCTTCTGATGTAGATCACTGTCCCCCTCCAGCCAAACAATCGATCACGGGTAATCTCTAATTCGCAGAGCTTGTTAATCAACGATCATCAGCTTGCACTCGCGTCGATGGAATTCGAATGAAAGTCCGCGACATATCGATTACGTTGTTCGTCAGCTGGCTTATTATCCAAGCCTGTCATTAATTAATTAACGGGTCGTGTTAATAAAGAGAAAATAATCAATCAACGAACCGTCGATCCCGTATTTTGATTGATTGTTCAACGGACGCAAATGCGGTTTTCCTTTTAGCATTCGACCAGGCGGCGGGCGCGCGTTTAAATAAAACGTCATTAACGGGAAACTGGGTTAGCGGGCTGGAACATTAATGGCCGTTCGATGTAACCGAACGAGTTAATAGGAAATCGAATCAACTTATTTCCGCGTATTGTTTCGCCCCATTGAATGTTTCGCGCCGGGGCCAGCGCCGTCGTTTTTACCCAGGTGAAAATCTGCCCTCTAATTTCTTCGTTGCGCCGATCGAAAGTTTGCCCGCTGAGAGTTTGCGAACCATCGCCCTGCCCCCCTGGAAACAAAAGGAGGTAGAAAAAAATCATTTTCCGCGCTCACTTCGATAAAATCGGCCGAGACGAAAAAACTCGGCAACTTTCCCTGTTTACGTTAATTTCGTAATGGCGAAACTTCGTTCGGTTGTTTTCGACTAAACTAACTGGCTCGCGGGAACCAGCGAGCCGCTGTAAACCCCCGAGCAAAAGTTCCCATGTAATACATTCATATATGTGCGTACCTTCCACCGAGATAATCACGTATAAATGTTAACAAACGGCTACAATCGCCCTATTAATACAACAAACTCCGTGAATACTCAGAAACATTTTATAATAGTACAGTCAAATACTCTTCTCAGCTATCTCTGTTTGAAATCTTTTACCTCTGTCACCAAGGAACTCTGTCATGAGTGAACTAATTAAAATTCACACCCCCCAGGTAATACGAGTTCTCAGGTACTCCAGAAGTCGCCCTTAGGAAGTCGAACTGAAACCTCGTGTCTCGCTCTGCGTGGTTTCGATCGAACGACATCCAGCCCCCTTTCCACCACCTCCCCCTGTACATCGATCTGTTTTCAGAGTATCCAGCGAAAAGAAGCTGCACGGGCGTTGCGTGAACCGGTATATGCACTTAAAACCCGAAATGCCACTTTTCCATTAATGAAACCGTGTGCAACCCTTCATACTCCCGCGCGCTTTCCCCGGTTTTAGCAGAATGGAAAAACGAGCGTGTGCGAGCGCTCACCGTCTCTGCGTGCGCGCGCGCGCGCGTCTGTGCTCGCGTACACAGGCTGTATCGCGAATCAATCGATTCGATCGGCTCGCAATTTGCCAGCACAAGGAGCGTCGAGCGGATTTCAGGGATCTTTTATTTTGATTCACGCGGACCCCGTATAATTAGTTTCCCTTACAGGGGGAGGGAGAGAGTACGCTCGAAAGTGGATGCGTTTGATTCCATGATTCGTTTTATAAGTGGTGGTTGATCGTGTAGCTTTCATCGAGAGCAAAGGGGCTTCTTCGAACTATTATTTCCTTACAGGAACAATCTTGAATAGCTACTTTCATTTTAAATATCTTTTTCTCAAGATTCACGGTAAATTTAGATAGCCACCATTCAGAATCTAGAAGCTGTGTTCCTTAGAGACGAATAAAAAAATCGTCACGAAGGTCTTCTAGATAAAAATTAATTCCTGAAAACTCGTCTCCCGCGTCAAGAACCCCGCCGCTCGCTCAAAACATATCCCATTAACACCCCGCTATCCCCATAGATCTGTCCTCGTGCGTGCTCATAGCTACACGAGTGCACGTGTATCCCACCCACCCATTCACTCGCGTTCACTCGCACGTCCACGCTCACGGCTCGGTCCGTGTTCCTTTCCACACGAATCCCGCGTTCGCGTAGCAGTATGCGCGCGCTCGCGCGCGCAGACACGCGTGTGTGCTGCCCAAAGCGCGTGACAGGGCGGCGAGGAGGATGGGAGAGGGAGGTGGCGCGTAGCTGGAACGGGGCAACATATCAGAACGACTATCTATCGCTGCCTTTTACGCTAATTGATAAATCGTGTTACGTTAATGAATGCAACGGACGAGGCGACCGGCCTGGGAGGGTTCGATATACTCGCGGGCCTCGGGGAGGCCACGTAAGGATAACGAGGAAATTGAAAATCTTGCGGTTATGCGACCGGTATCTTAAAGGTGCCGCTCGCGATGACGCGATTATGGCCAGGCTGGACGGGGGAACAGCCCGCGTTTCCTTCAGGTCCTCCAGCTCCATTCCCACTCTTTTCTTATAGTCGATTAACCTTCTGCTTCCACTAGACTGGGACGCCGTGACTCGTGGCCAAAATGCGCGTGCAGATGTAGACGAAGTGTAATTATAGTTGGGGCTAACTTTAGCTGTAGATTTTAGCGGCTTGAGTAACCGAAACACTTTGTAGCCTTATTAAAGGGGTAAGAAAAAGTTCGTTGGAGCTTTTATTTTATCGAAGCTTATAGTTGTTATTATGAACTGATCTAGTGTAGAGGAAAGTGGGGCCAAACCAGGATCCTAATCTATTTTTCCTGCTAGCAAAAAGTCGGATGGTAAAATAAATTTTGAACTCCGCTAGAAATCTTAATTGGAAAAAAACTATTTTTGGGTCCCAGGAAAATCAAGTTTCTTGGTGGAGTATGCAAGTACCCGGGTTTAATATACATACCGGTATAATTATAAAACCTTTATCACTATTATTTCAGAAATCATAAAGAATTTATGTTACTTCATCTAATCTAATAAACAAAAATCACAAATAAAGGTCTCGTCGCAACAGAACACTGGAACTTTTCAACTCGAAGTTTTTCAACTTCTCTGGATGAAACACTACGATGGTCTTTGCTCTGCGATTGATTTCATACCGACGTTCACCCGAATGTAACACTATACTTAGGAGTATAACACTATTGCTGGAATATAAGTCCCATCTGCTGCCAGTTCGTCGAACAGAACACGCGTATCGATCATGGGATTAGCGTAGCGTCTGTATTCCCACATGCCACTTTGTTTCGGTAACACACGCGACCATCCTTTTCGCCTTGGACCCGTGGTGGCCACGATTACTCCGTTGACAGCAGCGAAATGAAAGGAATGAAAGGCAGAGTCCGCTCCTCGCGTCGGACCTGTAATTTAATGTACTTTCGCTGATTTCGCAGATAACCGCTGATGGGCGTAATGCTGCACCGGTAAAATGTTTCCGATGTCCCGAGAAGTGGCTTTGATAGTCCTCTCCGTTTTAATAAGGCCGAAAGTTTTCGACGGTGGTGTGGGCGTATCGTTGACTTCGGGACGCTCTGAAGCGTTCTGAAGTTAATCGCCTCGTATATTTCGGCCAGGACGTCGCGCAGCGTTGCATTCCAAATTTGAATACTTTCGGGGGAAAGTAAATTCCCCGACGACGGGGAAACATTCGGCGTTTCATTTGGTGGAACGAAATCCACCCTGATGCTACTCGGAGTCGTTAAATCGAGAGAATTATTCTGATCCACGAACGTTGCTTCGATGATCGCGATAGCTTTTTAAGAGTCATTCCGTCGTAAAAATTGGGATCGTTAAAAGCTCAAAGAATTAGAGGCACGGGTATTTATCTTCATCGGGATGTCCCTCATTTATTATTCATACATCGCACAAAAAATTAGCGAATTATTCTCCATTAATCTTCAGATCGATTTTACCGAGGCAAGTGTAAGGTCCATGAAATCCTTATTTGTGACGTTAGTGCAGGTATATCAATCCACCACGGTGCATTACGTTAATTAGTCGATAATAACGAAACATAATAATCGCATTTATACTGTTAATAAGGCCTCATTCTGCGTCATGCAGATAGAGGTCAGGAAAAAGTGGTCGTTCAAGAGCCATGTTAATCGTTCGCCATTACTCATGCGTTATGCATAGGAATTGCCCGTGAGTAAAGCAATTTCCCGTATTCGCTGGTCTCCTTTTTCTAACTTGACCGTTGATACAAGCTGTGGCAATTAATGGCCTCGAAGAAAACAAAAGAGAATCCGTACATTTTCATTAACGAATGAAGGAAAACAGTCAAATGTCCCAGTTAAAGCAACCCTTGAACAAACTTTGGCCTGATTCCACTCTGTTCTACATATTCATGACACGCGAGGACTAGAAGGCGCATACGTCGTTGCAGAATAAAGCCATCAACTCAAAGAATGACTATACGATCAGAATATGGTGCGACAAGGCTACTGCGTGTATATTTAATAGAACACTAATTTAATACAGGAGTAACGGTGCATCGAGAACATTTCAAAGTTATATCTAATAGGAGTCGTAGGTGAGCACAGAGAAGGCCAGGTTCGATGTTTTCATAGATTGCAGGATGAAGGTGCGTAATAGCGCGCGGGTGATAGTCGCCGAAGGGGAACCGTTTATGCGAGCCTGAATCGGGCCCGCATTAAGTGGCTCGCGTGAGTGCACGCACTATATAAAAATGGTCGGTCGCACTCAACTAAGATTAAACCACCGGTACGCTTCTTATAGGGTTTAATCGAATTAATAAATCACCGTTGCTCACCGACCAATTCGCAGCATGATATTTTTATTTCGCGGCGGGAGAAGAAGATACCGGTGTCTTTACGAGCCCCGTCAGCCGCCGTCATTACCTTCTTTTTAACCTAATCGACGAAAAATATCTCGTTGCGTTCGCCAGCCGTTCAAGATTAATCCCCAAATTAATTAACCGTTATTCCTCGGAGATTTAGCGTTCCAGTGAATCGGATTGATTGAATTTAGTGCCCGCGATAAAATCTGGAAACCGCGCGTGTCGTTTCTCTTCCAGCCGGGAACGTCAGGTGCTTACTCTACAATATACCCGGTGGTCGAGAAGCCTTAATGCCTGAATGTTTAGTCGTCGTTCTTAATTGCTAAAAGAAATAATATTCCTCCAATCTTCGAATCTACCGATCTTGAAGGGAGACTTCTCCACGGGTAAGGTAAAAGTACCAATAACTGGACACGTCCCAATACCTGGACACCAATGACATTTATATTTTTACTAAGCTTCATAGAAAGTTTAGAACAATATTGTTGGGAATATATGTTATTTTGCAACTTGTTCTTTTATATAAAAAATTAAGAAAGTCATAGATGTAAAGTTTAATATATAAAACAGTCTTTAAATATCGGAGGTGCATGCACTTGAATTCTGCGTAGATTTCTTAAGTAATTCTTAAGAAAAATACAGTTAGTTGTTAAGATGATAATCATCGTTATATAATATTTTTCTGAGAAAAAAACGTATGTACAGATTCTTAAGAAGTTTCTTGTCACATACAAAACAAAACATTGTTCGGTTAATGTTGATTTTAATTAAAAATATACGTGTTCATGTACCGGTACATAATAATCTTGCCCTCTGCACGCTGTCCCAATAACTGACCAGCCGTCCAGTTGATCGGCCTGCCAGCATTTTAAACGATTAGGTGAAATCCCAATACCTGACGGCATTGTCAAACCGATAAAGTGTCTGTGTTTCCTCAAATTTTTGTATATCAAAATACAAGTATACTGTACATAAATTAACAGCTTTCTATTTTCAAGTTATATTTTTATTCAATTGCATGCTACGTTTTCAAAATAACCATTCACACAAACACTAGTGGCGCCCTCTGCCCCGAGCTTTGCGACATTTTCCCTATTGACCAGGTATTGGGACACCACAAATGGGACGCTGGGACATATCAGAATTCTATTGTCCGCGTATTGGTACACATAACTATTTGTATTTTTACTCAATTTAATTAAAATAACGCATTGAAAACAAGGTTTTAATAGCGCATTTGCTAGAAAGAAGTAACATTTATCTGAATATTGACAGTTTTGTTCAAAAGGACATTTATTTTTGGTCCATTTTTAAGATATACAACTTTGATATCCTTAAGTGTCCAGTTATTGGTACTTTTACCTTAACAGAGTTCACTCCCCAGCCATTCACTTTATTCAAAAATCCCCCGTCCCACCCTGTACATGGACTCCTAAGGAAGCAGCTTATAATTCACAAGCACGGTGCCCATTCCTCAAATCAACAATGCCGCTCGGCAAAAGAAGCAGCAGGAGTATTATGAGGGCTAAGAACATATGCGCGAGAGCAAGCCACATTGGAATCACTCCCCCAACCGGCATCCTGCACATTTGTTTAAAGCGAGGCCATCGAAAAATTCGTTCGCTCAGGATCTCCGCTGATCGTGTACACCCACGCGGGAGTCGCTCGGAATCGGCGGGCTTGTCGTCTTCTACTAATACCCGATCGCTCACCGCGATTCCCAATGGCCTGCGAGATCTCCTCCACTTCCGAACTTGCACTCTCCCATCCCTCCCACCCCTCCCAGCAAAGTGTTATGCCCAATCCATTCATCAACCCCGTACCATCGCATGTCGGTGCGCCCAGCGGGGGAGAGTTAACGCGCAGCAAGGGCGCTGCCCTCTGAACCCGAGGAGATTCCTCACCGCGCGAGTAAATCGCTCGATCTCGGACTTCCACGTCGAGTTATCGTTATTGGCCGCGATTGTGCTTGGATCCGTGGCCCGGCAGATACGTCCTCTCTGTCTCTCTCCATCTCTCTCTCTCTGTTTCTCGCTCCGTCCAGCCCCTTCGGAAAGAGACAGCCCCGGGAACAGAGATATACACCGCTTTCACCGACTTTACGTCGAACGTTCACCGCTCCTTTTTTTATCGCAGCGGGAATCTCTGACCGCGCTGGCATCACACGGGGATTTCTCCCGGCTTTCCGCGTGAATCACACGGATCCGTCCTTCCTTTTTTTCGCTCACGGCCGCGTTTTATCCCACCCCGTACCCTCAATTATCGAGATTCGCGGGTAGATTCGGCTCCGCCAGGGACTGACCGGTATCTGATGACTCGCGCCCGCTCTGATTCCTGCAGTTTGCCTGGGATTTCCACGGGGTTAGCTTCCCTTTTCAGCGTGTCGATATCTCTTCTTTCTTTTTTCCCCTCACGATTTTCACGTAATGCAGATCCCGATAGGAATGCTATCGGTTTCTTACAAGAAATTGGAACTCCGTAGAATTTAATAGCGTATGTAGACGCGCTGTCTTCAAGCAAACGAGAAGCCTTACCACAAACAGTGCCCAGTATCCCTTGAAATCCTGAATCTTAGAGCGCGATTCACCGGGATACGGACATTTATTGTTCTTTCGGGGCGCGCGTCGCGTAGATTCGAAAAGGTCTCTGGTGCGGAGTCAGCGCTGGGCTGTATCCAAGCCAGGCGAGCCCTGAAAGTCTGATCCAGGCGACCTTGGATACCGACGGGCCCGCGTGTGCAGGACAAACAGACATGCACCGAACCTCAGAGAGACTGGACCGCTAACAGAGAGGCTGTATGGCGTCTCTGATTGCCCATTGTCCGACTAATAAGATATTCTATCATCTGCGGTCGTGGCGGCGGTGGCCGGGGCCGGGGCCGTTTCGGTGAGAGACGAAGTTGAACGGGGCCCGAGCGGCGGGCACCCACGGCCAATCACCTTGGAGATTTAACCGAGATCGGCCAATGGTATCGCTGACCGCGGCGTGTAAGTGCTCCCCGCTCGTCGTTTTTCTCCGGCTGGTCGTTTTGCCGGGCAAATGAGCTCGGCGTAAGTCAACCGATAAATAATATCTGACTTCGCGACCAGCTGCGAGCTTTAATGCGGCCCCGTGTAAAAGTGTAATGGGGGCTTAATTGAACCCACCCAGGACATCCACGGACGTCTACGTAGGTAGCCGTCTATTTATATTCGCCCGTGCATACGTCCGATGTCCGCCAACCGGCCGCCGGATTCCTCATCTTTCCACGGAGGAATTAAATCCCTAGCATCACCCGCGACCGTTGCCGGCCTGAATAACATTCGGCTTCTCCTTTCGCCCCGCGCGTCCACTTCCTCCTGCCCCTCTCGGCTCCGCCGAGGCTTCGATCGCGTTTTAATTGCCATCGGTGGCGAGTGCACGCCGGCAATAGCGCCGCTGCCCGGGATATCGATAATTAGAGTTAATTGGTTTCCGCGATAGAAAATGGCCAGGGCAACGGGAACCCACCGAACTCGCTGATTCCTCGATCTCTCGATGTTTACAGTTCCCTGCAACAACCCCCCCTCTCGTGTATGTAACGTTCCTCCCCGTCTCTGTTTTTTATCTCTTCTTGCCCCGCGATACGCGACAAGGATTACCGGGCGAATGATAAATTAATTCGATAAAGATGTTCATTAGGGAGCTGGTAATATCTCATTTTCGAGGGCTGCGCCTATCTCGACATTCGTATCTCTCGGATTCCTCCTCTCTCGCTACTAAAAGCGTCTTTAAAAGCGATTCACTCCCTGGCTTTTCTAATACTTTTATGCCCCGTGCAGATATCTCCGCTCTAGACCTGTGTTTGATTTCAGATTGCCATCATATGCTCATCATACGGCTGATCCCATTAATCGGGCCATGTGTGAATTCAATGAGCACTTCCTGAACATTGATTTGTTCTCGTGTACAATTAGTAACTTTCATGTGTTGCTGCAAAGGGCTTTGTTGGATGTATGCGTAGGTGTGACTGTGTGATAGACTGATTTTGTTTTTGTTATGTTTACTTTTGTAATTGAAAAGGGTTTGTCCCGTTTACTACTATAATAATAATAATAATAATAATAATAATAATAATAATAATAATACCGTTCGAGGGAGGCGCGCGTGTTCGGTGCCACCTGCGGACGCGACATCCGCGAGTTCGTTAGAGGATCGCCGTTTCTTCGTCCACGCGATAGATCTCGCGGTACACCGCGCGCTCGGGATGATTAACGACTATGATAATCTCGCGACTCTCCAGCATTTTTCCGGCTCCGACCGGGCGGGCCGAATGGTCATTTTGCAGCGTCCATTTCCCCACATAGCCCCGACCAATGAGCGCGCTAGCACCCCTTGGAATAAATCCGACGTTCTCTGGCAAACATCGACTCACCGATCCGCCACTTGATGCATTGCTTCTGAATACCAGTTGGAGACTTTTTTCTCCTCCCGATTCATTTCCCCGGTATAACTATTCGACCATTACAAGGGGATTATTTTCGCCGATCTAAGGGAGAGATCTATCTTCTGCGAGGATGAAGTGTCTAAATGTATGGAGAGGGTAAAGCAGCTTTGGTAAAAATCGAAGGAAACAGAGCGTGGATGTGTGAAAGTGTCCATGTGTCGAAGATGAAATTGAGAAGGTTATATTGTCTCTATCAAATACTGAATGTAGCGTTAAAAGAGGCTGCGCGAGAAGGTTTCGGTACACGAAACCGAGGGACGAGAATGGATTTCGATTAATTCGGAGCCAAAGGGACAAACGCAGATCCGGTTTTGTAACTGAAACATTAACAAGCGACTCGTAAAACACGTCATTCCGTGCTCGCAGGGATTAAACGTGTCTGGTACAGGAAGCTACACCCAGCGAATCCTTAATTCGCAAACAGGGAGTTCGCCGACGATTCGCGTGCGTTCCGAGATAACCACCGGATACCCAGTGCTAATTGAGCGATAGTCTCCGCCGATATTTATAATCCTCTCGATGTCCGCGTTCTTTCCACTTGTCGCGTTCCTCGGTGGACGGAATCGAGGACCATTTTGCGAGGAGCTCGAGGGTGTTCTGTAAATGGCTTTTTTCATCGTGCACGCGAGGAATAATAGGGAAAGAATAAACGGCCCAAGGAGGATGGGAAATATGGCAATAAGAACTGGAGCTGTGATAGAATTAACACCGTTGTCACCGCGACGACTCGTCTTGTATTTTTCAATGTCCCCGCTGGATTTCCCTGCTTCGAGGCAGCGAGTCCACCGTGGCGGTATTTCATAATTGAGGTACAACCGGAATACCAAATGGCAAGGTTTAAAATCCGCCGCAGAATTCCGTCCCCGTGGTAACGAATTACATTCTCTAAAACGTTACAATAACCGATGCAAATAAGGGAACTTTTCCATTGGAAGGATTTAATTCACCGAAGTGGAATAATACGCCCGCGAATAAAGGAGCGCCGGCGAATTGTTATTTACATCCGCAAACACGCGGCCGGACGGTGTAAATGTTCGGCGTTTAACGCGGCCGCCGCGCGCGAATCAACTTTAATAGTGTTGTAAATAATATTTGTTCGGAATTATACCGACCGCTCCCGCGGCTCAACCGTTTCATTGCTACGCTCCGTTTGTGTTTCGTTTCGAAACCCATTTCCGCGGAACGAGATTCGCGGTTCATCGAAAAAGGTCGGGATTCGAACAATAAAAAAAAAAGAAAAGAAAAAAAGGGGGGGAACACAAAGAAAGGAATAAAACAGCGCAACCCTTCTCTTTAACCGGAAAAATGGATTCCGAACATTTACAAATTGCACTTGCTGGAATTACCGCTCGCCGAACAATCGGGGAAGCTGGATTGTATTAATAGAACCCAGGAGGGGGGAAAAAGTGCAGCGAAAATGCCCCGTGTTGCTCGCGATACCGAGGGCGAAATTATAAATTCTAATTAACCTCGGTCTGGCCGATGTATTTATATTCCCTTCCGAACGCTTTAACGAGAGCAAACAACGATTTTTGTCGATGTTTATCGGATTCCGCGCGCCCAAGCCGGGGTAGCAGCGTTACTGCAAGGGTCGCGCGGGAAGGGCAAGGGGCCGCCGTAATGAAATTGATCGGACGCGTTAAGATGATGAAAAAGAAGGCGAGCAATCGAACCACCCCCGGCGGAGGGTGGAACGGGATGTGATTCGGGGACGAAATCTCGCATGGTGGCAGTTTCTGGCTCACACGGAAAGGGTTGTCGCATTTACGGTGGCTCGCTCGGCTAGCCCGGGAAAAACGTTACCGGATTCTGGTGTATAAAGGCAAGGGATCGTTGGAGGAAAGAAAGAGGGACCGAATCGACGAAACGTCGAATTGAGTACCGCCCTAATCGTGTCGAGATCTGGTCCTATGGTGTGATGCACGTGGGTATATGGCGTACTTAGTCGACAGCGACGAGAGATCAACGCAGAGGCAGAGGGGGATCAACGGAGATATAGGAGAGGCCGGGAGAGGATAGGACGGGAGTTTGTGCGCGGTAGACGGAGAAAGAAAGGTGGAAAGTACGGCGGATGGAGAGAGAGACATAGGGGGATGGAGCGAGTGCACGAGAATGGGAGGAAGGGCGGTTGGAGTGAATGAGAGTTCTCTCGGATGGTAGAAGGAGTATCACACTCCTGTAATATCGGCGAGGGAAGAAGAAAGATAGAGAGGGAGAGAGACGAAGAGAGAGACTGCTGACGGTGGTCGAGAGAGTCGATCGAGCGTGGGTTGCGGGGCTGGCTAATGCGAATATGCTGTCGTCCAGATAGAAAGAGATACCCGATAGCGAATCTGTGTCCGACACGGATGTCGAATTAGCTTGGATTTAGGTTGCCCGGGGAACTGACAAATAGTTATTGCTTGATTAGGTGCTGGTACTACCGGCACCTACCATGCCGGTGCACCAACGAGAACCACCCGAGCCACCCCCCTGTAACCCTCCTTCGGACAAGATCGAGGGGTGAAGGGGGGCACGATTTTTCGGCGAGGCAGGGTGCCTCGGGGTAGTTTATCACCGGAGTCTTTATCGTTGAAAGAATACGGCCGAGGGATTTTCGAGAAGAACGAGAAAGGACAGGGTGGGGGCAGGTTCTGCTCGCTACGAGTTCTGCGAACGTTTCCAGTCACCGATCAGATCTTCCCTCGGCGCTGTTTGTCGTCGGAAGAGATTCAGAGGTTTGGCATTTTCCTCCGTGGAGACTTTTTTGCGACGCTGGCTTCTTCCGTTCGGTAATGGACACGTCGATGAACCTTTCGCTCGTTCCTTCCCCACACCCCACGATACGATCGCCTTAAATCGGTTCTGCTTTTCTATTCGCCCTTGTTCCCACGGATCCTCGTCGAGCTCTGTCCCGATATTCAAGCTTGTTTTCCACCCTCGCCACCTTGTGCTCTACGGGGAATTCTAATTAAGCGATTTAACGCGGAATACGCGTCGAGGAGGATAGAGGAATTTAATTTTTTTAAAACAGCCAACGGTGAGCGCCGGTTTGCGCGCGGTGGCATTGTGAATGCGTTTTAATTTTGCGCGGACCGGGTATCACTGCCCGTATTTACTTGACGAATATCGAAAATCCATGGGCCGGGGAATATCGTTAAACGCGTATCAGAAAACAACTTTGAAAAAATATTAATAAACTGATAGAAAGCGGTGTATACGCCGCCGAAAAATAATCAACGCTAATTGAAGCGTGTTGCCGCGATGATGCGGAAAAACAATGCACCGACACGGACACACCGGGCGGCCGGTGTGGGCGTGCGTGCGTGCGTGGCATCGATTAAAAATTAATCATCCCAATTACACGAGCTTTTTTCCGCGGCGACGGCGGGCGGCGGTGCCCGCTCGTACGTTGTAATTGAATCTCGAAAAATTCAATGCATCCAATATCACTGTCCATAATACAAATCAAACTCGGTAGGCGTATGATTTATGACATTCACGCTATCATTATTATTACATATTTTCATTATTGCGCGCTACTGAATACCTCCACTCGCGAACGCACCGAGGGGATTCAATGGGAGGGGGGCAAAAAAGTTCCTCGACATTGTGTACGTTTGTAGACGCGCGTAATGCATCGAAATATTCAATTTTATTTACCCTCTGTCTTTGCAATTTATTCCGCAAAATATTCGCCCGGATGGCGTTCATTGAAATCCTCACCCCCTCGCCACTTATTCCCGCTTAATTAGTAGAGTTATTTCAAATTCATTTTTGTCATGCACGAATGCGCTGCCCACTTGCATTGATTTCTGTCTGCAAATCAAGGCCCACGATAATGTCTTCCCTCTCATAAGTTCGTAATCCAGATATTCCAAATTTCGTTTGCTTAGGCGAGCTTCCCTCTTTCAACGGATAAAATCGTCTACCCTTGCCAACATTGTGGCGTGTTTATCTCGATCGATCGCTGCCTAGAAGAAGGAACGTTCGTAACGAACCTCTCGCTAAGTCACGTAGCAACGGGAAACACAATTAATGATAATAACTCATTTCCGTGACACATGTTACGATCCGTCAGAAAGCGACTGCTCAAGCACCGAATGTCGTTCTGATCGGTGATCCACGATCTTGCTACAGTCGGCCCGGTAATAGGCCCTTCTGAAGCAATGGCTGATCCATGAGGAATGGATTGTACGTGCCGCAATCGGCGAACCAGCCTCGCGTTACCGGGCAGAATTAAGAATAATTCGTTGTGGGCACGTCTCACCGCGACGAGCTTAACGAGCGGCCTAATAGACGCGGCCGGTTTAACGATTTTATTTGCTAAATTACGCGTGATTAATGATTAATTCGTTCGTTAATGGGGGACACGGGTGTAATTGCTAATTACAAATTAATTTAGTCGACGCGCTTACCCCATGCACAGGGGGCGTAATTCGAAATTAATTACTATATGAGCCGTGATTTAAATTTATAATCCTACCCGGGGCCGGAATTCGAATTCCCGAATTATTACCATTGCTGTCCCACATTCGACCGGCATTAACGTATTCATCCTTTGTACGGTTAATCACGCTGGACGACGAAATTAGGGATTTCCTTGCGACGAAAGCTGTTTAAAAGCCCAGCGATCGCATCACGGCTAATACGCTGCTGCGCAATACGTATACGTATGTATACACATAATCCGTTGTGCCACAGAGAACCGAGGATCTCCGTTCCCGTCCCATTTTTCTCATTTTCGGTTTCCCTACTTCAAATGTCGCGCGGGCTTTTCGAGTCGGGCGCGCCAAGATCGGATTTTTAGTAGCCGGTAAAACAACGAGAAAAGGGGGGTTGGGGGCGGTGGAAAAAATAGTGGAAAAGGGGAAAATATCCACGCCCAAAGCCGAATACGAGCGCGCGAACAAACGCGGGCGCGAAATCCGCCCGTTATAAAACAACATCGGGAAAATTTGTTTCCAGTGTAGCAAAACTCGAAGCGAGCTGCTGGCGACATAGAAGTACCGGGCCGCTCCTTTCTGGCGCTGGCACCCGTGACTGAAAGCGAAAAACAAAAAATAGGATGTATTTTTTTCGAATAACCGATCCTCGAGGGCGCGCCGAAAAAATCGATAGAGACGCGGTCGCATTAGCTGGGCGTCATGGCGTGGCTCATCAATTTTTTTTCTTCTTTCCCTTCTCGACCGAGCCGTGTTCCATGCATGTCTGAGTGGTGTCCTACAAGTAATGATCACCGGATTACCAGAATTTCCCATGTGCCGGCGGGCCAGCTCGCGCGGCACCTGTATCTCATCAGCTCCGCGTACGGAAGTTCTCTCGTGGAGATCGATAACGAAGGGCTGACGAGAGACGAACGAGATCGAGTCCGATCCCGTATCACCTGAAGCCATTCCGGGGAATCGTTTGTTCGCGGAATTAACATATAAATTAGGCCTCGATCCGATCGCTCGCCGACCAAGCGCGCCCTTCGCAACGTCGTACCTGATATTTTCAATTATTTCGAACGCTAGCCGTGGTCGGTCGTCGCGATTGTTTCGAATAAACGCGGGAAATTGATGGACCGATGGCGGGTGATACAATGTTTCGCGAGAAGTGGTTGATAGGGTACGGGGATCTTCTACTGCCTTTGTAATGGTATGGTCAAACTTTGGGAGCTTGTAGGTACTATTTACTTAATTTAATTCAGTTATAAAGATCCTAATAAAGCGCTCGATCAGAGGACATATTTAACCCTGAACTGGTATCATGGGATCAGCCAAATTTTTGGTTGTCTAAGTTTGTAAACTGAATTTCTAATTAATTTTATAATAATAGTTTAACCTACGTTTCTATTATTTCATACATTACCTAAGAACAAAATATTTATAGAGGTTGATCTAATGTCGACTAGACAAATTTCTGTGTCCTTTTTTATTTGGGGTCTATGGACGACACCAAGATACTAGTTACGTTAGAAAAAAACAGTATACCAGTTAAGGGTTAAATTCAATAGGAATTCAACTGTTTCCACCACATCAAATAATGGCTTTCCACGTGTGAATGTTTACATTCAAGTGTCGGATAAGTGTGACACGGGGTATATTAAAAACGCGATCCGATTACTATTGATTTAGTTGTAGCGAAATATTTGTTTCACTTTGGAAACAACACGGTGTGCACGCGTGTTTACTTCGCTTCAGCAATCGAATGTTTGTCAGGAAGGGTAAGACGGACACGTTTTATCCATTCGATAAATCACAAAAAATAGTTTGTCTGTGGTATTTATATTCCGCGCGAGTTTCACACCTTTCACTGTTAAGTTATTTATCAAAATGTTTAAATTAGTAAACGCTGCATCCCACATTTGAATGCTAAACCAAAGATAGTCAAAGTTCAATTTCACTATGTGAAAAACAAAACATTTCGCTCCATTTCCAAAGTATCGCGACATAAACATGTTTCGTGGTATAGCGTAACGGAGATTTATTAAAGGGGGATGAAAGAACACGAATTACGTGTTTCGAGCTGAGAGATTGAGAGCCGCAACGGCACTATGGAACGTTAATGATTTTTTTTTGTCAACTAGCTCGGTCAAAGAGACCGCGGGCGTGTATGTAAATCTTTGTATTGTGTCTAATCAGATTACTCGGACGGTTTTGTAACCTTTGGTTCGGCCCGCGATTCAGAAACACGGGGACATGAATTACACCGGTGCAATTTCGTGTTTTTTATATTTTATGAGCCGCCTTTGTGGCTTTATAACCGCGCTCGCGTCGCCGCGCGGCCGTGATTTAATATGGAAATGCCTGAACATGCCATAAAACTGATCTTCTATTACTGTCGTTCACTTCGCTCTCATTTTGATGCTCTGTATAAAACTGCAAACAGTGGTACACAGTGAAACTTTCCATCGAACCGGGTTTCCTTTAACCGAGCTTTGAGAAGCGTGCAGGCAGATTGCAAGAGATGCCAATAAAATTCTAATTAGCCGCATTACTCGGAATTAACATCTTTTTATTAAACGCTCGACCAGTTTGCCTCGACTCCGCTTGAATTTAATATTCGCCGTGTACGCTGTCGTTTCCTTTTATAAGCAAACTTTGACTAAGCCAGGATGGATAGGTACACACTAAATTCATTCCGAAGAATGCATACAGCTGCGAAGCGTTCAATGAATAGATAAAGTGAATATTTGCTAAATAACAGAGATCCGAATATTATTGCAATATACACAGGAAGTTTATAAGAGTCGGAACAGAAATACCCACCGAGAAATACAGTACCTACATACGTAAAACGCTCTAGACTTATTCTTATACCTGGTTGACGTCAGTTGACATCGTATCATTTGAAAACGATCCCAGCCGAGAATTTCCCTGTTGTTGGGAGCAGAAAAGCGGTTTTCCAATTTCCGTGGATCGCCGCGCCGCGAATAAATCTCTAATGCTTCCTATTACGATCAAGCCAGGGTTCAACGTTCGCCGACGAACCGTCAGTTCATTTAGTTTGCCCGGGCATCAATGGATAGTGTGTAACGAACGTGTAACGTAAAGTTTCCATCATGCCGCACAAAGCACACGCGTGTATGCGGAACCGCCGTTGCGGTAAAGCAGTGCGGTTCGTATCCCTATATGTCATATTAGCCTAAAAGGTTAACCCCGACTGTTTCGCCGGGTCTACCTTCGGCCTGGTCGCCGATAAATGAATCGTCGTGATTGCTCGGTTAATTGTAAATAGCAACTCCGTAGCGATATAATATCGCCGACGAATTTCCAAGCACCCGTTCCGGTTAAATATCGCTTAATTAAACCTTACCGTGGCAAATATCGTGAATTACAGTTGCTTTTATCAGCAAGAAAATCAATGGTCCAGAGATGGATTTTGTTTGTAACAGGGACAGTTTAATTAAATATCTTCAAATAATTGATCCATTTTTATTTTATAAATGACAAAGTAGAGCAGTTACTGTTTCTTCATTCCTTGTGACTTATTTGCTAATGGGTATTCTTGACAGGGAAATTTACTTGTTTAAGATCGAAGGGTCTATCTAATTTCGTATTCCAAATTAGGGTAATGAAAACGGGATCAGTGACCGCATGCCGATGAAAGTAATGGCTGAAATTTTCGATCGACCCGTCAATACTCCTCGTCCATTTCCCAGGGAATAATTGGGTGCGCTGAAAACCACTGCTTACGTCAATCAAAATTTCATGCACTTTGTAGCCGCGTATTAGACACGCTTAATCCGAGCGGGGCTTTATCGGCGGCGGGTGGTTCCAATTGTGGCAATAATCGAACGTAAATTCCGGAAATATCTGGCCATCGTGCTCGACCAGTACGTATTCTCTCGTGGATCGCGCGATGATACGTATTTGCGGCCCTCCCCCGCCTCCCTCGCCGTTCCACCCCCGCACCCCTCGCGGAATCCGCGTAATAAGGTTACATGGACTTGTAAAAGTGGAACGGTAAGATATGAATACTTTTAGTAGTTCAATTTATTCCTGTTTTTACGGCCGGCCGGAAAAATGAAATTTTGAATAGATCCAATTTACGTTTTTAGAGCTATCGCGCCCCGATAAGATCGGGCGTGCTCGCTGGCCGAATCGACGTATGAAAAATTTTTACGCTTCATCGGCTTTGTTGGCGTTTACCTTCGCTACTGCTCTTGTCCGTTGGCAATAGACTTAATTCTACTTCCGTTTTCCCTTGCGTCAATCGGAGGTTGAATTAATTCAATCATTAAATTAATTCCTTCCTTAACCCGGCGTTGCTAAGGTGGGGTCTCACAGACCCCAAAGATTTTAAATTGAGCATAACTTTTTAACAACGCGTTGCAGTGAGTCGTGCCTCAATGTAGCTTCCCCTTCCCTAACCAGCTACTCGACGTCATAAACAACAATTTTTGTTGAAAATTAAAGATGTTTAATTAGTTAAGTATTTCTTGGTAATAAAAATTCAATTTGGTGGATCTGCTTTTTTATTCTGTAAAATATCACGCCACTACGTAATCTCATATTAATTACAAGATATGGAAGTGTATAATACACTACAATTATTTGTTGGGGTCTGTGGGACCCTACCTTACTACTCTTGTTACATTTCCTCACCTTACTAACGCCGGGTTAATCTCAGGCTTAACTTTTCCGTGAACGTATATTTATCTCTAGCAGTTTGATGTTCGATAGTTTCGTTTTTCTTGATTTTTGTATCATTTTCTACAATGTACAGTGGACTCCCCGAGAAATACTCTGACGCGAACCGCAGCTTCTTCCCCCTCTACATATCCATGACCGTGTATCGTCTCATTAACGGCGTATTGGTTTACTAGCATTTAACAAACAAGTGCCTAATGAAGGCTCCAGTTGCGGCCGGTATTCCGTCGTGTATCTAATTTAGGTGGTATTCAGGTCCGTGCTCCGCGCCGAGAGATCGCGATGATTAGGCCACACACGCGGTAACGCGTCCATTCTACGAGCAGAGCACAGACCCGGCTATTCGGACAGGCGTCGATTCGACGCTAGAGTTTTGCGCCGCGATGCGTATTCACCAGATTTCGCGAGCAGTCAGAATGGGCGCAGAACGCTGAAGGGTCAAGAGGGCAGCCGTGGAGCGGCTGGGAAGAAAGAGAGGTGTCGACAGCGGTTAGAATGGTGAGAAGAGGCCGAGGACGGGGTTGTCTGAATACGGGGACACGCGGTAACGCCATTAATCGCGATATATTCTCAGGGAAAACTGGCGTGATTTGGGCAAGGGTGTGTGTGTGTTTGTGTGTGCGCGGTGGCGGCGGTGCGGGCACACGGAATCGATGGAGCGCGGAATCGGTCGCGGAGTACCGACCAATTAGTCGGCCGATGATTGGCGCGTGTAAACCGAAACGATGACGTCGCTGGCGAACCAACGACCGACGCGACGCCCTCGCCGTTCGTATACCGGCCGGGACCGTTCGGCTACCTATCGGTCTCCACCAGCTGCCAGCGCACACCCACGCACACCTCCAGCCCGTTGGAGATGCGAGCACGCGCGCCCAAACAGCCCAGCGCACTCGGGCTACCATCACCAGGGCACCGTCAAATATCCGTGTGGACGGTTACAGGCCGGACTAATGGAATTGATTAAAATGTGTTCGATCAACCGAACCGCGGGCCCACTCCCGTACCCATCCACCCACCCACCCGTGTTCACCTAGCCCCCCTCTCACCCCCTTAGCCCCCTATCCACACCCCCGAAACGGCATCGCGCCTCTATCTCTCCGCGCTGCCCTGATCCGCCATGCTTCACCTCTCTGTCCCTGTCGCCAAGCCTGTGTGACCCTAGAACCAGCCGGGCGCAATCGAATATTTGCGTTTAGGTGGGCACGTCGACGCGGAAAATGCTATCTTTGTCAATTAATTCAACCTGTTGTCGCTCGTCGGCCGGCCTCTCGCTCTCTGCGCGCCCATCCCTCCCCGTCGCGTCGCGTCGCGTCGGCTCGTACGGACGGCGATCGGGAAAATTGGCGGTTTTGCGGTCGCCATCCACTGGGAAAGGACCGCCGCCTCGGAAATTTGTTTTTCGCGAGGCAACTCGTGGCCCACTCTGTGCCACTCTCTTCTCGCCCTTTCCCTGCCTTCCTTTTTCTCTCATCGCTCGTTTTCTCCGTGTTTCCTTTGGATCGTTGTCCTCTTACCCCTTGCCCCCCATTTTTCTCGTCTCCCTTCTCGTTGATTTCGTAGCGAGTGTCGCTGTAGCGGTTTTTCAATCAGTTCGGTTGAATTGGTTATAGCGCTCAGTCCGCTATTTGCTTTGCTATTCTATTCTCTGACACTTCAGGACGTTTTTTTAATTCTTTTACGTGCATCTAGTCTGCGTTGATTGGATAGAGGCACCTCAGGATCTTGAATGTAGAGAGGTTTTCTCGAAACTTGATACGGGGATTGAGAAACGATTAACCGTTGATCTTGCGCGATCGGCGCAGCATCTCGATCAAATTTCACGATTATTATAAACGCATCTCGGCAACGACGGCGCGGAATGATCGAAAGCGTGAAACGTACGCTACCGACTGGAAAGTAGGAGACGTCGGGACGGAGGAGGTGAAAAATAAGCGAATAAATAAAACAGATGTCTCTGTGGCAGGCTGGGAGTGTCGCTAATGAACTGGTCTCTCTCCTCTCTCTCGGCTCAACACGGCAACCTACTGTTCACCTTCGTTCGCAGCTGTTCCTGGACAGTACTCGACCGGTCTTCATTATACCGGGCCTCGCTGTCGTTAATTGCGCCACGCACCTACGTAAGCATGGCGCCGCGCCGTTCCGCCACGAATTAACCGATATCGCGTGGACGCGTTCCCGATAAATTTATGGCTGTTCCCGGTACGCTCCGCGACTGTCCAACGGCTGGGACATGCATGCTCGCCGCGACCTGGCCGTGTCTTACCCCGACGATGGATCTACCGATCCACCTTTCGCGGTGCCGAAAAATTATCTGTCAACGGAATCGGAAGTAACGGGACAAGAGTCACCTGGCGATTCGTTACTGGGTTACCGAAACGCACAGGGACCGGTACCGTTACGATTTTCTCGTTCGCGTGAGTCTGCTGCGGCTAAACTTGGAGATCGCTATGTAGATCGTATTTAGCAACTCGAAGACACGTGCACAGAAAGGTAAACGTGTCTTCAGGGACGCTTGAAGTACCGTAATACAATTTTTATCGCCCCACTTTAACCCTTCGTTGACACTGTGGGTGTGAGCCACCCATAAGCTGATTCTGACTCTCTGCGCGTTCTATATACAAAATAATTACTTTTTCTTCAAGGCCGACTTACAAACTATTTTTTCTCTGAAAATACTATATCCGAACAATAATTCTGTAGATTTTTAGCTTCTAATATTGAAATTTGTAAAAGTTACAATTTTTTAAAGATTTTCTTCGTTCTTTCTCGACATGTGGTAATCCAGAATTGTTTTACAAAAACTGTGATCAAATTTCAATCAAAAGACTATTGGAATATATTTTAGAGACCTTGAAATTGACCCATGATTTTTTTCATAATAATTGGATTCTTTAGATGAGAATGACAGTTGTTCAGAAATTGTTCTGGGTGTGAGCCACCCAGGCATGTCAAAGTTGATTGAAAAACGAAGGGTTAAGAGATTTAGGGTACCTACCCCTGTAAAATCACGTAGACTTCTCAAACTCGTTTACACGTATCGCTACATCATCGACAGCCTCGACTTTTTCTATCACACGATCGTGGACTGTTTGAACGATCCTCGTGTTTTGCCCGTGAAAAGACAACAACGCACGGTTTGCACGGTGATCAGAGCAATAATTGTTGCGAGTAGAAAAAGCAAGATCGCCAGTTTCACGCGTTGCCGAGCGCGATAGACGGAGAAACAGCGCGGCTATGATCGGCAGCATTTCCACACGGGGGAAAGTCAAGTCGTCGCGACGCGTCGCCGGGATTTATCGTCGCCGCGTCTGCGAGTAAGAACCGTCAGGAATCGTCTGCGGTCCAGTCATAGCCGCGCCGACGGGGATACACAAGGTTGCGGGCCGAGGCGCGCGGATTACAAATCGTCGCGAAGTATCCAGTTCCAACCTGTTACGGGCGCTTGAAAAATCTGGCAGGTACTCGCGCTCTGCAGGAATTTCCTATCAATTAGGGACAGGTTTCCACGGTGCGCCGGCGTTGGGGGACGCCTTTTTTCCCCCATGGTTTCACCCTCTCTATTCCCTCCGCTTATCCGCGACGTCCCGCGTCCTGTTTCTCTCATTTGTACAGTTAGCCGCTTAAACAGTCCCCGGCATGAATAAAAGCGTTCATCTTACGGTCACTCTTCTTATTTACATTCCCACGGTGGCTGCCGCGTAACTTTTACCCCGGGCGAATTAATTTACCGTTGGAAAGCGGCTGGCCCCCCTCCCGGGCCTTTATTCCCGCGAATTAATTTCCGCCGCGGCCCTGGACACCGTGGCCCGCGATTTATGGAAATTGATTTTCCGTTAGAAAGCGCCGCGCGCGGTTTACACGAGCCGATTGTGCGTTAGAAAGCGTCCTCCTAACGAGTGGGGCATGCACGCGCACGCGTGTGCGTTGCTGAAAATAATTGGCGTGGAATCTGCATGGCGGATTCTGTGGAAGTAGGCGACTATCAAGGATTTCGAGGAGGGAGGGAATGCTGGTGTCTGTTCAGCGCAGGAATATTCTACTCGCCCGGTGATGCATGGAGAAGTTTTTCGTAATGGACACGAAGATGTAAGTGGTAAGGGGAATTGTGAATTTAATACCGCGTTACAAGTTGGGTATTGGATTGCTTTAGAATCAATACTCCGTCGAAGGAGCCCATTGAATCCAAGAAAAAGTTGCCGCTGAGGCTTAGGCTACTTGCCAGTTTGTAGATTCACGAATTTATTATTCTGTGTCTCTTTCATCTTATTATGGTAATACTATGCATTCCTTTCCTCAACACTTAAAGGCACTCTACGCCAACCAAAAGGAAGCAGTATTCGTATCTTTCAGCGAGGAATATTACTCCATTAGTCTTTCAAGTCAGTTGTGCGGATTCGAGGCGGTGAGCATTTTCAAATTGAAATTGTTTTCAATGTATTCTCCATGGTTATTTAAACGCAATTAATATTGAAAGGCTTTCCAACTGTGAGAACACTCGCTCGTAATAAAGAGAATAGTCATTTGAACAGAACTATGTACCAATCACTTTGAGTAGTATACCTATATCCGATTTTAGTTTTAAGGGGGCATTTATGTCGTTCGGGACTCACTAGCTGCCAAGATTTCGCGAGGCTTGCGAAAGTGGTTGGAAAATAAACGAGTTTCGATCCAGATGTGCCTACCAAACGAGACTAATGGAAATATTGCTCAACCGAATGGCAGAACTATCTTTCGCGGTACTCGTGCAATAAACAAATAATAATTCCTCTCCAGACGCGAGGCTGCCGCCTCGAATCAACGAATCCGCGGTTACACGTCCGCGACGTAATAACGTAACTGGGCGTATCGCGCGAAGTGCCGCGCTCGCGGGCGAATTTGCAATTCGAATTCGACGTTATTTTTCGCGGCACAGTTTTACAGCGGGATTCGGCCGTATTGCTACAATCTAATTATTTCCCCTTCCGTGCCTCCCCCATTTTCAATCTTTCGTTTTTCCCGCCGTCCCGTGATATGTGAAATCCGCACGAATAAATATTCGAGCGCGACCAAACGAAGGAAGGGCCGCGACGTTCAGCGACGGCAGAGGGGAAAAAAGGAAATATTTACATAGTAACAAGTTGAGCAGAGTGGGGGGGATAATTTTTTTCGAAAGGTCGACATCAAAGGCGTCCACCGGGTTGACAGGGCTTGTGACGGTGTCCCAGAAGGGCGTACACGCACGCCATTTTATGCTGTCTCCCCTTGGCAAAATGAAACGCCTCGTATCTAATTGGCCTTTAATTGGCCGAATGTAAATTATACATTAATGTCCCTTTAACATTAAACGGACGGGAATAACCGTACGTTTTCTGCGGCGAGACCGCGCAGCGGGAGCCGCGGTCCGGATTTTTCGAAAAGCCCTCGTAAATGCCACACGCGGTACAGTACCTTTTGATAGTTCCCTGATGGTCGCTCGCCTCTTTTTGATCGTAATTGCGGGCCCGTCCGGCCACTCAAGATTTACGCTTCCAATTAGCTATACTTTATGGTCATAATGAATTTACATTCGTCTACGGGTATAAATTAATCGTGACCAGTGAACACGAAGCGCGGACTGATTTAAGGCCCGCTCGTGATCATTGAACGCTCACTTTTGATCGTTTTCACGCTCTTCTTCTACTGCTCGACGAGATATAAAAGAGAATAAATCTTGAAAAGTGCTGCGTATATAATTATTCGAATAACAGTGAAGTCTAACTGCATCTCAATCTCATTTTTATCAAAAGCAAGACAACGTTCTTCGGAACCCAACGACGTGAACAGTATTGTACGAGCGAACGTTTCGAAACTTCTGCCCGGAGTACGGCTAATGTTTCGTTCGAATTGGTAATGCATCTTCAATATACACCGTGTAATAGCCAATCCATTACACTGGCGGTGCGCGCGGTGCCGTCAAAACGTGGCGGAGGGTATCGTCGAATCGATGGAAATGATTAACGGAGAGTACATTCAGCGGTCCGCAAGAAATCTCGCTAAATGCCAAGGTCACAAATTTCCGCTGTACCGCATTATATCCGGCCGTTCTGCCTCCATCCCGCGCGGCACGGATGATTCCCGTGTTTGGACTCGATCCAAAGTGAAAGAGGACGATACGCGGCCGTCTAATGTGCTTTTTCAAATAAAGCTACTTACATGAAAGACGGAAATATAAATGGGCGAAATGCGTCTAGCCGAATGCGCGCGATGTATGGGCGACCGTGGGGGAGAGATCGGGATGCAGAAAACAGGCGAGCTGTTCCGAAGATCCTACTCGCGAGTTACGCGACAAAAAGTGGCTGTTACGTTGTGAATTTAGGTGCATCGATTCTGCCCGTTTAACCCTTCATTCCGCCGTGCCGGCAATAATGTTTCGCGCACGCGGTGTCATGCGGACCACCCGCGAAGACGCGCTCGCGAATGCTAAAAAATGTACTCGCGAATATTACGAGCGAGCATACCGCATGTGCCGTTTCTCACGTAGAACCTGGACGAGCGAGTAACTTTACTGGCGCCCGTTCCCCGCGAGTAAATTGGACGTGAAACGGCTACTTCGTATGCGGTGCGCACCTCCGATGTGACACTTTTCAGTGTTTACTTGGGGAGAGGGGACCAGTTGGACGTTTATCGCGGAAAATTTAATTGGGATGTGATAGTAACGATGGTATCAGTGTTTTTATGGAAGAAATATTTTTCGTTAAAACACTTTCCCAATCTTTACGTCCGCATTATTGAAGGTGGGGAAAGGTGTCTAAAATGATACCTCGGGGTAAAATGATTTTTTGGTGTTTTGCGGCTATTAGTGGTTCTATTTCGTAATACCGATGTAGAAAAGTTTAACCCTTACGTTGTCGAGTGTCGCACGAAGTGCCATGTAAATATCAGCGCTGGGTGGGTTATAAACAAGAAACAATCAAAATTACTGCCTTTTATTTAAGGTAAGGTCTTTTTCAATGTTGCGTAACTTTTGTCATAAACTGCATAGTGTGACAGCTCTTTTTTCGTGGATTTTATGACAATTCAACAATAATTTAATGTATGGTTCGTTACCAAATTGTAATAATTTGACGGTATATTCAACCACTGAATGTGAGTTGGATGTTTGAGGCCATATGATTCTACTTTAGTAGGGGAAAATAATCCCAGGAATCCCAGGGGGTGCGCGAAAAAATTGGAGCCTGTGAAGCTGATTTTCTTATGTTTGTTAGTTGATTTTAAGTATTTTTACTCATTGATTATGTACCAAAATGATTTAGGGTAAAACTATACAATACGCCCCATTTGACAAAACGCCCCACCATTATTTTACGCACATAAACCAGGATGCATCAACGCGATCATCAGATTCGAACTTGCCTCAGTCGGCCACAACTGCCGCAATAAAAATACCAGCAAATATTACGGCTTTTAAAAAAATATACAAGAATTTATATTTTCGGCCTTCAGACAATTTGCGGTTAGTATGTGAGAAACTCAATTTTCTAAGTCACTATTGTATTTGCGATAAATTCACACATATATTTCGAAAGTAGACAAACTAACCTCTTTAAATCGTTATTGCCCGAACCTTTTTTCACTACGTTCTTGCTAAATTAAAGCCGAGACGTTTCGTACTCCAGAATTTACAATGTGCCCCAGCAAAGAATTTACAATATGCCCCACCTCAAAATCATATTTTTCATGAGTAACGTATTTCTTTTCTTTTTCCTGGATAACAGAAACGTCACATAAATATACATACACATATAAGGACTACATTACGGGCGAAACTAACACATGTTTCGTTCGTCAATCGCTATCTTCACTATGCAATCTAATCCAATTTTTGACAGCTTACAGTCAGGTTATAACCTGACGAGTATTAAATAAGGTAAGTTGTCAAAATTTGAGATGCCACGTGTTTTTACAAATATGTATCGTTGTACCATTGAATTGCAACCAAAATGCAGTCTCAAACACATGGTAAGTTGGCAAATTTTTACTTATTTATGTCGGAGCGTTTTGTCGCATAGATGGGGCGTTTTACCTGACGACTGTGTTACAAAACGCCCCATGTAGGGTTCAGGAAAATGATTATTTACAGTTATTTCCAGTTATGTTTTTATCACAATTTCGGTGTAGTTGTGAAGAGTAATGAACACTTAATGTGTTTACACAAAAAATTTAAAGAGTTATTAAAAAATATAGGTTTTATAGATGTTTCTTTAAAGTGGAGCGTATTGTATAGTTTTACCCTATTATCAACGTGGTATTGCCTTATCAGTGGATCCTTCTCTGCGGTTGTAAAAGAGACAAGATTTCGGTTGCCACCTTGTCCTCATTGCGATGATTCATTTCTTCTCGCCAGTAGACGGACGTCAGCGATTCCACGAAGACGACCACAATTACGTCGCGCTGCTCCATCGATGGCTAATTAAATCCAGCTAAACTGGCGTCGATAAAACGATCTGTTCCAGGAACGCGAAAAATTCCAGGAAGCTTTCAGCGAGCAAGTTCGTCAACGGGAATGCCGGTGTAACGTGCCTTTAATGGTAGCAAGAATATTTTAATCCGGGAAATACAGAGCCGTCGGAATGGAAGTTATTAACTAAAATGTGACGCCCGAATGAAAAGTGCTGTTAGCTTATTTTTCGCCTCTGCTCCGCCCTCGCAACTTTCCGCTTATGAAATTCACCACTACCTAGTTTCGATCAAACATTACAGCTTCCCTGTTATCTTTTAATTCAACGCGTGGCCGGGAGGCGCGGGGAACGCGGCTGCCACCGAAATAAAACCAACCTCAAATAAAACGACCCCTGCATTTACATTTCGTTGCAAATAAAAATCCGAAATCCCGCGTGCTTTGCGTACACCGCGGGGCTAAAACTTCGAAAGTACCGTTCTTCGGGAATATATCCTGTGATACCTGTAGCGATTGGCTGCAACTACCATTTCTCTGTATACCGAACCTCGATTCCATAATCGTTTCGCGAGCACCTTTGAGTCCTCTTTTTTCCAAAGCTGCTCCAATTCGTCTTCGTTTCACCCAGAAGTGTTTTCCATACTTACGATCAGCGCCCGCAGTGCCGTGGCACCATATAATCCCCGTCGTTTGGCGACATCGAACGCCAATAAATATAACCGTGGGCAGAATCGATGCGAGCAAAAGACCCCGTGCGAGGTGACTGCGTCGCTTTTTTATTCCCGGCGCGTACGCGAAAATTTATATTGAAATCCCAGCAGCCAGGCGATGTGTTACGTTACTCCGGTTTCATCGAATATCGACGAATCCGCGGGGAAAGTAGTTTTCACCGTTACGTTACAGCCGCGAGACCTGCTAGACTAGAGAAAGCATTCGTCATCGATGGGGGATCGACTTGGCGTGATAATCGTGCGAGCCGGAGTCGGCGCCGTACTCGTGTACACGAGGAGCGTGCTAATAGGGGAGGACGTTTGGCCAATTAGCATTTGTTTGGGATGCGGCTGGATGCTGGATAATGACGCAATTAATAATGTCGCGAAACGGCGAGACAAACGTTTCGCCCTTGCCGCTGTGCAGCAGGCTCCTTCGCCCCGAGATTGCACAATGGTGCGAGCTGCATTAACGCGAGTACGCGTGCACGTGGCTGTCGCCTGTTCGCGGGTGAGGCACAAAGCGCATCTCCAGATTCATCGACGGCTATCGATGCACGGTTCGTTTAACGAGTGGAAAGCCGGCTCAAGACGGATACTCCAGTCGCTCGATACGTTGCATAATGATTCTATCTTTATGGCCAATTAAATTTCGAACCACGTCCTGCAGTGTGTTCCACTTCACGAAATGATTAAAGCCATTTTATGGCCTTTCTTTGGGGAAACGCTCGAACATCTTCAACTTCCCGATTCTCCTTCGATTATGATACTTTACAGTTTACGCAAATCTTTAACCTTGTTTCTTATTGTTTCAGATCGGGAGCTGCGCAAACGAGTGACATTTTCGGTGAGTAAACAAACGATTACACTAACCAGAACTCTACTACATGTTTATTTTTTTTTATTTTCCGTCTTTATTTCACCAATTTTGGTGAAATAAACTAATGGTGAAAGGGTCCAAGCATAATATTGTGTAAAAGTCCAAGCATAATATTGAATACCCGATTGTTAACACGATTTCCAGAATCGTTTCGTTTCGACTGTGTAAACTTGTAAAGAGACCACGAGGTTACCTGCGGAACATGCCTCGTAGATAAAGGAAATTTATGCAGAGGATAAGACGGTCGTTCTACTTCTCAAATCAACCGTTTGATATCGAACGCGCGGTTCGCTCGATACGATCGTCCTGAATTATTGCTGGCTGGCGGTGCCTTGTCACCAGAGCCCGTGCTTGACGTTTCTTGTGTGCGGTCATCCACGACCTTGGATCGTGCAAGACATCGCCGAGTAGCGGCGCAAAACCCTTAATCGTGCCGGAAATTCGTTCTTGTTTCGCTCGATCATTTCAGCATCCGATACAATGTGGATTCTCCGAGTGGATCGATGAAAGGACTTAACGATCGCTCGTATCACGAGACTCAGAACGTCTACAGACTCCACGCAACGAGCCGCATTGTTCGAACTTGAACACTGCTCTCGTTTCGAAAGTTGCCCAACGACTTGCACGAGAGATCGAAAAATATACCGGACGCGCGACGCGGACGGTAGCGCGACGCAATTACCGCGCTTCTTATTTATTTTCCGGCGACTTCTTCGGCAACTTGCCTCGGTAACTAGTTACACTCCGCTATGCACGGCAAACAGTGGCGAAGTTCGTCCGTCTGACGGCGAGTTTAACGGATTGTTCGCGAATTTATACGAGGAGCAGCGTCGTAGTTCTCCGCGATATTTGTGGCGCTTTAAAGGCAATAAATCCCGGCGATAAAGATCGAAAGGTACACGACAAAGCGGCCCGAAATTTGAATTGCTGATTCGAAAATTGTAGCCAGGACTCGTTCGATCTAGTATTCGTTCCGTTTCGTTCCGGTCGCCGTGCTAATTGCAGCCCTGGCGTCTCCCCGGGCGGGTTCACGGTTCGCGTGAACGCGATATCCCCGCGAAATTGCGCTGAATTTATGCCTGGAGCCGGGACCCCCGTTCGCGGTTAAACAGACAACTGATCTGTAATGCACAGGAACGGGGCAAGTGCGCGTTTAAATGGCGGAACCTCATAAATATGAAGCGGGGATACGTGTGCGTGTTCCGAGTCAACGCGAAGAATGATCGCCAATCTGAAAGTACAAGTTCTCCGCAACTCGTTACTCGCGCTTTCATTATCGAACGCCCGATGCCAAGAAAAATGCTACGTTCCTTGTGAGGTTGCACGACATCCTGTCACGCACTGTGATCCATCGACGTCATCGTTCCGTTGCGGTAGTCTTCTAACCATCGTCTTCCATGAAATCAGTTCAATTGTCTACCAGTATTATTCCCCTATAACCCACAAACTTCGACCTGAAAAAGAATTCACCGACGTTAATAAGCCGAGCAGTGAAATTAATTCGAACAGCCTAATCAGGGAGCGAGGGAGTCAAGAAAAGGAAGAAACCGAAGAAAGAAAAATCTGTGACGGAGGCGAGGCAGGGAATCGTGAGCTCGCACGAATGCGAGAGAATCAAGTGGACTTCGGGCGGTGAGGCTCATTTTCATAAATTATATTAATTCGCCACGCCGTGGGCAACCGGTTGATTGGGTGACACGTAGCACGATCGTCTGCCTCTCTCTATCCTCTCACTGCCTGCTGTCCCCCTCGCCCCTCCGCGCTCAGACTCCGTGTCTACGAGGGGCCAGCTTTTTATGGCATCATTAAAACCGTGAAATATGGAGTGTCAGTGGTATCGTGATTATTACAAGTGGCCTAATCGGCATAAAGGCGTTAATTAAGAGCGACGCGTCGCTCGAGGAACAGGCCGCTGTACCGCGAGGGTTCTTGGGAGCAAACTTCGGGCGAACATCGTGCAAAATCTTTTACGACCTCGGCACAGGAACGCTGTTTCATCAGGTATATACTTTCGCGCATTGCCCGTCGCGCGGAATTTATTCCTCGATGGTTTTCGAATCAGCTGAGCAGCCAATTCGGCGCCGATCGAAATTACTTGCCGTGGTACCGATCCACGGGATTCGCTTCGCGAAAAGGGGGGCTCTCGCGCTAATCGGTACAACGCAATTTAGATAAAACCGGTTATTTTCGCATAGAAATTTCTAGGCTTGCGCCGGCGGAGTAATATATGGGCAGTGGTATAAAAATGTTGTAACGTGGCAGCGGTGACGCCTGTTTCGCGTGTAAAGCGAACGCTAACTTAATTTATACCTGTTTTATCGCCACCCAGCCGGGATAAATAAAGCGAAAAGGTGCCGGTCGTTTGTCAATTCGGCGGTTTATTTCCTCGGTGTCTGAAAAATTAATTAACTCGGGGGCCGCGCGGGTTTAAACGTAATCGACGTTTCATTAACCGCCTAGCTGGCAGAGCAGCCGCGAGATCAGTATTCCGAATAGGATCCCTGGTTTAAAGCCAGTCGCTCGAATCTGTCGCCGGTGCCGATTATTCTTCCGAGTCCAAGCTTTCAATTAGATCCTTGACGTCTATTAGAAGTTGTTGGAGATGGTAAAGGAGGGAAGAAGAAGGTGAGTGGATATATGGCTTTCCCTCTGGACCTGTTGAAGGTCGATTTATCGGGAACGGTACCTAGGGTCGTTTAAAATACTCCTCGGTTCGTGTATAACAACTGTAACGTTGCAAATCATGCTCATAGCATTAAATCAATTAGAAATTATCCAAAGCAGTGAAAGAAATCAGAGTTCCATTGTTGAAGGTACCATCGAGTCAATGGCCCCCGTGTTTTCGACCCGTTCTTCGATCAATTTTTTGCCGTTCGAGCATCAACTTAGCGTCTACGTACTTACGAGCCGCGGAGACACCGTGACGTACATATACGTCGCGCAATGCAGCACGGGTCGTCTGTCTTTCGTAGGGAGTCAGCTCCCTTTCCACGGTTTTTTCGACGCGCTTCTGTCGTGCCCAAGGTGGCGGGGTGGGAGACAACGATTTTTATTTCACATCGCGAGAAACCAGTTTGTAAATAATGTAAATCCATAGAAAACGACCAGCTGGAATCCCCACGGGCCCCCGCGCCCGTCTTTAAAAGTGGAATGGCTGGAGGGGGATCGAGAAACATGGGGGAGGGGGCGAGCAGAGAGAAGAAGAAGAAGAAGACGAGGAAGAGCTCGCGATTGCTGGCTCGCAACTGTGGGAATTCAGCGTGTATGAAACGCTGAATCATTTCTGCATAAGGATTTCCAGGATGCTGAGGAATTTTTTCTTCAAATCTGTACGAGGGATTGTTATTTGGCCTAGTTCCTGGAGTCACCGCTCTTCGAAGGTCTCCGGGAATCTTCCTTCTTTGTCTCTTCATGAGGAAATGCTTGATACATCCTTCGCAGGTAGACACTGAATTATTATTAACCCATTCTGTCCATGGAATTATCCAATTCACTGGCGCACAATCTGAATGGTACATTCGCGTATTTGTATTCAAGCCGGGCGAAGGTCTCCTGGAAATTATAAATTCATTAAACGGACGTAAATCAGACCGTAACAGATGCTCGTAAAAATGAGTTCGAACGGGAGTAAATCTCTCGGCGGGTAGGGGGGAAAGTGTCTGTACCGAAATACATAAATAAGCTTGGCCCTCTTTTCTGGAGTATTTGCATATGCTAATAAAGCGAGCGCTGGTGGAAGAAATTGAATGCTCGAAAACGGAGCAACTGCTTTCAATAATTACGTGTCTGTTTACTATCGCCGTCTGTGTAACGAACACTCTGTAACGTTACCAGAAAATCCCTTAGTATCATCTGCGACCATTATTCTAAACATCGCTCCTTGCTTCTCAATCCCGCATCTACTTAAGCTACGAAGAGCACCGAGCCAGAGCCAACCTCTCCGATGGAAAATTTTCATCTATTCGCAAGATCGTATACCGATCACGGTGCAAGGATTCAGTGAAGCTTAACCACGTACAAGATCCCACCTTCCCAAGTCCCTTCGAATTCTCTGTCACTCTGTCGCGCGGATTCTTCAATCTCAATACGTGCACCGATACATGCACGGCGCTCGTTAACAAACATCCCTTTCATCCGTCGCCTCCGACGCAACGAGCCACATACATTCAGCCGCGCGCAGTTTCTTGAAACATCAACCGAGTGAAACTCATTTCGCGCGATCGGGGCCCGGTGTACCGGGGCACTCGTTTCTTCGAGTGCCCGTCGTGGCTCGAGTATTCGATTACCGAGTAATGGGACAGCGCTGGTGCCCCTACGGGTTCCAAAGCAGCCTCGGGACCGTCGGAGAAAATGGTCCCGAAGTGTCGCACGGCGGGAAAAATCGCTGGATTTTCAGTGGACTCGCGAATGGACCGGTTCCACGTGGACGCGCGACACTCGCTGGTAACCTTCCTCGTTCTCTTCATCTCCATCGACGGTATCTTGGCCGTTGCCCCTCTCCAGCTTGGTGGCTGCTTCTCTCTATTTGCTCTGCTTTCCGTTAACGGAGGTTAGTGTTTCGAAGGAGAGTGGAGCAGCGGCGAGAGCGAGCAGGGGACAGAGGGGGGAGCTTGTCGAGGGGGCACGGCCGCTGGACAAGGACGGGGAATGGAACAGAGTGGCTCTCGACACGATCGCGAGATTATACCTACACCCACGCCAGCAGATAATAGATAGTAATTGCAGGGTTGTCCGGTCCGGCTCGGAATCGGCTCGACAGATCGATCGCCTCGAACAGAAAAGAGGGAGATAATGATGCGCCCAGGAAGAAATCGTTCTCACATTATTTTCTCGCGGCACAAGCACCGACGCCGTTATTATTATTATTATCGTCATCATACATATGCACGTGCACGTGTCCGTGAGTCTGCTACGTGCACCACGAGGTCCGCGACGACCAGGGATCGAAAATCGAAACGGAGTTCGCGCTGGTCGATGGGGAACCAAGTGTAGATAGAGATAGATATTAGGTAGACACTCGAACGCGGCCAGTCTTTGCTATAGGCTCCAGTTCCGTCGTATTCTCTCGTCACTGGATACATTCCCGATTTTTTTTGTCTTGGGGAATTTTTAACAAGTAATCTTTAATCTTGGTGGTCTTTGCCTAGAGATCGCTATGAGCGATTCAATTCTAATTATCAACGTAATTTTTGTGACAGATAATTTGAATACTACCGTAAAATGGGGGAACATTGGCAGCATAGGGTAACATTGGCATACGCCGAAATTACGTTGTTTTACGTCAGATTAGTAAAACTTAACCTGTTAATGCTATTTATATGATGTGGCAATGTTACGAGTTGATTTTAGTTAAGATGCAAAAAATAAAATAAAATATAGAAATTTAAGTTTACTGACCTCAGATTAATAAAACTTATCCCGTTAATGCTATCTACATGATGTGCTAATGTTACCCCGGTACAGTAACGCTTTTAACATTTATTAAAGAAGGAAAGGACACAAATTTTGTGCATTTTGACACTTGTAGTACAATCACAAAAGATGCAATGTTATGATAAGGTACTTAAATCAAATGTAAACATGTTAATTTTTACATTATATAACAAAATGTTTCAAAAACCTGCCAATGTTCCCCCATTTTACGGTATATATGCGTAGAAAGTTTAGTGTTATTAAAATTGAGTTGGTCTTGCAAATTTATTGGGAAATAACAGGAACAAGAGCGTTACGAATACAAAGAACGTTGAACATTAGTGCTGCGAGTTATCAGCCACGGGGGACGCTATTTTTAGCAAATTTTTGCAAATGGTATGCACGGAGGCTATCTGTTCGCAGAATTCATATTCCGACGGCCGAGCGAACGGTGCTCCACGATTATTTCGTATCGCGGTTCGTAAACACGCGATTCCACGTCGCCGCGATGGCAAATTATTATTTATCGGGGCCGATTCTGAGGCGCAAAACCTAATCGACTAACGGAACGAATGCGCCGCGGCCAATAAATTTCGGTTTTGGCCGGCGATCTCGCTCGCCGGCGATTGTAAATCGCCCACGCTCGCCCGTTCCCCGTTCTACCGATCTACACGATTAAAGATACTGCGACCAGATACCCGGTCAGAGACGTTTTTAGTGTTATCGCGCGGGCCGCGTTGTGTTACTTTCTATATTTTCTCCAGGTGCTCTCAGGATCCTGATCTCACTGTAGTCGCGTTTAGTGGAGTTGATACTGTCACCTATTGCAAATTCAGGTCCGAATATCGCAACGCTCTGACAAGAGAGTGCAATGCCTCAGATTTCTATTTAGTGCACTTGAAACGCCAATTCACACGTAGATATTAAATAAAGTTCTGTGACGATCACAGCGAACATATCACTGGTAAAAAATATCATTTCCCTGTTTTCGAATCGAGCAGTTCACACCTGTCCGTGTCAGTTACTCACGCTGGAACAAACAGGCCACTGACACTGACAGCACTGAACCTAACATTTTATCAAACGCCAACGCTTGTTATATCTGTAGTTCCAAACGAATTGATTTTATTTATTATTGCCGCAATAATAATTATCAAATCGTAGCCCGATGTTAAAGAACTATACACCGTACTTACTTTAATACAAAAATCATCGTAAATAAATTTCCACGTGTTCTTTATGGTCTAATAATTCATGCGTAGTAAGTATTTCGTTATATATTCTTCACTAAAACCCCCAAAAAAGTTCCAAAAATCATTCATTTTCGCCGAGGCTAAACGTATATAATCCTTTAACAGAATAAAACAAAAAAAAACAACTCTTTTCACATTGCGTCAGGTTTGCTCTGCCACTGAGCATTTTGCTTGCGCTGACCCGCCGTTGGGTCACGCCGTCCCGAGCGTGTTAAATCGATCCAGCGTACCAAGACAACCGTGCACAGGCATCTAATTATACAGAGCGAGCAAACGCAATGTTCCTCGAGCACAGTAGCAATCCCCGGCTCGAAATCCTTTAATTTGCCCGATGAAAAGGCCGTCAGGGTGCGAGCGCGAGAGGCAGGCGTGTGATTGGCGTCGCGACGGGATTATCGCCAGGGAAATGCGCGTTTTATTTTCCTTTTTCGAGGACCTATCGAACTATAGAAGCCCGCGAGTCGGTGCTCGTACGGGTCTCACCCCCTTGGAGCCGTCGCTCCGTGCGCTTCGCCCTCTCGCTTACGCGACGCGTCGCGTCGCCCCCGTCGTCTCTTTATCACTCCACCCTTGCGGCACGAACGACGTTACGAGGGCGATACCGAGCGACGCCCGCGATACCTGCACGAGCGGCTCTTTGTTCCAACGTGTCCGCCATTGTGCCGCTTCCCGTTCGCCAGACTATCGCGATAAACAGCCGGAAAAGCCACGATGAATGACGCGCCGTGCTGTAACCGTCGCGCCTCGCGACTTCTGCGTGTCGATACTCGCCGGAGCTCGAGGGATTTTTGTCCACCAGAAGGTTGCCTCGATCTCACCGATCATCGACGAGAACTGGACGGGGATGTAGCTGAAGAAAAATTCGCCGTGGGATTAGTTTCTCGTCTGGTATAATCAACGCGTAACGCGTTTTTCAACGTTTCCCTCCGGTTACAGTCTCTGATTCGTTGATTCGGAATTTAAATTCTAGATAGGAGGGATCCTATGCGCGCAAACGCGCGCCGATCCTTTGGGCTTCGTATTCGTGCATTCCAAATATGTACGTTGCGCCTAATGAGCCTAATTAGGCTAATACGGCCAGTAATTAATACAAATAGCGCCGCGGATATAAAATTTAAACGGTTAACCGTACCTGTAGCGCGTGCAGCCCTTAACGACTGTGATGCGGAGCTCGCCGCTCGCTAAATTACAGTCGCGTGGAATTTTAATACCGACAGCGCCGATTTTTTGTGGAATTTAGAATTCCTGTTTGTGGCTCGTTACTTTTCATAGGAACGAATCGGGAGCTGCCGCTGGGAATACAGAAAGTCGCTGTGCATAGTTTAGTACCTATCGAGTAAGTAGTCTATTTTAATTGGATAAGTGCCAGGGTAAAGGAGATCGAACGCAAGATACATCCGTGATGCAGCGTTAAGTTGAACGGACGTCGCGTATGGTTCGAGATACATATAATGGATCTGGTAGACTTGGCGAGTTCGAGTGCCCTCACTTTCGTCGATGATACAATAACGAACAACCCAGGCTGTCAGCTACACCCTCATCCACTAAATAGAAGTGTATTAAGACTGTCAAACGCATTCTCATCGACCAAGCGAAAGAATGCTCGAAATATCTCAAGTGTTCCTCATCAAACAGTCTTTGAACGTAGCGTTCACGTTTTTATCCATGCCTGGCCGATCAATCTCGATCCGAATCAAGACAACCAGCCTCTGTTTACCTAATCGAAGTTATATAATGCGGAAATTGGAGCAGAATTTGGGCCACACTTAGCCCTTGTGGAGGAACGATTCCCAGCGAGGGAGTCCTCGGTGCATCGATGTTCAAAACGAAAAGTGTTTCTGATTCTCCTCGGGAACAACGCCCTGGGGCTTAATTACTCGGCCGTGACAGAAACGCCTGAACGATTTCTCGTCCTTCTCTTTCCTCCCTGCCGCCGTCGGTTGCTTGTTTTAGCAACAATTTAAACTCATAACGTTACAATGTAGCCCCGTTGTTTCGACGGCGCCGGCAGTGCCCGTGCGTGGAAGGCTTTGCCATAATTACTCGACCGGTAATACAGAACGGCCCTTGAGTGGCAGCTCATATTACTCGCCTAACCCGCGTGAAAACTAACCCCTTGGGGGGATGGGGCGTGGAATGGGAATTACCCTGGGCTCGAGGGGTGAAGGACGGTCGCCGGCAGGGGTCCAGGGGGTGAGAGCACCGGGGAAAAAAGAACTCGTCGGCCTGCCTTTTCAACGATCTCCTTTCTACCGTCGCTGACGTCCCGCTGTACCTTTTACGGATACAGAGTGGCGTGGTAGAATGGACAAATAAATTACAAATTAACGTGTTGTAATTGAGCGCGCAATTAATGGAGTTGTCGCGTAGGATTCGTCACTGATAACCGTTGACGCATGTGATTTGAATCTCACAGGCTAATTGGAGCGATAGCCCTCGATTTTGGAAAATGAGATGCGATCGAAGAGCCTGACAAATTACAACAAACTTGACTGCGAGAAATCGGAAAACTCTCAGATAATAGAAGTCATAGAGTGAGTCGAATACTCGCAGATAGCTGTGACTAATACATTACACCGAACACGTATTTTATCTTGCGCACTAGCGCTTCCACTTAAATTCCACTTACCCGCGTCACGGGCTATCGGTGTTTGTCAATATTTATCGACAACGATATCCAGGGGCGCCAAACGGAGCGACAGCGCGGAATCCAAGGTAGCGGGGAACGACGTCCGATCGATCAAAAGAGTAACGATGATCGTCAGCGGCGAGGTCGTCGGGCCACCGATAACCGCGACGCTCTCGCGACAATAGGAACCTGTTGAGTCACGTAGCATCGGTCGCGGAGCGACGCCGGGCGTCGTTACCTGCCACCTAACGCAATTCTATCGTGCGCGTTATCGCCGGCTCCGGGCGGCGGCGCTTTTTGAACATTTCCAGCGCGGCACGAGGGCGCGACTTTTCACGTTTCCGAGAAGAAGTTTGCACGTTAAACAGGCCCTCGGCCTTAAACGGACTGCCCCGACGTCCTGCTTGACAACTTCCTGAGATAAGCAGCGCCGATAGAGGTGTAAGCTCCTGCCGCCTCACCTTCCTTCGACCCTCGCCCTGCCTTCCCCCTGTTCGCGATCCCCGTGCCTCATCGAGGACCCTATCTTATCTACTACAAACAAGAATTACGTTTGCCGCGTAATCTCCAGCCGACTCGCGATTTATTGCACGAACCCGGGGCCCCGCGAAATCGGGCGATCGCACGCGTCACCGACGAGCCCCCTTCTCTTCGTCCCATCCCCCCCTTTTAGCCTGTCGCGGCACGTTAAGGGCCCCTGACGCCGGGGACCACTCTTATATAAGAATGATTTAACTGACCCATTCGCTGTTGCCCTCCACGCACACCCCAACCTCTTTTCCCTCCCTTTCTCGGAATTAATTTCTTCCCGCGGCGGCGTATTTGCCGTCGCTTGTCGCGCCCCGTCACGCTGGATTATTTGCCGGGATAATTAACGCCGCGACAACGCTTCGAATTAGTTCCAGGTGGAGTAAATTTTTGGGAGTGCACGTGTTGATAATGCGGTCGGTGTGTTTGGTTAGGTGGCCGGCGCGCGGTCTGAGGGGACCCTGATGTTTAAAGACTGCCGGGGCACACGGGACGCGGGGCTTTCTGAAAGCTTTTCCCTCTCATGTTTGTAAGTGCCAATAAACGTGGAAAATCGAGCGTGCGCCATTTTCTGTGTTTGCGCAAGGCTGTACGATTGCGTGGCTAGGTTTGTACACTCCACGCACTGGAGTACATAATTAAAGGTTTGGATTTTGCCGGGCAAGTAACACCGTCGAAGTATACTTCGAAAGGAGGCGCACGTACCGGGATTTCTCTTCTTGGCAACAAGTTACCCAGAGGAAGCAGCGAGTATCCGTTCAAGGTTAACGTCTGATCGGGAACATTGTTGCGCGCTGTAAGTACAGCTGAAATGCGTCGGTAAAAGAAGGACTTATCGAGCCTCGTCAGGTTGAAGCCGAGAATAAAAGGGAACACCGCGCCGGGCACAATAACTTTTTCGATCGCATCAAACTTCCCTCGCCGGGGCGTTGAAAGGCGAGCCGACCCAGCGTCCCGATTGCGAAAGCAATTACTCGAATCCGCTTATAAGATCAGCGCAACAATTCCGCTGTAATTACACGAGTGATATTCAAAAAGAACGAGCCGCCAGCCAGAAGGCACGACCTTCTTGGATTTAGGAAAGCTGGTCCGTGGAAACGAGCCTGGCAAAGACAAAGCAGCCGGAGTCCGAGGGGGGAGAGGGGTGAGGAAGGGGCGAATCGCGAGAGAACTTAAAGGGTCTGATCAAGGGAGAGAAAAGGGCAGAAGAAGAGTGGACGAGGCGGGCGACGGGAGGGGGGTGAAGAATAAGCAGGAACGGAGCAAAAGGAGCAAGAGGAGCAAGAGGTGCAGGAAGAGTAGTAGAAGTGGTGGAAGAAGAAGTAGAAGAATAAGTGAAAGAAGGAGAGCGAGGCTGGTGGCTCTCTGTCGTGGTGGGGGAGTAAGTTGTTGGAAGAAAGGGTTTGAGGCGAGTCACCGAGCCTAACCGTGCACCACTCGAACTCGAACTCAAACAACTTTAAGCCGTGTGTACTCGCGCAAACAAAACAGCGCACTAATTGCTTACGTCACTCGGCAAGTCAATGGACTTCTTGACTGAGCACTCTGTGAGTCATACAACGAGTCCCGGCGAGAGGTGCACCGCCGAGCCACCTCGGGTTTCAATTAAATCACGTCCACGCACTGTTTACCTCGTATAAACGCACCCAACTCCCTTATATATACCGTCCTGCGCAACGGCCAGCTCCACGCTAATGACGATGACAAGACGAGTAGAAAAGGCGCAGGGGATCATCGTTATCCTGCCGGGATCACTTCTTTTTCTCTGCACTGCGCGCTTGATTGATACGCGCTTTAAATATAATTAGGGGGTCATTAAGGACGATAATTCGCGGCGACGGGATCCGCGTGTTTCTCCCTTTCTCCGCGTGATTATCCTGGCTAAATCGAGCAACGAAAACTAGACCGTTAGTGACTTAATTCCCGCGGACCTGGACGATCCGCTCGGACGCGATCGGATTGAAATTGCTGGGAGAAGGCGAGCCCGCTGGACGTGCAAGGTTAGCGATAATGACGGCAACGAGGTCCAGGTACGTGTACCGACTCTCTGCCCACTCTCGATACTCTATTAATGCCTCCTGTCGTCGGCCATATTCTCTTCCATTACTATAATCGCTGTCCCCCGAAGCATGCTCGGTATTAATACAAACGACTGTCCATCGACACGACGCAGCTGTTTGTCGTCCAGGTAATTCCCAAGGTTGACAAAAACGTGGGGCTTCGGTGCCTGAACGATGACGTTTCTCACCGACAAAAACTTGCATTTTCTCATTGCAACATCGGCTGTCTGTGGATCTCTGAAAGAGTAATCCTGAGGAAATAGGTTTCGGACTCGACCAATGTCACTTCTTCCAACCCTGCCGAGATCGCCATACTGTCAAAGACAGTACTATTTGAACGTTTACAAGTGACTTCCTATTCCCAGTGGTTAGTACACCAAAACTTAACAAATCGATCGGACGTTTTCTTCAAGACTCGGTTGAATGGAGCTCCGAAACAACGGATGTTAACAGAACAGGTGGAAATACGAGGGGTGTATTGGACCATGCAGCACATATCCCCCGCGGTATGCAAGGCTAGGAAGGGGGGAGGGGGCTATAGAAGCTATCTTAGATCGAACGGAGTCCAATTACCGACGTTATTAATTAATCCCCTACCCTTGCTAGCCGCTCCATCGTCTCTCGCTTCTATTCTCAACCCCATCGTCGTCCGTCTGTCCGCCAGAGATACCTGCTAGGGATATCCCCTCCAGCGTGGTTCGTACTCCATTACCAGGATCACGGTCTTCGAAAGCTTCCTGGTCCTTTAAACACGTGCTCCACGACCCGCGATCCTGGGGCCATTATCTCGTCGATGAATTTTCTGCGATCGAATGTTATCCAGAGAGATATAGCACGCGTAAAATTTCGTTAACCTAACAAAGGAAAGGGTGGAAGAAGCAATATTTTATAAAACATTCCTATTGCTTTATTATAATTGATTTATTCCAAGAATATCATTCTAGGTATATGTACAAATTTCAAGCCCAAGACACTTCACACCAAAGTCACGAACCACTTTCTGAAACGGTCAGCTCGGTTGCCGAAAATCCAAGCGGATGCCGTGATTCGGTTGGCCGCACCGAGGCCGCCCGGGTTTACCTCACGATGCCTGAGCTCGGCCTTGACGCGGGCTCTCGAGGTCTTTATTAACTTTTTGCGATCGCGATCGAGCCGAGCGTCGTGCGCGGCAATAATCACCGACCGAAACGTCCCCATCGGCACATAAAGACAACACTTTCTTGCCGCGATTGCGCTTATCGTCGTTTAACATCTCCCGTCGGTTGCGCGCTGAAAACCTGTCCCGTCTTGCTCGTCTATCGGCAACTTAGCTCTCGTCAACGCGATCTCGATAACGGGTGGTTTTTCGACCAGCCCCGTGAAAACGATAAGTCGCGACGCGCTTCGGGGACCCCGGCTGACAAATCGAGTCCGACCGTTTTCGCGGCTATCGCGGATCGAGAGTCTCCCGGGGACAGGAAGAAAGGAATAGAACGGTTTTGTAACGACGAACGGTGTGGATCGTTCTCTCTTTCCGGGGAGCGACTGTCCGTGGAATAAGCAGTGGAGGCAGTCGGGAGAGGGGTTAGGAGGGAGATGCCGGCTGAAGGAGGAATAGAGATCCAGCGAGGGAAGTTAGAGGAGAAGCTAGTCGCTTTACCAAGCTGGTTTTTTGCTCGCGGCATCCTGATTGGTGTTTTTGCCCCGAGCTCGATCGGATCGAGTCAGCACGGCTAAGGTAAAGCCAAGAGGCTGCACGGTGTCAGTCAATTACGCCTTAACAATGGGGTTACGTTTCAATTACATCGACGAGGAATTGGGTATATCCACGGACCCTCGATGGAATACCGGTCATTCGGTACGGGGCAAGCACTTCCAACAGCCGCGATCGTTAGAGTCGCCACGGATACAGCCCGTACACGGCGTTTACTATCGAATTAAAGCCTGTCGTTTATGGAGCGTCGCTGCGGCCATTCGCGATTCTTCCGCTCGACGCGATCGCGACGCTCTGGGACTTTTCGTTGGGTGTCAGTGTGTTCACGAGGTCAGGTATTGAATACGACTGTCACAGATGAAACTGAGACTCGTCACGCGCAACACTCCGGTGTCAACAAACGTGCTGTTATTATTTCCTTCTTTCTACTTACTCGATTTAATATTCATATCCTTTGATTTACTCAATATACGGCACAATCGGTTCAATGCCGCTTCGATTAGCCCAATTTCACGCATCCGGTTTTTCCCATCTCCGTTCATCTCACGTGAAACGTCCCACGATTAACCGTGAACGATCGAACATCTCTTAATTGATACTCTCCAAGAATTCAGCGCAGAGAGGAACAAAACCCATCGAATCTCGCCGTGTCCACCGGCAACAATACCGTGTAACGAGTTCACGAGCAAAAAGAAGGCGTGCGGAAAAAAGGAGCCGAGGTGCTGGCGCGACAACCGTTTTCCGTGAAGTTCGATCAATCGGAAAAAAATGGCGTAGCATGACGTACCGCTGCGTGGGCCCGAGACAGGCCCTCTCCCGGGGCCGTGGTAGGTGCAGGGCATAAGGCCCCGGAGTCGTCGAACCGGCAACGTCGAGACGCTGTGGTCCCGCGGTCTCTCAGGTAAGGAGAAAAAGGGAGAAAAAAGTCGCGGCAGGAGGGGGAGGAGGAATCGCCCCCTAGAATGTCCTTTGTCGCGGTCCCCTCCCCCTGCCTGCTTGCCTTCGTCCACCCTCTCCACGACGACGAGTCCTAAGGCCCGTGTTCGGGCCCTTCACGTGCGTGGAATGCGTGCTTCCACTCGGCCGAGGAGACTTTCGTCGGGCCATCTTTGTATTTTTCGGTACTCGCGCGCGTTAGGTGCAATTAAACCAGCGAACTGTTTATACTTTGTACTACGATCGTTTGCAACTGAGGCGATCTTGCTAGTTGTTACATACGGTACCTCCTCGTGTGTGTGTCCGAAGCGTGGGTAATGGGAAAGTCTGGGAAAAGAGTTCTTCAGTTCTTCGGCAGTCGTTTGAATGTACATAGATTGTTATTTCGACGAGTCATACATGCATGTGGTAATATCGAGGTAATACTGATGTCCACGACGCTTCAAGTGCAATGGAAGCTTCTGAAGATGCCCCCCGGTGCCGCCATTCTCTCAACTTCCCTAAATTGCCGTCCATCCGCGTTGTTATATACGAAATCAACGAATCTTGATCGCGTGTCCGGTGCATCGTAAGCTCCGTGAAGAGGGATTATTGAAAAGGGAAGAAGACGAGGCTGGAGAAGCATAGAGGCGGAGGATGGGGAGGCAGAACGGTATATACGAAAGCATCTTCTCAACTGTCGAATCGAATATCTGGGTAATGGCTTTCTGGGTCTCCCGCTGCCAGGAACACGGTCCCATCTACGGTGAGCTTAAATTAAGGGTGGACCCCTCATTTTCTTAAAATATTAAATCATCGTCCTGGTGTCGCAGCGGGGCTGCCACACGGGGCCCGGGGATCCAAAGAATGAGGCCCCGGCCGAGGAGGAATTAAAATTCATTGGTCTCAGAAACCCATGTCACCGGCCGAGTGCCATCGTAAATACCTGAGTCTCTTCTCGGTTGAGCGAGGTCACCGTAAAAATTATGCTTCCACGGTTCACCAAGGCCAAGGGCCGATGATCTTGCGCCGCCGCGACAGCCGTACACCAATTCGCTGGATTTATAAACAAGACTGTTCTCCAACCGACGGCGAAGTAATTACCATATCATCCAACAGAGGAATACAGAATTAAACCCATTTTTACGTAGACAATCTATCCCAACTCGCCAAAGAGCGAAGGGGCGTATTCGACGCAACAGTGTTTATTATCCAGCACAATAAGCCGAGATTAAGCGCGTAATTGTAGGCCGGCGAGGTGGCTGGTGGAACGAGGTAAGTCGGGGCGAGGGCGCGCAGGTGCAAAATACGCTTTCCTGTTAATCTTATTCGAATGACTGGAGGCGGCCGTTCCTCTGCTGCTTTGCAAACACTCGGCTCGCTCCGCTGCAGCATCAACAGGCTCCTTTAAATCGTACGGCAGATTCGTTAGAAGTCGTCGGGACGCATTAGCCGCCCCTTTAGCCCGTTTCCAGCGGCCACGTTACCACGATACGATCTTCGGAGGCGACCGAACGGAACGAGCGGGGCCCGGCGTCCAGAACGAGAAGGAGAAGCGCGACAACCAGCGACGCAACTGGTTTGCATCCGCCGTGTGAGATTTTCATCTGTTTTCTCGGAAATTCCGGCGAATAATCGCGGAAAGGAGGGACGGAGAAAAGCAGGCCAGAAAGCGCTGGAGCGTATCCTGACTGGGAGGACGAGTACCGGCGAGTCTTTGCGTGTCCTTAGTCGTGCGAGGTCTCTGATCGAGAGTATCGCAAGGCTTGTAGGCTGCCTCGAAAATAGAACGCCAAATCGAGGGGACCATTTAGCATATCGCGAAAAGTGGAACGCAACCAGTCCTGTGCTCGATGGATATGAGTAGCCGTGGGCGATGGACTTCGATGCTTGAGGCGTACTTCTTGGCCATTTCAGGCTCAGGCTTATGCGAGGTCCTGTTCTGTGGAGACTTTAATGGCGATATTTATTTATTTATTTATTTATTTATTACGGGACAAGCCCAATTTAGACAAAATACAATAGAAACCAACGTACAAGAGAACAAAGAAAAACTTACTTATCAATGATTATTTTGCGCAGATTGCTCTTGAAAGTTTGAAGGGATCCACCGAAAAAATCAATGTTATCTGAGTATAAATTGGCAGCACTGACTATTCGATTTACAGGATCACGAGTGCCAAACTTAGATTTAGTATTTGAACAATAAAAGGATGCCCTTACTCTTAAAATTCACGAGGGTTGGGTATATCCGTGGTGATTCCTGAGCGTGTACTGTAAAGTGTGGAAAAGGGGGTCGTAAACCAAGTGCTAATTTAATTACGAAGAGAATAATGAATATTCTAAAGAAATGGGGAATAAGCATCGACTATTGTCCAGTATAATTTGTATCGTATCCCGAAAACGATCATAGTGGACGAAACTTGGCACAGGCTACGGAGGACTGGAATTGGCTGCCGAGCAGGATTCGAGATGCGCTGTACGTTCGAACTGAATCGAATGCAGATTAAATAAGTTCTAGTTGTATCCGAATCGAGTGCAAACTGGACTTCGGTTGGGTGTATTTTGGCTTGGATCTGAGGTCGACTTAACCGCGATGATTCAAACATGAAGATCAAGAAGATGGAACGTTATTCCTGTGAAATCACTCTCTAAGTCTTTATCCTACCGATCACTACGTCTGAGTAATATGAAATACTTTTAATAGCGCTTCGGAGTCGTCGCGTTCCAGCTCTGACGAATCAGTATTCTTCCCGAGTAGAAAGCCTCTTAGCGTCAGAAGGGTTAATCGTTTTTAAAATTTCCGACACGTGAAAGAGGAGAGAAAGAAAGAGGGACCGAGTGGGATGACCTGGGGGGGCTTCAAAAGAGCGTATCTCGCGTAAGCACAGAACAGAGCCGGGTACCTGTTGACAGACATTTGCATCTGAATGGAGCGCGCTGTTCCACTAAACGACTCGCCTAATCTCCCCGAGATTATTTTCTCGGGGACACGAGTTTCCTTCCCATTACCACCTCTTACGGTGCATTATTGTCCGTACTTTTTTCCCCGCCCCTCCCCGTTAATCCTGTCGAATCGAGCTTCGTGATCTGACGCGGCGGCAAGTGGGCCCCCTCTGTGTGCAATTTTCCATCGATCTTCCCAGCTAGCTCGCTTCGACTGGGTCTCGTCCTTGGCTAGGATAGCGGGGCAAGCGTCGAAGATTTCAGTTGCAAACGATTCGAAGCTTCCTACGCGACGAGACGTATGATCCTCTCGGAACGGCGACACGACAATCGCATAATTAAATTTACATAACATGTCGCGGTGGGCTATCATATCGAGGATATTAAAGGAAGGCGGTGTCCGCGGAGCTAATCGATCATTCTCACCGCAGGGAGAGAGAGAGAGAGAGAGAGAAGGGCGCACGATATGCCTGGACAATTTATATCTCCCTTGTTCGCAAACTACATTCTCATTCATGAGGCATACGCGTTGCGCCGCTTGATTCTAGGTCGACCGATTTCCTTCGACCGGATGGAAGAATCTCGGACATAACAGGATACGACCCAGTTTGTACTTATCTGCGTGAAAAATTGATGACTTTTCGGTTTCGGTTCTAGGCGGCTTATCGAGTCCAGAGAGGGTGAGGTGGGACGAGGTCTCGATACCGGAACGAAACCGAGGGGAAAACGATCTTGGGCCATCGGGGTACACGGGCCCGCCTGAAAGAACCTAGATAAACCTAATTTAATTAATAGGGTCCGCGTGGACGCGCATTACACCACGCACGGCGGGATTAACGACCGGATAAGATTGTTAATTTCACGTCGGCCGTCCATCATGTCAATGAGGAGATACACCACTGACAACGTGTTTCAGGTATACCTTACGTCCCTCTGCGTTATGGCCTTGTATTTCTGAATAGGGTGGATGTGTCAGTAAATCAACACGTACCAGTAATTGAACATTTTTTATTAAAACGAGTAAAATAAGTTATTAAAATAAGCAACTACCTAATTAATTAGAATTAGAAACTTCTTTTCATTTCTTGCTTCGTACCCAAACAATTTTTGTAGCACATGGAATTAATCGCGCTGCAAACATAGTTTTATAATAGTGTTCATTCATTACACTTCGAAGAGCTCGAGGAACATGGCCGCGGGTTTTGAGATCTTTCCGTGCCCAATGCCTTGATACGTTTCAGTACACTCCATCGCGTGGTTTGCCTTTGCGGAGGAATCACGAAATAATCCTGCTGAAAATTGTTACTCAAGGAATTTTGAAGAGCAATTGCCTATAGAATGTTCCTTCTCGCCCTGTTCTTCTTTCCCATTCCCCGGGGGTTCCGGAGATTGCTCTTTCTTTCCCTCGAGACGGTCGATGCCTCGAGGTATCCCCCTCCGTGATAAACACGAACGATGACTCCAATCAAAGTGCTCGGACATCGATCGTTCGCGATTCAAGCACAAAGAACGAAAGAATCAACGTTCGAAGAAAGTGAATCCGTGCTCGCAGCTGTAGCCACCCATCACCGTCCCGAATCTTCAGGTCTCGAACGTAATATGCACACCCCCCGTTATATCAACCGAATCACAAGCATCCAATGACGAAATCAACGCTCGGGGCTCTTTAGAGGGAACCGCGTATCGGCGCACAAAAGGCCATCCTGCAACAATAAGATAATAGAAAATTCTTTAACGCCGTCTCTTATTGTGTTTCGCGTCTCGGTCCGTCTGTGAACGGCGTTCCTCGAACGGGGGTACGGGCTAGGGAGAGCAGTGGAACGAGCGGAACAGAGGGAGAACGGGTTGCCTGTCGAAGGGCAGAGGGAGACGGAGCGAATAGGGGGAGAGGGAACAATTAAAACACATTTATACGCCGGCCAATTCGTGATCACCATTCTCGTCGGCTCTGGGCCCTGAATAGGTCCCTGGATGACGTATTAACTCATATTTGTCTCCTGACAATACCCGGCTAAACTCTCTGCCCAGGTGTCCGACGTTTTACACTCTTCCATCTCTCTGGAGGACGTACGGGGCGACGAGTGTGCATGCTCGGAATTATAATGGGATAGACCATAACAGGACGGTAGGGACCGCGGGCCACAGAACAAGCCGGGGGAGTCCCAGAGGTAACAGGATTTCGTGAAAGAAAAAATTTCATTTGACCGAGAAAGGAGCGAGACCAGACTCTGAGGAAGGCGAAGCTTACGCGGTGTTGTAAATAAGCCCAACCCATAATAACACGGTCCAGGCGTCGATCTCGATCGGGCCTCAATGAACCGCGTAAAAAATTGAACGTATCGACGCGGAAGTGGGCGAGGAACACGGATAATAACTTGCGCGAATTTTTCTAGCCATACTTTGTTAAACGCTACAGATCTCAGGACTCTGATAGAATCGTTTCATAGTGACTAAAAGGTGAGATAATGTCAGAGGTATTTAACGCGCAGCAGTGACCAAGAGGTTGAAATTTTCTCGACTCTCGAATTCCATTGGATAATATGCAAAAAGGAGAAGGGCGAAAAGACAGAAGACGAGTGATCGATAAGGGGCGAAGGGACGTGCATCGCCGGCCCTGTCGGTACAGTTCCACATTCCACGTTCTCGACGGGTGGCCCGTTCTCCGAGTATCGCTGTCTTCCTCCGATTCGTATTAGAGGCACGACAGTCTCGTTGTGTGTTTTTGTGATTGATCACGTGATCTCGTCATTCGATATAATAAGATTCGCTTTAATCTGCCGGGAGATGGAACGATGCCGCCACGGTCGCAGATTACCGCATACCAAGATAAAAACCCTTAAGGATCGTTCCCCGTATGTACTCCCTCGCATATTGCTTCTCTGATGCAACCGTGCAACATTGCCTGGTTAGGCGACGATGCACATTACGTGGATTCAACTGGAAATTCATCTTCTCCTTCATAAGAAACACCTTAGCTCGGTATCAACCACGTACAAATGGAAACGATGATCTTTCTAATCAAAAGTAACCCTCCATGTATCACATACTCAGAAGAATTTCTACTCTGTCCCTTGTAAATGGTAAATAAAGCTTCTCTCTGAATCGATGTCGTACGAGGATCCAGGAGTAAAAGTGTATCGAGAGCCCGTACATGTTCCGGTCTCCCAGTTGGATCAAAACCGAGATATCGCGTGGTTAAGATTCATTAAAATCGCAAACACACCGAATCCCGTCCAACCAGAGTGCCCACCGCCGAACCAAGTGGGCTGAAGGGGGTGTAACAAAACGAAGAAGGGGAGGACGGGTGAGGTTGGCGGAAGGAAAAAATTTTTTAGAGCCGAGCGTATTTTTCCCGATGTCCGGTGGCCGGCGGCCGCTTAATTAGCTGCGCGTATCTACATCGCGGAAGCGTTACATCGCGAAATGTTTCGAAGCCCCCACCTCCCCCACGTCGCTGATTACGTCGGGCCGCGTTTACACGGCCAGAAAACTTCGGAATTATTCTCGATTATTCAAATTCGCAACCCTTGCCGCGAGCCGCGCTAGGCCCGATTCAAATTTATGCAAAAATCCGGCAACGCGAGAACCACCGGTTCTTATTAATATGGATCAATTTGACGTACACCAGCCGGGGCCCACCGTCGCATTTACGTCCACCGTGGTAGCGTCGGGTCCTTTTTCTCGTCGCGCCACCTCAAATTGGACCACCTGACCGACGCGAGATGCCTTCGCGCGAGGGACATCGTCCAGCTGGAGGACGACTCGTCATTTAAAATAGCCTCCGCGTCGAACGCGACCAGTCGACTCGTCGCGAGTGTTTAACAGTCGTACGAGCGGGGCGAATATAGCGCGCACTGTAGGCGAGACGAGTTAATTCGCGCTACGTCGGTTTGAACTTGGGCACGCAGATGCCCTTAATAGCCGCATCGTCTGCAATTCGAGTGCGCCCTTAAACGCGGCTGAGGGGATTCGCGCAAAGGCTGCACGTTGAAAGTTAGCGAAATTCAAATTCGAACCCGATGTGGCTTGTTACGCACGCGTTATTCTGTAATTCCACTTTTAGCGAGTTAACCCCCCCTCTGCACTTCGCAGTTCCGAAGAAAGTTAGCACGCTGAACTTCGCCCTTGAAGGGCGATGCCAGTTGTACCCAGATCGCGTACTTCATTTCTCAACCTTCTTTCATCCTACGATTCTATGTTTCAGAGATGACGTTACGTCCGACGGCGAGTATCCACGCGTGGAGCAGAAGTTAAGGGTGTCTTCTTCGATCTCGAAGCCGAATCTCTGGAGATTTGAGGGTGAGTGGGATTTTTCGTTTTGAAATTGTCTATTATATTAAATATTCGTCGATGATTAAGATTATCAAATATGACGGAGGAACTGTGTCGATGAAACTGCGTTTGTCCAGCGCAGTGTTCGACGAAAGCCACGACGAATACCTGGTAAGACGCGAATCCCGCGTCTTGGCGACGTTCGATGAATAGAATTGGGCAGAGTCGCCGGGAAAGAAAATATTTGACGACCGCGTCACGCGCCCTTAGAGATTGCGCGCGACGAGTGGCGGTAAGTTGGAGCAGGAATATCGCGGAACCACAGAATTTCGTATTCCCGGATGGTAGGCTAGTCAGCTTCTGACAATACCGCCCAAGTGACGTCGCCGTATGTACGCAGTATGTACACCTAACTGTGCCACGCGAATGTCCGCCTGACCCTATTGTAGCAATGTCTTTGAACGTGCAAAAGAAACGGTGCGTCGAACAAGCCTCCACCTAGAAACAGCACTCCCGATTAATTCGCTCTCGGCCGTTCGATTCGGCAGAAAAAACGCGCCAGCCAGTGGATGTCGTATGAAAAATTCGCGCGGTAGACAATGCTGGTTGATTTGTAGGAGCGCGTATCGACGTGTTCGGTCAGCGAATCGCAAAGTATCCGCGAGGAAAAAAAGGTGAACTGGAGGGAGAGGGGGAGAAAAAATCACTCGATACAGAACATTTTGTTTCCGATCGTCGGAACGAATGAGCCGGCAAATTGGTGTGAAATTTAGCTGGCTTTTGCGAGCCGTTTAAACCTTTCGCTATGCCGTGGCGCGCTCTGTAGAGTTTGCTGCACGCAAATGAAGAATTGTCAGCCAAATACGGTTCGAGAGTGGTAAGGGGCGGCAGCAGGGGATGAATGGGACCGTAATGCCGGGTCTACCCTGATTGTTGCCCTCTTCTCCCTTCCTCGACCTCTCGAACCCATCGGAATTTCCAGTACGAATTTCCGTCGGTGCCTGCGACGTCACTTCCGTCCCAGGGACAAACGGAATCGTCAGGCTGCGGCTCCGCGTCGCGTCGCGTCGCGTCGCGTTCCAGCTCGCGTCACCTCGCTCCGGAGGCGCGGCCGTTTTCTGTCACCATCGAGTGACCGATCTTGAATCGCTGCGGTGCTAGTATACGATCGACAAGTATCCGACGGTAGCAGGTAACGCTGGTGGTTACGAAGTGGCGGCTAGCCGTTGAGAATTTCGTCGAAAAAGTGGCAGCCTCTCGGATTGCTTTCTCAGAATGTCGGTTTCCATCGGATTAATGAAGCGTTTCGTTGATTCCGCCGCTGACCGCTCGTGCTGTTTATTCGATTACCGGGAGGCAACGATGATTGGTAGGTAGTGGCCAATGAAATTCCCATACAATATCGCCCCATGTCTTTCACACTCCGGTGAACTTTGACAATCGGGCTTTTTCGGCATTGAAAGGGAACGCGGTCAATTTGAGCCAAACGATCGCTGACAAGCAGAACTCTGACCGCACTGGAGTCCTGTAAAAACCTCGAAAACGTCGAATAATGCTCTTAAAGACCGTGACAACCTTTTCTTCTTCGGGGAGGCTGCGCATCCAGCTGCGCTTTGGAGTCTGGGAAAGTAGTAGTAGTCCTATGCATGCCCTTCATGGAAATCCTGTGATCAACAGCAGGAAGAATCTTTTAAATGTTTCATTTGTAATAATGATACTACGATGTCTTCAGTTTTTATCTGACAATATTTGATCATCAAAGTACAAGTAGGGGAGACCGGGGCTAAAAGTTCCGGGGGGTAAGTTGTTCCGACGGTTCTATCTTCAAAATGAAAAGAGCGTTGTACTTTAAAGTATTTTTTCCGTGTGAGTGGCGCGATCAGCTCACACGGAAAAAATATTTTGAAGTACAACGCTCTTTTCCTTTTGAAGATAGAACCGTCGGAACAACTTACCCCCGGAACTTTTAGCCCCGGTCTCCCCTACCAGCTTCTTGCAACTAATCCTATATACTTTATTATATCATCTGTGGAGGATTTAAATTCAAATTGTAGCCCACTAATTCCACTCGTCGATTCTTCTCTCCCCTACGGAAGTGTCTCTGTATTTCATTGTCTTTTAACAGTGCCACCCTGAATGAGATTTTGGGGGATAATGTGTGCACGGAACTACGCACACGTATCGACGGACACGCGGGAGCGACGCGCCGCGAAATCGTTCTTTCTGTTCTCGCGTGAAGTGTGTCGCAGTGGTGTTTGGGGGCGCGATAACAGCCCCTGGATAATGATACGCGTAACCATTCGCAATATTGTATTACGTACGCGGTGTCGAGGTATTGTTTCCGGCGTGTACCAGTGTCATCCTCCGTCGCGAAATGGCCCGACACGTTTTCTCGCTTCCCCTCGCGCCACCCTCGAACCACCCTTGCCGAGGGCTGCTCCTCTTTCGCGTTTCACGCTACTTTCGCGTATTATTAGCGCTAACGCGCGTTCCCGATGCTGGCTAATTTGAATCATACCGCAGTGTCACATCAACGTCGACCTTTGCTTCGAAAATATCAGATAATAATGGTATTGTTGAATTAAATTTTTAGGAGCTAAATTATGAGAACTTAATGTCTACCTATCTGATTTCAATCATTACTTTCTAGTCTTCCTAGTTATCGCAGCTTCTATCGGCTGTTATTTGTCACGAGTATCATTTCTCGATACAATCTATCAGGATTCGGCAGCTTTTAATTATTTCACCCTCGCTCACCGAGCAGCGCACGAGCTCGAACAATTCAAGGATGGTTGTTTCCGTTTTTTTTTCGTTCCAACTGCGCTCCGTTCGCGACACCCTCGGTGGAACAACACCAGGGGTGTTTCGTTTCACGGTTTACGCTGCCAGTCCTCTGTATTATCGTTATCGTCATCATCGTAGCGCAGTTTTAACGTAGAAGCGCGACGCGTATGTCGCGTTACTTTTCTATAGCCGGCGTTCCGCTGTCGTTGTTACGAGGAACCGCGGCGTTAACCTTCGACGTGATTGCACGTTGAGATCGTGCGATATTTTAATATAGCCAATCCCCGGGAGATCCTTGAGTGCCAATTGTAGAATAACAATTTCGTTTGTTGGGCTTTCGACGTCGATAGGAAAAGGACGGATGGTACAGTGCTGCGAGGAACTGTGAAGCCTGCAGGACTACAGAACTCGCTTTTATAACGACGAGTGTGCTCAATCTTGGAAGTATTAAACGTTAAATTTAGTTGCTCGTCTTTTCAGCCAAATACGGCGATAGTTAGCGGGCATGGGGTTTAGGTATAACAAGCGAACGCAAAAGCAGCAGGTCGAAGAGAAGGAGAGGTATGTCGAAGAGCAAAGATTGAATTTTAAGGCGATCTGCGTAACATAAAACCGAAATTCAATTAGAATCCGTGGCAGCTTTTGTGAGCCAGGTCTGAAGTTGCACACGTGCACCAGCCGATAGAAGAGTGAAGGGTGTGCTTGAACAACGCTGCTGGGACTTCGCAAAACAGATTTAGCAGGTGAGGTCGCGAGCAACAGAGGGCCCCGGCAAAGAAAGCGTTTAATTAACCCTTTGATCTCGAAAACAGCCGTGCCAGCCGCGCACTTAGCTAACAGGCTACATTGATACCGAACTTCGTTAAGCACTTTAACCTTTACGAGCTTCATTTTCAAATTAATCCGCCCTGTTGATTCTCCCGACAGTCTCCAGTCTTCGAAAAACACGCCTCCGCCCGCGTCTCTCATATTCTGCCACGCAATCTTCGCGCGAGCGGCCCTTGTTATTGTACATTCTCTTCCTTTCATTTATAATTCCTACAAGAAGCCCTTGTTCCTCAGACAAAAGATGAATTATTTTGCGAAACGTCGAGAATTAATCCTGGTCTACTAAGGAGATGATAGACTAATGAAAGGTATGATGATAGAATTAAAATTGGGAAAGGGGGATTGAAGAGAGCAGGGAACGTAGAATATGAAGTTACCGGAGCATTCCTAACAGATTTTATTACACAGCAAATGGCGTACAATGAATAAGAAAATTGAAATTAAGTAGACGACGTATTTTCGCATCGTACAAGGAAAACATAGTCGACAATTCTCAAAGAACACCGCATTATACTCTTGTATTCAGTGACAATCATTAGGCGAAATAAACGCAAAAGCATCCGCAGACCATTATCAGGCGCGTGGCAATATTTGCTGGATAATCATCAGGATGTAAAGCCACCTCATTGATCAGCACGTAGAAATGCGGGCTGCTAAGGGTGTGTGTGGATAGAGACGCAAGGGGCCAAGGGGTGGTTCATTCGCCACCCGCTGACGGCCTGTAAATAATAAAACTGCGAAGGTAAATATAATTACCTAACTGTGTGTGTAACGTGTTTGTAAGCGGGCGTGCATGGCGGAACAACAATCGTAAGGTTCTCTTGAAAACGAGCTGCTTTTGAAAGGGCGGCCCGTATGCAATGGCGCGGGCGGCTTGAATTAAGATTTCAGTGGTCCCAGCCCGCAAAGATTGCGCCACTGGCCGATTCAATCTCCGCGGGCTTCGCCAACGAAAGATCCTATTCACTTGTCTTTTTCCGTCTTGTTTTCACGTGGAAATCACAATGCCACGCGTAAACACCTAGCAAAGAGGCTGTGGATTAATTAACTCGTGGTTGCGCCTTTTGTCGCGTGTCCCTCATATGTAGTTCTACGCCAGTGTCTTATGCTCCTGTACTTCACTCTGAAGTAGATCTTTCACACATTCGTCGGTCTCTATGTCCCAATTACTGACTGTGTTCCTATTACTATCACTTTATTTATTTTATTTAATAAAAACGTGGCGTATAAAAAATGGTGTTCAAAAACAATTATTATTAAATTGGAACTGTTCTTCTTCGAACAAGGGAACACCGCGAACCCGCACTCACCGATTGGAACGCAACTTTGTGGGTTTATACAGTGAATCAAGACAAGAACAACGATATGTTTCATTAAAGCCCTACCGTCCTTTAAGGGGTGAAAACTAACCTCAAAGTCAAATAGGCACTTTCACTTTTTCACGTATAACTCTCAAACTTCAAAATACAGAAAATATTGTTTGAAACCAAAGTTTAATGGTGCAATGAGCACTGCAAACTTGCGTTAACAAAATTTTGAAAAGAGTTTAAAAAATGAATACCTAAACCGAAAAAAAACATTTTTCAAAATTTTGTGAACACAAGTTTGCAGCGCTTATTGTACGATTGAACTTCTATTTGAAACTTTTTTTTTCTGTCTCTTGGACGTTAGGAATTATACGCGAAAAAGTGGAAGTGCCTATTTAACTTTGAGGTTAGTTGTTATCCTCTTAAAGGGCGATAGGTCCTTCATGAAACATACCGTTGTTTTTCTTTTGAGTCACTGTGTAAACCCACAAAGTTGCGTTCCAATCAGTGAGTGCGGATTCGCGGTGTTCCCTTATTAGAAGAAGAACAGTCCCAATTTAATAATAATTGTTTTTGAACACCATTCTTTATACGTCACGTATTTATTGAGTAAAATAGATAAAGTGACAGTAATACGAACACTGGTAGTAATTTGGACATCTACCCTAGACGATTCTGGTTACATCTTCGACGCGCAGAATTGTTTCTTCTATCGTTATTCTTTATCCAGCAGGCTTAATTCCTGGTGCATTTGAAAAGGATTACAAATTTCTTGTCGGAAAGTACACAAGCATGGTGGAATATTTATTGGATTTCACATGAACGACCCAAACCGCCGTTTCTCCCGAGATGAATGAGAAATTCTTCCGCTACCGCCGCAAAAATGATCCCCCGACGAGCTTGATCGGATAAATGTCCCCAACGACAGCGGTCGCGAGGTGCACCCTTAACTCGTCGACCTCCCCCGCGACGCACGGGGCTGGGATCTGTACAATGGTGCCGAAGGTACGTAGGTAGCAGACATTATGTGTGCCCTCGCTCCTCGAACGAGCGAGCGTACCAACGAGCAGGTAAATTCACGGGCGAACGTTCGAATGCGCCGCTCGTATGCGAGCACTCGCGGTGGCTCGAGTATGCTTCGAGTATTCGCGTAAGGCACGTAGATAAAATACGCTCGATGCACGTACGCGGGGGGTGCACCGCCCCTCCCGGTCCCCTCCCCTCCCCAGGGTAATTGGCCCTCTTGATCGCGTTCGTAGGACCGCTTTTCAATATTCCCGGTTGGCCTTCCCTTCTTCGTACCTCGCGACTCCGTCTTTCTTCCCCGCCGCGGCCCTTTTTCCCTGGCGTTCGAGCGACGACGCGCCGCTCGCTCCTCGACTCCCTCACTTTTCGTCAATCTTCCTTAATTCCACGGTGCAGGTATGATTTCGTTTCGCAGTCGTTATCGGGTGGACTCGTGCGTTTAATTTTTGCGCCGCGACGCTCACCCTTTTGATCCCTACAAACGCGTTTGCTCTTTCTTCAATGTTGTCGGTTTTTAAATCGATATTGAAATTCCCGTTTCATGCTCTTCTTCTTTTATAATTGTTCCGGAGGTATTTGCTTACGGTGCCGTCAGTTGAAACTGTGAATTTTAATGTAGTGGGTGTTCGGAGCGCTTGAATGTAAAGGGGCCTCGGAGGAGGATTTTTAAATGTGGACGGGACCCCACGCCAAGGCGGTGGGTTGTTCAGCGGACAGGTCAGTTTGGAATTCGAACAGGCTGCTACCGTAGGAGCTGCCACGGGGCGGGGCACACGTCAGGCAAATGGAAAGCATCCCTAATTTGAAACTGAGAAGAGAGAGCAAACAAGTGGCGAAACCCTGCACGCTCTTACGGTGTCAATTTTTCAGCGGCGGACCCTTCAGCCCGTACTCTTTGCTTTCGATGCTGTATAATTTCGGTGCCTCGACGATTCTGGATATAAGATACCCATCTACGGTCCTAGATCCTTGGTAATTGTATTTAAAACCTCCAACATCTTCGTGCTCCACGCTCAGCCTCTCATTTCCACTGTCATTGCTTTCATCGATCTCGTAGGCAGCAAACGGCATCTTTCTGCCCACGTGTGGATAAACGAAGCACGTTGGGATAAATCTCACTGGGGTGGGTTAAACGCGTGGTAGCATTGCCGCCAGTTATAAGAAGCTTGCTAGCGTTTATTGGCGGCCAGGATGCAAATAAGGAAAAAATATGATCTTCCGTGTATCGAAACTCGTTCCACAATGAAGAGGAGGGCGGCTGGTCAGCGGCGTACACGTTCTAAAAAATATTCAACGTCCCGTGGTGGATCCTCACCGACTCAGCCGCACACTAGTCGAATATGACCGTTGTAAATTCACAGCGGAAACCTCTGATTTTTAGTGGCAATGATTTTACAGGGATATGACACCCGCCTACGCGACGCTACCATGTAAGGTGCGTGTATTTTGGCGATTTTTACGAGTCGAGTTTACGAGGCTCGCGCGCCCTTCGCGGCTTCGTAATGATCGTCGGAAGTTTGCGGGGAAAAAGGTGTGCAGCGGGCGACTCGCAAACGTTGATCCTCTCCGTCGAATGACGCGCACGTGTTTGGCGCGATCCAGGGACCCGTCGCGCGCCCGTGTAGAACGGAGTAGGTGCAGACAGTCTGCTGTGTCTGATCAGTGAACCCCGTAAACCCCTTTATGGATGTAAGAATTTCATCGACTCGTCCAGTGGATCAGGATTCATTGGTTCCCCGACACGACCACTTCCTCGAGCGAGCTCTTGAATACTGTTCAAAGTGAAAGGAATGCTCGGTGACAGGATCCACAGGACACTCTTGCCACCTGCATAGGAAAATGGACAAAGAAAATGGTAATAGCTAAGTTCGACAAGAGATCTACACCCACTGTAAGAATTTTCGAAAACTTTCTGCTGAACGAGGGGCAATCCCACTGTCCCATGTCTCCCCGGGAATTTTATCCTTATTGGATTACCAAGAAACAATCCTAAGTCCTCCTAACGAGTCCTGCGGATCGCAAGATATCGTCGGCTCCGCGATAGATATCCTAATGCCTTCCGACAAGCGTGCCGGTCCTTAGACGGTCGGCACCTTTTCGAGCCATCCGGTGCAATTATCCGAAACCACGGTGAGCCTGGTCGTGTTATTGTTTTTTCCCCTTCCACCCTACTGCACCTCTCCCTCCCAGGATCCTTTCCAGGGATTCGCCTATTGTCTGCGACCAGAGACTGTACCGTCGGATCCTTCGGGCACCGCAGCCCCGCTTTAGTGTTTTCCTGCTGGTTGATGCAAGTCCAGATAAAAGTTTTGACAAGTCCGGGGCTCGGAGGACGACCCGGTGGATCGGGAAAAACGCGGTAACGAGAGTTCTAGGGGGCCTGTTGTGTGCACTGGCCGCTTTGTTTGCCCGTTCCGAGTGTGTTTTACCGATTAGATAGCGGGCATTAACGAATTGTTCGGGCCTGCGTGCAATGGCAACGGTGCTGAAGAATTAGATATATTTGTTAGGGATTCCTCTACAGTATGATTGCTTGCTTAGACGAACCTTCAATTAAATAGTTATTCATCGATGCGTCAGCTGTCGATGATAGTTCTTTCTGTACTTTATAAAGGTGTAACACTGTTGCCTTTTCCATTCTATCATCGGATTTCAAGTTGAAATCTAAATCGGGAGAAAATGGCGCGATAAGGTGCGGTAGCTTGTCCAGCAGGTCTCGGGAGAAGGGAGTCTCGAGACGGCGGAAATCGCGATAGCAAATAGCCGTTGTCATCGGCCGTGGTCCCCGTCCTACGATAAATTCGCCGCGTGTCAATATAAAATTTGTACCTGAGGGTTGCAGCGCGTGGCCAGCAAATAATAGAGACGTTTACAGAATGAATGTTGATTGTACGGCGCCTACGGATGAATCGCGACAATGGCTCCATGCCTCGATACCCGTGTTCATTGACGCGCGGGTTTCTACGATATGCAAATTGAAATGCTTTCGCGGGATAAGTGCATCGATAGGATCGAGGCTGGGGAACGGTCGATACCGCGGCGCGGCCGAGGCGCCACTTTAAAAGTTAAGGATCAATCAGTCGCGAGCATTGTTCCACGCCATTGTGCAACGACGCCGAGTTGTTTATGGTCAGAAACCCGGAGAGAAACGATAATAATAATGGAACGGGGGAGGACAACAATGAAGCACGCTCCCGATCGCAATGCCTCCGCTACGTTCGAACGCGCAAAAAAACTCCAAGCATAAAATATCCTTCCGCGCGAAATTAGAATTTCAGCGGGGCGACGCCCGGAAATATACGACAGGCCCCTGGATTGTTTCGCGTCCAGTCAGCCGCGCTTTGTAAAACGTACTCGAAGTGCCTCCCGTTCCTCTGGCGGCGTTGGTTTTTCATAAATATTTCGCCTATTCTTTGCTTATCAGTCGCGATTGCTGGACTCCATCGATCTTGCTTTGTTTGTTGGATGTGGTTGCGGAAGGTGGCTTTGAGGAGCCACCGTGCTAGCTAAGATTTGCTGGACTCTGATACGTTTGTACGCTGTGATTCCAGCGCGATAATGCACGAGGGATATTTATTTTCACGATGCTCGAATACCTAATTACGAATAGAGCACACGGTCTTTATAAAGTCCCACAGAAAACTGATGAGCCTAATTGAAGCGTACGCGAGGCTAAGCGCGGTGAAAACGTTTTTATGAAATAATTGCCACTTTTCCTCGTCGGGCTCGTAATCCTCAATCCCCGAATCCTCTTTAGCAAATCCTACATACGTTGCAGGACGAATAAAGTCGTTTAAGTAGGCGATCCCCTAATTATTTTGAGCGACGTAATTGCAACGACAGATTGCGCGCTGGAAAATCGTGGATCGTCGATTCATTGTCGGCATGGGAGTGTCTGTATAGCCGAGGTTTTAATGATTTCTGGACACGAGCGAAATAATTCACTCGCATTACTATTTACCGCGTTAATTATTAAAAGAGCATTATGACGATCTCGTCCTACACCGCCGCCCTCCCGGTGGCACGTGTTTCCCCGGAATAAGTAGAGCGCGATCGCGATTAATGAAGTAATTAATAATGGAATAATTAAACGAATTAAACGCGTCCCCGGATAAACGAGACCGACTGCACGTCTGCGCGCCGCTGTCTGTCGTTCGCCGCGATTTCCGCTGCATTCTCCTTTGTTTACCCGCAAACAAACCGGGGCAAATGAAAAGTGGCCGCAAGCCAGGTGAGGTGTAATTGGTCGTTGACCTGCGACGAGTTGTAGGGCTCGATGTGCAAGATCTTAAAACGCGAGGCGCGTCGAAATTGCGAATCAGCTGGTTAATTGACGTGCCTCGATACGCGACAAGGGCTTTCGTAGGCAATAGTATCACCGACCATCGTTATCAAGAATGTGAGTGTACGTGTATGGTGTTAGCGGGAACGTTGAAGCTCGTTTCACAGGCATGGAATTCACCTTAAGAAGCGCGGCGCTTTATTCTTGACTCCTACGATCAATGAGTCATCCCAGCAGCGGCGACCACAAGTGCAGAGTATCTGGTGTACTTCCCTTGCCGCGTTGTCTCATCTCGTGGCCAATAAACGCGTCACGTCGCCCGTTAAATCGCCTTTCGCGGTCCTCCTGTGCTCGGTAAATAAACTGGCAGATAGCAAACGTCCGCAACTGTGACTCCGCAGAATCGACACCGTTTAGCGATGATACCGGCGTTTGGCGCCATCCACTTAAATTGCGCGATGCCAGGGGAGGGCAAGGGGAGATAGTGGATGATAACGGATCGTCGAGTTTCTAGGCAATCTATCGGAAGGTCGAGCCACGATTTCGTTGCGTGGCATCCTTGATCCGAAACTGGTCCGTTAAGGATCTCGGTAGTTCGTTCTCTAGGCTTAGGAGAATAAGGCGGTGATCGAGGGGTGGAAAAGGGGGTTGGAGGCCAGAAAAAAGAGACAAAGCTGGGGATAGAGAAGTGGAGAAATAAGAGGAATGGGATAGGGAGGGAATTGTGGGAAAGTGAGAAGTTGGGAAAAGTGGGGATAGATAAACGTGTGAGATTGTGAGTGGAGGGGGTGGAAAGGTGAGAGGGATTAGATGAAGGGAGGGAAGTAGAAGAGAGGAAGGTACAAGGGAAGTAAAGCTTTTCGGAAAACTCGCGTCAAGTGAGACTTCATGAGGTATTTTTCTGAAGTTGTTATTTTCTTATTATTTTCCCTAGTAAGTGTGTACTACTTAGGAATTAACAGTCGAGAGCTAATAACTGACTACTCCGATCGTTCTAAAGTTTCCAGGCACCTGAGAATTGACTACTGATTTCCATTCTAGACAGGCGTAAACGCATCGCACGTCGCGTGGATGACACGCGTCTTCGAATTGGCAAATATGTTTGCAATCGGAAGTCAAATGTTTGCGATCAAGGCTTCATGGTGTTAATTAGGAGCGATTGTTTGAGTGTTTTCTTGTAGAACCATGCTGCACGTTTATAACAGAAGGAGATTTGATCTCTATGAATTTTATTGAGATACTGCTACCATTCGATAGCAGCGAAGTTAATATTGTCTTGTAGAGGATAGAGCACCAAGTAAAACGAATTGTCCATTCAGCTGGCAGGCGTTTGTATTTCATCGAACAAGATCAACAAGGGTGAACGAAAAAGACCGGAACAGGCGAGAGGAGTTTGGATATTGGTTGCAGAGGAGGAGGAACGGAAACTAATACTTGTTCGTGGAGGACAATTAGCGAAGGCGCGCTTAAATCCGAGTATTTAAGTGCTACTAAAAGGCGTGATACGTATCAAAGGCATCTGCAACGAAATATGGTAGACCCTGGAGGCCGGTACTCGTGGTTGGCCAGCGATAAGTGACGTTACTCAGCCGATGGGAGGGGCAAAGAGGCTGAAAGTAATAAAAATAAGTAATTACTCGGAGTAATCGGCCACCATTCCGGATTCCCGGGGACCGTAGTCGTTCAATTAGCTGAAAGTGTTCTTTCACTTGCACGGTTACCGCGGCGACCATTCTCCTGAACATCCAGGAATTCATACAGCGAGGGGGGAGGCACGGGTCGATTCGCGAACGAAGCAGGACATCACGAACCTCCTCGCGACACGTAATCAAGGCAGGTAGTTGACGAGTAAACTCCCGGGAATAATCCTAGCGAGGCGAGATCGTAACTCTCTTCAACCATCGGCTTAAGTAAACGCATTACAGATTGGATACGCAAAAAAAGGCGGCTTAATAACGTTGACCAACTCCAACCATCCCTCTCGTCATCGTCGCTCTCCTCGCCGTTGCCGTCGTCGTCATCCTCGTCGTGGTGGAACACAGTGCCGTGGCGGGGAGAGCGGGAGGAAGGCAGAGAGGCGGAGCGTAATAAAAATAAGTAATTACTGCGAGTAATACTCCCCCTCTGTCCCGGGCCTCCTCGTCTTGCCGCCACCCCTCTCGTTCTCCACGAGAGTCGTTCAATTAACGGGAATACTGTTGTCTTCCCTCACTACGTTTCCCTTCCATTCCCCCTCCGGCCGCCGGGACCCCATCCCACGCCCAGCGTCCGCGAAACCCGCGAAATGTTTCACTCGCGAAGTCGCGTGGAGCGTGGAGTGCGCTCTCCTGTACGTCGAGATAGGGCGAAAGAGGGGAGATATCGATGCCCCTCCTTCACTCACGCCCCTGACGTCCATCTATCCTTCCCCCACCGCGCTCACCCCTCCCGCCGATCGTGCGCCATCCCTCCCGCGCTTCGTGCTTCTCTTCCCCTTCCTCGCCTCGCCGGTATCCCCTCTAACGCCTGACCGCGACCCTCTCTCTCGGCCTCCCTTGCCCCTTGGCGCCCCACCACGGCACTCTACTCGCTCGAACGCTTGACGCGCTCTCTCCGACTTACTGTACTGCTCCAACAGTGGTGGGGGAAGGCTCCGAAGCCCCACTCGCTCGTCTGCCGTCGTGCCGTGCGGTTCGGATCGCGTCTCGTACATGTTCTGAGTGTCGCGCGCTCGGTGTGTTCTCGCATACGGCTGATCTCTACGCCAATCCAGCTCCCTTTGACAGTGCTTTACGTTAGACACGCGCGACACAACCTCCCCGATCGAAGAGTCGCCAGCTGGCATGCCTGAGTGCTTCGTGTGACACGTCGTCTTCTCGCGCTGGTGTATATCCGTGCTCCTTGCCCTGTTATCCCTGAAACTGTAACCGAGGTATCGATAGAATGGAGTGGGACTGTTGAGTGTGCACGCTGGTCGCCAGGACTACCTCGGATTACCTCGGTAGAATCTCACTCGGCCAAGGATCAGGCCCAGTGTTCCGCGAGGCAGAGTGCTGCGATCGGTCGAGACGTCAAGGGGAGACGCTGCTGGAGCGTTACAAGAGTCGTTAGGTGCCGGGATTCGCGATACGAAGCGGAGCTTAAGATCAATAATTCGACCAGGAAGACGCGGGCTTTCGAACGAAAGCGAAGGCCTTGCCTGCTCCCGAGCGTCTGCGGGCGTCCTTGAGAGTGACAGGACTGCCCCCGGTGAAGGACCAACACCGCAAACGGGTTCTCGTGGGCATCTCGCCTAGGAGCACGCTCTATTCGCGTGTTGCCAAGGCGCTCGAGACCATTGGAAACGATCCCTCCAGTGAAACCACGGCCGATTCACAAACGTGATCCCATCGGTACAGAGAGAGAGAAAGAGAGGTCGTGCTCGCGATTCAAGGAGTGTCGTTCGCCGACCGACCTGGCTTGTGCGGAAAGTGTTTGTTTGTTGTTGCCTGCTCGCGGGCACCGTCCGCTGCTTGAGGGAATATTACCGTTCGACCTGGGAACACAGCCTACGCATGCCGTGGCTCCAGGTAAGGCGTTCATACCTTTACCACGGACAATCGGGAGGCTCGTATGAGCGTCAGGGCCTCTATCTGGCCTGATCCTCAGCGCGGCTTATCGCTCGAACGTTATCGCGGGAAAAAATCGATACGATAGATCGCAGATAACGCTCGAAAGCCACCAGACAAATTAAAGAGCTGTGGAAGGTGTGTAACGTTGGAATGATGAATTCGGGGGTAGGGGGGCTGAGCCATTGATTACTCAGGTGTCCCTTGACAAGTGTGCTGCGGAGCCGAGCGTGGTTCGCGGGGCTACGGTTCACGGAGCCGTCGCGAACCTGTTCGCGCTATACGCCCGGAGCGAGCGGGTGTCCCCGCTGGTCGCGATCCAGAGTCAAGCGTTTTGCCAATGTCGAGAGGTATCGTGCCAACTGGTGGGCACGGGAAGACTGGGGAGAAGAAATTTCCGTGTAAGGTCTCGAGGCTGGGGCACGCAGGCGCGTCCGTCCGTCGCCACGTGGTCGAATGCTGATCCGCGGTGGCCGAGGTGTTAACCTTTTTCGAAAATCGAGGATCACAGCCGGCCAGCGGAGCGAACCGCCGCGGGGGAGTATGTGCACGGGTTGGCAAAACAAGTAGTTAGTTACGTGAGCGCTGGCCGCCCGCCAAACGAGCCTCGAACTTTGAAATTGCGTTCGCGAGGCTTTCTTTCGCCCGGCGATTATGCGCGCCGTAGATAGGGCAGCCTGGGGAGAGCCGAGCTTATATCCACTCCTCCCTCCGCGGCCGCCCCGTCCTCTTTCACTCCCTTTTCGTTCCTCTGTCTTCTTTTCTGTAATTCACGCGGCTATCGTCGGCCGTATCTCCTTTCTGGCGCGGCCAATTAGTTCGCCTCGGGTGCTATCGCGCCTGGTGGCGGAAAGATAGCATCGGTTAAAATGTAATTGGGTCCTTATCGAGCAGCTAGCTTACGATTTCTGGGCTGACCTCATGGCTAACCGTGGCGCCACACACGCTCTCACCGATTCCCGATATCGTCCCATGGTTTTTCGCTCGGCAACCATCTCAGACGTGGCTCCGTTTCCCCTTCCCCAAATCTGAAATCTAGTTACGCTCGCGAGAAGAGGAATCACAGAAAAGTCCAGCACGGCGTCCGTTTGTCAGCGCATCCTCGGAATTGCCTCTATCAAGTTCGCCATTAATCTCTGTATAGAAACGGAGTTAGACGAATGGGAGGGGATTGTTCGTTTTTATCGTCGATCCGGTGCATGTATCGAGATTCCTGCTCGGTTAATGCGCGCGGCGTTTATTCTTCGGACTTCTTCTGGGGTTGTTTGTATTATTGCGCGCATGGCCTGGCGATCCGGAGTGTAGGAACGTCCGAGTTGGTCGCGGAATATAGGACGGCTATTGTAACGATCCACTAAAACACGGCGCGGGGAATGAGGTACTATAAACATCCATGGCACGTGGATTACGCTAGTAATATTCTAACAATAACGCGCGTCTTCGCTATCAATTAATTGGATCCTAGATACCGTGGCGATATTAGCAGCGATATCTCACCGAGTTTCTACGTTCGAATCCACAGCTCTGCGCCATTCGGAGTGACGGACTATTTTTGCCGAGCACTCATCCCCGCGACATTATCGATAGTATAATTTGCTCTGGCCTGAACGCGACGCGTGTATAAAGTATTCCCGTGGCCGTAATATCTCTTCACTCCGAGGGGGTTATTTTGGTTTGCCAGCTTTGAGCCTCGTTGTTTCGACGTCGCCAGAGTTTGCACGCGAAATCTAGAACGAGATCCAGTTGTCTGGGTCGCTGGTGTCTGAGCGGAGCTGTGTTCAAGTATTCTTGAGGATCGATAAAATGTTGGTGCGATTTGGTTAGATGTCAGCGTTCTTCTCACTCGCATGATGTTAACGGTGGTAGATGTTGGGCTTTTTGAGAATTTCATTTACCTATGTAATATTTATTTGTGTCTATTGTCGAAGGTTTGAATTTCTGAAGTAAAACAGAAAAAATTGAAATGATCTTAAAAAAGATCTTAAAAAACATTGATCTAAGATGAAAGAAAACATTCTTTCGCGAGCAAGAAATTCTCCAAAATTACACCCATTTTTTCTGAAATGAGTTTAAAACGAGTTCGTGATGATTCGTGAGAACCACTAAGAACCAGCGACGAAAATACAACCAGAGGCTCCGTTTCCTTCCGTCCAGAGCGGAACGGGCGTGAACGTGCAAAAAATCGAATTTGCCAACTCATTGTTCCTCGTGCCGTGTCCGTTAATTGGAAAGTTTGACACCTGAATGAGATCGTAAAAGTGTACCTCTGTTGCAGGGGAAAAAAGGCGCGAAAATAGTCGTCAGACCCCGGCGTGGGTCGTAAAATAATAAATTTCGTGGTCCTTGACCATCCCGAAAACCCCCGCGACCAGACTCTAAAACCTGTCAAACGTTCGACCCAAATATTTTGGAAGCGTGAATAATGCTTTAGGTAGGTACCTGCTGAACCCCAAGACCGGGAATTTTGTCCTCGAAAATCCTACAATTCTTTAATGCCCAAGAAACGTCGAAAACGAGACGCGTATATTTTTCCTTTCATTTATTAACTTTCTAATCAGTGCCACACAGGCGTCGATTGCAAATTTCTTGTTATTTCTAGCTGAGAATCCGTTCCGTATTGAAACGTGTGACAGAAATAAAATCTAGCTAAACGAGCGGGATCCCGGCTTAATAGGAAACCGGTGTAAAGCAGCGAGTAGTTTTTAAATCCCATCCAGCGTTTGCGCGACAGCAATTCAATTTCGAGTTATCTACCATCGCGGAGGACGAGTTCGCGTCAAATGAAATTCAACAATGGGTCCAATTAAGTCCAATTAGAAACGTATCCCGGCATAGAACAGCTGTCACGCGAGATAAGCTGGCAGCCTCGCGCTGCGTCAGATTAGGCGTGATTATTGCTCCGACTTGATAATATTGAAGTGGTCGCGCGTTCGTTTCCAGCAATTCATTAGTCGCTGCAGCACTGTCTGCCGCGGAAAATAGTAGGTAGGTAGGTAGGTACGTACGCGTGTCTCGCTCGCGGAAAATAGATAGCAGCAACTAAGACCCATTCGCTTTTAGTGTTTCATGTAATTTTCAATGCGAGAGAATAGCTTCGTATTTTCTATCAAGCCCGTGCCGCGCGCAGACCGAATCGTGAAAGGATTTGATGGCGAGCTTTTCTGGCCACTTGGAAGGAAACCATCAAACGTCGAAACTAAAGGGAATTAACTTCTCCGCGAGGCTCCCCAGGCGGCGATCAATTTACAACAAACGATTCCTATCCTCGGACAAGGCATACTTTTCCCCGTCCGCATCTTACTGGCCACGTTTCAGCGACTCCCGACTTATTATCCCGGATAGTGTCGTTCCTCTCTCCTCTGGCTCTCTGCCTCTCTGCGGGCTAGAGCAGCCGTCTTGTCGTACGAAAGTGGCAGTTTGCAATTAAACGACGATGTTATCGTAAAAGGACCTGTAGGTCGGTTTGAATGTACATGGCAGCGAATTAAAATGTAAATACTTGATTAAAGTTAATCCCAGCCAGGTGAATAAACCTGCTGCACGGGAGACAGAGGATGAGATGAGGGTGGTGGAGGAGGAGGTGGCACGGGGAGGGGAGACGTAGAGGGAGGAGGGAAAGGATGGGGGCCAGGGAGGGTAGAAAGAGCGAGAGCCTCAGTGCCAGCGGTCCTAAGGGGTGGTTTTTATTGCCGGTTTTTATTAGCTGAGTAGGTGTACTCCATTCTACCCCTACCCTTTCTACAAGGCTCTACCACCCCTCTGTCTTCTCCCCCGCTCGTGTCTAAACCCCCCTACCCTGCCTCCTGGCCCCCACTCTGCGGAACGAGGGTGGCGCGACGCGAGGGGCGAAGGGTTGATTAAAACTAACGTTGCGCCCAAGAATTACCCCGTGAGATTGAAAATTAAATTAATATACAAAACCCCCAGCCACCACGGGGCTAATTAGTTATATGATAGTAATTAAAAGTTAAGTATATCTTGGAGGGGGTCAAACATCCTCCCTTCGCGGCGGAAACGCGCCGTTCGAGTGGTGGATAATCGATAGGTGAACAAAGTATCGTTCAATTAAGATAGAACGCTGTGCGGGGTTGCAGTTAGTGATGGGATTTATTCAGATTCTTGTCCAAAGGCAATGTTGAAAGTTTACCTATCGAAATTACGAGCTTCGACTTTCTTTTTTCGCGGTATAGGTACTTTTGCGGGAGCTTTGGAAAACTGTAGAATTTTTAATTTTAGGCATACTTAGCAGCTTTTTTGATGGCGTTTGTTTGCAGAACGTTTTTGCAACGCGCTCTTAATAGGCGGGCGATATTAAACGCACGTTTAATGGCGGTGTTACAGTCGAAACACGGCTAATACAAATTTCGTAACACGCCAGGTCGCCGCAGAGTCGCTGCGGAAACTTCGATAACGTTCCGAAAGTAATTAGAGGAATAGTTGAAGTCTCCGTAAATTTTCATTACGGCCAACAAAGGGAATCCCGGTTCATGGCCCCGAATAAATTTGCGCGGTAGTACATAGCGCCGGACAAATAGTTTTCTCGAGGTATTTTCAATATATGTTTGGCTAACATTAACCCAATTGAACGAAACGTTTCGCGAAGGAACGGACGATGGACGGAATACCACGGTGGGATTTAATAAACCCCGGGAATAAATGTACCAGTGTATAATATCGCGATGTTTAGAGTGTCTTTAGCATTTTATCCTGATAAAAAGAAGTTCGAAAAGGGGAAAGAGAAGAAGAGAACTGTTTTGTCCGGGTGCACTCCTCGGGAAGAATTTCATCTCGCGGAATTACGTGCCCCCGCGAACATCTCGCCGGACGGCAAGAAAATGCGAAATTTCAAACGCGAAGACGGAAAATTCGGTTCTTAGCACTCCAATTATCCGCGATACTTTTCTATTGAACGGGCAGCCACCCCGACCTACCTCCCTTAAACCCTCGTTTATTTCGTTAATTAAAATGAGATCTCGCTCGCCGGGATACGGATTTAACGAATCGAACCCGACGACGGACGTAAATGAATTGCTTCGTTTAACGCGAATCGCCGCGCAGGAATATAATTTTCAACGCGGTCCTGCGGCGCGCGACTCAAGATACCTACGTTCGTTCGCTTCGATTCGCGAGGAGGACCCTCCTCGGGGTGGAGGGGGGAAAAAAACATAAAGGAGTCTTTTAATTACATTAAGCGCGATTGAAACAAATAATCGAACCTGTATTTCCGCGTTTGGAGTTTCATTACTTTTAATGAATATCCATTATTTTTAATGAATCGTCGAGAAGAGTCGGCCTCCCGGGAGGGTAGTGAGGCTTCCACGGGTTTTGGGAAATGTCGATAACGCTGCTTGGGATGTAGTATCCTTGTGTGGAATATTGTCGGGCTAAAAATGTGACTGCTCGAGCATCAATCAAGAAACTTTGCTGCCTATCATTTACCCGCTTCTCTTCCCTTACAACAACTTAATAATCGCTCCGTGTTGGCGGGAGGATTCCTCAGTCTTCGAATTTGATTCTGGAATTGAACCTCTTTCAATGCACCATACGAAATCCAGAGCCAAAAGGAAACCTGATCGTGCTTTCGTATATTAAGTTCTGACGCAAAAATTGTTCTCCTCGTTAGAGAAATTGACGGTCGATGACAAATTTTTGAAGGGCATCCCTTCGAAGGGGGAGCACGCAGGGATATCCGCATAGTTCCCTTTCATCGATTACGTAACGAGGACCTGGCCGGTTGGCGAATGAGAATCTCGCTTTGAAATAAGATCTCCCTCCAGGAGCAGTTACTCGAACGCGTTTTCAATCTCATAAAGGCGCCCGCCGCCGCCCGCCATCGCTGTCGATTATTCGCCGTTCGATACTTGGCAGAAATTTTTAAGTATATTAGGAATACACTGGCTGCGGCTGAATTATTCGAATGCTTTCAAGAAATTGCAGGATGCATTAGCTTACATTACGCCTCTTCCATTACATTATGAATATTACTCCCCCGTACATGTTCATCTATATGTATACATACATATATATTATATATCTCTGCATATATCCATACATCGATGAGGACGAGGAGCGAATCCCCGTGCAGGGGATGCATCGCGTTTTATTATTCTTGCCTTTCAGAGACGCGCCATTTACGAATTACCGCGTTGACGGAGGCCATGCGAGATTTATTGGATCCATTCGCGTTTCGCGTCACCTCCAATTATTTAAAAATACGAGAGAAAAAAAGGATAGAAGGCAAACGAAACGTCCGCGAGCAAATTGCCAGAGGTGACAATCGCTAAATTACTTTTAAAGCTTTTCCGTGCCACGACGAGCGAACGAGAGAGAGAAAGAGAGAGAGAGAGAGAGAGAGGGAGGGATCGCGTCAGCAATCGAGACGCCGTCTCGAAAAATATGTCGGCTACGGCGAGAGGGCTGGTCCCGATTTAGGAGTCAATTTAAAATAAGTATATTGCCTGTCTATACACGCGTTACCTACAGACTCGTCCGACCCGATCTCTTTCTCCCTCTTTCCCGTGGCAACCTCCCTGCCCTCCTCCCTTTCACCGGGGACGCCTTGGTGCATTAGCTTGAATACATCCATGAATATTATCCCGTACTTTGGTGAGGGCTGAGAAGGGTGTCTGGAGACGGAAGGGGAGGGGAAGAGGCAGGCGAGGGGTCGGACGGTATATAAGGTATAAGGTAGTCCATTAGCGTTAATATTATAAACGTTAGCTGCCCTCTGGCCATCCCCGTAACATACTCAACGTGCGCCTGCGCTCTCCCTTCCATCTCGCTTTCTCCCTTACGCTCTGCTTCCACTCCACCTCTCTCTCTCTCTCTCTCTCCTTCCCACACTACCACCCTCTACATTCTCTGCCTTTCTCTCCTCTCCATTTCAACGGCCGTTCCCTCTCGTACTTTCTGTCTCCCTTCTCGCCTCTCCGTTGCCTCCGTTCCCTCCTCTTCTCATTCATTCCACCCGCGACGCTCGTCTCGCTCCCTCCGTCTCGCCCTCGTCGCTCTCCGCTACACCCCCGCCGACTCTCTCTCCCTCTCTCACTCTCTCCTCTCGTCTTTACGCTCATCGTCGTGCAAACAACACACGCTAATATACCACTCGACTGCATAGTGGGGCGCGCGCGAGCGCGAGCTCCACGGCCATACACGACGAACCTCTTACTTAGGTGTTCTGTTACCGTGCTTTATCCCGGAGCCACGGTCTACAGGGTGACCGGATTGAGACCCGACACCCGGTCGCCTGGCGACAGGTGGCTGATCCCCGAACGCGACTGCATTCTCGATTAGGATCTCTCTCCGCACGGTAGTCCGGCCACCTTCGATCCACTTCTTCGGGGGGCGACGATGGCAGGTCACTCATTCACCGATCTCTCGATCTCTTGGAACTGGTGCAGTGCCACGAGTTACTCTGAAACCGAGGTTACACCCTATAAGAAGAACATTGAGTGGTGGGTCGTCATGGAAAAGGGGCGATCACGGTGATTTCATTTTCACCATTCTGATTCGATCATATCTTCTTCACTTTCCTAGGTAGAGAAACATTCGTTAACAATTTCTGTAGTGTCCCCAAATTGTTTGCTCTCGACTTAAGGGCGCGTTTCTCCAAACCTTGTGTCACTCAAAGGTGTTAATACGAGTTACAGATAGTCACGCGTAACTGTCATCCATTTAACTGTGACGCTAAGTAAAAGTGTACCTAATGCTAGCTGCTCTAATAAGAAGGAAGGATCTATAAACCGAACGTTTTATACGTTACAACCGAACAACCGAAGGGAGCTATCAGAAATTTCATGAGGAAAGTTGCAAACGAACTTTTCGACGGTGGAATCGGCGTCGTTCGATCTGGCCAATTTCCACTGGTTGCATAACGAGCTCTGCAACGTTTTACGATTCCTGGACGACCGTCGACGAAGCCTGCTCTGGTTCGCCTTCGATCTGAGGCGAGGTAGAAGCTGATCGAGCCAGGGTCGAGATCACGAGCAACATCAGTTGTAACGATCCCGTGTTAAGGGGAATCAACGCGCATCGCGCGCCAGATAATCCGCGCTCACTCTCCGCTAGAAAAAGCTTCTCCCGCGCGAGAGCACCATATTCCCATTTCGCACTATGATCCATCGTTAGGAGCGGAAGCCCCGCTGAATTAGCGAAATCCTCTGGAATCGGAGTAGCCCGGGAGGTCCCCGGCCCCTTAGAGCTCCATTAGTATACATAATAATAAACAACAATCGCGCGGTTACACGCGGAATTAGGATCCTCTTAGCGCACTCGCGGGGCTACGGATAGTGGACAATATCCCGAGTATTCCCTGGGACCGTCTAAAAGCTGGCTACGTTCTTATCGTTCCTTCTTTCTGTCTATCCAACCGCGGGGATACGGTTTTCGCGCGGAACGGCTGAAAGCTTGACGCTGCAGCCACTCCGATACAGAACGAAGTAAAGGAAACTGGGAATATTTTACTTATGCATTTAGAATGTGGACGGGTTTCACCGAGTGGTATAATAACTAAAGCTTCCCCTCTTTCATAGTCCGATAACCGAGGTGCTCACGATAATAAGACCCGTTGCGGGAATATTTTATCCTTCTTCCACAACTTATTTCTTAGTAGTTGAACTGTCCGATGCAAAGACAAGAAACACTCGTGGATATACCCAGCACAAACAGCACCGCTAGTTTATCAAATCCCTTCAGAACCTCACCGTTCCTCGTTCTCGTTGGAGCGATCGCAGCAGGCTCTCGCTCGATCGGGACGTTAACACGGGCGAGAGGAGTCGGTACAGGGTTAACGCCAGAAAGAGAATCTAGCCGCGTTCCTTATCGGACACAATATACTTCCGTCCGCCGAGTAGCGTTCGCTATATAGCCAGGCGGTATCGGAGCCACTCTCAATCCCCTTTTGCTCGGCGTGCTCGTAGCCGCTATCGGGGAAAAGCGAGGGAAAGTGGATTGAAACGCGCGGAGAAGAACAAGACGGATACGCGTGACACGGCACTCGGCGCAATAACGTTAATTGCTGTAATTTCGATTGCCACGGATTCGTCGGCCACTCGAGCCATTTTGTCGATTTGATGGGGAATCGAAACGGTGGATGTAGCTGTGCTGCACTCCCCCCGGCCACCCGATAATACATTTTTATATCGCTCGGATCACGGGAGGGTGGGAACGAGGGCGGGGGAGAAGCTCCCCGTGTTTCGCGCGATGCGGATCGTTAGTTGATTACGTTGCTTTCCGTCTTCCTATTTTCCCGTCCATGTTATCGATTGCAAGTGGAGTGATTGCATAGAAGCTGTTGCAAATAACGAATGTACCAAGCGATGAGATAGACACCCCGTAAAAAGTTGCATCGATTTCCATGCGTAGAGCTGTGCCACACGATGCTCCAGCGCAGAGAGTACTATTTTGAGAAACACTGACCACCTGATCAATCCCCAGAAAAAGGGATCGCTGCTCCTCGGGGTAGAGGAAGGGAAATGAAGGAGAATCGTAATTTATGGATTCGTGTTGTCGCCGACGAGGCACGATAGGGGCGGCAGAGTTGCTCGCGTTATTTATCGCTGGGATGGTTTTTGCGTGGAAGTCGTCGGTCGGTTCGTCAGATTCGATTTCCTGGTGATGCCCGGCCCCGGAGAACCGCTGGCCGCGCGTAGAATCCTAAGATCTCCTCTGACGTCTGCTTAATTAATTACCATCCGCGGTTTTAATTAGCCGGGGCTTTTACCTTCTCGTCCTCTCTCCCCGGTCGCTTCGTCCTCGTGGAAAACCGTGCGGCGGACCAGCTCGGTGCAACACGCACGTACACACACACACACACACGCGAGTGTTCCTACCAGCGGGCGAGCACACGCGCATTCTCACGAACCCGACCGCGACATGTCCACACCTTCCACGCGTGCACCAGGTGCCGACGGGCAGGCGCTGTCCTTCGCGTACGCACAAACGCGTAACCTGCGACGTAGGTGCCTGGATCACGCAACGCAGATACGCGGCGATGATAGTGGAGCGACGACTTGGATAGTCGACAGCCGCGTCTGACAGCCTTTCCAGGAGGATCTAGAATCGTGGCTGATTAGAGCGTGGGTGCCGTTACGCGGCCAGTGGTACACATAGGTACCGAGAGCCTCTATCGCGTTGCGTGTAAAGCTACCTGCACACGACTCCGCAGAAATGAATGCTTTACGAGACGTTGGGCGTTTTTTAACGAGGTAAAAAGTTTCCATCGAGAGAGGCGAAGAGAAGCGATCGTGAACGACCTCGCCGCAGTCGACGCTGCTATCGAGAAGACCGCTGGAGTGAGATCGATCAAATCGGAAAGGGGGTCGTCGAAAACGCTAACAACCGGGCTCATTTACCGAAAAAGGCAGCCGAAAGAGGCACAAGTGGGCCGCTAGGGGGCGAAGGAGGCAAGAAAGGACGCGAGGGATGAGCGTGGTGCACGGGGCCCGCCCGGTAGAAAGGGTACGCGGCCGCGCAACAATCCAAAGACAATGTGTTTGTTGCCGATTAGCAGAAGGGACGAGGTGAGGTTTTTACGAGAGCTCGAGGTAAGGTCCGCGAGGCAAGGGGGGGATGAAGGCAGTCGTTTACAGCCGAAGAGAATCGGGCCCCGTGGCTTAAATGACCCCTCTCTTTCTCTCCGTAGCCGCCACCCGCGGCTTCCCCACCTGTGCCAAGATTTACGGCAATTCGCTTTTTGCCCCCTTTAAGAGCTTTCGTATTATCTTACTGCCTCCGTTGCTGCTTCCTCCGCGAGCAAATGTACTTTGCCTTCGCCTCGCTCCGTGGCCCTTGGCCGCCACCCCTATCCCGTCTCTCGGCTCCTCTCCGTATCCGTCCCTTCTCGTTCCCATCCGCTGCTCGTCTTATTCCTCTTTCTCGGGCTCGCGCTCTTGCGCCTCGTCTTCGATACGAACGAGTATATTTGCTCGGGTAAGAAGCGGCGGATACAGGTGTAACGCGGCCACGAACACAACGGAACACCTGAGTCCGTAATTATTTCGGGACACGCGGGCCCCCTGGCCTCCTTCCTCTCTTTCCGCCGATTTTCTTCCCTTTCTCTCTGTGTTTCTTGGAACGAAGACTTTAATTACGCCAGATTCGATTAAGTCGAGTGACTGCGCCGCGGAGAGGCTCTCTCGCGTGTACGTGCGATCCTCTCGGCTGGCTTTTGGGCGGGCACCCACCACCCTTCCAATTTTGCAGATTTTCTGAGAGTCCGGGCCGCGTGTAACTCTCTGTCAGAGGGATAAGAAAGGAATAGCTTGAATTTTTACCGAGTCGCGCTCCTAAACGGGGAGCATTCTTTCGTTCCCGATGGTTGGGCTCCCCTCCGAACAGAAACGTATCGACGTGGATGCTCGTTACTCCGAATTCCGGGACGTATCGTTAGCGGAACCGCATTTCTCGGCGTTTAATTACTATTGCAACTCCTTTCAGCGTGATGGTAATGGCGCCGCTGTACGCATCGCGTTATCGTCTATCAGCATAAATCTTATTATTCTAACGCTGTTATTACGATCCTAATCTACGGGCATCCGAGCGTTGATTCTGCGCTGCGCCCGTCTCTCCCCACCTTGTTCGGTTCGTTTACTGGCCCCTCTCTTTTTACACTTCCCCATCTCTTTTAGTTCCGTCTCCATCACTTTTAACCTTGAACTCCCTCGTTACCGTGGCACGCTCCAGAGCACACGGCTCCAAGAAGTTTTAGAGATCCTCGGGGAATCCCATTATGAATCCCGCGCGGAGCTAGGGGGCACTCGTGGAAACATACGACATTGTGATGAAACGAAAATCGTCCAATCTGTGCGCCTCGCGTGTTCGATTCCTTGGTTCCTCGAGGGGTCGTCGCTGGTAATCGAATCCTTTGAGAATGTCGCGCGCGGTATTAACTATCTCTATAACGAGGGAACTATTTTTTAACCGAGCGAACTATTTTTTAACCGAGAGAATTATGTTTTAACCGAGGGAACTATTTTTTATTCTTACATATTTCCTAACATGTAGCAGAAAGCGCAAAGTGGCCTCATGACTCTCGGCAAAAATTGCTCTCGAGGTTACATCTTGCTCCCAAATTTCCTTTTGGAATTGCGACGCACCCTCGAGCGGAGGCAAATCCCATCGAGGCCGCCAACAATGCTCGAAGGACACAGAGGCAAGGACAACCGGGAGACGGGCAAAAATTTAATTAGCAAAAGCCCGAAAATTAATTGCGCCCGGCGTCTTATTGTGCTCTGTCCCCCCGTGCCTCGAAGCGTTGCTGGGGACCCGCTGCGTCTATATACACGGGGAATGTAATATTCACAACAGCCTATATTCGAGCCAGCAGTCAGGGTGGCCACCCCTTCCGTCCACCCCCGACCAGCCGCCCAGGCTTCCATCGGCTTCGCCAGTAGCTATATACACGCAACTCTATACTTCTCGGTACTAATAAGGGGAGGTCACGACCTGGACGAGCGGTTTTTGATCCTGAAACAGGGCTTACAATATAAGCGTCGATCCGTGTTAATAACTGTTCAATCAAGAGCTACTAATGGTTTACTGTTTTTATAAAAAAGAAACTGGACTACTCGACCACTACCGTAACTGTAATAATATCTAGGGTAAATCCGGGAGACGCGGAATGGCTATTAAAACTAATATAAAAATTGCTCATTTTATCAGAACAAACCTATATGTTAAGAATTTTATGCTGATTCAGAAAAACTGTTCGATATTTGATTTAAGACAATATTTACTGTAAATTGGGTTGAAAACTGAAGTCATAACATCTGACTACCTCTCCCGAGGTGCCGGGAGAAATGGTTTTCGTCGTTGGCAGAGACCACTCACATAATTATTCATGGAAAATTAACAAAGGATAAAGCAAAATTATTTATGAGTGAGTACAACTAGAGATTCATGATATTTAATTTGTTCACGCTAAACACGTAAAGAAGACATCAAAGAAAACGTGAACTACCCACTAGCGATTAGCAAGGCAAATAAATACAAAAGTGAATAAATAAACTAAATAAACAAAAAATAATAATAAAATCATAACTCGACCATCTCTCCTTTCTGCAGCGAGGGATGGTCTTCTCGTTAGCATTGAGTGGAAGAGTTAATATGGTCAAATACGTTAGCTGCATTGTCTCTCAAAATCTCTACTATCTTATTATCCCAAACATTAAACGAAAATAAACTTAGAAATTTATTTTAAATACGATTCTGTACACCGCTGTTTGACAAAAGAGGTGAAATGTAACCTCAATTTTACTATAAATCCAGAAAAACACAGAAGGAAGAGAAATGGCGCTACTAATTCAACTGTTCTGCACTTTAACATATTTTTACGCACAGAGTGAAATATAGTGACTCGACCAACTCTCCGGCCCTCTCCCGGATCTACCCTATTAGTGGACTCACAATTCCAATACCTAAAACCTCCTACCATTCCACTCGATTCGAAAACTGCTGGTTCACCCAGTGCCCTCTCCCTGCGAGGGCAACCTGTCATTTACATTTCTGCAACGAGGGTGGTAAAAGTGTGTACCGAGCTCTGTAACACCGTTCACGAGGAATTCCCACTGTGCGAAAGTCAGGGTACCGTAATGACGCCCGTCACCAATGTCCCAGTGACGATCGTGTCGTTGACGTGGTGGGTTCCCCGTCGCCATGGCGGTGCAGGTGGACGTTGGGTGGCCGCGTAGACTCGCCCTGCCGCGATCGTAGTTGTAACGGGACGACGGAGGGGCCTATGGGGCGCAATATGACATTATTAATTGCTCCACAATGCCAGCGACGTGCAGGCACGGGACGGGACACGAGGGGCGCTCGTCGATCGCTGGTCGCCCGCCCCAGCGTCCAGCCACGGCGGAAATTTCATTAAGTGGATTCTTATAGACGCGGTTTTCAGATTAACCGTGTGATATGTGCTCTGTCCCGCCGCGCTGCCTGATATTAGATCGGCTGGGTCCGTCTATACTCTGTGCCCTCGCCGCTGGATGGCTGGGCTGGTTAGACTCGCACAAAGCCTACTGCAAACCCCTGTCTACCAACCCCCCTCGGGACCCCGTAATATCTGCAGTCCCCGTTGGTGGTTTCTGTATGAGGCGTCTTAGGAGTTGAGAGACTGCTTCAGGGTGTTTCAGACTGGACGGATCGTGATGAGAGTGGAAACTTTGAGGTGTGTTTTTGGGCTGGATTCGCGGCTCTACTCGTAGCAATTAGTCTCGTCGGTGGCAAGAAATGAATGATTGAGCCGCTTAGTGAAACGTTTATTGAACTAAGTTACAAAGAGTACATTGGTGGGTGGCTGAAGCTATTCCAATTGGAAATGATTGATCGAGTATGTCAGTGATTAAAAATTATCTCCGCTTGAAGCTTCCTCTGGTAGTAATTTACCGTTAACTATCCAAGTATGCTGAACATTCGGTAAATTTGGCAAATATGCCGAGTACCAAATAGTTGCCGAATATTCGGTGCATCCCTAACAGCAATTAAAGGCAGGGAGATTAACCATGAATGCAGCAACTCGGTCGGTCAAAATTGATTCATTACTGTCGGTTTCTCGTCGTAGAGAGAGAACGCTCCGCCTAAGATAATGCACACGAACCTCTGGTCCTGTCTGCCTTCCCACAATCGTGGTCTTAAGTTTCCTTCATTAATGCTATTGTTGCTATTGTCTCGCACCGCTCCTGTTCTCGTACGCCCGAGTTCTGGCTAGGTTAAATTATTATACGATTTTCGAAGAGATTCTTGCTCCCCATTCAAGCAGAAGATGGTCGATGCAAAGTATTTCAAGCTATCATTGTTATCCTATTCACTTGGTAAAGCAAGCATGTTTTCAAGTTCCCAACCCCGTAAGAAATATTAATCACCTCAAAAATCATCCGCATCTAAACTCTAACTTATTTAATTTTCTCTCCATCCAACACATTTGGGTAAAATTTGGTATCCCCTAGAAGGTTAGCCAATCGCTCCTGCAAATGCTTGGAAACGGAGAAACGAGCAGATGCTCTCGATGCATCATCGGTTTAGATTTTTCTTCATTAGTGTGTTCGCCTGCATAGCCGGCGTTCTCGGACGGCGCGCTGGCCGGGGGTGAGTCGGCTAACGAATGACGGGGTGGAGGAAGGCTGACGAAGGGAGGAGGCGTAGAAGGGGTTGAGGCGACGGCGGAGAGGGGAAGTTGAAGGTAACCGACACCCTTTCGCAAAAAGTAATTGGTTAATGCCTCGGAAATGAGTTTAGTTCCTTTTTGCTCGGGCACCGTGTTGCTCCTTTTTCGGCACCTTCACCATCCACTCGCCCCTTTTTCCTCTCTCCTTCGGCCTTTTTCTACACACGTCCGCGCACGCTCCGACCAACACGACACCGTTCTGCCCTTACACAGACGCGAGGATCTCTCTTTCTTCGAAGCTTGACGATCTCTTTTTCTCTCCACCACTCTTTTTATTTATTCCTCCCGGTCCATCTTCGTCTTCCCGTCGCCCTTTCACCTTCCAAGCACATTTTTCTCTCTCGCTCGCCGCACCCTCCCGCCCCATTTCTCCGTTTCCTCGCTTCCTCCCGCGCTCCCTCCCCGCCGCCATGCACGCGTGTGTTTTTATGCTCGCTCCAGGGGCTCCAGTCACGCTTTGTGCCACATTGTGCGTGCCTTTGGAGCCCCATTATCCGCGTGTAAAAGTGTCATTATGGCCCACGGCGGGGCTCGAAGACGCGGAGGAGGAAGCCCCGAGGTCCGCGGCGGAGGGAGTGAGAGGCGAAACCTGCTTAAAGGATTTGTCCCCGTGTCTGGGGCGATTCGTTAACCCACCGGGGACCGGATTTTCTTTCCTCCCTATAAGCGCGGCTACGGACACGCCGCGATTCCGCTTTAAAATTGGATAAGCGTATCGACTTACTCGCCCCGGGATCATCGCGACCGCCAGATTGCTTTCGCGGCTCTCCAGACACCCGCCGTGAATTCTGCCAATTATGCCGCCGGCCGTTCTCATTCCAAAACTTTTCCTCCCTTTCTTCCCGATTAAAAGCTACGCGGGACGTTTGGCAACTTGTGGCGGGAACTAAACGTTACGAACACCGTAAACATATTTGGTTGAGGAAGATACATAATTGCACTTGTAGAAAAGGGGACTACAATCCACTATGAATTACCCAGCGAGGATTAAAGCTTTATTCACACTGTTTACTACGGTACAGATACAGTGCAAAAGGCGAGATCCAGCTGGAACACTGTTATATACCTAATCATTAACTTGAAACTAGATTGTAGAATGAAACTAAAGCAAAGGATAGTGATGAAGAATGAAAGTTGTAGCAGCACGTTCGAAGGAGGAGACAGATTGAATAGAACGAATATTTGCCGGAAGAGAGTTAGGGTAAGTCCGGGTGAGATGGTCATAGTTTCGTTTAGAGTCTGCTACAGCTATTTGAAGTAAAGCAACGAAAATAATGTAGAACAAAACTTCAATCCTTTGTCGACATGTCCGTTAATATCAATGAACGAAAAATTATTATTTAATATCCAAATTTTACAAATGAAAAAAAGTGTCATCGCTCATATCTACCTTAATGTTCGGGAAAGATGGTCATATGTACCTTTCAGGCTAGCAAATTGTGGTCCTTAACTGGTTACCTCAGATTCTTTCTAGTTTTCGTCCACCTTCGTTTTTGCCCGCTCAAAACTTCTTTGGGCTCTTGCTGTGAGTCTTCTAATCCGCATGTATGACACACACGGTCAAACTCTGTGCAATTTCCATGGGCCCAATAACCACATGACTTACATCTTAGCCAATCGGGTTTTTTTTCGAAATAATTTTCTCCGAATTTCACCAAAATATCTGAAATTACATCAAATACAGTTATGACTACCAAACTAACAGACTAATAAACGTAACCCGCATACTTTAAGGTTAAAAACACTGTAAGCAATGCAGTATCGAAAATACATCTTGAGAATTAAAAATATTCAGCATAAATAACACAAACATGATGACGAAAATATTGGTCAAACATTGTGAAGCACTAGCTTAAATTTCACACTGGATTTACAAACCTTTAAAAACGTTCTATTCCAACACTTTGAACTGAGAATGTTACTTTTCTATGACATTTTGTATCCTTCTAAAAAATACTGTCACTGCCCATCTCTTTCGTATGACCATCTCACCCTGACTTACCCCATAAAGACACGCAGAGGCATGGGAGAAGGAGGCTTGAAATTTGGCGGTGCGGTGCAAGGGAATAGACAGTGCTGATTGGAAACGTGTGGACAGTGCAGTAGCGGAGTGGAAAGACAAATTGAAAGGAAGAAGACAATAGAGGTAAGGAGAAGAACAGCTGGAAAGGGTTTCATGCACAAGACAACACAGATGAAGGATCCACCTCTGGCTCACACTGAGCCAGCAGGAATCAACATATAGTAGAGATACTTGATCAAGCTTCCTTCGACAATATGAAAAACGAAGACAAGAATTTTACACACGTTGGACACATTGAACCAACATATCAGTTCCACGTCGGTTCAGCGTCGTCTATGGTCCCTCTGTTTCAGTGTGAGTAACTGACACTAACGTCACTGAACCGTCAAGGAACTGATATATGTGTGCTTAGACCTTAAAGTGTCCCAAGCGTTGATGAATTCCCCGCCGCGGCCGCGAGAAAAGGAAGCTTCATTTTTCCCCGGGCGAGCGTAAGTGCGAGTAACGATGTCGAGTCAGCCGACGTGACGCGGGACGGATTCGTTAACTTCGTATTTCGACGGAGTAGTCGTTCCCGTTTCCCCGCGGCCGCCGACGCGATACGATCGTCATTAGCAAGGAAGAAGCAGCCCCCGTCGCCCTTTGTGGATTCTCTTGCGCCTCGTGTGTCCCTCCGTACTAATGGTCTTAACGAACCCGACACTGCGCCCGGTCTGCCGAGGGTTAATACATCAACCGCTCTCCGGTGTGTGGAGCTTGATATTCCGCCACCACCGCACCGCACTGCCCCGCACCGCACCGCACTGCACCGCACCGCCGTCCGTGGCGGCACACAGCACGAAGACTTCGATTATCGCCAATTTACCGGCTGGCTCGTGTTTATTCGGTGACCACCGGTGTGCCCTACGGTAATGCGAGCGCCAGGAAATACTGCACAGACCTCCGCTGCGATCGATCGAAATCGCTTGACGAAATTAGACGGTTAACCGACCCCTCCCCGTGCGCCGGGCCGCCCCTTTTATTCCTTGATTAATTTGTCCTGTCGATTAAGTCTCGTCGATTAATTGGGCCGTCGAGCCAGGCCCTGGCCACCGTTAATTCGGCCCGTCGATTCTTCCCTCCCGCTGTCCCCGCCCGCGCACAGGTGGCTCGATGCGTACACGCTGCTAGACGAGTCTCTCGTTGACGAATTATGCTTTCGCGGAAGTCGAAGCCGTGGATAGATGTTTAAGGTGACCTTCGTTTCGTTGGAAGAGCGATGTTGCGGAGATACGATTGCAAGGAGCTCTCTGAGGATTTTCCAACAGAGATGAGGGTGATAGGGTTGGGCTAGTGTTAAGGAGATAGGCTAACGCAGCGCCTGGGGTACGTAGAATTAGCTTGGAGTGTGATTGGAAGTACACTGGCAGCTGCCGGAGAACGGTACATTACAATTTTTTTCGTACGGTTGGTTAAAGACGCAGGTACCTGTAACAGATTTTCTGCTCGGTGGAAGGGGCGCTGGACTGTCAGCGGAGTAATGAAAATTAATGGACACGTTACGGGCGTATCGGTTCCTGGCTGCCATTAATTGGACTGTAACGAAACAGGTTAAGCCGCTGGAGGAATGATCCCCTGATTCTGCTAATCGATCCAACTCCCCGTTCGATTTCGTTCATTGGTGGGCTGACTTGTGGCGGCTGGAACGATGGCAACGAGTTAATCAGGCCGTGCCAAAGGGAACTCGATACCGCGGGAACTTGCAAACTGATGACTCCAGTTGCTCGATGCACCGATTGGACACTTACAGGGTTCCACAGCTTGACTCGCGAATCGCCCGAAATTTCGAGGGACATCTGGAAATACACCGAAGCATCCGTTTGGCCCCGGATTTTTTCTCTTTCCGTCAAGCGGTACGGGCTCGCGTGTTCGTAATTTCGTTTACACCGGAAAGCGACGGTAAATCAGTGACTTAATGAATTCAGCCGAGAGGCCAGGGGCTCGGAAGATCCCACGCGACCCGCGGAGCCAGGGCCATTTAGAAGAGCGACGAGGCTGGCAGAGCCAGAGGGGGTTATTCGCGGTTATCTTTACGAGTCGAAGAGATACGCCTCCCTTGTCTCACTTGTCCCAAAGGCAGACGGTGGCCAGGATCGCCTCGGAGGGGTGGGCCCAGGAAGTCGGCGTTAAATCTTCCCTGATGTCGAGCTGCCACTGTCCTGGAACGTTCGTTATTCTCGTTAACATTATGATCATTGCACGATGAAACGTGTAATTTGGTAGAGCGGGGGTCGGGAATGCAGCCGGAACGGTGGTGTTGTATTCTGGTAATGGGCTGGTGAATTGATTCCAGCCGATTTATCATTCCCAAGCGCCAGCGTTCATCCACGCTTCCTGTTCCATGAACGTCACCTTCGCGTTCACCCGAGGAGTACCGTTCTCGAGCATTCCGATGTTTTATCGCCGGTGAGACAAGCGTGTCCACATGAAATATTTACCATCGGTCTTCTAGGAACGCGTGTGAACGCCCGAGGCGAGAGCACGTAACGAGCACGCGTCCCCCGCCTATTTTTGCATAAACTGCTGGACGGAAAGTGTCAATTATATCCGTGGAAAGAACCGCGCGTCCGTCTAATTGGGAGGCGTTCTAATTGGGCCGTGTTAAGGTTAGACGTAACGGGCATAGATAAGCCTCCTAGGAGGAACAGGTTATCGTTGTTGCCTCCTGGGAATGATTTCTCGATTCGAGACGGCGGCCCCACTCGGGATAAACTAATAATGTTGCTTACGTAAACCTGTTTAACGTATTTATTGCGCGCTCGCGCGTGGATATGCAAATCCCCGCGGATGATCGGTACGCTCGCCGGATGGACCGTGAACGTAAAATATTGATTTAATCAATCCGAGTCATTAAAAACATGGAGTCGCTTTTATTTCCTCGCCGTACCACTCATTAGCCACGTCGAGGGACGACGTTCTCCTTCCTCGAATTATTTCGCCCGACGAAGAATGAAACGCTGGAGCGAGATTAGCTGTGTACACCGGGTGTCCTTAAAATATTCGGCCAACGAGATCCCAGACTGTTCTCGTTTCGAATGGCAGCTTGGTCGAAGCTTGTGGAATATTCCAGCGATGCACAACAACGATGGCCGATGTCTGGGAGAAGGTTGCGCGTGCACCAGCGAGCTGCACGACCTTTCCACTGGCAGGGCAGCGTTTAATTTAAAGCCTCCCTTGCCTCGGCGTGAAAAATGTCGTCAGGGCATAGTCTCGATCCGACGAGAGGGTGACCCCGGTGCTCTCTGAAGAGGCAGCCGTGTCTAAAGGGCCGTTACAACAAAGCGTGATTCCCTTGAAAGAGGTGTTGTTAAAGGCTTCCTTCGGCGTGTAAGACAGTGCGCCTCGACGCCTTTAATTAAACCCATAAATCAATGTCAATTATCCCGGTCGCCGGCCGCCTCGTAATTAATTATAATTAACAATTAATAATAGAATAATTAGCGGCCGGGAAGAAAAGTTTCGCGAGTCACTGGACCGGCTCCCTCCGCCGCGGCGGCGCTGTCGCGGCGACTCGTCCCCGAAACGTAATGGCACGGGCTGACTTTTAATGAATCCGTCCTCGAGGATCGAGCACGGTCGCTTTATTAAAACGTACGACCGATTACTTTGCCCGCGACGGAACGTCCCTCTTGTCAACGGGGGAAATGCTCGTTCGATCTTCCGGCGAGATAACGCCATCCTTCCACTGCGAGCCATTATTATTCGACGTTGAAGTCCTCGATGCTTTTCCAGGGGCCTTGCTTCTTTCTGCAACAGAAGTCTGACGGGGGGAGGCGAGGTTCGCGGAAGGAAAACGCGATTCGTTGCAACGTTGTCCACGTCGAGGGTTCCGCGGTGAAACGGCGCGAGTTTCGGACGGTGCCGATGAAATTCGAATAAATTTAATGGCAGGGCTTCGTGTCGAGGCAGTGAGGCCCCGTAGGGCCTCGCTAGGCGAGCAGGTGGCCAGTGTGGAGGGGCAGGAACGACCAGACTGACCGGTTTACATGGCTGGAGATCCGAGAACGCCTCTTACCCTGGTCCTGTGAGAGCGAAGGAGGCGAAGAGAGGCGCATCCACCAGCTCTCGATGGTACCAGTCGAGACTCGACTTGGCCTGGGTAGGGGGACGATTGTGAGCGCACACAATGGTGTTGGTTACGTGCGTGAACCGGGGAAAGGTACCAAAGGGCAACACGCGAGAACGGAACGGAGGATTTCAGACTCGAGCGAGTCCTCGGCGTTGTACCTCGTTGATCGTCACTGTGACGGCTCGAATCGTGAGATCAAAATTCTTGCTAGCTACAAATGCGAGAGCAGTGCACGACCTACCTGAACTTTTAAGGGCACAGGCACTTGCTTTGTAGGAACTCGTCACGAGATTAAATTCTTCATATTTTATCTGGCGAAATTATATCTTCTCGAGGCTGAGAGGACAATTACTTGATCGAGGACGGCCCCGAGTCGCTGTTGAAAAGAATGGCACAAAGACGCGCCGTTAATACGCGGAGATGGAAAGAACAGCTTGAAGAGAGTAGATAAGCAACGAGGGGGGAGCGAAAGAGAATAAATGCAGTATAAATGCAGAATAACAGAAGAGAAACAGAATTCCGAGCAGGAACTCGGCGCTAGGACGTCCCAGCTCGTATCGTGCCCTATCTTCAATTCCCTTTTCCGATTTTCTTTCGATCCTGCATTTTGTTTGCCTCGCGACAGAGGGTCAGGCGTAACGATGCAAATACAATCAGGAGCAGCATGAAATCTATCGAGGACGGAACGCGGGACTACCTATACATTCCCTGGTCCAAAGGAGCGCTAAGATTTCTCTTGTTCCGCGTGCAATTTCGCAAACGAAGCCTCGACACGCCGCAGGGAAGAACCAGGCGAGGGTTTACCAATGGCCACGGTTGTGAATGGTCCCGACGGCGATCATGATCGCGAATCGCGTGTCGGATCGATCACGCCGGAAGTGTTCGTCCAATTTGCAAAGCGCTCCTCCCGGGACGGGCAAGGTGGAATGCCAAGCAGACAGATCATGTTAAGGAGGCTGAGTGGAATAAACAAACAAGACGTTCGAAAGGCACGGAAGGAGGAGAGTAAAGACGTCGATACAGAAGGACGCTCGAGTAGCAGAGGATCGGGCTTAAGAATAGTAGAACGAGAGCCCGGGTAGTGGCGGATGGGCCAGGGGGTGGGTTAGGGCGGGGGGTAGAGGAGCAACGAAATGGACGAGTCTTGTTGGGGGTTGAAAGGGGGCGAGCGAGAGGGTAAATCTTAAATAAAGTGATATGGAGTACTTCGGTATAAAAGCTCCATTTCCAGTGCTCCGCCGGCGAATACCTTCAACACGGTTCCAGGGTAGAAACTTTGTAAGGGTTTTCGTTCCTCGCATTGACCTCATAAGGTATCCTTCTTTTCTGCCGCGGAGGCTAATGTTTGCCCCCGATGCCACTTAAGAAATTAAATGACCGATCGCCCCGGGGACGATGGATACGCTTCCATTAACCACTCGTCGATGGAGCGGTTCTCCTCGTCCCTCGGACGCTTTAATCCCGCTGGAAGATCGAAAGCTCGATAGCCGGTGTTTCGTGAGAAGTTGCCGGGTCCGGGCGCGGATAGTCTCGTAAGTGTTCCTCGTACGTAGAGAGCGCGTGTCTCGTTCCGTGAATAATTTAAAGCCCTCGGGCAATTTAATTCCACTTCCAAAGAAGGTTGCTTCCTTTCTCGCTAGATTTCTTCCACGCATTATGCATGAAAAGGACACTTTGCCAGATTCCTTCAACTGGAAAAGACTCGCACGAAACACCCCCAAAATCTTCATCGCGCACTGTTCACTGCAACTGTTTCCCCAATTATCAGAGCTGCAGCTTCTACGAACTCTCCTACGCGTAATTTTTCACGTCCTCACGTGCCTGCGCACTCTAGCGGCCTTTATCTCTGACGATCCTTATTATCAGCATCATCAGTCAATGCGTGTACGCGCGATGGGGCCAACTCTCGCCAGTGGCCGCTCGTTAAGCCCGCGAAAGCGTCTCTCTCATTACGTCTCCACGCTTCTTTGCCCTCCCTCTCCCCTCGCGCCCCCTCTTTGCCCCCCTTTGACCCCTCTCGTTCAGGCGATTTTCCTTTTTAATCGTTCTTTTTCAATCCTCCTTGCGCGGCTGCGTGTCGTGTCACTTTGGCCCCGGTAATTGATATCTGGTACGCAGCAGTATGCAAGCTCGGCGTAGCGTGGCGCGGTTTAATTGGGAAGGCTGTGTAGAGGAGGAGAGGCGGCGAAACGACGGGGGAGGTCGCCTCTTATATTGGATCCGCCGAGAGGATCGCTACGTTATAAATACAGAGGGCCCGGGCATTATTCGGCTACCCTGCTGCTAATTGGAGTAACTTTGCCTCCTCGAACGCGATTGTTTACCGTCCTGGGGTATAGCGGAGGTGGTGGGGGATGGTCGGGGGGGATTGACGCGTGTCAAGCCTTTGAAACGTCCGTTCTTTGCCCCGGCAAGAATAGTAATTATCGTGGGACGACGGCTACCCGATGCTCCGGTCTCTGGACGACCAGGACACCGCCAGGTGGAATTGCGTTTTTCAGGGTGTCCGCGGCGGACGGTTTTATATATTCAACGGCCTGGCCCAGGGGAATGTCCTTACCCGGAGGGAAGCGGACCTTATGCCAGGCTTTATGAATAAAACAACATCGGCGATTGCGGTAATTGGAGGGAACGGTTAATTGTTCTTTTCGTCTGGCCGAGCTCCGCGTGGTATTTCGGGGGACCGGAAGTGTTCGATAAGAGCCGCTGAGCGGAGGATCGAGAGATGAGTGTTCTGCGGTCGACGGGAGAAATGGCTGGGTCTGTCTTGAAGAGGTAATCTTGTAAGTGGGCGAGCTTTGGGGCAGCAGTCTTCTTTCCTTTCCTCGTTCCGACCGAATTTCCGTTCCACTTGCACTCCCATTTTTTCCTCCAACGCGCACACACGGACCTTGGAGTGCGCTCCTAATCACTTCGGCCAAGTACCTTGCGCTCCCAAGTGTACACTGCCGGTGGTCTCGCTATGAAAAGAGTCTCTCTCTCTGCCTCCTTTATCTCGGGAATCTCGAAAAGATAGCCTGGAACGCGACAGCCGAGCGTTGGAATCGGTTTTCGGGGCGGCTGCGTATACGGCATAAACCGGGGCTTCGTTTTAATTAGCAGTAAACAGCCTCCATTAAGCCCGTAGCAGTAAATCACCTACACTTATAGCGGCTTCGAGCCTCTTTCCCTCTCTGGGGCAACGAGTGGCATCTTGGACCGCGGCGGGGGTAACGGGGAAGGGTAGATGGGACGGGAGGAACACGGTGAGGGGATCGGGCGATCGGGGGACGCTGGAGGGGTGTACATTACATTTCAATTTGGATCTGTCCGTCCTTCTTGCGAGAGCGGCGGAGACGAGCACTCTACGGGCATGGACCGATTCGCCTCGCCCCGAAATGGGGAAGCTTGCGAATTTTCCTGGTCCTTGAGCAGCATCGGTACACCGGCAACGCGGGACGGAGTGAAAGAGGCGTCTGTACAGTCCCCTCTGCGCCTCTCGCCGCTGTCGAGAGACAATGGGAGCACGTGAAAGTTGCCGTCGCGCTTCACGGTCCCTGGAAGAAGCCAGGCAGCGGAGCTTATGTTTTAACTTCGATTATTGATTCCCCGTGTCGCTCGTTTTTCCCGTCCCCCGATGCCTAGCATCGATCCGCCTCTCCAGGGCCTCCTCTGTCCTCCCCGCGACACCTAACTTCACGGTCCTCCTAATCTCTTCTCGTTATTTCCTGGCTCCACCGTGGGGTGGATTAAAGAGAGAGGGATATCGGTGAATTGGCCCACGCGTTTTAAGTTTGTCGCTGATAGTCCCTTTTTATTTCTTACACATTTCATGTTGGACGCGGGTAATCAACGCAACGAAGCTCGTCGACGAGGCTTTAACGAGCAACTTTTGCTTTCCGTGGCAAGAGTTCCATGCATCCGTTTGGATACGGTGCAGCAGGTTGCGTCGAAAATCGCAAAGTCCCTCCGTCGTAAACTGCCTCTCGCAGAGATCAATACAGAGAGAAAGAGAGACGCGAGAGATGGTAAAAAGGAGCGAGAGAGGGAGGGAGAGAGGTCGGTCTGCTGCAAGTGAACCGACGATATACGATCCTGCAACTTCATCTCGACCTCTTCCATGAGCCAGAGGTCGGAGGTCGAGGGCTTCGTCAAGTCAGGAACCCGTCGATCCAGTTTGTGCTTGGAATCACGGTCCCGTTTTCACCTCAAAACCCTTGAACTCGACCCGAGAACCGAGAACCGAGACGCTCGCGTGTGCGCGCGCGCATCATTCCACGCACGTAACCGGACGAAGTAAAGCGAGGTTCGTCGCGAGTTTCAAATTTACCACGAAAATTTACCAGTTCGGTACACCGCCAATCGTACTTACTCCTTTTCGTCCATGATGGCGCGTAAATTAAATTCAATTGATCCAGGGATTTCTGGGAATCCTCTGCCTTCAACTAAGTAGTTCTGTGTTTCGCATTGCTTCGCGGAGAGAACGGAATTTTCCAGCTTAATATGTGTGGGCGATCGAACCTCGGATTAATATGATGTTGATAAGATAATGACCTTTCTTGATCAGATGAAAAAAATAATAATAAAAGAGCTGAGACAATTTCCAGGTCTTTGAATACACAGCACTCTGATTTTTCAGCGTAGAAAATTACTTTTGTACGCGTGTCGTACAATTTCTTTCGATTTCACGGCCCCGAGGGCCACGGTGTTGCCCTCCTCTATCCTCGTCGACTTGGAAAGCGTCAATGTAGCAAATTCTTATTACCGACGGAATCGGCGTGTTCGAAGAAAGAAGGCGAAGAAGGGAAGGCTCGAAGGCCCCCTCTCGCTTTATGCGGCCTCATGGCCGCAATGGAACCCTTTGTGTGCCCCCCGGGCCCAACAAACGGGCCTTTGTCCTCCACTAAAAGAAGGGGGCAAGGGGGGCGCAGGATGGAAAAAGTCCGCTCCAACAAATCGAATCTATCGTTTGTTTAGTTTCGCGATTTCAAAGGCACCCCTGTTCGCCGCATCGAGTTTGTTAGTTCAGTTGCTCCCGTGTGTTTTCAAACACGAACAGGGGTTACGGCTTTTTATTCCCTCGTTTTAATTGCCGAAGATTACGGTAAACCTCGCGACACGTTATTTATGCGGACACTTTTTCGACGGTCTTCGAACGAAATACTGAAACTGAAGGCTCGCGTATCGTTATGGAAGTCGATTTTAATGCAATCCAACTCTGTAACGCGTTCGAACTTTGCCTACGCACTCTCGTGACATATTGGATTTCGATGTTACGGCATTCTTGCTCGTTTCATATCCGATTTGTGTCCCCAAATTTACCCAGAATTCTGTCTCGTGCGATTTCGTTGGAACCTATTGGCTAAAATCAGCTTCAATTAAAATCCCACGGTGCCTGCTTCGCTCGAAAACTTGAACACATTTGTGGGTTTCCAAAATATGCGTTGACGCATCGTGTCTGTCACCTGTTTCGCGTTGAAAGCTCGTCATTGAAAAATGATTCGTTTTAATCGATAAACGACTTTTAGATGAAGGAGTCATTTTGTTCGTTGCTACTAATTGTAATTGTTCGCATAACGATACCATGGAAGCAAAATGAAGTTGTAAAGTTCTTTTCAATTAAAAATAAGATAATCAGGGGGCAGAGGAGGGAAAGGAATAATTTTCTTAATTCATTCCGCGTTTTATTGAACGATGAAAACACGATTGCTTTGTGCTCAATAATAATTCACATGGGTTCGTTATTCCACTCGTTAAGATTTTCCTTTCAAACGACCGACTAGTTTGCATCAGCTGACCCTCCAATTTAATAGCGTCTTCGTTAACCTAACTGCGTCGCAGAGACCTAAGCACCTCGCAAGGGCAACATTACATCAGACCCTTTCTCGCGTACCGAGATCGACAAAAGTTCTTTTCCAGGAGTTATGGCCGACGACAGAACCTCTTACCCTACCCCTTCGCCACGACTTTCAGTGGAAGAATCACAGACTTTCGCGGCGCGCGAAACTTTCTCGAAATATAGGCGCTTTTAAGTCGGATTAGGCACGCTGGCAGTGAAATTAGACGGCGGCGCTGAGCCTGCTGAATATTCATTGCCGGAGCTCGCGAAATTTCTTGGCGAAACTATCTTAGAACGCTAAATCTTGGAAATATTCGTGGTTGTTTGTAGTCTCGTGGCTGGGAAATGTTGGAGGGACAATATTTACCACGAGACACACTCGTTTCCGCCCGAAGCCCTTACACAAATTAGGATCTCGTTGCTGCGGCGATAAAGGATTATCGCGTGGTTTTGCATTGGAATGAGTAGAAACAGGAAAAGCAACCCTCATTTCCTTGCATCTGTTGAATATCTGTTCCCAAAGCACTGAAACCACAACCTGGCATTCTTCAACCCCTGCAACAGCCTCATTTCCTTACATCCTATCAGGCCAGGGGTGGCAAGAGAATCGAGTGTCCGACCCGTCGCTCGAAAAATCATCGCCCTCTCGCTCAACTTTCCAGCCCGTCGGAGCCTCCTCGGCGAGCAATTCTCAGCGAAGCGTCGGCGCGACGTGACTACGTGAAGCCGCGGGGATGGGGGTTGTCCTTGCCCCGGGAGACCGCAAAATCCTCGCTGGCAAAATACAGGCCACTCGAGCGTCCCGCTCGTGGAAGCACGCCGCTCGGAGTCCTGGCTGAGAATCGTGAACAGAGGAAGGCGTCGTCGTCTTGCAGCGAGCGCACGTGCTGCTCAGCAAAGAGCAAGTTTCTTTCGTTAAAGGGGGCGGCGTGGCGAGACAGAGGGTGAGACAGGGGGGGGGGGTGAAAGGTGGAGGCGGGTGGGAGAGGAGGGTGTATCCACGGCCGATAATCCCTCCGGTGTTTTTCTTTTCCGTTCCCCGACCACGACCCACTTATCCCGGCATCGTAGAAGACCTCCAACCCTCTCTACGGCCCGTTTTATCGGGTGTCGCCGCGGGTTATCGTCGTGGTTGCTGCCACGGAGGGTGAAAAAGGGGTTGAGCTGCCGGGCTGAAGCAGCAAAGCCCGGGGTAGTGTGAGGTTGCTACCACCTGTTGGCAGGACAACGTCTTAGCCTCCCCCTTCTACTCCACTCCTCATCCTCCTTCCCAGACACTCTCGTTTCCTTCTTCTTCCACCTCGGTCGTCGTCTTCGCCGCCTTTTTTTTTCTTCCGCTTCTTCCTCCTCGTTTCACCGCGTCGTTCTGCCGCCTCCCTCGGCGTGGCGCGAGCCTCCGCCACGACTCCCCGCGAGCACGTTCCTCGTCGGGGGATCCTCGGGGAGCAAATTAATAGTTGAGCCTGAGCGTGGGGGGTTGAGGGAATGTTTTGAAGAATCATGAACGCATTGGGGTTGGATTGAAATTTGGGGTGGTGGTAGATGATCATATTCATTCATTTGCTGAGATGATTCGTGCTATGAAATTTCCCTTGTTCTATTATGTTCTTCAATCTTCCCTTGTGAATGTCCCACTGTCAGGTAAATATCAACGAGATGGTTCATTCTAGTCGTACTTTTGCATACAAGCGAGTACATTTATTTCCAGCGTAATTCAATTACGTCCGGCGTCTAATTGCGACAAGAGTATTTAGTATAGCCAAGGCGAGGCTGTGTCGGTGCTCCATCAAGATCTATCAACCTGTTTGCGTCGGTGCACGGTGCTCTGTGTTCCGCAACGGAGAAATACGAGCACGTGGGGTGGGTGGTGGGTGGCGGGAAAGGGTGAGGCGCGGTGACCCGCTATGAGGTCCGGTAATGACACCACTCGCTTCTCCACCGTTAGTATTTGATATCACGACACGGTAATGCTCCCGTGCATCCTAGTCCGCAAATGGATCTTGACGAGACTAGAGCGAGCATGTCACCTGATGAATGTTGGATATGACTATTTACGGTTCTACCCCCGTCGTGAAAAGCATTGGTGTATCGCTAAACGATAGTAAACGATAACTGTGATTTCCTGCTACTCATATGTTCAAAATCGAAGGTAGACAGCGATTTGCGTTTTCATTGCTAAAATGTCCCCTCAAATTTTCGACTATTTGACATTCCACCGAATCACCTCATCCTCCGATCCCATTTCAAACGATCCAGATCATCGAATCCCGAAGCGCAGTTCTGGGCAAGCTTCTCCACCCCGAGGCCAAAGAAACGTATCGGTTTCAATCGCAGAAGACGCCATTGTCCGAGCTGGGAACTCGACCGCGATCGTTCATTGTTACCTGTCCAGAGTTCAGTCGAAGCGGAGATGCAGGCGTGCACCGTTCCACGTCATCGGCCGTTGACGTCGTAATAACGATCATTCATTATGCTGCTGCCACCCGTTTGTCCGAGTGTATCCTCCGTAGCACGGGGAACCTTAGGACGGGTATCTGCTAGTCATTCGTGGCAATGAGCGGCCAACGAGAACGCGTCGGGGGACCACCGTGTTCTTTATTTGCCCATTTTTGTGCCGTTTACCTCTCCATTCATCCCCACCCGTATTTTTCTTTTTCACCTATCGTTACCTGTCGCTGGTCTCAATTAGAGCGAGGGGAACCGTTGAACCGGCCACGCGTGGGCTTTACGAGGACCCAGCATGTTGAAATTGATTTAAGAAAAAAGTTTCTCTCTTGGTTGCGCAACCGGGGCCCTACTGCCATGGATACGAGCGTGGGTTGTGTTTAAATCGCCGGGGAGTCGTGTCCCCGTTCAAAACTGGGCCTGGAACGTTCGTTTGCATCGAAGATGAGTGGTTACGTTGATAGTGGAGCTCCCATTGTCTCTGGAATTGAATTTTCCGGGGGGGGGCCATTTTTCACATTGAAATTTTGGGTCCACTGATTTTCTCTGTTGAACTTACTATGGTTGGAGACTTGTTTGGGGTTGCAGTGAATCGAGTTTGTAATGGATAGTTGGAGTGATCGCCAGAGGTCCGTCGAGAGGCTCCAGGACGTCAACTTTGGTTCAGTCACTCTCGCCTCGTCCATGAGAGCGAATTCCATCGCTTCTGTGTTCCTCATTGTAAACACAAATAGAAAAGCTGGGCCCCGAGCCTGGCTATTGTGAGCGGGAGACTCTTTGTTGTTTTTTCATCGAGCCACGGAGGACCTTAAGGCCCTTCGGCTTTGCAGCTATTCACGGGCAACCGAGTGGAAGTCCCATTCCATCGAGTACGCTTCGTCTACCGTTTTCCCGTCTCCTTTCGCCGTTGTAATCCGATTCTTCGGGGTCCCCCGCTTTTAAATACCCCAGTCGTTGGCTGTGAGTTCACGAATAAAGAAGCATTCCCGATACTCCGTCAAAATAGTCGATTATGAGAGCGTAACTCAGGAAGAAAGCCTGGCAAAGCTTCGACAATACAGCCGCGACTTCAAATTGTATTCGTTGAAAGAAAATTTTTTATTTTACCTGAATTACTGTATTCGGAGGCCAGCGGTATGCAAATAGAATAATTTCCCTGAAAGCACGCAGATGTTTCGCGACGATCGGAAATGGAGGGGCGAAATAGTCTCGGCGGTCATTTGATTCCGGCCATCTGGCTCGTCCACCTCAGTTTTTACATAATTGCCGCGCATAATCCCTCCGATGCAAATTAATTTTTCCACCGGCCGGTCGCCGAAGGTTTATCAGACGGCGATCGACGTGATAATAGTAATTACTACAGCGAAAAACCATTGTCGCACGGAGATTATTAATCAGCTACGACATCGGAGGAGATTGCATCTGACAACTGTTTGCCTTTTTTAAGCGACTAAGTAGTCAGACGTTATAACTTATTACAAAGATATTAATGGCATGAATTTCAGATAGACTGATGGTTAGCGTATACATAAATATAGAACTTTATTATTACCATTATTATTATTATTATCGAACGTGAAATCTGATCGTACATGAAATTTCCGATTAAATGTTTCAACCCACAGTTGAAAATTCTAAGCTTCTAGGTCGACCCTCTACAAGTAAGGGGTTAGCATCGGTTCATTGAAGAGGTCGGCCGCGACATCCGCGCACATTAACGATCCTAGTGGCGTTTTTATTGCCGCCGATCCTGGACGATAAAAAGCCTCCGGGAACTTGTTTCCAGAAATCGGTGGCGAGCTGCAGGTCCGCGGCTGGCCCCCAGGCCAAGGGAAGAAGGACAAATTGTACGCGGGCAAAGTTTACGAGAAGCGTAAAACGGCCGTAAAGATCTCACGAGTGCGTATTAATGCCCCCACTGTGTACACTGTTATCGCGCCATTATGGAAATTCATTAATGCCCCGTACGGAACACCGGGCATTCCTCGAGGATCACCTACTTCAGCCACTTAGATACGAGATGATTTACAGCCCACTAAAGCGTTATCATCGTGGCCGATATATTGAAACTTCTCGTAGAAATCGTGGGACCCGCGCACCGCCGGGCATCACAGCAGCGGTGTGCATTCACCGCTGATGACTGAACCAATTAAATCGCTTATAATAACCCAAACAAAGCTCCACCGTGCGATCAACCCCCTGCATCACAGCGCGGGACCGTAAATGCACCATCGAACGAAGAAGGTTTTAGTCCCTGGCATCGTGTACCCCGATGGGAAAGTACAAACGTGGCATTTCGTTCATGGGAAGCAGAACTATCTCGTGGTATTCCTGTTTCGTAGCAGCAGCCACTACCAGGTAGCAATCGTCAACTTAATTTTGCCATATTTACTTACAAAAACGGCACTTCTTCATCTAAACAGAGATACTTGAAGATATACTTAAATCTCGGAGCAGAACGCGCAAGTGGTATTGCCTAAAAATGGTCAGACCCAGCCAGAGGGTTAGCAGTGACCGACCCATTTGAAGGGGGCCGAGAAAAACGAAACAGATTCGATGTTCGCCGACGAATAATGATCGAGGAAGGTCGGGGGAAGCCGCGAGCGACACGGGGCGCGAACCGTTTAACGAGCACCGATAAAACCGTCCTCGACACTGAGACGACACGTGACGAGAGTCTGGTGGAGCGGCTAAAGCGGCTGGGATCACGCGGGGGGACGATCACCGTGGTCGATAAGAAATCGCTCGGAAAATTGGCTTATTCCGATCGACCAGCTCCGTCTCTCTCTCCCTGCTCCTCTCTAATGCTGACAAACGACTCTGTCGGAAGTGCCGAAATACCTGCGCATACCAGCCAGCAAAGTGGCCGCTCCTGGATGTATACGGAGGAGAACACTCCACGTCGATCCTCTGTCCAACGATAATGGACACCGTTAATCGAGCAAACGTTTTTCCCATCGTTTCGGATGCAATGGCGGATCCACCAAGGCGTTTAACTGCCTCGAACGATACCGCCGGGGCGATTGGTGGTTTTTGCTTTCGTTAGGAGTGTTTGTTTGATTGCCTCGTTTTTGCAAGCTGGTAAACGGCGCCAGGAAGAGCTTCTGAAGAGATTTTCGCGCATCGCTGCGTATGAGAATGATTGATATTGTTAATATTGATACATTTCGTACTTACCTGTGTCAAGAAAGAACCACTTGGAAAACACCTGTACACAGTTCGACCTCTCGAACCTGTGTCATAATCGCTTGATCTAAACAGGCTGACAGAGTAGCCTACTCATCGCGGGGAGTGTTTCTATTTGCGTCCCCGTGGCTTTTTCTGGCTTTCATAGCCTATATCTACTGTGAACGTATTAAGTCAGAATGGCCCTTGTGCAGACAGTTAAATTAATAGTAACATAAATCAGCCGGTGATTGATCGATGCGCGACGGTGGCGTACGGCGAGATGGAATTTGGCATTCATTTTCCACTCGTGTTTACTCGGCTCCCTTTTAATGTCACTTCAAAATTCTACTAACGTTCGTGACATCCAATTTCGATTATTTTTGCTATTAATTACGGTAGTTTTAAGTGAAAGAAATACGATGTTACTCGTCTCGTTAGTTTACGCTGCAACAGAGTGTTCGACAATAATCGGTATTAATCTCGCAAACATCCGCCTACGTGACGCCAAGCAACACAGACTTTCCAACGTTGTGCAACACATAATGAACCATATTTTGTATCATAATCAATGGACTATTGATCGCGATGATCGCCGATGGGCCTTGCGCCTTGCAGGCAATAATTCACTGGGGAAAAACGAAAAGGGCGGGCGTCGTGATGCGATTAATCTGCAATCAAGACGGCGTTGTAACTTGTAATCACGCGTTACACTCGATACCGTAAGTGAACCATTTCGAGCGATTACCGGCCAAGAGGCCGGGGAGTTGGCTTCGATCTAAAAACGCCCGGTTAGATTTATGCATCCATTTTCTATCAACAGTTACTTCATTAGCGGATACAGACGGTGAGATCATATTTTGCGATTGCGAGCCGTTCGTGCAAGACGCGTAGCACATTATTTCGTATTGGTACAAAATTAGCAACGTTTCTTGCGCAATCATTCGCCTTTTAGAGCCTCGCGAGCGTTCTTGCCCTAGCAATGAATCAACGGCTCCGGGATCCGTGTGCCTTGTATTCTAAATTAATTTCCATGATCGCTTCGATTCACCGCGAAATTCGACGCGTTCAACTTCCCAGCTATCGAATTAAATATGATAGAGCGGGCGGGTGCACGCACTCGTTTCGAATGAAAGTTGCTGGCAGCAGGTAGGGCGTATTGATTTTGGGAGGCGCGCGATTTTACAACTGCTATCGATGGACGGTTCGCCGATTTTAGGGGAGGCGCGTATTTTCAGGAACACGGCATCGTTCCAAGCGGATTCCACTGCGACAAGGTGTCACCGTGTCTGCAGTTCGTAGAAAATCAAATTTCATGCTCGGAGTATCCGCGTTTAGGTTTATAAATATTGGATTGGCCGGCGGCCAGTTAGCAGCTAGAATTATCAAGGGGACATCATCGACGACCACGTCTAGCAGTTACTGAAATTACGTAATCTTCCATCGGATCGAAGCGATTGAATACCAACTGTTAATGGAAAAACACCGTTTGATGGACTTCACTGTCCAGGTATAATGAATGGTGGAAGGTGAATGCGAGAGCTCGGGTTTTTTTCTCAATGAATTTCGAATCTGTGTCACTCAGGACACTTGTCAACTTCCCATTTCGTGGCATCCATCCACCACATGCAAATACACCAATTGAAATCATTAAGGGCATCATATAATCGCACTGTCTTGCCTCCTCTTTCCCATTAAGGAGCTTCGATCGAACAGCCATTAGGGCTGTTTTATCGCATCACGACCAAGATGCTAGTGCAAATTTCAATCGTGCGTTACACGGATACGTGCCGCCATTAAACCTGTTGCGGTTACCGTCGGGTTTCGGGAACCCCCGGAATAGCTTTATCGTGTCTTGTCTCGGACCCAGCGCAGTTTCCACCGAGGTAACACTATCCCTTCACTCTGTAAGATAATCTTATTGCTGGCGATGTATCTAACTATTGTTACGGATAGGTAGTTTCCGCGAATCTTTGACGTACAGGGTGTCCGGCAACCGATGGTACAAGGGGTGGCGATTCTACGTGAAAAAAGAGATGAGAAATATTTAATAAAAATTACAATAAAATAATTGCGTTCCCTCCCAGAATTACACGAAATTGTGAATGTAGCAGGTTCAAAGGATCCTCGAATTTTAATTGACAACGTTTTCAACATCCTAGCATGGAAATATCAAATGACTCGCGTCGTACAAACAGCAATCCCGGAAGCTTTGGCCAAAATAAAGTCTGCGCGCAAATTGTACCGGTTATAGAGGGGCCGCATAGTTTTGTGCAAACACGTCCAACCGTTTATGTACATCCTTTCGTGTAACTCGTATCAGATGATATTCGAAACGAATTCCCGTCGTCTAGTTTCCAGCGGATTAAATTCAACGGCCGGAATACGTTCGACGGCTGCGTTCTGTAAACGAAACGATTTTCGTCCGTGGCCTCTCCAGCGCCCTCGGTGTAACGCGTCCCGTGGCTGGGCTCTCTGTCCGTGAAATTCCCGACTATAAATCGTATTTTTTCCAGCCGGCCGGGGGTATACGTGTCGTAAACAAGCGGCTTCCGTAACGCCCGCTCCACGAAAGAGAACCTGTTCGCGGTGAAGAGCCACCGGAGGCGTAATTAAAACGCGATTAAAAAAAAGTAGAGGGAGAAGGGTGAGAGCGTTAAAGTGTCCCGTGGTAAAGTAAATACCCTTTGGTGAACAGACGCTTTTATGGAGCGGAGGAACTGGAGAATCGGGCCCGGCCGATGAACGTGAAATCCCATTTTGTCGGAAGATGCACCCAATCACTGTACACTTTTATGGAAGTCGTAAACGTAGCCGGGACGTGGAACAAACTCGATCGCTAAGTAGGAAAGGGGGATTACGAACTTACGCGGTGTGAATAAACTGCTGGTAGAAGCTGCTTCGGACGCAAGCAGGCTTAATGAACTCGTATCGTAGCAGACTAATAACTCGATGGCCCCCAGCAGATGAAGATCGAATTTCCCTGTGCTCCTGTTTACATCTCACCGGATAGCCATTCGACCAGTCGAGTGCGTGTATCCCAAGGCAAAAGTACGCTCGAGGGAAGAAGGCGGAATTAGCAACGCACCGCGAAAATCAGCAAGGGAGAGTGCTTTCCACGAGCGTCTTCGGTGCTCCTCAGCAACTGTGTGGTTGGTGGGACAGTGGGATTATCGGTCCCACGGTGAGGCCTATGGGTTTCCATCGGCGAATTCCTCGGCTGCCCGTTAACGGGTGCCGTTGTCGACGGTGGGACGTCCACCGTCGCCGTTAATTCCGCGTTACACCGTGTGCGCGTCGCACCACCGATTACCCACACAGTTTTCTGGAGGCTGTCGGCCGGGCCACGCACACAGGCCCACGTGGGAGAGCCGGACACGCCAGATGGCGGCGCGCCCACGCGGTGAAAGTCGCGGTAATTGATTCCGTGCTCTTAAGACATCTCGCAGCGGAGATCCTGCGGCGAGATTAAGCGCGCGAGAGAGGATCGCCTGAGAACACCGTTCTTGCTCGATAGAAATCTAATGGGCAAGGATCCCCGCGAACGTTACGCGACGAAATCGCTTCGAAAAACGAGCGAGGGTAACCGAGGGATGATCCGCCGCGACAGTGGACTTCGTACACCCTTCGTCTTCACAACGGAGCACCTCGTTGGTCAATCGGAGTCAAGGCAGAGTGTGTGACTGCTCGGTTCTTGGTGTTTTCGTTCGGGTAGTCGAGTGCTCTGCCGAGGCCTCGGCACCCTGGTTCGAATGGTTGCTTTATTTTTTATCATAACGATGAGTTGACCGCGACCACCAGTCGAGAAGAGAAGTGGGTAGGAAAATACGGTGTTGTTACTGTCAGACTGCTTCTTTGGGGATGTTTGCTTTTGGCTCAGATTACTGGGGTTTGGTGGGGGAGGAGGGAGAAAGTTAGCAATTCGGGAATCGTTATTCTGCGGGGTTGTAATTATTTGCAATCAGTTTTGAAGTTTTCGAAACGCTTTGGAGCTTCCGTTTTCCCCGGGTCGTGTAAAATAATAGCTTTGACGATAATCGAGACGGTAATTTCGAGTGCGCCATCCAGCGCGCGCTGAATATATTACGTCCAATAAATTCGACAGTAGGAGTGTCAAAAGTGTCGATTGAACGCGGCCGGGCCGCCCTGCTCCACAATAGACACCAAATGTCGCGTTCAAAATTGAAAGCTAAAACGCGTTAACAACATTCCGGCCATCTGAATCGATTGTCGCAACGGCAACAACGAAACTCGTATTACAAACACTGCAGGAGGACGTAAATTTGGTGTGTCGCGGTCAGAGACGGGTTATGTGCAGCATTTCGAGTAACCCCGAAATCTGATGGACCGCCTGTGCGAACGCCACTTCAGAAAATGCCACAATTCGTGTATATAAAAATCATCTTTAGTAGCAGTGACGCTTTTAGGGGGGTGGGGGGGGAGGGGGACAAGGTGCCCTGGCACTACCAAAGAAGGAACTTTGTAAGAAGAAAAGAAAACTGAATATTATTCTTTAAATAAATTTTTAGGATCACGTAAAGAATTTTATTGATTGTGCATTATAAATATTTATATCCATTCAGGATAAAAGAGGCAAGGGAAAAAAGCATATGTGAAATATACTTCGTAGTAGACATATTTATTGCAAAGTAAAGAAAAACAAAGAGATTACAAATCCAACAATCGCCAACTTTTTATGCACCGGTGCGTTGCTTAGAAAACATACTCTCTTCCTTCCTGAGTCAGATCGAACACTCTATGGCTATTATAATAGTCTTAATCGACTTCTAATAACTTCGAATCAGTATTTTAACTCTGTTGACTTCTTCAATAACTCCTACAATTCCTTCAATTATGTACTCTACTCTGATCGCTGTTCGTAGTTCCCATTCCCCTTAACTTTTACTATTATGGTGCTGTTATTATTCCTATGATTTTTTATATCTATTTTGTCACTATCATTAATGCTTCTTTTGCGCTTACTTCTCTGCTTTTGTTTCTTTTAATTATTTTTCTTTTGTACTTCCTAATTATTTGTTCTATGCTTGTATGACTGCGATTTGTACTCCTTATAACAAAGGGTTTATCCCGTTGATATACTTAAATAATTAAATTAAAAAAAATAAAAACTTCCATATCGTCACACTTAAATATTCACGAAGCGATACAAGAAAATCGTCATCCCCTCGCGCATTTCGCGAGGAAATCCAGCGTCCATATTCGGAGCTGTTCTTTTTACACGGTGACCCACAGCGAGCCCCTTCAGCCTCGTTCGGCTCGTTAACCGGGCATAATGATCATTCGATTACGGGCATCGCGGGCGTAATTCAATAACGATCCCCCAGCCTGGTGCATGGTTTAAGCGTAACGCTGCGACGCCACGGTGAAGCCGCGCGGGGCGGCTGCCGGCCATGACGATGACACTCGTCCCGCGTAATCGGTCATTACGGCCGATGACGTGCGTTTTGCGTGAGACTGCGGCCACCGCGTTAACTTTGTTAACGTTCGAACGAGATTCCCGTTGCATTAGCGGCTGATGGACTGCCCTGACCGGCCGCGCGCATTAATCTTGCCTCCTGGCGGGGCTGGTCGTGGCTCGGGCCGAGAGGACGACTCTGGAAATCCTTCGCTCCTTCGGGGAACGGTGCACTTGACTCTGCTCGAAAGCACCGGCGAACGTTGCCGGGTCGAAGGGTCGCGTTTCATTTTCTGCTTTTTCTCCGCTCATTTATGTGGAGTAGTTGGAGGGTCGCGCGCGAACTGTAACTTCTACGTATGTATGCAACGCGAAGGATGCTCCAGTTCTTTTTACGTTGCTTTTCGATTTTGTACGTCGGGGAACAAACGTGACGGTATCTATTTTTCTGATCATGGTTTAATAGGTTTTTAATTCTGTGTGTTGCAGGTAAGGAACTCTTGGAATTGTATTGCCTTCTTCCTTGAGAAATACCATCGGAGTCAAGGTGTAAGTTTTTGTGTTATTAGTGAAGTGTAGAGACATGAGAATGGTAGTTTAAAAGTCGAATGTTCTCTTATGTTATTAACCCTCATTCATTCCTCATTTGATGAATTGAATTTGTCCCTCGGTGTCAAATTGACACAGTGGTAAAAGTGACGATGAAATGACAAGGTAAACAGTTATTTTTCGATATTTATTTATTCAAACTGATGAGTTAATATTTACATTTTAGATTTTTTACAACTTCCGCATAAGATAAACCGATGTGCAGGGCATACTTCCGATTCAAGAATAAAAAATAATAGAACAGTATAACTTATTACGGGAGAACTGTGCCAAATTGACACGAGGGACGGATGAGGGTTAATAATTTAGGTATTGATCCCTTGCAATCCTTAAATAGTGACTAGGAATAATTAAGCTAATAGAAAGATATCTTTAAGGAAAGTATAATGTCCAACATTCTCATTTTCTCTCGAATCTCTGTGAGCTCTGCTTCTCATAACCCAACCCGCGCGCGAAACGTCCCGAGTCCCATTAAAAAACTGGCTTTGCTCAGTTGTATTTGTTAAGCAGATGATTACAAGTCATCAGTGTGTAATCCATCTTCAGAACGCGAGCAGGGTAGATGAACCTTGAGGAAGTGACGTAGAAACCAGGAACTTCTTCTCCACATTTACTTCGCAGAGAGACTGGTTCTGTTACACGCCACATTCCCCATTGGCCATCGATTTTTACAGCAATTATTCTCGATTTGCTCGTTTGTTTAATCATTATCGAATCATTTGTTGGAAATAACGGGGATATCTCCAGCGTACAGTTATTCCAGCGATCTATACACGATATAGTACGTATTCTTACACGCGCAGACCAACACGCCCGAGCAACTTTGTACATTTATACGCCACAATTTACAGTTTTCACCCGACAAAAAAGGAAATGAAATCTAATAATCGAACCTGTTGCCGAGAACCTGCAGCCATAAATCTATCATTACGCAATCATCGATAATTGCGGAATTAGAATACGAGGATGGTGGGGGTATCGAAATAAGTGCCTGGATGGTTAATACTTAATACCCTCGAAGCGGTGAGAAAGAAAGATCGCTGATTATTGCGCGAGTAAATTATTGGAATCCAACTATCGCGGGTAAACGAGCGTAATAAGAAATTTTCGCGGGAAGCGGAAGTTTCAAGCGCACGATTTGAACTTTCTCATGACACTGATCGTAAATATTATAAATGTACGTGGCACCTAACGTTAGTGCTGTAAATTACGTTATCGATAACGATACCCAGCTGGCGAGACGCGCGTTCAGTCTCTTTGATCTGCCAGTTATAAATACCCCGATATCGTCTACGTTATTTATAGACGATATCTCCGCGTGATTTATCCACCTGTCGTTTGTGCACTTCGATTCACTCGTCCGAGTAACTCTCAGTATTCTCTCCGCATCATTGTCCCTATCCGAGGATCAGCATTCAATTTTCTCCCGAGATTTCGTCGCTTAATAACAGTGTCACCCTCGTATTTATCAATCCAGCTAAACTTGTGTCCACAGCTTCGGAAACACCCTATAGAATTCAATAACACCTTTGGGAAAGCCACCGCTTCTGTATCTACTCTCAGCGCAACCCTCTGCGAGCACGTTTCCAATATCCGAAAAAAAGAACAATGGTTTCACCCAGAATACACTTTCATGGAGGTGAGAGGTGAAGGTCATCCCTTAACTACCCCTCCAATAAACGACAATAACTTAGCTCAGGCTTCTCGGGGTCCGATAATAAAGAATTCTAACGGACCCAACAGCGAAAATGCTGCCCAGAACTCTGTGTGCTCGTATTCGGTGAGCAGGTCCCAGGCACGGATTGGGAGAGGACGTGGAGACGACGCGAGAAGGGAAAAAGAGACACGTATACGCTTCTAACGAGGCAGTTCGGGAACGAGACTTACGTTCACCTCGGCAACGAAACCGTAAATCGATAACAGCCGTCCTAGGCACCGGTTACATAATATCCAGTCGAGGCACGGGCACAGTATCCATTAATTAATTGGCATTATGCGCAAGATAGCGTACCGTCCTGTCTCCCTTCATCTCGCTGCCTCCTTTCTAGGGCTTTTTCCCTTCCCCGTCGCGCGTCCATCCTCCCCACTCTCGCGCCACGGTGTCTCCCACGCGGCTCCATCTGTGTCATCCCTCCCTTCGCCTTCCCACCCCTTCCTTCCTTTCCTCCCCCCACTTTCCCCCTGTCCCTTTTCGCGGGCGTCTGTGCCGGGCTCTCTCGCGCCGAACCACTCTCCCTCCCTCCCTCCCTCACGTCCATTAGAATATTAATGCGAATTGATGCACACGTGTCATTACCGTAATGAGTTGGTTGGTGCTGTCCATGGGTGTACAAAGTGTCGTCTGAAAAGCAATCACGAAATTGCGGGTGTCTCTCCGTTACCATTCCTCTCGGTTCCCTCCTCCGCCTCCTACTCGTCCTCGTCCTCCAGCACGTCCTCTCGGCGTCCTCTCGTGTCCCAGCCTTCCTCTTTCCTCTCTCTTTCTCCCGACACCGCTCCGTCCCCTTTTCGTGCTTCTCGGAGAATTTGAGTACCCCGGTGGCTGCGTATGCTACGTGGCCCGCGACGCGCGCGCTCTCCTACACAGGTACTCCGAGAGGTATCCGGAGTATACCTGCGAGCAGAGTCCTTTTCGTCACGACGACACACGTCCTGTGCTTGAGGTTTCGCTCGGGCTCGAGGGACAACGATTTTTCGCGTAGAGTCGTTAGTTTCTTGGTTACACCACCAGCTACGCGTAGTGTAGAGTTCGGATAAGCTTTACTTCGGAAGTTCAGAATCAAGGTTCGTTGTTAATAGTATCTTGATCTGCGAGGCTGTTAACGGCGATTATTTTAAATTGCAAATTTTAAAAAAAGGGGATTCCAAGGCGTAGAAGAAAGTCGAGGCGAGGTGGAAAGAAGGCGTAGACTGGCGTAGACTCTTAACTCGGAGCCCAGCCTTGAAAAAGTCGAGGATCTTGGATGACGAAAGACAGGCTCCGCAACTCGAAGGGAACCGTCCAGCCGGGCGAGCCGAGCTATCGAGTCGGCCAGACGATTAACGAGCGTCACATTCGTCAAACCGTGGCCAGAGCCATCGGGTGATACGTGTAACGAGCTAATTAACTTAATTTATCGCCGTTTGACGGAGATCCAATCGCAGATGCGCGGCACGTTAATTGTACGTCCATTAGCCGCCGATACGATCGTATATACCGTGGTCCCGTACTCTAACGATCGCTTTGGAGCTCGTTTCGCCGATCCTTTCGCCGATCCTTTCGTCTTGGCGGTAACTAGCCGCAGCGATTTCCTAGTTTTCGGTTCGTCGTTGTGCTCGTCGATGAATTGGCTTAGATTCTAAAGCCTAGGGCTTGGAAGATCTGCCCACTGGATATCGGATACGATCTGTGCCCTTCCAACTGTGTCACACGTCCTAGCCACCATTTCTATTGACCCTGTTTCTGAGTAAACTTTAAGTTACTGGTAGTCAAGGGTACGAGGGTGAACGAAATTCCATTTCCAAACAAACCATCCCTTGAATCGACCATAACAAGACCAAAACACGTGGCGAAACTCGGTGTACATAAGAACCGGCAGGATTAAGACACGAAAGTCCTTCTAAGCCAGTTCGGTCACCGTCCTAAAAGTCATTGTTCGAAGTCAGTTCAACGATCGACTATGCAGAGTGTTTCACAAGTGTTGTTACAAATATAAGTGGTTAATGGAACGAAGGAAAGGAAAAGGTGAAGCTTGAATAATAGTGGTGCTGGTCTATTGTGGTAAATCCCCCCTTTTCCCGAGGTACCTATAGTTCCTTTTCCTTAAAGCAAGGCGTTCACCTTTCCCTATTTCAAGCTTCCTTCTAACCATCACCCTGACGCAAACCTCGACATTATTCATCTCTTCTTCTCCGCGGGGTTAAAAACTGAAAACTCAGATTTAATTTATAAACCCTCGAGTGACCGGGACATTTGCCACTATCAGTTCGTTTGCGTGGAAGTGGAGCGTTCGTACGAGGAAACGTTTGCGAGGAACTCGCTCTAGCATGCACGATCAATAAATGCTACGAGTATAGACCTCATTAATATTTCCTTCTACTTCCTCGCACGAGACGGGAAATAATATGCAAGACACTAACTGCATTAGAAGGACCATTAGCCGAGGAGCACGTTACGTCCCCCGCGTGTTTCAACAAATCCACAGGACACGCTGATGGAGCACCACCCCGTACTAATTCCCCATGACCACGTTAATCGCGAGATAACCAGAATAATTTCGTCTTCGACAAGAAGATGAGCGTAGATCAATAAAAAAGAAGAGCATCGCGCAGCCACACACGGCCACGTGCCCAGTCAGAAGAGCCGACGTCGTTATCCCGCGGAAGGGCTCGAAAAGGTGCTCGAAAGTTGGTAATAGGAACAGGAAATACGGCGAGGCTTATCGGACACGGCACGTCTGTTTCGTATCACGCGCTTTTTCTACACCGTGGCCCTTTTTTCTCTACCCCCTTCCTCGCTCGATCGTACAAGCCGTAGGAGAAACGAAGCCCTTTTCACCCTCCGCCCGGTGCAGCTCTCGCTCAACTTGGGAAATTGTTCTCGGCCCCTGCTCGATCCTGCCGGTCCTTGTCGGCACTCGAACTAATAAGCTCTGCCGGATTAATTAAAATTTTGGCCGATGTTACTGGCCGCTCGCGCGGCCAAGTCCGTTGGATTTTCCACGTATAAACAAGAATGCGCCTCCCCTACGTCCATCTACCTCCCCTTTTATCTTCCATCCTGCCATTCTCTCTTTCATTTTCCTGCTTCCTTCGCCCGCCCTCCTTCGTTTTTAATTCGCCCGATTGCAACTAATTGCGACTAATTGCGCCGAGCACAGCTTTTCGTCTTCGTGTATCGCGGGCTCGACGTCTACGCGATGACGGACCGTCAAGAGTGTCAGCCTTCGGGCCCAGCTGATTTTTTTTTTAATTATTCCCCCCGCCCTCGCGTCAGCTCCCGCCGTCGCTAATTGACGTTCGAGGCGCTAATTACTCGTTAACAATGGGGAACCGTAGGAACAGGCGGATTTACGGATACACTCGATAATTTCATAGGCGAGCTGCGTTCACGGGAGTGCACACGCGCGAGCGAGCGCACGAGAGTGGCCTGTTATCGAGGTGAAAGGATCTTTTATTTAGTAATAGAAGTTCGATGCGGAATGGCTTTAAAGATAAACATCGTTATACGCTGCTCCTGAGGCTCAGGCGGATAATTATTAACCATTAAGCAGGCTGGCGTCAAGTCGTGCCGTTTTCCAGCGTGCTTTATGCTCCTGATTCGACCAGGTGTATCGTAATATGTTGCGAACCTATTCAGAATCCCTTTTTTTTATTCGCAAGCCCCGCGGAGTAAATAATACGGTCGTATAAAAGGAATAACTTCGTAATTCATGTACTACTCGGATGGAAATTGACGGCTCGAAGGATTGCCTCTTTTTTTCTGCTTACAGGAAAGTGGATGTTACGACAGCTGCTGCGATTAATTTTTTTTCTGCCTTTGTCTTGTACCTACTACTGTGGATGTCAGAGTCGTGGTGATATATTCACTTATTTCTTTGTTACGTATGGATTATCGTAGACGGTATAAAGAATTCATTAACTTGGACGAAATGAACCTCGAATGTTGTTGGAGTGTCTCTACTCTCGAATATTCATCGCGGAATCTTCGAACGTAGAAAAAATAGATAGAAGTAATCTGGAGCTTAGAGTTTTACTCTTGAAGAATTTTTTCAATTATTCAGAAGAGGATAGATCTGGTCGTTTAGGGGATACTTTCCCGTTGAATAAAATCTCATTATTAGTGTACTCTTTCCACGGTTACATAAAAATAAGAACATCGTTCTTATCGTTCCATCTATCCAAATACGCACGAACCATGAAGGAGCGCAACCTGCTGCGTTTTGCGCGACGACAAATCGCCACGATTGACTTCATTTCCGGAGAATCGTAACGGCGCTATCGTCGCTCGCATTTCCCACCCCTCGGCGGTGTAAGCCGTCGGCCACCCCAAATTTCCACGAGCTCTTGAATAACATTTCAATCCAGGATAATATCGCAGCTGCCGTCGCTAATGCGCTATTATTTCCTGTTTCGTAAGCGGACGCTGCAGGATGCGCGAATGCACCCTCGGCACGCACACATGCCAGCTCCTTTGTCAGAATAAATAGGCCAAGTCCGAATATCCTCGGCCATCGTGATTTCAGCGATTCGGAAGGCTGGCAATTAAAATATTGCAACAGACTATGTATTCTATTCTGCGTTATACTTCGAAACAATAGTGTAAACATATTAAACGTCAAAATTTCACTGGATACAAGCGAACCAAGCCCAAATGTCACGGCGACATTTTAACCGACAATTTTCACCCCAAGTATGCGTTAAGTCACTATCAATATCCAACGCGTTGACGGTGCGCATATATTTGCACACTGTAAATATACGAACTTCAGCGGAGTCACGTGCCTGGAGCATGAATTAGCGGCTAGAAGTTCACAACGACGCTTACTTATTCCCGGTTCGCTAAACGATGGTTGAAAAGATTGTCGAAATGTCCGATTTGAAACTTGTTGCTCGGTCAGCTAATTGTAAGTACTCCGTGGAACGCTCGATGCTTCCTCGCCTATGGTACTTACTCGCCTAAACCATACGACAGATGTCTCCATTTATCGGATTCGGGCCGTGCCGGTCGCTGACGGTCGGCATGCGTGTTCGCGCGCAAACCGCAGCCGCGTAAGCTGAGAACCGGCAAATGTCGAGAGCCACGAGCGGCTGAGGAGCAACGTCATGCTGGATTGCATCTGCTGAAAGGAGCTCTTTTCGTTATTCCCGCCGAAGGCAGATGCAAAACTGAGAGGGGCGGACAGGGGGCGAGAGGCACTCGAGGGGTGGAGGGGATCGGCGAGGAACGGAAAGAGAGAGAATAGCATTTAAGTGTCGCGGAGGCAGAGAGCTAGAGGGGGATGAGAAGATCGGTGAAACGGAAAGGGTAGGGGGGTCGAAAGGGGAACGCGGAAAAAGAGAAACAGTGGTTAGAAAGGGTGGCTCGTGGGGAGGGTGGGGGGCCACGGAAGGGAGGAAGCCCTCGGTCTTTAAGGACCTTCGGCCCTTTGTCGTCGCTGGGCAAATTAATTCGATGAAGGCACGTTAAGGATCCTGTTCTCTCTCCGTCATCCTGCGACAGGGAGGGTAACAACGAGAGGAGGACTTTTCTGCCCGGGGGCTGATCACGTGAATTCGCTCGAGCGTCGTTAGGGGGGATTTGCAATTAGCGTGTCATTGCACGGGGATGCAATTAGCGCGATGCAGGTTTATTAGACGCGGGTCGGGCTAATTAGTTTCGCGAGCGTTCGTACGACTCGTGACCCTCCCCCCGTGCCTTAGACGACGATCACGTACCGATACTCTGATCTCGTAAATCTTCTCGTTTCCCGCGGTATCGATTTGGAAACATCGTTCAAGGGTAACGCCGCTGCAAATAATACAACAGGCGGATTCGACTGTGGGGGGTTGATCGGGGTGGAAACATCGGTTATAATGCTGCCTCCCCCTCTCGCCCTTCAGCTTCACCTCGCGATCCACGACCACCGAAATCGAATAATCCGAATTCACTGGGTCGCTCTGGATCGACACGGAGGGTGATCGTCGGGCGTGGGCTGCGGTAAGGAAATTAAATTGGGTCTGGTCCGCGGAACGAGACCGTGATAAATCTGAAAAAATATGTGTTTGACAGATATTGGCCGTCTTACCCTCGCTCCGTCCTCCACTCTGCGACCAGACCCCTCGGTTTGTCTCGTTTCCTACCCCCTCTGTTTGTGTTTCTCCTTTTCCACCCCCTCTTTCTCCTGCTCTCTGTAAAATTGCCATACCTCCGGGGCAACAGCTGTCGCAGCCGCCCTCAGCATCTGATAAACTGATAGTAGTGACACATGCCGGGATCTGGACGTGGAGAGGGTGCTAGATGCAGCCCCCATACAGCGCTCCTTCGCGAATAACACGTGGATCGTCGGGCACCTTGAGCTCTCCAAAACCGGGGGTAAATTCCTGCTTCTTACGTGGTCGAACCTCGCGCCCACCGTTTCGAAGGGTGCCCGGTTATAAATTCGGATTTATGGACGGTTTTCCCGGGGACGTCTGCACTTGCGGGACCGTCATTACGTTTGTAAATTACAAGCACCCAGGCAACGCTCCTGGAGACCAGTCTTGACGCGTTTTATTGCCGTAGGTACCCGCTGTCGACCTTTTGTCAGTGGAATTTGCAGGAGCTCAATGCCGGGAATTACTACGGCCAGTGATGGTCGACGAAGTCAGGAGAAGATAGTAAAAATTAATTGTCGAAGTTTTGTGTTCTCCAGAGGGGGTTGAAGAGACTTCTTTCGTATATTTCGTCTCCTACTTATTCACGTGTAGGTAGACCCGGACTAATCTTCCGTCCGATTCCCACTTTTTACCGAAACGCACAAAAACCGAGGAGGCTTCCTTTTGCGTTAAGAGAGTAGAGTTGGGCCCGGTTTCGCGTGCAGGGTCCCAGTGATCTCCACGAAACGTAATAGGGGCCTCGTATTTCATCAGTCGGGGCGGTCGAGGCCGCGGTGGAGCAGCGAATTCCGTGGAATTACGCAGCGAAATGCGCCGGGAGCCAATAACCGAATCATAATCCCTTAGTTTTACACGGAAACGCGGCACCACGGGGGACAGACGCGGCGCGGGGCGGCCGTTGAAGGGGGTCGGTTGGCGTCGGTGGGGGCGGGCGGGGAACTTTACTGCGCAAATTAAGGCGAAGTGGCAGTCAGTAATTTTATGTGCCCATCTCAGCCACTGATATTGAATTTCCTTAGTCGCTTAATCCGAATCCTCGAACGGTTACGGGCACGGGAGCAAGGGGGCGGCTGCGGAGGGAGAGGGTGGGCGCGCGCAGGAGAGGGGCGAAGGCTCCGTAGCTGGTGGCAGCAGCGATCTCGCGAAATTGAAATCATTATTTTACGGGCGCACCGGCGAAATTGGCTACACCCGGTGGATCTCGATGGAATTTTGTAAAAAGTAGCTACACGCTGAAATAGCTCTTAATCAGTTGCGAGTTTGATGGATATATCGTTTCGAGACGAATTACTGGATGCTCTCTGGTTCGACATGTTATAAACTTGTTCTTATCTGGCGCTGGTGCTTGTATCCGTGTGGGACTTTTAATCAAGCGATTGGGAGTAGGCATGACCACCTCGTCAATGTTTTTCAATAATTACAGGCAGACATTCGATGTTTGAGAACTGCCTGTGGTTCGATTGCCACATAGGTGGCGGCCCGTTCGTTTCGATATTCGTAGAGTTCGGAAAAAGTAAGATTAAGCGCAGCGTTGCTGACATCAGAGTTGGGCATTATTCTGCTAAATTTTCATTCGAATACGTATTCGAATACATTTGTGCGAATAAATTTTTATTCGAATAATCTTCGAATAAAAAATTCGAATAAAATGAAATTATTCGACACTAACGAATAATTTTTTATTTGACTGAAAATTTATTCGAATAATTTCTTATTCGAATAAAAATTTAGTCGACTCAACGGATGAATAAAATGATCACGTGATTTCAGCGATGCCAGCCTGGCATGCAGACGTAACGAGTCTATTTCTGTGTCCATTCCACTGTTTCTCATGTAGAAATGATCTAGTTAACAGGTCAACTGGTCACCAGATACAAGAAGCAAAGGGTCCAAGTTGAAATCCTGGGATCGATCGGTCCAATCGATCAACTCTGTGTGCCTCGGGCAATCAAATACATTCTCGATCCCGGGGACGTTAACCCCGAAAAAAGAAGGGGACCACGATCCGTGGCCTGTTTCATCGGACCATCAACTCGACGCCTCGAGAATTTAACCGCGGCGCGCGGAAACCACAGCGCGTGAAACGCGATTCCATCGACGGGCCAAGTAACCCGACATTTCGATAATCAGCGGCCACGTGTTGCGCCGCGTTGACTTGCCATAATTACTTCTACCGAACGGTTACCGTTCGCCGGCCAATACGCAGCAGAAACATTCGTAACACCGCTTCGCACAATAATTTATCTCGAGCCGATGCTCTGTTCCCACTCGATAATTACTAAGAATGTACGATAGAGTATAGGTCTCTTTTCGAACCATGGTACATGCTCAATTACCCGTCGCTGAAACGAAACTAAAAACCGAAGTGGAAGCAGCTATTAAACATTTTTATACAAACATTACTCTTGCACCAGTGGAGCATGTAGGATGCAACTAGCAAACAATATTACATCCCTTTTGAAAGCTCGTTGCGATTTGTGAGCCAGAGAAGGAAGGAGACTGCACGAAAGAATAGCAACGAGAGAGAAGAGACAAGTAGAAGAAGGGGCGAGCGTTGCAGTTGCCCGCGTGGGGCACGAAGCAATTACAAAATTGCAAAAATTAACCATAAAACCTGGCCAGCATACCGGCTGCGCCACCATAAAACTAGCTGGACGGCCGGCCAATCGGCGCATATTTTTGGCGTTTACGAGCAATCACGTGGCCGCTGAGAACGCCACAGTACCTTCCTCTCCCTGCTCCCTTCGCCGTCGTCGATGCCCTTCGTCGCGGATTCTCTCTTCCGAAGAAAATTGCACGGTGATTTTGCAGCGCCACTTGAAATGCCGCTGTAAAACGACCCTTCCCCCGTGGCAACCCCATATCTCAACACGTTTCGCTCACTTCGAACGCCCGTTTTGATTCCATGGCAGCTGGAGGACATTCCATTTCCAACTTTTCAACCAGTTGCCGTTCTCTTCAAAATCGTATCATTTAGAGTCTTGAAAGAGAGTTCAAATTAGGAGGTCTATGTGTAAATGGCAAATTTTCGTCAACTTTAAGATCTAAATACACTTATCAGTTTCGTGACAGATTAGAATAGGGGTGTAGAGGTTCTCTTCTTCTTACCACTGTGTCATCACGGAACTGATAGTGTGTTGCTGGTAGTGAAATCTCGCGGATAGATGACGTCATAGAAACACTGCCAGTTTCGTGCACCATCGGGATTATAAACTCGTCCGGTTCGAGCCGATATGGAATAATTCCGTTTTCAAACAGCCGCGATAAGAAACCCGTGATACGGCCTCCCCAAATTGGACCGGCTCGAATTGCACAGGCCTCCCCAATTGGATCAATTCCGGCGACGCGCTCGAATTACGCATAACGCCGCTTTACGACGCCCGTAAAACCGTTTCCAAAAATGTCGTTTGCGCGCGAATCGATTTATTTAACCGTCGAGCGCCGCTAATCTCCGGGCGTTCTCGGTGAATTCGACGAAACGCCCAACAAAGAGACCGCCGAGGACCGCAATCGCGTCACCACTGTGTAACACGATTTTTAATTTCATCCACGTTCACATTTTGCGTACCGGAAAAATGGCACAAGATCACGAATCCACAATGTTCCACCGCAAGGGAGACGAGAATGTTGGTCTCACAGATACGCGAGCTCGTTTGATAAATCGTTAAGTTTGCTCGTTCACTTGAGACGCGTCAGTGGCCGTCCGCAACAAGCCCGGATCAGCTCTCCTCGAAGAGAGGAGCAGCGTAAACACAGAGATGAACGGGGAGAGAGCTAATCGCGGGCCACCGTCTAAATTGGTCAATATCCTTCAACGCTCTCTCTCCCCGCTTGGAGGAGAGAAAGCAAAAAAAAAAGAAGGGAAGAGAAAAGAGCATCCGAACGAATTGATCCAGCGTTCCGTTCGAACGCACAATACCGCAACTCTCGCGTACAATCGTGGCGAACAGCTTTCCTCGGCCCCCTCCGCAGCACCCTAGCAATCTCCTCTTCGGCACAATAAATTTATGGTTCCATTCACTGGCCGTACTTACCCCTCCCCCACCCCTTTCCACCCTCTCTGTCGTTCCTTCTACTATCTCTCTCTCTCTCTCTGCCTCTGCCGCGTGCACGCACACCGAAGCAAACACGCATTACAATAAGTCCGCGGCCTGTTTAATAGAATAATTAAGGGCCCTCGGTACGGCAGCTGATACCCTCGCCGTGCGTTTCCGCGCGGGTATACGCGTGCACGCGCCCGCGTGTACGTCGACGTGCACGCGAGCACCGGTGAATGCGTCCGAATAACGCACCGGCCGCGCATTGTTGATCCGTGGGGTGCGTAGCCGACGGACAATGGGGTCAGAAGGAATTAATGCATCGATCGGCATTCTGCGCGGGATTAGTCGATGGAAAAGTGGCGGGCCGCGCGATAAGGCTCCTCTCTGGTTGCGAGTTCTCGGCTGGATTGTTGGTGGTGTTTAGAGAAGAGGTAGGGGTAATGTTGAAGAACGGATGTTTTGAGTTGTACAGTGGATGCTGGCCAAGGGGTCGCGAGGTTCTCGTGCAGTGATGAGGAAGGGGGTGAAAGTATCGAAGGCGAAGGGAGATGCTGAATGTAGTTTATAGTTTATAACTGAGTTCGAAAAGAGAGAGATTCTCAGTTCGATGTGTATGTGTGTATGTTAATATGTATTATGTTTGTCCGCGAATTTCTCCGGAACTACTGGACTGATTTTTGGGAAACTTATTGCATTTGGTTTAACTTCAATCAACATTGGTCATGAAGAAAGAATTATCAAAATCAGTTAAGTAGTTTTGAGGTTACACCAGCAAGAAGTATTGTACGGACAGGCCTATAGGTTATTTAAGAATAACTAACTCGGTTTTAACTTTTTTCTATTTTTTTATTTATTACTTTCTGGTTATTATTGTATAAGTACATTTATTTTAGAAATATACGGGCAAGCCTACAAGTTATTTAAGAATAATTAAATAGTAAAAAATAAATAATTTAAAAAAGTTTAAACCGACTTCAAAAAAATAAAAATGCACAGGAAAGTAAAAAATAAGTATTTTCCTTATTTTATCTATGACTCTCAATTTTTTAAATCCGCGCCAGATTTACACCGTGCAAATTATGAGGCGTCGGCATAAAAAACTGAGAGTCATAGATTAAATAAGGAAAAAACTAATTTTACTTCTAAGTGCATTTTTATTTTTTGAAGTCGCTTTTAATTTTTTTAAATTTATTCATATTATCAGTTAGGAATTGGGTGAACTTATAGCGGTGTCAATTACTGTGTCACTGTTAAGGATTAGTATTATTCGCAGAGGAACACAGGGATGCATCTTGGATCGCACCCTTATAAGTAGTACAACTGCTCCATTTGATCGACCTGATCGATCGTTCAGACTCGAAGTCTAGTGTCGTCATAATCGTTGTCTACAAAACCAATTGGAGTACTGCTTTGAATACGGGCGAAGGATCTGCGTGGTCACTGATAGCTAAACGTCTGGAGAAACCGGAGATGTGATAAGAGCAAACAGGAGCACGTTCAATGTCGTGCTGGTTATACAACTTACAATGTTGGTCTTGGGAGGGAGAAATCTGCTGATGGTTTGGGTGGCTGGAGTGTGCTGTTATTGTAAAACGCTCTCATCGGGATGGGCACCGGTCCAAAAGTTGATTAAGAGTTTTCATGGTAAATAGAGGGATCGAGGACACGTTCGTTTGCGTCCTGACCCACTAGACCACGATAACACGATCTACATACGGCGTATTAGTCGGTACTGCAACGTTGGTCGAACTCAGTTATCCTTATAAACATTCCAGTTAGAAATAAACTCGCACGCTCTACCGAGTTCATCTAGCATGTTAATTTTATAACTCGCGAAGAGTTAACTTGTTCCCCGCGAATTCCACATTGGGCGAGATGGCCTGATTCCCCACGAAAGTTTAATAATTACGCTTGTACGAAAGAATACTCATAGCGTTTCGTCACAAGTACCTTTTACTCTGTGCTAATTCGCCTTTAATCCGTTTTATGTACTCGGTGAGGGTTTCTGGTCGAGAAGTGACCCAGTTCATATATTAATGCACGAGTAGGTATAACATACCTATTAACTTCTGAAAGCACGAAGGTAATTAGTTACCTTCAACCACCGATATGGAATGTTCCAAAAACTGCCCGCTTGAAAGTACCCCTAAACACACTCTTCCTTGCGACGAAAATAAACGACCACCCCAATCTCCCAACAAAAGTCAGAAAGACGAACCCGTCTGTAGAAGGCTCCTCGAGTGTTCGTGGTCCTATGAAACGCGACCGTGTATCCTTCCCCAAACGAGCATCCCCGCGGGAAAAAAAAGTTGCACCGACAGAACTGCCGACCGAGGGGGATGGGCGACCCACTCGGAACTGCGGTAATACGGTTTAAATACACGGGGCGCGTTAAGGCGTTGATATCGCGGCGACGGTAAGGTGTAAAACCGCAGGATTCCAATGGAAACAGTTATTTGCGGTCACGAACTGCTTCGTGACGTATCCCAGGCTCGCGTTCGCTTGCTCGCTCGCTCGCTCGCCCGCTCGCGCGTGCAAACTTGCCTGGTGCCGGGCCCGTATACGTACGTGGCCCTCGTACGTGCATTTATATGCGCACAAACACACGTACACGCGCACATAGAGGCGTATCCAGGCACCGCGTAACCGATGGTAGGAGGTGTACACACCTTCCTTCCGTCCTTCCTTTCCCAGGAAGTGGAGTCAAGTGGACCCACCGCCACCGCCGGAAACTCCACTAATGACTAAACTTGCTAATTTCGACCAATTAGGCTCCTACCGCCCCCTACGCCTCCCGTTTCACCACCCTCTCCTCGCGTTCACCCTTACTCGTCTCTCTTGCCTCCCCCCCTTTCACTCCCCCATCCAAACCTCCACCATCCACAGCCCCGGCCAACTTGCAGCCCGTCTAATGCGCGCCGCATTTACCTTGACCGATAGACGTTCGCTCCTAATTTCGCGGTACATTGCGCAGTGCGGACTGGCTGCGGATTAAATATTTTCTTATTAAACATCGCGCTAGCAGTCGTACGCCCAGTTGCGTGCCCGACGCGATTTTACTATTACGGGCAATTTAGTGTGGACAGGGTGGTACAGAGAAGGGTGATAGTGATTCAACCCCTGGAAGGAGTTGATCGATCGACCGCTAGATCCCCACGCGTGCACGTGGGTCGAGTGTCTTCGGGGTCGTGTAGCTTGGGTAAAAATTGTCTTTCATCTTCCGCCACCCCCTGATCCGAGATCGTTAAGCAGAGATCTCGGGAAATAATGATTCTACTCGTGTTATACTCTCGGGTTCCATCGGCTCCGAGTGTCTCGGTAATCGTCCCCTCGATATCAGTTGTTACCCTCAGCGCGGACGTAAGTTGGCGTGATCGCGTCGAACAGTAGGCGGATAGGGGGAGCGATCGATGCGCGGCTAGTTTTAGAAACAAAGTTAATATCCAGCTGTCCCGGGGACCGTTTCTCGCAGGGGCTTGGAATATGCACCCCTCCTATCGCCACTGAAGTGCTCCATTATCGTTGGCCCGTCCAACCTCGTAATTTATGCACTCGCGTTTCCCCAGCTTCCACGCGCAGGATTCTCAGCGCCACCCTTCCCTCCCCGCGCGATTAGTCTCCTTATTTTGGCTTCCAACGACAGATGTAAGCATCCATCGAGCGACTCGGGAGATCTGGTTAAATGTAAAACGCGGAACGTTAAATTTTTAAGTTTCCAGTTTCGTTTCGTTTAAGTGCCTCCGCAGTTTCGATTCCCCGAAAACTTGAAGGACCGCGGCATCTCAGCCTCGAAAGTCGAAGGCAAGCGCTCACGCGATCGCGATAAGATCGCTGGCCAGTAACTCTGCCGCAGATTATTCGGTAATTGAACGGCCCCGGCGCGCGGGACGGATAAGTAGCCGAGGCGATATTGAGTGTTGTGGTTGGTTTGAAGTTCGCATGGTGTTGGAGTAACAAGCTGCCACCCGTTGGATATTTATGGGGGCCGTCAGGGGTCGAAGCCGGTATCGTATCGTCCAATACACTCCCGCGAAAGGCAACTTCGCAACGAGTCGGGCACAAATAACAGTTTTACACTTTATCCTTAACGTTGTGTTCGCGGCTCTTTCTGGGAACCCGCGACCGTTTCTCTCCACCCTGCCCACCCCCCTGGCAAACGTTCTTTTCGTCCCCTGCCTCTCGAAAATCAATTTTCTCCTGCGGCCGCGTAAGCAAATTCCGGCGAACCCCCTCCCCAGTGATTTATGGGATGTGGACAAACGATCCTGATCTTTGGTAACGAGGGCTCCTCCTCGATGTCGAGCGCCTCTTCGTCCCCTCTCGCGCGAAGGTCGTCGAGGATGACTCTAGGTTTTCACGGCTGAGATTAATGGACCCGCCTGTGAGCACTCCATCCATTGACAAAATTGTCCTGACTGATTTATTCCATCTACCGATCGGGGTGCATTGCAGCGGTTTATAAACAGACCTAACTCCAATCTCTTAGCATAGTAAATTCCTTCCAATGGAAAATTAATTCTACTAAGTAAGTAGATTGAAAAGTACCGGAAGTCCGATATTAATCCCAACGTTAGGCATTCACGCAAAAACCATCCCCCGTCTATTTCCTTCCAGCACCTCGTCGCTTCCATCCACTGCAGCGCGATTACAGTCGATATATTATGCAATGTACAAAACAGGATCGTTCGTATGTCTCCCACGTGACTAAAGATTGGCCCCAGGCAGAAAGGAATCTGCGGCAGCGATCGCGGAATCGAAAGTAACCCTTATCGTCGGGCACACGCGCACGGGCATCGCTTCAACTCCCCGAAATCCAGCGATTTATCGTCCCGGGCTCATTCGATTCCCGTTCCCCCCTGGGGGTCAGGGGGTTAAGTGGAACGAGCAGGAGGAATAACGAACAGCCGAGCAAAAATATTTAACCGAAATCGAGGGAGGGGTGGGGCGGGCAAACCGTGGTCCCCGCGACATCGATAAGGGGCTCGGTGGTGGAGTGACCGTATTAAGGGGCCGTAACACCGAAAGAGGGACGGAAGAGGGGGATCCGCAGGGCGTTAATGCGCCGAAGATTTATGCCGTAACGGCCAGGATGAAATTCCATCGCGGTAGGTACGCGTACATAAGTGGCGCTGGTACTGCTGGATGCTGGAGGCGCGAGAGTTATGGTGGCCCATACTGATATCCACTATAAACCCCTTCCCGTCGCCTCTGCCTGGGCATACTTAATTAAATACGTATTAAGGGACTGAGTGTGTTCCAATGTACGTCCGTATCGTGGTGGTAATGTACGCTCGCGCGGCGACCACGTGGAAGGCACAATACCAGCGCGTCGGATCGCTTTCGAATGATTACGTTTTTAGAGGTGTAGTCGGTTGAATTTGGGGGTTCTCGTGGAGCTCAGGATATTCTGCTGATTCTTTCTCCCCTTTGCGGTACACGTATGACGCTGCCAGTCAGGAGTTAGGCACAGTGGTAGCGTGACTAGGGTGATTTGTTGAGTGAATGAACAACCCCCAGTGAATGAACGTTGCTCATATAATACGAAAAATGAACGCCTATCGCGCTCGCTCCACGTTCAAACTGACATCGAAATTTAGAATGGACACCCACCAATGTCTCGCAAAAGCCTTTTTCTTTTTACTGATTACCAATACGGCATTAATTACGTTTATTCACAAGTTGTCCTCATGGCATCCCACAAGTTCAAGGTAAGCCTTGTTACATGATATCTACAATTTGTATTTTGAGGTGTATTTAATGGTCCTATGATAAATTTGTTGTGATAATTACATTGTTATATGTTCCTTTAACGAAAATACTGTATGAAATAACGGATTTCTAAGAATTTGTCGAGTTTCTTAGGTGTCCATGCATTGAATGGGAGATGTCAGTGAATACCAATGAATGAACGACCATTTATTCGCATTTCGCTGACATTTCTAACTTTATCAATGAATGAACAGGTTATCCCGGTCTTTTTTTCTCTTGATACTTTCGTCGTCAATGTGGAGGTTAGATTAACCCAACCCAGAAACCAAATTTCAACTATGCATAATTATGATCTTATAAGACTAGTAAAGTATCAAATCAATAATATTATTGCAATTTGAGAATAACAAATTATTTACACAAAAAATCGTCTACATACATTTGAAGCCAAACCACTATTATTATCCCGTTCATTCACTGGGGTACCCCTGTTCATTCATTAGAAATTTATGTTGAGTCACTTGTCATTGACCCATTTCCTATTTAATCCTTTGCCAGACTTATAACGAAAATTATAACAATAAAACATTGCTAGAATTCTGTTCCGGCATATCCGCCTTTAGTAATAAAACAGCTCGCTTGCAAAAATAACATTCAGGGGATTAAATAACGACTTTTAAATAGTAATTCTAACAGACATACAGCTTAAGTGTTCATTCACTGGACGGGTCCCCCTATTTAGATGTTGCAATTAATGGAGAGGCTGGACGGTTGTTAATAAGCGAACGGTTAAGAAGGCAGGATCAGCATGTATATAGAAACAGTTGTATTTATTTCCGACGAGATTTGCTCGCGCGTTTCCATTCCCAGCCCTTTGTTCCGCGGCCCAGCCCGTGCAGCGAAACGCCCGGTACGTAAACGCTTCGAGGGAATGTCCATAATGATAGTAAAGAGCTCGTTCTTCCTCCTCTACCATCTTCTTCCCCAGCGACCAGCTTCTTCGCGAAGAGTACCGCGCGAGGTATCGCCCGGGCATTCCTGAAGCAACTGGCCAGCGACAATAAAATGAAACGTTACTATCTCGGGGCTCCGGCGCGTTCGTTCGGACGTTCTCACCCTCGCGAGGAGATTTGTTCATGGTAATAAACGTTCACCCGGTGAACAGCAGGCCCTTCGAGGAACGGGCGCCATTTTAGAATATAATCTTCATCGCGATCTGTCTTACCTGGCGAACAGAGTTCACGTGCTAGCAACTCGAGCTCAAAAGTCAGAAGCTTTGCACCTTTGCACTCACAAACAAAGACGCTGTTTCAAACTTAAAGCTTCGTGCGATCCCTTAGCACCTGATTCCAGAAAATTGTTACGATGTATAAGAACGAGGTGTATGGTACAAGAGGCTCGTATAAGATTCCAAAGACCGTGGTCCAAACAAAAGTGGGCGTTTCGAGGGACCGAGTCTCTGGGCCCAGAATCGACCAGAGCGGATATAATGATAACTTGGACCGGGGTATAATGATCAACGGAGGAGACAACGCTCGAAGACACTGAAACATAATCTAATTATTAGCGAGGACGATTATAGTAATTAGATGCAGCCTGGACAAGGTGGACAGGGGCAAGGAGCGGGGGTCAGGTTGTCGGGCGAAGTCGGCTGTTTGCCTGCCCACCTATTACAGGTATAACAGTGGTGCCTATGAGAGCGGTGAAATGAAAAGGTGCGCACTCCTGCGGGCCTCCTTTTCGGGGAACCGTGCGCCCTCGAGACAGCCGCGCGCGCGCTGCAAGATGAACAGAGAGGCCACGCTCGCCGGCATGCAATTATGTAGGAATCCTGACGGCGGAAGAAAGCATCCCCGATCGCTTGGCTATGCATTGAATGCAACAACTTCGAAATGATCGCCCGATTCGTGGACGGCGTTGTCTGACGGCGGGTGGCACGCTTTGTGCGACCGTTCCCGCGGGCGATTTTCTTGCGCGCCCCCGCGCCACGTCCTCTGATTTAGGTGCCCCGTTCCTGTGAAAAAGGGACGCTCGAGTCGCTGGACTCGCGATTCGCGGTACGTCCACCTCTCGTTCTCCCTTTGTTCGAGCCAGCTCGTGGTTTATCGTTGGTTTCGCGTGCAGGGGTGTCCGCAGGTGTGTTCGATTATTAATGATATCGAGAACGCTTGGGTCTTCAATAACAACCCTTCTAATTTCTGTGTTGATGTTAATTTAATATGTAATGCAGTAGAGTTTCGATCAATGAAAGCTTTGGAAATGTAACAAGCCCGAGGTGCAGTCCATCGGGGTCCCCCGTCATCAAACTCGACTCCGATATACGCTGACCTCGATACCCCACAATCCCGACTCATTCCGAAGGAATAGTTTCGCCCACTTTATTCAAAGGCCTCGTTCGCGCAGCCCCACCGGGGGCATTCAGATTTCTCAAACGATCCGCTGGAAGCATAATAATCCGGATGCGGATCAGGTTGGCCGGCCGGCTCACCCTCGCAGCCCTGGCCTCCTCGAGCAGAGATTCTTTTCGTCCACTACAAGCATCGGAACGGCGTCGTTATTGTATGGAACGGGGCGTCCTCGTTATCGTCGCTTATCGCTAATAAGATCGCTGGACCGCTCGTTATCGTCGTCGTCGCACTCGCCCTGTCCTCATTTTCGTACGATTGCGATCGTTAATTATCCCTATCGCAGCTGATCGTCCTCCACTCCTTCCACTTCCTCTTCGCCACCCCACCCCTCCCCACTCCCTCCCATCCCCCGCGTGGCCGTCCACCACCTTCCCGTCGCCGCTGTCGCCGTTGTTGTCGTCGTTCTCCTCGTCATTATCATTCCGGTAATTACCGGTGTATTCCCTCGTTATCATCTTGTTATCGCTCGGTCGTCGTGCTCGCTTCCGTGGCTGATCGAATTTCGAGAGATCCTTCCGGGTCATGGGATCGTAAACAAGCCGACCTCGCGATTTCGTCAAACGCGTGGACCAGCTAGCTTTAAGTCGAGCTCGCGTAACCGCTGATACCTTTCTACGAATATTTCCCATCAATTTTGTGGTTCTTTTTTATTCGTGCTCCTTTAGTGGGAACGTAGGTCTCTTGCCTCCAAACACTTTTTACAAAGCCTCAATTATGTACTTTGAAACGTTTCGTTGAACCGGGGGAATGATACGCCCAATGGTTTAAAGATGTGCCTGATCGACCTGAATCCGAATAATACGCACTCCGACTTCGCTGTAAGTATAGCGTCAGCTCGATCTCGTCGAATCCAAATGAATATCTTGCTGTTGGCTAGCGGCGTGTAATTTCGCTGCACGCGGAGTACAGAATTATGCGGACGAAACGTAGAATCTGGGGAAGAAAAATGGTTCTCTTGGTGGAAGGGTGGATTGGGGATGTGGAAGGGGGAAGTAGGGTAACCCTTTCACCTGATCTTCGTTGAGAGTGTAGAGAAATTGATGCAACTTGTAGGCTCAGTTTTAACTTGTATTTTCAGCTCGAATCAATGTAATGCATTGCTCACAGTTATTTAATTTACACGCCCCTAATTAGTGTTCCTTCTCGAGAATTCTTTCTCGAGAATGTCTCGATAAATATTATCAATATTATTCCTGAATTATAAATTTTGCAATATTTTTTTTAATTTCTTGAGAATTCTCGAGAAATATAATCTGATTTCTCATTTCCCGAGATGCGAAAACTATCGAGAAATTAGGAACACTACCCCTAATTCTTATGTAATAGAATATCTTGTTACGCAAGCGGATTCAGAGGAATGAATTTTAAGCTGAAAGTGTTACCTAAACCCAAGCTACTAATCCCGTGAGTGGAGTTCTCAGCTGCCGGATTTCTGCAGGTTATAAAACAAGCATTCTACACCCTCGGATATAAAAATCCGCGGACATTAAGCTAGGAAATTAGGATGACTACAGGTCCATAAAGTCCATACATCGCCGTAGTAAGACGTTAACCAACTGAGGCCACGTAACGAGTCAGGCCCGTGATGCGTAACTCATGTCTAAATATAAAAGCAACGAGTCAGACTCGTTATGACTTTTCGGGAGGCAATAAACATTGGCAGTCAGGCTTGGCATTTATGCATCGTAAAATAGCAAATACTTTGAGCCTGATTTCCAATTTTGACCGCTTGTTTAGTTCGTTAACTGATAAAAATAACCACCCCGGCACCGAATCAGCATAACGCACGCGTGTAATGAAAAAGTAATTGACCGGTTCCCTCGAAACCGTGTGTAAACTAGGTACGGAATAGCCTTTCGTTTCCATTCCGAGGTAACACGACATTCTTTCCCGATTAATTTTCTCCGCGGCGTTATCTTCGCGACTGTCCCACAAGTTACGTCTCACGAAGAGAGCAAGAGTCCAGCCAGTATCCCGCCTCCGATTCTCAATATACACCGTTCGTATCCCGAACGGCCGGCCGTAAAGACCTCAGCCGTCGATTGCCTCCGTTGACCTTCGTTAACTGGAACGTAAGTCACCGTCTCGCCTTTATCCGGCCGAATAATCGCGGAGCGTAATGAACAAACCTCGCAACTAATTGGAACAGATCGAGCACGCACGTTGTTATTGCGATCCACGCGCGGAGCTTCTTCGCACTTAACAGCGCGCCGCGACAATCTGCATAACGATTGAAGGCGCCCGTGCAAAACCTTCGTCAGGCCTGATAATCCCTTGGAAACGCGCTCCACCCTCTCTCTCTCTCTCTCTCTTTCTCTCTCTCTCACCCTCTTCCTAATTAATATCTTGCCCCCTTACGTTCTCCCTTTTTTCGCTCCCCTCCCTTATTCCTCCACCAACGCAGTCCTAGACGACGCTAATGAAATGGACCTCCCCTTTTGAATTTCCATCGAGCGACGATCCGCTCCTCGTCGACGGTCGACCCGATGAATGCCAGTCGCCCAGATGGCCCGATAAACCGAACCGGTAATTAATAATTAACGGTTAACAATTAAGAGTGAAATTAGCGCGTAACGCCGCCAGGTTTAATTGGACGTAACGCACAAACACACGCGTGTGTATGCATACAGTCGAACACTGTCGCGGACGGCAGGTGGTGCGCGACGGGACGCGCGCGATTCCTTCGATGCTTCGGCGCGAATTTAATTTCCTCCCCTGCCCCCTCTAACCCCCTATCCATCCTCCCCCTTCGTACACATCGGCTGATAAATATTGCGGACAGCCGCGAGATTCTCAAACGTCCGTATAATGAAGTCCGCTAAAAATGGTTTAACCGAGTTCGTCGCTCGCGATCGGCTCTCTCTTTCGGTCTTTCATCGCGCGGCACACATTCGACCCCGATTGCTTTGTTATTCGCTTTAACGGACGATTTTTCGATTCCCGTCGTCGTTGGTGAATTTTGTTTAACCATGAATTTCAAGGGTTTTGTGGCGGGAAATTTCGGATCGATGGAATTGGTTCAATAACTGAAAAGAATGTACTCAAAGCACAACTCTGACTACCCTGTATGTATGTCGGGTGCGGACAGTGAAAGTACACAGCTATTTCATTAATCTAGTCGTATCGTTTAAAGCCCCGCGCACGGTTGCCTGAAAGCTCTGTAATACATGAAAACAAACACGCCACGCGCATAATAGGATAAATTGGATATTCCAGAGTGGATACCTGGCGCGCAGGTTATTCTACGGCCGCAGATCCCCCGGCGAAGAACGGTGAGAAGGGTGCACCGTTATGTGCACCCTCGTGCACCCTTAATGTTGGAGCGGCCTGAAATAAGGCGAACAGCCGAAGAAAAGGTACTCGTTACCTCGCGGGACAAAAAGACAGAAGTTCTCGGACCGGGGTCCGTCGGCGATCGCGGTCCAAACGACAACCCGCTGAGCTACCAGGAAGGACGATTATTGTTAATTAAGGTGGGCGTGCCTGGGCAGGTCGCACGCCGGTTTCACGGCCCTTAACGAAGGGACAGGTCAGCTCGTTTTATGAATTCTAATGCCCCGTCGGTATTCGGCGGGTTGACGAAATTTCTCTCCGCATTTGCATTTCAGCGGCGCGAGGTCGCCTGGACCGACGACTTTTAACCCCGTTCGCCGCTCTTAATGTAATTAGGCCACCTATTCACCACCGCCGCGCCGTCGAATTATCGAGTGTTGACGGTCACGAGGTTATTTGATAACCAATCAAACGCTATTGTCCCGCTGAACGCCTTCTCTCGTTAACTAGTCCACGGAGGCTCCCAATTTTTCGCCCCTCGAGGCGTCGGCGCCGTTTAAACGTGCGCCGTGTGATTCTTAATTACGTGTCAATACTTCAGGGGATGGATCTATTATCCAACGGAAGAATAAACTGTCATGCGTGAAGTCTGCTCGTGGCAAGTTAGCTAGACACTTCTGGGGCTCATTAAAGCTTGTAATTCAAAAGCTTCGATATTCTTGACGTGTAGCTTTTAACGGCTTCCTTGGTTTGTATGTATGCCGTTACATGAACTCGGCCGTGGAAACAATTTCTGGATGCTTACCTACGTTAATTACAAGAAAGCTAAGTAAACACAATAAACCGGTGACGTACTCGTAAAATATTTCATTTGGCGATCACTGTAGTCTCCTCTTGCCAGTCGCTGTAACAATCGAGTACATCTTTATCGCGCGAGTCGAGGGGCAGAGAGGGCAGAGCGTCAAGGGAAACAAGCAGAGAAGCGCAGAACAGTCGGTGAACAAGATTGCGTTTACCATCCCCGTGGACTTCCCTCCTGCGAACCATGGCGCTTTTAATGCCACTGCATCCGGATTGAATTTAAATATTTCTTCAGCCGACGAACTCTTTCGCGAATTGCTCTGTCGTAAAAGGTCCCCCACGTCCTCCCCCACTGCGAATCGTTTTGCAGCGAGATCGCAGTTTCATTGGGACCAGGGGCATTATGAAATCGTTGCGCCGTCTTAAAAGGCAATAAAATTGCGCGCGGCTTGGGTGAAATTAATTAAGAACGGATTCTGTATACTTTGTAATCACAAAGCACAACGTTAAACCCCTCAGCCATTCAGGGTGGCTAATCATTCTGACTCTCTGGAGGCTTCTACTAATTTGTTGGTAATGGTAAGGCATCACATTCAGTGATTTCTATCCTCGGTACAGTTCAGCGCACCTGTTCATCAGGATGAACGCGAACAACCCACAGAACATCACCCTATTGGCGACTCTGACGCCCATTTCTCTTGTTACAGATATCAGCCGCGAGCCGGAAGAAGAGAGCCGGTTCTAGGAGAGCCAGGCCCCAATAAGCTTCCAGTTAGGTAGGCCAAGAGCTTTTGTTTTTCGTCGTGGGAAGCTGTTGGTGGGCTCGTCGGGCCCACCCTCTCATCGGTCAAGCTGGCGAGCGCTCTAACCGCTGGTATGAACCCCCACCATCCGGGCCACTCTGCAGCCTACCCGCATCATCCCTCGCTCTCGAGCAGTCCCCATCACTCTGGGCCTCATCACGGCTATAGTACCGGTGGCGGCGGTGGCGGGGGCGGTGGTGGTGGCACCACAACCACCCCCGACTTACCCAGTCCACATTCGCCACCCCACGGCTCGGGCATGGACCCAGCTACCCCCTACGCGTCCCTGCAACCCGGCCAGGGGATGGGCAGCAACGGACATCACCACGGCGGTGCTGGAATGATGTCAGATCACCCACACCACCCGGGACACCCACACCCACACATACCAGGCCATCCAGCCTACCCACCGGTCAACCACAACAACAACTGTACACTTAAGGTAAGAGCTTGTGAGTTTTCCGACTGGTTGCGAGATTGAAAGTGATACTGACTTTGTGGAGGGGATATTCGAGGAGGGTGCGAGGCGCTCTGACAAGGGAAGATCCCGAATCCGAAAATTCAAAAAATTCTGAAACCATTCCTTTCTGATTACAACGCAATTTTTCTTTGCTGCCCAAATTCACTCGAAGAGGGTGAAATTAACCCCTGAGAATTCGGCTATTTTTCGATTTTGTGTTATAACTCGCGAATTGTAAGAGATAGCAAAAAAGTTTCAACACAAAAGTTACTTCTTTTAATTAGATCTATCATTTGGTAAAATAATTATTTTGCAGTTCACGAGTTATAGCACAAAATCGGGAAATAAACGGATTTTCAGGGGACAATTACAGCCTCTTTGGGTGATTTGGAACAGCAAAAAAAATTGCGTTTCAATCAGGAGGAAATTTGCTACATATTCACAAAGTTTCAGAATTTTTTTAATTTCGGGGTTCGGGATCTTCCCTTGTGAGTGATTTAAATTACTGGACCGAACTCTTGCGGAGGTGAATTTAGTGATGGGGTGTCTGAATCATTTATGACGTTTTGGAATGTTTGAGGTTCTTCGGAAGATAAGTTTCTCTTCCTTGCGATTGACAATTTAATTTAAATCGGGGATATAGAAAGTCCCGGTTAGTCTTCATCGTATAGTAGCGTATACTGAATACCAATCTACAAACGTAAGAGAATTAATTATCTCCAGTATCATTATACACGCTGCTCGGTCCCTTTTTCGTGCCCCACATAGTACCGTTTATTCGTTGCTCTGGCTCGTCAGCTGCTTCACGGCCGAATTTACGAAACAAATTAAATTAAAGCCTCCGCCTTGTCGCTCCCCTCTCCCTGCCAGTTAATGACCCCCAGTCGAGCGGCCCGTTATTTTCCATCAGCCTCCCCCTTTTTTTAGAGAAACGCCCCGCCGCAGAAGGTTTCGTATCGCGAACGGTTCTTCGCGTACGATTAAAATGCACTTTCTACGGCGGCTCGTCGCGCGAGGATGGCCACGAGAAAAAGTTTTCAACCGGAAGCACCTGGAACGACTACGTACCGCATTGTTCGCGTAATAATCGCTGTCGGTCGTTTATTACGTAAGCCCGGCTCACGGCCGTATAATTTCCCCCGCAGCTAATACGCGCTCGTAATCTCTGGAAATGCTAATCGTACGTGGCAAATGGCTGGCAACGACGCCACTATTCAAGAGGATCGTCCAAGTAAGACCTGTCTTTCCACGCAACACTGATACGGTTCTTTAGATCTCGAAGTGAAGTCCCACTCTTCCTCGCCTTGCTCTGATGATCCTGTCAACAAATCACCGTCCGAAACGACTTTCCACCCGACGAAATCGGCGTAACGTACAGGTGGGGCCCCTTCGGTGTAGCAGAGAGAAAGAGAGAGAGAAACTCGTGAGTGGAGGAAGATCGCGTGCAGTGCGAGAGGGACGTCGCGGTGCAAGGGTCGCAGGCTAAAATTCAGAAGGCATTACCCGTCTACGTGACCCTCACTTAGCTCGCCATTGACAAACGCAACAATATAGGCATTTACCGTGGAGAGAAATATAATTGAATAGGGGCGGAGGGGACCGCGAAGGTACCGTGGGTCCCCCGTTGCCCCCCTTTCCCTCGGAGCCCGGCCCCCTTCGCCGTGTTTCACTCCATAATACTGCCGGCTGTCTCGCTCTCCCTCGCCCCCCTCTCACTCCCCCTCCCTTCCCCTTTCACGTTTCACCGTCCTCGTCCGGCCCGGCCGGAGCTATGGATGGGTCCCGTCCCCTTTCAACGTTAGTTAGGTCCTTTCTAGGCTCACCTTATTATTCCCCCCACCAGGGCCGCGTCTCCTGGCTCGCCGGGGTACCTGAACCCAGGGCCTCGCGAGGCATTCAGAGACCCCAAAGCAGCCACGGACCAGTCAGTTCACTGCTGACTTCGGTCGGGACCGGTTCGCCTTTTTCCTTGTTTCGCGGCGCGTGCTCTCGCGTCCTCCCCTCTCGTTCCCTCTACTCGAACCTTTCTATCTCTCCTCGATCGCAAACTTGTGGCTCTCCGTGACGATTGCGTTCGTCGCGACTATTCGGGGCCCGATCACACGCTCGCGACTATTCGGGGCCCGATCGCTCGCCACTCGGTTGAACGCGGGATGTTCCGCTCGTGCTACCGCGAACCCGTTGAAACAAACCGCTCGGTTGCCGTCGGCCAGGCGACTCTGTCGCGTCGCGTAGCGCTCGGTCCCCGTTCGGAGGTGTTCACGGTTCAGTGAAGTGAGGGATTCGTAGGCGTACAGTCCCTTGGATGGTTTGTGAAGATCGTGGCGCGATCGCGCGACTGTGATCTCGGTGCAAGGTGGTTTCTTCCGCGAGTGGGAGAAGAGAGTGTACCCGTTCAGAATTTCTTTCGCTCGAGGACGAATGATATCATTGGGCGAACGAGTCTGGGAGTAAGGACACGGTGCTCGTCTGCCAGGCTTTTAGGACGACACGGTTCAAGAAGCCTCTTTCGCTCGTGGTCATGGAGGTTCACGCGCATCACTACAACGCCATCGCGTCGCGGATGAACCAGATGAAGTGTTTCCCTGGGGACAAAATTGTAAGCATCCCGAACTTTTCTTCTTCCTTTAACTTCCTCGGCGATACTCCACTGTGCACTCTTGCATATTCACGTGCTAAGCCCCGCAAACTTCAAATTAGAGTTGCCTCGTGATTTATGCTTGACTTACACTGGTGAGTAGGTTATACACACCACTCCAATGGTGCCATTATTGTTCCATGTCCTTCAATATTTCAAACCCAAGTTGGTCGAAGCTTAGTTCAGTTGGCTTCTGTCGCGTCTTCAGATCTCTCAACCTTCAGCATTCGACTCAGCGTTGAACGCACCTTTATGAAACAGGTTTGCTTAAAACCGTTCGATATTTGCCCCCTTTTAAAGTTTCGAACTACGAATCCCCGGGATCATCGTTGGAATTTCGCCATCCGTTTCTGTATTGGATTCGACTTCAGCTCGAGCAAATTGCTTAAACGAGTCGGGTAGTTTCGATCGGCTTGATTTGTCCCGATACTCTCCACTGTGTTTCCGATTACAACGTTGCATTAATGGTATCAGGGGCCGATCGAAGTCCATGCTGGCCACATTGTGCACCGTCGCCCCTCACAAATAATACATATTCATCGCTCGGTTCTTACTCGACGGAAGACAATACGCGGGCTCTTTTTTCCCTTCTTCCTCCTCATAGAAACAATTGTCATTAGGGAAGCCGTGGAGGGAACTAATTAAATCTTCCCAACGAGCGAGCGATTGCGCAACGAACATCGTGGTTTGAGTGTATGTTTGTTTGAACAGCGCTGATTGCTTGCTTGGCGAACGAGTTGGCGGCAAAGGCACGCAGGGCTGGATGTTTTTAGGTAGATCCTTATCTCTATCATATTTCGATAATTCCATTTAAATTTACTTTCTCATCCGTGTCGTTCTGAAATCAGGGTAATGAATAGAAGCTTCTTGGTGACGGCGGATATAATTTTACACGATATAAAGTTAAGCAAGCTAGTGTGCACAGAGTGAGAGTAAATGGGAAATCTGTCTCCGGGCTGGGGAACCATGTAGGTCAAATGAAGCTTATTTCGAGTACATAAACCGCTTTAAATAAAGTCTTACTTCTATTTTCACTGAAAGGCGAATCAAATATTCACTTTGAGTGTTTTTTCAGATGGTTTGGTGGAAGTAGAGTGGTTCTTTATTTGAATACTAGTGGTACAGATTTTGAGGATCGAACAACCTGGTTAACGTACTATTTGAAGAAAATATTATTGTGGTGGGGATTTAGGTAAAGAATTGTCTAAATCAACTGTTCAATCAGATAAAATTGTAATTCTGATGAGAATTTAACTCGAGGTCACAAATGAATTATTGTCCCCCGTTTTCAGTCGTCACTCTGATTTATCATTATTCCCGCGAATAATAGATGACGAGGATATTGTTCGGGCGATTATTTAAATAAAAGCTTGCGTAACGGCAAAGCATTCGTTAGCCACGAATAAATTACTAGACACCGTTCTAATTCGTCATCTGTTGTTGGGAAAAAAAATTCCTCACCTCCAGGGACTCGTTACATCGCGCGCCTCTTCCCTTTTTTTCCCTCTTCAATTCTTCGACTCGATTCCTCTCTCGAAACGTCACGAACAACCGAGCGATCAGCGCGCAGCGTTCCACTAACAACGACACTATATAACAACTCCTACTGGCGCATAATTACGCGAGTTTCATTTGATTATAGTAACTCCGCGGTAATTGCGAAGTAATTGCGAAAGAAGTGTCGTTAAGACTGGCAAAAAGCGGGCGAGCATGCCCGGCGTTGGAGGGAAACGATTTTCCCGCGGAGCGAGAATCGATTTTGCAACGCGACGCTGTTTCCCCAGCGAATTACTCAGAACACGCTCTTCTTATACATAGATCCGAACGAAACCGGCTACCTTGAACCCTCTGCGATCTCCTATTGACCAATGTCGTGAGTTACTACGTAATATCACGCGATTAATTAACGTGGATTGATTGCCATCGTTAATCTTCATCGGCCTTCGGCTTCGTAGCTTAGCTCCGAAACTGGGATCATCGCTTCTGGTTTCCTGCATCGATGTTGGAGTAGTGTGTCTCTTAGCAATTTATTCCTCGGCGAAAGTAGAATGTCGTTAAAGGGAGAAAGTGTGTATTGAGCCATGATCCGGCGCGCGTGCAGGAAGGGTTGCTTTTAAAAAAAACAACGCACAGTCAAGTGACGCGTAAATTACGTTCTATGTGACGCGTTGCTCGCGCGTGAACCTGGCTTTATATTTGCCCACACGATCTCCACTGCTCCAAACTGATACCAGGGCTGATATATCTTGCAGAGTACTCCTCAAACACCTATGACTGGATTTATTCCCAGAAGTTAGCTCTCATGAGCAACGTTTCGAGATAACGCATTCCCAAAGTGCGAGCAAACTTACAGCTCAATCAAACGTGGGGCCCCCATTATCCTTCAGATTTGAATTCACAACGCAACACCTAGCCCTTCTTTTTTTATGACATTTTTTCCTTGTCTCGTTATTATCATAGAAATTGTCGGAATAAATCAACAACAAGTTCTTACGGTCCACAGCAAAACCAGTTGTCCTCTTCTGTCTCTTTTTCGAAAGACTTCTTACCGCGCGCGTTCGTTCAACAGTCTTCGCGCGTGTAATAGCCACGGACTCGCTACAAAATAGCCCGTTTATGGGTTGCAAAAAGGCCTGCCTGTTTATTGGAGCGCGTAGAAGTCGCGAAGGGAAGAAGGAAACGCTCCCGGTTTGTTAATTCCAGCTATAAAGTCAATATTTAGTTCCCAGCTTGATTATTTATTAAGGCCTTCTTGCTGCTAGCTTAATCGCGGCTCCGTGCAAAAATTTCACGCGCACTTGCGAGACTTAAGGACGATTCGAGCGGCGTTTATCGGCGAGCCGTATATTTTAATAATCAGCGACGTCGACTACGATTATTCACGCTTACCGTCGTTTACATAATCGCGACTAAGTGTTCAGCAAGATTGCTCGGTTGACGGTGCGCGATGATTTATCGTCAGTTAATGACTTTCGATTCCGTATTAATTATACGAACATCCCGGCCCCTGTTAATAGACTTTCCACCGCTGCAACGAGCCATTATTTGCAACATTTTCGTTGTGTAATCGACTAATGTGCCCGCGCTATGAAATCCTGCTTGCCTACTGTTGTTCTATTTCCGCGCAGCTTGTCCCCTTTCCGGTTGCAACGATGAAATACCGTGTCCTGTATTTATTCGAACATGCTAGGACGAGGTTAGTTTCGTTTTGATTAAAAGAATTGATGGGAAATTGTTTCATGAGCCCTGAGGGAGAGTAGAAATGTAGATGTATCGAGAAGATTTCAGTGTGGCAGATTTCTGTTACTTGTCGATGTTACGTTTGTCGATTAAAATTATTCAAATTACAAAAATGTACAGCTAGCACAGAATTCTGGAAATGCTGCACGTAGAGTGCTTTGGCAGCAACTTTTAACGATCTTGAACCAGCGTCTTTTCGTTTGGGAACACTTTGCATAGTCACAAAGGCGGTTGTACGTGTGTTTGTATTTATAAGTATTAATGAACTGTTTGCCAGTTTATTTCTACTTACTCGGCACTTTGTATTGTTGACTTATGAAGTCGAATGGTTATAAACCTCATTCCGGGAAGCTCGACTCGCCGAGCAGCTTTGTGTACGCTCGATTACGTAAAGCAGTTATTGTTCGCGTATTTATCGGGGAATAGAATTATGAGGCTAGACAGTTAATAAGCGGCGAAGGTATTCATTGTGGTTACGAGAGGAGGTTAATTCCGAGGACCTATTAAAAGAACGATGTTTGCTTTCTGTTGCAGCAAGAAGGTGGTCCAAACGGGCCAGCGGGAATCCAGCAGTGCGCCGGTTGCGGCGGCCAAATAGTGGAAAGATGGCTGTTACTGGCGATGGATCGGTATTGGCACAACGGTTGCCTGAAATGCTCGTATTGCGGCGCAGCACTGGCGGAAATCGGCCACTCGTGCTACACCAGGGGCGGCATGATCCTCTGCAAAAGCGACTACAAAAAGTAAGTGATCATCACCGTTCTGTCCAAAAATAGCGGGAAAGAAAAAGGGACAATAAAACTTTAGTACCTGATAGTAGGTGCTACACGTGTTGGAAGCAGATTACACAATATCGGTATCACCACTCAATGGTCTTAAAGCTTTAGAGATAGGATGATTGTAAATAAGGAAAGCTTTGAACGCAAAGCAATCCTTTCTCCTTCGACTGTCATATTCCACGAACGACATAGTTTTTTGGGAAGCTCGTTATTCAGCCGCCATGCTGACACGAGACGGGCTCAGAAAACTTTGAAATCCACCGCGTCGCGATGGGCTGTACGCATAATCGGTGGGGACCGTTCCAAATTTAGGGGATTCGAGGTCAATGCGCAATTTAATGAGAAACAGACGCAGAACTTAGTTAGCGCCCCTTAAAATAGATCGGCACAATCTGGCCAGGCCGTGTGTACGGAATCTAATGGGTCGGTTCATATTTTTTTTCTTCGTCGACCTGTTAACTCGCCTCGAAACGAGACGGCTCTTTTCATCTCTGATTAAAAGCGGGGAAATATACGAGCCTGGGCCTCGGCGGCGACCACGAGACGATCTCGACTTTCGGGCATTTATTTTCGTTAATGACTCACCCAGTATAATTCGATTAACTTACGGTTAATTACGAGACCCGGGGCGGGGATAGATCGATTTCCTCCGAGTAGCCTTGCCTTTTTCGAAAGCGCGCGAAGGGTATAATGGTGGAAGTGGATTAAAGAATCACGACGAACGTAACGCTCGAAAATTGGCGATTTTCGCGCGTGAAAGAGCAACGCGTCAGATCGATCGCATCGAGCGGTGGAGTTCCGTGAACGGGAGCCGATAAACGCGCGCGGAGGCGAAGCATCATTGGCAACGGGAGCGAATTCGTCGGATTTCTGGCGACGGAATGAATTAATTAAACGGCGGACAATGAGGCAAAGTATTCGTGGCAGTTTCGGTCCAGCTTGGACGCCAGGGTCGTTGTTTTGAAATTTTATGTTTCGTGCGATTCATTTCGCCATTACAATCCGTTGGCAGAGGTTCCTCAATGAACACGAGAAATTTGAGATATTATCAAAAAACAGATATAAAGAACCCCTTGGTTAGTTTAATCTACCTACGTATTGTTTCAATGCGTCGATGCTCCAATACTCGAAACCCACGGCTACCTCACCGCGTCGATACTCGAATACTTCAAATGCTTCGGAGACCTCGAGGTTGCAGTGTTCCAAATAGTACTTCACTATATACGCTAATACTCCAATAACTGTGTTAGAACCGAACGTAAACTAAATTTATGTCTACAGCCTCCCCGCAATATTTCCACGAAAAATATCACGGCGAATAGCTATACCTAAGTATAATCTCGATCTTCTGGGAACAGGGGGGGTTATAAGATTTCCATGGAACATTTGTATTCTTGGTCGGCAGCGTGTTCCACATCGGTACGATCGGCGGACTCGTCCGCAGCACACGTACTCCCTAATCTGTTAGCACAGTCGAACGATTTAGTCTAGCGTAGTATCAATATTTGATTACGAGGCGTCTCCGTCCCGCATGCCAGGATTGGAGGCAGGATCGTTCGTCCAGATGTCCGCTGGCCCGGCTCCTTCGTATCCCCGGGAAGTCGGACGTCGCGGTGGAGATCGATCCTGGGAGGCAGCGCGAGAAAAACGTCTCGTTAATTGCAACGACGTACATACATACCTTCGCCCTGTCCCCGCTCCACGGGCACGGAGAGAAAGGCTGGTACCCTGTGGGGATTTCAGCGGAATGCGTTTTGATTTCAACGATGGCGCTGTGTTTTCGGGGGGAAGTGCATTCGCATTTGCGACGTTTCTGTTTTACCGCGGACGGAGTTGTTTTAGGGTTTCGACGGTGTATATGGTGATGAAAGGCGATGGTAGGAGTCTCGGAATCGAGGGATTTCGACTGTCGTGAGACGAGGGGGTAGCTTTTCTGTTAACGTACACGCAGCGAGAAATACTTTAATTCGTAAAGAGTGGTTGTCGGAGTTGGGGAGACCGGGCAAGTTGATACGTTTTACAGTTTTCAATTTTTTCATTTTTGTTTGAATTAATTAGTTAATAACAAATATGCTATAATATATTTTGGTTCTTCGTTTTTAGTATATTGTAAATGAAATGTTGAGAAAATACGTACAAAATGAATGAGAAAATTTTATTTGGGCGAAGGTAAAATGTATCAATTTATCCCACTGCGGGGCAAGTTGATACTGCTCTGGGGCGTGTTGATATATCTGTCAAATATCCGTTTAATGAGTAAAAAGGATGGATGTCTGAAATATCCCACTTTAACATAAGGTGCTTGCTTCTTTTTATTAATCTATCTTCATAAAGCTATTTTTTTTATTATATTTTATTTTTATTTTAACGACATTGACTCCTTTTCTACACCAACACACGCTTTTTGAAAAATATTTTGTGGTATTATTCCGCGATTCGTTTTTCTGACATAATTTTTTACCATTTTCCTAGAAATAAAAGGAAAATCAAATTAAAAGTAATCGGGAAAAATTCATACACTCAAACATCTCCATAAAAAAAATTTAGAGCACATAAACAAAATAACAAAATGTAATTACCTTACCTTCAAAGGACTCAATGTGATGCCCAATTAATTTGAGTGATAAAATTCTCTATCCCGTCTCAAGACGTATTGGAAACTGAACACAACTATTTACTTTTTCTCTATAGAAACGAAAACAGTTAAAACTAGATTGCTAAAGTCAAGGTACACAGACGTACGCTAATTCTTAGTAAAGAATTGATTAAGAAGCTTCACATATCTCGCACACAAGGAGCTACATATGTATATACAGTATCGAGATAATTCGTCTGTATTAACTTGCCCCGGTCTCCCCTAATTGCGAATGCTTCGATGGTATTACGACTTCCGCGATCTGGAAGCTTCCTAAAAATCGCAGTACGGGGGATAAATCTTGGACCGGAGGGATTTAGCTGTGTTTGCCAAAGGTGATTGGCAAAGTTCACTGGCTGCATCGTTCGAGCGGCACTCCATATTCCTAAACTTGAAGAAGCGTCGTGTCGTTAGAGGGAACCCTTTGCCGTAGCGTTCGGTAAAAACCGTCCCCTTTCTGTTCCCGTCGAAATCAGCCGCGACAACGTAGCTCCCGAGTCCTCGCGGTGTTCCTCCCTCGTCGAGAAATTTCCACCCCCCATCCCCGTCGCCCCTGTTCCCCAACCCCCGTGAAATTTCGATCGGAAAACAAGCCGCTATCCGAATTGAGAGAAGTAGCACTCCGAGCGGAGTGACGCGACAGAAGCATCGACATCAGGCTTGCGGTAGGGGGTTGCTACAAGGGGGCGGCGGTGGAAAGAAGGACGAACGCGTGGAAAGTGGGGGAGACGGTCGAATCGCACATCCTGATAGTAGCGAGCGAGCGAGAGGGATAGTACAGTGGAGCGTGTATCGGTACGAACGGAGAGAGTGAGCGATCGGCTGAGTGAATGGGGAGCAAAGGCGAGAGAGAAAGCTTGATCCAGAGACACACGGCCGATAGCTGAAGAGAGAGGCAACGAAGAAAGGGAGGGATGGCGCGGAAGGGATAGGAAGAGAGACAGCAGGGGGAGAGAGCGAGAGAAGCAGACAAGGGTAGGAGGTAGTGGTTCGTTTCTTTTGGATTCAAGGAATGTTTCAATCAGTTTGATTGAAGGGCTGAGCCACGGCAAGAGGGTAAACTCGATTTACAGCCGTGCAGGAGGGGTATAGGGGGGAGGGGGAGGGAAGATGGGGGAGTTCGTGTATATATATGTAGGTATGGGAACGAGGGACCGGGGGAGGGGTGACGCGGTGGCGGGCGGTAGTTTCGGAAGGGAAGGGTGGGAGGGAGGGAGGGGAGGGTGGCGGGTGCCACAATCACCGAGATGCGTCCAATCACCCCCAGCCTCCAACGCCATCGGGTTTCGGCTGCACGGACGAGGGCTGAAGGGATTGAAGGTGTACGGAGGGCGAGGGGGCAGGGGTTGCGGAGCGAAGAGAGCGGCCAATCATCGCTCGGCTTTCCGCTGGAGCGACGTCGTCGTCGTGGTGCTGGTTTGGCCTAGATGTGCAATCAGACCGCTTCAGAGCGTCCTCTCTTCCTCCCTCTGGTTCTCCGTCTCGATCTGTCTGCCTGTCTGTCGACCTTTCTCCTTCTCTCGTTCATTCTTTCGCTTTCTCTGCACCCCCTCCTCTCCACCCTCCTGTCTCCTACGGCCACCCTCCCCTCTCTGCCTGCCCCTCGCTTTCTCTACCCCCCCCCTCCCCCACGCCTCGTCTTTCTGGCCGAATACCAAATTCCAGCAATTTGGTAGGTGGGTACTTTGTTGAATCAACATGATTGGGCTTGACGGAGCCCGGCGACAGGGCGCTTCGTGTCTGCCCGTGCCTCGCGATTCCAGCTTCGAAGACGCTTGTAACCCTTTCGCGGATGGACCGGTTTGTATGTTCTGATAAAAGAGTGGACGTGGTAGAGGGCCCCCTTTGCCTCGTCACTTTAACCAAGGGGGAAAAACGACTGAACACGCGCGGCTTGCCAGGAGCATGACCACTGGAAACGTTTCTCGATGTAGATTTACGCGCCGATGCGATTGATGACGCGTACGAAAGCATTGGTTGCCTCTAGGATCGAAACTGATACGTTTTCGCGAGCGGGGGCTGGAAGAGGTGTCCGTGACACCTGTGACCCAGAATTTCTGCGGACGGCTCGTGCAATGGAGGGGCACAGGGGTTTACTAAGTGCAAACAATTAAGGATTAGCAGGGAAGCGAAGTGATAGCTGCCGCGATCGCAATCAGAGGGCTTTCTACCAAATCCCAGCGTTCATCTTCTCAGAGACAGCTACGCGAAAAGAATGGCTGCTGTTTTAATTAAAAAATTCATTTAAGACACCGTCTACCTCGCAAGAAGATAATGAAACCTTCCTCCACCAATGTTTTCATATACCCGTCATTCATAAGAAAAACCAATAACGCGCGCATCGTGTACACGCTCTCGAAGTTTAATCGTACTCGCGGGCGCGCGAGGTTCCCGTGCCCGGCTAAGGGATCGATAGCTCCCCTCATCGCGACATAGGGTAATTGTGGGAGAGTTGCCGCACGTTACGCAAAATTGTCACTGTTTGAATTTTGTAATGAAAATGTTTTCCAAGGATACATATTATTAGTTCAACATCTTGTGATTTTACTAGCATTAAAGAAAATCAAAATTTTAATATTTGTCACCCTTAAAAAATTCAAACTAAAAACATCCTTTGGTAGGAGAGAGTGGTGCCGCATTTCGAAACACGTTTAATTTTCGATTTAAACTTGTTAATTCTAACTTTTTATATAAAAAAAATAGTAAAAACAAAGTAAAATGAAACATTTTTATTTTATACAATTATAAAATTGGAAAATTAAATGGGTACAGTAGGAACAGATATTATTTCTGTTTTCGAATTTTTTTGTTATATTCAGTTGGCATCTTGAGATTAAAATAAAAAAAATGTGAAAAACGAGTACTTAGTCCACAAATATGTTTCGATTATAAGATTATTCACTTAAAAATAAATAATTTGCCTTGAGATACCACGTTAGCTATTTTAAAAAACTATTTTGGTATTTTAAACATTAAAAACATCATTTAAATCGACTTAGTTTCCGAAACAGTACAGTATCAAAGTGCGGCATCTATCCCAAATAAAAGTGCGGCGTTTATCCGAAATGCCCGGGAGAGGCGCCGCACTTTCGTATTTCCACATGCTATGTCGAAAGTAACCTATTCTGCCAAGGAAATATTCTACATGGTCCCTTCAACGTATTAAAAATGTTGTATCAAGAAAAACTATGAATTTTTAGCTACTATGTTAGTAAAAATAGACGCGACGTATAACTATTCAAGCAAAGTACGCTAGGCTTACCCTGAAAAACAGCAAAATCTTTAACAATAATACAGGAAACACGCTCTTGCTTGCCAAACTAACCCAAATCAACAGCCTTAAACAAATAAAATCGGCAATGATGTGTTTTATTACCGACATCCTTGAAATACCGATAGTGCGGCATCTCTCCCACAATTACCCTAGCTTCGACCACGAGGATCGTCGTAACGCGCGGGGCCGCGATCGGGCGCGTCCGTCCCCCGAACGGGGAAAAATATTTACAGTGGCGAGTGTAATGGAGGCTGGCACGCGACGATGAAAGAGGACGAGTTTTCCGCATGACAGGAATCGCGATCGACGCGGTAATGGTGTCTTATCGCGATCCCCGTGACACGCGGCTGAGAGGGAAGGGCATCGAGGGGGTTGGGGAGCACACGAGTGGGAGGGAAAATTGTAGGGACCGGCAGGGAAAAAGTTTGAGGAAGAGGGAAGAAGAACAACGGGGCGACAGAGAGGAGCAATCGCGTGGGGGGTGCATGCGAGCCTGTGGGGAGGGACCGTTGAATTTCAGGGCTCGATTCAGCCCGCATCGGTTGGAACACGCGGACACGTACACGCGCGGCCTGGGGTCTCCACAACGGGGTGGTGGTGCTGGTGGGTGCTGGCGAGGTGGTAGGTCGGGCGAAGAAGGCGGAGGGTGGTGGCAGCAGCGATAAGGGGTTCATTAGAGGCAGTTTATTACTGCCTTTGAAGTCTCTCGCGTGTTGCCGTTAAGTCGCTCGATATCTCGTAATATCTCGTTCTAATCTCGCGAGGAGAAGTTAATTGCTACCTCCACCTCTCTGCCACCTTCTCACCTCCGACCTACCTATATTCCGCTCCCCCGCCACGACTCTTGCACAGCTCGACCTCTCCTCCTTCTCCTCCTTCGACCTTCCCATACTTCTCTCTGCCCGGTCTGTCTGCCCACCCCCGCCGCCCCGTACCCATGCTCGCACGTGTCGCCTTTACAATTAGACGCTTAATTCGGACCACCATCGGGGGCGAAATTTTCACCCCTGCCGGTGCTCGGTGACTCCTGGCTGGCCCCATTCTCGCCTGCTGGCCGAGTCGAAAATTCCCTGTCCTTGGTCAGCAACGTCTCCACCCCCCCAGACCGCGTAGTTCGTGATTCCTGACCCCCGTGCGGGCTCACCACCAGCCAGCGACTTCTAATTATTGTAATTTTCCGTGGCTGCGGCTGTTCATCGGGTTAGTCGGAAAGTTTGTCGTCACATCGCACGGAGAACGGTTTTTGTGAACGGCTTGCCCTTAACGAGCTGCTCCCTGAGGGTAGTTGCTTCGTATCAAATAGATATACATACCTTTTGTATGTAACGCTAATTATATTTGATTGGTTTCGAGTGGTTATGAATGAGGGTGATTTTTTGATATTCTAGTGCAATGTTTCAAAACTTTTGGGGGTACGTCTGTGTTCCGGTTGAATGTTAGGTAAATTGCTTATATCACTCTTTGTGTTTATCAAATGTGTAATTTATAAATACAAAATTTAGTGTACTGTTTTATTTTATTCCAATTGTTACGCTACACACATTTCCAGGGGTTACGTGAAGCATAAAAGGTTGGGAAACACTGGTCTAGTGTTTGGCATCTCATGACTTGTTTCCATGGGATGGGACATTGAGTTCTTGGTACACTTAGGAGTTTTATATGTGCTTGGATCTTTTCCCTACTCGTTTTCTGGCTATAAGCTCCCAGCGCGATGAGAGACAGCCGTAAATGCTATCGAATCTCATGGAAAGTAATACTAACTCTACCCAGTATCGTAATTAATTTTATGTTCCTTGAACTGGCAATCCTTGGAAGCGACTGTCTTAATGAAGGCGATATTTCAGTGCTTAGGTAGCAAATAACATCCGCCAGGCGTGCGTAATTTACGAGGATCCTGTAATAACAGTCAATCGTTGGTGTATAATTGTAATTCGAATTAATGTATAGTATTAGCGTTTCTCTGGCTAAATCGATATTCCTCCCCTGTTATTCTAACGTAATACATATTATTTTACTTTAACGTAGAATCACCCTAGCGTTGTACCTACCCTCGGACGCGTAATACAACTTTATCGAAAATTCTGTTCACGAGGATTACTAGCGCGCGTAGAATTGATGCCGGTGAAATTAATTAACTTGGAATTAGTATAATAGTGCTATGCTTGGGTCGTTTTCCTACAAGCTCTCTAATACTCTAAACACTCGAAGTCGTACTATAGGAATCGATTAGAAGCAGGGAACCAGTCGACGTTAAGCACGTGTAAAATCTGTGATCAGTTTTCGAAGTAAAACGAAAACTTTGGTAGCATTTAGTTTCTCGTGCGAGCACGTGTGATCAAAATGATCAACGCTCTCTACGATCATAGCCTGGGACGGAATGATAACGTTCGATCGAACGCGAACGGTTCACCGCTGATTTTATTATCGGCGGGACAGCGGATTCCGATATTAACTAACGCGCATTCGAGTGGCCAGAAATTTCTGGCGGCAATTTAGTCGAAATTCCGGACATTTGGCTAATAACGGCTGATAACAAACACGACATTATTACTCTACCTTTGACGGTGTGAGCTGTGTGCCTGTGCTTCAAATGTGGCTTGACGTGTACTGGCTATTGCAGAAGGATTGCAAGCTTTCAGGGTACAAGCGTTGAAACAGAATCTATTGGTTGTTTAAGGTAACTTGACAAAGCTACCATCATCATTCCAGCTTCCATATTGCTACGAAAACTGATAGGGAAATAATCTCTGTCTGAAACCTCACATCCGACGTAACTTGTGTTACTAATTACTTGCTAGATCCAAGAGTGGATTTGTATGTAGGCTAAGTAGTAGGGTGGTCCTTATTTTTCAACTTTAAAATTTGTATTGTCTGACTCTCTTAAAATCTTCTACATATTCGACAAAAAATATCTTCGTGTTTTTTATTTGTATATTTTACTATGTAAAGATCGCTCAATGACTTTATATTTCACATGTACCATAAGTTTGGTAACTGCGAATTTCCATAATTGTTCGAGAGCTACTGATGAGAGAAATTTAAATGTGTATACAAAGCCTCGTGCCACAACACAGTACAGTACACACTCGTTATGAACTCGTTTCGTCAATCTGGCAATTGTAATGTTATACTCCCACTTAAAAGTTAAAAAAATTAGTTTGTCCGTATTGCAAAAATTTATACCAAAATAGTTATATTTCAATACCATTGAGCGATCTTTAATCTTTAATATATTTTAACAAAATTTTAGACGAAATTCTTTTAAACTATTTCGAAGCTTCTGAGAGGGTCAGAAGAAAATTCTAAAAACTTTGATTTTTTATCATACAAGGTATAAGGACCACCCTACTAAGTAGGCTGTGCAGCCTAGGATGGCAAATTTTGGGTGAAATAAATTGAAAAAGGTTAAACACAGAGGCTTTGGACAATTTTAAAACATTTCATTTTTTTTTTCATCTAGCAGATTAGCAATAACTCATATATGAGTTGTCATGTTGAATTCATTTTAAAATCGTCTCAACTCTTTTAAATTAAAGTATTTAAACGGTAATTTACTTCGAATAACACAACAAAAATGACGTAGTTTTTTCGCTTCTTGATGAAACAATGGCAAAAAGGCGTCATACGATACGCACGAAAGCTCCAAACGACTGGGACTCTGCGGTCCTGTCCATAACCCTTTGCCATCAACATAGTCATGCTGCAATATTCAATCGATTATTTACGAATGGAGATTTTGCATTCGGGACTTTTTACCAGCCAGACTTTTAGCCCCACTCTACCCTACTATAAAAGCTTACACTGAGGATTGTATAAACAAAAGTTCTGTTAGGACTCGACTTACAATTAGCCATTCTTCTTCTTCTTCTTCTTCTTTCGACAAGTGTGGCGGCTTGCAAAGAATTGCAAACCTTTTTGCTAGACACCTAGTGCATACAACCGCCTATGCTCATGAACGTCGATACTTTCTAGCGAATTCTTACGTAGGAATCACCCGCGATGGTTTCTCTCCGCGACGCTAATTGAAACGTTCCGCGGGACGGACTAATTGCCGCTCTATCTCGCGGCGGTCGCAGCCGCGTAATTGCATAAGCAGTTTCGTGCCGAACGTTGAGCAATAACAACGAGTGTGCCGCCGCAATAGAATATCTCCCGCCGCGATCGGCAACATTTGCAGAAAACACGGAGGCACGAAAGGTTCAACACCGATTCCCAAGCCCCTTCGCCAACCGCGACGAGACAAACGTACGAAAACCGATATTAGGGGCTCGAAAGATCTCCTTGTCGATCGCGACAGAACGATACCTAGTCTCGCTAATTGCCCCTCATCGAGGGGGTTACTTCATTTTTCCATCGAGTGCCTAGCAATTCCCCTCCTCGAGGGTTGCTTCTGATATCGAACTTTAACGCGAGCAAGTCAAAATCGTGAAATGCATTGAGATCGTAGATCACCGCAAATTTCAGTACTACGAATAGGGAGCTTCAAGTTTGATTCCTTAGGGATCGCTTACAGTACCATTCAAGGTGCGATACCGCGAAAAATGAACTATTATTAGGCGAATTGTATAGTGTGTCTTTATGCTCGGTAAATACACCCTTGGGACTAACTATTTTCTCTTTAGCAACGAATCAAGACATTCCAACCTACTTCCTCTGATATTTTGATATCTGAAACTCGAACCAACCGTCCCACACCCACCGGCGTCTCGGCCGCGAAAAAATCGAAGGCGAAGCGCCGCGTCCGTTCCCATCGACCAGGGAAAAGGCCAGCCGCTACACCGTGCGCGTTTTTCGCGTTTCCTTTGCTCGGTTTTAGCCGGACGCACGCAGAGGCATATGAGTATCGACGTTATCGAGTGGCCACGTCAAAGGAGCTCGAGCAGCGCCGGGACAAATACGTTTCGAGGCACGACGACGATCGCGGAGCGGCATTTATTATTCAGCGGCTGGGAAGGGTCCGCCCTGGCGCGTGTGTGCAGTTCGATCGTAGGTAAACGTCCCCGGGAACGTAATGTGGGCTTTACTTTAACGATTAGGTTTTTCGCGAGCATGCAAGGGCGACGGCGCCCCGTGTGCACACTCGTCGCCGTCGACGCGACGTCGCGCGCGCGAAAGAACGGCTCACTTGGAATTGATTCGGGGAATAATCAATGCGGGCCTAACGTCGTTCCCTCGCGTACGAGACCCACCCTCGCTTCTCCTTTTACCACCACGAAACGGCTGCAGCGGAATCATTCTTAAATGACGCGTCAAAGTGTTCACTGACTTTTATGCGTACCCATATTCCAAATTGGAAAATGAGTAACGCTGAGTATATAGGATTAAAACATCAGTCGTAAAATTCTATCACCTGGAATGGTACTTTAATTAATCGAAGTATATAAAACATTTTTATAATGAAATTTAGTTAAACCTACGGTAGAACTCGAGGGCAACAGCCACCTGTCGCGAACGTACGTGTTGCAAAGGTACGGTTTCGTGTCGGAGGGGGTTGCTTTCAGTCGATTTTCTCGGTAATCGTGGCGATTGTTTGACGCGCACGCGCGCACGTTCGAACATTGAACAGATGCGTGAATTTTCATGGGCGGCACTATTGAATATTTGATGAACATCGATGGCATCGTTTTGCCTAACGTGCTATATCCCGAATACAGTGCGTGTCGATCGATGGAAACAACATTTTGTTCGGCCGCGGATATCGACTGGCGGTCGGGTCGTGGCAGCGGCCGGAAGGAGGTCCTGTCCTTTAATCTTCCAAAGGGAGGGGGTGGGCAAATGTTCCCGGCGGAATAAATTTAAATATTAAGTTTAATCTCAAATTAAATCTCTGAACAACATGAATTTCAAGTCGACTGTCCCTTGTCGGAGACCGAGGGAACACGGGCGAGCATCTCGCCGCGGAGAACCCGCCGCGTTTTAAGTACCCGAGAACGCAGAAACTGGGAAACTTTTAGGTGTGGTGGGAACTTATCGAACCTTGAAACGAGATGGTCGATTTAAAGCACTTTCACTATTCCCCCGAGGTTAATGACCTAAAAGAAAGGAGGATCGAGTCGCATCGGTTCTTCGTCAAAGCTGCCATTCGCAGAAATCTTCTGTAATACATACTCGGAACGATTCTGGTACATCCAAGCGAGGTGCTCAACCCACTAGATCTTAACCCCCGTGAAAAGTTGTGAAGAGACAGAGTTGGCAACCTCGTTCGAGCGTTATAAAGGAATTCTCGGTAGTCCTTTATACCAAAGGACCAGCTGCAGGATCTTGCGCGAAAATTTCGAAAAACACGCGTTCCTCAGCTAAAGTCTCGTCGCTTGGAATAAAGAGTGTCGCTAACCAGCGCATGGATAGAGATTCACAGAAATGTCGTCGCGGCATGAATTATGGAAACGGGCGGTTGGACGAAGGACCTTCTTTTTTCGACCGTGCATGCTGAATGCAGGTAATAGCGGGAGATAGAGTAATAGGCGATTCGTCCATGGCCCTGGGAGCTGAGTGTACAGCTTAATGATCGTGGATAGAGGGATTTGCATAGCCACACAGGGATGCTTCGGTCAATCAGTGGCCCTCTGAGGGGCTGTCGTCTGTTTTCGTAGTTGTACACGGTCATTGAGGAATTCGCAGCACTTCGCGTCTCTTCTACGCTTCCCTTAGAAGTCTCAAGTGTCTCAGACTATTGGGATTCTAGTCTCATGCCTAGTCGCTGGAACTGAGCGTCGAATATCTGTAAGGACGTTCTAACAATCAACTTGGACTCCTCCAAAACAATCAGTCCCAATTCGTCGAGTCAAGTTGAACACCCTGATTACCAGAGCACCTTCATGGTGCTTTTATAAACCTTAGATCCTGAAGCTTCTTGTGGAAATACAAATAGAGGTTACTACACGAAGAAAGTAGAACTTAGTTGCAAAGTGTGCCCTATGCTAGTGGAGCTCCTGAAACGTGAATATATTCGGACACCGGGGATCCAAGCGAACTCTGCGTCGCTACTAAAGCGAATTTCACGCGGACGATCAACGGACAAGGGATCGTACACTGTGTCCAGATATTTCCAGGCATCAAAGATGAAACTGGCTAGGCGTTACGTATGAAGTCGTGCTGGGCCCAGCCGTGGCGATTACTGAAATATTAAGAACGTGCTTAGCCAACGTGTGTCTATTATTAACCTCAAAGGGAGCCTGTCAACGCGGACTGCGCGTAAATACCGGCTTAATATGTTGGCGGTGACAAACGTGGTCTTCTCCTCGGTACGCCAGAAACGTGGAATCACGAAGTTTCAAAGGGGAATCAGTGTCTTTCCCGGCTTCTGGGATCCCAACAAATCGGTAGAATTGCAAGCAGCGAACTTATTGGCGGCGTTAATCGCGGACATGAACGACTGGGCGTGATTTGGTACGCGAGGCTGCGAGAGCTTGCAGCTGCAAGTTTCGAGGCGATGAGCGAAGCGCAGCAATGATGCCTGACAGAGATTGTACCAGATTGAGTGGACCCTCTTGTGAGATCGAAGTTCGGCTATGTCTGTCAAGATGGTGGTTTTGGAATGGCGATTTTGGGATATTGTGTATTGGCTTAAGGGGTCATGCTCAGTCAGGAGGCCGAAAAAAGGGTGATCTTTGGGAATTTTTCACTTCAAACGCCTATATCTCGGCCAATTTTATTCGGATTACCTTAAAATTTTTACAGAATATTTCTAAGATGTTGTACTTAAAGAAAATACAAAAATTGAAAAATCGATTTTTTGAAAGTTGTGACTGAGCATGACCCCTTAATCGAAGAAAATTTCTGTGGCCTTGAGTACCTCGCACTCGTCGATGGTACCGCGAAGGAGTTGGAGCTTGGTCAAAGGTAAAAGAATCTCGGGTGGTATGGCCGACCTCTATCGGCAGAAGGATCTGAAACGAAAGCGAATTTATGCATCGGTGCCTCGGAGGAATATCCACGCCGACGAAAATGTTCCCCAAGTCACGAAATAACAGAGGTGAGGTTCGAGAACCGGTTTCAGGAAGGAAAACGATACGCAGCGCCGCGTTAAGGGGTTAATACACTGTCTGAAAAGTTGGTACCGCGAGAGTGCCCGGCGAATTTCGAAGGAACCGCTGTTTCGTCATTTTTCTTTATAAATTATATTCCTACAAAGTCTATTACCCGAGTCTAGAATTTAGAATACCTAAGGTGGGTGTAATTGTACTTAAATTTTCGTGACGTTTCGCAGAGATTAAAAATTCCCGCGCTCATAATACTGAATGAAGTTAATGAAACAGCAAACTCAGAAGACACGGGGATTCGCAAAGGACGTTTACCGGCGACTATGGTGAAATTTCACCGGAAATCGCAGGCGGAAGTCGTCGTTAGTATAATAACCGCGACGAGGGGGGAAAATAACCGCGAGCGAACAATCGGTTTCCCGATCGTTGGCTGAACACCATGTTTTCTAATATTCCTTCGCTCGTAACAGGCTTTCGGTGTGATTGCCTCGTGCCTCGTTCCCCCAACGGCGAATGATGGATTGACGAAGGTTAATTAGTTACTGGGCGTTGCGCCGAACATCCGCCGCGGTTTCCTGCATGCGATTAATTAGATTTTCGCGATTTTGAGGGACGATCGCTTGGAACACCGGCTGAAGACGTCGGGTGGCTTGAAACCCGCCGAAGCTTAAGTGCGTATTTCCATCCTCAAGAATAATTAAATATCGTGCGGGGAGCGTTTAAAACTATACATCTCCTGCCTATCAACTTCAGTTCCAACCCCTTCAACTTCCCGGCTCCGTCGATATTTCAATTATTTTTTGCGCATCCTTGGAAAGTTCTCGTCTCTGCAGGTGCTAGCGCGCGGGAAGGTCTTTTCCCGAATAGAGAGATCATTTCTAGTCATCCCGTCGGCTTAAAGGGTAGATCCGACGCGCACGCGTGTGCCGCAAATAAGCGTCGATAAATCCGAGACGTAATACAAGCGGGTCGGCCGCGGGGCAACTTAATCCGGGGCCAAATTAAATCGCGGTCCCGACAAATCTGTGCTTTCCGAGTGATTTGTGGCTCCGTTTGATGCCGCCCCATATCGGAAATAGCTTGAACCGTTCGTGGCCCAGCCATGGGTGCCGTTTCTCGAACCAGCTCGCTCTGGTGTCCTCATCCTTGCGCGTCTTTTCACCCCATCGCCCCTTTCCCTTGGTATCGGTTGATTGAACAGGATTTTTTTGGAAAAATGATGCACCTATTATGGTGTCTGATTTATGAAATGGAGTTCGTAGTTTGAAGAGGTTTTAACAGATTTCATCGAAGAAAATATGAATATTCTCTTAATATTCGCGAGTGAATTTCACCATCGGACTTTAGTTCCTCATGTTCGATTCTTCTCCGAACACGCGTATGTTCTCTTTCGAGAATGCAATGGACAGGAGGGGAAACGAAAATAAAAGAGGCGAACGCACACCTGGCGAGGTCGGTGGAATTTCTATCGAGGGTTCCGCGTGTCTGTTAACGTCTCCTCGAGCTCCGGCGGATCGCGACGCAACGCGGATCAATACCCCTTAATGGCGGACAAATTGTGAACGTTGACAGGGGAGATTGAGGCTGGCCGTTTCATGGCTGAACCGAACTTCGCTAATTGCCAGGGATAATCGAAGTTAACGGTCCCTGAGAGCGATTTTAACGGTCGCAGCGCCGTTGGGATTCTTCGCGGTGAGATCATTGCGCGCGCGCGTGCTTGTCTATGCTTCGAGAGGCCTCGATGCCTTGTTTGCATCATTTTCCACGTGCCACGCGTTTCCCAGCTTGTTCAGCTGCGGCCTCCACTGAGGGATTAATTAAGGATCTTAAGAAACTTATAGAATAACCTTTAACCCTCTGGGAAGACGGTCATCGCCGTTCGTACGATGCTTTCTATGGAAAGACATTCACAAATTATTTTATCATTCTTTATTTTTATCAGTCTTTATTACTCCAAAAAGAAGGCTGCAGTGGGACACTTCACTGTCCTAACAGTGTTGAGAGTCCTAATTCTGAAAATAAAATAGCGACAACAACAAACATAACAAATATTAAAAATAAACTCAAGTAAAAGGAATCTTAAGACTTATTAACGCTAAACGTGAAAATAATACTAAAAGTACAGTAAAGTAAAGTAAAAAGAAAAGTAAACAATAAAGTTGAAAAGTAAAGTAAAAAGTAAAGTAAAAATAAAATTGAAAAGTAAAGTAAAAAGTAAAGTAGAAATAAAGTTGAAAAGTAATGTAAAAAATAAAGTTGAAAAGTGAAGTAAAAATTGAAGGTAGATATATCACTTGCATTTCGATTACGATAATTGGCTTTGCTTCAGGTACCAGCAAAGCCTAATTTGCTTTTAAAGGACAAAGTAGGTACCGTTAACGTTGGTGTACTATAATCACTCTCGTTTTCGACGACGGCAGGGTGCGTCCCGTTTATTCCGTCGAGCCGTTTGAAAAAATGTTTCGTCGGTGTTTCTTCTGCTGCCGTCGGGCCCGACGGGAGGAATTAAAATTCATGGGCGCGCAGCTACGTGGTCGGTAACAACCGTAGACGGGGAAAAAGAACAGGCAGAGCTGAGGGGGCGGAAGGGCAGAAAAACAGTTCTCCCTTGACAAGCTTTTTCTCTCAACAACTTTGTCGCGTTGCAATAGCTGCAGTTGAACAACGATCAACTTCACGCAACAGCGAACCACCCGCCAAATATGTAGCGGCCGCGACGGTTGTTTATCCGACGCGGAACGAAGAAATCGCGCCGCGTCGACTCTCTCAAGGCGGAGTCGAAATTAAAATCCTGATTAAGCAGGAGGGCGCAGTAGGAAGACGCAAAGATGAACGCACGATTAAAATGTTTTATTGCCTGGGAGATTTATTGCGTGCAACGCGTCGTAAAACTTCTCTAATAAATTCTGAATTTTCATAATCACTGTTATATATGTACATCCTCTTGACTCGGTAAGAAATTCAATTAAATATCAACCGCTCGTTCGTCGATGAGCGTTAACTTTTTTTCCGCCTCGTAAACTTCCTCCCGACGCGTCGGGGGATTTACGTTCCCGTTGCGAACGCGAGCACGACGAGGCTCTCTGAAACGGTTCCTCGGCGAGGCGTTGCAACATTGATGAAAACGTCGGTAAATTATTCGATTAAAACGATTCGTGGGGTGGGCAAAGGGGTTGCGGCAAGGCATGTCCGACATTTTTCTTTCAAACGGCAGCACCGACCGCGCGTGGCCGGCGTGTACACACGCGCGGGCCAACGTCAAAGCTCGCGCGCGGGGGTAAACCACCCCCTGGGCTCGGTGGACCCGTTTCACTCCTGAAGCCCAGAGGTCTGCGGGGCACGTCGGTATCGTTTGCTTGTAAAAATAGCATCCGCCTAACGGGGATTCGGGAAAAAACTGCCGGCTCGAATTAACGGTCCACTCGCCCTTAATCCCCGCGACGATATGCTACCGGTGTGTCCGCTACCCCGTCCTGTTGCCCGTTTTTCCTGTCGCCCCTTTTTGGCTGTTTCATTAACGTCGGTCCCGGTCTTGCACGCAACTTCGTGTTGATTTTTCTTTGCGCCAAACGGATCGAGACGTACGAGGGGTCGTATTCCGTCGATCCGTCGAATTTACGCTCCTTCCCACCCCCTAGGGCCATGGACGCCTGCTTCGTGGAACAGGGCGCTGCTCGTCGCGACTGGCGATTCTGCTTGGTGGAAACTGTGGGTGTTTCAAAAGGGAAGTACTTTGACAACGTCATTATTTTACGGCACTGTGTGTTCAGAGTATCCTTTATTGCCAATTTCTCATTGATCTAACGAGCCAAAAAAGAGAGCGGGTCCTCCAAAATTGTTTAAGGGGAGGGTCCGGTCTAGAGCCCCAAAAAATAGGTGATTTTTAGGAATTATTTATAGGAAAAATACTATATACATATAATTTAATGGGACTTGTTGCATTGTATTAAGGATGTCTTAAATTATAGAAATATATTTTTTGTTTTATAATTAATCATTGCAGACGGCACTGGGGAAGAGTTACAGTCGAGGCGTCAAAAAATTCATCGAAATTGGTGGGATATGTATCTGTAAAGTTCTTATCCGATTCGACTGAAACTTTTTTTATTTTGAAGAATATACTTCTGGCTAGGGTGGAAACCAGGAAAAATACAAAAATGACATTTTTTAGAAAATAACGACTCTTGAAGTTTGAAATCACTTTTTCCCTATGTTTTTCGCCCTTTCAACGCCTTTGAAAATTATAACTTTTCATTTTTTTGTAACTTTTTCTGGTTTTCCCCCTAGCCAGAAGTATATTCTTCAAAATAAAAAAAATTTCAGTCGAATCGGATAATAACTTTTGAAGATACAGGTCCCACCATTTTGAGAACACTGTTTCGAGAAAAACGCGGTTAAAGTTTTACGTGAGCGCCGAGTGGCCGGTAGTTACCATGCATTTGTCGCTACTCAAATGCCTATAACTGCGAAAATTTTACGAATTTCAACAAATCCTTTTAGACACGTATTCCCAAAAGATTGAACATTCGAAAAATGAAATAAAAAAAAATCGACTTTTACACCGGAACCTCCACTTAAATTCGAATACTTCTGATTCTCCACAAAGTGATCAAAAGCGTCTCGTAGCTCATCGCCGTAACACCTATCGCCCTAAACCCCAAGAAGATGTGTATCAGTCGCAACCCTCAGGCCTCGATTTGCCCGAGACCCCAGTCGATGCCTCTCGACCTCGCTTCGATGGTCCTTTAAAATTCCTGGGCGCAGACGAACAGGCGTTCTGCAGCTGGCCGTCCCGCGAGCTGGGCGCGCTCGACTATAATAATAATCCTATTTTGCGGCCACGAGCCGCATAGCAAATAGCACCGCGATGTAAATTTCTCCGCTAAGTGTGGGTGGTTCGTGGGGTGCGACGTTCGGATCGGAAGGGAGGGAGGGGGAGTGCTAGAGTTCACGTGGCCCTTCTGTGTGCGCGTCACCCCGTGCACGGGGGTTGGCGGGTGGAATCGAGTAACAGCGGCGACAGTGTCGGAGTAATAGAGAGAGAGAGAGACAAAGGGATGGAGATACGACGAAGGTAGAGAGAGATATCTCCGAAGCGAGAGGCAGCGAAGGGTGGCCGGGCTGGCGGCGAACAGGTCAGGGGTCGCTCGAACGGGGCCCGGGGGTGGTTATACCGTGTACCCAACCTAATAACCACGATCAGCCGTCGCTTATGTGTACCTAATATATCAAATTATGGCGGCGTGCCTTGAATGACAAACCACTGTGCGCGCTAGACGTAGAAAGAGGGTGCGGGAAGGGCCACGGGGGTGGGGGATGAATTCCTGGACGTCGCGAACGTTGATTCGGTTTAAAACCGAGCTCCTTCTCTGTGGCGCCCCGTGTAGATAGACAGGCCTCTGTACACTTCGCCACCTGGCTTCGTCCCCGCGGTCGATTATACAGATTTCTTTTGGTGACTCGTTAAAGCTTCTTCCATCGTTGGAACGCGATTCTTCTCCCACTCGATCTACACTAGTTAATTTCTTGCCCGTACAATTCCAATCGCCACGTACGAAGAAAAAGAGAATATCGATAGTTTCGCGTGCTGGAAGCTCCCTTGTAACTCGTCGAATTCTAATTACCCCGTGACATTCCGACGCGAGGTCCACGGAGCCTGTCTTTGTACGGTCATTGAATTATAATCGGTCTCCCGAAGTTTCGGCCCCGCGATTAATTAATCGCGACGCTCGAGGATCGTCCGCCGTTCCAGGCCGTTTGCTCGTTCCCAGCTTCCTTACGGGGTCAGGGAATCCCGATTAAAAACAAATGCGGCCGCGCATGAATTATGTAAGAAATTGGCGGACCGAGGTGGGGGAGCTCGATTAATTGGCAAATACAACGGACCACCTTCTCGCTTCTCGTAAACGATCCTCGCTAACGAGCACTGTCTCGAATTTTTCGGACCCTTCTTGCGGCTCCAGTCGCCATGTTTTTACCGAACAATGCTAGCGACCTCGTGTCCAACGGACTCAAAAGGTGTAGGCACTGTATTATATTTTTTTAAGACCCTCTTCGGTGCTTTCATCGTGCCGGGACAGATAAATCATTAAGGAACAGAAGCGAAGGAAGAAACGTTCAAACTTCTACGTTGCTTCTCGACTACGTTTAACGATACTCCGGCTAATATTTACGCAGCTCATCCACGCAATTTAAAATCCTTCAGCGAGCTTCGCATAATTGGATCGCCCGGCTTGTTTTCCCGTTCGCGGAGGGAAACAGTCGGGAATTGATTTTCGTGCTGCGTAGATAACACTTTGAAGCGTGGGAATTGTGAAGAATATTCAATTCTCAGCACACATAGTGCTCCGTCGTCGAATTAGGCCCAGAGCCTATGTCGATCGTCTTCGACATAGCCACCCTGCAAATTGTTATGCTTCAGAACGAATGGAGCGGACGGAAACTAATTAGAAAGGGAGCCACGGTCGGCGCGCAAAGAGGGAAGCAAGCGGATTTCAGTCGCGGGTCCAGGGATTTCCTGCGACCAGAAATCGAAAAGGTCCTCGGAAGCCAGCGTGTGTCATTATCCTCGCCGCCTGTACGAACCCACACACCCGAGCACCGGTCAATTAAACACGAAAACGCGCGTCGCTGACTCGTGTATTTCCGGGGAAAGCATCGCTTTCCTCTCTGTCTTTCAACCGTTTGATTTCAAAGCGGCACACCTTGCGCCCCCTCGTTTTCGAGTGTATCGATGAGCGCGTAATTGGACGCGGCGGATAATTGTTCCGCTGTCCGCGGTGTTTCCCATGTTAGCAGCCAGTCTTTTTAGACCGAGTGCTCATTACCATTAAGTGGCGTGTCGCGCATCGTTGCCCGTTTTTTCGCGACGACCGAATATCCCCCCTGATCCCCTTGTGTTGGCTAGCCTTGCTGGAACTGCCCTCGGTCATCCCCTAATTGCCTCGACATATTTCTTTGAAGAGACGTGCGCTCTTGGAGGATCGATGAATATTCGAGGTAGACTCGTATCGCGATTTTAGGATCGGATCATAGTGTACTCTGCGAGAGTATCGAGTCCTTCTGACAAGGGAACATCGCGAAGCGAAAGCAACCCTCAAAGCTGGGGTGAGAAACCTATTTGGTCGAATATCTGGAAAACTATCGGAGATAGAGCAACTGTTTCAACGGCAATGTTGCGTATTCATTCATAAAGAATCCAGCTGCACAATCAGATTTCAGGAGCATCGATTTGTTTAAGTACCTAAACACTTTACCATGGAAGATGGCAGTTGAAAGAGATACCTACGTGTGAAATATTTTCGTAAGAACCACTTTCTACCAGAGTCGCATAAAAATTGGTGATTGTCACTTGGAGATGTTCCCTTGTGAGTACAGATCGAGATGTCCTTTGTCGCGGCTCCGTTTGAAGCGTGGGTATCTTCCGAGTACTTGATGCATTGATACCTTTCGTGGGCGGTGAATGGAAATCGATTCCTTGTCATTGGACGTCTTTCGCCCGACAAATAGGCTATGACTAATAAAAGTCATATTCTCCGTATCCACGTATACAGTGTTAAGTTTCTCAGCATACCCATCCATTATACTCGAAATGAAGTTCCTTGGAGCACGCAGCAAGGCGTGTATCCTCTGTTACACCTCCCTGAAAGGAAATTGAATTTCTTTTCGACCGTCGGCTGACCCGCTATCGCGCAGCCAGGATAATAATGTCTGCTGACGCGCGTCCGCAACCGGATTTCACACGATTGGTCCTCGGTGGCGCTCGCCAGGCCGCTCGGGGATCCCTTTTCAGCAGGAAATCTGTCTCATTAACAATCTAATTAATAATCCAATTACGCGGCAAGATCCGCCCTCTGGCATATTTTCACGGTAACGGGAAAACAATTCTGTCGGACGTTTCCCTTCTGGCCCCCTGGTACATACCTCCGGGTGGATAGAGAAATGGGCGGCGCGGGAGGGTGTTGCGCGGGGGCTCCCGACCGCTCGATGCCTCATCCCCCTGGAATTTAATAAGCAATTACCAGGGATGAAACGAGACGCATCTGTGTACCTGTATAACGAGAGCCAGCGCGGAGAGAAAACGGCGGGAGAGAAGGGAACGGCTGTATGAACCCAAACAGAGGGATGAAGTGTGAGAGAGGGGGTGGAGAAAGGGGGAGGGTAAAGTGGGGGATGAAAATGACGGGGAGGAAGCGGAGAAAGCGCGGAGAGACGCGAAGCAGCGTAGTCTGATGGAACCTCGGGGAAACAAGAAGTAGAATGCCAGTTGGTACACGATATTTCCATTCAATTATGCTCGACTCACGTTATTTCTTCTATATCGTGGCTGGATATAAAAGGAATCTCTGTTTACGATTTGTATCAACACGACTTTTCGCCACGAATTAGGGAAGAGCGGGGACAAACGTAACACTTTTTACATTTCGCCTAGCTGCCAATTACCTCTTACAGATATAGAAACGAAAATTATGCCTTAAGATAGTGTGTTTCTTGCTCTATCATTTGACCACAAATTCAGCCTTCCACAATAAGTGGTCAAAGAGTTATGGCAATTTTCCGCAGTGACTGTCATTGTTACTTTTGTCCTGCTGGGGTAGGACGAAAGTAACATACCATGGGAACGAAAGTAATACTAATTATTTTGAGGAGAATTAAGTAAAAACACTTCTCCCAAAACAAAATAGGATTTTTTATTATCAGAAACGATAGAAACAAACATTTAAATAAACATATTTTAAGTAGGTAACGATAAAAAAGTATAACCAGCTTCAAACATTTTTTTTGATACTGTGTATTTGATTTAATATGGAATCTCGTATAACTGCCCCAAAAGTAACTAATATTTACGCATTTTTTTAAAAAAAATTATTGTTAATATTGGATTCAACTACTCCCCGTAGTGACGTGTTACTTTTATCCCCAGCCATGTTTTTCAGCATAGAACTGTTATAACGTACAAACTCTACAAGACTTATTGAAATCAAATACAGGAATATATAAAAATTATCTAAGAACACTCTAACCAATAATTGGATCAATGTCTATCATTTAACCACGAATATTAACAAAAAAAAAACCAACAGAGAAATAACGAAATCAGCTTGCCCACGTTATACGAATCGTTGTATTGCTTAGCGACACTCCGTGAAAGAAAAGAAACACTAAACACGCGTAACTATGTAAAGCAAACGCTTTGGAACCTTTTCTGGAAAGCGGGAGAAGACGTGTTACTTTCATGACGCCGTTACATTTGTCCCCGCTCTCCCCTACACTGAGAATTGTAAAAATTACAACGCGTAAACCTGCTAGAAGTCTTCATTTCGTAAATTGCAAAGTTGCGAGAACCATGTGGCCGAGTGATTGGCAAAGTCGAGGTGACGGATCGTGTCGGTATTTGGAAGGGTAACGTTTAATAGGCCCCGATCAGTTTACCGCGCAACCTTTCGAGGCATCCACGAGCGTTTCGTCGAACGACAATAGCCGCCACGGGAACGGTTTTCACGCTCAGCTTCCGCCCGACGATCTCGAGTGGCGGCATTCCGAGACTTTCGATCCACCGGTGGAAATTCGATAATACGCGTTCAGGGTGCAGTCGGTAGCCCGCAAGGTTCGAACGCCACTCGAAACGCCACGCCACAGGTGGTTGCGAAGTGTCTCATCCTGCGGACCCTCAAATTTTCCGCACGCCGCGCCGATTATATTCGGATCGAGCGTTTTCTTCCGCCCCCGGGTGTCCCCGATTTCCACGCTCTCAAACGAAATTCCAGCGACGCAACCGGTGCCAGATCCCATTCCGGCGCGCGTCTAATCCCATTGATAACTAAACGAGGATAGAGGATCCCGCCGAAATATGCTGCACCCTTTCGTAGCCCACCAAGCCTGGATTCTCTGTGGACGCATCGAACGTTTCCGTCGACGATCGCGTCGAGCTTGAAAGGGATCGTCTCCCACTCTGACGGAGATACGACAGAAAACGAGTCAACATCGTTTCATTAATTTCCAACATTCCCGAGCGTGCCGCGAGATTCCCGGATTCATACACGAGGAGGTTTCAATCGAAGCGTGTCCCGATGGGTGGAATGCAAATTGTGTGCAGGGTTCCGTGAATTTGTTTATTAAAGCAAGCCAGGCGAGGTGGTCGCCGCACGCTATCATTACGAAATCACGCGTCGAACGCGCGGTGTAATGGAAGATTTAAACAAATACTAGTTAGGCGAACAGAAGCATGAAACTGAAAATCAATATCGATGAACATAAATGAATATTTTGGAACTTCATATTGCCGAACTTCTGAGCCGTCGCGATCGTTGCCAGCGATCATCAAACCATTAAACGCCACAGAGGTGTGCGTCAGCCCCAGCTATCAATTACTCCGCGGAGCTTCTCGACCATCGAGTCACCAATTATTCCATCAATGGCGTCAGCCTCGATCCGAAAATCCCCTGCATTCTCCGGGGCCAATCAACCGTCACCTCGTAAAGCAGCAACAGCACCGTCATCGTTCGAAAGGGGAGCAGAGTCATCGTAAAGGTCCGATCGTTCCTCGAAGCTCGTCCAGATAGATGGGATCGCAGAGGCGCGCTTTTTCCTCGCGTTAACAGTTAGCTGCGGGTTGTGTACGAGGCGCACACGCTGCCGCCCGGCAAAAGGTGTTAATTACTATTTACCGGCTTGATTGACTCGCGCATAAATTGTCGGTCGAACCAGTTTTCGCGCGGTGACCGGCGTCCGGCCGCTTTCACATGGCCTGGTCGTGTTTGGGCGGCGGACGCGGGGGCGGTGGAGGCGTCGCTGGGTGGTGAGGGGGTAGGGAGGATTAAAACGAGAGGGACGAGAGGAATGGATAGAGGGAACTGGTGGTTGCCGGTAGATTGTCGCTGGCAAGAGAAAAGGAGGTGCTTCGGACGTCTGTGTGTTCGCGCGCGCGCGCGTGTGAAATCGGCGGACTGGCGGGCAGCAGCGCGGGGCTAGGCGAAAAGGCATTAACAGCCTCTTAACATGCAGATTGCCCCCTAAAGACTTTGGGAGTTGCTCGAACGTTGATTGGACGATTATTTAATACCTCGTCGAGAAGCCCCCGTTATTCCACGCACCGCGTGTGCCCGAGCGTGTGGATTCACCTGCGCGATCCGCTCGCTCCGGTAATTTCCGCGGCCGCGTGACGGGACGCGCTTTAAATTATGCGGCCCCGTTCCTGGTAAAGCGGTCGATATGTTTTGGCTGCGACTTCCTTTTTTCGAACGGGCTCGACCGAAACGAGGACTCGTCCCTGAGAAGTCCACGCGTGTTCTCCTTCTCGCGATCGTGGCGATCTCACGCGCTGGGATATTCGTGGACAATTTAGCAAGACCACGATTATCGGAGGTTCTCGGAGAATCGAATGCAACGTAGATACTGTGCTTGAAGATTTAAAATCAATCTGCTAAAAGAAAATACGTCACGAGAGTAACTTTCGCTTAACATACAAGCAAAGAGTAGGTATAATAAGAGGCATCACTCCGGGCGGAACCTTTGAAGTCCTTGCTTGACCTTGGCATTTAAATTGGTTGTACATTCGAGCGGGATATTCAAATCGACAAAATGTACCTTAACGCAATTGGTTGATTATTGCCGAAGTTTACCGATCATTGCCGAATGGGCATTTAAATTGGTTGTCTAGTGATTTCCGTAGGTTATTTCTGTCCTTGTCGAGTGACGCCTCTTATTATATCTCCTCTTTGTCTTTGCCTTACCGCAGTTTGCTTGTTATTCCCGAAGTTTTCCGATCATTGCCGAATGGGCATTTAAATTGGTTGTTCTAATGATTTCCTCCAAACTGTTTCTGTCCTTGTCGAGTGACGCCTCTTATTATACCTACTCTTTGATACAAGTCAGATAACGACGCGTCGTGCGAGACAGTAGATGCAAGAAGAAACACCCCTTTAACGAGAGAAAAGAAAAGAACCATTCGGAGAGTACGTGGAGTCCAAAAGGGATGTCTCGACTTGGATTATACGCGTTGAATCGTTAATTCGGAGCCAGTGGGGGGGAAGGGTGCTTAATGGTAACGAAGGGGGTACAGGGAGAGAGGACAACGGGGTCCGTGGACAGGGAGAGGCCGAGAGAGTGGACCTGGGGGTTCAATCGCGTTTAATAGCACGAAATTACTCCGAAATTGGATTCTAATTTACCATCCGCGAGCCAAATGTATTCAAATTAGCCGGAGGGGAAATAACGAGTCCTTCGGCCGCAGGATTAAATAAATTTCCTTTCTGTTAATGATTATGTAGATTGAACGACATTTCTTCCACGGGATTTCGTCCCGGGACCGGCGTTGTGACTTTTTTACCGAGGGAGGACAGCGGGGTTGGTATCGCGACCGCGACGGGCGGCGGACGACGGGACGCAAAGCGTCCTCGTCAACGTAGGATAGGGGGAGAGGGGTGGAGGGGCCACGGGACCGAATTAAGGATAATTGCCTCGCGGCGAAAGAACGAAAGAAAGGAGTCTGGTGGTCCAGGGGACCGAGGGGAATGCGCTGGAACCGGCTGGACGATATCGGACCTGGGGACGCTCGTAAAAGCTGCCGGTCACTCGGTGAATTGATTTTCGACGACGCGTAAAGGTCCCCTCGATTTTTACCGTTTTCGCCCCTCTCTCTCTCTCTCCTCCCCTCCTCTCTGTCGCCCACCACCGCCACGGCAGGTCTTTTTCCGTTTCTCTTTCGAGCCTCCCAGTGACCGCGATTTGCATTGGTGATACGCCGGCAGAGGATGGCTCACGAGGGTAGTGCATGATGTTCGGGTCACCGATTTGGTTAAAATTTTGCATACAGTTAGTGCGCACCGTACAGAAGAATTCGCCAGGAAATTCACTCGGTCCAGTGCGCGGCCGGGGGCAGAAATTTCAGTGCAATTCCTCCGATCGTATCTATCAACCCGGCACGGCCTTAGGTACCTACTCATTGTCAGATAAAGCGCGCCCACGGCACGTGGTCGACTTTAATCTCGATACCATTTCAATAATTAAATTGCAAGGACCCTCGTTAATTGCTCTTTTCGCAAGAACCCGGGATACATAGCCCCCAGATAGCGATACGCGCGCGCGTGTATTCATTACGGTGTCTTGATGCGGTACGAGCGGTTTTATGTAACGCGAATGTGGCAATACCAATTATAAAGCCTCAACCATGCAGTTATAGTAAATTCATTAACGAACTTTTCTCTCGGCGCGGCATAACAAAAACGAATGCGAGGGCAATAATAAATGTAATGGGCTCTCGACTAGAGTACCTCGTTACTTCCACCCTTCGGTACAGAAAAAAAGAATATACGCGGAGCGTGTGTACGTGTAGCTGTACGTGCATACAACGCGCGCACAACTTTCTGACGAAATGGAAATGACCGTGGAACATACGTATTGTTCGCAGACTAAATTCTATACTTTTTCTGCCCCGACGAGCCTCTCCGGGTGTATTAATTTCATTTTATCGCCAACACAGCGCCGCGGTATCGCCGCGAGAAGATACGTCCGCCACGTTATTCACCATTCACGTTACCATACACCGTGCCCATTACCATGCTCGACAGAACGTGCAGTCTCCCATTTCCGTTTAGGAGAGTCGCTGATATTTTCGAAGGTCTGCCTCGGCCGGGATCGATTTTTCGTGTACAAGATAACAAGGTTGCAAGGGCGGAGCAGGGAGAAAGCCTCCATCGGGCCATTTAATAACAGTTTAAAAAGCGTTATCGATGCAAACTTGGCCAGGCCAATAAAGGCACACACGGGGTCGCGTGAATCACTCGCTCGTAACGATTTAATATCGCGAGTTGCCGCCGCGGCGCGGCGCAGGGCAGAGGGGGCGGGGATTAATTGAAATTCGAAAAAGTGCGATGTTAATAATTCCCCTGTACCAAGCTGAATTCCAAGGGGAGCCGCGCAATGCGCGCTTTAACTAATGACGACTCAACGTTTTCTAAGAAACTGCGCACGGAACTAATTGCTGGATGAATAAGAGGCATAGGGCGTTTCTCTACGCCACGTACGCGTGACTGCTTTTTATCGAGGGCACATCGTGCTCCTCCAGCCGCGGTCAGAACCTGTAATTCAAGCCTGTAATGGGGTTACATTATATCTGGCTGTTTTCGCAAGAAACCGCGCTTGTCCCAGTTCCAAAAGTTTCCTGCGTTTTATCGCCGCGGCGCTTGCCGCAATTTCCCATAATTCAACGTTTTGCGGGTGATTCGTCAGCGACAACGAGCCGAAGAAGTGTTCACGGTGGCGCGTACCGGGGGGTGAAACGCATTGCGGTCATCTAAATTCTCCGTTTCGTCCCATGAAATTCTAAACACTCTTCTCCCTCTGTTGCGATAGCTCGTTTGGTAACGCGGTCGGTGGTTTTTGCGCATGATTGTGTCATAGTTAAATATTGGAATATTCAGATTCGTTTTTCGAAAGCGTGCCGCAGTTGCGTAACGTACACTGCGTCGCGATGTAAACACGAGTGCAACGGCGCCGCCGCGAGATACACCCTTATCAGAGGGGTGGCACGCATTCCCTCGTTACCGTGGCCCCGGCGAGCACCCTTCTTCTCCATGCCAGCACGATTCCACCCTTCCTTTCATCCCTGGCCCGTTCTCCAGTAGCATTGGCGTAGGGGAAACGAAGATAACGGGCGACGGCGTGTCCGGCAGATAGGGGTTGAAAAATGCGTGTTTTTCAGCCTGCTTCGCCACTCTCGCGATGGACACAGTTCGTGCCGAGTTTCGAGTTCGGGTTGCGTGGATCGGTTGCAGGGGGATGGCACGAATAATTAAGGGGTTACACTACTTTGGTTTCGAAAAATAGCAGGTATCTTTAAGATTTTTTTTTGAGCAAATGATAACGAAAATTAAAAATCCGTAACTAAGCATTTATTATACAACTATTGAAGTACATAAAACAATTTTTGTTTGTTTCCTTCGAACAAAGTGGCGTCGCTGTGACCGGTCCACGTAAGCTTCTTTCTTCATTAAACCCAACATTTTTATTTTCTACATGATATTTACTAAAGAAATATGTAGGGATTTTTCAAAGTATGGTTTTTTTTGTGAAACTGGTGAACATTTGAAAAAAGGTGTTATTATTTTACGTAAAAATTGAGTGTAAAAGTCTGCATAGGAAGGTTAGTTTTTAATATTTATATCGCAAAACCGCTTCATATTTCTTTAGATTGTTAAATTGAAACGATCCTCTCAAAGTTTCAAGCGATTCGAATGAAAATTGTAGACGTCAGGCTGCTCACCGATTGTGAAATCATCATTTCGAGAAAACCGCGTCTAAATTTTTACTCAGCAATAAACCGCGCTTCACTAAATCGGCTGTACAGTCATAAATAATTGGAATTTTACATTCCAACTATCGAGACCTCATTTTTACAACTATAAACTATTATTTAAAGGAAGAAATTTTTTTTCATTTTTTCCATTTTCAATGTAGGAACCCCAACCCCTTAATTAAAAAAAACTTGAGAATTTAAGACATTGAAAGAACACTGTGGGATTTTCAGGGTCATAAGGGGGCGCTTACATCTGTTGACAGTGTTCCCATCCGAATCAGGTCCAGTTCCAATTGCCTGCCCACGCATTCCCTGGCGCTGTAAACGTGTTAAACGACCGATGGTCCCAAAAACTTCGTTACCACGCCCCAGAAAGGGCGTCGAAGATGCTCGAAACGAACGTGCAACGACCATTAACGGGACTGTCGTTGGGCCGAAAAAGGAGAGCCCAAATACGGCGGCGTAAATTGTCGCGACAGAACTGGGGAACGTAAAGCAAGTTGCGTATCAGGCCCCAGATTCGTGGGCTTGGCGAGTCTGCACTCGTTTATATAATACTCATCGTCGAGTGAGTATTATACTCGGGCGGCTGGCGGAGAGATAAAGCGGAGTCGTTATCTCGGTTAGGGGTTTCAACGGTGACGCCGTTGGTGGAGGGTGGCGGGAGGGAGCAAAGAGGGGCAGGGAGGCTCGAAGAACGTTGCTTAAGGGTTGTGAATCGTAATGGGCTGCGCCCTCGGGCAGGAGTTGACGATGTCATTGGAATATGTACCGTTCCCCGCTCCGCTTTTTGGTTTCAGCGATAATAAATCCGACACGGGTCGACTCTCCGACGATTTTTCATCGTTCTGGGATTGAATGACAAGCGATCATTCGCGGGGCGCGTTTCTACTTTGATACAGACGAACGGTGCGACATCTGGCGCCACATTTAGAAGGTGCTTTAAGCCGCTTGATCTTCACGGGCTCGCTAACAAGTATCCGGAAAATAGAGCGAAGGATGTTATTCCCCCCTTTTCTCCCGAGTAACCTTAAACCTGCGGGGGGAGACATTTTCAAGCGGAGCTGCAGGAACCGTGGAGAGGAAGCGGCTTCGAGAAAACCTTCTCCCAGCTGCTCCGAATTTCTCGCTGGGAAATTACGCGTTTCCCAGACACCCCGATGCTGCGCTAAAATTTTAATTAAGCGCGCAAACGGATCCATTAAAAATTTCAATATTTAAGACACGCCACTCGGCGGATGCATCCTGCAGCGGAAGGGCGTAAACTTGCCGCGCAATTTCCCCCCCGAAAACAAGTTGCCGCGACGTTGCGGGCCTCCCCTCGAAATTTTCCGCGAACCCCGTCGGAGACGTTCGATCCGTTGCTCCGCGGCGAATCAATTACCAGCCCCGACGATTCCTAGCGCGTGCGACGCGCAATTAACGGTTTATTAATCAGGGAACGGTCGGTGTAATCGCGGCGCCCGAGTAATTAACGTCGCCAAACTCTGTTTAGCCGGAGAAACTGTTAAACACGGGATGCAAATGTCCCAGTAATGACGCGTACTGACAACGCACTTTTGTTTCGCAACTTTCATTTAGCCTCCTGCTCGTTCCCTGGCGACGAGCCTTCCCTCCTCCACGACCGCGTACAATATGGGAAGTGCCTTGCCAGTCTGACGTGTACCGGGTGTTCCGCGCGAACTCTGCGTCGCCACTGAGATTCTTTAACCATCAAGCTGTCTACGAATCGCGCTGTGAAATGTTGACTTACTGCTTAAACACGATTCTTCAGGGTCTGTCGCAAATTTCAAGGATCCTTGGATACCCAGCCCCATGGCTAACGAGACAAAAGTCGAGCTAATTCGAGTTCCCTTAGTCCTCCATTATCCTCGTTCGAACAAGAACCATGGACGTCCAAGGATCGAGAATAATCTACTGCAAGCTCCACGCGCCCGAAGCCCACAAATTTCCGAAAAGCCAGCGCTGTCTGACATTAGCATACAACCAGCCCTGGAACCTCGAAAGCCCAGCGTATCTTATCGAAGATCGCGACGTCCTGTGGGCCTTGGAAGCGCCCAAGGGTAGCGGCGCGATAATCACTCGCCCCTTCGAATCCGCGCCATTAGGCGCACGCGATAGTTGATCCGAGGGATCCCGCAGTTAAACGAGTACATAACGATGCATCGAAAAAGGGGGCGGCGGGAGAAGGGACGAAAGACAGGGAAGCAGAGAGGGAGACGGTGGACGAGGGACCGTGTCGTGGCCGCGAGAGGAGACGGGAGACACTGTCGATGAAGAAGAGAGAGACGGCGAGGGTGGGAGGAAGCTGGAAGAAAAGGAGAGAGGTCTTTTGAATCGGAGGTAAGCGAAGGTTCGCAGGTGTGCGCCGGTGCACCGACCGTGAGACTCGACCAGTAGGAAGAACCGAGACGGTGTTATGGAGAAGAGAGAAAGGGGAGCAGCGCAGAAGGGAAAAGGAGAAAGAAAGGCTGCGAGAGGGAGAGACAGGGAGAGATGAACAGAAAGGGGAAGGGTAGGAGAGCGAGTGAGTGGGAAGCAGAGAAAGTGTACTCTAAGCAGAGAAAACGAGCGTGCTGAAGAAGGGTGGGGATGGGAACGGGGGCGGAGTGGGGTGGTGTGCGACATCGCCTGCTGCAAATTGCAATTTTGTTGTGAGATCATTATAAAATACATAATGCCGAGTCGCCTACTACTCTTTCCCTCCGGTTCGCGGAGCTGCAGCCCCTCCAACACACTCCCTCGACCGAACTCGCTACTTTCCTTCTCGTTTTCTCTTCGGCGTTCCAGGCAGCGCGACGGTGCCTCCCTCTGCTCGCACACCGCCACCAGGGGCTGGCTTGCATCCTCTCCCCGTTTGCACGGCCACGGCGAGAGCTTGCACGAGGAGAAAGAGAGGAGGCAGCAGCGTCTCGTTAAAAGTTTCTAGCGACGCGTATTCTTAATAGTCTGCGCGCGGACACGCCGTCATTAAAATTATAACCAACCTCCGGTGTATCACCGCCCCGGTCCTCCATCGCCCGGCACCGTGTCGCCCACCCACACCCACCCCGCCCGTTCCGCGTGTTCCATCCCCCATCGCGGGCGAGACTCGCTCGACCCGTCCGCTTAATCGAGCATCGACGAGCTTTGGGAAATACAAGCATCCGAAAGTACGACTGGGAATAAACCAGAGAGGATCTCGACGAGGGAATCCATCCCTAAAAGGGCTGCTTCCAATAAATCTTCGTGTAATTCTATTGTAGTACACGCTCCTTCACTGGGGATGTTCCGAGAGTAGCTAAAAGTATTCGCGACGAAACCACCGTCGACTCAAATTCTTCCAAAGTAAATCACGCTAAATGTCAACCCCATTTTTACCTCACAAGAAGCCCAATTGAATTTCACCCAACTGTGGCTATCTCTAGCAATAAAAAGCAAATGATACAAGGGGTGAAACGCAGCTACAAGGAGTAGCAGGCTATAGTGGCGCGAGGAAGAACGAAATGATGAGTCTGGGGTAGTATCACAGTCCTCCCAAAGCATTCAAGACCAGCCAACGGAGCTTTGTTCATGGGGCTATCGCAGTTCGAAACTATCCCCATTCTCAGGCAAATCGTTATACGGGGGTTAGTCCAGGGGCGTCTGATCGTCGAACGGCTGGAGGAAGTAGAGGTAGAAGAAGAAGAAGACTCGTGCGTAAGGAACTCGCCGTCCAGGAAGAAGAGATACTTCCCCGTCTGGATAAAGGCAGGTTTAACTGAAACTTACGCGAACTCGTGGGCTCTGTAAATATGTAAATATGAGGCCAGTGGATGTTATTACGTGTACGTTGCGCGCGTACGCGTAGGTACAGCCATCCGCGGGGATAAAGTAAAGGAAACCTGGCCCCGTCTGCGTGGAAGAAAGTCATAGTCCCTGGTAATCGTTCGATATTTAAGTAGCGAGTTTAGGTACACCGGGTATATTTAAACGCGCTTATTATCATATAAATACAAGTTGGACGTTCAATTTACGCGTCGGTGAGCCCTGCCGCTCCTCGAGCCCTGACCTGTTCGTTCGCGGCTGCACGGGCTACCCGAGAGGGAGAGAGAGATAGAGAGAAAGAGAGAGGGGCTTCTCCACCGTTCTGTGCGTCCGCAGAGTTACAAAAGTTATTATTGTTATTACCGTACCGTTTAGAAACTTTTGTTGCTACCTCTACCCACGCCCGTCCCACCATCCCATCTTCCTCGGCACCCCTCATCCTTGGCCATCTCTTCACGTGCGCAATCCTCTATGCCCCGGTATCCTGGGATTTCAGTTCTTACGCGGCTGAATTTATAGGTTCGAGGACCTGGTCGCCTCGACCTTTCCATCTGAATCGCTGTCGCGACGCACGGCTGCCTTTCAATGCTAGGTTGATTCATTCATGATGAATTACTACACCAAAGCAACGTCATAGATGGATTATCCTTGACGCGTGGATACAGTCGTGCACGCACGGTTCTAATAAAACTTAGCGTATTCAGAGATGATAGCAGTGAGTACAAAAGGGGACGTTTATTCGCGATGTCGAGCACAGGAAACATCGGTGACGTACTCGCTGCGGGGCTTCTCGTAGGGATTTCTCTCGACAGCCACAATTCGAACCCGAACCTGTACCTCGACTCTCCGCGGCGAGGTTTGCTCGCGGCTTAGAATCGAGGGTTTTCTTTCGAGGACAGTTTACGTGAATGGGGATGAACGTTGTAAGGGGATTTCGCTGTTGGGTTTGAACGATGCTCTCCCCTCGGCTCCTCTGGATCGCTGGCGATCGATTTTGATCAGCTGGTAATATCGCGGGGTGGGAGTATCCTTAGTCAGAGATTTCGAGGTAGGGTGTAAGATGGAAGATACCGAGAGGCTCTTTTAGCGTCTCTTTATTCTGCGAGTTGTGTAGGTGCGAAAAACAGTTTGAACGGCGGTGTCCCCGGTACCGTCAAATTGCGTCTGGCAGATTTTATTGACTGCGGTCCCTTGTCCCGCCTGTCCTTTGGCCCTTTCCGCGACATCCCATCAAATCCCGGAGAAAGCTACACGGTTCTTCGATTGCTTTTAAGATGGACTTCGTGAGGGGCGACGGCGCGGGAGGGGTGGGGGTTCATGAGAAAATTCACTTAATAGAACAGATCGATATCCGTGGCTCCGCGTGTTTCTCGCCCTCCCCCGGAACCGTTTCACTTAAAGAAATAAGTGGATCGCGGAAACGGAGGAGGAGATAAGTGAAACGCGCCCGCTCGTTTCGTTCGATGATGTTGTCCCGTTTGCGGTCGTTGGGAATTGACGCCACTCGCGATCGAGATGAACGAAAAGATACATTTTATCCGACGCCACTTACAGTCCCCAATAAAATTACCCTTTCGCGGCCATTTCATTACACGCAGAGCGTTCGAAGATAACTATGCGAGCCGTAAACCGCTGCGACGAGAGTTCCAGTTTCATTAACGTATCAGCTCTGTGATCGGTACGTTCGGGAAGCGTAAAATCGTGGAACTAAAGATATAAATTACGGGTTGTACCCGTTGAAGTGAAATAAATAAAATAAATAAACGAAAATCGATTCTGTGAAAATGTTTCTTCGCAGGAAGGGCCCTCACTTCTCTAAACATTAAATTGAAAATACCTTTGCAAAGAGGTAGTGTTATTTCCCCTTCAGCAATGTGCATCGATACATCGATATGTCTATTTAACAGGGGTTAAACGCACAGGGTTTAAGGGTTAGCGGACGAGGACAAACGTGCGTTCACCGTAATATCGTGCGCGCGTCGACCCTGATGCTGCTGCGCCTTCAATTTCTATTGAAAAATAACGTGCATCGTGTCACACCGTCGCTGAGAGGTTGAATCTAGTGGTACGCGGGAAATCTGTTATCACCGTTAAGCGTCGAAAATATACACGGTCCGTGTCGAGTTCCAAAAAACGCGTCAGCCCTTTTGCCAGCTCCGCGTCACGGCTACACGAATTTACGAGCTTCCATGCCTGGTGTGTAGAGGTTTTTCTCTTCGACGGTCCCTTCTGATTGGAATTGATACGCGTGGTAAATGTAATCCGTGGGGAAAAAATTGTTTATCGTCTCAACCCCTGACTAGTGCTACGAAACTCCCTACGAGGGAGTAAATTCGTTAGCTCTGTATTCCAGCTTTAAAATTCGCTCACTGCGAGCAGTCGTACTTACAAGGGAAATTAGGCAACCCGAAAATTCAGGAAATTATGTAATTTTACGTGCAAGTAGAAAGAGTAGCTAATCCGTAACACAAACTTATTTTTTATTGGTGCCGTAGTGCGGTTGTAGAGGGTGAAATCACAGCTTGAAGAAAATTCAGAATAATCTTTTTGTGGAATATCTCAAGAACCGTGAAGATATCGAAAATAAGTTTAAACAAAAGTTACACCTTTATTTTGTATTTACTAAACTGCGTAAAAATAATTATCGAATTTAGGATTGGTAATAGGGGTAATTTGAGAAGTATAGACTTTTCGATAATTATTATTTACACATTTTTGTAGATATAAAAAATATGCAACTTTTGCTTAAACTTCTTTTCGATATCTCTCACGGTTCTCGAGATATTCCACGAAAAATAAAATTCTGAATTTTGCTAAAGGGGCGATTTTGATTTCACCCCCTAAAACCGCACTATGGCGGCACCAAAGAATATATTTGTGTTACGGATGAACTACTCTACTTGCATACCAAGTTGTATAATTTCCTGAATTTTCGAGTCGCCTAACTTTCCTTGTTAGAATCTAATAGCAGAAGATTATATTCGCTACGGACCTGATAAATTCTACCTTCGACAGAAAAGGTCAAATATGGGAACGGAAGCCAGGGATAGAAAAAATAAACGATTTGATTTCTGTCGATAGATAATACCGTCACAATTTCATTCCAACAACAAGCACGGTTCCGTGGGGGTGGTTCGAAGCGTACACATCGTAGGAAATTGACGAAGACGCGTATTAATTGCAGCGTGTTTCGGTTTTGTTGGGCCGTTAGCAACATCGAACGAGCGCTTTGAGCGTCGTTGCGAATCATTTAACGAGTTTACGCGGCCCGCCACGAACTATGGGACGTTATTCGTTTACAAATATTTGCGGTGGCGTTCTGCCGGCCGGATTTGTCTGGGCGCGATTTTTAACGCGGCCCACTGCGGTTTAATGAACTCGCTTTTAATTGCGACGACGGGGCGCAGTGATTCTTCGCGCGGCGGTAAAGATAGCAGCGGATTTCGCGTGGAAATAGGGCGTAGTTTTATCGAAGAACATTGACAGGCACGCCGAGTGCACGGTGTAACACGGAGATCGCACCTCAACGACCTGCGTTACGTAACGCTCAAAGACTGTAATCGTTGCGGAGATATTCAGTCGTTCGGTCGGCAAGCCGATTAATTTCACGATTGCACGTGTTGTAGATCGCGCGATACATTTTTCGCACCGTGTATTCAAAGCGTCGGCTACTCTTTCCCTTTTATTTCTTTCACTTTCTGGCTGGCGCCGTGATGTATGGACAGCGCGCACGCGATATCGCAAGGAATTCGCGTTCACCCACTTTTCTGAAAAGCCACACGAGGATATTTCCAAACTACTCCACTGAAACTTCGCCTGATTTAGCGTAACCTCTATGTACAACTAATATCTCTGATTAAAAGACTTCACTGAAATCCAATAAATTTCAGTTGGTATCTAACACAACACTACACATCTCCGAACAATTTCAAACGTATTTCCCATTGATATTCTAATATCGACGGGAAAGGAAAATTCAACCAGCGAAAAAGATACGCCATTTACAGACGAACTGTAGCCCGTGTTCGAAAGTGCAAAGTGACAACTACGGGAAAGTGAAATTGTGTTGAGCTTGCGCGCGCGCTCGCGTGTGTGTGCGAGCGACGCACATGGAGAGAATGCCAGTCACGACTGATCGATCCTCCTACTGCACGGTCCCCTTGTTACGGGGGTGGATTCAGCTGCGGCGGGTGGGAGGATGGGGGGTAGCGGGGGGAGGGGGTAGACGAACGACGGAGAGGAAGGTTAGACGAGGAAACAAAGCATGCAATCAAAACGTTAATTACATTAAAATGAGTCGAAGATCAGACCAATCAGAATTGCCTGACGATGGCCTCGAGCGTCGTTCGAAACGGTCCAACCGACTCGCGACGTAGTAATCGAATCGACGAAACTGCATGATCGATGAAGGGACGGCGAGAGTGTAGTTTATTGTTTTTTCTTCCTCTGGAAATATTGAATGTCCGCTGAAAGTCGACCCTGTCCGAACGAGATCCGAGGGTAGGCGGTTCGATCGAATTGTTTTACGAGCGATATTATGGTCGTTGGATTTTATGGCTCGGTTGTAAAATCGCGATTTGCTAAATTGAGAAAATATTAATGGCTGGCCTGGAGGGGGTGGAGGGAGAGGGACGGCGAATTTGTGTGCCCCATGATCGAACAAAGTTACGATTGAACGGGGATAAAGTTTGAACTGGGAATATCGCGTGTATCGTGATCAGTCCGGGGAAGATATAATTTGATTAACGATAGTTGTAAGTATCCAATCACGTTCGCGCGTAAATTTAACTTCGGTTTATTCGAACGTGATCCCAGGTCTGATAAGTCCTCGGGACGTTTACTTTTCCATGGCGAGTGTCGATTTCGCGGGGTGAGGTGCATCAGCGTTCTCGCTTGTCACTTCCTAGGCGACGGGATTAATTCGAGCTCGCGGTCGACTCGTAGCCATCGCTGGCCCCATCCAATATCTCAGCCAACTTCTAATATGAGCGCGATGTTCGGTATATCCGGCCAAATTGCGTTCGGGAGCTAATAGGAATTTTGATTGACTGAATTAAATAGTTATTGGAAATTCGGGCTTTTTGTATCGATTAGCCATATTAGGTCCGAATTGTCGGGGCAACCGTGAGGGGGAGGGGGTGTCCAAGGGGGTGGGGTCGACTGGAACCAGTGGATCGACAAAACAGGGGAGGGAGGGAGGGGTAGATGGGCAGAGAGTTCGCCGAGGTAATTTGTTGTTAAATCGGAGCTCATTTTCTAGAACGCGCACTGGCTAATGCCTGTTCATTACCAGACCTAGTCAATTTTAATTTAATTTGCCGTTTCGTCGTCGGACGCAGAGGGGCCGAAGGGGTGGACGGGCATAGACGGAGGGTTAGTTGCGCGCCGTGGTGCTTTCTAACCCTAGTCGAGGCTTTTTCGTCTAATTCGAGCTCCCTAAAATTCCAATTCTGTAAATGCTTTGGAGGACCTCAGTAGTGTTTATTTAATAATAGTCATCCGAGGTTTAATCAAATCCAGTACCGATCATTATTGTATCCGAGAAAACTGAAAAGGCTCGAGATAGAGAGCGCGGTGTCTCGAAGGCGTCTTCCGGTTGCGCAATTAGCCTACGCTGCGTCTTGCCGCCGCCAAGATACGAGATCGCTGCGCATTTGTTTAGCAGTATTGGAACGAACGCGATTCGCAGAATCGCTGGCGTAATTTTCTGTAGTTAAATTAGCGCGATTGCAGTCGCTCGGTATTTAATTTCCTCATTGGTTCTCCCTCGTTGTACGCTCCTCTTTCTCCGCGTAGGCCACGCCGCTCCCTTCTTCCATCTAGCGACCCCTCCATCGTTCGCTTTTTTTCCACGTTGCTGCAGCTTTTATTTAATTACCACCGATTCGATACGCGACCCAGTGTGTGTCCGCTTCATTAGTATGATTCTCGTCTGGAAAAATTCGCGGCCGCGATTGGATTAACGCCGCCGCTCGAGGATGTATGTAATTCGCGGTGTAAAACAAAGGCCGCTTTCCCCCTTTCTGTTTCTCCCCGTCCCGATCGTTTCGTATTACCGATGTTCGACGCCGTTTTTCTCCCGCTCCCTTTCCCACGGGCGCGCGTTAACGCCGCCGCGATGTTTTTTCGTCCCGACGTCGTTAACGAGAACAACCAGCGCGCGCGCGGCTTCTGTTTAATGTTTCTATATCCTTGGGCGTTCGTTTGCAAGGAAGGACGCGATACCATCAAAGTGGCAAGTAGCTCGATTATATTCAAAAGCCTTCCAACGGCTATACATCGCGGCAATTATATGCAGATTAACTAAATTGCGCTGTCGGGCCTGGGTGGCGGGCGATCAAAATTTATATAACCCTATCGCGTTACACGCGAAATTCGACGGACGGGCCCCGGAATCGCCTTCGTTTTATCTCGAGAATTAACCCATTTAGCCCGCCAGCGGGCTTTCGTGAACGGTCCGCGCAATCTGAAACACGAGAATCAGGAGCAGGTCGAACGAGCCGCGTCTTTAATTATCGCTCCTTCCTGCCTGCGACCGGAAATGTATCTTGTCTCGCGGGAAACTTTGCTTCGTTCCATTGGCTTGCTGAGAACAGACCTAGGGTAAACCAACCAGTAATTGACCGCATACTAGTGAATGACCATTAGGCAAAGAAAAGTCAATTATAAATTTAAAAAATACTATATGTTTAGAAATGGAGTGTACTTGCACTTTTAATATCCCATATTTTTAGTTATACGTATTAAATAAACATTAATAAGTTCAATTCTTAATAAAAGTATGCGGTCATTTACTGGGCTTCTCATTCAACAATTCGGTCATTCACTGGCTGGTTTACCCTACTACTAAATTCGAAATCGAATTTTAGGCTTAGGTTTCCTAGATGCTTCGTCACATGTTTCTAAAGGAAACCGAAGCTACCGGCATATTGGATTGGAAAATGAAAGTGAGCTACTTAGATAGTTGGATAAAATGGAAACACCGCGAACGGTGAAAGAAACGTCGCACGCAACGGAGGGCTAAAAATCCGCCCCTGTATCTCGTTGCAGTGACGCGCGAAGTAACTTTGCGCCCCAGCGTCATCTTCTCCTCGGCTCTCGCTGGTTTCTCGTTCTATCCGTCCGTCCATCCGTCTCTCCGGCCTGTCTGTTCGCCCCTTTCCTCGGGACAGCCCGGCGGATCAACCCTCAGCCCCGCTAACAAGAGGGAATAAGAGGGAAACATGGAAACGCGCGGGCGCGTCGAAATGAACGCATTCACACACGCATTCCCCGGCGGTGCACACGTGCACGCGTACACACGGCCCCTGTTAATGAGTTAGACCACCTTACCCTCGCCACTTTAATTGTCCAAAGCGCAAATTGGGCGGCTTTAATTAGCGTAATTATTTGGTTCGTTTGTCCGTTTATCCAAGAATCCCCTGTATCGAGCGACGACGAGGAGGAGGGGTGGTTGGGTGGAGGGTGGAGGGCGGAGGGCTTCGGCGCGGCCGTGGCAGCCCTCTTCAGCGGCGTCTAAATAGATTCGTTAGTACTTTGCGCGATTAAAAATCCGAGCTCACGGGCCAGGGCGGTGCCGCCTTCCGTGGACTTGTCCAATTTGCTCGCAGGCCTCGATTTTCTGCACTCGTTACGGGACGCGGCCGCGTTAATGAATACGCGCGATTGTCGACGATGCTTCCGTTGTTTTCCGCGGGATCCGCGAACCTTTGTCCGGCAGGTGACGCGGGTCGAACGGCCGACACTGCCGTTCAGGTTTTCAGGCATCAACTTGGTCTTCATTATTAGCGATTCAAGCGGAGGAAGCTTAAACTATTCCAGTTTTTACAATGGCATGTTATCGCACGTGTATCTTTTGCAATTCGTTTCGTAACAGAACGAGCGTAGCGATCGTGGATGGAATTTTGTAGTGGAGAGTCCTGCAGTACCGGCGACTCTAAGTTTTTGTACTATAACTTGGGCTATTGTTGGTAAAAATCAAATTTGAAAAGAGTAATTTGTAGTACAAATTGTGCTTAATAAAAGGACAAATCGTTCTTCTTAAATTTTATCATAAAGATTAATAATTCGCTGGAATAAAAAAATTGTAATTCGCAGCAAACGAAAAATTGTTGTCCAGTACCGGCCAAATACTTGGTTGGTAGATTTTAAGGTCTAAATAATTAATAATGTTAGTAAAAACATTTGAGAATGCAATAGAACATTTATTTAGACACGTCTACAAATATCACAGGCAAAATGATCAATATTTTCTTGGTCTGTACAGTTCCTGTGATCCCAACCCTTGCATTTGATGCACTGCACCAAATCTTCGTTGAATGATTCTTTATAAATGATGTCCTCAGTAACTTGTTAATCAAAGCCAAGTTTAGTTTAATCTAATTTTGTTTTATAGTAGTATTTTCAAAGCTGCATTCACATTGTTCTGCGTCCATTTTCCTTTTTCCTGCAGAAAAACAGAGAAGAAGAACCTACTTAAAGACTTTAATTACAGGAAAAAATTAAAAAAAAATTGGCTAGTAACGTACAACTATAAGGTGACGGGTACTGCACGATAAAGACGTAAAACAAGTTTTAGGTTTGATGCGTAATGTACAAAGCAAATTGCAAAACCCGGGGAATTTATCTACATATACCAAATAGTCAAAAAATAATGTACGTAATATGACAAAATTATTTAATTACCTGAAAAATACGAAATCAACTATGAAAAATAAATTTTGTCGCACAGAGAACCAGCCTAAACATTAAACGTCTCAAAACTCTGTTAATACTAAAGAAAAAAGAACGTCACTGGAATATGTTGCTCAAGACTATATTATTTATTTATTTCTCCCTCGATAGTGCAGTTAACTAACATTAGAAGCGAGATCCAGCTTTGGCCGGTACTATACGCTGCCCGGTAGGTACTGTAGGACTTTCCCCCAAGTATCGTTGTAGGTTTTACGCTGTAAACTGGTTAGCAGATGCTCTTCTACAATTTCGGAAGCGCCCCGTGCATAACACGCGGAATATTTGCTGCTGATGGACCGGACTAATTGGAATTACGTTCTAACCCTCCCCGTCTGGTTAGCAGCTACACCCCACCCGCTCCGCCGTTGATCGTCATTGAAGGCGGTACTCATTTTCCCCGCTATGGAACGCAATAATTCGCTATTCAATGTTCCCGATCCGCGCTATCTGTTCGCCTACCGGGGAGCATGAAATATTCATCGATCCGCTCGAATTCGCGCAAAGTTTACCACCCCCCGAAGGAAACGGACAACGATCGATTAAAAGTGTCTGTCTCCCTCTGTTTCTTTTATATCCCATTGGAAAACGAGAGGAAAAGGTGGCGGGGAGGCTCGATGAAACGAGGTTACGCAAGCCTCGTCGGTTACGCAATTTTTTTCGCGATGTTAATCAACCGAGCTCAGTTCCGGTAATAACCGGCAATAAATGCGTCCCGATGGGGATTGGAGAGGGGGGCAGTACAAAAGGATAATCGTGAAAAAGTGTTCCTTAATCGTAAGGCCGTTTAATAACACAATGGAGGAATTTCACGCGGAGATGGGAGAGCCCCGTTGCAGAGGCACTTAATTAAATACGTCCCTCTCTCTCCCTCCCCCCCCCCTCTCTCTCTCTCTCGCGTTCTCTGTCTCTCCAGATGCAATCAAATTTCAATTAGAAAAGGGACTTTTTGCACGAAACGCACCGGTGTGTCCCGGTCGTGCAATTTGATTTAATGCCATATTATTACACGGCGAACGTGCCAGTAATAATAGGAAGCTCAAATTGCCCGTAATAGTAACATACGCGCGGATACAATACGGATAAGGCCGGGCGAGATCGCGTTTAGCTCGAAATATATTTCACGAACGTTATTTACATAATGCTCGTTATGGGCACCCTTAAACGCGACAAAACGGGCTCTGGGTGGAAATTCTTAATTACGTTCTATTCTGTATTCTTATAAAAAACAGGATTCGGTAAGACCACTCACAGGACTGTCATGACACTTTTAACCCTTAATTGGTATCCTGGGGTTCTTCATGACCCCAAGCACACATTATTCCCTGCAAAATATTTAGTTGTCCAAGTTTGTAAACTGAATTTCTAACTTTCTACATTTCTATTATTGTATAGGTACATTACCTAAGAACAAAATATTCATAGAGATTGATCTAGTGTCGAATTTACAAATTTCTGTGTCCATTTTTTATTTGGGGTCTGCCACGACCCCAGTATACCAGTCACGTTTACCAAAAACAGTATACCTACCAGTTAAGGGTTAAAGAAATCTCTATTCTGAACGCACTAAATAATCGAACAGCAGTAGTTCAGTTCGCAGGAAAAAATGATCGAAACGTGTCTAATCTATCCCCAGTGTAACTCGTTATATAAGACTGGAGTCTCATTTCCGTGGTGCCGTCATCCCCAAAAGGCCTGGCATTTATCATTTCCGTTATCGCGAGGATACTAATCGAAGTGGGTGGCTCTTTATAGAGCGTGCGCCCCTGTTCGAGGGGGCCTTTCTCAAACGAATCGACGTGGCAACTTTTAATTGCTCCGGCTTTATCGAGCCAGTCGCGGACGTTCACCAGCAGTATCCCAGGCCGCGTCCTTTGCGGTGTAACGAGCGGAGATGCGTGCAGCTTGACCGAATCCGCTCCATTTTCGATTTCTCCTTAATTACTAATTAGAGGCCGGTCGGTCGCGCCGATCGACTAGAACGAGTAGAAGAAATTACACGCGCTACGGCCGGCCAGATCTACCGCATAAAAATCTCCTCCCTCAACCGTCGTCATTCGTCCGCCGTCTCCTTTTTGCCCCTCGATTCCCCCGTTATTATGCTTTTTCCTATTTCTGTCGGCTCCTAATTAACCTCCGGAATGCCGGGCCAGGCGAGCGCACCTCATTCCAATTCATAGGGGACGTTCAGCCTCGCTCGCTTACCATAACTTACCAGCGGAAAAATGTTGCAGTGGTTGGCAAGGGATGGAACGTGCGTTTGTGGTATGTTAAGGAAGATTTGAATGATAATACAATAGAGTAGATACATAGGTATGTGTCTGAGACAGTCATTGTTTTAAAGTAAATTCGGTGAGTGGGGGTGTAACGAGGTTCTGGTCACCAATGACGTCCGCTTCTCCGTCGTTTATTATTCGCCGTTAATTAGCAGATTTTCCACACGACCATGTTTTCCACGTTTCAGAAATCCACTTAATCTCCCTCTAAGCGATTTCCTTGGAAATGGATCCCAGTCCTCCACGAAGCCGTCTCGACGTGTACGCTCAAAGACGGGGCGCAGAGGCTCGCTGGCACGGCGCCTTTTCATCTCGGCCGTTCCTCCGCTCCGCATTTGTCCGTGTCTAACGTGTTAATCACTCCCGTCTGATTAGATTATTAATTGTCTTGCGTGGCAGATGGGGCCCCGGCATGGGCGTAATTACGGCTATTACGGATCGTACAATCGCTCCAATTCAGGAACGTCGGGGGAGGGGGTGAAGGGGGAGCACGGAATGGATTACGCAGCCCCGAAAAAATTGGAACACGTATTAGCGCTGGCTTTCCAATTTCGATGCACCGCCAGCTCCTTCCTGCTCGTCTAGATTCTTCTTCGAGAATTTTTTCACCCTCTGCTTCACCAGTTTATAATTCCGAGGGCCTGCGGCAGCCTTCGGAAACCTATTACACGAGTCCATAGGATTTCGTTTGAAATAGTCGTGAATTTAAGTCGTGCGATATAAGTAGCGAAGGATTGATAACATTCTTAAATTATAAGCATCGCTTTCAATTCACAGAAATTCTATTTTGGAACGCAGTAAAAGTTTAGTTAATCCGCTCTCGTGAAGCGAAGAATCGAAATCTGCACTTTATCGATTGCAATTATTTCAGACAATTATCTGAATCATCAAGGATCCTCTATTCCCAACATTCAATCGTCCCCCCGGCGGTTTAGATCCGCCCTCCCGTCGATTCATATTTTTTCTCCCCTCTTTTCCTCGTTTCTCCCCGTCGCAGGCCACGATTGTATGCAAATCGGCCGTATTAATTAGCGAAACGACCGCGACAAACCGTTCCAGCTCGGCGCAAATTCTCGTTAACCGCGGCAAGATTGACACCCCGCGTATAATTAAGACGCGGGCGCAGTATGTATGCGTGCGAGGGAGGATTTTGAGACGCGAAATGAAATGCACGCGCGAGACGGAAGTCTAGGCATGAAGCAGGGAGGGAAAAGCGTTTCGCGTTATTATTAGTGGAAATCAACTAATTAGAAATAGCGCGGATTGCTCGTTAAAGATCGACCCCGCCGGCTGGTAATCACCAATTACTTCCTTAAGTAAGCCGCGCGCTGAACTTTGCTCATTAAAATTATTAAACGCTCGCCCCGTATAGAATCCCCGTGTTTAACCTTGATACGAGCTCCCTCTACGATGGATCTCTCCGTGCCCCGTGTATTTTCCATTAATCAATCCCGTGTCTTAGTTAACGGGCTTCGCCGGCGTCTTACCGCACACTCAGCTTTTATTTCACTACAAAAGTCGAGCGCAGCATAAACTGCAGTCCAATATAAATATACATCATCATCACCGAATCGGTAAAGCCACGCCCTTAATCGTTTCAAATGCCACGTTCCCCGCGCCGCGAGTTTCTGTTTCTCCGCAACAACCTGTCCCCGCGTCAAACGAATCGTGCACTCTTGCTGTTTCGCTAGAAAATCCAGCGAACGCTGGCGGAGGAACAGCGAGAAAAATGCACGCGACGGATCGCCAGAGGGGTGAAAATACGAAGGTGGGGGAGAAAGAGAAGGAACGAAGAAAATTGAAGGAAGAATTGAAACGTCATTCCGCGAGCGATCATCGGGCTGGCTGGACGGGCGCGCGCGATCGGCCAGATCCCGGACAGATAAATTAGCAATTTAATTATGGAACTGTCAAGCGGTAATTAAATTAATAACGAGGAACCTCGAATCCAATCCGATCCGTCGTAGCAACCTTTCGAGCTATCCGCGGGGTAGACGATACGATATATCGATGTACACACGTGTCGCGCGTGTGTGGGTGCGCATCGTTTCGAAGTCTGTCAGAAATTGCCGACAATTTTCTCCTACGTTTGGCGAGTCGCTCGTTTTCTCCACCTCCCGCGTTATTCACGCGTTTTTATTTCACCTTTGCTTTTCCGTTTGTTTTGCCGGCGCTTTTAGTTACCTGTTCCCCGTCTCGCGTTTTTATCTGCAGCTCTACGCTTTCCCACCTCTGCGCTCCCCGACGAAAGCTGTCGCGACGGAGGCAGGGAAAATTGTCTGTGTATTACCATGATTCTTCGCGGGAAAGTGGCTGTTAGGGTGGTGATGAAATAAATAAACTTCGATGGGGTTTGAGGTGATTGCAGAAGGTATGGCACCTATTAACAGACATGATAATATAATATAACAAGATCGAAAGCAAAAGTTGTCTACTTTCTTAATGAATAAGATTGCCTTGCGACAGGAGCTCTGTAGCCATTCTCCTAAAAAAAATACAAAGACCAAAGTGAAACGATAGTATTGCGTCTTCGTTCTTGCAGCGCGATTACGAAAGCGTCGAGCGCAATATCCTAGCGTTATTTATTATTAGAAACTTTCTCGGCAACCGATGGAAGGAAACGAAATCGTCGATCGCTTCTGACACCTCGCAGACAATACACACGCACTTTCATACTCCACGTACTTAAGCGCGATATTCATACGATAACGAAGGAAAAGTAGCCGCGGGCTACCGCTGATACGGGATGAAACACCGATGTGCACACGCGTTCTTAATCGATCTGGATATTTCATCGGCAAGTAAATACTTCGTCGTAACGATGAATTCGACGTTTCCGAGCAGCGATCGACGTAAGCGAGGAATAGAACGGCGCGGAGAGTTTCGTGAAAGTTCCATCCAGAGGTACGATATCGCGTGTAATCGCTTCTCCTCGGCCGGTCGATCGAATTGCAAATTAATACCCCACGAACGCGATACTCGCTCGATATACCAACGCGCGCGGGTCTATATTTTAATTCATCGACGTCGCAAAATTTTATCCACAAGGATCAACAGGTATTACTCCCCTGTTCGGCGAGCGTGGATTCATCAGACTACCTCGAAGCAGCGATAACTTCTAAATCACCCTGTAGCCCGTCCTATATGTGCGGTATCCGATAAAGTATCACGGTATGCAGGTTGCGCGGTGCATACAGGTGCGGTATCTGTGTCCAAGTCGTTGCGCTCGAACGAACGCGATGCTGGCGTACACTGGCGGAGTAGAGCTCCACGTGTCCTACGTACGAGAGATGGAAAATGTTCGTTGTGGTTCTGCTAGATAGAGAGCGAGTTTACTTCGCGTCTTAACCATTCGTGTATTCGAAGGTATCGTTGAGGGTAGATGTCACTGGGTGCAGAGTTGTTTCATGGTGATTATTGGAAATCTACTCCTATCATTACCGACGAGAGAAATCTGCAGAGAGATTGTAGTAATTATGGTGTGAAAGAGTCTGCTTCTTTGACGAGTGCAATGAACTCCATAGAGGTGGATATATCATTGAGTGTATCTGTAAAGTCAAGTATAGGTAATAATGTCATAGTTGCTCTGATCGATTTCTTTGGCCGTGGACAATATCGCTCTAGGTACTCTACGTGCTCGCGAAGCCGGAACGGTCTGCGCGCGCGCGCCAAGGCGCACACGGAACCGCGGAATATAAATGTGGGAGGCCTTTCACATTCCGGAGAAAATTCGCTCGGTGGCCGGGAAAAAGTTCGTTTCGACGATACACGGCGATGGTTAAAAGAAAGTTCGAGGGAAACGTGAAATGTAACGAAAAGCACCCGGAACGTTTTGAGCGCATTTAGCGTTCAGTCTGAGGTCATCTCGTTCGGATAGATTCAGTTTCAGATTCCTCCAGCATTGAGTGTGGTTTCGTGTCTCATTGTTCAGCACATCCCATGTATCAACCATGCACCGTGACGAATATACAAATGATGTAGTGTGGGAGCAGTGTAGGAGTGCTTTAGGAATGATTTTGGGAGTGGTTCAGTAATAATGCAATAATAACGTAGGAGTAGTGTGGGAATGAATGGGAATAGTGTGAGATTTTGGTCGAAAGAAAATAGGTAGGTATGTATAGTGTAGAGATAGCGTGGGAAGTGTGCTTAGTGAGAGCTAGTACTGAAAGTGAGAATCCTGTAAAATGTATAAACAATGTCACCAGCGTAATTAGCATGGTTCGTGTGATTGCTTCAGCAGTATCAATGCTGCGAGCTGTTATGAACGCAACTAACGTGTATTGTGAGGAAGAGTTTGTCACCAAGTGGTAATGAGCAAGGGAATTAAACGTCAAGCGCGGCTCTCGTTTGCAGCCATTAATTACAGGCATTCCAAACGTTCGTGTTTCAGCGAAAACTAATGAGAAAGCACGAACAAAATCGAGCGTGGAGAAATTTCCTTCTGCCTTCTGCGCACCGTCCTTTTCCCTCCATCGGCCTCTGTACTTCTTCATCTTTTTCTTCGCTCACGCTTCTCGATCGGAGTCGATCTCCGCACGTATGCAAACTCTGCCGTTCTGCTGTATCTGATGCAATTAAATGCACAACCACTCTCGAGATACACGAGCGGTACGTACGCTCTGTACGCAAGAAGTTTGTTTCAGTTTCTCCTCGCGCGCTTTCTCATTTTCACTTCCCTGTTATCTGGCATAAATAACGCGAATAGAACCGCGTGCCTGGAACGAGGGAAAAACGAGGTGGGTGGGGCGCCTTTACTCGGTTTTGTTGCTCGATCTACGTAATTGGCCGACGGTGTACAGAAATCGGCGCTGGAAAGAAAAGAGATTGTATAATCCTTGTTTAAAAACTGGCTTCTGTTCTAAATGGTACCTACATACTCTATAACCGCACAGTGTCGACATAGTGTTCGCGAGGGATTTAAAAAATTCTACATGGTGTTACAGATGGAATGAAGATTGAATTAAGATAAATAAGCAAATAATAATATAAGATAATAATTAAGCAAAGTTCTCTATTAAATTTATTAATTGAGAAAAGCCACGATGTAAACAATTTGTTCATACACTCCATAACAAAATTCAAAACCTTGCCCACCTAAAGTATCTCGATCAAAATCGACAATGAAAGAGAGAATTTGAAGAAAGGAAGCGAAATCGAATAATTGCATACGATTTCACAAGATCGCCGAGCGAAGCCTGCAGCGATGCCCATCCGAAAGTTGAACGAATCAATTACGAGAGCAGTTCGTCGATCCCTCGAGGCTGTGTAGATCCTGCCGAAAGCGTCCCCCGTGGCGGGATCGAAGGAAACGACACGGCTCGGTCGATCCGACATACCTACGTATCGTTACTCGGCTAATTGCGATATAAACAGCGGACTTTACGAGGCACGGGTATAACCGCTGACAACGCTCGGCCGAGCATTAGCCGCCATTAACGAAGATATAAGCCCGCGGTATTGATGCGTCCGCGTTGGAGATCCGCGATGTCAAGGGTGCAGGGAGGGAGGCTAAAATGTTAAGATCGGCTGGGCCCGTAATCGAACACCTGACGCGGACATTCCAGGAAATTGCCCCGAGATAGCGGCGCGGCGCATAATGCTAATGGATGGATATTAATTTAGCCAAGGGGAATACGTTTTAACTAATCTCGGGTATATCTGGCTGCGCGAGGCGGTGATCGTGGCGGAAAGCTCCGGGCGAGCTGTCTTTGAGTCACCGGCCGCGCGTCAGATTCGCGGGTAATCTGGAAAGTCTCCACCGGCCGCCCCGATATCGACGATAAACGTAAATGCTTCGGGTGGATGTTGTCCCGTAAGGATCGAACATTCCGAGGAGATCGTTGCTCGACGCGAGTATTTAACGAGGAGGAGCGTAGCTTTGCGATCGAACGGTGAAAGGTAAATGGAAATTGCGGTGGACACTAGGCACGCCTGGGTCTCTTTCGTTTCGAATCATCTTTGAGTATCGGGGAATTATCAGCTCTAAGATTCTTAATTTCTTATGGGAAACGCAGCGAACGGATCGCGATCGACAGTGGAAAATGCAGAATCCAAATGGGAAAGACGTTCTTCTAAATATAGGTACACTTTTCTCATATGTCGCGTGGGAAGCACTCAGTAATTACGCGGATGGAGGCGGATATTTCCTATCGACTCTATCGAACAGCGTCAAGCATTATCGACTCGTTCGTTCCCGCGCACCCTCTACTTGTCTTCCAGATTTTCCCTCGTCCCGTTTCATCCTGCTTCTCCCTCTCTCGGTATATATCGCGTTATGTCGGGGCACGCACTTAACCCAAATATTTACATTGATTATTTTAATTGCTCCGGGGCCGCGCGACTATTAATAACCATTTCAGAAAAGGCTGCCGATGATCGTAAAGCGTGGAATTTTAATGACACACAGCCAGCGAACTCCCTTCCACCGGCACGGGCGTCAACGGCGGGACACTCGTTTCAAGATTACAGGGGACTTGTAAAGCTTCTGCAACGGAGCATTTTACAAAGCCGATTATTCGGTATCTCGAGATAACGCGCGAACCGCGACCCCGGGCTACGGCGGACTTCGCTGCCTCGTTTTTTGGCGAATGGACCCCTTTCTGGAATTCGAGGCGTGTTGGGTGTCCCTTGCAAAATACGTTTGCAATGTATTTTGCAACGGTGGATAGATGGACAAAGACGGGAGGACGAATAATCGTTCTCGAGGGATGAAATTTCGAAATGGTCTCCCGTTCCGTTAATCCCTTCTTTCCGTCATCGCTCTCCTTCATCCATTAGTGCAAACTCGCGCTCTCATTACAGCGATTCCGTGGAATTAGCGAAAAACGAAGGAAATCGTTTTCCTTAGATATACCGTGTTTAGTAATACAAGTGACTGCCCTTTGAGGCAAGATTTCGAGACTCCAGCTTAAGCAGTTTCAGGAAGAAGTACACAAAAGGATGTAGTTCCTCGGTCCCTTGGTTCGCGTAAAGACTTTCTGTTGCACTCGCTATTCTGCCCTCGTTAGTTAAACTGTTCTATCTAGCATTCTTTCATTTTTTGAAATATGTTGAAATATTTGAAGTTCCACGCGTTGTTTACCTTTTAAGTAAAGTTAGAAAACTATACTTGCTTCGTAAATATTTATAAACAGTCTAATGTATTTAACCTAACTTCTTTCAAAATAGTTAAAATATCTTATTTAACCCTCATCCGTTCCTCATTTCACGAACTGAATCTGTTCCTCGATATCAAATTGACACAATGGTGTAAAATCGATGAAATGACAAGGTAAACAGTTATTTTGCGATATTTTTTATTCAAATTGATTACTTAACATGTACATCTTAAATTTTTCACAACTTTCGCATAAAATAAAACGATGTGCAGAGCATGCAGCTTGTTTACAAGACTCGCAAATAATAGAACAGTATAACTTATTACGGGACAACTATGTCAAATTGACACGAGGGATAGTTAAAACAATTCATTAATTGGTACGTTAATAATATATTCCCTACCGGTACACCTATTAGAAAAATATGTGTTATGACAACATGTTTTAATTTGAATGAAAGAAAATAAGGACAGTACAAAGTAAATGATAAAACTTCAGTTTTCTCAGTTGTTTCAAAATGCTAGATTGGACATTTTAAGTAAAGAGGCCAGTAGTGCTCATCCCCCCAAAAACAATATCATCGTGGTTTTGGACCCTGAAACACGTGTCGCGATCGATTATATCGCTCGTATTAATTGCGAAGAGAGCACAATGGGCACGCTGTTTATTAACTCGCTAGTCATTGTGACGCGCCTCGCGCGATCCACGGACTAACGACGTTTAGCCTGAAAGGATGGTTGCTTGTTTCAGGAGGCTCAAAAGCGCGTCGCGCTCGCGACGACCGCGAGCTAGCAGTTCGCAGCGTGCCGTGGTTGAAAGCCGCGAAGCTCGTAGCTCGGCGGATCTCCGCGCCCCTCGCCCTTCCGGCCACCCTGTTCTTCATTTTATTTTTTTCTCCGCGCTGACTAGAGAACGACCTACGGGGGCTGGGTCGCGTTTAGGAAAGGTGGAATAAGGACAGGCGTGTGTCAGAGCCGCGCGCGTTCGCGTGGGCGAAGACGCTGCACCGCGACAATTATAGCCGGGGCCCCTTATTATAATCGGTCTCGTTTAAAGCAGGTGGAAGGCCAACGGGACGACGCGTAATAAGGCCGAAAAGAAAGGGGCGGCTGCGCGGGTGAATGCAGAGTTCTCTGCACAGGTTGTGTGTTTCCCTCTGTGTTGCCCGGCCTAACCTCATTTAGTTAGAAAGTGTTTGCGCGACGAGACCCGGCGCGCAAGATTTAATTGGAAACGCCTCGTGTCTATCGCCCTGGCACCGCCGCGCCGTTGAAACCGCGCCCGTAGAATGTCATCCTCCGGCCCTTGCTTGCCCGGTAATTGGTCGGCTTTCTCGCTTCATCCAACCGCCAGGATTTCCCGCCGCGACGGCCCTTCCGAAAAGAGGGTACACGCATCCTTCTCCCCGTGATATATTTGTGTATTCGGGCTAACGACGCGCGTCCCTCTAATTCCAGAGCCCGCTCGACCGTCTTCGCGGCTTTGACATCGCACTCGGTTGGCGCTTTCGCGGCCATCGAGGGTGGGAAAAGAATTTTGGGACAAGTTTGATGTTCGTTTTTTTGGGAAGGACGTTTTAGATTTTAGCGCAGTTCCCTTAGTTCCGGACTCTTAAGGGATTTGCTTACTTTGACGAACGACAAATGATGCGAACTTTGGGAATTTTTTTAAACTAAACCATTAAATATATTTATTTCCAGCTTTGTAGTTTTCTTTGTCAATCATTAGAGAATATGAAAAAAAATTGTATGCAAAAATAATGGTTATATCTGGAGTTATAATGTATACTGTCAGTTTTGTGGTTTCATTTGTCTATTTTTAGAGAATATGAAACAAAATTGTATGCGAAAATAGTGGTTATATTTGGAGTTATAGTGTTTCAAATAGAACACCTGATAAAAATCATATGTGTATTGTTAGCAAAAAATCAGTCGTTGTAGTTGTCTGAAATTGAAAATTTAAAAATTTCTGTAATCTGTATGAGTGTACCTATCGCCTGAACTATTTTAAATGAGAAATACTGAAAATTTAAAAAAAATGTCAGCGTCTAAAGCAGACATCGATTTCTGCAAAAAATTCGCTGTTTTTTTTAAGTCGCAATCGCTCATCAGACGAATACTTTACGTTCGCGATCAATCTTTCTGTAGTATTGTACTGCGAAGTAGCATCTGCTGATACGTGCGCGCGCAAGTTTACTCTGTTGCGTTGACGTTAATCATTGCAGCTAATTAATCGACGCTGTTCGCTTTTGTTTCAGGTTATTCGGAGGTAGCGGTGCCTGCGCGGGTTGCGGCATGGCGATACCTGCCAGCGAGCTGGTGATGAGGGCGGGCGGATCGGTGTTTCACCAGAAATGCTTCACATGCAGCAAATGTGGCAGGGAACTCGTCCCTGGCGATAGGTAAGATACCAATATCGAAAGAGCTGAATAAGAGACAACTTTGTGGCCGAGATTGTTGTCTGTGTTCATCATCACACGACAAGTGTGTGAGAATGACTCTGATGACAATTGCGGGACAATGAAGTGTCGCGTGTGAAAAGAGCTACCAAGTTTCTAGCGAGGGGATACTGAATTAAGTCGATGGTCTGCGCTTCTGCAATTACTCTAAACTCAATTGGCTGCTCTAGATCGTTTCTTCGACAGTGAAATACATCTTCCATTTTTACGTAATACAGTCTAGCTCTCTATTGGAGAGAGCAAGAGCGGGTACTTGTGAGTTCTGCGTGGGGATGAAGAATGAGGCGTTTAAATAGTTAGCTTGTTCGTATGAGAGGTATTAACTTTTCAGTGGCGGAACTGGGTCAGTTCTGATGCACAGTAAAATTGGTTTATTTAGACATCAGAAGGGAGTTAAATATGTACATTAAAATATTCATACTTAGGAAGTACAAATGTACGATTTATTCAAGAAATTATGGCATTTATTTACAACTGTACCTACTACTTGTTATGGTATATAATCTATTAGGTATAATCTTTACATGGGATTTAAAAGTATACGAACACTAATTAACGAAGGTGGGAGACTATTAATAATCTTGAGTAACCATTTGAGTTTGGACTGATCAATGAGATGTTGTTGATTATATCCATCACTCTTCCTGCAACTGAAACTGTAATCTCCTGAAGTAGCGACTCAATAACGTAAGATGAAACTGATAGAAATTATGAAAACGACTGAAAATTTTATTATCCCCTGTCATCGACTGCATAGCCTGCAACAGACATCGCAGAACAGTAACTCGGTATCGACGAAGCCTCGAACGACTGTCATTACGAGGGGATAGATGTCCCAAAATCAGGCTTGATTAGAGCCAAGAGTTCGCCAGCGGAGGAATCGATAAATACAAGGGAAATCGGTTGAATCGCCAGGGGAAGGGCTCGGTTTCGCGCTGCAAAAGGGAACAGAGATATGAGTTGGTAGAGGAAACGCGGCAATTAAAGGGTCGGAAAAGAGGCGTGTCGCGCGGAGCTGTCGGTTAATTGGCGTGGGGCTTGCAATTGGGGATTTTGTAATAAAGGAGGAGGGAAACAATTATTCCGGACTGTAATGAAGCGAACTTGTTTATGAGCATCGATTTCGCGAATGCCCGCGTATCGCGTATTGACGAAAACCCTGTTACTCGTTGATTATGAACTCTTGCTCAAAAGTACAGCCCAGAAAATTCGTTCTCGTAGGAAGAGTGATGGAACCGGTAGAATATTTACAAAAACATCCCCGCAACATGGTAAATGATATATTCAATTCATCTGCACGCAACTATCCACCCGTATCCCTCTTGCTGTGTACCTATATAACTTACAATAAATCCTCATTGAAAGAATTATCAATAAGTCGAAAAGTAAGACACGCCAGGCAGGTCGCAGCGTGTATAGGTCTAACCGAGATTCTTTATTCACCAGGTACTACCTGCTTTCGGGCTCACCGGTCTGCGAGACGGATTGGCATAAAATCGTGAAGTCGTCGAGCGTCGCGGCCGCGGCCGCGGCTGCAGCGGCTGGTAACGGTGGTGCCCCGGTAAGAAAAGGTAAGGTCGGTCGGCCTCGAAGGAGTCGCGAATGAGGCGGCAACCCGGTTGGTCGCCCGAAGAAGGTACAAGCCTCTCCACAGCCGACGCCCGCCGTCGTCGTGCCAGCCCAGGTCGACGTAGTGGACGTGGCCGTCGGAGGGGAACCCTATTCGCCGCCACCGCCGGGTAATCAGCAGTACCACCATCACCACCACCACCACCATCACCATCATCATCAGATGGGCCTCGTGCCTCCAGGACTGGCGGTACAGCAAACTCACCTGCAGGCGTCCACCTACCAGGACTGGTCTCCGTGGGCACCGGACACCTGCGATTGAGCCACCCCCGTTCGAGCTCCAGGCAGGCCCGTCGCTCTTCGGCTGAACCCGAATCCTCGCCGTGGCTCGGGCATACGGGGAGAGCACCTTCGACCCTCTTCGCCACCGCGCCTACGTTCGTCAGCAGCGAGGACAGCGGAAAACCAGCAAGAGAGAAGGCTCCCCCGTTACCTCGTCGAAATCTGTGGTTGAAACCTGGACTCGCGACCCGATAGCTCGAGCCTATCCTCCTCTCGCGAATCGACCAGGTATACTCCCGTCGTTCTGCCTGTGACAGAGACACTGTGAGTGCATGGGAGGGAGGATCCTGGCGTGAACAAGGGGAACCGAGTCTGGGGAATGGTGGACGAGTTTCGTTAAAACCGTGACGAATGAACTCCGCAAGCAGCAGCGTTGCTGATCTTCTCCCCTCGCAGGGGATTCGTTTCGTCTTTGCTCAGACGCGCGAGCGTAATGCCTGGTTTTGCACCAGGTGCGAATTCGCGCGTACGTCGATCGCCTCTGAGACCTCCTAGAGAACGATCGGAAAGGAACTCGGGAGGGACTCGAGAGAGAGAGAGCGCACCCCCGTTTAATTGCCCGCGAGAAACGTGCGAGCGCCGCACGCGCACGCGTCTTTACTGGTCTCCCTTAATCAATAATCTTTGCTCAATCACGGAAAAGATCGAGGATAATCGACACGGTGCCTCGAGGCACGGGGCCGCGTGTAAATTGATCGTCGTCGCCAGCGGTAAACGGCAGTTTTCTTCGGCTTCGCCCGATTCTTTGACGCTCGTATCCGCGCTCAATCGATCCGGTAATCCTGTTAGTTAGACACCCGGCAATCACTTTCGCTCGTGTTTCACGGCGTTTGCGTTTCCTCTGGCGAGTCTACAATCGATACCGGGAGCTTGTTACGATCGAGCGGACGATGAAACGCAACCCTAATAGACGGTGCTAAGAATGGACGGAACGAATCGTTGGTCGCTTTGATTTACAAGCGTGTACTCGAGTGTCTGGCTGAGATTTTCAAGATCTTGAGGATCTTTGATAACTTTGAATTCCTAATCACTCAATCTTTTGTTACGCTGATTCTATGCTTTCGTAACTGTCACTATGAAAGATAGCAAATGTCAGACGTAGAATTCCGAGAATTCTATTCAGAATAATTGTTTCCCTCCGTAAAATCGACGGAGAATTTTATGGACGTATGGTCCATGCAAAGGAGACACTTTTCTGTTCAGAAGAATCCAGATTCGTGAAGGTTTCAAGTACACTCGTGACGCACATTCGTTCCGATCGCATTAACATCGCAAAGATTCGTGAAATCGCTTGGACCTGGCGCGGGTAGCCGATACGAAGCCTGAAAAAACTTGTCACGTATGGGGCACAGAAGAGGAAAATTGCGTCGACCGGGTGCGGATAATTTGGCGATTGAAAGCGTTGGCCCGCCAGGTCCTGGCCCTTAGAAAATTATTTTTCTTTGAAAATTACCAGCCCCTTTCGACTCGTCAACCGAGAAAGCGCACCGTAAACTCATCAAGCGTTCCTTGTCCCCGCGATCGTTAATCGAGTCTACCTCGGGAACGAGCGAAATTATCATTCGAATCATCCTTGTTAACCGCCCAGTGTCGTCCCTGTCTCTTCTTCTTCCCTTTCGGCGTTGCATGATCCAGCGAGCACATTGTAACAAGGGCGAGTAGAATAGTTCGCGAGAACGTTGCGCGTTCCTCGTCGAACGCCTGCGCTCGTAGTGGTCACTTCCGTTTCCGTCTTGCTCAGGAGCGAAGATCACAGCCTCCGCCGTCGAGTGACGACTGCGAGCGCAGCGATACGCCATGTACGCACCGTCAGAGCGTGATCGATGTGCTAGCGATCTTTAAGAATGTACACGCGAGCAGGACTCCGAAGCGCCATCTTTTGCCAATTCGTTGGACATCGGTCATCGAGCCTGTGGCTAAAATTGTTCGTCCAAAGGTGCGACGAAAGGTGGCACACTGGCGTTTCGTCTCGTGGCTGGCCCGATCGGCGGAAAGAATCGAGAGATACGGTACCGAGTCCCTCGAAAACTCGGAGGAAACTGTCGAGCGGCGAGAAACGCGCGAGGATGCTTGCGGCGTCTTAACAGGCATACGATGGTGCGTGTAAGATACTTTTTCTAAGTGGCAGGGTTTCGACATCCGCAATAAACATTTACGTAAATGTATAATCGTGAACACGTTACGATGTATCTAGGTATCGCTTAAACCCGACGTCGTCTCGACGACGGACTCCTTGCGGTCTCGTTTCCTGGTTCAATTGAACACGGGTCGTCCTGGAAGGCGACGATCGCGAGGGGAACTCAAGAACGACGCGGGTCCAAGCACGTTCGAAGCTCAATGCGAAACTAAAGACACATGTTCTGGGTGTAAATCACGCGGCGATTGTTCTCTTGGTTCGCTTCGTGGCAACGCTTCTCTTGTCGATTCGCTTGCCCGCTCTCTTCTACGCGCTTACACCCTGGAAGAGTAAAGGAATCTACCTACGTCACACTTTCTCCCGTTTTTGTACTCCGTTCCTGGTTGATAAATGTACTAGCATAAGATATTTGAGTTTCCTCTGCAGAGCTCCAAGATTCGATATCGTCGGAGACTTTCTAAATGAAGTCGATAGAACAGAGAACTATGCGTAGTATGTTCTGCGAGCGGATCGATAAAACGGTCGGTGTCGTAAAGCGAACCAAGTGACAGTTTCCGCGCTGTGCAACTGATCGTTACTCGTTTACCCACCTCGTTCTTGAAAGGGGAGGTCACTATCTGGACGAGTGTCTTTTTCTGATGAAATTGGGCTTAAGCGTAGTAGGTACTTGATAAACACTAATAACTTTGCATGATGAATTTTACGAGAACGTAATCATTAACACTGAAACTAAAAACAGAGGTTTTACGAAAGGATTTATCTCCGATCACACAAATCGTTTTCCTTACTTGGTAAATAGTTTACTAGCAGCTGATAGTCAGTAATTTACCGAAACTCATTGACGCACACATTTCGAGCCCAGTTTCGTAGAAAACGTTCGTTGAGGTGGCGAGCTCCTCTTGCCAGCTGAACTTTCGTCTCTCAGACCGCCGCCGCGCGCTCACGAGGATCCGAGGCGAGATTGAGAGAGCAATCCAGCGATATCGACGCTGTGAATAGCGAAAAGTCGATCCCGATTACGGTGCTTTGGCGAGGAGATCGAGAAGGGCAGAGCCTCCCAGCGATTCCTCGTGGTTCCTTCGACTTGGCGCGCTCGCCGGACGGCGGGACGCCCTTTCGATCTTGGCGCGTGTTGTTCGCGCGTGCGCACGCGAGAACAGCCGCGATACGGACCGGACACATTGTGGAGAGAACCGATCGGACGGGACAGAGTCGCGCTGATGGATCGTGTAATTTAATCTTGTACATAGGGTACATTTTGTATATTGTTAAAAGTTTGTGTGATATAAATGGTTATGTATTTACTATTAAAGCGGCGATGGGACTTTTCGCGCGTCCCACGGGCGCCTGCGCGCGCGAGCGCGACGGTATTCAAGGGCCGGTACCACTGGATGCAGAGCGCGGGGGATTTATTTTTGTACGATCACGACGATCGGCCGTTCTGCCCGCTGCTTTCGACAATTGCGGCGACTGGTCGGTCGCTTTTCAATATTGCCGCTCGGACAAGAAGCGCCGCGCTGGGGAGGGGGGGTTATACGGTCCATGAAGGGGTCTCAATCAATCTAACGGTTAATCGATAGTATTATTAATTTTAACGTTGTTCTTTTCTTGCCTTTAAGAAAATACTGTTACTGTTGTTCGATCTGTACACACCGAGAACGTACGTATGTTTCACCGAATACGGGGCCACTGTGAGTCGCCACGTCGATGCCTCTTCCTCTCGACGGCTCTTTCTGTTCTCTCTCCCGTGAAAAGTGGATCGAGGTCCGGCGAGTCCAGTGGCGTTTTTGTTTTATCCAGTTTCGAGGAACGTTCTGGGAAATTGCGTGGGGTGGGTGACGCGAGGCTCTGCATCCAGTGGCGCTGGAACCTGGAGCGAACCTCCTCGGTTGAGCGAACACACGCGGGGCGGATCACCACGATCTCTCTCGCGGTTAGTTAATTTTGTTATTTGATTTAATCTCGAACTTCTTATCCGGGACCCGACACACATCTGTGGATGGTTTCGCGGCCTCTTGTAAAATACAAAATACACGGACACACAATACAAAAACACGTTTATTAATTAATAAAAATCACAAGTTTTTAGAAAATCGACACGACTGCGTCTCTGTCAAACCACTCACCGTCCCAGATCCCGCCGAGCAGCAGGCTTCCAATCTTACCGGCGGCGAAACTTCAACGCCCGGCTCGGCAACCGTGCCGACGTTTCCTCGATGCTGTAAGCCGTTGCTGTTCAATTTAAGAAATTGAATTTCGCGATTGCAACCGGTACGGCGAGATTAATGAGCCGGCCTTCCAAACTTTTCATACGTCCGCGCGGATTTATCGGCTGCATTCACGAAGATAGGAGAAAACTTTCCAACCGAAATTGCTCTCGACACCGAAACGACGCGGTTGCAATTTCTTGCTGTTGGGTACAAGTGGCAGGACCTTTTTAAGCTGACGACCCATTTTTACTGTTAAGGAAATGCGGCAGCTGATGGCGCAAGGTTGTACAATGTTGATATTCCAAAATTTTTACACATTCGTTGGTAGCATTTCGTAGTAACTTCCTCAAACTCCATACCTGTAGCACCTTGGTCTCCGTAGAAGCACCAACCGCGATATCGAATGTGTATATGTAGTGTGTGATAGAATTTCGTTTTTTTACAACTGTTACGTGGCTCGTGAACGCAGCTCCCCGTTCACGCGCGATATTTTCCCCGTGACGCGTGACAATGAAGAACGCAAACGTTCATTGAGAGCACCGCTCGCTAGCGGACAACTGGAAAGCCGGCTATCGAATATCGAATTTCACGGCGGTGGATTCCGCGGAGCTGGGCAGGCATTTTAATAAAAAAAGAAGGAAGGTGGAAGAAAGCAGAGCCGTCCAGTGGCGCGTTTGTCCCCGCGGCAGGGGTGTAGAACAGAGGATCGAGGAGTCTGAGCGCGTGCAGTACGGTACAATCCTCGCGACTAGTTCAGTTATTACGGGCTGTCAGCCGGAGTAACTGATTACAGCGCGATTCCAGCGCTAATGAGAAACACGCCGTTAAATAGCATAAGAATATATACTTTCGCGGAACAGGGGGAGGCTGGCGAGTGTTCCTCGAACGACGTTTCGATTTACGGGACAATACCGCTCTACTGTTCCTTCGCGAAACGCCAATCCATGCTTTCGGGCGGCTGGCAAGCACCATTCTCCTCTCTGTTCCCGTCTATCGTTAAGATATTTACACTCGTGACGACGTCCCGCGGCTCGCGCAACATCCGTCAAGATTCAAGCGAGCAGCCGGCAGGAAATGAAACTTGGAAACGAATCCCGCGGTGTCGCTCACGCACAGGGCTCTTCTACTTAAATCTTGGCATGGTGGGTAGAGTGAGGATGAATATAATGTAACTGGACTTAGGTGATCCCTGTGCAGAGTTAGGTGTCACGAATTAACAATAACAGCTTCTGACTCCTGCACCAGCGAGTGAAAGCTGGAGAGCTTTGACAGTGTGGACCGGAAGTGGGTTTTTGGCGGTGACTGAAATAATAAATATGTCCGCATAGGCCTGGAACATATAATGCATACAGGTTAGCGATGTTTGTACGAAGATTTAAATTGTTTAATAGTCTAACAAAGTTGAGGAGTCCTTGTAGAAAACACTGTAAGTGCCAAAAATCAAATTCTATATTACAGTTTTAGCACTGAAATGTTTTTTAATTTTTGCACTTACAATGTTTTGTACAAGCACTCTTTAACTCAGCTTGATAAGAAATAAGAAGCTAGAATTATGGAAATGGAGCAAGTTCGTGTTCCTCCATCCTCCATTTCAGAATAATCGCGCCTTACTATAAACCGTGCGAAATAACACGCAACGGAAGTAAAGCTGTCGTTGCTATATCGTTCCTATTACCTGTATCGCTTTGTACAGGCACGATCAACGAAGCAATTAATACAGCTACCAACGCAATTTAAATACCCACGGAGCATAAGCTCGCCGCACTTACACGGCCAAATTATTATGCGCGCAAGGCAGGGTAATTGGCAGGTGGTGATGCCTGGAAATTGAATTTCGCCCCCGCGAAATAAATTCTAAAAGAATGAATTAATTTCAGCCGGGCACAGCGAACAATTACCAAGGGCACTCCGGAGCCGAAATTATACGCGGAGAGGATCGCCGACGGAGCTGTCTGTCGCGCGGAGAAAGGAGGCGACGCTAATCAAGGACCGTTTAATGAGCTCTCGCGGGCCAGAGGGATAGCAGTCGAACGTATTCGAGAGGCATCGGCTGGGCGAAAGTATGCGAAAGAATGATTGGCCCCGGGGCCCGCGGGGACGTGGTCGAAATGAAACTTTTAATAATAGCGTAAAAAGCGGGGTTTAATGGGCGAGGCGGACGGCCGTGATACATTATTTTCGAGCCGACACTGTTCTTGCGACGGAATCCCTTTGAGGACGCACAACTGCTCCAGCTATCCGCGCTTTGTTCCCAAGGAGCGCAAAAAGAGCAACGCGCGAACGGGACGCTGGGTAGAGGCGGCCGGGGGAGAAGGGGAGGTTGCGCGGCAGGGCGGCAGGGGCAGAGAGAAGAAACGAAAACAATCGATACTGTCGGAACCCTGTTGGTTTCCTGTTGGAAAGCAAGGCCAATCGGCCCGTGCTCTATTCGCGGAGTGGCCAATCAAAATGCCTACTACGTCGCCGGCAGGCCCGCTAATTAGACGCCACGTAAATCAGTCCTGAAACTCAACGTTAATTAACACGGGTTTCTGTTGGAGTTGCTTACCCGCCTATTTATCGAACGACACAAATGCAATATGGTCGAACACGTGCACGTCCGTTAAATGCCTCCTCGAGTGGAGAGAATGCCAGATACCGGTGGCTGTGCCCCCTCTCCGCTGCCGACCCACCGGGAGCGTATTATACCCATAAGTTTATGCCACTTTAAATAAAAGTGTATTAATAGACGCCGCAAATACGTCGCTCTTCGCGAAAACCGATCCAAGACGCCACGGCTTGTTACAGTTTTGCCCCATCCCTTCGCTCGTGCCTGAGGTAGAAAAGGGGTAGTAGTTGGTAGATCGCTTCTTTGTAATACGAGGCTTGTATCTTTTTTCCCAATTGTCGCTAACTCGTTACCAAACCACGTTAATTACGAATGCGTGGTGATGGAGGAAAATATCTGAATATAAATTACACACGGTGGCAAGGGCAGTGGCTTGTTTCTTGGAGGGAATCTCGGTGGGAGCTGTTCGAGGAAACGATACTATTGGTTAGGTGATTTTTACCCCGTCTGGGTTGGGTGGAAACAGGAGTATGACGAGGGGATGTGGATTCGTATGATGGCATCCACGGTCATCGAGATCGAGATTGTAGTTTTATGAGTTGCCGGGGGTGGAATGTGGATAGCGACAGTATCGCTGGTGATCGAGCTAAGGTTGTAAGGTGGTCACTGGGGAAGATAGAAAGTTTGATCGTTGAGTGATGTTGATTCAGTAATAGCATCATAGTGCAAAATATAGGGTAAGTCAGGGTGAGATGGTCATACGGAAGAGATGGGCAGTGACAGTATTTTTTAGAAGAAAGCGCCTGATTACGCTGACTCGACGTGGGTACAAAGTTTCATAAAAAAGTAATATTCTTAGTTCAAAATGTTGGTTTGGAATGTTTTTAAAGGTTTGTAAATCCACTGTGAAATTTAAACTAGTGCTTCAAAATGTTTGATCAATATTTTGGTCATCTTGTTTGTGTTATTTATTCTGAATATTTTTAATTCTCAAGATGTATTTTTGATAGTGCGTTGTTTACAGTGTTTTTAACCTTAAAGTATTGCGGGTTACGTTTATTAGTCTAAGCGAAAGGGGAATGGTTATCTTACCAGGGCTTTAAGGGAAAGATGGTCAATTGTTGTCCAGGCGAGCTAGCCATAGCTGTATTTCATGTACTTTCAGATATTTTGGTGAAATTTGGAGAAAATTATTTCGAAACCAAAAAAAAAAACAAGATTGGCTAAAATGTAAGTCATATGGTTATTGGACCCATGAAAATTGCACAGATTAGAAGACTCACAGAAAGAGCCCAAAGAAGTTTTGAGTGGGCAAAAACGAAGGTGGACGAAAACTAGAAAGAATCTGAGATAACCAGTTAAGGACGACCACTTGTTAGCCTGAAAGGTACATATGACCATCTTTCCCAAACATTAAGGGAAATATGGACAATGACACTTTTTTTCATTTGTAAAATTTGTATATTAAATAATAATTTTTCGTTTATTGATATTAACGGACATGTAGACAAAGGATCGAAGTTTTGTTCTACATCATTTTCGTTGCTTTATTTCAAATAGGTTGGCTGTAGCAGACTCTAAACGAAACTATGACCATCTCACCCGGACTTACCCTACAGCTAGTAGTAAGTTAGCCGCGAGCTAATCGTTAGTCGAGTTTCAGAAATCCTGCTGTACAAGCGTAGAAGTTAAAATTGCAATCTAACGAAGGACTTGGAGTAGTTTGCCGTCGTTTTTCTCGTAGTTATGGCTACGGTAGCAGTTGCGCTTGTGGCCACAGTATGGTTGTTATTTCCGTCAACGTAGCAGCAACTTGCAAATTAATCTTCTGCGAGAGCGATCGTTCCGAGGCAATGGCGACGCGCGAAACGGGTTAAACGAGACACGGATTCATTTGCTCTTAATTAGAATTCCGCCGTCTGGCACGGCGCCGGGTCTTTGATTTTTCGCGCGAGAAAGGTAACGTCTGCGTATTTATCGTTTCTGCACAATTATCGTTGTTTCGACAGGGGACGGCGGAGCGGGCGCGCCGGAACAGAGTCCTCCGAGACACGGCAATTCGATGGAGCACCCGTTTCTCCAACTTTAGCTGGTAATTAACAATCGGCCGCGCATAACAAACTGAATTTAATTAATTGCATAACTGCACGGAGGTCCGTGCTTCTAATCGAACCGGGTACATATTGTTGCAGCCACCCTTCTGCCCCTCATCGGCCACCGGCAATTAATTATAGCATTCCGGGTTAGCCGGGGAATTAATTACGTCCAGAAGTTGGACGTAGCCGGGGGATCGTTAGAAATCGTCCTTCGTTAGAGTTAAGCGAGCACCGGTCCCGGCTAGTTATTGATGGTTTGCCGGCTCCTCATCGCCCTGATACTGACAGGCCCAAGTGCCCGCGTCCTGCAATTCCGCGACCGGCAATCAGATGCACTTTACATTTTAATAACCTCGTAGAATCGCGAGATTCCACGTCGATCGAAATACCTGCCCCGTCAAACTTTCTGCTTTCAATTCGAGCTCTCTAATTTAATAGACGTGGCCCGTTCGAGTCGTCTAAATCTGTATCGAAAGTTGCACCAGCACTATAAGACATAGAAAACGGTACACTGAACGCCAGTTAACGGAAACGCGTCAATAACGAATGCGATAACTAATTCTTCCATTCCTCCTCCAAGTACCTTCTATTTGCCCAGTAGCTTTGTGCTTCCTTGAAGAATGCGTCCCCATCGTAACGTTAGAAATAACAGCCGCGCTTGAAACGGGCAAGGTCAGCTACCCAGCGCGCTAATTAACGATCCATTAAAAGAGCGAACGAACAACAAACGCGTCCTTCGACCAGATTGCAGCCCCTCCGACGTTCGATCGTGCAGCCGTCTTCGGTGTGGCAGCAGCATCGCCAGCTCCACCGTTCCTGCCCGTCCTTTAACGTGGCCCGTTCCCGTTGCGTGCAATCCTGTGAAACGAGAGGAGGGCAAAAATAAAAGGAATATATTAAGAGCGTCTCCGTCGGCGTCCCCTTCCTGCCCCGCCGGGGTCCGTTCGGTCTAATTTCTAATTATTCCGCCGGAGTGGCTCTAATTAGCGTAGGTAGCTACGTACCGTACAACTGTTTCCCTCGTGTCAGGGGTGCGGAGCCCGGAGCCTAGGTAAATAAGCTCCGCGGCTGTGCCCGTGCACGTGTGGCGTCCGCCATTTACGGAGGATTTTATCGTGCACGTTCGCATGCTCGCTGGCTTTGGCACAATAATTATTCTGCCTTCGAAGCGATACTACCTGCCACGGACAGCCGATCGAACGGGCCGACTCGTTGCTCCGAGTCGGCGATCCTGAAGTATCTACAACTAGGTAGGTATGTGTCCCTTTGGTGACATATTTTAGGAACGTAGCCCCGACGATCCGTCGCCTCGAGCCGCGATCAAACCAACGTCTGCACGAAAGAAGTTCAAGGTTAATTAACGTACCCCGCGCTTTCGGTGACGCTCAGGTAGCGCGAAAACGACTGAACGGGCAGCGAAACCTTCATTCACGACTGTGCGCTCGATATTCATTGGGATCTCGCTGCCCGTGCCTGGCGTACGCGGCGATACCTGTTGCAATTATCTTAACAACACCCCCTCCCCAAGTTCACGGTGTTTGGAATAATTAAAAGTACAATATTGCTCCACGGTGGGTTGATGCAATAAAGGGAAAGGAAGGAAACGGCTCTCCCCCTGCGAGAGAATTCACGAAGGTTTCCGGGTGTTTAATTGAAACGGTTGCGCGCTGGACGCCTCGCGGAGGGAAAAAGCTCGGCGAGTATTAATTGCATTAATTACCGGGGCAAGCGAGTCGCCCGTTCCGCGATCACCGTTATCGACGGACCAACGCGCGAATTAATTTTATAAGCTCTGCTGCTTCAACCTGCTTTCTTCCTGGGACATGTACGGATTAAGTTTCTACTGCTCTTCTCGTGTCCCGTGTAGCAGATAAAAATAAACTCTCTAAATATTACGCAAATATTCTTAAGCTTGCTTACAGATAATTATTATAGAATGACACTTGGCTACGAATTATTGCGCTGAGCGTTCTCGAGAACTGTTGGAACGCGTGATCGAATTTGCGAATAAAAATAGGCGGCAGCCAGGCCTCCCTTCGGGACCGTAAGCGAGAGGATAGTGGATCGTACATGCCACTTGCATTTTCCCTGTGTCATTTCTTTGTCTGCCGAGCGGAGGAGAGAATGGAGAGATAGACAGGCCGGCTGCGGGGCGAAGATGGAACGGGGAAGGCGAAAGAAGAGTCGCAACGGCGAGGGCTGGCACCGGGAAGGCAATTATTATTTTGAGTGGTTGGCGACGGGACGCTGATGATATTTTATTTAAGATACAATCGCGTAATAGCTCGCTTCAAGTGGATAGATAACGTGGCGCAAGATGCGAAGGGTGGCAGGCTCGGATGGAGGTCGCGAAGTAGAAAGAACCGTCGGTGTTGTTCGCGAGGGAGACGTGGATCCCGGTGGAACAAGGACGGGGGCAGATAAAAGGTGAAGTTCGAGGGAAGAACGGCACCAGGAGGGCTGATTCTACATTAGTAAATTACCTGCGCCGGTGCCCTGGAGCCTGTGCAGGGGACGATAGCTGTTTCTTCGAATCCACCATTGGCTATGAATAATTGCTAGCTGGCTGCTCTCCCCGTTGCTGTACTTTGACACCTGGAACACAGACACCCCTAATATTAGAAAAGGGGACCGCGAAAAGTTGCTGGCTTAAACATACAATCTTCTACTTCACACTCACAAAGATGTTAAGTAGTACGAGTGTATGACAAACGCGACGCACGTTCGCGTAGACTTTTATTATCGTCGTGAAACATTTTGAGTAGGGACATTGATTCCACATTGCCATTTCCGTGTATGTACCCCCTTAATGTCCCAAGTACGCGAAAAATACTGGAATAACGATTAAACTGAACAAACTCAAGACCAGTAAGGCAACGTGGTTAACTTCAAGCACGAGCCTCATGATCGCTAAGGGATCGGTAAGGGACCACGGAGGGGAAGGATAAAAAGAAGATTCGGCTGCCTATTAGCAGTCGCGAAACAGGCCGAGAGGGTGGCTGTCCCGAAGCTGTCGCAGGCGTCGCGAGCTGATTGAATATTTAAAATAGAACCGCGTCCTTTGATACTCGCGCCAGCTCGCTCGACGCGGCGACGCTACAATCAACTGAGGATATCGTATTTTTTCGTTCGGGCTGTACTACGAAACGCTGTCGAACGGCTAACGAGTTGGTGCCGGCGCGTACCGGTGGCGATGGCGTTGGCCGATCACGGAGAAAGCATGACGGGGACGAAGGAACAGTATCGGCCGGCAAAGCTAGAGTTCGATTCCATGGGGCAACGTCGGAGCACATAGGTGGCCGCTGGCGAACCGGGCAAATCGATGGGAAAAGTTAGGACACGCGTGTGAACACGTCGATATGACGTTATCCAATTAAAAAGCTGCCTTTGTGTAACCCGATCTGTCGCAGCACGGCAGCCACCGCCGTTACTCCTCCAATCTAAACCAGCCAACCCCCTTGCTACTACCCGGCGAGCTGAAAGGCTGCATCCAATTAGCACATACCTTCCGCTCTATTGTAGCCTCGCGTGCAGAGGAACGGGCTGCGACAACTTGAGGACGGTATCTTTGCGCGGGCTCGCGCTCGCTTTCCTTTCGCTTAAAAGAAGGAGCAGATCTTAATGAATGGCACTCGTTAAAACGGCCGCGTCGATAACGCCAGGCCATCGACTTACCCCTGCGTCTGGGGCGAAAATAGCAGTGCGGCTGATTCGTCGCGACGGTGAGACCACGCGACACTCTCTCTCTCTCTCCTGCAAACCTTGCAGTAAATAGGCGGGCAAAAAAAAGAACAAGTCTATCACCGTAGGTTAATCCGTTTTTAATGTCACTGTCAAGCAACGAAAGTTCGTGGAAATAATTACAACTACCTATATCATATTTGACAGCGTTTCACTAGAACTGCGCCGTAACAATGAAACGGTAACAGCAACTAGGGGCGCAAGACGACCAATACAGTTGTTCAGCGTCAATATTTAATCCGTTGATTGCTATGGTTATTATAGTTATTGGACGTTCTGGCACTAGTGCTTCAATCAACGCCAGACGTTTTGTAATTATACGTCAGAAGAACTAACAGGTGGAGCTTTTTAACGAGTACTTGGGACGGTCTGGCTTTAGGTTCTTAAGTAATTAATCAGAGAAGAGACACGAGGCAGCGTCACCAGATACATGGGAATCAGACATCGAATAATTCATCGAGTTTTCGCGTGACTGAGGTCCGACTTCTAAGGAAGGCCGGGGATGCTTTCAATTGTTACACCGCCATGGAGGAGACTCAGCTAGAAAGTCGATATTTTGCTAGTGCTAAAGCTTGCACAATTATCAGTGGTATATGGCCCTTCGATGGTGGCAGGACGAAACGCGTCAAAAGGAGCATGTGGTATATTCTATTTTGCTCGGCTCTGACTTTTCAGGCATGTCCAACGGCATGTACAACTGTTGTAAATTAGTACTGTCCACTATGTGTAAAGAATGTCAAGTCCATAGAGTGATTTGTGATCAAAGACGCGATTACTAATTTGTAAAGTTGATGTTAACAGTGATCGAATCGTGGACACTTTAAAGAATCGGTTAAAATTTTGTTGTTTCGTGCTTATCGTCATAAGAAACAGTGGCAAATTCCCGACTACTAGGCTGAAGGATTTGGAAGGTGTGTCAATGTTATTCTTTAAGGTCGAGAGATACTTGGTTCCATGTCTATCTGTAGACTTAACATTGTTGTTCCGACTATCCACGTAATGGCGCGTTTCGCTGAGGAACGTTCCTGAGAGCTGGTAGAACGACTGATAAATTGACGGGTTTGTCGCTTCTTTCGCCACAGCGTACAACCAAATGACAACCTACTGCTTTCATTTGCAGACGGCGAGGATCGTAGTATTCTATAACTTTGATACTATTGTGGAAGAGATACCGTTCGTGTGCGTAGGAATGGCAGCGTTCGTGAAGCACTTCAATTTCGTCGTAAACGGGCCGAAGGTAAGGAAATATTCTGTATCATTAATGATCTTGCATGATTGTTCAAGTCGACGGGATTGCCGTAGTTCGCGAAGCTTCTAAAAGATGTGTCGAAGGATTGGAGTTCTAAAGCAACGGACGATGAGATGACGATCACGCAAACGTATGCCAAAAGAGCATTCCTCTACGCGCTTCTATACAAACGTGAGAAACGGGCAAATTTGATAAACTTAGCTTTCTTCGCAATATTAATACGACGTTATGTCTGGGTAGGGTAACAATGTCAAATTCTATCATAAAAGGTTCCGCGGCAAACGTGTTACAAAACTCAATTGTGTATAGAAACGTTTAGTAACACTGTTTGTGACGCAAATGTATATTTATATTCAATTCCTTTCTACGACTAGCACCTCGCAGTCAGAATGGAAGGAATATTGTCACCGCTGTTAATGTCGTTTTCGTTGTTTGCTCATTGAAAGCTATAAGTAGTTACAAGTAATCAGCGTTACATCGTTACACGTCATGAACATTTCATCATTTTAACAACGATTCGTTCCCCTTGTTCTGATTTTCCAGTGAATATATGGGCAATGTGCGCAATGTTTTCGTGCATGCCTCTTCTGCCACATATCATGGACGCCATTCAACCCTTAAACGAGTCAAGGCAACGTTTGTACATATACCCGGCTTACTATTTCGTCGACCCGGAGATGTACTATTATTACATAATCGGGTACACGTTTATATGTCTCCTTGCGGTTGCAAGTATAATTGTGGGCACTGATATGATCCTGGTGTATCTTGTGCAGCATGCTTGTGGATCGTTAATTCTCGCAGGGTGAGCCATTTACATTTACGCGCTTACGTCACGGTTTTTCAAATCCTCTTCGCGGATTGCCTCTATTTTGAATAAGCGTCCGTTAATTCGACGAGCAGGTATCGATGGCGACTGATTGCAGGCACCGCTTCAAACACGCAGTCGATTCGGCCAGCGTCTCGTCTAAGGGGTGCGTTTTATCGTCGGACACCAAGTACAGGAAACTGTGTATTTCCATTCAGAGCCACAACAAAGCTATTCAGTTAGTATTTCTCTAGTGCAGTTTATGTAAGCGATAAGGTAAAATTTCTAACACGGTTTTCGTCCAAACAGGTCTATATATGACATCGAATCTGTGAATGCGGCCAGCATGTTCGTTCAAGTAGGCCTCGTAATGGTGGCGTTCAGTATTACGTTGGTGATGGTAAGTGTCACTGTACCACTTATGTCTCGTCATGCAATAGCGCCAGGTAGATTTATACGGAACTCTATGAGCGTAGGTTGCCGTGAGGGAATTTAGTATAGACTTGTGTCTGTTCTACATATTCGTCCTCGTACAGATCATTCATATCCTATTTCTGACTATTCAAGGCCAGTTCGTGATCAATTCGCACGACGTTGTTTACGATATGATGTGAGTAACGAATGCATCATTCCCACGTTACAAGTGCAGATAATTTGTTTGTACCAGATGAACGATATATCCACAGATACGAGTCGCGATGGTACGAACAGTCTCCCAGAATTCAGGCACTGTACGTTTTAGCATTGAGGAGGTGCCTAACTCCGCCCGTCCTAACCGCAGGTGGGCTTATTCCGCTGAATTTGAACAGTTTTGCTGAGGTTTGTCATTTATCGATACACAGTCGTGATTATCTTGCTTATATAAATGCTTTTATAAATACGAAGTATCCGTTTCAGATCGTCAAAGCATCCGTCTCATACTTCACAGTACTGAAGTCCAGCTAGTCGGCGAATTACTCCGAAACATTGAGATATGATAACTGAGAATAATAACGTTATGATTTGAATTAGAATTTGTTTCATATTTCCAGTTTCTATCGATATTGTGGGGAGCCACTTTTCCTCAATCGGAGAGCGCATGAGAGACAGATCTGCTTATGATTGCACAAGTGGTAGTTGAAACACTATCGGGAATCGGCGATTAATTGAACCCGTACTAAATTCCAAGACGCTGAATTCGAAAGTGATGACCGACTCTCTGGGATTATTGTAATAAATATTTTTATCCAAAAAATTGATTTTGATGAAAGACACGCATAAGACTGTGAGAACGACTTGCCTAACGTGTCTGTCTATTACTCACTGTTTCTACTTGTCACTACAGACCTGCCTTGCAAGTTAGTGTACAATTTTGAGCGGAGCAATACTATATAGGCGAAAATTTAAATTTGAATTTTCAGTGGGCCTGGGTGCGGGATAGTTGTCTTTTGATTAACCAAACACAACTGAAAAAATGTGGCAACATATTCATGTCTGCAGGTTCATTTTCTCTTAAACATGTAAAAAATAAGATTCACATTGTGAATTTTTACATTTTTAAGAGAAAAAGGAACCTGCAGACATGAACAACAATTCACAATGTGAATCTTATTTTTTACATTTTTAAGAGAAAAAGGAACCTGCAGACTTAAATTTTTTCCAAAATTTCTTTACAGTTGTGTTTGTTTAATCAAAAGACAACTATCCCACACCCAGGCCAACTGAAAATTCAAATTTAAATTTTCGCTTATATACTATCCCTCCTCCCTAGTGTACATATTGCTATCGCACAGTTCATTCTATTCGCTGACAAATGCAATGGGACAAGGTAATGTGTTCCAAAGAATATGTATAACTTAGGCTTATGTGAGTAGCAGTAATATTAGACCACATGTACAGTAATTCATTCCACAGGACTTGTTGGATAACTGAGTTCGACGCTTTTCAACGCAGATGGAGAAGGGTGACCCCAAACGGAACTGACTATTAGATTGTTGGTTATATTCTGCCATCGTTTCATTCAAATTACACCCTGCAACACATGTCGTGCCTCACGAAATTCCCTCACGTGACTGGGGAGGCGAGTTGTCCATCTGAGTGTTGCAAACGTCAATGTTTAATCCTATTTCTCTGTCTATGAGCGAGTCAGGCCCAAGTAGCTCACCACAAATCTCTCTCGCGTAAAAAAATATAAACATACTTTGTATCCGAACAGCTCGTACGGTATCTACTATAGCTATACGTAACGAATGTAGGTAACTGGTAGGCCGCTTCTAGTTCCCTAAGTAATTAATCAGCAATAGGGTTACATGACAGCGCACCAGCCTGTCTTACCAGAACCATGTAACCCAGACCATCAAATAATTCATTCAATCTTCCTGCAACGTAAGTCTGTGCGACAAAGGTTTCCGAAGACAATTTGAGTTGGACCAGAACGTGTTAATAAATCGGTATTTGTTAATTATGATCTTGAAATATGTCATCAAGGTTAACATTCTGAACAATTTTTCCCTATACATATAATGTATATTTACCTTCGCAGAATTAAAGGGCTGAAATGTTATAGAAACACTCAGTTTAGAGTGCGTTTGAATAAAACACAATTTGTTGTCAACTTTTAAAAGTAAAAAATACACGGTTTGGGTTTACAAACGAGGATCTTGACGCGCCGGAAATTTCGCTCCGAGAATCACTTACCGATACGAATTTTCGGTGGAAAAGATAGGCCAAAAGATAGAGGTAGGGGTTTCTATTCGACAACGATTCGATCGATTCGAATTCCGCTCCTAAATGCTGCTATCTATCACGAACTGCTGGAACTTTGAAGCCGTTCGTGGCGAAATGGTTTTAGTTCTCGGGGAATGATAAGGTAGAAAATGATTCGCTATATTTCATAGAATATTCACAACCTCGCCCCGTTGCATTCGTCGACCACAAAGGTAATGCAGGAAACACGGTTGCGTGTTCGGCGTTTAGAGGGCGACTTGTACTTATGACCAAAAACAGCAGAGTAGCCATAAACACTGTACACTTTCTGCAATTAATGACTTTTCGACTCCATTTTCGAAAAAATCAAATTTGATAACTCGTCCCATACGCCGTGCTCCTGACTAAACATCAATAGAATCCACCCGTAAATATACCACAAATGTAAATTAAATGAATCCTCCTCTAAAAATAGTTAAAAATTGTGGAAACACTTTTTTTCTTCGGACTTTTCATCCGGGTTTCGAAGAAAGCAAATTTCGAAATCCTTCAAGTGTACGTGCACTAGATTAAGGATGGTTCAAGTTTCAAACCGATTTTCTCAAAAACACAATCACATTCGAAAAGAAAACTATAGCACAATTTCGACTTTTTTGTACATGGATGTATTCCACGCACACTTGTTCCATACTTACCCCTGTATTCTTGCCAATTCTCAGTCAAATCTCTGCGTACTAAACGTATTTTTCAATTGAAGCCTTATATTTTCGACTTTCTTTTGCATGAAGAATCACCTCCACTCGTGTTTTAGCACAATTTCGGAAACATCTAATATAAACAAATACACTTTTAAGCACTTACACGATTTACATGTCGATTCCCATCAGTTGACGTCCTACAGCATTTATTATTATAAATATACCACTTAGTAACCTGGTTAGTCAAGATATTTTAAATTGCATTTTCTGTAGTTACAGTAGATGCGCATCGAGTAAATAGTTCATAATGACAATAGCCGAATGAATAGTATCAGAATACTAAGATTCATTCGACGTCAAACCTCCTTGAAGATGAAAATAAATGTTCACGTTACCTGGTGAATTCGACTTGCATCTAATGTCAGAGGGGCTTGAAGCGGGGCAGCAGATCCGCCAGGATGGCCCAATATAACGGGACAATCCGAAACCCTTCAATATGAAGTAGACGACCATACGCAAATAGCAGTGGGGCCGATTCGTCGCGACGGCGAAACCATGCGACACACTCTCGTGCAAAGATTATAGTAAAAAGGCGTACAAACAGAAGAACCAGTCTATCGCCGTAATCTAATCCCTTTTCAATGTCAGTGTCAAGCAGTGGAACTTCGTGAACACAATTATAACGTAACAGAATAACTAGAGATGTGAGCCGTACAATACAGCTGTCCAATCGTCAATATTTAAAGCTTTGATTGCTACGATAATTGGAAGTTCTAATACTAATTGTTTAATCAACGTGAAAGGTTTTGCTCGTTATAAAAAAAGTAGCCTACAGTTGTAGTTTCTTTTTCTTAACGAGCTCCTGGGACAGACTGTCTCTAGCTTCGTGCGTAATTAATCAGCGAAACGGTGGGTTGAGGAGACACCAGGCAGCGTCAGTAGAAGCATGGAAATCAAATGTCCAATAATTCATCGAATTTTTTCATAACGGGGGTCTAACCGCCAAGGAAGGCCAGGAATCCTTTCAATTGTTACACCACCATGGAAGAGACACAGACCGAAAGTCGATATTTTGGGAGCGCTAAAGCTTGTACAATTATCAGTGGTATATGGCCCTTCGATGGTGACAAGGCGAAACACATCAAAAGGAACATCTGGTACATCCTGTTTTCCACGGCTGTGACTACTCAGGCATGTCCAACGGTAGCGTGTACGACGGTTGTAAATTAGTACTGTCCACTGTGTATAAAGAACGTTTGGACGGGGTCGAAGGATCAATGTCAAGTCAATAGAGTGATCTGTGATCAAAAGCGTGTCGCGATTACTACAGATTGTTACAAAGTTATCGTTAACAGAAATCGAATTGTACCATTTTTATCCTGAAAATCACAGTGGAGACACCTTAAAAAATCGGGACAATTTTCGTTATTTCATGGTTATCATCATAAGAAACGGTGGCACACTCCCATCGATACTGTTCGACACTATTTTTTGCCGAATATATGATTATGTATATATTAATTGAAACATAAATGCTTAAGAAGAGACATATACAATTTTCTTAAAAATCGTGTAAGAAGTAAATAAGACAGAGATATTCAGTTTGAATACACGAACTTGACGTACAACTTTAAAAAACTTATAACGAGGGATAATTTATTGCCATATATTTTTTGACGATAAAGTTTGTCGCATTGAATAGTCACTTATTCACTGATTCCTCAATTGGAAACAATACGCCATTTTCTTCTAACTAAAAATATTTACTCTAACTTTTTGCGTGACCGAACGGCAAAAAATACTCTCCAGCAGTATATTAGGCTGAAGGATCTGGAAGGTATTAAGTGGTGCATCAACGTTATGTTTCAAGTTCGACAGATCTTTGGTTCCAGGTCAATCTGTAGACTTAATATCGATGTTCGGGTCTATCCACGTAATCGCGAGTTCCGCTGAGGAAAGTCCCTGAGAACTGGTAGAACGATTGGTCAACTAATGGGATTGTCGTTTCTTTGTCGGCCACAGCATACAACGAAATGGTAAGCTACTGGTTTTAATTTCAGATCGCGAGGATTGTAGAATTCTACAGTTTCGATACTATAGTGGAAGAGATACCGTTCGTGTGCGTAGCACTAGCGGCATTCGTGAAACACATCAATTTCGTCATAAACGGGCCAAAGGTAAGGAAATATTCTATATCGTTAATGATGTTGCATTGTTCAAGTCGACGGGAATGATGCCGTAGTTCGCAAAGCTTCTAAAAGATGTGTCGAAGGATTGGAGTTCTCAATCAACGGAGGAAGAGATGCTGATCACGCATACGTACGCAGAAAGAGCATTACTCTACGCGTTTCTATACAAACGTGAGAAACGGGCAAATTTGATAAACCTAGCTTTCTTCGCAATCTCAATACGACGTTACTCCTCAGTCGGGTAACGATGTGAAATTCTTTCACAAGAGGTTCCGCAGCAAACGTATTACAAGTGTCAGTTGTATGTAGTAAAGTTTAGTAACACTATTTGTGACGCGAATGTATGTAATCGATACCTTTCTGCGACTAACACCTCGCAGTCAGAATAGAAGGAACACATTGTCCAACAGTAATTTTGATCTGTAACATTCAATAGCCGTTTCTGATAGATTTTTGTGCGCTGAAAATGAATTCGCAAACCATTTGTCGCTATCACCCACAGTTTTCGAGAAATTCGATTTTAAACAAAATGCAAATTTTCAACTTCGAACATCGTTTGTGTTCAAATAGTAATAGTCAGATTTTCTCCTAAGCAGACCCTTAGTTTTTGAATTATATAGGAAGATATCTGCAAAAATTGGTGCATTTCGAATGTCCTGTTCCCTTTGATCGTTGTTTAAACATATTTATGTTTATAATTTAATAATAACTTATATCGTTGTGTTCTCGAGGCTACATAGAATAATTCGACGGCACAAGCAACCGAATAACTATTACAGTTTGAACTCAAAAAATGTTCAAAGTTGAAAATGTGCATTATTTTTCAAAATCGAATTTCTCGAAAAATGAGGGTGATAGCAACTAACGGTTTGCGGATTCGTTTTTAACACACAAAAATTTATAAGGAACGGCTATCGAATGTCACAGAACAGAAAATAAGTTAAATTTTGTTACACAGTGATACTGTCACCGATGTTAACGTTGTTTTCGTTGTTTGCTCATTTGAAGCTAAAAGTAGTTACAAGTAGTCAGCGTTACATCGTTACACGTCATGTACATGATCAATTTCATCATTTTAACAACAATTCGTTTCTTTTTTCTGATTACCTAGTGAATATATGGCTTATGTGCGGCCTGTTTTCTTGCATGCCTCTTCTGCCGCACGTCATGGACGTCATTCAACCCTTAAACGAATCACGGCAACGTTTGTATATATACCCAGCTTACTATTTCGTTGACTCGGACACGTACTATTATTACATAATAGCGTTCACGTTTATGTGTCTCGTTGAGGTTGCAAGTATAATGGTGGGCACTGATATGATCATGATATATCTTGTGCAGCATGTTTGTGGATCGTTAATTATCGCAGGGTAAGCCATTCACCCTTACGTCACGCTTTTTCAAATCATCTCCACGGATTGCCTCTATTCCGAATAGATGGCCGTTAATTCGAGGATTAGTCATCGATTGCGACTGATTCTAGATACCGCATCAAACACGCAGTCGATAAGATCAACGTCCCATCTAAGAAGAGCGTTTTATCGTCGGACACCAAGTACAGGAAACTGTGTATTTCCATTCAGAGCCACAACAAAGCCATTCAGTTAGTATTTCTCTAGTGCAGTTTATATAGACGATAACTTGACATTTCTAACACAGTGTTCGTTCAAGTAGGACTTTATATGACATCGAATCTGTGAATGCAGCCAGCATGTTCGTTCAAGTAGGCGTCGTAATGGTGGCGTTCAGTATCACGCTAGAGATGGTAAGTGTCGCTATACTACTTATGTTCCGTCCTGCAACAGCGACAGGTAGATATAAATCTACGTATAAACGGGACTGTATGAGCGCAGGTTGCCGTGAGGGAATTTAGTATAGACTTGTGTCTGTACTACATATTCGTCGTCGTGCAGATCATTCACATCCTATTTCTGACTATTCAAGGTCAGTTCGTGATCAATTCGCACGACGTTGTTTACCATATGATGTGAGTAACGACCCATCATTCCCACGTTACAAGTGCAGATAATTTGTTTGTACCCGATGAACGATATATCCGCAGATACGAGGCGCAATGGTACGAACAGTCTCCCAGAACTCAGGCACTGTACGTTTTGGCATTGAGAAGGTGCCTGACTCCGCCCGTACTAACCGCAGGTGGGCTTATTCCGCTAAATTTGGAGAGTTTCGCTGAGGTTTGTCACATATTGATAGATAGTTTCAAGTCTCGAAACAGCTCTAATGTATAGTTGAGATTATCTTGCTTTTACAAATGTTTTTATGAATACGAAGTATCCGTTTCAGATCGTCAAAGCATCCGTCTCATACTTCACCGTACTGAAATCCAGCTAGTCGGCGAATAACTCAGAAGAATTGAATATAATAACTGAGAATAATAACGTTACGATTTGAATTAGAGTTTGTTTTATATTTCCGGTTTCTGTCAATACCGTGTGACTCACTTTTCCTTAATCGGGGAACGCAAGAGGGACAGATCTGCTTATGATTGCGCAACACTTACTTAACATGTTAACGGAAATTTGCGGCGATTAATTTAACCCGCGCTAAATTCCAAACCGCTGAATTCAAAAGTGATAGTCGACTCTCTGGAATTATTGTAATAAATCTGTTTCATCCAAAATATTGATTCGGATGAATGATACGCATACGACTTTGAGACTGACTTGCTGAACGAGTCCACTTGTAACCTGATTCGAGTTTCGCTCCTAAACGCTGTCATCTATCGGTACAATACGGTACAGGTACAGTGTTTAGAAGGAAACTTGTTGATAATACATATCAAAAAAGCACAGTAGCTAAAAACATTGTACACTTGGTGTATGTAATAATTTCAGTTTTTGATGGCCATTTTTGTATGCCGTGGTGTTTGGATAATGATGATTATAAGATTAATACAAACAATTCGTGGTACAACTAAACCGGCGGCGATTCCTAATGCAAAAATCTTAGAAAATATAGAATGAAATTGTGTCATATAAGACTGAAATTGTGTCATCTGCCTTCGAGAAACTCGTATTTGAAAACTCGTTCGCGACGCGCGCTCCTGGCTAAAAATCATCAGAATTCATCAGTAAATATACCACAAATGTAAATGAAATGAATCCTAGTGTACGAATAGTTGGAAATTATGGAAACACTTTTTTCATCGCGACTTTTCATCATGTGTGCGTGCACTAAATTAAGAACTGTAGCACAATTTCAACACTTTTTTGGACATGGACCCTTTCCACGCACACTTGTTCCACACTTACCCCTGTATTCTGCCCGATTCTCAGCCAAATATCTGCGTACTAAACGAGTTTTCTAATTCGAATTTCTCGTAAATGGAACCACATATTTTCGACTGAATTTTGCATGAAGTATCATATCCCATTCAGGTTGTACCACAACTTCAGAAACACCATATATAAACATATAAACTTTTTTAAGATTTTATACGATTTAGATGCCGATTCTCAGCAATCGGTGTCCTACTTCATTTATTATTAATAGTTCATAATGTTAATAACCGAATAAATATTATCAGATTACCATGATTCATTGAACTTCAAACTGCTTTATAGATGAAAATAAATGTTCCATTACCTGGTGAACTCGGCTTGCATCGAACATCAGAGGAATCATTCCTTTACAGCTAGACGCGTCTGACCGACACCTTTCCTTTCCCCTGCGTAACGTTCGCTGCAACAGTAAAACACACCAATCACCGTACAACTAAATTGAAAGTCAGCTTGTAGTATTCACATTCATCAATTTGGACTGCTGTTACAGCTAACATAGTTTCAGACAAAACAACTTCTAATGGATGTACCGAAATATCAGGAGGTCGATGAAGAGAACGAAGAAGAATTTACGATCGTTGAAGCTGTTTCTAAAAGGCGAAGCCAACGCAAGCATAGGTACGACAATAGATTATTCTTCATCCACCATTTGTAAAAATCGTAAAGATATCGTGTAAGAAACTCAAACAACCCATCTATTCAAATTAAATACTAAATGTGTTGCAATATTGTAAGATGTTGCATTCGACTTTTCGCTCGAGACGCCGATGACCCTGCTAAGGTGCCGTTCGAAAAGTGAAATGTTTATAAGTATGACTATGGTTGAAACATTAGACACCGAGTAAGTAATGAGAGTCAAGGTAATTTTAGGAAATACATTGCACTTTGTAACAGATCTCAGCTCACCTACCGATACACTGGTAAATATAAAAATGAAGTTATTTGTTGAATTATTCATGTATCTTTTTACATGTGTTCTTAAAGTGTTGTTCATGCAGAGTACCGCACGTTATTGACCGCTTATTAATTTCCTTAGCAAATGCTAACGTGAGATATAGACCGTGGGATTGTGCCAGTTTAAATGTGCCTCATTCCGGCTGCACTTTTCTTCGTCATAATAGTGACGAGGCGTCTGAGCTCTCCGCGGCCTGACGAAGAAGACATTTTCTGCCTAGTAACGTTTTTACTATAGAAATATCGACAATCGTGGTAACTTTATGCTACTCCTTTAACAGGAAAAAATCCTAGAAGCTACGTATGTTTGAAATCAATCCTTATTACTTGCTGGATTTTCTCAGTGTACCATTCAAAGCATACATATTCTTTTTATACTTTGCTTTTTCAATTGTTCACTTATACCGTCGCAGAGTAGAGTACACTTAATACTGTCGGACGAGGACCGAACACAGACCGTAGATATCACAAGGGCTAGAATCGACACAATGAATCACTGTATAAAAATCAAAAGGTTACCTTAAGTGGGATGTTTCACTTATACCGTCGCAGAGTAGAGTACAATCTCTACACGGCACCATAGCGAACGACGAACAGAAGGGAACTGGTAAGGAAAGACAAGAACCTACCGATCCATATATTCAACTTTTTATCTACAAGACATTTTCATTGATGAAAATTGGTATTTGATTATATAATAAGTATAACAGCCTAACTCTTGGGCAATCTCGCTGAAAACACTGTAGGGGCATGAATAAACGAATGCAGCACAGTTGTCTATAGAGAGACTGCCTGTGGAAGATTGCGGGGGTAAAGATAGGTCTTCGTGTAACTGTGAAATTATTCGACCAGTGTAATCGCCGCACGAAAAGTGGCTACGAAATGATTCACAACAATCGATAGATATTCCATTTTTTCGCTTCTGCGGCTTTCGTGCGTGTCTACTGAATCTCCCAAGCTATTTCAGTTTCACCATGAACAGGCAAGAGGTAGACAAACGATACTTGAGCCTTAATAAGATGTTCGGTGTATGCTCAGGTGTGTGGCCATATCAGACAAATAGAAACAGAAATTTACTAACATCGGTTATGTACGTTATTGCTCTGTCGTCCCTCTATACGCAGGTACACATATGTTCCTGTAACGTTTATTTCCTTAAAACCATCTTCCTTCCACATTATTTATTCTTATTTAATTTTAATTCACTGATTTACTATCCAGTGTAAAAATACTGTGTGTTATCGAACCTGTCCAAACTCTTACTTTACCAGTTACTGTGCTAATGTCACTTACAGATTTTCAGGGTCATAGTATTTTTCAGTGTGGATATCATAATGGAGCAATGCCCCTTCCTTCTTGCAGGGTTGGGAATCATAATAAAGATTCTTAATTACCGTCTGAACCATAAAAAGGTGAGGAGATATTTGTCCATTGTACTCATTTCTTTGGTTGTAGGCGAAATTAACGAAATTACAGTTGAAGGACCTTTTTAATGACATATACGACGATTGGGAGGTAAAGAGGACACCAGCCGAGACCGAAATTATGCACGAGTATGGCAAAAGAGGAGTGCTATTCACTATTGTCTATATAGGTCAGCCAAGTTACTTTCTTCTCCGTGGAATATCGCGGAAATGTTATTGAAAGTAGGCCTAAGGAGCTCTACCTGTGACAGGGACGTTTGCTTTGCACGCTTTTGACAAAATTTTCCCGCAGAAGTGATCGCTCGGGAAGGCCTTAAATTCGAAGCGTTAATAAGCATTCTGTCTCCTGATCCTGAGACAAGCGTAGTGTCCTTTTTCTATTTCTTTCCCAGCGACCGCCATCTTCGGTTCGATTACATTTGTAATGTTGCCTACTGCGGCCGGAATAATGGATTACTTCATCTCAAATAGAAACGGAACGATGTATCGAGTTTACATTTATCCGGCATATTATCCCTTCGACGAAGACAAATACTACATATATTTCTGGACTCACATGACGGTTGTAATAGGCACGGTTTCAATAGTGTATACCGCCTGTGATACGTTATACATGTACTGCGTGCAACATGCGTGCGGATTATTGGCAGTTGCTGGGTAAGTAATTTGTAGCAATTGATTTTTACTCAGAATTCACGCGAAATCGTTGCGAATTAGCGTTACTGCTTGTAGATACCGTTTCAAGAGTGCAGTCGAGAATTACGCTAACGACAAGAAGGAATCGGTTAATACGAATGACGTAGTGTACAAAAAAGTATGCATCTCCGTTCACGGGCATAAACGTGCCCTGAGGTTGGTGACACTGTTTTGCACAATCCCTCGGTGGAAAATCTTTTCGAATGTTTAAGCAGATGAAAGTTATTTGTAGAATGTGCACAATTTAGGGTAAAAATGGGCTTGGAGAAATATTTCAATCAGTCGCGGTCTGATCGTGATACTTCTAATCAGATTAAACGAATTGTACGCTTTCATGTTCCCTGTTACGTCTCATCCACCTTTAACAATGCAGTTTTGTGAAGAATATCCAAGGAGTACACTCGACTTATCTCGCAATTGTAGTCGTATTAGTGATCGGTGCATTCAGTATCACGCTAGTAAAGGTAAAGTGTTGATTCGTTGGAATGCATATTGCCTGTAGTTACATGAGATTTCCAGTAATGACCGTGCAACGGATTATTTGAGGTCAGACGTCGATTATGGAGGTCGGTTTTGAGTTTTACAAATACTGCGGATTTCTAGTGGTTCAGCTGATTCACCTGTTTATCCTGACCATTCAGGGGCAGTTCGTACTAAATGCCTACGATCAAATTTACAATGAAATGTGAGTATAGAATTTAGTAATGAGTCTATAAGAACGAGATTTTCCATTTTTCGGGGTTGCGTGAATGCTCTGAAGCTGTTTGCAGATACGAGGGGCTTTGGTACAACAGTTCGTACAGGACGCAACGATTGTACGTACTAGCATTAAGGGGAAGCCTTACTGCTCCCGTTTTATCAGCCGGCGGTCTTCTGACGCTAAACCTGGAAACCTTTGCCGAGGTAATTTGTTAACTGCTTCGAAGTGGCGTTAATTAGATAGATGCCATATTTCTAATTTACTTTCAGGTGTTGAAAGCATCAGTGTCCTACTTTACGGTATTGAAGTCCCAATAAATGGCGGAACATTTAAAATTAGACGAAAATACATCTTGTAAATACATCAAGCGAATACGTTTTATAATAATTTCATCCGTATTAAATGTATAAGAATGTTACTAAAGAGTATACATTAAGATAAGTAATGGCATCCTAGGACTTGTAAGACGTACTGCAATTACGTGGGCCCTGAATTAATTACTAACGGTGCACGTGACTTTTTTTATGGTGGAGCATTTACCGAGGGATGTCCGCGCAATAGAAACCATTATACGAATGAAAAAAAAATTCGCTTCTTTAATCCGTACAAGCCCAGTGTGACGTATACGTTACATGAATTCCAACATGTAATTACAAACTAAAAATTGATCAAATGAAACTTTATAAGTAATATTCTTTTAGTATAACAATCAATTTACACGTATCTACCAAATAAAATGTAAGAAAAATAATTTTACTCTTAACTTTTTGAAGAAAACAAGAGCTACGTTTCTATGGTTACTGTGAATATTATTTACAGCGGTAAACGCATCAGTGGCTTGCATCTCGGAGTCGTTTAGAACTGATCCATTATCGGACTCAACATTATTTACTATCGATTTTTTTATACGTCTGAAACTGATGTGACGTCTACGTCATATTGGGCGCTAAAGGGTTAAAGAATCGACTAAAATTTTGTTGTTTCGTGTTTCTCATCATAAGAAACAGTGGCAAACTCCCATCTATTAGGCTGAAGGGTCTGGAAGGTAAACTAACTGGTGCGTCAACGGTATTTTTAAAGATCGAGAGATCTTTGGTGCTAAGTCAATCTGTAGACTTAAAATTGTTGTTCACGTGTGTATTTGCGTAATCGCGCAATTCGTTGAGGAACGTCCCTGAGTGGTGGTAGAATGACTTATCAAATCATAGGGTCGTCGCCTATCACTGTTCTCCATTGGAGATCTCAAGGATCGTAGTATTCTATAGTTTCGATACTGTAGAGCAGGGGTGCACAAGGAGCTGTTTTCGGCGCCTAGCGGCAAGCAACCCACCTGTCTCGTTGCTAACATTAGAATCAGTGAGGAGAACTGTAGTAGTATATGTGCGCGCTCGTAGGCTCGTAGCATAAGTATATATGGCTAGGTTCAAGTCATACCAAGTGCACGTACACTACTGCAGTTCTCCTCACCGATTCTAACGTTAGCAACGAGACAGGTGGGTTGCTCGCCGCTAGGCGCTGAAAACAGCTCCTTGTGCACCCCTGCTGTAGAGTGTAGTAGAACAGGTGCCATTCGTGTGCGTAGGATTTGCGGGGTTCGCGAAACACTTAAATTTCGTTATAAACGGGCCAAAGGTAAGGAAATATTTCGTATCGTTAATGATCTTGCGTGATCAAGTCGACGGGAACAATATATCCACAGATACGATGCGCGATGGTTCGAACAGGCTCCCAGAACTCAGGCACCGTACGTTTTGGTATTGAGAAGGTGCGTAACTCCGCCCGCGCTAACCGCAGGTGGCCTTATATCGCTGGATTTGAACACATTCGCCGAGGTTTGTCATTTATCGATATACAGTCGACATGATCTTGCTTCCATAAATGCTTTTATAAATACCAAGTATCCGTTTCAGATAGTCAAAGCATCCGTTTCATACTTCACCGTACTGAAATCCAGCTAGTCGGTGAATAACTCAGAAGCATTCAATATAATAACTGAGGATAATAACGTTACGATTTGAATTAGAGTTTGTTTTATATTTCCGGTTTCTGTCAATACCGTGTGACTCACTTTTCCTTAATCGGGGAACGCAAGAGGGACAGATCTGCTTATGATTGTGCAACACTTACGGGAATGTTAACGGAAATGCGGAGATTAATTTAACCCACGCTAAATTCCAAACCGCTAAATTCGAAAGTGATAGTCGACTCTCTGGAATTATTGTAATAAATCTGTTTCATCCAAAATATTGATTCGGATGAATGATACGCATACGACTTTGAGAATGACTTGCTGAACAAGTCCACTTGTAACCTGATTCGAGTTTCGCTCCTAAACACTGTCATCTATCACAAACCGCTGGAACTTTGATACGTTCATAGCGAACCTGTTTTTGCTCTCGCGGTTCAGCAGAGAAGTCCATCATTTCGAACGATAGGGAATTTATTTGCGACATATGTATACCGAAATATTCTCAGTTTCGTTGCGTTCATCTACACAGAGAATAATGTTGGAAACACGGTACAGGTACAGTGTTCAGAAGGAAACTTGTTGATAATACATATCAAAAAAGCACAGTAGCTATAAACATTGTACACTTGCTGTATGTAATAATTTCAGTTTTTGATGGCCATTTTTGTATGCCGTGGTGTTTGGATAATCATGATTATACGATTCATATAAACAATTCGTGGTACAACTAAACCGGTGGCGATTCCTAATGCAAAAGTCTTAGAAAATATAGAATGAAATTGTGTCATATAAGCCTTCGAGAAAATCGTATTTGAAAACACGTCTGCGACGGGCGCTCCTGGCTAAAAATCAGCAGAATTCATCAGTAAATATACCACAAATGTAAATGAAATGAATCCTAGTGTAAGAATATTTGGAAATTATGGAAACACTTTTTTCCATCGCGACTTTTCATCGGGGTTTTAAAAAAAGAAAATTTCGAAATTCATCAAGTGTGCGTGCACTAGATTAAGAACGGTTCAATTTTCAAACCGATTTTTTCAAAAACACAACTACGTTCGAATAAAGCTACAGATTTTTAATCCTTTTTTGGACCTGGACCATATCCACGCACACCTATTCCACACTTACCCCTGTATTCTACCCGATTCTCAGCCAATTTCTCGTAAATGGAGCCATATATTTTCGACTGAATTTTGCATGAAGTATCATTTCCCATTCTGGTTGTACCGCAACTTCAGAAACACCATGTACAAACATATAAACTTTTTTAAGATTTTATACGATTTAGATGCCGATTTTCAACAATCGGCGTCCTACTACATTTATTATTAATAGTTCATAATGTTAATAACCGAATAAATATTATCAGATTACCATGATTCATTGAACTTCAAACTGCTTTATAGATGAAAATAAATGTTCCGTTACCTGGTGAACTCGGCTTGCATCGAACATCAGAGGAATCATTCCTTTACAGCAGGCCTGCACAGCGAGCCTTTTTCAGCGCCTAGCGGCAAGCAACCAGCTGTACGCCGTTACTAAGGGTAGAATCGGTGAGGCGAAATGCAGTAGTGTAGGTGCGGGCTCGTCGAGCACCTACACTACTGCAGTTCGCCTCACCGATTCTACCCTTAGTAACGGCGTACAGCTGGTTGCTTGCCGCTAGGCGCTGAAAAAGGCTCGCTGTGCAGGCCTGCATTACAGCTTGACGCGTCTGACCGACACCTTTCCTTTCCCCTGCGTAACGTTCGCTGCAACAGTAAAACACACCAATTAACGCACAGCGGAATTGAAAGTCAGAAAGAAGCTCGTAATAATTCAGGGAGTCAAGACCGAAGCAGAAACCGAATTTCCGACCGGTCTTGACCGGTCTAGCGACCAGTAACCGAAGCGAAAAGGGACCGATACTGTGACCGTAACAGTGAGTGGTTGTGAAGGGGAACCGAAACTCCAGACCGATTGCCTCTCAACCGAGAATCTCAGACCGTACCTCTACCGAAACCGAACGAAACCAAACCGAAGGCATGACCAGTCCGCCGACTGGTCGGTTGACCGGTCGCAATCGGTTGAGTTAATTTATGGAGAGGAACAGAAATCTCTCCATAAATTACGAGTCGGAGCGGTTCGGAGCGGTTCGGTTCTGTTCGGATCGGTTCAACCTAGGTAAATCAGCCGGGAAGGTATGGATGCTGTTCCTGTCGCTCACACTGTTTTTCACTCTCGTGACGGGTTTGTTGATAGCAGACTTTTGCAGTTATTTGTTACTGTAACACTGTCCATTCCAAACTATGTCGATCTGCCAAGATATTAGGTATTGTATTTCAAACACTAGTTACGTATTATTTTAGTAGAAGCAGTTAATATAAATAAATTATTGTTAATATACAAATAACAAGAAATTGATTGAAAATATAATTCTTCATGTGATTATTTTATAAGTATTTATTTATTTATTTACCTCAAGTGGGATGTTTCACTTATAGCGTCGCAGAGTAGAGTGCAATCTCTACACGGCACCATAGCGAACGCCGAACAGAAGGGAACTGGTAAGGGAAGACGAGAACCTACCGATCCATATATTCCCCTTTTTATCTACAAGACATTTTCATTGATGAAAATTGGTATTAGATTATATAATAAGTATAACAGCCCAACTCTTGGGTAATTTCGCTGAAAACACTGGGGAGCATGAATAAACGAATGCAGCACAGTTGTCTATAGCAGGCCTGGGAATTAAGCGAACGCAGCGGCCAATTTTCAGAGGCAACGCCACCTTTCTCCCGCCGAGGGAGGGAAAAGGAGAAATAAGGAGACGTTGCCTCTGAAAATCGGCCGCTGCGTACACTTAATTCCCAGGCCTGGTCTATAGAGAGACTGCCTACGGAAGATTGCGGGGGTAAGGATAGGTCTTCGTGTAATTGTGAAATTATTCGACCAGTGTAATCGCCGCACGAAAAGTGGCTACGAAATGATTCAAAACAATCGATAGATATTCCATTTTTCGCTTCTGCGGCTTTCGTGCGTGTCTACTGAATAACCCAAGCTATTCCAGTTTCACCATGAACAGGCAAGAGGTAGACAAACGATACTTGAGCCTTAATAAGATTATCGGTGTATGCTCAGGTGTGTGGCCATATCAGGCAAATAGAAACAGAAATTTACTAACATCGGTTATGTACGTTATTGCTCTGTCGTCCCTCTATACGCAGGTACACATATGTTCCTGTAACGTTTATTTCCTTAAAACCATCTTACTTCCACATTATTTATTCTTATTTAATTTTAATTCACTGATTTACTATCCAGTGTAAAAATACTGTGTGTTATCGAACCTGTCCAAACTCTTACTTTACCAGTTACTGTGCTAATGTCACTTACAGATTTTCAGGGTCATAGTATTTTTCAGTGTGGATATCATAATGGAGCAATGCCCCTTCTTTCTTGCAGCGTTGGGAATCATAATAAAGATTCTTAATTACCGTCTGAACCATGAAAAGGTGAGGAGATATTTGTCCATTGTACTCATTTCTTTGGTTGTAGGCGAAATTAACGAAATTACAGTTGAAGGACCTTTTTAATGACATATACGACGATTGGGAGGTAAAGAGGACACCAGCCGAGATTGAAATTATGCACGAGTAGTGCTACTCACTATTATCTATATAGGTAAGCCAAGATATTTTTCTCTCCGTGGAACATCGCGGGAATGTTACTGACGTTTGCTTTGCACGCTTTTGACAAAATTTTCCCGCAGAAGTGATCGCTCAGGAAGGCCTGACCGACTTAAATTCGAAGCGTTAATAAGCATTCTGTCTCCTGATCCTGAGACAAGTGTAGTGTCCTTTTTCTATTTCTTTCCCAGCGACCGGCGTCTTGGGATCGATTACATTTGTAATGTTGCCTACTACGGCCGGATTAGTGGATTACTTCAACTCAAATAGAAACGGAACGATTTATCGAGTTTACATTTATCCGGCACATTATCCCTTCGACGAAGACAAATACTACATATATTTCTGGACTCACATGACGGTTGTAATAGGCACGGTTGCACTAGTGTATGCCGCCTGTGATACGTTATACATGTACTGCGTGCAACATGCGTGCGGATTATTGGCAGTTGCTGGGTAAGTAATTTGTAGCAATTGATTTTTACTCAGAATTCATGCGAAACCGTTGCGAATTAGCGTTACTGCTTGTAGATACCGTTTCAAGAGTGCAGTCGAGAATTACGCTAACGACAAGAAGGAATCGGTTAATACGAATGACGTAGTGTACAAAAAAGTATGCATCTCGGTTCACGGGCATAAACGCGCCCTAAGGTTGGTGACACTGTTTTGCACAATCCCTCGGTGGAAAATCTTTTCGAATGTTTAAGTAGATGAAAGTTATTTGTAGAATGTGCATAATTTAGGGTAAAAATGGGCTTGGAGAAATATTTCAATCAGTCGCGGTCTGATCGTGATACTTCTAATCAGATTAAACGAATTGTACGCTTTCATGTTCCCTGTTACGTCTCATCCACCTTTAACAATGCAGTTTTGTGAAGAATATCCAAGGAGTTCACTCGACTTATCTCGCACTGGTAGTCCTATTTGTGATTAGTGCATTCAGTATCACGCTAGTAAAGGTAAAGTGTTGATTCGTGCGAATACATATTGCCTGTAGTTACATGAGATTTCCAGTAATGACCGTGCAACGGATTGTTTGAGGTCAGACGTCGATTATGGAGGTCGATTTTGAGTTTTACAAATACTGCGGATTTCTAGTGATTCAGCTGATTCACCTGTTTATCCTGACCATTCAGGGGCAGTTTGTACTAAATGCCCACGATCAAACTTACGATGAAATGTGAGTATAGAATTTAGTAATGAGTCTATAAGAACGAGATTTTCGATTTTTCGGGGTTGCGTGAATGTTCTGAAGCTGTTTGCAGATACGAGGGGCTTTGGTACAACAGTTCGTACAGGACGCAACGATTGTACGTACTAGCATTAAGGGGAAGCCTTACTGCTCCCGTTTTATCAGCCGGCGGTCTTCTGACGCTAAACCTGGAAACCTTTGCCGAGGTAATTTGTTAACTGCTTCGAAGTGGCGATAATTAGATAGATGCCATATTTGTAATTTACTTTCAGGTGTTGAAAGCATCAGTGTCCTACTTTACTGTATTGAAGTCCCAATAAACGGCGGAACATTTAAAAGTAGACGAAAATATATCTTGTAAATACATCAAGAGAATATGTTTTATAATAATTTCATCCGTATTAAATGTATAGGAATGTTACTAAAGAGTATACATTAAGATAAGTAATACCATCCTAGGACTTGTAAGACGTATTGCAATTACGTGGGCCCCGAATTAATTACTAACGGTTCACGTGACTTCTTTGGTGGTAGGGCATTTACCGACGGATGTCCGCGCAATAGAAACCATTATACGAATGAAAAAAAAATTCGCTTCTTTAATCCGTACAAGCCCAATGTGACGTATACGTTACATGAATTCCAACATGTAATTACAAACTAAAAATTGATCAAATGAAACTTTATAAGTAATATTCTTTTAGTATAACAATCAATTTACACGTGTCTACCAAATAAAATGTAAGAAAAATAATTTTACTCTTAACTTTTTGAAGAAAACAAGAGCTACGTTTCTATGGTTACTGTGAATATTATTTACAGCGGTAAACGCATCAGTGGCTTGCATCTCGGAGTCGTTTAGAACTGATCCATTATCGGACTCAACATTATTTACTATCGATTTTTTTATACGTCTGAAACTGATGTGACGTCTACGTCATACTGGGCGTTAAAGGGTTAATGAATCGACTAAAATTTTGTATTTATCATCATAAGAAACAGTGGCAAACTCCCATCTATTAGGCGGAAGGGTCTGGAAGGTAAACTAACTGGTGCGTCAACGGTATTTTTCAAGATCGAGAGATCTTTGGTGCCAAGTGAATCTGTAGACTTAACATTGCTGTTCACGTGTGTATTTGCAAGTGGTAGTTGAAACACTATCGGGAATCGGCGATTAATTGAGCCCGTATAAAATTCCAAGATGCTGAATTCGAAAGTGTTGAACGACTCTCTGGGATTATTGTAATAAATTTTTCTTATCCACAAAGTCGATTTCGATTAAGGACACGTCTACAACTGTGAGAACGACTTGCCTAACATGTCTGTCTATTGCCCACTGCTTCTACTTGTCACTACAGGCCTTCCTTGCAAGAAGGTATTGCTACCATGCAGATCGTAGTAATCACCGAGAAATACAATGGCAGTGAGTACCTAATGTATAGGAAAGAATGTAAGTTAGGCTTACGTGAGTAGCAGTGGCAGTGCCCAACCAGATACACCAATTGTTCACTCCGCAAGACTTGCCGGTTAACTGAGTTCGATGCTTCTCTAACGGGAGAGGGGTGACACCAGTTGGTTATATTCAGCCGTCGTTTCATTCAAATAACAGCCTGCAACATGGTGCCCCATCAAAGTTCCTCGAACGACTGGGGAGGCGAGTTGTCGACCACCGTCTTCCGAACGTCAATGTTTAACACTACTTCCTTGCTGCGAGTTAGTCAGGTCCAATTATTTCGCGATAAGACACTGTCACATATGAATAGATGAAGCTACATTCTAACCGAACAATTTGTAGGCTGTCTATAGATGTACGTAACGAGCGTAACATGCAGGCCGCTCCTAGTTCGCTAATTAATTGAACGGCAGGAGGGTTACGGTGACAGCCCCGGCCTTACCGGAATCATGTTATTCAGGCGTCGAATTATTTATTTCGGATTGCCGCAAGAGCGGCTTGCACGTTAAGAAAAGCCGAGTGTCCGTATAATTGACGCACAGCCATGGACGAGTGCGAAGTGACTGATCGATATTTCCAATCCGTGAAGTTCCTCTCGTACTTCCTTGGTACGTGGCCCCACGATAAGCATCCACGAAGATACATAGGACGAACCGTAACGCTTCTTATGTGTTTCTTCGGCATGGTTGTTCAGGTATGTTTAATAGCAGCCAGTGTATACGATCCCTGATATAAAAGTTCGGAAATTGTTCATGGCACAGCCGAGGAGAATGTGAGTTATAAAAATAAATGTCAAGTAGAATAGATCAGAATTTAGTCAGACTAACACTATATCTGTGATTTCTCGAGTGTGAGGCCCCCGTGCGAGAAAGCTTGGTTCCGCATGCTCCCGGTGTCTTTACAGTTTACACGGCCAATCGTTTGCTGCCCAGTTGTAGCACAGACCATGTCCCACTCAGTGTTCTCGGCATGCTGTTTTCCTTTGCAGATAATGAAGGTGACGAAGGACTTCAGTTTCTCGGCCGCGGCGGAACAGGCGCCATTTATAGGGACAGGATTCGCGGCGATCACGAAATATGTGAACACGGTCCTCAAAGTATCAAAGGTAAGGGAATCTTGTACACAGCTAATCGTTCTGCGCAACTGCTTGAACCGACGGAATTTATAGTTCGCTGAGATTCTGGACGAAATGAAAATTAATTTGAACGCGCAGAAAACCGACGAGGAGAAATCGATCAGCTACTGTTATATTAAGAGAGCAGTGCTATACGGATTTTTATATAAACGTGAGAAACAGTCATGTCCCCGTTCAGTGTTGGCGTATCGGAGGGTGCATTGGGGTGTTTGCGTCAGATGTTTCACTAATACTGTTGGATCATTAACTGTCTGTGTCGTGTGCACGCCACTCTTATTATCCGTTTCATTGTCATAATCAATGCCTGTTTTCTTGTCCCGGTCATGTAGTGAATATATATAGTGGCTGCGTTGTCTTTAGCCTACTGCCTTTTGTACCAAAGCTGCTGGACTTGATCAAACCCTTGAACGAATCCCGGCCACACATATACATATTCCCGGGCTATTATTTCGTAGACAACAACGAGTACTACAATTACATACTGACGTTCATGATATGGAACGTGTACTTCGTCGCGATGATGTTCCTCGGCTGCGATATGATTATGATATACCTTGTGCAACACGCTTGCGGATTATTAGCCATTGCAGGGTAAGCAACTTGAATTTCTCGGAAATGTTTGCAGAGCATCTCACCGTTTTCAGACGCTATAAACAGATCAGATGTGTCTAATGCGCCTCGATTATAGATACCGTTTCAGACACGCCACAGACGACGTCTTGCCCTCTCAGAAAGTTCTCCAATCGTCCTTAAATATAAAGTACAGAAAGCTCTGCATGTCCATAAAAAGCCACAACAGGGCCATTGAGTTAGTATGCGACACGCGTGTTTGTTACATTAAGAGCAGCCCGACAATCACATTTCTAACGTTCCTCGCATTGCATTCACGCAGGATGATAAACGAGATCGAGAAGGTGTACGCTGTCAATCTTTTCCTCCAAGTTGCCAACGCGACGTATTTATTCAGTGTGACATTGTTGCTGGTAAGTCTACTCGCGCCTAAGTTCCTTGACTGGTTTGTGCGTTAATTGCAACCGAAATTCTTCGAGCGCAGGTAGCCCTCAGAGGCTTTACCATGGATACCTTTTTACTCGCCGCATATATCCCCATTCAAACTATTCATGTACTGTTCCTAACGGTGCAGGGACAGTTCGTAGTCAATACGAACGATTATGTTTACGACATGACGTGAGTAACGAATGTACGATGCCACCAATTGGCTCACCTGCTGCATTTGTGGAGAATGTGATATTTTTTACCTACAGATCAAATACTTTTCATTGCTTTTAATTTATAATACCAAATGAATTAAAGTTTGATAGAATCCTCCTGTAAATTTGCAACGTCTTTTAGAATTATTCCAAACACAGTAGGTGCCCCAATACTTATGAACGGCAGTGTACATACCTCGTGCGTAAGGACCCAATGTAATAGTTAAGTTGCTAATTTAACATTGTGTGCCATTTACATAAATTCGGTTAATCCCGCCAGGTACAACGCACTATGGTACGAGGAACCTGTGAAGTTTCAGGCACTGTACATCTTAGCATTAAGAAGGGGCCTCACACCCCCGGTGCTTACGGCAGGAGGGCTAGTCCCATTGAATTTGGACACTTTCGCAGAGGTAAGCCGTTTGTCGAGGTACGCTTGATTCTTTCACCCTCGCAGGAATACTTACGCACGGGTATCTTCACGTTTCAGATTATAAAAGCATCCGTATCCTATTACATGTTTCTCAAGTCCACCGAATAGCCAGCAAGTGCCATGATTTAGTCGCATTTAACGATCGCACACATCAGTATTACAAATAAAGTAGATATTACGTTTTTATACCCATGTTGGTTGAGAGAACAAGAATTGGCCTGCACGACCAATGTGTGACTTTTGTGAAGCTGCCATTATGAAAATGTATAACGTAGCTTTACACACTCAGGAATCATTAACCAAGCAAATTTGCAACAATCGAACTAGCTTGTTGCGAATTCGCTGGGGTATCGTCGCCTGAGAGATTATTTTTCCATTTAATCGAATAAAACTCCACCGTTCGCATCACTCACCCTGAATACTTTTTACGCAATGTTCCAAACCCTACCCGCTCTTGCCAAATGCATAGTCCCTTGAACGTAATAAATGCGAGCTCGGTGTCAGTATAATATGCTACAATCCAATCATTTAGATATAATAAAGAATACACACAAGTTTGTGTGTATTGATAACTGCATTTGAATAATGTGTTGAAGTATACTCAAACTTCCTTAAAGATGAAGATAAATGGTCACGTTACCTGGTAAACTTGATTTTCATGGAATGTCAGAGGAATTAGTTGTTTACAGTTTGGACGCGTCTGACCGACACCATTCCTTTCCCCTGCGTAACGTGCGCTGCAACAGTGAAACACGACAATTAAAGCACAACTGAATTGAAAGTCAGAAAGAAGCTCGTAATACTCCCGTTCGAAAGAGATGGGAAATATGGCGATATATACAACTTGGATATGGTGGAAATGGAATTGTTACGCAAATTAACGAGTTCGCGGGGAATAAAGTGCATTCGAGGCCGTAGAACGAGAGAAGGGTAGGGCGCAGAGGAGGCACTTGCGTGGTTCGAACAGCAGTTACCGTAGCGAAGCTCTGAAAATGATATGCTGTCACTGTACGAAAGCGGACAAGAAAATTCTGGTCAACGTGTACGAAGTAGTAAAAGTATCCAACATTATTGTACTTCTGTGTTTGCCTTATTTCTCCATCATAGGTACAATTTTCTGAAAACTGCGATGGTGCAACGAGAACAAGCACAGAAGGACGGACCTGCGGACATGAACCTTTAATGTCAGCTGTAGAACTGTGTTTGCCTTACAACCGTCAGTATAGCGTTCCCATTATTTGGATGTGTCATAGAACCGTGCAGAGGGACCTTATATACCCGCTCTATCCGTGGGCAATGTTGACGTGACTATGTGTTGTTGTATGCTCCAGATTGGAAATGAATCTTTAAGAAAGGCAGAATGGTTAATTGTAATTTTCCAGGAGAAGTAGAACTTCTACCTGGGTCAGTAAACGTTCAAAGAAACATCGTACGAAATTAAATCTCGATCGTCAAATAGGCACCAAGTTAACACGTTCAAGGTACACGAAACAGGTGTGTAACAGAAATTATACTATACACGGATATTTTCTAAAGAAACAATGAACCACTGGTGAGTAAAGACTACCTACAGAGTATGTAGCTTGCAGCGCGAGAGAGCGTCAATTTTTCCTCGATAAACTTCGTGAATTTTACCGAATTCTATCAGCACTTATCTATGGACGTACCATGGACTTTAGATGCCCGCACGAGTAACTGGAAACAACATAACCAAAGTGGTCCATTTATGTAAGTCTCATCGTTATTCGGGTTTGCTACATTTAACCTTGAAATATCGTCTATGCAAGAACTTTTTGCGAGCCCGCTCTCGCATCCGATTCGCTTAAAAGAAGGAACAAGTCATACTGACGCCAGGCTATCGACTTACCCCTGCGACTGGGGCGAAAATAGCAGAGGGTCCGATTCGTCTAGAAAGGGGTGTGAAAAAAGAAGAACTCTCCTGTCACCGTAATTTAAACCGTTTTAAATGTCACTGTCAGGCAACGATACTTCGTGGAAACAATTATCAATACCTATATCACAGATAAAAACGTATCACCTGAACGGCACCGTAAGACTGTATAAAAGCGTAAAAGAGCAACTAGGGGCGTAGGACGTCCAGTTGAGTTGTCTAATCGTGAATGTTTAAACCTTTGAATGCTATGATTATTGGCCGCACTGTTCTAAGTGGTTCACTCAACATTTGACGGTTAGTAATTATACGGTACAGGAAAGTATCCTACAGCTATAGCTTGTTAATGAGAACCGGGGACGGACTGTCTCTAGCTTCGTACGTAATTAATCGCCGAAACGGTGGCGTGACGAGGAGCGAGGCAGTGTCCCCAGAGATATGGAAATCAGACTTCGAATTATTCATCGAGTTTTTGCGTGACTGAGGTCCGACAGCTAAGGCAGGTCGGGGATGTTTTCAATTGTACCACCACCATGGAAGAGACTGAGTTAACACGTCGATATTTTGGCAGCTCTAAAGCTTGCACAGTCGCCACTGGTATATGGCCTTTCAAAACTGGCAAGGCGCAACTAGTTAAAAGGGCCATCGTGTACATTCTGTTTTGCACGGCTGTGTTTACTCAGGCATGTCGGACGGTAGACTGTACAACTGTTGTAAATTAATACTGTCCACTGTGTATGAAGAATGTTTGGACGGGGTCGAAGGATCAATGTCAAGTCAATAGAGTGATCTGTGATCAAAAGCGTGTCGCGATTACCACAGATCGCTGTGAAGTTGTGGTTAACATCGATCAAATTTTATCAGTTTTATTTGCTGAAATTTCATTGTTTAGTGCATGTCAACAAGTGAAACGGTGGCAAACTCGAAGGTATACATAAGTGGTGTGCCAACGTTCTTTGGCCCCAGTTCAATCTGTGGACTGAGTGTTCTTCGCGTGTATATTCGCGTAATCGCGCAATTCGCCGAGGAATATCCGCGACACCTGGTAGAACGACTCATCGAATGTTGGGGTAGTAAACGATCACTCCTTTCAATTGCAGATCTCGAGGATCGTAGTATTCTATGATTTCGACAGTGTAGTTGAAGAAGTGCCGTTCGTGTGCGTAGCAGTGGCTGCGCTCGTGAAGCACATCAATTTCGTCGTAAACAGGCCAAAGGTAAGGAAATATTCCGTATCGCTAATGATCTTGCGTGATTTATCAAGTTGACGGGAATGATGCCGTAGTTCGCAGATCTTCTGACAGGTGTGTCGTTGGATTGGATTTCTGACAAACCGGACGATGAGAAGACCATCACGCATACGTATGCCGAAAGAGGATTAATCTACTCGTTTCTATACAAACGTGAGAAACATGCAAATTTTATAAACATAGCTTCCTTCTTACTCTCAATACGACGTTACGTCTTGATCGCTTAACGATGTGAAATTCTGGTGCTTTTAAAAGAGTTGTACGCAGTAAAGTTTAGTAGCATTATTTGTGTCGCGAATGTAATCAACTCCTTTTTACGACTAACATCTCGCAGTCTGAAGGGATGGAATACTGCCACCGCTGTTAATTTCGTTTTGGTTGTTTGCTCATTGAAAGCTACTAAGTAAGTATGTACTTAGTTAGCGTTACATCGTTACACGTCAAGTACATGATCAATTCCATCATGTTAATCATGAATCATTCTTTTGTTCTGATTGCCTAGTGAATATATGGCTTATGTGCGCCCTGTTTTCATGCATGCCTCTTCTGCCGCATGTCATGGACACCATACGACCCTTAAACGAATCACGGCCACGTTTGTATATATACCCGGCTTACTATTTCGTTGACTCGGACACGTACTATTATTACATAATCGCATATACGTTTGTGTGTCTCCTTGCGGTTGCAAGTATAATGGTGGGCACTGATATGCTCATGATATATCTTGTCCAGCATGCCTGCGGATTGTTAATTACCGCAGGGTAAGCAATTTACACTTACGTCACGCTTTTTCAAATATTCTTCGCGGATTGAATCTGTTCCGAATACAGTAAACACTCGTATTAAATCCGACAAACGGAGCTGACGGCGGGCGTACGACGCGTTGTGGGCACTATTCCGGGCCGCCGATGAGAAAACCGTAGAGCGAGCGAGAGGGAACGAAACAGTTGACACGAAGTTGCCGTCGATGCTTTCGTTCTCTCACTCTCGACTGAAGGATTCCAACAATTGGTGGGGATAGTCACCGGGCGCACTACGCATGATAAAAACGGGATTATAACGAGGATTTACTGTAGACGACCCTTAATTCAGGGATTAGGCATCGATGGCGATTTCTAGGTACCGCTTCAAACATGCAGTCGATGCAGTCTACGCCCCGTCTAAGGAGTGCGTTTCACTGTCGGATATGCAGTACATTAAACTGTGTAACTGCGTTCGGAGCCACAACAAAGCTATCCAGTTAGTATTTCTCAATTGCAGTTCCTATTGGCGATAATGTGATATTCCTAACATAGTGTTTTTCGTCCAAATAGGATTATAAGGGACATCGAGTCTGTGTACGCGGTTAGTATGTTCGTTCAAGTGGGCGTCGTAATGGTTGCGTTCAGTATCACGTTAGTGCTGGTAAGTGTCGCTGTACTACTTATGCCCCGTCATGCCACAGCGCCAGGTAGATTTATACGAAACTCTATGTGCGCAGGTTGCCGTGAGGGATTTTAGTGTAGACTTGTGTCTGTTCTACATATTCGTCGTCGTGCAAATCATTCACATCCTGTTTCTGACTATTCAAGGTCAGTTCGTGCTCAATTCGCACGATGTCGTTTACGATATGATGTGAGTAACGAATGCATCATTCCCACGTTACAAGTGCAGATAATTTGTTTGCACCTGATGAACGGTGTATCCACAGATACGAGGCGCGATGGTACGAACAGCCTCCCAAAGCTCAGGCAATGTACATTTTGGTATTGAGAAGGTGTCTGACTCCACCCGTGTTAACCGCAGGTGGGCTTATTCCGTTGAATTTGGAGAGTTTCGCTGAGGTTTGTCACATATCGATATATAGTCGAGATTATCTTACTTTTATAAATGTTTTTAGAAATACAAAGTATCCGTTTCAGATCGTCAAAGCATCCGTCTCATACTTCACAGTACTAAAATCCAGCTAGTCGGCGAATAACTCGGAAACACTGAATATAATAACTGAGAATAATAACGTTATGATTTGAATTAGAGTTGATTTTATAATTTCATTTTCTATCGATGTCGTGTGAGCCACTTTTTATGAATCAGGGAATGCATGAGGAGCAGATATGCCTATGATTGTACAGCTGCTCGTTGAAATGCTGTCGGGAATTGGCGATTAATTTAACCCGCGCTAGATTCCAAGACACTAATTTCGAAAGTGATGAATGAGTCTCTGGAATTATTGAAATAAATCTTTCTTATTCAAAAACTCGGTTTTGGTGATGGATACCTATACGACTGTGAGAACTACTTGTTTAACGTGCCTGTCTATAGTGCACTATTTCTACTTGTCACTACAGGCCTCTCTTGCATCAAGATATTACAGGCCTCCCATGCAAGAAGATATTGCTATCGCGCAGTTTATTGCAATCACTGGGCAAATGCAATGGGACCAGGTAATGTATTCCAAAGAATATGTATAATTTAAGCTTCCGTGAGTAATAGTAAGAGTGAATATTTCACCGTCGACTTCGAGGCGCCAACCACCTTTCGCTACGGTCGGCCGAGGATTCATACCTGTTTCAGAAAAACTGCATTCTTCATTGTATCGATATGGAAGTAATACCGTTGGATTCCTTATGTTGTTCCAATGAAAATTATACCAAATATCATGTAAATCGGAATATTTTTAACGAAGTTAGGTGGAGATTATGGAAATCAATTTTTCAAGTAATTTCTTTCATTATGGTCAGAATTACGTCATTCTTGGTGTTAATTTCATCAGAGAAACATAAGGTATCGATTGGCGTCGTTTTCGCAAAAATCTGATGAGAAATGCGGAACTGAAATTTCTCACTTCTTAATAGGTAGGTATACTAACCACGTTTTCGCCACGTGGTGTCGGGCGCCACTTTGTTTGACTAGCGTCGCGAGGGGATCACCCTGTACATCTATTTCGCTTTCTCTCGTTATATTCATTCTCTATCCTTGTCCAACTATTCAGGGGTCCCTTATCGTGAGGTTTTGTACGTTCAACGTCGGACCCGAACGCAGTCAAGTTTAAAAGACCGAGACTTTTGTAGGTATCATTTGGGAATCGATTCTTTTCGATACCTAAAGTACTCATTACTGTTTCGATACCTATGCATGCTTGATTCTGGTTCGAATAGTATCGATACTTTACTGTTGCCGTGATACCAATTCCACTCAGTACTCATTTTAGTTTCTACTGGTATCAAATGTCGATACCAAGTACTTACAATTTCGATACGTATCGAACCTTCCAAACGTGTACTTTGGGTATGGAACTACTTGAAGCTCATGAGAAAGACTGGTATCACGCCCATCACTATTAACCACCTCGGCTACCGCCGTCTCCCCGGTCTGGGTTATTCTGCGCCCTTTCTTATGAGTATGAGGGTTCCTGGTCCCACAGATGGTTGGTTATATTCTACCATCGTTTCATTCAAATTACACCATGCAACACATGTGGTGCTTCACAAAATTCCCTCAGGTGACTGGGGAGGCGAGTTATCCAAGGCCCAAGTAGCTCACAACAAATCTCCCTCGCGTAAAAATTACGTGACAGCGCATCAGCCTACTTTACTAGAACCATGTAGCCCAAAGCGTGGAGTAATTGATTCAATCTTCCCGCGACGTAAATCTGTGCGGCAAGGGTAGTCCGAGGAAACTTTGAATGGTTACTCTGCAATGGACCAGAACGAGTTAATAAGGACAAGGTAAAAGAAATATTATTCATGAATTTTATGTCGATAAAAAATTGTGAAAAGTGCTCCAAAATTGTTTGCCGCGATATATGAAAGAATAAATTTTCCGTGGGAAATACGTTGACACGACGTCACCATTGGCTACGAAAAAGGGAAAGCATAATAGGTTGCCCAGCGTCGTCTTTGACGCGCATACGCTGTGTCTCTTTCGTGTCATCGGCGGCTCGAAATCCTCGACGCTATGCATTGCACGTTCGCTGTCAGCCCCGAGTGCGCGCCTATAGGAAGAGTTTACTCAGTTTACTGTATTGAAACCAGCGAGGCAGATGACAGCAGCAGCTCAGAAGGTTTATAGGGTAAGAAAGCATAAAAGTTATATTTAATTTGAATTTTAAGATTACACTTGTTTTTGAAAACTGTAATCATATAGAGTTTATACTGATAAAAATGAGCCCAAATGTGACCCCTTAAATATGATAAAATATTATGTTTTAATAGTACGAAATTTATAATGTTATTTAAGAAGAAACTGTGCGAGATCGCGTTTGGACTCATTTTCATCAGAAGATTCTCATAAAACCGGTGATAATATTATTCCGAACATATTGTGAAAAATAAGAAAAATTTTATGTTATTATATATTACTGGTTAACATTCTGAGATGTTTACGCTATTACTTTAAAGTTCGTCGGTCTGATCGCTCTATTCCACTCGATATCGATTTGTCCGATTCGAACTTCGCTCCTAAACACTGCCATCTATCACAAGCTGCTGGAACTTTGAAACCTTGCTAACGAAACTGTATTTGATCTCAGGGTAAATACCTGCAGCCCATCATTTCGAGCGATAAGGAAGGAAATGTGTCGCGACATTTTACAGAATAATTCCCAATTTCGTTGCATTCGTTGACCAGAAGGGTAATGCACGAAACATGGTTACATGTACGGTGTTTAGATGGCGACTTGTCCTTAAGGGGGTAGACACGGGTAATGCAGCGCTCTGTATACTGACATAATCTGGCTCGAAACATGGGTTTGCGCGCTGACGTTGTTTGTCCTTATATGAGCAAATTTTGGGCTGGGCGAGGTCTCATTCGAAAGATAAAGGTTCAATACAGCCCGCTCTGGTCATGGTTCAAAGAGATTGTGTTGATATGTAATAATACGAGTGTCCAAAGTAGAGAAAAAATCGACAAAATGCACTCGCAGATTCCATGTATTTGTAAGTCACTAAAAGAGTTTTCTGACTCAAACGATGACCAGAGCGGGCTGCATCGAACCTTCCTCTTTCGAATGAGACCTCACCCAGTCAAAAATCTGCTCATATAAGGACAAACAACGTCAGCCCGTGATTGCATTCCCAAATACATACGAGTTTCGCTATATTGGCGATAATACAGAGCAAGTCACGTGACAAATTTAGTTGAGCTAGTGGATACGAGATGGCGCCTACTCGGGAGGACTGCCAGTGTGAAATCATAGCAAAACTGAAGCGTTAGCTGGATACACGAACCACAGTAAAAGCGTGATGCAGTCAATGTATGCAATTTCAGACGATTTTAGGTTAGGTTATATGCATTTTAGGCATATATTGACAACGATAGAAACTGCTGGGAACTGTGTACATTTACTAAATTAACGCTTTTATTGTAACACATACATCACATGAAATCACTTTCGGAATTTATGTTATAATTATGTGGCCACATTATTTAAAATAAAAAGGAGAGATTGGAATTTTTTTACTAATACTTGAAATATTGATTTACTGATCATATTTTCAGAATGTGGAAGTTACAGCAATTATTTGCAATTAATGCTCTTATTATTATTCTTCCGTCTATTGTATATAACATATAACTTATTCAGAAATCAAAATAGAATAGGGAAATAGCAAACAGCTCCAGCTCGCGTGCATGAGGCAACGGCGTATCCATGGGTAATACCATTTCAGTGCAGAAAAAACCTGCTCTAATACCGACCTGCCGAATCGGCCAGACCACGTGACGTGTCTACCCCCTTACACCGGCGTTGTTATGGCCGCGCATTGATGGGGAATGTGAACACCACTTCAAATAATTTTCAACTTATTACGTGATTCTTAATCGTGTGTATTTCTGCTTCACAGGTAAGGGACTTTAAAAGGCGTTACATACAGAGCCGTCTTAACAGTATTGTAAGCCCTGGGCTAAGCAATGCACACGGGCCCTTGGGGGCCCCTGCCCACCCACGGGAATAGGACTTAAAATCAGAATTGTGGGCCCCTATTGCCATGGGTCCCCTGGCGACTGTCCAGCGTGTACATGCCTAAAGACAGCACTGGTTACATGCGATCATTGACTGCATTTTGGAGTGAAAGTTACGGATTTGAAAATTGCGCAAGACATGGCTTTATCTGAATTATGAATTTATCTTCTATATTACAAACGAATTTATAAGATTTCATTGTATTGTATATCACTTTTTTCAATAAAATGCAGTTAAGTGATAAAAGAACACTATTATTTAATAAGCCTTTCTCTTCCACTACATCCTATCCTGCTTATTCCAAATCATATATAAAAGACATGCTAAACAGAACACCTAAACTTCCATGCTGAGCTGCATTTAAAACTCTACGTTAATGCATTGTTTTAAAGAACAAATTCACTCGTTCTGCCACCTCTTTCGACGGCATGTTCTCCTGTTACAAAGTTCAATTTTAGAGCGTTCTGAAAATTTTGGCCAGATTTTGGAGCGATGTATCAGGAGAACATGATGCGAAAGGAGGTATGCTGAATTTCATCGTCGAAAGCCTTTCGAAAACTCTACGCCTCTACGTCAAATAGTTCTCCGCCTTATATTCTCTCTCCGAAGGCGCTAACTTAGTGCCACCTCTTTCAACATCATGTTATCCTGATACGAAGCTCATTTTAGAGCGTTCTGAAAATTTTGGCCAGATTTTGGAGCGATGTATCAGGAGAACATGATGCGAAAGGAGGTATGCTGAATTTCATCGTCGAAAGACTTTCGAAAACTCTGCGCCTCTACGTCGAATAGTTCTCCGCCTTAGATTCTCTCTCCGAAGGCGCTAACTTAGTGCCACCTCTTTCGACATCATGTTATCCTGTTACGAAGCTCATTTTAGAGCGTTCTGAAAATTTTGGCCAGATTTTGGAGCGATGGATCAGGAGAACATGATGCGAAAGGAGGTATGCTGAATTTCATCGTCGAAAGCCTTTCGAAAACTCTACGCCTCTACGTCAAATAGTTCTCCGCCTTATATTCTCTCTCCGAAGGCGCTAACTTAGTGCCACCTCTTTCAACATCATGTTATCCTGATACGAAGCTCATTTTAGAGCGTTCTGAAAATTTTGGCCAGATTTTGGAGCGATGTATCAGGAGAACATGATGCGAAAGGAGGTATGCTGAATTTCATCGTCGAAAGACTTTCGAAAACTCTGCGCCTCTACGTCGAATAGTTCTCCGCCTTAGATTCTCTCTCCGAAGGCGCTAACTTAGTGCCACCTCTTTCGACATCATGTTATCCTGTTACGAAGCTCATTTTAGAGCGTTCTGAAAATTTTGGCCAGATTTTGGAGCGATGGATCAGGAGAACATGATGCGAAAGGAGGTATGCTGAATTTCATCGTCGAAAGCCTTTCGAAAACTCTGCGCCTCTACGTCAAATAGTTCTCCGCCTTATATTCTCTCTCCGAAGGCGCTAACTTAGTGCCACCTCTTTCAACATCATGTTATCCTGATACGAAGCTCATTTTAGAGCGTTCTGAAAATTTTTGCCAGATTTTGGAGCGATGGATCAGGAGAACATGATGCGAAAGGAGATATCCTGAATTTTTTAATCGAAAGCCTTTCAAAAACTCTGTGCCTCTATGTTGAATACTTCTCCGCCTTAGATAAATTGCAGGTTTGGAATTTGGATAGGAGTATGTATGAAAGGTATTTCTCAATAATAATACTGTCTGTTTCAAGTTTCTCCCAATTTATTTGAATAAAGACTTTTACAATGTTACAATAATGTATAAAATATATAATTTTACTTTGTCGGTTATATAAAATCACTATTTTCTTGTGTTCATTGTTGAGATTTCCATCATTTGGCCCATATAAAGTTCCTGTCCACGGCGAAATGTACCCATGTTTCATCTGTAACCAGAAGAAAAATATTTCAAGTAATTGAAATGTACAATGAATTTTCTACGTTTGCAGTACCAGCCGACTTTCCGTTTAAATTTTTATAAGTACAACGCAATTGCTGAGAATTTCTTTCCTTATTCAGAATAGAATACGGAAATAGGAAACAGCTCCCTCTCGCGTGCATCAGGAAGCGGCGTATCTATGGGTAATACCATTTCAGTGCAGAAAAAGCCTGCTGTAATACCGACCGGCCGAATCGGGCAGACCACGTGATGTGTCTACCCCCTTAATACCAAACAGAGCACAAAAAGACTTACCTGGTGATTTGGCAGTGCCCTCTCCCTGCCTTACGCAATAGCCGATTAATACGTGCACTCAATCGGCATGACTGGCATCTACCTTTTTGTATTAAATGCTTTCTCTCAAAGCCTTACCTCAAGGAACTAAAACTTATCTACCAATTCCTTCTCTCCAATGTCATTGTGACGTAACTAAAAGCTTATCAAGATATTTAAAGTTAAAATAATCAAGTATTTGCTAACATTTTGTTTCAATTGTTTTATTTTCTGCTATTCTCAATCTAGAAACTGATAAGAAAAAAAGTTTCTAGCATAAATGTATTATGCTGCATATTTCACGTAGAACTACGCTTGTGGCTGTAACGCCATCTGACAAGGGAAGTTCGGTCACCCGATCATTTCGATTTTTTTTTAATTGTGCAGATTTGTAGAGTACCACAATAGAAGTGTCATTCAATTTTTTTTATCCCATTCTTGGATTTTCAGAGTGAAAACACCCCCTAAAGGTTAACGAGTGTGTTCCTATTTTTCGTTACATCTTGAAAACTATACAGTATAGTAGATATAAAAAAATTGTTATAAACAAAATTTAATGTTTTTTATGCCTTATTAAAATATATTTTCGAATTGTTTCAGATTTATGGTGGGGCTCTTTTATTTTTTAAATTACAAATTTTAAATAATTTGATAACACAATTTTATAGGTCATTAAGACACAGCCGTTAAGATTTCATTCTAATCATTTGTTTATGTCTACTATAGTTTTCAAGATACATATACTGAAAAGTAGGGACATATTCATTAACTTTTGAATTTCTTTTCACCCTGAGTAAACCGAAAATGGGCACAAACAAAAAATTGTCTGATACTTCTATTGTGGTCCTCCACACTCTGCACAGTTTCAAAAAAATCGGAATGATAGGGTAACCGAACTTCCGTTGTCAGTCAATTTTGCGTGCTTCCGTGTCGCCTTCTCCCGGGCACGCTCCTCACGTTATCACTCCGTTGGTGTCTTTACTGGTATTTCCGAACTCCCAGGAGCTTCGAGTTCCTCCCTAAGCCTAACTCGTCGGTCTCTGTAGTACCTATTACGTTTGAACGGGTTGAGTTAGGAGTAAACTTACGTACTACCTCAGTTTGTAGCGAGATTGCTGCGGTATCGGACGTGTGTTACGCGTTGTGTTAAAAGTAAATACAAATTTTCTTATAGGGCTCGATAACAGTTCGCGAGTACAATTATTTATAAAATGCCAAAAAAAACACGACACAAAGTAACTAGCTAGACTCGTCAAAGGTGATGCCGTCAACAAACACGTGTCTCGCTGAGTTTCCTGATCTTCGTTCTCTACAAATTCTTTTCCCTTCTGATAATCCATCTGTCCCTACTGGCGTATGACGATCTCAGGACAGTTTGTGGATAACTCGAGTGGAAACATTTATGAAGGAGTGTGAGTAATTAATATTAAATGAGACATGCTAAAGATCATATGCTGGATGTATATGTAAGAAGATAACAACGAAAGGAACACAAGTATCGGAGTTTCTCTTCTTGCACTCTCTCAATCAAACTCTCTCTAAACGCACGCTATGAGCAACATTAGGAATCAGCGCTATCCAGTTTACTCTCTCAAACTTCGGCTATGAATTTCACTCTCGTGCGAATAATTATCGTACATAATTGGGCAGCTCAATCTCGACATAATGGGTAATGCAATAATGTTCACTTCTTTCGAATGTCTTTTCAAGCGTCGTTCGAATAGTAGCCCTTGCAACCAGGCCGCAAGCACTGCATATACTAGCATGAAGAAGAAGCTTGGTTCCTAGCACAATCTCAGCCGATGGTGACAATGGATTCAAAAACATTCCTCAAGGTAAGCTATTCGTCCACGCGAAGATATGTTTCAAGGCGGAAATTTTCTCACATCATAGGGTACAGCGCACGATTTCCTATGTTACTGAAGTTTGTAGGACTCCTAGTCCTCCTAGTCGCTATTTTGATAATTGTTATTCAATTGTTTTTCAGAGCTGTCCTAAAAAATTGCAGGTTCTAGGAGATACATATTCCAAGGAAACCGTTGTATCTTTACTTTTAAGCTCAATATTAGGACAAAATCAAAGACACTTTTTCTAAAACTCTGTCGAATCAACCTCGTGTGGCATCATTTGTAAAAGAGAAATGTAGACAAAAAAATATTTTTTGTTCTCTACGCGATAGTGATAAACATTGTATACAAGGAAAAGTCTGTGCTTGCATCCATCTCCATGTAATTAATTCACAAAAATACTTCATTTTCGAGGGATTTGACTGCCTACTTAGTCTCCATAATTTCTGCAAAGCATGATACCTTGTACTCAGCTTATCGTTCAGAAGGAAAGCTCGGTGGGTACGAGAATCCGCGTGGCCTTTTCACGTGACAGGATAGACCGCCTCCTAATTTAACATGAATATGTAACGATTTCAATTACCTGCAACGTTTCCCTCGTGTATCGGAGTGTTCGCAGAAGCGGCTTTCGTATGGTGTTCCGGAGCTTATTACTCTCGTTACAAGCACCCGCGTGGATCCAAGGCCGTGGGATCGGGCCAGATCGTACCAGCTTCGACCTTGCGGCACTTTCGAACCTAGTAACCGCGATGAGGCGAGAATGCACACTTTGAATCGTTTCACGCGCTCGAACGGGGGCGGGGAAGATAACGAGAACGAGAGAACTGGAGAACGAGAGAACAAGAGGAGGCGGGAGGGTCTATCGCCTTTTCAGCTGAATCGTGGATAACGTGCAAGAGGTTGTCGCCTCTGGGATGGGTAGGATGACGAAGGTGACCTGAAATCCGTGTGGATGCACGGAATCCATCTTCGAGAGTATACCAACGTTGTTGGTCCGCTGCGCTGCGCTCCCGGGGCTTGTGAATCGGGTCAACAGCGACTGGGCGTTGGAGGTATTTCGATAATTCAATGGCTGACAGCTGGATACCTGCCGTTCGACGGCATATTTGCACGTGGCAGAATATTCTGCAATGCGAAACAGAACTGATTTGAATTGGACTAATGAAATCCACTTGTAGGGATGATCGAGTTTGAAACTATGCAAATGTGTTCGTAACGGATGGGATGGAAGTTTCGCTGTGAGACGGAGAAACAGCTTTGAAACTGCAGCGGGAAATGGAGACTGTACGTATGATTTTGGATATTTTACACATCATTTGGTAAATGATTCCTTTTCTTCAATATAGTTCGGATATAAGGGCTAGTCAGGGTGGGAGCTCGGAGTACAAAGCATTGGAACAGCCTTTGCCATACCAAATTGTGAAAATGAGGGTCGTGAAGCAAATTAGAGCTTAGGCGACCGTTTCGATTGAAAACCACCCCTCGAATAATTCATCGCGGGGAAATGAATTAGTTGCCCTAAACACGTGACTCGGTTAACGCTCAACGCCCTTTATAATCGTTCTTTTCTATTCGCGGTCACGCAGCAGCGTGTTACGAGCATTGTCATTGATCCCCCAGAACGTTACAGCCTTCTGTGCTGTCAGGTTCATGTGCCGTCTATAGAATAGAATCCTGGCTCGTATTGTTTTGAATTGTCACCTTCTCTTCATCGTCTTCTTCTTTGCTCGTCACAATGACGATGAACCCAGACGGTTTGCCCTTTCTTTACAGTGGACCAAGATTGTAATTGAGGACCTTGCAACAAACGAGTTTTTGAGTTATGACGTGTAAAATGCGTAAAAAAATTACATCGTTTGGTGTACGTTTGATTCAAATCGGGTAACAAATGATCGATTTATTGCAATTAAATAAAAATAGAAATATTAATATTAATATTTTTATTACAGATCCTTTTTCGCCAAAATTAGAAATAAATACTCATTAACTCAATAAGTACCTACTACTTGTTGTGTGAAAATATATATTTTTCAATTAGTGTTCTCTTTTTAATGTTAAATCAAAGCAATAATTTTATAAATAGTTTTTTCTAATTTAGGTAATCGAAGTTGGTGAAGCTGGAGCTGCACCCCTCTTTGTTACAAGGTCCTCAATTCCTGTCACCACTGCGCGCTGTCGAGAGCTAAGGCTAATCGCAGGTGAATCTAATCGATGAAATTAAAATCGAAAGCAATCGAGAGGCAACGACAACACACTTCCACTTTGCCTTACATTTCACACAATTTGCTAGTTGTAACGCGAACAAACGTCGAGCACAGACTCCGCTGGCTTTCAATAAATCACGAGATTTCGAAAGCACCAGCTGCTATCGGAATTTCCCAACGCGACATTTCCCAGAGCAGGAAAAGGAAAAAAACGTAGGGTCACGGATCGCGTATCCGCGCGCAGGTGTCGCCAACGTGGATTCAAATTCTTCGTGACTCCAGCGACTGGTGGCTTGATTGAAAATTATGCCGCGAGCGCGGCTTACGTAGGAGATTTCTCGGGAAAGCAAAGAATCTAGAGTAATTGGTCACGTCGGGGCAAGGAGAGCAAGTTTTTGTTAGTTCCCAGCGATATCTATTACCAGTCGACTTCGTTAAATCTTCGACGTACATCGACAATAAAGGTTACTCGAATTAGGTACTACGAAAGCGTGCAATATCTTAATATATAAAGCAGAATGTGTTTGCGTGTTTATCTGTCGCCTAAAAACTTTCGAATGCTAAACTCTGAGGTCACGAAATTTGTCCCAGCTCATTATGCCTAGCTAATCCAGGTGAATATGACTATTTTCACAAAAAAAAAATAATTTTTTTTATAAAATCAAAATCTAAATTTCTGGCGCAGCCGAGTAGTAAAGCGAGTAGTCTATAACATTCAGACTGTTGCGCTGGTTTTTTAGAAGGGACGTTTAAGAAATGTTTGATATCTGTATTACAGGAGCCCTGAGAACGATAAGCAGCAAGTTGACACGTTCAAGGTATAAGTAATGCACAGGAGTGCATCTGAAATTATACTACAAAGAATACCAATTTCCTGAAGAAACAATCAATCACTCTACGAAAAGCTTCAGTTTCATAAGAAACTATATATGTTTCTAGACAAGTGTACCGTGAGTATAGAGAGTTCTACGTAGCAATTAGCGATGTTTAACGATCACCATGAAGAAACATCAAACGATCAAACACGTTTTCTAAAATTACGTTTCACATGTCGTCCTGCGACCAACTTGCAGCGAGAACGGCGCGGGAAAGCGTCAACTTTTTCTAGGTAAACCTTACAAATTTTTCGATCTCGGTCTCCAATATTCCTCCATTTCCCGCACAAACGGTTCAACGACGAATTTACGGGAAACGCGTGGCGGATGCAAACCCCCGACAGTGATCGCGTCAAATCGAAGGGAATGGAAATTGCGCAATTCTCGATCGGCGATTCGCATTTCTCGCGAGACCCGCCGGCTATGCCCGCCACGTGTCCCGCAGCCATTTGTTAACGCCGCGATCCTTATTGAAAATTCCCCGATGAGACGAGAATCGTTAAGATCGATCGTTGCCCGAGCACGGGCCCGCGGATCGTGGTCACGACTTTTACCTTTAAGCGACTCTCCTACGTTTAAATTGACTGCAGGATCGTATCGAGCACGAACCCACCACTATTTTTACATTTCTTCTATGCCAACGTACTCGCCGCCCTCTCGCGCGTCTCACGGTGTAACCAGAAATTCGAGTCCCACTGTGACACTCTTTTTCAGTTTCAGGCTTGATTGTTCGTCGACGGATAATCGCACGAAACGGATACGGGGCGATTGCTCTCCTGAATCAGCGCTGCTCCGAATATCGTGGCGCCGATGTTGCACTAAGGTGTAGTTTCGTGACGAAGTTCTTTGGTGTCGTGAAGGAAAATGTTTGGAAGACGGAAGAGATATTGACATACTATGTGTGCATTTCTGCAGAGATCCAGATTAACATTTTCATCAGTCAGCGAAGTTCTAACGGCGCTACAGGGGCACCCCTTGAATTTGCCACCAGAAATGATCGATTCGAAAATGCATCGCTACCAATTTGTCACATCGAGCACCCCAGCGCCGCTGGGAATCCCGCTCCAGATGATTCCACGTGCAATCCATTAGGTTAGACGAGACTCCCCTTTCTTGTCGCGCGACAGATGCGAGAAGTGTCAAATTTCATGCGGCAACTATCAGCAAATGTATCACTCTGCATCGTACCTAAGTGCGAGCTCACTCGATGAGCATTTGCGAAACGAAAATATCGTATCTACTATTTACTTACTCAGGGTTTTGGTTCTTTTGTCCATCGTTCCCCCATGATCGTCAGAGTTCCTCCGTGGCAAAAGGAAAAGGCGAGCAGCGAAGAGTTTACTGCTTCACTGGAGACAGAACGAAAACGAAGAGTTGGGCGAAAGTGAGAGGATTGAAAAATAACGGCCCACTCAAGGGAACATTGAGATCGCTCGCGCAACTATTCCGCGTGGCGGATGAAATACCTCGTTCGGAGGTGGATGAAGCGGCGAGTACCATAAGAAAGAGATAATGGTCGTCGTAAATCGTGGAACCTATAAATTTACCAAGCAACGAACGTCTGGTGTCGCCGTGGTTGGCGGTAAACCGTCGATCGTTTACAGGAAAGTCGACGCAATATTCGTAAACGAATTTGTTTAATTAAGGAGCCAGCAATTTCACTCGATGCACGTTACGGTTCGCAGTTGCGAGTTAAATTATCAAACGACGGTATAAAACCTGGAGTGAACATCAAAATCGAGAGTGAAAGTGTGTAAAGGCGCGCTAGGTAACAGATTTTCCAAGTTGCTGGTACCCAAGACACTCGAGTATCTACTTCTATTAATTTCGGAGAGGGACTCGTGATTACGATGAAAATTCGCAAGTCGCGAGTCGGTACGTTGGATCGGCCTACGGGCAAGCGACGTGAAACGAGTTTCGTTTAGTTTTGCGGTTTCTGTCTCGATCATTACGCTGATGAGCTGCGGTTACATAATCGCGACTCTCCCTGCATCCATTACCCATCATTGTACACTACGAATTCGACAAAGCACTGGCTACACGTTCGTTTCTTCATCCATATTCTACACCAATCTAACATCTCGAAGACCAAATCGATCTACGTTCATCCAAGGTTCTTCTTTCAACTCCAAATCCTTAGACACTTGGTAAAGTGTTAATGCCCTACGTAATCACGATAAATTATAGTCCCTTTTTAGCCACGATTTTCTCCAAGTAAGGAGATTTTTAAGTATCGTTAGTTCAATCATTTCCTCGCCATTGAGTATAGTCGAATCAACGTCTCACTGTTCTAGATGAGAATTAGTCTTCTCCTTTCCCCTCTTTTTCCCTCCGTCCACCCTTCCACTGCGTTCACCCCGTGGAGGGTTATAACTCATCGAAATCGAGTCTGGAACACTGAAATCGCGGAGCTCCTTTTCAGAATTCCTCGTGGTGCGCGAGGCCACCCCCGGCACGCTCGGAGTTGCCCCGTACCCTCCACCTCTCCAGGCACCGACAGCCGAAAAAGAAGAGGACCGAGGGCGTGGGTGGACGCTGGAAGGGAGTTTCGCGGAACTGCCGAGAATTTCGGCGTCCTGGAACTTTCTCATATTGATCCTGGGGCGAGTCCGTGAATGGCTCGACGTCTGCGTCTAAAGATGTCTCTCTGCGTAGAAGCAAGTCGTCCCCGCCCTTCCTATCCGCTACAGAATGATGCATTGCGGCAGCCTAGACGCCTTCCCGTGATCCCAGCAAACCACTTCGCTCCAACCGTGAGTTTTATGTATCGAGGCTAGTGCCCGTGGTAATACGAGAACGCTTTGCCATTGGAAAATATGTACGCGTCTCTCAGTTTTAGGTACGTGGCTGCAGAATATCTGTGAAAATAAACGGCGTCGCGACACTCTCGATCCGTCCACGCAACATATTTCGCGGCGATAAAGGATCGATGGGGGCCGCGGCCAACGACCGGTATCTAAATCGTTCCACCTCTTTCTCATCCTGACAACTTCTTTCGCGTCGAGCTAGCGTTTGCGCAACGCTCGGGCAAGATTTACGGGAAAGTCGCGAATCCGCCGGGACGATAAAGGGCGATAACGAAGCGGTCGTTAAGCAATCTTCGAGATGCACGGGCAAGTGCACGGTCATATTTACGACGGTGCGTAAAAGTTTCTTCGCGAGGCAGCACGGTTTACGATGCCCGGCGCGCAACGTAATAGCCGACCGTTCTCCCAAAAACAGCCTGCCGATCGACGAGCCGCGAGAAGGCTTATGCGAACGTTCCAAGCAAATCTTCTCAACCTTATAACGGATCGGCGTGCTAACTTTGCCCGTGCTATCGATATTTATCGACGAACTTACTTCGGTGTCTGCCACTAATAAAGAACTATCGACAATAATCTAGCTGCAGATTTTATAGGATATTCCTACATCCGTTTTGACGCTGAAGAGGACTGTGTTGGTGGTCTTTTATTTAACCTAGCCATTTAACACTTTCCTCCAGCAACTATTTTCAAGGGGGTCGTAAAAAAATTTCGTGGTGAAAGCTCGTTATCATTGAAGGAATTCTCAAAAGACACCCTCGCCAGATTCTCCACGAAAATGAGTACACAAAATAAAAATTTCGTATACAAATTTTTGTTTCAAATAACTTTTTGCTTATCTCTGCGTTTAATCTAATCCGCGTAAATGTCTTTAACTTGCTCGTTGAACAGTCGGTACGATTGTGATAGAGAAAAGGTTGTTAAGTTTTCCGACAGCAGGATCGTTCGTCACGTGGGATCGATTCAAGGTTGAGATTTTCTTCAGCGGTGAATCTGCTGGCCGAGGTGTTCGCCGAATCAGTATTCTAGGATGGGACGGGTTGCGTGGCGGGCAGTCAGACAAGTTTTAAAAATACTTTACCAAACCTGTGCCGTCGTGTCGAAGACTTTTTGCATGATTTGGCGCCAGTTACCGATTCGCGCTGCCGAATCTGGACTTGCTTGGCGCAACACGGCCACGGAGAGGTGCAATGAACTCCTTCCACCAACTCATTGCGCTGCTAATGTGCAAATACTCTGTTTTGCAAGCGCAACATTAACGCGCAAGCCTGCAGCACTACACATTCCCCTGAGAATTTATATCCTTTCGGTATATATTCATTATCGAATTTTTGCCGGGCTGCGTTAAAGACATTAAAGGAATTATCGGCGGTATAAGAAAGTACTTGAGATAAAAATTGAAAGAACCAAAAGTCTGCCGTTATATAACGAGCGTAATTTCTTTGTAAGGCGGAGACTTAAACAGTATTTAATTATCAGTCCTTTCTACTGCGATGTCGAAGTACGTATAAATGATTTAAAAGACGATTGCCCTCGGGACCGAAGTGGAATTATGGTAGACGTTACTTATTTTTCTCTCTCATTTATTTTTGCAGAATCCTTCAATCTTCTAAGTCTGGTAACGCAGCATCTATTTCCTCCAAAGAAGTAGACGCCGAAATTCCTGTGAAACCGCGTGGAAAGAGAAGACTCGCTGTCTGCATTCAAATTTCGGAATACATTAATATAAAATGCCCCACGATTCAGGGAGCGCGACTTTGCTTTCTTAACTTCAGCAGACACGTTGTTTATAAAGCACGACTCCGGTATGCGCTCTGCGTCCGCGCATTCTTTCTTCCTCCTGAAACGCACGAGAAACTTTCGCGAGTGTGTAAGAGGACGACATATTTCGCTGTCGTGATTCTTCCCTTTCGTTGCCGTCATCGAAAGAATGCGACATCGTTCAACCTTGCCCCCTTCGATGTCGCGTTTAAGATGCCGCTTAAAAAAGAAGAAACACCAGTTTCGCTGGCGCACCGACTCGCCCCTTTCCCCGGCGATAAATTATTTAACATCGCTTACGTAAGTAATCTCGTCATCGTGTTCAGTAACTAAACACTTAGAAGAGCACAATTTTCTTGCCGATAAAAATCAATTAAAAATTGAAAGAAAACAATAGATACCTATTCAAAACGATGCAGAGAAGTATGTACAGAGAAAAGTGTGAATCTAAAGATGAAGATGCAACACCACTGGAGCAATCGCTGTTAGAATCTCCCATGCGAGATTGTGAAGACGTTTCTCGTCCCATCGCCGTGCGTCGCGAGGATTGTCAAAGTTGGAGCACAAGCTGGAGATCAGCTGCGACAAAAGTCTGCGAGGCGAAGCGGCTGGGAGTGGCGCGAGCACATTCGCGAAAGTTGTCGGCCGGTGTCGCGCGCCCTGTCCGAGGGGGGACGTTCTTTATTTTCGTTGTCGCGATACCGCGCACGAAAACACGGCGAACGAGGTGCCCCCCGATAAAAGAGGGGCCGCGGAATTTCGCGGGAAGTGACAAATTAGCCTGGCCGCGCGCAGCGGCTCGTAGCGCACCGCGGCCACTTATTTATAGAGCGTCTCGCCGCTAATGGTAATCCAGGTGTATCCACGGCGACTCTATTTTCGTCCGGCAGTTTATCTCCGCGGCCCACGGCAATCGCCGCGCCACCTTTTTTTCCCTTCCACTCCGAACCAGCCGAATAAATATAAGCGTGGACATTACCAGATAATGGCGTGATTGTTAACCGCAATTCATTTCACTACCCACGTTACACGCTGCTCCGCGAACACGCGCTGCCGAGATTTATCGTTAAATAAACGCTCCGTAGAAAGAGGAACGCGATGTGCCGCGGCAATCTGGCCTTGTAAGGTTGCGATTTAATTACCACGCGTGGCCAACGAGGGTAATTATCGAGTTTACTGGAAGGTAGGGTTGACTGAGGTATATATGAATAAAAGATTCCGTTGGTCTGCTAACTAAGCTCGTTCTTTCGGAAACTAATTGTTTCAGAGACAATCAGTCCTTCGGCTTGTATAATATAGATAAGCGAAGTAAGAGCTTGAGGGAATGAAGGGCAATGCGAGTTGCTCCAAGAGCGAGTGGACTCTTAGACCGAACAAAGGAAAGTCAAATCGATCAGGAATCCCATGCGAATCATGCGCGAGCCCCGACTCCTGCTCTGACTCCTCAGCGTCCGATTCGCCAGCACGATTCCCAGACGACCACGTCTGGTGGTCTCGAAAGTACGGTCACGCACCGGTCGTGATTCGGGTTCGCTGACCCCGATGCCGACGGTCAGAAATGGTCCTTGCGAGGTGGCCGAGACGCCGGGCCGCTCGAAAAAGGTCCTCGCGCGGGCTGAGTCATCGCGCGGGTTAGCCTGCACAGGCGTAATTCAACGGTGGAACGTGTCGCCAGCCTTATGGGTGTGCGAACGCGTCGAACCGCGGTGCGTAATATCATGTAGGTGGCACTAAAATGGGTGAAGGTAGCCCCTGGGCACAATGGCTGCTGGTATACCGATATCTCGCGACGCAACAAGTGTTAGCCCACGCGTTCCATCGAGCACACAGTGGCGCAGGTACGCAGGTAAGAGGCCAACGATGGTGGACGCTCGATGAATTCGCGATATTCAAAGAGGTCTCACCCCCTGGACGTGTATCGACGAACCTTTCTTTGGATTGTCGTTTGTTTGCCCGTGGATGGAAAAATCGACGTCCAGACGCCAGAAACACGGTCGACGAAACTGCAGCTCGCATTTGCATAGAACCGCGCGCGTTGCCATGTCACCTTGGAGCCGTTTCTCGGATTTCTAAGCGCCGCCAAGGTGACTCCTGGCTCCCGTTCTATCTTTTGCCTTCCGGATGGATTGCGATCGGAGGCTGTGGCGTGAGAAACGCCGGAGCATGCGTTGCTTCTTTGACATAGACACCTACGGAGGCTTTCGGAGCGACGTGGTTTGTTCTGAGAGAGAATTCCGCCGTTTCTACCCGCGAACTCTGGAATTTAACGCGCGCTGGTTGAGTGACGTATGGTTATAGCTGCTTTCGCGTCGCGAGTACTTGCACCTGCTTATCTTTCAATCGAGAGTTTCCAAATTTCAGTGGCATTTCGACACATGTTTGTTTATTAGGGGTTGCCGTTTGACTTTACAGTGGTGTCTGAATTACTGTTTAATTATTATATCTTTCGAACTTGTTATACTGGTCGACACTATTTTTTGCCAAATATATGATTATGAATAGGTACACACATTAATTGAAAATAAATGCCAGGAAAAGGCATATAAGCACAATCTTCTTGAAAATTATGTAACAAGTAAATAAGATAAAGAAAACAATTTGAATACACCACATTAAGAAATTAAAACGAGGGCTAATTTATTGGGACACATTTTTTACGATAAATTTAGTCGCTTTGAATAGTCACTTATTTACTAATTCTTAAATTTAAAGCAATACACCACCTTCGTTTAACTATTTAATAATTGATAATTTAAAACAATGCCACCTATGTATCAGATGATACACTATTTACTTTACACGAATTTCGTTTAACTTTTCCGATCAGCAAAAAATAGTTTCCAACAGTAGGTATAAGTGTCTCATATGAATAGAATACTCTAATTTCCCCCAGCAGTTTTAGTCGCAAGCATGAAACAAACCCTCCGCCTCGCAATTACTATCGTTAACCAACTCTTCGACCACGAGCCAAGGTTAAAGACCACCCCAAGTAACTCGTAATTAATTTCCCCACGCAGAACGCCCGCTAGCCAGTGAATTATACCTCCCATCTGGAGACCTGTGCAAGCACAGATTCGGCTCCACAAACTCTCGATAATCCATGCTGGATTTTCAGAATGACTCTTCGTTTCGGCTGGTCCTCGAGAATTAATGGCCTGCCCCACTCCCTCCACCGCCCCATGGGCCCGTATCATTTTCACGACGGTGAAACTTTCACCTGAGAGCTCGGCAAGAGACTCCTTTTGTTATGGGATCGCGTGGTCTCGTCGCATTCCACCATTCTCACGTATTTTTCATGCCACCACGCGTTACTCGCGACCGAACATCCACGACCATGCGCACTTTAATTGTTTCCACGCTTTCGTCGCGCGTGCACGCACTGAGAGCCTTTGTAAATCATTTCCTTTAAGGACAGACTCGTCGAAACTATGAACAGCAATAGTAAGTTGCGTGATCTTGCACTGGTGATCGACGGCGCAATTTTCTTACGAAAGAGAAGCCCGAGGTCCCCGTGGAGGCTCTGTCGAGAGTTTGATTAAACGTGCCCATTATTCCCAGTTAGGCATGGTTTGAGTAACGCAAACAAACGCGCCGACACGGCGTTAAACGCGCAAAAACGATATTCCGCGGCATTAGAAGCGGCAGAGTGGCGCTGCGGTCGCTCCACGCGAGGAAAAGATCGCGCGAGCAGCCGTTTAAACCGGTAAAATTAACCACAGCAGGTGTAATTTATACTGGTAAATTGCTGTCTGTATACGCTCCAGGATCCCGCGCGCGCGTGTAATTAGACGTCTCTGTCTATGTTCACGTTTGCCGTCCGCGAACGCGCGTCCGACAACTATACATCCTATGACGGCTCTTTAGCGCGGCCGCTTCCGCGCGATTAACATTTTAATATCTTATTTAGAATCTGACCATTCACGTTCCACCGTGGAAACTAACGCCGCAACGTCCAATTACTCCCAGTTGCAGGAAGAATTATGGATATGTGAAGATAATTCTTAATCGTTGCATCGATGCTTACAATGGGAAAGCATTACGCGGGTGATAAAGCAGCTTCTTTTAGTGGGAATGAATGAAGAGGAATCAAATTAAATCTATGCTCACGCTGTTACACTGTTTCTGGGATAAATTATGGAATAAGGCGAAACATGCAGTTTCCGTATATTGAAGGAGATAAAAAAGATATTACCACTATGTAATCTGTGGTTTCGCCTCTGGACATCGTCTTTCATTGCGTGCTACTTAAAGGACTGGGACACAGGAACAACATAAACGAGTGCACTTTCATGGAAACTAGTCCGTTAACAGTAAATATATTAATACATTACAGAGAATTTTGAGTGAAAATTGTAGGATGTAAGACAAGTAGTTTCATCAATTACCTATTTAGATCTTTCACCACCTTTGAATAACTTTCTTTACTCACTTAATAAGCAGGGGCGGATTTGGGGTGAAAGAAATTGAAAAAGATAGCAAAATGTTTTTACCTGTAACTTTTTATTTTTTATTTTTAAAATAAAATGTCCATTTTCTCTAACACCGAAAATGAAGGGTGATCTTTAAATGCAGAGGCTTGAGACAGGTTTAAACAATCCACTTCTTTTTTTCGTGTAGCAAATTACCAATAACTCATATGTGAGTTGTCATATTGAATTACTACTAAAGAAACATTGAACTTCTCTTCGTATATAAAACTAGCAAAATACCCCCACGCTTCGTTTCGGGCCTAAGAGATATTGAGGACTCCATGAAAACACATTTTACCCCTTTCCATCCCCTTTTGGGGATGGAATTTCCACAAATCCTTCGTTAGAGATTATTTTTCTTCTATTATTTCAAAATCATTATTTAAAAAAAAATAAAAACGTTAGAACCTTCCTTTCGTCAAGACAAACAAAGTGATGTAACACACTTGTGGCTACAGTTCATATTTACTGAGAAACCGCATTTCAAACTATGCAGCATTAATTTTATATAATAGCATAGATTTGCATGAGTCGACTTGTTCCTCAATCGAGTTACATCCTGCATGAATTCAATAAAAAGCTTTAAGGTTGCAAAATTTCTCCCTTTTAACACTCATAATATCCCCCTTCCCATCCTCCCACTTATTTAACGCCGTCTCATCTCAAGCAAACGCAATTACGAAGAACTTCTGTTGGCGACTGACTGCAACGAAGTGGGACATCCACTCCGTTCAACAATGCAATCGCAAAGGGTCGAGCTGAATCGGAGTCGCATTTCCGTTTCGGAGCGAGAGGCAAAAGGCGACCGCGGTGCATAAAGACGCAGGCCTGACGTTGTGTGTCATCGCTCCTATCCCCGCCCCCCGCGACAACGCATGAAAGCACGGCATTGTTTCATTAAAACAACGTTGCAATCCGTCGTGAGTGCGATTCTGGTCGAGGTTACGAGGATCCCACCCTCCTCCGCTTTCGCAACCATCGATTCTTTCTCGCGACGTCCGCCTACATCGGCTCCTCCCTTTCTCGATCGTGACCTTAGGTATCGTGGGTGGAAGGAATATAGTGAGTGAGGTCGTTTCGGCAGTGGAGGACAAAATCTTTCGAACATTTGATTCTCGAGAACCAAAAGACCGCAGGAATGCATTCTGCATTGATTTTGAATACTAACACATTGAGAAACTTGTTCAAACTGGGACTATTTAGAAACGCATATCTCGTTAAATAATATTAGACCTAAAGAGGCCACTATATAATTATCCAAGTATGCTTTATGTAATTACGCACACCACTATGTTTCTTCTATACTCGATACATGCGAGACTGAAACGCACAGTCATCTAGGCGAAGTTCCTAACGCGAGTCACCAATGATGGCGACTATCGCAGAGAGTCAAGTTCAAGGAAAACCTCCAGTTACTCTCCTGATATTACATATCTCGCCCGTTCCCATGAAACTGCCGGGAGAAAGGCGCGAAATGTTGCAGCAGATGGAATAGTTTTTCAACCACGAACTTCTGCCTGCTGCATGCTGGATCGATTCTGCTGATTAAAGACGACTCTCCTGGAATTTCTGCAAGACTCCTGGAGCTGCATCTTTCTCTAGCGTGGCTGTCAATATAACAGGCAAGTCGATGTTTCTTAATTCGAAATTATGAGGGTATTGTGTGGAGAACGTGGGAATTGGTGGGCGTGTAAGCGGCTAACTGAATCGTTATTGAAATTAAACGTGTCTGAATGAAATCGGTGTATCACTTCAAGTATAGATAAGCTGTGGCTCAATATGACTTACGAAACAGAGCGCTATGGTAATAAGATCGAGCGAAATTTCGCTGCAGTTCACCACCAAATTAGTCAACACTGAGAGCACGAACTACAGAGGTAACCGCAGGTTACGAATCGATCGGACTGTAAATTTCATCGCGACGCCCTCGAGTGTTACGATAACCATATATAAAATCAAAGGACGTTAAGTGACATTACGCAACCTCGGCGCGTCGCGTCACGCAATATTTGCATACCAATCGCACTTCCTCCTCGATCGCTGTTTTTGCAATGACATAACCTTCTCGCCGAAGCGTTTTCTCGCGCGACCCCATCCAGAGGATTCTTTCTCGCCCCCCTGTACCCCCTCGGCCAGTTTCTCCCAACAGAAAAAGAAGGATAGCCACGCCTTCGCGGTGCTCTTCCTCCTTTGCGGCATTATTTCGCGATAATTATTGCACAGTCCCCGATTTCCCCACTCGTCTTACTTTCGTCACATTTGGAAAAGATCTCGGGTAAAAAGCGTAATTACACGGTGCCGATATTGCTTTCTCGATGCTCACCTCTCGGCGCGTTGCCCTTTTCATGCAACAGGGGAGTCGTATAATTGCACGGTTCACGTTAAATTGTTTATTAACGCGTTCCCCACCGACAGGGATTAACCGTGACGTTGATGCACCGGAAGGATCGCGATCGCCGAACATTCTGGCGATATTTAAAATAAGAGAGAACGAAAGGGAGATTGCAGGGAGATTCGATCGATGGTTCGTTGTAGTTTTAATTTTTAATTTTTAAGTTATTTAAGTTTCTTTAACGATATCGCGTTGCACAATGGAATAAAAAAGGTACGTGGGACCGCAAAAGTGAAGGAAAAAGTGATTATACAATTGCATCGAGCGTTTTGTTGCCACGTTATCACAGAGGACGAGAAACTTTTCCACATCGCCACGCAACGATAGTATAAATTGCCTCATCGTATATGGAAACGATGAAAGTTAACGCGTATTGTTATACCGTGCGATAGCGCAGCCGCGTAGTTGAACGACTGGCCGATATTAATCGTGGTTCAGTCAAAAATGAAATCACCTTTCTACGGGGACAAGCGCGAGCGGCAAACAACTTTCCCGCCCACAGTTTCGCGTTTACCTCGTAATTACTCGTATGATAAAAGTGATGAGGATGTATGGTATCGGTGTGCGGATCGCAGCGTCTAGCACCAGGCGGATTAGAAACGAGCCTCACGGACATGATTTCGTCTATGATCCTTTCGATCGCTCTCTATACAGCGGATCATCCGTAAAACATCCAAGACTAAAGGAATACTTCCCACTACCACAGTTTTGCCATTATTTTCGATAGGTAACGTTGTAATCAGAGTTGGACATTATTCGGAATAAGAGTTTATTCGGAATAAAAGTTTATTCCGACTAAAGTTTATTCGGAATAAAAGTTTATTCCGACTAAAGTTTATTCGGAATAAAAGTTTATTCAGACTAAAGTTTATTCGGACTAAAGTTTATTCTGAATAAAAGTTTATTCCGACTAAAGTTTATTCGGAATAAAAGTTTATTCAGACTAAAGTTTATTCGGAATAAAAGTTTATTCAGACTACAGTTTATTCGGAATAAAAGTTTATTCGGTATAAAAGTTTATTCGGAATAAAAGTTTATTTGGAATAAAAGTTTATTCGAAGCGAATAAAGGTTTCACATGGCATAAAAATTTATTCGAATAATGCCCAGCTCTGATTTGCAATAATCAAAAGGCTTGTTTTGATAGAAAACGATGGAGATGACAATGATATTTCGTAGTTAACGATACTTGTTAAAGGAAGGAAACGTGATTGAAATCTCTGGAACTTTTGGAAAGACCACAGCCCTCCCGGAGCCCAAAATTGACAACCTCAAACTCCGAAATTCAGACTGCAGTGCCTCCCTACTGACGTCCCAGAATTCGAGGAACCCAACACCAGCAATCTCTGACTCGTAGGGCTCGATGCAGACATCTCGGTACTCGGAGGGATCTGATACCTCGTAACAAGAATTCACGATAAAGTCGTCAGCGACGTTTCGACGAAGCACGCATTACCCTGATAAAATTGCAATCTTCGTTGCAAAGACAGCGGGCATAAGAAAGTAATTTAATTCGTTTCACTCGACTGCACGGTAATAAAATTCTTTCGAAACTTAATGACCTTATGTAAGAGCCCCCGAAGAAGATATCGACGTGGCTCTGTTCCAATCAAATCTCTTGTACCAAAATAATTGCTTCATACTTCGTCGACTTTTAATTCACAATATTTGCGCTGGGGTTATTTAAAATTAATTAACTCAGTCTCCTTTCAGTGGCCTACTTCTCTCGTCGCTATTTTCGCGAAATTTCACATCGTCGATATCAAAAGTCCCATCACTTTCCCCAGAATCCGACGATAAATTCCTACTCGCCCCAACGAGGATACTCGCTTGACGTGTGATTTGCGGTGATAGAGAACGAAAGTGACGGCCCGTAATCTAAATCGACTTATTTGATCGCACGGCCGATTCGCAGGACGAAATCGAGTCCACGCGAGGATTCAACGATGAAATTGTATATTTGAAACGTGTTACGCGTAGCTCGCCACAGGTGCAACGATATTTAATTTTAGCACGGTAGGCGTTATCCTTGACTAGCCGCGCATGCCACTTGAAAGGTGTGTCTACACAGGTTTCGCATACGATCGCTAAACGTATTCCAAGCATTCCATGGCGTCTCATTAAAGCGTTTGACGGGAATAATGGAAGAGACGTCCCGCGAGTACGACCGAGAAATGTATGCAATACGCTGCTCGTTAACGGTGACTCGGCCATTCGTACACCCAGTCGCACGAGTTATTCGAAAAATCCATGATTGACTCACGGGCGAAAGAAACACATGCCACAGGCCCAGCGAAATCCCATCGAGCCCGATCGCTAATGAGACATCTTGGGTAAATGGTGCACGTTGTAATTAGAAATGTTCTATTTTATTCGCAGAGATAATAATTGAAGTTGCACGGTGTATTGATGGTTCAGGGATCGAACACTTCAGTCATAGTAATTATACGATATTTAGTATGCGTTTAAACATTTAATCGCGTAAAAGGTAATACTCGTCCATTAATTTTTAAAAATTATTATCAAATTCGACTGAAACTTCTTTTATTTTGAAGAATATATTTCTAGCTGCTGGGCAGACCAGTAGAATTTTAAAAAAACTGAAATTTGTAATATTTAAAGGCGTTGAAAGGACGAATAATATAGAGAAAAAGTGATATCAAACTTCAAGTGTCATTATTTTCTCAAAAAAATGTCACTTTTTATCATTTTTTTGTGGTCAGTCCACAAGCGAGTTCACGCCCTTTACTAATCTGGCATTGTTTTTTATTTCAGACCAATGGTTTAGGATCTACAGGTTCCACCGTTTTGGATGAATTTTTTGACACCTCAACTTAAACAACTCCCCACTGCCGTCTACGATGATTAATTATAAAACAAAAAAAATTATTTCTATAGTTTAATATATCGTTAATAAAGCGCAAAAAGTCCCATTGAATTATATGTAGTAGTTTTCCTTTAATTAATTCCTAGAGATCACCTATTTTTATTGCCTTTAGACCGGAACAGCCCCTTAATATTCATAACGTTAAATTCAAGAGTTACTAATACTTACCCTACTCACTGCGTTCCTATAAAGAAGATAGAAAATCACTCCAACAGACACTACCGACATAATTTAGAAGAATGAACGTGATTCCTCCACGAAGAACCCAGCGAGCCACTAAATCTTCCATTAATTTACCCTCAATCCAGAAATCCACCTTCATCCGCGTCCCACTGACTGTCACAATGCGTTTCGAATTTATTTAAATCCTCCGCCAACGCGACCAAGACTGCGCACGTCGCCCAGGGAGCGTGGTTTATCGCGGCATCGCGATTTCTACAATAGCTGGCCAGCCTCCTTATATTAGGAAAGCGGCGGGCATCGATCTTTACCGTTTTACACGGTGGGTGTGCATATCTGGGAAAGGGGGCAGAAGGAGGGTAACGGCGACACGAGCGTAACTCGTCCGTTGTAAAACGGCGCATTAGTGAAAGTGGCGCGGCCGATTACACCGATAACACCGTACCGGTCCAACGTACGGACGTACCCTGTTCGAACGATGCTTTATTGGTGCGATCGCCTTCCCCGATACTTTCCTCATGCTCCCCTCGTGACCTTCCGCGGCCGATCCACGAGAGCCGAGTCTTTTCTGGCGACTTCTCCGCTTATCCACGATCGTGGGTGCTCCCTCTGGTGGGACACGGCGCGAGATTACGCACCTACTTTGGTAAAACTTCACAGGTGAGTGGAAGCTGAGGGAACATTTAGCCTGTGATAGATTTTAGAGAGCTAGCTTGAACCGGGAGGGCGAGGTTGGTGGGGGGCCTCTGATCTTTCAAAGGATCGGAATCTACATAGCTAGAGTAACGTGGGGCAAGAGTGCGCACTTAAAGTTTAGACTTCTCTAAAATCCTATTAGTGACTCTACCTTGATTGACAATTGTCTACCAAAACTCAAACCATGAAATTCGCATGGTGCGAACTCTTACCCGCTGCGAACTTTTACCTACCTTTACTCTAAATACACTAGTGGAATGAATCAAAACTCCCGTTTGATGGATTCAGAATCGGAATACACTGTCTAGCAAAAGTTTTAATTCAACATGAAGGAATCTTCATCAGCACTGATGCGCCGATGGTAGCCAAGGGAAGATTGAAAGTAAAAGCGCTAATAACTGTCCGCATTGCGTTCAACAGTTAGAAAGCCATGGAAACATAAACAGACGAATGATTGATTCGGTATTATTCAATCGTTGTACCGAAGCATACGCGTGGATCGTTAACAGATTCCTCCATCGACGCATCTATTAAGCAGCTATCAACGTCCTCAGTGGTTGCAGCCGCGCGAAACGTTACAGCTCGATCGGACATCTGTTTCAGCGCGGCGCGCGAAATCGATTAAAACGAGTCCAGTGACAATCGTAACAGAAACGTTAACGGGCTGGCCGGCCTAAGCGGCGAGTTAAAACGAGCAATTCGGAAGGAGTCAGGCGCGCGACCGACACGCTTCGCGAGCGGACGCGCGGACAAAAGGAAAGCCGCGAACGGGGTGGTTGCTCGATCCGTTGGAAGAAGCAGAGGCAAACGACGACGCTGCAGTGAAAGTAATTACGTAAACCCGCAGCGCCAGCGACGACGATGACGACGGAAGCCGAAAAACGCGTGATAATCAACGTGACGGTGCAAGAACGCCGTGAATGTCCCCCATTGTCGCTAGTTTGACGCGATCTTCGGGGGAAACAGCGACCAGGCAGAGCTTTCGACGGAAAATCAACGGGGCTCTCGTTGTTTCCAGCTGGTGGCGAGTTTCCTATTAGCGGCCGCGGACCTTTCACCGCGACCGGGCGAACGGGCGAGCACGATCACGCTCGTTTTTCTCTTTCGCATGAAATTGTTACATCGCGTCTCTCTGTTATCTGGGTCTCCCAACCGTTCCTGGGTTTCACCGCCTTGAAAAGGTCGCATCGCTGCACGATAAGCGTCGGGCCTAGCGCGGTAATTGCGCTCGCGCTGCCCGCTCCTGAAATCGAGAAAGAGAGATCGAGCGTGCCTCCTCCGGGTGGCGGAGGAGGTTTCTGCGTCGGAAGCCGACGAATTTTAAACTTCGGCCGAGCTTAGAAAGCGGTGCGCCGGGAATCGAACGCGTTCTACCTGCCACGGACGTTAATAATTCTTTGACGACTTTCGCGGCGGCTGCGCCGTACGAGTGGACCGTATCTCACAGCCGGCAATATCGGCGTTTACTTTCGACGAATTTCACGGTGATTCGTTTGCGACGAGATTAACGAGTTGCGGGGCGCGCGAGAGGTGCCCGGCCGATTCCCACGTAGCGACGAGCGCTCGAAAATTCTGCGCAGCCTTTCTGAGTGAGATCTGACGCTGTATTTTCACCGCTGGCCACGCTACAGGGTGCATCAAAGTAGCAGTTCTCACTTTCAATTAGACAGCTTCCTGTGTCAAAAATTTGAGGAACCTTCTTTAATTTTTATCGTACATTTCCGAGGTGGAGGTTCAAGAGCCTCTGACAAAGATACTCTCAAAGTTAAGCTCGACCAGCGTTATTTCGCCCGTTGTACAGAGCGTGAAACCTAGGGCCCAGCTTTCGGGGTAAAAGAAACAGATTCTCGTGACGCTGGTATCCATTCCGGAAGACAGGCTGGCCAGTCGCGTCCGAGATTAATCGCCGGCATTAGTGGGATTTATCGGGCGTGCATCGTTTCGTTCATGGTGCACGGTGGCCCCCACGGCACTTCGATATCGTCTCGTTATTCAAAACACCGTTTCGACCGTTTCCACGCTTCTAGGCTCGCGACGGTGCCCCCTCGGCCACACGAAATCTCACGGTCCTGGACTCCTCGATGTGACATCCAGATGAACCCTCGCCACATGGGAACGCCGTGGAAATATCGCGTTGCACGTTCGGCCGTGTGTACGTGGCCTCGTTATTTATAATAACGAATGTCTTTATTATACCATTTCAATTATAATGGTGAATGGCTGTGTTTAGCGTAACTGCTGCTCCACTACCTAGCTCGATGAGACGTTTAAGACAATAAAAAAAGTAGAAAGGCAGGGAAAAGAAGAAAGGAAGGGAGGATTAAAGAAGTCTTAAGGAAACCGTGGGAGGATAACAGAATTTCTTTCGGGAAGTGAAATTTTTGGAGATGGCACGTTGGTTTGTAGCTATTGAATGCTGAGAGCAAAAGATTCTCGAAGAAAGGGGATCTTTTGGAGAGATTGTTTCGGTAAACGAAGATATCCTCGGGGAATAATTTTGTCTTGGTGGGATGAATGGAAAGTAGAGATGGTCGATTTTGCATCAACCTGTACTCACACGTTGCCCACTACGTATATCTTCTCCCGTGTACAAGTAAAGTTTCGTTAAGCATATCCTGACTCTACTTGAGAATGCCACATTGTTTCGGAAGTACACCCTTAAACTCTGAATTAAACGAAGAACGGATGATTCAGCCTGAGAAAGAACAGATATATCTACGCAGCCAGAGAATGCACCACTCACTGTGCGACCGCGGCAATCTCTCGCCATCATCCCCCATTCACGATTTCCCTCGATAAGAACATTCACACCGCTCGTCGACGCGTCTACCGCGCTATTCAAGAAATTGCTCTGCAGACCATAAACTTCGCCCTTGCTATATGAATATTCGAAGAAGAAAGAGCGACAATCGCATGAAAAGTTTAGTTTACGTTGAAATGGGGTAGGAAAATCCGAGGAGATTTTTCCTAATTCCCTAGTTTCCAAATTTCTAAATAAAATTGTGCAGCTTGAGAAATTCGACTAACCCCTACGTCTTCATCCACCATATCGAACATCTGGTTGCATATAGCCTAACCAAATGCCCTTAGAATCATTATTATGCACCCTGTTGTCGGATATTCTTCATGGACTTAAAGAAGACATGAAATTTATTCAAATAATGCCCAACTCTGACAATAGGGTAGCAGTCCCGTAAACGAAGACATGCAAGTTGAAGACGTGTCGAGCGGACACGAGGAAGCAGAATTTCACGGTGCACGAGGGCGGAACTCGAAATTGCCGCGCGTCTCCCGGGGCGAAATTAATGAACAGCGCTGTACGGACACGGGTCGTGGCGCAAAGTTTTAGGCAATGCGTGGCAACATCTCCGTGGAAAACAGGTAAACGAACCCCGCGGAACCACCTGTAGACCGTAGACCGGATAAGGCAGTAACGAGTCGTACCACTCGGTTATAATAAGGGAGCTGGTGCACGGTACACTGAATACGAAACATCCGGCGGCGTCGATTTCCCACACGCTCGCGCGCGCGCACAATAAACTCGTCGGCCTTTGTTCCGCGATGGCCCCCGCGAAACGCTCGGGGACCTTAAAGCTCGCTCCGAGGATCGACTAATTAATCGACGTTCGATCGGAGTTCGCGGCGAGTCAAGGTCGCCCGGGTTGCGCGGCCGCGCGCTTCCGGTGCTTACGGTGAAAGCGGTGACGATGAATTAATTCGACAAGCGGCGCGTAATTGCGAAAATAATGTTGATTTATGGCGCGACAGGGGGAAAAAACGGACACGGGGCGAGTATCGGAGCGGTAACCGTGCTCGATCACCTTTCTCTACCCCGGTCCGACTGTATGCTAATGATATCAAGCGCGAAAAAGCCGCTGTTAATGACGGCCGAACGCGCGTCTTGATTTATCAGATGGTAATTGGATTCTAAATAGGCTTTACCGGCTATTTAGAATTCACCTTCGTCCCATTAAATCCGAGCGCGAGGATGTATTCGCGGTGGCCTCCTCGACTGGCCTCGGTCTTTAGATAAAAGGATATGCATGGAAAGCGGCAGGGAACGCGGATGTCGCGCACAGAACGCGCCGGTATTAATGTCGCAGCGAGGATTTCTGACCTACTGACTGCGTGAAAACTGGCAAACGCCGGGGACCAAGTCCCGCGATAAATCAATTTTACCGCCCTCCTATTATCCGCATTCTGCGACGTTGCCGCGTAGATGTTTTATTACCACTTGCATCTTTTCTATTTTAATTGCACGATCTTTACCTTGTAGTAACGAAGGCGGGAAAGCAATACCAAGAAGAACCTCCGTTATTAAGCTTCGCAACTTTGCGGAACCGATACCTTCTACGTTCATTCATGTACCTACCTCGAGGCAACTACTTGTAACTTTGCACTACGAAGAAGCTATGCAAACAACATTCACAGGCTTAAGGTCGAAGTTGTGGATAGGGGAACGACAGGATCACGTCGAATCCGAGCAACCGCTCAGTTTCAGTTGCGTGAACGTAATTGCGGGCAACCTTGGCATTGGAGTCCCTCCTTCTCGGCACCCTGGTCCCGTCTCTCTTCCTCTTTCTGTGTGAACGGGTTCCATTCATTTACGTGGCCGGCGTTCCTCGAGCGTTACGAAGGCACACGTTCGCTCGCGCGCGTGTTAAGCCGCGCGTAGATCCCAGCACGGCGGAATTCAAGGGGACGGAAGTGGCGAATGGCGTGGCCGACGGCGAGGATGAGGACGGTACGATGGCCCCTGGGACCACCGCTGACAAAGTCGCTTTACGAGCGCGCGGCTTTTACGACGTGCTTTCGCGACCTCCGCGCGACAACTTCCAGTTCCACCTTGAACTTCCTGCATGAGGTAACCGCTTCTTGCGTATCGTCGCGACCATCGTTTCCCTGGAACGATGCCATTTCGCTGCGCGTGACTTTATCGCGATTGCACGGCTAGATAATGAGCTGCAACGCGAGCTTTTTACGACATGCTGGATTAAATAGTTGGATCGGCATGTTTTTTTAATCGGGGATTGATTCGAATGAATGAGAATTATTGTTTAATGGGCCATTACTGTATGGCTTTTTCAAAGACAATGGAGAATTAATATTCTCTAATCTTTTGTGATGCTTATGTAGGGGGAATATTGTTTCAAGTATGCAGAAACGTTGACCCGTACTTTGCGATGATTATAATACAGAAATGTGGTCGATTACCGGGAAAGTTGTCCCGGGTGCGTGAGAATGTTGAGAACGCTGCCTTCGAACGATCGATCTTCGTAAGGTTATTTGGAAAATTGTCCCGATTATGCAGGGATATCGGACAACGTTTCTTAACGATTGTATCGATAAAACGTCACCGCTCGATTATTTAGAAAGCTGTCCCGATTGCGTGTGACCGTCAAAACGCGCGTCCTGAGGAACATCGTATATATTTGGTTGTTTGGAGAATTATCATAATTGCATAGAAACGTCGGTAAAAGTATCTCGAAGTATTGCATCGAAGATAGAGTTACCATTTTCTGGATGCTGTCTGAATTGTTATGAGATATCGAAAGGATCTTATCGTTTCGAAAACATGAAATTCCTGATGACTCATTTAGTCCGAGATTTGCAATTTCACTTGGCTCATACGTGTTCGAATAAGAGGCGTTACTTCATTAATCGCGATTGTACGTGCTGATGACGTTATGTGTGCTGAGAGATGTTCCACTCCTATTGACCCGAATTGCACGATTAAATTCAAATTATTCTTTGACCGCGTTTTCCATTTCTCAGCGTGGCGCGATGAAGCCAGCGCAAAAAGCAGCCGCGAACGAATACGCAAATAGACACACGGGGGAGAAAGTCCTCGTCTAACAATAAGTGGCACCGTTGAGGCAAATTAGCCGGATGGATAATGGACTAATACACCAGTTCTTTTCACGCTGGGAACGGTAATTATCGCCGGCACGCAGGAAGGTCGTGTAACTACAATCGTTTCGCTCGGTCATTGCTGCGTTATACCGCAGTTGGCGGAGCAGTTTTCCACGCGAGCGTGTCGCTGCATGTGCGAAAGTGCTAAAGCACTTAACCGAATCACGAATATCTCAATGATTCGAAATTTCAAGTAAATGCGCAGGTGAGCGTAGAATTTTCAAGGGAAACTGAATGATCCTTCGATGAATCAGGAAGTAGTGCAACACTTTACTGAGAAATAACAATTACAGAGGGAGATGCGATAAATCCAGAAGAATCATTCGCTCTAAATGGAAATATATTCTGAGACCTGTTTCAACATCAACGATGCATCGATTAGCGCCTTATTTAGATTCCTCATCGCGCAAACAACGGCTGCGAACGCTTGAATATTTCATTACGACGCTAAGAATAGTCCTCGCGACTATAAACCGACCATTCAGCATCGGCAGCGTCACACGAGCGTGTCCAAGAACTAATAAAAAGTACCATTGCTGTATTATCGTTAATCAAAAGCGACGTTTCTTCGTGTTGCATAAAGGTAGAATGCTGGTCGCGGGAAAAAGAGGATCGGGCTCCCAGAAAGGACACCATTTCCTAAATAATTGCCGACGAGGTCGGGCCGCCGCCCATAAATTACCGCGGGAAGACGATGCAAAAGAGGACGGCGAGAAATAATTTTAGCGCGAACGCGGTTTTTCATCGTCGACGGACGCCGAGGTGTTGCGCCACGCCGCAAGAAAGTCATCAAGGAGTCCGTCGAGGGGATCGCGGATGGCAAAAAAATAGTCGCCGTTACGGCAACGAGCCGCGTTGCAAATCGTTTTTACCCCACCCTGGCCCGACGTGTGTAATTGCTAGTTACGATCGAGGAAGATCGGCAGATCGTACGTCGCCGATAGTATCCACGAGAGTGGAGAACCGGAAACGCGTGGCTGGTGCCGCTGACTACGGAGGCTGCTGATGATTACCTTATCAAAACGTGTGGGCAAATACCTGTGTTGTTATTACTTATGCGTGGTATTAACGCGAAAGGCATAAAATCTGCTTAGAATGAGCGTGGGTACAAGATAATTATTAATAGGCTTCTAGGTCAGAACACATTCTTACTTACCTACATATGTATATTGTATACTTGGATTGTCGTCATAGATTATCACAGAGATATTTGTGAGTTCAATGCATGTGTTTCTATTAAAAGGTAGAAGTGATAAAAGTAGTGTTCTTAATAAAGAGATGTTGGTTGTACAAGTTGTTTTGGAATCAAAGAAACCACAACTCACTGATAGTAATTTTGAAATTATTCTGCTTGCTACTTGATTATTATTGAGTCCTTCTTCTCGGCTGTTTCGCTTGCTAGTAGCAAGTTGCTACTGGTAAAGAGATAATTTGTCGGATGCACTGTGCACGTAACGAGCACCCATTTCCCGGTGGAACGAGACGATTGGTTTAATTATCGTTCCTGCCACGTCCAGGTCTGACGTAACACCTGACAATACTACTCTGTATGCGCCGCTAATGCGATGCGGATCGCGAAATCCATAGTTGGTAAACAGCAACGGACGGTTTCCTATTTCTTTAGCGAGAATTCCTCTCGGCTTTGCTGATGAGTGGTATAGTTTTACAGAAAAAAATAAAGGAAAAACACAAGGATAAACTACACTGAACAACAAAACTCACGCGCAATGAAACCTGATCTAAAATTTATATTTCCCCTAAGGGGTTATGCCTATGTAGTCAGCTTTCGAAAAAGAATGCGATTTTTGGGATTTTTGTGTGGAATATCTACTGAATATTTTTTTTAACAACTATTTGCTTATTTTAAAAGTACATATAAATAGCAACTCTTAGTATGAAAGAAGGATTTTTTATTTTAACAGAAACTCAATTTTTAATTAATGAAAAATGAACAATTCAGACATCGAAAAAGCGTGGTTTTGCGGTAAACGGCCCCAATTTTTTAAAATTTCAACTTTTTCAAAAAACCTTCGTTCATCTACAGAATTCAACCATAGATTAACAGAATGTTTCTGAGTATTTAATTTTAGATGACCCGGCTCAGAGAAAACTTGCTCACCGCACAGAACCTTTATCAAAACAGCTTGCGCGAGAATGACTGTTATTCGTTTATTTATTAATGTTTTTTAAAATAAAATTACTGAAAGTTTCTCCATATATCTGCTTTTAAAATAAGCGAATATTTGTGAAAAAAATATACAGTAGATATTCCTCAAAAAATTCCCGCAAATCGCGTTCTTTTTCGAAAGCTGACTACTTAGGCATAACTCCTTGAACGCGCGCAAATTAAGAAACAACCCTTCCAAGGGCAAATTGAATTGATTATCAACCCCTCCCTCTTCCTCCCGCCGTTAGACAAAAGCAACGCATTATTTTTCGTGCAACTTCGTGTTCATCACAGTAAATGGAAAAATATATACTTCGCCCTTTTATTAACAGGCGATAAGGAATAATATATCGATACTTTCTATCAACTATCAACTATATCGTGCATACATCAACTCGATCCTCAATATCTTTAGCATGAATGTGCCATACTCATGCACCGATCAACGTAAGTCAGTCGAGTTTTACGACACGCTCCAGGTCATTCGATTTAATTTTGCCCGCAATCAAGATCGTGCTGGTATCCTGATTTTCTCGCCTTACGCAACTCCTCTCGAGGCCATTCAGAGTTCCAAACGTTTTAAAAGGCTCGCGTCTTCTCGCCCAACGGTCCGAATACCCTTTCGAGACGCCCAATTTCACTCGGCGCGTCCAGAGTCGCAAAAAATCCATCGGTCCCGTCGGCGCTGAAGAACGAAGCGAGTGGTTGGCCACCGGGAATCCTACAACCTCCTAATCGTATGAAACGAATCGAGACGAGAGCGTGCTCGAAGATCGACCCACGGCAGACAAATGCCGCGGCGCGGCGGCGGCGTGCCATACGAGGGTTCAGCCCGACCGTCGGAGAAACACTCCTCGACTTCCGTCTCGAGCTGAAACAGCTGGCTTAATTGTACAAAGGAGAAAGCTAATTAGTAAAATCCAATTAGCCACGGCATCGCTTTCGCGCGTCCCGCAGTCTATGGCCCCTAATGCGCGATGCGATTTCGGCGGTGCCAGTAATTAGCTCGATCATCCTCGTTGACACCGCAAACCTTCTTCTCCGAGTGAAATTCTTGTGAAATGGTACGAGATTCGAGCGATCCACTTATAGCTCCTTTCCTTCGTTACCAGGCTAATTGAAACTCCGCGAAAATCCATTCAAGATATTTCCAATAGTGGAAAGTCACTGAATTCGTCATCGATCCAGATGAAGTTACCCACAGTCCCATTCGAGAGATGCTGCCATATCCAAGGATTCCCACGGGACGGCTAAAGAACTTTCGAATCCCAGGATGAAAGAGCCTCGAGAGGCAAGCGTCGCGGTGCACCAGCCGCGTTCCTTGATCCTGTAAGTAAGCGCACACGCCCTTCCCATAATTTTTCCTCCGGTAGTGTCGCTGACGTACACGCGGCTGGAACCCGACGTCCTCGCTGGAATGCATTTCAGGTACCAGCGGCGCTGTACCGGGAATTGGGCCCGTCGCCCTCCGTGGAATGCAACCGCCGCTCGGTAATGTCGTTTCGCGATTATGCTCTAGCACATTTTCTCCGGGACAAGTACGTGCCTCCCCGTGGGCACCGCGTTATCCCACGTGCCGTGGAACTTCATCGCCACGTTGGCGCTACGAGGCACGCAGATCGTGCATCCAGATACCGAATGGCATACGTGCCCGGGCCCGCTTCCACATGGCCGATCTCCAGTTTCGTTACCATGCAGCCCTCTGCAAACCGTGGATATGTACCTCATCTCGCCATAGCATCCCCGTTTTGTCCGTTCTCGTCGTCCGGGCGAAACTCAGCCGACGATCAATTCAGTCCCGCTCGATCCACAGATAAAGCTTTCTTTTTCTTCCCGAACGCTTACTGTCGCTTTCTAAGATACCGATGCAAGGCGAAATTACTCGTCTGCTTCTAGTTATCCTAGATTTCGTACGATAAATAACGAGTTTTAGCTTTCTTCTGGCCGCCATTTTACCGTCTCGGAGACTAATGTATGTAAGTGAACTGTTAGTTATCCGTGAACGATTCGTTGCGAGGTATCGGTGAAGCCGGATGTTTACGAATGCAAGTTAACTATATCGGTGGCGTCGGGGCTGTTTAATCGGTCCAATTCGTTTTGGGCTTGTTTCGGTAAAAACGGGTAAGAATGTTCGAAGCTCGTATTACTTTCTCATCCGGACCATTGGCGAATCGATTTCTTATGCTGCGCACGGGAGTCTCGATTAACCGATACAAAACGATACCGTCTCGATCATGTTCAGTCGACGCACGTCTAACAATTGGAATCCCGCTGGCGAATAAACGAGCTCGCTGAAACGGGAGGAATTTAAAGCCGCGCGGTCCCAGCGTCCCCTCGGAAGAAGAGTTTCGAGGCGGGGCTAGAAGAAAGGATGCAAGAGCAGCGGAAAATTAGATGCAGTTCTTGCGCCTGTCGATTAACAGCGATACGAGTAGACACGTGACGAAGAAACAAATTCACGTTTACGTCGTCCCTACAGCTGATCAGCTGTTTCTTCGAGGCGTCGAAGCGACGGTTCAGTTCCGCGAGGTGAGTTTTTCCCTTCGCTGGTAATAGTACACGCCTCGTTGCTTCGACTCGCGGATCGGTCAAACGGTGTCCACAAGCTGGGTTTTCTTTGCGCGGTACTTTGGTGTTGCGTTTGCGGTGATTGAGAGAGAAATTCTACTTCTTATCTCAAATTTGTAGCTTCAGGAATCAAGAGTTGCAGTGAACACGAGTCATAGTGAACTCTAACTCTATGGAAAATCTGGGATAAATACGAAAAGCCTACTCACAAGGAGAGGTTCCCAAGTGTTCGCCTCCGATTGTTTTGAATTTTGGATATGTTTTGGAGGACCAAAAAATAAGATATACGTGTTTTTTTATAGCGGCCCGTTTGCATGTTTAGGGGGTGAAACCAACTCCTAAAGTTATAAGATTTTCAGGTGTTCGTCTCTGATTGCTTTGAATTTTGGATATGTTTTAGAGGACCGAAAAATATGAAATAGGTGGCTTTTTATAGCGGCCAGTTTTCATATTTAGGGGGTAAAACTTGATATAAATTTAATATGCATCATAACTTGCTGTATGGACGATGTTCTTGTCGTCAGTCAACATTTTTAGGGGGTAACTATGAGGGGTGGTTTCACCCCTTAAACATTCAGCAGGCCAAAATAAAAAGACACGTATTATTTTTCGATCCTTTAAAACATATCCAAAAACCAAAGCAATCGGGGGTTGGTTTCACCCCCTAAATATGAAAACGGGCCGCTATAAAAAAAACACGTATATCTATTTTTCAGTACTCTAAAATATATCCAAAATTCAAAGCAATCGGAGGCGAACACCTGGGTACCTCTCCTTGTCAGTGGAAATGGTATCAAAAGGAAAACCAATATCTCTGTAATCGAAATTACTAAAGTATCAGGAAACCCTCTAATCAACTCAACTCCTTCAAACTCTTTTCCACGTAGAATTTCGTTCAAAGACACCAGTATTTCTCTTAAGAATCCTCTAGAATTGGATTTATACGTATGGCACAAGCGTCTGGGATACCCCTTTGCGCAAAAATCCACCGTTTACCGGCGGTATGCGAAAGAGGCGAGGATCCAGGAGGAGCGCGCTAACAATATCGACCTATCGACAGAGGTGGATGGTTCGACCTTTCGTCCAGGTGACACCACGAAGCCCCGGGGTACGGCCCGTTTAATCGAGAAAATAATAAACGAGGGGAAAGTTCGGGCGAGTTATCCCCTGCACGATTATGTCTCTCGGCTTGCCTTCTGACTCCCACGTTGTGCAGCAGCGAGGATTCGCCGCGGCTGTAATTTACGGCCGTTTGACATTATCCCGTGGCCCTAGCAGGCGTGACCCGTGTGTTCAGCGTCGGCTACACTGTCACCGCACCAACGACGCCCGTTAGATCGAGCTAGGGACCCTAGGCCGGCTGAGTATTACGAGCGAACGCTTGGCAGAGCTGCCGAAGTTCAATCGAGCTTGCCTTCAACAGAGAAGATTTGCACGGTTACAGAATATAGCCTTCCCATTTCACCCTTTGCAGAAGCATCACACTCACACTTCGTACAAGCATCTGTGTCTCTAAGCTCCTTCTATCTAATCTAAGGCTAATGCTTCTATCCTGAATTTAACAACCGAATATTCTACAGAACATTCTCCGAAGCCTCTTCAGCTCCTCCACGCAACTCAATCATTCGCCGTCACTCAACAACAGTTCACAGAGAAAGCAGGAAAACCCTACCAAGCGTCAGCCAGAAATCTGCAAGATTGAAACTTCAATTTTTGCTAATTGTGCACTTGCAGTCTAGCTTTGAATTTAACACCGAGGCAATCGGACTTTCTAATTAACCCTCGATACCCGTGAACTTTTGACACGTCGTGACGCGTGGGCATCCGTCCTCGCGCCGTCGAGATTCTTCTCCAACAATGCTGGATGAAGAGGATACCAGCGAGGAAGTCTCACTGCTCGTCACCCGTGGGTCACGCAAGGTAACCAGAAGAGGACGATGCCCCCTGACGATAAAAAGTACACTTTCGTCTGCTACTTCCCTAGGACGACCAACGACCAAACGTGCAATTAAAACGTAACTCAAGCGTTCCTCCTCGGCCCAGGGAACGCGTAATTTCTAGCGGTCTGCCTGCGTGTCGGAGCTTCGTACTCCTCTTGACGTTGTAATCCCCGCGCCACAGAGACATCCACGCGTCGATGACTTCAGATTATATCACCAACGACCCAACTCTCACTTTTACGAGAACAGCCCGGGCCTTTCGCAACGGCGTTTTGGGAATTAAGGTCCTCCGCGTCTACGGCGGGTGGGTATCGAAAGAGGGAGCGACATCGGGCCATAATTTTCGGCCCCGCTCAGCGAGAATTGAAAAACATCGTTGGCCCCCTTGTTTACGACCTCTTAAACGAGCAATAAACCGACAAATTTATTCGCTTAACAGCTCGAGTCTTGGAATGAAGCGGTCTGCGAGTGGACGTTAACCGTGGCGAATATTAAGCCTGCTCTCGGCACCAGTCGGGTCGCCGGGGTCTCTTGCATGATCTCATGAACGATCAATTTGTAACGATAACGAATACGTATGTCGACACGGCTCTATTGGCTCTCCTCGTAAACCAGAGCACTACCCCACAGGATTTCCACATAAATCTGTTACAACGATACTTCCTTAACTGCAATTAATAGTCAATGCGCATTCGCGACTAAAGCTGAAGCTCCTGCGCGCCTGTTCCCAGGCAGCCGCGTTGAAATCCAAATTAGAAAGTGCCGCTGTTCCCGTGTCGCGTGGAGGAAAAACTCGAGGCACTTTTGCCGCGATCGGCGCGCGTTGCCCGTGACGAGGTGACGAACGCTGCCGCCAACTCGCGAGAGACGCGAAGCGATCGTCAGCAGGAAAGAAGCGCTGAGGATGCAGTGGAGGTCGACTCTCGACACTCGGGAAGCGGAAAGCAAACGTGTCTGCCCGACATTTCTCCAGGTACGCCGGGCGTCTCGCTGTCGATGTAGGTGACCTCGTCTCTTAATTAACATGGGGCCCTCGCTCGCACGTAAGAGCGAGTTTAACTAACTTTTACATCGGGCCGCCGCTGGTTCGTACGGAGAGATAGCTTCATTAGCGCCGCTTCATCCGCGCGCCGTTTAGAAAGTGGCCGATGAACGTGCAATATGTAGCAGAGCCGCGAGCGCCGAGCTTTCCTCCTCTAAACCGGGAAAATCCTGAGCGAGAGGGTCGAGCTGACATCCGAGCTTCCTGACGGAGGGCGCCGCTGACAGATAGAAGCATCGAAGGTGAGAGACGATCCTCCTCCTCGATCATAGCATTTATCGCGGATTTTCTACCGACTCGCGGTTCTTTATCGCAGGGAAATAGATGTGTCGTTGGTGATTGGCAGATAAGCCTTGCACCAGCGAGGGAAAGTTTCGCTAATTGTCCTTGCGGCTGAAGGAACCGCGGGTTTCAGAGCCGAACCGTGCAGGAAGCGTTTATGATGTCGAGTTAAGTAAGTAAAGAGATTTCGGAGGTGCTGGAGACTTTTGTGGACTCCTTCGAGGATCTTTGCGCGGTAATAATAATTGCATTACCGTGTATATGAGCTGTGCTCTCGGTTTATGGTGCCAGGGCTGACGTTCACAGACCTCGCGCGAGTAAACTTGTCAGACGTTGGACGTTTCTCTGTCAGCCTTTGTGCTTTCGAGATGGATTAGAGGATTTATTAGCATGAGCAGGGAAGAAAGGATTTTTAATCGGATTGCTGGTTGGGGATTGGATCTCTTGCTTGCTGGACACCTGTTCCAAATGACAACGGGGAATTCTGCCTTGCTAAGCCTAATACTCCAAAATGGCCAACGCCTACACGCTAAATTGGAGGACGTGGTCAGTTCTGCTCACTTTGAATTTTGATGAACATTCTGGGGACATGGGTTAGTTACTGTAAGACCTTGTATTGAATGTTTCCTCGGGAACAATTCTCTGACACTGTTCCTCTAATTGTACAGTTTAAGGAGAACCGTTGAAGCGAGCATGGCTGCTAATGACCATACGCGCAGCTCGAACGGGGGCCCTCTATTCTCGATGCGATTAGCTCACAGTTTCTCTTTCCGGTCGACCCCTTTCCCGTCGATTTCCTGAGGCACCTGCGTCTGTCCACGCCAAATAAGCCGAATAAGGCCGTACACCCATCTGCGTAGCGGACTCTCCGCGCGCGAGGCACTTCCAAACGGGAAAAACGAACACGAGTTGCTTCTCCGAAACGCGATTTCGATTCGACGACAGCGGGATCCGATCGAGACTTTACGGGTAGCCGAGCAATCTGTCGCCACATTTCCTTCGTTTGCTGCCCTCCTTGTTCAGCGTATCGTGGAAAATATTGAACGAGAGGACGCGCTTTGCAGGAATGTTAATGCACTGCGTCGATACGAGACAGATTTATCGAACGCCTGGCTATCTCTTAGCCTAATAACATTTCTTGTAGAGACAGTTTATGCTGCTCCGTAGATAGGTGCTAATGAAAGACAGCGTAGCGCATCGAAGAATATGCAGCTCGATTTAAAAAGGAAGCGCGTAAAGATGATGCGGTGCAGTTGAATATCATTGAATTTTTTTGAAAAGAAGTTCTTATCAGTCCAGTGATTGCGAGTGAACTGGTTTTGTGAGATGTTCTTATATAGGGTAATGCTTGTAAAATAACCATCTGTAAACTGAGAATAATAGTAAGATCAAGGATACAGGCAGATACATAGCAGCATGCTGCTCATTCTTGCAGAAACCGTCAACGTAGCCAGCTCTCCTCTCCTCTCTTAAATAGCATCGTATATCTTAACAACAGGTACGATCGTAATGACCTTGATACGATGATACTCCTTTACTACACTCTTGAGAAACTGCGCTTTAAATTTTCGAAGAATGGCGAACGTATTATTAGGACTTGCCTCAGAAATCTCCGCGAAATGCTGATGAAACCCTGTCACGCAACACAATTTTACGATTTTGGGATATGCCCACGCGGATGGAGGCTATTTTTAATATGAATGGTAACAAAGAAAGTTCGCGTCGATAATTCAGCGATTTGAATGAATCCGAAGAACATGTATCAATGCTCGAAAACATGTTATTTAAAGAATATAATCCTCCACAGGATTCTTGCAGAATCTACACGCTGTCAAGAGGTAGAAAAAGAACGATTCTTTGAGAATTTATTTTAGAAAGTACATGCATATGTTTATGCAAATGATTCTGTATTCAGTTGATGGACATTTTAACAGGTTATTATATTATGTTTTGATATAAAAGTTTTTAGTTATTGCAAAATTACAACTGATTTCCTGGATGCTGTTTTTAGAAATACGTTTCGCGGGAACCAACATTATTAAAAATTGGATTATCTGAAATAAAAAACCGAAGAGATTTAGTTAGTATAATAGTTCATCTAGTCTTTAATCGTTCCGTTTTATAAAATATTAATCTGAGCAAAATGGTGGATGTTAAAGTGAAATGATCGATACTCGTAGAAAAAAGCACTCACTTTTCCTGCAAATAACATTTCGTCCAAATAACATTTTCCCATTCATTTTATATGTATTTTCTCAAGTTTTCGCTTACTATATATTAAAGAGAAAGGATCAAACTATACTTTGGCATATTTGTTATTAAGAAATTAATTCAAATAAAAAATGAAAAAATTGAAAACAGAATAACCTATCAACTAGCCCCGGTCTCCCCTAATTTTACAATAAATAAATACTTTTACACCAAAACATAAAATAACAACCTGTTAAAGTGTCCCTCATCGGAATACAAAAACCTTTGCCTATACCCTTTCCGAAATAAATATCCAAAGAATCATTCTTCTTCCACCTTCTGATTGCATACAACCCCTTAACTCCGCAAAATATTCCACATTCGACGAAATCCTCGACACAGAGCAGCGCCAGCAAAGATGGGATACCAAACTCTTTTATTAGTCTTTCATATTACTTCTCGGTTGCTGAGCACTCGAGACGTCCCCGCTTCTCAAACAGAACATAATCAGGTCGAAACCGTGTCAAGAGCACGATAACGAGAAGGACAAACCGAGCAGCACGCAAACGACGACGGGACGGTGACGACGGAGCGTTGATCCTGCATCGTAAAATTCACCAGGCATCTATCCGCTCCGTTCACGAGGCAATTACGTCCTCCAGATCGCATCCGTAATTTCTCGGAACCCCTGCAGCCGTCGGTTCCTCCGTGCTTTTACGTTAATTACCTTAGGCTGGTATCCTCTTTAATCGGGGGAGTTGCACTCTCGCGGAACGCCGGCCAAGCATGTGAATAGAACCGTAAATTCGAGTACCTACGGGGACTTCTTTTCCCCCGTCTAGAAAAGCCTGTTACGCAACTCCGGCCTGTCACCGCGGGCAAAGAACCAGGATGTCGAACGGCCGTAATCACGCGACAAATAATGGTGGCTGGGATAATAATAAATACGCAAGCGAAAATGTCCTGCTTCTTGTAATCGCCGGGGAAAATGTTGCTGAGACTGGCAATTACACGGCAACACGGTGAAGCGAACACGTCCAACGGGATCAGGTCGAGGCTCTATCGAATTGTTGATGCAAATATTTGTACGTTGATCAGCATGATTGAAGGATTGAATTTCTCAAATAAAGTAGCTAATAGTCTAGCTACGTTGCATTAGCTTTTACTGAACAAAGAGTTAGAAAGGACCATTGTAATCCATCACCCATATTCTCACTCTTCTTGCTTCAAATATTTCATCAAACTCCTTAAACAACCCTCTCCTGGATAATCAGCATTCCACTTTTCGCTCCTTTCCCTCCCACTCGTCGTCATCGAGAACTTTCATCGAGATCGCAAAGCGTCGCGTGGACAGTTCACACGGAACCTAGCCATTATCCTCGCTCCTCGAACCTCGAAAACGCCTGGGCTCGGCTATCAGCGCGGGTATCGGCGCCCGAGCTTTCTTATTCAAGGCGTACGGCTCGCACAGAAATCGACCCTGTCCCCGTGTAATGGTCCGACCTAAATCCTATTGTCGACGGCGCTCGAGCACCGCTCCTCTTCAGCCGCAAAGCCCGCGTGGGGAACGAGTTAAAAGATAGCGACACACAATGTAACACGGCCGCGCTGGCCTATGTACAACATGAGCGCAGAAGAAAACACTTGTTCCCTATTGTTCCGCCGATGGCACCTCGCTGAGGTAAGATCACCTACGGCTTGCCTTCGCTTCTCTTCGGCTATCTTCTGCCCGACGCGCCTCTACAGCCCGTGCACGCTCTCAAGAAGCCACGAAGGTCACTTTAAAGAGAACCGCGCAACGTGTATCCTATCTTGTGACGCGTGTCACGCTCCTTTGAATGCGGAGGGACGCGATTATGCTCGTCGGCCGTTTTGTCACCTGCGAAAATAGACGCGGCGACCGGACGAGAAGAAGAAAAAGAATCTGGCCACGGTCGCTCGTCGAAAACAACGCCACTAGCCGTGCGTCTTCTTTTCTTCTTTTCATCCTCTCTTCTTCGGACGAAGAATAGAGGATTATGAATTGGTGAGGTCGTCCCTTGCAGACAAGTGACGTCAATGTTTTTCATTCGAGCAAGAAAATAATTGTACATACAGTGGGACTCGCTGAGTGAGTTCAGAACTGTGGTAGAGAATAGTAATGCTTACGTACATACGTAATCCAATGCACTGCTTAATAAGATTCAAGATGCTTATGCGCTTATAATGAAGTTGGCCGTGGGGTAACTTCCTTTTAATGTGTGCCATTATCCAGTTACTACACGAGGATTCTGAAACACTCTGCGTAACTTCTTACAAGCACAATTAACGTTATCTCCCGGAGTGAAAGCGATATTGTGCTTATAGTAACAGTGCCAATAATCAGCAAACTGTAAGCCTGCGGATTTTGTAGGATCGCCTAGAAACGAACGAGTCACGAATCGTGCTCGCTGGCAATTTTGCTCGAATATCATTTATGGCATTCCAACGGACCCAGGGAACAGCCTGATTAATAAACTTGTCCGCGGGGAAGACAAAACGTTGCCATTTCAACCGAACAGAACGGACATTTCACGTTTTACGAGCGAGTGGATACGGCGATTTCACGGCGGGGCATTTTCGCGTGGTTTTTCGTGCGCTCGAGGGCTCGACGGGGAAAGAGTCGCAGCACAGAGCGGCATAACTCGCGATCGGAGTAATTCGTTTCAAGCGAATTGACACCTCGTAACGAGGCGTATCGGGCTACGTTGTTGCGAGCTATCGATACATACAACCCTTCCACTCGACGTTAAAGTATGACAGAAGTAATTGAACGCGACGTTGGAGATTTATAGGCTGGCCGATCGGTAAGAAATTCGCTAATAATCGTTCGCCAAGAATGGAGTCGTTTGCGTAAATATCGGGCCGCGTTCTTGCAAGCCAATTAGCCAGAAAGATCGTTGCCGGCGTTGCGACGCGTCCGTTTCTTTCGCGCCGTTTCGTCACACTTCACCGTGCACCGTCGACAACGGCCACTAATTGGCATTAATAGTAATTCGAGCCAAAAATGAAAACCCGTTTCCGAGCCCCGTTACTCCAAACGGGCACCGATGGATCCTTTAAACGGAGTTGCGAAATCGAGCCTGGCCATCTTCCTCCGCGTGCTTCGGCGTGCGCCGAAGAAAAAGAAGCGTTCGCTCACAATGCAAGCGGGTTTTAAAGAATGAAGAAGCGAACGAGGCTGTGCGCGAGACGCTCATTCGATTTCCATGTCGGTGAGGTCGACCGTGTATCGCAATGTGTCACGAGGAGTTAAAGTCACGTAGACACGCCTCGGGTCTACGTAAATGGTTACACTTCTAATTAACTTATGTCTACGTTATGCTTCGAAGTAGGATACGGTATTCTAAAATAGACTATTTGCCGGCTATTGAGAGGCAGAAAATCGAGGTAACTACTTACAGACACCGGTGGAGTTGTCACAAAAGCTTGGGGAACAATCTGTGGTTCGAGTGGTAGAGGTCGCGGACCTTAACGGTCACCAACCATTTTGGGAACGATATTTGTGGGTGACGGTGTTGGCCGGAATTGAACATTGAAATTTTGCGTGTTAACACTTATTGCTACAAAATACTTTGAATTTTCTGCAGTTTATGGTTTCAGGGACGCGATCTGACGCTGGAATCAGGCTAAAAGGAAACACAGGCATTGTGCTTCGCGAAAAAATGGCCCAAGTGAAAAGCAACCTCGTCTGGCTCTCGTTGATTAACCAGTTCGTGGGATAATTACGGTTAACGAATGGAAGAAGAGCTTGGACGTCGCGAATTCGACTTTCTTCTGCCAGCGAAATTGTTGTGACATTCAGAGACGACCGATAATAATTTTAATCCGCGCTTGATCCATAAATGGATCGCCGTGATTCAGCCGGTCTGGTTTCGAGCGACGCAGAACTTGACCTGCTCGTCTTCCCGTCGCAGCTTGTCCTCAACTCTTGGACTTTCTCAGACAGCGAGCGTTTATGTTTTTGCCCGTTCACGAGGCTGTCCTCGAAAATTAACGAAAGCGTGGAAATCGTTACACTAATCAGGTAACCTATCCTCTACTAAAGCAATATCATCTTTCTTCAGCTTCTGCAGCTTTTTTTAGAACTTTCTTTTGAACAGAAAGTCCTTTGAAATTTGCTTATGCTTCTGTGAATTAAAACAAGTTAAAACACAGGAAACTAGGAAAGACAGTGACGCACCCAAAGTGGGAGCCGAGGGGCCCTGGCACCCCCCAAAGAAAAAGGAAAAAAGAGATGAATGTAAAAAGATTAATTGTAAAAAAAACTGAATTTTATTCTTTAAACAAATTTGTATAATCGCCTAATGAATTTTATTGAATTTGCGTTAAAAATATTTTTATCGTTTCATTTCGGCTCCCCCCAAGATTAAATTCTTAGTACGCCAATGAGAAAATGATTCCAATGCAAAATACAAATGTAGAATACGACACAGAACTGTAGCATCTGTCACACACAAATGAAATCGATGAACCTTAATAGAAATTGATGGAAACGAGTTTGTCGAAGCAGAAGTAGACATTCCTAAAAACTGCGAATACTTTGGGGTATATGATACCGACACTGTTACTCGATTATTCAAACAGAGAACTGTTATCCCAGCCTTAAGTCATATATTACGTAGACGTCGGCGTGTTTTGCCACCGAACCTGTGCCACCGAGTTCACAGCTAAGCCTGAAAAATTAGCGAGAAATCGCAATGACGGAATGCAGCTTTTGATTTATACACTTTATCGTGTCTAACGGTCGCCACATCCACCGCGACTGGTCACATTATTATTAACAATTAATTACCCGTTTAACGCCGCGGCCCCAAGTCCAGCTTCTTCTTTTGCACGCGGGAAACATTCTACCGTGTGAGATTTGCATACGACTCCGTTTCGTTTCCAGGACGAGACGAGTTACAGGATAACAAAAAACCCGCGCGACGATTTGTTACTCTTGCATTCGCTCTACATGTGAATACATCTCAAATAAGAATTGACGTCTACGGGTCGTACACCTGCAGTAGTTCCTTATCACTTGCAGTCTCCCCATTCGATCACCGATTTCTAGTATAAAGAATGAGGGTTCGAGACCAGGTGAAGGAAAAAGCCAACGTAACCTAGCACGCTCATCCATCACTTCAGCTTCCACTCTGTATCCTCGGATTTCCCCATTTCCAAAAATTGCCGCGTCCACAAAATTTCCCGCGAACGCTGCATCTCGATAACGTCGAACCGCCTGGCAGAAAATTCGTGGGCCGTCGTCCGTGAAGCCGAGGAACGCGGGCGAGGCGCGCTTGCTTCGATTTATCGGCGTGCGTGCGAGGAAATTCGCGATAGCCGTTAAAAAGCCAAAAGGTACAAACGAACGGGAAGTTCGCTGGAGCGTGGAGACACGAGCCTCGGGCCAAGTCAACGCACTCCCCGTTCAAATAAACGCAGGCCGGATATCTATGTACCCGGTGTGTATCTGAACAATCCGTTGTTGCGTAAGACGCGCGGAACACCGCGATCGATTCAGAATTCAGAACTATTCGCGTCCAACGCTCGCTCACGTTGACAAGTTATGTATTGTGAAACCGCATCGCGAGGCACAGGAGCCTTTCCATCGGCTTTATCGCCGGCGGTTTCCACTCGCGATTACATCTGTTCCTTAATTGCTCGTTAGATGCAGCTTCTTATACGCGCGACCGTGCAAATTTCCCGGCGATCGAGCAACCCATATGGAACGCGATTAATTGACCGCAAAACAGGGTGATTCCTCTTGACAAACAAGATTAATGAGTTTCAGCAGTGGCTTTTAAAGTACTGTATCTTGTGTTAACACGTTCACAGTCACCTGACCTATTTACACGGTAGAAGTCTAAGGGTGAAGTTACCAGGCTGAAGTAAAGAAGGAGGCTGCTATTAGACTTGCATAAACCTGTGTAAAGAGCTTTATGATCCTGTAAGTCGGTGAATGGTGTCTCTTAGTGAAGGTAGTTTACTGGTACTAGAAGCTTATCCTCCTTCTGAAGGTGTAAATGGATGAACCCTTAGTAGCCAGTATTGTGGGCACGTTAAATCCCATTCAGCAAGCAAGCTTTTTGCCTTCTCGTCTGGATAAAGAGCTCAATGTCGTTGCTCCAAGTGCGAAGTGATTTCATCCTCCTCCCATTTAAACGAGTTCCAACTTTGCCGCCGATAGATCGCTCATAAAACGCACGGTAGATTATTATAATAATTATGCAAATATCCCTGCTAACCTTGGACAGAGGCTCTAGGGCGCGGCGAGAGTGCGTATTACTCGCTGGTTAAGGAAGCCGTTCCCTTCAAGACTTTCGTTGATAATTAAAGCACCGTGGAAGCCCGCGATGCTGAAAACGGTAATTTATCTCCTCGTTTCTGAATCGTCGGGGCCGCGCTAGTTCCACGATCCTTTTTCCCCGCGATCGTGACATTAATCACTGGCTGCTAGAGCTCTTCCTCCCTGCGAAGTACGTGTCCACACCCAGGCCTGTTAACAGGCGAATATAAAATCACCCCTGCAGTACCGCATCTTCATCTTCCGATTTATCAATTATCCCCTCCTCTATTTTCATCGGGCAACATCGTTTCGCTGTCACGCCGCTCTGAGGTACATTCAATTTCGCTTTGCTTTTTAATTCGCCCGAGACGAGGTTCCAAGAAACTCGGGTACCGGAACGGCAGCAATTATTAAGAAAATTCTGAATGCCTTAGCAATAAGACAGATATAGAATATCTGGGTGTGACATAACTAGATAAGCTTCGTTCTACCTACTTTGCAGAGTCTATTTTTAGTCCCAAAGATACTAGTTGCTCGACGTTGCGGGAGTAAGAGATAGAAAGGGTTTTCCTCAAGGCGAGCTACTCGAAACTGTGGCGGATGCTGTGGAGCGTTGAATCAACGACGATAATCTTTCCAAAGAAGATTCTGTGGCTTCAACATCTAAAGTCAAACATCCTAGTCTCTTCCTCGTCACATTTCTCCCAACTTTACTCTGATTACATTATCCCAGTTACGAGGCATTTCCTCTGACTCCTCAGAGTTACCACCATCCTCCGATACGTGCCACCTCTAACCCTCAAACTCAACGACGGCTCCATTCCTCAAGTAGTATTTGAGTTGCAGTGGCATCGATGGAATCCTCAAACGCTCTCCTAATGCACGGATACGTAAAGCGGCCGTCGTTGTTACGGGGTCAAACGGGATACATACCGTTGCCTCTGTTAACTTAACCCGAAGCCTCTTGCGCAAAGCCAGCGCGGCGTATTTGAGCGGCGGCCTCCTGCGCTTTCCTAATAGCGCGGTTTTTTTCCGTCGTTTCATGTAGGACACTCGGACGACGACGCTCGTAGCCAGATTGCATTCTAATCTTGATATAGGCGGCCACTTATCGCTGGACTTGCACAGGGTTGTCGAACGGTTTCTCGATTGGTTCAGCGTTCTATGTAAGTGCGCGTAGACTTCGCGAAGTAGTAAGTGGTTTATCGAGGCGATCGACTTCTGGGACGAGACCACGCGACAATTCTGCGAAAATGAAAACGCCAATGAGACGATGCAAGTTTCCTTAGTTAAATCGAGGTAAATGGACCGTCATCGACGCGCCATCAATTGCTACAGGGTTATCCACCGCAGACTGGCGGCGCTCGCGCGAACACAATTGAAAATGGCAACAGCGTCACACGCATACGTACTACTACAATCATATGTCAATACATCTGCCATCTATGGGCTGTTGCTAAAACTATAGGTTCGTGTAGATGCCAATAGAGAGCACCAGGCGCTTTTGGCTGTCTGCCCAGATTATTTTACATTTGACGTAACCGACGGGGAAGAAAACGACAGCCTTTTCCCTCAGAAACAGCCAAAAACGCCTTGTGCTCTCTACTGGCATCTACACGAACCTATACTTTTAGCAACAGCCCATAGATGGCGGATATATTGACATATGATTGTAGTAGTAAGTATGCGTGTTACGCTGTTGCCATTCTCATATGTACTCGCGCGAGCGCCGCCAGTCTTCGGTGGATAACCCTGTACAGTCCCGTGTTGTAGACGGTGTTCCGGAGAGAAAATTGAATGGACGTTGATTTCAAGATCATCAGTACCTGATTCATAACATCGAAAGTTTAGATTTAGTAAACTGAATCTACATTTCAAAATCACCCTGCACTCCTAGCGAATGCCAGCATGGAAAGTTTCTTTCGCAAATCCCCGCGGATTCACCCGTAGAAGCCATGACTATTACCTTTTTATACCCCCCGTGCAGAATCTCTTCCTACCACTTTGCAGAGCCATAAGAGAGTTGGCGTTCCAGAGCACCGCGAGATGCTTATGCTAATTCCTCCAACGAGTCTCGCCGTTTCAGGAGAGTGCATCCCGTAAATAAGGCCGTGCAGCCTAGTCCCGTGGCCGTTGTATTCATATAAAGTCGTTCCCCCGTGCCGGGGGAATTAAATTTCCCGCGTTTATGGCGCGTTACGCGTGTTCCGCCGAGGAGTTTCCCCGCGGAACCACGGCGAGCCAGCGCGTAAAAGGCTCCGGCGAAATTGCGCGACTGTCGCAGTCGAGCCGTGTGTTTTCATAGCGCACTAAACAGACAATGATGCTGCACAGGCTGCAGGATCGTGCGAGAAACTCGTACGCGCCGCAAAAAGTCCTGCTAGCCTCTTCCTGACAATTTCTCTGGCTGACGTAAGATCGCGGCGGGCGAGAGAGCCGCAATTAAACGAAACGAGCCCGTCGCTCGAATATGGCAAAGCCAGGGAAACTGTGTGAAATCGCGATCGTGTGGCATTTGAATCAATACGCATCGGCCGGGAAATCTGCGTTTCCCTGGCGTTCTCACCCCTTTCCCGGCTAATTGGCGGATTTATTCGGCGGCCGACGCCGAAACCGAGGAAAAGTCGCCTCGTTACGATTGTTCGGCGAACAGTGCCACTTTCGTACGAGTGACGCCGCGGGACGGTAATGAAATTTAGATATCCAAGAGGATAAACGCCGTGTAATAAGCTGATAAATTTAATATGGAGCGCCGCGTAGCGCCTCGCCCCATTTCCCACGCGTTTCTGGAGCGACGCGCGAAATTAATGCCGGGTGTGCATAAATGTATTATTCACGGACGGCGAGCGGCATCGCAACAGATTCTTTAAATATTTGAAAGCGGTTCGGTTTCGTTCGCGGATTAATAGGCCGCGAGTGTTTGTTCAGCTGCCACCCGTTTGGCTTCCAACCTTTTTCGACGGCGAGCGGCCGATCCGCGTGGGCCGGCAGCGTGTAGCGAGGAAAATTTATCGACGCTGCGTTGTGGTGTTTTCGAATTCCCAGAGAGGCACATTGGAGAGGAATTCGCAGAGTAAACGGGTCGAACAAGAGGCACGTGGAAATTTTTCGTCGCGATATGTTTCAGTGATGTATGGAGGGATTTATGGACGTCTAACTTCTGTTTTCACGCGAGTGGAGTAGCTGGGATCATCGGTAAGTTAAATATTTGTGGAGTACTATTCATAGATTTTTAAGGTGGCTGCTGAGACGATCTCAACACGTGACTCGAATTAGTTGAAGCTTACAGCGTCGAAGCCCGTCACGAAGAGAAATTTTCGACTGATAAAGTCGATCTGTAAGAACATATAACTCAGTACGTTCCTGCAAAACCGATCAAGCAATATGTACCGCGAACCCGTAACCTCGCCGTTTTACCGCTGCAATTACCCCAAGCATCGTTTCCGGTTTACAGCGCATCGCGACCCGTCTAGAGGCAGGAAGTCGAGCAGTTCACATACTAATCTCAGCTAATTAAAATGCACCAGGCGTACGTTGAGTCTTTTTTAGCGGCGCGATGCGACGCATTGAGTCACGCTCGGGCGACTTACTGAATGGCAGAAGATATCGCACGATTTTTAACGCGTCTCTGTCTGGGCACTGTGATAAATAATATGCTTAGAAAACACCCCAGAGTCTAATCGCACAAGTGAAACGCAGAGCTACCGTAAAATGGGGGAACATTGGCAGGTTTTTGAAACATTTTGTTATACATATAATGTAAAAATTAACATGTTTACATTTGATTTAAGTATCTTATCATAACATTGCATATTTTGTGATTGTACTACAAGTGTCAAAATGCACAAAATTTGTGGCCTTTCCTTCTTTAATAAATGTTAAAAGCGTTACTGTACCGGGGTAACATTAGCACATCATGTAGATAGCATTAACGGGATAAGTTTTATTAATCTGAGGTCAGTAAACTTAAATTTCTATATTTTATTTTATTTTTTGCATCTTAACTAAAATCAACTCGTAACATTGCCACATCATATAAATAGCATTAACAGGTTAAGTTTTACTAATCTGACGTAAAACAACGTAATTTCGGCGTATGCCAATGTTACCCTATGCTGCCAATGTTCCCCCATTTTACGGTACCCGTCTTCATTCATCTCACTCGATGAAGATCGTCGGAATCCAGAATTTGACAGAACCGCCACTCGACTGCCGTGACTTTCATCGCGATAGAATGCACGAGGTACCGTTCCCTCGTGTCCAGAAGAATGTCCGCTATCTCGCGGAACCCTGAAAACCGCGGCGAAAAAAGTGTCCGCTGAGAGCACGACGGGGTCCGCGATTAAATCGCGGAGCGAAGCCAGGAACAAGCTTCCACATGCACGGGGTTGTACCGACGCGGATAGGCGGACGGGGACGGCCGCGATCCGCGGATTCGTAGCGGGCCAAAGCAGGAACAAGCTGGCTGGAGCGAAACAGGTTCTGGCGGGCTGGCAGAAACCGTAGATCCGCGAGATGTCATTGAAGCGAATGGTAACCAGCCACGGCCCGGGATCTCACCGTAAATGTCAGGCGACGGCACGTGAAACGTCCCGGTCGATTTGAAGGAAAGTCGTTCGTCCTGGCGAGGGAGCGGGGGCGGTTCGGGCGCCGCGACTCGCGAATTATCCGGCCACTCGTGAAATCGCCGGGACGTTTTCGATCTTTACGCCGATAGCTGCGTGAAACAAGTGCAACTGGCCGATAAGTCGCGGGCGGCTTGCATCGCCGAGTGCGAAAGTTATAAATTCCTTTGGTCGGGCTCAGGGGAATCATTTCGCTCCCCCTTTTCTCTCTTCCTCTCTCTCTTCCCTCTCGTTCAACCTCTTTTTCTGTCTGTCCGCCTGTCTGCCCCTCCCTCTTCACCCGCCTCTACCTGTCCACCTCTGCCTCCCCCCTCCCTCTGGGCGAATACCTTCGCCCAGACGTTAACGCCTTGAATGAAGTACGGTTACTCCGGCTCTGGTTCTTTGGTATTTTATCAGGCGACATTATTATTCCCGCGTCGCCGACACTATGTCGAATTTATAGGCCGCCAGAAATGCCACGGCTCGTTTCGCAATCGGCATATTTCCCTGCGACGAGGAGGGGCTTCGACGGATGTATCCAAGCGACGCGTTAGTTTCTACTCTGAGGGGGCAGATTTTCGGGGCGTTGGATCTTGAACGCCGAGGCAGCTTTGAGTCAACGGCGATCATCATCTCTCGTGTTAGGAGGGTCTTCCACGAACCCTCGTCGGGATTCTTCCCCCTTGAAATCTCGTGGAAATCCCACCCACACATTTACAGGCACACGTACAAAGGAATAGTCTGTTTAGTGGGTCCAAGATGGTGTTCTCGGTTTGCGTTGCTTGGAACAGCTGTCGACGCATGGTTCTTTTATATCCAACTTCCCTCTACGTTGACGGGGAACGGAGTTTAGGATATTAAGAACGAAAGTGGAGGAGGGGTTGGTATCTACTGGTTGATGTGGCTAGTAGCATCCTGCGATTGATGAAGACTATCGTATACATGAATTGATTAATCTACTCCGTTTGACGCGACGTTGGAGAATCATCGAAATGAAGGCACGAGTTGTACGCGCGTCCCGAAAAATCAGCATCTCCCCGATGGGAGCAGTGCTCGCGCGTCCAGACGGCTGCGGTAGGCATTTTTCCAGGTCTGGGAGGCCGTGTGCCGGCAAGCAGGGAGCCCGAAGCGTTCTCCCTCATCTCGAAACGCAATGGTTTTTGCAGCCGGTCCGGTTCTGCGGCGGCACCGACCTACCGGAACGCGTGGAACTCGCCCGGCATCCATCGAGGACCGGCTACGAAGTGGCGGGATATCAGCAGGATCCCCGTGTGCTGTCCATGAGCAGAGAACTCACGGCTCCACGGCTCCTCGGCTCGCAACAGTGCGAGGAGAATGAATCGAGGGGAAAGGAGTGGGCGAGCAGTGATCAGGCTGGGAGGGGTTTAAAGAGGGGGCTCGAAGGGGGACAGCGGACCCGTCAGACTGTATGCCGTGCACGGGCGTCCGTTCCCCCACTATCCTCGAGCCAGCCGAGCGACCGAAGGGAGAGGGTAGCGCGAGGGACAGCGGCGGAGAGCAAGCGTAGAGCGAGCGCAGAGGCTGCGCTGGCTGTGAGTTTTCGGTGCCGTCGCCAGTGGTAGAGCCAGTTTCTCGTGTAGCATCGTCGGCCCGGCGGCGTCGAGGCGCCCCTTCAGTATGAAGCCGACGACCGTGCCAGCTGCAGCTGCTGCACCTGTCGCCCCGTCACACCGCGACAACTACGCTGGTCGCTCGCTCGGATCATCTGCCCGGACGCTCCTCCTGATCGTGGATCCTTGTTACGCGCTACGACACCGATACTCCATGGATACCGTGTTCTCAGCTCCGATTTCGTTCGCCTCAGAAGAACCGAGCGCGTGAGATACGCGTAGCTGGCACCGCTCCTCCTCCTCTGGATAAACGAGGATCGCCCGCTGGAATATAGGTAGGAGGATCGAATCGAGCGAGTCCTCGAGAGATCCGGAGTTCCCGAGACGCCGCGAGCCCAGCGAAAAACAGAGAAAGATAGAGAGGATCGTCCGTCTCCCCGTGAAACCCGTTCTCTCTCTCACCCTGTCTTCCTCCTTCGTCCTTCTTTCACCCGGTTCTTCCTGGACGTGATCGGTGATCGGCTTGTGTTCCTCCAGTGTTTCTTATTTCCTTACCCACGCCGGGTAAGGTTGCTACTTATTCTTCTTCTTCTTCTTCTTTTTCTGCCTCTTCTTCTTCGTCGTCGTCGTCCCCGTCACGGTTACCCTCCACCCCCTTCGTCATCCTGCTCGTCGCGAAGAAACTGTGATACGCGGCAAAGAAAGAGGAGACACGCGTGCGGGACTCCGTATAAAAGTGAAAACTCGTTCCTCCGGTGTCGTGGTTTCGGAGCTGCTCATCCTTCGGAGAACACGCAGCCCTTCCCCTTTACTGGATATTTCGGAGTACCTGGAATTCGGGTTGCTCGGGCACTGGAGACGGCCGGATCGAGTCCTGCCGGCGACGCCGACGGATCCAACGACCGCAGCGTGAACGTGCATCAGCGGCGAGGTGAGTCCTTCGAACGATAAATTCCAGCACCCTGCTCCACTCGAGGGTCAAGAGCGGTCAGGCATCTCGCGCGTCGACTGGTTTTCGAGTTCTGAGACCCTCGATCGTTTTACATATCGCCTTCTTCTTTCAACTCTGGCGCTCTCATCTCTTTCCTCTCGCACTTTCCATTCCGAATTCCAGGAATTCCTTTTCCAGTTCCATGATCCTCGGTGGATGCTTTAGTCTTGCTCCCTTCAGTTTCACCGAATCTGTCGAACGCACCGATGATAAATCTACGCGATCGCCCTGAACGTTGACTGAGCAAATTACCACCGTCATCCTTCATCCTCCCATTATCGGGCAGACACGACAACGTGGGGGATTATCCTGTCGCGCGGCCGTAGGACGATGGGGTTGCTGGGATCCAGTTTTGAAAAGTGAACGCGGTGATAGGTTCGCGAGCGTGCTCGGACACCCGGTCATTGAAACGAGCTCCGCGGAAATTGGCATGATGAAATTAACGAGGATCAACAATGTGCCTGTGATGATTCGATTATCTTGTGCTTGAGCTGCGACGCGGCTGAGCAAATAACTGGGGGGAATGTATGGATCGACGGACTGTTCAGCTGTCATGCGATAATATTCATAAAGTATTATGAGTAAAATAAAAAACGCAGATTCTCTATGAAATATTCAAACATCGATTTCTTCTATGTTAACTTCCTCCCTTTCTGAGGTTTTTTTACGCTACACCAATTTTTCCTTTGTGTTTTACCATTTTACTGAATTCTATCAGCATTTGCTTAGCGACGTAGCAAAACCCATAGACTTTAGATGCCCGCACGAGTAACTGGAAACAAGATAGCCAAAGTAGTCCATTCAAGTCTTATCGTTACTCAGGTGTGCTCCATTTAACCCTGAAATTTCGTCCATGTTCCATGGAACACCTTGTATCCCATTTATCTCGCGATTACTTTCGTTCTGCGCCCGCCGGCTCGAAGAGTTTCTTAATTAACTTTCTCGATAATTTGGAGAAACGAAGGTGCCGACATAATTCGAAAGTATCTGTAACGCGAATTTTCGTGGTGTCAAGTTTGGGCAACTTTTGCTAGTGCCAGAGGTTCCACGAGATTGAAACGATCGCGTCGTAGGATCGATCGTAATAAATCATAGTGACTGCATTAAGGAGCAAGGAAAATTGCCCGGCGTGATCTTTCATCTTCCCATTATCGTTCGAGTAGCACGGTCAGGATCACGTTGTTCCTTGTTCTACCACTGGCACGATTGAATTGGCTTCGAGAATTACGCGACTCGGCAGTTCGCTACACGCAAAGAGAACTTGTGGGTGCGCGTGACGAGATCTTCGGTCGTTTGAATAATTTTTTGAAGACACTATTGGCCTTCGCAACTTTAATGGGAACACTTCCAATAACTCTAATTTAAAATTTTAAGAATTCTAAGCTCGCAGTTGCTCGAGGTCTCTGTGGAACAATTACTGAAGGAAACATGGTGCTCCAACTTCTTAAACTACAGCTATTAGTTTATGTAGGTAAAAGATAGTTATCGAGTATTCGAGAAATCATCGTGAACGTTACTGCAGAGAGATAGTATCCAGAAGCATCCTAATTATCGTTTCAATAAAAGTGGAACGACATTCTCCTCGAAGGCCGATGAACGCAACGCACAATCAACCATTTACCAGCCACTCGTCGTTTCATTGGATCAGGCCTGAACAACAACGCGGGCGCGGGTCAACGTTTTCAATTAGTCAAGTGAGAATCGATCCTTCGAGAGCTCGCGGAGCCTGTGCCCGTTTCGTCAACAGTTTCGCGCTCGATCGGTGCGATGACTCCGCGTCTGACCCACATAAACGTCCTCGAAGCCGCTGCATTCTTTGCGAAATTTTCTGGATTACGTTTCATCAAAATAAGAAGTGTCCAGTCCAATTGAAGTTCGTAAATATATCACTCTCCGTGTTTTGATAGCTCCATTTCAACTAAGAAGATACACCTTCTGTGTTCCAAGGTCCAAACAAGTTGAAACACTTCTTCATAGAATACATAAGTACAATAAAGGTACTTTGCCAATTGTTGCAATGTTACTAACAAACACCTTCGAGCCCCTCATGATTTCTAAAAGATCTGAACAATACATACAGACAAGTGTCCGCCTAATCATCGTCCTCTACCACTTGATTGTACATCAGACAATGCTCATCACCCAACTCGCACTGTTCACATCGACGCGCCATGAGAGAGCACACCACTACCAAAACGAACTGGGATGTCTGATTCAGCAGAAGAGTGCAAAGGGTTAATCGATCGCGATCAGGAACGGACTAGCGAATCCTTTCGCGTATTCTCGCCGCGTTGAAAGAGCCGGTTGGGTCAGCTTCTTTAGATCGCTCTTCACCGGAGGTGAATGGCCTCTTTTTCTACGCGAGCCCACGAATCCCGGTGCTTCCCCGACCTCGACCTCGGTATTATAACGCGAGATTACCCTCTGACGAGATAGTTAAAAGAGTGGACGTAGCGTGGCAGAAGGTCTCAAAGGTGATCGCGTTATGAGCGGTACTCTCAAATCTGCATCAGCATTGCAAGCGAAGACCAGCGATTCCCTCGAACAACTCTTTCTCCTGGTTGAACAATGTAACAAAGAGTTACGGTCCCCGGGCAAAAGTTGGTCCCCGGTTAGGTACCGAAGCAGCCGCGCCTCCGCGGAGCTCCATTTAAAACCTATTTACATTGTTCCATGCTAGCGAGCGTCATAACAGTAATTAAACGCAATCTACGTTCGGAACGTCTCCTGGGAGCGAGGAGACCGAGGACGGGGGTTATTAACTCGGAACTGACAATAATTAAACCCGATTGCGCCCCTCCCCTCAGGAAAGCGGCCTAATCTACTTTTCGTCTCTTTAATTACCCATTGCCTATTACTCCTCGGGTGGCTGGCACGTTTCAGTGTTTCAATGCGGGGCTTTTCTTTCCCTCGGCGAGACGTTTGTCCCGGTAACGCGGGAAATCGAGGAAAGTTAAATGAAGCGAGGGTGAACAGGGGTAATTGAGAGTACGCGTAAGGGCAAAACGCTGATGAGAAGGATCGGCGTGGTCTAGTGTGAAGCAAGTTCACGGGGAAACGGTGACTTAATGTCACGGTGTGATCAGTATCGCGGAACGCCGTTGCTACCCTGCAATCTTCGTCCTAATCGACGATTCGTCCGCGAGGCGGAAGAGGAATGCAAATGATAGATCTGCAGTGGCGGGTGGCGTAACGATCGCACGCGTTTGCGCAACGCGTTTCGCGGTCAAAACGTGCGACCATCGATGGAAGTTGGAAGTCATAAAGATGAAGACGAATGGAACAGTAGTCTTGCAATATCTGCAAAGATGGATCGAAAATTCCCCGGTTATTTGACGATATTTAAATCGGTAGTGGACAAAGCATACAGTAGTGGACAAAAGTTACCACTTTTTCGACCCACCCTAATTCTATTACTTTTCAATATCAATTCAAAATTGTAGTATATGCCTAACATACATATTCTGAAAGAGAATTGAAAGCTGTATAAAATCCAGTTACAGTTGAATTTATTTAACTAACAATCAAAAAACCGCACATAACATTAAACAAGACAACACACTTTTAAAGTCAACAAAAAGTTACCACTTTTGAACATAAAAACATCTAATATTTTGTGGGGGGACATTTTGCTTTTAGGACAATCTAAAAAGTTGCTAAACGTGGTAACTTCTTTGTCGGCCCCAAAAATGTGTTACCCCTTTTAATATCAAACAACACTTTTGCTTGTCAGTTAATTAAATTCAACTTTAACTGGATTTTATACATCTTTAAATTCTCCATCAGAATATGCATATTAAATATACCACAGTCCTAAATGTATGCTAAAAAAAATAACAAAAATAGAACAAATCGAAAAAGTGGTAACTTTTTTGTCCGCTAGTGTAGCTTCGCAAGGATCCTTCCCGCTAAAAGCCTGTCCAGCGTGCTGAAGGAGGCTCGCGATTCAAGCTCACAGAAATCGATCGTCAGCGATAGACGAATCGTCGTAAAAGATTAGCGCTGGTCGAGCGCGATCTTCTCCGATGGTAGCAAAGAAAATTACCGTTCGCGTTGAGCACGTCGTTTATACCTTTTACGCTCTCGGACGGTGAATCGCCGTTTAGGCGCTGTTTACAACGATCCTTAAGGCAGCGAACGCAAGAGCAGGGCGATGGGAGGGCACGGTTGTAATAGAGCCGCCGGAGATCGGCTGAAAGTAAGTTAATCCGAGGGTTACCGGTTGCCGTCGTCATTCACGCGGACGGGGACAAAAACCGCGTGAACTCGGGCGTGAACGCGTGATCTGTCTACGAAGGCTGATTCTAAGGTTCCATAACGATCGACCTTCGCGATCGACTTGTTTCTTTCACGGTGCATGCAGCCACGTCATGCGACTGCGATCCCTCGAGCCCAGCGAACGCCGCTGGTCCACTGTCATTAAATGGAGTGAAGGGTATTACGAAGACGGCTACAAGGAAGTGATCGAGCTTTGAGTATCAAAGAGTAGAGAAATGGAAAGGATGAAAAAATTCCAAGCTCCAATTTCTGTTGACGAACGAGCGAAGCCACCATCGGAGGAGCATAAACGCGAACTAAAGCAGCAAAATTGCCGGCAATTGGTCCCATTGTGCGGCGAAAGAAAGTTTACTGTCTGCCGACAAGAAAGTTTCTCGGTGAAGGTCACCGCGCGTGTATGCGCAGCGACACGAGACAGATTTTAAGGGTTGCTGGAGAAAGGCAGACCAGGAAGATTAGAGACGTTAGAGGCCAGTAAGCACAGAGTAAAACGGCAAAATCGGCCGCAATTAATTCAATTATACACAGTGAAAGGAAGTTCAATGTCTACTAACAAGGCTCCTCGCGAACGTCATCCTGCACGCGTTTATCCCTTCTCCTTTTAAGCAGCCCAGCGCCTCGGTGCTAGCTATCTACGAATGGCGCGTGAGATAAATCTGCCAGGGAAATGGGAGTTGACTGAAAAAGCCGCGGTTTCCATGTTTGACCTGGATCTCGTTGGGGCACACAGACTCCCCCGTGTCTGCCAACTCGTTTCACTTCAGGCATCGTAGAGAAAAAAGGAGAAGTGGACGGAAACTAGTTGACGTGCCGTAGCAGATCGAATTTAATATTCCAGTATGCGTCACGAGGCGTGACGTAACGCGATTAGAAGCAAACGGCGAAACAAAATTCCCAGCCAAGGTTGCCCAGCCACGATCGGCAGTGTTTTCGTGCTAACGCGCCGTGTCGCAATAGAATTTCACGCAAATGACGGTGCTCGCCACCGTTCGACCTCCGCGAGGAACGTCCTTGATGGCCGTGCGCGATGAACACGAATAGTTGCGAGCCGAGTACGCGTCGCAGTGTATTCAATCTCGAATCCCCGTTTCCCGTCGACCCATTGATCCACCATTCCGCTGCGTTATCCGGCCGATCGCGACAGCGTTGAAATTTAAGGACGCCGCGTTCTGGCTGACAAATAAAGAATAATTGCCGCGCGGACAAATTTGCGCGGGAGGGGCTGATCGTTTATCATTTTTATCGATTTCAACGCCGCGGAGACGTTGGTAAAGCGCGCGATAATTGACAGGATCGAACGGCACGGTGCAGATCGGTAGCGATAAGTTATTTTCTCCGATCGCGGTGGATCGACGCGGTGACGGTGATTAATAAAACGCGGCGGCGTAAAAAGGCATTCCGAATGTTGCTTTTCCAGCCCCGGGGGGCAGCTGTCGTCGCAATTACTTCTAATCGGTTTAGAAAATCCGCGTGCCGAAACATCGCATCGGCTGTCCAATTAAGGAGCATCCTCGGACGATCGTAATCGATGGCCAGTTCTTTCGTTGCGGCCCGACTGGCTACGATTTGGCCCTTGATTTCACCTCTCACTCGGTAACAAGCGGCACTGAATGCCTATTATAGATTGACCAGGATTATGGGCGAAGGGGACATGCGGGCCCTCCTTTTCGCTAGACGGTTGCTGCACGGGAAAGGAAGCTCGCCGCTTCTTGTGACAGCGGGGCAGAAAGTTTGCGCTTCATTGTTCCGCGTGGAGTTTTCTAGAGCTGATGAGTAGAGGCTCGTATCTACTGGAACGTTCGTCCTTCGTTGGCAATTATTATGGATAATCGAATGGTTTGGGTCGACGACAGGAAAATATATATTACACCGAGTACTCGTAGCTTCATCTTACACTTCTTTCATCTTATTTCAACGTCGAATGAAAGATGTTTCTTTCTTAAGGGGGTACAGGACTATTGAAATCTCGAAAAATCGATTTTTCTATTATTATTAATTCTGAAAGTGCCATGCTTTGTGAACATTACAACAATGTATCGTGAGGAAATTCGAATAATTACGGAAATTATAGCGCTGAACGTAATTGAGTGCACCGTCAAGTAACGGCCTCGCAGAGCGGTATTGGCATATGGGAGTTAAGGCGTTTAAGGGGACTAGGCAGTCGAAAAATTGATTTTTTTATTGCATTTTCCAAAAGTACTATCCTTTCTGAATAAAATGCCGCTTGGTTTGTAGTAAAATTCGCAAAATTATAGATTTGACAGCTAAAAACGTCAAGCGGCAACCTATAGCGTCGCCTTTGCCCAGAAACTTTAAACGCGTTTTTCTCGAATATTTTCTTCTCTTCGTTTTTACCTTATTGTGAACGAATGGAGGTTCAGATCGACTTGAAAAAATTACAGGATGTGTAAAACATGTGCCATTTCCGACCAAACCTCTGATATGGTCCGTAAAAATTCGAGATTTTCATAAAAAAATTAAAAAGTCACCGGATTTTAGTAGCGCACAAGCAAGAACGAATTTTTCTCGGAAAAATCGCCGTTTTTCGGCCACCAATCGTATAATTTTGATTTAATTTCTGTTTTTATAGGTTTGGTCGGAAACTATGAATCCAACAAACAAAAATCACACCTTTAAAATCGAATTACGTCACATTTTAAGACCGATATTAGGGCAAAACGACGGAAAACCGTTAAAATGTTTACCCGTCTGCAGCGCCATTTTTAAAGCACATATATATTTCTTACCATTTATTTCTCAATCTGTATGGCAGTAATAAACATTGGGTAAAAGGGTACACCTGGATGTGCTTTCATTTCTTTACAAATAAATAAAGGACAGAGTCTCTTTCTCGCGAAAAACGACTGCCTAGTCCCCTTAATGTAACCACGACTGAAGTAATTCAAGATCTTTCTATAAAAAAAAGAAAACTGGATTTTAATCTTTGAATACATTTTTAATCACCGAATGAATTTCATTCAAATCGATTTTAAAAATATTTTTATCCCTTTAACTCGACTCTCACCAAGATTAAATCCTGAGTGCGCCACTGCAGATTTGAAAAGATACTCATTCAACACCACAGAAAGCTGCCTTCATGACACGACACATTGCGAAACAAGGTCGACTGAAAATAAAAGAAAATATAGGAAAAATAATTCTCCAGTAGTTCTCGCAGACTCCACGTCACCAGTTAAAGGTTAAGTATTCCTCATGCCCAATTTCCGGCGAGTACCTCGGATCACCAGAGATCCGCGCAGCCCAGGTCGTGCTAATAAATCATTCTTACGCTTCCCAGCGCAACATGCTACGCACCTTCCACCCGTAATTCGCGCACTCATTACGCTACTTGCAGGTGGAAAGTGCCTACCAGTCAGCCTTCCTGTTACATCCTTTACCAGAGCCTCTGCGGATAGAAGTTTTAACCATTCAAAGATAAACCTCTTCAAAACCGGACAGCTGACAATCGATTGCCCGATCTGTAATCCAAAAAATCTACTTCCTTCCCGCTGTAAGGGTTAATATCCTTGAACGGCGAAAAGGAATTCACCGACATCCTCGTAGAAAGCAACGGCGAAGTGTCTCTAGCTACCTCTCTCTAGCGCACCGATTCCGTCGCGTTTCATTTCCCGAACAGAAGGTTAATCTATGCCTGCGTTTTAGTCTGTGTAATTACGAGCTCGCGCGCAAAAAACCGCCGCACGGTGGATCGTTAATAAGACGCGGCTCGTGGCTGGGAAAAGTCCGCGAGTTGGCGTTTCGTGCGCGCCACCGGTGTCGCCGGTGAGCTCCGTGGCTGAGATAATTAGCAGGCTAGGCCGATTAATAAAGAGACACACGATCGAGGCGGGCTTCCGCCGTCCCAGAAGAGTCGTTGCTTTTTCAGCTCGCGCCAACGCAATTATTTCTAATCGCTTTAGAAAATCCACAAGCAAGGCCTGCGCCGTTGCTGGCGGTTGTTGGCTGTCGACTCGGCTCCGCTCGACTCGAGTGTGACTAAGCCGTCCTTCTGGTTTCTGGCCTCGTACACGGTTTCTTCGGCGCGTCTGCCTTAGCCATATCTGGCCAATAATGTCTCCCGGCGGTTATGTAGAGGAGGACAGCATCGCCGGTGCCAGGGTGGGAGAATCGCCGATCGTTCCTCTTCCTGCAGCCGGTCTTGTTTTTCCCGCGGAATCGAGCGTAGGAGAAATTACCCGACTCGCCACTTCGAAAAGCCGACCGACGATCGTTCTCCCATTAGCCTCGTTACCGTCGAGAATGGGTCGAGGAACTCTCTCCCTCTTTTCTCTCAACACGTTGTCCCTCGTCCTCTTTCTCCTCCCGATGCCTCGACCTCGTGTTACGATAGCACCGATAACGACGATAGCCGTGTAGATCGAGCTCTGGTCGAAGGCACTGTAGGTGGTACATCCAGGATGGCCCGAAATATGTAAATCGAAGTAGGTGAAACCGGAAGAATAACTTAATGCGGAGGAACTGTGAGTGTACAAAATGTCAACATCCAAGTTCCAGCTATTTTCAACTACGAATAATTCTTAGAAAATCGGTAAACTTCATTCCAAAGGACCTGAATGATCGTTAGGGAGATGCTCCAAGTTGATGTTCTGGAAGGCATGGAATTCTGGGCCAGAATTCTTTGCGTTTATTCGGCTAGCTCGTTGGAGGCAGTGCTTTCAGGTTCAATTGTTCCAGAAGCGATTCAAAACTCCCGTATATCGGTGGATTGTCGAGAGAGCTGGAAGATTTTTCCGCCTCCGAGCGAGGAAAGTTTCTTCGCCGCGGAAACTTCTCTCCTCCGATAAGAATGGCAGATCTCGAGCGACGCGAATACTTCGTTAAGAAGTTCGCTGGACCGTGTGTTCCCTGCGAACTCGCCGGATCGCTAAACGATCTGTAAAGTTCGCGGATTTTTCCATACGGTTTCCAAAATGAAGGATAGCAAAGAGCCGCGCGCGTTTATCGAACCGCCAATCGATGGAGTGTGTTATTTATCACCGGTACCGTAAGCTAGTGCACCTTCACCCTCAAGCAACAACCGATTTTTCTGCCGTCCATCGGGCGCTCTGTAATGCCAGTAATCGTTTGTTTGCACGTACACCTGCGAGGATCGTTCGCGGAACAGCCAAGGGATACATGATTTGACGGATTTGAAAGTTTCAGTTAAACGCGATGGCGATACCGCCGATGCTTCTGAAGTTTCACTGTGATCGATCACGTATTTCGTTGGAATTCACGTGTCCTGGAGCGCGATGCTCGTTATCCCATCACACTCCAGCAAGTAGAAGTGGAATTCTTCTTACATCCATCTACGGTCCACTTTGTACCGTAAGTAACAACTTAATCGTTGCTCGCTTTTCAATCACTACGATCCAAGATTTCTCGTGCTCGCGCCTTTGATCGTCACGAAGGCTTTTCAAATTCTGCACCAGTCCCGTTCCACGGTATTTGAAGTAGATCGACGTTTCCTTATTTTCTTACGAACACCGGCGATAATTTATTTATCGCGAAATACAGGGCTCGGTATCTAATTCGCATGTGGAGCTCTTGATATTCATTTTTGGAGTCGCAGTGTAGTCTCCGGGAATCTTCATCCAGCGGAAAGTGTAATAAAGCGTTCAGGGAACCGTAGCAAAGTTGTAAATCGGAGATTTACTAACTTTCTCGAGACATCGTTACTATCGATCACGCGTAGTACGATGGAACTGTTTGCGTGCCATTTCACGAGACCCACGCTCGCTCTATTCTCAATGTCCGCGAGCCCGTACATGGAAAGTGCGTGAAACGTGCTCGCACACGTACGCAATGGGACGTGCGCATCGATCGAGAATAGAGAGAAACGTTTTCAACTGTTTCCTTGATTAAATTCCGCGTCGCCTTTGACCTTACCATATACAATTACCGACCACGCACTTTTTAATTAAACAAGAAACCAATTCGTGCGACTGATTTCTCACGGTACTCTCGAAGCATATAATAACGTCACAGCGTTCAAAATCGTTATTCGACTAGCATTTATCGTCTAACACCACCGTAACGATATCACTAAAACTCTTTGTCCAAACAGAAACGTGAATAGGTTCGTATAGAACGTTAGGAAACTGTTCCGCGACAACAGAATCGCAGGAAAAGGTACCAAGAGTTTTCTTCCGACGCGGGACACGATCTTCCCAACATAAAGTCCCATTTCCGTGGATCTAAATCCCAAATAGAGAGTGGCGCGATTTCTACGGTGCACCATTCTCAGACACAGCCTCGATTTCGGTCGAGGACGTATTAATCGAGGGTGCGTCGATTCGCGGACGGGTGAAAAAATGGGGGACGTAAATCTCGTGAAACCGTCTGCGAAGTAAAGGGGATGGAGGCGCATGATTTGTGGCCGTTCTTAACAGCGGTTCTCGTAGAAAGTCAGGAACCATTTATTACCTCGCCGGATAGAAAATCCCAGTTCGCTTTTCGCGAAACGTCCAATCACGTCGATCGGTTAACGCACTCGAGCGCCGACCACCGTCAAGTGTCGCGTGTCTCGACTTCCGTCGCGATCGCGATGGACCCGACCGGAGGTGGCTGTAAATCCCGCGGAATTACGTATAAACAACCCCGAAGAGAGGGGGACGGGCGACGCGACAATCGAGAAATCGAGCTGGCAAATTTACGACTCGGCTCGTGCGACTCCTAACGCTCGTTGTTCCGTGATCGTCGCATGAAAATTGTGACCGTGGAATTACGGTAAATCATCGGTTACCATCGCGCGTCCTGGCACGAGGAAACGTGTCCTTTAGTCGCGAGGAAAGTGCACGCGCGTCGACGATAATCCCATCGTCGACTGGGCCATTTTAGAGGGTATACGTATAACCGGCATAATCGGGCGTGATCGTTTGGAAAAGCGAGTGGCGACCCGCTGTCGGCGCCATGGCGGGACGTAATTTACCGAGTAAGCACGGCTCTCATAGAAAGTAAAGGAACAAGTGTGATAGTCCATTTGCTTCCGTGTCGATGTTCTGAAAGCTTCGTTTTGCGTGGAAACGAGTTTCGCGGACTCTTCAGCAGCACCGATTTGTTTTGAAAATCGCCTTCCTCGCGCGCTTCGTTGTTGATTCGAAAGCAGTAGGGTAGATGTACCATTTGTGGCCACTGCACCATTTGTGGCCACTGTCTTATTTATTCCGATATATTAAGTATTCTTAGTTCACTTTCATTACAATGAATTAAGCTGTCTAAGGATGGATTGTTGGCACCATTTCTACTGTTTTGTTGTCCCGTTTTATTTAATAATCATACGTGGCCACAAATGGTGCAAAACAGTCCGGCACGATAATATAATGATTTTTTAAATAATTATGTTTAAAACATTGTTCAACGTAGAATATTTCAATTATCTGTAGATTTTGGATTACACTGATATATTCTTTATTTTTGTGTACGTATTCTTTTGTAAGTTATGTATCTGTGAATGGTACGGAAATCCTTAAAGTGGCCACAAATGGTACATCTACCCTAGAATTCTACTGTAAAGGATGGATGACTAAAAAGTTAAAGAATCCTTTTCCTTGAGTTGTTTATACATTTCCTTTTAAACGCGCTGCTTTTCCAAACCTGGAGCTTGAAGTTTCTCTGGAAAGTATGGAAAATAGTGTCCATCTACAAAATTCGCCATTTTCGGTAGTCTACCGTGCATTTGCCTACACTTTCGCTGCTTTCTCTCGCGATAGGAAGGACGTCCGTTCTAAAACGTAGAATGTTGCACGACAGAGCTTTCATCGGCGATGCGCAAAGTTTGAGCGCAGCTCGCTCGGTGTTTGCAGCTCGAAAGTCCGGTTTCCCGGTGAAAAGCAACAACAGCGAGGAGCGGATTTGCGGCGCGGTTCGTAATTTGTTTCGACGTACGCGCGAACACCCACGTTCCGTGAGAGTTTCGTGGAGGGGCTCTCGAATTTCATGCTTTCTCCTTGGCAAAACGGAATTCGAGATCCTGGTCGGCACAGCGTGAATAGACCCGAGGGACTTCCGCCGATCTTTTCGGCCTCTTTGAGGCAAACTGCCGGCAATCCCCGGCAGCTTTTAGCTTTACGAGTCCCCTGACGTGTCGCTAAGTCATTTCGCGTCGGCTTGCGAATAGAAATGCAGCCGTCCAGGTGAATTATGTAAGATTGTCAGGTCGCGTGTACACCGTTCAAAACTCTTGATTAGGGAATTACTTATTCGGATGACTTCATCGCTCAGCAAGACATATGCACTGCGAAATCTTGTTGCGCCGCACGTATAATTCATTTCAGATAACCAATTGATTCTCCTAGGCAATCCAAACAAATCATCTGTTAATTTTCAGCTGGCTACTGCAGAGCAGAGTTGGACATTATTCGGCTAAATTTTTATTCGAATACGTATTCGAATACATTTGTGCGAATAAGTTTTTATTCGAATAATCTTCGAATAAAAAATTCGAATAAAATGAAATTATTCGACAATAACAAATAAGTTTTTATTTGACTGAAAATTTATTCGAATAATTTGTTATTCGAATAAAAATTTAGTCGACTCAACGGACGAATAAAATGATCACGTGGTTTCAGTGATGTATCGTGACACCACTAACTGACACCCGTGAGACCTAATGTTTTAGGTTAAGTAACTCTTGTCATAGCTCGCACATTGCAGGAAGATGTATGACCGCGATATTACATAGAGTGGCGTTTTGATTTATTTTAAATAAAATTTGATCACGGCAATCCATTTAAACTAATGAAAAAATCAATCTCTTCAAATTATAACCGTTCATTGAATGTTTTTAAATACATACAAATACGCACACTTCCAGACTCACACGTCCAAACATATGTTGAACACAGTACAGACTTCCATCGATAGATACCCGACAGGGTATCACATTTATTCGTCGTTCATTCAGGTCGAATAACGAATAAATTCTTATTCAAACGAATTTGGCTAGAATAACGGTACAGATATATTCGCGAATAACGAATAATTTTTCGACGAATAAAATCGTCATTTGTTATTCGCGAATAAATCTTAAGAATTTATACGAATCCGTATTCGAATGAAAATTTAGCCGAATAATGCCCAACTCTGTTGCAGAGGTTCAGAGTAATTTGAAAACTTTCTACCATTTCGTGGATTCGGAGTAAAGTACGATATCCAAGCTAACGGTTCCATTTCTCTGTAACAGGGGTGTATTTCCTTCCGTTATCTCACGAGTATCGCTTCTTCGCGACTGCGCGAGAATATATAAGGCACAGGAACCGCGTAGCCACAAACCTTTCCTTCTCGATAGCGTATTTAAGCGCAACTCTCCCCCAGGGCATTACCAGATAAGCATCGGCTAATCGTGGCTTCGAGGGTCGATAAAAAGCAGAGCAATAGTATCGCGAACGAGAGCCACTTCCCCTGAACGCAGCTCTCTTCAGCAATGACGTCATAAGCGTCGCATTGCGGCTTTTCTACTTGACACGATTGCGTATTCGGACTGGTTTTTCCATGGTGAGTGGAGGCTGGAAAAAAAGAAGCCAGGGTACGCCACTCCAAAGGTCAAAGCGTTACACGCGCGAAACGCCGAACGTTAATATTAATGACTGCGGCAGGAACGTTCGTGTCGAACTATGAGTAATTAGTAATAATAAGCCACGATCGTCTGGCATTATGCGTGCAGGTTAACGATCTGGAACAGACGGAAGTTGGGCAATTACGTTGTAACGTATACCCCCGCGGCATGCTCGAAATGATCTCGCAATGATACGTGCGATATCGATCTTTGAATGCTGAAAGGGGAAAGGGTAGAGAACGAGGAAAGGATTGTGGGAATCGTGATTTCAGGACAAAGCGTTCTTCGTCTTCTTTCGCTGATCGTGAGATTCGTTTTGGGGGGAATTACACAGCATAGAGCATTGCGCATTCTGGCTATTCAGACAACGAGTCGTGGAGGCTTGATTATAGCTTTTTCGAAGCTTCGGTGACTTCTGATAGACAACTATATTGCAGGGGGCATCTTTAACGCCGCGCATGGAGTCACCAGAACATCCTGTCGACGATAAAAACGCTGTTTGAAGGGTAGTAGAGGGAAGAATGTATCATCAAATGCATGGAACGCGTCATAATTGAAGAGCTGCGTGAATGTGAGAACGTCGGGGCTATGAAAGATAGTAATCAAGGGGGAACGCAGCGACGGAAATGGTACTTTACACCAAAGTTTTCAACGGCAATGGAGATGCTTAACACCGAACGATTACGAAAGACTTCTATAAATTTCTCGATAACCCTGAAGCCCTTGGTTATCTTGTCACTTCCCGCATAAGTTGGAGATAAACGTTTGAGAAGAGAAGGCTCGCGTGAAAGTAGCGTACATCAGAAGAATTTGAGCACGGACGAGTCGGTACAGTTTTACGTAACACGAGAAACTAAGTCTAAACGCGTCCCCTTTACTGTCTCTTAGGTAATTTTAATTAATTTTTACGGAAGAAACGGCGATTGCGTAAGACAGTTACGCGGGACGAGGAGTCATTATACGTTAGCGTGATTCCACTAGATGAATTCTAATTAGTCCGCCGGCAAATTTCTCGCGACTATCGAGTGCTAAACATTTACATAGAAAAATCACGGGAAGGTAAAGAGGGGCTTACGCAACCCCGAGACTTCCACGCGTTGCTCCGAGTGAAAAACAGTATAATTAAACCGACAATTAACCGTACAACGGACACGTATGCATTACTTTCTTCTGCGCGAGTAGTAAACGACACGAATCGAGAAAAAAAGCGACTGTAAAAGTGCGAACGTTAACATTAACATGTTTCCTGTGCAACTCGTGACCTATTTTATACGATAATAAACGTCGCTTTATGCTTTGCACAACGCCATTCACGTTTAGACATTCGGCGCTCCATTGGGTGCGGCTTTTTACTGTTCTCATTAAGCGATAAGTAATTGACGAATTCATAAATTCTCTGCTACGAACACCTAAGGCTTGTCTCATAATTCTACGTGCTGCCTACTGGCGAGGTAGACAGTCTCCTTTCAACCGACTACCCAGTATTTCTCAGTGGGACAGTTACCATTTTTCCTAAGCCCAAGCTGACCATTCCTTCCAAGCAGAAGTGGCAAACATTTTCAGACCAGTGTCATCTAGCGTCCCATCCTATTTTTCATGTACGACTAACTTTTCCGCCTAGGTGACGTCTATCGCTGCCCCGAGGGGCAATTAAACGCGCGCGTCTCATCGAACAGATTCGATTTCTCTTGGTGGCACGAAACCACCGCGAGGGAACCGGTCGACAAAGAGCGTCGGCCATTGACTACCGGTAATCCTTGACGATCCTTTCTCGTCCTGGGCATCGGATGGTCTCCGCAAGGTAATTCACGCGGCTCGCTTGCACGCGACACAGGATATCCTTGAAGCCTCCTAACGGTCCTGCCGGGACCGCCCTGCGTCTTCTGCAGCAGTTGCACGGGAACCGCCACGGAAATTTTCCCATAGGCGAGCGGCCGATCGTACACGGGCCGCGTACACGCGAGAGCAGATAATATTCAAACGCGAGCCTTGTCGCTGGCACGCTCGTGCACCTATACACCTGCCACGGGTGCACCTACCGATTCCAGGTAACGGTCGACACCCTGGCCTCGGTTTCGACCATTCTCCGATAGTGTATGCACTCAGCAAAGGAAGCGTATGAATTTTCAAATCAACATCTTCGTCATTGACACAGGTTCAAACACTGGGGAACGATGCGAATTCCATTACAAATGTTGTTTTAGTCTGGAAAGTACAACGCTCCCTGTTCAAAGGTGGAGATCCCCCAAGTAGAAATGGGGTACAAGTAACAACGGCACGCCTGCAGCAAGAAAAATGAGGGTAACGGCACGTGGACGGGTACGTGTGCACGTGGACGTGTTGGTTCAGGGGCACGAGTCTACGTTTGATTCCCCGCTATGAATCTCCACGGCTTAAAGGGACCCTTGCCGTTTTCATATCCGACGTATGCACGTATCACGGCGTTCGCTGAGGATTTTCTCCGAACGTATATTGCCTGCCTGTGTTTTACGACGCCTTTTTTTAATTGATTCCGTGCATTGTGCCGGCTGGAGCCATTTGCTTTGCGCATAGAATCAGCTTGCATTAACGTTTCCTCGCGTCTTAAATAATCGAGGAATGTATAATTTCATCGTTCACGGCGTCGACGCGTTGCATTAACATTTCCTCTTGGTTCGCCTCGGGAGGGGGGAAATTTATTCGTTCCACAGATGGACGATTTCGTACGAAAATAAACGACACGGCCGAGAAAGTGTTCGGGCGGTTTTTCACTTAAAAATATACCACGCGCTGCACGCTACGGCTGTATTATTTTCCACGTGGGCGCATCTTACATCCGGAAGAGGGGAATATTAATAGAAACGCCGGCCTTGATAGTCTTAGAATCTTCGGTACACTTTGTCTGCTAATTACTTTAATAGCGAGCGTTTGTAAAACTTGCGAGCTCCTTTCCTAGTCTGCTCGCAATTAAACGATTCGCGGCCGTACGTTACGCAAGAGCGGAATGTAAAAAGTGAAAGAAGTGGGTATCCCAGTGCTCCAAATTTGAGTTTCGCTGAAATTTCACTCGGTGGCTTGTTATTAATATAGAAGAGATGGTAATTGACGTGCGGCTAGTGGGACCATTGCGTAAGATTGAACTCGTCATTCTCGCCTTTCTTTCGACTCACGTCGCCTCTCCTGTCGTGCAATTAAGTAATTATATCGCCTATTTCACCCGTGGGAATGCGTACTATTCTATCAAAAAGTCATTACGACTTTTAACGGAGAGAGCGAGACGAAGCTTGGCGTACATTATCATTTCCTGCGCAGCCATCGATTTCACGAAATCCTCTGTAATTTGCAAAACAAATTCGTCCAATTACGAACTCCTGCTCTAATTAGTACCATCGATTACCACGTTATCAATTACCCTAATGTTTCATTCAATTAACATTCCTGTTTTGCGTGCAAAAATTGCAAGATTGTTTGGGAGATACCGACTACAACTTTATACTTTCTACCTTTTCCTTCTTGTCTCTTCCTCTGCTTCACACTTTCACAGTATTTTGCATTTTCCCTGGATTTTCCAATATTCAATGGCAAGATGGATCCCAACTCCTCGAAACTGCGTCGCTTTCCTCTCATTCAGGAATACCAGCGTTTCCTCCTGCTTTACGCAACGACAAGCTCCCATATAAACTTGATTGCGAGAACTGGCTTTGTTGCGGCCGGCCATTACAGTCACCGAGAAAGACAACCACCAGTTTGTTTCCCTCTTGTCATTCCTCATGCGTGCACGTACTTCGTCCACGTCTCCATTGTGTCTCCCGAGCGATCCAGTTGGTGATTTCATCCGGATCTCGAAAGTGAACAGTCCAGGCTATTGCTTCATCAATTTCGAAGCGTCGCCTTAGCTTCCAGCCACGGGGCCGCGCGCAAACTCACGTAAACTTACAACTCCAGCGTGAACAGAGAGGAGCAAGCAGTTGGTCCATTCTGTTCGCGATAAATCGACGATTAAAGCCCGGTTCACGACCCAGCAATACGCTCGGGCAGAAGTACTCCTTTAGCCCGCGGCAACGTCTTGAATCGAGGAGTGACTGAAGATGAAGGGGTCGAGAAGAGACGACGACGCTTGCCTCGGACTTCCGGGAAAAGGGAAAATCCGCCACGGCTTTGCATTCTCCTCTCCGTTATTTCTCCTTCGGACCTCGTCTACCGTGAAATTAATTGAGTTAGCGCTGCGCCTCTGCAGAGTAATCGAGAGTTGAGAGTTGAGTCTCTTCCCTCGTACCCTCTTGCACGGGTTTAAATGCTCGCCACGATGCGGGAGGATTCTTCTTCCCCCTTTCTGTCGGTTCAATTCCATCGATGTGGGTCAATTGTTCCCTCGCACGTTTTAAACATTCGTCCACGGAGTTGACTGCTTTGGCGCGGCGCTCGACTTTCAATATTCTCCACTCGACCGTTGCCAAACGGCAGGTTCAATCGACTTTCGGCCAAACTGCCCTCGACACGCGCAACGGCTACCGCGTCGATGCTTTTCTTACTTGATCCCTTCTCTCCTGGGCCCGACGTGCCCAATTTCGATGATCGAGGATGATCGAAAGCGGATCCGTTTCGGAGGCCAGACCGTGGCCCCGAATTCTGGAGAATCCAGTTCAGGACAGGCATGGGACACACCGAGTTCCGCGGCTGGCCGGCTCCCAAGCGTCCGCGCGGATCTCGGTCGCATGCAAATTGCATTTCATAACTCGTTACCCGTGGCCGCGTCCGCGGCGAGTTTATCGGCCCAATCTTCGGCCCCGAACTCCTCGCGGTCTTCCATTTGCATTTTTCCACGAGGGTTTACGCGCGTTCGTGTCGACACGTCCCATTGGCGCAACGTTTACTCCCTGATCGAACTGTTGGTCGGTGAACAGTTTGGTTGAACGAACGACGAAGGATTTTTAGCAAAGACACACGCAAAGTAAATTATAATTCACCCGGTATAATATGTACGGGAGACCGGGGCAAGTTGATACGTTTTTCAGTTTTCATTGTTTTTCATTTTTGTTTGAAGATATTACTTAATAACAAACATGCTAAAATATACTTTGGTCCTTCCTCTTTAATATATAGTAAGCGAAAACTTGAGAAAGTACATACAAAATGAATGAAAAAATGTTATTTGGACGAAGGCAAAGTGTATCAATTTACCCCACTGCGGGGCAAGTTGATACATCTTTAAAATATCTGTTTAATGAGTAACTAATAAATTTGAAAAATATAATTTCAATCTAAATACCTTTCCAACAGTCAAAAGTTCAAAGATCAAACAGATTTTTAAACAAACATACCTAGAAAAACATTTTTATTTTCTTTTTTTTTATGTCTGGAATATCCCACTTTAACATGAGGTGTCTTCTTTTTTTTGTTATTTCAAACCATTTTCCAAGAAATATAAAGAAAAAATTCAATTAAAAGTAGTCGGGGAAAATTAATATACTGTATCAACATGCCCCAGAGAAACTGTATCAACTTACCCCACAGGAAGTCATTATATATAAACATATCCATAAAAAAATGTAGAGCATATAAACATAATTACAAAACGTAATTACCTTACCTTCAAAAGACTCAATATGATGCCAAATTACTTCGGGTTATAAAATTCTTTATATCGTCTCAAGACGGATTGGAAAGTGAACACAACTATTTACTTTTTCTTTATATAAACGAAAACAGTTAAAAAACGATTGCTAACGTCAAGGTACACCCACGTACGCTGGATCGTAGGAAAGAATTTATCAACAATTTTCACATATCCCATTGAAATGAAGCTACATATATACGGTGTCGAGATAATTCGTTTGTATCAACCTGCCTCTGTATCAACTAGCCCCGGTCTCCCCTATATGCCACTTGAGGGAGTGATTAGCAGAATCTAATTCTAGCACAGTCACGACGATGGAATTCAGTGAACCTACGACGGTCGCAGGACATCTGAATGATAATGGCCCCGTAAAGACGCTCAGCTGCATCCGGTCCCCTCAATTATTGCCACGGCTGACCCGCATACCATTAATTAGGTCGGTGGATCGTGCAAGATCAAAGATCTGCTCGGGAGAAGTTTCATCGCGCGCATCTATAAGCCGCACTCTCCCCGTCCCGTTCCTTATCTCTCGATACTGTGCTCTCACGACTGTCCTAGGGTTCACCTTCGACCCCACGTCCCGGCGCGAATGAAACCGTTGAAAATCGATTAAACGGCGAATCGATTTTCCACGGTGCACCGCGACGACGCTCGCGAGTAACGATAAGAAACTCGGGCTGGCAAGTAACCGAAACCGTGTCAGAGTCAAGAATCATACATCCGCTCGGAAATCTCCAATATCCTCAAGCCTAACTTTACCAAACAGAGTTTCGCATTCTTCGAAAAATCCTCGTTCCCCGAAGCGCCTCGAACCTGAACGAAACTGCAGTCAGCTGTCCAGGCCATTATTCAGTGGGCTCGGGTTGAAAGAATTGCCTTCCAGCGGCATGCTCGCCAAGAGGCAGAGACCCAAGGTCACCGGAAAACGAAACTCCTCTACAACCTGAGTAGTCAGCGCAACAAATCTTTCGACCCCTCTTAAAAGAACCGCCTTCTAGTCCCTGAATAGACTCTCTGCGATCGCTATCGTTTCGAAAAACAACCTTCCCTTCGCTCTCTGCCTCTCTTTCTCCACCCTAGAACACCGAACCTATCCTAACTTCGTTGATCGGCCAGGCGCTACAGGCCGACCTGGGCTCGTGAGAATCGTGATTAGGTCGGCGAGTAGCCGCGGGTGTCCGAGAAGGTTGCCCAGCTATGTTGGGGCCGCGTATACGATCTTATGGAAACAAGTCCAACCCGGTGCGGTTTCGCGCGGTGAGAATCTAGCCAAGAAGAGCCTGGATCTTGGGCTATGTTAGGTTGGGTTAGCATAGGGCGCGACCACCGCACTCTCGTGCCACCCAAGACTCTCCGCTCTCTGTCGGGTCGCACCGGGTAGAACCTGAATCTCAAAGGTTCTCAACCGGCTCTCTTCTCTTTCTCTTCGTCAACGACCTCACCAGAAGGCTGTGTATAAACCCGCCACGAAGAACTTCTTCGCGTTATTAAACCGACGTGGACGCGCGCGCGAACGCGTTCGACGACCGGGTGAATGGAAAGCAAGTTTCGGCTACCATTTTGACCGCGAGAACGGAGCTCCGAGGTGTATAAGGAGGAGGTATATAAGTTCGTGTTTGATGTGAGGCACGAGGTTTTGGATAGAAATTCTGTTATTATTCTTGGTGTTTTAGGACTAGGAGATTTAAAAGAATGATAATTATAAAAAATATTAGGGAAAGACGGAACTTTTATTGTTCTATGCGTAGGAGTAGGGGAGTCTTTTAGGAAAATACAAAAATGCAGGACAAAATTGCCTCGTTTGATTATTATCAGCTAAAATGAACTGGTAAAAAGTTACATCAATCATACCTGATTTTTCGAAATGTTTATAGCACGCACAAAATAGGGTGTAAGCTCAAAGGGTTTTGTTTCTATTTCTTATTTCGCATTTACGTGATATTTTTATCATCAGATGTCGTTTATATTCATTAATTTCTGAGAAATTGATGAGGTACGATTTAGGTGACCAGTACAATATTGGCAACTCTCCCCTAATTATGGTGTTCGTGACTTTATGAGTCGTATTATTTCTATTGTTAACCGGTATCTACTCTGGAATAGGATAAGGTTAAATCGGCTCGCTAAATAAATCTTATAATAATAACATACGTGTCTGGATTTATATACTATTATAGTGTGTAGTACTATGCACTCCAGATCTTTGAGTATTTTTGGAGCTCGACGTGGGATTGCATTTTGATCGATGATTGAAGCTCGAATGGCTAGAATGACGGAGGAACCGCGGAGAAAGTTTGATATACTGTTTGCTTTAAAAGAAAGCGTTTAGGTAAATATCTGAAATTGGTACTGTTACTACCGACCATAAATCTGTGCACTGAAGGCCAAATTACACGATTTCATCCTGTATAGGAGTTTAAGTAAAGTGAATTGCCTGTAAGTTGTAACTGGCCGCTGCTCGTTGCTTTACGAGAATATTACGCGCTCCGAAATTCCTGGCAAAACAGATGCCGAGGCATAAACAATGTTTACCGCGACTCGTTAACCCGAGGTTTTTTCGTTCCACGGTGCACCGACAATTTTTATGGGGCGTCGTTTCGTTAAGTGGAACGGCGACTGACTTTACCTCGCCGTGAATTTTTCGTCAACGGCCCCTCGGTGTCCCGCATTACCGCCACACCTCGGCTCGCTCTGCGCACCGCGGGCGAAAAAGAGGCAGAGCGGTGCAAAAAGAAGGATAATTAACGACGGGTGTGCGATTCTTCGCCAAAAATGGACGCGTGTGTGGTGTAACGCGTCCACGGTTACATAAAACGTCGCCGCTCCGTAAAAGGACCGTGTCAATTTGAATGAGAAGGATTCGCGGCAGACGAACGCGCCGAGCAACGTGTTACAAAGATACAAAGCGTGATAATAAAGTATATAATGTCGTAACTGCGTACTCGACGATGAACGAGGAACTGTGTTTTCAATGAACGCAGAGTTGGAGGACTCGACGTGGCTTTCTTTTAAATGAAGGGTAATTGGCAAAAGTTATCATTCACTGATTTATTAAGGGGGTGACCCTCGATAATCCTAAAATAGGGCTTTTTTCAAACGGAAATTGTAAAGTGATAAATAACAATAGAGGCAACGTTTTTTTCTAGTTTTAGTCGTTATTCTATGAACTTTACCACAAAAAAAAGAAAAGTCTAAATACCTATAAGTATGTACATAAAAGTTGTGAGTACATACATAAAATATCGAAAACCGATCCAACGAATTGGATGAAAATTTAATGAGAGATACTGAAAACCATTCCCTAGGATGTGTCAGGAGCAGATTTTCGAAAAAATAATAATACAATTTTTATGTTGAAAAATACGATTTTATCGATTTCTTGAATGAAAAATATTTTTTATATTTTTTTTAAGAATTTATCTCGAAATTCTGCTCCCGACACATCTTAGGGAATGGTTTTCTGCATCTTGCATTAAATTTTCATCCAATTCGTTGGAGCGGATTTCGAGATTTGTGTTCCTCCGATCGATAGGGGTAGATTTAACATTTAACCAACGCGTCCCACATAATTGACGAATGATGAGTATGTATTAACGACGGCTACCTTCTGCGGTCAGGTGATTAATGAAGCCCGCTAATTTTTCTTACTCATTCAGTTTTGTCCATCAGCACACGGCGACGTCTGTTCTCGATACACGGTGCATCGTCTTGTGCAACACTCGCAACAAGCGCCCCGACCGTTTTTGATTGGACTTTCAGCCTTGCGACCCGATCAACCACTTCAACGTCTCGTTACGGACGAGATTTCACGTTTCATTAGGATACCTCGCAGGGTCTGTCGCGTATACAGTAATTAATCGGAGGCTACGGCACTTTCATCTTCGACCTTTGACTGGTTGGTGTAATATCGACGTTTATTAGAGCGATTCATCGATGATATTTAATTAAATCCTATAGAACACCTTCCCGCGTGATTCCCTTCTCGACAACCTTTGATTTGTGAAATTCATAATGACTGAATTCATCCAAATACAAAAGAAACTGTAACCCGACGACTGTGAAAGGTCGCCGAGTCCAGAATTACTGCCACAAGCATCTAATTACTACCGCTAACTGCAACCCCTTCTAATCTAAACACAACTATGCCAAACGCATAGTGGGCAGGGTTGCCACCCCTCCGGTTTTGACCCGGAGACTCCGGGTTTTGAAGCAAATCTCCAGGCTCCAGTTGTACTGGAAAAATCTCCGAATTGTAGACAAAAATTGAGATAAATTGTAATATTATACAATGGTATCAATTTTATATACCTACAATAAAAGTTCTTAATTAAATAAACAAATGCCTACTTTTAAATTCTGAATTATTTGAGCTTAAATGAATTGCACGTCTGTTTTCCGGATATTCGAGAACAAAACTATCTTTTTGCTTTTTCCATCTCCGGGTTTCTATTCGAATCTCCGGGTTGGAATCTGTGGCACTCCGGGATTTATATGGTGATAAAGTAGCAACCCTGATAGTGGGTCAAGTCTCTCGAAGATGCCTCAGGGGTGGTTTTCAGAGGCCCTTTCAACGACTCTCGAGCGGCACTATCAAGAGCACAAGCACGGGAGAAGATCGTGGTCCCAGGAGCCTGATCTAATTTCCAATCGAACAATTCCCAGAAGGTTCGGCGTCTGCTCGACTCCTACTTTCCTTCCTGCATTTAGGCACGCGTCGTCCGGCAGCTGGACATATCTCACTGCTGCACGGTCGCGTGTCCACCGAGACGGATAGAAAGTGTACGTCTCTGCGCGGAACCAACCTCGAAGACTACCTGCCACGACATCGCCGAGAACAATGCAGCCGGCGTCGAACAATGTGGGCTCGATGCTAGAGGAAATCCTCAGCCGTCCGCGTGTCGCTTTTCACTTGGATTTTGCCGGTGACGCCTTGAACGTTGCTTTTGGATATCAATGGAGAGCGACGTGAATGGACTTGGCTCGGCGAGCGTTCCTGACTGACTCCCGAAGGGAGGCAGCTAGCATTCTATGGTAATCTACTATTCTTGATAATCCGCTATTGTGAGAGGTGGATTACTATTTGTTATCTGCCATTCTGGCGGCAGCAGAGCCATTCGTCACTCCGCCATTGTAGGCAGATTCTGAGATTGCTGTTGCAGCACCAGCGCTAAAAGTCCAATGACTCACAAGGAGGGATCCCCAACCCGGAAATTCAAAAAATTATGAAACTTTGAGGATATTTAGAGGATATATAGGTATATATTACGCAATTTTTTTTGTTTCCTAATTTCACTCTAAGGGGGTGAATTTGGCCCCTGAAAATCCTGCTATTTTCTGTTATAACTCGAGAACTGTGAGAGATAGAAAAGAAGTTTTCAGGCAAAAGTTACTTCTTTTAATTAGGACTACACATTTGGTATCTTGCAGTTCTTACAGTTCGCGAATTATAACACAAAATCGGAAAATAGCCGAATTTTCAAGGGTCAATTTCACCCCCTTCGAATGAATTTAGGCAGCAAAAAAATTGCGTAATACATATCTATACATTTTTTACAGATCCCCCAAGTTTCATAATTTTTTAAATTCCCGGCTTGGTGATCTTCCCATTAAAAAATCCGCCGCCGAAGGAACTGGACCCTCGGACTTCCGTCGCGGAAATCTATTATGGACAATCGATCTGTCCATTACCCTTAATCAATTCGATTCATTGATTCGTCGTGTCGATTTAATTCCCGCACGAACAAGTGGCACCGTTTAAATGTCAAGCGACGTCTGGCACCTGCAGCCCCGTGCCTCGAGGGAGGATCAAAAGGTTACCCCCGTTCCTGTCCCGCGGCTTCCTCGTTCCTCCGATCGGCTTATATGGCAGAAACGTTCGACGTACCAGCATGTAGCTGGAAGCATCCCGGCGCACTTGCGCGCGGGCCTTTGGTAGCGGCGTAAACACCGGCGGCTCATGACACCTACGTTATCGAGTAAATGGTGCTAGGAGCTTCTTTGATTCGACTCGGTGGTCGTGAGTGGCACAATGATTGACGCTAAGAGGTGACTTTCTGAACGATGCACCCGCCGGTGTGTTTTCTCTTTGCGATATACGTTCATCGAGAAGCGCTTTTACCTGTTTTTACAACCGCGCGTCTGTTTGATTTTCCAGCCTCCCATCACCGTCCAACAGCCTACAAGAACCGCGATCTTCCCTCCCAGGGCCCAGATTTTCTCAGAAACATAGATTTCCTTTGAGAGCACGTCCCCGCGATGCTCGGTGCTTCCCCATTTTATCGGAGCTTCCGATACTTCCTCGTCCCCTTGGCTCGCGAAACCAGCTCGGCCGACGAACACTTTCACGAATTCTATTCGCAGCGGCTTCCTTCCTGCTTTCTCGATAACGACCCTAATCTCCAGGATAAAGCCAGCATTGTTCGATTTAATTGTTGTTTAATTAGTCATTGTTGCGGCTGCTCGGCCGAATGGATCACGGTTCCCTCCGTCGAGATCAAGGCGCTCGACCTCTGACGCAGTCCTCGAAGCATCTTCCAATCGATATCGATCCCGCCCCTGATACCGCGAGCCGATCGAGCGTGCCGATAGAAACGCGCTAGCAGGATCAAACTGACCAGATGCAACTCGTACCACCACTGCGATTTTCAAACAAGACTACGCGTAATGGCCTGTCGGACCACGTGTCCACGCTTTAAAATCTGTTCCTAATAAGAATCGCGGTATCGCGATTGTTCGTCACGAGGACGATCATCCGTAAGTAGAGGCAAGCAGCTATAAATTGAAACTCAAGGTGCAGGCCTTTGCTTCGGAGGATAAACGCGGTGAGCACGCTCTTCCCGGAAGAGGAGATCGGAAAGACGCCGATGGAAAGAAAATCCGAAAGGTGGGTACGCGTGCTTGGATATTACATCGCCGTAGGGTGGTTGGATGTGGCTGATCATAGGATAATGGTCGTGAGAAGTTGAGCAGGAAAGACGAACGAGGAAGATAGTTTTCTCCCCCGATGCGTGGAGCGTCACGCGAGCCTCCAGCTAGATTATGAGCGTCGAAACGGAGCGTTACGGGGCACGGCATCGAAATAAAGGGATAACGGTAGCAGCCTGTGGGATATTATATGGCCGAGCCGGTGTTTCATGTCAGTCCGATTCCGTAAGAGAGACTCGAGCCAAAACACTGTCAATCTGAGATCCTGAGAATGGCACCGCTCGTACGTCCGAAGTGACGTAGATTGTTAATTACTTTTTCTTTCGCGATACGAAGGTGTAGGGTAATTGTGGGAGAGATGCCGCACTCGGAGAGACGCCGCACTATCGGTATTTCAAGGATATCGGTAATAAAACACATCATTACCGATTTTATTTGTTTAAGGCTGTTCATTTGGGTTAATTTGTCAAGCCAGAGCCTGTTTCCTGTATTATTGTTAAAGATTTTGCTGTTTTTCGAGGTAAGCCTAGCGTACTTTGCCTGAATAGTTATACGGCGCGTCCATTTTTACTAATATAGTAGCTAAAAATTCATAGTGTTTCTTGATACAACATTTGTAATACGTTAAGGGGACCATGTAGAATATTTCCTTGGCAGAATGGATTACTTTCGACTTAGCGTGTGGAAATACGAAAGTGCGGCGCCTCTCCCAGGCATTTCGGATAGACGCCGCACTTTTATTTGGGATAGATGCCGCACTTTGATACTGTACTGTTTCGGAAACTAAGTCGATTTAAATGATGTTTTTAATGTTTAAAATACCGAAAAAGTTTTTTAAAATAGCTAACGTGGTATCTCAAGGCAAATTATTTATTTTTAAATGAATAATCTTATAATCGCAATATATTTGTGGACTATGTACTCTTTTTTCACATTTTTTTTGTATTTTAATCTCAAGATGCCAACTGAATATAAAAAAAATTTCGAAAAGCAGATATAATATCTGTTCCTACTGTACCTACTGTACTGTATAAAGTAAAAATGTTTCATTTTACATTGTTTTTATTATTTTTTTATATAAAAAGTTAGAAGTAACAAGTTTAAATCGAAAATTAAACGTGTTTCGAAATGCGGCACCACTCCCGCATGTGCAGCGTCTCTCCTACCAAAGGATGTTTTTAGTTTCAATTTTTTTAAGGGTGACAAATATTAAAATTTTGATTTTCTTTAATGCTAATAGAATCACAAGATGTTGAACTAATAAGATATATCCTTGGAAAACATTTTCATTGCAAAATTTAGACTCGGTGACAATTTTGCGTAACATGCGGCAACTCTCCCACAATTACCCTAAGTATTCTCGAGATGGCTTCTTAGAGTGTCATTTATCGAGGGCTCATCGCCGAGCGTAATCGAACGGGGAAGTGGACGTTAACTAACCGTGGGTGACGACCAGGAATCTTTGACATCTGGCTCGGCCACGTCCGCCAGGAGGAAAAGCAGCGGGTGAGCCTGGCCACGAGATATCTGCCACTTCTTGCGAGGCCTATCGTTGCGAGCATAGCAGGCGAACTCGTCTCGCCTTTGGGCATCGATCTCGAGGAGAACCGAGCTTCCCTCTCGTATCTCCTCTTTCGTCTACGGCGCAGGCATTATCCTACGATCGACCACACCCGAGCCCTCCAGCGAAATCCGTCGTGGAATCGCAAGCGCGTACATCTTCCTCCGGAATTCCTCTTTCGGTCTGGCACCGCCACCATCTCCCGTCGCTGCACGCCCTCGCGATCGAACGCGCAGGGGATTCTTCTTCCCGTGCCTTTTATTCCCGGCCTTTGTTGCGTGAGAAGCTATCCCTGCTGCGCAATCGCTCGGCGGGGACGTTTGTCGGGGGACTTTCTTGCGAGAGAAGTTTGGCTTAACGGGCGGGCGAAGAGATGACACGGAGTGTCAAAGGCTGCGGTGAAGAACGAGGTAACGGAGTCGAGGACATCAATGGAGATGTCTATGAATTAATGCGTAATGATTCATCTATTCAATCTAATGATTGAGCACGTAACTGAAGTGAATTGTATCTGGAGGAAGGCGGTACAGATAATTCAATTTGCCATTCTTTAAATATTTCAAATGTTTCCTTATTCTAATTTGTAAAGAAGGAGTCCTATGTTGTAAGTCCGGGAGAGTTCGATCACTTTTTGGAAAAGAAATTGTAGCATCGTTGTTTTTCACATTTTTGTCGTTTTGCGCAAATTAAAGCGAAACCCAAGCAATTTAGAGTATATATCAATTATAGTGTGCGATAATTTATTTTCATTTTCAACCAAAAACATTGGCACTGCAACTGGTCGGTCTCACCCGAATGTCGGGGTTAGACTTTCCACCCACTACGAGTAATTAAGATAGTGATCGACCACCTTATCAAAAAAAATTAAAACCGAATACATACGTATTGTTGGGGTGATACTGTAGTTTTATGCATATTAAATCCCCCAAATTTCAGAATAGTGTAAATAAACTTACCTGTCATTCAAATATCACCAGCACTGTAACTTGGTCTAAAAACTTTCAGACTCGCATAAAGCCTTAAGTGTTTCCCATAATTTAAATATGGATTTGTGACAATGGTCAATGCAAGATCAACCACAAGCGCATTAATTTCTTTTGTGTCAATGATACACAGTGTCCTATCTTGCATCAGTCTTAAAATATCAACACTAGCCAAACTCTCCCGGTGTCGAACTCTCCCGGACTTACCCCATATACCTACATATTTAACACAAAGTTTCATACTTGTTGTAATTCGATTGTCGTCACAATCGAACAGTTTCATCCGCTTGGAAGCAAACCACAGACGTTGACGGGGTACCCGCAAGAAGTTGATTCTCAGTGAAAAATCGGCAAAACGGCTGGAGCCGTCGGCGCCTATAAGCAGACAAGAAGCCACCAGAGGAAGAGCTCGTTATCTTTTCTTTGAACGTCCGTGCTAAACAGCGGCTCTACATAATTGAATGGCCGGGTCTATTCAGGACCCAAGGATCTGGGATCATCAGGGAAGAACGTTGCACGGTTTTTGCACCGTTCTGCTATTCTAACCTTCCATTGAAGCTGCTGGCACGTTAGAAAGAGAGAGACGAAGAAGGAAGATCTTTCCCCAGCCGTCAACGCTAATCCGCCGAAAGGAAGGCGCGTTTCGCCGCTCGCCATTCCGCGGGCCTGAAGAGGCAATAAGGCCGCGTCTGTGTGCTCAGCTGCTTTCAGCGTCCGCTCCGCGTGGGCGGGTGTAATGAATGGACGTGTCAGATTTGTAAACATTTGACATGCGCCCGAGCGATCCGTATCGCGCACTCGCGTCCAGTTAACGAATGAATTGATCCGCTGTTGCGCGGAAGAACACAACGCAACGTTCTGAAACGCTGCGACCCCTTTCGCGTCCACCACCGTTTGTCTTAATGCCGATTTAATTCGCCGTCCAAGAGGGACATCTGCGCGAGTCGTTAGACAGTGTCATTCTATTATGAATATTCTACTCAATCGTAAAACTTTCGCCGCAAGTGTCCCCCAAGGAAAAGACAGCGGACAAAAGTCTTATAATAATTCCGTAGCATCATCCAAGCGAGTGATGGAAGATTAATGCACCCGGGGTGTCACTTCAGCCAGATAAAGTCAAACTGATCCCACGCTCGACGAGAGGCCACTCGCAGAAATAACTCGTGGCTCCATGACTTCCTCTGTCATAACAAAGCGCTTGATATATTGCGCGCCTCCAAGCTCACGATTTAATATCGATACATCAACGATAAAGTTGTCTGCAAACTGACGAAACTTTTTACTCCACCCTGGTTGATCGAGATAGGACTCTCGCTGGATTTTTGAGCGTTCCAACGAACATATTCGTCGCGGACGTTCGTATGATCGATCACGGGTGGAAGTACGACGGAAAGTGCCATGGTCACTAGCCCGTTTTCACCGGATCTTTTCCATCCGCGGCGGCAGCTCGTTCCGCTGCTAATCTTTGTTGGTCGTCTCCTTCCACTGTCTCTCTGTCGCATGTACGTGCGTGCACACGCTGCCCGGCTTGGCTATAAGGTTACAGGGGAAGGCCAACCGCACGTCAGACAAGAGTCAACTAGTAGAAATCTCATCGACGAATATCACACGGCGGGCGTTAATCGCGCTCGACGGACGTGAAGCGTCGGCGTTAAGCAGGGAAATCGCTCCGCTGTTCTTCTCTTTCTATTTTGCTTTCCACCACGGTCCCCGTCGGCCTCTTTGACGATCCCGTTCGACCAGCGTCCGATTCAATCTGGCAGCTCCGCTTGCCTGACTTCCCTCAAAACGCGGCAAGAAAGCAACGAGGATGAGCACGGCGAACAGCACCGGCGATCAACGCTGTTGTGTAAGACGCGGGCAATTGTGTACGAAAGTGTGACGTGGCGTAAACCAACGGTAATTAACAGTAATCGCCAGGCTCGTGTTACGATTTGGTGATTGCGAGCAAAATGGAAAACTGCTCCTTGAAATGGGTCAGTGGCCCAAAGCGAAACTCCGCGTGAAATTTAGAAACCAAAAAGGGGACCTGCTCCGAAAAATTTCGCGGATCAATGTTCGCCAGAGGTTCTTGTCTCCTAGAAATCTGTTGTTCCGCATAATCGACCATTCTGCACGAGTTTCTTTTACCCCAGCTGGCGAACATTCCACGAAACGCGACGTTTCTAAACGTGTGTCGAAGATTGTGTCTGGACACATATCGAGCCTTCTCAGTTTGCCATTTCATCCCTAAAGACACACATACATAGTCGGTTACTCAAAGCCGACGCGGAACGCTGCCACGACTGTCTGGCGCGCGTGTAATTTTCACTTTTCCCCGCGAATTCCAGCCGTCCAAAACGAGAAATGAGAGGTCGAAAATAATAACGGTGTGCCTGGAAACACCTGGGTATTCGTATTCCTGGTATTCGTCTGGCAGGAGAAAGAGGTCTGGGCCCGACCGCCGCGCCGGAGAAAGGCTTCTGGGGCCTGTCCTTGCGATTCCGCGCGAAAAAGTAAAAAGGAAGAGTGATTCTAACCGAGAAACTCGCGTGTTCCGCGTCTATCAAGGTCTTCGCCCCGTTTCGTTCGCACAGCTGCCAGGCTTAATGCGGCGGCGTCTCGTGGATCAATTACCTCGTTGAAAAGAAGGGCAATATATAACGCGATGAGTCTGTAAATGGGATTCCCCACACTGCTGTACCGGAAGCGCCATCGTGCACAGCCGTCGGGACGCTTTCAGCCGTCGTTACACGTTGAACGCGGTGCTCGTGCAACGACACCGTCCCGACATTGGGTAACGTAATTTAATTACGGCTCAATTTACCATCTCGCGCCGGTGTTGCGTTTCATAAAGCGACTTTTTCCAACGGGCCGGGCACTCGATTCGATCCGCCTCCCACGGAACGAAACGCGCCAACGTATCGCTCTGACGTTGGAATTTCGAGCAAATAAAATCTGTCCGTGACGGATCGCGCGTCGATCGTTGGCGTAATAAACTCATTTCGCGGCCAACCGGGCCACGTAATTGATAGTGACGAACATCAGGGACACAACACAATTCGCTGTATGTTTAATGACAATCAGGCTCATGGGATTATTCCGTGGATTATTTTGCGAGTAGGGAACGGGGCTCGCTCTATAAATTTCTGGGGGGAGGACAATCCATGATAAATCATTTTCTGGCGGCAGCGAGCGACTAACGGTAATTGGTCTAGTCGCTGCATAAGCACTACCTGGTCCGGGAGGTAGTGATATTAATGATCGGCCAGTGGACGTATAACAAAGACCCGTTGCTCGTTTTGTGGCTATCGTCGTGGATAGTCGGCGCTCGGAGGCCCCGTTTTCCTCCTACGAGCACTTTCTTCTCTGAAAAGCTAACGGCAGCGCGAGGAAAAGGCACTCGACTCTCTTACGTGACGTTATTACGCTCCACCGGGGGAGAAACAATGGCATTTAATCGGCCGCGATTCTCTCGATGCCAGGATAAATTTAGTAATTACGGCTACTAATTTCAACCGGTTCCACGTGTACGTGTGTGTTCGACCGTTCCGCGCGGTGCAATTAATTATTTCACCGGCAGTTGCCGGGGTAATTTCAGCGGAACGACTTTGTACCGCGTCTGCTTTGCGTCTGCGGCTCCGCTGGCGGGAAAGCAATTTGAAAACAAAGGTGGAATGCTATCGTGGGAAAAATTGCGATACGGATTCCTCGGCCACGCGGTTGCTTAATGCTGTGTGACCCCTTGCGCTAACTATCATTACAAACTCGTTGACAAGGGACTTATTGGGAATTAGCATTGTAGAGGTTAGGAGCGGTGTACACGTTCTGAAATATTCCAAGAGGGGAACAGGTAGAGGAAGTGCAATATATTTGGAATACCAGTTTATTTAAGATGAATAAAAAATGACGGTACAGGATGGGAACAAATAAAAGTGCACAATATCATAGGGAAACTAAGAAACTTTTATATTCCAAACTCTCAGTAATAATAAAAAACAAAAAGTAACTGAAACTTTGGTCTAAATGAAAAATGACAGGAATTATCGATTTCGTTAAGATGCAGGTAATTTGGAATACTGGTATTCTAATTTGCCTCACTTTATAAACTTAAAAGGAAACATATAGATAATAAAATTATTTTCTTTTATGATCTAATGAGGCCCAAAAATCACAATACAGGAACAATCTTAAAGTTTTGACATATTTTAACCATGATTGGAATGATTGAATGTTTGCTGAAAAATTTTTGCAGATTGACGTTTCTTTATTCTGTAGATTAAGTTGAAAATGATAAAATGGCGGTTCATCCACAAATATCTTTAGTTAACAGGTCATTAGCCCCTAGTGTTTACGGTGTTACAAATTAGATCGCGTCAGTAGTTTATTAGATACTTCGTATTCCAAATATGCTGCACTTCCTCTACGCCAGTAGTCAGACGATGCCAAACTCTATAAATCGATCAATCTAAAAGATATGTTATCAAATCAAAAAGCACAGAATCTTATATACATCGTCCCTTCAAGCTTCTCCACAAGTAAACAGTACACGCACGAACAGTGCTGGATTTAGCCCTTAGGCTAACAAGGCTGAAGCCTGGGGCCCCGTTTAGCTGGGGGCCCCTCATTCTAAATATTTTCTTCGAAAAATTAGCATTTTTTTATATTATCTTTATTAACTTGTATCTTTAATGTTTATTTATGTTAATGTTATGTTTAGTTTTGATATTCAATGTTAATTTTGAAATTAAATTCTTATTTAGATTATACAGGTATTGTGATAAAAAAAATCTAGCCTAGGGCCCTCTGAAAGATAAATCCGGCTCTGCGCACGAAGTAGGAAGAAAAGTCCAACATCGAAGCTGTTGATTGTTCAGCAGACATGGGAGGCCATGAAAGATAAGCATCGTACAAGAGAAGCAGACAGGAAATTTCAGCTATTAATCGCAACTCCGTGGTTAGTGATCCCCCTAGCTACGCAAGTTTATCGCGCGCGTTGATTCCCGAAACCCGTTTACGCGACCGTCGCGCAGCCGATGGAAAGTGAAAACGACCAGCTCCTGTTTCCGTCCGGATGGCTTGTCACAGCCGGGGGACCATGACGCGCACGACGCATCGATAATGATCCACGCGCCTATAATTAGCCCCCGTGGCTGTGCAACGTCGATTAATCGCGACGAAGAAACGAAGGAAGAGGCCAGCGCGGATGATGCGGCCGCGTAATGATCGCCGTGCACGCGCGAGGCGCGCTCCCGCAATTAATAATGTATAAGCCGCGTCTACACGATTCTCAGATATTTTAAAGATCCCCAGCAACGATGAACTGCGACCCCCGCAAACCCACGAAGCTTTCTTCTCTCACGTCACGTGACACTTATTATTCCCCACTATCCGCCACGATAAACTACTGATTCCACCGCGTTTCCGCGTTCGACGGCAATTCAAGGAGTCGCTTAAGCTTCCGTGCAGGAAAAAAAACGCATTCGATTTCTTGGTATCGCGCCATCGTCGTCCAGTCGTTTGACGAGAACATCTTGCGATCTACCTCGCACATTTCCCATCGCGGTGTTTCGAGTCCTGAAGTTTTCATCGGCACTTTCATCTTTCATTCCTCCGTTAATTTGCCACCAAGTGACAGGTGTAATTAGTCTCTGTCTACTGCTTGAGATTTTAGAACCACGTTGCGAGAAACGTCCTTGGATTTCCAAAGGACTACTATGGTTACCTTTACCTCCCAGCCCCACGTTAGCATTCTATCTTGCTTTTATTAATGTTACTCGGGGCGAGGAATCTGGAACTAGGGAGCAGGTCACGCCAGCGTAGTCAGAGATCTCGCTTCTCGTTGTGCCCGACGCAATTTATCCTTCCAGCTAGTGTTACTCCCCGGACAACCGGTAGTCACACTCGACTGCAGTTGACATCCTTTACCTGGATACGTTTCTGCTTCATATTCCTCGATTTACGTCTGTTCGTTAGCGAGTCGCAGAACCTGATCTCCGCGATGACATTTTCTACCCCGCAAAGCGGCTACATAAAACCTACAGTCGGGAACGGTATCCGCGAGGATCCGCGAGTTTCCTTCGCGCACCATTTACCTCGCTAACGATTCGCCCGATTACAACCGCGGTTTAATTCTCGTTTTTTTTTTCACTCGCCCGGAGGAATCCGTCTCGTGTCTAAATGAAAATTCCAGGAGCGTATCCAACGCGCCTCTGCTTCGCCCGACCTTCGCGTGAGCAAGCGGCATAAAGTTTACCGCGTTCGGCAGAAAACTGCCGGGGCACAATGCCTACGGGGGGTAATTTTATGGTAATGGCCAGGCAATTAGTGCCTAACATCGCTGGCGCGTATTACCCGGCTGCTTATAATATACCGCGGCGGTACCGCTACGTTTGCCTATCGCCGATCAAAGACCCAGTTCCATAAATCAACGCATTAACAGCCGAATTGAGGCTGGCTCACACGCGATCCTTGTTTTCTTCATTGTGCCCAGAATCGATATCGCGATCCGCTCGGGCGATAACAGTATGCACGAACGAGGATCGATCGCTGTTGCTACAGTAGATTTATCAGTGAATTGAACCTTTTCAGTGGAACGTCCATTCGTTGTTCAGGCAAACAATGTCTGTGTAGCGAGATCTTTCCCTTCAAGGCTATATCCTCGACCTCCTGCGAGGCCCCACAATGCCACGGTACACCTCAATGGCGCAACGAAGAAAACTACGCTCCGTATTATTTATTGTGCCTTGATCTATCAAACACCTTGCATGCTCCAACCATGCCTACCTCCAGTATCAATCTCGACGTGCCGATACAATGCGATCCATCAATTTCGCGAGGGGAAGGTCTGCGCAGAGTTTCCGCGGAGAATCGTAATCGATTTTCGCGGTATCGTCGATACAACAGGCAGAAACCTGTTCGTATCGCCAGCGACGACGCGCGAATCCTCCTTCTGGCGAACCGTGTGTGCAGGAGTACCTACGCGCGAGGGAAAAATTGAGGAAGGCAGCCTCTGGGGTCACGAGGGGATACCACGGTACCCGGGGCTCCGTATCTCCATAATGACAAGCAACGGTAAAACGACGGATGACGAGGATGACGCCGGGAGAGGAGCTGATGCATTCTCGACTAAAGGATGTCAATTGCGCTGTAGCCGCTAGCGCGGGTCAGCGCGGGGATAATGTGGCTCGACAGTATAAATTGCACTGCACGTGAACATTATTGAAATAACGAGAGAGTGAGAAGGGAGATCGCTAGAATCGATCGAGGTTGTCTTAGGGATCAACTCTGCCCAATCAACTCGAAGGTGTGTCAGAAAAATGGTCCAGGGTGTAGACTGTGAAGATGTACAGAATTTTGGGAATGAAGGTAGAAGGAAGAAATGGTAATGGAATAAAGTCACGTGTAATAAATGGTTCGACAAGTCTAAAAGTGGCGTTTGATCGTTCGAAAGGCAAAGAGGGAAATAGAAGGTGAATGGAGACTAATGGTGACGATATATCCACGCCAATTGCGAATAATCTATGATACCCGGCGTAAGATATGGCTGGGATGATGAATATTTTGCAGAAATCCAATCCTTTAGCGATCAGAGAAATTTGGATCGATAAAGGTGGAATGTAGAAGTGACACGGAAGATGACGGGGAGTTATAGACCGTGAAGGAGAGAGCTTGAGAGAATTGATCTGGCAGGTATGTATTGAGCAAAGGAACCCTATCTTTTATTGATATGACTGTATGTATATCCTTTGGAATGTACATTTGAATATTTGTCAATAAGTTTTTTCGCACTTGTTGCATCGAGTGGAATATGATATGTATAGAGTTCATATTGATTGTTTTGAAACTCAAACAGCTTTTTCGCTCATAAATCATAGATCATAAATTTTCACTCGTTTCGACGTGGGAGATTCACCTGGACGTTAATTTCGTCGTGACGTATCGGACAGCCTCCCACGTTTTTTACGTAATCCGCAAAAACGTGAAAATCGTAGGATTGCCGATATCCATTAGCGGAGGTGCGTGAACACGCTGGAACGAGCCATTTCCGCTAATCGTTCACGGCACTCCGCAAATTACGGACGATTTTAACCTTCTTTTAGCGTCCACTCGCGAGCCTAGCGTAAATTCTCGTCTAACGCACTCGATCGTTCATCGATGCCATGGCCATCGCGGCACGGATAAAAGCCAAACGTCTCTGGAGCTCAGGCACAATATAGATGATAATTAAATTCCCGATAGACGCGACGGTGTCGTTTTACAATTATTTACCTGGCGGCTTTAATGGCGCCGCAGCTTTCCCATGTGGACGTATCGTTAACGAGGGAGCCTAGCCGTGGCACTCTTGCGCGCAAAAGCGTTAAGGATAAATAAAACAACAAATGAAATGAAAGTAAATGCATAATGCATGCAGTAAGAGTAACGATAACGCCGCGCTCTATTTCACCAACGAGGACGATCGTTTCAGCAGACAATCACAAGCAATTTCGCGGCAACGGAATTATGCCGCGCTTCGCACGTTTAATGGGAGAAATTTTGCAATGTCGCCGCTAACAATGAGTCGAAAGGGATAGGAAATCGATTAACAGACAAGAAGGTCCGGAGTTGTTGGGGCGATGTAAACGCGAGACACGAGAGATGTACAGCCGGCGATGAGCTAGAAAAGTTTTGTCATTAAACAGAGCGAGCCTGCCTCGTAGCTGCTAAACAGGAAAACGTAAATCCACATTAATTGAAAAGTTCCTGGAAGACCGGCGCCGATAGCACCGACAAGTGCAAATTAGTCCGCGAGGAGGGGCGTAATAAATAGGAATTCCTCCCGTCTCTCTCGCGGCGATGCTAAACGACGCCGATAGGTGCGAAATTATTTTCATAGACGGGTGTGAAACGCGCGGTTTCTCGACGCTCGCCGCGGAAGTGAATAGCACACGCATCAAGGCAAATTAAGCAATGGAAAAGGACAGACAGTAACATCAGCACTTAACGATGATTGATTCGCATTCCACATTAACGAATAATCAAAACACCGAATTACTCTATACTCCAAGTCATTTTAGAAGGAACTTATTCGCGCATGTAGAATGAGCTCATTGGCTCCGAGGAAGCGTTTGTTTGGGGTATAGCCAATAGTAATTTGTTTCGGCACCAATGAACGCCAACAACTCGTCGGTCAGCAAGTTCCTTCTAAAATGACTTAGTGTATAGAATTTCAAGATCCCTATACTCTGTCACTTTAAAAATCCACACTGAGTTTACTTCATCCAAGTGAATAAATAATCTGAAGATTCAATATTCCATCCACCAAGCAAATCCACATTAACACTATTCCTACCAACACACGTAAGACAGACTACAATTTTTTCTCAGAAAATAAACAATAAAACAAGAAGTGAATATTAAAAAATGTATTACATATACGTAAATTTGAGGAAAAGTTGTGAAGTTTAAATGCGATTCAATTACGTTGTATATAGGAAATTCTAATCGAAATTTTAAAAATGGTCATTTTGACAAGTTCGTGGTAGGAATAGGGTAGATGTCCCAATTACTGCCACATTAAGCTCATCGCGTAACTTTCGTTAATTATTTCAGAAGTTATTTAGCCTCAAAATCATTCCAAGTTGCAGCATACTAATGCTTAACAACTCTTTTATCTAAGAAATTTTTTTTATAGTATAAACAGTAGGGGAGACCGGGGCTAAAAGTTCCGGGGGTAAGTTGTTCCGACGGTTCTATCTTCAAAAGGAAAAGAGCGTTGTACTTCAAAATATTTTTTCCGTGTGAGCTGATCGCGCCACTCACACGGAAAAAATACTTTAAAGTACAACGCTCTTTTCATTTTGAAGATAGAACCGTCGGAACAACTTACCCCCCGGAACTTTTAGCCCCGGTCTCCCCTATGTTTTAATTGCTAATTAATTGAAAAAGTATAAGGAAGTCCAATGTCCCTAAAACTGTCATTCACCTTTTAATATTAATTTATAAATATCAGTATGCAATGCTTCTCTATTATTATCTAACACGGAAACCTAATTTAACATTAAAATTTTTTTCCCTTACGATTTTGCACGCATTATTTCACTATTAAGTAAAATAATTAAAGTGACAGTAATAGGGACATTGTCAGTAATTGGGACATCTACCCTAGTGTTAACAAACCCCTACACCCCAAAGATACCATCTCCCCTTTTCAAACCTCTAAAATCCAACTCATTAAATTCTCCCAACCCCTCCACCTCCTTAAATCTTAAAAGACCTGATTCTCGATCTTCGATCTTCCAATCGCCATCAGCGAATTACCCCCAAGTGCCGCGACCCCCCAGCGGAATAATGGCCGCAGAAAACATTGAGCCGCGTACACCTGCTGGTCGCGACGTCAGCACGAAGATGAACAGAGGGAACGCAGGATCGAAGACGAGGGATCGAAGTGCCGAGGGTGTCCATAAGGAAGCATAGAACGAGGCGGGGGCCCGTGTTCCTCGGCTCCTCTGGCTCCCTGGCCGGCGAGGCGTACGGGCGTAATGGACGAATGGGCAGCTGCTGGCAAGGATTTAACGCGCGGGCCTGGGTGGTCCCACGGATAGATACGTATTCACGAGAGTTATACGTGCTCGCGGCGCTACGTATTCATAACCTTATCCACGCTCCGCAGAAAATAATACAGCCTCGCTATTCATTATGTATACGTATGCGGGGTGCGCGTCCCAGCGTCCGCCTCGCGGATCGCACGCGGCGCGACTTTTCCTCCCGTGTCGCCGTCGAAAGGGAGCGTGTGTAGAGGTACGTGCACGCTAACTCCGTGTCTTCGACTTCATTGACGGGCATCGCGACGCTAACAATGAGGCCCCGGTGAATCGATGAATGCTAGATAAAGCCAGTCGATTTAATCAATCACGAGCAGATTTTTACAGACGCGCCTCGTTTTTACTGCCAGCCCGGCGGCTGGATTCCCACGAGCAGTTCGATGAAAGTGTATTTTTTTTTATTGCCAAGTCGTTCCGTATGGGAGCTGGACGTCGAGGATATTCAACCGCGCTGGGCTTTGTGCATCATTAGTCTTCTTCATTGGTCATTCTTATTGGTGGATTCGTTTACTACTTCGCGCGAGGTGTCTTGGAATCTTGTTGTATAAGTATGAAGTTATCTTCGGGCACTGAATCTTTTTTGACGAAGAGAGATGGCACTGGCAATCTGTAGATTGTGATTATGGTTTCACTGAAGGTAGGAAGTGCATGTAAGATGTTTATTCCCGCACTTGTGCTAGGAAGGATACCGCAGAAAGCCTTTCAGCAATTCCTCTCAACAATATCTCGTTTATAAGATCTCTCAAAGAATCGCTCTGAATGGATTCTTTTCCCGGAGCCTTGTCTTCCCAATCAGTTTCGCTTCATATCCCCCAGGTTCCGCTGCCATTCGTTCGCCGAGAACCACGTATCTGGCGAATTTGTCAGGTATCGCTGCAGGGTGAACTCGAGCGTAATTATACACCGCGCCGTTCATCGTTATATAATTACACAGTCGTAGATACAAATTTCAACCGTAAATACGTACGGGCAGCAGTTGGCCGCTATCTGCGCGTGCACTCGTCCGCACGAGTTGCACGCGGCTCTGCAGCCTTTTTCAGCAGGGAGAGGGTGGATACACGCTCGTGCACCAAGTAGACAACACGGACTTCATTGTTGGCCCTCGCAGCGCTTACAATGAAGTCACGTTGAATCGATGAATGCAATATAAACCGGCGTCGTCGGTCTGTTATCTGCTATCCGATTTTAATAAACCACGAAAGCGCGCATCTGTTCCATCAATAATAACGATACGCCAATGTACCAACCTTCTGGGAGCATTAGCTACTTCCCAAAAGATATACCACGCCGTGGCTAATGGAGTAGCAATAACTGATAGAATCGTGAATATCAAAAGCATAGGTACGCTTTGTTTCTCCTTTAACGATTTACGAGCGGATTTGAAAAAAAAGCTGCGCTGAATAGAGATCGAAAAATGAACAATGATCAACTCAGACGGTCACAATGAACAAGCTTAGTAAAATGAGAATAATTTCCGCGAGCCGATCGCGCTAACTCGGTCACTCTCGATACTCAAGCCTTCCACCTGCGAACAGATCGGACCGCACCGTGACGATCCTGCAGCGAGACGAACGGCGATCCTTCAAAATTACAGCACCGAACGTTCCCGTCGACTCGCTTTTAATTACCTAATTTCTCTTCGCGAACGTCTGGCTTTATTTGGCGTTCCATTAGCCCCGCCGTTGCTCGATCGTGCCCGTTATACGCGGTTTACGAGGAATACCGCCGCAGAGTGCTTTCTAGACGCTCCACCGGCTCGGCGGTGCTCGCTCGGCTCGCGAGAGTGCCGGTGCTACATCAAAGGTCCGTTGGCAACAGTTAAATGTACGTGTACGCGAGGCTCTCGTCGCGTACTTGCCAAGAACGCGATTCGACACCGTTCGAACAGATGGATGAGCAAACGACAGAGTGGCAAATTGATGTTACGGCGGGACCAAAGTACCTGCGAGTGATTCATTCCCTCGTAAAAATGATATTTGCGCGAAGCTCGCGTAGAGTAGCTCTCTGGGTCACTGTGGGATACAAGAATAGATAGCGAAACGAGTGAAGTGTTTCTATAGTGCACGCCGAGTGCATCTCGAAGGCTGTCCCCTGATAATTGATATTGGTGTGCTCATTATGTTATGATAGAAAGGTTAAACAGCGGAGGAATGAAATCCACGAGGCGAGTTCGAGATTTCCCTTGTCAAACTCATTACCTACTTCATATAAATTGATGACTGGTAGTTTATAATATTGTACAAATTCTTTTCGCTTACCAACTTGTGGGTTTTGAATCCTGCTGTGTTGCACTCTGTTCACACCCTGTTTTACACTCGACTGATCTTCTTCGTTCTGTAAGAACAAATAAACTTCTGTCAAATCAACAGTAGATTCTTCACACTACTGCTAGAATTATGTTACTATAGTGGCAACAGCGGTGGCGCACTTAGAGGGTGGAGGGGATAAGGGGAACCCCCCAAAGAAAAAGCAAAAAGATGATTAATGTAACGACAACTGAATTAATTCAAGAGCTTTGTAAAAAGAGAAGAAAACTGAATTCTATTCTTTGAATAAATTTTTATAATCACTCAATGAATTTGATTGAATTTGCATTAAAAATATTTCTATCCATTCAACTTAGCTCCCCCAAGATTAAATCCTGAGGATTTAATCCAGCCTTGAGGATTAGACACATTTAAAAGTTTCGAGGTCATTAATATTTCGTTTCAAAATTCTAGATATACTTTTTATATTTAACATCCTTATATGCGAAAGTTTCTAACACATTCTTCACACTACTGCTAGAATTATGTTACTATAGTGGCGACAGCAGTTGTACACCTAGAGGGTGGAGGAGATAAGGGGCCCAGGAACCCCCCAAAGAAAAAGCAAAAAGATGATTAATGTAACGACGACTGAATTAATTCAAGAGCTTTGTAAAAAGAGAAGAAAACTGAATTCTATTCTTTGAATAAATTTTTATAATCACTCAATGAATTTGATTGAATTTGCATTAAAAATATTTCTATCCATTCAACTTAGCTCCCCCAAGATTAAATCCTGAGGATTTAATCCACCCTCGAGGATTAGACACATTTAAAAGATTCGGGGTCATTAATATTTCGTTGCAGAATTCTAATTATACTTTTTATATTTAACATCCTTGTATGCGAAAGCTTCTAACACATTCAACCACAATAGACCATCGAATATTGCTTACACGGAGGTTATCGCGCACGTCCTTGAAGAAGTATACGGCGAACGTGTGTCGAACGTATTAAAAAGCCAGCTGGTAGCGTCCGTGCGCAGCCAGCAATTAAACGCGTAATTATCCTGTTCAATTTTTACGTGTTACAAGCAAGAAAGAAATTACGGGTCTTATCTTGCCGCCGATCCATCCTCGCGTTTCCCAAGCCACGGCAGACTTCGCCGTGGAAGATGAACCGGGCGGCCTACTTTTTCACCGTACCATGGAACACCAGAAGCGATCCACCCACCCACGATACACTCGAATGTGGGGCTCGTGAGATCTCCCGATCGTCCCGTTATTATACAGCAATTAATCGCGGGTTCACCGTGGCACCTGGGTCGACAGCCGACGTGCCTCTCGTGATCGATATGGGAAAACATCGCGCGAACAAAAACCAACGGAACCAGAATGCTGGAGGAAAGGTGCACGAAAGTAACTGCGAGTTAAAGGTCGTCGTTAATAGCAAGCTGTAGGTTCATGGTCTCGTTTTTCAAAGAAACAAGAAATGGATAAATGTCAGGGACACTCGACGACTACCATCGAGACCGTTTCACGAAATGATGCAATCACTTTCTTCGATAAAGCGGGGTATCCTTCGGGAAAGGCAGGTACCTGACGTAAGGAATGCATTTAAATCGCTCCATTGTGAGGAAATCCCCGGTTCTACTCCCGCCGATCGAATAAGCGGCTCTACCCAGCTTTGGGACTGCAAACGTATCGTCTGGGACGTTATGCTGATAAGATACTCAAGCCACGCGACAGCCAGGGAACGTGGGGGGAAGTTTTATCGCGAAATATGCTTCTTTCTGTGACTACCAATCGATAGTGTCTTTTTTCTCTGTACCTTTCGACGTCGGCACGATTAAATATGTACACGCTTCTTCGATGAGGAAACATATACGACGGTTGTATATCTCGTTTGCAATGGGTCACCGCGTGTCGACGGAGATTTTCATAGAGGCAATAAAACTTTATAGGATCTGGCTTGAAAATAACGTATTTGCTGAACGCTTTCACTCGACACGCGCGGCACCAAATGAATAAACGAACGGAACGAAATTGGGTAGCCTGCGGAGATCGTTGAACGCTTCTGGGATCAATCTATTGGCAGATCTAGATGGCCAGTTTCAGAGACGTGCGGTTTATACCGGTATGACTGACGGCAAGTTAATGAGATCCGTCGTGATGTAAAGAGACACTGGTGACTCACGCCGCAGGAAGTCTCCGGTGCGCGAGCCGAGAGACCGGATGTCTTCCGTTCTCTTAAAATTGGCACGAGGTGAAACGGAGTCAGTGACATTGCCGGCATTCGCCTTTTTTTCATTGAATTTCTGATACACCGCCGCCATTATCATTCGAACCTCCGTTACTCGAGGGCTCCGTTAATCGAACGTTCTTCTCTCCAAACGGAGGATGTCCTTGTAGAACACTCGCTTTCACACTTGAATTAAGTAGCAGATGCCTCCGATCACGAATAATTCGATTCGACTGAATTGCAACGCCCATGACGATGGAAACAGTCGGCGTAATTCGATTAGAATGATTTGAAAGCAGCCCAATAAAATCACGACCTTCGAGTCTGCAATCGCTCAAGCTCGACGACGGTTCACGGCTGTATTACAGACTCCGCTACTTAAATAGAGCGGTGAGTGTCGCGAGACAGATCCGATCGGTCATAGTCTCCGACATTCGTCGATGAATCACACCGCGACGAATCCATTCACCCCGAAACATCTCGACGTCCTTCAATTACCCGGCTCGTATAAATTCGCGAGATCCTATCGGGCGGTTGCGTCGACCGTTTCATTTTCAGACCGTCTTGCTCGAGCCGCGCGACGGCTGTTTGTATTTCCTGCCTTGTCGATCTCCGATAGATCGTTTCCTCTTACACGGCGAAGAATACCGTCGGCGCGTTACACGCGCCAGGAAAGTGCATACGTGCCGATGAGTCACGTCGGAGGAAGTGCCTTTTTTTCCCTTCTTCTTTCCCTCCTTTCCGTGATTTTTAGCCCAACGATCTCCGGCCCGGCGAACTGGTACAAGGTGAAACGGAGGAAATTAAACGACCACACGAACAAAAAACATAACGGAACAATTTTGCCCCGGCACGGATCGCGTGTCTATCCACCGTTTACATCTACATTTCTAGCATTCAATACACCGGCCCCGCGGGAGAAAAGTTTTGCTCGTTCTCAAGATCGCCATGATAATAAAATATGATGAACGGCCTGCTAATTGAATTCTGAGAAAGTTACATTATTGTTCTATCAGAGACGCCCGTAGCCCTCTTTTGTAGAAAAGTACGAGCGAGGTTGATGTTGAGAGGGAAGTGTTCTCGAAGTTTTATTTCACATTTACAATTGGAAGGTCGTTTCTAAGGCTATTGGCTTAACGCCGTTTATTCTGATCGATATTGCCTAGAATTAATGCTAAGGAGATCGAAGATATCAATTGCGAAAGTTGATTGACGTTCAAAATTTCAAGTAGGGGAAGGTTGCCTATATCGTACCACTTAAGACATCTTATGTTATATTTCATATTTCGTACTAATTTGAACGCAAATGACTATTGGATATTGTAGCTTGAACTTTTAGGCACCTACTATTTTATGCTTAACCTTTTGTTTAGATCACATTAATTTGTTATTAATATTTTTGTCACATACTGTAAAAGGTACGATTTACGCAACCGGTCTCCTAAATCGTACCCCTTGGTTTCCAAAATCGTACCTCCTTTAAAAATAGTATCAATAACAAAGAGAGAAAAAAATATTCAACATAAAGTAATATTTATTATATAGTTACATATACATATGTATATGGAACACACATAGGCCGTAATAACCTATGTTTATGATATATGTACATGACCTATATAACATACGAGTTGTCAAATCCTACTGGTACGATTGTAGTGGTACGATTCAGGAAACATGATCAATTTATTTATAAATTTAAATTTAAACTTTATAATGTACGACGTATGTAATATGTACTTAAAATGAATATAAAATATTCTACATTAAACTCACTTGTAGAAAAATACAAAAATATAGAACAAAATTGCATTGTTTGATTATTATCAACCAAAATAAACTGGTAAAAAGTTACATCAATCATACATGATTTCTTTAAATATTTATAGCACGCACAAAATAGGTTGTAAGCTCAAAAGGTTTTGTTTCTATTTCTTATTTCGCATTTACTTGATAGGTATTATTATTATCAAATATCGTTTACATTCATTAATTACTGAGAAATCAATGAGATACGATTTAGGTGACCAGTACTATATTGGCAACTCTCCCCTACCTCATACACAGACGGTGTCCCGGTTTCTGTGCCATTTTCTTCATTGATGTACGAATAGTGAAAAGTTTGCAGGAACGTCGTCGAATTCCAAGGAACGTTCGAAGTTCGAAGACCAAGCGAAAGTTCTCCCCGGAGCGAAATATTTGCCGACGAATACCGGCGTCGCTCCAATTTCTCCGGGCAGCGTGCAAACTGCAACACTATATTAGAGGAATTGTCTGGATCGACCGCGCGGTGGCAGGCCGCCAAAGGCGCGAGATTACTTCGTTGATTCCTTCCAGGCCCCACAATTCGATGCGACCGTAATTGCCAGGCTTTCGTGCCAAATTTACGGTCGCTCCATTTTCCCCGAAAAAGGACTAGGTATTTTAGAGCGTGTACCTTGGCACGTTGTAAAGCAATGCAATATTCAACGGGCTACGATCCTCGCGCTATCACTACGCCTTCTGGCAATATCGTACCCTGAAGGATCGAAATGTCCTGACAGCCGAAATATGTATGTGTGTAGCCTACCATCAACCTAGATTCACTTCAATTTATGATCCTTTAGTACTGCTCGAGGTATTATACTTCGAAGTAAAGTTTTCGTTGATGATTTCTGGCTTAGGCAATTTTTTTTGTTATTGTTTGTGTGAAGTTTCAGATCTCCACTCTCTCGTTTAAAGATAATGTAGAGGTAAAAGTCCTTAACTTTATCGTTTTTTTTCTCGGGATAAATAGATGAAACAAACGAAGAAAAATAGTTACATATTAGCTGTACTTCGTATATTTTTCTGAATGAGAAATCAATTAGTACGAGTAGAAAAAATAATTTCTTCTTTGGGGGTGGTTTTTGCAAAAAACCTTTTGAGTGACCCCTTTTCTACCTGTAATAATTGTTTTACAATTTGGAAAAAATATATGAAGTGTAGCTATTTGTCCTCTTTCGTTTCATCTATTTATCTTAAGTAGTAACCAAGAAATGGAATGATAAAGTTAAGGGGTTCTACCCACATATAATCCTTAAATAAGATGGTAGAAATTTGAAACTTCACAGAATGGTGTTTCAGATAAGGAGCTCTGTTTAGCAAACAATAACAACAAAATTGCTAGCCTTGCTAGATTCTTTACCATAACATCCTCTGGTTTCTACGTCAGTACAATCTGGATAGTTTTGGAGGAAGAAAGATCTCCAAAGGGACAACCTAACCCCTTCTGCCAATTTCTACGCCAGAACCTTCGCCCTGATGCAATCATGTGCCCCTCGCACATAATTCATCTGAGAGACGTCTTCTCCCCTTTATCTCGCGCCATTTTCCCCGAGACACGTCCCAGCGGCCACGTGGATTTTCGTGGATGAGATTCCACCGTCCTGCTGATGACTGAACGGGAGGGCGTAAATCAATTAGGCGGCCGACGTAGGAGTTGTTGATACAATAAAGAGAAACGTGACGTTGCCTTATGGCTTGCAGGAAATGAGGAGCGTAGCGAGAAGCAGAGGGTGGATCGAACGTGTCTCAACGGGAACGAACGTTTCCGCAACACTCGATCGATTTTATCCTCGCTCGGACCGCGAATTCCTCGAAGAGGCTGTATTCTGTGACGTTCCATTTCCTTTAAAGACTAGATTTCGTTCGACGAGAACTAAATCGGAAGCGAAATTGCGCCGATAATCATCATCGGGGCTTACAGTTACACAAAACTGGAAGAACTGGCGACTGGAAGTTTAACGTATCGGAACACCTCTGCTATTAAAAACTTTTTATCAGCCCGATTAGCGCGTAAAGTATCTCGCGAAGGAGTCTAATTAATTTTAAAGAGCATCGATTACTGCCTGTTAACGACGTGGATCTGCCAAGTGGCTCGAACCACTCGGCATAATATAACCAACGCAAAGTGGTGCTCCAACACTCCCCCTTGACTATTCCGCTCAACCGGGCGATGTACTTGCCGCATGAAACTTTTGCGAACGTGAATAACGGTACGGTGAACTCTGCGGCGTTATCTTTCCGCTACGTAATCGCAGATAAGCGCCGTCGCGTGAAAGTTATATGCAGAAAAGAATTCATATCTGCCCAAACTTTGCGCCATAGTTAACCGAGGGGAAAAAGAAATATCTTAAAAACAAACGCCACTTTTATAGTAGATAGATATACACACCCTGTCTTTCCTGAATTCTTTATCCTCTCTCCTTTGCCAGATTACATTCACCAATTTGACTGCTGAAAAGGTGATGGGGAAGGTGTGAAAGTATTACAAGAATGTGTCATGACAAATTCTTTAACACGTCTATTCCGTGTTTTCCAGGACTCGTGATGCCACCGCCGAGTCGTCGTGATCGTTAGCAGCGGGCCAGGAAAAATGGCCTCGATCTTGGGAGACGGGACGGGTTCGGGGGGCTCTGGGCCCTCCCGATGCCTCTTGCTTCTTCAAAGGTCCCTGGCGATTCAGCTGACCAGGGGTCCGCCTCCTCAGGTTCTGAACCCTGGCCAACGGGAGAGTCCCAAGGAGCATCCAGCCGACGAGATGTGGATGTACGATAAAGGTTACAATTTGTTTCAGGTGAGTCGACGTGCGCTGCATTATCGTGGATTATCTAGGTTGTACATATGCGCAACGTAGCGCTGCGCATTCCTCTCTTCCAGCACCGGAATTTTTCCATGTAACGATCTGTTACAACCGTGACTACCGTCCACCCATTATACCGCGGTAGTTTCTCATTCGGGGGCAAACACGAGTGGTTGCACGCCGGTTGTCGGTTGTCCGGCTTAATCGGGGCAGCTTCGTCGCGGGCTAGCTAGCGGAGGCTATCGTTCTATGCAGGTCAACGAACAGCGGAGGCGGCTGCTAATTTTCGAAATAATCCACCGAAACGCCGCGACTTCCCTTCACGGTGACGCGAGAGAGCGACGGAGCGGAAACGTGCCCCCCTCGGCCGAGCGCTCGCACGTTTTTACAACTCAGCGTTTCCGAAGATTGGCGTTGATTGGATGCACCGTTATTGCGGAATGAGACAATATGAATTACGAGCAATTTCGCGAAGCAACCTTGACGGAGGGATAGGACCGAGCTAAGCGGCGGATGTTCCATAGTCCTGCCAGCTCTTCGACGTGTGGCAATCCTTCTTTCTCCTCCTTTCTGTCCGTTTTAACCCTCGTCAGGCGGCATAGGTACAATTGTAACTTTTGCGTTTTTTTAAATTGGAATAACTTTTTTTCGAGAAGCCATGGAGAGCTGATGTTTCGTGTCTTCTCTGAATATTTGGTCTAGATTACAAAGACCAAATTTCAGAATAATATCTCTACCCCCTTCGGAGATAGGGGATTGAGTTCAGGATTGCAAAAATTGTGCCGCCTGACGAGGGTTAATTTCACGCGGGACACCAGCCGCGTTGCAACAAACTACGAACACGTGGAAGTTGCGTAAAAATGATTTGTGAGAGTCTCGGTCTCTCTCGATCCCGAATTTACGAAATTCAACTTTGCGGCCGGAGTTGTCGACCATTCAGAGCTAGTACCTTTTTCCTTGGATGGTTTGTCAGGGGTTGGATAGCGATGCTCGCGTTGCCGGCCAAGGGAAACAGAATTGGGACACGCCTTTCGACGGGAGAGTGCCCTTCAGTTTCAATGAGCACTCGTTGCGGAGCACCCTCCGAGGGAAAGTTAACCACCACTGCCCCTCGCGGCGTAACTGGTGAAAAAGACGGGATGATACGTAGTTTACGTAGCACACACACTGGGAGGGTCTCGTTGAATCGCGACAATAGCAGCTTTGTGCGACTGAACTGGCTAGACTACTACTTCTGCGTAGCTGTGACTTTTACCGGCCCGCTTTAAATGGGGACTCTTTTAACACCTGCTCCGGGGATAAATTCTCTAAGTGACGGCGGGACTCTTTGTGCGAGTACAAGGTCGTAAAAATGTGAATCCTGAGGAAAAGGTTGTCGACTCCAACGGATGTCAAAGCGTGGAGGCTGGGCCGTGAGAGAAAGTTGCGAAAATTGAATCTGTGGGATATTTCTTTTCCTTTGACGGATTCCAGCTGGAAGCTTTTACCTTTGGGAGCCTTTGAGGAAAGTAAAGGAATCCTGCTTCTGGGAAGCTTTTTGCTTGGAAGGTAATGGAAACGTCAGGCAGAGAACGAAATAAAGAATGGTTTTTTATTCTACTAACAGTATAGTTAAGTAAATCAGTGACGCACCCCCCAAAGAAGGGGCGTTATAACAAGAAAAGAAAACTAAATTTTATTCTTTAAATAAATTTTTATAATCACCTAATGATTTCTATTGAATTTCCATTAAAAATATTTTTACCCGTTCAACTCGGCATCCACCAAGATTAAATCCTAAGTGCGCCACTAAAGTAGATAGTACATTTCGATTAATTCTTTCGTCTAAATGGAAGGAGATCGTGAAGATGAATGCCACTCGAATACCAATGGCAGCGTAACGATGGTCGACGGCGATATAGCCGGCAGTAAACGTCTCGAAATAGTGCGAAACGCATCCACGTTTGTTCGCTAAGGAAGCATAACCTCTGGGGAGCCAGTGAATTGGATCAACGCGCCATAAACGTCAGACTAATTAGAGTTACCGTAGGAACTGCTGTACTTACAGCCGGCGTTATCGTTTCACAATGCGGTGACCAGCTTGTTTATTACCACGGTTAATTATCGTTCGCCACAATTGACTTCACGATATTATCGGTATCCGACGAACGAGCCGGCTGGAATGGTTCCATCTCGTTCGCGTTCCCTTCGGCTCTGCCCCCACGTTTCCCTTACAATATTATCTATCATTCCGAACACGTTTAGATAGATATCGAGTAAATCTAATTACGCTGTTGCTGGCGAGCACGGTTAATCCCGCGGGCCGAACTTTGGGACAATTAGCGAGCAAGCGCCCGATTAGGAGAAGGCATCCGGCTCGTTTCGATCGAACGGAACCGAGACTGTGCAACAGTAACTGAAGTTGCTGGGATAATTGAAAAAACGAGGGCGTATTATAATTAGTAATATCTGTGAAATGATCAGGTATGAAATTAAGCCTGTCTCTCGCGGAGTGAAAGCGCGATACGCGAGCGCGACGCCCGGGACTGTGTGCAATAAACTTCATTGAAACGCAATGAAACTTGAAAGGAAACGAGGCTCTTTCGAATCCAATTGGATATTGAATGTTTAATTCCCGGTGCACTTGAATGGCTCGGTGTAAACATTGGTATTATAGTAAACACTGTGTCTATCTCATAATTACAACGCTCTTAATATCCCGTAACAAGGAAAATGTTATTTCTCCACAATATACGAGAAAGATCACAATCTGCGGTTTATATAAGGGGTGAACGGTTTACCCAGGGTGACTGTAATCAAGATAACTTTTACCGATCAATACCTAGACGTACTTTATCGGCTACCTCGACAGAACCATCCGTTTTATTCAAGAAGCGAATTATTTCGTGACGGGATAATACTTCAACCGGTGCGTCTAGCTTCCGCGGGCGATGTTTTCTCGTTTCGTTATAAACACGTTGAATTTCAGTGCATAAACAAGGCGCGTGCACGCGTACCTGCTCCATTCCGTCTTAGGAGTGAAACCTTGCTTCGTTTTATTGCGGATATTATGCCAGGAGCACACATATTTACAATACATTTTCCGTTGCAGCGTGAAACACGATCTCGGAGCGGACACCGTTGCACACATAGCCGGGCGCGGCGTGTGCATCGCTGGATGCACCGCGGAATCGTGTTACTCCGCAGGCTTTACGCGGAAATGGATTGCGAATGTAGATAAAACCTTTGATTAATAGAAATATTGCGGTATCGAGCGATCTGGAAAATGGATCCCCCTCGGAAAACATAGCCAAGTATTTCTCCTATCGGATAGAAGAGACGCTCTATGTCCTTGCATTATAGAAACCCGTCTCGAGCACACTGACAGCGAATGCGCGAAAAAGGAAGCAGCCCGAGCGTCGGCTAGTCTCCGCGACATAATTCTGGGACGCGTTCGTTATCGATCTATGCAAATCCATCGGTGTCTATGATCCTGTGGTTCCGGTACGAAAATACCAGCGAGCTCGTTCCACGATAAACGCCCAAGACAGTGGAGCGATGCTAGGGCACGCCATTGTTTATGCATTCAGATAACATCCTGTAACGGTAGTTGGATTAAATTAAACCTCGCCGGGGATGGAATAATGCTCAAATCTTGACGCGTGATAGATGTCTCATGGTATCGCTGATACTAGCCGCGCGCTAAGAACAAACCAGTGTACACGGGGCCATTACGTAACAGCGCCGCATGCTAGGCATTACGCATGCAAGACGCGCGTAGATCACATTCCACGTGTGCCCGGCATCTGAAATAAGCTGTCGAAGCATGGCGGAGGGACGACGTTGGCCACGATTCCGACAACTTCTAACCATCTAAACGGTCTACGTGCATACAGTATTAATGGGCGATCAGATAAGTGGCTTTGTACTTTCCAGGGACTGCCTCGTGTTTCGTAAAATTTCGCGACGAAGCATCCTTGACCGACTGAGCGGCAAGCACACGGGGAAATTGGGCTCTTTTGGCCAGTGTTGCGACAGCCGGGCCTTGACTGATGAATTTATCCCTATTAAAGCTTCTGGCAATTAGCCTCGTGGCCACAGGCGATGTGAAAGCTTGTGTATTGGCCCTGGGTTTCGAGTATGGTGGACGGGAAACATAGCGGGATCCCACGGGTCTAGGTCCTGAACATTCCAGAAGCGGGATATGCTAAGTTTACAGAACGATAGGGGCACTGTACGCTGTAGAGTCACGGAACGTTGGGGCTTCTGTATGCTGGTCAGAAAATGTTGGGGTTACCGCGTGTTGAAGAAATACTACGTCTACTATATTCTATATGGGGTAAATCCGGGAGACGCGGTCGGGTCGGAGAGTTGGTCGAGTCGCTATATTTCAGACTCTGTACGTAAAAATGCGTTAAAGTGCAGACCAATTCCTTCTCTAGAAGCCAAACAGTTGAATGAATAGCGTCATTTCGCTTCTTTCTGTGTTTTTCTGGATTTATAGGCTTTAAAATGTAAATTGGGGTTACATTTAACCTCTTTTGTCAAACAGCGGTTGTACAGAATCGTATTTAAAATATACTTCTAAGTTTATTTTCGTTTAATATTTGTGATAATAAGATAGTAGAGACATTGAGGAACAATGCAGCTATTTGGCCATATTGACTCTTCTTTACAAAGCTAACGAGAAGACCATCTCTCGCTGTAAAAAGGAGAGATGGTCGAGTTCTGATTTTTTTTATTATTTTTGTTTATTTGTTTATTTATTATTATTATTTTATTATTATTTTCGTTTATTTAGTTTATTTATTCACTTTTGTATTCATTTGCCGTGCTAATCGATAGTAGGTAGTTCACTTTTTGATTGATGTGTTCTTTACTTGTTTAGCGTAAACAAATTAAATATCAATAAATCTGTAGTTGTATTTTCTCATAAATAATTTTGGTTTATCCTTTGTTAATTTTCCATGGATAATTATGTCAGTGGTCTCTGCCAACGACGAAAACCGTTTCTCCCGGCACCTCGGGAGAGGTGGTCAGATGTCATAACTTCAGTTTTCAACCCGATTTACAGTAAATATTGTCTTAAAGCAAATATCGACCAGTTTTTCTGAATCAGCATAAAATTCAGAACATATAGGTTTGTTCTCATAAAATAAGTAATGTCTATATTAGTTTTAATAGCCATTTTATATTAGCTCGACCGCGTCACCCGGGTTTACCCTGTGTGTGGTGGAAATAAGTCACAGGTGGAACTAGAAGATCGGGCAAAATTGTAAGTGAAAAAAATTTCCTCGGGCGATGGGACTTGAATCCTAAATCTGTGGGTCTTTCGCGTAGGTACTGACCAGCCGCGTTACCAATTCCCTCAACGCCGACTCGTCGATCCTACTCTTTTCTGAACGCTACAAAATACAAATACCCAAACTAACGGGGCGCCACCTATGTGTCAACCGCGACGTGGGCCGTTCGCAAACGCCAAATGCCTATAAAAGAGTTCGATAACTCCGAAATTTTGTTCCTTGAAAAACGTTTATCACCAGTGGCAGATTTAAGGGTGGATTCTCGGTTAACAACCCCAAAAGTAACTGATCTTTTAAGTTTAAAGATGCCTTGTTATATCCCAAAACAGTTTAATTCAATATTACCAAGAGTTTTTTTAAAAAAAATGATACATTACAAGGGATGTTACACAAGAATCCCCCCTTAAGGGAAAAGGCCCAGGTGGCAAACGTTCTGAGGGGCCCATTTTTCAGGAAAATGAAAAGGTAGTTTACTAAAAACGGGCTTAGTGTAGTAGTACAGAAAAAAAATAGTGTTTGGATAAAATCATAATTCTTTCTTTGAAGATGGGGCCTTCTAGTTAGGGGCCCAGGCGACAACTGCTCACCGGCCGCCTTTTAAATCCGCCACTGTATTACCACCTCTCTATTCCCTTTCAACGGTGCAGAATACTTTCCAAAAAACGTTGCAAATATTCAGACTGCTCGCAACTTGGGGCTACAGATGCCGGCGTCTCGATAGGACGGTAATTTCCTCGAGAATGGACCTCGTTAGGCCGCAACGGGGTCTTCCGTTTCCCAGTCGATCTCGGAAATAGTATTCCCGGCAACCGGTGGGGCAAGTATCAGCCGCTGAAGCACGCGTGCGGCCGGCCATGTTGGAGCACGGGCGCATGCTCACGTGCAGACTGCATCTCCGGAAAGGTTTCCAACGCGCAAATCGTAAAGATGCAATGCGCACGCGGCCGAGTTGCTCGTTTCCGCGCGAGCATTCGCCCGACGCAAAACGCCGTGAAATATGCATAAAGATAAGGGACGCCCTCTTCAAGGCGAGGAACTCCTTTAGTCGCTTACGGTGGATTACGAAGAGGGACGAAGGCTCACTGCCCCAGGCGATTTAGGATCCGTTCAGGCTGATACGCCGTGAACCCCGTAACCTCTTCCCGGCTGTACTGTCAGTTTGAGCAACAATGCCCTCATGCTCGCGAAGGAACACAATAGGGCGTATGCATCTCCGACGTCGGGCACCTTTCACAGTCTACACGTCTCGAAGAGGGACGTTTTAGATATAAACTTGATAACGATTAGGGAAAAATCCTCGGGCTGATAATCTCTTTCTAAACTCCTATTCAACTTACTTCTTCGCTTTGAAAGGACAGTACGAATATCAAGTAGAATAGCTGAATAGAAGACAGGCATACGCTTGACACTTCCCAATGTCCCCAACGGTGCTCAAAGAAATGCAAATTGCCACGTCCCCATCCAGTTCCCGTTATTACGCACCGCGGTGTCGCCACCAAGAGACAACTACAGCGACTACCAACGCGCAGATGCTGAATAGAGATCCACCGATGACGATTCGATTCCTGACGACGCATCGGGCCTGCTCACCTTATAATCGCATTTACATAACCGCGGCGGAACGTCGCGGACCATAAAAAGGACAGTTGGATGGGCGGAAGAGCGTTTGCGCGGCGATGCGTGACTCCTAATTAGGAGTTAATCCCTCGCTCCAATGTCCCCATATCCTTGACGCGCACGTACATAGTCCCCGAGCAGAACGATATTTACCACGCGTTTCCTAGTCGGCTGGCGAGCGCGTATCGCCGCGAACTCTCCTTAAATGACCGTTATTACGATACGTTGATCACGTTACCTTGAAGATGTGGCCGATGCAGCAATCTGGCACTCTTCATCCGCGTGGCGATTTCTGCCACGAGCAACGCCGCAAAAACACCGTGCTTTGTGCCGGCCTTCTCCGCCCATAACCGCACTCTGACCAAGGATATACCAGTTTGTTACATTCACTTCTTTATGACCAAACTACCGAGCCGATATTTCATTACAAACACTTCCTATCGCTCACGCTTGTCGAGCGTTTAGAGCTCGATATCTGTGGACCAGGGGATGAGATCGACGGGGTTAACGAAGACTCCGCGCGAGTTCAACGAAACTGGGAAAGGGGTCGCGGTAGTAGGTTGGGTTTAGAAGATTCTTAGTACCTATATTCGCAAATATCCTCGCCGTCATCGCTTCGAGACGCCCCATTACCCGCGATATTAAGGGTCTCGGTCGTGATTGCCGGCAAAATCTCTTCATCAAACACACAATTTCCGAGCGCGTTAATCATACATCGCGCGACGCCGCGCGCTTCTTAATATGCCGTTCATGCTCGTAATTTCTGCTCCAGAATGCTCAACGAGGCTCACGTATATAAAACAGCGCGAGTTCTCTATAGGCTGCGTCTAATCTAACCGTTACGCGCGCCGCGAAAAACGACGAGGGAAAAAGCAAACGGGCAGGGGACTGGTTCGGTTTAATCAGATATTAATTAGGGAAAAAGGAGGTCCACGCGATGAGACGCCTAAGCAATCGTAAGTATTACATTGAGCCGCGGTTGCCTCTTAAAGATTACACGCTTGTATCGACTTAGCGTATCGCTGCATCGAAAGATCCGATGATCGTGTATCTGTCTAACCGAACTCGGAAAGTTGCACAAGGCTTATTCCGTTGCTGTTTCGTTGGATAAACTCGCTAAGAAGAGCCTCTAAATGCTCGGGACATATCGACACGTTGCACGACACGATATTAAACGAGATCCTCTGTCTACTTCGCCTGCATCGTCTCCTTCGTCGTCGACTTCGTAAATCAACAGCGTGCATCGCGAATGGTGGGGACTTTTATCTCGGCCACGGGAACTCGTTTATCCGCAGGATGCCCATTCACCTCGGAGGCGCGTCGTCCTTTATTTGTTTGCCAATTTAATTGCAAAAAAATGAACGAGCCCTAACCCCCGCTCTCCTTCATCCTCCGAGCTGCTCCTCTTCTGTCCCTCGCTTCGAGTCCCCCAGTTTCAAGTTTACGATCGCATAGAACGACGTTCCCGGCAACCCCATCAACCATTGGCGTCCATTTCTCGAGATATACATACTGTCTACTGTACATCATTCTTTAACCATCGAAACTTCTGACAAAATTTGTTTTCTCGTAATTCTCGATCCACAATGAGCCACGGGATGTCAATCTTCCAGTTTCTTTAAGTTCCAAAGTTTCACTGGACTTTACCGTAGTGGAACTGGCTTTTCTGATTCAAATATTCTGAATATACAGTGATTATGAAGTCGACGATGGAGTCACAGTATTTTCGATCATCTTCCTTCGTATCCACGGATGAAACGATACGGAAAGGTCGACGCCAATGCTCGAGCACGCAGTTACACCCGGTTAGATCCCTCGTCCTGCATTTCGCGTACACGCTGCACTCGCAGTATTAGCATATAAATTATATTATCGTGATTTATGTTCGCAAGCCGCGTGCCTACATAAGCACCGACAGGGGCTGATGATTAAAATTCGAGACGACCAGATCTGACCAGGTCTATCGAGCGACAATGCGACTCGGCCGATGGATCCATTCTCGTTCGACTTTCCTTTTTCGAAGGAGAAGTGGCTCGTCGTGGTCAGACGTAAAGTAAGAACGCCGCACAGTGGTTCGAGTATACTACATACTAGTTGGACAAAATTATTTTTTCGCGGGTTTGGGTTTATATGGGGTTCAAATTGCTTGAAAACAAACCTGATTCGTATTACAGTTTATTATTTCAATAAAAATATCAATAAAATAAAAATATGACTAATTCAATTAAGGGAAAAGAACAAAACGACAGTATTGTACTTTAAATATAATTAACAGTTATAACATTATGTCTATTCCTGTAATTTCTGAGTTTTTATGTTTAAAACCTGGTTTTTGAAATCAGTCTTCTCTGCATCGCTATTGAAATAGTGTTTTACTATATGTTCCACGTCGATCCACGCGACAAGGGTTGAATGTACGGAAAGTAGAGACTTTCTAGTTTATTTTAATCAATCGATCGATCTGCAAAAATTTGCAAAACTATATTTTTCTAATTGTTTTCGAGCGCGACGCTCGGCATAGTTTTGCAAATTTTTGCAGATCGATCGATTAAAATAAACTAGAAAGTCTCTACTTTCCGTACATTCAACCCTTGTCGCCTGGATCGACGTGGAACATATAGTAAAACACTATTTTAATAGCGATGCAGGGAAAACTTATTTCAAAAACCAGGTTTTAAACATAAAAACTCAGAAATTACGGGAATAGACATAATGTTATAACTGTTAATTATATTTAAAGTACAATACTGTTGGTTTGTTATTTTTCCTTTATTGAATTAGTCATATTTTTATTTTATTGATATTTTTATTGAAATAATAAACAGTAATACGAATCAGGCTTGTTTTCTAACAATTTGAACCCCATATAAACCCAAACCCGCGAAAAAATAATTTTGTCCAGCTAGCATGTAGTATGCTCGAATCACTGTGCGCCGCTCTACTCCGCGTAACTCGCGATAACTATTTCCAGCTTTGTTTCTCAGTCATTGTTTGGCAATTCGAGCGACTATCAGTGATTAGAATCAGAATTAGCAACGAGGACGTCAATTATCGAGGACAATCGCGTTCCTCGCGGCTTAATCGATTATTCACGATCTCCTATTACTGGGCAGCTTGAATGGGGACTTTGGCGCTCACCCAAAAGACATCGGGGACTACGATAGTTGACATCGTCTAGAATTCTAGAGGAAGGGCGACGTCCGCGGCGATCATTTGCTCCGGTCGTTCGACTCGTCGCGTTCTTACGGGCTCTCGTGTTCGAGAGACTCTAAAAGGGTAAGCATGCTCGCGGGAGCATGGCTAGCATATTGCATAATAATTAGTGGGCAGGCAACGACCGTATACCCCGTGTAGAGTGAATTGCCGCAAGTTCATTGCCGACAAGGATATAGCAATATGAACGTAACGTGCTCCAAGAACAGCGAGCCGATTAGCAACGCTATTGCGTTATAGCTATCCCCCTTCCCTCTTTTTCTCTCTCCCCCTCGGTATGTACTGGCTCGCCGTTTCGATCGCCATGGACCGTTTCTATGTCTCTCCCTTTCTTTTGCTCCTACTCTTTCTGCCGGTGTTATCGTAAGTAATGGCTGCCCGCGAAGAACGACCATCGAGTTTACGTACTGTTTACACGGTCCCCGACCGCTTTCTTTATGCCCCGCTCCCAGGCGCGTTCTTTCGCCATGCTAGCGAATTTATGCGACGATCGTACTTCCGACGCGGGTCTCTGGCGATGATCAATGCGAGTACAGATGATTTTTAAGTACTTGCTTGGAACTTGGTTAATATGTAGATTCGAAGAGGGATGAATTGAGCGCGAGATATTCTTGGGTGTGATTGTGGGGTGGGCAGTGGCGCACTCACAGGCGAAGGGGTCTTAGGACCCCCCAAAGAAGGGGCTTTGTAAAAATAAAAAGAAAGGATTTTATTCTTTAAATAAATTTTTGTAATCAATTAATGAATTTTATTGAATTGCATTATAAATATTTTTATCCTTTCGACTCGGTTCTCCCCGAGATTAAATCTTGAGTACGCCACTGAGGGTGGATCTCACAATGAGCTAGATAGAGGGTAAGTATGAAAATACCCAGTGTAAGGATTTTTGAATAGAATAACTTAGGAAAGCCATTACACGCGTTAACTTCTTTTAACTGTGTATCTACTTATATCGTATCAGTTACTTCACACTAAAAACCTCCGTGAAAACAGTTTGTGTGATTTCAACGTATCGCCTCCATGCACAGGAAAGAGTAAACATCGGTTTTCGATTCACCCACAAAACCAGTTAAAATCGTTTCAATCGACCACCTTGAATCGATTCCTTACGCTTTTACACATCTCTCTTTCGATTAACCGAGCACAAAGCTAAACCGATTTCGATTTCATTACATTCACGGTTTTTGCGCCCAGTCCGCTTAAAAATAGCGACGCAACAGAAAGTGTTGCTGTAGTCAGTGTCCCGTTAACCACAGCCAAGTATTGACTTCCAGCCCGCGACAACGTGGCGCAAGAAAGATTGCACTTAGCCACGAAATCACTTTCGTCGGGCGTACGCAACGGAGCAAGAAAAACGAGCTTTCGCCGGATCGGAGGATGCGTCTACAGTGGTAGAAAGGGATGAAGGGGGAACGGAAGGATGTCGCGAAATCGATCTGGCGCGATCTGGCGCTGTTTATCGCGCAGGCACCCGCTTTAGACATCAACCAACGCTCGTGAAAAGGAAGCTTTACGCAATCCAGGAGGGTTTCACCTATCGAGAACCAGGCTTTACCAATCCTGACAGCTTCCCTCGGGGCGGTCGAGGTTGCATCCGTTGCAGCCAGGGAGTTTCGAGATCCTTATTCATCCTTCAAGGCGCCTTGACACGGATAAATCCGTTAAATCATCGCATTAAGTAACGTCTTACGACGAAAGGTGAAATGCTCTGCCCTTTCGCGCGTTTTGCAACGCAGCAACATCGCGGAGGAAGTCTCAGCATCGAGCATCCGCCGAGACGCTTTTCTCTATTTCCCGCGATCGAATCGAGGCGCAGAAGCGAATCGTATCGAGACGGAGAATCTGTTACGGGAGCCGCGTAAATCATAGATAAGAATTCTTCAATGGCACGTAACGATGGAACGAGCACGCGTCTTTGAGTTTCACCGATTGAAAATCAGCCGCGTACTTAACCGCTATCATCCGCTGGGTTTTATTCGCGAGCCCCTCCGCCACAGCGAATTATATCTCCGATCGAACTGGAGCAACGGCGCTGGTTTTGTGCCTGTGCACTCGAGCAGCGCGAAATTCCCTTCAATTCGGGATCATACTGTGAATTTCGAATGGAGACGCTCGCTGGACCAGGCGGATCTGAAATATATTTTAACATCCGACGGGGATGGTATAAAGGATAACTGCTTGCCCCATCTACGTGTTTGTAGTCCATAAGCAGGCTCGAGCTGGGGAGGCCCTTCAGCCGAGAATATTTCCCGTTTCAGCGATGAATACGGGAAACGACCTACTCGGTACCTTGCCAAGCGGAAGATTGGAAAATAAAAATTGAATGTCTGTTATTGATTTCGCTTCTAGCATGATAGCCTGAATGTCGGGAAGCTTTAAATTAGATGAGCTCTGCCAGGAACACTTCAAGGGCTAAATTTGAATTTTATTTGAATTTATAAGAATTTTAGGGTAATTCTTGGAAAGTAAAGTAAATTTTTCGTGCAACACACGTCGGGTTAGGTAGAGAAATGAATTCATGTTCACTTCCTCAATGGTAAAAATGGGAAATAGTATTCATAATACGAAAGAGTGAGAAATACAATATCAGAAAGTGTATTTACAAAGATTATGTTCTCTATGAAGCACTTTACCCCTGACACGTGACAGCACTCCCCTCGAATTCGGTGCCATTATTGGAAAAGTGACGCGTGCGAGCTCAAGTACCATTACGGTCGATATGCTGTGGAAATATTTGTAACGCCTCTTACAGGAGTCTCTACATAGAGCGTTTTCAATCGTGGCAGGAGGTGAGAAATGTCCTGTCAGGTGCAGCGAGCCAGACCCCCGCCGAGGGTCCTTCAGCTCAGCCTATGTTCAATGTAAAAACAGCTGGAGAGGGAAGGAAAAAACGCCATGTGCCGCTCTGTACCAAATTGGTCGACAGATCGATAACACCACACGTGGCAAAAAGCTTCTTAACCCAGCGCAAAGAGTATAAAAATGAAAATGCTACGCCTGGAGTTACGACATGTTGATAGAAACAAACGCCCAGCCGTCCCGTAATCGAGTTAACTGAAATAAAAATTGAAACGAGATACGAAGCAGCTGTACGTGCAAAACGATCGAGAACTTACAAGCCTTACATCATCGACAGGTGAATTAGCGTTCAGGAAGAAAGGAGGAAAGTGCGCGAGATAGATTGTGACAAAAACGTTTCAATTTTCTCTTATCGGAGCGAACTTATCTTTACGACACGTTGAAAGCCGAATATTATAACCATTTTCACGAAGCGAGGAGGAGGTATCTTGATTCCCCATTACAAAAACACCGCGCAATTTTTCGCGGCATTACTGAATCCGGTCCTTATCTCTTTCCTATAATACGTTGCATAAGAAAAGATCAACTTTCTACCGTATTACGTGAGCGTTACACACATTGTGCACGCCTGAGGACGATTAATTCTCGATTCCGATGAAGCGTCCACAGCTGGGAATTGCTTGATTTACGGTCTCGCGTGACTCCTCTTATCTCTTGAGCAGAGGCGAGCATCATGAAAGGGACAAAAGCATAATGCACTGTTCGGTCTGTGCAAAGGGCGCAATGAATCACGACAACTCGTACCGAGCGATCGAATTCGGACACTTCCATCTAATTTCATGGTTTACCGTGAAGAGGATGGGACGAGGGCAGCTGGAAAGAGAGATCGACGCTGGCGGGGTTGAAGAATAGGGGAAAAAGGGTGGGGAAGGGCAATAGTCGGTGAAAATCCTGCGGGGCCATTCGTTTATGAGCACTGTCTGGCTTATTCGACCCCCCATCATGGCTTACGCCTATATATACGAGCCGTAACTACGTGGGGACCGGGGGAAACTACGAGGGTGGCACAGTTTCTGTTCGAGTTACGAGAAGGGTGAGCGACGAGCAACCCCGTGCCAGTAAACACTTAGCGGCTCAGCCGTATTTTAGACGACGAGTCCCCAAGATTCTATCTTCCGTACGACCGTCATCCTAGTAATGGGAGATGTATCACTGGTTACGACTTCGTGTCTGGGAATATCTGCAACTTACTATTTCCGTCCATATGTTACGCGATATTAGAAAGATGGTGGAGGAAATTTAGGGTGATAAAGGAAGTAAAAATGGAGAAGGAATAGCTTCGATTTAAGGGGTTACGCCACACTGAATTTTTTGAAAAATTGATTTCTTTTTGCATTTTCTTATTACGTGAAGTTTTAAGAATAATTTAAGTCATGGTAGACGCAATAATTCCTCAAAATAGTCGAGTTATAGACTTTAAACGAGGCGTGGATGTAGATATTCCACAAAAGGGATCGACCATTCTACTTTTCTTCTTTTATGTTTTTCTCGAAACTACATTTTCAAAGGTGATATATCAAATATCTCCAAAACTATTTGTCCGATTGGTTTCAAATTTGGTACGTATATTCTTAATGGTATTATCTACAATGTAGCATATCATTTTTTCATGCGATAACTACTTAAGTGTAAGGCGTAACCCCTTAAGAATGACACTTAGAAATCTAGGTGACAATGATTCAAATGAATGCGACGTGTTCGTTCAAGGTTTAGGGTCAAGTGCACCGAACTATAAATTGGCATTTGAGACAAGGCAACTAAAGTGTTCAGGTACCATAGCGGATGCAAGAAACGTAGTCAGGTACTCGAGTGGTGCGCCACTCTCACGTGGCGCACAGAGCAATGCCCTCAAGGGTACAAGGTGCCAAATGTATTTTTCACCACTTGTTAGGGACGCAGGCTGAAGCGTCTGCTCACTCTGGAGCATCCAGGCACTTAATGCCCCGCTGTCAAAAACTGTAGAGACTCGTTCCTAGACTCACGGCTCTCGACATCCTAATGCACCACCGTTTCCACCCTAGTTACTTTCACGGACATTTTGTGAGCACTTAACCTTTAGAGGGCCAGACTGGCCACTATAATAGCTACCTAAGAATTTGGATACTTTGCCGGCCATTTTTGTGGTATAGATATATGCATAAATTTTAAGTAAATAAAATTTACAATTTCAATGAAAAGATCACGACCCTCTAACAGTTAAACAATTGTCGAAACCACCTTCGAGCCAACCTGGTCTTAGCATCTAAAGATGTCTTCCCAGGATGAAAGAAGTAATCGATGTACTGATTTGTCTGTTTCAGAGCTTCTTGGAGGCGAACTCCAAATGCTGGTGGAACGCAGCCTTGGTGGACGCAACCCGACAACTCAGGTACAAGGGTCACGTGTCACCTGGCGTGCTAATGGTAGGCGGACCACCCTGTGCCCTCGAGGTCTTGAGGGCAGCCTGGGCTCGAAATGTCCTACGACCGCCAGCCGATCACGCTATCACCTGTCTCGGTGAGTGCTTGATTTAAATAATTACTCCTATGACTCCCCACTGTACCACCTGACACACAAGCATCCCAAATATACCTGTACACGTTGATCTTCCACCGAAGAAGAGCACGAAACCCACGTAGAACGCTTTCAACAGTAAAAGGGTGGAGACCCTGATGAAACTCGAGGCGCATCGTGTGTCGACCGGCAATATTCGCCGCGGACACAAATGGACGCGCAATAAACGGAATTGTTATGCCACGCGGTTGTATCTCGAATCGTTAAGGGAAGCCGGCGATAATGCAAATTGGACATGGCGTTAAGTTCTCGCGCGGACGAATGCTCGCGTCGAGCACGCCGCTACGTTTAAATCGAGAAGCCAGCGTATCGGCTGCTTTATCTTTACGCAACCACGGTTCTCGCTTTATCGCCGCTGCTTTACCGCGTTCCTTATAGAAGCATTCCGAGTTCCGTGCGGGCTTACCACGCGTTTCTCTGCTCTTACGTGCTTCTACGCGCCGCTAAGTATTGTCGGCTGTCGTCGTTGCCACCTCGCGCAACTGAAACGCGGCTGAAACCAGCTCCCTGCCACATAATGGGAACACGAAACGATACAACGTCGATCGACGGTGTCGTGAGTTCTTTTTTCACGCAAGCATTCGTCATTGTTTCCTCTGCAACGTTTTCCCTTTTTTCCTCCCTCTCCCTTTCACCGTTTCTCACCAACTTTTCCATTTTTCTGCCTCGCGTCTGTTCCCCGTGTTCTATGTACACCCACGCACCACCACCTCGCATACCGAGCATATGCTAATGCGCCCAAGTTCCAAAGCGCATTGGCGTAACGGCGCAATTAATAACGCGGCGCGACGCGATATCACCTGCCCCTATTTTTCCCATCTCGTCATGAATCACGTTTTACTAGCCAGCTTAATATCGTCGATTCCAACGGAGGTAGAAGCTTAACACGTCTACACGTTTACCTTGCTACGTACATTTCATAGTAGATCAATCGCTGAAACGTTTTCATTCCTCGCGAGATAGGGGAATGTGGGGCAAGACGGACTAGCGGGGTAAGATGGGAAAGCATTATTTATAAAAAATGGAAGGTACTACCGTATACACGTAAACATATCAGCGAGTTCGATGCAAAAGAGCATCGGTCTGAAAATAGCAGTGTTACAGATCACGCGTGTCACGAGTTACGACGAGATATTACATTTTTCTAATAACGATATAATTGTTCAGGAAGTTTGTAATAGTGTCACTTTATTTATGTTTATGTTATTTAACTAAAACCGGTAAGTTAATTTTCCTTATTAGTTACTTTTTCATAAATTCTGAGTTTTCACTAAGACATGGTTAAGGTTATTTTATAAAAAGCATGTGAAGTATTAAATACGTATTGGGGCAAGACGGGATCGGATGAGTGGGGCAAGATGGGACGTCCCCATCATTGGGACGTGCCATATTACCTCATTTAACGGACTTTATCTACGAATCTTGTCTTTGTTGTAGATCCATATTTTGTAAAATGGTAAGAACATACAAGAAAAAGACAAATAGAGGCGAATGGTCTAAAGAGAGTATGAAGAAAAAAAAGTAGCCGAAGAGAAAAAGACAACAAATTCACAAAAACGAAAAAGGGCTTCAGAAAAATCAAGACTAACGTCAATTAAAAAAAGAAAATAGAATTTCTTCACATTCAAACTTGTTTCTTTATGAAATGTGTCAGTAAGAAAACATGTTTCGTCTTGCCCCCACAGCAATCCCATCTTGCCCCATATGCGGGGCATGATGGGAAAATTGAGTTACTTAAGAAAAAGATGTTTATTTTAGTTTTTGGTCCTTGTGATCTCCTTTCTGTTGCTGAAATTTGAAGATGAAAATATACTGATTCTAAAAATGCTTTAATACATGTTAAAAAAAGAATATATTTGATTTCCTCCACGTTTCTGCTTAGCTATACCGTCTTGCCCCACATTCCCCTAATTCACAAATCCCCCGGTATGGTTTTATCTAGAATCACCTGTACAACCATTTTCCGCCCCACGTCCCCCCAGGGGTGGCAGTTAACCCACCACCCACCATCGCTTACGATCGAAATAATCCCATGGTAATCGCGTTGTCGCGGCTCCGAAATCACCGGTCGCATAAAACCACCGTCCGCGCCGGTTGTAAACCCCGGCGCAAGTTTTACAACGTGGCCGGCGCGCGAACAGTTATCAAAACGCGCGTAAAATACGGCATTGGCTTTCCGCGTGCAATGAAACTGGAGCCTATCGTAACGGTAACCCTTAAGTCGCCAAGTCATCGGATTCTGCGCCGCTATCCCCTGCTGTTGCCTGGCTGAGATACCCGCTTTATCAGCGCGATTTCGCCCGACTGCACTGATAAACGCGCTCGGACACGCAGCGGGGTGCATCGCGCGCCTTGCACGCGCCTATGCATCCCCGCGATTCCCTGCATCGCTGCGTGTCGAGAGCGTAAAAAACGTAACGATAGCCCCACGGGTTCTGCATCGTTTATCTGCCTCGGATTATAGAGCATCCGCGGTATCTGGGGACCGCTTTCCTTATATGCCCACTTTTCCTCCCTCTCCTTCTTCGCCACAACCCCTCTTTCTCCCTTGCTCATTCTCCTTCCTCGTTTCCCTCGTTTTTAGCCTTTTTATATCCCTCCCCTTCCACGGCTGGCTTTATGCCATAGACGCTTGTATACACCTACACACGACTATCTCCCGTATATCGGGCCTTATGCTAATGTATATGCATTCCAACATGCCCGGGACACGGGCATATAATTAATGATACCTTGTTCTCGCGGGATACTTCTTTCTAAAGGCAGCTTTAGAAAATTATTCGTACATTGTTCGCGACCTCGTTCGTTACCGCGTTCCCGCGTCGAATATTACCAACGATCCCGGGGCCCTCTCCTAATAAGAAACGTCATTCCGCTCCGCGGCCAACGTGAGCCTGAAATTGATCGCGCGTCGCGCGCCGAGCTACTCGAGCATGTAATGAGGTTCTCTGCTACGACGGCCATCGATTGTCCCCGTTGATCTTTCGTATAAATTTCTTGCGCTTACGCGCGCGTCGCGTCACGGGGGCATTTGAAATCTTGCTATCCGCTGGAAATGCTCGCTGTCCGGCGATCGTTCGATGCGACGGGACACGAGCGGGAGTCCGTGAAATTGCAAGTATACGACTTTGAAATGTTGTTTTATGATCACCAACATGTGTTTTCTTCGGAGGAGTAATTTTCCCTTTTTATTCGAATACTATATTTAGTCTCGTAATGGATCCTGTTTGATCGGTACTTGTTTATGGTCTATCACCCCGAGAGGCATATTTCACAGAGTTTGAACCGAACGTGAAGCAATCGTTGGAACGATACCAATATCTCACGGCCCTTCCGAAAAAAAGTAAGCGATCAGAGGAAAAAGGGGAGCCATTGAGCAACGCGGCTTTATCGTGGGTCATTAAAGGGGCAACGATGGGAATGTAAATGAGGCGTGGCGTTAAGTTCCCGTCCTCGAGAAGGGATCCGTGCCAACGGCAGTCGGGAGTGTTTAAATCGCGGAGTTGGCTTATCTCCTGCGCCTTATCTTTACGCGGCTACGGTTCTCTCTTTATCGGTACCAGTTTACCCGCGCCGCGGATAACCAAGCTTGCGCCCGCGTACGACGCGCGTCTCACGCTTACACGCGCTTACGATCGCAGGCAGCCGTCGTTTATTACCGATCACCGCCACCTGAACAGCGGAAATTGATTCCTGATGTGGCGGTTTATCTGTTAACAACACAACTGCGACGGTTTATCTGTTAACACCGCGACTGTGACGTTTAGGCAGCTGTGTTCCTTGCTCCATTACGGAGCACAGTGGTAGAAGTGCCATTTTCGTTTGAGACATATCAGAAGCTTCAAATTTTCTGTTCTCTTTGATTCTGCATCCTTTGAACCATTCTTAACTTAATCAAACTCCGATCAACCCCAAGAAAGTTCAAAAGACTTTGATTTCAGCTTCGACGTCGCAAAGAGTTTGAAAAGAAATAGGACTTCGGTGGTAATTCAATTTTCCATCTTCCTTCAAAGTTCCTAAGGGACTCTCCTCCCTTCCTGTCCCTTCCGAGTCTTCTGTTACTTCATTTGCATACCCAACGTCCTAAACTCAACATACCCGCGTCTCCGTCGTTGGGAACTGCCGCGTATCTCGTCCAACAGCGAGCCCAACGCTCGCTTTCGCTCTTCGCGTGCAATTTTTTCTTTCTCTCCGCTGTCGCATTCCTCTCCATCCCCACACCCCTCTTCGCCGGCATTCTTTTTACCCTCTTTCCACTTTTTTACACCGCGTTCGCTCGTATCTATACACGCCTACGCGCGGCTATCTCGCATACCAGGCTTATGCTAATGCATGCGCATATCCACGCTCACCGGCGTAGGAGCTGAGCTTAATATTATCCGTGCCTCGTGTGACCTTATTTTTACGAGGCAGTTTTACGAAATTACGACCCCCTTCTGTCTCCCTCCTCCTCTCCTAAGACTTTCGTTCCCCTCTCGGCCGTCGTGTTTCCGTTCCCTGGGAAAGAAGAGGGGGCTCGTTTGGACGACCGCCAACCGTGCAGCCAAACAAATCTCCATGCCTATCAAACGCTTATCTGGAGAGCCTCGATTGTCTATGCGAGAGATTCCGGAGTTACAGAACGTCGGAGACCCTAGACTCCCTTTGTGCATTTGGACGACGCTGCTCTATTCTTTCCAAGCTTTTCTCGTCGACGTGAAAGCGCATATTATCTTAACACGTTCGTAGTCTGGTCTTCTTGAATTCTTTGGACAGTCGCAGCCACGTATCTCAGAAAAGCGAAGGCTTCTTTGCAGGAACGTTATTCCATGATATTCATTGATTTATTCTTCCATAAAGAATCATTCATTTTCTTGCACAACCAATGGCCGATTCACCCTCCGTGCAGAGGTAAGTTGCAAAGCAAAGGAAGTTTCACGCCCGCAAACATAATTGCTCTGTCGTTCGTCCCGCGAATAGTGCGGCTTATCCGATCTCTCTATTTACCCTGTTCCATCGTTCCCTTCGTCAAGAACGCGCCACGAGCTCCCGAGGGTCCATAAACGTGGCGGTAAGTCGCATGCCTTCCCTCGACAGTTATCGAGTCCGATCAGTAGCTTCCTGAAAGACACGCATTACGCGCCAATGCTAACTACGGCCTTCTTCGCCGATAATAAAACGGGAGATCCGCGATCTGCGTGTCCCGGGCTGCTCGTTATAGAAATCGTGCTTTATAGAAACGCGCGCGCCACTTGTCGTTCCGTGTCGCGCGATTTATCTCGCAAAGGTATCTCCGACGTTCCTGCGGGCCTAATATTTAACCGGCGATGATTCATTGAAGTACTAACGGGAATCGATGCGACCATGATTTTTCTGTACTGCAACTACAGTCGGGGGGAAATTAACCTTTAGGCTGCCGCTATTTTTTCGTAAAAATAGGGGTCCTTTTTTTCCAAAAATTTTTATGTATGAGTAGTCAATAGGTCCCATAGAGTCGAGGGGGTAGAACCGTGCCAATATAGTGGCTATAGCGGCAGCCTAAGGGTTAACTGGTTCTCTTTTGAATAGAAAAATTCATTATCAAATTCAATCATTGCACAGAGGACCGATTTTTAAAAAAAATTATTTTTAGAAAAGTGACAGCTACTTAAAGTCAAGCATGTGACATTCGACCTAAGCTTTCATCTTCTTTTGATTGTAAAAAACAAAACAAGACACTAATCGAAAAATCTCGACAAGTAGGTACTAGATTAGAGTCTCAAGAATAATTGTGCAAAATTTTATTCAAATCTGTCCACCAATCTCTGAGATATTTCGGTACCGTAAAATCCTATGAGTTGCTATGACACAATTTCTTAAAATATCAGATTCTTTTTTGAAGAGAATACAGCTTAATTTATACACAACAAGGTGTACATATTGATTTTTAAATATGACGTTTCTTTATACCAAAAAAAAATTATAAAAATGGCCCCCTTTTCCGACCTGCCAAGATTACGTAACCCTTTAAACAGAATATTCCCAGAGTACAGAAGACGGAAGAAATGTATGTAAATGGACAGAGAAGAATATCCCAAGATAAAGAGCAGTTGGAAGGAGAGTGATTCGCTCGAGTAACTCGAACAAATCGCCCAGTCGTAGAAGCGATTGTAAGAAACCCCAGTTCATTACTTAAAATCGAGTGGTTAGGGCAGTGAACCAAGTCAGACACATTTTTCCTCCAGCATTCGGACAGCTCTATCAACTCTCAGCCGGCGTCGGCACACTGGCTCTCCCACAGCAAGGCGAACTTCTTTCCTATCTCGTAACTTCATAAGTTTCAGCCAGCCTCCGCAAAGGCCGTTTAATCATAGAAACGTTAACATTGTCAGCGTCCAGAGCGTTCGATCAGTCCCAGTCGTAACACGCGTTCCGATACCCGTTCGATAAGCATCTCCGTTACTCGGCCAGGACGAAGTTGCGTGAACCTGTCCTATCGAAGCCATACGAGTGCCAGGCAATTGTAGCCCACGTATCCCGCTCCAACCCTCCCCTATCGTGGGGAACAGCGAAAGGGACGTTGACGCCCGTGCTCCCTAGAAACGCAAACCCAACCCCCCTTTTCCCGCTCCCCTTCGACGAAATCCATACGGTGGACAGTATCGACGACGATAAATCAGCCCGTGAGCCTGCATTCCGGGCCAATTGATTAAGCTGGCACTGCGTTGGATTAATGCGCGCGACAACCGGCGCGTTTCCATGCATAAGTTTCACCGAGCAGTGCACGGTGTATCGAACGTTTAGGTGGCCTGTTGATAATCCGACTTTGAAGCGACGCATTAAGGAGCGCGGTCTACTAAAGGTCGGCCGCCGACAGGCATTATTCATTGATAAGCCGCGGAAAGATTGCCGACTGATTTATAGAGACGCGGCTCCGCGGATAAATCGCGCCGTTGCTAATTAGGATATCCGCCGCCGACCAATCGAGTTCACGCTCCAGTTTAACGCGATAGGCCTCGCGCAGCCTGTCACGCTCCATTTTTAACCAACTGGATTAGAAGTTACTAAGACCAAGCCCGCTTTTGGATAATCCATCTGATCAGCGATCTCTGTAATTTATTGTTATTCCGGAGATAACAGCGGTACGTAATTCCACTCGACACTTGCAGAACCAATCGAACCGAATCGATGGAAATTAACCGATTACCAGGCTTGTCCCCGTGCTCCTTTTCCTCCTTTCGATCGCTCGCGATCAAGGTTGTTATTTCGATATCGGGACGATCAATTATCGGTGTTATCTCGTTGAAAAGCCTGGGCACCGGGTCCGGTAATGGACGGTTGCGACACGGCTCCACGTTCCGCGCGTGTCTGTCCCGCCGCGTGCACCGTGCGCGACAATGAAACACGGCGACAAACGCACTTGTACTTTCACGCCCGGCCAATCTAGCTGTGCTTCCGGAAACAAGCGACGGGACGGAGAAACGTCTGATTCGCCATAAATATCTCGCGGTATGCGGCATTAGCATACGGACGGTGCGCGAGCCGCGGCTTCGGACACCTGGAAAGACTGTCCTCCCTCTCCCTTCTATGTTATCGCTAGCAACAATGAGCGGCACCCCGTTGCACGACTTGGAAAGTGGTTTATGAGCCTCCTGCGATATCCCGCCGATTGCGCTCGCGGGATCGCGAAGGCGATCCGCTCCGCTTCACCACTCGCCGGAATTGGCGCATTCCGTCCAGAGATATATCGATACGCCGCACGCTTCGGTTACTAGCGGTGCATGCATTATGCTGATAGATACTTGTTTCGAGGCTCCCCGGTGGCACGTGGATCGCTCGAATGGGAATTCCAGATGCTAATGCCGGGACAAGTTAATACCTCAGCCCAGATAAGAAGGGGCCCTCGTTAGACTGCAGATAATTCATACGTCGTGCCGGAAAGAACAACGATCGGGCCCCGTTCGGTTACACGCCTGCGCCTCTACGCACGGTTAATTCCCGAGCCGGATTAACGGCGGGCCCGGCCGTGCACGCTGCAATTAGATCGTGCATTTCCCCGGGGTGGGGGGGAAAAGAATCTGTTAACCGGTAGCCTTCGTTGTTGTCGATAGTTCCCTCGGCACTGCTGATTAAGGCATCCTCTGGCTTTCACCTGTGCTCTCTGGGGCGAGAGATGGAGGTCTGATCGAAGACTGACGGATGGTTCGTTTGGAATATGCTTGAATGTTGCTTTGGCAATTCAGGATGAAGGGGGCAAGTAGAAACTCGTCGGGGCTAGAGTTTCTCCATATGTATAAGTACGCAATAAATATTGTATGTCCACTTTTTGTGAAATTTGCATTGTTATATGCAACAAATAGTTATTGACAAATGGGCGCCCACAGGGAGGGGCAAAAGGGGTAGTTGCCCCCACTGGCATTTGAGAAAAAAATCGCTTATTTTTCAAAACTAATTTTTATTAAGTTTATATTAAAAAAGGGAATATTTTTAAATTTCGGTTTAAAATTTTTAATTAAATTCGCACTATAAAATGGGTTAAAAAAGCAAGAGGGGTATATTTTCCTTTACCATCATCCCAAAGTTGTCCCACCCCTGGAAAAAAGTCTCCGGACGTCCCTGTATTAACTGTTTCTGTTTCTGTGTGAAAATCACATTTATATCTACTTCATAAATTTGTCAAAAATAATATTTTTCTTCACTGCATGTCCCTGAATCTTATTTACCATTGCTTATTTAAATCTGTGGTTCTCGAAAACACTAAAAATTTGACATACAATATTTCTACACTAAGCCATCGATATACATATACATATTGTACTTCTGTGGTCACCGAATGACGATTGGAATCGTCGCGACCCCGGTAACAAGACTCCAATATATTTCTCCCTTCGTGTCCCCTAGCTTTCGTCGACCACCCCCACTCGATCGACATTTCCTCCGCGTCCACCTCTGGGGATTGCTTTCGGTTCGATTTCTTTCCCCCCGAAGCCTATCGCCCGTCTCTATCCGCTCGATTCTCTTTGTCCCGCCCGCCTGCCAGAAGTGTGACGGGAAGGTGATTACAGTGATCGGTGGAGGAGCCACGGTCGCGTGAAAGAAGTGTCGCCGGAAGGAGAAATTAAGACGAGGGGCTGGCATGAGCGTAATGTCTAGGAGATCCGAGGGTGATCAAGACGTGGCGTCGTTGTGTCAAGGCCCTTGGGCCATCGCTGAATCCACGCGCAATCATAAGGTCAGCCTCTCACGCTAGGGTCCATCGTCCCACGATCCCCCTGTCTGCTTGATCGAAATAAGCTTCGTCCAGCGATTATCCACACACGATGAAAGAAGCTTTCATCGTTTGTAACCCGCCAATCTCAGTTATTCACTGAAACTCCCGCGATTCCGTGAATCCTGCGCAATCCTCTCCTATTATACCAGACCCAAATCACGCGTCTTACCCAATCGTGACATCCTCACATCTACTCGAATCAGCTACAAAACCTCGAATCCTCCTACACAGTGATTCCCAAACGGGTGGGTCGCGACCCCCAAGTGTTTTCTGGAGGCGCCGGGATTTTTTTCTTAATATTATAAAATTACAATTATATTCAGAAATAATTATCTTTAATGTATCTTCTTTACCTTATTAACCCTTAACTGGTATACTGTTTTTTTTCAAACGTAAGTGGTATCTTGGGGTCGTGGTAGACCACAAATAAAAAAGGACACAGAAATTTGTAAAATCGACATTAGAGATCAACCTCTATGAATATTTTGTTCTTAGGTAATATTTGAAATAATAGAAACGTAGAAAGTTAAACTATTATTATAAAATTAATTAGAAATTCAGTTTATAAACTTAAACAATCAAACATTTTGCAGCGAACCTTGCATGCTTGGGGTCATGACTGACCCCAGGATACCAATTAAGGGTTAAATTTACTTTACCTCATATGGGGGTCGCATGTTATTTGAATATTATAAAAGCAGATCGCGACTCAAAAACGACTCAGAAACACTATTCAAGTTTCCATTCCACAGTGAATACCACATTGAATACCCACCTCGGTAGTCCCAAATATTCAATATCCTTGATCTGCACGAGTAACGAATCACGATCGAACGTCTATCCCCCCGCAACCATCCTTCAGCCTAAAAACTTTCGAAACTGGAGTTGAACGATCCTGGATGGGTATAATTCCTCGCAAACGGACGTGCGCAGTGTGAACAGACGTGTGCATGCAATGCATGCGCCCGATGCGCCAGTTAGGAAGCACGCAAGCGGCGTGCTCGCGAAATTTAGAGGCAGCTCGGGAGTGCATCGCCTCCTAGCTAGCTACGCGGGGCCTGGGGCGAAGGGGGTGAGCATCGATTCTATCTGGAAAACGGTAGGGAAGAAAACGAACGACACGAGAAGGTTCCGTCGTGTATGTACACATATAACGTGGTCGGGTTTGATGCATACACTGGGCCGCGTGAGGCGTATACATCAGCGTGTTGCACGGCCGAGCAAGCTCAAACGCGCGTTCACAATACGCCGAGTTATGCAGATACGGGGCCGTGGATCACTCGCGATCAGCGTGTATCAAATCGTTCCTAGCCGCGTATTTATTTGTTCTGCCACTCTGGCGAGGGGGCCCCGTGGGACGTTCATGTAAATTGCCATTAAGTACAGCCGCGCGCGGCGCTGCTTGCCCATAAGACTCCTAGCCGTGGTGGCTCGTGTGTGCGCGCGCGTGTACGTGCACGCGGGCTGGAAGCGAGTCCCACGGTTCCCCTGTTTGATTCTTCCGCCGGCACCGGCGTACACGAATAAAATAACAGAGAGCCAGGCCCGCAAGTAGCTATCTATTTGCCGCGGTGTAAATGTTTATGGGACCATCAGCTTGGCCCATGGCGTTTTCGAGTGACAACTTCCTGTCGAGTGGCAGCTGCTTTCTCACCAGCTAACTCGAGTGACAATTGAACCGATGACGGTGGGATGGAAACGCGTCCTCGTCTTACTGGCGGGCTTCTGCAGGAGCTGCTTTTAGAATAACAACCTTCCTGGGGGGCGCGCGACGCTACTGGGGTATCTTTGGGGGTTGAGAGGCTTTGGTGCTTTATCGAGGTCTGGGGCTAGATAGAAGACTGATCTTTGTGTATTTTTGGCATTGAGGGTTCGTGTTAATTAAGTAGCAAAGTATCGTGTGGCATCGAGTTTATAACGTTTGAAAGTTCGAGGCATTCTAAAGTATAGGGTAGATGTACCATTTGTGGCCACTGCACCATTTGTGGCCACTGTCTTATTTATTCCGATATATTAAGTATTCTTAGTTCACTTTCATTACAATGAATTAAGCTGTCTAAGGATGGGTTGTTGGCACCATTTCTACTGTTTTGTTGTCCCGTTTTATTTAATAATCATACGTGGCCACAAACGGTGCAAAACAGTCCGGCACGATAATATAATGATTTTTTAAATAATTATGTTTAAAACATTGTTCAACGTAGAATATTTCAATTATCTGTAGATTTTGGATTACACTGATATATTCTTTATTTTTGTGTACGTATTCTTTTGTAAGTTATGTATCTGTGAATGGTACGGAAATCCTTAAAGTGGCCACAAATGGTACATCTACCCTAATAACTATTAAATAGGGCTTGGACTATTCGAATAATTTAATAATCGAATATTTTACAAGTATTCGAATGCTACGAATAAACTTCGAATATTTGAGTATTCGAATTGTATGGTGTGAAGTGGGTCAAAATTAGCTTACAAGATTTCACCCTGACAAATGAACCTAAAGAACTTGATTTATAATTCACACCATACTATTCGAATACATCAGTATTCGAATACTTGGATATTCGAATTATATTTGCCAAATAATTGAGCAACTGAAGTATTCGAATATCGAAAAATTCGACAAATAGTCCCAGCCCTACTATTAAACGCAGCTAATTCTTCTTCCCAAGACGTTTTCTGGGGAGAAATATGGATTGTGGATATAAATGGAAAACACCAGCTCACATAACGAAATACACACACCCCACCACAATCACGAAACCTAAAAAAGTTGACACCTGAAATCAATTCCCCTACTTAGTTACCCCAATTCCCTTCCATTCACGTGACCAATTACGAATCCCCTCGTACATACCTCATTTCAAAGTAACCCTATTAGATCGGACGATAGGTATAATTCTGAAGTGTACTACCTACCATTCACCACGGCGAAACGTTACCTCGCCGCGGTCCCCAGCGCAATCCTCGTTGTATCGTACACGTGGCCGGCGAAGATTAGCTTAGACGCGAGCCAAACAGAGCGCCGTTCAATACGGCCGTAATTAAACGATTATTTAAGACCGGTAGCGAGCACCTTTCGTCTAGATAGTACCAACTCACCGCCTTAAATCAACATCGCATTAAACAGACACGCCGGGACGTTGAGAGGCCGGTATGCGTGATTTGTACACGGAGGCAGCGTTGGGTAACGGATAATTGCATCGGTTAATAAATTAATCCTAGATCTCCTTAGAACACGCCCACGGGGGACGTATAGTATCGTCTAATCCTCTAATAGGTACCTTGCACCGTCGGCAATTGATCGAGTTCGGGTCAAGGTGTCGCGCACGAAGAAAAACGGTACCCCTGATCGCCCTGTCGACGTGAGAATACCACAGGCTTCAATCGTATCACTCCTAATTGAACAATTCCGTGGGCCAGGTCGCAAATAAACGCCGCGCACTCTATTCTCCGCCACGATGATATCTGGCAGATTAGTCTGGTCTAATTGCCCGTCGTGCCGTGCGCGGCGTAATTCATTAACGATAATTGCCAGCCTCCTGGTTAAAAGGGAAAACGACCGGGACGCGTCTGGGAAAAGGAGCAGCGCGGGTCTTATCGTCTACGATTTTGCTGTTTCCTTTCGCGGCGATTTATATGCGTGGAAAGCACGACGCGCTCGAAACGAGGGGCCCGGCTACGTGTCCGCGTTACATCCACCAACCACCAACCTTCATTGCCGCAATCTAATTTAAGGGCCGCCCTCGAGTCTCTCGCCCCGCGATTCGGATTAATAATAAATGCAAATCAGCTGGCGTGACGCGTGCTTACTCGTCTCGACGCGTTCGACGATCCACCCACCGGCTTCTCACACGTTGTTTGCGCGCTGCCTGGTGATGATGCTGGGATGGAGGATCGTTTGATTAACCTGGAACAAGAGTAATGCTGTTATGATCCTTAGGGAGGGCTGGAGAGTAAATATAACTTTGGGGTGAATTATTTACTCTAGCTATCTGCATTCGTCAAGTGTCAAATGATGTAAAGAATCTGGACTAATATTTTTTTATTGCAAGATATAGGAAATCTCTTGTATACCTATACTCTAAAACTATACAATTGGATATCCCTGAGAAGATTAGTTCTTAAAATAGAGAAACGAAGAATGATATTCCAACCACAATCAATGCGAAATCGTATTTTCCACCTGTCAGGTGGACAATTTATCCGTCGCAAAATATCACAGTTCCCATTTAGTCACGGTTACTCTCCCCCGATCGCAATGCTAGATACGAACTACAATGACACAGCTAGAAATGATTTGACACCCAATCAAACGGGCACAGCGCGCGGTATTTCACGCGGTACGAAATTCACTTCGTAGTACATAAATCGCAATCACCGTCCTTCGAGCGTCATGGGTCCCGAGCTTCGGGGACGAGTTAATGTCGCTTCGATCCTCGACACACACACACAGTCGGAACTAAAGCTGCACGATGAAGATTCACGAGAATCCCAGGAATCTGTGGCGATCGAGCGCGATCCACCTCGGATAATGATCTCCGATGCGCAGAGAAAACGAGCGGAAAATTACAGTGAAGAAGGTCTCGCGGTTCGGTCAACGAGAAAAAGGAGGAACACGGCGTTCTGTCTGCGAAAGGGAAATCTCCACGGTTATCGAGTAACATCGTATGCATCTTGACGGAGCTCTGTTTGAATAAGCTTTCGCGCACTTTCAAGCGCGATGATGCACTATCGCAGTCGCGGGTAGAAATTGTTTCTTTCCCAACGGGGAGCAATTTTTCCGCCATCAGCGGGAGAAACTGCCTTCGATTCTTTCGTCTCGGATCTGACGGAAATAATATACCTACTACGCTTGAAGGAAAAAGAAGACTTCGTCTGTGAACGGTTAAGAAAAAAGTCGGTCTAAACGGTTTTATCGCTGGATCGGGACAGCGCCGGCTCAATTATTATCCCGGCTTGCGGTTTTCACCTGATTGTTTATCGTTCGCAGTCGAAACAGATTTGTAATAAATGGGCCTTTTACTTTTACCGTGTTAGACACATAAATACCGCGGTGCTGGACAGAAATCTGGGCACGTCGCCGAGTGTGCTTAATAAGAAGAGAAGGATAAGGTCTCGTTTGTCGAGGAACATGATGCAAAGAGTGCTGGTTTATCTTATACGAGTATAACAACGTCCGTTTACTTTCGAGACCACGTTGACTGTTATCGTTGCATCTTAACGAGAATCGGCAATCTTCACAAGAGTGTCGTGCATAGACGGCCTTGCAGAATGGAGCACCAGCCTACAGGGTGTCTTGGGAATTTCCAGACTTACTCCAAACCGTTTCAGTATGTACGAGGAAAACGTTCGACCAGGGAATGATTATTGAAAACTTGGATTAACATAAATGGACGTGAAAAGATTGTTTTTTGGAGCACTTAGTGATTTGTAAATAGAGAAAGGTAGAGCCTCAAGTGTGGATTAAAGACTTGGACATTTTTTATGTACCTAATGAATAGAGTTATAGGGGTGATCCATCTTCCAAGTTGTGGAAATACAGTTGTGAAGTCAAGTTGTATTTATACGCGAGAATTCAATAAGTACCATTTGCCTTTTTATTGTAATTAAATGATAGACAAAATGAATTGTAGGTACTAGAGATTTTTGAAATCTAAATGACCTATTTTTATGGCAACTTTGTGGTCGAAAGTCAATTCGTTTTACATTCTAAACGACACCCAGTATACCGGACGACTATGTCTAGCGCGACTTTGCGTATTTAAGCGAAACACACTGGATGAAAACCATACGGGAAGATCTATGCACCGATTCAGGTTTCCAGCGGATTCGTAATTGGAGAGAGTGAAAGTGCGCTTTCAAAAGGTACGACCCGATATTCATACAAATTTTCCAAAACAGTACCCTCGTTAACGGTGCTCTGATTGTCGGCAATCACGTCCGCGTATCGAGCGTGCAACGTCCAAACAGAAACAGGAACAAGTACGAGCTACGAAACCGACCTGTACTCTCGAGAGACGCGAAAACCACCGCTTTCCTCCGCATCGAATCGAACCAATTATCCGTGATGCAACCGAATCGGAAACTTTTCGTCCCGTATCCTTCGAACCTGGTACAGTTCTTCGCTAATTACTTCGCAATACTTTTCATCGATGGTGAAATTCAAACATTCAATCCAAACATTTTAACCTGGCTGTCAAGGCGATCTTTGAATAATTTCATGAATATTAATCATTCGTGGTCACGCGGGGTGTATCGCACCTCAGGATATATTTTTGCCAATATTTCTGTAAATTTTTAAACGATAATAATAGAATCTAAAATTGTAGTTAATTTTAGGAAGAAAAAATATCAAAATTTATATTTCTAGGGAAAGACTATTAGAGCTTGATTGTATGAGTATTATGAATGTACAATTATCACTCAAAAATTAAAAGACATAAAAATACGAAAATGGTAATTAAAAAATGACACTAACAATAAGAAGGGTGTGACCACGGAGAGTTAACCGAAAGAAATGTTTGAGAGGAAACTACATATCACCCATCAAAAGAAGAAAGCAGAATTGAAAATGATCGAGACTCACCCGACAAAATCAACAAGAATCGTTCCTGCAATTTCTAATATATTTCAAGTAATTCTCACGTGAATGCTATTCGCACGACGGCCAATCCGAAACGGTGACGTAGAGCCGCGCAATCATATTTACACCGGGGCCCGTCCCCAAAGGGTTAGTAATGGAATCTGGGCGCGATACTCTCCTCGAGGAGGAAACACATTTCTCGTTCCAAGAGCTAGGAGGAGAAAGACGCATAACAGAAACGATCTAGTTCCCATGGATACAACGAACGTTCACGATATATACGATTCTGCACGACGCCGCGGCGCAATGGATATTTGTTATTCATAAGCCTGCCAGTATAACTTCTGGCTGGCTCCTCGTTTGCCGATACTGACCTGCACCACCCGAGGCGTTACGCATACCCCATTTAGATCGTGGATCCGCGATCGGTATCTTCGTCGAGCGATGAGTTTCTAAATTCGATACGTCGTGCCTGGCACCCTCGTTCGACGAAGGTAAAAAGCGATCTGAATGGTGGCTTCCAATGGGTTCTAGGGGCCGTTCTTCACGCTGAAACTCGTTCGCGAGGCTCCAGCCAGTTTGGCGCGGGTCCAACGCGAAAATCGTAGGAAACGCATTTAATTTCCATCGATGTCCTGCGAGCTGTATAGCATTTTCGTGTGACTGAGCGGGATAATTGCATTCCCCTTGGAACGCTTTTATAGCTGCTCTGTAATTCAGATTGCAGCGGGATGCAACAAACAGGATCAAGTGTCGCGAATCAACGCTCGACCCGAGTGGAAATTCGATTTAAACCGTTCCACCGGACGCGGATAATCGAATCGTTGGCGCCTACTTGACGGTATAGTTCTCGTGGAACGACGACGGGGATTGGATTAAGCTTGATGGCATTAGATGCAGGTACCTATATCTGTGAATGGGGATGGAATTCCTGAATTGTATTATCACGGAGTATAATTGCAGCACGGCTGACATGGATGAGGGACATTTATCAGGAACACGGTTTCCATCAGTGTAACGCGTTGTTTCCTCGCCTGACATGGTCTCATCTTTGCGCAACTTCGTGATCTCCATATTCCTTCTAGCTTTCTTCTCTGCACACTTGGGGTAGATGTCTCTATTACGGTGCATTTATATTTAAAGAAACCGTACAAAAAAAGTCGCATAAATAAATAAGGAAAGAATTATTTTATTAAATTAAACTTATGATGTATGCGTTACAAACGAGAAGTTTGCATTTTTAAACGATTAAAGCATAGTAAAAATGTACTTTTAGGGGCACTGTAATTGGGACATTGACTGTGGGAAAATTTACAACTTTAACCCGAAAAAAGTTGCTTAAGAGAAAAGTTCAAAAAATTAATAAATATAAATTTTCACCAAGCAAAATTAAAATAAGAGAAGTCAGTAATCAATTCATTCGTGAGAAAGTCGGCGTCAAAGCACCGTAATAGGGACACCTACCCCATTATTCAGAACTACTTAGAGAGCAGTCGAGTAACCTATGCTTCGTTTCGCGTTCATCCGCGAAATGTGCACCGCTATCTCCATTAAAACTGTCGAAAACGCTCTAATCTCTATTCCCAATCACGCTGGTCGTGGAACGATACGCCGCTTCTTGGATGTATCTCATTGTTTCCTAGGAAATCTCCGGCTCCCCATCGGACGCTTGTCATCGGACGTGAAACAATGTCCGATCGTCTGCGGAAGATCTAATCGCGAATTCACAATTGCCTTCGACTCGTCTCCGCGTCATCGATTCACGGCTACCCATAGATCACCCGGGAATCTGCTTCGTGGATCTTCGCGATCCTCACTCGTCCCCGTGAATTTTATTGCTTTAAACGCCTGTACGTTATTGTCGATAAACTATCTCCATTTCCCTCCGCGCGCGATATACGATAATTTATGATTTTCTCCCCGTATAGTCCGTTACGTTGCTTTCATCGTTTAGCCCGAGCCCTCGATGCACTTTTATGCACTTAACGTTCCCAAGATTATACGGTAAACGTCACGGGAAATATTCTCAGCCTTACCTCGGGAATTTTACGATAGAGCCTGACAATTAGAAGAACGATACCCCTTATCGTACGAGCAAGAAGTAATCAAAAAGCTTTCTTTCCTCTCTGTCGCTGGGGAATGGCCGAGGGAGAATTGGAAAGTCCCCGCGCACCGGAAACTCGCTTTCCTTTGTAAAGCGCGAGTGGACGAAAACTCGAACGATGCGAGCCGCAAGGTCGCGAGGAAACTTTCCTTATTCTACCGACAGACACCTGTTTGCATAGTTGCGTCCTTGAATGGCTGAAGATCGCGCAGAAGTATTCTCGTCGGCACTGTCGGCGCACAGAAGGCGCCTCCGAGTGGATTTCCATGTCTTTGCTTTCACCCGCGTGATGTCCTTTAAATCGAGTGGCTTGTCGCGCAGAGAGGACAAAGAGGCGAAAAAAGCCGCGGTCCACGACAAAAGGTGTACCCTCGAAGCGACGCGCAACGGTTTCGTAATTGCGAGGCTCGAGGCGAAATTCGAGCGACCACAAATCCAGCCTAATTTCACGCGAGAGATCCGAACGTCCCTTTCGCAAGAATACGCTAGATCGAACCGTAAAATCGTCGAACGAGACGTCAATGGCTGCACCCTAAATTAACACGAAGCCCGAGTTTGCCTTTTGCCAGGGGCACCTCGAGAGGTTTCAAGATATCGGGATTCAGAGAATCTCACGTGCAAAAATCGACTCTCGTAAATGTCACGGTGTCTACTAAATATCCTCTATAACGGCGCTTGCTAACTCTGACATTCGCGGGAAGATAGCATTTAGTGGGATTTTTTGAAACGGAGTAACATGTGTGCATAAATCTCTCGCAAATCCCTCGAAAAACAGGTTGACGATCTTGGTTGGTCGCCAAATCCCCAGATAATATTTACGTGGGTGGATAAAAACACTGACCTCCAATATTTTAACACTTCCAACTAAATATTAATATACATCCTTGCGTCATTTCTTGAAATAAATAACCATTCACGAAATGATGCAGTTCAGATGATATTTCCAAGCAGAACCTGTCACAACCATCCTTGTCTGTCGTACCAGTGCAAAGCTCAAAGCGCTCCGCAATTTCTCGCACACTCTCGTGGCGCGTCGTCTCACCGCGCATTAAAGTCTTCAACTCGTCGCCGCCTGACATTGCTCATTGCGCGACGCAATAGATTTTCGACTAGACGGCGACGGTGGAAAACCGCGAAAACGACCACGAAGAATTCGGGGCATTGACACCGATAGAGTGGCTTGGGTATTGTCCGTAAACGAAATGCCCCCGGTGCCAATAACTCCTTAGGTGTGACCGCAACAAGGGACGTAATTACATCGGGCGTGTGCTAACCTGTCCATAGAGGCGAGAGGCGTGGCGGAAAGGTTGGTAAAACGGGTCGCATGCACGGCCTCGCGGCCGTAAGACCCATTAATGGCCCATATGTAGGCTAATGTCAAGAAAGCATGACAGGCTGCGAATGCGCGCGCCGGTGTGATTGATGACGCGCATCATCGCCCACTCTATAATGTCCAATTTACTACGTGAGACCAATTCACGGCGGGGAATTGCTTGTTAAATGTGTGATCCACCATTCCGAAGGCGCATCTCCGAATAGACGTCACACAGACGCGACCTGCACGCGCTTACCGAGCCCCGTTAACGGAGAAAGTGCGCAAAAATCAATCTGGCCCGAAATCTTTCTAACGCCTCACGGCAACACTTTTTGCCACCACTTTCTACTTATCCTAGCGTAATAACGCGCTGACAAGAGGTGAGGAAGAGGGGCCCAATCGTCAGCGAGTTGTCGCGGTGCACGGCGCGGTCGAGTATGAGCCATGAGCTGCATCGAACGGTGCGGCGGGAAGAAACTTGAACCTGCCCCGGCAACGTCGATTTCACTTTCCGCGATCGAAGGATCGAATTGTATAATGACAAAAATCATTTCCCCCGGGTATTAGTTTTCTAGTTAATGGCCCCGACGCCGCGACACGGGCGCCGATAATTTCCACGCGGCACCGTAACTCGTGCGGGAATCGCTGGCGTTTAAATATCATTAAACGCGGCACGCGAAATGGCCCCTCGACGGTGGCTCGTCGATGCTGCTGATACCGTACCCGCTGGCAGAGTTGCGTAAAGCGACTACGATCCTCGTGCTGACCGCGGGAACGGTGTTAAATTCGTGATTTGCGACGGCCGACCGGCACCGAAACGCGGAACAACTTTTCCGATTAAAAGCGCGTGTCACCGCGATCGAATCACTCATGCTGGCGCCTTAACGTGCGCCGTAACAAAGTTGAGACCGCGCGTTACACGCGGTTAAGATATATCGTTAGCGCGCGTTTACACGGGGGAATACGAGCCTGGTTATTAATATCGCCCACAATTCTGTCGTTGCTTGCGTTATCCTTGATACGTTAACGGCAACAACCGGGGCATAAATTCAGCAACTATCGGGCGAGAAACGTGTTCAGCTGCGCAGGAAACTCTGGCCGCGATTGCAAATGAGAAATTCCGCGCGTCTGGGATACGTCGTCTCTAGACCGCGTTTGTACATAATTTACCTTATATAATGCGCGCAGCGTTTGACCTTTTCCGCTGTAATTTACGGAAATGCGCCGAGAAACGTTTTCCTACTTAAAACATAATGCGCCCGGCGATAATCTACGGCAGGGAAAAGTGAAAATCATTCATTCGCGCGGTGAACATTCACGGTTGAAATTGATAAATTAACGGCCGTGTATTAACGCGGTGTAAGCAAAATTATCACACTTCTTTTTGCAAGATGCGTTTCGGAAACGTGAAAGGACTGTGAAATGTGGTCCAAAGGCCAGAATCTCGAAGAACAGAGCAATCATTATTTTGTATATATCTAAGTAAGTAGGTACGGGAAAGGTGGGATAGTTGATCAGCGGGGATACATGATCACATCAGTTTATATCACAACTCAAATAATTAAATACAAACAAAGCAAACCATTATTATTATTTTAATAAAAAAGTAAAACTATGATCAACTATCCCACCTTTCCCCTACATGAAGTTCTTCCCAGAGATCGAAATAAATTGCACGATACAAGTAATGATTTCAATTCACCTACGTATTATTCACCTGTGCAAACATTTTCCCTAATGAACCACGGAAATCGATCGGAGCGTTCCCATCCTGCCTGGGACCGCCTTGAACGAGTTGCTTTCATAAATCATACAGTACCTTAAGCACGTCGTGTTCGCAAACGTACGAAAAAGGGCTCTACGCGATAATGATTGCTGGTTTGTTCGACCAGCGGCGCGAGGTAAATCGCGAAACGCCAGCCAGACGCCGAATTCAATAACTCAAAGCCAGCGAGCGGGTAAACCATCGCGCGAAAAATGGCAATAATCCTCTGGGGGATTGCACAACCTGTTGCCTAAGAAACAATGGCGAGCGAAGCAATAAAACCTCCCTAATGACGGCGGAGCCGGCTCGAAGATCGTGCCCGTGGCACGATCAACAATGCTTCATCGCGGCGGAAAAAGCACGCTAATTATCGCTGAAACCGCGTTACTCGCCGCGACTCGATACGAATCCGCCGGGATTTATTGTTGGCGGCTATCTCCGAGGCACGAGGAGCCGATCCCCTTTGCATCGGTGTGGCTCCGCCATTATCGAAAACGATCGAACGTGATCGGCTGACCGGCGGCGCGCCAGCAAAGGGGCCAGACCTGTTAAACGGCCACGTTTTTGCATGAAATATCTGGAGGGGAGGAGAAGTTGCTCGACGCTTTTTCCCTTTATCGTCCAAACCTCGCAGTCGTTTCGCGCGACCGTTCGATATTGGCTACTGGGATCGCCGATGAAGCAGAGACAGTGGAGCGTATCAAAGTTCACCGTTCAGAAATCGAACGAATCTGTTAGGCATTCGCGAAGCTCGGTGATTTCAAATTCACAATCAAAGGGAAGCAGCCCTTTAACCGAACCATCTCGACTGTGGAACGTATCACAACGTTCTCACAGTGAACCCCCGCATGGAATACTCTCCCGTTTATTAAGCACGCTCACGGAATGCGCTTTAATATTCACGAGCAAGCGAAGAAGGCATCTCGTCGCCGCTAATAAACGTATTTGGCGAACGAGGAGACGCCGTTTCCAGCAACGAACCGCATCAGATATACATAGGAACCAACCGGCGGCTACGCCCTTATCGGAAAGAGCTAATGGTACCGGTACACGCGGCGCAACCTCAGACGGCGGAATCCAGGCTAGCAGTCGATTCTCATGGCCTCTCTCGTATCCTCGTTCCGGACGACGAAAAATCCCGCCGACCGGGTGGCTCGTTTTAATTGAATTTTACCGTATCCAGTCGGCGAACCTGACCTACCATCGTGTTCGAGGTCACGCTGTTTCGACTTCAAATCCTCCTCCATATCGATCTCATTTTAATCACTTAACAAACAAACAGAGGATCGAAGCTGAATAAAATTTAAAAACTGGGCTGATTCGGTGAATCAACTTTCCAAAACCCTCGCGCAAAACGCCTCTAAAATCGAGTAGCCTGGTTTCCAGGACTGGTGCGAGATTGCTTGGAGTCTTTATGCAAGAAAATTTTTTGGCGACCCAATTTGGGGGCCCCAAATTTTTGCACCTGTTTTATATTTAATATGTTTTGCCTTTACGGAGCACAAAAAATGAGAATTATATTTACATTATGTTTATGTGAGAGTTGGATTCTTTTATCATTAACTTCACTGCACCCCAGCCTATTTTTTGAGTTACCATTTTCGTGTTTTTGAATCTTGTAACTTTTGAGTGATAATTGTACATTCGTAATACTGATACAATAATGCTCTAATAGACTTTTTCTAGAAATGTAAATTTTGATTTTCCACGATTGTGAAAAAGAGCAATTTTTAATTTCATTTTGGGCGATAGATCCCCTTTGGAAATCGTAAATTCGCGATACACCCCAAGTGACCACGAAGAGTTAAGCCTGCGATATACTTTTCTGGCGCCCTTATGCGGCACATAACTTGCATAATAGTTCCGCCGACCCAGGAGTGGTTTCCTTCACTGAACTTACGATGAATCATAAACGAGCTTGCGCTGATAGATATTCGGGAGGAACTACTGACCGACATCGTCGCTAAATGCAAATAGGCTGCAGCGTGGTCCCTCGTAGGCAGGCGACCTTTGAGTAACGACAGTCACGAGGAGTGATGGGAGTCGTGATCTTCCTCGAGAATCCTCCGATTGGATCCGGGTCGCGACAATGTGGTTGCCGCACGACGAGGACGATCTTCGCGTTCCTAATGATCGTCGGTTAAGGTCCCGCGAAGAACCAGTAGAGTTCAGGCATGTTTAGGCTATCTTCCCTCGTCGACGAAGGGGGAGAGGTCGTTAATCGCTGTATTCTCTCTCGCTCTTCCTCTCCGATCCTCTTTTTCGTTGCCAAACGGAGAAATTGTGATTTCACGGAGCACTTTTTTCCGCCGATCCACCATGCTCGCATAAATCAGCTACGCGAGAGATTGGAGCGTTTCGACAGACAATCCCGAGCGGATGTCGAGCCGTAAAGCTAACGAGTTCGTGTTTGCTAAAACTTCTATTAAGTTGGTCCCGGATTTTTTTGTCGGTCGATGGGGGCACGCTTTCTCGCTGGTACGTTCCAGAGGAGAATAGTCAGCTGTCCATAAAAGAAATTTCGATCCTGCCGGGTGACGTGTCGACGGGCCATTAAAAAAACGTAACAATGCGTCGCGTCATTAACGCGACGTCGTCGTTGGCAGCGTGAAAGGCGGCCGTGGTTTTCTCGCGGGCGTCGTTATTGCCACCGGTTGATCGCTCTGCTGGCGAGCACATAGGAAGGTAACGCAGGTATCTGGCTCGGGTGGACGAAAATTTATGGCGAGCCGAGGCGTAGGTCGTTTTAAACTTTAAGCTACAATCTCGCGGCGGCCCGGTCTGCTCACTTCTCGGTACCTGCCATTTTATGCACTCCCACATGGGGTGGTACGTGCGCCGGTTGCACAATTCATACCCCGTGTGCGCGGGAATGAAAATGTCCCTGGCGATTCGATGATACAGGCCAGGTGTCTTGCTTTAACAAATTTATGTCCAACTTGTTGCCTCTTTGGCCGTGTAATGGAACGCGTGTACGTAACCGAGCCCCTGCACCAATGAGAACATAATGCCGTGCATGCTCGTTTAATAGCTGCTCGTGGCCATTAATGTGTCGGCGTTGAAGAAAAATTTCGCAAAGGTCAACGGAGGACGACGATCAAGAGTTCTTTAATCCTCCACTGGCTTGTTTGGGATCGACGTAACCCCATTTGCCTCTCCTTATTCTTTTAAAGAGTTGCTTCTGGTTACCCTTAAATGACCTTGAATAACCTTGCATATTTGTTCGTAGCGTGCTACTTTCTCGGTATTTTCTTCGTCATTCTGTGCGACCATCCCAGGCAACGCGCACCTCTGCGAAACTGTTTTCCTGAAAGATTCATTAAAGATTAGCCGGCTGCCTTTTTACGCCTTTTATTGTACCGTTAACGAGAGATTTCTGCATAAACGGAGGCCAGAAGGGAGCGTGTAAAAATGATTGAGTAACGGTATTGGCGCGGAGGAGACGACCACTTTCTTGCACCGCGATCCGATGAACTGTTTACTACACGGGTCGTGAATAACAGAAAGGAGATGGTACAGAGGTGAGCGCCGAGTGTACGATTTCATAAAATCCCTCGCGGGGGAGGCTGCGTGTACCCCCCTCGTTGTGACCCGCGATCGCGGAGATTCACGAACACCGGTGAAAGCTGACGAATTCACGGAAAGCCGGGATTTGCATGGAACTTTACAATGGCGGGCCTTTTTGTCCCTGCGGGGCTCGCTCTTCCGTCGGCGATTTTATTCCTGAAAGGTCGCCGGTGCCTCGATATGTTTCACCGAGATACCATCTTCCGTGACTGCTCACGCAGCAACGGCACACGGACACGCTGCGCCACGAACACGCGTGGCTGCACAATCTGACGATTCTGCGAGAAGTGCCAATCATCTTTGCAAAGCGGCGCGGCTCAACGAGCCATTGTTCTCGAATCAATATCTATTTGCACAGGCCACTTCTGTGCGCGCTAGTAATGCCAGACGAATTCGAGAAGCCTGTGGGAAACTGACGCCAAGTCGATTCTTCTTACAGGATCCTAGTTCAGAGGTCTTGTTATCTCAGCAAGGTTTCGGTTATTGAGTGGAGGAAGATGTCGGAAGGGGTTGTTTTCGATGAAACTCCTTGAAAGCTACCCTTTCTTTGCGTAGTTCGTGGTAAACTTATTGTTAGCTGCTTAAAAATTTAGTATAATTTATGTAAAATTTAATTGAAAATTAAGTTATTTGATAAATTATATTCAAATTTATTTGGGGGAAATAAATATTTGATATACTTTATATAAAATTTAATTGAGAATTAAGTTATTTGATAAATTATATTCAAATTTAATTAGAGGAAATAAACATTTATTATAATTGATGTAAAATTTAATTGAAAAGTAAGTGATTTGATATATATTATACTAAAATTTATCTGAAGGAATTAAAAAATTGGTATAAGTAATTTATGCAAACTTTAATTGAAAATCAAGATCCTTCTATTCGATACAATTTGAAGGATTAAACGCTAAAACGGTTGCAAACAGAGCACAGTTATTACACTACCGAACAAACACGTGGTTCGACCGACGATTGACTAGTGTCCCTTACGCAATCTATTTGCATTCCGTGCGCGGATAACAAAACGGTCGGCTGTTAACTCGGCGGAGTATTGATTGCCGACAGGAATACATAAATCCGATAGCAATGATCGAGAAACCGTGGCCCGCATCTGACCGAGGTGCCACCAACCACACCTTCCTCCAGAGAATCATAGATAAAAGCACCTTCAGGGGAAGGAATAGAGATCTGAATTTTTAGTTAGCTCTCTTGTTCCTATCCCTTCCCTAACACCCTAGGCAATGTGTTGCCATGATTTTCATACCAAAACCATCTAACATTAGAACCACCTCCGACCCCAAAGCGTAATTATCCCCTAATCACGGGAATATTTCCCGGCCAGACTACCGTGCTCCATAAACACGCTATTCCTCGGCGGGCAGAAGTGAAAGGTGAACGCGTTTCCCTAATGAACGCGGCAAACAGCCGACCACGCAAGTGCGCGTCGTATACGATCTATCAAGCTCCGGGGGGAACTTTATCGCGCTTGGGGGAGCCCGTGGAAGACAGTCCGCGTTTCCCGGACCCACGAATCGAATCTGTTCCACGATTCCTCCCGGATGCGCCATAAAAAAGCCGCTTGGCACGGGATCAATGGGCACAGAGTGACTTCTATTGGGGGGACGAAATTGGAAAGGCGAATCACGCTCGGTGGAAAGAAGGAAATAAAGAAAGAGAGAGAAAGGAGGGCGGTTGCCCCAGGGCGGAGGGGGATACGGGATAGCATCCTTTGGATTTGCATAGAACAGCGTCGCCGGCTGGTAGAGGATAGGTACGGGACTCAAAGGTCGCCTTGTTACGAGGTGATTCCTTGCAAGTGGTCTTTGCCATTTCCCATGGGGCAGACCCATAAAGCGGCGGAGGTCGGCGGGCCGACACGATGGATCACGGCGATAAGGATATATGCATCGTGTTCTGCACCGTGTACCGGTACACCGGAAGTGATCCCCTGGCCGTGTGTCTCGAAGTTCGAAGTGCGCTCGTTCTCGATCACAACGTCCCCTTCATCCCGGGCCTGTGCCTCTCTTTTCTCTCAGGCCCGAGTATCGAGGGCCCGATATTTTCGCGTAGGCGAATCGACCGAATACCAACTTCTTTCTCCCTCTCTCTCTTTCTCTCTCTGGCTGCCTCTTACCGCGAGACCGTGCTCGCCATCTACGTGGGCCGCCGGGATATATTATAATAAAGGCCCCGCGGAATGATAGAAAGGTACGGCCGGCTGGTAATAATAGTCGCTCGCAAGACCCACTAGATTGGCAGGTGTTCATCCGCGTCTACCGAGAGAGGCTGGAATCCTCTGACCACCTTTATCGTTACGGTGAAACAATAAACCGCGGTTTATGGCAACGCACAAGCACGATGATCGATGGGCAGCCGTCCGTATGCTCCGAAGTGTCACACGGGGATTGAAATCCTGAGATGGAAAAGCTTCATATAAGGACGATATTTCGCTGGAGAAGCTAGCGAACCGTTACTCGATGAGTTTTCGCGAAACCTTGTAGGTAGCAATAACGCTTAGTAGGTCATAATAACTCTTCCACTATGTACGAGCTGTAAGCAGATCGCCGTGTCGAACCAGTTCTCGCAATCAGAATCAATTACTGCACCGCAGAGTTCTCTTGCGATCTGCCTACAACACCTATATTTTGTTACAGATCCACGAACATGGCAATTTAACCCCCCCAGAGTATTTAACACCCTGGAGCCTAGAGTATTAAGTAGAACTGACGTTTCCAAGGGAATTGTGACATTTGCTATTCCCGAGCGTGCCACTTTGACAAGAGCCTCGCGAGGGTCCCTGCTCGCGCTACATTACGTACTTACATTGGCGTACAATAACGCGGAGCGTGGAAAGCATTGGAAACGCGTGTCCGGGACAAGATTCTCACGAGGAACACGATGTTCCACGCCCCAGAAACCGAAGTATCGAGTTCCACGATCCAGCTGGCCTCTCCCTGCCCTCTATCGCGTTCCGTCGTCGCCCCGACAGCCCCGTCGAAAATTGTGCAACCCGAACGTTTCTCGGTTTCTTCGTGATATCCCCTCCAACCTTCCGCCTCCCCCCTCCAGCCGTGTGTTGGCAGCTCACGGTGTAACGACACGGGTATTATCCCGGCTCTTTTTCCGAGCGGTGCCCCGTGCCGGATAAGATCTCGTAAACGAGATCGAAACTGGCCTCTCCCACGCAGGCATTATGCGGTCTTAGTTGGGCCATTTACTGCCCCGTACACTTGTATACACACGCTTCCACGCACCGAACTGTCCCCGGCCCCGGGCGAATAAATTTCAAGAGCCGACGCGTACGCGTCCGCCTCGGCCATCGGCAACGAAAAACTCGTATAAATTCGACGCTCGTACTTTATCGCCGGGACTTTATAACTTACTCCGGCTTTGTTCGGGGAGGAAAGTCCTTTTCATAGTCGCCGGGGCCATTCCGCCGCGGCCGGTGTCGTGCTGTGCGTGCGTGGGAAAGCGTTTCGACGATTTTTCTTCGCGAGGAACAGGTTACCGAAGGATGCAGAGCGCAGTAGGGGTTTACGAAATTGTGCTCTGCTTTTGGTTCGATAGCGGGGTAATGTAAGTATGGGTAAATAGGAATTCTGGAAGTGAAGGTAGATTGGAGCACGGGTAAGGGTGACGAACTTGAAGAAGATCAAATTCGGTGACACAAGGTTTAGATGATGTGGGGATAATTTGAAGTTGAGGTGGAATGTTGACTTTGGGGATGAATACTCGACAATGTAGCAGAAATGTTTCCAAATACTCTGCGAGTAGTTAGAAGAATGGTGTAGACTGTAGAGATAGAGTAGAGAAGCCATCGTTATCAAATCGCAACAGTATAGGTATATTTTCTTCTATTTAGGCTTCTGTTTTGAGTACCTAATAAAGTCAATTAAAATTTTTAATTCAAAGGTAATAAAATTATAAATATCTCATAGCACGAAGCAAACCACTGCCTTGCCACCCAATATACTTTTCAGACATTGCACCCTCCAGCATTTTCTTAAATCCCTCCGAAATTTTTAAAATGAGAAAGTTAGAAAAGCGATTAGCAAGTCATCCCAGCGATAAATGGCTTCTTATCCTGGGAAGGGAGCAATTCGAGTGGAAAACTGTCTACAGAACCGGATGAAGCATATATACGATATATAGCCTGAAGAACTAATAAATAATTCTGCTGTGACAAGTTTCATTCCCCATTTAAAGGCGGACAGGACTTTCCGGTAGGCCCAATACGTTATCCTCGGCTCAATATATTCGACGATTGCGTTCGAGTGATTTCATTCGACTGGTAATTCGAGAAACGCAATAAACAACCGTGGACGGTAACCGGAGCCCCACTTGCCACCTATCCTATGTTCCGTCCTAATACCATTTGGCGAGGGCGTCGGCGATAGTCGGCGCGAGTTAACGGCCGGTGCCAAAGGGGCCAGAAAAGACGTGCCAGTTTTCGAGACGAGGCCCGTCGCGGTTTCGCGCACCTGTCGGTGCCTTCGCCCCGCTCTTCTTCATCTGCTCGCGACCCGTCTCGGTTGGTTCCTTAAATGGCGCGCGTGGGTGGCCACCTCCTTGCATAATTACGTATGCAACGCCGTCCGTGGGCCGCGGTGAAATTCCAGGCAAGTGGGCAACTGGACCTCGCGTATATAACGACCGTTTCCAAGATTTCCATTGAAAGAGCCGCGCCATGCGTGTCCCGCGAGAAAGTGGCGATAGAATCGTCACCATCGGCGATCGGAATCCGCGGGGCGCAAGCACTGCGACTGCTTCGGGCCTTATCCATCATGAACGCGCTAGAAATTGAAAATCTAATATCGCCCGATATATTACAATCGTCGGGATGATGACTCTCGGGCGCAAACAGGTTTAGCGCGGTCGCCGAGAAAGGATGCCCAGAGGAACGGACAGCCGAGACGCTCGTTAATTGAACAGACGAGAAAACTGCGGTAGCGCGAGAACTGCGCCGAGGTCTCGCCGGTAATTTCATAGAGAGCTTGTCTGGCCTATTTACGACAGCCCTTTAACAAGAGCGGCTGGTGTGGGCGTTTTCTGGCGTAGTCGGACACGTAATTATACAGCTCCGTTCCTTCCTGCCTGTCCGCGAACAAGGATTCAGAGCAACTGGGGGACTAGAGCAGCGAGCGGGCGTCATCGGAAATGGCAGTGATCCGTGCTCCCGACCTGTTCCACAGGGTGGATTCATTGTTACGTGGGTAGTTAGCGATATTGTAAAGCGCGACCTTCGAAACTTTCATCGAACCACTCGTCGTATATTTTTCCGTGGATATCTTATCCCCAGATATCAGACCTATTATCACCGCAAAATACGCTGTAGGGCAGAATGGAATTTAAGTGTAGGGTCTTCTGGGTATGAAAATACCCTGGAGATTGCGTCAATCGAGATACCCCGGCAGACGATTTGCCAGATTGGATAACGATATTCCATCAGCGGCGAGACTGTTTCGTGAAATATTTACGGGACATTTTTCAAGCTCGTATGGCACGATCAATATCTGTCAAGGGTCAGCGCAATATCGCGTGCACCGGCACTGACTGCCTTACGAAATTCCCATATGGCGCGCGGGGGACGAGGGTGGGACGTATTAAAATGCATTCGATAGTTGGCCGTGGCACAAAGCGAGGGTGAGCGTGTAAAAGTGTGACTTTAGTTTCAGTGTGTCACGGGGGCCTGGCGGTGCGCAGAAATGATAGTTAACTTTCATAGGACGCGCTATCCCGGCGAGGCGAATTCACGTGCCATCTGTGCCGTCTGTTAATCCACCGGCGTAAAAAAAAAACGGGACGCGGCATCGCTGGATTTATGCGAGGTCGTTTCGGATGTCACCCCGTAATCGCACGACGCTTTAACAAACTGCGATTACCATTGGGAATTGAACGTGCCGCCGCGAAAATGTTCCGCGCGTTAATCCGAGGAACGGTGTCCAGAGCCGCTGCAACTATGACTTGCTAACCCAGCTCCGTAATTCCTTCGCCGCTCGCAACACTGTTTCATTAATCCATTATCGTTGGACGCAAGAGTCCATTCGAAACTAAGTAAAGGATAATTTGGCCGAACTCCAGATTCCGCGGCGCTAATTTGCCCAGCGGATTTGCCTTTAGTTGCACCAGGAGGTCGTTAGACACGCTTTATGCTTAAAATGGGTCATTGGAGAAGCTGCTAACGATTAATGTAGGAATAATTTATTAAAATTTTGCTATTCATTCGCGCGGTAAAAGTGTTCGTAGAACCCTTTTGCAATGTGTTATGAAACCTACTCCCGACAAATTTGTACATTAGAATCTGCTTCGCAAGCACGCTGCGAGGGAGGTAAATAAGACGGATGGAAAGAGAAAGTTTCAGGCAGAAAGGGCGACGTCTTTGCGATGAAATTGAAGGATCTTTGCCCTTCCTGTCACGTTCTAAGGTGACTTTCCAACCCCTGAGTCTTCGCGTTCTCATACATCTGGTCCACGCCCATGAAAAGACGATGGATTATTCTGAGCTCGCAACTTCGGAGGACCCCGAAATTCTCTTGGTATCCGCAGGCTCGTGACGGGAATATTTAATGCCATCAGAAAGGCAATGTGTAGCGAGGGTCCTCGCGACACAGCACAAGCGACAGTATCTTTCGCGAGGGTGTTCTGTATCTTTGCTTTTCGTCAATCCTTCATTTCCTTTTCCCGATCTAACGACGGTTTTTTCATGTTCCAGGTGACATCGAGGATTGCTTAGTCGCCCCAGTAGCCCAAGGCCAATTCACGCCGCTGTCGGAGGCTCTTTGCTGGGCCATCTTGGAATTGACTTCTCAGAGGCAGGCCGCGACTTTGGACACGCTGAGGAACGCACTGAGGAACGCATTCCCAGCCATGCAGCGACCGAGCCGCGAGCTCGTCTACGACGCGCTAGCGAAGCTGATGCAAGAGCGAAAGATTTATCACACATCCCAAGGCTACTTCGTCGTTACGCCCGAGACAAGGAGGCTCAGGCGCGATTCAAGCAACTCCAGGAGATGCTCCCGCGAGGTGAGCGGATCTAGAGGCCAGGGCAGCATGCTGATGACCAACGACGAGGCGATGGCGCTCGTCCACGGGGAGATGCTCACCCTCAGGGACGGCGATGTAACTCATCAAGCTGTACAGACGAACCTGGCGGACGTAATTTGTGGAGGTAAGCGATCGAAACCACCTGGGGAAACTATGAATCTTCTTTAAACAACGATACACTACACGTTACACTTCGATACATATCTCGACAGTTCCGTGAAATCTTCCCTAAGCTTTTACCACAAGAGCCTCAGCCATCTTTGCAACAGAGTGGTACATATAGTTAAACCGAGCGTTTCCTCGTTTGAGCCTAACAATCGACATATAGGGGATAATCGAGACGAAGTGAGGCTTGCTTTCGTCGCGCATATCACGGGTAAAAGGATAGCCAGGAAACGAGAAGCCCTCGTAAACCCGAAGGGAACTCGCTCGCGCAGACTGGTCGATCCGGGCAAACCCGTTCGGCACGTGTTCGGGAATCGTTCCGAGTGTCCACGAGGAGTTCGCTAGCCGCGCTTGGCAGCCTTTTTCTCTCGACTCGATGGACGAGTCCAGCGCCGTTTATGTTGTCGTCGTCCTTGGCAGCCACGCAGCCCAGCGCCGGAAGACCGTGCATTCCTCCTGGCGCATCGAATCGGAAAAATCCCACCGATTCGATTTAAATTGCGCCACCTTATCTCGGCATTTAGAGTGGCCGTGTCTGCTCTGTCGCGAATTTATGCCCCCGCTCGGCGTCGCGCCACGGAATTAGAAATTCAAATGGGGGTACGCGTATCATCCGGCTCGCATAAAGAAAACTCAACATTTTCGTTATCGAGCATCCGTGTACAGGCCGAGTATGGCGAGCGCGATTTCAGCATTGTACGATAATACGTTTCCATATACTGCGCATCAGCGTGCATTTGCCACCCAGAGCCGCGAGCGTGTAACGACGCTACATTGTTGCCTGCGACACTGTATGCGCAACAAGTACGAAATCCTCGCCTGAGATTCGCTTCGCGCGGCTCGAGGATCTGAAATAATACGAAATCCTCTCTATGGGAACGACTTCCATACAAGTCTCGTGTATCACTATGAGGAATCGTTTTTTATCAAATGCAACTTCTTATCGCGCATCCAAGTACAAGTTGCTCGGTTCCTTTTTTCTGTCCGTTTCCTTCGCGCTTTATATTCCACAGCTCGCACTCGAATCCAGTGCAATGAATGAATACCTACGGCTGTTTGCGGAATTGTTGGCCGAAGTTTCAGAGTGGAGCGCGAGCTGGAAATTTTCTGGCGCATTGACACGGAAACACCTTCTCGACACCTTGCATGCTTCGCCTCCTCTACATACACAGCCGAGGCCTGGTGTGGAGGGACGTGTACGCGAGGATCGGTCTACACAGAGCAGAAGGCGAACAGACCATGCCAACTCGGCGATCCCTGGAAAGCGTTTAGCGCAGCCGATATATTAGCTATTGGTCACGACATTGTCTACCGTTACACACGCTGTCGGGATCACGTGGGGGGCCACGTATATAATCTTCCTACTTTTCTCTTACTCGTTTCCCGGGTGATTCTCACGCTGGGTTAACCCACACTCGGCCGTCGCCACCGCCTCTGGCTGTTGCGCCGCGATGAAAATCAGGCACGAGGGTGTTCCACTTTTTGAGGACAAGATGGGAGCTCTCGCGTGCCACGCGTTTCATTCGGACGATCATTCGGGGGATCGAAAGGATACGAATTCTTTGGAAGGATCGTTACAGTTGGATGCCCGATTTTGGAGCGATTTTTTCTTGGTAGATTTTGGAGAAAAGGGACCTTCTTTTGCTGATGTTCAAGAAAACGTTTAGTGTTCCGAATTCAGTAAACCGGATGTCTATGTAGAGAATTGATCGAGATACCATACTTAGCACACTGAAATCAAATGTTTCTTTTTTCAAAGCATAGCAGGATTAGAATGAATGAATGTGGAATCTGTTTAATGAGGACTCGATTTTGATCTTGCAGGTAACCCCAATGACAAGGTCCTGTTCGCAAGATGTCGATCGATGCCAGGTCGCCTCGAGAGGCGACATTCTCTACGGCTTTGGGGCTCAGCCAGACGCTTGCACAGAAGTGGAAGCTCGCGGTCTTTACCACGGAGGCCAGAGAGAAGCGATACTTCCTCGAGCGCGGAATACGCCAGCACCGACAGCGCGCCCCACAGTCCAACCAGTGAGTCGAGTCGGGGAAGGGATTGTTTTGGTGATGGGTGATCGCTTAATCGGTACGCGTTGGCTTTCCTTTCAAAGCTCAGTGACCGCTGAGAAGCCACGCGAGGCTACCTGATTCGTCTGGTTTCTGCTTCTTAAATCTCCTTTCGAGATTTAGATGTCGAGAAGGAAATGTTTGAATTCCTGTTTCGATGCATAGGTGTCAAAGTTTGGTCAAATCCTTTTTCTCGCTTTGTGAGAAAAGTGCAAGACTTGGTATACGAAAAGAACTTGATAAGCGTAGAGATAAAAGACACAGAAACTTATCAAGTAAAAGACATACAGGAGCACATCAGTGGCGCAACTTTCAGTAATACGAAACTTTCATTCCTCCGATGCTAGATGTCTTTATCCGCGACAAGTAAATTATTTAACGGTGCTTTCTCCGCCGTCTCTTCCATTCATCAGCGAAATAAAAATATCGAACGGAAAGTTCTTTCGATAGCCTGCTGCCGAGCGAGAACAGAACCGAAACGTCGATCGCCCAGAAAAGAAAGGCAACCGCGACCACCACGGCTGAACATCCAAATCGATGCTTCTTAGTTCACCCTTAGCTGGCAAGCCCTTCCTCGATCCCCCGATCTCTCAAAACGAAATGCAACATCTTTGCCCCTCTTCTCAAGGTTTCTCCGGGATTTTTACAGAGAAAATAGGTCTACTCTCCAGGCTGTTCCGACGCAGTACACGGAGGAAGGGTGCACCGTTGATGGGAACGTTCAGCGCCCAGTACCCCCCTACCGAGTGGTTTAACCCCCGTGTCGTTCACCTACACAGCGTGGCCACGCAAACCAGGGCCGCCAGCCCTTCGGTGAGTTCAGTTCAAACACAGAATGCTCTCCCCTTAACACTTTATCGGCTGGTATTGCATATGTTCTAAATGGGCAAAGATAACTGTAGGTACTAGCTCCACTCACTACGTGGAGTTAACAGAGCTGTAAGAATAAGTGTTGTGCCCTAGAGTGAGAAAAGTGGTTACCGTTCTCCAACGCAGGGCCGATAAAGTGTTAGAAAAAGTGCGGAATGGAAAGCAAACCTCGCGATGAAATTGAATCCTATTTCCGCGGTTCAGAGGGATAATGGAGAGACGTTTTCAGATGATGGAGGGTTTAGATCAATCTCAGGCCAGCTTCCAAGTTTGGGATGACTCGAGCTCCGTGCGATCCGCTACTCTGCCCAGGCGACACCGGCGACAAGCTAGTGGCGATTCCTCTAGTTTGTTAGCGAACTCGACGCCAAGGAGCTCCAGACGACATCGATCGCCATGCTCGACCCTGCCCCGATCAAAGTGTTCCAGCTTGAGCAGATGCACGTCCCGAGCTTCCGTCCTGCCACCCAGCACCAATCAGGAATCGTACCAAGCACGCAATCAAACGCAAAACGGAAAGAACTCGGCTAACTCGTCGCCCAGCAGAAGCGGCGGAAGCTCTGGCTCCGTCAGGACCACCAACGCCAGTCCCGCGAAAACCGCCACGTTAGGTAGACCCAGCACGAGACAATCGAACTCTAGGCGACCCAGTCACGATTCAACTGGCAGCGGTACCAAGTCGAACGGATCGCCTCAGCATAAGGTAAACCTGTGCTTTCGATGACACTACCTGATGCCACCAAATGTTAGATTGCTGTGTACGTAAGTGTTAAATGATACAACTGTTCAGTATGAGGCAATCAGACCACTTTCTATTCAGAGTGATTTGAAAGAGAAGAAATTATGTCCAAGTCAAGTTCCGGCAGTCTCTAAGCCACGAAACTCATTTAGCAGGGACGTTTCCATTCAAATGGTTCTCATAAACGACATTTACTACGCAACAGCCTAATAATCCTCACCACAACGAAACCTACTAAGTATTCATTTGCCTCGACAGATTTTACAAAAGACATCGTCCGGTCACTCGTCGCACTCCAGCGGAAAGTCCATTTCCAGCGGTAAACTTTCGTCGTCGCCATTAAAAACCTCAACGCTGCCGGCCAAATCGTCGCCCTTGAAAGTGGTTCAGCAAGGATCCCTGACCCCGTTGCAGGAAGCGCAGAATTCGATAACCCTGCAAGTGTCGACGAACCTGACCCCAGTCAGCCCAACACAGGAGCAGCGCGGGATTCAGAACAGCGTGACATTAGCCTCGAACGCCACCAGCACCACAACGATTTCTGGATCCCCCGGCACGAAGATCTACGTGCAGCAGAACAATTCCCCGATGAGGTCCGTCATCACCTTCGAGAACGGCACGGTGAAGACGAAACTAGCCGACAAGGAGCCGATGGACTGCAAGGAGAAGCAGGACCGCGAGGTGATCGGCGAGAAGGTCTACAAGACCAGGATAGACGAGGACAAGCTGTTCAAGTCAAAGCTCGACGACGAGAAGCTGAACAAGCCAAGCAAGCTAGAACGTCCTTCCTCTCTGTACGCCTCCAAAGAATCAAAACCGAGCCTCCTCCTCTCAGAGTCCGACAAGGAGAACAAGCCAAAAGTCGAGGAGGAGGTGTCCAATAAGCTGAAACTGACGAACCGCTTGAACAACAGCCAGGCGCACCTGATCGACGGATCTACCAACAACATCGACAAGAACTCGTTGGTCAACGACCATCCTTCCGCCAACTTGACCAGCACGAAGAACACCAACGACGCCATGAACAACTCGCGAAAGCTGAGCCTATCATTGTCCAAGGACGCGCTGAGCTACAGAAACCTGTTGCGCCCAGGTTCGAAGAACAACATCGCCTCGAATCCGCCGTCCCCGACCAAGTCGTTCGACGGTTTCGGGGGGTCTTTCAACAACGTCTACATCGAGAATCTCGAAGCGACGAAGCAGCAGAGAGCGCCACAAGGCTCCGAGCCGAATTTGGAGAAGACGGTGAGCCGAGGCGATCTGTACTCGTACCCGAGCCTGAGCGACATGCAGGTCCAGTTCACCAGTCTGGCAGCGCAGAAGATCCTCAAGGGCTGCCCTATCAACAGCGTGGACACCTTGGTGGAAGTGAACATGGCGGCGGCCGACAAGCCGAACAACTGCGACGTTACCGTTCACACCGACTTTGGGCTCGTTTAATGCTTCCTCCGTCGACCAGGGGGCGACACCTCCGCGCGTTTCGTACAGTGAAAATGGTCGAGAACATTAGCACGATGACGCCCGTATCGGTATCTTCGTACACTCCGCGCCGCGATAGACGGTCGTCGGTTAGCAACGGATGAACGCTGTACTGCTTAAGCATATAGAGAGCATTGTAACAGTTACCAATAAATAAAAGTTTCGTTATGTTCTCACGCATGCTGTGCTGCCACGCGTTATCTCTCCACCCAACAAATCATTACGATCTGAATCGTTCTCGTCGAGCATCGTCGGTTTTCGGCCAGTCTGTTTCCATTTGGTCATCTATATGCTTACGCGGGTGAACGTTCGGCGGTATTGTATAAATGAAGACAGCCATTCCACAGGAAGTATTCCTTAGCTTATTAATAGTCGTTTAGAGCCTATCCGAGGACCCGGTGAACCGCGCACTTTGGCCAGCCCATTTTGTTTTGGGGAAGGTTTCGATCGCGAGGGACATCTGAAGACCCGTCGCATTGGCCGTTTCATTTATGGTGCGGCCAATTCCACTCGAAGGGAGCCCGGCGTGATGTTCGCCCACTACTCGGGACAATCGGGGGATAAGGTTTCTCGTTCGTTCGGGAGATCGAAGGGGATAACGGTTCGATTAGGACTGAGATAGTCGTACAACGGGTAAATATTTATTTCGGATGAATAGTATTTAGTTCGATCGTGATTGCGAGTATTATTTCGGAAACGTCCATCAGCCAGCCATAGAAACGTTCAGAACAGCTGATCCTCTGATTATTTCGAGCAGTATAGTTTCATCAAGCACGCCTCGATCAGCCTAACTTTCATTAACATCGAACGGCTTAGTTAATTCGCTTCCCTTCGCGAAAGCTAATGCATCGCGTGCGTCAGATTACATCGTGCCACAACTGACCCCCCTTTCTTTTTTACCATAGTCTATCGTAATGAACAAAATCAACCAGAAACGGGTACCACAGCGTCGTAACGTTGACAGTTTTGCATCGCTTTACCGAGCTAAAGTGATTTGCTAAAGCAATACTTCACGTACGATAGCCTGACAATTGCCTTATTCGAGCGACCGAGAGGGAGAGAGTGAGAGAAAGAATGCATATGAATGAGGGAGTAAATGAGAGGGAGGGACGAGTATAATTTGTGCGAACCCAAATACTGCCAATTTGTAGCGTCGACTTAGAATAACGAAATATGCGAGGAATACCTACTCGAGTTCTCGAGGACGAGCTGTAAAAAGTGGTAATTTAATGTGCACCATTTCTTATCGAATTACCGGTCTCTCCGGTCGGGCGTCTAGGAATATTAGACGAGATTTCGTTTCGGTCGATATGCCAAAGTAGGAAGGAAGCGTAGCGCAGTCAACTTCACGTAGGACCTTAGGCATAGTCATTGACTACACGTACGCAAAGGTTACGCGATTAGAATTAAAACGTATTATGACCATCGTACTCGTAATGGACTCCCGTCAAATGCGAAATTCCGACAAACAACCACTTTACGTATAAATTTCCTGTCTAAAGTATACCATAGGCACACCTCTGGCTGAAATCGTAAAAAGCAACGCCAAGAATCTTTGATCGGGACTGTCGTTTGTAAGGCAGGGCCGACAGCCTTGTTTAAAAAAATCTTTGAATAATTCGAAGAGGTTATAATGGGAAAAAATAAGACGAACGAACCCTTTGATTTGTTACACCGTCGTGGAATTGCTGCGCCCAATACGCGCAATACAGAGGTGCATTTCCCTCCCCAGGAAATAAGTGGAACCATTTTATAATTAGTGCAATCGTAAATCTAAGTGCCAAAACCGTTGTTAGTACTTAAAATCGCCTTAGAGCCGCTTGCAGCGCGATCTGGTGGCGCCACGCGCATCGACGCCGCGCTGCGAGCCTCCGTCTAATTTTCGAAATATAAATATTAACCGTAACCGTAAAGAACGTAGCCGTAAGGGGGCAGGTAATTGAGCACCACTGCCGTGCCTGCTTTGTACATTTCATACGTTGTATCGCCGATTAACCGATAGTGATTTCGATACATCCTTACGTCTTCCGATTCTTACGACAAATGGAAGCGCACACGAGCCTTTTACGCCCTTATTTCTTATCAAAACTAACTTGTAGAGTACCATTCTGTAATCTTGCTCTATTGTAATCATAACAACGAATGCGTATGATAATAAAAGAGAAAAAAAATACACGCCCTGCATTTTTTCAATCGTCATCGAATCGTCATATTGCGTTGCTATGTACGCAAGTAGATTGCTGTTCAGTTTCCTTTGCGGTTGCGAAAATTCCAGTCAGGTGGGAAGTCGGGAAAAGAATCAAAGGTTATGTGGTGGAAGGACTTACCAAACATCCAAGCCATCTGCCATTACGTCGAACCAACCGCCGGTGGAATCAAGTGCCAGCTTCCAAACGTCGTCCCGCGTCATCGTTGCGATGTTGTCTAATAAAAATCATCGGATATCTTCGCGCTGAGATAAATAATCCTGTACGTGATCACTTTGACACCACTAACTTCTAACTAACGAATGACAATGCGAAATTATGTAGCAGTAGCAGTTCCCGCGTTTCGGAATGTCAGAATCTTTAGATGAACGTGCGCAACCTGACGACGAATCGCGAAACTTTCGGTTAGCTACTATGTCGATAATGTCGAAAGTAGAGCTCTAACTTTTTGACCGGCCTACCCGAAACAACTTCAAGCCATTGAATGTGGTATTGTTCAATCATTTTTGGCTAACATCAAACAATACCACAGACAATACAAGAATCAATTGCTTGAAGTTGTTCTGGTGTAGCCGGGTAACCAACGGGTCAACAAGCACAGACGAGATATAGGATAGACCTATCACCTTATGGATGTTCATATCGGTACCCAAACTGTGTTACCGACCCATAATTTGAGGACTGAATGTAGTGGCACAGACGAGGTATAGAATAGACCTAGGTAATACACGCGTACGTATTTCCGAACTGTTGGGATATCGGTCTGTTATTGTACGCCGAGTGACGTATATATCGCGGCTCGTGACCGAGCCATCTAAACAGAGGTGACTTCCAAAGCTGGAATCGTTTCTATGCATACGTTCTGCTACGGGTAAAATAGAAATATTACACGTAATATATTTCCGTCGTTTATAAAATATGTAGCATCTCCATACAAGAGTGTACTTTAATGAAGCTGGTAAAACTTAACACAGATGGCTTAGTAAGTATATATTCGTAAATTACTTACGTGGTATACAGTTTTTTATTGGAAAACTTTGTACAACTTGCACGAGTGCTTAGTTTTAACCAGGGACCCTAATTGTTATAACCCAAATTTTAAAAGTTATGACATAAGAATTAATATTTTTGGTTAAATGATTTTGATTATGAATAACCATTATCGATGCCGGATATTGATTTTGGTTACGAATAACCATTATTGTCAACCGAAATATTTTTGGTCACTAATAATCATTATTGACGACGGAAATATTTTTTGGTCACTAATAACTGTTATAGACGATGGAGTACAGTATTGTCTCCGTATGTACCCGCTGATCGGGACCGGCGTTGGGCACTCAGAGAGGACAGATCCCTAATTCCGAGTGTTCGTTTCTCACTTCTTTCTGGCCGAAGGGGGAGCGAGATGGAACGCTTTGCATGCGCGGCGGACGTACGCAAACGTGTCTCGCTCGCTTTCGTTCCATCTCCCTCTCGCCTTCGCCGGACAAGAGTGAGACAGAAGTGGTGGGGATTTAGCAACTACTCTGAAATGTGTTGAAATGCTGAAAGGTGTGTACGTGTTTGTATACGTGTGACTTGTTCAGAGTGAGAGTTTGACATAGAGGACAGGATTTTGCTACGCTATGCTTTGGCTTGGCTTGTCAATGATTCACGCGGATTTCTTTCCGAAAATCCATTTCGGGGATCAAGACACTATGGCGCTCAAAACTGGTATTTCTTCAAAGCCCGTGTAAGCTATAAATTGCAAGATGACATTGTTTATTAGTACTTTGGTTGTAGTAGAACCCTTTCACGTATCGTAAGCCGAAAAGTATTAAAAATTCACGCTGTTACTAACGTTCCCGCAAGTTTCTAATGCACTGTTTAATCATTCTAGTGAAGTAATAATAATTGGATTCTCTTTGCCCCGAGTATTAGTTTACCCACCGACATTGAAATTTACAGTAAAATCTAATTCTTAAAAGCCTCGCAGAAAGTTGCATGATGCATGAGTGTCGTGAGGTGCATGGATGCAACTGCAAATCGCGTTACGAGAAATTCATCGGTTCAGTGTTCAGTGAAGCGTATCATACTGCATATTATTTCATGATTTCTCAATTCGAGCATCAATTTCATCGATTACTGGACCATGTGGGAGGCCTTTTAACAGGATTCCACTGAGATATACCCGTTAACTAGAAGACTTTTTCAGAAATTAAATACTTCGTCGATGTTAGTAACTACGGGAGAGAAACAAGTATGTCACTCATATTCCTCCAACCATTCATTTATACCAAGTTCAACTACAATGTATTTATACATTATAAATAATACTATGTGATATGTATGAACATTAACATTCATTTATCGAGCGATTAAACATTGAGAATAAAAGAGAATTCATTCGGCGTGGAAAATCATTTGCAAATCCAAGGCCAAATGTTACTAATTGCTTGATATATCGAGTTCTATCGATCATAGTTAATAATAATTTATAGTGGCCGGTTAGTGCAAATGTTGTTAACATCATTTGGCATAGTAATAGCCACTGGAATGGATATTTTAGCGGAAAATCCATTTTTGCCGAAGAATTCGTTCGATTTCGCAATTGTAATCAACCGTCGACCTTGTTTTGATCGGGGGACACGGTTTCCCGAAGTGTATATACGGAGCTCACGGAGCTCCATGTACTCACTCGTCGTCGGTCCTCCGTGCTTGGAGGACCTCCGGGGAACCTGGAACTGCCGAGCCACCTGGACCTACTGGACCTACTGGACCTACTGGACCTACTGGACCTACTGGACCTACTGGACCTACTGGACTTACTGGACTTCCTGCAAACCTTCGGCCCCCCGGAATATAGTTCCCGACCAACCTGGACCATTCGGACCTACTGGACAACTTGAACTTCCTGGGGACCTGGTCAGGGTTTCAGCCCTGGTCTTCGCTGTACCCCCTTGCCCCCTGGAATAGAATTCCCGAGCCTACTGGACAACCTGGACTTCCTGGGGATCTGGTCCGGAATCCAACCCTTGTTCCTTCCTTCACCCCCTCGGCCCCTGACCTAGGTTAGCTTATTCGGTTGGTGCCGATGAAATTTTCGGGTTCGTTAAAAACCATTCAGAATGTTATTATTTTGCCAAGGCCAAAACCGATTTCTCTTCCTTTTTAACTGATTTCTTCGATTGTTTTTCATCGTGTGTCCTATTTCATATAATATTTCTTCGTGGATTTTTGCATGAGTCGTTCCCTTTCATGTATTTCTTCGATGGGTTTGCATGATCTGACCAATTTTATGCATTTCTTCGATGGGTTTGCATGATCGGACCGATTTTATGCATTTCTTCGATGGGTTTAAATGATTTGATTTATTCGATGCATTTCTTCAATGGGTTTACATGATATATTTTATTTTATGCATTTCTTCGATGGGTTTACATGATATATTTTATTTGATGCATTTCTTCGATGGGTTTACATGATTTATTTTACATGATGCATTTTCTTTGATGGGTTTACATAATATATTTTATTTTATGCATTTCTTCGGTGGGTTTACATGATTTATTTTATTTTATGCATTTCTTCGATGGGTTTACACGGTTTATTTTATTTGATGCATTCCTTCGATGGTTTTGCACGATTTGTTCCCTCTCGTGCATTCGTCGATGGATTTTTATTTCCTGCTCTTCTTCGTGTAGGTATCTCTACGATGGTTCTGCATGCTCGTGCGTGCTCTTCTGACATTTCAAATCATCTCGATCGGCACCAACCGAATAAGTATGTTCTTAGTTTCCTCTAAAGTCCACCACACTATTACTAACATAATGTAGTTAATTGTTTCAGCATTTCAGGTCCATGTGAAAAGTGATAGTGGACAGTGGTAGTGAAAGAAGACATCTAAGGAAGCCTAGGTTAATTTATTATATAATGAAGTATTTAAGGCCCCATGTAAAATTGCCAAGCAATCACTGAATCGTTAGCTTTGTTGCACTTTCCTTGGCTCCTCATCTCTGATGAGGAGGTCGCCGCTGCTTCCGTTTCCGGAAGCAAGCGACTGAGCATGAAATTGGTATGGGTGGATCAGTTTCATCCCCTGGTGTTCTTGTCGAAAGGGAAAAGTTTCGGGCGTAGGGGGTGTACCGCTTGGTACACTGCCTGCGTAAGTCTCCTGGTCCGATTACCCAATCTCCGCGTAAGCCGGCTTAAGTCAGGTCACACCTAGTGTGCTCCTGGCGGGTTGCATGAGTCGGAGCAACAGGAATCGCCTCTGGGAGACGCCGAGCGCTTTTCCCTTTCGACTCGGACATTAGGGTGGTAGGAACTGCGCTATCCAATACTCCTTTCATGCTCACCAGTAGTCTTTCTTGGCAGTTCTCTATTTCGAAACCGAAGAGATCGATGGAACTTTGTTTCCATCTATCTCTTTGGTTTAGTAGGCTAAGGGTTTCATGTATAGGGAGATCGACGGAACTTTGATTCCATCTATCTCTCTACGGGTCTCGAAACGCAGCAACCTCCCCGTGGTGAGACCTGGTAATCGGTGAGAACCGAGCCAATAGCTGCGATTGTCAAATATTCTAATTAGATATAAGAATTTCTTTAACTTGCAATACTATGGTAGAATGTAAGAATAAAATATGTAACTTGAAATATTCTTCGTTTGTTCCTACTGGATCCCAGAACAGGAGTGTAATGTTGCGATAGAAGGATAAGTACAACTGGAAACTTTCAACGAGATACTGGAACTGATGGGTTTTTGATAATTTTTAAAATCGTCTCTGCTTCGGTACCTTATTGAAATATACCAAGTTACAATTCCTTGGCGAGATATTCCACGTTACATCATGAAAGCATGTCTTCCGCAAATAATGTTGTTTATATCAATTTTTATATTAAATAAATTTATTTTGCGTTAAATAAACTCGAATAGGACAGAATGATTAAAAAGCTTATTTGTTCTTGTTTTGTTGTGATCCTTCTTTCTCTGCTGTTGCACGGAATACATTTATAAAACTATCTTTAAATTGTTACTCTACCAGAATCATTTGTAAATCGCGAGTTTCGAATGTCTTACTTTTACACGTGTTGAATTGTAATTCCTACCACGCGTAGCATTACAACCTGCTTCAGGACTTCACCGGTAACGCTGCATGCGACACTAAAATGGTAAGGGGGTCCTAGGACCCCCCAAACCGGTGACAGAAAAGTGCATTGGTTGATAGGTCTATCCTGTACCTCGTCTGTGCTCCAACCAAGGCAGTTTAGAACATCATAGCATCCGTCGGTAGGCATCCCACCGTACTTGACTCTATGTCTACGGCATGCAGTACGAAAGTTCCGCTGGTTGCCTATCATCTGGCGCTAGGAGTTTCAACTTTCTACGGCCTGCAGTGTTGTTATATGACATCATATGGCAAAATGTTACTAAGGAAAAATGTTTGTCTTATCGTCCTCTACAACATCACAAATTTCTGGCACATCATGGCAAATTTCGCCATTATACTGAATGTTTACATATCTAGTAGCAGAATATATTTATATACAAGGTGGTTATACTTTTCTGTAAGTTCTGATTTAGATCTATTCCAGATCCTATTAGATCCAAACAATCTGACAAACAATTTACATTCTTTGCACTGTGGATGCATATCAAAGGGGTCCGAGTTCATTGCTCAGCAGTAGCGGATCGGCTCGTGGGTTCGTTTGAAAGTGAACGTGACAGGGGTCACACGAAAGCACCAATCGAGAACGAAAGTGATGTGACGGAAATATAGGGCAGAAGCCTGGTAGCCCACTTTTACCGTCCTCAATTTCACTCGCCTACATCTGCTCGCCCACGACCGACTTGCGAGTTTCGTTTCGATTCGTTTTCACTTTCGCTGACTGCTGCCCGCCGTCCTGACCCGACCCAACCGAGATTTCTATTAACATGGTGCACGATTGTCGAACAGATCTCTCCGAGGAAACTGGAGTGTCCTGGGTCATGGATCACGCTCGCTTTCGCTGGCCGCCCGTTTCCTTCTCGACCACTTTCTTCGTCCCCGTAACTTTCGATTTCGTGTACAGCCACTGTTAAACTTTAGAGGGGGAATTGCATTCGTGACACGAGCATGATTTTTCCATGGTTCTGAAAAATTTCGAACTCCTATGTACATTTTTGTGTCAGCTTGATTCGCTCGTTTATAATTGCGAACATTAAAAAATTCTTAATTAAAAAATAAACAAGGCTGACACACTGTCAGGGCTTCGTTCAATCTCTCAAGAGTAATTATGGTATCGTAAATACATGGTACATTTTGGAAGAATGTGATCGTGGGCTGGCTCTTTTTGAATTAAGAGTGTGCGAGAGCTCTGCAGTCGACACATCCCATACAGTAAGTTTAATTTGTAATTTTATTATTCTGTCATGTATGCTATTAATAATCTTCATATAATTTCTAGCTGGACTTTGAACCTTTGTTGAACTTACTTGAACCTGTTGAAATAACTTTTTGCTTAAAATGTCTAAAGCTGAATCTTGAAAATTGAACAGTTTCTCTTCAAAACTAAGATTGATATTACTCCATTTCGTCTTAAAAAATGTTCAATGTCCTTTGTTTCCCAAGAGCTGAATATATTTTATTTTTACGAATACCGTCAACGGAGTGCTGTGCCATGTGAAATTTAATTTAAGGAAAAGTTTAATGATTTGTATTTCAACAAGTATCTCATCAAATATAACACATTTGTTTATATACCACATCTGGTTTTAATTTGCTACTGGACCTTAGAAAACAAACATTCATACAATTGACTATTGACAACGTTTAACGCCTATGTTATTGCAACCGGTTCTACATTACTGATTGTTGGAGGAAACTATCCATAAAATCAAAAAAACAAAAACCAAAAACAATTTATTGTATTGGAATGGTCACAAATTTTATCATTGTAGTATTGTTACCTCACATACAATTTAATTAAGAGTAACACATTTTTATGTAACACAATCATATGTATTTGCTTACAGTATTCTATCCATTTAACTTAAATGATTTAAGTAATTTACAACACGTGAATATATGTATATTTTAATAATATCTGGTAATAAAATGCAACACTATTCAAAAGAGCATGATTTAAGATAAAATACGTGTTATGTTAAGAAATGTTCAGGCAATTTATAAAATATCATATGCCTCATTTCGGAAAGGCGTGTCCATGTCGTCATAATAAATTGTATTGAGTGTATCATCATCTATGTAAAAATTACGTAGCAAAATTTTAGAAGCCTTGTTTAGCAACCAAGGTTTACAATACACTGGAATCTGCCAGGAAACTCTGAGAAATGAGATGAATCATTCTAATAATAGTTGTAAATTTTATCTCAAGACGTGATAAGGAACATTTATCACGTACAGATTGTATAAAAGATCTTCGTAATATCTAGCCGAACAGTGGAGTGAAAATCACCTGCCGTGTTAAGTGTAACGTATTTAGAAAATAAAAGTTATACCCATGAAAGGTAATATAGCAAACTTAATTACTCATCTTCTTTCTTTAAAGGAAAAATGTATCGTTAGTTTAGTATGTGATTACATTTATCACATTTTTTACATACTAAAATCAATTTTTAAAAACCGCGATTCTTATTTTAAATCTTTTTTATTTCAAGTCTCGAATTCTAGTCATTGCAATTGTAACTTAACATGTAAATATGGATAGGGACAAAAAATATTTCAAATATTAAAACCCCCATGAGAAATTACTAAATCATAAAATTTCTTTCTGCTCCTCATCTTTCTCAGATATTATATTCAAAACTCTTTTGCAAACAGTATTATCTGAAATTGGAATTTGTATTATTAATAAACAAAATTCTATCAGAAGATACTTGCAAAGCAATTCATACCGCTAAATGTATAATGAAAAATTAATGAAGAAAATAGAGGGTGCTAGAAGCTTTCATATAATTTCAAACCATTGATATATTTTTTTATTACTTTTTGGAACATTATATTTACGTTTAATAAATGCGATTCACACTGACATGTAGTATTTATCTGTGATTAATAGGTAGCACCTGTGTATTAGTTGCATCCTTAATTGTTTGGGTCTACGCTGCCCCTTTTGAAACATCAGGATGGCGTGGACTCCAGACACATCAAGAAGAACGCGGTTCAGATAAAAAGGAAGTAGACATTGTTGATGAATTACTTGATACACTAGATTCAACGGATATCGAAACCCTACGGTTGTTATTGTCCAAATGGGATGATAAAAATGATGACGGTACCGATGATAATGATGTTGATAAAAAGAAGCGTCGTAAATGTAATAATCCCGGAACAACTTGTACCAACGTGAACTCTTTCGAATCATCAGAATCTGAATCAGAGTCAAGTGATAACTCCGACAGCAATTCTAGCGAAGAATCAGAAAGTGGGCAATCAAAACACCAAAAGACAAAATCGAAGAGCCACAAACGAAGGAACAAATCACATAAACATAGGATTGCAAACGAGTCCGAGTCTGACGTGAACAGATTGAAGGAGTTGATACAAAAGATACAACAAAAGAGAGAACAGTCTATAGAAAACAAGAATTTTAATGGGAACGGAAAAAGAAATTCATCCCTCGCAGAGCTTTATGAAAAATTACACAGACTTGTCAAAAACGAAAATCAGCAAAATAGGAAAAATGGAGACTGGAAGAAGCAGCATCTGGTGGATCAACTGAATGAAAGAAGGCAGAAACTGTTACGCGCTTGCGACATAACCGAAAACGACTTCGACAAACGTGACTGGATAAAGCAGAGCGCGCGTAACCAGAAATGTCTTATTGAGTTAGTTATATTAAAAATAAAAGAAGAGGTACTTGCTAGCGGCACCTGGTCATCCAATGACAATAATGAATCAGGCAGTAGAAGCAACGGTTTAAGCAATGGTAATAACAGTTCAGGCAGTGAAAGCAATGACTCAGACAGTGATAGCAACGACTCAGGCAGTGATAGCAACGAGTCATGGAATGATAGCAACGATTCAGGAAATGATAGCAATGATTCAGGCACAGATAGCAACGACTCAGGCAGAGATACCAACGAGTCAAGCAGTGATAACAACGAGTCAAGCAGTGATACCAACGAGTCAAGCATTGATACCAACGAGTCAAGCATTGATACCAACGAGTCAAGCAGTGATACCAACGAGTCAAGCAGTGATAGCGATGAGTCAGGAAATGATAGCAATGGTTTAAACAATGGCAACAAAGGGACAGCCAAAGCCCACAACAGGTCAGGAAACGGTTCAAGCAAAGGCAACAACAGTTCAGCCAAAGGCAACAACGGTTCAGACATAGGCCACAACGCTTCAGGCAATGGAAACGATGGTTCGGGGAAAGGCAACAACGGTTCAGACATAGGCCACAACGCTTCAGGCAATGGAAACGATGGTTCGGGGAAAGGCAACAACGGTTCAGCGAATGGAAACGATGATTCGGACAAAGGCAACAACAGTTCAGGCAGCGGAAACGATGGTTCAGGCTATAGCAACAATGGTTCAGGTATTGGAAGTACAGTTCCAGGAAATGTTAACGGCAGCTCAGACAATAGCCAAACAACTGAAACAACACAACAACCTGCAGGAGCAGCACCTGGAACGGATGCGGACGAGTTAGGGAAAAATAATTCATCTCCTAAGAATTCTACCAACAAATCCGACTCAGAGATTGGAAACTCGGACAACAATCAAGACAATTTACTCGATTTGGAAGTTGGAATACTCGTGGGTATCATATTACAGAGGAATGCGGAGTATAATAACAATTCCACCCATAATTCTACAGCATTACTTGAACTAAACCTGCCAATTGACCTAGACCTGGATTTAGGATTGGGTTCTGAAGATGACATATCACAAAATGAATCCTCGAATAGCAGCAGCGCCAGTCTACTATATTTGAATATTGAGGTCCTTTTATGTAGAATTTTAGGGATAAACAATGCAGTTTGTAAAAATTCCACTAACAAATCTGAATCATTATTTGGACCAAAGCTTCCAATTGATCTCGATCTTGATTTAGAATTGGGATCTGGCGAAGACAATACGCTGAATGGAACCTCGAATGGCGACGGGGGCAATTTACATGATTTGGAAGTTGGAATACTTGTAGGTATCATATTAGAGAGAATGGCGGAATATAATAACAATTCCACCCACAATTCTTCAGCATTGCTTGGACTAAAGCTTCCAATTGACCTGGACCTGGATTTAGGATTGGGTTCTGAAGAGGACACATCACAAAATGAATCCTCGAATAGCAGCAGCGACAGTCTACTATATTTGAATATTGAAGTCCTTTTATGTACAGTTTTAGGGATAAATAATGCTGCTTGCAAGAATTCCACCAACAAATCTGAATCATTATTTGGGCTAAAACTTCCAATTGATCTGGACCTGGATTTAGGATTCGAATCCGAAGATGGCGAGTCACAAAAGGGATCCTCGAACAGCAGCAGCGGCAATGTACTAGATTTGAATATTAATGTCCTTTTATGTACAATATTAGGGATAAATAATACTGCTTGCAAGAATTCGACCAACAAATCTGAATCATCATTTGGACTAAAGTTTCCAATGGATCTGGACCTGGATTTAGGATTCGAATCCGAAGATGACGAGTCACAAAAGGGATCCTCGAACAGCAGCAGCGGCAATGTACTAGATTTGAATATTAAAGTCCTTTTATGTACAATATTAGCGATAAATAATACTGCTTGCAACAATTACACCAACAAATCTGGATCGTTATATGAACTGAACAATCTAGTTGATCTGGGCCTCGATTTAGGATTTGATTCGAACAAAGAAATGTCACAGAATGGAACCTCGGACAACGATCGTGGTAATTTACGTGATTTGGAAGTTGGAATACTTATAGGTATCATACTAGAAAGAAATGAGGAGTATCGTAACAGTTTCATCCACAAATCTGGATCATTGCTTGAAGTAACGCTTCCAATTGATCTGGACCTGGAGTTAGGATCGGGTTCCGGAGATGACAAATCACAAAATGAAACCTTCGATAGTAGCATCGGCAATCTACTGTATTTGGATGTTGAAATGGATGAAGAAGACAAGTCTCAGACAGAAACTAGTGAAATGATCCAGGGGGGGTTGGTTGGTCAGGAAATTGTGGCTGAATTGGACATCATCTTGTATCAAAATACGGATTGCTCTAACTCCACCGAAAACTGTAATTTCGAGAATGGTCTAATAGTTTCACGTGAATTAGATGTGTACTTGTAAAAAATTGAAAATCTTTGTAGCTTCTTTCAGCTCCCGCATATCTTAAAGTTGCAGCACTCTGCAATTCATTTAGGAACAAGTTTACATGTAAATAAACTTTTCCCTTTTTTCAACCATGCTTTGCAGTGTAAATGATGATACATAATGGTTACATTATATATCTCCTTTTATTCCACGACTAAAACAGTTTTTTGTAGCTAATAAATAATAAGCCTACCATCGCTAAAGCGTCATCTATTGATGTCATAGTCAGCCGATACTTTATCGTGTGTAGCCGACTCAATAAATACCTTCTATTTAAAAAATGTGTCGCTTCAATGAAATTTCCCTACCTGTCATTCAATACAACATGCTTCCGGAATCGAGAAATAGAGAAATGGTATGTTCGTGGCGTGGGTGATTTCGCGGCTCAGGCTTATCTGAAATAAACAATTCGAAAAGATTTTTAACCTGTATGACTGTGATTATCGCATTTAGCTCAATTAACAATTTTTGTTGCGGAATAACAAAATGCTCCGGTTCGAAAGAAAAAGTTCCCTAAATGTGTGTTTACTCGAATGTTCTCCGAGAAATATCTCGGTTATTTATCGACAAAAATTGTTAATTGAATTACGGGCGATAACGACACTCATACAGATTAAACATCTTTTCGAATTTTTGATTTCAGATAAGGCTGAGCTGGGAGTCACCTACGCCATGAACATACCCCTTTATTTTTGTAAGTGTCACATTGATGGTATAAAAAAACATATGAAACAAATTAAAAACAATGTTTTTAATTTTTTTGTATAATATAAGAGTAGCGTAATAAATTCCAAAAAAACTTATTTCATTATATTTTGTATTTATTGAGACAAACATCTTTAAATATATCTTCATTTTTCGGCCGATCAATGTAGATTGACCCCTGAAATTAATTTTTTTGAACTTTTATTCGTTATTTAAAATATTTATTTAAATAAAATTTGAGTCCCTGTCTGAGAGTTGGCAGTACAGGTTGATAGGAGAGTTGGCAGGAGTCGGGGCAGAGGATTGTAGAAGAGTCAGATGATAGGAAACACTCGTTATCAGTTCATGATTAATTATTCCGCCTAAGTAGTACACACAGCTTATTATCAGTTAACTACGTATCGCGAAAAATTGTTCGTACGATTCTGCATGAGCTCAAAGTTCGAAGCCGAATAGTTTTAAATATATATATTAAAGAAATTGAAAATTTTGATCTCGAAACTGAGGAATTCATAATTAAATAACATAATATATATAATAATAATATGTAGAACTATATGGACTGACAGAACGTTGATAACATTAACCACTAATAAGTTAAAGAGTGGGAAGAGGGAAGAAATGACTCTTGTGTGATTATTTAGAGAAGGGTGTGTTGAAACTATTCCAACTGGTCAGAATGTGAAACTTTTTATTGTTTGCAAGATATTCCTTGTCAATTTTAAAAAATTTCGCTATTTTCGTTTCTGCATTTAGAATTACTTTGTAATAGATTATTTGCATTAGTTACTAATAAAATAAAATGGCAAAAGCCTGGTTTTTAATTTAAACAAAACGATATGTTGTTACTTTCCTTTATTATTCGACTTTTCTCCATAATTTGTAAACGAAAAGTTTCCCGAACATTTGATTTAAACCACTGAAAATAACATTAAATAAAGTGCCAAATAAACAGTATTCAAATTCTTTTATCACAAATAAATTAAAAAAATTGAAAAATAAATACATAAATAAGTGTAAAATATATTAAATTATTCATAATTAGAGAGAAATCCTACTTTTTGGAGCAAATTGCATTCCGATATCTTAAAACAAGACCCAAAAGGCGCTAACTTTTCAATTCGGCCCACTGTGAGTCGTGTTGACAAACTGGAATAGAAGGACGGCCCATCTGGCTTTGGCGATGGATCTGATTAAATAACCAGCAATCGTTATTGGATCTTGCATATCGTTATTGGATCTGACTGATAATGAAGTTACCAGGGTCAAGTTATGCAACCGTCGGACTTATTTAAACGACAACTGATCGCATCAATTGGGCGATGAACTCGCGGACCCATCGAATGATGAGCCCGAGGATCCTACCTAATTGTTCAGATTGAGGATACGATTTTCATCGGTGGTCGTGATTTAGAAGAACGTGATACTACAGCTTCTTTCTGTCAGAGACGAGATGTGGTCAGTTTTTTTGGTCCTGACCCTGGCCGGTGCGTTGGGAGAGGTGGTGAACGTCCACGCGAACAATGTGAGTACTACGACAAGAACGAGGTTTTGGAAGAATTTCGATTTGATTTTAACTTTAAATCGTTTAATTGAATTTAGTACCTACAACCAGGGCGAAAGAAAGTGTTTATGTATAGGTAACATGAGTATTCTTATTGCAACTACAATCACGTAGAAAGTGGAACTTAAACTTTCTAAAATTCAGCTAATGCCATTATATCGCCTAATCTATTCACTTAATACAAATTAGATATACAAAAAGTATTTTTAACTCGAACCATGCCTACTCGAAATTCAGACCAACTAAAATAATTCTGGCGAATCGTGTCCAATTATGTCGTAAATTTTTAATATCAGAATACAAAATTGAACCTCGGTTTCGAAGTCGATTACGAGAACGATCAATTTTTACTCGATGGACGACCATTCCGATACGTGTCTGGCAGTTTTCATTACTTTCGAACACCGAGACAAAACTGGAGGGATCGTTTGAGAAAAATGAGAGCGGCAGGATTGAACGCCATTTCCACGTGCGTAAAATTTTTCTTGCCACCTATTAATCACTGAATTTCAATATCGAAATGATCTATTTTAATTCATGTATTCATTCCTTCATTCAATTTCATTTGTCCTGATTTATATTATCCTATTTGCAATTTTATTCAAATTCAATTGGAGATTTAAAATAATCCTCACCCATCGTTCGTATATTATGTCTGTGAAAGAAATCTTTTTGTTTAACTATTTTGTTAATCAGTTACGTAGAATGGAACCTTCACCAACCGTCTGAAACTGAATGGCGCTGGACAGGTGAAGCGGATTTGGTAGAATTCTTGAAAATTGCTCAAGAAGAAGATCTACTGGTCCTTTTAAGACCGGGTCCTTATATTTGCGCGGAAAGAGACCTTGTGAGTAGTTTACGAAAATTTCCCAAAGTTGCATGTGCAACTATTTAATGAAACCTATTTAAATGAAAATTTCTTCGTAATTTAAATAACAACTAAGATTTTGCACACTAATATTGGTTTCCGTTTAACGAAATTATTCATTTCATTAACTGATAGCTAGCAATTTTAATAATTCAAAAACTACGTTACTGCTGCTGAGACTGCTACTAAATATTTAATTATTTAACTGTTGGGAATTATAGATAATGTCCATTTCTTTATTTAATTGCACTATTCTCGTTTTCTTCAGGGAGGACTTCCATCCTGGTTGCTGACGCGTGTACCGGATATAAAATTACGCACAAATGATTCTCGTAAGAATTTTTAATCACCTTCAACTATGTACCAAATTTGTAATCCTTAGTTTTCACAAACAAAGAAACTTTGAGTTGTTAGTCGTCATAATCAATTCTACGCCATTCTTAGCGATGTACTTTTCATAATCTGTGACATTTGAAAATTCGGCATAATTCCTTTGGTACAAGGTACTCTTCTTCCTTTGTAGGTTACATGAGGTACGTGGAGATTTATTTAAACGAAGTACTAACAAGAGTCAGACCTTATCTCAGGGGGAATGGAGGTCCCGTAATCATGGTTCAGGTCAGAAATTATCTTTATTACTACTCTCTGAACTATGAAACAGTAGTACTAATCATGTAAATACTAAGTAAGTGCTAGATAGCGTTATACAGATATCGACTTTTGGAAAAACCGGTTTACGAAATCCAGTTTTCCCAAAGAAACGGTTAAACCGGTGTCCCAACTTTTACCGAAAAAACAAAAATAATTAGAACTGTGTCACATTAATGATATGAATATCAATATCATTAATCGGCTTCATTGATTTCAATATTCATTTCCTTTCTAAATTAGTTTCTGTTCGTCAGTTTTTGAAAAGTCTTTTATTACTTAGACCCCTGTTGAACCGATCCGTTTACCATCTCGGGTAATTTAGGACTCGGAATTTTCTCTTTTGTCGCCTATACACGTTCACCGAATCTAGTAACTAGAATTGTCACATGAGCATCAGCAGGGGTGGCAAGGGGATGGTTGCCCCCTGGTGTGAGAAAAATATCACTTATTTTTTAAAACTAATCTTTAATAAGTTTATATTAAAACAGTGAATATTTATAAATTCCAATTCTGAAATTTCACATTAAATTGGCATTGCAAAATGAATTCACACAAGCAACCAATAATCACCTGTCAACTTGACTGTTTCTCAAAGTTGCCTCGTCCCCCTAGAAAAAACCTGCGGACGCCGTTAAATTGACAATGAACAATGATGAATTTCAGTGGTTATTTAGGAACAGTGATGAATTTCAGTGCTTATTCGTGAACAGCGATGAACTATGACTCATTTTAGGTGGAAAATGAATATGGGAGCTATGGTTGCGACAGGAAATACATGTATGGACTTCGAGATATCATGAAGAAGATAATTGGAACGAAAGCTTTATTATACACGACCGATGGATACACTGGGATGCGTTGTGGGTCTGTACCCGGGGCCTATGCAACTGTAGACTTTGGGACTGCCGCCAACGTGACGCAACGCTTCGGAGCAATGCGCTTGCTCGAACCACGGGTAAATATTCATTCGAGAACACTTTTCAATGGAATATACCATGGCATGTTCCCCAAACGCAGGGATTTGACTTCCTTAATTAACAGATTCGCTACCAGACATTTAAATGATGCACTCAGACGTAAATATGATCTAAAACAATGAATAAAAACATGTTTTTATAATTTGCATTTATACTGTTCCTAGTACAGAGGCATTTCGCAATCTTTTATTTTGATCGCAATATCTCACGCTATAGAAATTCGCACGATTTTTATCCAAGGTTACCGTTATCAAACAGTGTCAAGATTAGCCCTCATGTACCATGAAATCGTACTGATTACAGAATCTGCAAATAACAGTTGAGGCACGACTCATGTGAACACTCAAGGCACGAGATATCTAGATTCACTTGATCAGCAGAACTTTGGCCCGCAAAGTGAAATGAAATTGAAAATAAAAATTACAGTTTAAGATTCATTAGTCATTACAATATATATGCTTCAACATAACGATATAAGAGCAAGCTTTTAGAAAGAGTAAAATCTCGAAAATATGTACAATCTGCCTTCACTTCTTTGCTTTTTCATGAGCAATTCGAAAAGTTGGAATTTGTCAGAGACCATAATTGTTATAAAATATTTTTTAAAAGTTATGGCATAAGAATTAATATCTTTCTTTAAATGATTTTGGTTATGAATAACCTTTATTGTCGACGGAAATATTTTTTATTCACTAATAACTATTATTGACGACGGAAATTGTTTTCGGTCACTAATAACTGCTACTGACGACGGAAATTGTTTTCGGTTACAAATAACCATTATTAATTGTATTAGTGACCAAAAAATATTTCCATCGACAATAATGGTTATCACTAACCAAAACAGATAAGTTTTAATATTTTTTAATCACTTCATATTGCGGAAAAAGTTATGCAGTATTTAATGAAGACTGACTTGCATTTGAATAAAAATTAACTTTTTCTCAATGATTTTTTTCGAAAAAAATTGAAAAAATAACTGTTATTTCTGATTTCTGGAATTTGTTCTTTCGCAGTTGAAAATTTGACCAGACAAATCGTAAACTTTCGTTACCAAAAATTGGAAGGTAACGAATGATTAACACGAAGAACCGCATGTCGGCATTTGTAAAATACAAGTTGTTTTTCTCAGGGTCCTTTAGTAAATTCTGAATATTATCCTGGATGGTTTTCGTACTGGAAAAGCCCGTATAAAAAAGTGAAATCCGAAGCAGTTACCAAAACATTGAACACAATGCTGTCTTTGGGTGCCTCTGTTAACATATATATGTTTTACGGTGGTACAAACTTCGGTTACACTGCTGGTTAGTGAAATTTGTTTTAAATTTTTCGTTTTACTCGATATACCACACATCTACTTAAAATAAGTAAAATTCACACCGTAAAGTAAAAAACCGTAATTTTTAATTACGATCTGATGTTTTGAACATGATAAAGTCACTTCAAAATTACTTAGGCATATTTTCGTAGAACTGGCTCAGTTCTGTACAAACGAAGATCGAGCATTCAATGTGGCTATCAAAAACTAAGCAATAGGTGGAAATGGTAAAATTCAACAATATACTAAATCGTGTTCACAAATCCCACAGGTGCTAACGGTGGCACAAACTCGTATTTGCCCCAAATAACATCATATGATTACGATGCTCCGTTAACAGAAGCTGGTGATCCAACGCCAAAGTATTTCGCTATCAGAGACGTTATCTCCAAGGTACAATATTTCTTATATCACATAATTACGTATAAACGAGAATCTGAATTTTACTCGATTTCCCATTAAAAAATTGCACACTGTTTACTACTACTGCTTACGTCTCGTTCATCGCGCAAACAAAATGAAAATTGTTAAAGACAAAGGGGAATTTCAATTTCTTATTTTAAACCTCGTTAAAGTCTTTCTGTTTCCTTATTTCTAATAAAACATGGGGTAAATTTTTACAGTATTTGCCGCTACCAAACGTATCCCTGCCAAAAGTCGCCCCAAAAGGTAATTACGGTCAAGTTCTCCTGACACCAGTCCTCCAGCTCCTCAGCCCCCTAGGCCGAAAATCGTTTGGAACAGTCGTTGTCCAAAAATCAGAGCCGCAAACATTCGAATCCCTCGGGCTGCCGCATTGGCTAGTACTTTACGAGGCTGACCTACCAACTAGTTATTCGGACCCTGCGAATCTACACGCGTTGGTTCGCGACAGAGCTCTAGTCTACGTGGACAACAACTTGATTGGAACCTTGAGTCGCACCAACAACAAATATGACATGAGCTTAAAGGAGCCTCATGGGCGGACTTTGAGGCTGCTGGTCGAGAATCAAGGTCGAATTAATTCCGGACACGGTCTTCACGACTTCAAGGTGCTTTGATTAACTTCAGTATCTTCAAAAATCTTTTCGAAATGTGTCAAAATGTATCTATATCTTTCCCTCTTATTTCTTCTTCTTTTTAAACAGGGCGTCTCCAGCGTAACTCTTAACAAAAAACCCCTCGGTCCATGGAGAATGGTGGGGTTACGTATAGACGACATCAGTCCAACTCGTTTTCTCGCACCGATCTCAATGGCAAGCGGTACTCTTCGCAATGGCCCGGTGTTTCTTCGGGGCAAGTTCACGGTTTCTGGCAAACCGATGGACACGTATCTGAACACGATCGGCTGGGGCAAGGGGGTGGCTTTCGTGAACGGACATAATCTTGGGCGGTATTGGCCGCAAGCTGGACCTCAGATGACGCTGTACGTTCCAGGGTCTTTCATGAAAACGGGTGAAAATGAGCTGGTGCTGGTGGAACTGGAGTATGTACCCAAAAGCTGGAAGATTAAGCTACAGACTACGCCGATTCTTGATTATAAAGGCCGATCCTTGAATAGCGACGATGATTCCAGTAACTAGGATGTCACGAATTGATTTCTTCCGCAAAAGCAATTCCATATGGCTTTAACAGATTTTAGCGCATGACTACAAATATATCGTATAAACTTTTACAGATGCAAGTGGCTGCAAAAAATTCTTGTTCAATAATCTTAATTAAGTAGGTTCTAAAATAATACATCCATATAAGACTTATCGTGACTTTGCGGGAATTCCGCTTCGTGAGATTGGCTTTATCGGAAAGAACGGGGAAAAATAGAGATTCGGGAATTGGTATTTTTTAAAGGGTTAAAACGGTTATTGCTCTAACTATACCCAAAACTGTGATTTCGTAGCTTCTTTCCGCTGCAAGATATCTTAAAATTGCAAACAAATTGCAATCCATTTAGGAACAAGTTTACATGTGATTAAACTTTTCCTTTTTTCAACCATTCTTTGCAGTAAAGGATGATACATAATGTTCACATCATATCGACGTGCGTTACAAAAAGTAGCACGTTTCAATTTTCTTACGAAAACTACCACGTTTCGGTTTGCCACGAAAAGAAGCAGGTTTCATCGTTTCTGACGAATACTAGCACGTTTCGTCTTCCGCTGCGAAGAATAGCACATTTCGTACTGTTGCGGCGAAAACTAGCACGTTATACTGTTTCGCCACGAAAAAGAGCACATTTGGAAATTTGCGGCGAAAACTAACACGTTATCTGGTTTGGCCACGAAGAATAGCACGTTTTGGATTCTACTGCAAAAAAAGTGCAAAAAGTGTTTAATTCAATATAACAGTGTTTATGCATAAATAGTATATTTCTGGATTAAAGAATAGTCATAGCAAAAATAACACGGGGAAAAAGGATTCATACATTTTATTTCCCACTTAATAGACGTATTGCCCTGCTTAACTGATGCGGAGTTATCCCCATCAATTCCTGGCATTGCTTCCACGTAGCAAGTGTCCGCGTTATCTCGGACTCGTGATCAACGATATTTCGGCTACCTTTCCCATCTATTTCATTCATATTGAATATTTCTCACTTTCGTCTTCTATATTATGATCAGATCAGGACAAAGTTTTGACTAGATCATATCCGATCATACCTGACTTATATGGGCCCGCAAAAATCAAATCGTATCGGTTGCTGTGATATAATTTTTTTTTTGTAGCCAACTATTCAAATTTGCTTCTTTTCATCGCTACAAATGGTAAGTACATACTACTTTTCGTGAAAAATCACTCAAACGTTTTAGTTTTCGCAGCGAAAGACGAAACATGCTATTTTTCATGGCAAACCGCCCAAACGTGCTAGTTTTCGCTGCGAAAACCGAAACGTGATAGTTTTCGTGGCAAACTGCTCAAACGTGCTAGTTTTCGCAGCGAAAACCGAAACGTGCTATTATTCGTGGTAAACTGCTCAAACGTGCTAGTTCTCGCAGCGAAAACCGAAACGTGCTACTTTTCGCAGCGAAAACCGAAACGTGCTACTTTTCGCAGCGAAAACCGAAACGTGCTACTTTTCGCAGCGAAAACCGAAACGTGCTAGTTTTCGCAGCGAAAACCGAAACGTGCTAGTTTTCGCAGCGAAAACCAAAACGTGCTAGTTTTCGTAAGAAAATTGAAACGTGCTACTTTTCGTAACGCACGTCGATATATCTCCTTCTGTTTCACGATAAAAATAGTTTTTTGTAACTAATAAATAATTAACCTACAATCGCTGAAACGTTATCTGTCGATATCATGATCAATCGATAAAACTGTGAATACTGACAGGTTTATCGAAGCATGCGGATGCACTATGGGCATACCTGACAGTTATACTTTATCGTGTGTAGCCTGCTCAATAAATACCTTCTATTTAAAAAAATGTGTCACTTCAATGAAATTTCCCTGCCTGCCATTTAACACATCATGCTTCCGAAATCGTGGTAGAACCGAAAAGGAGACTTTTCGTCTTCCAAAAATAAATTGAAAATGTATAACAAATTTTTTTATACGATCCTTAATTTTCGAGAAATTCAATTTGCAACACTAAGTAGTTCAGTGCGCATATACCTGGACTAAGAATTCGCAGTATACAGGAGTCGGGCCAGAAGTTTCTAAAACGATCAGATAATAGGAAACACTTGTTACCAGTTCAAGCCTAATTATTCCGCCTAGTACACCTTGTTGTCAGTTACGTATCGTGAAAAATTATGCGTTTGATTCTGCACAATGTCACAGTTTCAAGATTAAAACAATCGGGGGACAGGGAACACTCGTTACCAGCTGGGGATCAATTATTTCAAGACGTTCTGCATCGTCTAGTCCTCATCTCCGGCCACGTAACGGAGTGTTCGCGTAACGCCTGCCTGACTAACATTGCCGACCGGCTTGCTTGGCAGTCATCCTGAAGCCACTGGTCAGTACAGTGCCCGTGACACGTCCCCTGTCGGTTAGTGATATCGCGACCTGTCCTCGATCGGGGTCAGATAACGCATTACGAGTCTCCCACTGGATCCGGCCAGTCGTGTCGACAAACTGGAATAGACCGACAAGCCATCTGGCTTCGACGGTGGCGGTGATCAAATAACCAGCACTCATTCGCATATCGTTATTGGATCTTACTGGTAACGATCGACACCGCGAAGACACCAAGTCCGAGATATGCAACCGTCGGACTTGTTTAAACAACAACTACTCGCATCAGCTGAGCGCCGAACTCACGGACCCGTCGACTGATTAGCTTGAAGATCCCAGCCGATTGTTCGGATTGAGGATACGATTTTGATCAGTGGTCGTGATTCAGAGCAACGTGATACTATAGCTTCTTTTTATCAGAGACGAGATGTGGTCAGTTTTGTTGGCCTTGACCCTGCCCGCTGCGTTGGGAGAAGTGGTGAACGTCCACGTCAACAATGTGAGTACTACGACAAGAACGATTTTTTTAAAGAAATTCAGTTTGATTGTAATTTTGAATTGTGTAATTGAATTTGGTACAACCGCACTGAAACTGAAGTCGTAGCTTATTATATCTTATTATATCTGAAGCTGGTGAAATTTTTTTTGGAATATTAGTATTTTTTCCCCAATTTTATATGTTAAATGTTTATCTGGGACTTGAGTTTTTAAAAAAGTACCTCCGTCATTTTTAGTACATTAATTGGGGGTATATTATAACTTCACATTCACGTCAAATTTAATTGGTTAAAATTGAGAAAACGTCCAGGCCATATGCGTAGTCTCTGAGTCTTCATGTTCTGATTCAGGTGTAGGCATCATATAGCATACATATAATTGATTTAGAAAATATATTAAAAAATAATTGAAATACGTGTTAATTTTTTACCCTTGGACCTCAGTGGTGAATAAGCGTCAGGAACAAGAATGATCGGAAATAAAAATTTCTTCGGATCTAAACTTATTCGTTATTCCCGAATAACTTCATTTTATTCGAAGATTATTCAAATAATGCCCAACTCTGATTGCAACTACAATTACGTGGAAAGTGGAATTAGTGGCACTAAGTTCATAAGTTTTTATAATATTTAAGTAATTGTAACAAGCTTGTAATGCGTATAAACAGAATTAATTGGAAAGGTGCCTAAAAGGAATTATTCTTTTTTTTTTACGGGAATACGTCTTTAAATTCGGAATAGTATTGGGGGCATGCACGAAAAGTCGAGTGTTACAAAAATCGTGACAAAAATGGGTAATAATGTTTCGCCTTATAACACTCAAACTAAAAGCAACATCCAAACAATAAGTATAACATCGTGTAGACAAAGAATATCGGTACCTAAGATGACCTTCCGACCCAGTGGGTATGGGATCCGCAATATGTATGTAAATAATGACAGAATTGTAACGTTTCTGGCGGGCTTTGGGCTAGTATAACATTGGATTGTGTCGAGTGAGAATTGCGAACTTACTCTGTCTACTTCATTCATTCCACAATCCAAAATCAGGACCGAGTATTCACGCCAAAACCCTGCGTTGTTTTTTAGACACTTGACGTTTAAAATGTAGTAACTTAATGTTTAATGAATTAGCTTGGTGATATCGTACTTCGTCTATTGACGTGTTGTCTTTGCATGTACACAAATACAGCTAGTTTAAAATATAATATATATAAAGTTGAAAGGTTCAGCAAACCTACCCCATGATTTACAAATTTCCTTGAACCCTATAGAGCACAAAATTTTTTCACTAAAAAACAGCTCACTCCATTAAATCCAAATTGGATATACGAAAAATATTTTATGTTCGAAATTCATGCCAGCCAAAATAATTCTGTTGAATCGTTTTCGATTACCTATATCGTAAATTTTTAATTTCAGAGTACAAAATCGAACCTCGGTTTCGATGTCGATTACGAGCACAATCAATTTTTACTCGATGGACGACCATTCCGATACGTGTCTGGCAGTTTTCATTACTTTCGAACACCGAGACAATACTGGCGGGACCGTTTGAGAAAAATGAGAGCGGCGGGATTAAACGCCATTTCCACGTGCGTAAAATTTGTCTTGCCACTTACTAATCGCTGAATTTCAATATCGAAATGATCGATTTTAATTCATATATTCATTCCTTCATTCAATTTCTTTTGTCCTGATTTATATTATCCTATTTGCAATTTTATTCAAATTCAATTGGAGATTTAAATTCATTCTTACCCTTCGTTCGTACCTATAGGTATTATGTCTGAAAAAGAAATCTTTTTGTGTAACTATTTTGTTAATCAGTTACGTAGAATGGAGCCTTCACCAACCGTCTGAAACTGAATGGCGCTGGACAGGTGAAGCGGATTTGGTAGAATTCTTGAATATTGCTCAAGAAGAAGATCTACTGGTCCTTTTGAGACCGGGTCCTTATATTTGCGCGGAAAGAGACTTTGTGAGTAGTCTACGAAAATTTACCAAAGTTGCATGTGCCTATTTAAATGAAAATTTCTTCGTAATTTAAATAACAAATAAGATTTTGCATACTAATATTGGTTTCCGTTTAACGAAATTGTTGATTTAAGTAACTGATAGCTAGCAATTTTAATAATTCAATAACTACGTTACTGCTGCTGAGACTGCTACTAAATATTTAATTATTTAACTGTTGGGAATTACAAATAATGTCCATTTCTTTATTTAATTGCACTTTTCTCGTTTTCTTCAGGGAGGACTTCCATACTGGTTGCTGACGCGTGTACCGGATATAAAATTGCGCACAAATGATTCACGTAAGAATTTTTTATCACCTTCAACTATGTTCCAAATTTGTAATCCTTAGTTTTCAGATACAAAGAAACTTTGAGTTGTTATTCGTCATAATCCATTCTATACATAATCTGTGACGCATGAAAATTCGCAACAATTTCTTCGGTATATACAAGGCACTGTTCTTACTTTGTAGGTTACATGAGGTACGTGGAGATTTATTTAAACGAAGTACTGACAAGAGTCAGACCTTATCTCAGGGGGAATGGAGGTCCCGTAATCATGGTTCAGGTCAGAAACTATCTTTATTACTACTCTCTGAACTATGAAACAGTAGTACTAATCATGTAAATACTAAGTAAGTGCTAGACAGCGTTTATACAGAAATCGACTTTTGGAAAAAACGGTTTTCGAATTCCAGTATTAAAAAAACCGGTTAAACCGATTTTCGAATTTTTAAATTTAAAACCCGATTTCCGAATTTGACGAAGTTATAAAAAACCCGACAAATTCTAGTCCAAGAGGTTTAATGATATTCATATCATTAATCGGCTCCATTAATTTCAATATTTATTTTCTTTTTAAATTAGTTTCTGTTCTTCAGTTTTCGATTTTTTTTTATTACATAGACCCTTGCTGGACCGATCCCCTAAGAGGTATATAATTGCGTTTACCATCCAGTGTAATTTACGACTCGAAATTTTCTCTTCCGTCGACTATACACGTTCATCGAATTTAATCACCCATGAAACAAGTTGCAAGCTCCGAGGGCGGTCTACTTTTACAGCAATGCAAGAATACGTTTTCTACGATCAACTTGATTTCATATTACATACTAAAATACCTATTTCATTACATGCAATATCGCGCCTAGATTAGTTTAAAAAATAAAATAATAAACACTGACAGTTTATTATGTAAAACAGGTACCCAGCATAGTATTGAATAATAATTAATTTTTATCTCTACTTGAATTTAAATGATAAGATATGTTTACGTGATGAACGCAAGTAGGTCACCACAGCTTTATAAATAATGTAACAGTATTTCCGAAAATTCGTATTTTCCGAAAGGGAACTGTCACATGGTCGGCTGCAGGGGGGGGGGCAAGTTGGGTATTTGCATCCCTTGCTTGAGAAAAGATCGCTTATTTTTCATAACTAATCTTCAATAAGGTTATACTAAAACTGTGAATAATTTTAAATTTTAATTTTAAAAAATTTAATTAAATAGCCGCTGCCAAATGGGTTCGAACAAGCAAACAACTGTCACCTGTCAACTTGACTATTTCTCAAAGTTGTCCCCTCCCCCTGGAAAAAAGTCTGCGGAAGCCGTTGAATTGTCAATGGACAATGATGAATTTCAATGCTTATTTTGGAACAGCGATGAATTTCAATGCTTATTCGTGAACAGCGATGAACTATGGCTCATTTCAGGTGGAAAATGAATATGGGAGCTATGCTTGCGACAGGGACTACATGTATCAACTTCGAGATATCATGAAGAACATAATTGGAACGAAAGCTTTATTATACACGACCGATGGAAACAGTGCAAGCATGCTTCGTTGTGGATCTATACCCGGGGCCTATGCTACCGTCGACTTTGGGGTTACCAATAACGTGGCGAAAAGCTTCGAAGCAATGCGTTTGTTTGAACCACGGGTAAATATTCATTCGAGAACACTTTTTAATGGAATATAGATGTTTCCACTTTTTAATGGAATATAATAATGGAATATAGATGTCGCCGTCCTCAAACGCAAGGATTTGACTTCCTTAATTAACAGATTCGCTACCAGACATTTAAATGATGCTCTTAGGCGTAAAAATTATCTAAAACAATGGACCAAAATATTTTTTTATAATTTGCATTTATATTGTTCCTAGTACAGAGGCATTTTGCAATCTTTTATTTTGAACTCAATATCTCAAGCTATTGAGATTCGCACGTTCTTTCTTCAAGGTTTTCCTTATCACACAGCGTCAGAATTAGCCGCTGTGTCCCATGAAATCGTACTGATTACAGAATCTGCAAGTAACAATTGAGGCACCACACATGTGAGCACTCAGCGCACGAGATATGTAGATTCATTTGATCAGCAGAACTTTTAATAAAAATTATAGTTTAAAAATCATTAGTCATTACAATCTATATTCTTATTCTAGAAAGAATAAAATCTCAAAAATATGTATAATCTGTCTTCACTTTTTTGCTTTTCCATGAGCAATTTGAAGAGTTGGAAATTGTTTTATAAAAATTGAAATTTTTGTGCAGACAAATCGTAAACTTTCGATACCAAAAATTGAAAGGTAACGAATGATTAATACAAGGAAACGCATTTCTGCGTTTGTAAAATACAAGTTGTTTTTCTCAGGGCCCTTTTGTAAATTCTGAATATTATCCTGGATGGTTAACGCACTGGGAAGAACCGTTTCAAAGAGTGAAATCTGAAGCAGTTGCAAAAACATTGGACGACATGCTGTCTTTGGGTGCCTCTGTTAACATATATATGTTTTACGGTGGTACAAACTTCGGTTACACCGCTGGTTAGTGAATTTTTTTTTAAAATTTTTTCGTTTTACACGATATACCACACCTCTACTTAAAATAAGTCAAATTCACACCTTATAGTAAAAAACCGTAACTTTTAATTACGATCTGACGTTTTGAAAATGGTAAAGCCACTTCAAAATTACTTTGGCATATTTTCGTAGAACTGGCTCAGTTCTGTACAAACGAAGATCGAGCATTTAATGTGGCTATCAACAACTAAGGAATGGGTGGATATTGTAAAATTCGACAAGATACTAATTCGTACTCACAATTCCCACAGGTGCTAACGGTGGCGAAAACACGTATTTGCCGCAATTAACATCATATGATTACGATGCTCCGTTAACAGAAGCTGGTGATCCAACGCCAAAGTATTTCGCTATCAGAGACGTTATCTCCAAGGTACAATATTTCTTATATCACATAATTACGTATAAACTAGAATCTGAATTTTACTCGACTTCCCATTAAAAAATTGCACACTGTTTACTACTACTGCTTACGTCTCGTTCATCGCGTTGAGGAAGATCATATACCAAATGAAAATTGTTAAAGTCAAAGGGAGAATGTCATTTTCGTATTTTAAACTTCGTTAAACGTCTTTCTGTTTCCTTATTTCTTTCTCCCCCAAGAAACTTTATCGTTATTTTCAGTAATTCCCAAGGGCGGATTGATGTATAGGCTAAGTAGACTAAAGTCTAGGGTGGCAAATTACAATGGTGGCAATTTTGGGAAGCGAAAAATTTTGAGAGACAGTATATTTTGGGGAGCGGCGAATTTTGGAACGTAACAAATTTTAAGCGAAAGAAATTGGAAATTGTTTAAATACAGGGGCTTGAGACAACTTTAAAACCATACTGAATTAATTTTGAAATTATCTCGTCTCTTTTCAATTGAAATAATTGATGATATTTTACAAAAATGGCGGCAGATGCTTGTCAGCCGAGGGGCGTCAAATCTCAAAATCTGTCCCTGGTAATTTCCTTAAAAACAACCTGTAAAAGAATGCAGGATTGAGCTTTCACTTTTCGGGTCTCTTAAAAACTAAAAATCCACATCTCCCACACCGCCTCTTCAAAGCCAAAAAATTCGAACCTAATAAGAAACACTTGATTGATTAATAAAACATGGACTAAATTTTTACAGTATTTACCGCTACCAAACATATCCCTGCCAACAGTCGCCCCAAAAGGCGATTATGGTCCAATTTTCCTGCCAGCAGTCCTCCGGCTCTTCACACCCCTAGGCCGAGAATCGTTTGGAACGATCGTTGTCCAAGCATCAGAGCCACAGACATTCGAATCTCTCGAGGTGCCGCATTGGCTAGTAGTTTACCAGGCTTACCTACCAGCTAGTCATTCGGACCCTGCGATTCTACATGCGGTGGTTCGCGACAGAGCTCTGGTCTACGTGAACGACAACTTGATTGGAACCTTGAGTCGCACCAACAACATGTACGACATGAGCATACAAGAGCCTGATGGGCAGATCTTGAGGCTGCTGGTCGAGAATCAAGGTCGACTGAATTACGGAGGCGGTCTTCGCGACTTCAAGGTGCTTTGGTTAACCTCAGTATCTTCAAAAATCTTTTCGAAATGTGTCAAAATGTATCTCTATCTTTCCCTCTTATTTCTTCTTCTTTTTAAATAGGGCGTCTTCAACGTAACTCTTAACAAAAAACCCCTCGGTCCATGGAAAATGGTGGGGTTCCGTATAAACGACATCAGTCCAATTCGTTTTCTCGCACCGATCACAATGACAAGCGGTACTCTTCGCAATGGCCCGGTGTTTCTTCGTGGCAACTTCACGGTTCCTGGCCAACCGATGGACACGTATCTGAACACGATCGGCTGGGGCAAAGGGGTGGCTTTCGTGAACGGGCATAATCTTGGACGGTATTGGCCGCTCGTTGGACCTCAGATGACGCTGTACGTTCCAGCGTCTTTCATGAAGACGGGTGAAAATGAGCTGGTGGTGATGGAACTGGAGTATATATCCAGCAGTTGGAAGATGAAGCTACAGTCTACGCCGATTCTTGATTATAAAGACCCATCCTTGAATAACGAGGATGATTCCAGTAACTAGGAGGTTACGAATTGATTGGCTCCGCAAAATACACCTTCACGATGATTGCTGTCTACTGCTTTTCAGTTGCGAATTTTATTTAAATGAATAACACAACTTTTTACTATTCTAATGCAATGATACTTGCTATTGAAAACACGCCTTTAAATACTACAATTGTGGGCTAATGTTGAAGAGATGGTTTACAATGTTTACATTAACGTTTATAACTTTTTCTACATTCCACATATTTATATTTTACATTCGTTTGTAATAATTACCTAAATTAAAGTTTACCGTGACTGCGTCTATAGTACAATTATTTCATTCACTTTGTGTACTGCAAAGGTATCCAAGAAGTCCACGAGTAGCCTGGAGGAAATTGCAAATAGCTTCTGTTTACATCCTCGAACGTAACTGCACTCATGGTTGTCGAATTACTTTCCATGCTTCTGGAATTAATCATACTCCGGGGTGACATATTGATATTGTGAGATCGCTCGTGCGATCGCAAATTACTGATCACAGAGAACTGTTTTTTGCATATGTTACAACGATGCGGCCGATCGCCTGAAATGAAATCGATAAGCTTCTTTTACTTTCTCATCTCGCTATTTACTCTTCCCTTATATCTCGATATGCTTAAATGAAATGAAAATCGTTTCCTAGTACGCAGTCGAAGCAATTACTGAGGTATGTAAGTAGTGTATGTAGACGTCATGAAGAAAACCTTCACTTTTCTATTCTTCAATCAATTATCTAAATTCAATCTGACTTTCACACTAAATTCACTTAAAATTACTTTCAACATTAAACTTACAGTCATAAAAAATTAATAAACTTTCCAAATGTCTCTTCAATTAATAAACTTTCCAAATATTCCTACTGCCCCTTCATAATATAAACTCGAACGAGCAAGTAAACATTCAAAGAAGTCTGAAGAAACTTGAAAATTTAAATTTGGCAAATTATCACACAAAGTCTACAAAAAAAGAAAAGCATTTTCCTTCGATCTAATAATCACTAATACGTCTTAAAATCAGCATTCCTACGACGTCAACGATCCGTCAGTTACTTCGAAACAACGTACATAATCAACGGTAATTACCAGTATGTAATTGCATATGATGATGTAGAGCTGCAGGCTTGCAGAATCCCCGATTGCAGACTGAGCATCTCATAGGCCAGTTACCAGTATGGGAATACCCGTGAGCTCTCAAATCGCCAGGGGTTGGGAAAGAGCGGCCACATTCGTTGCATTTGTGCGGCTTTTCCTGTGTACATTTCTCGATCACCACCTTATATGTATCGAGTAAAAAACTAGCTTCCTCTATAGTTAATTAGCACGTTTCGAATAATCACAAAGAAAAGGATTTGTGAAATTGAAAAGAATCGTTGCCTCTCAACTAGTGGGGTGAGATTAAAATGATTCATCATAGTTATACATAATACACAAATTTTGCATAATACAGTAGGCCCTCGATTATGGGAACGAATATATGTACAAGTTGATCGAAGATAATCGAAGATAATCGAACAATTCGTATTACAACTAATTAACTATACTACTTTATCTTCATTCTTTCGTGATAAGCTTCAACTGACAAATAAATAAATAATTGAAGTATAGAAAGCAGTAAAATATCTTTACCATTCATTGCCAATTTTCACACCGATTTTCCAACTTTCTGTCTTTGCATATGGAGTCATACAAATTTGTATATTCATTTATCAAGACCAAACTGATGCCACACTTAACACTTACGCGGAGAATAGTTCACCCTACTAGTTGAGGGTTACATCGCAGTCGAATCGAGTAAATTAATTAATAGTAGTAGAGCAATTTGAAAACCTTATAGTGTGTCATTCGATGGTAATACAAATTCGAGGATGCAGTGAAACGTTTCCCGCAAATGGGGCACTCATGTGGGCGTTCTCCAGTATGAATTCTAACGTGGGTATTCAGGGAACTACTCGTGCTGAACATTTTACCGCACACTGCACAACCATGTGGCTTTTCACCTGTTATTAATACTACATTCATATTTTTAACTTAACATTCACCTGTTAAAATAATCTTTACTTATGGCTAGAGATTTCTACCACAAAACTTCAAGTTGGTACAAAGTAAAAAGAAGAATATTGAACACTTTTACACTGTGCGTTACATTTAACACCACTATCCAATTAAATGACATGGCTGTTATCATTGAAGGTTCTAATAGTGGAAAATAAAAGGACCACCCAGTTAACGGTGTATATAAATTCGATTAAATTTATCAAGACTGACCTGTGTGAGTTCGTAGGTGCCGTTTCAGCAAAGAAGGTCTATCGAAATTTTTACCACACGTCTGACAGGGCAAACACCTTTGATACCTCGAAGAGCTTGTCAGAGTTATTTCCTTCTCAGAACCGCGACAGCTCAAATCTAACGGCGTGTCTTGCACAACGTCGCATACTTTAATATTTAACATGAAATCACGAAGGATCAACTATACATTTTCCTTGAATGTATCCACTGTAAGTGGTTCTCCAAAACGAAACAGAATTATCCAAATGCTTTTAATAATAAAAAAGAAAATCAGTTCATCTAACAGAATAATAGTAGTGTTTACCAAAGAACGAAATTTTAAAAAATTCTTTAGAATAATATAAAATTATAGTAAGTCGCTTGCTTAATTACAGTCAATTCTTACCGGACATTGCAAGCTTTGCTAATGCTTTCAAACTGAACGATATCCGCGAGCGTATCACAAAATTCACCAATGACAGAATTCCACGCACTTGGCCAAGATGTAGACGTGAAGAAGGATAAGTGTGAATTAGATGCCCGCTACCCCAAACAGATTATGGAGACGATTACAGGTGAAAAAACGGGTGGCCTCGTGGACGAAGGCGCATGTCGGGGGCGGCGTTTTTTCCGGAGGGCGGAGTTTGATACACCTTTCGATAATTACGCAGCATCGTGAGAACTGAAAATATCTTCTACTACCTTTGATTGACTATCATAGTTAATGTACAACGAGAAAGGACGGTGGCCAACCACAGGCACAGTTAAAAATTATTACTTTTTAGAGGTATTAAATTCCTCCCTTGTAGTGAGAGGTCCGTAATATCGTGAATTATTTTCTAGTCTGCCGCCCTTTCCGCGAAATATCATAAAATATTTTAATTTAAAAGTGTTGAGGCGATTTCTAAATTAATTCAATATGGCAACTCACATCTGAGTCATTGCTAATTCGCTACATGAAAAAAGGGATTTTTTTTAAAGTTGTCTCAAGCCTTTTTGTTTAAACATTTCCCGATATCTTTCGCTCAAAGTTATCGCCCTCCGAATTTTGCCAGTCCCCCAAATTTACAGTTTCACAAAATTTGTTGCTCCCCAAAATTTGCCGTTTCCCAAAAATAATCACTCTCTAAAATTTCTTGCGGCCCAAGTGTCGCTCCCCAAAATTTACACATCCGCTGCCAAAAATTTGTCGCTCCCTAAAATTTTCCGCTTCCCAAATTTGAAGCTCCAAAAAATGTATACCTCCCCAAAATTTTTCACTCCCCTAAATTTTCTGCTCCCAAAAATTTGTCCCTCCAGTTATTAAACTGTTCATAAACCCAAGGATAAAAAGTGTTTCTGAAGTAGTTTTAAAAATTGCACCTCTCTGAACGATGAAACAGTATTCTACTGAAATGTAATAGATGTTTCAAACATTCAAAAGGAATTCCTGCAATATGGTTAATGGCGACTTGCGGCTTCGTATTGTGCTTTCTATTATCCTGCAGTGCCAACCGGTACCAAGGATGGTACTGTACAATGGTACTGTATTCCTACATAAAATAAAAGTCATGCAAAGACTGAAAACCATATTTCCTTAAAACCTTAAAATTTGATAACAAAAAGGGTCCTATTGGATGATCGTACAGACCTTTTAGATTTTAGAATAACAATCATCGCCCATATATCCTAAATGGAACATTATATTTTTGCAGTTTCAAATTTTGCGTTTGAAATTGTTTAATTAAAGAAATATGAACAACGTACTCTTCGGACTACAAATCCCGCCGATAATCTTGTTCCTTATTTAATTAAACAGTACTCAAAGAAATTTAATACAACTGGCAAAGCTATTTAAGAAACATATTTTTAGAATATTTAGAATCTAAGGCGACAATTTAATTTATTGAATAAATCTACTTTACCATAAAGAAGAAACGCTTCTATATCCCAATCTACTCAAACGAACATTTAATACTATATTATATGTACATCCACAGAATTACAAGCCAATTTTAATTCTACCTCTATTCAAATTTTATCCCCCATTATAGTGCCTCAATTTAAATTAAAACACAGCAGAAATTGAACCACTATATCAATAACTTCAGCAGCCACATTTTAACATTTACTCATTGGAGATGCTACATCATTTGAAGCAGAATGTCGCTTAATTACCCTGCTAGAACGATACGTTTTAGTCGATCAACAGTAACGCTTCGTCACGATATCGGCGATTTTTCACGGTATTCGACCGGAGGTGAGATAATTTGTCGTGTGGCATCGGGACGCCGGACGTCCCGCAGCGTGGCTCCCTCGTTTGTCACCTGAGAGGATATTAACGCTATTGAAGTCTCCTCGGAATCATTAGAAATCGCTCCTTCATCGACCATACGCGACAATACCCCGATTTAAGCTGCGTGTAATACAGCATTATCATGGAGAATCGATTCCGATGACGACTCATACCATATTTCAAATTTGTACATTCTTAAAGTATTTCTTTATTGTATAACGTACATACATTATCAATAAAAATATCCCTCAATTCTTTCATCGAGTATGGTAAATCGCATTCTTCGTAAAAAAATTGGAAATGGCATTTTGGAGGCAGAAAAAGGTCACCCGATTTTATTACTTGCGTAAAATAAATTAAAACCACGCAGTATATTTTATCAACTCTGATATTATTCACCGTCGCAACGTATATAAAGAAAACAAAGGTGATATGAATATTTGTAAAAAAAATAAATGTAATTTGTATTATACGTGTAATACATTAAGATCAAACATAAAGTACCGTTATGCATTTAAGAATATAATTATAGTGTTGCATATATTTTATTTGCTTGTACAAAGAAATTAGTGAGTAGTGAGTTATACGAATTGCGACTGAAATGTATCAGCTTTATGTTTCATCGGATACTTCCATTTTGTCCCCGTCCTGTACGCTTGGAGTATTTGATTCCGTTTTATCAGCTTCCGGACATTGTTCCTCGCCGATCATCTCATTATCAGCTTTCACAGAACTTGCGCTCTCACTTTCTACAACATTTTTTGCGGTATCTGAACTATCCGCCTCTGCGTTACACGCAGCGGACTGAGCAGCCTGTGCTTGCGGAGAAGTATCGATTTTCAAAATCTCGCGTAACGCCATTGTCGCGTATGTAGAAGATTTCAGAGATATTTCGACAATCAAAGCTTTATACTGCCCCTCTGAAAATTTACAAATGGCTTACAAATTGTATAATCCTCATGGGCAAAGCTAAAGGGGCGAGGAAGTAGTAGGGGAAGTTCCGAGCCCTTTCACTTTTGCTCGCGGGATCTGTGCTTCATTAATTTCTGTATTAGATTAAATATAGCCTAATGTTTTCACACTCGTTAATTGCAGAAAGGATTATACCTGGTTCATCTTTTAGAGCTGACGTCTTTCTCATCTTGTCAATATCGCACATAATGAGATCACTGTGCTTTTCTTTATAGTGCATGATCTTCCAAGACAAATTTGATGGAATTTGCAATATTTTTCTATAAGCACCACCCAAGCTATACTTTCTGGAATATAAGAAATATAAATAATGGCGGATATCACAGCATCAGAATAAGATGTTCTTTCCTAGTAAGCTTCTAGGGTGATTTGTCCCAAGTTTTATCTATTTGCAAATTATTGATGGAGTTGGGCAAATGTTAAGGAAAGGAATTAAACGGAAAACCTGAAATAATCATTTGGGAAACGACCCGTCCCGTTGTCCAACTAATCAACTACTATGCTCGTTGAAAATATCCAACTCGACACTAGACGCGGTATCATACTTTTCGAAATCCTGTGGGAGCGTCGCAAATACACCTGAACTTACTTATTTTTTTGTCTGAGATCTGTAGTCAATCCATCTTTCGCTAAGAACTCGTCGAACCAGGGTTTAGCGTAAAGCGGATATGTAACCTTCCAGCCAACCTGAGGCATGAGTACATCTGCCAATGTATAGTTTGGCAAATCTTCTTGCTTAAGAATCTTTACTGCAGGAAGATTATATAAATCTTCGCTGTCATCCTTCTCATCCGTAGTATTACTTTGTTCAACATCCTCGTCTATTTTCAAACAACATTCCGTGGCATCCGTTACTTCTTTAATTGAAGTGGACGTCGACTCGGTAGGAGCTTCAGACGCTTCCTCTGTTTTTGATACATCCGCAGGTGTTTCACTCTCGACCTTACTCGTTTTTTCATTGGGTTCTATATTCTCCGCGGTTACATCATTCGCGTTTTCATAAGCGAACTCCTCCTTATCATTTTGTTTAATATTATTCTCGTACACTAAATCCCCTACTACAGGCTCCCTTCCAAATTCTTTTATTCTTCTCGACACCATATGATTCCACGCAAAGCTTTGATACGCGTGAATATACATTAAACGGGCATTCCTTGGCAAGGAATCTAAGGCTCCCTGAGGATTGCTGCTACCAGATGTACAAATACCCTTCAAAAGTGTAGCCTCTATCTTATCGCATCTCTTAATTTGCTTGTACGCGGCGCACGCGTCTTTGGTTGTTTCATATATCTTCCTAGCTTCTGCTAAATCTCTATCTTGTTCACCTTCCCTAGGTTTCAAAATCAACTCAATCGCTTCGTTCCATTTACCTATTTTCGTTAAGCAAAGTACAAATTACAACAACAATTTAAACGAATATTACATAAAATTAAGAAAACATCGAGTAGCATAATATCCGTTGTACTTTAATAGACACAGTTACCTTGAAGTAAAGCTTTGCCTATTTCATAAGTTGGAATGGCAGCCACAGTACCAAACCTCTGTAAGCCGTAATAGTTTATAAAACCATGGTCCCTCAAGGAAACCATTATTTTCTCAATCTGTTCATCCGTTCCGTTAACATTTCTCAAAGCAATTCTAAATTGATTGCCATTCAGCATGCCCAATTTCAGTGGTTCTTTCACAAATTTAAAATTCCCAACGTATGCCCCACGTACATTTTTTGCTGCCCTCAATATATCGGACGGCTCTGTTTTTCTTAGACTAACCCACTGAGTAGTCCACGCTCTACGATCTTTTGTACCAGCGTAGTTAAAATTATTTGGCTTCATACGCAAATTCATAGCCAATTGATTTAAAGCATCCATCGTATCCATGTTTACTTTGTGTAACAGAAAGTAACAATATTCGCCGCCACGTTTCTTCCAATCTACCCGGTTATCCTTCCGAATGTTATGACCTGATAGAGGAAAACAGTGCATCAATGCGAATAAATAAAATCTGTTTTAAAAGCTAAGTTCTTAACGTACTGATATTGCTATCTTTTTTATTCGGTAGAATCACCATAATCTTCTTATTCTCTTTGTCTATAGTTTGACTGATAACATTCGTCATCTTTTTAGCGATCGTATGAATCGCCCTACGTTGATCTTTCTCTAAATTCGTCACGTCTATCTCTACAGCAGCTGAATCTGGATCTTTTAATGTCTGCAGCTGATCCCATATCGTGTCCGGCACGGTTCCTTGCAAGTCTTCCAGATTTTCATTTTCTTCCGCATCGACCGGAATGTCTTGATTTGTCATTACAGCTATTTCTCCGTCGAGAGTAATTTCATTTACATGGAAATCTGTGTATCTTTCTTTAATAACGCCGAAGAATCCTTGATCGCCTATGAACTCTGTGATCCCAACGTCGCACTCCTTCAACCGATTTCCAACTTCCAACTTCTTTCTCTTCCCATCGTGCTGCGACTTCGACCAATTGCGTTTGAAGGGCTTTCTGCCGAAATTATCATTCCGATATCCTTGAAAATAAAATTTCGATGATGAGGAAACTGGTTCGTTCTCTTATAAATTTTTCGTTATATATACACGTATTTCAAAATCTTACCACCACGGTATGAACCATAATGTTTTCTGGAATCGTTATAATCTCGACGACCTTTTGGAAAACCTGTATGATCCTTGTTATGTGTCCATCTCTTTACAGGTTCTTGACCAGACTCACTATTTTTTGGAATTGACACAGACGTGCCTCCAGAATCATTACTTTTACCTTCCATTTCTGACATTGTCGTTTATTTACGAATTTACTGCGAAATTCAATAAAATTCAATTTTGTCGCTTAGAGTACTCTTATATTGTTTATACGAAGCGATATATTGTATCTTATTATTTCCAGCGTTGTAGCTTATAGTCCCACGTGCTTCAAAGCAGTGTCTCTCAATCGGAAGTAGACTCCAGAATCAATTCGCGCCATACTTACCGGCTTACGATTTTGGAATACATATAAAAAATGTAAATTAAAAATATACTGTAAGCATGAATATATTATGCGAGAATTCAAGTTCTAATTGTTCGTTTTATGTAATATGTTTAGATCGATACATTTGCGAGTAACATGAAATAAAATTTTCGTAAAATTTACGAAAATATATTCCATTCAAAATATTATTTATATTATATCAAATGTATAGTACATACTTTATGTGAAATAAACCGCGATTGCAACGAGTTCGATAAGTCGAAAATAAAAATCGATGCGAGCGCTGTCGATACAGGAAACGTTTACCTGTGTTGTATTTTTACCTATGTGTGACTACAATTGTAAAATTTAGTTGTCACGAGAATTAGTGAAGGATTCGCGGCTCGCTGGTAGAAGAGGTATCTTATCTGAAACACTTCGCGTCTCGACAAGCTGACAAAATGATTTTCGAAAGAATGGGCGCTAATGTCTTCCGTAAGGTTAGACAGTTAGGTAAGTTGCATATTAGATTTGGAAGGATTTTTAAATTCCTCCGGTTTACATAATCCCGATGAACTATTTGTGTATTACTACCGAGAAAAATCTTCGATCCGTCAATTTGTAACATTATCAAGCCGTGACACGCTATCAGAAATTTGAAACAATCGAAAGTTTTGCAATTAATGTTAAATTTACAGAATCACTTTCGAAAACGAGCCTTCTTTCAAGCTCTGGCAAGCCACACCAATTTAGAACATCTACCAGCCTCGCCGCTTTTAACCGATGCTTAAATTCTACCACAGCGAAAGATAGTCGTATCCTAGCAAGGGTAATAATCTTGTAACAATATTCGATTATAACTTTTTATTTTCCAGTAATAACTTCAATTTTCTATCGTGTACAATTTTATAGGACACATTTATTTCCCTTTTAGTTTCCCTTAGCTCCAGCCGTTGGCAGCCAAGTAAGTCGCAACGTGAGTACTGGCGCCGACCATGTGCGTGTATGGGTTATGGAAAAGCTTGTGTCGGTTGCACTTCCAATTGTAATTCCAGCTGCGTTGATATGCGAGAGTAAAATCCTCGATGGCGCAATGTCATTATTAGTTGTAATGCATACACATTGGTAATTATTTATTCTCCATCTTTGTATTAATTTATTAACGAATGTACTCTTATCTAATTTGTTGAAATGATACCGACTGTCAAACAGGGGCCTGGAGGCTATTATTACAGATTACGCACGACCTAGCGTTGTTGGAACGATCGTACCAAAGGCTTTACACGGTGCACTGATCTTACTTTCTGCAGCTACTCTTGCTGGACTGTTTATGCTTATCAATAACGGTCCGGGTGTTGCAAACAGTATAAAATGTCTCTGGGCAATTGGGAACGAACCCAAAAAATCGGTAAAACCCGCACCACCACCTGAAACACCTGAGAAACCTGCCGAGTAATTGTCATCATCAGCTTGATTTTTTAATAGATTATTAATATGCTGAATTAGGAGCTTTGTAATTTCGTTTCTTGTAAAGTATTCGGATAATAAATTATTTGTCGTTAAATACTCTGTTATATTACTGAAAATGTCATTGGAAATAATTAAGACACCATGTTTTATTGAATTATATCAGTTATTTATTTAAATTCTTAAACAGAATAATACAGAATAAAGCTTAAAAAAATCAACAGATGTATATAGAGTACACAGAATTTAATCTGGAACTTACAGATTACATTTATTATGCACATTGAGTTTTAGTTGTCGCCCATTTTAGCAACCTTGTCGATAAAGGTTGCAAGCTTAACATCCCTCTTTGATAAACCATCAACATCATGAGAAGACAGAGTAATGTTTACTTTGTTGTAAACATTAAACCATTCAGGGTGATGGTCCATTTTGTCCGATTGCAATGCCACTCTTGTCATGAAACCAAAAGCCTACCAGTTTCAGAAAAACAGAAAGAGATATGTTTTCTATAATATCAGAATTTTGTTATTTTATAATTTTAGAAAATAATTATACAGTATAGGAGTATCATTACCACACCTGATTAAAGTTTTTGAACAAAAATTCTTTATAAATGGCATCCCTATCTGACTGAACGGACCAACCACTTGTCAATAGTGGTTTTAAGTCTTTTTCTCTTTCTTCCTGAGTGAGTTTTGCCTAAAAAATAATACATTCCTTTTAAATTCTTACATTTAATCCTTATTCCGCATTGAATATATTTTTTTTAATATTCAGTTAAATAAATCGAAAACTTTGTAATCTCGTATGTATAGCTCCAGAAAGTGCAAAACCGAAGAGACTAAAATTTTCAATGAAGATAATCGGATCAATAGGTACGATCAGGGAACACATCGACCGCTCTTTCGTTCGGAACATATCTATGACGCGAAAAAGTGGACTGCTTGACAAATAAACATTATTTTAATCTTCCGATCAATAGATCGAACAAATTTGCTAAAATTTCTACTTAATTTTTATTCTTTCGTCGTGTAATTATAAACAGACTGACTAATTTAATAAGAATAACTTGGAATGTCAACCACTTGTTACGCCCAACGAATACGAAATAGCACTGTGACATGCAATATTTTTTTTATAAATTATTATTTTATCTAAATAGGTGAAAAATAAAAATTACAAATTTAATAACAAGTCCACTAGAATGACAGCAATGACTCGATAAATAAAAGGAAAAATTTAACACGCATAAAGGATTGAGAAAATTATTACTTCGCGTTCATATTCGCGTAAAGTTAAATATTCTATTCCTCAGGTAGTAAACGATATTGTTTAGCACATTTATTTTACGAATTTGTGACAAGAAACTTACCATCTTGCTCTTTTTCAAAGCAGGAACAGATATTTCTCTTCGGACAGAAATATGGAATATTTTCTCTCGAAGGATCCCCCCACCACGCACAAATCGCATGCGCGTTAAAGCCGACATAGGTTTTGCTTTCTTTTTCCTTGATTATGTCGAAACACTATCACGAAATAAATGAATATCTTCTTCTTACGTAACTAGTTGTTATTAAATACCATTCTAATAAAATTAATCTTTAAAGCTGCTAAATATAAGTTCTTCTCGAGATAAATGTATCTTTGTTAGCTTCCCAATGACTACTCTCTTAATACATTTTTATACATTGTCGTCATTTCTGAACTTCTAACATTTTAACATTCGATAATAGTATATGTCGATACGGTTTTAAACGAATGCTAAGAATGATCCTGTAGCATAACCTAACCATAACCTAAACGGTTAATTTTTATCACCTTACAATATCTTTGAATATTTCGAGTACACTTTCGATGTTAATATTACCAATTGTAGATGGATTTATTAGTCTTACGGTTAAGTATTTTATATTTATAGAAAACTCGCATTTCGGTGTAGATTACTGAAAAATTAACCTCTCGAATGGAAAATACGAGTTCGCAGGAGAAGTAAAGGCGGTTTATTTGAAATCAGGTGGCCATATTTTTAGATCTTTATGCATTTTCTTTATTAAAACTCATATTTTCGTATAAATACTAAATAGTAAATATTTGTATGTAAAATTGTACACGTGGAATAAAATAATAGCGATTAAATCTAGTTAATAAATGCAGACTTGTGAAAAGTGATTAGAAAAAAAAGATCAAACGAATGGAAGTATTGATTCTCGAGGTTCTAACAGCTTATTCATTGATATTTCGCAAAATTGTTAGATGCTACTTAACTGTTCTGTAATTTAATCGCACGTTTCTTCGATCCCACTGCGCTTACCCCGAAGAATTTAAATTACATACGGGATATTGGAATCGACGTTTAATAACACCTTTCCATTGCTCTCTTCGCGCGTACCATTTTCTTCCAAGGACTTTCATCCTCGCGCGTGCTTCACTTCTAGGATACCGACTGCGATTACGAACCTTTTATTCACTCTTACTCATCGAGTTGCCTCACTTTTACATTCACATGGGAGGGCGCTGAGAAGGGAATGTTCCGTTTAACGCATTAATCTATTAAATCCGCCTATTGAATGCTACACACGAAAGGGTAAGATGGTAGATGCACTGTACTTATCACTCAACTCGATCAATTACTTAACTTAATTGACACAACCCATCAGATAACTAAAAGATAGCGCCAACTAATCGTAATTCATTTGGGAACCTACTAATTGCGTATTTAAGATGAGCCAATACTTGAGTCTTTTTCCATAATATCGATACAACTAAATTTCATATTAACAAGGATATTAATAATAATAATGATTTATTTAAATAAAAATATTAAGTCGCGTATAACTAATTGAACTATAATTATTTATTGACAATCGTAAACAAAGAGATGAGTCTCTTTGAGGATGGTGAAACCCGTGGACATCATCTAGAACTGGCATATGACTACTTTTTGTCAATTCCTCCTACAAGCGTAAAAGCAGAACGAGCTTTTTCAGCCGGTTATATTGTAAATAAAATAATATTCGCAATTTCTTCGCATTTCCAAAAATATTCATACTAATTTACTGATATTACCTACTTATTCAGACTTTACTATTCTTCATTGTTCTACTGTTTTTATTGTTGAAAATGATTTTCGTTTATGTTGGAGTCTAATACTAGAATGTAAGTTTATCTACTTCAAATAAAGATTTACAATCTTAACACACAATAAATCATTTTAATTAGTGAAATCTTTTATAACCCAATCTCAGGATTAATCCAGGAATCACAAGATAGACTTTAAAAAATCCCACAATCCCAGAATAGTAAATAATGCCCGAGAATGTATTCCCTAGTTGGGAACTACTGAGCTTCAGAAACAAGCAGTAGCTTCAACAGTAGGTAACTTATAATTACTCCCACCCACGAATTCTTATAAGAAACGAAGGTGTTTTCTCCTGCAAATCTTAATTCTCCCATCCGCGAAGAAGATGATCAAACGAAGAAAACAGGATTGCTCATGGCAAAGGGAGTCACTTAACGCGGAAAAGGATATGAATGGATCGAGAATGCCCCGTGGATCAGAGCAGGGTTGAAGTTCCCATCAGAGGCATCGCTTGACTTTTTAATGGGGCAACAGTTGGCCCGCCAGTTATGGCCAGCTGCCCGATTTCCGCATGGCTCTGTGTCGGATTATTACTCCACGCGTCCCGCAGTCGATCAATGAATTTCATTTCACTTATTCGTGTCAGCGTCGAAACGATCCGCGATCGAGTAACTAGCTACCGCTTGGATCTTACTCTCTCCTGTCACGGACATCCAGTCGCTGGCACATCCTACCGTCGCCAGCGCGCGGCATGCTTGTTAACATCGTACATTTGTGCAATATATTTTCAGATCGGACCAGTGTATCCTCCAGCGAGCCTGCTCGGGTTATTCTGCACGCCATAAAAAATCTGATTGCGCAGCCCCTTCGCTCGGTTGTTGGGCGCATCTAAGGACGCGTTGCTAACTTGCTGCCGTTGCTCTGACCCGCGCCACGCGCGGGATACCTGGATGCGGTTACGGAGCAGAAATGATGATCAAAGTGATACAATCGACCGTGTAATTTTAGAGCGAAAGTACTGAAGGGGTTAAATTAGGCAGATTGGAATTTAGGGGGGATTGGTGCTATAATATTGTTTCTCGTAGTCGTAAGTCTTTGGGACTTGGGACTCTATTTATAGGGTCTTGAAATTCCTTAACAATACTAACACTCTCAAAATACTCTAGTGTCAATTGACTAGGCCTATTTTGGAATACGGAAGTATAATCTGGTCTCTCTACTGGAGATCATATATCAAGAATATTGAGAGTGTTCAACATAAATTTCTAAAACTTGCTGCCAAAAATAGTTGTCATCGCACACCATTCGATTCTCACAACTATAATGTAATTCTTATTAATTTAAATCTTCAGACATTAAGTAATAGAAGAATAATGTTTGATATCATGTTCATTCTGTGTTGCTTAGTTATAAAAAATGTTGCTGCCAGGAGTTTATTATTGAAATAGTTTAGTGTTATTAAATACATTGTGGGTTACGAAGTAAACCGTGGATTCGATAACGACGGTCAGAGGAAATCTTCTTTCGCAATTTCAATGAACGATTCTTAATGGTTTTATTTAGGTCACCTTTATAATAGAACGAGTAATGTCATGAATAGTTATCCATAATGGCGGATACATGAAGTAAAAGGGCAAAACGTTTCGTTGATCATTTTCTTATTCCACCTTTCTTATTAATCATACAACTTATATTACATTTCTAATTTATCAGATGGATGATAGGTACTTATTAATACAATACTGTAAATACTACTGACGCTCGAACGATCTTTGGAAATCTGGAAAATCCTCACTATTTCTGAAACATCAATATTTCAACTCATTGTAATCATCTTTAAATACTCCAAACTGATATCTGTGATATCTATATAATTATGTGAATGTCATGTTATTTCTAAACCATGTAACATTTATCCAAAATAATATCTTACCTTACCAATATTTTTCACTCACAAATATTTCAAAAGCACAATATCACTGATTCAAAAATTATAAATGTAAATTGATTCAAATGAAATAAAATCCCTCTCGCAAACGACTACGTGTTCCACAATATATGTATCCTATTATATAAATAATTGACAGATAATTCCGGACTGGAAAACCAACAATAATTATTCCAAATTTAGAAAGAATACACAAAATTATTAAGACTGACTTGATCAGAATGATTCGTGTATCTAGTAACACACGAATAATAAATAATCTACGGAAATAAAAATTCCTATCATTATACTCCCTATCAAGAGATTCTGCAAAATTTTCGCAAACCATCGCAGCCATCTAAACTATCATATCATTCCCTCGTTAATGAGCGTAATCATCCGTTCCAAACGGAAGCGAACGGAATGTCATAATGAATGAAGTTCCTGAGCACGACATTGAGATACTGCATCTATAAAACTCCAAGGGTAGAGGATGCACTTTTTCCCTCCTATTTCAGACAAGAAGCCTATAATAACACATTATCGGAGCATATCAGTTAACAGTATAAAAACTTTTCCACGCTTCCGCGAATATAAAATCATCACGCACCATTTTTCCCGTGCATTTTACAAAACGGAGAACTGGGTGTCGCGTCGACAGCCCAGCTTCTATTTTCGTGAAATTGCATTTGAATTAGGGCATCAAAATGATGCGATTATTGATTTTGTAAGTATACATTTTTAAGTAACAATTGTTATTCGATCAATCGTTAAATTATTTCTGAGAGAATTTTTACAGGGTGTCTTTAGGCGTCATTGTCGTTGCCAATTCTATACCTTCCTATATTCAGAACTACCCTCGTGGTTTGGAAAGGTTGTTTAGTGCGAAACGAGAAGTGACTGCTGAAAAGAAGAAAAATGAACGTTCGTTATGCCAGACTGAAGAGTGCAAGTTAATTGGTAAGTGACAATTAATGTGAAACAAAAATTCTTGTGTGCTAAGAGTGCAGACTATTAATTTCGAAAACGTTCGATGTTCATGGGAAGACAAATTTAACAAACGAGTATTTATTACTATTGTGTATAACTTTTGAGAAGATTCATGAAGATTTTATAGCCTGTGCGTTAACAGTTGAGATTTTTTGTGTTTTTTAATTTAAAAAGTGTCCTTTTAGTTTGACTAATTTACAAATTATAATGTTCAGAAAATTTGATAATATTAGAGTTAAACGCACTGGAAATCTGATTTTGTATTGATGTGAAACTATCATTTTTTTATGACAACAGAACTTATATATAATATCTTTAATATTTTCTATACATATATGAATTTGAATTCTTTGGTATTGTTAATAATTTATTCTTGACTGTTTGTAATCGAAGCAAACATTTATTTCCTGCTTTCGAAATACAGCAAACGTGATGAAACAAAGTATGGACGAGTCTGTAGACCCATGCGATGATTTTTACCAGTATGCATGCGGAAAGTGGGCGGATAACAATCCTGTTCCTGAAAATAGGACCGAGTGGAGTTTGTGGGAAATGGTACAGGATAAAATTGAAATGCAAGTTAAAGGTTCTTATCAAATTTTTAGTCACTCACTAACCTGTAGGAATTTCAGTTAAACTCGCAATTGCACAATTCACTTTTAAGTGTATTAGAATCTAATTTTTTTTAAATATTTTGTAACCGAAATTTTCTTATTTCCAAGTATTAAAAAAAAAGTATTAAATATCATAATTGCTAATTCAAAATTTTAGAATGAGTCTAAACGAAATTTTTGTTCAAAATCGATTACTTATAACGCTTTCTTATTTCCAGAAATAATCGATAGTGACGCGAAGCCCACCGATCTTTTCGCGGTGAAGCTTTCCAAAAAATGGTACAAAAGTTGCATGGATACAGGTATGCGTTTGAATTTCACGAATAAAGATTCTAATATTACCAGACTTCATTAAAATTCAGACGTTATTACTAATTCTAAATCTTTGTGCATGATCATGAACGATTAACAAAAATCATGCTAATTAAAGTAACAATATTCCAAGCTTGTCAAAATATCGAAACACTGAGCTTTATATAAAACGAACACTTAACACAGAATTGAGTATCCACTTGCAGAGGCAGAAGAAAGAAGAGGGGTTGAACCCATTATATCCACTGTATGGAGACACGGTGGCTGGCCTCTGATAATGGAAGAAGGGGAATGGGACGATCGCGTATACCACTGGCAAATAGTTGACGACCACTTTGCTCGTTTGCTGGGTTTGAATTCGTTTCACGACGTAAATTACGGCAGAATCACATACGAAGGCAACGGCACGATATTAGTAAAATCATAAACAACAGAAATATGTACATCGAATCGTTACCATCGATTGTTTGTTTGCTGTACACTCTGTTTCTCCATGTTCCAGCTCGATACTCCTCATCTACCACTGCATCTGAGCAGAATTCTCTCCGACGACGAGGTCTACCCTAGCTCGGATACCAGCGACGAAAATAACGAAAGTGGAGAAGGTAGCCAGGAGCGAGGAAGCAAAGAAAGGGGAAAACCTAAAGGAGATGAAGATGATGAGACCGAAGAGACCGAGGAAGATAATGAAAGTGACGAAGGCTTCTCTGAGGAAGAAACCGGGGAGGAGGAAATTCGAAAGAAGAAAGTGGCTAAAAGGAAACTGCACAAACGACTAGGTCACAGTAAGAAGCATAGTAATAAGATTAAAGTAGCCAGGACACATATCGGCGAAGGGGGGACGAGAAAAAGAACAAAAAGGGACGTTGTCAGAGCTAAAGTTCTTCATAGAATGTCGCACAAGGTGAAGAAGCAGGGCAAACGTCACAGCACGAAGAAGACGAAAGGGAGACAGTCGAAACATTCGCATCTGTCTGTACATAATAAAAGGAATAACCCAAAGAATGATAAAAAAGAAGAAACTGTGAATAATAATGTAGCTCATGGAAAGAAAGATGTACACAGGAAGCATAGGAAGCATAGTGAAGCCAAAGAAGAGAAGAAAGTGGCCAAAAGGAAGATTAGTAAGCGAGTAGGTCACAGCACGAGAAAGAGTAACAAGAACAAAGTGGCAGGAAAGCAAGTACATGAGAGGAAAGTGGAGGAAAAATCGAAGAGGATCATTATGAACACGAAACTTCACAATAATAAACATCATGCACAAAGGAAAATCTCTAATCACAGAAACCACCACGTGGTCCACATAAATGGCGATGCAGAAAGTGGCGGCGAGACGGAAGAAGAAGACAATAGCTCTGATAGCGATAATAACGAGGTAGGTGATGAAGAAAATGCCGACGATAGCAAGGACGAAGACGACGATAGCAACGACACGAGCGAAGACGAAGAAGACACTAGTAGTGTGGCTGAAGATAGCGATGAAGAGGATGACGATGAAGAAGATAGTGATAACAAGGATGACGATGACGAGGATGACGAAGAGGAGGGCGAGGATGAGGATGACGAAGATGAAAAGGACATAGAAATGTTAAGGGAAGAGTATCGAACTTATATATTAAATGTCGCATTGGTACTTTCTAAGGGTAGAGGGATAGAAGTGCCACGAGAAAAATTAGAGAAGGATATCGCCAATCTAGTCGAATTCGCGATTAAATTGGGGGAGGTAAGTGAATTAAAACCTTTAATCATTCCACAAACGTATTTCTTCGGAATGATCGTTTTACAGATTAATTGAATTCTTTCAATTCTTCTCAGCTGACGATTCAGGATGACGAACCCGTGAACGCGACGCTCCATTCCCTCCAAGAATTATACGACGGTTTCGGTTCTACCACGAAAAACAGCAAGGTAAGGTAATTTGCTTTCACTGAGAATAGATGTGGTGAAATGAATACTTATACGAGGAGGTCTTTGAACAATTAGATAAACTGGAAGAGAAAAATACTGAAGATGTTTGCCGAGGCAGGGGTGGAAATTGAAGAGGACATAGAAATAATGGTAACATGTCCTACTTATTTAAGGAATCTCCATACTCTGCTCGATGAGACTCCAAGCGAGACGATTGGTAAATACTTAACACTTTTTCAGTACCTGCTATCAATCTATTCATAATAATAGAGGTATCTGTGTGTTGTTACAGTCAATTATATTCACTGGCTGTTCATTAATAAAATGATACTAGTCACAGCGCCAGAACTGCAAAAGCTAGCTGAAGCTTGGTATGGAGAACCGTATTATACTTCAAGGTAATGCAACTTTTATGTTACAAAAATATTGCGACGAGATATCGCTCTTCTATAATTTGTTCTTAATTCGCGTTTCTATAGGACAGATCAATGCATAGAGCAAGTTGAAATGACTGAAATAATAGGGTACGAATACGTCAGCAGGCATTTCTCGGATGAGATAGCGAAAACGGTAAGAGTTGTTAAAAAGGATCGCTGAAAGACGAGCCTGTTGCTTCAACGTATCTTTTATCAATATCGTGTTTCTTTCGAAGGCGAGGGACATGATCGATGATATACAAAAGGAAGTTGAATATCAGATCAAAGAATCGACGTGGATGGACGCCGATACAAAACATTTTATCCTAGATAAATTAGTGGCGATGAAAAATTGGGTTGGTTACCCAAACTGGTACCATAACACTACTCTTCTGAAACATTACTTCCAAGGGGTAATTTCTCTTTTAATAACAATTCGAGTTCTGTATCCAGCTGCGTAAATATTTGGAACACCTGTTGAATCAATTTATATAATAATTTATCCAGTATTTGTCGTTACAAGCTTAAGTACATTAACGTTGAGAAAGATAAATTAATTTCTGGGTTGATCTTCAAGCTCACCGTCGGCCCATCCTATTATGAGAACGTTATAAATTATGTCCGATACCTCAAGTGGAAGAATCTAAGGAGAATTGTGGAAGAGGATGTTATATACCTGTAAGACCCTACTTCTTAATATTAACGAAACTACGTTAATGTAAGTTAGTGTTTCACAGTAACAACTGTTTCCAGAGATTTAATGGAACCCCTTATCGTGAACGCCTTCTTTATGCCCACCGAAAATTCCATATGTAAGTACATTAAAATATCTATTGCATTGCATGTACAACAAGTTATTATACTTTTTTCATTAAGTACCAACAATAGTTAATAATAATACAATCCACAAACTTTTTTCTTTCAGCAATCACCGCAGCAGACTTCCAGAGTCCTTTCTTTGCTCTGAATAGGCCATGGTAAATAATTGAAAATCAACTTTATAAATATATATATATAATATATATAATAATTTATTATCAGGAACGGCTCGAGCTTTTTCCCGCCCTAGGCGAACTTTACAAATTGCGCACTTTATTTATATACATTTATTTGAGTTTTTTTATTAATTTACTCTGAATTTTCATTTGTAGCTTAGCTTGAAACTTTATTTTAAAAAAATAATTTTGCGCCCCTTGTTAACTTTAAGCTCTAGGCAGCTGTCTAATTTTGCCTACACATAGGGGCGAGCCGGGCCTGTTTATTATGACAGTAATGCAACCTTCATTAACAACACTTTTTCGTCAGGAACATTAATTACGGAATTCTTGGAGTCATCATGGGTCACGAAGTAAATCACGGATTCGACGATTCAGGTAAGTTACAGTGAATGGCAATGTTTTACGAACACTATACAAATGAATTAATCGTTTCCAGGCCACCTTTACGACAGAGAAGGGAAGCCAATGGAATGGTTGTCCGCCATGGCGGCGGCTTACGACCAGAGAGCCGAGTGTTTCGTGGATCAGTTTAACAATTACAGTCTCATCAAAGGGGAAAATTACACTGTCGAGGTAAATACTTTATTAGATTCGTGTTACAGGAGATGGAAAATCTGAAAATACAGCGAAATTGGCTATCTGGGCAAAATTGATTTTTGCCGGCCTTCGCATTAAATTATAAATAATTATTTTAAAATATAATTTTTGATAGTGAGTGAAATTTTTTGTAGGTTTTAAAAATAGGTTGAAAAACAGAGATTGTTTTATACAAAATGTATTAATTATATGGGTGATTTTACAACAATTTATAAATTTAATACTAAATTCAAACACGTATTATCTACTTTTTTACCGCTTTTTCAAAGTTGTACTTTTTTAATGGTTGTTATTGATTTTAATTTTCTCTTTCTACCAATTTTGCCGGTCGGGTCATGACACGACATATTGCAAAACATGATCGAATGTAAAGAAGGAAATATAGGAAAAATAATTCTCGTAATTCTAACACGTCACCGTTTAGGGATTAATAATGTTAAAAAATTGCAGAACTACGGCAATCAAACTGCAGGCGAAAATATTGCGGATACAATGGGCTTGCAAACTGTGTACAGAGCTTATCTACGAAGACAACGACATTGTGAAAAACCGGACCCAGCGCTGCCAGGATTAGAGGAATTTAGTAACGACCAAATTTTCTTCCTATCATTTGCCAACGTAAGTTCCCTGACGCTCCTTTTTTAAATTGGAGTTCCCAAGGCTCAAAAATTCATTGAGCACTCCTGCTTATGATTAATATTTCAATTTGTGCGTTTATTTGTATTTTCATTATAATTCATTCAAACAGTGTAATTGGAAACCATCTCGCGTATTAAAAATTTTATCCACAGGTATGGTGTGAAAACGAGGATCGAGAATCTGTGATGAGAAGTGCCAAGTACGATGTGCATAGTACAGGGCGACTGAGGGTAATTGGTTCAGTGTCGAATTCAGAGGACTTCGCCAAAGTTTTCAATTGTCCAGTGGGCAGTCGCATGAATCCTGAGAAGAAATGCAATATATGGATATAATTGAAATATTTTTAATTCCTCTAATCTTCTTCGACATTCTATTCACAATGTCCACGTTGTAATCTTGCTTAAAAATGAAATACAAGAGATTTGCAAATGACCCTGTTATTGGTATGTCTCCATCCCTAATCTTGTGTACCTAATCTTTAATAAATATTGTCCATTTTTAACTTCGTAAACATCTGTAAACATTTATGGCAAATACATTAGTAAGAATACTATGGACTTGAAGAAAAGATAAATAAATAGATAGAAATGATGTCATGTGCATAGCTTTTTAGCTTTTTAGGGTAGAATCAGTGAGTTACGTATACTTACGCTACGTACCTTCGAGCCCGCACCTACACTACTGCAGTTCTCCTCACTGATTCTACCTTTAGCAACGACATACCGCTGGTTGCTGGCCGCTAGGCGCTGAAAAAGGCTCCTTGTGCAGGCCTGTTTTAAGGGATCATTCTATTTTGATCAGCCGACAAATTAAGCTATTTTTAAAGATTTTTTTCTCAGTAAATACAACATATAATGAAATAAATCTTTTTGGCATTTATTAAGCTATTCTTATATTATACAAAAAAAAATGGAAAGAATTATTTTAATTTGTATTAAATGGTTTTTTATAACGGCAATATGGCACATAAAATAAGTATTTCCTCACTCAAGCTTATCTGAAAAAAATGGAAAAGATTCTTTATCTGTATGAGTGTTTTTAAGAACATTCCAAATCTTTCTTTCAGATAAGTCTGAGTGGGGAAATCACCTGCGCCACGAACATACCTTTTTTTAGATACCATACTGACGCTATAAAAAACATATAGCTTAAAAACATAGCTTAATAGATTCCATAAATAATTTATTTCATTATATGTTATATTTACTCAGAAAAAATCTTTAAAAATAACTCAATTTTTCGGCTGATCAAAGTAAAATGACCCCTTAATTCAAAATACAGCAGGTAACATGGCCAGTTCAATACTTCGATGTATCAATCCACTCTCAATGTCAAGCTCGTTAATCAACGAATTGACTTCAACCTTAATTTTTTTTATCCTGACGTGTATCCCTTCCTACACAGCTCAATTACTTTTTTTATCGAACACTACCTTGAACTCCATATTAAGAGAACGAAGAAGGATTTTAGATTGGCTACAAGACAGTCGACGCTTCATTCTTTATGGAGGATGATGCACGATGATGACTGCAAGCTATGGGGCAGACAAAGGAAACGATAATTCTCGATTTATACACGTTAGCAGCAACTAATATAATTTCACTGCCTTCGAGTACAAGAATGCTTGTCCCAAGTGTTGCTCAACGCGAGATTATAGAAATTAACCTTTTGCACTCGACATGTTCCCTCAGCTGGCGCATTAAGAGGAATCCTCTGCTGAACCTTCACATGATTTCTTAATCGTAAAATAGGCAATCGGTCGATGAAAAGGAAAACGCGATTGTTTTCAATAAATATTTGCTGCAGTACTTGTAAATTATTCGCATTTTTAATTTCCAGGAGCTTTTGTTCCACAATCTTCTTCACTGACCAGGTTGTTGCCCTTCCTTCTTTAAAATTGAAAATCGGGGTACGGAATCCAAATTCGATAAAAACAAAAGTTAGAAAGATGTTATTGGAAACTTATAAAACTGAAAAATACGCTACGTGCAGGAATTTCTGTTTACCATTTTCAAGCTCGAAAATAATTAAAGATACAATTTGAAAGGAAAATATACGAAGTGTTCAAACATAATAAACACGAATTTTTATTATTAATTGTGGTGGTGTATCCCTATATATGTTTCGTCCCTTCAAAGTTTTCAGTATAAGTTTTATCCCCTTCACTTGAGCTATAGCATTTGAAAAAACTACGTTTTCCTTTATTGAGTCTGTTCTACAGACCTGGAAAGTACTATCAACATCACTATTGCATTGAATTTCATGAAGCCGTTCGTTACAAACAAACAGATGTAAGTGTTCAACACCACTACTAACACTCTCATGTCGACCCTACACAATAACTCCTCGCCATAAAATTTTGCAATACCTAATACACATCACCTTAAAATAACAAGGATGTAACGATCTTCACATCACCTATACGTTTACTTAACATACCTAATGTCAACGGACGAGAAGCACACTTACCTTCTACATAGTAACAACTTCTTTGTATGTATCTTACAATTAGAAAAATTTTGAAGAAATAACGCAACTGGGTCAACAAAGACCCGGGTACCGCAATAGGGTTAAGAGAATTCTATTTTTGGGGCTATATACATAACAAAATTAGGGATGTTTTTTAGGAAACTACCAACTCGATTCATCTGAAATTTTGAATATTTTTTATGCATCTTTGAAGATGTTGCAGTTTTTTCTGCATAACTCCTATATTCATTTTTAAAAATGAAATGTTTCTACATACTTAAAAAAATCAATTTTTAAATTTCATTTTTTTTCACTTGTCCGCACAACGCATGAGCAGCACCTAATCAGGCTCAGCGCATTCATTATATTAATTTATGCGTCTTGCTAATAAAAGCGACGATACTTGGTGGGACTTACACACCAGTATGTTTCGAAACGCTCTGCCCCTGTTAATTAGGTGCTACAGAGAAACGTTCTTATTTCTCAGTCAAGAATGAAGTTATAACTTAATTCACTATGGAAGTAAACAGATGAAGACTTTGAGACTTAAAAACTGTTATTAACTCAACTTACCAAAATTCGGACTTACACTACGACTCTCAGCCCTCCATCTGTACTTCTACGCGAGTGATCAGCCAGCATTCCCGTGGAAAACGTAGCAGCGCGTAACATTGTTAACCAGCAATAAGTCATTCCCATTATATCAGCGAGGTGTAAGCGTCTGGCCGCGTTGCATCGTTAACGGCACGAATGTTGCAATTCGGCGAGACAGTTGTAGATCGATGTAGGGACAGTAAATTAGATCAGCCAGGGGAACATTACCTAACTGTAGCACGAGCGCTCATCTCCAGCCGCAGGCCTCCCCAACACTTTCACAGATCAAATAGAAGTGGTGAAACTCCTCGATTATGCCGGTGCATCGAATCGGTATATATCGCGTTCGCTCAGACCAGAGAAAGCACGCTCTGATTCATCGGGATAAATGGCCACAGTTTAGAACGGATGCATCCCATTATAATGCGCATACCCGACGATAAACTATCACTCTCGACCATCGATCGTGATATACCCGATAACGTGCTTAGAATTGCTAAATTTGTAACGTGTATTCGTTACTCGGATCGTACGAGCCCCCTACTCCTGTGTGCGCCATATTTTTCCCCGCACGTTGCATAAATACCGATTAGGAGTCGCATAAGTAACGGGGAAAGGGGTTAAATCGGTTGCAAACGAAGCGGTCCCGATCCAATAGGATATTTCGTAAATACAGCTTCAATATTTCATTCGTTCTGTTTTTGATTATATAGTCGCTTAAATGGTGTCTATGCTTTGTATGCCTGTGTGTAAGGAGATCGATCTAGAAATTAATTAATAATCGGCTCGCGATTGGTATTTCGAACAAATTAACGCGTTTGGTAGCTCCACGCAGCTTTTCTAAACTAGTGCTGTCTCTGCCAAGTGAATGTAGCGAAGGTGCCAGCTGGGAGGCACGGGAGGCTCTTAGTGGATCAATAGAGACGAAAGGGAAAGAAGAAAATCATAAAGCCTCCGAGAGATAGGAGCGATTAGAAGAATTACGTTTGCGTAGGAAAGCATTCCAGCGCGCGATCTAACGAGTATAATAAATTACTTACAATTAGTCGTTTGAAGCGCGCCGGGATGTCGTGAAGAAACAATCGGACCACGCAAAACTGCAAAAGTTTTATATGCACGTCACCCGGGGCAACTGGTTTGCGTAACAGTTATCTCCGAAACTAATTCCCTATCTTTCAGTCGGAGAGAGCGATAACCATCGGAAAAACTATTAAGCAAGTTCCTCCGGCTTAACTTGGTCTAATTTTGCTCGTTTATCTCCTTGGATAATGTCTTTTTATTCCAAACACAATGGGCGTTTAATTTCTTCGTGTTTGGCGAGGCACATTTAAATGGCAATCCTCCAATTTTAGCTTCTAAGTTTTACGCCAAAATCAAGTGAGGGTTAAATGGAGACTGCTATCAACGTTGCATATGTTGAGGGGTTTGTTTATTTTTTCCAGCGAATTCTCAGAAAATTTCTCAGCATGAGTTCTTTAAATGAAGAATAAGGGGAAAAACGAGGAATGTCCATTTTTCGTGATTTTGCGATTTATAGCATATTTTGTTGGTGGCAACTGGCAAACTGTTTTGTGACATTCACTGTTTTTCCCTTTCCTTTCAAATATACTGTCCTTGTACTGAATGATAATTCCCGAATTTTCAACGCTATTTGCATTAGTCTAAATCCACGTGGGGCTGTTACCAATCCCTCGTTGTTCTCCAATTGTACCTAACAAAAGATCATCCCGAGCCTGGAAATTCGAAAATATTAAAACTTTGTGAATTTGTAGGGAATTTCTTACTGATTACAACGCAATTTTGTTTACTGCCCAAATTCACTCTAAGGGGGTGTAATTACCCCCTGAAAATCCGGTTATTCTCCGATTTTGTGCTATAACTCGTGAAATGTAAAATAATTTTTTTACCAAATGACAGATCTAATTAAAAGAAGTAACTTTTGTCTTGAACCTTTTTTCTGTCTCTTGCAGTTCGCGAGTTATAACACAAAATCTGAAAATAGCCAAATATTCGGGGGTTAATTTCACCCCCTCGAATAAATTTGGGCAGCAAACAAAAATTGCGTTGTAGTCAGGAGGAAATGCCCTACATATTCATAAAGTTCCAGAATTTTTTGAATTTCCGGGTCAGAATCTTCCCTTATACGTCAAAAGTGGGCAACTAGATTGATTCCTACAAAATCACAACCAAATTCAAATTCCAACCAAAATCTTCCTCGACCTTTCACTTTCGTCAAACCAGCTACTACATTACATACGGTGAAGTAATAAGAAGCCTATACGCAAGTACTACATACTGCGCAGAGCCTCTTACTTCACAAAATCAGCACACTCCTTTCAGCCCATCGTCAGCAAACTTCGAAAACAGGTTACGCATATGGTACATAAAATTATAAACCAATGAACGCATCGAATGCCACCCGCAAACCGCGAGCAGTGACTAATTAATATTATTCATAATCGCGCAAAATGAGTCTGTCAACCGTATATGGCCGAGGGGGCAGTCGAGGTGTTAAACAGTATTAATTAACTTAGGAGCTCGACGCTCATGCGTCCCCTCTCAATTTTTCCCATTTCTCCTTCAGCGCGCGTACAAAAGGGTTAGCCGTCCCCGCGAATAAATTTCGAGCGGCCAGCTTTTCACGAGCGATGCATCAACGCCACGGGTGCATCGGCTTTATCAAGCATAAAACAGTCCGCCTCCGGTCATTTATTAAATCTGAATAGATCTCGCGGCGTTGTTGCGCGACGGCAATTTATGCACGTAGATCCACCGGGTCTCGCAACGCGTCGCGGAGGAACGTAGAGCGTCGTCTAATATAATATAAAGCGGACACGGCTGCAGATACCGATCGGAGCAGTTTCTGAAACCGATTAAGACGAATTTCAGGATTCGCCAGCGCTATAAATCTCCGTTCGCGAAAAAAAAAGTCACCGGGGTACCCGCCGCGCTATCTTACTCGTGTACGATGAGGTGCTGATACAATAAACCCGTGACGCAATCTTGCATAATGTATCCCTATCTTAACCAACATCCCACGTTGCCACCACCTGTATTCAGCACGAGTTCACTGATTGCACAAACTTTCTGCATCCAGGATACGAGCGTGTGCACAACACGTCGGACAGCTGAATCCGTCTGTCTCTGCGTGCCCTACTAATCCCGCGCGGGGACATTTTTTGGGCGTAACCGGGCAAATCGAGCTGCTCTTGTCCGAAGAAATTAATCCAGCCTGCTACATCGTGATCTACACGATCACGTTCCGGAGATCGGTAGAAATTAGCCACTAAGGAGTTTCTAGGGTGCGTTTCGCGTATGTACTTGGCTGTAATTGTAACATTGAACGGCCACCCAAGGGTCAGTTTCACGATAAATCGGTAAAATTGCTGAATTTTGTCGTTTGTCAGTTTATAATTAAAGTTGTGTTATTTTGTAGACGGCAGAAAATAATTCGTGCAGTTTGATAGAAGTTAGTGTATGATGTTCATTCGAGCCGTTCACTTTATATGCCCATAATTCTATGCTAAAGGATATGATTAAAATACATTGATCCGTGCTGATCGAGATTCACGTATGTGCATTTCAAGCAGCGATGTTCTTAACCCCCTCGAGTTTCAATGACGTGTGCTTCGTAAAAACGTATGAGAAAGCCTCGCTGACAGAAAGTACCTCGTTCCCATAACTGTACGGGACAGAATAGGTTTAATTGCCATCTCTCCTTTTCGAGCCCTCTCCGAATGAATTGCGGGGTCTTGCTTTTTACAGAGTCCTTCGGCTCGTCTCGCGCGCGTAGACGGCGCGCTTTTTTTCGTTCAACGCGAAGAAGAAGCCATCTGTTATTTTGTGAAAATGGTAGATGGTTAAAGGTCTTCTTATCCCTGTTTGACGCGGTCAGAGAAGACTTATAGAGCGTGTTGACGTTGCCAATACAGGAACTTCCAAGGTACTAATGTTTCTAACCTACCTGAGTGAGGTAGGCTCGATAGATCCATTATGTTCCTTCGTTTCCCTAATTATACACTTAATGGATGTCTTCATTTCTAATCCCGATTCAGGCATTGAGCTGAACTCGACGAGTCAGAAAATTAGTGATGTGGTAATTAAGTAATTAACTGATTCTGATTTATCTTTCTTTTGACGAAAATTGCAACTGTAACTGGTAACTATAAAGGCCAAATTTTGTATTATTTATTATTATCTTTTTTATATTAATAACACTCATAGGAATGACTTCAAGGAGAGGCCTATCTAGAATAGTCAAAACAACATGCTTCTTTGGGAATTTTTTCTAGAAAAACCGAAAAAGTTTTATGATTAAATATTAGTCTATTGGAAAGAGTAGATCTTACGGATATTTCAGTATTGATTGCGGTAAAAAGTATTGAAATGTTTGTGAGTTATGTTAATTTAGTGAGTTTTTTTAAGCGCTTTGTGGTGGCAACCGTAGCTCGGTGCAAAATCATCCAAAATTGAAAAATCGGTTTTTTTAAATAATATGTGAAATTATCTAAACGCTATCGGGCCTGAGTTTGGAAAAATTATTTTGACACAAAATGGCGGCTGTGCAAAGTTGCAGCATCGATATTTGGCCAAAAATATAAATTTGTCAATTTTGGTTGAATAAACTTGACACTTTCAGGGAATATTTTCAAGAAAATATAAAAATCGAAAAATCGGTTTTTCGAAAATTTCTAGGTAGGCCTCCCCCTCTTAAGGGTGTCAAAGACCAAAAATCTTGCAAACACTGTGTCAAAGAACAAGAAAAGAAATTCTTCATCTTCGACAGACGTTATTCATATTTCTTTCTCGAGATTGGTTTTATTCGTTTATGCTTGACAAAAAGCAATTATGCCTGGAGCCTTGCATTAAATAGATTAACATTCATGTTTCGGAGAGAAAGTAACAACAAAGCACGTGCACTGTTATATATAACAAAAGATTACCAAAGCACATGGACACTGTATTACGTCATGCAGAAATTGGACTGTATCAAATCCATGACATTCATGTCGAAGGCTACTTATCGATTGCGAAGTTAGATGGATGATCACGGAGCATACATCATTTTCGGGGCGAAGGATGATGAACGAAAAGATCGCTAAACCTGCTGGTCATTTGGTTTCGTAATCAATTAAAACTTCGATCTTATCCTCAAAAAAATCGACTAGAATACATTCAATCACAAAAATGAACTTATAAATCATAGCGAGAAATAGAATGCTTCCATCAGTATACAAAAGAGTTTTAAAACAAGATACAACAACCATCCCGACTACGGACACGATCCACCAATACATAAATGAAAAACCATCCGAACCCTTCTTCATGACCACAATTACTCAAGACCCTCCTCAGTATTTTCACACTAAACTCTTCTAACTTCAACCACCTATACCTACTTCATTAAAAACAAATTGAAGATCCAGTACCTTCAGCAAGCACGAGGCAGTATTTTATCCTCACTGTGCCACTCGACATTCAAATTCACCGGTCCATTTAACTATCAGTTACAGGCCCTCGATTAATCATCTACCTTAGCGCAGTAAATGACCATACCATCCCCTAATTAGATAGTTGTCTCGTAATTAGCGGGCTCGTTTAAAGAGTTGCCTAATGTCTTATTCGCCGATATGCGGGAGGAAGAGCACAGGGCATGGAACAATTTCGTGAAAGTACCGGCGCGAGGACGAGCGCGCAGTATTAATCAAGCCTGTTAACGAAGACGAGAGGCCCAAGTCGCCATCCTTAGAAGGTCCGTATCCTTACGAGGTCCTGCATCCTTCTCCGTCCAGCTGGCCGCTGACAGAGAGCCCCGGCACTCCGTGCGCAAGACGCTGCGAGTTAATGATGCGCCGCGTTGCGTTACAATATAGGATTCGTAACCCGTGAAATATGGAACGAACCCGTAACTCTAGGTGGCTGCTACGGTCCCACTCTTCCTCACCATCACCACCGTCACCGGCTGATTCCCAACACCACCGTGACACAGTTGCACCGCGCCGCGGCTGTAAATCCTACTGCCTGCGCCAAACCATGATCTAGAAACACAGATGAATCCCGGGGATATATAAAGCGGATTAGAACCAAAGTTTGTCATTCCCTCGACACCGTCTTACGGTGGAAGGTGTGCACAGTCAAGGTAGATCCTGACCAGAGAAGGCACGCAGGCGTACCTGGTGCAGCACCTCGCGTGATCCGGCAGGCTCACCTTCTCAAGGATAAACCAGGGAAAACCGGTGGCGCGGTTTATTGTTCGACGAGAAGACAACACCGGCGCAGCGCTATGTCTAAGGTGAGGAAACTGCCGAGGGAGGCATAGGTGGAAGGGAAATTATATCTGTCGCAACTGATAACCATCAAACACGAAGAAGCATGCGGCGAGAGCATTGTCTCCGCGCGTCGGGATGCCGCGGTATTCTGCGTCGAGATTACTTAAGACGAGAAAAGGAACACGCGAAACACACCGCGCCTAACGTCGCGGAACTGTCTTCGAGGGGGATGGAGAACTCCAACGATCGGTATCGTTAATGGGCAGAGAAACAGGGGAAGTAGGGGCAAAAGTTAGATGGTCGAGGAATTACGATGCGATCTCGGTTAGAGAGTATCGTTCGCTAAGGTCGCAAATTAATATTGCATGAAACCGGAAAATACCTAATAACTGGCGAGTAGAGCTCGTACATCTCTTGATTTAACTTTTAAATTATCCAAACAACATGCTTAAGTCACATATTTATAGATCGGATTGGCAGTATTCATCGTGGCCCTCAGCCTGGTGCGCTCCGAGCCCCCAGTGAACTCGTACTTACCACCTGGTGGTGGGAACGGGGGCGGGAACGGAGGTGGCGGCGGAGGCCCGTCGAACACATACGGCCCACCTGGTTTCGATGGTCAGAGTGGCAACGGGGGTCGTAACGGCGGCTTGTCCAACAGCTACGGAGCGCCTGCTGGCGGAAGTAACGGTTACAACGGCGGTGGTTCTGGTAATGGGAGACCTGGCTCGAACGGTGGCGGCAGGAACGGGAACGGAGGTGGCCAGCCTTCTAGCTCTTATGGGCCGCCGTCGGGTGGATTCGGAGGAAACGGTGGCTCGGGAGGCGGAAGGCCATCGAGTAGTTATGGAGCACCTGGTGGAGGGAACGGGAACGGAAATGGAAATGGAAACGGATATAGTGGTGGAAACAACGGTGGAGCAGGCAAAGGCAGCCCATCCAGTAGTTACGGGCCTCCGGAGGGTGGGAATGGTTATAGCGGTGGCAACGGAGGTGGTGCACCATCCAGTGCCTACGGACCTCCAGGAAGGAATGGCAACGGAAATGGTGGGAACGGGAATGGTGGTAACGGGGGGCGACCATCCAGCAGTTACGGTACGCCTGAAGGGAACGGTGGAAGGCCATCGGGACTTTACGGACCACCTGGCAGAAATGGAAATAACGGTGGTGGAAATGGAGGATATAACGGTGGCAATGGTGGTAATGGTGGCAATGGTGGCAATGGTGGATACCCGTCTGGGGGACCAGGTGGAAATGGAGGTGGCAATGGTGGATACCCGTCTGGTGGACCGGGTGGAAACGGGGGTGGCAATGGTGGATACCCGTCTGGAGGACCAGGTGGAAATGGGGGAGGTAATGGTGGTTACCCCTCTGGAGGACCAGGTGGAAATGGAGGAGGCAATGGTGGATACCCGTCTGGAGGACCAGGTGGAAACGGGGGAGGTAATGGTGGTTACCCCTCTGGAGGACCAGGTGGAAATGGAGGAGGCAATGGCGGCGGTTATGGCGATAATGGACAAGATGAAAGTAACGTAAGTAAATCTCGCAAAAATTCCCACCCTACGCGGACTACCTTTATCATTCTAAAACTGTTTTTTGTCGTTCGTTATTGAGACCTAACCCAGATCAATGTTAATGTAGATAACATTGCACCAACTCGATAAATATTGCATTCTAAAACGATGTCTCCACTTTTAAATACTAATTCCCCGAATCCTACGCTACCTGATATTCCCATCTACCTGTAGCAGATATTTAGTATTCTGTCATTATTACATCCTGCTATGTTATCATTTAGGAACCAGCGAAATATGAATTCTCTTACGAGGTGAAGGACGAGCAGTCAGGAGCTGATTACGGACACACGGAGAGCAGAGACGGTGATCGCGCTCAGGGAGAGTTCAACGTTCTTCTTCCCGATGGAAGGAAGCAGATCGTTGAGTACGAAGCCGATGAGGATGGATTTAAACCTCAGATTAGATACGAAGGTGAAGCAAACTCCCAAGGATACGGTTCTGGTGGTCCAGGAGGCAACGGCGGGGGTGACTTTGGGGGGAATGGATACCCAAGTGGTGGACCTAACGGAAACGGAGGATCTGGTGGCAACGGCTATCCATCGGGAAGGCCAGGTGGAAATGGCGGTGGATCTGATTTTGGCGACGGTAAGAGAATACGACTACTCGATTAATTTATTCCAACTCCAGCACATAACTTTAAAACGTACTGTAGTTAGTGCGGTCTTCTCCACTTAAAGAATTTTAATGTTACAAAAGAACGTTTGATGGTACGATGATTTTAAATGAAATTGAAATTTCGTTTTTTTTTATATTTCAAGACTTGTGTCTTTTGCCACAGTACGAAAAATCTGGCCGTAAAAGTTACGCCCAATTAACGTACAATGCAAGAAAAAAACCAAATAATTCGAGAAAATTAAACTGTTTCATAGTTCGAATCAAAAGGGCAAAATAAAATTATTGATACTCTACCTCTCATTTAAAAATTCTGATAGAAATGGATAGTTTTTGCTAAACCCATGAAATGCCATTTAACTGAAACTTTGCATTAAAATTTTAACACAAATTCATCATTTTTCATAGACACTATTTTTTAGAACAAATCAAATTATTACACAATATTATACTCACATGAATAGAATTTTAAACATGATCTGAAGAGTCCTTGTAGAAAACACTGTAAGTGCCAAAAATCAAATTCCATACTATAACATTACCATTGGCACGTGGAAAATTTTCCGATAAAAAGAAACTTTTTTTTAATCTTGGCACTTACAGTCTTTTCTACAAGGTCTCTTCAATTTGCTTTATATGATACTTAATGTAGTCTTTCCTAAACATGTTAAAACCCATTATCGAATGCAGGTAGATTTAAATTTGTAATATTCTAATTTTTGTTCAGGTGGCTATCCGTCCGGAAGGCCAGGCGGTGACAATGGGGGTTACAGAAACGGCGGTAATAATGGCGGTAATGGCAACGGAGGGTATCCATCCGGAAGTGGCGGTGACGCCGCGGCCAACGGAGGATACCAGTACTAAATATTCATTTAGGAGTAGTGAATATATCTATCATGTGTACTACGAAAAGGGAATGCATAGGGCAACGTTTTTCAAAATGCATAGGATAGTTTCCGCCTGGAACAGTAGAAACCCGGCTGTATTTCTAAGCGACGATAAATTCAGCACGATCGAATCTCTGTACCGATGCCTAACGTGCTTGATCGTTTTAGAACATTTTCGATTCCACGGATGCGGATCGACGACAACGATCGTTCGCTTCGTCGTAAAAACGAGCAAGCTTCTAACGTTTCGTTTGTTTCAGGCGCGATCTTATTATTAGTACGAAGAGAGAAATGATTATTCATACACGTAAACACCTCACAGTTGATTCGTAGGTGTAAACGATGCTGTTGGACGTTAGTTGCACACCGTTTGTCGCTATATAACAGTTTATGACAAGAAGCGCGCGCAATAATACCAACAGTGTCGTTTAATGGATTTAGCAAACGCGGCGTCGTTGACTCTATCGACGTGGCTTTCAACATTTACAACTCATGTAACAACTTGTTCTTCGATAGAACATTGGATATAGCATTCTTTTTTTTTCTTCAACTTCCGACCATTTATCTACGACTTTATAACCATAAACATGTATACACTAATTCTTAACGTTCGTTAAGACACATTTTCTATTTATTACTATTTATCATACTATGTATATTATAACGATGTTTAAAATGTAGCTGTAGAAACGAACGTCCGCATAAATAAAAACTGCGGTAGGCCATAATGTGTTCAGTCTTTCACTCGTACACCTTTCACTCTATGTAAACACGAATCATTATGCTGCGCAATATAACCGACATTGTAGCACCCCTGAAATATGATTCCGATACAAATGAAGTCGGTTAAAAATGTGAAAATGAAGTAATAACTTAACCCTCTTCTTATCCCGATGAAAAATGCCTTCCTTAGACCTAGGAATGTTATATATTCGAACCGCGGTAGAAAATGGACATTTACATTTATAAACATAATGACATCTTGATGAATATATGAACTAGTAATTATATATTGAAAAGTTCTTACCTGTGTCTCCAAATGAAGCGACAAATGCCATTTGCGCAGATATATTTCATCATAAAGCACGAAAGAACGTCAGAAAACACAGTACACGTTTCGAACCGACCGAACACTACAGCCGCCGCGAATAACCTAACTTCCGGAACGACGTTCAAATTCGGCAACCGTGGAAACTCTTACGCGTGTCAAATGCTTTTAGAAGCGGAGGATTTGGCGGGAATCTTTAAACCGCGAATGAAAAGTATTTATTTTAATTAGAAAATGTATTACTGCATAGAAAGATAGATATTTCAAATAAATAGTATTAGTTCGACTGACTGGTATTAAAAAGTTAGCATACTTATGTATGTATAAATATTTAGATACAAACTAACGGGAATTGCAAAATATTCATATCTGATTTATTTGTTAAATTACATTCGGTTTGTACACGCAGTTAAACGTGGAGAAAGAAACTGTTTTTAAAATGACATTTATTCGTTTCGAATTTTATAAAATGAAATTATTAAACTATCAAACGACATTAGAGTGTAATAAATCTACCATAGCCTTTTGCCTAAGCGTATACAATTTTTTCACCCATTTATCAAACCTTGCTTCATGATCAATCATTATCTAAAAACAAATGGAATATTTAACGTTAATAAATATCATTGTGTCTATATACTGAATAAACGAATAAGAAAATACACTACCGATGAATGGAAGATACTCTCCGATCCAGAAGGAACATCAGCTACTGTTGGGACATGTATAGTGTCTGCAGTAATATCTATAACAATATTCTTGAATTTCTTTTCCTTTGTAGAAGATGAGAATTGCTTAGGCGTGAAGCCTTCAGAATTTATTTCATCCAAAATTCCCTCCTTAAAACGAGGCTCGATTGGGAAATCATCTATAAAAAATATCAGTTTTGCATTTTATCACAAAATAGTTCTGAAACACTTTCCAGGTTGTTACATAAAGTCCAAATAAAAGTAAACAAAGAAAAACTTCTAACAGTGTCTATCGATAACTTTTAACGTTATTATAATCTCACCTTTTATTACTATATTTTTAGTTTTTTCAAGAACGCTAGCCTTTACGTTAGACAGTGAACTACTCGAACGACTGCCGGACTTTTCTCTTGAAGTAGATCTAGCTCTTCTTTTAGAGCGGTCAGAAGAACGTGATCTGGAACGATATCTGTGTCGTTCTCTACCTTTTGAACTACTGTTCCTAGAGCTTTTGTAACTTTTTTGACTGCGATCTCTATCCCTACCCGTGCTTCTAGAATGTGACCGATGTCTCCTTTTTGTTTTTGAATGCTTGGATGATCTTCTTCGATGAGGTGACGAATCGCTAGAATCTGAACTAGAAGATCTGAAAAAAATTGTTATTTTTGTATGTTAAACTATTGGTTGAAAAATCAAATTTGGAGCTGTGAGACACCACATTAGTGATGGCATGTTCTTATAAATTGGCACTTACCTGGATCTCCTGCTACGTCTTCTTCGATATCTGCTATTGTGATCTGAATCGGATTCACTAGAATATCTTGCCATAACTGTCAAAGAGATCTTTGTTTACTTCATTTTTAGGTTAAGTATACAATTGCTGTTACACAAACAGTATGCGTAAATATGTGCAAGGATGAGCGATACAAAAAATATCGATACGTATCGACAGCCTTAATATCGATACATTCCGATACATAAAATGGAAAACAATATCGAACTCAAAGTTCAATTAAAACTAGAGTGTTTTATTATACATGTGCATTTATTGTACAAGTAGTTTTATGTTACAATATGTACCGTTTATTTTGAAAGTGGTCCTTTTTTTATAAAAAATTGAGAAAACGAAACATTTACACATACTTTAATATGAACATTTTATTTATGATTTATATCTTAAAATACTCGTTTGTTTTAATCAATTGAAATTTTGTAAATAAATGGAATCGTGTAATCATTTATGTATCGAAATTCGATACTGTTATTTATCGATACATACAACTATCGGACCTCCGAATATCGATATTTAACACCATAAATATCGATACAGGAGTGTATCGATATTGTATCGCCCATCCCCATATTGCGCGCTAGGGGATTCGTTGGAAATTAAATACACATTAACTTGCACGCTAATTTTTATACCAATTAACTAATTATTTAGTTTATTTCATACAATGTAATGTAAAATTTTATAATTTCAAAATAATAACAATTGTATGCGCAATAAACGTTCTATCAATATATCACCATTATACTTTATTTTAAATTTTTCATCCCCTTCGCTACCTTCATCCACCCCTAATCAGACATTCCCTGCTTCTAATTAAAAAGCTGTATGTTAAATAACATTCTGGAACGCAATATTATTAAAAATATTTTGTATCTGGAATACTCAATGTATAACTACGTTATTGCCTTCAACGCCCCCTTGGCAAGTTAAAAACAATTTTTCGATTGTTTTCTGTAATAAGCTACATGTCTTCAAACTTTTAAACCCAAGTATTCGGTGCTTTTTTTTAAGTATCGCCGAAAGTTGGAAGAAAGCTGATTTTACCATGCCGCCTGTTGATAATTCACCGAGGGGAAATATGGGAGGATTCGAACTTATATATTCAATGAAAACTAACGATACAGTACCAATACATATTTATAAATCTACAAACACCGGAATTACAGTTTGTATAGCTGAAGTTGAAGGACCTGTTGTTTGTGGCTATTTTTGCCTTGGTAGGATCCTTTACCTTTATACCTGCCATTTTTCTTCAGATGCGAGCATCTGTTTCACTATAACATCTTTGATACTTAGCTACCGAAGCACATGACGATGACGGGCTGCCTCACACATTGGAACATCTTATCTTCTTGGGAAGCGAAGACTATCCGTATAAAGGTGTCTTAGATTTGTGGGCTAACAGATGTCTGGCATCTGGCACCAATGCATCGACGCAAGACGATTGTACTTTTTATACAATGACGACTGCTGGTAGCGAGGGATTTTTGTCCCTAATGCCCGTGTACCTTGAACATATTCTTTATCCAACACTTACGGTACAATAATATAATCACTTATACATCACGATGGAAAAGCCATAAGTTAGAAATTATTCTGGAGCATATTGTTATAGGATTCAGGTTTTCTCACAGAAGTACATCATATTAGTGGTAAAGGTGAAGATGCGGGTGTGGTTTATTGTGAGATGCAAGGCAAAGAAAACATAGGAGAATATTTGGTATACATAGAACTATTTCGAGCAATGTTTCCTGGACGATGTGGTTACAAGTCCATCACTGGAGGTAAAACATTATTCTGTAAACGAAATAGTTTCTTTTGTGTCAAAATTAGATATTAAATGAAACGTTACTTTGGTACAAAAGAATTGTTGCTTTTCCTACAGGAGCATTAAAGAATCTAAGAGAAAGTACAACTAATGAAAAGGTCAGGGAATATCATAAGGAATTTTACAGGCCAGAAAATTTGACAATGGTAATAGCTGGGCAAATAAAACATGCCGATGTATTTAAAGCATTACAATCTTTAGAAAAGAAGATAATGTCAAAAGTACGTAAATGTTTTTTTTTTGCTTTAACTTATTGCGGTCTGCAGTTCAGATTATATGTAGTTCTATCTTGTTTATGTACAGGGTGTATAAAAAATTATGGACTTAAATTAAACTCTTTTTCATGTTATGGAGCAGAGCACATTGATGTAAAAAACACTTTAACATTAATTTTCAACGTTATATATAATTTTACTACAAGTTTTTTTCATAAATGTCCACAGATCCAGAGATGTAGATTCTGAAAGCGGTGTCCATCACTTTTTATACATCCTGCACATTGATATATGGCACTTACTTAATTACTTTTTTTATACTGATAAACCACTTAGATTGATTTTTTACAAATAGACGTGATAGCCGCGTACCATTGGTAGACCGCAAAGTGTTAATCTCTAATTATTTTCATAACAAAATCAGAATTACATTATATATATTTTAGGGGAGTAGAGGTATATTCAAAAGACCCTGGCAAAGTCCGGTTCCACGGCTTACTAAAACTGTGGACTTAGACGTGTATTATCCTTGCGATGATGAAGATAATGGAGTAGTAGATATTGCTTGGCAAGGACCATCCGCTGTTCACGAAATATATGATCTCCTTGGTTGTACTTTACTTTTAAAATATCTCACAGATACATCGATCAGTCCACTGCAAAAAGAACTTGTTGAAATTGATGATCCATATGCTAGTAATGTCGCTTACTGTTGTTGTGAATACTCAGTGTCTCTCCTCTACCTTGACCTGACAAGTGTACCGAAGTCAAAAATTTCGTTAATAAAGGATAAACTAATAAAGACGTTAAATGACGTACACGCAAAAGGTATTGATATGAAACGAATGAAAAGAGTCGTTCACAGACGTATTCTCGAAACTTTGAGCAGCTTGGAAAATGATCCCCATGATACGATAGCGTACATGATCTTTGGCTATGCACTTTATGGCAACACCAAAGAAGATGTAAGTAATTTGTAGGATGTATCACGGAGTTTTTCATGCGAGAGTATTTGTACTATAATAACGCCTTCTTAATTTTTGAATTTTAGTTAGATCAAAGATCAAATCAGATTAGAGATCTTAAAAACCTGGAAACTGAAGAAGAACCTTATTGGCTAAATCTGTTAAAAAAATACTTTCTTGATTCTCCATTCGTGCTCGTTAAAGGAATTCCCAGCTTAGAAAAGAGACAAGAATTAAGTGAGAAAGAAACGAAACGCGTGGCTAAACAAATTGAAGAATTATGTGAGGAAGGTCTACAAAAAAAGGAAAAAGAACTGCAAGAAGCAATTGCTAAAAATGAGGTATGTATCGCTTCACTGTCCATCTATATAAGTATTTATTTACTTGTTTAATATTTCGGGTTTAAATGTTTCAGATACCAGTGCCTGATGAAATATTAAGTTCTGTACCTATACCATCCACTGATCTTATTAACTTCCACTACATTAAAAGTTATACAACAGACACCACGGAACAACACTTCAGATTTAATGTGTCAGAATTGCCATTTTATACGTACCTGGACCATGTTAACACAAATTTTATTTATGTACGTATCAGTTCATTATTTAATCGTACATATTTGAAATAGACCACTTCACACATTGCGGTCGGCGGTTATACTACTACGGAGCAGAGTTTGGATTATTTAATAAAAATTTATTCGACTATACGTCGAATAAAAAATTATTCGTCACTCTCGAATAACTTCATTTTATTACGACATCGTTCATATTAAAATTTATTCGAATAATGCCCAACTCTGCTACGGAGGCATTCACAGTGTGCTTTCAATCCCGCCGGACGCAAAGTGTTATTTATCAATTGTTTAATTACGCATTTAATCTTTTTTAGATGTATATTACAATGAATACATCGTCTGTGAAAAAAGAACTTAGGCCTTACATTCCCCTATTACTAGAAGTTATTACAGTGTGTCCAGTAAAGCGAAATAATCAACTTATTCCGTACGAAGAAGTAGTGACTGAATTAGAAGCAGATACTGTCTCAAGCAATACTAATATTGGAATTGGTCAACCTTCAAAATTTTCGTGCGGATCATACTCTTATAGTGCCTATTTGATGCTTCATGTAATACATACATTATACATTTTTCTTCCAAATTCTACTTTTACCACTGCTTATTCTTTTCAAACGATTATTTCTGTTACTTAGCTTGAAATGGAAAAATATGAGAAAGGCGTTCAGTGGATCAAGGAGCTTTTGTATGAAACCGAGCTAACACCTGACAGATTAAAAATAATAGCCACAAAAATGGTAAACGATGTTGCCCAAGTTAAAAGAAGAGGGAATAAAGTTGTTGGCGATTTAATGAAAGGATTACTGTATAAAAAAGGTAAAAATATCGACATTTTAAGGGATTTCGTAGTATTTTCATAAAAGCTACTGTTAATCATGATCTTGAACTTTTAGATAGCAATCAGTTTACGTCAAGTATGCTACGACAACAAAAATTCCTTACTAACGTCTTGGAACGCTTGAATGACGAAAAAGGGCAGAAGGAAGTTGTAGCAGAGATCGAATCCATTAGAAAATGTTTAACAATGCCTGAAAGTATGACATTGTACATGGCGACTAATGTGGATAAATTAACTGTTCAAGTACCAAATGTTTATAGTGCATGGAACAATCACTTCTCGAATTTGAAGGCAACAAGCAAAACCAAGTACATATTACTTTTGATACTTGAATATACACCGGCATCGGCGTATAAATTTCAAATATATATTTTAATTGCACAGGCTCGAAGTTACTCCTGATTCTGCGTTGATGAATTCTCTGAACGAAATCTCCATTAATGGCTGCGTTACGGGATTAGGTGCCATAGAGTCGTCGTTTTTATGTCAAAGCTGTCAATGTATAAATGATTACGAAAATCCAGATTTAGCTGCTCTACTTGTTTGTTTACAATACTTGATTCAATTAGAAGTAAGTAAGAAATAAACTTTATCACTTGTTTACAGTATTTAAACCTTCTTTCTCTTTTAAAGGGTCCTATGTGGAGACTGATTAGAGGCCAAGGTCTTTCCTATGGATATACCATTTATCCAAATCCAAACGAAGGCTTATTATATTTAACATTTTATAGGTCAACGAACATCGTAGCAGCGTACAAGGAAGCAAAGTCAATCGTAGTACGTACATATTTTTTATACCATAAAATATCAGTGATTCCCAATCTGTGTACCGCGAACTGTTTTCTGGGGGTCGTCACGTATTTTTTTTATATTATTACGAGGAGGACACCACGGTACTGGCCCGAAAAGTAAAGGTATCTTTGGAGATTTGATAAATGCAAACTACGTAATGAATCTTTTTTAAACTTTCAGGACTTTTTATTGGATATTTAAGTTATACGGATAACTTTTTTTAAATTTATTTAGCAGATTTACAAGCTGGACCAGTAATTTTGCGCTGCAAAAATATGATTAACAGTTTTCTGACGAAACGGTGCTTCTAAAATCAACAAACCAAAATGTTTTCGCGCCGGGAGATTTTTTTGATTGGTCGTTTCCTTCTATTTCTTTATTCATTTAATTGAACCAAATTTCACAATTTAAAAATTTTCGAAATCGAACCCGTCGTGCCATAGCCATGCGCATATAGTTTCTAAAACTTTTTGGTTTTTTTATTTCCGAAGAACCGTTTCGTCGGAAAACTGTCAACCATGTCATAAAATGGGATCACGACTCGAAAAAAGTTGGGAAACACTGCCATAAGCAATCAAATTTATGTTTGCAAAAAAATGTTTGTATTCTATTTCGATTGCACTTTATCTGTTATTTGCACGATTACAGGAAATTCATACTTCTGAAAGTAAATGGGAAAAATTATTTTTTGAATCCGCAAAATCTTCCTTGATATTTGAGATTATTGAAAAGGAACAGAGCGTGGGCGACTTGGTGGACCAATCATTATTATTGTACTTTAAGAATGTACCGCATAATTACACTCAGCAAATGGTACGACGAATATCTGCGGTGACAATTGATGATATGAGTCGCATAGCATCGCAGTATTTGAAACCGTTATTCGATCCAAAAGAATGCAAAACGACTATCGTTTGTCACCCGTCCAAAGTCTCGGAAATAGCTGATGGATTCAAAACGTGAGTAAATGATTTTTGATAACAACTTTTAGGTAGTATTTCAGCCATTCACATTAACATTCGTGCGTATTTTGTTTACAGATTGAATCACGATCTTAAACTATTTAACTCTCTTGAAGAAAGTTACCTAAATGAATGGTAATTCTGAAGTGCTGTTAATTGTTGACTAAAATCTATTACACAGCAAACCTACGGCATATTCTTCTCCCTCAAATCATTGTTTCAAAAACGATATTATTGCAATTGTTACTTATTTAAGAAATACTTGTAGATTCACGAACGTGAATCGTAATTAATATCAACGCGTAATCAAATCTAATCACGAATACCACAGTAAAGTGCGGTGAAGAAGCATTTACTTTTATAGTAATTAAATACTTTTGCAAACTGAATATATCTATATATTTTCCCCTGCCTTCCTCGTATACGAGATTCCGATATTTAAAGTGCAAGTTAAAAATAACTAAAATTCAGTAAAATACGATAAGAGGTATCTGGATGATAGGAAAAGGAAACAATTAATGAAATTCAAAATACTAAAATAAATATTATTGCCTGTAAGTAATATACATATAAACAACATATTATACATTTATTTTCAATCCTTAATATTAACATTGCTGCAGCAATTATGATACAGAAATATCTTTTACTTCTAGTGCTGACACACCTTTTTGTTTAATCGGTGAATAAACTCCACCGTAAACTTGTAAACCAAGCATCGTAATATGCGCAGTATCCAATGGTTCTGCATCAGGTACTTCTCGACCACGATAATATGGTTTAAAATTCGCCAGAGGCAATCTTAATGTCGAGAAATCAGTACTCGACATTGGTGCCTGCATTAACATATATTTCTAATAAATTCATATTAAGAAACAGAAGATAATTTATCTTAAGATAAATAAATCTCTTAGATATTAAACGATTTAAGATAAAATATTAAAATTTACCACAAAGAATTGTTCGTATTCTACATCTTCGTTCGTGTGAAGACCCTTGTGCCTAAGGACAACTTTGTAATGACTATTACTACCTTGTCCTCTGCAAGTAATTTCTATATTTTTAAAATTAGATAAATCAGAATTCATCATTGTTCGTACTCCTGCAAAGCCAGCGCCATTTGGTTGCGGATTCAAAAGAGTGAAAAATATGGCATGTTGAAATACTTGAGTTGTTTGCAACAACAACGCAGCTTTCGACTTTCCAACTGTCCTAACTGTATCGGATATTTCCATCCAATTATCCACATTGTCTATAGTCGTAAAGTCATAAAGTATTTCTTTGTGCCTAATTAATTATATAAATAAAAATGTATTTTATCGTAACATTTTTAATACTTGCTATAATTATTTTTCAAATCTTTTTATGTAGAAAATTTCGAAGAAAAAAGGAATAGTTATTTGTACATGCTTTTTAATGTACAATAACTTTGTCAAATATTAGTAATAAAACTTACGAATTACTCAATTTTGGCAACATATTAACAGGAGTTGCAAATAGGTTATAATAAACGCGAATAAGAAATGCGAGAAGAAATTGTACTGTTAACATTATTTATAATTAATACTTTCCACGATCCTGAGAAAGGATGATATTCGCCGTAAACAGAAAACACGTTACGTATTTTGTTATTTTCTACGTGTTTACATAGTATGTACGTATGATACGGACTGATAACAGATTATTTTAATAACAATGTTATATAGCACGATATGTAAGAATTCATAAAACAATATAGGATATTCTATAAATTAGATAAAATAATTGTAATATACGGTAGACGGAAATTTTTCTTTAAGAGCAAAATGTTTCACTTATTTAATGCTACCGTCAATAATTTCATCTATTGTATTTCACTGATGAATTACTAGTATTTGAAAAAAGAAAACACTTTTTGATCCATACATTATCCTTTTTGAAATGAATAATAGTCGCGTCGTCGGCTTCATTATAAGTACGCGTATATTCAAGATGTGTCATATCATACACAATCATACAGTAAGCATAATCGATACAACCACGGAGATTTATCAATAGTAGAAAAATAGTCAAAAAACATATTAAATATATATTATATGTGAATACAATATACCGAAGTAACAGTTTCTAGAGAAACTTAAATGTATGTATACGACTTTATCGGTTTCTCTAAACTTTATAAACAAAACAAAAACCAAAAATATATCGACTATTACAATAAATATATATATATATAATTATAAGGTACAACTCACCCCATTATTGAATGAAACATTAAAATAGTTGTAATAATACAACAAATCCCATTAAAACTCATTATCGTGAATAAAATCAGTAAGTTATAGCTCGATGTAATTTAAGTGCGCTGCGTCTCAGTCACAATTTTATTTGTGACAGAAGTGATATGCAATTCCATACCTATATATACACACACACACACTCACACACCCTATGTCTGATTGAGTCGCAAGAATTACGCGAAATATTTCGCGGCGAACTACATTTCTGTAATAAATTCACGCGCTAAAATTAAACTTCGTATTGATACCCTATTGAAAGATGAAAGCAGTTATCATTTGTTTTATTTGCGAATTCATAAAAATTAGAAGTATTCCATTTATTACTATCGAACGTTCTAAACTTTGTGCAACCCGATATATCTGTTGTCGGTTTAAAAATTGACATAAGAAAATTATACGGAAAATATTGAAAGATTCGAGAATAATGAGTTTCTGTGTGTGGTCGCAGTAATGCAAAGCTATAATGAAACAAACGTACAATTACACAATAGGTATAGAGATAATTACGTGAAACATGACTAGGTACTAATAAAAACTTTTCCGCGTGAATCACGTATAATCACTCAATACGTGATATACTGTTACGAAACTGCAGCAACGGGGAACAATAGTTATCGCAAAACGGTTATAAAAGATTTACCTCGACGTAGTATTGAAAATAAAATTAAAATTCTTTTTGCGTACCTATTGCCTTTATCCATTACTATTGCGGACGAGGAAATAATAATTCTGTTAGAGCTGCGATAGAAATATTTATTTCAATCATGAATTATTTATATATACAAGATGTGGAAAGTATGATCATGAGTAATTAAAGCTCAAAATATGTTTAAATAATAATAATAATATATGCCAAATTAAAAAAAAAATATGTTGCCTTTATCTTACACCTTGGTGTTTTCAGATAATTAAAATTTTATGATATGTATGTATTGGGACGACCACTTGCTTCACGCGGCCCCAAAAGCGTTAGTAAAATTGAACTAAAGCAATGTGTTGCATTCTTTTAATTTAATTTGCCCTATATATTGATCTTTATTTAAATACTACACTTAATCATAAATAATTTTCAGTATATTCATTGTTGCAGTTCGTTTGCGTGTAAAACTATTGCTTTAGAAAAAGAAACAGGATCAGAGCTAATTAGAAAATAGTAGCAAAGAATCCGTGATATCTTTCTTAAGCACGTTTGTACAACTGAATATAAAATGGGAATAAAATCAAATACATAATTTGGATTACATAAATTAAAATAATACTTCGGTATTGGCAATATGAAATCAATGCCGGCCAACATAATATATTATTATACACAAAAATATGTCTTACTAAAAGAACTAATGAGTTTTGGCCTCCCCTAAGTAATATTTAGAGTAGCAGCAATAATAATATATATTAAGTCTGTTTTCTTTGATCATTAAATTGGAAACACTGCAGAATTAGCAATTATATTGAAAATCAAAACAGTTCTTCTGGTCAGAAAGAAAAGTATAACTATACGATAAACATTTTTATGATCTATATAATATGAAAGTAGGGTTGCAATTACGGAACGATAGAGGCGATATTAATTTTGTTTCATTTACGCTATTTTATGACAATTTTTTGATGCTGTTTAGAAGTTTCGGTGTGTTACCAACAATCTTTTTGTATCTAAGTTTATAGTACAACAGCTTCCAAACTGTAAATTAGATAACAAACACGATCGGACGTGTCCAATCTCGTTACACGAATTTAATTTACAATGGTAAATATTTATCTTATTTGACCGTGTCACATTCATATTTATCATATTTTCATGTGTTTAAGTAAATATCTCGTACAATGCACCTTGTACACGTACACCGTAAGGTCTGTGAGTACAACATATTGTCTAATAATTAATTTCTTTATGCAACAAAATATACGACCTATAGAAAATATATGCAAATTACAATAATCATACAAAAGCTGTGTAACATTGAGATGTTAACCCCAATGTCAATACAGAATTATAGTTATTAATACAATTTATATGTATATGTTTATACTGAGCTGTGCCGTCGTACAGCATATCTTTGTAAATCAATTCTAATTAGAAAAGAATTGATATCTTTCGTTAAGTAGGTCTGACATATCAAAGGTTAAGGATAAAGACAAGAGACTATTTGCTTGCTATACTTAGTATAAATCATATATGCATTAATAGTACCGATGAATCCGTGTATCTATATACAAACAAATAAAGACCTAACAGGAGCAGGAATCTTTTCCACCCTGTTGTTCGTTAGATACTCCTTGAAGATTGGTACGACCTGGTTGACTGGGATTGTGTTGAACTCCAGATTCCGCTGCATTTAGATCCAAACTGCCAACAAACGAGTTGTCATATATACATTATCCACGAAACGAAAGGCAATAACACTAACAAATTCTTTCGCAATATACAGGCAATATCTATCTACCTATAGTCAATACTCTAGGAGGTGATTATACAGGCGAAAATAAGACGGAAATCAAGAGTTACGCAATTGCGGGAAAGGCTTCGTTTTTTGGGTTTAGCTAGAATTTCATTCGGAGACGGTCAATAAATAGTAGAAGTGTGTGAGAACCCGAAAATTTCGGAATTCTCGAAAGAGTCGGGACTCCCGAAAATACCAAGGATCCGTTTAATGAATACGACATCACACATTCAACGCATCGTAAGAACAAGTGTAGAGGCATTGTTGATTTTCCGAAGTACAAACATCAGTCTTAATGATACGAATCCGGACACATTCTGGAATCCCGACACTTTTGGGAACCCCGACATTCTCGGGAATCCCGAAACTGTCGGGAACCCATCCCGATCCCGAGAAAAATTCTCGTCCCGACCCGACCCAATATTTTCGAGTTCTCACACACCTCTAATAAATAGTGAAACCGAATTTTGAATTTATATACGCGATTAAAAATCAATATAACAGGCGTCGTGTAATGCGGAATTACTTTACAATTGAATTTATTTATTTTTTGTAATAAATTAATTTAATTTCGGATGTATGACTAATTTATTTTTTTATTTTCTTTTGCCAAGGGGGGAAGGAGCGCCCACCCACTGCTCCACCTTCGCTATGCCCATGACATTAGTATTTAGTTGAAATTCTGAAGTCAATTTTCTCGAAAACGAAGCCTTTACCGCACTTTCGTCACTCTTAATTTTCGTCTGTATATAATCACCCCCTAGAGTATTGATGATACATAGAGTAACACTCTGTATAGAGCACGATAAAAATATATTTTACTCACCGTCCGTCTTGTATACTTTGGAATATTTTTTTTGCTGTTTCCAAGAAAGCTTCTTCGACATTATGTCCTCTGATGATATAAAAAATACATAAGTTTTATTGTATAATATTTTCAATTATCTTAATTAATCCTCAAATATTATTTATATATAAACTTCCAACATGTCGTTCTAAAGATATAATTCGATTATCTAATTAATTGAGAACGTTTTATAAAAATTTACATTAACTAGTAATTTTTAAAAATGAACCAATTACTTTGTTAGGTTTATAACATAAACGATAGCACTAGTAATTGCAAGTTAAGTGTAATATTCATATAATCGACTTCGATTAGTTATTAATTTGGCAAGTAACTCACGTCTTTGCGCTAGCCTCGACAAACATGAGACCGTTCTCATCCGCAAATTGCTTTGCCTCTTCGTAGGTAACGTCCCGCTGAGCTTCCAAGTCACTTTTGTTACCAATTAAAAATATAACCTGTAAACATGCTACGTAAAGTATTTCATTACCAACGCAATATAAATATACTACTCATAGAATATAAAGAAATACATCATTCAACAGTTGCGCATCAATGTAGTTACACTTTACAGACGTAAATACCATTATGTAAAATATCATATTTTGCATACAGTGCTTGGATTCGTTAAATTCCTTGTATCTGTAAGCCAGCTGCTAAGATGATTATAAGTCGAACGTCGAGTAATGTCATAGACCATTAACGCTCCAGCCGCACCTCGATAATACGACCTACGACACGCACACGTACATATTACACACCTTTGTATCGAACTCTAGAGCATCCAGATAACGAAAGCACCCATTTATACCTAGTAACAGCTCGAAAACGTTCTTGGCCAGCGGTGTCCCATATTTGTAACTTTATTTTCTGCCCTGCTACTTCAATGATTCTTGTTCCAAACTCGACGCCAATAGTATGCGGGCAATCTGCCATAACTAAAATATAAAATGAATTACCACATTCTTATGCGACGATGTATCGGAAATAAATCACTTTGTTTAATTTTCAAAGATATTCTACAGTCTATCATACTTTATCTTAAATCGAACAAAGAAAGATGTATCCATATCGATGAACAAAAGCTGTTATTTTGTATAAATTAACATTATATAAGGTCACTTTTAGCAGGATTAAATAGGTATATGACAAATACATATACCTACAAATCTAATTTATTTAAAGGGATTATTTTCTATGATACTTATATATTTCATTTGTAAGCATTGTAACTTTAAGATACTTTTAATCAAGTATGACTACGAACTAACTATGTATAGTATTATAACTAAATTCTGTTCCTAGCTTATTTAATGTAACAACTTACATTTCTTTTCTGTAAATTGATGCAATAAACAAGACTTTCCTACCCCCATATCTCCTATAATGATATATTTAAAGATATAAGAGTAATTATAAGGACCGGTTGACATTTTGAACCTGTAAAAAAAATTCTAAAATGAATAATCTTCATAAAACTTTATTATAATATTCAATAGATTATGCACAAATGTGTGGAACAGAGTTACAAATAAAATGTATGGAATAGGAAGCATGCAGACATGTTAAAATGTGATAAACTATCAATGTGATATTTGTAATCAAATTTATTGAACATGTATATTGAAAAATGTATCACGAGTGTTTATAAAACATTAAAGCGATATGCGCACCATACACAATTACTACAAATATTGTTATTCTGTATGCCTTGACCGATCATATTACGTATTAGACCAGAATATAGTCCACAATGTCACAACATGACAGTTATACTTCAATAAATAACATATGTATTCATGGCTTATGGTAGAAACATATACATTTGCCAAATACTATTGTAACAAATCACATTATGGCTCTTTACTAACAGAATATTATTATATTTATGTAGAACTTAAGAATTCCATAGACATTTTAAAAGATCAATGAATTCCTTGTAAAGTTACATACATTAAATAACATTATATTAATCATTGATATTTTTACGAATTATCATGTTTTATAAATTCATACGTGGAACTATGAAGCGAAATAATGGAATCGAAACAGTATTCGCATATCCATCGAAAGATGGGGTTTCAACAAAACAATAATGATAAAGTAACAACAGCTTATAATGGTATCGGTTTACTGTCGCTGGAAAGAGTTGTGACGAACTGGGAATTACAATGCGAAAATGCACGATGATGTTAGTTGTTAAATTCGTAAATGCAAGCATTCAGAATTGGATTTCTTGATGACAACTGTTCTACGAAAAAAAAGTCTCTGATGTCAACAATGCAGGCCCCACTCACCGTTTTGCGAACTCTCTACCGTGAAATGTTCTGCCGCTAGTTAAATCGCAAGGATTTCTGTCAATTGTTGTTGCTACATAAACAATAAGCTATTGCACCGAACGAACAAGCAACAACCGTAATAACGCAAACGTATTAGAGTTCTTTATAACACGCGCAATATGGCAGATCACTGTCGCTAATGACGATGGCGGCGAATAAACGTCAAACCACCTGTCACTGATTTTCTAACTGCTCTACCTACTGACTTCTGCACTCGGTGTTTAATCTTCAACGATGCGGCAGAATTTCTAGAATAAATTAAGAATAAATAAGTTGGCTGCAAACAGAACGTTTTTTAATAGAGAGCTTCGTAAGACTACAGAATAAATGGACAAAGGTGGGTATCATTTGACCATAATGGTGGTAATTCTGTAGATGACAGTGGTGATTACCAGCTTAAAGATAAAGATAAAACATTGTTATATATTGATTATGCTATGATGAAATTAAAGCGATAGCGCTAGATTGCAATTTATTCTATATGATATTCTATAATATAACGTGATTGTAAAATTGGTACGTAGACATGAAATGTGCTATTTGTTTTCAAATTAGCGAACAGCTATTTAAGAATAGTCGTTAAAACAGATTATTCTCGAATAAACGTGTTTAGACTTAATGGAATTAATATTTAGCCGCTTGATTTTTCAATTCTGTTAAGCCTCGTTCACATTAGTCAAACTTTCAAGTCGCTTGAATTCAAGTAACTTAATATTACATTACCAATGCGAGCTTGCTATTTACTTGACGTGAAACATCCTTTCAGGTTTCTTTCAAGTTTCAAGTGAGGTAGAGATTCTTTTAATTGTACTTTCCTTGAAACACAATTTGACTAATGTGAACGAGGCTTTAGCTTGACAGCATCGTGGCATTGGTTCAACAATCTCATGCATTTAAGGGTCGTAGATAACTTCGTATAATTGGTTTATAATATTTCGATTTTTCCTTAATATATAATATATAAATATAGGATATTGAGTACAAAGTGAAAGTTTGATATTGGGCGAATTCCACTTACGCCCAAATCCTCCGTGATTTTCATTAAGGTAGGTTTTTCTGTACGCGACTGGACACAACGTGAAGAATTTCAAAGTCGATTTTCTCGAAAATGAAGCGCGATATCAAAAAAAGTTACTCTTTCTTTTCGACTCATAACAAGTAAATAAATTAAGAAAAAGGAACAAAATTTTTTGATACTGCGCTTCATTTTCAAGAAAATCGACTTTGGAATTCCTGACATTGTGAACAGTCACGTTTAGGAAAACCTAACTTAAAGAAAATCATGCGCGATTTTGGCGTAAATGAAATTCGCCCATTGGAATAAAGGTATTAAAATGACAAAAGCAATATCGTCTCACGAAAGAGGTGATTGGGCAATTCCGTTAGTGCGCGCAAAGTTATCCAATGACTGTGCAGTTTCAATACACTTGAACAAAAAATATTGCATTAAATTTGGATTGGAAAAGAACCCAAACACTTTTGTTGTTTGAACAGTGCTGGGATTTATGAATGTTAACAATACTTATATTTTAGAATATGCGGCCAAGAATAATTTTTACGTGTGTTGCATCGTTTTACCTATTCTTTTACGACCACGACTGACAATGAGGTTCTGCTTCCAAACAAATGTGTGTAGTTTCTTGTTAACGTGAGCATCTTGACAGTGTTCGATAGAAAAGTTTCAGTTTGTTTGCTTCAGTATTTTTAGTAAGCAATCTTGAAGTATAATAAAGTTTCTAGTTAAAATTGCTTTGATCGAATTGGAATCCTGTACATGTTACCAGGTGAGTTGATACATAATATGGTTAAGGTTAATGACATCAATTATATAGTTCTATAATTATTATATATATTTTAATTGGGTATATTATATTATATGATATATCATTTTATGCATACACAAAACACTGGCTAATTATTCCCTGTATAACAGAAAGTCTTTAAAGAAACAACAAACTTTCTTCGCTATTTAATCAAAAGTTCCACTTTTTGAGTTATATGGTTTTTAAACAAAGAATTTAATTTTAAACTAAGAAGCAACTACTTTTGCAAAACTTTTTAAGTTAGGTACGACATGAAAAGTTTATGTATTTGACTTTCTTTTAGAATATATTATCAACATTAAAAGTACAACATTCAATTTCATATTAAGCTAATGATCAGGTGATTCTGTATTTTTATAGAAGACTAGCAACGTACCCCCACGCTTCGCTTTAGACCTAAGAGATATTAAGGACATCATGAAAACATTTTTCACCCCTTTTCACCACCTTCTTAGAGGTTGATTAAGGCAAAATCCTGAAATTGGTTTTTAGGCATTTATGTGGGCAAAAACCAAGTTGATATATCAGGCCTAAGAGATTTTGAGGAATCCATGAAAATACATTTTACCCTTTTTCATCCCCTTGGGGATGGAATTTCCAAGAATCCTTCCTTAGTGGGTGCCTGCGTCATAAAAACAATGTACCTTCCAAATTTCACGTTCTTAGATTAAACGGTTTGAGCTGGGCGTTGATGAGCCAATCAGTCAGTCATTCAGAACTTCTTTTATATATTTATATATTAAATTACAATATATGGTATAATATAAATTCTTCTATACAAGTAACGTGCAAGGTTATCCATTTAACTCAGAACGGGCGAGCAGGATAACAGATGAATTCACCAAGTAGTCAGTTCCTACCCTAAAGAAGAAATTGGATTTTGAATATACCAACATCCTGTTCAGGGTTTTTGCATCTTTTTCCCTTGACTCTGAGGATAAATGTCGAAGCAATTATTTGAAAAAGGGCATGCAAGGCATCTGTTTTCTTGTAAAAATGAATCGCGTTCTGAGTTACGTGGATAACCCTGTACATGCATTCAAAATGTATACATAATAAATTTGTTTTAGCACTCTATTACAGATGCCATACATTTTGGTACGGGGGAATCTTGCATCATATGGTCATAGATATCCGTGGAGGGTTTTAGTATCAGGTCTTAAAGGTATAGTTTCGTTTGGAAGTTTCAGCTTTTAAGGCTGGTTCAGACACGTCCAGCAATTTAGTCGAGTGGCAAGTGATTTAGTAATTTACCATTGTTTTACTAAACTACTCGACTAAATTTTAATGTCCACACACAGTGAATTACTAAATTACTCGCTGCTCGACTAAATTACTAGATGTTTCTGAACCAGCCTTTACTATGATTTATTTTTGATTTACTATATCATTGTAAAATTGTGTCTAATGAACTTGTTGATGATTTCACGCTGCAAGCACTATTTAAGATATTCTTTTGTTTTGTATTGTAAATATTCAAAGTGTGTAATATATATTTTTAAATCGGGTTGCAGATTGCAGATGAACATATTTATACGAATTATTTTTGTTTTCTTCTAATGTAGCAATGAATGATCAATTGTAACAAAATTAATTTTAAAAGTACAGAATATAATTATTTCCTCCGCATTTATAAAGAAACAAAAATAATTTCAATTATGATTTTCATTTATGTGATATACAACTAATTTTAATAATATTATGTAATAAAATGGAAACTTAATTAACTTTAACCTTGTAACAAAAATGTGTTCAAAAAGGATGCAAACAAATTATTTATTTTCATAAAACATGGTATTCAGAAGATCTTAACAAAAGTTGATTAAATACTTTCCTAATCATGCCATTCAATGTACTTCAGAAGAAACAATTTAAAAAAAAAGACACTAACAAGTTTTAGAAATTATCAATTCTTGCAGGTAGAACTACAAATACAGCAAAAATGTTTAATTTTATATACCTATGAATAAATTACTTTTTAATTATAATTATGTAGTATCGATTATTTTTTAAATTTAATTTAGATAAATAAATCAACCTACTATGGTTGAATCTATTTTCATGTGTACTTTCTTTTCTGATTACTTTATTTAATTGCTTTTCAGCTTACAGCTTTAATACAAATTATTTAAAGAAAGAATGTCAAATATCACACGATTTGCCATAAAATACTTCATTCTTTACCGACTTTTTAATATTAATACGATCGATTTGAAAACTCAAGAAAAATTCATCAGACAAAGTATTCTTTCGACGTTTCTTTGTTCTGCGTAAATGTAAAATAATACACGTATATATATATACTGACGTTTCTTCTTGATAACGAGATAAAAATTATCGTGCAAGCTGCGAGTTGAAATCGCGTGTAATATTTGCCGTTCGAAGTATGGAGAACTTTTATAATTTCTACCATTTTTCGAGGAATTTACGTAGAAATCGTGATACGACAATCGAATATTGAAAATGCATATTATTGTATTGTGTTATAGCGTCGGACATAGAGCAACTGAGTCGTTTTGCGTCTGGGGGATATTGCGATGACTCGACAATAGTATACTTGCAACATCCTTGTGTAATATTAACTGCTTTAGAGGTTCTTGGTTATAAAGTTGTTGCATCCTCGAGCACCAGCGTCAAACAAGACTACAATGAGTACATGTGGACCATGAGAAAAGATTTTTCTGAACCTGAACCGGAACCTGTTATTAAGGCAGGTATGATACAATATTGGCCACTATCATTTTGATAAATAACTATGCGACGAAAGGTATCGCACGCCGAGTAACAAAATTTGGTTAGTTACTATCCGCAAAAAAATTAACGATTTTATTAAGTTTCTCTTTCATTAGAACGTTATGAATTCAACAAATTTTTCAAATTGTCTATACAATGTAAAATTTAAGAGCAAGAGGAAAGAAAGTTACTAAATCTGTAAAATAAATATTAAGCACCATAAGACGAATATATAAAAATGGTAATTTATGATTTTTTATTAGATAAACTATTAATAGTTTCTGTTTATTCCTTCAAAAATTAAGCTGTTGTTGACTTTAGTCAAAAGGAAATATGGGTAAATTGCAATTTAATGCACGCAAAAATTATCGTGAATTTTTTATCGTCTTGTTTATTCGTTTTCATACACTTCTCTCAGAGTTCTCTGCCTACAGAATACTCATGACTGTGATAAAAATATAATTTTAAGGTTACGCGTGATATAAGTATTTGCTATAGTTTTCGATTCATATTTAATTGAGAAATCATCAAGTTTTACGAAATCGCGACAAGAATTTAAGTTTCTGTTGTCCCCCCTCCTCCGTCATGGCGATGGCAATGGATGGCAACGGGTACGAAAGTATGTTACGTTGGTTAGACCTATTAACGGTTGACGTTTTAATTTGATATCAGACATGACATCAGATGCCATTGTATTAAACAATAACCGTTTTATCTGATAGCGGTAGATATAGCTCTTCATTTGAAGCAATATTCGCGTAAAACTTCTGCCATTGCACAAACCTACATCAATAGTGTTTACGATATGTCTATATACACCAAAGTTTCAATGACTTCAAAGTTTGTTTTGACTTTACAAAGTTGCCAACCTACAGGTAACAACAGTAATTTTGAGAAATTGATTTGCCTAATTTGACAGATTAAAAAAATATGTGTATGTATTATGTACAAGCGCATTTTTGTGTACATTTATCAAATAAATAATATATTGTGCGCTGATCCATAAAATTGTTTCAATTGAAATTACAATTACATGTTTGATGCTGAGCTAATAACAAAATTGTGATCTTACCATAAAATTATACTCTATTAAAATTTTGCAAATACTTGAATTTTTTATGTACAGATCCGTCATACGAGTATGGTATATTTTAGTTTTGATTCCATATAAAAAAGCACAGAGCGTAATGTAATGTAAATTCGAAAAGAACTTACTTATTCTTTTCTCTACTAAACGACGCAAAGTTTTGTTCGCAAACAAAACTATGGCAATAAAGCAGGAAATTATGTGGAACTATTACATTATAAAAATACTTTCCAATTTCATGTATGTAGTCATTTGGGTATTTGCTGTTATAAAAGAAATTATGTCAGTTGCAGTTATTAGAAAGATGTGCTTCGAGGAGAGTCGTGCAACTTGTAAAACATAAGGCATTAGAATTACAAAGATTCCAATGCGAGTACAATAGACATACAGTTTACAGTGAGATTTGTTGGTCACAAGAAATTTGTGCGATGCAACTAGCAGGGGAATGAGAAATACAATTGATAGAACACTGTTGAACAAGGGTAGTTTCACGAGTAATCTAACAATATGCAATAATGACTTTTAACTATAGATAATGTATTTTTGTACGGTTTTATTTAATAAGAAAAAAATTGTATGTGCAATGGATTATATAACTGGACAAAAAATTGAGATATATTTTTTCATGCAATAGAATTTACGTTTTATATCTTATCGTGCAAGATTATTCATGAAAAGAAGTAATATAATGTTCGATTTACTTGTTAGTGAAACTAAGAAATGATTTATCATAAGGGATTTTATATGTATTGGTGTACAAATTAAATGCAATGCAAGTGTTCCAACATTATTTTAGGTTTAAGTTATTTTTCTACATATATATGAGCCATAGATTGAAATCACAAGTGTACCAAATAATACATTTTACCAAATCCCTCGTTTGAGTAATTTGGCACAAATATTTCTGTGCGAGTTGCGCACACATGAAATAACTTGTTCTCTCCTCTTCTCTGTTTAAAAAAAATAAAATGATGCAAGTTAATGTTCTCATTCGTGTATATACATAACATAGTAGTATTAATTTGTATAAAAGTACATTTTCATTAATATAAAACAGAATATAATAAATAATTATCGTATATTAATAGTTTTACCTTCTAAAAATAAAAATAAAAGCGTGTGATATAAACAAAGCTACGAAATACGTTTACAATTTTCGTGACAATGTGCTGGATATAAAATTTTTTTTCTAGCAATAAAAGACGAAGTCTAACAATCCTTTTAGCTCAACAATGACACAATCAAGGAATGCAGCGATCGGAAAATTAGCCAGCGTAATTAGCGACGAGGGTTACTATTACGTTGGCGTAAATGCCTCCCCTTTTTCGTCTGATTGCACTGTCTTTGGCTTAAATTCGGACGAAATATTGGCCCTTTCCAAGCGTTTTCCAAACTCTGGGTCAGTAGCTTCCAACGGCGTTATAATCAAAGGTTAATATTGTCAATTGATCTTTTTCTATTATTCATTAATTGCTAAACTTGATTTTCCCATATACATATATAAAGAGAGAGAGAGGAAAATAATGACAGTTGTTGGATATATTTAATATAATATAACTTAACCAGATAGTATTAATAACTTGGGCAGAAATAAATGCCCAGTCACATTTTCGAATAATTTTAAAACTTCGCTCCAGTGTTAATAATAGAAATAGTAGTTACACATGTATAAAAATAGGCTTATGATTTACGTTTGTTACTTCGCTGTATGTATTGCGCTCCTACGTTTAAAATTCTTTTGCGTATTGCAAGTATGAAATATGAAATTTAAATTAAACCGCTCGAAGTACTCAATCGTACACGTATCCGACGAACATTTGCAATCGAGTTTCTCGAGAACAGGGCCTGGTGTGAAAAATTTTATTCTGCATTTTTGCTTAATTTTTCCACGCTAAATCTACTTTTTTCGACTATACATTCGCGTTATGCAGTACTGTCTTTAATTTCTGAAACATAATTCATTTCAGGGCCACCTTTCTCCGTCATTAATGCCCTGGCAGAGTTAGGATATCGAGTTATCTGCAGCGCGGGAAAGACGGATACACTGTGGACGCTACAAAGAGAACTGTAGTACCAATAACTGTCCTCAGAATTCAAAATCAACAGCAATTCTGTATAATTCTATTCCTAAAATATGTGTGTGCAGTTGCCATTGCGCGTCATGCGCGCACACAATGAGAAATGTGCTTATTACAAGCAGAGTATTAATTTATTTAACGATATACCAAAAAATCATATTTCGAACACACTGGTATATGAATTAGTGTGTTCAATTTTATTACCGAGCTTCTATCGATATTATTTTAACTTTAGAAATATGTGCCTTTTATTGGACGAATTTATATGTCGGTAAATTAACTATACATTTTTCCAATTTTCGTAACATCGTAAAAAGTATTTAATTGTAACTCGCGATTCCTTTGTATTGTTTCATATTTGAACTATACTAATCATGTCCAGTTTCTTTTTTCATGATTTTAGTCTGTATTAAGAAGAATGTGTCATACATATATTGTTTTATAATAAATGGATAACAAACGTTACAACAATAAGACTGTACGGGTACAATTTTCGAAATTTTCTACAATTTCTTCGATTAAAATACTGTACAGCAATTGTTAATTTATTTTTAATATGCAACCGCGTGAAAAGCAATTCTTGAGCGGATAGATACGGACGTAGTTGCTTACAAAATCATGTTAAAGGAATAGCGCACTCATTCTAATTAATTTTCTTTTTTACTTTAAGTAGAATTAGACTTCGCTAACATTTCGTGCAATATGTTACTTCAGTCCATTCGCATATTTTCTATTAAAGTAATTCGTGCATTTTACATTCAGATCGTTTTTGTTACCAGATTGTAATATTTTCTATCATTCCTTTCTCGTGCTATGTACGTGCAATCTTTATACTAGTATGGAATATACGGAATCAAAACTATTATTAACATTACGCAATATGACGAAAGAATTTGTATTGCGGCTAGCATTTATCGAATAAGTTTACGAAGCGATAAAGCAGCAATTGTTAGCGCAGCATCACGCTTGTCGATGTGAAAGAAATTATAGCAACTACTTAAAGTGCTCTACTTATTACAAAGTAACTGAAACATAATAATATAAAAGGCCACGTTTGTGTACCGGCCTTCTAATTATAAGCGAATTCGATATATTCTTACAAGTTGTGAACTCGTATACACACGAATTGTGTAAACAAAATACACTTTTTGCATATTGTGAATGAATATTGATTAAAAAATATATACAATCTAAACACAGTCTAGGAAATTAACTTTATTTGAAAGATAACAGTCACGTGCAATATCCGTTTTTTGTTCGTTGAAATAATAGGCAAAGAAGATTTATTCAGTCACCTATAGCTAGACAAACCACGAACATGGAGCATGGCCATAACGATCACGATGTGTGCTGCAGTTCGAGGGACAATGTTGGTGTTCGACAATCTTTCACGGAAATTGAGTTCGAACGTGGAATCTGGTATGCAGGTAAATAATTGAATTGTAATAAATATTACAGAACGTACTTGTGATCACTTTTCCAATAACTATTTACGTAACTTTCAGCGCAATATAACGATATGGATCGCGTGAAAGCGTTACTGAAGAAGGGTGTGTCAGCCAACGTGGAGGATTCTGCTGGCTACATAAGCTTACATTATGCAGCTCGAAATGGACATTACGAAGTCTGCAAATTATTGTTGGAGAGCAATGCAAAAGTGAATGCACAGACTCGTTGCGGCCATGCTACTGCTCTGCACAGAGCAGCCATGCAAGGTCACGTTAACATTGTTCAACTTTTGTTAAAATCTGGGGCGAATCCAAATTTAAAGGACGCTGATGGTTATACTGCTTTACATAAATCGCTACTAACGCGTTCATTACCTGTTTGTAAGCTTCTGATACCATGTACGGACTTAACATTATCACGTGGCAGTAAGCTGGATATAGAACAATTCGTAAAAGAAAAGTGCCCTGATATTTTGCCATTTTTATTAACATATGTGAATACGCAAGGAGAAATGCAAGGGGATCGGTAAATAAAATTTATAAATAAATCTTTTGGAAGCATTCAATTTCTTTATGCATCTACAAAATAAGTTTAACGCGTATAAATTCTGTTCATAAACTGCTCAACGAAACAACTGAATCGAGGAAGCAATAGGAAATAATTATCGGAAAGTACGTGAAACAAATTGCACATCTAAATATAAAATTCGTTAAATTACGAAATCTGTTGGAAGCGCTTGTGACCGTAAAGCTACGTCTATAACACGGTCGGATTATAATTTCCTGTTAGCTTATTGCCAATATTTGTTATACAAGTTGTTGAAATTCTAGATAGTTGTATATTATACTGCTGGTAACATATTTTTTCTTTGTAATTTCTCTGCTATTAGTTCACGTAACGAGAGGAAAGTGCTGAGAACTTAATCCTCTGTCAAACAATATTAAGAAATGTCCTGGCTCGTAATGTGCGTTAAGGGGAAAATAAAGAGGACGTGATTTCACTTTATTAGAGTATAAAACCAGAAAGCTTATTGATAATCAATATAGTAGTGAACATAATGAAGCGTTATATTTTATATTTTACTACTTCGTGAATATGATCCCTACTGCAATAAATTTCAGCACTAGCTTAATAAAGGGTGAAGGTTTTTTGGTTACAAAGGAGGATACGAATGGAGACAGAAATTTAATATTCATGTCGCAACGATATTTATCATAAAATTCAACATAGTACAATTTAAACGTAATTTTATTACACATATATAGCATCAAATTTAATTCCACATAGTAAAACGACATTTCCCCCCATACAGAAAAATACATGAATTAATAATAGTCGGGAAGGTGTGATTTGTGTTACACGATAAAGTGATAAACGAATAAATTTACAAATAAAGTTGATGGATACGCGTCGTCATTCGTCTCGTTCCATGTGCTTCGTCGGAACAGCAGGAGGGAGAGAGACAGGACGAGAGAGAGGGAGAAGGAGGGTCATGCACTTGATATTGAATCGGCTCGTGAGCGATCGTGCGTTTTCGGTACGCTTCGGCATGAGTTGCGGTACGCGGAGCGCAGTACGGCCGCCGGAGCCCCCTCGCGATAAACGGTGCTGCCACCTAGCGGAACACCTCCCGTCTCTTCTGTACGACTGCAATCGTTGCGCATGGAGTCAGTCGTTTCACGAATACCGCGGGTGGTTTGCGCGAAGGCTCGCCGTCGCCTTTAGCCGTTCCGCGACGGATCGTCCGTCGTTTCGCGGTCCGTGGCTCGTCCCGCGTGTCTACGAACCACCTTTCCCGCCTGGATTCCCGTGCGATTTTGCTCGGTCGATTCGAGTGACAATCGCGAGGCGATGTAACCGTGTCCTGACGTCACACGGCTAATCAAGTGCACACACGAACGCAAACACACAGGCGCGCGCGCCTGCCTGCCTGCCACCGTATCCGTATACATGGACGGTCTACGTAGACTGGCTGCGCGCAGTACACTACGTACAGAACACGTATAGGGCCGTGCACACGGTCACAGAACTGATAGAGAACGAAGACGAAAAATACACAGTGAGGATAGCGAAAGGACAGAATAGAAGGAACGGAAACAGGGAGAGAGAGAGAGAGAGGGAGAGTGGGAGAGAGATAAGAAAGAGAGAGATATATATACATGCGTATATATACGTATATACATCCATACATACACGTACATATTCTCTCGCGTAGTGAGAGAACGGTATTAGTGAAAAGGGGTGAGGCGTAAGACGTAGACAACACGGAGGACATTTCACACTTGCACACGTCTGTACGCGCCCGCGAGCCTTTCGCTTCGTAAAACACTACGTGCCTCGGCTATTATGGAGAAAAAGAGGAGACGGTGAGCTCGAAACGTTGTCTTCGACTAAGACGCTTGACGGTCGACGGTCGAGTTCTCTCAAACGTTCGTGTTTTTGCGCCCCCGTGCTCTCCGCCGAACGTTTTCGCGTTTTCGGACACGTGCGAGACAAAGCTACGAAATAGTGGATAAGGAGAGCGAGAGGTGCTGGCGCAGGAAGGAGCGAGAGAGAAGTATTCACATCTCGTGGCGCCCCGTTGTGTTTTTCTACGGAAAGCTATGCTCCTCGGGACCTGGCGGTGAATTTTCAGTGTTCCGGAAGAAGACGTCCAGCGAGCGTGGAGAATTGGACGGGGGACAACGAATTTCACAACGACAGAATCGTAACTTGCTTCGCGGTGTGATCGGTGGTGAACTCGAAGAGGCGAACGGAAGAGTTTCAGACCAACTCCGATGGACGGACAGGTTTTATCCCAATCGAACCGGTCAGTGAGCGTAATAATATCGTGTTTACCGTTTCAGTGTTCTCTCGATGCTGTTGTCGCGTGAATTTTTATCGCACCAACGAGATCATGCCTGTGTATGTTTGTGTGGGCGTGTGCGTGACACGGTCGCGGGTGAACGTTGCGCTGTCCGCGCGATAATATAAGAAAGTGGGGTTCTCCTGCGTTCCGTTTTTATTAACTTGTCGGACGGTCCACTACTTTGAGAGTCAAGTTCGTCGCGCTTCGCTGTACGCGCTGTGCTGGTGGCGCGCGCGCGCGCATACTTCCTCGCGCTTTCGGTGCGCTCCGCGACAAGCTTTCTACTCGAAGTGAGATGAAAGATTTCCTCTCGCTGTGTTATCGGGAGAATCGTTGGCAAGGGTAACTATATATTCGAATATACCGCTCTGGCTACGTCGTTTTCTCAACACTTTATTCGAGCGGGTCTTTTGTTTTGAAAAACACCTTTACATTTTTTATTGATATTGGTCCATCGTTTCCTTAAAGTCCCCAATTGTGTTTGCATTATCGCCAGTTTCAAATTTCAAATGCGCCTCAGGGTTGTATAAAAGTTTCAATTATCGAATTAATCTGACATTTCTGAAACGTCCGCACGTAAACTTGTGAGTGACAGATACTTATCTGTGGTAAATTAGTGTATTATGTTCAGATGGTTCATGGGATAATCTTGAAGTTTGTCGTTTTAACGGTTGCATAGAATGAAGTTGGTGGCTTTTGTAGATGTTTTTCTCTGGAACAGTGAGGTTATACTTTGTTATGGGTGTCTCTCGTTTCTCCACTCGGTGAATCCATTTCTTCGCGCTTATCTAACCCTGTCAAGTCTGTTGACGAGTCTTCGAATTCTAATTTGAAAGCAGTGTGCTTCTATATAGAGAATGCGTGAGCGTCGACGACAATATCGATCAACTTTTCCTAAACGTGCCTCGGTCTACATATGTTCGGAAGCAGAATGGGGTGTGGACATGCGCGTGTATACGGAGCATTGAATTAGTAGTGCGTCGTCAAGTGCGCGACGCCATGTGACGCGCGGATTACGATGCACGCAATAAGCGGTCGACGTGTTTCGGAAAAAATAATATTTCCCGCCTACAAGGGGTTTAACTTTAGTAAGGATATAGTAAATCCGCTTGTTTGATATAATGAAACAGCTGTGCATAGGTGTATCGGGAATTCGGTATTGGATAATAATCAACCTGGTCACACCTATGCGTTGAATGGTCGATAAAAATTCACAAATGATAATTGTATTAAAATACTTTTAATACAATTATCACAATTCCACGAGTACCTATCTATAACTTAAAAGTCATAATTTAATCAAATCCCATGTTACTTATTACTTCGTTTGCATTTAATATTTTTTAATTCTATCAACTACCTCACTGCTCGACTTTTATTCATTCTTCCGCGTATCAATTGAAAATATATTACAAAGTATACAAAGTATTTCCTATCAGATAGCAAGAATACTCAAAGGAACACATACTTTTTTATTAAAATTTGTTTGTACACAAGTAAAGTCGCAAAAAGTCACCGTCGCTCAACGATTGTTTTCTAATTATCAGGATCCACAAGGTTACGAGGATTTCGCTGAGAGTCAGCAAACCTGAGGTTGGCGAACGAGGACGAAGGAAGCACCAGCCGCTCGATCGCATCGAAACGTCCCTCAGGGGAAACAATTCTCCGTCGTTCAGAAGCAAGACGTACTTCCCACGCTAGCTCCGCAATAGTTAGCTCGCCGCTAAATATTTCTAGCGGATCCCGCGTTCGGGCAGGGGAACCGATCGCTGCCGAATAGTGACACCGAGCACGGCTCAACAAACGAAGCAAGGGGGAAAAAACGGAAGCACGCATTGGAACGCCGAAGGTTTCTATTCTTCGCCGGTAGATTACGCGTACGGTTCGAGAAAAGAGGAGGCACGCAGGAATCTCTGCTTGCACGCGAGTGGGTGAGCTAGTGAACGAGTGCGAGCGAGGAGAAGAGGCGGTAACGTCGAAAAGTGAAGCTGATCGTTCGTCCGAGGGCGAGGAGGAAGGTGACACGGTGCTCGGTCGATAAAGGAGGAGTGTTACGCGGGAAGGGTCAAGCAGACGAAAAGTGGTGTGTATTCGCCCGCATGATTATTTGCCCCCGTTTCCGCGACAGTGCGATCTGTACGGCGCGCGGTTCATTGGAACAGACCGAATGTCGGTAAACACGGGAGAAAGGTACTACAGAACGATGCGACCAAGAACGCGTGTTCGGCCCGTGAGCATTGCTCGAGGAAAGGAAACTATTCGACTACGTTGATTTCGCGCCTATTTTCGTTCGCGACGCGCGAGACTGACGACAGTGAAACCGAATATAGTTTCGATTTTATCCCATTCCCTGTCCACCCCCGTTTCGTAGACTCCACCACGAGGAATCATCGTTTTGATTAAGAGTGTCCGGAGTAAAAAGTTCTGCTCGTTCGTGGAGGTGAAGGAGAATTAAAAGTACCGCGTGATTGACGGATTTAGGGGTCAGTGTCGATGGTGATGTATCGAGTGGTGCGTTTCGGTTAACGATAACCGGTGGTGGTATATCCGCATCGTTGTTGGTGCGGGGTGTTGTGGTGGTTGGTGGTAGTGGCACGTCGTGCAGAGAAAGAGAACACGGCTCGACTGGGACTCTTTAACTCATTACCACGGATCTCTCTCGGCAGTTTGACGCCGCAGCCATCCTCGATGAGAGGAGGCACATGTCCATTGCTGCCACTGAAAATGCAGGGTAAGTCCGCACGCATTCCACTCTCTGGTTTCATTTCTTACCCTTGCCGCCCCTGTCGTTCAATTAAACAGAGCTGAGTCTCCGTTTAACCTGGAGTTCGTAAGGTACTGTTTGCTTGTTTAGACGAGTTGAGATTACCCTTCTGTTATCTCGACGATCCGCGTATATCAGTAGGGCCTGACGATGACACACGCGGAGGACGTCCGGCTGTTATTGGCTGGCGATTCTCTCGCGAACGAATGACCCTAGCAGCATTTCTGGGAATTAGTTGGTCATCAGAATGTCAACAATAAATGCTACTGGAGGATCTGAGAAAAATTTACAGAGAGAAAAGGCTTCGCTATTTTTCGTAATAAATTCGCTAGTGTCTTCTAGTCCTCTTTTCAACATGTGACAGAGGTTCGTTATTTCCAATATTCAAAAGACAAGCACTCGTTAAATATCGCGCGACCTTGAATACTCTTGTATTATGTAGCGTTGACCTCTTTAACCACTATCTTCGTGGCTGCGAAGTTAACAAAAAACCGCACCCGTAGCAAAATAACTGAGTTGACCTAAACTAAAATTCAGGTCACCTACATATGTAAATCGAATATTATCCCGAATTTTGCGCCGTTTGACGCTATCGAGCAATAAACTGCGGAACTGTTTTGGTCATTTTGCTTTCTCGTGAGGCGCGTTCATGGAAAAATTGCTGGACGATTGTGCCACGAACACCCTGTGCCGAATACGCGTACATGTCGCGCGCGGCTGGAGTTAAGATGTAAAGTACTTAAATGAAACTGTTACTATAGTCGCTTAGCGCAATTAACCTCTTAACTGAGGAATTACGCGGACGATAGTTTCACGTACGCTTCCTTTAAACTCCGTTGCAGCTTCTTTTTTCTCTCGATTTATTCGGAAACTCGCAATGGCGGGCAAGTTCGGTAATCTATATAGAATTCCACATAAGAGTAGACCTGCGCCTCTACCAATTTGTGACCGATCTGCGCAGCTCCCACGGATCTGACACTCGCGATTGGTCGTGGCGCTTTACCGGTTTTCTACCAATCAGCAGGATATCACTGCGCGGAACGTGTCTACTCTTAAGTGGAATGCAGTGAAGTGCTCTGGCATGCGGTACAAGCGCAAATAGGTTCATTAAATTTGCGGTTTACGAAATGCATTGTTATGTTAGGTAAATGCGATCTTCGTACCTGACTTTATTATTTTATCGAAGTAGGGGAAAGTGGGGTAAAACGGAACGGGTGGGTAAAACGGAACACCAATGTTTCTGTTAGATAAGAGCTGCGAATGAGTTAGTATCGCGTGACATGGAACCAAAGGGTCCTCATAGCATTTTGTGATAGACCATAGACCTCTGCACAAGTTATTTTTTCATTAAGAGAGTTTGAAAAATTTTCGGTATCGACGTTTCAATATTGCGTTGGACTTTCGACCACTTTTCGGTACTTGGATTTCGAAAATTAATAACGGCAAGTACATCGTTGGATTCTATAGTCCTTACGCTACATTTTGATATATATAAAAAGTTCTTTACCTCACGCTGAAGTGTAAATATTAAATGTTTACTAAATGACTGCACATGGGGCAAAATGGAACACTTTTCGTGGGGTAAAACGGAACGCCTATTATACATGGGGAAGAATGGAAACGTCCCTTAGTATGTGTTTATTATCTCTTTTAATTATTAGATTGTAGATTAAACTTTTAATTACTATCCTTGTTTCCAAGAAAATGGATTTTGTATAGAAAATTATGATGTATGAGATACATCTTTCATTCGATCAAACTGTTAGTTTAAATTGTAATAAATAACATAATCATTTAACGCAGATGTGTTCTCCATGCAAATATTGATATTCATGTAAAAATCCACGTGTAGGGGAAAGCGGGGTAATTCCAACCAGCGGGTGATTCCGGCCCGCTTATTGTTCATACAATAATAAACAAACTGTATTAATCTATTCATCTTTTACGATATTATATTTATATTTGATTATTTTCCGTAATTTTCATGTTATCTAATAAAATATTTTCTCTTATATGTATAATATATATTTTTGTTATATTTTATTTACAATAGTTATACCTAAAACATATACTTATAGATTTTAACATAAATTAATACATTTTAAATCATAGAAATAAAGATTTTGTACGTTTACACGGTCTTCGAGTGGGTGTTCCGTTTTACCCCACCATTTGAGCGAGGCGAAGATTTCAATAACTCCGGCAAATTTCATTTTCCGTCGTTCCCAAAGATTTTTCTTAACAATGACCTTGATTTTCTTATAGTCTAAGGTCCACTGAAGACTCCTGTCGAGGTCTCGTGTCTTTTTCTCCTCCCGATTTTAAGTTATCACCCTCCAAAGTTAAGCGTTCCGTTTTACCCCACCTTCCCCTACTTCATGGCGATCAGGGCATGTTGCAATTTTATTCATTTACCCAACAGGGCTTAGAGTAAATTATTGTCGAGAAACGTGAAATAATTCTAGTTCTCAAATTAAAAGAACCAATCGTAGGTGTCTCATTTAAAAATTCAAAGATTAAGTATGGATAGGGGGGTAAACCAGTATGGATATAAAAATTCGTAGAAAGTCGCACTCGAGATATATCGAACTTGACAAGAAATCTACTAATTCGAACCTCTCAAAAGTCAAACTAATCAGCACCACCTTTTGTAAATTTCTCAATTTTAATAGCACATGTCTAGTGCTTACTGTAGGTATCACATTTTTCTACTTTTTATTTTACGGGGCTGTGCAGTTTGGCTTCTGAGAAGCTGATATATCGATGTCCCGTCGAACAAGCAATAGACGTAGGTATTGACCTAATTTGCGCGAGAATGAAGGAAAATTCCTCAACCCTTGAACGATGGATAGCTTGACCGCACGTGGGATGCAGAATCCATTTTGCCCCATTATTCATAGATATCTCGTAACACCCTCCAAAATTAGAATTTAATCTTGGGGCCATCGAAAATCCTCCCTTCCTTCAAGAAGTAATACAAAGAAGAAGTAACGCATGTGGTTTGATATTTAGGGTGGATCAAAATTGATTGTATCCGCTGGGCGAGTGTTAAGTAGATGCGTCGAAACTAATCTTCAATTTCTATTCGATTACCATTACACAAGAGCAGGGGCGGATTTGTGTGTAGGATAAGTAGACTGCAGCCTAAGGCGGTCAATTTTGGGGAGCGGCAAATTTTGAGCGAAAGAAATTGGAAAAGGTTCAAACACAGAGGCTTGAAACAACTTTAAAAATAATTCACTCCTTTTTCATATACCGAATTGACGATAACTCATGTGTGAGATGCAATGTTGAATTAATTTTGAAATTGTCTCGACTCTTAAATTAATATATTTGATGACACCTATTTCCCGGAAAGGGTGACAGAGACTTGTTAGCTTAGGGGCGCCAAATCTCCAAATCTGCCCCTGCACAAAAGGGCAAGAATATTTGTGGTATTGAGACAAAAACGGACTAGCGCACATTTTTGTGAAATTAAATCAGTAGCGATAATGTATTCCAATAGGCTCTACTAATCATATAAAATTAAATCATATATATTTTTTTTTCATTGTGGGTTAGCTGTTTTTTCTCATTTCTGTAGCAGGTTTTACAAACACTTTTCACATGGCGAATCAAATGGTGGACGTTTTATCAGTCGTGCAGTAGTTGGAAGCAAATGTAGGTCATTTTACAATGTAGAATGTTCCATGATGTTTCACTTGCGCTACTATGATGCTGTAGGATTAAGCTGACAGAGAGGACTAGAAGGTTGTTGGGTCACAAGAGGGCCCATATTGAAGACGATTGCAGAATAAAAATCGTGCACATGTTTCTGAAATGTGTCACCTTAAATTAATGGACGGACCAAAGGGATTTAGTGCTTTGGGTTGATGGTATCTGAATTCGTTGTTGGACATCTGGCGTATCGAGATGCAAATTCGAAATAACGTTGTTGTTACATGAAGCAAGAGGATCTTAAGACTGGAAATATTCCATTTCATTAGAGATAACATCTCTCATTTGCTTTGGGAAGTGGACCTTTTTTAATCAATGCCTGCGAAGATTTCAAGGTTACCTTTTGGACCACTCTATTTTATCTTTTATGTTAAGTTAATTTCCTGTTCCCTTATAATGAACACCTACTCAGATTCTTTATTAATATTTTCTACATTCACTCTATATTCCCGCTACATTTTCACGCTTACATGGGATTTTCACTCGCCTCTCCGCATTGATGATTTATTTAAATCCTCTGGCTTCTAGCAAAAGTATGTCAACAATGAATTCTTCAGTGTATCAGACGCCCACATGAAATTGGTCTTCTCCATATTTTTTATTATACATTAATTTAAAAAAAAGATACTACTATCCCCATATCGAGTTCACTGTATTTAACATATTCATCTTAAAACGCTCTATAGTTTTCATTCTCCGTAGAAATAATCTCGTTAAACGTTCCCTCGATTGTTTATTACCCTTCATATTTTTTCTCGACTCGATATTCGTGCGTAATACTTCAAATAGCCCCGTGTCCTCGTTCGCGTGTACGGAATTACACAATAATATCTTCGCACGAGGAGGAGAGCAGAGAAGAAAGGGGACGACGTATCATCCGTCGTTATGTTTGAGTTAAAAAATTTAAGAGCTCTCCCTTTGAAAGGTTGAATTGTGCCGACACCTGCTGCTCCTTTTTTCTTTCTTCTGGGGGAAACCTCTCGCATCCAGCCTCTTCCAGTTTCTACCGAACCTATATCGCGGACTCGTCTACCTGCGATACACCTTCGTATCCCGGGAGAGGTGGACGAAGGTAGGGGGACCTTCCGCATACACGCTTAGGTACACGCTGCCTAAAACTATCTCGCTGCTTGTCCGTTGTTCTTCGCGGCTCTATCAATATTAACGCTTTCGCTGGCATCGCGGCTCCACGTACAGGGTGTCTGAAAATACGTGCTACATACAGCACGAGACGTAAAAGTGGAAATCAGTGGAAAATGTGGAACAAATTTGTTCCTCAAGGTCGTTCATTTTTTAGGAAATTGACTTTGAGAATACGTGGAGTACGCAATTACATATTTGAGTTCTCCGATCAGTGTGGTTGTCATTACAGAGTTTTTCTAAAGTATATCTTAATTTCAAGTCTGATAGTTTTAACTTGGTTATCTGGGTTACGCTAGAAGAAAAAGTAAAAGCTTTAGGTTCGCCTTAATATATCTTTACTTCTGTCTTTTACTGTTATAAAATCAGTGGCGGACTTGTGTATAGGCTAAGTAGGCTGCGGTCTAGCGCAGCAAATTTGGGGGACCCATGAAATTTTGGGGAGTGGCAAATTTTGTAAGGCGACAAATTTTGGGGAGCATAAAATTTCGGTGGGCGGAAAATTTTGTAAAGCGACAAATTTTGGGGAGCATCAAATTTCGGAGGGCGGAAAATTTTGTAAAGCGACAAATTGTGAGGAGCTTAAAATTTTGGAACGCGACGAATTTTGGGAGCATCAAATTTTGGAATGCGACAAATTTTGAGGGAAAGAAATTAGAAAAGGTTTAAACACAGAAGCTTGAGACAACTTTAAAATCAATTCACTTCTTTCTCACATAACAAATTACTAATAACTCATATGTGAGTTGCTATATTGAATTAATTATGAAATTGTCTCGACTCTTTTAAATTAAAATATTTGATATTTTACGGAACGGGCGGCAGACCCTTGTCAGACTAGTGTCGCCAAATCTCCCAATACACCCCTGTATAAAATACTATACATTGTCCCCATACAGAACTTGTAAATACTCGAACAACGTAACTGATCCATCCCGCTTTGGAAACTTGACGAAGTAAGGAAAGATGGCCCATTCCCGAGATAGTGGAAGCCGTGTAAGAGCAAGTAATCGAACAGAGTTAACGCTGTTGTCGAGGAACACGGCTGCGAGTGAAGGATAGCTACCGTATGGTGCGAATACGATACCAACATTTTTAGACACTATTAGACAACTGGTCTTGATAAGCAACTTGCGCAATGATACGTATTTCCTTGCTTTGTACTGTCGTTCCGTGCAATCGATACGTACAGTACACGTACTTGCGTAACCGCCGATGGACTAATTCGGAACAGATGGCACGAAACATCAGTTTACCCTCTCAAAGAATTTTACTACCCTGTCGCATCGAAGAAAGATTCTCAACATTGGTTAGGGAAAATGTCTCCCTCGTTCCTTTTCCTGTCAAGTCGCGATAACATTGTACACCTCGTTCGTTGAACAAACACGGCTTCTCTGATAAGCACATCTTTCTGCATCGTTAAAATGTGGAGCGAGCTGCTAGAGTTTGCAAGGGCGAAGTACATAGTCGAGAAATCGACTGGTTTGTGGTCACTGGTCTATCGTTTCACGATTCGTCACACTGTTCCCGTATTTGTATGTTTAGTATAGGACTGACTATTAGATAATATATCGTAGGCCATTGAAGGTTCACCAAGGTGACGAAGAGTTTTTTCGGCAGGTGCTTTTTTTAAAATTCTTTTCAAAATTTTATTAACGCAAGTTTGCAGCGCTTATTGTGCCATTAAACTTTTGTTTGAAACATGTTTTTCTGTCTCTTGTACTTTAGAAGTTATGCGCGATTAAGTGGGAGTGCTTTTTTGGCTTTGAAGTTTATAAACCCACAAAGTTACGTTTCAATCGGTGAGTAAGGGTTCACGGTGTTCCCTTGTCAGTTCCCACTCTCGGAGACAATACTTTTGATCCTTTTAAAGAGCATCGGGAGTACCTGCACGCCAAAGCCGCGCACGGGGCAGGAATCCCTCGGCGTGGAAACACGTTGGCGCCAGGTGAAGTGTATAGAAGAGACCATACGGTGTTTCCTTGGAAATGGATACTTTTAAGTAATACCTTTTTCCGGGCTCTGTAATCTCCCGTTGACTATATATCTTATTAACTTGCGAACAAGGTCTTAGGAACTGTGCAACTCTGTACGCAGCGACCAGCGAGTAGGTACATTCGAAAATAACAGCCCGCGGAGCGCGAATTCCTTGACTCGCTTTCAGCCATGCCGGACGAACGAAGGATAAACGGACACACGGCAATCGGCAGCCTCTCTCGCGTGTCGCCTACGTATCAATCCTCCCGTATTAAACGAGATGCAATACGCGTATCGGAAAACAAGACGTATCCACGGGTCGTCGCCAAGAGGAAATTGTAGAGGCTCGCGAAACATAAGATAGAACGCGGACAAGCACGGCACGTCATCGTCGTCGTTGGTCGTTGTCATCCAAGCAGCCGATCGCGAGGAGAGAGTCAGTCGCGTGCGAGGCACATGTAGCGAAATAGAAACTTGGCTCGGTGTGGCGTGGGCGTGCAAGGCCCGTGCAGCACGGCTATATAACTGATTCATCATCGCGCGACGCTGTATCCATCGCGAGGCATTACTCGCTCTAAGCGAACGGGACAAGTAATTAAATCTACGGTCTTCTATCTAAGACGGGACCGACAAGTGGAGGCTCCCACTAGAGGAACGTTTTCTTTTCTTAGAATGTCGAAGTTAATGAATATCGATAATTAGTAGATTATCTGCTATTAACTATTTACTGAAAGAGGAATGACTTTGAATGATTAAATTTCCGCTTCGTTTGATAGATTTCGTCAGAATTCACTTGATTAATTATAATAGGAAAATCGAGATTGGAAGGTTAAAGAGTAGCTATTTCTGCAGAGTTGAAATATCTACATTCTATTCGGAATCAGTAAAAGTAAGCACCTTTCGAGTAATTGAACTTATAAATGGCGAGCAGTAACTTGGGACTCTCTAAATTACACTCATAATCAGGGTTGCCACCTTATCACCATAGAAATCCCGGAGTGCCACACATTCCAACCCGGAGATTCCAATATAAACCCGGAGATGGAAAAAGCAAAAAAAGTTTTAAGCTCATCAAACAATTCAGAATTTATAAGTATCTGTTTTTTGAATTAATATCTATTACTGTATATAAAATTGATACCATTGTATAATACCACATTTTCTTATTATCTCATTTTTTTTCTACAACCCGGAGATTTCTTCAGTAAAACCGGAGCCCGGAGATTTACTTCGAAACCCGGAGTCTCCGGGCCAAAACCGGAGAGGTGGCATCCCTGCTCATAATCAACATGTTTCTCGCTATTCGTTAATATACGCGGGTGATCGTCAACGCCCACTGTATTATGCTTTGTTTACCTTCACCGTCCTCGTATTTTGATTCCCTTCCCGTCCAAAAAGCGCTCGTCGCGATCATAGTCTCCCCTCGCGATCGCCCAGCAGAACCAAGTGGCCAGGAGTCGGAATAGAGAGAAAGAGCGAATGATCGTTAATCGCGTCCGCTGCCTGTTCATGCGGTCCGCGTGTCACGATCCATCGTTCGCTCGTGCGTTCGTATCGTGGATGTAACTGTTCGGTAGGGAGCGCGGAGGAACGCGGAAACCGGCGAAGCGGCTCGCTTCGCCAAAGGAATCGATCGAGGTGACGATCGATAAAGCTTTTAGATTCCTAGATACAAAGTGGCGATAGCCTCGCGCAAGCAGCCGCGGGAGAAAGAGAGACCATGGAGGAAGTGCAAAAAGGTCGAGAGGAGAGGAAAAAAGCAGGCGAAATCGGCCCGATGTCTGCCGAATAGTGAGTAGCGTGTATGTAGTAAGTCACGTGTTCGGTGGCCGAGCGCGGCCGAGGGCCGAGACGAACTTGAGCGGACCGAGCCGAATCGTGCCGAGCCGAGCCGCGCCGTGCCGCGCCGCGTCGCGCCAGCTCCGTGGATATAGATCCTCCTGTGCGCGATGCGACGTTGCCAAGCCACCGTCATGGAGCCGGCCGGCTTCTCGACACCAGCTAGCCGACTCCTTCCTTTCGTTCGTTCGCATGCCTGCTTGTCTGTCCGTCTGTCCCGTCCGTCCGATCGACCATCCGTCTGTACGGGAAAAATAGCGTTGCCTTGGCTTTCTTTCCTTGCCTGACTCACGCCCTGACCGCGTTTCCTTTCGCGAAAACACCTTCAATTTTTCGACAGCCACATCGATTTTCTTTTCCCTTCCCTTTCTCCCATGCTGTCCAGAGAAAGCAAAACGAGGCAAGATACATACGTCGTTTCTTGACCACCGATGATGTAATTCCTTTGTTTCGGCCCCCCGGTTCCAGCGTTTCCTGCTGTACTGGTAGATTCCTCGAAATCGCGTCGAGTCTATTATCTGAGATGCTCGAGGGGCCTTATCGATGGTTCGATGGGCGTAGATATCGAAAAATAGTTCTCGGGTGTTGTATAACACGAAACAGATCGCTACTGAACATTTCTAGACCCATTCTTATGTCAATTCTCTCTCTACTTTTTAGATAACTGGACACAGTGTCGTGTTTAGTCAGTTGCAAGGTGTAAGAGAGATATGGCAACGTGTACCCTTTTTTTTCTAAGCGCAGGGCAGAAATAGCACGGTGTAAAATACACCGTTATGCATCCTGTGTATATTTATTATGTGTAAACTTACACAACGCATCATTACTATACGCAATCGTTTGTTGCATAACGCGTAATGAATTAGCAATTATTCTCAGGGGGAAAAGACACTGTATGCGTGTAATCTGTCTAAGTGGCAGGTACCGTTTTCTCGGATAATACGATATACCAATTAATTTAGACCCGCGAAGCCAACCGGTGACCTCGGCATCGGTACTTTCGCATATTTTTACGTAATTTCGTCTCGAAGACCCTATGGCCGGTATTTAGAACGCACCGTTATCACCGAACAGTGCCTGTCTGTTTCTCGGGGTCCCCATAGCGTCGGATATACTGTGCACTTTGCTTCCAGGGAACCATGCGAGCTAGAGGGGTTTGTTAACGGTGAATTTTGTTTCAATTGGAATATGCAAATTAATGTGGGTATACACACCAATTTTGTCCGATGAAATTAATCATTTACTTCCACTCTCGGATCTATGCATTTGTGTTATCAACTTTTCGAAGGTTTTTGTTTGGAATGTACATATGTATTTTAAAATGTAAATGTTGAATGAATGTAAATTTTACGAAATAGCGCGTTCTAATGAAAATCCAAATAAAGCGACGAAGCTCGAGAGTGGAAGCTAATATTAGACCATAACGTAACTCTATTTTTGAAAGAGATTCTTTAACAGTTTCTCTCGATTGACAATCGAAAGTATATCCGGCTTATTTTAAAACGACGATTTTGCGGGAAGATAATCGGTGAAAGCGTATGATTAATCGTAGTCGTAATACAAAACCCGGGACATGTATAATACTTTGTTTTAGAGGCCGGCTGCAAATATAAAAATTGCTGTTGCGTTCATCACATTTCAAAGTCTACACAGTCGCCTGAAATACATATTCAGGCACAGGTGAAAGCTTAACAATTTACTATTTCTTATATTCATACCCCGAGAAATACTTTCGATGAAGAAATTAGTACACAGTTCTTCTCTTTGTAATGAAATTAAACGATATATAAACTCGTTAATGGGAGTGCAGATAAAATTTACAGTCCGTGATTATACTGTAAACTTTCGGTGTAATAATTCATTCTCTGCAATGGATCAATATCATGAAACTATAAAAATTAATGGAATGTGAAGAATAGTAGATTTATGGAAGAAAGATTTCAATCATTTCAACTTCTTCAGACTTTGATATTATGACATTCCATTCTGTAAAGTCTCGTATTTATTATAATTAATGTGTTAATCAAGTTGAAAATCGTTTAAACGGCACTTTTAACGAGGTATTGTTAATGGAGACTGTCGTAAAGTGAAAAGGGTGATCAAGCCAAATGCGCCGTGGAAAGTGGGCGCTCGCGATCCTCGCGTTTTCATTTTTGCGTTCAGTTGGTTTCATTGAATTGCTACTTTAATTGGTCGAGAAGTTTGCTTATCCGTATGTAGATAGTCAGGCACACGGCATGTACCATAGAGAGCGTGTACATCCTGAGAGTTACGAGATTATGCGAGTTTCTTCACATGGAAAACTCTCAAATCGTCGCCGTTGTCGGCAGAGTGTGACACGGAATTGCGACGTTGCCAATGTTGCAGCCACTCAAGGGCAGTTCACACCGTGTCACTGTTACCTGAACGAGTAATCGCATTAATCTTGTCATGTGCAGTATCGACGCTGCGCGAATTGCTTTATATATTAAAAATAATCACGAATAGATACATTTTAGCCTTGCCCAAATAATTTTGGCGTTCTATTACGAAATGAGGAAAGAATTCATCACTCCAGGAACGATTAACCATTTTAGAAAACAGAAATCTGGAAGCCTGCGATATTTTATATTCACCAATGGCGCGCGTTGAAAATTTTCACTTTCGTTTAAATCATTAATTCAGAAGTCGAAACATTTTTTTGGTTCCTGAATGTCAAACTTCCTGATGCTCGAGTAATTTAGAGACTTATGTTTTGTAATATATGACACCGTATAGTGTAGCATATACCCAATTCAACATACGTATCACTAGTTGTTATGTAATATTTGCGCTGCACATTTAATGGACCGTTTTAAGGTCTTGACACCATATCCAGCAATAAAGTAATTTAAGCAGGTGATTAAGTATTACAAACAGCGTTGTATAATTAAACGGGGAATCAGTGAGTCACGGGTAACAATAAAGTCTAGGGAATTCACATCCCGAGGCCAGAAGCGTTTGAAGAACGGAGCTTTTTAAACGAAATAATTTAATCTAAAATTAGAGGTGATTTATGCGCGTTGGATATGAATCATTTAGGATGGATTTAGGGCTTTAGGATCGAGGGCCGACGTACACGGCGATCTAATTTGTAATCTTCCTCGCTTCTGAAAATAGTAATATCCGCATGGAAAAGCCTAAGATAGTCGAGCTGCTAGGGAACCGCGGCGCACGTTTCTGCAGCGCCCTGGTCGCGCTTTTAATCAGAATTTTGATCGAAAATATCGACGAAAAGCTGGTGCACGAGCGTCCTTTTTGCTTGCTTCAGGGGCTAACATCGGTATCGATTGATTAAATATTGTATTCTGTGCCAGTTCTTGGTATGAAACTTGATACAATAGTTACGCGCGATACCTCTTCTATTTCAATTTTTGTATAAAGTTTCAAGCCTCTGGATTGGAACGTATCGCGTTCAGCTTTCGTCCGGTAGATTCAAAATTGAGATTTTAGTCGATCAATGAACTATTCCAAGAGATCAATTTGATTTATTTTAGGTCAGTTAGTTGGTCTAATATTAATATAATACTTTCCATCGTGGTGTGAGATTCATTTAGACTCTTCACAGATTTGTCTCTAATAAATTATGTAACAGCTTCTTGTCAGTTTACCTCGAATGATTAAGTTTGATCAATTTAAATAGCCGACTCGACAAGATTTTGCTAAATTTTACTGTGTGTTTCACCTAAATTAACGAACATCAGTGGCGATCAACCTATACTTAATCTGTTTTTTTTTAGCTCACACATCAGTACTTTTATCCAGGATCTAATATGTACTCTCAAATTCCAAAGTGAAAAGCTTGGTATTTCACTTAAGATACCTACTTCATTCCACAGAAATGTTCCAAGCCGATTTCTTCAAAGTTCCCAGAAATATTCTTCACAGTAACACCTAGAAACAATCAAGCCTGTCAAAAACGCGTCCACTTTGTTTGTTCAGCCAATACCAGAGGGTCCCACGAGCCACTAGCTTGTTATTTCATTGAAAGAAGCACCTCGGCCTCCTTTGAAGTGTCCGAAATTCTTTTTCGAAGTAGAGATCACCCAGTTGCGACTCGTGAATTTTCGATTTCAACGAGCTTAGATTACTCTTCTCGGAATTTTCTCCTCGTGGTTGATATCGAGGATCGCCAAAGGTGTCCCTCGTTTCTCGACGCCCAGGGAACAGTTGCGAGCGACACGGCGCTGCTAGTTTCACGTTCGTGAATTTCGGGCTATCCCGGCGGACAAAAGCGAGGGACACGCGTGAATCGCGGATCATCGCGCTTTCTCCGCCGCCCGAGAATGGATGTCGGTAATTAACGTCGCGACGAGCAAAGGGAAGGAACTCGGGCAGCAGCGGGATTCGGTCTCCCGCTCCGCTGGCCAGCGGAGTTTCGCGGCAGCCGCGATGGCTCGTATTGTAGGCGGTATCTCGCCAGGAGAAAGTGGAATAATTTAGGTAACCTTATTGTTGCTTTTATTGTTGTGTAACAAGTGTAACCCACGCGGCGAAATGGCCCATTAACACGAGCCGCGGCATTGAAAAATAATTCCACGCTGCTTGAACGATATAGGGAAAATGTGCTCTTGGCGTAATTTACCTCGTGCCTTTCTGCTTTTTGCCCGCGCGATGGAGCTTGGACCAAGTTTGGAGAATAAACGAGCATACAGCAACTACGGTTTTATAGCGATATTTAAATTAGAAGTTACTTATTGGGAAGTTAAGTGGTCCATTAGGAGGTGCCATCGTTTTCCAAACGAATTCGTGTTGTTGACTGTTTCACTTTCGATCGTTTCGATTCGAAATTTTTTTTTCTCTTTAAAACATTTCTTTTTAATTTTGTTTTTTGGGGGTTTAGTTGTATGATTTTTATTAACAAAGTTAATCGCGATCAAAGAAAAAATGTACTTTTCACTTTGAACACCTATAACTTGCGAACTCATGATCGTAGACAAATTTTCATGAGTGTTTTAGGAAGCTAAGAAAGTTTCCTTTCAGAACTTTTAGTTGCCAATTTAAGATTTTTTTGGTAATCGCATTAAATCCATTTTAAAATTATTCCAAAAATTTACGAAATTGTTTTGAGTATAATAATTTGGCCACCCACTGTATGTTAATCTGCATTTTATATTGCAAGTACTAATTCACAATCAACTATTATAACATAGGAATGACAAACCTTCGTTTTACAGAGAATATTTATAAAATGGAATTGTAATGTTCCTGTTAATTTATAATTTATAATTATATAAGAGTGTCTAACACGTCGCGTGTCGCGGTGGAAATTTTACACGCGATTGACAATACCACAACGACAAAACCCACGGCGTGAAAACACGTGGACGCCAGTCGAAGTGATTACAGTGACTGGGAAAGACGAATCGACTTCAGCACATTCCGAACAAGTGGACGAAAGTCGACTGCCCGCAGGGATACAGTTATAGATGGCAAATTAGACTGACTGTCGATTCAATCTTGCTTCAGGGCTAATTCATGGCTACGGGGCTTGTGTCACGCTTGATACACTTAAATATGCAAGGTGCGCGGCGATTGCATGGAATTCGGTCTCGTTATCGTATCGAGTAAACGCCGACTATCGTGCGCTGGGCCAACTAATCAGATATCTCTTATCTGCGTCGAGGCATCTGCGAATGGCAATTAATGCCACCAACCGTGTCAAAAATGTGGATACGCCTGTGTGAACTGACAATGTCTTAGGCGAGTGTCTCACCATTCAGTTTCCACGTTTTCATCCTCAACAGGTCTGACCAGCTGGAAAAAGCTCGTTCTCCATCAAATGAAAGAGACGGGCAAAAGAAAACGCGAGAAATTGCGGGGCTGCGCAAGGGAAATGGGACGAAAAAGTACTGTGCGAGTGAATCGTTGCGGAAATCGTATACCGTGACGTTTTTATGCCCACTGTAACGTTTTTACCGCTGAACGTGCGGAGTGTGAAATGTTTGGAATCGTATAGGAACAGGAAACGCGGGAAACACTGGATTTAAGGTGTGAGGTCGTTCTGTGTTTGTACTAAGGAACTTCTGAACATGGTATCTCGTTATTTTTTATTGAATGTTTTTTCAATGCAATTGTAAAAGATTTAAGGTCAAGCTCTGGCTTGCTTTGAAATGGGTGCGGGTATTGGAGATTTTTAGTGTAGAAATATTAAGTTCCTTTCTTTGGTGAGATATGTACTCGCAAGAAAAGATCACAACACAGTTGTTTCTGGTTTAAGTTGATAATTTCAGGGTTCGGGGAATAAATCTTATTCTGAGAGGTAGACGAATTTCACGCTTCACTGAGTTTCATGGCTTTCGGAGCTCGAGAATAGGGGACGAGGAGAAATAAAGATTTGGCCGATAACTATTTTAATGAAGTTGCCTTAAATTGTGGAAATTAATTTTTTATGTGGTTTCGTTAATTATAGTTCGATTTACATGGTAAATGGATTGGCGGTACTTTCGCGAAGATCCGATGAGAAATGCGGAACTTGATATTTTCATTTTCACTTCTTAATGGCTAGCGTTATCTTCATTTCTTTTCATTGCCTATTCTCGAGAGTTGAGCGCTCGGTCAGGAAGATTCCCAGACAAAAAATGATACTGCGTAATGCGTGCTGATATATTTTTCAAAAAATTGCAATGTATTCGCAACTTGATAAGTCTTCACATATCCCACACGAATTACACTGCAAATATATTTTATATATCAAAAGAAGCTCGTAGTTTAAAAATTAGTTATCAATCAGTTAATTATTGATGTATGATTTTTCCTAGAAATTATTTGATATGCCTGGCGCTCTATATTTACTTATTCTAACCACACACTTAAAGCATAAATTACATATGTGTTCTATTTATAATTCATCAGAGCCTGCTGGTAAAGTGCTGCAGTACTCGTGTCGTTAATTTTCCACCATTACCCCTTTATTCTCTTCGACACGGTGCTGCTGACAATGATAGCAGCGCATCATCTTCCACTGTACCCTATCGCCCGTCTTAAAATAGTTGAAAATGTCTATTCTCGACTCACGCACCGCGGGACCGTAAGAAATGCAATTCTCCTATTGTATGCGAACGTTTATTTGCTCGTCTGGTCTGGTTTCGGCTACTTTGTGAACGATCAGACGGGTTCTCAATTTTGAATGACTAACTTTACCAGACACGTGGGACTTTCAGTCGACCAAGTGCCACAATATTTACTTTCTTGTTGTCGATTTTTGGCATATTATAACTCATTATTTATTTATTGTAAATTAAAGAACGTCACCCGTGGAATGATACTAATCAATAGATATTCAACGAATAATTGTGAAATAGCTGATTAATACTTTGTATTATTTTCTGTCTTCTTGTTTGATGATGCAATGCAGTATTTGTAACTATTAGACGCAATTCTTAATCTCTCTAACGCGACAGTTATTTAAATGACAGGACTATTTTATTCATAAATGCTAGAATGTAACATGCATACGTGGACTGTTAAAATATTAATGAGATGGAATTTATATCGGGGAATAAACTGCCGTCAAGCACGAAGGAAAGAGAATTTACACGGATATCGAACTATATGAAGCTCAGTGAGTGCTACGAAATATTTTGTGAGAGTTTTACGATGGAAAAAATGAGAGAAGCAAAAATAGAATGGACAAATAAGAAGGAAACAAGAGAATTAAGGAAATTGGGTAAATCATAGTTTATATAGTGTAACGATTATAAATCTGAGTCCATAATTTATTTACGAGAAAAATATGGAAGGACGACCAAACTTAGACCGACTCGGCAAGAATGATATAGAAGAATTTCTCGATGTTCATTTTCGCATTCGAAGCATGCAACCGTTTCAGCGATAAGGCAAAAGCGACGCAATTTGAAACTGAAAACATGTTTTGCGTGTACACGAGATTTCGTGTGTAGACGATTAAGGCCAAGGAACGCAAGAGTAATTACACATACGAGAGACAATAATTTCAATGATTAACTTGTTAAGCACGAAAATTGAGTTTACTCATCGCGTAACTGATAATTAATCTCTTTCAGAGAATAATACAATATCATTTTCATTTCCGCCCTTCTGGTCTGCACTTGATTTTATTTCGCTTGATTTGTAACGTAATATAATATAAATTAAAACACCTTTTAATATTAAAAATTAAAAACTGCATTAAATGCCGTATCCAGAAAAAAGATTTCCATTTTTAAAACTCTATAACTGCAGTTGACAGTTGGATATAGGAAGTGGGGATATTTAAAACTATTCAATTTTGCATATTCTTATACTCACCTCACATTTCAAATGGTTTGGACGATACAAATTAATCCAGTTTCACTAACTCCCAAGTGGAGTACATAAGATTGTAGTTGCCAAATTGACTACAATTTTGCATATGTTTAATTGATGCTATTTGTAGCAATATATTAAGCCCTACTATTAAATTTTTCATGAGTAAATCAAATCAACTTTTTTTCTTTCTCAAATTCTGTACATAGATCTACAATAAGGAAGGTTCAGAAGTCAATCAGTGTACTTAAGTCCATTAGCATTAAAATCGAGATTTACACTGTCCTCTAAATAATTTTACCTACTAATTCTGTGGTCGATATAAGTACCGCCATTTATAGCTTACATATGAAAGTAGTGTCTTAATTGATTTATCAACTGAAAGTTTTAACAATAAAGAGGTTTTTGAACTAACTCATTTTCAGGGAAAGTTGGACTTACACTGATTGGCTTCAGTTGTAGGGGTTGAATGAAACTGTTTACTTTTATAAATAAAAGATATTTATCGAAATTTAAACTTTTAAATCGTTTCTTCTCTGGTTTAAGTTAACTTTGTACATAACAACACTTTAAGATAGTAGCCCTAAAATTACAGTTACTTCATAATTAATTGAAAATTTTAACAGTTTCGTTCGACTCCTGCTTCTGAGCCCTCCAAATAAGAACAAGACCACTTAAATAATAATTACCAAAAATAATTAAAAATAATAGAAACTTATTTCTATGTCTAAAATTACTATATAAATAATACCTAACTTACTACTTCAACCAAAGTGCATTTCATGGTAAATGTACACGTGCGTATTCATATATTAAGTGTCCAAAAAATGCAGAACTTTAATCTCGGTTTTCTCGCACATTTGCCAGCACTTCTCCTTCTGCGTTTAATGCACCTATACACGTTGTGCCCTACCTCTATGCAACTATCCAACCAAATCTGTGACCCGTACCTTCATGCACTTCCCTTATCAGATTACCAACCAAACTCCATGAAGAGTAAAAGTGGCAGGCGTTTATCAAACCACACATATGTGTAAAAATAAAAAACCTGGCACTAGGAATAATTAAAATCCGCGTTGAATTTACAGTGGCGCACCAGGACGACGACGAGAGGAGGCGCTGTTTCCTTTCGCCCGCGCTCCGATAACGAGGGACAGTTATATCTGGTGTGTACGCGTTTAAAGCGTCTGTCTCTCTGCCTTTCGCTACGGCCCGCGTCGAGGTTCCCTGTAATGGCAACGAGAGACAATGGCAGTGACATACAGTGATTACAGAAGGAGGTGATCGAATAGCGGCTAGAGTCGAACGGTCGATGCCGGTGGCTTGATAGCATCTCTTATCAATTCCTGGAGGAGTATGATTAAGAAGAAGAGGAGAAGAGTGGCGAAAAAAGAAAAGAAAAAAGGCACAGATAGAAATGAAATGCCATGGAGGTGATGCATATTCGGCGGGGTGGAGAAGGGGGAGGGAAGCTCTGCTGGAAGAAAGCAAAGTGCACAGTTGTATCTTTTTCTCGGCGGTTATCTCTTGTCTCGCCTTTGGTGGCTGCGATTGTTGACGCAGCTAAAGCCACGGCAGCATGCCGGTTCTTCGCTGCAATAATATCTACGGGCCGTTGCGCGAGCACGCGATACGTATGCCACGGTTCTCTCGTGGAGGTCGAGTGAATCGAAGGTGTAACTGAAATGTGCAAATCGTTTCGTTGGCTCGAATCGGTAATAAATTGTCGTAGCTACCAGCAGGCCTGGAAAAGTACACGACTGTTTTCTACTTTTCCTCGTTGCAGCTGAATCGCGCGCAGAGTGTGTCAATGCCTCGAGTGTGTAACACTCGTCTAATCCAGGGGCATGCTACTAAATTCTGCCGATCATTCTGAGAAAGGATTTACATATCTGGAATCATTGGAGATAATATTCCCGGCCTTCAATTTACAATTGTCGGATACAAGTTGGATTTAAAATTAAAGTAATAGACAATATTTCAATTCCTCTATTTGCAGAAGTACTATTTGAATTTAATAATAAATAGGATACTAGGAAAGTGCTTGGAGTTTATCAAGTTCAAATGATATTATTGAGAGCCTGCGGTACTATCTTTTATTTTGATACAAATAACATTTATATCAATATCAGTACACTTTGTAATATCAATTAATCCTAAGAATTATCACGTTGTCTCTCGCTTCTTTGAATAGCGCAAATAAAAAATTTACCCTACCACGTTTGCATCCTCGTGCATCGTCCGTTTGTATTCTAAATCATGTCTTAATTGGGGTCAAGTTGACCCCACTCCATCAGTTACGTAACAAGTATTTCGCTCAACCAGTTGAGGGTTAGTGATGGCGCATTGCCTCCTTCGCATTAAACACTGGTGGTGGCTTACTTGCTCTTAACACTGATCCCCTGACAGTCAGAAGAACCACAATTTAACAATGAAAGGTACCAACTTCACGATACATCTTACGATTTTCGAAGAAGACATCTAATTCCTGATAGAATTTTTTGTTTCGGAAGTAACCATCGATTTTGGCTTCATATGTTCGATTATTTCGTGACGTAATGAATGAATTTATGTCGTGGAAAATGGACTTGAGCTTCTTGAGAAATATCAATCTTTTCAGAAAAATCAAAAAGAACCTTTTGTATGCTTTCCAAATTACTTCATCGCGAGCGTCGCGATGGAAAAACGGAAACAGGAAGCTCGAGAGTCTTGTAGAATCGTCGTTGCCATGTTGTCCCGATTCAATCGAAGTAAGTGCGCACATTCGAAAGAATAGTCTGTGCAGAAGGGGCGCGTTGTTCTTCATCCCCTGCGCCGAGACGTTTCGTAAGACCAGTTTGCAAATATCGAGGGTTGGAGTCGTATTTTAATGCCGTAAGCGTTCCATCCATTATATAAAAGGAGGCATAAAATCCCTGTACGCAGATGCAGATTCCGAATGCGCAATTGTAATATCGAGCATTGTGTAGACCTCGAATCCTGAGCATGTAATTCCTCATTTTATTGGGGCGTGCTTTGCATCACACATCGATAAAACTGATACATAACCAAAACCACGAAACTAATACCATAAATGGCTAAATCCGTCGAAAACAGCAATCATTAGATAAATTAATACCTAAATGTGCGAAGCAGAAAAATAAGTAGGCAAAAATAGATATGTTTGGAGAAATTGTCAAATCATTCCAAAATAATAATATCTTCTGGAAATTTAAAATAATATACTTAACCTTTAGAGGGCCGGGATTTTTTCATTGAAATTGTAAATTTTATTTTCTTAAAATTTATGCATATATACCACCAAAATGGCCGGCAAAGTATTCAAATTCTTAGGTGGCCACTATAATGGCCCTCAAAAGGTTAAAAGATGTATATTTTAGTAGAAAAAAACATTGTGTATAATTTTCACTTATACTTTTTCCCAAAAAATTCCTGAACTTGTATACTTTTTCCGGACCTCTAGGTGGATGTAACCCCTTAATGTCCCAAAAGTCCCATGGCTCGGGCGCAGCTATCTACCTCCCTTGTCCGTCCCTATCATCCACTTCGCTAATGCGTTAACACGTCCCTCGCGGAGCCTCTGGCTGGGATTGTCAGACACAGAAACGGTGGACGACCAGTTTGCAAATGTCGAGGGCTGCCATCGTATTTCACGCAGCTATGGGCTCTGTGCACGGTTTCGCGCGCAGATTCCCAGAGAGGAGGGTAAACGGAATGAAGGACCGTTTCTATGCACGTTCGTCGATCATACACGAGCAGAAACGTTCGAGGCTTTCACTTCGGCACATTAATTAACTCCGTTCGTTTACGTATTATAAATCGATCCCGGAGCGACTCGATCGTTTCGACTGTATAAAAATCATAGGTATTGCGAGAGGAGTGGAAAAAAAGGAGGGACACGATGCTATCAACCATGTAGCTCGAGCAGGTTTTTGTCACTAGATTCTACTGTTTCTCGTTGATAACAGGGCGGAATTTACGAGGTATCTATAATTAAACGAGATCTACCGAAAGATACGGAGAAGCGGGTTCCGCGGCTTTTATCGGCCCAAGGATGCAAATTTAAAGGAGCAATAGTCGCGAATCACTCGCCGGCTGGATCGTAAAGATGATTTATTCTCTCTTGTTCTCATACAGTTGCGTTCAATATTTTCATTTCAGAGGATTGTGACGTTTGTAGGAACCGGGGAATTTTGTTTGCAAAATGTTGGAAGATTAATTATCTAGGCCACTTTCTAATGCCCTCTTTCTAAAGGGACCAAGATGTTAGAGTTATGTAGTGATACTAGATAAAGGAATAAAAAATAGCTTTGTGATGTCAATTTTTGAAGGTCAGCGAAGCAACATACTTTGTTAGCTCTCTATCCCACTGATGTAGTGAAAGCAATCGCTACTCCTTGATACTTTCTCATTAGCCTTGGTCGTTACAGCGATTCAGTTCATTAACTCGCCAAATACGTAACTTCATTTTTATCCGTTTTATCCCACAACAGTTGATGCATATTTCAGAATTGTTTAGCAATCTTATGGTTCTATTTTGCAGAGGTCGAAAAGTCACAAATCAGGTTTAATCAGCCTAAGGTAGTGTTAGGCAGTCTGGTTAGACAGATTTTAATTAGATTGACGTGTACGAGTAGTACTTACGTAGATGAACGTAGTTCAGTGAATGGAACACAGTCGACAATGTATGTAATTGGTTTTCCAACCTTTCGATAAAACAGAGGTAATGGGAGAGCAGATAAGTAAAACACGCGAGTTGTACGACATTCCTCGACGAGAAAACAATCGACAAATTACCCGATTGCGTGAAGGTAATGGCGGCGAACGTATACTCGAGAATGAAACTGTATCTGATAGTGAGTTTTAAAGGATGTTGCTATTGCAAACCGTGGATGAGTTTTAAAAAAATTGTTGACACAACTGAAGAATGTTATTTACAATTACAGTTACAAGGAGTAAATTTTTTTTAATTATCGTTACCTCTAAAAAAACAAGGGAAAGTTCTCAACCACTTCGCTTTTGCTTCTTAGAACTATAGTTGGATATAGCTATTTTGAAAATCTAATGATATTTAAACTGTTTTACCTTTTTCATAATTCTACTTGCAGGTAATACCAGTTCACTCACTATAAAGATTTGTTTTTATTTTCTTACGTAATTTATAAATCGAGGTGCACAATAGACGATAGTATTATTAATAAGCGTCTTCATTGCACAATAGAAAAATAGGAATAATGAGTGAATCTTTTTATCAAAATTTAGATTTTGATAAAAAGCAGAAGTAAAAAGTAGTTTTTTCTGAAAATACTCACATTCGTTTGGATTAGTCAGGCATAGATAATGAGCTGAGGCACATTTCGTGATCCAAGAGTTTACCATTCGAAAGTTTTTAGGCGTTAGACAGACACACAAACGTATAAACTTTCTGCTTTATGTATTAAGATTATAAAAACTAATCATCTCGAGCCACGTTGAAAATTTATTGATTTATTTACATACGAGAGAAATGTTTTTCCATTCGTTATTCTTTACACAAGAACTCGCCCGAATGTCCCCGTACAGAGAAAGTGGAATCACATCATGGGAGACGAATGGTCCCTGTAGAGGGGTGATATCAATAAATGTCGTAAATAACGTTATTTTTAGTACACGCTGCGGTTAACCGCGGCTACCATACAACACAGAGATATCTGTAATCGTCGTACGCCTGTTTGTGATTCGCGATGCCAGGGTGTACGATTCAAAAGAGCCTGTCGTGGAATCACGGATGGAAGATTTCCACGGTTGCAGCGGTGGGTAATTTTCAGCCCGTCTTTCTCGCCCACCGTCCCCAGTTGACAAGGACTTGGAGGCTCGCCCCTTCGCACGAGCTCGCCTAGCGCCTGGTTCGACCCATGCGTAAAGGGACACTTCGTGGAATCGCGAATTCCAGTTAATTGCGAATTTCGTGAGGACCCAGACGATAGACGCTGGGCGTGTTTCGTAGGTAATTACGATTTCGAAGAACGACACGGTGTGGTCAACACGGGAAAATATTAAAGCCATCTAATGAGCGAGGTAACTTTTTGCTTTGATATTAAAATAAAATCAACCGAAAATATCGCTTTAATGTAATTGAAATATTTTGCGACAAAAAATCGACCAATTATTTATTACATTCGTTATTATGAGAAATAAGATATTAGGTAACATTATCCAGAAAATAATCTTATTATGAAAATATAAAATTAGTAAGACCTTCGATGAACCAATTTTGTTATAACATAAGATTAAGTAATTAATAAAGATCGCGACAATTTTGTTAGCACCTTTACCAATATTAGATCCCCAAATTTGTAGATGCTTCTGTGCAGAAGGCACCCCTTCACTTTCTCCGCCCACACGCTTCGTGTAGAAAAACACAATTTCGGCTCCAATGTTCCACGAGCAGTAACAAAAATATTATCCGTCACACCGCGTATAGTAATTACCTTCGAAGATCCAGCCCTCGCTGCCAGAAAAGCTGGCAGAAATTTGCACATTCGACGGATAGTCGCAGTCACGAGCGTAGTCCCGGCGATTAATGCGTCATCGTGCTCGCCAGCGAAAGGCGTGGGTGTAATTTACACAGCGTCTATTCGCGAGATCGCGAAGACGCAGTTTCGCGGGTTCTCGGGTGACGGCGAGGCTCGCTTTATCAGTGCGTGCATTCGCACTTGTAAACATCGGTGTCTCGTTCCCTCGATCGGTGTTGCGACACCGAGAATTTTGCGCGCGTCCACGGGCGAACGCGTTCGAAATTTCACCGTGCAGAAATGTATTTAGCTTTCGTACGTGTTTTTGCGAAAGCGAGACATTTCTGTTTATAGCAATAGTAATAATATTAATAATACAAGTGTTCCTTGGGGTCACGTTTGATTTCGTGTAATTGGATTCAGGATCGAGAAGGATTTGGAAAGTTGGAGAGGTTTTGGTCGAGCAATCGATTGTTGATTCGAAAAACTTTGGTTCATTTTAAAATCTCATAAATGGAATGGAGATTTTGAGAAGTTGGTTTGTCGTTGGAAAAGTGTGGTAGTTTTAATATGAAGAGGAGTTATGTGTAATGCAGTGCCACATTTGTCAAACATAAATTCCAAGCTTAAATAACTAATATTTCTCTTAAGTGAGTATTTCCATGGCACCACTGTTTTTCTGTGATAGGTAGACCGATATTCATCAGAATTAGTGAAACTGCCGTATTATGTTTCTTTATGCGGTGAGCGCAGACTTTTACGACTGACTATAACTCTATGAATAATCCAGATCGCGTTTCATATCGTACATTCAAATTTTGCTTCATTTGTGCAATCTTCTTGAATCTCCCTAGTACTAAAGTCATTAAAAAGGAGGCTTTCAAAGTTCAAAAGGATCTCCACAAATTTATCTTTTAGTGTTACGGATTTACTTAATTGATCTATCGTTGGTAAAGACTTATCAGCTCTGATTCATCAGCTGCGTTTCCGCATGTAGGTACAACGTATAAACCGGCACGTGGGTACAACATACTTAAGGGGACTAACAATAAGTAGGCAGTCGTTGTCTGCGAAAGAAACACTTTCTTTTTAACATGTGTGTAAAGAAATGAAGGCAAATCTAGATGTATCCTCTTACACAATGTTTATTATTATCATAGAGATTGACGTTCTTCTGTAGTTTTCAGGTAATATTGGTTAAAAACTGACGTAATCCAATTTCAAGGTGTGATTCTCCTTTGTCACATCCGCTGTTTCCGCGAAACCAATAAAAACTATAATTAAAACAGAATTATTAAATTGGTGGCCGAAAAACGACGATTATTTCAAGGAAAATTCGGTCGTGTTTGTGCGCTGCTAAAAATCCGCGAATTTTTAATTTTTTGGTGAAAATTACGATTTATTACGGACCATATCAGAGGTTTCGCGGAAACTGGCACATGTTTTTTTAATTTTTTCAAGTCGATCTGAACTTCCGTTCATACGCAACTACGCAGAACCAAGAGAAAAAGAATTCGAGAAAAACGCGTTTAAAGTTTCTGGGCAAACTAACTAAGCGGCATTTTATTGAGAAAAGATAATACTTTCGGAAAACTTTGGAGATGATTTTAAACAAATTTTCGAACTTTTAAAAAATGCAACACAAGGTCCTTATGATATAATAAAAAAATGCCGGCGCAATAGCCGCACTGTCGATACGTATTTTCCATTTGAGTCATTCCGCGGCAGAATTTTTCACGTCCGCATCGTTGCATCTACAAGAAAAAGACAAAAAGTTTTGTAATCTACACACTAAATACTAGAAAAGTACCCAAAATTTCGAAAAAATATTGACTTTCGAAGCAATGGCGAATATTTGAAAACACCACTTTTTTGCTCGAAGATTCAAGGTGATGAGAAAATTCAAAATGATCCACTGTTCAAATGCACCAGCCGTGTAAATGCCACTTTATTGCCATTCCGCGCCACGCGACACAGACGCGGGAGTCTTTAGGGCGAAGTCGGAAGATTCGGGATCTTGAGGTCAAGACCGACATTCGATTCGCGAAAGTTCGCGACTGCTGGCGGACCTTGATCTGAACGTGACTCGGCGCCACTTTATCGGGGGAACGTTGTTCAAGTCATCCGAAACCGAAAATTGCCATTTGACTTCTGCGGCAATCGCTTGGAAATGTGTTTCGAATCCGGACTTTTAATTCCATGGAATATACGCCTCTAACTCGACTAACTCGATTAACTTTCTGTCGCCTCGATGGGAGGTCCTGCGCAGCTTGCCAGCTTCGCCTGATTTTTTGCCAGGATCGGATTCAGCGGTGACGCGAGGAATAGTCTCGCCGTGCATTAATTACGAGGGAAGATTACTTGGCGAACTATTTTTTAATAAATTATGAAATCGAATTCGAATGACGCGGTCATGAAAAATAATACTCTGGGGGCCTCCCAATGTTCAGGTCTTTTCTTGGTATCTGTTGAGAACATGGTCGGAAGATAAATCCCCTCGTCTGTGTTTCTTTTCCGAAAATATATTGTTCTGCTAGCGTTTATTAATATTAAACCTCTATATGTATCAGACTTACGTGTTTGTGGAATATGTTATTGTATCTTCAGAATTTCCTGGCTTTAAAATGCATTAGTGTTTACGCTTGCTGGAATAGGAGTGAACTTATCAGTGTTATTTGTGCTTGTGAATTCAAATATGTGAATTAAGTATGAGTATTACAAATTCAAAGTTTTTTTTACATGACACAGACAGAATCAATTTTTGGTGGTTGCATTTTAATATCTCATAAATAGCAGTCCTATGATTGTTGAAAATGATAAGATTGTAACCACATACTAAATTCTTTTTTGAAAAGAAAATTTAGTCTCATATAATCCTGAACATCAAGTTTGCTTTTTTCGCACAATACTTTAACATCACACGTTGATACGTTGGATGTATCATATGATACATTCCCTTTCTTTCTAAACTGTTTCGCAGTTTACATTCGCAATTCGTTGTTTGCACCATATTAGTACATGTTTCGAGTAGTTTTATTCATTGAAGAAAGACTGATATACCTGAACCCTGTATTCATTTGTTTCATGCATTCTATCTTTTGAAAAAATGCAAAAGATATTGAAAAAAGTACAAAGAAATCAGAGCATTTTTAATATAAACACAATACATAAAAAACTTTACAAGTTAAACGATTTTATTTAAAATGCACTAAAAATTAAACAATATTAAACCCTTCGGGTTCTGTTGTCACAATTTTGTATTGAGGTCCAAAGTACGTACACCTGCAAAGTTTCAAGCCTATTGGATAGTCAGAAGCGGGTTAAAATTGAGTTTTTAAATAAATTTGAACCAAACAAACATAACATACAACAAACAAACACAGGATCGAAGCTGAATAAAATCATATAAAAACGTGATGTTTTTGCTTCAACGGGATTTAGGTGCCGGCGTTAAAAAAATAAACATATTAATCCCTACCAATTGTACATACCTACATATAAATAAATAAATAAACGTAACACCCTATTAAATCAATTTCCTCCGTTTAACTAAAACCTCGTACAGCCTGACGATCATCCTTAGCGTAAACAATTTCCTCACCCACATCGTTGATATTTCACATTCATATCTCATCTAGAATAGGCCCTATTCGTGCGTTGCTCACGAAAGTAAAGTGGACATTTTATTATGTGTGTGATTTACCTAGGTAGTCTCAGTCATTACAAAGGCCACTGAGCAATTTTGGAAGCCGACCACCGGTATATCGTGTGTCGTGCCTGGTCTCTTTCTTCTAGCTAGGCGAAGAATTCCGAGGGTTAACAGCAGGCAAGCAGCCAGGGAAACGGCTGGATATGTGGTCCCTAACATACACATTTCCTATCCCTCCTCGGATTTGGCCTAGCAGCCTGGCAGAACCCGCCTACTCGCTTGCCTGCTTGCCCCCTGTTTGCCTGTTTGCGTGTGTACACGACCAGGATGCATCATCTTTCTGGGTTCTAGACACTCGAGGCAATGGAACCAACCAGTATCCTAAAACGAATCGCAAACCGACAGCTTTCTTTTTATCGAATATCCTCCGCGGTGCTTTCTGCCCTGCTTTATTGTTAATTTATCTTGGTTACTAAAGGTTTTCCTTTTGTTTCTCATTTCGCATTTACTTAATATTTTTATCATCACATGTCAATTATATTCATTAATTACTGAGAAATTAATGCGGGACGATTTAGGCGACCAGTACGATATTGGCAATTTTCCCCTAAATATTTTTTAAGATCTGTAATGGGTCTTTCAATTTTTTGATTCTATATGTTTGGTCAAAGTGTTATCTACTGTCAGGAAATACGTTTGTTTTTCTTCTGATTCTGGAATAAATGACCATACGAGTTTATGTTATATAAAAAATGCATACGAAAAAGTTGATGTACCGTATTGAAAGTGGTTTCACCTTTTCTTCAAACTCTACCTGCGGAAAACCTTAAACATGGAATGCCGATCCATCACAGAACTAATTTCTTCAGTGGATGCAATTTATAACAAGCTTCCTTGTGCGTCTTCTTTAACATCTCCTTTCGCAGAGTCGTCACATATACTGAGTCACAGTTACAACAGTTTCACTCATTAGTCACGCAAGATTAAGCTGATTATTGCATGCCTATCGCGTAGATTATTGCAACCTGTGCAATCATCTACTGCTTTATCGAGCAAGATTTATTATTAATCCAGAAAAAAACATTACAAAAATGAATTCCCTTTCTCAACCCTCCACAAGAACCAAAACAATGACTCTCTGCCATCTGTAGAAAGTTATCAAACGCCGATCAACTCATGAAAACTGACACAATGACCATCTTATTACCCGTATCACACGCTTAAGGCATGATGGAATTACAATATGGATTGTTATGCGTCGCTCGCCATATCGTATGGGATCGAACAGTAAGCAGCTACTGTCGGATTCAAGGTTCACGTGGAAACGAGGGGCAGGCAATCGCGATGCCCGTGGGACAAATTGATGACGTTCAATCAAGCTGGTCGGCTCTTTGCCCGCCGCTGAAGTAAATCGCCAGGAGCTCTCTAAAGCGTCCACGTTCGCGGAGAGGAAGACGCAATCGTCGAAGCTATCGTCCCGTTTTATGTCCGTCCAGGAAATTGGTGTCAGTGGCGGGACGAGTGGCAGCTGACGAGGATTAACCGGCCGCTAACTTGAAACCACGAAAATTGAGCCGTCTGTAGTTTCTAATAGATCCACGTAGCCGGACGTCGTCTTTCAGCGGCTACAGAGTGATAATAATATTCTGTGGTTTTTAATCATCTTCTACTAGAGGTTTTCCATGTTTCCCTTTGTTTTTTATTGGCCACGAGGATCGCCGTGCAGGCTCTCGAGGTTGAAACTGGTCCGTGGTAAATTGCTCCGAGCGATTTCGAACGTTCATGATGGATGAGCTTTCGGTTAGCTAGGCTTTTAAATGTCTTCGTTGCGCGGAGCAAATAAAAAGTAATTGTCACGGTTTCCACTGATGTAGGCACTTAGATTGATGTGGTTCTGCTAGAGAAGCCTGCCGTGAAATTTATTTGCATCTTGAGATTGAAGGCCAGATTTATTTATACGCACTGCACCGAGTAAGAAAATGAAAAGTGCGAAAGTACCATTTATCGTGAGGCAACTGCCTTTTCGCGAGAAACGGCCAAAGTCTTACGCGTGGAGGGGGAATGAAGCAGCGATGCTATTGGTCGAAACTTTCATAATCTTTCGTAAGAGAGAGGATTCCGTTGTGACATCCACAGTGGCGGATTTAAGGAGAGGTTTCGGTCTAGAACTCAAAAATAGGTAATCTTTAGGAATTAATTAAAGGAAAACTATCACAGATAATTTAATGGGACTTGTTGCATTGTATCAAGAATGTCTCAACTATAGAAAGAGGCGTCAACAAAAACGTCATCTAAAACAGTGAGACTTGTAGCACCTAAATCATTAGTTTGAAATAAGAAACAATGCCAGATTATTAGAAGACATGAAATTCTCTAGTGGACATGGCTTTAAAAATTACAAAAAATAACATTTTTGAGGAGATAACGACAATTGAAATTTGAAACCCAGAAGGGCCGCATAACAAATTATATTGTAGTTTTAACCAAACACTATATATTTATTTCTGTACTACTATACTTAATTCGTTTTTAGTAAACCACCTCTTCCTTTTCCCCAAAAAATGGGCCCCTCAGAAGGTTTGTCACTTGGGCCATTTTCCTGAAATCTACCATTGAACATGCATTTCCGTTCCAACTGCATGCCCTCCCATGGAGTAGCATGTATACAAATAAAAAAATCAACCTTGAATTTCACCATCGAGATGCTTCTCGCAAAGCGTCTTCATCCGTTCCAAACTCCTAGATTCACCGGTGAAAGTCGCGACCATTATCGTTTTTGCCTCTCGCCCATCTTAGTGACCATTTACACCGGCAGTCAGTTTTTAAATCACTTTCCCCATTGTTTTCGACATCTTCAGTGACGGTACACTTCCGGCAAATGGCGTCCTAATAGAATTCAACGAGCTATCGTTTTCGTCAAGTGTGACCGCGCGTGCGTCCCCGCGTCGTTCAAATAGTAGTATTCGCCAAACGAGTTCCTTGCGACCGGTGTTACAGCATCGGCAAATAGTGTTTCGCGAAGCCGGCCAGCTCGAAAGCGTATTTGAAGCACATTATGCAAATCGCGCGAGACTGCGGCGTTTGGTGAGGTCGAGACACCGAGGTGAAATGGACTTTGAAGGTTGCGCGATCACTTCGGATTGATCACATTCCCTCGTAAAAGTGTCGCGCGACCGTTACTGCTTTCCCTCCGTCGACTCTTCTTTCTATCGTTCCGCAGGTCCCGTTTAATAATCATAAACGCTTTATCGCACGTATAGTGAGTTACAATGTGGTGTAGGAAAAAAGAAGAGAAAACAGAATATGTAAGAAAGATAGAAATTATAGTGGAGACACGAAGAAACAGCTTTTTTTGCTGTTATTAACACTTTTACGGTATTTGTAGTTTCACGGATAAGTAAATTTGGGTTAAAGTGATCCAATATCATATATTTACAAGAAACGGGTACACAAAAATAAAACGTTTAATGTGTTAAGAATTTATTAAGGGGTCATTAGCGCGCTGATTAATTCACCGATTTCCAGGAATTTATTGCGGCGAAAAAAATTATAGTAATGGAATAAAACTTTTTTATATTTATTAAACTACATTTCTACAGTAAATGAAAAATATCAAAGTAATCAAATTATTGCTTTTAAAATGGTTTTGAAAACGGTCTTGATGACATGTTTAAAAATTCATGCCACGCTCGTGCAGGCGATTTCAGCAGTTAGACTGATCTGAAACCAAAAATCCAAACAGATTCTTGATCAGTATGACTGTCGCTGTCGCTGGGACTACAATTAGTGATTTATCTTCCAAATTAGCAAAATGTCGGAGCAAAATTCAAGAAAAATGTTTCTCCGCTTTTTTCTTTTGTTGTTTTCGAGTTTAAAAATGGGGTAGACTCGATGAAAATACTTGGTTGTAGTCCCTGCAAGAGTCATAGGTGTGCAGAATAAGCAGTAAAATTTATAAAGCAATCGGTTCAATAGATTTTGAGATATCATCTTCACGATGTGAAAAAATGACGTTTTGAGAAAAACGCGTTCAAAGTTTTCATCTACATATGAAGGAGTTTCAGTCCAAATAATACATTAGTACCGGAGGAATGAGAATGCATGACTAGATTTTAGGTCAAAATGACCCAATTTCCGTAGAAGTATTAACCCAACCCGTTTCACCTAACCTGAAACACAGACACCGCCCAGTCACCATAGTTTTGCTGCGAGCTGTCGAATTAGTCTCCGATGGTGGAGCAGCGAAACTTGCCGAATCACCGGTCCTGGGTATCAAATAAAAACAAGCCTGCCATCATATCGATCACACGAAGATCGAGAACGTATCTTGCAATTATGGAACCAGTCTGAAGCGTGAATCGCCTCCTAAACGTCGCAAAAAAGGACGAGTAATTAAAACCCGGGAGAGGGTGGGGAGAGATTGAAGAAGAAACGGACAGAATGATCGTTATTATTTTCGGCAGGAGCCGAGGATGGACACGGGCGTGCAATTAAACTCTCGTTAAGTCTCGTGGCGGTTGCGAAAACACGCGAATTCCACGCTGAGAGGGAAGACAATCAGCATGGGCAGGGATTGACGTGTGCGCACGGTGATGCGATCGACGGATTTAAAAAGCTGTTCCGGGGCCCGAGGAACTGCAGCCAGGGAAGAAAAGTTCGCGGCACGGTTGTCCGGGGCGATCGAAAGCCGAGGGAGAGGCAATAGGGCGAGAAAGAGAAGGTGGAAGATGAGGAAGAAATGGAGGAGGAGCACAGTCGAAGGTGGCCAAACCACCGCGGTGCCGTTCACATTTCATTAAGTGGCGATCCTCGAGGAAACTACCTGTGTAGACGAGCTTTAACGCTCCCCTTGGTAGCGAATCGAGTAGGGGGGTGCGAGAGAACAGGGAGGGCATCGTGGAGCTGCTGCAGCGATAGAGCGCGACGGAGGAGAGGCTCGAGCGCGAGCAAGAGGAAGGCAGGTGTACATACTGGGAACAGAAGCTTCTCACGGAACGAGTTGGAATGGAACACGGCGCAACCGTACGATCTGCTGTTAACCCTTTGTTTTATGGGGTTTTCGAAAGTTACGTTCGCCGCGTTGACCGGAATTTAAAGCGTGGCTCACGGAGACGCGCGGCAGGATGATAAACCGACTCTCTTCACGGTCTCATCTGCCCAGGCGAAGTGTTCGGTGAATTATAATGCGCAATTGGGTGAAAAGTATCGTTCCAACAACTGTAAATTGTGTGGGAAGGTAGGGGAGAGCAGAGTTGGGCATTATTCGGCTAAATTTTTATTCGAATACATATTCGAATACGTTTGTGCGAATATGTTTTTATTCGAATAATGTTCGAATAAAAAATTCGAATAAAATGAAATTATTCGACAATAACGAATAAGTTTTTATTTGACTGAAAATTTATTCGAATAATTTCTTATTCGAATAAAAATTTAGTCGACTCAACGGACGAATAAAGTGATCACGTGGTTTCAGCGATGTATCGTGACACCACTGACTGACACCCGTGAGACCTAATGTTTTAGGTTAAGTAACTCTTGTCATAGCTCGCACTTTACAGAAAGATGTATGACCGCGGTATTACATAGAGTGGCGTTTTGATTTATTTTAAATAAAATTTGCTCACGTCAATTCATTTAAACTAATGAAAAAATCAATCACTTCAAATTATAAGCGTTCATTGAATGTTTTTAAATACATACAAATACGCACACTTCCAGACTCACACGTCCAAACATATGTTGAACACAGTACAGACTTCCATCAATAGATATCCGACAGGGTATCACATTTATTCGTCGTTCATTCAGGTCGAATAACGAATAAATTCTTATTCGAACGAATCTGGCTAGAATAACGATACAGATTTATTCGCGAATAACGAATAATTTTTCGACGAATAAAACCGTCATTTGTTATTCGCGAATAAATCTTGGGGATTTATACGAATCCGTATCCGAATGAAAATTTAGCCGAATAATGCCCAACTCTGGGGGAGAGGTGCCATAAAAGGGACAATTTTATTTAGCGTCCATTTCTGATGGTATAAGAAGTATATTTATTGGCCTTTAGTAAGAATATATTGCATAACAGAAAATAACAAAATCTTCGATTTTCAAATAAATCGAAAATGTCCCCTATACGAGTAGGTAGTTTTAAATGGGACATTAGACGCCATGAAAGGGACACGTTAATGAAAATAAACCAAATGAGATCAATTGTTAAAATATTATTAATGGCACATAGAACAAAAGAAATTTAATACATTCTTTATTCCGCATGACTCATTGGCCCATTTTTCGCAAATTTTACATTGGAACCAATCTTCTTTACTGGTAGCAAAGTTTTCTTTACGAATGCAGCAGTTTTAGAATTATTTGTTACAAGTCTTGATCGTTTTTGTAAGTCGAATAATTTCTTTAACTTTTATTCGTTATTCAAAATTTTATTTAAATAAAAAATTTGCGAATCTCTGCTATATACGCACTAGTGTTGTCTTAAACAGGAAAAAATTTGGTAATTTTTGGCAATATCATTTGTCCCTTTTATAGCACCTCCCCCCTACTCCGCTCTGGGCTTCTATGTTAATAAATGATTTTTCGTAGATAGTGAAACAGGGGTCTAAAATAGAATTTTAATTAGATACATGTGTATGTTCAGCAAGTGGTTGACTACAATATCGTGTTTGGTTTGTAGGAATTCTGAATAGTCAAGTTTTAATGAAACACTGAAGCGAATTGTTTAGTTTCGAAAGCTTGTTTCCATTGCAGCGCAACGTTTACCAAGTTCCAAGTAGTTTTCAGTTCTATTGAACCAGTCCCATCGATTAAAGTTGCAGTTTGCTCGTTGCGCTTGTGAAAACAAAGCCGTGCACAGGATGAAAGTCCCCAGGCGTGAAAACACGCCGACGCCGTTCAAGATGTTAAAAAGTAAAAGCTCACTTGGAATAAGATTTATGTTCTTGTATTCAATGTTTCGCGAACGTCATCGCTATGCCTGGAAAGCAAGAATGATTAAGCGTGCGTTCTACGATGATAAATCTGCAGGTGGCTTCTAAATATTTTCTTTTCATTGTGGTTTCGTTTGGCACTCGCCAGTCCACTTGTCCCTGCGACCAGGTTCGTTAAATCGGTCTAAGAACCGCAATGTAGCGACATCAGTATTCTATTAAATGCGACCGGTCGTTCCAGTTCACTAGTAGGACATCTTAAAATAGTCGCCTCGTACAAAAGTATCAGAAACGGAAAGCGAAATTTTTGTTTCCTCGAAGCCTTCGGCTGCCTGAAACCAGTCGATTCTCGAGTCCCATTGAAGTTGAACACGCGAGCATTCTCTTATACCGATATTTCTAATATAAAATTGATTTTATACAAAATTGGAAGAACGATTCTGTACTAAGTAGAGTTACTCTTTTTCACATACTTGTAATTATTATCAGAATACCTCAGAATACAGATAGTTACTTCCTGAAAATAGCTCAGAACAATTACTGAAGCGTTTAAATGAATACTAGGTAGGAATATAATAGTTTGAAGAAAAAACAACAGTATTTTTTTGTGCACCTGGAAAATGGACGTGAAATAGGAATGTTGAATTGGAGAAACTAAGGAATCGTTGTGTAAATCGGAGTGTATGACCAAATTGATAGGAAAAAAATTCTGAATTTCAATTTTCATTCGTTTTGTTCGATACATTTATTTGTTCGTGGGTTTTAATAGAGAACCAAACGCAACTGGTCGATAAGGGGGCGTGGTCGTTGATAGGGAATGATGTGCTGGTAAATAACTTGCGTAGCAAAATTCACAATATTTATAGAAGAAAGCGAAGGATTTTCGCATAAAACCTTCATCTGACTCATAACTATATAGTATTCCACATATATCCACTGGCCAAGATGGTGCTAGTTAAAAAAAAACATAGAAAGTATGTGAATATATCCGCGAGACACGAAAGTGACTTGTGTGAAATGGCCCTAATTTTTCGTGACAGTTTCTAAGAGTATTAAACTAAATAGTACATTTTTTTAAAGTATAGTTATTTTATGTCGCATCAACCTCTAAGTTGGGTTCAAATAGTACATTCTTATTCTCATTGAAACAGTGGAGAATAATCGTTTCGTTATAGCCAAGAAATGGTACCCATCTTTAAGAACAGTGCCTTTCTTGCTTTTCTTTCGATTAATTAATAGTTCGCCAGCGTTAAAGCGGGCAACAAGCACAGAATATCAAATCGAAGGTGGATTTTTAGCCAGACGATCGTAGACGACACCGATCTGAATCAGAAACTCTGGATATCCGCCTTGGCGTCCCTCCAATTCCTTTGCCGCCATCAATTTGCCGTTTGTCGTGGACGTGTGTTAGCGGCTCGTTTAGGAATATCGCGTTCTTTACTATTTTCCACTTCACGGTGTCTACTTGCTGCATTTTTCACTGAACTTTGAAGGTAAGGGCTCGTGAGAGCAAGGAAACGCTCCGATTTTCGCGCCCACGTGACTTATTACCGCTGCCAAGATTTACTGAAAGTATAAGTATACGTAAATACTTCTGTTGCTTTCGATCTGGTGACAAAGCGAGGGAAATAAAAATATCCCAATTGGAAGTGGAAATGTAATAATAAAAAAAACTATTTTCTTCAGGATCATCGTTTCTGAATTTTTAAAAACATTAGTCCCCTTTCTTCGCCGCACTATAATTATTATATTCTGTTAATACTTATGTCAACACTTTATTTACATGACTTTACCATTTCTATCTACTATGAAGAGTGAGCTTAAAAATTCAAATTTAGTAGAAATTCATCACTCGTGAAACTTTACCATCAAGGGGCCATTATATTTACAAGATTCAATGACGAAAACATTGAAGTATCATTTATATGCAAAATTTAACAGCTGATCTTACATAGCACTTTAAATATTTTATCTGCCTTCCTGCAAAACTAGGCTCTTCAAATATGAAATATTCTTATCTCTAACGATTCATATTTGAACGAATCTGGGTGAATGGAATATTAAGCCCAAGTTTCTTCAAAACACTGTTACAAACAGTCTTACAAATTTCACGATACAATTCTGGGACAAACCTACGCTCACTGTCGATCTCTGTAAAATTTCCCATCTCCCAGTATTATAAATAGGATACATATAAATCTTAGAATACTACATTTTCGTCAATGACCAATAAATTATAAAATTTATTCCTCATCTTCGCAGAAAGCGAATCGAAATCGATCGAAATTGTGAAAAGTCCTGTGTCTTTTAAACCGGTCCTACGTATCTCGACGTGGCCATTGACAAAGCTCCGTTCAAAGTTGGAAAACTGTTGGAGAACAAGCGTGTGAAACGCCTGAACCGATAGTGGTGGTCGTCCGCGCATCGATCCGTCCCGTATGATAACGGGGCAGCATGTACGCGTGAATTTCGTATCGATCGTCAGAGGAGGGTCGAGAGCACCGGCGTGCCGTGGCAATCGAACGGAATCGATGGTTGCGGCGGGTCGGCAGTTTTGTTTAGAAAGTTACGTGACGACGAATGGCCATGGGAATGACGAGAGGTGAGACAAGCTTCACGGCTTCGAGCATCGCCGCCTATTGCCGCCTGTGCACGCCTGATAGCGACGGCGCACGTATTGTACGTACATATAGTCCCCTGGCACGCGATATCGGCATCCTGCGGAAGAAAGTGGCCATTCCTCGAAATCGCGTATCGAGTCGTTGGATACCAACGAATACTGTTTATGCATCGGGGATACCTATCGGCCACCATCGTTCCACCCCATTCCCTTATCGCTGCCGTAAGCGTAATCCTTTTGTTCGTGGAGGCTTCGAAATTGCTGGGGGTCATGGGGGCACGAGGACACGGTGGAATAGTGGATCCCTGGCGACGAGAAAGGAACACAGCAGTGTTGTAACGTGTTACGGAGGGCTTGTAGCTTGTGGAGAATGTGGGGAGAGGGATGTGTTTCTTTTTGTGGAAGTTTTGTTTTATATTGAGAGGAATCATTTTTTCTATTTTGCTGTAAAGTGGAAAGGCATTTCGAATCTATTTGGTAACTAAAAGATAATTTCTAGTGTGAATGTGATTGGAAGTACGTTTTGGGAAAAAAGTGTTTTGTAATTGAAGATTGATAGTCTTTGTATATGGTTTTAACCCATCCAGATCCTGTTGAAGGAAAAATATTCCGGTTTCTTTTTAGCGGTAAAAATGGTCCCAATTTTTATATTTTTATATAAAATTTTTCCTTTTTTCTTCTATTTTTCAGACGTTAAGGGTCAAAATGTAATGAAATTATCCAGTCTGTAGTAGGTAGTTTATGTATTAAATGACGGATATTTTAAAAATATATAAATGAAATTAAATCAATGTGAACTAGTAAAAGTATTCCACAGGAATACCACAGGTTGGATTTAAAAGTTTGAGGTCAAGGAACACTTTTGGAAGGTTTGTTACAACTGTTTGTCAAATTTTGTCATTTAATAACTGGAAATGATTTTATCAGTAAAAGAATTCAAAACACATTATTTACGATAAGGATTCATCAGCTTTGGAATCTGTTGTCGCTGAATAGTCGAATTTGGAAATCTTTGATTGCATCAATTTTATTGCAGACATTTGATAGGATGCATATTAGTTTTCGAGATATAATATTCATATTCGAATGAGATTTAAAAGAGAGGCCGTTTAAGAATTGAGTCAAGTCAATTTGCATAATTTACTGCGGCATCTCAAGCAATGTTTCGCGTATTCGAACATTTCGTTTGCTTCAAACAAATCTACGCTCGCGAATTTGCTTTTATCTGCTTACCGTTTTGTCGTTCGTTTTCCATCTTGAAACAGGTTTGCGTCCAAGTCCGCGACGCGCTATGAAGACATAAAATAAAAAGTAAAACTTCTTTCCCCGTGTTTACAAAAGAACGTATTACGCGGAGCAGTAGCTATTATATAGACACTTGGAATTAATTACGAGCATATTTTATTATATTGACTATTTTTATCTATGATTTTTATCAACACAGCGTAAAAGTCGTCGAATTAATTGCACGATTGAGCAGAAAGAGACCTGTAAATCGAAAACACATGCCAGTTACGAAACAAAATATGTGAAATAGCCATTTGTTAAATTGGTCGAATATGTGGAAACATATTACTTAAAATAATTACCACTTAAATAATAACCACTTTCCCAAATAGCTACTTTATCGCTCCGTAATGCGCTCGTTATTTTAAAAGCTCCTGTATCAGAACGATCTGTGGTGCAATGTATGTATTCGAATGTAGATCACAACAGGGGAAATGCATGTTTTACGATCATTCGATAATCCGACTATTTTTCAAGGGGAAGAATTAAAGAAGAATTAACGCTTTTAACGTCATTGGTTTGTTTTCACGCCGAGAGGTCCATGGCCTGGCTTTGGCGTGTTTTCACTTGGGTATTTTCTGGAAAGCGTCGAAGGTACCTATTGTCCGGCAGCAGAGTTGGGCATTCACTAAATAAACAATTATTTAAATAACCTATCAAATAAAAGTTACTTTAACTTTAGATTATTTGACGGATAAAGTTAAAGTATAAGTTCAAAAATTTATTCGACGCAGAAGTTGAAACGTTCGATGAATAAAAAATTTAACTTTCTACATATGATGAACAATTTTTTTTAACTTTTATTCGTTATTCGAAATTTTTATTTCAATAAAATTTTTGCCCGCCTCTGTCCGGCAATCCCCTAAATATTGACTTTGAGAGAAATTGGAGAAAAATTATAATTTTTATATTGTCTATTAGATTAAATATTCTTGAGAAATTATTGGATATATTGGCGAGGTCTTCCTGAAATTCCTTGAAACGGTACTTTGCCAAACCCTGTGTCACTCAATGTATTATCTAGCGTGCGTCATTAAATCTATTAAGTAACTTGTGTCACTCAATGCATTAAGTAAAGTAAAGATATATCTCGTAGTGGCGGCATAGTGACGTTACAAATTGGGCAGTTAAGTGGCAGCATCGATCGTGTTGGAATGACAGAGAACCGTGTACGGTTCCCTATTCCAGCACGTCGTGAATTCTGCAGTGGGATCATTGGTCTCAATGGGAGCTGCGTGAAATATATGAAACGTGAAATATACGTGTAGGTACTTCTTACGACCCGAAGGAAAACTCGGTTCACACATTTTCTCAGTCTTTTTTTTCAACGTCCTTGCCAGGACACCCGAGTGCTGTTTACTTTAACGCCCGGATGGTTTCACCCACTTTCCTATTTCACTTCTACTCGCACTGCCCGCGTGGTCAGCGCAATGGAAGTCAGGGAAATAGGGAAGTCGTAAACTCAGTCAGGCGTTAAAGTAAACACGTTCTAGCAGCGGGACAATCTGCTTAAAAAAAGAAGTCGTGGGAAAATAAACACGCGAACACGCTTAGGGTCGTAATGGAGTGCGTATCTCACTTCTCATTCACTTCCCATTGATCCCATTGATGGGTGCACAGAAGCCCAAAGCGAGGCGCCGTTACGAGACTGCCGATGAGTTTAAAGGGACCATAGACGTTACGACCTTTCGATCCGTCGTGCGACAAAATTCAAGGTACATGATGATGAATAGTTGGATAAATATTAGTGACCATACAACTGATAGGGTATAATTATAATATACATATAATATATTGGTATGATACCAGTAGTGCCGGAAAATGGCCAAAATTCTTGCAGAGATGTTCTCTACTGCCCTCTTTAATTCAAATGTCTTATCTAACATTTTTCATTTTTCAAGATATCTTGAAATATTTTAAGTTCCACACGGTTTTTAATTTTTAAGTAAAGTTAGAAAACGCTACGTGCTTCGTAGAGATCTAGAAACAGTATAATGTATTTAACCTGCTTTTCACATGGTTAAAATATTCTATCTCAAATATTTCATTAATTGCAACGTTAATAATACAGTATCTACCGGTGCATCTGTTACAAAAAATTACATTAGGTTGTTACGAAATAATGACAACATTCTTTAAATTGAATGAAGAAAAATAAGGGCACAAAGAAAATGGTAAAACATCAGGCTTCTCGGTTGCTTCAAAATGCTAGATAGGACATTTGAACTAAGGAGGGTGGTATAACAGATACTATAAGTACTTTCGAGGGAACAAGGAAAAGATGGCAGAGAAAATGACGCAAGTATTGATTTTCAAGAGAAATATACATTCCCATGTGGAGAACTCTTTGTGGGCGATTTTATTGCCTCGATCTAGCTGCCACTTTCAGGACTTTAGGTGGCTTGCCGAAGCTACCAAATTAATTCTAAGTGTTCAGAATCAGAACTATTAAATGACTTTCCACTTGTAGTTCCCTGAGTAGCTACCTGCATTTATTTCTGGATTGGCCAGTACAAATATCCTTTATACACAGAAGTGGCCAATACTCAGTGACCAATAACCAGACTAATATTATATTATTATATTAATCTGGTTAATGCAAAGCAAATTAACAGGGTGCTTCGGCAAAAGCTGATCGATACCATTTTGGCGTAGCCTCTTAAGGCTGAATTGCAACGTGGATTCTGCTTAACGAGTTTAATTATTAGCTTGATTGATTCGATCGCATGTATCCAACCGATTGGATCTAGATAATAACGTGGTTTCGTATCGTCTCTCGTGCTCTCCCTCTTCGAGTGCAATATTCCACGATCGAATTCGTTGGGAGGACGACATATCGGGGTTTTGATGGACATGCTGTCATGGCGCGAACTCGTGACGCGTAGACGATATTTTTATAAGTTTCGTGGCATCGGTCCAAGCCCACCGTGGACAACCCTCGATCGATCCCGTTTTCGAAATAAAAAAACATCCGCTGCACTCAAGCTTTCGTTCATTTACAAATGGTTATTGCAGATGGGAGAGCTCGATCGTTGCACAAACAGTCACTTTTGATATTTTTTCATTTCTATGTCCAATATTGACTACAGCCGTTGAGTAAGTCCATCGTGTATCGAAGAAACATTTTTTTCTTATAATTTAGTGTAACACGGAGAGAAAAAAACGATACATTGTGTGAATAACGATTTGTGTAAATTTTGATAGAAAATCACAGAGGTTGAAAACGGTTATGATATTGGTTTCGGTTCTTGAAACAATTATAAGAACCAAAATAATCTTGAAACAGTTACGAGTGAAAAAGTTTCTGGTCTATGTCGGTTTAAAAAAATTATTTTACAGTTCTCGAATTATAACACAAACCCGGAAAATAACCGGATTTTCAGGGGCGATTTGACCCCCTTAGAGTGAATTTGGGCTGCAAACAAAATTTGCACTGTATCAGGAAGAAATCCCCTAAATATTCACAAAGTTTCAGAATTTTTGGAATTTCCGGGTTCGGGATCTTCCCTATAACTATAAAGTCAATTAATTAAAGTCATTTAAAACCCGATATATAATTGTTATGGAACTGATAGGTATAACATCGGTTCTGTAGAATCGTAACTAAAATCAATATAGTATAAAATTTCGGTTTCTTATAACAGTTACTTAAAACATCGGTTCCTCATAACCGTTTCAATCAGAACCGTCATTTTCAAAACCGCAAAATTATTATTACAGTGTTCCTCTATTAATCACAAAAAGAATGCAACAAAAACCGCAAAAATATATATTCCAATTATCTCCTACCCGAAAAAAGTCAACCTCGCTCGCGTTCTCACTCCGAACGCAGCATTCCCGATGGCCCCGCACATGTGACGTCGGTCCGTCACGAGGAATCGGTTCATCACAGATATGTGACACGTTTTGGCGAACGTGTTAATTTCTGGCTCGCGTCCTTGATAATCGAGCGAGCCGAACCAGGGACCGGGCGATATTTTTCATCAGAATTCTGTGAATTACGCAATGTCGATCGACGATCGAATTCTTTTTTCTTCCACTCGACGGAACGTGGATGGATTCGGTTCGTCTCGCGGCGCCCGATAACCCGAAGTTTAGAGGACTTTTATCGGTCTGGCTTCCCCCCTCGGAGAATGGACGAGGAGAAAACTGACGCATCCACGCGGACATTGTGGGTCAAGGTTCGCGGGCGATAGTTGCTCGCTTCGCCGAATCGTTTCGCCGTAGATACGTGTCGAATTAGGTGGCAGCGTTGCCGTGTCGAGACGTCGAAAATTCCTTCGATTACGGCGGCCTTTTACTCGCTTCGTAACGCCGGTACACCGAGTACACGGCAGGAACCACGACTCGGCACCCGGCCGCCGAGTCTCGTTAGTTTTTCGTCGACGTGGATGGCGTCGTGGCGAATCGATGGCTATGGATCCTTTAAAGAGCTTAAACCCGGAACATTTATAAATTGTAACATTTCTAAATCCGTATTTTGAGAATTCTTTCTTTTTAGTTGAACGCGTCCAGCATACATTGTTTCGTTTAATTGATTACAAACTTGGTGGTCCGTCATCCACTTTAGCTTACACTCATAATTACACGCTTCTCTTTTGTCAACTGCGACTACCAACACTGGGAAAACGTAGATTCATAGCGGATTTATTTTTTAGTTACAAGATTATAAATCGCGTTATTAAGTGCCCTCAAATTCTACAACTCTTTAGATTACATATTCCTACTAAAAAACTTAGGCACTACTCACTTAGTGAGCAGTATAAGCAGTAGAAGTATTTGATTGGATCGTTAGCCTTTATTGGTCGTTATAGTGCCAATTTTTAATATTTGTTTAGTTATAATGAACTCAATTATGCAATCTTCAAATTAACATTAATTATTAAATAAGGAACCGATATGCAACCATTTACAAACTGATAAAATAAAATACATTGTTTTCTTAATTAATTCCTCCTTGCCAACCAATTATTATTTTATAAAAGAGTAACGCTTCTTAACAACCTTACTCTAGATGAAAAACTCTAGGAAACTCTAGCAACTATTAACACTAGTAACTATTACACGCTACACCTCCGTTGACATTGAAAACTAGCCTTTAACGTCGAAGTATTTATTTCTTCAAAATTAAATTGCAATTCGAACGAACCATTTGGGAAGTATTTATAGAAATTATATTCGGTAATAACTCTCGTTTACCCGAGTCCAATCGGTGGACATATATTAGCTGTGATTAGTCACTGCCATTTACTTTCATTTTATCGTTCAGTTGGGATCAAAAACACGTTTCCAGAAGAATTTCATTACTGAAACACCAGGCTTCGGGACTGGCAAATAATATCTGTCTATTTAACTGTGTCTTAAAACGTAACAGCGAAGAAAGTCGCTGTTCGGGAACTTGTAATCAGCGGCGCACGTTTATCTTTCCAGCAACCTCTCATTATTTCGTTATTCAGAGCACTAATCCTTCTAGTTACATCTCACGGCGAGCGTCTCGGATTTATCGTTTCGCGAGCACAGCTATCGCGGAAAGTGGTTTTTAATAGGGGCGATAAAGGAACCGAGATCCACTGCGGAATATGTGTAGAACGTTGTGCTTCGGATGTAAATGTATTTTTACGGAACGATTTTACTAATGCGCGCGGCAGACGTTGCGCAACCGGGGGCCATGACGAAATAGAATTGTACCTCTGCGCGTTAATAATTAGAGCCCCGCGATCACGCTCACATTTCTAAGTTTCCTTCTTAGTACTTATTGTTAGAGCGTTCATAATAATTACGCCAGGCACCGTCGACTGCCTGTATCGCTTCTCGGTTGCTTGGATGCTGCTTTTCAACGGCCATTGTACGATTCATGCTCTCCGAAAAAGCAATCAACGCAGAACTTACTTAGTTGTCGAAGAGAAACCAAGTAGTAGAAAACAAGCGGAATTTATTCGAAATTACGTAATCGCGTCGTCGGTACGCGCTATCACACTGACGGTGTTTTCTGCGTTTCATTTGCAATTTTGGTTGGTTAAGGATGGATAAGATTTGGTGACGAATTGAACAGTGGTATTCGTAATTTTGGATTCGATTTTTAATAAGTATGGAGTAGAAAGCTAAGATTTTTTTCTTTAAATAACATTCATTATATAAATAAATTATATAATGAATGATGGCCAAATTGGGATGGATATGTTGCATCGCTGAAAGGATGACGTACGGATGAAAGTGAAAAGGCGAAATTAAGTGGTTTTCGGAGCTCTGCTTAGAAAGCAGAGAAAGAAAGAAATATTCTAGTCGTACTTTTCTTTCGCATGGAACGTATTATCTTTCGCTATATTAATCGACAGAGTTTCTTATTCTCTATAAGAAAGTATGGAATGTTTTTGTAGTCTTAACAATAATGAAATAAACATTAGAAAAATGGCAACTGCTTACGCGTGCGAAAATTTTTATAGCATTTACACGAAGATTAACTGAAGATAATTTTATTACGAATATTCCCTGACAATTTTAAGCGAATCCGATAAAAACTGACCGAGTTATTAATCCGCCTGTTTGAAAAATGCCGTTTCAAGATAATCACGCTTAAAGTTTTGACAGAAGTTATTTAAAAAAAAAAATTGCATAAAAAGAAAAATCGAAACAAAAATTTTCACAGTGACTTCCCCCTTAAAATTTTCCACTTTCCTTTCAAATTTAAAGTTTTATGGTCAAAGTTACCACCGTGGCCAAAGTTACCTCATTTGACGGTATATAAAATTTGAACCAAAATGGCGACGCAAGCCTCGTGCACTCCCCTTGTTAAATATCGAATTGATCAATTTTAATCATGAAAATTAGGTTTTATAACAGTTTGGGGACTACACCTCGGGTTTTGTGTATTTTATATGGTAACTACAATAAATTTTTTTTTCATCATTTCCATTGTATCTCCTGGTATTCGAGTGGTAGTTTCGATTAAGTCCACGCGTTTTCCCACCAGTCCGGCTTCCTCTGTGCAGTCTCGCCAGTGAAGAGGCAACGTTAGAAACGTTTCTCGCGACGTTGCACCCTCGGCACCGATGAAACCTCAGCGAGGTTGACGAGCTTCCTGAGACGCGGAGCGTGGCCTACGTGTACGCGTTCCACGAGGCGCCAGCGTCCAAGAATTTAATTAGTGGCATCCTCTTTCGCTCCGAAAGTAGAGTCGGGCTGCTTTATCCATCCCCGGTGGTTTTCAGACGCGCCGCAAGCCGCTGATAACTGCTGGATGGCATACCAGCCTGAGCTAACACGAAAATGAAAAATTTTACTAACTCAGGGAGTCCCAGCGAATAAACGACGGCCTCCCAGATTCCTTTCGTATTAATATCCCGCCGTCGAATGGCGGCGGTCCTAGTCGCGGCACGAATTCTTCTTAGCGTAAATGAAAGTTTCGTTTCTAGTTCGTGGCAGAAGATGGACGTGCGGTATGTTTGCAGAGGGGGTGGTTGTGGATGTAATTAACGTGGTCAAAGTGTGGCGGAGGATTTATTAATTGAGAGTGGAGGGACCTTCGTTTGTGTACGAAGGCTTAAGGTGGCGATACACGTGTATTATTTATTTTACTTTTGATGAGAATGTAGATTATTGTATACATAGAAATATTAGAGTGTGTTGAATTGAAAGGGAGCTTGAAAGGAAAATATGAGATGAAATAAAAAGTCTCTTTTTTTAAGAACTAAAATATATTTCATTTCTTGTACTACAATTTACAACAAATTGATGGTCTTTCTGATAAGCATTTATAGTGTTCAGGAGTTCCCGAATGTTTACTGTAAAAACAGATCAAGTTCCAAATTCGCTTTGTTCTTTCCGCAGGCAGAATTTTAATTTCAGCATCTTTTATTAGATCTTCGAGAAACTATCAGTAATTGTAATGTTCCTACGAGACCAAAGAGAAACAGCGAATGCGCAATAAAATGCAGATACTCGTTGCCGTTCTACGAGCCAAAATTATTGATTTAGCGGAGTCCAGTCACTTCACGTTAGCTGTATATACTGCAGCGTATACTACGTACCTTTTCTGCAATAAATATGAATTCTATTTAACTCTAACCAAACTTAAATACACATGAATCAGAGAAGTTTGTGCATTGTTGAAGTTACTTGAAACGATCGTGATGATGTATTCAAATCAATGCGCAAATCTGCAAATAATTTACATTCTCAGGAACGCACGTTGCTGCCGTGCGATATGAATATTAATTTTCACTTTATTATTACGAACGTAAGATCGCATCGCGCTGTAGAGCATCGAATCCATCTTGCAATCGCAAAAATTCAATGCGAAATTAAGATCCAGCCACAAAAGAGGCAAGGCGCTCTCTGTCGTTCGTGGCCCATTGAAATACAGCCTTAACGTTCGTTTCGCCAGCCTAAGAGCACGGTCGTTCCTATTGTTCTCACAGAAGCGACGAATTAAGATCGGCTGCTCGCGGGCCCGATGCAATTAAACTTAATTTGATGTAATACGCGTTCGTTCGAGGCCCATTTACATAATTCCCTGGCAGAGAAAAAGCAACGATATATTCGCCGCCGATAACAAGTTTTCGTCCTGCTGACAGATTTTAATTAGTCTGGTTGAATTTATGGTGGGAGGGCGTTCGGCCGTCTGAATCGTAAGCGTGCGAACGCCGCGATTCAAGGATCGATGTCGAATATTTGTTGGATATAGATCTGTGACAGTGGCAACCGAGTATTGCTCGCGAATATGCTTCCAGCGTATTCTGCTGACGGTACGCGGCGGAATATCAATCAGATCGACGCGGGGAATGTTTCATCGGTGTAGCTTACAATTAAACGCGAACGGAAGCTGCTGTCTTACTTACACCTTGGTAAAAAATTATTAGAAATTGACAATTGATGATGTCTAATGAGGTTCATGGTAGATGTGATTAATTGTTTCGTGAGGAAATATTGTGCATATGTTTCTTGAATTTCAATTTTCTGCGATATTCTGCACAGTTGTTGTAGTTCTTCGACGTATAAGAGAATTAAGATACAGTGGGGGAGAAAAGTATTGGGACACCTTTTAAAACAGAATAACTTTTTTAAATTTTGTCCCAACGAGTTGAGTTTTTTTGAGGAGCTAAAAGGATTAGTTTATTAGGTGACGTGTTTTATCGTTTTGAAAAAAATGCAATTGGGCGGGATAGCGAAGAATATTAGTGCAGGCCGCTTTTTCAACTTTTTTTATATCAAATTTTTATTCGAATAGTCTCGAATAAGAATTGCGAATAAAATGGCAGTATTCGAGAACAACGAATAATTTTTTTATTCGAATAAATTTTTCTAATATTTCGAATAAAAATATATTCGAATAAACAATTATTCGTTGTTCTCGAATAATTTCATATTATTCGCAATTCTTATCAAATTTCGAATAAAAAATTAATCGAATAACGCCCAACTTCGCCTACAGCAGCATCTTGCTAATAGATTTTGAAATTTTCTAACCGCACGCTTTTAGCACCAACGAGCAGTACTAACCGTCTAGACATGCGTGCGGCACTAAATCGAAGTCGTGAACTTAAAGCAGGCGTAAAGGAGGCAGATAAAGAGCCAAGTAGGCAACAGTTATCGTCCACTTTATAACCAGAACGCGCGAATACAATTTTTCCCGCGTTATCACAATAGCGGCAGAGAAGAAGCTTGATCGCGCAGATGTGCGGGCGTGCCCGCGCCAGATAAAATATCGTCGCGGGAATGTCGCGTTATTGCTCGGGGACCGTTTTCACGCGATTGTGGCAATGTTGGAAATAACTTTTACGCGGCTGGCGCCATGGATCCGAAATGTAAAACACGAAATAAGCGGAATTTTATTTCTAGAGCAAGCAATCGTCACGACTGCGCCTCGCGATAACTCAATGCTGCGAGACCGGGGGTGGGCGAGACACGGGTGGCAATTTTTATGTAACACCTTCCTTTCCTCTAGCCAGCCAGCCGTCAAAATTACTCGCCACCTAAAAGCAACATTGCTTCTCCACGAATATAAATAATTCGTAGTTGTACCTCTACGAAAAATTTCGTGGTAGATGTCTTTGATGTGGGAATGATCGATCTTCCTTTTTCGCTTGTACTATAACATAACTAATAAACTAGTAAAACTGTAATGCCCCAAATTTTAACGTTTCTAAGGGGTTTTTTATTACACGAGATATAACAAAAGATCTCCCACGCTCTTGATAACATCTACTGGATAAATTCTGAGTTATGGTTAATTGGCATCTTCCCTCGACTTACCTTATATCCCCACAATTTCTATTTTCTTCTTTTACCTTTCTTTGACCACGAATTTCATAAAAATGTGTCGTTCGAAAAGGCCCCAAACGAATTAATGAATTAAACGCGAGAGCAATGGTAACGATCGCCCGCCATTGGTTCCACAGTGGAGAGTCCAACAGGAGCACTTTCCTCTCGCTTCGTCCTGCTTTCTCAGTACCGGTTCTCTAGCCTAGTAGGACGTTTTTTTTTTTATATAAATAGTCGTAGCCACGATTCCATGCACGACTAGGCTGAATGCAAAGCGTCGACCGCGTCGTGCTTCTCTCGTCAAAGAGTAAAAACCGTTGGGAAGGACGTCCATTCTTCTCGTTTCATGCAGATATACGCTCCGAGCCGTTCCTATGAGCGTGTTGCGTCATTACCAATAGAAACGAGAAGGGGTGCTGGACCATTCAGACGGTGTGCCTTGAGAACATTCCCGCTCGAGCGTTTCTAGCGCTAGGAAAAAGGCCCAATAGTACATACGCTCGCGATTAAAGTCACAATTCCATTATGTGGTCCCTCTCTCGCCCCCTCCGGCTGGCTGGCGCATTGTTCTACCCTGATTTATGACAACGAGGCCCGTCCACAGTCGCTTTTCTGGCGCGCTTAACGAATCCTTGGTCGTGATCGAGCCACGCTCGTAGGACACCACTGTGGGAACGGACCTTTAGGCGCCATTGTTCGCGATCGATGTAAATGTTCGTTCAATTAGCGATGCCGTTAGTCATCGGTGATTATTATTTGGTTTCTGAGTATTCTGGGATTGCCGGCACCCTCGTCCTCTTCATCCTCCTCCGTTGTTCCTAATGGACTACTTGAGCTCTGGTTGCCGTAGGTCCTACTGCGGGCACTTGAGTGCAGCTCAGACGAGCCTTTTTTTTTAGAATATACCTATGCTCTGGATTATCGAAAATATAAGTAGTATAATTTAATGTAGAATATTTCAAATATGGAATATGTCGAATAGAGAATATCTGAAATAGAGAATATTTCGAGTACAAAATATTTAAAGTATCTAATATTTAAAGTGCAAAATATTTTGAGTACAGAATATTTAAAGTGCAGAAGATTTAAAGTGCAAAATATTTCGGGTACAGAGTATTTAAAGTACAGAATATTTCCTGTACAGAATATTTCCAGTTCAGAATATTTCCAGTTCAGAATATTTCCAGTTCAAAATATTTCCAGTTCAGAATATCGCCAGTAGGTACAGAATATTTCCAGTACAAAATATTTTCAGTACAGAATATTTTCAGTACAGAATATATCCAGTACAGAATATTTCCATTACGGATTATTTCAAATACAGAATATAGAACTTCCTCACAAAGGTACATTTTGCTTGGCTAGCAGAGTTCAAGAACAGTATATCGTTCCAATAATGAAAGTTCCTCCGTATCAAAGAACTTTCAGTACCATCGACAAAGAGTAAGTAATCTTTGAATTGTCTTTGATATCGAAACGAACATTTTACTCCCCATCCTCTGCGATGAGTACAAACGTTCGTTCAATTCGTAAAGACGTTCCGTATCACCAACTATTCGTATAACAGTATCGATTATCCACGTAATTCCTTCGTTTAACGTTTTCACAATGTGATTATCGAGAAGGAGATCGTCAAAGGAGAAACGCAGCACGCAGAGATGTTCTCGATGCTGGATATGGACGCAGCTTTCCACGATCATTAGATTATGTAACTTAATGGAAACTGCACGCAATTCAAGCGCAATCGATAAGTTACGTGCACAGGCCTGTACTTTCCTCGCGCACTTCCCTGTGCTTAGCGTTTCAGAGGATGACCTTAGTCCTCGGTAAATGTGCCAGTGACTAAACGGTTCCCACGAACTGTGGACTTCGAAATAGAGAATGTTAGGCAGCCCTTATCGAAGCCTTCGGCGACACAGTTAACAGAGGATTGGTCATCCAACAGTTTTCGCTCCATCGAAGCTGATACTTCCAATTAATACCGTTCCATTCGTCAGAAACGAATCCGATCGATCGCGAATGATATGTAGTACGTAGCGGCCAGGAAAGGATCGTATTTAATTAAAACGCTGCAAATTGAGCCTTGCGTCAGAGCCCGGGCGCACTAACAATTTCTCAGAACCCGTACACGTACATACGGTACAAGCAGCACTGTGTAACAATTATATAACGTCATCACAGTGGTACCCTTTAAGGGTTTAATCGTTTCTCGGACTCCTGTGGCTCGACAAGCTGGCTATTTAACACGTTGATTACCATGGGTGTCACCAGTCGCTGCCACCTTGAGTTTCCAATTTTTGTGTAGATATATAAACATCTGAATGGTATTTTAGTGCCATTAGTAGTGATGCAAATATTAACCCTTTGCGCTGCAACTTATCGACTAGCTGAGTGTTGGCTACTATACTTCTGTAGTTATTGAATATAACACTATAGAACATTGAAATACGGAATAATATAGCAGAGTAATTTCAAAGCCACTCCGAATCACGAATCCCATCGTTCTTATGAACTTTCGATGTGCTTGATTGATGTGCAAAGAGATCGTTGAACTATAAAATATTATTTCTGTTGACACGTTTGGACCAATATGACGGGATGAAACACGTGGATCAATCACACGGCGGCAAACGTGTTAATTCTGCAGTTACGGGAATAGTCGTTTGTGAAGTCCAAGCCCTAGCGAACACTATCGACTTTCTGTCGACCAACAGTTTAGCCGAAGTCGTAAATAGTATCGTCCCATGCGGGAGCGTGCATATTGGTCGACTATTCATCTACTCAACAGTTTCTGAAATCCACCATTTGACTTTAATCGATGGAAACTGATATTACGCGCCACAGGTCCAACCGCGTGTATAGTGCGTCGCAGAGATGTAGTGATGTAAAAGCAGCAAGGGGTAAGTATGACCCTTGAGTCTCTTGTCGAACAGTAAAAACCCCAGGAATGTATTTAGCACACTTTTTGGACACTAGCACCTTGACTGGTGTTGGAGTGTTTTCACGCCAAGGGATTTTCACCCCGTTATTGATATTATATTTCTTTAAAAACCAATTCAGCTCGAGGATCTTAGAAGGGAATATATCAAACCCGCACACGCCAATTTTGATGAGATTCTGCAGATTTGTAGAATAGTGAAAAATATTTGACACTTATTTTTTGTTATCGGCAATCTTGCACGCTGAGGGGGTGAAAATAGCCCGTAAAGTTGGGGGTTGGAAACATATTTTCTGGAATATCTCGAGAAGTATTAGACGTAAAATTTTTTTTAAAAGTCTGTGTGTTTTTAAAGAAGAACCCCTCAACTAGAGGTTGTTTTCTTTCCTTCAATATGTACAATTGCTGATAACAAAAAAAAGAGGTTACTACCTATCAAATATATCTGTGGTTGTAAGGAAAAACGACCCATGTCACAATTTCAAAAAAATTGAGTTTATACATTAATTCAACTGTAGAATATTGGATGTATGTTTTTATCAGAAAAAAATGCATGAAAACGAATTTTATACGTTGAAAAAATAATGCAATTTATCCGAAGTCCAATATTCAATTAATACACATTTGGCAAAACAACGTAAGTCCACAAAATTTAGAGAATTCGACGTATCTTTCCTTTGTGATCGCTTTTTATTTTCTATTTTTATTTATGACAATGTAAAACAAAATGAGCAAAATTATATTTTATATTTTTATTTTACTAGAAACAGCACACTATGAAATACCAGTGATACATAAATGTGTAACTTGTATTTTACACAACACAATGCAAAGCACAGAAGAAAATGAAAGAAGACAAAAAAGAAAGTAAGAGAAGGAAAAGTAATCAGAAAAACTACTTCACTACGACACGTTTAAGCAGAACAACACAAGTCCAGTGGACTTGTGTCGTTCTGCCTAAAGTGTATGTAAATTATTACTATTTTGTTTATTATTATTTACGTTAATTATACGAATATTGAATATTATGCAAAGTGAAGGAAATATACGTTTATATCGTAAGATGAAAACAAGGAAACATTGCTAATAAGAAGAATTGGTGTTTAGAACTTTCAACGACAATATCTCGAAAGTGAAAACATGTGACATGGGTCGTTTTTCCTTACAACCACAGATATTTCCTCATCGAAATCGGCGTGTACGGGTTCAATATGTTCCCTTGTTACCCCCTACATCTGCTATTACATCTTCAGGGATGCTTTGGTGTGGTTCTCCCGATGAAAATGAATCCAAACACGACCCACTCTCTTTTTAATTGAAAAAATTGACTCGCACGATGTATAATTTTAATAAACCCGAAAATCGTCATAGAAGTATAGTAATAAATATAGGAATTTACATTTTGAAGCCTCGAAAGTGTGTAGGCACCTGACCATATAGCTGCCGCCCTCTAATAGGCGAAGAATACATTTGGTGGTTCGTAACCCTCAGGAATATCGCTTTGCACACCATTCGAGTGAGTCCCAGGTTACTCACCGTTTCTCTGCAAGGCACGGCAGAAGCGTGGGCTCGCTTTGACCCGCTGCGCTACGACGCGACGGCTGGAGGACCGTGGACAAAAAAATCTTCGCGCACATACGTGGCGCCGCCAACGCCGACACCGACGCCTGGCGTCGTTGTTGGGTGACGAAGGCAGGCGTGGTACATTCGGCGACCTTGACCCCCGTCCTCAACTGCCGCTCGTTCGCAGTCTGGTCGATATGTGCTGCTCCCCATCCCCCCCGATACACACCCTCGCCCTCTGGCAACTGATCCTCTCATCCAACGCTACCTTGCCCTGCCCAACCAAGCCCTACCATCTCTTCTCGCCCTCCATCGTCTTCTACGACGTCCATGCGCTGCGATTTCCAGGCTTCTTTCCCCCGACTGCCGCAACATCAGCTTCCAACCGAGCAGAATCGCGCTTTGCTTCTTTGGGGGTTGATTGTTGCTGTTGGAAAGTTGGGGTTGGCGCGTGTTTCAGATGGGGAGCTGTTTTTTTAGCCTTTTTTGGTCCCTGTAGCGCAAGAGTTTTTGAACCGGATGAATTGAGGGTTGGTTCTTCGGGAACTGGTAATTATTGTTAGGAACTTGGGGAGTGGTGTGTGTTTTAGATAGAGACTTGTTTTCGGCGTTTTTCAGCGGCGAATTGCAACAACAGTTTTCGAACGTGGTGAATTGGTGTTTGGTTTCTTGCGAGACCAGTAATTGTTGGAAAGTTGGGGCTGGGTTTGATAGGAACTTGTTTCTCATGTTTTTCGCCGAAATGTTGTGCACGACTAATTATTTTTCGGGGATTCGAAGTGGGTTTTCACCGCTGTAGGCAAAATGAGTTTTATCAGTAGCACTTTTGGTAAACTTAAAGATGATGCAGGAGCTGTTGTCAATAATCCTAAATGCTAATGAGGTACGTTGGAATTCTTTTAAAAAAGGGGTTGTATCAGGGTTACCTAGATCTATTTCCTACACACTGTTCGAAGACAGAAAAAATACTACACTCTTCAAGGAATTCAATCTTCTCGGCACTATATTTTTTTAAACCAGCAGTAACCGCGTTGTTTTTCCCCCCAAATATCTTTTGAACCATAAAATGAACCTCTCCATTAAGGGGGATTATACTTTACGTAACGCTAAAATGGGCCGATATTTGTTTTCTTTTCTGGCAAAATTATGAAGCAAAACATTTTCAACCATTTTCTGGATTTATATTTAACATTTGAAGATACGAAGAAAAATTTTATGTTAAAAATCTGCATTGTATATGTAAACGATGTGAGTTTTAGCGTCTTCAATTCTTGTCTAGAATCAAAGAACCAAAAATATTCTTACTATTTATGAAATTATATCATCGATGAACCTTAAAAACAATAAAAAAATCGGAAATTGATTTAACAACAAATTTTCTCAGAAATTGTACATATTCTAAGCTCTACCATTTTGGTCCATTTTCGACTTTTTTCATTGGTTCTGAATTTCATCGACGATATATTTTCATAAATAAGAATATTTTTAATTATTTGGATCTCGATAAAATTTGAAGGAGGTAGAACATCCTCGACAGCGCCATCTACAATGCATATTTTTAACATAAACTTTTATTCCTATCTTCAAGTGTTGAGTATGAATCCACAAAAATGTTCAAAATGATTTGCATCGTAATTTCTCCCAAAAAAATCCCAAATATCGGTCTGTTTTGACGTTGCGTGGAGTGTAAATCTTCCCTTAATCAATTCCTCAAAGCACAAAACTCCATGTAGGTACCAAAAAAGAAACACTCCACAAGACGTTACATTTTCCATCACAATCATATTTTATTATACCAAATATTCAAGCATCCTACAGTGTCTACGAAAGAAGAATCGTAACCGAAACGTCCAAAAACAATTCTGCGCACGTTTGTCCGGCCCGCGTCAACTACATCTGGCACCTTCCAGTTTTCAGTGACTTTGAGAGGATTTGTGAATTGATACTCAACATCGCTTCCATTTAGAGCTTTAGCATGGGACGTCGGTATCGGCGTTCCCCGAAGCTCTTCGTCTACGTCGTCGACGACGACGCAGTACCTCGTTCGTGTTTGGTGCGCGCGTTGTATCGATCTCAGCGAGAGCCGTCCCCCAACGTGGCCACGTTTCCCGATGAACTTCGAAAAAGCTGCCGTCTACGATGGCACACCGCGTGATCACAATTTTCCGAACCGGGGATATCTGTCTCGACTAACATTGCCCACAGCGTGATCCATCGCGTGGAGCTTTGTAAGCGTCGTATTAAGTATTTGGGTCGGGGCACGTCGTCTCCGTTTGGAAGAATTTTATGGAAAATATCGTGGCAAAAAAAAGAGTAGCAAAGAAGCTGCATGAATCCCGCGTACGAGGCACGCGTGTCGATAATGTAACTGCGCGACAAGCATCGAGAGAAAAAAGCCTTTCATATGGAAAACGTTTCTCTGCCGCGAGATCCATGCCTCTCCTTCTTCCTCTGATACGTAACGTGGAACGAACGTGCTGAAAACGGTCGCTAAGCGAATGGAGAACGTATCGCTGGCAGCGAAGCTCCGAGCCACTGTATCACAGAAGCTTTCGAAGGGTACCCCGTCGTCGTCGAAGTGGACGTTTTTTGTTCGTCTATCAAACGGTTTATGGTAAATGCTGGGTAAAGTGAAGGGTGTTTTCTTGCTCTGAAACGAACACGATTGAAATTTTCAATGTTGCTTGAAATGTCGTGGAATCTGGTGTGTATAGTGGTTTGATCGAGAAATGCTGGAATCTGGAGTGTCAGCTTTGAGGCGTTTGTTTTATAGTTTGAAACGCTGTCGATCGTTTGTTAAAAGTTGCCACTTTGTGGCATAAATTAATCTTCACGTGTTTATGCCGTGTGATTTTTTGGTATTCCACAATTGAAGTTAATCGGCAGGATACACGACAAAATAGGATACGAATTTTGGCTGAAATATTTATTCCCTTAGCCATTCTGATTATCAAGGGTAATAAAATTAAATTAAATTTTTTTCAAAAATCGCAATAAGGAATTTTTTTGTATCACCAGGATAGTTACATCCACCAACAGTCAGCAGAATTAGATACAAAAAAAAACTTTTAAAGTCCAAAAAGTTTTTTGAGTTTACGGCGTTTACTTTTTTTTTAAACAAAATCCTAAAAATGACGTACTTCTGGAGTGATTTTTAAATAATTTTAAGAAGAGTGCAGAAAGATGTCAAGTTAAAAAAACAGATTTATTCACTACGAAAGCGAATCTGGTGGCGTTTTTCTAAGCTGAATCATAAACCTCAAACACGTGTGACCAAATCTTCGCACTTGAACCACCACTAACAGCCCAAGATTTATTACCTCCCACCCTTTCTAACTGCTTACTCTACCTTTTCTGTGTATATTTTGAATTTCGAGGCGCACACTAATATCCCTCAGAGTTCGAACGCCACCTCGAACGGGTCAGTATTGTTTCGACCGTGGCAGCGAGAGCACGTTTCGGATACTCGTTGCGTTTCATCACAGTGAAGAGAAATTCTTTTTCATTAAAACTCTCTAATACACGAGTGAGCAAATTATCATTATCGCGTTTCGTTTTAATTTGTGTGAGAACACAAAGAGCCTTCTCAAATGAGACACCCTTCTGGCTCACTGGCATTTTAAATACATTCTCTTAGCAAACACGCTGATTTGAAATAGGTAAAAGAAATAGGAAATGTATGGCTATATTTGTGCATATTCATACGCGTTCCACATTTTTTATTCTTCCATAAATTAGCGCTGACTGTGTCATATGACTATGCACGAAATGCCAGCCATGAGTCACGAAAGTGTCACGTGTGAAAAGGCCCTAACTGTAAGCGATGCAACGTGTACGTGTCTCGTCATTGCGCGTGCCACTGATGTTCAAATAACGCGCGCCGGGAATGGATCCCCTTTGAACCTTAACTACCCACATTTTGGAAACGAAGTTATTCTGCAAAATGGTGAGTCGTCGATTTCATTTTCCAAGTAGAGGCTTTTACATGTCAACTTTTCTGGTAATTTAGTAGCAGCCTATGTGATGAATCACTATAATCCATATCTCGGTTCTCCATCACAAGCTTGAGGTCTCTTACGCAATTAAGGGTACTGGGGACAGTCGCTTTTGTCGAAAATGAAGCATTTCTTTTTCAATTAATTACAAAGAAATAAATTGAAACTGGAACCTGTTCTTTGGTACAATGTATATCGACATCACAAGATTTAAAAAAAGGCATGTTTGTTTCGCCAAAAATATGCATTCCTCGTCACTCTTCTTCATCCATTTACCAAAAAGATGATCGCGTAAAATTTTGTTTACATTCCAACACTCCCATTCCTCGAATAGAGACAACAAAAGTGACATCACACAGTCCCCAACTAGTTGCTCTAGACGGTCCCGCTAAACCCACGAATTCGTCAGCCGCCTGCAGACAAATCGCGCGACGTCATTGGCGAATGACGTGTTTTGTGTGGCCACGAGTGCGTGCAGAGGTCGGAAGATCATCTCAACAGTACCTATCTGTTCGCAAATTCGGCTCGATAAGGTCCACTGGTAGCGATACCTATTTCACCGCAAAACAGAGACAACGAGCCACCTGTTTTCGGACATAAGGCGCAAATCCACGACGAGACAATTATTTCATTATTTTATTATTCATTAGTTCCATGAAGCTAGACTCTGGCGAGGCAAGTTTCATGATACATTTTAAAGATTCTCATCTCTTGCGCGACCATTTCCATTATTTTCAATTAGATGTTGCTGAGATTTTTGTCTCATGATAAAAAAGTCTCATGTAAAATCTCATCGGGAATTCGCACCTTTACACTCATAGTCCAATCAATGCCCACCTTTACGCGTTTCTACCTTGATCTTCCACTTTCCCCGTAGTAAATACGTTTGCTTATACTGAAGTCGATTTTGAGACAGATTACTCAAGCTTCAAGGCGTTTTCCTCAAGGCTCGTCCTCTATCTTCATCTTCAGCTGATCGTTTCACAAAATTAAAGCTAGCTAATTTTTCTGTAACATCGTCCTTGTTCTCCCTCGTAATGTAACCACGGTTCGAATCGTTCTGCGCATCTACCTGATGAAGAATCGATATTAGGTCTGAGACGCAGTTGGATTCTTCCGACGCGTGCCGTCATCCACGTCGCGACTCGTCCTCTCGTCACCGTCTTTGTTACCGCTATTGTCGCGGCCGTTATTCTCATGGTTATCTCTATTGGTATCGTCATCCTCATTGTTGCTTTCGTTGTAGCCGTCACCTTCGCCGTTACACCCGTTATTGCAGCTGTTCCTGCCGTTCTAGTATTATCCCCCGTCGCTATTGTTCCAATCATCGCTCTATTTGCTCAGGCTTCCCTGCAATTCGTTGTCGTAGTTACTATCCTCTACAGTATCGGCTAAACGTTGCGCAAATATCGTTCCCGCGTTACGCGTAATCACCTCTCGCCGCTGTCGCTTTCGTTGCCGGGGCTCGCCGGTGTTATCGCCGTTGCCAGGGTTATTACGCAGTGGATACGGATCTTCGAACTCGTTTCTTACGGAAATGTGGCAGATTTACGGTGTCTGTTCGGCATATTTTGAAGCGCAGAATTGCCTCGTAGACTGCAGCATTTTGGATCAGCATGGATGTTAGATCGTGGCGGTTGTCTACTGATATTAGGTTGGGTATAGACGCGTGCAATTCAGGCGTAATGTTAGTGACTGGTGCAAGTTTATCTCTATGTGGGCATTCGAGCCAACGATTTCAATGGAAATTATTGATTTCAATCGAAGAAGTCTGTGCATGTTGATGCAACTTTTAGCAGAGTCTGAGGCATGTACTCTATTGTTATTTAGCTTTCTGTAAGGTGAACTTTTATATTAAACACTTATCCCTGGACTCCTTAGATTTCCGAGTTCGTACAAATCAGCAAATGTTTAATTAGAAATAAAGCATCCTTAGGAATAACTTACTCGGTCCACATCATCGCAACGAAATTTTAAACGAAATTCAAGATTTTAATTTCTGGGAAGGATGATAATTTTTTTCGTAAATAGAAGAATTAGTATAACTCTGTTGTTTGAAGAGATATTTACACCGTTCTCATAAATAAGCTCTAATAACACATAGCTATAATGCTAAACCAACAACGGTGATTTTGAAGCCAACTGTAATGGCGCCGATAAATCGCCTACGATACATATATCTCATCCATAGTGTCTTCGTGTAAATGCTATCACTTCAATTTTCATTAAACGCAAATAAAGCGAATTTAGATTACAGATTTTTGAGATATTGATGAAGAAGAAATAAGTAAGATGCATATTACAAGTGAATATGATTATTAGGACTGGAATGAAAACATGTGTGAATAGGTAATGTGGAAACAAACAAAAAAATAAATAAGTGTTTAGTAAGTATAATAATTATTAGGAATACAATTAATCTTCTTGCTTTACTGAAACAATTTTTTGATTAAAATAATTGCTACGAGTCAATTTAATGAAAGAATATAACTTTTATCGAGGTAGTCCAACTCCCCCGTAGTAATACGGGAGGGATAGACCAGATCCACCAATTTTATTTACTTATTTCCATAGCTATTAATAAAGATATTGTGTTATGATCATTACATATTTAAGTTTGAAGCGCTTTTAAAAACGCGGTGCATCTCTACCGAAATTACCCTACAGCATTTTCTACAAACACTCTTGCATTCGTAATTGCATTCTACACTGCTTTACCCGACCATCCCCAATCACCATACCGCTACTCAGATCACCAATCTCTCTCTCTCTGAATCGCTTACGCGTTTCGCGGTCGATGTCGATTTTGAGGTAGGTCAGTTGGCCCGCGTCTCGCGCAACGTACCGATTCATCGCCGTGTGCACGTTACTCGGGCGCACGACCGTTGACAACCGCCCTGTTCCAGGCTCCCTTTCAGCATCACGCGTCCGCGCGCCCGCGCTTCCTAGCCAATTGAATCGAGTGCACAGCACCACGTGCTCGTTCGCGATGGGAACTCCCAAAGCTTCCCGATCATCTAGCTAGAGAGTCCTCTCTCTCCCTCTCCTTTCTCTTCACCTTGGCCACCCCTTCTCTTCCCTCTTACTTTTCTCGACCGGTGTACACGCTCCGGAGCTCGCAAGGCATACCGGTTTCGCATTTTAACCGAGACGAAGAGCACCCAGCAACCCTCGAAAACGTGATCCTCCGACGAAACCGCCGTCGCCGGTAGACGTGCGCGCACACATGGTTCCATGCACGCTGGCTATACTTGATTTTGAGGCAGGTCAGACGAGCCTCCGTTGGCCCTGCTGCTCTCTTTTTCTCTCTCTCCCTCCACTTGGCTGTCTGCAGTGGTCGATGGTGTCTGTTCAGTCTGCTCAGTCCGCTGGTCTTTGCTCTAGTCGACCAGATCTCGTAGTTTGCTTGCAACTAGGGCTGCTCGTGGTTGTCTGAGCGACACGACGGCCGCATCCCTGGCACGGGGCTTTGGCAAGCATCGACGGCTAGTCTCTGGTATCTTGCCGGCGAATCTGATGGAACTGCGCGATGGAGGTGTACAGGTACGTGTCTCGTGACTCATTCGAGCTGGTTAACGTCCTTTTATACGCCTCGTTGGCTGAGAGTTACGGCGCGGCGAAAGTCTTTTGCTAGATGGTTAGGTGCTTGTGCTTTTGCCTGCTCTGGAAAAAGCATAGATGAGTTGAAGTTTTGTATACTTTAGCAATAGTTCCAAGTTTAGGAGAGAATTATGCTATTTGATAAGTGCTTTCGTAGCTTCTTTTACCGAAGTGGTTTCTGTTACTAGGGAATAGCGAATTTTGAAAAAGTCTGTTTAAGTCTGTGGCAGTTGAAATTTGGAGAATTTAAAAATATTCGTATTTAGAGGCGTTTATTTAAAATAGAAATATGGGATATTCTGTGGCCCGGTTATATAAAGTGTTAAACAATGTTGGGTTGAATATACTTTATGTGTCCGTGTATAAATTTCCAGTTGGTGTATCGATTTTTAATTGAACGAAATTGCGAATGTAATTTGCAACAGGTTTATAATTTAATCGACACATTGAATTCTGAAGTGATAATATCTTGTTGTACCGTTTGCTGCGGTAATAGCAGTAATAACGTCGAGGCATCGACTCGATTACACAGTTAATATCGTCACTTGATAATTAGTCAACTGTTCGTTTAAATATTGTTTAATATCCTAATTTGGCTGGCAAATTTTCCAAATATGTGAAGTCTACTGTAACGGGTAATTTAAATTTGGTACATTCTGTAAATGACAGTCGTGTTTGAAATGTCGAACTGTATTTTGTATCATGGTTTGATTGAAATACCTAGTTACATTGTATTTAAGCATAGAATAATGAATTAGGTTCTGTCCTCCTTTTTTGAGCGCAAAATCATGTACCATTCGTAATATTAAATCGTGCCGAGTTCGTCACCCTGCTTTTCCCTTGAAATTTGGTATTGCGAGTGCGAAAGCCAGTAAATATGTATGCAACTTTACTTTAATTCATCTACCCCTAAGTTAGTTCCACATTACTCAGAAAGTTCATCTTAACTTTCTCTCTCTAAAGCATGGGTAGAAATTAAACTATTCAAAAACTGTTGTACTCCACTACATCTTAGCCTTTGCTAACTATGAGTAACTGGGTTAGTACTGGCAACTGAGACTACAGAACTGTTGAATCGTACAGGGTTATAAGTTCAAATACCTCCGTAAGATAACGTTAAATATTTGTTACACTAGCAAAATACTCCCGCGCTTCGCTTCGGGCCTAAGAGATATTAAAGACTCCATGAAAACACATTTTCGCCCTTTTCACCAATCCCTTAGGGGTTGATTAGGGCAGAATGCTGAATTTGATTTTTAGGTATTTGTGTGGATAACCTTTGTAAGTAAAAACCAAGTTGATATCTAATCGGGCCCAAGAAATAATAAGGACTCCGACAAAACCGAATATTTCACTCCTTTTTACCCCCTTCGGGTTGGAATTTCAAAAATCCCTTCTTTTCGAGGACCTACGTCGCAAAAGCGTTCACTCCGTGCACGACGTACCTATGTCAAGCGTATCAACCTCCATACTCAAAGTCTCAACCCAGCCCTGTCTCCACCAAACAAATACATAAAAAATATATTCAAAAGATTCTTAGACCTTCGTCTCCACTATTTTCCTCAACTACGAGAAACTCCAACCCCCAAATGCAGCGGAATAAAACCCCAGTCTATCAATCTGTACCATCCTCTCCAAAATCAGAATTCCATCACCACAGGAAATCTAGGCTTGCCAGAGGTTGTCCGATTGCGATTATGAATTACAATAGCCCGCAGACAGAGACACGGAATCGTTTATCGCCACGTTAACTAGGATCCAAAAGCGTACACGCTTCGGCAGTGCTAGTTCCGAATTCCATTATTTCGAATTGTAATTGCATGCTGCCGTTGCTAATACCGACAGCGTAACAGGAGGATAACCCTCGTTCAGAATTCACGCTGGATTGCTCAAAATGGTGGTAAATTGCGCGGCGATCCGCTTCCTGTCGAACGAAAATCAGCTTTGACGGTGTCTCTTGTTGCGTCGTGTAATAATCTCTCTGTAACGTTGTGCAATTACGCCCGTTTGCATCCTATGCGCTTCACGGTAACAGTCTATATTTACCTGTATTCCTTTCCAACCGCGTGGCTGTGTGGTGCTCGGCAGCAAGAAGTTCCCTGCGTGCGGCTTGCTGGTGACTGTAGCTGTAATCCATTAGCGTTGAACTCCTTTAGGCGTTTCCCGCGCGTGGCCAAAGATTCTGGTGAAATAACAGTCAAAGAATTAACGATAATAAACTATGTGCTCGACTCCGTTGTAACGAATAAAGAGGGTCGCTACTAGGACGTGATGAAATGTTTGTGCATTACACGGTCTTGGCAGGTCAGGTGTTATCTTCGTTTAATACTTTCCATTAACGCACCGCGGTGTTTTGCATATTTTCTCCTTTTAATATCGCGTGTTTCGATGATTGGTCAGTTGGAGGACGCGGGGACGTTAATGCGCTCTGTGTCACGCGGAATTTACGGTTTCCGGCGGGACCTTAAAAACGGCTCGGCAGTGTTTATTCGCCCGTGTGGAGCTATCGAGTGTATTGGATTTCTTTTTTATGACACTGACTTTCGTTTCCAGTCACTTTGGATTTATATGAAATATCAAAATCTGACTGCTGCTTTGCGAGCGGTTTGGGCTGAGCGAATACCGTCACGCTTTATACCGATACTCTTTTGTATTTAAGTGAATGGAGGGAAATTATGAAAGGATTTGCTTTGGCAAAGCGCTGGGAAATTTGGGAGGATACTTTCGTGATTTTTGCTAATGTTAAGTGGTTCCAAATTATAGGTATTTGAAAGGACTTTATTTGTGGAAATAGTTGTCTTTAAGGGGAATCCTACTTTCTGGGCTAAAAACATAGCGAAATTTGGGTTTTTTTTCCTGAGAAACTAGCAATGCGATTTGTCTTAAATTTGGACCATGTTTTTATATTTCTTTTGCGAAGTTGCAGTTTTTTTAAATTCATTTTTAATAATAGATATAGGAGTTATGCATGATCCACCTTCAGGCCACCCAAATTTCGTTGTCGGCGTTTTACTTTTATACATATGTAGCTTCAGTTTGGTAAACCAGAATAAAGCAATAAAAAATATTGAGGAAGTCCTTCAAAAGATTTAATACGCATGCGTCCAAACGCTATTATAGTTATCTCAGAGATATTTTAATTATCACTATGACTTTCTTCATTATGTTTTTACTTAATTTTGACTTAACCCAATTACTTCATTTGGCTATTGCTAGTTGAAAGAAAGAATACCTTTCTTTTATCCCTTTGAAGAAGAATAGCCATCGATTAGTATCAACTATTAATCATGAAATAGCAATATTTAACACAGTAGCGCAAGAATGCAACGCCAATATGAAATCTTTGGACAAAGAGAAATCAGAATAATTAAACTGAATCTTTAATCCGTATAATGATATCGACAATGAATAATTTAAGTTGTTTTTTAAGCGACCCCTTGAAACCGACCAAGTAGATGTTACGAATTATAAAACGGATAATAAACAATCTCATCGTGCGTGGGTCACATAAGTGAAACATGTATATTCATTGTTTAGGAAAAAACATTTCCATAGAAAGAAAGTTTATGTTAGCAGTGGTAATGGAAACTGCGATACTTGGCGCAGTGTCGGGATATAATGAGTTGGCGTTGTTTGTTGGGCCATTCAACCTACATTGCGCTACTCGTTTTCTCTATTAAATCTTAAATGTTATTGAAACATGAACGTTGGTTATTTATAATAGAATTATCAGGCTTACTTAATTCGGCAAGCAAGGTATGCTTACCAAGAATATTATTGTAAATACAAACATTAGAACAGAAAAGATCGATTAGTATCCGTTTCTCTTATTTTAGATTCTTACTTCATTATTCTTTCATACTCTCTTAATCAATTTAGCACGTGCATTTTTATGAATTTTTGTAACTTTCCTTTTTCCTGTTTGTAATATGTATGTCTCAGAAATTACAATTAGATAGGAATCAGTGAAACCTCTATATTGTACCTCTTTAATTGTGAGTGGTATTCCTATAAGGACCATCAGTATTGCAATTGTTTTTTAAATTTAAAAAAATGCAGCCCCCTAATAATATTTGAACCACAAATACATGCAGTAGTACATTAACTTCAACTTCACAATTTAAATACCACTATTTTATTACAGTCGCTGGTAGTTAAAATTATACAATTTACATCGCACAGCACCATGACATTCTTTTCAAAACTAAAAAAGCGTTCACCAAATTCGATATGTAATCTTATAAAAGAAAAGAAAAATACTTTTATACCTTTCATCAAACTATAAATAATTTCAATTAGTACCTATTTCCATTAGTATCGAGCACAATAGCGGGCGCTGTTTAACGAAATTTTCACTGCATCACCAATTTTATTCAGAGGAAAAGCTTTTGAGATTTTGCCCGAACATTTCAATATGGAGTATTCCAGCCGTCCACCAGTGCGAAAGCAATATCTGGCTCAGTTTTCACTCGCGAAACCGTGTCGAAAGGTTCCCCTCGACGGTGAAGAATCTACTTCGGAATCTTACGTGTTCTCAGTGACATTTTAATTAAGAGTCGTAGCGGCCCGATGAGATATTTCTACGCGTATCGGTGCGCATCGTCGAAAAATCCAGTCGGAACAGTGCATTCCAATTAAGATTCTTGTTGTTTCTGGTGGCCGACGGGGGATTTCTCGCGGTGTGCGTGTGAGATTATACTCGCTATAAATTAAGTACCCTGGAAAAAGTGTACTTTCATGCTGTAATTACGTTACATCAATTACGGGACTGGTCGGGATTCTTCGTCGGTATTAAATAATTCTGAAAAAGTTCGATTCCCCTTAATGATTGTGTTTGTACGAATAAATAACACGCGATCGCTTTAAAATAAAATCCGATCGTTTCGAAACTTCTTGCTTCTCATTGGGAATGCATATTTGCACGATCTGCTTGCTAATTCGAAACATCATTTTTCGATTCACTTGCAGAGTGGAACATGAGAAAAATTCTTCAATCTCTTTCATTTCGGTAGCTAAGCTTTTGTCAGTTGCAATTTTTGCTTATTTTTCCGAATACTTCTTCCAAAAAGTGCACCCTCGTTTTTCACATGTAACAAGCCATTTTATTAATAGTAACTATTGTTAGTCTCCAATACAGTTTCGCACAGTTTCTCGATCGATCCTCCCATACAAGTGAAACAGTCTTCTTTATTCACGTGACGAAACGATTATTTGCGCATCTGCTCAAAAAAGTGACTTTGAACGATTTTTTCCTAACTTCTTGCGCGCGAAACCGTTCACGATTCTGTGTCGAATACGTTTCTTCTGCCAACGCCTATACACATTTTTGCAGCGTCCAATGTGCGCGTGTACTTTTAATTAGCCTGAAAACCGTGATTAACGAAAAAGCTCCTGGGATCCAGTTGATGGCGCAACGGCACTCCAGTTTTTGCATGGAAAACCTGAGATCGATCTTTTTTCGCGGTAGACAACGACTGCTCGTGGGCGTTTGGAGCGATCGAGTCTCGTTCGATATGAGCCATAAGCGATGAACTCCACGGCTTAAAGCCCTTTTCACGCGGGACACTTTCTTGACTCACGACTTAAAAAATATGTCCCGTGGGAAAAGGCCTTTAGTGATACGTAATTAAGCAATCCGACGTGATGCGTACTCGTCACACCTGCGCGACCATGCTGAAATGCGAATACAGAAGTGGATATACACCCGAGCCATTCAGAAGCATAACTGATAAACTTTATAAAATAAAGAATTAAGAAAGCTTGATAATTGTGATTTCAGAAGTTTATCAGTTGATCAGTTTGATTTCTGGGATGGGCCCAATCATGTTTTCGAGTTTACATGCTTGGGAAAATCGTGCATTGCTGAAACGTCAGGGTACTTGTGATCTTTGTTTAAGGACAGTTTATACTAACACAGTCTCATAAATTCCCACGCGTCCGGTCGAGCAGAAGAAAGTATCTTAGTTTCAAGTACGAAGCGAAGTTTCGCTCGCAACTTGTCCATATTATCGCGAGTGTGCAAGGAATCGAGTACGAGATTTACAACCGTGCACAGCTCGAGTAGCTTCCTCGACTGTCGAAGAACAACGTTGCTTGCGATAAAAGTCTCGAGTAGGAGCGTGATTTCGATACGAAGTGCTGCTGTTTGGTTTGGAGAGAAAGAAGGCACGTTATCGGGGCAGTGATAATCCTTGATAATCGTTCCAGTTGCAGCTGCGTAAGCTATCGGCACCTCTGTTGATTCGACGGCGACTGTAATAAAGCAGGACTTAAACGTATTGACGCATTCTTGCGTCGCAAGTTGCAGCGGAACGAACTATAGGTCGCAAAAGATCGATACAAATTGTAAGCAGCATTTCCAAAATTGCCGTCGAGTTAAACGTCCATTATCGTTCGGCAACGATTATCTCAAGGACACTTGAACGCCGGCCATGCTTGATGAGATCGAAAATTTATGGTTACTACCACAGTTATGTGCTGTGGTTGAGGCAAGGCAATTACTTTCAATAATAATCGGATTGTATAAAGTGCACGATACTTTGGATGTGAATGAAACACAGTATTGTGCAGGATTTTCATCAGGGGTGGATTTGAAGATTTGGCGCCCGTAGGCTAACAAGCGTCTGCCGCCCTTTCCGCGAAATGTCATCAAATATTTGAATTTAAAAGAATCGAGGCAATTTCAAAATTAATTCAATATGGCAACTCATATACGAGACAATGCTAATTCGCTGTATGAAAAAAAGTGTCTTTTCTTATTTCTTTTGGTCAAAATCTGTCGCTCCCCAATATTTGTCGCTTCTCAAAATTTACCGCTTCACAAAATTTATTGCTCCCCCAAAATTTGTCGCGTCCCAAAATTTGTGGCTCCTCCAAATTTGCCGCTCACCAAAATTTGTCGCCCTCTATGATGCAGCCTATTATTTAGCCACGAAATCCACACCTGATTTTCATATATTTTCAGAAATGAGTTGGGCACAAAGAGTTATTTGGCATCCCGTCGTTTTCTATTTGCTATCTTGTAATTATGAAAAGGTAGAATTGCGATTAAGAATTTAGGACTGTCATGCTAATGAAAGTAATGTCTAGTAATTACACCTCCTCTAGTTTGCACAATCTTGTTTGCTCACGTGCAAATTTGAATTTTTTTTTATTAGTCGATGTATTAAGATTGAAGGTAAATTAGTGGAATTATAGAGCAATCGGGGAATGAGAGAATTGTCAGAGAGGAGGGCTTCGGTGGTTGGAGACACCCATTCGACCCTGTTCGTTAATTCAACGAAGTTGCCGATGTAATGTAATGACGAAAAAGGGCTAACCTAATTTTAATTTAACTCGAATTCGCGCTACGTTAATTGCAATGATGAATCCCGGTAACGAAGAGATTCGAGAAACGATTGGAACGTAATATGTTCTTGTTAACATCGTCGCTCGGTTTCGTTACGTAAGGCGACGCCATTAATTAAGACAAATTTTTGTGCTTCTTCGGTATTTATTTATTTACAATGAGCGGGTAAGATCCACTTATGACAGACAGAAGAGAAATGAAGAAAAAGAAAAAAGAAAAAGTTTTATCGGAAAATGTTCTACGTGCCAATGATAATATATGCCAATGATAATGCCAATGATAATTGTGTAGTAGTAAAAATTAGCACACCATACTCTTGAAACAAAATCGCGAATGTTCCTCGACTGCTATTTTGTAATTTCGTTTACATATCATAATTACCATTTTATTTGGTTCAAGGGTACGATGTATAAGACAGATGCCCCCATATTTTATTGATTCATTCAAATATTTGTACATGTGATATCGATTATCGAGAACATTGATATTTCTACTCGTTTCCTTTTCTACTCTATAACGCAGAAATTATGGTACAAACGAACTACACTTATACCAAAATTGAGGATCTTGCGGCAAAAGGGGTGCAGCTCCATTTTTGACAGTTTTGAGTTGTGACGTGTAAAATACGTAAAAGACTTCTAGGTACATTGTTTGGCGTACGTTTGATGCAAATCCAATAACAAGTGAGCGATTTATTGCATATAAATAAAAATATTAAATATCAAATATCAAATATCAAATATCAAATATCAAATATCAAATATTAAATATTAAATGGTTTTATAATAGAATACTTTTTCGCCAAAAATAGAAATAAAAACTTATCAATTCAACAACTACTACTTATTGTGTAAAAATATATATTCTTCACTTAGTGTTCTCTTTTCAATGTCAAGTGAAAGCAATAATTTTATAAACAGTTTTTTCTAATTTACTCGAAGTTAATAAAGATGGAGCTGCACGCCTCTTGCCACATCGCTCTCAATTTTACTTGACCATTTTTGAGTATAAGTAAATCCTTCCCTCCATTCAAATATCGACAATATTTACCAGCCACCCTGTGTACATTTCGCCAGCGTTGAACGAAAAGGTTCGCGACACAGAAACGATCTTAGTAACTCGTGTCCTCTGTTCTTTCAAGGGGGCACGTTTTTGTGACTTTCGCCGAACCCACGAGGCTTCGCTTCGCTGGCGACACAAACGATAGCCAGCCCCTGTTCCTCGTTGCTTTCGATGCAAACGAAATTAGCGAGTCGCCTTTGTAACGAAGCGCAATACCCGCGGCCTTGATAAAGAAACTTCGCAGTTCGCAAATTGAGCAGCAAAAAGAAACTGTGCTTCGTGCTTGAATAGGTATGTAGTTGGAAAGAGTACGTAGATAAATCGCAGCCGCTGGAAATGCGACGTAATTATTGCAACCTTAACCACTTGCTTAACTAAGGGGGATCAGGGGAGATCGTATTTCCTGTTATGGTGGATCTTGGCGAAGGGGAAAGGCTAGACGCAGAAGGGATAGACTTGGTAGATTCGGTAGAACCGAGTGGTAGAACGAATGTAGGTAGTTTGTTCTATTTATGGGTATTATGAATCTTTAAATTAAGTTACATATGTCTTCATAACTTGAACCTGTCAACTGGGTTATTTCTCGTCCAGAAACTTTCTTTGTGTATTTCAAAACGATTCGAGTCGAATTAACTCGCCCCAGTGACAGCAAATGCTATATACAATATGCAAATAAATACAGGTGCGGCCACAGGAGGGGTGCAGCAAGGGCAAGGCACCCGGGCCCCTGACTGTGAGTAGAGGGGTCCCAGTAAAAGGAAAACTGAAGGAAAGAGAAAATAAGAATAAAAAATGAGAACGAATTGTTTTAAATGATTAAAATTAAAAGAAAAGAAATTAGAACATGATTTCTAATGTAATAATCTAATATTATTAATGATATGGCAGTAAAAAGTCATATTTAAATATGTTAATGTTTATTTGTTTATTTCTTTTACTGTTTTATCTTATTTTCTTTATTATGCTCATTATTATCCTTTTTCGTGCTTTCGTTCTGTGAAAAGATGTTACACTTGTTTACCATTAAGAAATTGTTTAGGGCCCAAAATATATCTTGCACCCGGACCACCTTTATAGGGGAGGCCGGTCCTGAATAAATATATTCTCTTTTTGCAACAGTTTGATTATAAAGTCTTCGCAAAAACCTCGCTCACTTCGCTCAAAGTGAACAGATTTTCAAGCGGCGAATTATTTCTTCCTCCTCAGTAATCAATTTAAATTCTCTCCAAGTCAGCCACGATTTTGACTAGGGTCGAAATTTTGCACTCGATAAATCGGGATTTTGGGGCTTTTATGCCCTCTGTGCCTGGTACATTGTTTTAATGCATAAAGTATTTTCGTAATTATTTCCCTACATCAGCTGATTATTTTATCCTCCGAAAGGAAAGCGTAAAATATTTAAAAAACACTTTTCAGCGTGAACTCATTATGATAATATCGGGGCAGCTGCGGCATGCAAACGATTGTTTTGATTCGTTGGATGAATAATTCGTCGTGCGGCGAACTTTCGCAATTTTTCTTTTTCCGCATCGATATTTACATTTCCACCGTGCAATCGGCTAGGGTAATGAAGTGAAACAATGAACAGATTTGCATAACACTGGCGTTGTCTACGAGACTGGCTCGTTACCGATGCGAGTACCACATTGCCTTATTAAGCGAAAGAGAGGTAATAAGGAGCCATTATTAGTAATTGTTGCGCAGTTCCAATTAAAAGCGTGATTCCACGCTGATGTATCGCCGCTGGCCAACACCCGGAGGGGGGTCGTGGTGTCTCTGTTCAGCGTGTTGATTCATAATTGATGCAAAAGGTCGCGGAATTGCTCGCGATAAGAAATCAGTTGACAGAATGTAAGTTGATGATAGCGCATGGTGAGAGTTAATGTTCGGTTCATATGTTGCAAATGAATGATTTTTTGCGTTAGGAGTATTGGTACGAATAAATAGGGAAACTCACATTTTTTAGTAAAAAAGAATTGTATATTTTTTAGAAACTGTACGCTGCGATTGATTGCTTTGATAAACCATTTTACCAATTTCAATTGTGCTGGCAAGTTCGTGTTCACGCGTGTTTGGATTTGAAAAACAAAAAGTACTCGTTAAATGGCTACCTCTGCAAGGGAAAATTCAGATTTCACCTTAATTCTAGCTTCACGCATGTGAAAAGAAAAAAAAAACAATATAAACATCTGTTATTTCTTGTGTAAATGTCTAAGATAGTTGGTCTAATTTGTTTCTGTGCACTCCGAGGATTTTATTATGCTGAAGCTCGATGGGCAGAGTAATTAGACGTTTTCAAAAAATGTGGAGTAGAAATAATAACGTCTTCTGCGCAGTGGCGGTAACTGTTCAAAAAACAGTATAAATAATAAAAGACAATTATACAAACTTTCCTTCGCCTAGCTGCCTAAAAAAACTTCATAAATATGATTATGTTCATTTCTGCACTAATCATAACCCATACCTGCAATCTTATTGTTAGATACGTCTATAATCCAGCAAATAGCTTAAATTTAAAAATATACTTTTCATTCTTTTCTCAATTCAGAAATAACGAGAAGGGTATACAGTTTCAAAGTCACAAAGTCACAATATTACATCAAACACAATTAAAAATAAAATTAAAAATATATATATATACATTCAAGTTATTTCTAAACAGAAAAATTCACAGTAATCCTAAATCTACTACATATATGCATTCTTATTGTTCCTCCAATTTTTCTGAGTTTCACGGAGGAAAATAGAATAGAAATAATAGCTAAGCCCAGTGTCGAAGTGACCCACCGTCAAAAAATTCTAGAACGGGCCACCTCATCTTACGCCATCGTTACCAAGATGGATCCTTTTGAGAATCCAGGAGAACCTCTGGCCAGTCAGCTCGACTTGCTCCGCGAAATCGCTCCACGGCCGACCGGATTTTAATTTTAACGCGGTCAGAAGAGGACGTCGTTCGAGGAACTGGTGGTACGGCCATCGTTTTCTTCGCCACAGCGCCTCTCTTCCTTGGTCGGCTCCTTTTTTCCCTCCTACTCCCCAGTTTCTTTCTTCTCCGCGGCCTGCTTCACCCTCTTCTTCTTCCGTAGCTAGTAGAGCAGCCTTCTCCTGCTCTGCCGAGCCCCCGTGACCAAGGGCCTCTCGTTGCCAGTGACGAGGAGGGAAGGCGCCCCTCTTCGAACGCGCGAGTTCCTCCAGTATCGATCCGTGCTCTTCGCCTGCTCGTCAAACGCGTATCAGCGTCGGTGTCGATTTTCTTCCATCCTGGGAGGTCGAAGAAAGAATTGACTTCGAAAGCCTTCCAGGTCTTGATGAGGAAAACTGTTCCCCGTAGTAGTTTCCTTCGTAGGTGGTATGAATGCTTACAGTTGGGCATTGTTTGGTGGGGAGTAGTGATGGGTTCGAACGGATCGCGAGCATTTTTGTTCGTTTTCGGGTTTGATTGAAACTTGTGATACTATGGGACTCGATAAATGTTCATTTCAAGACTTTGTTTGTTACTGAAACACGGCTTCATTAAGTCGAAGGAGGATTTTGTAAATTTCTATTTTTAGGATTTTGGGCGTATGATAAGTGTTCGTATAAGTGATAAAGAGGTAGTTTCAGTAATCATAATTAACACACTAATTTTACTTTTCAATTTTCAACACTTAGTTTATGAAAGTAATATTCCGACTAAGATCCAAAAGTGGGAGTAGAAATTCAAAATTATTGCTACAATTTCTGTCGTTACAGCTGTTTATTTATCTTTAATACCTACCTCAACCAACTTTCAAAAGTCCCTTCTCAGATTTCTGCTTGAAGGAACACGTCTTTACGGTTAAATAATATGAACAGGAGGAGAAAGTGTTCTTAACGATCATAATTAAAACAACAACTCTACATATTCATCCTCAGCCTTCAGACAACAAAACAAGTATTCTAACGAAGAACTAGCAAACTACATCTTTCAATGCTAATTTTCACATATCATCCAGATCAGTGAATCCATCCTCCATTACATGATTCTTGGAGAAGACGAATGCGTTGACTTGCCTTCTTCGAAAGTGAAATCTCTTATTACCTGACAGGGTTCCTCGATACGGATTTAGGCGAACAGCCTCGAGCAGCAAAAGTTCGAACGGCTGCTCGAACGTCGAATTATCGATCCACGAGTCGCTCGCTGCGGTAATTATAGAAGATCAGAGAAACTTGTGCGCGTGTGAGCAACACGGCGCAGCCTGCATTCCTAATTATTCCGTAACTGTTGCGAACGCGACCAGCGCGCGAGTAGCAGCGAGTGCCACTTGCCGCATTTACCATGGTTATGCTCATTAGTGGGCTCGAGCTACTTTCATGCGTCTTCTTTCTTTCCATCTCCGTTTCGTTCTCGGTTTCAATTGTCTCGTTGTACGGCGAATTCATCGCTGGCGAATAACTCGACTCGCATGGCGGTCGTAGTGTTTCAAGTGAGAAACGTAAACACCCGGTATATGACAAATCTTGCGCGCTATGTTCCTCGAAGAGCGGGAGGGCTTGATAATCCGAGGTAAGCGGTACTGCAACCGACTCGAATTATCGGGAACTCAGATTAAGCAGAACTTATACATTCGATGCTTGAGAAGTCGAGGTGAGAGCAAACGTTTCCGAAAACAATAACGTGTAGACGGAAACAAGGGCGTTGACTTTGGTTTGTGATCTGGAATTAAGTGGACGTTTAAGTTTAAGCAGAGTTTTTAGGTTTAAGTTAAATTGAGATTGAGCAGAATTCGATTTGAGGAACATCTGATTTTAGGGGAGTTCGGTTCAAATAGAATTCGGATGCACCAGGATTCGGTGGCGCCAGGATTCGGTCACACCAGAATTCGTTTACGTCAGAATTCGGTTGCACCAGAATTTGGTTGCAGCTGAATTCGTTTGCATGAGAATTCGTTTGCGCGAGAATTCGTTTGTGCGAGAATTCGTTTGCGCGAGAAATAGGCAGCACGAGAATTGGATTGCGGCAAAATTAAGTTGTGGTCGAATTCGGTTGCGGCAAAATTTAGTTTCAGCAGAATTTATTTCTAGCCGAATTTACCTGTAGCAGAATTCACATTAAGCATAACCGAGATCATCGAGACGTCACTGTATCAATTTCGAAAGTAAAGTTTTTAATTTTTATTTCATTTCCGGAAAAATTGAAAAAAATTTTAAAAGCTCAGCTCCTTTCTTGACAGAAGTTTATGAAGTGTATATGTAATTTATGTAGTTACATAGCGTATCACCACCGGTATAGTCTTCCTTAAACTTTAATAAACCATTCACATTTTTCCACTCGAGCACCTCCACATCGAAATGACTTCTGTTTAATCGAATCTTATGACATGGCTGCCGTACTCTGTATAACAAAGGTATTCGCATACATCCACCTTCATATAAATTCTAGAGCGTAAAACCTCTCGCCCGAAACGTAGCGTCGAATCTTGAATCGACGAGGAACTCGCTCGTAACTCCTCCCGGGCCCGTCGTTTCTTTCATTGGTCCAAAGTGGGTCCACGAGAGAAAGTATTTCTGCATTCTTGCGCGCGGTCCCCCGTAATGTCTTCTTCGTAACGGGATTTAAAGAGCAATGCGTGCCACGGGAAACGATCGAAACCTTGAATCCTCGTGCACCGAAAGAAAGCCTCTTGTATCGTTTTGTATCCTTGAGTCACGCTAAAAATCCTCGCTCATATCTGCCTTAACACCGACTCGAGGAAGTCCCTGTATTCGAGCAACTATATTTTCTTCAAAACTACTTCATGTCTATCGATCCTCGGACTCCAAATTTTCCAAGAAACTCGAATCCACAGTATTGTCTTTTCCAAACCCTATACATGAATCTATATGTAAGACCGAACTCTATTTAGAAAACTAATCACAGAGATAATTAAAACCGAGGAAATTCGTATATACCTACACTTCTAAATAAGGAAATTAGTTACAAACTCAATCAAATTTCAGTCCATTCCAGATTACGGTTGGGCACGCCACCATTGCAGCTTTATTCGAATTTCGTTCTTACGTATGGACACATATCGATGCTTCGGAAAGGACAAAACTTTTAACACCACTTCCTCGTGAAATTTTAGGTACTTACAGCGCCACATGCATTTAAAGCATTATCGCACACGATGTGCGCTAAGTATATGCAAAATTTGAGGGATATCGATGACCCTGAGTTCGCGTGCTCCGTTGTCAGTTGATTTTTCACGGTCGCAAACAATGCCGTCTTCAGGAGCGATCAGCTCTCAGCGGTGGATGCTTCCACCTACGCAAATATTGATACAGACGAGTGCGTGCTCCTGTCCCGACGCCTCGTTAAGTCGTCCAACAATTACTGTGGCAGTTAAGTTAAGTGCTGCCTCCCCCTCTTCGCACACGAATATCCTTGCTATCCCTTGGTTTGTTCATTGCCCCCTCGTCCTTCCGATCGAGCTCGCGCTTGAGATCTTCATCCGAGCTAATTACTTCGTTCTCCTGTTGATCCCCGGTGCATCGGGACTAGGTCTTTATTAGCTATACTTGCTGCCTCGCATGGAAGGCAATTCTCTAACCATGGATCTCGCTTCCATTGTGAAAACACTATCATCGAAACTACTAGGATCATTTCACGGCAAATCGATCATTTCCGGCACTGGACACCTGGGATTTTGATAAAATTCAAATATAATGTAGTCCAGGTGAAATTAGGGGAAGGGGGTTGTCATCATTTTAGTGACTTCAAGTTTTTATTAAAAAATACAGGCCTCCTCCTAAGTTTGCAATTTAAATAAAGAAAATGGAATTGTTCTTCGTCTGTTGTAATCAAGAATGAGTAGGCTTCTTGTTATTGTATAGGTATCTATTGTATAATCTGTGCGTACCGCTAGCTTCTTATCAACGAAAGACTTTTACCAAAGTTTCAAGACCCGTCGTGATTTATCAAACTTCTAGGATTCAAATAACGCTCGAAGCGAGCTTCCTTCATATGTTGGGAGCGAATCGAGTTTTCCTCATATGGGACCTTGAGGCCCATCGCTGGTTGCAAGTACATTACCGCTCAAAAGTATTTCATCACTTGCTACATGTACCTCCTTCGGATAAAGGAGAAAATAGAATACACCGTAACGTAGTCGATTATTGCTCGTCCTTATCAAACTGCTACATCTTTTTTCTTACAATTAGTACATAATGTTCAGCTTTGCCACTGTAATTCAGAAATAAGGCTATTATCGTTGCTTTTTATCTGTTGCAACTGTTCAGATCCTAGTAACTTATATTCAATTTTTTGTGTTAAAATTGTTTAATTATAATTGAACGTTGGTAAGGAGATTTCAAATTGACAATATTGTTGCCAAGAAAACGTTCGAATCACCAATATCAACCGTTATATCTCAGAAAGAGGAATGCCTAATAATAATAATAATCGAATTGCATTTCGAAGACCACGTTTAAAATATTAAAATACAATGAAACGATTGGTACGTGTTAAGGAATATCCAAGAGGGACCACAAGTATTTTCTTTTTTATCAATCGTACCAATAACAAGTAATCAACTACTTTTAAGCAGTGGTGTATATTCAGTCGAAGTAACTAAGCCGTTAACAACAACTTGCATCGAAGCAGCGCAAACCCGAACTGTCAGCTTTTGAAAGACCTCGGTCGCGTTCCTCCGAGCTTCTCCAGTTTCACTTGACCGCGCAGAGGGTGTCGGTCGTCGCGGTACGCGCGAGTGTCGCGCTTTCTTCGCCCCGTGCGTCGCGGGAAAGGCGAACGATCGATACACGGGGAATCTTGATGTTCATTACGTAACGCATCCCTGCCCTAGAAGCGCGCCGTTGCTGTTCAGCACGCCTAAACCACTCCCTCGTGCTACCACCTACACCCTCTCGTTATCCCCGAGCAGCGTGACGCAAAGAGGCAAAGTTACGTCATCATGGCAACAGAACGCCACTACGCGGCGTCGTGTTCATCCTCATGGCAAACGCCGTTCCTCTCTAGCCGCGCCACCATGTCCTCAGGATTACGTGTTTACCATTAGCATCTCGCCTGGCCAGTCCGCGTATTAAATATCATTTCCCTGATCCCTCCTTCCTCTCCTTCGCGAGTCCCTCGCCACACGTGTTGGATTTCTCGGGCGATGTGTCGCCGAGGCGACGTCGCCAGTCGACAGAGGAGACCTCGCACGGGCCCCCGTGATGCCCAGTTCTTGGGGGCCTTGTAATCGATCAATTGGTATTTAAAGATTTGTAAATTCTTGGGGACTTATGGGGCATTTTGAATTTTTATGTTGTTTCTGTGGAAGCGAAGCTTCTTCGGAATTGATTGGCATGCTTTTAGACTGTGCTTTAGATTCTGCTGGTCATGTAAGGTGTACCTGAAGGATGATTGTTTAGCTTTATCGTGTCGAGAAATTAATAACAGTGCGTAGGTATTATTTTGTACCAAGTCAGTGATAGGAAGTATGTATGACCGCAATGGGCCCTTAATCGGTCATTTCGATTGGGTATAAAATGAGTTTTTTTTCAGATTTTTTGTAATAGAAATACATATTTTTTCATTTAAAGTAACACATACTTATAATAATAGGTACCTACTGGTATCGGAGTGGGAAACACGTTTTTGTGCTGGCATTTTGTAGATGTTTTTTAAAGATTGCTCAGGCCATTATAGAATTAAAATTTTGCGGTGTAAGAGGTAGTTTAGACTTAAATGTCAATCCACCCAAAATTCTAGGGTAAGCTACCATTATTGCGTTGATAGCCTCATTTAATAATAGGTAATTAAAATTCCGTTCCGTTTTTGTTTGTTTCCGTTGAGCGGTTCTGTGTTTACAGTGTCAGCAATTCAAGCAAATGAATAAAGAAACATAAAGAGAAAGTATTATTATAACTACGTGTTATTTTAAGTTGAAAGAAATGTATGCGATTTCTTCATCGGATATATCAGATGTATGTAAAACCAAAATTCATTTGGTTGTATAGAATCTTCTACAAAAAATCCGAAAAACTCATTTTACTCCTAATGCAAATGACTGTGCCCCCTTAAAGCCCTTTCACACGTGATATTCTTGTGGCTGACGATTGGCATTCCATAAATATTCACTTGTCAAAAATATATCTGGTTTAATAGCGATAGAAGAATGTAGAAAATGTTGGAATATAAGTGACTCACGAGTTTATTCACATAAATTTGATGACTGACATATCCTACCCCATAATTTTAATACGGAAAATAAGATTACAGACATAATGTGTTCGAACGAACGTGACAGCTTTTCGTGAAGGAAGTAAGTGACTGATAATTTGAATACCAGTCGCCAACCGCTAAACTGGTTCGTATGAAAGGGCCCTTACAATAACATGTTCGATTTAGGCCAGTGTTTCCCAACATTTTTTTGAGTCGCGATCCCCCTTTATAATATTCAAATAACCTGCGGACACGCCCCATATAAGGTAAGGTAAAGAAAACACATTAAAAATTGGTATTTCGGAATTATTAAAGAATTATAGAATTTATATTATACTAGTTGACCCGTTACCCGGTTTGATCCCGGAATTATTTATGATGTTTTTCACGTTACTCCACATCCGATTAATGTATGAATATTATAAAACTCAGTATATTCAACGCTTATTATAGCCTATAGTCTGATCTAGGGCGTATGTAATGCATATTCAAAATTTCATTGAAATCCGTCACCTATTTAGACGCGAAACAAGGACAAACAAACAGGCAACATTTCACTTATTTAAATTAGTAGGGATGAGAATTATTTGTGGTGGCCCCCAGAAAACATTTCGCGACCCACTTGAGGTTGAATGATTTAGGTAATAAAATATATGATCCTATTGCTCAAAATGGTGGAAGAAAACCACATTCTATTCCCTCTATGAAAAAGAATAATTTTATTACACCGAGTGTCCCCCGTGATGGTTTGTCGATGGGAGATTGAAATTCGATTTCAACCAACGACTTTCGTGTTCAATTTCCAACGCTGGTCAAGCTGGCCACCATTTATCTCGGTCCTCAAGATTTCGCCTACGAGTGGGTGGTTTCGAGGGATGATCCCGTGTTCTGTATTCTTCGATCTTTGTCCCTGAAATAGAGTCGATGGTTTCCGAAGTGGAGTCGCGTGTAGAGAAGTGCCAGCAAATCAAATTGTATTGTGGTTGGTCTTGGAAGTTGTGCTACGATTTATGATTGGACCCGTGGTTGACGAGGAGGCAGTGGATGATGCACAGACGTTGCGGTCGAGCTTTGAATTCGTGGTTTGATTTGTGAGGAACACGTAGCGAGAAGGCAGTAAAAAATCTGCAGACGTTGCGTTTGAGCTTCAAATTTGTGTTTTAATTTATGGTTTTGGCATTTTAACTCTGGCATTTCTTGCACGAGGAAGAATAAGCAGTAACTTCGCTACTTTCGGTTGTGTAAAGTGAATGGTTCAGCTTCGATCTTGAATTGATTATTTGTTTTCGCTGGCTCTGTGCATTTCTGAAAGGATATTAGCAATAATAAATTTTGATTCATTAGCCTTATTGATTTGTTATCTCTAAATATATAAGTAATTTATTAATATATATTTGTTTAATATATTTATTTAATGGAATATAAAATATTTACTATATATATATATGTATGTATATATTCATGTATATAATTTATATTATATGTATGTGTGTATATGTACAATATGTATTATCAATTAAATTTGTACTGTAATAACACAAAATTCATAATATTAAATATTACAATTATAAAAATTAAACATTTAATTTTCAATTAAATTCCACATAAATTATATGAAATTTTTAATCCTCCATTTAAAATTTAATATAATGTATCAAATTACTTAGTTTTCAATTAAAATTCACATAAATTATATTAATAATGAAAACTGTTGACTCAATGTTCCTGGAGCTCGAGCCTTAGAAGGACTCTGGAATTTTTGAGTCCGATAATTCAGAGTCTGCGTAGTACTACGAACGCGAGACATTGAAAGTAGCTATAAATATTGTATTATCTCCCCTCGTGCGTAAAGTATTCTGAAGTTTTACACGTCGAAACGCGTGACACTTGGTTTGCAATTAAAGAATGCGAGACCGGTTTTCCAAGTCCAGCTACACTTCTAACAGAAACGGTGAGTCACGCGTGGAATGTACGAACTGCTGAAATCAAAACTGTTCTCCCTTTTATTTGCAACTGTAGAAATATTGCTGAATGAAAAATGAGATTAAATACTGAATTTACACCGGTCGAATTCTAAAATTTTTTTGCCTCGACACTAAGAAATTTCGGGGTTGTTGATGTTTTTCTTCGCGACAAAATTCGAATATTTCCATTTTACCGAGACTTCCATGTTCCTATTTCTCGGATTCTCCTTTCCTTGATTTTCATCGAATAATTCCGAGGAACGTAATAGTTGAAAATGTCACCAAGCTCCTTTCTTCGAACTTTAATTTCCGTTGTTCCTTTTTCTCTACGGGGAAGTACTAACGTTGGCGCTGCATAAAAAGTAATACAGAATCCTTATATCACTCAGTTCCATTGTATCACTCAGAAACGCGACAATCGTGAACGTAACCAGGCTTTTTCTTGCCCGAAGATCTCGCTTCTTCGTCGCTTTTCACTTGTAGGAAATGGAGAACAGGAAAGCGTGGAGGAACACGTGCCGCGTCACGCGCGATTCACTTTTCCTGCAACGAGCTTTGCAAACAGAAAGGGGCGCGAGAAAAAGTGATATTCACAATTGTAACACAATAGTACCCTATAAAATGGCCCCGGTAGTATAATGAGTACTTTGACATTGATGGCAACATCATTAGTGTTCATTTCCTTGCAAAACGACCAATTTAGGACCTTGCAGCAATAGGGGTGCAGCTGAATTTTTGACAGTTTTCGAGTTATGACGTGTAATATATGTAAAAGAAACTTCTACATCGTTTAATGCACGTTTGATGCAAATCCGATAAGAAATGCAAATACCTAAATAAAAATAGAAATTTCAAATATTAAATATCAATTATCAATTATAAATTATCAATTATAAATTATCAATTATCAATTATAAATTATCAATTATCAATTATCGATTATCAAATATCACATATTAAATATTAATATTTGTACTATAGAATAACTACTACTATTGTGTGAAAAATATATTTTTTATTTAGTGTTTTCTTTGTAATATTAAGTCAAATCAATAATTGTATAAACAGTTTTTTCTAATTTAGTCGAAGGTGGTATAGACAGCTGCATCCCTTTTGTTGCAAAGTCTTCTATTAGAACACGCATCTCTTACAGAACCTGGTAGATCTAAGAAAATCAGGATCAATTCTGCATAATTATTGAAATAGGAGCAAACTACTTAGAGACCAATTATACTGCAACAATAAAATGTATTTCAGAACTCAGCCTTGGTCTAGCAAAATGCAACTGGAGCTGTTAGACTAAATCGACCTGTCAGGGGCATGAATCCGAAGCATTTTTAGAAACTGCTCCAACAAGTGTGCACTACTAAACTGTAATGAACTGTAATATGAATGCTTGCGTGTAGATTTCTACTGGATCTTGTTCAACCCCGCAGGGCTTATTCCATAGGTGATTATTCCTCAGAACTACCTGAGCATGCTCCCTACTGCTGATACCGTGCGAGAATCTCTACTGGGAGTGTTCTGGGTACGCGAGAGACTTACACGGGCTTAATGAAGCGCGAGGGTGTGGAGAATCGGAGTTGGATCCGTGAAACCTCTGCGTTTATCTTGTAGAGGTGCAAAGGTCTGGTCACCTTTGTCGTCCAATTCAGATCGAAGTTTGGTGAGCGGGGATAGTAGTCACCATCTCGATCGCCTGACCAATGGATTTCGATCACTGTGGTCAGTGATTACAGTAAAAACCACGTGGGCGCAGGTTTTTGAACCTGACAAAGAACTCGGGCGCAAAAGTTTACGCCCCTGTCTCCGAAAAGCTCAGTTGGGGGGGGGGGTCATATGTTTATTTAGCCATTTTCCTTTTAAATAATGAACTGAATTTATTATACTTTCTCTTGGAGATTAAAACAGTTCTTTATTTTTTACAACAACATAGCGATATTAAAACCACTGCGTAGTGGCTCCTTTACGATTGACTCGCCAAAATCAAAATTTTCAATTTCTACATGACACGAACTAAAGAAGTATTTCGAAATAAACATTTTTATGGAACAGGTGAGTGTTTAATGAAGAAATTGTGATTTTTAGTAGACAATTTGGTTACGAAAATGTCTGTAGCTAAAAATATTTTCAAATAATCATAAAATCCGTTTGTACTTCTTTAGATTAACATGAAATCAAGATTCTCCGAAAATTTCAAGATATGTGTAACAAATGCCATCAATCAGATTTTCCATTGAGTCCATTATTGAGAAGATAAAAATTGCTAAATAAACCTATGATTCTCATGCATCCAATAAAAAATCTGGGTACAAGAATCTTGTTTAAATCAGTACAAAGCCTTCCCTGAACCTTCTCTAAAATTCGATCGTCGATTTACATAAGATACTTATTGGGAAAAGTGTCATTAGCCCATAATTACTAAACGAGGAAGTATTGGACTTTAGTCTTCGAAGTGGAAAGTGAGCGTGGTGTTAAATAGTATACCCGAGGAATAAGTAGTACTTAGGTAGAGCACATCAGGAATAACTATTAGCTACAATTAATAGTGATCCAACAGCATCGATCCTCGTGCAAGCGACAGACCAATGTTACTTTTTCAACCAACAACTTTGATTGTCTTATAAAACGATACACTTCTCCACGCTCCGCTAATTTATATGCCCTCAGAGCGAATGCAATTTCTAAAACATGACGATAGTGGTGCAACGGAGAGATAAATCCGTGAAAGGTGAGCCGCCCGTGTCCTTTGACGCAGGTCTTTCTAGCCCCTTAATTTACATCCGCGGTCGAAGGCGCGCGTTACTCACGCTACATTGACTCTCAATTAAATGTCTTTCTTGGAGGACCTCGTGATCTCTATGGGTGCCGTTCATCCATGAAACGACGCTCGCTACACAAGCGCGACTGCCTCCTGGACCGCGGCGATAAGAGCGCATAAATTGCTCTTACGCGTACTCCTCTATGTTAATGCAGGCTCCTTTTTTGGTAAAAGCGCCGTATCTCGGTAAGAAGTAACCATTCTCAGCCTGAGTGATAATGCTTTTTCAGCGGGTAATTAAATTCTGGCCTCGCGGTGGTAGTGTTGGCTTTGTTTGGTTACGATTTTCTAACTGATGGCTTTCATAATCGTTTCTAACGGAGCGCGAGGAGGGACTGATCGAGTTTGAAATTTATACAAATTGCACTCGTGCCTTGGGTTTAATAGACACGCTCAGCTTGGTGGTAAAAGGGGTCGTTAAAATGTCCCTTGGGTTAGCGATTGACATGGAGAGCATGTTTCGAAACAAGGGCGACAGGATTATAAAAAATAAATGGGTTGGACCAGATATCTTTGCTCTTTTGTAGTCAACTCAATTCGTTTTATGCATCATGTTGTATGAGGCAGTGAGAGCATCAACGAACTCACCTTAGTACTCTACTCGGTAAATGGCGAGGCGATCTGAAGTATATGGTTCCAACAGACATCATTTTTAGCTCGCGATACTTACTATTCGAAATACTTTATTTTCCATTTAATTTTAGTAAGTACTGCGCATAGATGTCACCACAAAATGTCAATGTAACAAGTGATTTTGTTATTCCCAATTTTAAATTGAAAGAAATTAATTTGTCCTATTTTATATGATTAGTGTAGCCTATTGGAATACATTAGTGCTACTCATTTAATGTCGCAAAAATATGGATTGGTCCATTTTTGTTCCCAATGCCTCATATCACCTACACAAATATTACAAGGAAAAAGTTCTTTGTAAAAAATCATTTAAAACGCAGTGCAAAAGTATAGATTACTTTATTTTACTTAATTGATAATAAAACGATCCATGTATCATACAGTGCTTTCTATTCGTAACACTTGCTCCCACAATACCACTTCTAAGCAGTATTCCCACTAATGTTTACCGCAATCTTCTCAACCACTTGCTGTGAAAAGTAATAAAATTGATATCCATTTAGTTCTGCCGGCAGCTAACTTTACAATAATATTAATTTCTTTCAAACGCACACTATAATCAAATACCAAAAAAGGACTTTTGCAAGCTATCATTGCCGCGTCATAACGCGTGTACAATTTTCATGAAAAATTGACATAATGCTTCACGAAATCAGAAAGAGAAAGCGAAGCAGAAGAAGGCAGAGAAGCGAAGGAAGCAGACGTCGCGTAGCTCGCACGAACCCATCATCATTCGTATAAAATGACCCACTCGAATAACGTCGAACTTCAGCCACGGCGACGGCAGCGTCCAGGAAAATTTTCCGTTGCATAACTGTGGATCGATTTATCGCCGGAGCTTTCGGATGCAAAAGGGCGCGCGACCTGAATCCATAAAAGGGCCATCGCAGGAAAGGGAAAGGAGACGAAGGAAGGCTCGCGTGTGAAGGTTTCCAAGGCGCGCGGAGTCGTACAGCGAGGGAGCCGAGAACTGCGCACGCATGCACGCGTCCCTGAAACACTTCCAGGCTTAGGCATGAATTTGGCCAGCGTGTCACGTTCACTGCTGGGACATTCGACGGCTTTCACTCGCCCTGGCTGTGTTCACTTTCAAAATTGAAGAGGCTCGCCCTCCGCGCAACCTAACTCGATTTCGCAGGAAATGCGTTTAACGACACCTTCCCTTCCCCTACGCGGTTGCGTCGTTACTTTTAACCTTTCACTTTTTACGCTCGTTAAGTGGCCGCGGCTCGATTTTTAGCGCGCTCCACTTTTTCGCGGGAAATTAACTGGCGATTAAGAAACGCCGACTGAGACGGAGCTGGAATGGTTTCTGGGACGAGAATAGGCTGTTTGTGAGATTGGGTCAGCGTAAGGGCCTTTCCACGCGTGACGATTTTCTGGCTCAGGTGTTGTGGGTTTAGCCATACAATTCTTGTACTTTTCTATCTGCTATAAAGTGGAGCCACTTTTGGTAAATGGATATTTGTGGGATAAGTATCGGGAGCCACGAAGGCGTCACGCGTGAAAAGGCTTTAAGGGTCCATTTTACTTTGCCGCTTGAAGAAGAGGTTTATTTTCATGATTTTTTTTCAAGAATTAATGTATCAAAAATAGTGTTTGTTCCATCCACAAAAAACTTCGAAAAATGGGCAGAAAATCCAGAATTACAAAGCCATCATTTTGTAACTACTGTGGATTAATCAATAATTCTACTTAGTCCACTTTATGCGTACACCCCTATAGGACACAATCATTCTATTTTTATCATTTTAGGACCACTTTGACGCCGAGCATGATTTCCGCAGTGATTCACAAACATTAAATCCATACATTTGTAATTATATTTTGGAAATACGAGAAATGCAATTCTATATATCAAGGAATAATAAACATTTAACAAAAATAATCATTAAAATCCGTATATTAGTTCTAGAAAAAAAATTCATGAAAATATGCCTATTTTTCGACCGGCAAAGTGGAATGGATCCATTTCGCGGAAATTATCTATATGTACTTTCTACCCATCTATTTTCTTCTTTAACAAACGAGACTGAGATTCTACTAGTGATTACTCCTAGTTGTGAATCACAGAAGTGTCTCGTGTAAAATGGGCTTTAAAGTCTACTTAAAGTTTTCGAGTATAATTAAACCGTAAATAAGACTCATAATCCAGGGAAGACGTCTCGAAGCGAGGTAATCTCGATCTCCACGTATCGAGGCTGTGCTAACCAAAGAAATTTCACTTCCTACTTCCAATTGCAACTGCGATTAAGTACAGTGCACACACGATCATTCTCTCTTTGACCCGCGATTGCTTCACCCGGTGAAAGTATGCTAATAATGCTCGCCATAATTTTATGGTTGATAGTCGTGGTCGATGACTGATAATTATCGTGCACTTGTACACCGATCAGGGATTATTACGAGGCCCTTTCTCGGGTGTTCGCGAGAGGTGTTTCGACAGTAACGTTCAAGGTGTAGTGGAAATAAAAAGAAGGATGTGGGGTCTCGTTACTGCTTAAATGATGAGAGCCACCTAATTGGCGATAACGTTCGAGCTTCTTCTTGCCGCAGTTCGGAACGACGTGCAGATATTACGCTTATGCAACCCGTTACTTGCATAATTATACACTGTCGTTTCCAGTGAAAACTCAGAATTTTAGGCCCACATTGCGTCTCAGATCAGGGCATTAATATTCAACGCTATTTCTACGTGATAGCGTAAAGTCACTTGATGATTTACTGATTTGATATTGGACCATGATACTTGTGTGGCTCGCGATTGAAATTGCTTTCATTATTAATATCAAATTATTTGGTATTAAGCGATCCAGAGGGAATCGAGTTTTGATATCTGTAGTAGTTGCATAGGCTGTTATAACGTATGCGCTAGGTAAATACATATATAATAGAGGTTACCGTAATAAAGTATATGAAGAGTAAGGGGAAAAACTGGAAATGTCATAAAACAGTTTTATCGAGAAAATTAAGTTTTAATACTTTAGTCCACCAGTAAAGAAACGAGGTTCAATGAATTTAATTTTCTTATATAATTTCTTGTTTTACTTTGATGACAGAAGCTTATGCTTAGGCAAAGGTTGGGGACATTCCGTATTTTGTTCCAGCGCAGAGTGAACATTTCCTGTTTTTAATCAGTACATAGGTACTGGTATAGACCAAATTTTGAATGTTATCTTACGGGAGTATTTGAAATTTATAACCCTTTGTGAATCGACAGTTCTGTAGTCCCAGTTGCCACCAAAAAATGTGTTATAAATCGCAAAATGATGAAAAATGGACATTGCCTGTTTTTCCCTTACCCTTCATGCGTACGTACCTACTTGGAATTTTCAGGGAGCACTAGGTACCCTCTAAAATCCACGATAATACTTGGAATTTTCAGTGAACACTAAGTACCCTCTAAAATCCACGATAATGGAAAACAACATATGTATTTTAATTAACGCTCCTTCAACAAAGTTTCAACAGAGTTTGCTCCACTTGTTGTTTCTGCAACACAAACTCGGTGAAACTTCTAACCCCTGAATTTGAAACGGGCAACTTTTTTGTCATTAAATCATTTTCAATGGCTGATTAAGTATACAGGTCATCTTTCATTGTGCATTACGAAATTTCCAAGAGAAATTTGAAAAGAAAAAATCAACGGAGTACACGTAGCAGTAACAACTTAGGTAATAGATTCCGCGAATACGTTTAGACCCTCTTGCGCTTAAAATGTCCACCGAGCCTCTTCGATATCACTGTAATTAAAAATCCTATTCTTTATGAGGAAAGTTCGTGGAAAGTCACGCGATGGGTATTGGAAATATGGAGATGAGAGAATTAATAAGAAACATTGGCGAAGCTCGATGAAGATCATTCATTAAAACTGCTACACTATTAGAACTTTGGAGCGATCTCGTGGACGAATAATTATGCAGAGTAATGGAATCTATATAGAATATTCCAAGATGAAGTCGTCCTTTGCGCATAAAAGTAATTAAAATCTCATATAATTAACACGGAATTAAAGAAACAAGTAACCGTAATCAAAGAAGCCACACAATTTCTACAACATACAGAGTATAATTGGTACCATTTCAACAATTTCTATAGCTACTAATGAATCTCAATAAAAAAAACTGGAGAAAAAAGAAAAGGGAGGAAAAAAATGAAATTTCCATTTGCAAAATCATTATTCCGTACTTTTGTGTTTATCGCGTCACGAGGGATCAGTTCCTTCATTGCTGCACCACCAAATACAGATCACCCTGTAGCCACTCTGCAAAGCTCGCGCGCGCAGGCGATAAGGGAAGGCACGTGTTGTGTGAACCTGAACTCGACTCGTGAAGGCTCGAACGGCGAAAGGATAGAGAAAGGGTATATAGAGGTGTATGCACCGAGCCACTGGGAACTCTGGTCGATGGCCGTGGCGTAGAACGTTTACAACTGCATATCCCAGCCAGGGAAGTGTGTTACTACTCGAGCGTAACCGAGAGACCTCGACCAATTTAAATGCACGAGATCGCCTTCCACGGATCTTCATCGACCCGATCGAACACAAGCGGATTATCGTTCGACACAGGCGACCGTGCAGCCTGACCCAGGAGGAAATGCATGTGCTGCTAGATTCTAAAAGATTCCACAACCAGTGCTCAAGGAAAAGTGGTCGTGTGGACGTGAACCTGATCCTCGATATTCCAGCCCCTCGGAAACCAAACTGCTCAATACAACTTTCTACAAGCTTCTGAATTTTAGTGCTTAAGCACATAATTATATAGTGACTAACTTCGCAATTTTCTCTGCTTTTTATTTCATGCAGTTGATCAGCTTGGTTTTATTGAGGCTCATAGTGGTCTTATTTGCATCGTGGCAAGCCTCAATTATTAGGATAGATTCTCGATACAAATTACTGTTGGATAGTAGTTGCTTCTTGTGTTTTTTGCGTTTCCAAGGGAGTGACGAGTTTCTTGCAAATATTTGTATTAACGCAATGAGTGTTAACCCATCGTGGTCACATAGGGTGCATCGCACCCCAGGATATGTCTCTGCCAATATTTCTGTAAATTTTTAGACCTTAATAATAAAATTCTAAAACTTGGTGAATTTAAAAAAAAATCGCTTTTATCCACAATTATTTTTTCAAATACAAATTTCAGCATATCAGAATATACATTTCTAGAAAAAGACTATTATGAGTATTACATATGTACAATTATCACTCGAAAGTTACTAGATTAAAAAATACCAAAATGGTATCGCTAAAATGACGCTGTCATAAGGTGTGACCACGGAGGGATAATATATACAGTACAGAAATTATTTTTTGGGTGTCTTGCGAAAGAAATGGTGGGGCATAGCAAAGATTATTCTATATAGGGCGTTTCATTATCGCTAGAGATAATTTTAGGAATGAATTCAGAACTTTATCTCCACTAATGCAAGCAAATATGGTAACTGAAACTGTCCGCAGTGTTTTGAAAATGTTGCTCTACCTGAATTGTGAAAGCGATATTACTCGTCTACCTCGTACAAATTTTGGATTTCTCGCGAGGAGAAATTCTCTCGATTTAATCGTGGAAGCATTTTGGGTCGATCGTCGAGATCGATGGTCAGCTCCCCGACTCCCTTGATCGTCAAGAAGAACAGGTGTTTACCTGCGAAAGTGCGAGTGTGAGGAGCGCCGTCGGGACGAGCGATATTCGATGGAAGGGGACGTAGGTAGGTAGGTAGGTTGGTGCTTATGTAGGTAGAAGGTAGATAAATGCCAGTGGCGTAACCAGAGGACAAATATGGGACTCGGTCGCGATCGATTTAAATAACTCTGTTTCCCTTTCCTATCGGTGCGCATATGCGAAAAGCCGCAAATTCGTTGCTGGTGAAATGGAACGAATCTTGCCAAAGCCTGTCAGAGTTGAAACTATTACGATTATTAATTAAATTGTGTGGAGTGTTGTTTTTAGATTATTGACTGTAAGGTAACGGAGTGTTGCGCCATGGCAAATTTTAATTAATTGTGCGGTTTACTACAATTTTGAATTTTTCGAGGGGATTTTCTTGGAGTACACGTCAAAGGGGTAGTGTATGAAACGAAATGGAGAATGAAAAATTCAGAGAAATTCTTTTGTTATCTTCCATTTTAGCCCCAATTGCTAAAATTAGTTTTACTTACTAAATGAACATGCTAATTTCCATTCGACTTCCTTAAAAAATTTCTTGGTCCAAAAAAAGTACAGGAAGAAGTAACGAGCATCTCAAATATATTTATAGTTTTCAAATTCAGTCCAATCCATGCAATATATTTTTAAAGAAACTATCCTTCCACCTATCTCAATTATATTTCATCAACAAAGTTTCAATCTTCTTCAAACACAGTATTTTCTGATATTCTCAAAATCTTCAGGGCTCTCTTTCACTCCAGTAACTCAAAACGACAGTCTTTACCGATCTCCATTGAATTTCGGTTACAGTATTAAAGATTTTCCCTTCAAAAGTACGCATCGAAGAAAATGAAACATTGGACCAACAATAAAGGAGCAATTCCAAGAAGTTCGCACTGCGATCGTTAATTCTGCTAGGGCCATTGAAAATGATGTTCCATTCGGTGGAGTGGCTCTCGATTCACGAGCGTCGGGCAGGAATCGTCCTTTAAACTCCGATCGACAACCAGTTTGGCGTCCTTTTATTTGAATCAGAAGCCGAGGAGCTGCATGAAGTTGTCGCACCTAATTCAGCCCTGATATCAAATTCCTGCCCATCCGTTTCCAGCGACAGAAGTGACGTCATTATTCTCCGAACACTATGAAATCATATTTTATGGCCGTTAAAGGATCGTCGATTGCCGTCTGCGGCTCGGGTGTCCTTTAAATTTCATCGCGTCGAGTTATTTCATGCAACACGGGAGCGGTTTCGCGTATCATTTGGACGGCGACACCGCTCTTCCCTTATCTCGCTGCTACGGCTATTAGAATTTTTCCTGTCGCGACCGACGGACGGACCACAGATCGACAAACATCGACGGTCGAACGGCGAGCCGTGGTCGGGTTTCGCGCGATATTTTATGCGGGTTTGTTTCACAAAGGGAGTGTACAAGGCTTGGATCATAGACTTGAGGTAAATTTAGAATATAGTAGGTGTCTAGTATGATAATAATAAATATCGAGGAGAAATCAAATTCCGAGGTTTTGTGTTTCTTAGAACCTCAACGTAGGTCTATAAATAGGAAAGAAAGTGGAGTTAAGGTTTATTAGTTTTGTGGGACGACACTTAGAATATTTAAAGTGCTACGTAAGATAAGGTATTCAATTTTGGACGTGAAAGTTGATAACATATATGTTAAAAGAAGCATTTCATTTTAACTTCGATTCTCAAAATAGAATAAAAAAGAAACTGTTTAAGCTTGAGGTAAAATTTCACTTATACTCGTTTGTCCCTCACCAGACACTAATTATGTGCAAGATTTAAGGTGTTACGCTCAGTCAGGAGGCCGAAAAATGTGATTTGTGGGAATTGTGGCCGAAAATTGACATTTAATTTTGAATATTTGCCATTTTGTCTTAAATCAATATTTCGAAAAACCCTTCGTCTAAGGACTAGATAATCTAATACATTATATACATTTTTTTGAATTATCGATTTTAGATAATCCACTTCCTAGTAATCGCAATCCTCGCAAATCCTTCTTTCGAACAGGACATCTAGGAGATTGTAAATAACTTTGTTATTAACAAATATTTTTTAGCGCAAAAATTCAGAGACATAGCTAAATGTACTACCTTTCAAACAAAAAAAGTTTTTTGAATAAAGTTTTATAGTTTCTGAAAAGAAAATCTCAAAAGTTACACCTTTTTTGACATCTTGACTGAGCGTTACCCCTGCGACTTTGTGTCTAGAAAAATTTCTTTTGATGGCGCTTTAGGGATATTTTAAAATCTCACTAAAATTCGAAAACAATATGAGCCCAATTTACTATGAAGAATACATATAAATTTTATTGTAAACAAAGGGAATATGAATTAAAGTAGGACAAGAAAGATCAGTTTCGCAGTTTCTCGAAGACTATCAATATCCTATTTAAGTACCTCCAAAATTGATTTCAGTTGTTTTATTTCACTTATTCTTTGTCTACAATATGTTAATTATTATCGACATACAAGAGAAGATTTCAAGGCTTCCAAATTAGAATTCATGACTTTCCAACTCAAATATGTCAAAATGGAGAACCACAAAAATTGTTGGTCTCTCAAATAAAATTCATGCTCCGGTCACAAACCAAATCCATATCACTGCATGCAGAAAAAATATTCAACAGCGGGGGCCCGACAATTTTCTGTAATTTCGTTATTGCTTTTCACCGTTTAATTCTTTCGTCGGAGTATTCCAGAGACGAAAAGAGTCAAGTGGCACGCGTTTAAAAGCGGAGGGGCAAAAACAAAATCCTCCGCACAGCAAGCTGATGCAACTGAAGAAACTGATTCCGGCAACGTCGCTATGACGAAAGGCACGAAACATTTGATACGCGCGTACGGTCAGCCTTTTCTGCTCTTGATTATCTGAAAATGAAACACGATCTTGACGCGCGAGCGTGCGTCAACGCGAATGCCCCCGACATAATAAAGCAGAGGTACCTCGGAAATGACAAAAATGTATGTTTGACGGTTTCCGTTGAAATCGCGGTGTCGCACGTGTCAATAGAATTCTACGAGACGCACGGATACGATTTCACATCGGTGGGAAGAGCGTGGTTTAATATGGCCGCAAGTTTCTGCGTCATGTTGCAAAATCCAGCGTTTGCGAAGCCGCAGATATCGAATCGACGTGGACTAAATAACGATATCTCTTGGGCGAACAATAAAATATTACGTCGACGGCTGGACGGTCATTAAAAATACCGATACAGATCGAAGCTGATACCAGGCGGAGACTCGGTTCGTTCGCGATTAGATACCGCAGCGCCATCGACAAAAGACGTTTGTCAATAAGCGTGGTCAGTCAATTAAAAAATAAACTACTTTATTGGAACTTGCGTCGCACGGCATGGAACAGAATTAAAATCAGTTAGTACAACGGAGTTTTCATTATCTGAGTTAATAAAGGGGGAATAACCGTCGGAATAAGGAAATTCCAATTTTCTCATGATGGAACGCTCTGTACTCTGGTGGACCTTTGCTAATTCCATATAGAATAACATAAGTATCAATAATAGAACTAAGAAATGGCATAAAAAGATCATATTTGCGAATCGGCAGTACACAGGTTCTAAGCTCTTTCCACTACTAAATTGTATTGGTCCTTCAACGTATTTAATTCCACAAAAATTGGTTCTTTTCCAGAGATGGGCAATAAATTTTTTTAAATAAAACTTTGTGTACGAAATTTTGATTTCAAATAATTTTTTGCTCATCTCTGTTCTTTTCGTGCCAACTACGCTTTTAAAATCAACTTTCCCGAATAATTAAGCTTAAAATGGTCAAAATTGGTATTCTGCTTTTACATTTGTGTCATCTTCAACAAAATTGATATTAATTTTTAAACTACGAATTAAATTTTAATATAATCTATCCAAGTAATTATTTAATTCTTAATTTTCAATTGGACTGATGAAGTAAAATTTTCGCAATTTTCGTGTTCGACGAAACAACGGCGAAAATAAATACAATTTTCTAACGAGAAGATGTTGCTCGTACAAGAGCGTCGCAAGGAGATAATAGGGCCCTATCACGGCGACATTCAAACGGTCGCAATCGTCGAGGGGCGGCTGCGGAGAAAGGGAAAGCCGCGGAATTAGAAGCGAGGTAAAATGAAGGGGAAAAGGGAAACGTTGGAGTGGCACGCGGAGAGGAAAGTATGCGATACCGGAGATCGCCAACCGTCGAGATTATGTTTCATACGAGCGTAATTGCATACGCAATTACGTATCTGAAAGCGAGGAGCATGCAGCGCGACTGCATTGAACTTCAGCGTCCCGCGCTTCTGAAACTGTGATTTTCAATACACTGTTACGAAAGTAATTTTGATATCAGCCACATCCTAGGGGCAATTATTTCTCCACTTTACAGCGTCTACGTTCTTTTAGAAAATCGGCATTGAACTGATTCTCAGGCAAATCCACGGGTATCCAACAAATTTTCAAACTCTTATATTTTTTAAAATAAAGCACATTTTGCACAAGGACTTATTCCGTCCGCAATTATACTATATTCACTGCCGCACTCTGCCAATTCTGCGTACCAATGTTACTAGATGTGGTATTTTTAAAAAAAGACACCCCAAATCGGGAAATGTTATCCCATCGTTTCGATTTATTTTCTTATGCAGAAACACCGCTATTGCTGGTTGTACCATCGGTCGCAGGACACCCTGCATATTTTAGAAGGGAAGTTCGAGGCTGATAAGCGAAAATTGTAATTTAATTAGAAAACGTTCCTCACCACAAATTTTAAACAATTTGACGATATAGTTTTTTTACAGTAAAATATCATTAATTTTTCTTTATAACAATTTGTTTGCATCCACTATAGTTTTCAAGATATACTAGAAAATAGGAAATGGCTATTAATCTTTGGGGGATGTTTTCACCCTGAAGAACAAAAAATATACCCAAACAAAAAATTGTCTGATACTTCTATCAGGGTCCTCTACGAACTTTCAGAGTTTAAAAAAAAATCGGAATGATGGGGTAACTTCCCTTGTTAGACATTAAAACCACCCTCACACAATGTCACCACACATACAGGTTCTGAAAATATTCTTGCAAACCCTGTACAAGGAAGAAGGAAGCATAGCGGTGACAGCGCGGCGCGAGCCTCGAGGATCTCGCATCGCGAGATCTCATCAGATCGGTCCTAGCACGGATGCAATAAGCGAGACGCGTAAACGCGCCGCAGTCGTCAAGCAGCAAAGGCGGGCCACGGGTGCGCGCAACGCCGCGCATGTCCGTGTTGCCATGATCGCCGTGGCCCACTGACCTATATTCCACGCGGGTACAGGTCCCGCATATACGAGTCTCGACCCACAACCGATACTCGGCCGTGGCGAGTCGGACCAGGCCACACCACCGCTTCCTAGTGGCTTCTAGTGTTCCTCCGCTTTCGAAAGCGGAAATCACGTCTGCCCCTTCCTTATAGTTCACTAACTGTGAGCCTTCGAAAGGAATTGGCGAACGCATCGAAGGGTCCTCAACTCCCGATCATCCGCGTTGATCGAATTCTGGATGAGTTTGTGAACGCATTGGGGGATCCACAGTCTCGAAGCACGGCAACGCGTGACCGCCAGCGCTGGTGGACCCGTGGAAGGCAGGATTCGCTGGTCCTGCAGTCGATCTCGTGGTGAACGCGCGTGTTCGCCGCTCGCCAAGCGGGAAGCAAAGCGGCCGTTCCTCGTCGACGCGCGAGCATGCCTACAGGGGGGGCGACGACGGGGCTCGCTGGTCGCTGAGACTCTCGCAGCGTCGAGGGAACCTGAAGCCACTGGCTGCAGGGAGGGAGAGAGAGAGAACGGTGGTGGCAATTCTTGCGCAAGGAGCAGGGAAGCCCGAGCGCAGTAGTGTCCAGGCGGCTGGAGAAGTGAAGTCACGAAAGTGGGGAGCCGGCGACGGGCGGTTCTTGACAACTGGGTGACGGGTCTGCGTGGATACGCGCGGCTACAGTGATGCAAGGTGCTCCTCTACGCGATAAGTGGTGACGTCGGCAGAAGCACCGGCCTCATCGCGCCGCGGGTGTGCTCCTTTAACGCGTTTTCTCCTCTTTTTCACCTTCTACCTATGTGTCTCCCGCCTCGCTCGCCTTAGATCTTCACGATTCATCCTCTTTGTCCACAGTCTCCCTCCCCTCTTGATCGTTCACTCGGCCTCGGTCGGCGGCTCGGTTCCTTCCTCTTTGTCCCCTTCGCGAATCTACCATCAGCTTCGAAGCTAGCCCTGATGAGTGTCGCGCGTGCCGTGATCCGTTCTCGAATTTTACGAGGCGACGCTGGAACGGTGGCTCGGTCCTCGAGGACTCGCCAGGCCGATGTACCTTGGCGGCCGGAGCTTGACTCGCAGCCTGCAGATCGGCGAACGCGAGGATGCGGCTCGGAGACAAGTAAGGAGTCTAAACTAGATGCGGCGCGTTGGCGCGTTCAGCGGTGGCGAATGGCGATAGAGAACTCGGGCTCTGGCCCACGTGGAACCATACTGTTTTTTAATGGTGGCGTGTATAGCTTCCGCGTCGATGTATTCTTGAGAGCGAACTGTTCGTGGCAGAAGCGTCTGCTTGGATAGGCCTGGATGGCTTGAAGGGGCATTTCTCAAAACCTTCCGCTACTCGAAGTGCCATTTTCCCCGTCTGGTGTCGTTGTTTGGTGTCGTTGTTTGTTGGTTCCGCGTTTGGTGGTTGCAGTTGGAGTGGTGGGTTCGAAAAGGTCACGCGCCAAGGGGTATCAGTTAGGGTTGCCAAATTTTTTCGGAAGTATAGTATGTTACGGTCAAATGTGATAAAAAATATAGTACATTGTGGAAAAATATAGTACATTTTGGAGGAAAGTAAAACTACACGTACCTACACGTACAAAATAAAACTACACTACTAAAGCATCTTATTTTTTTAAATGTAGATATATCTTTTTTTTCATTTTGCATTATTCATTAATTTATTGCCTGTAAGAAATATATCAAAGGTTTGATTGCAGTGAAAATCCCAATTAACAGATATGAGGGTTTCATTTTTTATGAGAGATAGACTGGCTCTGTTTCTCTCTTCCCGTCACTTCATATTCATTATAGAAAAAATTTTCTCTGTTAAAGTTTAAATTCACAAATTAAAGTTTTGATGTTGCCATCAAATGAAAAATAAGAAAAAATTGTACATAGTATTTTTACGTACTATATCTTTTCCTACCAGTATATAGTACACTAGACAAAAATATTGTACAATGCTATATATTATAGTACACTTGGCAACCCTACTGTCAGTTACGTTTTAGCTTGTTAACCTGTCGTTTCTCGACCAAAAACGTTCCTAGTGTATTTCAAAATGTCTACTGAGAGATGATTAAACGCGAGTCAACTCGTTTTAACCACAACGAACCCTGCACAGGACTTGATAAATTATTTTCTCCCTTTGCAAGATTGTGATTATCAAGTATCCCCGATTAATTAATTCATATCGCCCAAACTGAATGAATATTTAGGTGACGAGTTAACTCATCCTCGGTTAACAGTTTAATTCCTCAGCTGTAAGTATCCTGTACATACAGCATGAAAACGTGAAGCCTTATTTACGGATGCAGTATGTACGCAGTACAATCAGTCACAATCAGTACCTTTTATATTTCCCATTTATGTTTTCATATTTCACATTTATAGCGAGCAGGTAGCCTTGTGATCGATCATATGTTGCTCTAGATGTCAAGTATTGTTTGCGCCTTTTCGTTCGTTGGTTCTTATCGTGGTGACTAAGACAAGATGCGCAGAGATGGGATTGCAAGTGGTTGCGGTGTGCGGTGTTGTCAGTGGCGATTCTACTCGTCGGCTAACGTACACGGATGAATGAACATTCTGTTTAACTGCACACACTGTCATACTGTACTACCACTTGCAATTCCATTTCTGTGTACATGTTGCCTAACGCGATGCTATGTAGAAACAAGCACATAGTCGTCCATGTTCATTTGGAGCGCATAGTAGTTGAAGGGTTGACAATTGCTTGAAGCACAGTCGTATAATACCAGCGTGTCTTCGCATTGATTACTTGATGAACCTGCAAAGCTGGTAAAGTATCGAAAGATTTTTCCAAAAGAATATTATTTTTCAGCCATCAGCTGCAAATAGTAGGAACTCATACCATTAAACTTTCAAACACTTCATACGTTAACCCATTTCACTGAAATATAACGTACTAGGAATAAAAATACGAAGATAAATCGAGTATAAACGAATGGAACTTAAGTCATTGCGTATTATGGTGTGATTTAATACGTTGACTGTTATGAGTACCGTTTCTAGCAGGTACATGGCAGTCTTGTCAATTAGTATTACTTATGAAACAACTAGTACGGCCCCTCAGGCTGATAACATTTTTGGCCAAGTAGTAATGCATATTTAACAGAGTTTTCTCTGTTATTATTCATATTTTAGAGAATTTTGTATATACGTTTCAGTGTGTACCAATTTTAGAGCACGTGACTTCGAAGGCAGGATGGACTGTATACTATATCTGGTACACAAATCGGGTTATGGCAAGATCATCGAAATACCTCTTATTTTAACGTGTTAATACGATTTATTTATCTATGTTAATACAAAGGAATTTCTTTTCTGATATGATTCGAGTATTAGTTCATTTACTTTGTTTCCTGAGATCACGTGGTATTCGTGAACAAATATGGTATATTGAGACGTACCCCACACATGCACGATGTCCTTTGACAGTGTATGCTACGATGATTCGCAATATCTGTTCTGTGTTTGCATGGTTTCCCTTGAGTTATTCGCATTTGACGTTTCCTTAGCAACCAGGTTCTAGAGTATTTGAGACTCTAAAACATTCCCTAGAGCGACTTGTGACTTCAAAATGTTCCCTAGAGCAACTTGTGGCTCCACAATGTTTCTTAGAGCAATCTATGACTCCAAAACGTTCCCTAGAGCAACTTGTGATTCCAAAACGTCCCTTAGTGCAATCTATGCCTCCAAAACATTCCCTAGAACAATTTGTGGCTCGAAAACGTGCCTTAAAGCAATCCATGACTCCAAAACATTCCCTAGAGCAACTCGTGACGCTAAAATGTTTTCTAGAGCAACCTGCAACTCCAAAACGGTCCATAGAGCTTATCCTCTTTCCATCTATATTGTCTTGTAAATTTAAGAGTTTTTCGGATAAGCATGCAATTTATAACAGCTTCTGAAGAATTAATTTTTAAGTTCTTCACGATCGCATCTACTGTTCATCCACGAGTTCGAAGGAAATTTTTTTAAGAATTGGTTAAGTTATGGAATGATAAAAAATCGGTCAGGTTACCGCGTGCAAAAGTTATTGATCAAGAGCAGTCACACGGAGACGCCGTCGACTGACGCAGCTTGGGAGGTCCGCGAGAAGCCATCGATGAAAATGCGTCGTGACGTTTGTCTGACGCAAATAGTTAACGTGTCTCGTTGCATTTACGAAACAAACAAACATAATATCGAAAGTGAATAAAATCGTTTAAAAACGGATCATTTTTCTCTTGTTTATTATTGTATCAAAGTCGAGTGTCTTCGATTGAACCTACCCCTCCAGCCTTGTGGAAACGTTACAGTTCTCGGGGCTTCATTTTCTTCCTCTGATTCTACTGCTACATACACAGTGGCTAACACTTAAACCTCGTTTCATGATTCCAGAAAATCATTTACAAAAAATACTTCACTCTTAAGTGATTCCAAAACGATGTGAAAAATATAAAAGAAATTTTCAGTATTGCCTTCTTTTTTTAAACAAACATGAGTATTAAATATTTGTAACACGAAGAAACAGTGTTACAAATTTTTTAATTTCTGAATTTTTAACGTTGAAGGTGAATGAATATTCGCAGTAGGCATAAGTGTGTAAGGTAGGGTTCAATTGAATTCTTTGTTTCTGATTACGGAATTTTTTAAATAAGTATTACAAATTTTTACAACACGCTTTTTTAAATTTCTTCTATGCTTGTTTTCATGGAGAGGGAAGTGGAGATACTATTCCAGCGAATAATTCATGTACCTAATAATATTTCGAAAAAGTACTTTACGCTTAAAAATCGTGCAATTATATGAACAAAATTTACATATGCATAAAGTTTAAGGGCTCTCCAAATTCAAATATATCTATATTCAATTATTATACAATATTCCTGTTTCGTGAAACACCAGGTTCATTTATTTTTATTGTGCGCCTCCGTTGCATTGTATTTATCACAAATTGAAAATATAAACGTTTAAGAAATATGAAGTTAGGTATCACATATACAAAATTATTTTTTCATAGTACAAATTCTCTTCAGAATCGAAAAATATTCACGTGGTGTATTAAAGGGACTAACCTTGCAACGAGCTTTCGTTGCTGGTGGTTGGTCGCGTGAAAGGGAAAACTGGATTCAAAAGATAAACAGCAGTATCTTCGTCACGTGGTTTCCGATATCGCAGGGAGAAAGTTTTCAGCTTGTTTTAGGAGAGTTTATGCGAACTACTCAAAGATTTATTTAATATCCGAAAACGGATCTGAATTAGAAATTAGAGATTCAAGTTGGAAAAGCGTTTTTAAATATTATATTATTTTAAAGAGGTAACACTTGTTAAGAAGATTTATTTTACGGTGTTGCTTATCGATCGTCGTTTTAGAAATAGCAGCGCAGATTTATGGTGCCAATAAAAGTACCCTTCGATCAATTTGTCGGTGCTTAAATTTTTTGTAACGCGTCAGATATACGACGCGATGATGCAGAAACAGGACGGACATTTCTTGCAATTTGCTTTCTCATTGGGTGGCTTTCATATATGTTGATATCAATGGACTTGATGTGTTCATAGTAATTTCTAATGAATAATTTCTTACCGAGTAATAATTACTTCGTCGTATGCTTGTTAAAAATTTGAATATTTAAATCTATGTATATTATTTCCATTGGAAATGGCACTTGGTTATTGTGCGTCGATTAAAAAAAGACTAGAAGTTTGATAAGACCATAAAAAACTTCTTTATTAAATTTATTGAATTTGAAGTAAAGTTTTTTTATATACCTAACTGTACTGAGGATGCCATTAGCAATTTCAAAAGGCGTCAGAAATTTTGGAGGAGAAAAATTTTTATTATACAATGTTTATTTAATGTTTCGAAGCAAGTGCGCTCTTACCTCATTCTTTAATATTTTCAAATAGTTAGTGATCGTTAAAAACATGTCTATACTTTTATCAATAGTAAATGTAAAAGAAGAACAAATTCCCAGGATAAAAGAATCTTAATTTCCGTTCTCTGTTACTCAATTCTTATATCAATATTTAATTTCCAGAGCTGAATACCTCGATAGATGTTATCAACTGTAGGTCGTTCCAATTCATCATATATCCAATTCTAAGTATGTAACATCTTTAAGCGAGACGTCACCGGTAATTCAGTACCTAACAATTGGCCAATTAAGAGTCCTAATTCGATGGCAACATGAACTGTAGAGAACGATCCTTAAATTATGATTAATTGATTGAAATAAGAGAATGAAAAGAAAATCTTATCGGCTAACTTGGTCGAATGAAAATCAAGCAATTGCCACATTTGGGTTTCATGGCGTCGTTAAATGTTGCACGCCGTGCCACGACGATCTCGATTACTCGATATGTAGTTGCACACTTTGCACGTAGGTAACGACTCGCGTTCGTATTTTCGTCAATAAACCTTGGTTGTTTTCGACATCCATCCTGACGACCCTCACCTTCGATTCTCGATCGAACCCTCTTTGTAGCACGCTGCGTCGGGCCAAGTGCAATGCAAATTAACCGCTGGAGTGTACGTCGATGATTTTTGAACGACAACGTGATTTCACAGGAATATATTCTGTAGCCGATTTTATTGAGTACTATCAAACCAATCGTCGTAGAAAGTAGAATTTGCATTCGTGTGAGAGCTTGTAAAAGTGTTGCATAATCGATGTATTTAATTTTAGTAAATTAATATAATATTTTTCTTCAAAATAGGGCATTTAATATCTAAATTTTTTCTTTTGTTATCTCGAGTGGTTATGAATTATTTTTCGTGTCTAACATCGTTGGAAAAAAGGAAAGAAAATTAAAAAAAATTATATGAGGCGTATTTATAAAAATAGTAAAACTTGTTGCTTTTTCTCATACTGTAATTCTGAGTATCGTTAACACGAGTACCCTATATATCCACATTTTTGCAGCAAATTTATTCACAGTGTAACTACTACACGGAGGCACAGTCACGTGTCATTTTAACGCCACAATTACTTACCAACGCCTTCGGTAACCCTACCCGATATTCCTGCAACAAATTTGCCCCTGCCCATGTTTAGCAGGTTTAAGGTAGTAAAAGTGATCGCGAAGGGAAGCCCCGTGATCGCAAATCACGTTCATTTCACCTTCAACCGCAAAAACATCGCCATTCCGTTAAGAACTCCGTCACTTTGCTCGCTTCTTCGTAAATGATACCTGCTTTTTGCGCGAAGCGAAAATGAACGTACGACTTTCCGTTGAACACGCGATGCTCCCCATCCTCCATATCGTCACGCGTATTTCTTCCCCTTATTTTTCGATTTTTGCGCGCAACGCGTAGTAAATGCAAATAGAAAGCCAAATTGAAATTTGCTTGGAGTGGAAGGGGCGCAAACGATTAATTCTCGCGACACCCTGAAATACGAACAAGAAATCGACGTGAAACGTGTTCGATTAGCGTGTCGATGACAGATCAATTTACATTTCGAGGGATCTGTCAGCAACTTTCGGTCCGACGTTATATTCGGCGAGAATTACTCCTGCTTTGGTGAAATAATCATGCCTGTTTGACATGAGGCTCGCTTCGATCGATGCAGAATCCGTGTTCGTCGCAAGTGAATAAACAATTCGTTACACTTTTTTTATTTATTTAATTTTGCTGCAGTAAATTGTATGACGATCGATTTCAGTTCATTATTCTGTTGAAACCTTTATTGTCACTAAAGGATAGCAAGTTTTAAAAATTTGTTATACTTTTCCTTATTTGTTGGTTAAGGGTGAAGTATTAGTTGAATCGTTTTTAAGTCATTATTCTGTGAAAAAATTGAAGGCACTTGATGATACGAGGGAAATGAAATTGCGTTTCATGTTATTACGAAGGAGTTCGATTTTGTTTTGATAAGAGAAAAGCACTCTCTAAATATCTTCCAAATTATAAGAAATATCGAACAGCTGATTGGAATAGATATTTTTTCGGTTTTGAAAACCTAGCGTCTGCCCTCCATTTTTCCAAATAAACAGTTTAAATACATATAAGAACACGTTCATAGAATCAATTTTCTAATTCAGCGAAGTTGACAAATGTTACTTAAAAAAATGAATTAATCAACGCATAATTAACAGCACTTTAAGATTAGCATTCATAATATGACGAAGCTGTTTTCAATATCGTACAAAAACATTCTTCAATATCTTTTCCAACTCGCAAGATATTTATGTAAACATGTCGAGTTTCATTAAACTAATTAACAATTTTTAACTAACGAAATATAATATCACGACATGTACATATTAAATTCCTTTGAAACTCAGCACCAACTCATTAAAATCTGCACATATCGGCTTGTTACAGAAATAGTTCACTGGATGTTGGAAACATTTCATTGGGTAAGCGATGGGAACGTTTGATCCACTTTCGTCGATGATTGTTTTATTTCGAAATGTCGAATCGAAAGGAGCCGTTCAACGTTAAGCCGATTAGTTGCACGTAACAAACGTGGCGTTTATATTCTTTTTATCGTCCTCCTTCTTACACGATTGTTATCTTTCCAGCTGATAATTGAAATGATTCGGTGAACGTCACGCGGTCCGAGGCCCGCTTGCTTTTCATTCCTCGATGCGTTTACCTATTTCTTGGTGCGTTCACCTATTTCGCGTCCTACAAATCTCCCAGTAGAAATTCTCACATTCTCCTTGGGCTTGGCGAATATTTTCACTAGGAACATCTTTCACGACCATTCTTCTACTTGCATGAAAATTGGGGACCTTGCAGCAAGAGGGTACAGCTCCATTTTTTATAGCTTTTGAGTTATGCCGTGTAATATATGTAAAAAGAATTCTACATCGTTTGCTGCACATTTGATGCATATTCGATAACAAAAGAGCGATTTATTGCAAATAAATATGGAATATCAAATATCAAATATCAAATATCAAATATTAAATATCAAATATCAAATATTAAATATCAAATATCAAATACCAAATATTTTTATTATAGAATATATTTTCGCCAAAAATAGAAATGAAACCTTATCAACCCAATAACTATTACATCAACTTAGAGTTCTCTTTTCGAATTTTATAAACAGTACTTCAAGTTGGTAAATATGGAGCTGCACCCCTCCTGCTACAAGGTCCTTAATTGGTATGTGTGGTATCCACTCAAGAGTACGATGCTTTTCTCAGCGAAGCCTGCGAATTCTGGGAAGCCAAAGATCCTTGATAACCGAGTTTATTAAACAGATACGAATGCTAGACAGGCCTAGTCGCAGCAATTAAGCCGCCAAGGTCGCCGGGTCGACTAACTCGCACTATTTTCTTCCTCGTTCTGGCTGCTTACGAATATTTACAGAATTTTCATCGCGATATCGCGCGGAACCTACGCGCTTACATAATTCTGGGATCGCGGTGGCTGTGATTGATGAAATTATGCACAACGCTCGCAAATATCTCGGTAGATAAATATAGAGCGCCAATTTGTCACTGATACGCCTCGGTAGGCTATATCGAGTAGCTAATTACTTAATCATAATGTGTCTGAAGAGTATTTCCAGGTATCTAATAGCAAATTTGCAACTTGTTAGATTCCGCTTGAATGCGGCGAACGAAATTAAAAGAGACCCTTGGGCGTCGTAATTAATTGCGTATGGGTGTTGTTAGATTACCGTGCAAGAACGAGAATCGATGGTGAAACAGCTGCTTCCTTTGCGCACTCGCGTGGCGTTGCGAGTTATGCAAATTTATGCAGTCCATTCGAGAGAAATTTGAAAATTCATCGCACTGCGATGGCACGATCATGTAATGTTGTTAAAATAGTTTGTTCGGTGGAATTGACGCTCTAATAATACAGGATGCTTCAAAATTGACGTTAGAAGAAACAGTGTTAAGTTACTTGCAGTGTTGGAATAAGTGAAATAAACATTTTTGAAAATTGTAGCATGTAATCTAAGTGCATGGCGTTAACAAGACAACGAGTCTGACGAATCATTTGATGAGGACTGATTAACCCACTGATAGAGTTTCTACGCTGTTTAGACTAACGACTATAAAGATTTCATAACGATTTCCAACTCAAACAATTCAAAAGTACTAAATTTTTGTAAAAGTCACAGAAGTGTAGATGCAATTTCTTCTACGAATTAACGACAGTTTGAGTCACGAAACCCGGCAAAATGTGGCTGCCAAAGGAACGTAGTCCTGTAAGCTTCCTCGTCCGCGTGAAATGTTAATTTTTCAAAATCAGGTTTCGATTCAAAGGTCGAAATGTGTCGTGCAACGTCGATTGGAAACCATGTGAATATTAGTATACGATTCATTGACCTCACTTTCGATTTTCGATGGAACTCTCACTTCTTTACGTCGAGCAAGTGTAATGCAAATCGGTCATCGGAGTATGTGTCAGCGATTTTTTGAACCACAGCAGTCATTCGTTCAGCGATATTTGGCAGAGAACAGTTAAAAACCTTTCGCCATAGTACTGTCAAGTCACTCTCTGTTGCTATACAGAATTTACATATGTGCATTATAGCATTAGTGAAAATAAGTGATGCCCATATTTAACAACATATTTAGCGTTAATTCATTGCACATTTTAAGCTGAAAAAGGAACAAATACATTGTATCACAGATACACCTACCCCAAATCTGAAATTTAATTATGAAATAATAGAGTTATCGAAGCCAACTGAATTATATTAAGTGCATCATAAATGTATTACACGAATCTGTTCTTATATGTGTTTTGTATTTTAAGAAAATTAAACGTTTATGAAAATTAAACTTCTGCGTCTTATGACTGGTATTTTGGATATGTTCACTTAACAGAAACAGTTCAAATCGTGTGAATATACTCTAAATATCACTCTTAAATTAGAAAAGTGCCTCGTACAAAAAGGCTCTTAGGAATTGGATTTGTCGATATCCATGAACAAGCACTGAAGTTGTTCCCATCACTAGTTTCATTTACAGTCTACAATACACCAATTCCACGCACATCTCGTTGCCATAGGATCACGGTCCTGGAAATATTTATTGCATCGGTTGTATATTTAAGTAGTACTCACAATTTTTATAGCAATATGATTGATAAAATGATTCGTATCCAATTTATTTTGGTCCAGATAACGAGCTACAATAACATAAATAAACTCTGCAATAACATTTTTCTGGTACTAATAACGAGAGAGGAATAAATATTGCAATAAATATTTCCTGTATTCTACTCCCAGGCATTCCTACCAATCGCACATTGATGCACATACAGTAGATTCGTTTATCACAGTCGCTGGCAGCACCGTAAGGAATTTCCCCTGGTCCTTATCGAATCTCCAATCAATAATCTTAATTGTTTTCAATTAAACCAGCGGTCCTGCATAAAACATCACTCCTTCTAAAATCGCACGGCTGTAGGTCCAATTGTTAAATTGAATAAAACAGAAGATGTGCACGGTTGATTGAATCAGCGTATTGGTAGAGATCCTCTCGTCAAGATCGCGTGTACTCTAATTAACCTTTTCTCCTAGGGTTTATCAATTAAGTTTCCCTTAATCTGATATTCCAGCCAGGGTATCTCTAAACAGAATCGCAATTTTAGCAATTACCTGCAATCACAATTTTTCCCCCCGCTTTTATGGCGTGCCTTTATTCAGCATTCGCTGATTCTATAGTCGAGGAGCATCACGGATAACTAGTCAGCGATTTCTAGAATCTAGATAGTGGTTTATGCTGGCACCGGGCTTCTTCTCTTACCTTCTCTTATTCTTCTGTTACCGAGTCAGGGGGCAAACGAGCTGTTAAAGGAAAAACATGATACAGAAAGAGGATGTGGTGGAGTTGCGGGAGTCAATCAAGGGGACGCGTGGGAAGGGAGGGAAAGGGGGGTGAAGCACGCGCGGTTTTCATCCACGTGGAGGGAATTATAGTCAGACACGAGGAAGAATCAACTTCGAAGACCTTCTACCTGTCCTCTTACCAAGAACGCTTCCTTGACCGAAGGTAGCGATGGGTTAGAACGCCTCGCGAGTATTTTTGTTTGAACGGGAATTGTACTTGGTTCAAATGTTAATTCAATAGAGTTGGTTGGTCGATAGTGTCGATACTCATGAATATGTTATTGAATCTGATCTCAATTACGAAAGGAAAGTGAATTTTTCAGTGAAGAAGTTTGAAAGCATTAGTCATTAAATCGTAGGCAATTGCGATACGTATCCTCTTTTTACAAGAAATCAAATCATTCTGCCAATTAACTCGCTAATTTTCCACGGCCCCCTCGTAAGAATCGTGTGCTATCACTCGCTAGGCACTTACAACACACTTTGCAGCGTTCATTGCACACGAACCGACAGTCGACCCGTTAATAAAACAAGCGCGATAGCGATGAACGTCATGAAAACACGTTATTGTCTCGTTAAATACGAACGAAGCAGCTGAGACACTTCATTTCGTGAGAAACCTCACGCACTTACGGTACTTTTAATCCATATTAAACACGCGTTGATGCTGAAGACGATGCCAAATGCGCCTTATAAATCTTCAGACGCTTCGTACAGTTCCACTTTGTTTCATGTTGCTCCAAATTCTCTTCAGTTCTCGAGTATTTCCAACGAAACGAAATGATTCTTCAAGCTTTTGCTTCGTTCTCAATCTTTGGTCCCCTCAAATTTTTGCATCGGGTACGATTGAATTAAGGGAAAAAACTGGTGTAATCGACAGAAATCAAGCTTCTTTTGGGGATTTTTTGTAAGGAGACTATACGTGCAATCTTTTTAAAACTTTCAGACTACATTATTATGTATTTCAAGAAGTGATCAAATATTTTTTTATATCAAAATAATGCGGTAATCCGAAATGGCGCAAATGTTTCGGAGGGGCGAAGTTGTTCAATTGCGTGCAGTCTAGGCTTCGTTGTCGTGGCCTGAAACAAAGAACCAAATTGTTTTGTGTTTTTAATAAAATTGCGCTATGGAAGGACCTCATCCTTAAATTTAATAAGTTTTGTTGCACAATTAACGGGAAAGTTTTTAGTAATAAACGCAAGTATTTTTTTCTAACACTCACCATTATCTTAATTTTTCATTTTTTAATGCGGGTTGAGGACCAACCATAGTGTAATTTTATTAAAAATACAAAGATATTTGTATTTTGGAATTACAGCGTTATTTTCATATAAAAAAGTGTTTGGTCACTTCCTGAAATACATAATAATACAGCCTGAAGCTTTTAAAAAGATTGCACATATAGCTGACTTACAAAAAATTCCCAAAAAGAAACTTGATTTCTGCCGATTACACCAGGTTCTCCCATTAAAAAAGTTCAAATTGGTGTTTTAATTAAAACGAATATAAGTGCGGGTAATATTTTCCTTCATATCGAGCTGCGAAGGATTTAAGTTTCGATTATCAGAATTTAATTAGCAGAATATAGATAGCAGTTTTCGAACTCGATACAGAAATCGGAATAATTATCTCAGTTATCAACGATGTCTAATTTGAACACGGCGAGCAAATTATTCAGTATAGAGAATGATTTCCCCTTCGAATTCTATCGCATAGATTAATATTGAAAGCGACTCTAACTGAATATTTCACAAAAGTTGGTACGTTTATTTATTCCTCCCATTTCAGGATATGAAATATCCATTCTATAACTCATGGAATGAATGAATCCTATATTTGTACCGTGACCCTATTATGATAATGAATGAACACGTAAGCTGAAATGTTAAACGTCGGTTATTCCTCGATCTCGTTTTGAATCTGTCTGCAATTTAGCAGACCTAAGGAGAAACCAATCTGTGCCAATCATATAAACGTGATTTTCAATTGAACAGTTCTTCCAATTACGAAATCACTAATAACATGCACCACAGTCAATAATTACCATTTACACGACTACTATAAATAGTGTCGACGTATCACCTGCTTCATATTGAGCAGCAAAATCACCGTTTTTAAATTCGAAATTCCGACCTATTCATTGATCTTTATGCACAGTGAAGTTGTAAAACTGTCTATAATATTTAAAAATTTGATAGCTCTCCATTGTAGTTGCATTATTACAATCGGAATTATGTAATAAATTAATCAGTGAAATTAATTTTAATCGTAGCCCTCTCAGGCTCTTGTATAAAATGGAGAAATATAGAAAAAATGTTGTTTTTAACATTACTCTTCATTATTTATTTAATATTTGCATAATTGAATATTTAATTAAGAATAGTCATAAGAATAGCCAAATCGTGTCATGTTCAGGTTAATGTACCTGTTTGGCTTAGATACGAGTTAGGGCTAGTGGGTCAACATTGATTAACAAATTTACCACAGCTATGTCAATTTTAAATATACGGCAATGAATTTTAGAAGCCTATGTAGAACAGAATTAGACATTTAATTATGCGTTTTATGCAAAAAGGATGAGTGTCCTCGATCCGTTCTTGCATCCAGCAGTACAGCTTCACTTCAACGGAACAGTGACCGTGGATGATCACGAAATAAAATGGAATTCTCAAGCCGCACGCGCGCCAATGGGCCCCAATTCGCGAGCACACGTGTACTCAACTAAATCGTCAAGCGTCGACCATCGACATTGCCTCCTCGAGGATCCAATTTCATCTCTGCTCGGTTCGCGATTCGCGCGGTTACGCAACGGCTTCTAACTCTGTCACTTCTCAACTGGTTGCTGCAGATTTTTTCAACGACGCGTCACGCGCGGCCACCTCGATAAACGACCCAAAGAAAAAAGTGGCAAAATCTTAAAAAAGCCAGATGAGTGTCGAAGGAAGGAGCTGTCGCGTGTCGGACGGGCTCGATGCTTTTTAATCCATGGCCGACAGTCCGTGACACCTAAGGTCATGTTGCGCGGGATTTTATCGGTTTGCGGCGTGGTCGTCGCGATGGCCGTGGTTCGACTTCCGAAAACAGCGTGACACGTCTTCTGACAGTGTTGGCGAACGCGCCAGAAGCGGCATGCTCCTCTATCGCGGTGACATCGGGCCAAAGGAACGGGTGGCGTTGGCGAGCACGGGCCACGGAGGTGATTAGGCGTAACATCGGCTAGCAACTATGTCGGCGATGGCTGACGAAAGACCAACGTCAGGTGTCTAATTTGTTCCTTTGTACATACCGGCGCTCCCGTTCAGCCGGCTATATTCGCGGGAGAGAAACTGCGTGAGTTTATCTATTGCCATTATCGACAACGCAAGACTTGCCAACTCTCTCTTCGCATGTCCTGCGAACTCATCTACGTCTATTTGAAAATCTTCCACAAGTTTACGATTCACCTTCAAGCTGGGGCGGATTTGGGTGTAGGCTAAGTAGGCTGCAGCTTAGGGCGGAAAATTTTTTGGGGACGGCAAATTTTTGGGGTCGGCAAATTTTTGGGGACGGCAAATTTTTGGGACGGTAAATTTTTGGGGACGGCAAATTGTTGGGGACGGCAAATTGTTGGGGACGGCAAATTGTTAGGGACGGCAAATTTTTGGGAGCGGCGAATTTTTGGGGAGCAACAAATTTTGAGAAGCAACAAATTTGAGGCAGCGGCAGATTTTAAGTGAAGGAAAGTGGAAAAGTTTTAAACACAGAAGCTTGGGACAACTCTCAAAACAATTCAATTATTTTTCATGTAGCGACTTCGTAATGACTCAGATGTGAATTGCCATACTGATTTAATTTTGAAATTGTTTCAACTCTTTTAAATTAAAATATTTTATAATATTTCGCGGCAAGGGCCACACTTGTTAGCGTAGGGGCGCCAAATCTTCAAACCCGCCCCTGCCTTTAATTGACTCCGTGACGTCAAAATGACTCCGTGCGCCAAAGATATAGAAAGATGTGTATAGAATGATTGAACTCTTCTTCTTTTTATTCGATATTTATATTATACAAATTAAACTGCGTTTGGAATACATTATAATATAATACAATCACTTAATAAATAAAATAATGATAACATTGATATAGTTGTTATATAATATCCAATATACAATATAATAATATTTATATAATGAAGTAGTAATAGTAAAAACTGACTTCACCAGTTGAAGGTTAATGTCACGATCCCCACCGCTAACAAATACCCGATACATTTAATATACAATCCCTTGACAATACAACCCGAAACACAATACGCGTGGTCGAGCAGAATAATCGGTGTTAAATTGACTCCAACCCCAACAGCTGTGTAACAAGCACTTGACCCTGCCAGTAGGGGGTTAAACCAAGTTGGTTTCAACCGATTGAAACATTGTGGCATGACATTAAATCGTAAGAAGCCATCAGTGAAACTTTATATCTTTAATTAGCATCTCACTGCTTGGCATTGATAGCGGCACAACTAAAAAAAAATGTCACTTTAACCGAAGGGCAATTTAAAATTTGCAGCTGACTAATAGTTGACTATTAATCATATAATTTGTTTAAATCGTCAGTTTTTGAGTTATGCCACTATCGATGCCAAGCACCGATATAGAGATCCGAAAACGGCACACGAAGGAAAGGAATCGGAATTCCATCGCCATTGTAGAAAGATCTTAACCTCTAGAGGGCCGGGATTTTTTCATTAAAATTGTAAATTTTATTTTCTTAAAATTTATGCATATATACCACCAAAATGACCGGCAAAGTATCCAAATTCTTAGGTGGCCACTATAGTGGCCAGCCCGGCCCTCTAAAGGTTAATCAGCAATTACTTTGAAAGGGTGAAAGAATCCTCGATATTTTTTAATGACGAATTAATTCGTCATTCCCATTTAACAGACCGAATTATCTCCGGGCCGTGAGAAATCCCTAGCAAACACTGACCCCGTGACTTTTATCGATGTATATCGTGCATCGCGAGAGGCGTGGAGGAAAATTTTGCGTAGGTCGATACGCAGACGCAGCTAACCGTGTAATGCGCACCTATCTGCCTTCTATCAGCGATTACATTTGCTCGTTCTGCAGCTGTCTTCCCCTGGTTATTGCCTGCTAAACGTTCGCCGGCTAAATATCCGCGTCCACGGTACGCTTCGTTTCATCAAATCAAACAAATTATCGCGGTCAATTAGAATCGCCTTTAATAATTACTCGGCTGGCTCTGATCGATTGTGAAGCAACATGGCCGCGTGGGTCTAGCGTGCAACGAATCCCATGCGTATGACAGCGTTAGGATATTCTGGACTTCATTTACTCTTCGTTTCTATTTAACGGATCAAATGACACAGAAATAAGTGCGAGGTGCTTTTAATAAGATTCATGATGCGTTATGGATTTTTCAGCTATTCAATCGTTATTCTGTATTGTAGAATTGCTGGTGATAGATATGCAGTTAGATGTTACACTTACCTACTTTAGTGTGAATAAAACTGGATCGCCCAGCTCTCACTTTTCTTATCGAACTTCTCATTTTTTCATTTAGATTTTTCAATCATCTGTACGGACAGGTGTATTGGTACTTGTTCGAAATAGGATTCTTTGTGACTTAATTTCACTTATTTATCGGATCTCCAGGCGTAGATGCACTTGTACTTACTGCTCTTGGTTTAAAGGGGTATTTTACTGACATACGATGTTTTCAACTTTTTTCAGAATTTTTTTGTGGACTTCATGAAAGATTTTTTTATGCTGAACTTTTTACTGTATATTTATTATATCTTAAACTACGGATACATTTTTTTTGTGTGCAAATATGAAATAAGGATAGTACCACAGCCCATGTAAGCCAGACCACCTCCAAAAATTGCTCGATTTGTTGCTATGCTTCTGGTCATTCTCTTCATCCAAAATAAAAAAATTCTCAAATTATTTGGGCACGAGTATCGTTCGTAGCACAATAATCTGCCACTTCGTAATAAAACTCTTTCCTTAAGTCAATAAAAAAAAAATCCTAAAGAAGTTGAAAAATAAAATTTAAAATTGGACTCACAGTAACTTGCATATTTCTTTTTACCGAATCGCGAATAACACATGGTTCATTAGATGTTATATTTATATCGATGTCGATTGAAAACGGGATTCCTTGTGAATCACTCCTTGTTACAGAATCCTCAATTAGACGCTACCTCTGCGCTGATGCCAATTCCGAATAGGATCCTTTGTGTAGGATCGAACTGAATCCTCTCTTCTTTTTACGTAAGCGTAACAGATAACTGTATAACTATCAAACCTGCATTAGTGTCGATTTACAATTGAGCTCTATCTTCTTTATTCCTTATCTAATCCTCTCGAATCTACAATGCTAGATAGAAACCTTCGGTACCGCATCTACACTGAGTTCCATTCAAAATAAAAATTATATTAATTCTCCACATTCTTTTCACCAAATCGCTAATAGCAAAATATATCACGACACATTACCTTCGTCTAATCATTCCAATTTGTTAATTCAAAGCAGAAACCAACGATAACTAAAATTTCACAGGCATCGCCGCAAACTCACTAAACATCGCGAGTTAAGAACATGCTGGTAAACGTATATCGCGTTGGATTTGCCATTTCACGGACAGTACCTACGCATCTGTTCCTCCGGGTCGGCCACACACTATATCCTTGACCATAATTGTTTCGCGTCCCTTCGTACGCATTGTGAATTCTGTCGGGCATTACAATGCAACACGCGATAGGAGACAACTTACGTGTCGATAAACGAACGTGTAATGTACACGCACGACGAAACGACCGCCATCTCTCGCAGGAGTACCTATAATATAAAACGTCCGAGTGGGCCGGCGTGTAATAATTACGGTAAACATATAACGCAGCGAGCAAAATATTTCGAAAATTGCTAGCAATTACGCGACCGTGTGGCATAAAAATTTAAAAATTTCCCAAGGCACGACTACGTGCCCGCCCAATGATACGATATTCAGCTTGTCACACAGCTAATTCCCTCGGAAACGTGATGGGGCAGGTTGTACGATGAGTCGAGTTTCGACTGGAATAGATAAAATCATTCACCCCCCTTTTTCTATTCCGAGTTTAGGAATTCTAACTTTTACTCGGAAATTCAGCTTTAGAGATTCTATTATTCAATACATTCACCCTCTCGACAATAATGTTACGAGATTATGTCATATCGTCGAGAGCATCGAGCTTGGCCTCTTCCTGATAACAAATGGTACATTTTGTGATATAAAATTGTATGTTAAATGTAATTCGAGACTCTGCGGTGTAAGCAGCTTCCATAAGCTTCTGTTCGTCATTGGTTTCTGAGAAAAGTTATTAATTAGTTAGTGGAGTTGCCATTATGAGCCAATTGAAAGTTAGCATAGGTGTTTGGAGTGTCTGTCAGAGATTTGATTTATTAAGATTCATGGAAGGTATAGTTCGTTGTCCATGAGTCTTCCTAAAATGAAATTCTGCCACATGTCCTCAGATATCCAATTCCTCGGACCGTCGTGCAATTATGTTTTGCTTTTTCTGTTGCAGGCCTAGCCCGTGTGAACTACAGGACCCGCTGTGGGTCAAAATGAGTGCGATCACTGGCAGCATCACCAAGAAGAGAAAGAAATCAGATGCCAAGCTTCAGTCGCAGATGTGAGTAGACTTGGGACCCTCCCTGTATTTCACGGAATCGAGGATCATTCCCTTTTCTGGCGCGAAGTGTCCAACACGCGATCCTTCCCATTCCTTTCCTTCGGGCTTCTCGATCGTCCTTGAATATTTTGCAGACAGTTTGACAATTCGAAAATATTATAATATTTCTTGGAGTGATCTTCTTTGAATAAGCACTTCCGTGGTCATTGATGAAGTTGGTGGAAAACATTTGACCCAAATCCTGGGTGTCTTGAGATCTCTCCTTTCATTCAGCGCGAATTTAATTTTTGAGGATTATGAGAAGTCTGTCAAGCATAGAAGTGGAAAATATGGGAGTAATAATTTAATCCTACAATTTCTTGTTGTACCAAAAACTATTTTACTATTATTACAGGACTATGTCTCGTGTTGGAATATAATTGTAAAAGGGATCAGTTTCCTGTTTTTATCGAAATTAATTATAGTAATTACATCAAACGGAGAAGTAAAATACATACAAATGTGGTGCAAATTTATTACTTCGATTGAAAACCTCATACTTTGTGAAATTTATAATTAGTATAAAAGAAGAGTTCCTCAATTTTTTTCAGTTCGATATTTTGCGTCCTACTGATGTTCATAATAAGTAGATGAGAGGCAAAATCGCGTTATCCATTCTTAAGGGGGTATACCCGTTTGAACCCTCGGAAAATGTATACATTTTGTGGATTTTTTTACAAGTCAACGGTTTGATGCAGATTTCCCGTTTTTTTACTATCTTTACATAGTATTATGAACTACTTGAGAAAAAAGTTTCAGTTAAAAAACTATTGTTTTTGGGAAGTTATGCATACACATACGAAAGTCTTTCGATTTTAGACAGCTAAACGGTGGCCCTGAAAACAGCTGTATGCCGTGTCTGAAATCAAAAACCATAAAATTTTCTTATAAAGTATGTCATTAGCTATCGTCCAACGAAGCCGATTTTGAAAATTTTGAAAAATAAAGAAATGGTGAGAGATCAAAGGTAAAGTTAAATTTTTCTAAGAGAAAAATCCACCTTTTTTCTTTATAAATAATAAACGGGGAATGGGAATAAAAAGACCTTCGTTGGACGATAGCTATTGACATACTTTATAAGAAAATTTTATGGTTTTTGATTTTAGACACGGCATACAGCTGTTTTCAGGGCCACCGTTTAGCTGTCTAAAATCAGAAGACTTTCGGATGTGTGTGCATAACTTCCCAAAAACAATAGTTTTTTAACTGAAACTTTTTTCTCGAGTAGTTCATAATACTATGTAAAGATAGTAAAAAATCGGGAAATCTGCATCAAACCGTTGACTTCTAAAAAAATCCACAAAATGTATATATTTTCCGAGGGTTCAAACGGGTATACCCCCTTAAGGCGTTAACCTACCCCTCATTCCCCTAAGGAATTCAGTTCTGTTTCTCTTTTTTAAACTTAACCATGGAACCTTCTATATTCGTGTATTTTTCACGCCTTTGTCTTCACTTCTCAGTTCTCGCAATGGAAGACAATGAAAAGATTTTACAACCGTGACTTTATGGAACATTTCCGAGGAGAAGCTCTTCAGAAGAGTTTCCGTGTTATTTGAAGCCGTGAATTCGTTGCAGAGAGTAGTAATGTCCACTTCTCAAGGATTCTGACGCGGGTCATGCTGTCTTTGGAAATCTCTTTCCTAGTCTAATCATAGAGACCGCCCAGTTTTGAATTGTTCAGCGAGGGGACGTTAAATATGCATTCGACTCGAGGTGAATTAGATTGAAGTTAATTCCGCGAGTGCAGTGTCGTCTCAGATTCGTTGGAGACGTCTTGGCTCGTGTCACGTTTGATGTCCTGAATGTCCCGCGGAAGTTTAATGGGACAGCTTAATGAAAATCAGCTTGTCGACTGCCACGTGTTACTGTATAATATATACACTTCATTTATTCGTAAAATATAATTTTGGAAGGTACACTGACCCCTTCTGAGGATTTTATAGGTATGCAAGCTGGGATATCTCACCATTGTCGACCATATTACCCATTTTTATTCGCCTTTGTTCGATAGATGGAACGATCTAACTTTACAATATTAATCAGAAATTATCGAAGAGATTTGGAGATTCCTTGTAGAAAATACTGTAAGTGTCAAAAAGCAAATTCGATACTACACTACTACCATATATTTTTTTTCAATTTTGGCATTTACAGTGTTTTCTACAAGGACTCTTCATTTATTAAGGGGGAACACCACTGTGAAAGTTGAAAAAATTTCGATTTTTTTTTTCTTCACTTTCTTAATGTTTAACTCTTCAAAAATACTCTCTGAAAATTTCAAGTTGATATTCGAAGAATTGACGAAGATAAAGTGCATTTTGTGAGACGCGTCACGATACCGTTCCGAGCGCGCTATGTTAGCGGCAAATAGCGCGCCGACATTTTTCTTACCCACTGTTCCCCCACATTGTTAAAGGTTATAAATTTTGGGTTTTTCCCGTTTTTACGCACGGTACGCTGTTCGTTCGAGAATCGAAGAAATGCAACCGTTGATCGGGCATTCGAGTGACAGTGAACGTCACGATCTGAAGTGTGATTTTTCCCGTGCAAACTTTAAACGCGATTTTCTCGAAACGACATTTTTCTAACTGATCGAATCAATAACTCTGTCAATTTTTATCCGATCGACTTGAAATTTTGATAGGATCTTTAAAACAAGAGTATCTTCAGTTGTACGTACCGATTTTTTGATCGAAAACATATTTTTTTAAATACGCTCGAAAAACTATCCATTTTTTTGCGGATTTTCGAAACTTTTTCTTCCCAAGCGCACCATTTTTACAAAAATAATTTTTTTTAAAAATCGGTACGTACAACGGAAACTACACTCATACCGATTATATCAAAAAAAAAAATTGATTTCAGAGTTGCCGTTCCAAAGATATCGTTTCGATAAGCGACCTATGTTTTCTTGTGAGGGATGTAGGAGATTAACTGTATATGGAAATCTATGCATGTTTTTCTATTACTTTTTTTTTTATAGTCTCTTAAGACATTGTACTAAAGATAGGTAATAACAATTTTATAATAAAACTGTAAATTGTCCCTTAAAAAAATCTTAAAAATGGGCTCATTTTTCCGGCCGTCACAGTGGTGTTCCCCCTTAAACAGATTTAGGGCGTTGTTTTAGACACCTAGATGGAAATCTGGAAACATTTGAATCCAAAGTGTGATATATCATTCTATTATATATTTTATGCACTATACACAAGATTCTATGCCACAATTTTAATTGCCTTATGATTTTGCATGGGTTACAAAAACGCTGTTGTTCACATTACGTAAATGTGAAAGCAACTAATCATTCTTTTTATTATCCCACAGTATATCTATAAATGAGATTTTAATTTGTTGAAAACAACATTCTCAGATATTTTATACATGGTTCTCGATTTCCATTTCTCTCATTGCGACCAGTCCTCTTATTCTTCAGACGTAAATATTTTTCTTGTTCATCAGAATAGCAATATTATTTAAGATGAAGTTAATGGTGTAAACTTTTTGATTTATTATACCATACAGTACGTTCTTGAACACATAATGCGGATTATTATGATATATCTAATATACATATGCACCTGTATTTACGAAGCAGGTTTTCGCACGTAATCATCGAAATAAAAGTTACTATCCGGAAATATTCAGAGTTCACTGATGCATATGTTGCGTCCAATTTTTACGCAATCCCGCAAGCAAAGCGGGAATTCGCGTGATCGGCTGTAAACGGCATTCCACACTTCCGCGTTTTATTCGAGCCCTTTGCATATTCATCGGTGGCATTATACACGCGTAAAAGCGGCCGTAATTATCGGGCTAAGCGCGATAAATGAAGTGAACGTTTAACATGCAACGTGGGTCCATTTTAATTTGATACCTATCCAGTTCGTCGGAAAGTTAAATCATGCGTATCCGCTGCTCGTGCCACAGTCGATCCGTGGTATTTTTCGGATTGATATCACTGCCAGAACATCTGTCCTAATAAGAAAGATTCACTGGAAATTAATAATAAAAAATTGTTGCCAATCACTAAAAAAATGAATTCGCCCCTTTTGGTTAAAAATAATTGAAATAAGAAACCAGTGGGGCAGGAGTTGTACATATAAGTTTGTTCTTATTTTAAAAGGGGATTTATACATTGGTATTTTTAGCGGGTAAATAATGTACTGTTAATGTGGTGTTTTAGTATCAGTGCTGATATTAATTCCATTCTTAATTACACTGCTATCTTTAAAGCGAGTGTTTGATAGAATTTTGAGTAAATATTAGTGACATCGTGGTAGATTTTTAACGGCCACGAATTAAATGCAATCTAAAATAAAGTATTGTGTCGTGAATATAATTGAATTGTGCAAGTCAAAAAAGAAAAGAAAAATCAAAAGAAAGAAAACTTGAAATTTGCCAGAAATCTCAGATGTGTGGGCGTAATGATGAGAAAAGTAACTGCCTGCGGTGGCCCTGTGTCTCCACCTTCAGGGGCACTGAATATGAAAAGATGGCATATTTGTATCACCAAGGACTGCCTTTATCATTGGAACTGCGAGCAAGAGCTGTAAAACTCGATTTCATATATCTCGCGGTTTGAATATAAGATTATGGAAAATAACGAAAGTTTTAGGTGGACAGGAATGGGATCTTCTCAGAAACGAAAAGTTTCTTTGGGATCCCTTCAAAATTCCATTCAGACAAGCAGTAAAACTTTTACAGATATCGATAATCTAATGTACCCTAAAAGTGACATTTATAGAAAATCGTGTTTGAAAAGAAAAAAAATTCTCTCCTCGGAGTAGCGCTTCGGATTTCGAATTTTAGTGGGCGCAATAAATCGAACATCAAAGTCGGATCGTAAATTTAAGGAAGAGTTGGGTTTATTACGAGTTGAAAATCAATAATTTGAAAGGACATTTCTGGGCAAATCTGAACCGCTGAATATTTTATTTAATTAAGGCAAAAACATTTTATAAACAGACCAGAAACACGTTTATAATCAGTGTAGCATCATTCCACCTTCGTTATATCACTACATTACTTAATTCATATTTTACCAAAGTTTCCATTACCCTCCACCCAAATCAGTATCCACGTAAATAAAATATTCCTACGTTGATTGCGAAAGATTTACGTCTATACCATTTTAAATATAAATCACCTTGCCTATACCATCTCAAAGTGTTCCACAATAAAATAAAAGAAATCGAGTCTTAAACGTTCGCGATGACGATTTACGGGCGGATCTGTAATGGTAGATCGAGAAATGGCAACTAGCAGCGAACAGTCAGCGGTGAAGCAACTTTATTGCATAAAAATATAGCCTAGTCCTCGGTAAAGTGAGAGTCACTGTTCGTCGACGTGACGTCAGGCAAGGTCACCTGAGCGCGTTTCAACGGGACTGAGGTTGATTCAGCATCTAACAATTTTCTTTCTATGAAATTCGCTATCTGAACGCCCTCGACGAAGCTTCTTTTCGCGTCGATACTCGCGCAACGTGTTCCGCGAGCAACAATGTGAATTCGCATGTGTTTTGTGGCAGATCTTCCTCATGACGGGTCAACTGCAATTTCAATGGTAGCTTGTCCATTTGTAGCTTCATTCAACACATTTGTTACCATGGTACATATTTTTTCAAGTTTAATTTTTCATGTCAAACCGGTGTTACATATACCTACGCGATATCAATAATTTGCCCGTTTAAGCGGATAGAAGAATCGAGACCCTGTTGTTTGAGATATTCAGTGTAAATAGATAATCCAGGACAGTGGTGGAAAATCGTTTTATTTGCGGGTGTTAACAATTTATGAACAATATTTATCGAATTGCTGACAGACCGAACAGTTTTTAATAGGAGGAAAATTATAGAAAAGTTATTTTATTTGACATCAAAAGGTTTTCCAAAAAAATTCGAAAAACTGAAACAAAAAACTTTTTTTCAAATTTTGAAAGTTTAAATCCTTGTCGAACACTTTTTATTTATGAAGACGAAAAAAATTGTAATTTTTATTTTCGAGGACTATTTTATAATCATTTAAGAAGGCGCATATACTGAGACATGTCAAAAGATCGATATTTTTGCATATTTTCAGTATTTGATATGTCATGAATGTTTCCTGAAAATTTGAGACCGAAATTCGCGAAAAATATCGAAGACATTTTATAAACAAATTCGCTGTTCGCACTAAATTACTTTATTTTATTCATTTTAACCCCTGAAAAAATAAAAAGTAATATAAAAATATAAAAATTCAGACCATTTTTAACGATAAAAATCGGGATATTTTTCCATCAACACATTTTTCCATGTTAAAAGTGTTAAAGCCCTTTAATTAATTTGAAAATATAATAGAAGTTCCAATATTATTACTGTATGCAACTAAAATTTACGATTTAATTAACTTTCATACTAAAATTTATACAAATGGGCTCCCCGTGTCCCCTGGCAACCAATATTTTTAGACTCAGTCCGCCACTGATGGTAGCAAGCGTGTTAGTGAAATGGGAATGCGAAGTATTGGGTGTGCACTGATTCCTTCATTCTGTAGTTGAATCCCAAAATTCTAATTTCAACTCCATATATATTATTCATACATACATGCTTCTGCACTGAAACATTGAGGAGCTATCAAAATATAGAATATTACTGAAATTCGGATAATATTCGAAGCGATTCAAAGCGTCTCCAAGCTCACCACTGACTCTGAGCAACCCTTTTTCACGCAGTTTCAAAGTAGACTCAACAATGATATGCCAGAAACGAAGGAAGAGCAAAATAAGGGGGGCCTGCTGAAAATTGCGGTTAAATCTATAATTTTCTTTCGCAATGGGTAAAAGGGGTTCGTTGTTGCGTGAAATCTATTAGAATCGTGGGTGGGTCCAGAGTATAAATAAGCGATACAATCTCGATCTGTTTGCTTCTAATTAGCGTGATCGATCAACTTTTCAATCATACTCCAATCGATCCCAACACGACGCTCTTATCACAAGTAAGTACTTACGAAGTCAATGAAATGTTTCCTCGACATTTTGTTTATTTTCGTAAGTAGGTACTCTATATGCCACCAATCTATTTGCTCCTTCTGTCTAGATCAGCCAGCGAAAACTCATACATCAAAACGCCTGCCACTTAAAAATTATTTCGCTTCATTCCATTCGCTCCTGTTCCATGGAACAAGTTCAGCGCGATTGATTTGTGGCTCTGCAATAAACGTTTCAGTATAGTGATTTATGGGAATTTCGTTATAGATCGTTCCTCTAGGGTTTTCCGAACAAAAGGGTGCGAGACAGCAGCGGCCTATTAAGGGCCGTGGAAAGATTGACGAGTTCATCGCGAACTGCGAAATTCGGGGGAAATCGATGCAGATTCTGCGAGCAGGAATCGCGTCGATTCCATTTCAATGGGAATTCGCGCGAGTCTCTTGAAACCCTCGATTTGTGTAACATTTTAGAAAAACGAGAGAAGATCGATATAGGCCATCTTTGTCTCATAAATTACGCGTGTCCCTGAGAATGAGAGCGATACGAGTTGAAAAACTTGGTAAATCGAGTCGCCTCCATGTTCTTGTTTCTTATATCGAGCATCGTAAAATGTGATAAAAGTAACTTTTTACTGCTTTGAATATCAGAGATTCGTGTAAAATGTGCACTCTGCGTGTTTATGTATGAGCTTCTAAAAAAGGGAATGTCTCAGTTTAGCTCTATTATATTTTGGAAAATCACTTTTTAGGTAATCCGCGGTTGAAGATTTCTAAGTGACTCATACAACTATCGCTTTGAATACTGATACTGTGTAGAATCACCGACTGTTGAATCACCGTATGCTGCAATTTATTTCTTGAAACGGTGCGATATGGCAAAATTAATATTATTAGCATTGTTTTCACAGGAAAGATTATGAGAAAATTGATTCCAGATTCTATGGTACAAATATTACTAATTTTATCCTGTTTATTTCGAATACGAACAACTCTTAAACTAAGTACGTTAAATTCCCAATATTTCCTGAATCACCGTGTAACTCAGAAAATACTAATCACAATTCCTTCACCCCTTCATCACGCATAATTATGGAACATCGATTTTCCCGTCACAACGATTTCAATTTCGCACAATCATAGGATGCACGTTAAAAGAAACATTGGTATATGTAATAACTAATGATCAAAATTGTGATGTTAAAGTGAATTATTGAAAAATGACTAGCTGTCTTGCCCAACTAAAAGAGCGATCGTTGCCGCCGATTAGAATGAAAGATAGAAAAAAAAGGGGGAATGGGAAGGGGGACGAGTAAGATGGCGGTTTTAATTCGGAGGAATCGATGTTCCATTCGAGGGGGACAATTAATTGATAAGAAATACCGTGAGTCGAGTGCATCAGACGCGCAATCACTGATCGTCCATTTTTGATTGTTTACAGTAACAAGTGCCTGAACGAAAAAAAACGACGGAACCAGGAGAACCGGATTATCGAGGAGCTTACCGAGCTGATTTCCGCCACGGACATGAGCTCTGGCAAGACTGACAAATGCCAGATCCTTCGGAGAACCGTCGACCAGGTAAGAAGACAGATTTGTACGTTTCTGCCTTTCAAATGGCTGATCGATAAACTCACCGAGTCCTTCGAGATCCGATCAAGAAACGCTGACCGTCGCTTTTTACGTCGCTTCGCCGCGATACGCCAGTGCAATCGAGAGAGATTCGTTACCTTTTTATCATGCACGGAATACGAGAAAATTCCCTTCGAGATCTCGATACATTTCAATAGTTCTGAAACTATTGCTTTCCTTGTCCTCCTTCTATTTTCTTTCTCTCGCGTCTATCATTTCCCTAATTTTTGCTTTCTCTAGTTAGATGCGATAACGCCGGTGTAATAATAACCTTCCATGCTGGATGTAATTATGATAATTGCTGGAATGGAAACATTGATCGAATTCAACTGATTATAATTTTGTTTTCGTTTAGATTTCATTGGAACGCTCGGACTCTGAGATTTGTATCTGAATTCGATACTTCTTCGGTTTAATCCGTTTAGTGTGTTTATTGGAGCGTTTACTTAGTCACGTCGGGAATAATTTCATTCACATTCTTCTAAATACTACCTCTGGCATATCTTACTCTTCAAAAGAAACTATCTTCACCCGTTGCTGTTATATTCTTGATATTCCAACAGTACATTTGAACTCTGCTTATTCCCAGCAAACGTGGGGCAGAAATTACTTGAAACACTAAACATAAATAACGTTTCACAAAAATCGTACCGTTTGAGGTATTCTATAATTTTCATTGTAAAGCTACGAATCCACGATGAGATTTTTCATGAAACTTTCCCATCATGAGACAAAAGTCTCAGCAACAACTCAATGTAAATAATGTAAATAGTCGCGAGAGATAAGAATTTTTGAAAATATATCATAAAACTTGTGTCATGGGAGTCTAAATTCATGAAACTAATGACAAAATAATTAAAAAATGATATATATAGTGAAATAATTGTCCTACCTAGCTTAGTAAAAGAGAAGAACTTTCTTAGCTCACAGAGTTTCATCCACCAGAACTATAAATACCTGAAAATAATGTATGACTGAATCGAATAATTCGTTACCCCACTGATCATCTCATTAATGTTTTATTGAACTAGTATCAAACAGTATTCAGGTCTGATTGATCAATAAACTGTGCGCAGTTGGTGTTTGCAGGCTGTTTGACTCGCGAAGGCATCGCGAGGTGGATGTTGAAGAACGGGGAAAGGAAACGAACGCGTCAACCGTGCAGGATTTATTCTTATGGTCGCATAGTCGGGGAATAAAGTCAGGCATTCGTGGTGTCGCAACGTTTCGTTCGATTTGATGTAAATTATTCCTGAACACCACAATATATCTCGAAGCCGTGAACAGGACGCATTTATGGAGGCATCTTTTAGGACAGACGAGATCGCCCCCTTTTTCTAGTTTCGGGATACCGTAGTCATGTTTTTCTTCCGTGATTCATCAGACTCGTCGACAGCGCGTATAAGGGATAATCGGCATCCTGAAAATTCAAAAACATTTGAAACATTGCAGAATTGTAGTTCAAGTGATGCTAATAACGTGATAATTTTTTTGACAATGATATAATCCTTGGGGTGAAAATACCCCTACAAAGAAATTTGGAGTTTTCTTATTATCGCGAATATCACCGAAATCGAATAAGACATCGATAAAAAATTTAATTCAAAGTTTTGTGGATTTTGATATACTACAATATGGTAATAAATGATTTTCGAAAAAAAAGTAATTATTTTTTCAAATTTATCCACACCACCCATTTTTTCGAAAATTATTTATCACTTATTTTTCTGAATTTTCAAATTATAGGGCTGTTTTAATTTCTCCGAACTCGAATGTGATTGACATCATGGTAAATTGATGAGCTTATTACCGACGTGTCTCGAATTGGATCATAAGTGGAGAGTGGGGAATAAATTTGGTACTGGTCGCATGGTTTGCATCTTTTGCAAGCTTGCTTGTTTGGAGAAAGAATTTTGAGAAAGCTACGACGATAAGATTTTAGTATCGGATTTTAGTAAAGAATCTTTCCATTTGATTAATTATTAAAAAAACACCTATAAATTCAATAAAACCATTATCATTAATATTCTGAAATTAAATACAAAGAATTTCGAAGATAAAATTGAGGGATATTCAAAATTCTTTAGAAGTAATCGCGCATTTTTAATAAAGGTAAAATATTTTTTACTATTCTTTTAAAACTCTGTCACGCCGAATCTCCATTTTTCTTCGCAAATATGTGAATTTTAGAGGGTTGGAAATAAGCTCTTCAATAATCGTAGAACGTTTCGCGGCAGCCAGTCTCGCCGCTGTGCGTTATTCTTGAGCTCTTCGATCGATAAGGTATTTACTCGCGTATCGTTTAAGTGAAATAAAAATTTCAACGCATGCGTCGTATTTTGCATTGATCTCCCGACATTCCCCGGAATAACGATTTTTTTTTCACCGTGATTAATACAAAGGAATCGTGTTTTACCGCTGCAGCAGATACCGGGCTGGGGCACACGAAAATTTGAAATTATTCAGCTCGAATATTTGAAGGGGGTCGAGTACTCGAAAGTTCTTAGTTTTTTTTTAGAGGAAACTCGAGTAGGTACCTCGGGGCTACGTACTCAAATTCTATGAAACTCTTCAAATCTTTCGAGCTACTCGGGCTACATATTGCAAAAATTTATTTGAGCTACTTGAGTTGCTTCAAGATACTTGACTTTTTCGAGATGCTACACACGTTTCTGTTCCATTCGACCGAATTTTTTAACTCGAATTTTCGATCCTTTGGGTTTTTTTCGAAAGGGTGGCATGACCTAGCTGTTTTTGGATTTTGATAATTTTTGGAAGCTGAGAGCTCTTTTTAAATAGAGTCTGAAACATTTCGTTTTGAAAACTTCGATATTCTAATTTTAATTGGGGCGAAAGTATCACTTAAACATCGTGAGACTCGCAAATAATTACGGTTTCTGTATTAAATATCTTGTTAAATACAAATATTAAGTGACATTGAAAATCGAGAGAAATGTTGGGATATTTTTGATTCGCGAATTTAATGATTTCAAGAACACTTGAACTATTTCTGATTATTTTTCTTCTCTTTCCTCAATCCAGTTGCTTGTCGAAGTTACGTCGATCTATGTCAGACACAGCATGTTCGTTAGATAAGGAAATTGAAATAGTGCGGGTGTTACGATGGTTTTCAAATTGAAACGAACTGAAGTGGACTGTTCTGCTCGAAAACGTAACACGATATCTTGGCGATTAAATAAATTAATCAGTTCCCTCGCTGTCCGCGTTTTATGTTATACATCATTTTATCGCGATAAGTGTTTTATCGAAACAGAACTTTGTACTACCTACCTCTTTGGATTCGTTTTGGCTTTCTTCGAAAGTCCGAATGCTCGAACACAGAAATTTCTTCGATAATCTTTTTCTTGGCTCTGTTTTCTCTGCTTCTAATAAATTTCAGACTCTACAGTTCTGTTTCGATAATTCCCTAGATGAATCTATCACGCAGCTGGTGTACTATATATTATTAAAAAATTGGTATATATCTCGTATTTTATTTTACAAGGTGATGTTATATTTATTTGTACATATCATGAGAACGTTCCGAGGCACTCTTTTTTTTATAGATAAAACACATTAACAAATAAATTTCTTTGAAAGTGTGATGAAGAAGAGGACTGTGTTTCGTCATCTTTTGCGCGCAAAAACGTTGATGTGATTGATGCGGCTTCGATCACCGTGACCGAATCTCGAGTAGTCAGATAAATCAAGTGAAAATTGATGGTAGCCCTCCACATTTAAATAATCGCACTGTTTTTTTATTGAAGTTTATTTTCGCACTTTTTTGGAGGTCAAATACGTGATTTGATGGAAGATAGTTCCCATGATTTTACATTTATAGTAATTATCCGACCAACATTAGCCTCTATATGTATTCCCATGTACAAAAATGCGGTAAAAAATTGTACACCTAAAGCATAATGATACATAATTCTCATAAGCCCAAAAGCATTCTATCATAAAAACACTAATACCTTTTAGTTTTCTTGCGCACTAAAAATAATCTTCTCGCTTAATCACCGTCTTTTTGTCCTATCCTATTTAGCTTGAAACTTGCATCAAACATACAATATTCCAATTACAAAAAATTGTGCTTCGTACATGAATATAAATACACTTTGTCTGCCACTGTCACGAAATTGTGAGTTCACAATTTCGATTAACAATTATTATTATTATTATATGTCTTTATTGCACCATTTCAATTACAATATGAAAAGAAGCACGTGCCACCGTTTTATGATTTTTAGAGGAAAGCAAGTTGAAGGAAAAATTATTTTCATTTATTTATTTTCAAATGCAGTACGAAATTGTAATTATTTTAGAATGTACTTGATTTATATGATAAATAACAACTATTATCAAATTGTAGCTGAAAAATTAATTACCTCTAAATTGTTTACCGCTATTTCTTAATATTTTTCTTGCGTTATCTTTCCATTTCCATCTGTTTCTTCTCAGCGTGAAGAAAATTTAATATAACTCTGCTCGGTGAAACGCACATGCTCTTATATTAGGAGGTGGTGTGATTGCACTATATTGCAGGAACGAATTAATGGTGCAAAGAAACGAAAATTTATGCCCATGTGGCATGTGCCGGTTTTCCACTAAGCCCCTCAGTTATATAGTATATGTAAAAGTAGAAGTAGAGTGCAAAAGGCGAAATTCAGCTGTCGTTAACCTAACCACCTAATCTTAACAAAATTGAATAAATATTACCCCTATATCTGAATGGATTCGCGGGAGGACGGTGCACCATAATTTCCCCAATGTATTTCCTGCGCACTGGGTACCAGGGGATAGATAAACCCCACCTTAGTCATGAATTATTTAAAGTTCTGGAATCATTTGCCTGGTTTCACGTCATCCCCGTCAGTTACACAACATTTGCTAAGGCTTGGAGCCCTTGAGACTCATTACGAATACGACCGGTCCCGTGGTCGCCGACGAGTAAACTCGTCCCCGAGATTTCGGATCTAGAAATCTCGAGAGCCGACGAATATGTCGTAACTGTGCCTTAATAGCGAGCGAAGGTCCGAACTTGACTGAAATTTTAAGCAGGTTCGACCGGATCGGTATCACCCAGTTCCGCAACGCTACAAGCACGAGAAACGTTCAACCTTTATGGAGCAAACAGCGCGCGGTTCTACTATTCCCAGGATTATTTAGCAAATCAAGCATTGGAGATATCATTGATCGTATTATCGCGTGTAGAGGCGATTCAATGTTTACGAAACGAGAGGTGGTTAGAAATTCTTCTTTTCCTTATGATGGCAGAGACCCGTCATGCTTCACTGTTCTTTTAAAGGGACGTTGGAATCTAGAATCAGTTCGCATCGCTATGCTTACTTCACTGATGAAATGGCTTCTTGAAAACATTAAACGGTTTAATACTGTTTAGACCAAATGAACTTGATTTTTTTTTAAATTAAAAATGATCAGAAATGTTGTACTGTCTTGTTCATGATGTGCTTCAGAGATCTTTCTGAAGGATCTTGGAATCGAGAATTAGTTTGTGTAGCTATCCTTGCTTCAGTGATCAAGTAATGGGACTAAATGTAGTGTAATGTTATGTGATATGTAACATTTACTGCGAGCAAGAGAAGTTCAGCCGTTTTAATGGGTTTGAACCTCTGCAGAATGAATGCGCTTGTGACGCACAACGTGCTATGATAATTGCAATTTATTCTCTACATTTCGCGTCAACAGTATCCGAGAAGAATGGATTTTCCTTCGAATGTTTATCTCACATTTAAATTTGCTCGAGCAGAAACCTGCTACAGGATATAGACGTTCTGCTGTTAAAGATTAATATATATTTTTCAATACCTGACAAGCACAAGGGGGAGGGCTATTTCTGGTTAAGAAAGAATCCAGTCAATAAGTGAAATCAAAAACACTTTTTTTCCTATCAATTTTATCCTCATTCTCCATGCGCTGAAAACACTTGCATTCCTTTAAAGCTGCACAGCTAGCTTTCTTTAAAAACCATAAAAAATAAGGGCTCTTTTCCACTAGTCATTTCTATCAGCCACAATCAGTACTTATTTCGTATACACTCACTTGACAGAAATAGTGCCAATTTGAAAAATATGGAAAATGTGTAAGTATACCTAAAATACCAGTTACCAGCCATAAAAGTGTCTTAATTCAAAGGTGCATAAAAACAATGACACTTGGTTTTCACCGTTAACCACAATGATTTGTTTTCTTCAGTGACTTCGGTTATCAAGAACTCGAAGATCTCCTCTTCCTGCCCCGAAGTTACATTGCCATGCCACTCGGGCTTTCACTTTGCTCATGCTAAAGTAAAAAAGCCCCCTTTTTCGAGAACCGCGGAGAAAGGCGAGGCGTGCGTTCGTTCGTTCAACCGATTAAAAACAATAAAAAGCTCGCACGGAAAGGCGACACGTTGTCCCTTCGTATCTTAGGAACAAACGGCGTGACTGCATTCACGAAAATAAACGCGTCGCCGTAAATCGCCCAGCTCGATTCTGTTATTTATAACGTAGTGAATGACGCTTCTATCGATGGGGCCACGTTCTCTTAAACTCGCGCGTCAGTGATGATTATGGAGCCCGGCTCTATGGACGATTAGGGTTTGTCACGTTTTCACATTTATCATATCTGGAGATCATAGATGCAATATAAAAATGCATCTTAGGGAACCTCGATACTCGTGCATATATTCAAATCCATGCAACAGTGGCGGATTTAAGAAAAAAGGCCCACGTGACAAAAGTTCTGAGGGGCCCATTTTTTCGGGAAAATGAAGAGGTAGTTTACTAAAAACGAACCAAGTGTAGTAGTACGAAAAAAATATAGTGTTTGGATACCTATACCTAATCGTAATTTTTTTTGGAATTGGGGCCTGGTGGGACCTTCTGGACAGGGGCCCATGCAATCGAGTTCTTCTTTCGCTTCCCTCGAGATTGTATATTTTATGTACTACGCCATTTACTGCATTCATTTTGCAACATTCTTGTACTAATACAGTTTCACTTAAGCAGTTCATGAAAATTTATTTGTTGCGAATATATCCATCCGGGGCACATTGTAATGGATCGTCCTTAAATTATGTAAGTGTCCCGAATTTCTTATGCTTCCTTTGGAAGCATCAGGTAGCGTCATACATAATATTTTTTTAACTTAATTTTCAAAGTAAAAAGTGACGTTTCATCGCACACACGAAACCGAGTTTAATAAATTGTATAAATTTTTAAAAGATTTGTAATAACTGAAAAATGCAATATAAAAAATTTCACGTAAGGAAGGGGGGGGGGGCGGAATATAAAATCTTACGAATTCTTATACTTGTAGAGGAAGGGGTAAGAAATCACCAAAATTACATACTCAATTTGAGGACAGCCCCTAAGGCACAAACATACGTCGATTATTTCCGTCGTGTTCACTTAAATCTTGGTTGCTCTGTACCGCAGATTAATTGTAATTGATATGTTCAAGCCTGCGCGTTATTTTCACACGGTCAAGAAGCTTCAGGCATCATATTCCCGTGCGCCCGTACCTACTTTCTCAATTTGTACAGATCGCGTCGAGCCGTTTGTTGGCTATCAGTTGATTCGAAAACTGGTTCCAAAACGATTCGCCGAGGCGAGGATATAGTAGTTGGCGTTCATTGAAGCTTTCCGACCGTCTCTCCTAGATACTGCCCGCGAGATACTATTGAAACGTTACTCGTTGATCGGCGTATTTCGCGCGAAAGTCAGCCTCTACTCTTTCGCCGTAATTCACTCGCGGGCGGTTTTGTATTTCTCGAGAAATGATATGTGGCCCGAAATAAAAAGATAAATCCCTCTCTCTCTATCTCGGCTGTTCGGTTAGATAGCGCGTGTCGAATAAATCACCGAAATTGGAAAATAAATTTCTCCGTGGACGCAATAAAAAGAAAAGCAGGGGTGAAAGAGGAAAGGAGGCGAAAGAGAGGAAGCTCGAACAAAGCGGTCTCTTCGGGGAGATGTAAAATGCACTCTCTCGTGAAATTTATTTCGGGAAGGATGTCTACAGCGGTGGTCAAAAGAAAGTTGGAAAAAATATTTCTATATCGATACTAAGTTTCATTGGAGTTGATGTCACCGCTTTATTCTAGAAAATCCACAAATTCTGCGACGCAGGCTAGGGATTATAGTTCCTGCCCATCGAAACATGACGGTTTTATTATTGTTCGCTGTGTAAACCTTCTTTTGACTACCGCTGTATCTCGATAAAGTAGCTTTCGCCCCAAGGAATGCCGCACCGATTGGAAGAAATCATTCGTCCATCCGCCCATGAACATTCTGCTCGGATGTCTAAATTGTCTAACGAACCGTTTTTCTTTGGTTCTTGTCTCTTTCTGTTTCTGCGTTTCTGCGCCTGCTCGACGCAGAACGCTGCCTAGAATGGCGTTGCGTGTATAAAATTCGTACTGGACGTCGAAGAACACACTAATAAGAGAGAAGCATCAGTGATCCGAAGTCTACCAAACATTATAAGTCTTCGGCTAATGATCAATTATAATGGTCGACGCCAGTTAGTACCACCCAGCAACAACTAAAGGAGCAGCTAATCAGAGAAACCTCTAGACCCGCGGGAACTAACCTTGCCGCGTGGAATTACGCTTCTTGGACTCCTTCCCCCTTGATTTGGTTGCCGAAACGATAATTTTTGATTACCAAAAGCGAATTACGCAACTGATAGCCGTTACGAAATCTTCCGCTTCCATTCGAATTTTTGCGCTTCCCAGAGTAGAAACTCTAGCGCCAGCATTTAGAGCGTTCTGTAGCGTTGGCAGGACTGGTTGCTGGGGGAAGAACGTGAGTTCGCATCGCCGAATGGAGAAACGCCTATTCTTGACTAGGTTCGCGGCAGAAATAGAGTCGGGTTAATAAGAAGAATTGTTTTCTGTTTCAATAATTTTATTACTGCCTCATAAGTGTCCCATTCGTGCTGTTTCTTGTCGTATATATTCCGCCTTAATTATACACGAAATTTGAACCGAATCGATGACTAAACATCTTGCACTCCCTCCGTCAAGGAAAAAGGGGAACATTTGAAATGAACCGCTTTATCGTGGCAAAGGGATGGTCGCACGAATGCCCGGAGATATATATCCGATTCGCTGAAAATACACGAAACGATAATTGGTCCGAGCCCGACGTCTAATTGCAAGCGGCGGTGTCTGTGCTCGTTCGTAGAACCACGTAGAAAGAGAAGGAGAGAGGACGTACGTGGAAGGGGCTCGAACTTCCCGTCTGTTCTGAGCGCGTTAGTTGTGGTTCACGAACGAGCACATGTCGATTCTTCGCGCCCAGGGTCGCGATACCCGGCTCTCGTGCCCGTCTTCTCCTTCGTTCGACACACATTGCGTTTATAAGAGGCAAACAATACGAGCGCACGACCCTCGGCGAGAGAACGACCCCGCGTGCTCGAGCGAGGCGTACTGCCCTCGCAAAACGAGAAATTCCGTGGAAAGAGATACGGGGAATCGTTAAAAAAAGGTACTTCTGGCGAGAGTTTGTCACGTGACCTTGAATGACGTCACCGAGGCCAATAGGAAACCTTCCAAACGGCGGCGTTATAACCCGAGCTACCGGAGCAAGAGTTCGTGTGACGTCACCTGCGCAGCAGGGCCACGCGCATCCTGTCCGACGACGTGACCCGAGGTAGAATCAATCGTGAATTTGCAACGAAATCTTTCTCTTTTCTTGCGACTGTACCGACGTTATCGCAGGGAAGAATTATGTATAGGGAATGTAGATGCGACGTGTTTAACGATAGATTCTGAGGCTTCGGGGTCTCATATTATTTGCCATCGGCCCGCCCTGTTTCCGTCGTGTTTCCAAGCACGTTTTCCACTTTAGGAAAACGGTGCACTGGATCAGAGAAACATCGACGGCTCGGAGAGCGACCGAAGAAAGAATTTATCGCGCGCGACGGGACGGGGAGAAATATATACGGTTTAAAGCAGAGGCTAGCGGCAACGTCGCAAACCGTTTGTCGGACTCAGCCGCCGAGTCACCGACTTTTCGAGGCCACGGCACGGCAGCGTGTGGCCCGTGCGCGTTCGATTCATTTCGATTACGAGCGCGATCTATCGGTGCCGGGAAATATGAGCTCAAGGACGGGCTTTCCCCGCGCCGAGAGATCGCGAATCTCGGCCGGTAACGCAGAGATTTACTTTCCATCTCGCTTCGTGTTCCACTTAGCGAGCGCGGCCGGCTAACCTTGCGACTCTGAATGGCACAACGCGCGGAAGTTTACGCTTCTTCCGTTTTAACAGCCACGTCGAATATCACACGCGGTCACGTAATTTATTGTTCGTATAATGTTTAACGCTTTAACATGTATCTTTTTGTCGTATTTTCGAAGGGGAAGAGTATGGGAGGACTTGTTCGTAAATGATTTTAATAATTCGATCGTTTCTGAGGGAAAGTGTGGAACTGGTTTTGAGTTATTTACTGACACTCTTGGCAGTACTAGAACGTTATGTTTTAGTTCTTTTTTTGCACTGCTTTTTCGTCGTTTTTGCATCGTCCAATAGGTACTTACGATAATTTCGACTGAGGAATTTCTCATTTACTTTCTTTTTCTACGGCGAAATGTCCTTCCTTCGGCAAGTTGCGTTTTATGATGATCAGAGTGGAAATGAGTTTTTGAAATTTATCGTAGTTATTTTTAAATGAAGAAGATTTTGAGCTGAAAAAGTTTTGCATTTTTTTTAGAAACAGGTGACTTTTAAATGCTATAATGTATTTTCTGTTTGAATAAGTACTTAATAATCACCCCTATGATCACGTTAAAGTGTATAATCAAAAGTTTGGTCAAATTCTCTTCCACTTCTTTTCTCTTTATGACACTTAGCAATTTGTTTTCAGTTTGCCCTGCCATTTTGCATACCAATTCTGTTGAGATTTTACTCAAAATACAGTATATCCAGAGTTTAAACAAATTAAATGAGGTTTTATAATAAATTAAATTTAAACCCTACTGGTAATATTGTTTATTTGAAAGGTAGAAGTAATTCTAATTAAAAAAAGACATAACAGAAAAATTTCAACAAAGAGATATTGTGATAAAAAATGATTAAATTTGATGTAGGAAAATTTTAAACAACTTGCTGCTCATGAATTTATAAGCGTCTTAATGTAGTTTCTGCACGAACGTGCATCGAACTCCATTATTATGACAAACAGGCAGATGAGTAATTGTTTGGAACGTCTGATAGACCAGGGACAGATATGACAGTTTACTGTACGTATTCAATTATCGCGCAAGTCTGTGGAATGGGGATTATCAGTTTAAATATTTGTCAGAGTGTGCCGATACTCGCACGCCAGAATTAAGAAGTTTAAATAATCGACAACAAAATTCTTTATGCATTTGAAAAACATTCCAGAGACAGTTATTCGATATATGGCTAATTCAGTTTTTTCTGCCATTTTAATTTAATATTACATTTATCTCAACTGGTTTTAATTTACTCTAACACAATTAGCATTCATATTTAGGAATATATATTTTCATCCGTATTGTGTTTCTGTATTTACAAACTTTCACTTAGGTACTTTCCGTTTTAGGGAACCGCCATTTTCTTATTAAATTTTATTATAAACTCTATTATTATCGTTCTACGAACTTCCGGCAAACGTACAGAACCTCATCCAAGCTGGAAAATGTTACACGATCATTATTTACACTTTGATAAAGAGGCAAATTAAAATATTCGCTTCTATCGAAAATTTTGTTTGTTCAGTTGCATCTGCCACAAATGACGATATACGAGGTACTGGAATGACGAGTTCAGTATTTTCAGCTCGTATCTTGTACACCAAAAATTGATTCTAAATATGTCAAGATTAATTTTTAGACCTATAATCGTAGTCAAAATTGAATTGAAAATATTAAAAGTAAAATAATGTGGCTTAACGAGGGTGAACTATACCATGTAGCGAAAGGGGACTCCCGGAATAGATCAGTGTTACCAACATGATATAGAAAACCTGATATTAAAATTACTTCATTCCTTTTTACCGTCATTGTATATTGATTACTACTGACTAAGCTCTTTTATTTAATTTAGCGAGTTCTGAATGTTCTTGTAAATTCTGAACCATTTTTAAACTTATTAATACTACTTTTTAATAACAAATGGCTCTTATGAACGTTGAATTTTGTTGTTAAAACGCACAAAAATGAAATTTATTTACGATAATGTATTAATTATTCAATTTCCACGAATCGTTAACTGGTTTTATCGAAAGGCGTCAACTTGTCTTCTTCAGTAAACAGGTGAAACGCCCATCATATTATCCTCGTATTTCAACGGAAGTTGCATGGCTACTGCGGTAATGCAAAACACTTTTCATTTAAAAGGATACACACGTATAAAACAGTTCGGTTATGTTCATCGAACCCCAACTTGTTTTTGCCATTTAACCGAAGGAAGCTCGTAAAGTTTTGGGTGACGAATTCGTTACCTTTATATCTTGCGCAATATCGGTTTTGTATTCGTCGCGTCATAAATAAAGAGGGTTTCTTAATATTAAATAAAGCGAATGGTAAAGATGCGGCATTGTAAATAATTCATTGCATTAAATGCAATACTTATACGCTATGGCATGCGGGATGCAATATGCAACTGGAGTTACGGTGAACAAATGAAACGAGGCGGTTTCGGATTATTATTTGACATTTTAATGTGAATAGAAAGCCTCGTGACCGCGGCACATATGTTTTTTATCATTGTTACATTTATGCCAAATTGATGAATACACGCCGAAAAATTTAAATGCAAGCTTTAGTTTCTTTGTTGTTGCTTAAATGAAATTACATTAATCCAACGGTGGGCGAGTTTTATTTGAACTTACAATAGCAAATATTTATTGAAAGTAACGTTGAATACCTTTCTTTTTTTTGGTAATGATGTTAGGTTTTCGAATTAGTGTATTGATCTGTTTTAAACAACAGAAGCGTCGAATGATAAAATAATTTTATTACTTTTTCAAAACTTATAATATTTTAAATGTAATAGATACTAAAATAGTTATATATTTGTGTCATACGGTTAATTATCCTTTTTTATCACTTGAGCTGTTGAAAATAGGGATGATGGTGTGTATTTCACTTCATTTTTAGAAATTGGAATATAATATTCGAAGTGGATAAGAGGAAAAAACATACCACATATTGTGATACCTTATCGGCTTTCAAATTAAAATTTCATTCACACTATGATTTTCTTTTTTTTGTGTTACAGCTTCGGCACATTAGGCAACAAGAAGGTTCGAATAGTCATGACGTTCAACAGGGGGAAGTGTCTTCATCGAATCCTAACATACTGTCCAACGATCAAGTTGGTCCTATTTTACTCGAGGTACGAATCCACTTGCATATGATGATTTCATTAAAACACGAAACATCCGTTCCAGGTTGATTAAAATTGACTGCCTATTCGATAAGTTCAACGATTATTGTCCTCAGCTCTTTGATATCGGAAAAATGAAATTCAATTGATGTATGTCAATTACGCCAACATGTCACTTCAAAATCTCTTGATTCGTCGACAGTGCTATCTCTCATTGAATCTCGATCGAACGTTTTAAGTGTGTATCAAAATTTAACCGTATATTGAATTTTTTTGCAGGCGCTAGATGGCTTTCTATTTGTTGTAAATACGGAGGGACGCGTGGAGTACGTGACGGATAATATAACTCAATATATAAATTATACGAGGGACGATGTGCTTGGCAAGGATATTTATAATATTATTCACCATGGAGACCACCACACCTTCATGCCGAGCTTGCTGCCCATGTCAATAGGTTGGTACCTCAATCATTATTATTGCTTATTTGTTCCAGCTTTTCTCTCTTTCTTTTCCTTTCCTTTTTTTAATGGAAATTGGAGTTGCATCCAGGTTCACAGGCACACGATAAAACGATTATTAAATCAGTCCATAATTAATATTGTTCTTTCATACGCCAGTCAAGAATAGAGTAATAAATTTATTTCAATGGTTATTTGATAATATGTTTTCATTTGATGATTAAGGTCAGATTGAATAATATATTCACAAGAATCGATAATGAATAATTGAGACATTGAGAGCAAAAACGGACAAACCCACATTTTTTGCGAAATTGAGTTAGTAGCATTAATGTATTTTAATAGACTGTAGTAATCATATATAATAGGAAAAATTAATTTTTTTTTTCATTGTGGGTTAATCCGTTTTTGCTCTCAATGCTTCAATTCTGGTTACGTATCAAATGGATAACAAAACCTTCTGCTGGTCTATGCTTGATTTAGATTGTGGAATCGGGGTTGCCCCATCATTAATTCACTCACTTCAACGTTCAAAATTACTGTGTAGGTACCACTCATATTTCATCTCACTTGATAATTGCATTTAAAAGTCGTTCTTTTCTCAGCCCATAAAGAAAGTTTGAAGACATACCCAGCCATTGTTGAAGATTGGCAGTAGAAAGTTCGTGCACTACCCACTATCCATACTTGCAACTCTTTCCCATTTTCTCAGACGATACTGCATTGCGCAATGAACTATTTAGATAAAGTTCTTCAACTAATTTTCCTATACTTGCAATTGAATCTCTTTCAATAGTAACCCTTGGAATGTCCATTGGTCTTCAGGTTCACGAATAATACATTTCCAAAATTATAATTTCCCAATGAAAAGTGATTAAACCATCTTCAGCACTGATATATGTCTTTTTCCTCGCTACAGGTAAAATATTTAATTAGTAGCAGTAAAAATTGACACGTAAAGTTGAAGAAGGGTAAATGGACACGATGTACAATACTCCTATTTATATTGTTTTGTTAAACTCTCCGCGGAAAAGCATTATTTATGGGATGACCTAATATGTATGAGTGCGTTTGGTATGCGTCGCCCAGTAGTTATGATAATGTTACTTCGGCATCGGTTTACTGTCACCGTTCACGTGTGCTTCTCGGTTTATCTCGTTTTGTTATGAACTTCGGCAGTTCTACAACGGCAAGATTTATCTCGTGTAATGCAAGGAGAGAGTTTTAAAATTCCCGGGCGTAGCAGAAATTCGATACCACTGGTCGCTACTGCATCGAAGCGCAGCTTGCTTTTCGATTCGTGTCGTTACTATCCGCGAGATTTCATTAAATATTTATGTCAGTTTAATAAACGACCGATCAGTAGATAATAATCACCTGAAATTGACTGTACTCTTCATTGGTCCAGGAATTCTACCAAATTTGACTCCTTAGCTTATTTGGAAATGATTTGGAATTTTGATTTTTCATCGAGCTTTAATGATATGAAGTTATAGTATTTATGAGAGAAAGGTATTGATATTTATGAGATGTTAACTTAGGATAAGTGGACGTACAAATAGTCACCTTTCAGCTAGGGGTTAATGGCAGAAGTGCTTCGCACCGGTGATTTTGTAAAAGTGGTTGCAGAAAATTAGAAAAATTCAACTAACAAGGAGAGGTTTTTAGGCGTCCGCCTCCGATTGCTTTGATTTTTGGATATGTTTTAGGAGACCGAAAAATAAGAAGTAGGTGTCTTTTTATTTCGGCTCATATAAAGTTTGAGGGGTTGTTTTACCCCTTAATGGGCCAAAATAAAGACAGCTATTTCTTATTTTTCGGTCCTCTAAAACATAAAAACCTCTTCTTCTAAGTAACAATATCTCATCAAGACGTTAATTTCAACTCACTTCGCACATTTGCGAAATGCTTTTTACTAAACTTTTGCGATGGGAACAGATGGTTCATAGATACAACAGCTTGACACTTGTTCGTAACAAGGAGATGAATGTTAATCCACACATGTTTGGATAGAACAAGGGGGATTAAGGTTCCTTTTATAATTTAGGCTGGACGAGCGAGCCACAGCCCCAAAGGAATCGTATCTTCAATTGCCGCTTCTTGGTGAAGCCTCCCGATGATAAAGAAGAGACTATGGAAGAGAAGCAGCAACGAGTATCGAAATACGAGTCTATGCAAATCTGTTCAGCCCTTTTGCCAAGTAATAGCGATCGTCTGGAGAGCGGTGACGTGTCCTCTGAATCCTCGGACATCGGTCCTTGCGTGATGTGTGTGGCTCGCAGGATACCACCGAACGAGAAGCCCACTTCTACGCCCATCGCTACGCCCATCGAGCAGTTCACTGTCAGGTTGGACCCCTCGGGGAAGATTATCGCGGTCGATCTCAGCTGGTTGTCGCCTCCTTACTCCACGTACCTAGGCAAGGTAAGGGTACGTAAGAATTCCTCGTGTATTCTCTCTCGAAACTCCTGCTCGCCCTGCAAAAATCCCATCCATCTTTTTACATCGGAATTAGGGGAAACGGTCCTATCGATTGTCTGGATGGCTTCACTTCTTAAGAGCAGTCATCCGGCAAACTAGAGATTTCAGCTCCAATGCTGATCTAATAAGACGCTTGGTCGATTCCCTTTCTCTTTAAAATTTTCAGCTATCTGATTCATCCTGTTGCTTATACCTTTGGTTTTTCTACCATTTAAAGGCTTGAATTTTGTAAGCTGCAGCCATCCTGCAATGAATTCGGGATTAAGAAGAATTCTCTGGTTAGGGTAGTCTTGCAATTGAAAGGGCAGTGCACAAAACCCTGTTTACAAGCAATTTTATCTTTATATATGAAGGGTAAGAGGAAAAACAGGGAATGTCACAAAGCAACTTTATCGAGAAAATTAAGATTTAATACTTTAGTCCATCAGTAAAGAAACAAAGTTCAATGAATTTAATTTTCTTATATAAATAATTTCTTGTTTTACCTTGACGTAGTTATATAGTTCCACTGCAGAGTGAACATTTCCTGTTTCCTTGTATTTGAACTTTGTAATTCGACAGTTCTGTAGTCCCAGTTGCCACTGAGAAAATATACTATAAATCGCAAAATCACGAAAAATAGTCATTCCCAGTTTTTCCCCTTACCCTTCATATATTTTTCCCTTTCACTTATATTTACAGAGATTTTAAAGTATCGTAAATAGCAATATGACAGCACCTGTCCTAGGTATTTTTTTTATTATTTTTCCCACTTCAAAGTAAACTTTTTCTACTTCTATATTCTTGCCTACTCTGTATACTATCAAAGGGCTGCCCCTTCAATAAACGAACTAAAGGCATTCCTGTGGGAAATTGTTACAGGACCTGATCGGCAATACGATAAAAGAGTTGTGCCACCCTCATGATCTCAGTAAGCTAACTGCACATTTGCACGATACGCTTCAAGTTGGTGAGAGCATCAGCGATGTGTATCGGCTACGTGTTAGGCCCGATAAGTTCCTTAACATTCAAACAAAGTCAAAGCTTTTCAAAGCAAATGTGATGAATACACCACGCACTACCGACTTCATTATGGCCACCAACTCCATCATTGGGTAAGTTGAACAACGTCATACTTCTTACTTGTATCTTAGCCGTACAACCCGACAGGTCCTCGTGACTCATTCAACCCCGGACTAATGGTCATTCCCGAGATTATTCGTAGTCTCTTTGCATTCTCTCTTTATTAAATGTTCGCCGATTCTCCCACGTGACGGTCGAGAACGAACGAACCGATTAGCCCCTCAGCGTGGGATGACGCGCGGGACTCGTCATACGAAAACCGTCTGGAACCTCGGTATGACGAGCTCTGAATCCAGCTCCGAGTAAGGCTCGGGTCCAAGGTCTATCGCAACCCGAAACAGAGGCGCGCCGAGCTCTACTCGTGTACTTTCTGTAGTTTCGTGGTATTAGTAGTTGTCGAATGGAAATGCGGTGATTTCGGCTCCACACAGGCGTACTAAGTTACCGATTCTAGCCTGAGCAGTGTTGCTCCCTTCTTAAAAGGACCATTCAGCGTTTCGACCGATGCAACTCGTTCCGCAACTGAATAGATGCTGCTTAGAAAAGAATGCCTCTACGCTGAGGGGTTAAACCGAGGTTGAATGCGTTAACACACTGACTACCGAAATGACGGAGAATGAACTGTAAAGGGGATGGATTGAAGTGTTTTAAAAGAAATTGGAGATATTTCAGAAATCTAATGTTTCTTTAATGCAATTGAAACCGCTAATGGTACTCAGTGCGTTGATGTTAACTAGATGTAATTACACAGTTAAGGTTAGGATTGTCGAAAGAGAACAGAGACTATATAGACAGTGTAACTTCGATTATCACAGGTGCGCGTTGATGTTTAAATTGACAATTGTGGGAACAGTCGGCTTGTTTTCTGTTCAATATTTTTAATCGGTCGTTTAATCAGCGCCTCGATAATCGACGTTCAGCCGAGTAATTAAGTTAATGTATCCTTCGTGTCGCTTAATTACTCTTCTACTGGAATACACATAGGCAAGGGTGACTATATCTACACGACATTCCACTTACGAACTTCCCGCTTCATTAGGTTTCCGCTAATGTATTCTGCTCTCCTGATTTCTCCTTGTTTATCTTATCGAGTTCCGTTTTAATAACTTTTTCGGACCAACTAAAAAGCACAAAAAGAAACGAAAGCAAAGAACGGAAGAAGACCGCAGAAGCGAATTTTATCGAAGACTACTAATACCGAAACGAAGGCAGAACGCGATTCGTTAATCGTTAACTTGAAACTTCGAAGTAGAAAATTCGACTAAACTTTCCCAGAGCTCGCGTTGTTTTTTCTTTCAGGTCTCTAAAATGCCTTGCATGCGTCGCAACACGGGTTTTCTTCTCGGTGTTGGAGATCTGGCCACTCTTGAAAATTGAAAACGATTTATCCTCGCTGTGATGTAATCGTGATTACCACCCCAGAATGCGTCTATTAGTTTGTGCTTTCTAATGCTTCGTTTGCTGATAACCGCTATGTGTATCACACGCTGGTGCCATCGTGCCTCATCACACAACCTTCTGCAGTGTTCGGTTTCCACACGATTTTCACACTTCATACATAGCCATCGAGGTGAGGAATAGCGAAGGTGTCATTTGCTAGAAATATACGAACCTCGCCATTCTTCATCTCGATTTACGTATTTCGTGATGTCTAGAAACGTGTGCGAAGTAGCAGGTGATCGCAAGACGATCGTTTCGTTTTCTGTCTAGTCCAGTTTCAAGATCGTGAAGGATCGACCGCGAAATTCTATAATTTCCTTGCTCGCTGCAGTATTATTTGCAAACACGATGGCGTAGAAATAAATTAGAAGCTGTTTAACGCCGTAAACGTTCGAGGCTAGAGCCACCTTTAAAGTTAGTGAACAGTTTTGCGATCACCTGGGGGCATTCACGTCATCGGGCTGCATATAACGTGTTGAGGCTGTAAGTACATAGCGAAAGTAAGATTAACCACCGTGTCACGGTGAAGAACGGTCTTATTTGCGCTTATGCAACTTACATCAGGGTATCAAGGTGGCTCGATTGACGCTCAAGGTTCTTCTCTCGGCGAACAGTGCGCGCGATGTGAAGAACATCTGTAGACTGTTCATTCTTTTGGTTAACCTCGTTGAAGTTAACGGAGTAGTATATTCTTCCCTTCGATAGTAATGGCATTATTCAGATACTTTAGAAAGGCAATGACCATTTAGAGAAGGGGTCGCACTGTTCGCCGTGAGGAGCCATTCACCGTGATAAGTCGCACGAAAGAAAGAGAGAGAATAGAAAACGTTCCGGATAGAAATACATTAAAGTAGTAATGCTTAGTGTTAGTCTAAAAACAGAAAAAGTGTTAATGGTAAATGGCAAATACATTGTGTTGTTTTGTTTCTTGTCCATGATAGGGACAATGACTTAACGCCTATCGAGGGTGGTCAGCTTTCCAACAACAAAGTGTGCTCAGGACACTCTAGTAACCGTTGTGCGAATAATAGTAATAATAATAATGGTAACAGTAAGGCAAATAACGTGGGTGGCCCGCTGTTGTCCGTGGCGCATCTGAACGGTCAAGTGAGCGGTATCAGTGGCCGGGGGTTGGCAGCGGGCACGTCGTCGTCGTCGTCGTCGTCGTCCTCGTCGTCGTCGCACGGCGCCGCGACATCGTCTAACTCGATCGTCTTTAGCGCGGCCGAGTCGTGCAACCCCCTGCCGTCTCTAACTACCAGTAATCCGTTCAACCACTTTTCGGGGAACATGGACTTGGAATTCGAGCTCTTCCCCAGTTCCACATGGGACTTGGATAGTAGCAGCGGCTGGCCGGATAGGCCCGAGTCGAGAGCGAGCGGGCCACCAAACTCACGACCACCTTCCCAGCCAGCCCCGACATCTCCGAGTCCCCAGGGAGCGTTCTCCTCTAATACGGCGGTGGCGCCTCACTGCAGCCCCTTACGCGCGTTCAGCCCGACCTCAGGCAACGCAGCTCACACCTTCAGTAATTCGTTCCCCTTCAGTCCGCTTCAGGAATCACAGACGTCCACCATGACGAACAGCGCCGCTAGTAGCGTTAGCGCCAACGGTGCGGCCGCGGCCGGCCTCACGCCCAAGAGACAGGACGAAGGGAAGACCGGCTGCACCACCACCAGCCAGACCCCCATGGAGGGCAGCAACGCGAGAAGCAACGCGGCGGTCGCCGCCGGCCAAGCAACGGCCGGCCAGGCCACGGGCGGCACCGCGGCCGTCGTCGAGACTCAGAACAGTGTTGTGTCAACCGAGTCCGGTAGATTGAGAAACCTGTTGACCCAGAGGCCTAGTGCTAGTGAGGACAGTCAGGACAATACGGCTAACGATTTCGAGAGCCAGAATAAGCATAGGATATTAAAGATCTTGTTGAATCAACCAGATGAGGACGATTTCCACCCCGACCATAATAATAAAGTGCGCAACAGTCCTAGCAACATGCCGAAACCAAGCATGGAGCATTCGAAATCTACGCTTGGGAATAATATGCTGTTGCAGGTAAACACGCTGTTCTATTTAAGATGTCCAGGGGGCACTGGACCGGTACCCCATCTATTCAGCTTGATCAATTCCAACTGCTTTACATACCTTGTTTCCTTGCTTCTCCCCTTTATCCCGCTCAGATCACCCTCTCAGAAGTACGGGATCAGCCAAGATGTTCTTAGAAAATAGAATTTTATCTTTATCAAGATCGTGTGTCAGTAAAGTGCTAGTAAGTATAGCAACAATAGTTGAAATAAACAGATAAACATGAAACAACTAATAACCGGCACTAAGTTTCGATGAAGATTTGTTAAAAAAATCTTGACCACATTTTCTCATACTTTTTATTCATTGCTACATATTTTACTCGATGGGAAGATTCAAAGTTCGAAAGCAATCACAGATTGCAAGTAAATAGCCTTCTCATGATAGATTGCAAAATTGAAAGCTTAGAAGCACAAAGGTTTTGGCTGATCGCGATCTTCCCGTTCAGGTCAAAAACATTTAATTCGTAAGATTGTATACTAATCTCTTACTCATATCTCACTTCTTAAAGTTGTTAAACGAGAAAAACGACGACGAGGACGAAGAGGCTCGCGCCGGCTTGAAGAAAAGGAACGAGCTTCTGCAACAGCTTCTGAAGGATCAAGATGACGAGAGGAAGGTTCAGGAGCAACAGGTAGGTGGCCAGATGCTCGGATTACTCTATAATATGTAGGATATTTGCCATAGTCGGCAATTACTTTCAAGTACAAGGACAGTCGAGTTGATATTGAACTAAACTAGTACAAAAAATTTTCTCTGCATTTTACATTACACCTAAATGTTTTCAACGCTAATTTGGTTCAAATTTCGCAAATAAGTAGCGCACAATGTGTATAATGATGTGTCGAAACGCGTAGGGTGTAATATTGAAAAATTTACAAAAAATGAGGTTCAATGGAAAAAATGGGATATATACACTCGTGCGTAAGCACGAATCCCAATTTCAGTTGCATTCGATTGTAATCCCCATAGTAATTCCAGTCATATATGCACAGCTTTACTGATAATTCATTCCTCCTATAATTAGTTATTTAAATTGTTTTCACTTTGTTACAAACTTTGAACTTTGATTTTCTCTCAAAATTTAGAGTAGGGCGCTTTGGGTATTTAACGCGTCACTGTGCGTGAAATGAACTGCCTGTATACAAACTTTTAGTCAAATCTGAGGCCTCTGTGAGCCTCGTGCGGCAATGCCGAAGTCATATCTGTTAAGCATACTCATTAAACGCTCATAGGCGTTTTTCGCATTGACTGAACACACTTGGTGGATTCATAATATCCTCCTTCGTTACTCTTTTCGATAATTAAGAATAAGTAATATCGCGACCTGTATCCCCTGATTTATGGAATGCAATGCATGGAACAGTGCAAGTCACAGTCTCGCGAAGAAGATCCTCTCCTGCGAAGTCTTGGTTTTCGGAACACCACGCCGTCCCCGTCTCAGTCAGGCGACAACGTAGGTCTTGGTGGCTCCACACAAGTCGGGCAAAAGAGACCAGGCGAGGATGGCGATCTGAACGTAGCTGTGAAGCGACCCATGGATGGCTCGCACCAAGTCTCCTCTTCTGGTACATCCACCAATGCGACCAGCAAGCTCTGGGAGAAGAATAAGATGTTGGCCTCACTGCTGGCAAAACAGCCTCCTCAGCCAACAACTATCCCACCAATACCTGCGTCTGTGATATCGGCTACGCCACAGGTAATTACACGTTTAACATGTGTAATATTGTTAATATTCGGGTCGTCTGTGGGACTCCGATGCATGCTGGAAAAGTTAGATGACGATGTTATGGAAGGAACCTGGAGTGGCGTACCATGGTCGTCCTTTGCGTTTGTCAGGCTCCGATGATTCGGGTGAGGATGCCGAGATGTATGTGCTTGGTAGGAAACCGGAGGTAGTAGAGCCTTTGACCGGTCAAAGAGTTATTAGGATTCATCGTAGGTGTTGAACAAGGTTTATTCTACCCTAAGCTGAATTACATTAACTGTTGTTACGCTATCACTCTATGACATATGAGATCTGAGCTCCGTCGTGTGTAACAGTGTAAATGGTTCTTACATCCTACTTGAGAACCAAATGGGGGCTATAGTGGTCTCTATCTTCGGCCCACTTTGTTTCGTCGCGTGCTGACTTCCTTAGTTCGGATTGCAACATCCCTCCCTCCTTGAGAAAAGGGTGCTTAGGGAGGAACTTTTATATTAGTTCGTCCAGTTTACAGCATAACTGCTGTATGAGGTGACATCTCTGGTCGTCGGTACGTTAGGGATGTTCACTCTCTTAGGGATTTTCGCTGGTTTAGGTATTAGTACCTACCGCCGTAGTTTGTAAATAATACTAAAAACCGTATTAATAAATAAACTAACAGTGTGATCGCTATAAGCTGTATAATGTTCGGCATGGGTACACTATCTGCCATGACGTTAATCCTAGTTGTTTATGACTCGCATCGTTGGATAACTCGCTTCGCACCTGGTTAAGTTGACTACATATACAACTCGGATAACTCTGATGAATTCTTAAGATCCTATCTAACTAAATACGCGTGAGGGGGTGAGTTGCCCCCTTCTGTACCCCTTATTTCCGCCGTTATATCGTATAAGGGTGCCGTTGACAATTCGACATCCTGGTTATACATTTTTTCCGTTTCCGCAACACAATGTCCTTAACTCTTAAAATTCCTAATTTATCTATTATGACTCGACTAGGTTGACGCTCACCGCACTGAATCGTCAAGGTTTCGGGTTGACGTGCTGTAAAAAGCCACGTATCCAAGCGCGTAGTACCTATCCACAGAGTGTCTCACAATTTCTCGGGAATTCGTCTGACGGCTTACATCGCACTCTAGATTAGCGCTGCCTAGCGCAGGGGATCCTCACGCGCCTTTTTCCCTTTCCTACCGTTCCTTCCCCACACAGTATTCCCAAGGAATTGTGGCATTGGCTTGCTGTAGCCACGTGTGTCACTAATACATGTAATCTGTAGCCCTGGGCTATATACATGATCGACGGAGACGCTAGCCTGTCATAGTCGCCTCTTTAGCGTCGCGCATATCCCTGGCAACGCGATTGGGAGGGGGACAACTCCATAGGACTCGCGGGTCCTGCCTTCGACAGCGCTGCTCTACATTATCATCGCTGTTGTGCGCGATCATCGGTTGCTCACAGTAATACTATGCAGCTACCTGTTTACATTCCTTTAATTCACCGTGATTCGCGAGTACATACTGGTTACTATTTGCGTCGATAACAATTATTAGTGCTCGTACGACTAATAATGCATACATACAATCGCGAATGTGGATCAGGGCTGGAGTTTCCTCAATCACCGTGAATGTTTGTGCGGAAATTAACGGAACGGTTATTACGGCTATAAGTGTATGTCGGAATGCGCTGCGATAGAGGATAATTTCTGTAAATTCGGTGCTATCGGGAACGGGCACGATTGCTGACTCGACCCGTAACTATAGCTGCCTCGTCTGTGCCGCTAGTGTTTCCTTTCTTATTATTAAGTTCTTTAGCTTTTAAAATTTCTATACTTATTTCCCTATTCATTACTATATTATTCGTTTCTTTTCTCCTTCTTCTATTTATTCGATGAAATTCTAATCTATTCGCATGCGTTAGTAGAGTTTTCTTCCCCTTTTGTATCGTATAATTAACGCTCGAATTTCTTTTTATTATTCTGTATTTCGTTAGGATTTTTTCGGGTATGCCATTTTCGCATATTATTCTTATCACAAATGCTCTAGCGACCGTTCTTACTTCATTGGTTAGGAAGGGGGATCGCCTTACTAAATTTAGTAAGGTGATTCTGGAACGTTAGTATGAATGCATTCCCTTGCTTTGTTTCAGGAAGAAGTCCTACGATGTTAACGCGCCGTCCTCCAAAGGTTTACGGGGTGTATCTGTAATTCCCATCGGGGATTTATTTTGTCTACTTAATTTAGGAGGCTACGCTTGTGTATATACTCTTCAATATATTTATCCATTCCTGGCCATTTGTAATTTGTCTTTATTCGCTGAATATACCTAGATGTCCTCTTAAAGGTGCCAAATGATACTCATATAGAATTTGCTGCCTATCCATTTTTTCACTGACTTCCACTGTCTCACTTCCGCCAAGTGATTTGCCTGTCCTTGTTCAGGATCGTTCTGCCACGTGCACACATTCCGGCTTAGCGCGTCCGCGTTCGTATTGCTTTTCCCTGATTTATGTATGATTTGATGGTAATTGCATACGCCATATAATTAATCTAAATCTCGGATCTTGCATTTTAAATAACCATACTAGCGCTTCGTGATCGATTACTACTTCGAACGATGTGCCATACACATAGGGCCTAAAATTCTTAAGTGCCCAGACGATGGTTAACAATTCCTTCTCTATTATACTATAATTTCTTTCGGATTTATTTAATACAAGCTATTGCTTTATCTTCCCCTATTTTCCCTTGCAATAATATCGCGCCTATTGCCACGTCTGAGGCGTCTGTTGTCACTATGAATTCTTTAGTAAAATCTGAATAAATTAGGAGTGGTGCTGTAACAAGGCCCTCCTTTAAATTTTCGAAAGCGTACTTTGTTACATTCATGATGCAAGTTCCTTTTCTGGTTTCGTTGAATCTTCTACTATATACACTCATTCAGTTAGTTGCCGCGTATTTTTATAATTCCTTCCCGTTTACTATCTGTTCGAATCATGAGTGATTTCTAGGTAGGTGCGGGTATAATTACTTCCCCATCCTTACCTAGCGTCTTCCAGGGTTCCTCGTTTATTAGTACGTCCTGACTGGCGTAACTTATGGTTATTCTATTCCCTTTGAGGAAATCTATGCCTATTATTCCGTTTACGCCTGTTAGCGTTTTAGTTTCCACTACGTATAAGGGATGCTTTACTTCCTTCCCGTTTATGTGAAAAGTGGCTTCGATTTTGCCCAGCGTCTTAGTATTTTCCCCCGAGAATGATGTGGCTGGAGTTCGCTCTGGCCCATTTGTATATCTTTAGGTAGAGATATCCTCGCGATCAATGACACTTCTGCCTCGTTATCCAGTAGCATGATTGTCTTTTCCCTTCTCGCTTCTTTCATGTCAACTTCTATCCTATTTGACTTAAATCCCTTAGTGACGATTCAACCTATCTTAGTCATTCTAAAAAGCCTTGTCGGTTCCTCGCTAGGCAGGTCTTCTGCCGGAAACCTCCCGCGATCGCGGTTACTCGGAGCTGCGGAATGTGCGCTGCCGGAGTTTTCGTACCGTGGAAGCGGCCTGGCCAAGGCCGGTCGGCAACCTTCCGGTCCGCGTCCTGGCTCTCCACAACGAGTCCAGTTGGCTACGATAGGATGCATTTTCCTTTTGTTATCAGGCGCTGGGAAATTTTTTCCGGGGATAATTCTTATTTTGATTTTTTCAACAGTCTTTGGTATAATGCCCCGATCGTCTACAATTACAACGATACTTATTTCCCGCGGGCCTGTAACGAGAGTTTAAAAAGTCTTCTAGTTCGATAAACGTCTGTATATGTCGGTAAGCTACTTCAGTAAGGGGGCTACCCTTGAAACGAGTTACCTTGATGCCCCGTAATAGGGCTGGCTCCTCCTCTGACTCTATGCATGCCGTCATTGCGTACTTGCAATGATTAAGAATGAATGGTAAATCGATCAGATTTGAATACCGGAATAGACTTCAAGGTCTTTCTAACTGTGGTATTTGATTGTCTAGTCGGTACCTGGTGCTTGTGCTCCCGGTCAAATGCAGGGGGACAAACCCAATAGAGCGTCTAGGCTCGTTGGTTGCGTCTCTGTCTTCCCTGAACTGTACCGATGTCCTTCGCGTTGGTCGTCCAACGGGGTGCGACGATTCGGGTGAGGATGCAGGAAACCAAGGGTAGTAGAGTCTATGGCCGGTGAAAAGAGTTAGGACTCACCGTAGGTGTTGAGCAAGGTTTATTCTGTCCCGATCTGGGTTACATGAACTGTCGTTACGCTATCACTCTTAAGAGAACTGAGCTCCGTTGTTTCTACATAGTTCTTGTATGCTACTTGACGTCGAAGTGGGGCCATCGTGGTCTTCATCTTCCGCCCACTTTGGGTGTTTCGCCACGTGACGACTGTCCCCGCTGTTCTTCCGATATCCCTTACGTGGCTGCATCGGATTTTAGTCGTCGGTTGCGCCGATCCGAATGCAAGTTGGATTGCAACATCAGTATTCAGTTATAGGAGGTATCACAGTTGTGTTAATTTCCATTCTGATTTACCATCTTTTTGAACATCGAATGGAAGAATATGGAGTTGTGCTTTTGATAAAAAATTTTGCATGCGACAAATATCGTTGGCCACCCGTGGCTTTTTGATTATTTTCAAAGTTTATTATGTTCGGAAGGGATGCGAATTTCAATCGAAACGGTGTCTGCTTTGCTTGTTCTGTAGGATAAGCTGCTTCGCATGGGATTGAAGCCACAGCAACCACCGCAGCAATCACAGACACAACCGCAGCCGCAGCAGCAGCAACAACAGCAACAACAGCAGCAGCAACAGCAGCAACAGCAGCAGCAGCAACAACAACAACCATGGACGGGTGGCAGCATGCAATCAGTTGGTGGTAACAATACGATCACAACTACTGCGACTTCCGCGCGTACTCCTCTCCAAAGCCAGTCGAGACAACTACCTCGTCAAACAACCAATACCTACCTCAGTCATATGCTAAGTCAGGTAATAATCGACTTATCTATATGTGAGAACGTTTTAAATAGATTAATTTTTTTTTGACAGAATACTTTGCTATCGTATACACTATCGTCCACAAGTTGGGGTCGAAGAAAATTTGTGCAAAATTCTGTAAATATTAAAAAAAATATCTTATGCGCTATCATTTTAAGACACTTGAGTTTAAAATGGTTTTTACTAAAATCTGCGCAAGTCCCGCGGGTGTGTACAAGCGACTTGTATGTGTTTGCAGCAACAAAGACCGCAAATGGGTCAGATGGATTCGGAATTCACAGGCAGCGGGGAGTATCATCAAGCGAGCACCGATCCGAGTAGTTGGGACAACCAGTCGTCAGACCCCGATCTCTCCGACATTTTGGATCAGGTTATCGAGTTCGTGCCGGATGAAGCTATCGCAGGTACCCCGATCAATCATTGCGTACAATCTACGATCGATTCTTGACATGTGTTCACCTTACACGTACTCCCTAATTATTTATTGCGTTTTCAACATGATTCTAAGCTTTCGCTGTCACAGCATAAATTGTAAAAAAGCTCGTGCACATGTAGTAAGAAAAACGATCCGAGAGACATTAGTGGGTAACTAGTTAACACATTCGAAGGGAGGAGATTCCGTGACAGCGAAAGTAGCATCATTACGGACACGATAATTTTCCATTTAATAGAGTCGTCGTCTGCGATAGCAAATCTCCTAGACGTAATCGAAGCACCGCAGAACAACGTACTGAACGAGAAGATGGCGATTAACGCGATACAAAAGTCGTTGATGTTGTGCGAGACTGCCGTAAATCCAACGTCTTCCACCATAACGATCCCCGGCACGCCTCCAGCTTATTCCACCGCGGTAAGTTAATACCCACCTTCCCCTATTTTTCGCCACGACCGCGTAATAATAGTAATAGATTTTTATCATTCGCCGTGTCAGCGCGGCCCTCTCGTCATTACCGTCCCCCGCGCCTGTGTTAACATCTTTACCTGGTCGCAGCAGTTAACATTTACGACCGCTATAATTTCAGTTGGGAACTACGCCGGTCACGACGAGCCATAGTTACCAGCCACCGCCAATGTACCAGCAACAGCCGAGGATGAGGTTTAACACGCAACCAGGCGTCAGGCAGGCTACCGCTCAGTTCGCGCAGCAGCAGTCGTTGCAGCTGCAACGGGAAAAGCTGAAACAGCAGCAAGAGCAGCAGCAGTTAAGACAGAGGCTGCTGCAGCAACAGCAGCAGCAGCAGTTACTCATCCCTTCCAACGCTACAGCTACGGACCAAATTACTACCGGCATCCATAACATCGACAACCTTCTCAACAATACTGTCGCGCCAAATGTGTCCTTACAGGTAATCCGTAGCTCGTTTTCACTGTGCAGGGTGTCTTGCGTGGGAATCGGCAAACTCTTCCAGCTCGTCTGACAAGTCGTGCTGGAGAAGCTTGTTGAGTGTCTTGTGAAATATTTTGTGTAATGAATGGTTAAGGAAAACTGAATTGGTAAGCTTCATACTAAACCGATTTATTTCTCACTTTTTCCAGCGGTCGAGTGTCCCAGATTCACAAGTCTCTCCAGGTTATGGGGGATCCGTCCAGATGCCTTCCGGTCACCGGCTTGCTCACTCGTACTCCCATCCATCGACGTTACCGCAACAGTAAGCAGCTCGATCTAGACACTATTAGTTGCAAGATCGTTACGTAACGAGCTCTTTTATTTCTAGCCCCATTGTAAACAATAATTTCAACAGTGGTCAACAAGTATCTGCTGCGGCGCGACTCTCGCCGCATTCTCCCGCTGGTATTCTATCATTCTCTCACCCGCAACCGTTGTCACCACGAGTGACGCAAGTAAGTTTAAGAGCCGTTTAATTATACGAGCCGCCCTAAATGCCTGCCTCGTAGTTTCATTTTTATTTTTAAGTTTTATTTTCGTTTAATCAGTCGGATAGGTGCGCAAATTAGCTATACGACGCACCATGCCTCCGCCACATTATTCGCATAGTTTTTACACACGTATACAGGGGAGATCGATTAACGTTCGTTTCGTGTTTTGCGATTGCAAGGGCAACTACGGTAACACCCCGAGGCTATTCAACGTTAACCAGGTGAGATCGCAACAGCAGCCCACCGCGCAGCAGCAGTTGCAGCAACAACAACGGTCGATGCCGTCGCCAGGAAACCCAGCATCTGCACGGCAATCTCCGTTCCCTGCGGAAACCTTTCCCCCACCTACGTCCCCCACAGCCAGCCAATTTCCACCTGGTCCTAATCCTGGAGCGCAAAATCCTTCTGCCCAATATCGGTTGCAACGGACCACGTCTACACCTTCAGCCACGACTCAGCTGCCAGGTAGGTTGACGTTGTGCTCGTAATGATTCCGATCGTGATCGTATCGCGAAAACTTATATCAAGACGATTTCATGAATTCTACTTATGCCAGCAGTGCATTTATTACGTATTGATTGTTGTGAGAAGGTTCTGTGCACTTTTTTCTTCGATTACGAGCGGTGTGATATCTTTTTTTTTTTACTTGAGGATAGTGTGGTACTTTATCATCGGTATTTGGAAATGACAAAGTCGGGGAAGGTCGTAGATGAATTTCAGTGTGGGATAGGGGTGATGTATTCTTCTATATTCGTGGTCAAAAGAAAGCAGAAAAATAAACGAAACGTGTGGTATAGTCTTTGTCCTAGGTAGTGGGACAGGAAAATTGAATTTCAAGGTTCTGTGTATACATAGATAAAAATATCAATTTTAAACTTTCTTCTGACCATTATAAGTTTTATAACTTGTGCGAAACGTTTCGATGAATTAAGAAATGGTGATCGTGCCGTAGTTTTGTTCGGCATATCGGTGTCATTAAGGATATTCCAAGTATTACATATTGGTGCGGTTAACATTTTAAGTATTCATAAAGATATACAATACGTAATTTGTTCAGCGGAAGGTGTGATTGAAATAAAAAATTTGTTTGAAATAGGTAAGTACACAAACTGATTAAAATGTTTATATATCTTTATTCTGTTCAATATTCGAGAACAGCAAAGGTATTTACGTTTAGATTAGGCGAGCACGCATATAGATATGTGTCAGTCATTTTTTGTGCCTGTACTCTTTTTCGTGTTAGTACAAATCGAATTATTTGCGATAAATGTGTATTACAGGTTTCCTAAAGAAAATTAAAGAAATGGGTACTTTTTTCAATGTTATTAAGTAATATCTGAGTAGATATTGGTATTCTAATGTTTACAATTCAAATACGATACCAATAATGGTTTACAAAATTATCTAATTCAAAATTTAAAAGTGAACGAAAATACCTTTACTACTTTCCATTTTAGAATATACATTTTATAGGCCATACTAATTGAATAGTACGATAAAATAATATTTTACATAAACAAAATAAACTATAAAAATTTTCGAATATCAACTTGTATATTTCTCTAAAGTGAAGAATTTATATTTCTATAAACCCCATGCACGTACAATCACACAAATGTTCAATCGATTCTAAATTCATTGGCGGTATATACGAAGTATCCTCTCGACGTGTGCGTGTTTGCTAACTACGCGTTAAAGGGGAGGGTACATAAGGTTTGGGTCATCGATTCGGCTTAAATTCTGCACACAGCTAGTGCACAACATGTATAAGAATATATTAAACGCATAGGGCGCACCACTAAAAAGTTTGCGGGAAAATCGGGTTCACAGCTTTGCTTTTAATTGGTTACTGATGGATTACTGTAATCCATACAGTAATTCCAAGCCGACATTCCAATTCTCTCTAACTTTTAATTATTTTTAAAATAAGTCTTTGTTACATACATGTATGTACATTAACATATAGTTTCCGTATAAGGTTTATAAGGCTTAAAACTTTCAACTCGATCTTCTCATAAAATATTGTCTAGTGCACCCCCATTATTATACATACCACCTATTAACCGTTTGCAGTATTTCAGCCAAATCGGTGACCAGAGTCTCGTGCACTCAGTTATTAGATCGTGAATTACTACCTAACAGAGCAACCTTGCGCGTGTCAGGCATATCTAATCTTCTAAAAAGCGTTATTAATTTCAACACGACCGTAAGCCCCACGGCCGCTGTCGAAGCATGGAGGGAAGCCGCTAGATACGTTAAATGTTTGCTACGAAGCGAGAGGAACAAGGAGATAGACAGGCTTGATGTTGCAGGTGGGCTCGGTTCGCCCCGGCACTACGGCGGAGTGAGTAAGGAACAACAGCCTCTTCTTTCACCTAGTCATCCACATTCGGGTTGCCCAGCAACACCGACTCACAATCAACACAACGTAACGAATACCCAACAACACTTCTCCAACCAACAACATTCTTCTATGATATACCACACCACCGCCAATACTATCAACACAGCTGACATGCAGAACAATCAGTTCTGTTACGATCGGACGTCTGTTCCACTCTATTCGTCAGGGCCTGGGGACACGCAGGACGCCAGGCCTCTGCCTCCCGGTAATCCTGTCAATCACCAATTGGGTGGTAAGTCATGTGACCATTTAATGTCATGTGACCATCACTTCGTCATCATTACACCCTCCACCAGAACCCTCCCTGGCATTCTTATCTAAAAACGAAAGGAAACCCCCCACACCCACTGTATCACCAGACGGCGCAAAGGCATGAGACATTTATTTGGTACATGGAAGCACATCATTCTCTCACCAACACACCCCGCCTTCCTGTCGTTGTCTACCCCGAGCAGTGTAAATATGATGATCGTCTTTCGAAAGCAGCGTAGCCATGCGTTCAGTGTTACCTATCATTTCGCCCTGCTAGCCCTCTTTTCACATCTCACGCTAAGCCTGGGTAGCGGTGCGTGTTGCTGCGTGGCTAATCAGGTTCTAAGGAGCACCTAGCTGTCGCACTGTGCCACTTGGAGCCACTTCATACCGATTCCGACCGTTGTTTCGCTCTCTTGTCATCGCATCACTCTTTCTCTGCCTCCTCATCGTAACGCGTGGCGATTCGTTACTTTTGCTTTGTTGGATATAGTTGTGATCACAGTGTCTGTACGTGGATGGCTATCATTTCATGTTTAACTTCCCACGGGATTCACTTTCTTTCATTGAATTGGCATTTGGCCGATGTTCCGCTCGAATTTCAGCTTCTTGCATTTGGATATCGTGGATGTTTGATAGATCAGACGAGATGAAACGAAACGTTACCACTATCATCATAATTCGCTGTCACATGTTTCTATTCCGATTATCATTTTCATGCACCCAGTGAGAAGTAAACGCAGAGTAGCGTACCCTGTTGACACTAGAGCTAATTGTTGCATGGTGTTTTTGTTTATAAGTTCGAATCCAGTTGTACATGCATTCTTCACTCATTTTGTTATACAAGGATACGAACCGAGGGATTCTGTTCACCCCCTTTGTTTTCTTCTTTTCTGATCTTGCTTGAAAAATGTTAATGCGTTATGTGCAGACAAGAAATATATAAGTTACTTCTTTTCTTTCTTGACTAAGGATACAACAAAATTTAATAACTTATGTTCACAATTCACTTTTAAAACTTTTACATAGCTTCCACGAATCGCCAAAATTCAGTGTAGGAAATGTCAATAACTTTTAAATAGTTGCATTTTTCGTTGTAACTTTTTCTTATCTCAACAATTTACTAATTTCTTTATTTTAAAATAAGAATAGAAATTAAGGATTTACATAATCTCAAATCTTTTATCCATTACTTTTTATCTTCACTTATACACCTCCTTTGATACTGCACTAAAACGAGTTGCTGTGATCAGTTATTCACGCAGCTGGCGATATTCATATTTTTTAAACGCAATCACACGAAAAAGAAGAAGTAAAAGGAAACATTTCTCATTAACTGTACGGGTTAACTTCAGTCATCTCGTATTCTTCATCAGATGTCCTCTCATTTTGTGAATAACAGTTCATACGTGTTCCTAACGTGGCAGAGTGTCAGACCTTCCTATACAAGGAATAATAACAGAGGATGGCTCGAATGAACTAATCCTTTGGTGGTTGTCGAAGGTCTGCACTTTGTAACCGCGGTGTAAAGAAAAGGCCTCGTGTCTGGGAGAAATCGATCACCTGTGTCCCTACCAACTGTGATGTAACATAGTACAAGTTCATTGGCATTTACGAGGAACACCTTTCCGACACTAATTCCAAGCGATACAAACACCTCGATGTTCGACTGCACTCTACCTCTTTTTTAGCGATAGAGAGAACACACTTTTCCCCTATGGTGAATTGTAGACACCGACTGTACTTATGTAACAGCATTAGTAGATAAGTCACGTAGGAGAGACTTGCCCTTTGTATCATATCTTCTTAGGTACCTTTCTTGTGATTCAGTATTGCGTTTAAGATCACCCCCGTACTTTTTAAGATGGAATGGAAACAGAAGTGGGCAAATCGTTACTAGATCTTATTTAAAAATTACAATTTAGCGTCTCAATAAAATCCTGAAGATAAATTTCATTTGCACGAATAAATCGAGAATGTAGGAAAAGAATGTTCTTGTGTACATGTACAAATTTATAATTTTTTCCTTTTGATGTTGAAGCTTATGTTGTATGCCGTATGGCAAAGTGGTAAAAAAAATATGTGAATTCATTATTTTTTACTTTGCTACGTGCCACGAGGAATATTCAGGATGAAATAATATGATAATAAGAAGAAATATAATTGCTAAGAATTATACGTTTGAGTGGTAATTTGCCCATTTCCGGTTCAGAACATGTTCGCACTATTTTAGTGACTATCTCCGACACTTCCGGAACACGTAAATTAGCGTCACTATCACTTGCACCACATGTGTTTACACTAATAAGTATTGCTGCCTCGGTATCATAAGACTGAATCTTTTACATAGGTGTGTAACAACCGTGACTTAGCAGTAATTTAATAATTATGCCATTTGTAGGCTTCCAACGTTGAACTACTTTTTTTTTCAAATTGATTCACTGTTGAGAATTCTATTTATGGGGTGTGAAATTTAATTGAAAGTCGTACGTAAATTCTTGAAAGTATTGAAAAACATTGTATTTATTTCGTTATGGAAACATGTTCTAACGTAAATTTTGCAATCAAAGCTGTTGTATATCGTGATTTTTGAAAATTAATTAATTTTTTAACGGTTCGAATTGATATTAAGTGTTTTCCTACAATTTCAATGCAATTTACGTCGACTTTGGGAACTCGGCGGAATTTTCACATTTCTCTCTCATTTTCGTCTTACTCAATTTGTGTTTAATTATTTGTGCTTAATGTATCACGCAATTTCGTTCTATGTGTTTTGTTTTGTTGTGTTTCCTCATTAATATTTGATCACCCCACAATTGTTATCTGCCCGTATGAATTATTTTTACGTTCGCGGGATAAATCGGCGATATCTTACAATTGGAGCACGATCAATGCAAGCGTCAGGTTATTTTCATTCATGAAGTACTTACGATTCGTTTTCGTTTTGATGCTGACTGTCAGTGAGAGTGATTCTTGCACATTTTGTAAGAGTTACTTTTACGGTAATAATACTTTCGCCTCTATTTCCCACTCAGAAGGGATCAAACTAATTCAAATATGATTTCGAAAATGATCTTAGTAAACGTAATAGCAAAATGCAAAAATTGAAAAATTGAAACGCACGATAGCGATTTGAAAGAAGGCAATCCGAAGAAGAATTGATTAACGGTTTAAAATTAAAATAACTACAATGTCCTAGGTTCGTTTGTGCTCTAATGTTAAAGTGACAGAAAACTGAAATGTACAAAGTTAAATGTCCTGCCAGTTTAATCATTCTCCAATCTCCGTGGCAGTGTTCGTCCGTATGGTACGATTAAGTGGGTCTTTACTGTGAAAGCCACCTGTTTTCAAGGCCGTCTCGCCCTTGAGTAACGAAAAAGAGAAGGTCTACTAACCAAAGACGCATTTTCATGTACAGTGCATCGAGCTTTTGTGATTAATCATCGTCACTAAACTGCAGTGTTATTAAACATCCGTCGAGAGCAGTCTACATTTATGTCTGTGTCGGACATCCGTTTTATGTGATCTAAAGTCACGTTCCCACGCGTGCAACGTGCAGCTCAAAACCCGGTTCAGACGCTTCTCCGTAAATTATTTTCTTTAATAAAAAAAAAACAAAAAAAAAACTCTTTAATACAAAATTCATATATTGTAAAATATTCGCAATAGTCACGCTAATGATAACAACGTGTAACGCACAATTCGAATAATTTAGTTTCGCGTAGTACAGTTCAAAACAGTTGTCTATTATTACAATAATCCATGTGAGAATAATTTACTTTCTCACGGACGGATTAAGTGTGCACATCACAAACCTGTTCTGTGTTATGCGTTGCACACGTGGGATTGCGGCTTAAGCTTTCACACGTTGCTCCCATCGAACGATCCGAAGCTTCGTCTCACCTTTATCGTTTTATTTATTATTTCTCTCTCTCTCTCTCTCTCTCTCTCTCTCTCTCTCTCTCGCTTTCCGCCAAGAACTTCATCGTGCTTGAAAGTCATGAAATCCCCGCGAACGGATGGGCCAGACATCAGATACCTTTGTTACAGCATAAGTTGTTGCGAACTATGTTAAATGCGATATTGTAAATACCGTATTTTGTAATAAAGCATTCATCCTGTACCTTTGACTAACTTACGTTACGGCTGCTTGCACATGTAAGGACACGATCTACGAGTAACTGCGAGATGTATCGTTGCCGTTGGTCCTATTCGCTAAGGAGCGCGAAGATCGTGATTTATATGGGTGTTCCGAATATTAATCGAGTCCTCGTTTCGTTTTGTCATAGGGAACGCTAGCAGCACCTCGGAGTTCGTGAGGCAAGAATTGAGAGCGATAGTTGGGGCGCGGACGCAGCAGCAACAGCAACAGCAAAGGGTACCTAACAACATCCAGAACAATCTACCCGGTCAAGTTTCTCAGGATGATCTCGAAGCACTTGGTCTGACGTTTGAAATGTCTTCTGCAGGTACGTCGGTTCGAGAAAGCAGACTCGTTTCCTGTTTCTCGTTTCGAAAGCCGCGCGTCTAAAGGGCGGTTCAAGCTTTCGTATGAGCAACGACGGCAATGATTAAGTCCAGGCTTTCGTAATCGAATGGCGCCGAGTCAGCGACCATAGCAAATTCTTTTAAGCGAAATAGGGGGGATGGAAAAGATACGTGGTACAAATAGAAATAATTATTTTATTCGTTGACATACCTCATTGGCTCCTTGATACTAACACGATGTTAATGGTCCTCCATGTAGTGTCGACGGTTCTTTTTCGTGCCAGTTTTTCACGTGCATGAAAACGTTGAAATGCTGGGAACTGTGAAAAAGTATTATAGGGATTCTGCAGAAAGTATATGGAATTTGAATTCGTCTTGGCATGTAACTGTGTAACAAATTTCAAGGGCTGTTCATTTAAATTAATTGTTGGACGATCAATTGGCATTCAACAGTTTCAGGAATTACGGATACTTGAAATATAAGTAGCTGATTTTAGTGGCAGGGTACTTTGAAATTTGTTATTATATTTATGAAAAATTCCAAGCTACGTGTATACAAACATCACTCCCTATAAGGGTGAATAAAATGTGCTTCTATTATGTTCTGAAGATTCTAGTTTAAAAAGAGTTTAATATCATAGTCGAGAGTTACACAAAGTGAAGCAGTAAATGATACTAATAGAACTGCTTTTCGCAGGCAATTTATATTTTTATCTTGTTCTAAAAGTGACAATCACCAGCCGATATCGTTCTATTAATTTCATTGCCTCTGTGATACGACATATTTAAACAAAATTCGAAAGTAACCAACGTGTAAATTTTTTAATAATTCTTTCTGTCCCCATCGAATGCCCCGATTTAACAACCATCAAAGTAAAATATTTCCAACCGAATTTACGTGTATTTCGCAGCACCAAAATTTATTATAATGTAACCGTCTCGCATACATGATTTCTGACTGTAGTTCCTTTCACCTATTTTGTCTGTGCTCAGAATACGTATCGATTGCTCGATATTTCTCGTGTCTGTTACTTCAACCATCGAGTCCAACTTTCACATAAAAACCAATAATAGACATTGTATCCCCCCCTTTTGATGGTGTTCCGAGCCATCGTTGTTTCCCTTGCATAGAGTCAGAGAAACGGAAACGGTGGTTCGTATTTCCCGCGGAAACTACCCCCTTTGCTATTACATATGTAGAGGATATGCAAGGTGTGCAAGACACACTCGCCACGAATACCTGTGCTTCATGTAAGAAAACGCATTGTTTATAATAAAGACTGGTGGTAACGCCTACTGTTACAATGTCCTAACTAGGTGAGGCTGTGGTTAGCGATGGCCCTGCCAAGAGCTGGGCCATTGGGAGTGCCGGAAGTGCCCCCTCGTCCTCCAGGGTAAGACCCTTCCGACAATTACTTTTACGTATATCTCTATATATATATATTTATTTACTTATTTATTTATCTTTATTTTTCTTTTTATTTGATTTTTTTTGTATGCTCTGTCTTCCCTTCTTCGCTTGGCTTCAGAACTTATTGTGCACGACAAATTGTTAATGATTTTTTTTTCTCTACGCACTGAGCGTAAAACTTGTAGGGGGTATTTTAGCGCTCTCTTTTTTTATTGCATGTTATATACACACTTGGACGTTATTATTATTGTTTATTATACGTACGTTGCGATAGACGTATATCTGGATCATTTGCTACCGGTAACTTTGCACCGTGAGATAGTACTTTTCCAGGTTGTACTCTTTTTGTATTTTCTTTATATCTCCCGTGTTTTCCTCTCTGATCTGAACGGAGTTGCTCGATCGAACGATCACAGTCTCTCTCTACCCTTGGATTCTGCGATCCGATCTCTTTGTACAATCGAGAGCTGCGTGGAGGCACGAAGGATATACCGAACCAGCTTGTTTTGTCTGTGGCCAGAATGCCGGCCGCGAGAGTCATTTCGCGCTTCTTTCTTTCTGTCGTTGCTGTATTTAGAACCGTATATAGGCAATTAGTGCTCGAGGTATGGGTAACGGTATCATGTAAAGATTAAATAATTAGTATTCTCTTATTCTTCATAGTAATATTAATGGACTACAGCTGCTCCTAATAGTTTCTGTCATTGATGGAGGAATTATTAAGTGGAGGGAGTAATTATTAACTTGGCCTAGAAAAAGATCATAAAAGAGAACCATAAGCTTTTGTTCTATCATGTTTGTGATTTTTATCAAATAGAAGTCACTAAGATAGCTGGTTTTTACTGAAAAATTTGAAGGATAAATTATGGAAACTATGTTTACTACATGTAGTGTGTCCGTTTTAACTGGAAATAGTGGAAGGCATTAAAGAATTGTTCTTATAAATGCTTCTCTGACGTGAAGCGGCACATTATGTGGTATAGATCTTCCCCTCCACATTGAACAACTTTTGTGCAAATAATTCCTTAATGCATTCAGTCCTATAGGAGATAATTCACCGTTTCTTGTTACACCGGGCATACTGTATATATCAAACTTTAAAAAAGCTACATGCTTTTGATATTTCAAGCAAGGAAGGAGGTTTCGTATACACCAACTTAAATAATATTCTTGAAGTACAATAATTGGTAATTAAAAAAATAACCATTTCGCGATGCAAGTATAGCGTCAACGAATGGCGATTATATGTGGTTGTCTTCAGGTAATAGCAACAGAATGAAACTGTGTTGCAATATCATCGGTTGAAAATAGAAGGAAGGACTGAAGGATTTTTTATGCTCCCATCTTTTTAAATTCCCTAAAAGTGGGGGCTCATTTTTTTGTATGTTACTATAAAAGTCCCATTTTGGGGCTTGGTATATCATTTACCTGTCCAAGTTGAAAATCAAACTTTTAAGATTTTTCTTCTCCAAATTGTTTTTTTATTTTTTGTTTTACGATTGATAGAAAATTTTACACACTTGCTTTTTCAAGTTTTACACTCAGTAGCACTTCACGGCGCTATGGAGCGGACTCTTTTTTTGTAACTGTGTCAGATTAACTAATAATTGCCACCATTGAATAAATGAATTGGACTAAGTCAATAGTTTCGAAACAATTAGAATCGCACGTATTAGCGTGATAAAGACACCCTTTGCAGTCACGACGGTGCCATCATTTTGTACGCACAAAACTAATTTTATAATCTTGTGCACTGTATTAACTACAAATAACCTCGCATTTCTTGTTACTCGTGCATAAAACACATGCATCGCGAAGCAACAACTAGAATTTTCCATTAGTTTTGAGTACTCGAACATTTTCTACGTGTTGGTTTAGTCTTTTTGGTTTTCAGTTTACATATAAAAACGGGAAGATAACGCGGGTCAAATTTAAACTTGAATTTATTCATACGTCAAATGAGGAGGATACGAAAGTAATGATGCTAGAAAAAGCAGACTCGGCTTTTAAAATAATAATTCTTTTTGTTTTAATTTAGTAGCACTAGGAAACGAATTGAAATTTGAAAAATCAAATTAGAATTATTTCATTTGTGGACGAATATCTAATTTCTTTCGCTACTTCATTTAGATAGTTAACACATTGAAGTATCTAAGAATTATAAACAGATTTTGAAAGAATCTGTGCAAAAAGAACTGAACGAGCGATTGCACTTAAGCTAGGAACTTTTTCCAAACACCTTTTATCATAATTACTCAATGCAGGTCAATAACAATCTCCATTTTAAGCACTGCAAACACAAACCATTTTCACCATCAATCTCCAATTTTTCTAAATCAATATTTTTCTCAATAGTTTAGAACACTAGTTTTCTCATTAGTTAGAACACAACAAGTGAATTATCCTTCAAAAATTCTTTGGATTGAGAAGGAAGAAGTAATGGAAGGGGCAAAAAAATAGTTCCGCGTCGCATAACACTTAGCGCGACTTCTTTTCAACGTTACTGTATCCCAACAGAATGGAGGACACTTGATTTTCGTCTTTCACTTATCAGGATATAAATTAATATGGTTGGTACAGAGACACGGTGTTTCTCTTTTTTTCTTTTTTTTTATTACTTGCAGGGTGGTGGTGCCGTAAGCAGCTTCAGCTCATTCGAAGTAATCAGTATTAATCACACCGCCATTATTGTATCGTGTAACGTACATTTTTAGTATCGTAATGCTTTTTCACAGTAAGCCCAAAATTTTGATGGACTGAGCGCGTAGTTCCTACAATGTCTTTTCGATGCTGATTGCTCTCGTTTGCAACGAGGCACAACTCTTCTCTCGCGTTAGTGTCTTGCCCACGAAACCGGAAGTGGTCTTTGAAAGACATTCCCCCTTGAATAGTTCCAAAAAAATATTATTCACTAACAATAATCAGCGGAACCTTGTAAATGCCTTCAGTGCCTACATTCATCGTCGTTTATGCACGATTGACTCGTAATTAATATAGCATAAATTAGTCAAAATTATAACGTCTAATTAATTAATAATCATTTAGTCTGCCGATGTGGATCGATGCGTTCAACGCGGCAGTGATTTTAATGGAAATTCCCATCGAGTGTTGGTACAAATATTTGTATCCTTTATTAACAATATTTCAAGTATAGTAGCACTCATTTATATTAAGAATAAATTTTGTTTCACTTGAATTAATATTTCATTTCACTAAATTTTGAGGACACAAAGTCATTGATACATTTTGAATTAATCATTAATCTTCTACTCTACCCCTTTGATTACTGATAATTTATTCTTAATCTGAGCTCATTTTCATACACATATAGCCTGTGCCTATAATAGCGACAGGAAATAATTTGTGTTATAGTAGTCCAACAGTAAGCTCGGCAAAATGGTCATTAAACAAAATTTCATTCGGATAAATGCAGTGTTATTGGACCCATATTGTTAATCCGTTCAATTTGACTGATGAGGATTGCTATTGAAGTTTCGATACTAGTATGTTCGATCCTATCACTAGCTTAATCACCCACGCTGCGTTGAACGTGTCAGTAGCATTCAGCGATCGGTAATTTGTCTGAATTTCAATTACATCATTCCCACCAGCGACAATTATTACCTGTAACCGCTACTAGCGTCTCTTATTTGCATACTAGTTGAAAGATCGAGCCTGCATATGCCAGAGAGCACGCTTGGCAATCTTTCGACACCTTTCACGGTTTTCAACGTAGCTTGTTAACGTTCTGCAAAATAACTGCTTCTATAGAAACAAAAAAGAAACAGCAAGAACGCCATTTCTCTTTTCGTTCGCGGCCTGTCGTAAGATCGTTGTCGATTCACGACGCCTCAGTGAATTTCTTTTTCTCTATTTTTTATTTTTATTTTTTAAACGTTATTAGAGTAGCAGCCTTTGGTGTGCATTGGAATATTGGATGTGTAGCGAATATGTGGCTTCAGTACGATTTTCTTTTTTGAGTTTTGAGTATATGCGTTTGCCTTCGCAGCAACATTTTTTTTATTGGAACAATGTCGATACGAATAAGTACACTGGTGTGAGTATTCAAAATTTGACAAATGTTTCCTGTTTTTGAGTACCTAGAAAGTTTGAAATTTTTATAAGAGAAATGAAATGAGGGTTTTCTTATTTTCAAAAGCAAGTTTTATTGGTAAGGGAATTTGTTTTATATACTCCTTTTTTTAAGTTAATCTGAATTAGCTTGGGTTGAATTTAAATCGAAGATATTGTTTTCACAACCATAAGTTTAAATTTTGGAATTTAAAATATAGTAGATTTTTTAAATTCAGAATAATGCAATTCACTATGTAGATTACAATTTTATGGCGTGATTATGTATTGAAGAAACAGAGCACTTTTTCAATTTGAAATTAAAAGGTTTTGTTTTAATCAACTTCATCGATTTTCTATAATTAAATTCTTCTTGGATTCGTTAGCATTTGAATTAAACGAGTTAAACGAGTTGTAATTAATTTTAACGAACGTATATGTACGAAATATTTGAATACTCACATGCACCTAGCTAAAACGCATCACTTTTGACACATTGTCCCGATTTTGGGACTCCGTAACGAATCAGAATGTAGATGGTTATGAACAGACACAGCAAAAGTATAATACTGTGGAGAAGTCTACTCATAACGACACATTACAACATTTGTTCCGTTTCCCATTTTTCCATTTTAATATGTATAGGTAGATGCCACTTCAAAATAAATAAATAAAATTATACATAAATTAACTAAATTCAGTGTACAATTTCGTGATTTCTAAAAATTTGTCACATCTCACATATTAATATCGCACAATTTCATAGAATTATCGGAAATCTGTGTTTCCAAAAAATGTAAATTTCAAAGCACATGCCTTCTTACGTATTTAAAACAACTGTTCTCATTGAATTAATAAAAGTATCTCCAAGGAACATAATTATAAGCAATTCCAGAAAATATCACACACTTTGCAAAATATCACACAATGCAAATTATACAACCCTACATCCAGAGTTGGACAGTAACTAAATAAAAAATAATATAAATAACGGACTAAATAAAAGTTACTTTAACTTCAGATTATTTGACTGATAAACTTTATTCGACACATGACGAATAATTTTGTTAAACTTTTATTCGTCATTCAAAATTTTATTTAAATACAAATTTTGCCCATCTCTACATACATCCCGGTTCCTACAAAAAAAAAATAGACTTCCTGCACAGAAAATGCGATACCTACTCCTTTGAAATAACATTATCCAGTAAGGACCCATTCCAAGACACGACAGGATCTGTCATTTTCCGAGTGTCAAAGGTCTCCTCGTCCACAGTGTCTCTTCAACATCCCCTACATTCTGAATCGACCGTCGATCCCCTTAAAACGGGGGTCACCACCGCGTTCCATCAAATTTCTGCCCGGTGCGCCCTTATGCTAATCTAAGGGAACTCGTTTTCCAGACTTCTATGGAGGAAGTGGCTCGAGGTGATCCAAAGGTGAACCAGTCGTCGCTGTTACAGAAACTGTTGTCCGAGTGACTGCAGGCCAACGGCTTGCACGCTAAGGGGATCTATGTAATATACGTTTGAGCGCGGAACGAGGAAAGTGAGGGGGACAGCGAGCGGGAGGAACGAAGGGGGATGAGAGTTCTATCACCCACGCGCATACACACCCTATACGTAATGGATACTAATTGTATTATATGTAACGCCGCAACACACGGAGTCAGTATTCAGATTACGTATATCACCAAATACAATGCGAGAGAAGAAAGCTCTGAGCGGCCGTTAGCGCCCTGCTCTCCCGAGGCCTTCTCGTTTGCTAGAGCGGGGAAGAAAAGCAGAGAAAAAGCTTCGTGCCCTTTGCAGGACAAGGCGGAGAATAAAGGGGGACTCGCAATCGCGACCATAAGCGACCGACGCGTCGGCTTATTATTCTTACACGAACTCGATGGACCAAAAGTTTCCGTTTCCCATTTCTGGCTGTGTCGGGGATTGTCGGTCGTTCAGGGGCTTTGTCCGCGCTCCGGTGGCTGGGATATCGCAGCCTGGGGTGTTCGAGGGGTCGCGAATCGGGATCGGTGATTGTGATCGGCGGATCGGGATTTCACGATGAAGATCGATCGCGACGGAAACGAAAGCTACAAAAAAGAAAAAAAGGTAAAAAAAAGAGGGAAAATGAATATCGCTGTTCGTAACGGGGAAGAAGGAAAAAGAGAGGGTGGTCGCGTGGGGAGCACGTGGCGCGATGGTGTGACGCTCGTTCTTATTTTATATATATATATATGTATGTATATATAATATACATATATGTATAATATATATATATAAAAGAAAGAAAGCCTTTAGGGGGGCATCCCAGCTTCGGACGATATTCGAGTATAAATATATAAATATATAAATATATATATGAATATAAATATATATATATAATTAAAAAAAAAAGAAAAGATATAATACCGACACGATAGACTGACGGCCGCGGGTACCCGCTCCCCCTCCCCGTGTTAAGGGTGTCCACGTGACCTGTCAGTGGGTTGTATTTGGTATCACTGAAGAAGAAACTACGTAGGTACCTCAAAGGTATACTTTACTATACCACTGGCTGTTGAACATAGAACTATTTATAGGTTTAATTATTGTACACAAGAGGACGAAGATAATGGAAGAAAGAAACAAACAAACAAAATAGAGCACTATCATGTATTCTCTTAATTTAACATCCTTTTTGACTATTACATTTATGAATAATATATTTGTGATTGTAAGAATCTGCAACCAAAATGTGACAAAGAATACTTGTTGTTGTTAATATGATTATAACTATTATAACTATTATTATTATTATTATTATTATTATTATTATTATTATTATTATTATTATTATTATTATTATATTATAATAATTATTATTTTATTTTATTTTATTATTATTATTATTGACATCATCATTATCACTATTACCAATATTCTTGTTGCAATTACTATATTATTATAATATTAAGCATTATCATTATTATTATTATTAATATTATTTTATTATTATTGTAATAATAATTATTATATGGATATTGATATTATTGAACACTTGGAATATGCATATTTCTATTCAATAGTAAGAGTACCTTTATATATACATATATATATGTATATTGTATAAATGTATATGTATATATATGTATAGGGATTTATATAACGCATTATATATAACTAATTCGCCCGGTTGTTTATATATAATCGGTATATAAATTTGCGTATATTTATATATGTATACGTGTGAGAAAAAAAGAAAATGGAGATCAATCTTCTATTTTGCATAGCTCGGTAATTCTCCTTTTTGGGTCTCTAGAGAATGCACATTAAAATTACTTCTAAATGACATCTGTTGTTACATTGATCGAATCGCGGACAAAAGAAGACGAGGAACGAGGGCAGAAGGAGAGAACGAAAAAAATACGTGAAAGAGGAAAAATGAAATACGTCTAATTACGGTTTATACGTATATACACACACACACGTGTAACGCTATACAAAAAAAAAGAATTTGGTGTGTATATATATGTATATCTATTACATGCATATGAAAGAAATCTCACGCAAGTGTCTTATTTTTCCAGGATGTTTACCGATTATTAAATGAAATAAAATGAAAAAAAGATAAAAGTAAAATACGGATGGAGGAAGTTGGAAGAAATTGCCACGAGGTAAATAAAAAAAATAAAGAAAGAAAGGGAAACGCGAATTCGTTGCTCCGTCTCGATGACTTCCGTTCGACGGACGATCCATACCGACCGGAAGCTGTCGCCCATCGCGACGGAAGTCCGCGCCAGAACGCGTTGAAGCTTTTTTCGTCCTTTTCACACGGTGGATGTGCCCCTAGCTTTAGTTCTTTTTGCGACACGCGATCCTTTTTATATTCAAATTCTTGCTCGTCGTGCCGAATTTGACAACGATATTTTATCAACCCCACCGCCTTCTACCCCGGTGTTCTCTCTTTTTTTTCGATTTTCCCCGTACTCCTTTTTATTTTTATTTCCTATTTGCACGCGCGAACGCGAATGCCTCGAAGCTTGCGAGACGGTCGCTCGAGTTTAAACCGTTGTTTGACGTTTCATCGTCTCACCCTATTTTTTTTTTTAATTTTTTCTTTTCTTTTTTAATTAGATGAGTAGACGAGGAGAATCGTTTTCTTAGTTTCGATCGTACAAGCGTCAGTAGCGATTAATCTTATTAAACGTGGGACGTTAACGTTCTTAAGGATACAGTTTAGATGGTAAGAAACGGGGGTCGACAACGATTTGAAAGTTGCGCGAGCGAAAGTAGTGGACGAACGGTACGGATTGGGATGAAAGGGGATTTAGAAAGACAAAAATGAAATGAAAACAAATTGGAGATGCACGAACTAAGACGGTATTTTCTCGCGGGAAACACGGTGCGATTATTGTTACTCTGTGATGACACTGGCCTGCTACATCTCTGTTGCACTTTCTTCCAATTCGAGCAGTTACAAAGAGTTGCGTAAAAGGAAAAAAAAATACGACGAACCTGTAAAACACATTCGTGAGGTACTCTGAATATGTACACGTGCATACATAGACACGTATACTCGTTTGTTGGTCGTGTGTCGCTGTTCGCACACACACACATACTCACAGACAGGGACGCACATGCGATACGTTTTCCACGCGCTCCCGCGTGTTCATCCCCGTGTCTCTCTGTGCGTGTGTGTACGCGCCCGCGCATACGTACGTGCGTACGTACATGTGTATGTATGCCCGCGCATGTGTGAATGTGTGTGCTTACGCCTGCGTGAGAGAGGACGGAACGAATGAATGGTCTCACCGGTATGCGTGCGGCTCCGCGTGTGTTTTTTCTCTTTGTGCGTGCGTGCGCTCGTAGGCACGCTTGTACGCGTGTGTGCGTAGTGGATTACGTCATATAGATAGATCATATGTGCTTTCTAATGATGAATAATTTTATAAATATAAATATAATATCGATCTCATCGTGTACATTCATTTCCGGCGATTTTCTCGATCACTCACGGGATCGTTCGTTTCACCCTCCGCAGCATATTTGAAAGACGAATAAACGTGTGCTGGTAATTCGATAATTATGTTGAACCTTTACAGACCCCTTTCCCATCTCACATGCATGCTTTTTTAGTATTAGTAAACTTATGTAAGTTTACTAAAGTAAACAATGTTGTTACTATAGCTAAACATTTTAGAATTTAAATAAAGTTGTTAAATCCATGAGACCAGAATTCCAACGACGTTTAAGATTGATTTTATAACTAAAAATTATAAATTTTGTTACACTTTTTTAATAGCGATAAGATATTTGCTATACTTTATTTTAAAATTGATGTTTTGGATGAGTAGTATTATTTATTATCGAAAATGCCGTTCATTACAATTATTTATTACAACTTTTTATAATATACATCGAACGCGAAATCAAAATACCAATTATAGTGGCTTCTAAATATGGATTAAATAATATAATGTAGTTTCGACGCGTGACGCGTGTCGTGATAACAGTTACATATTTTACTTTTGTCGTTCTTTTAAAGGTTCTTCAGGTAATGAAAGGATTTGAAATATGAAGAATACTATGTAAGAGAGAAAACAGTTTCAGTTTTGTTTTTTCATTGTCTTTACGTTTGCGCCACTTTGTCTATCAAATGCGTGTTGGAAAGAATTCTATGAGGCCTATTTTAGGCATACGTTTTCAAACGTTACAGACAAACATCAGGGGCTGCAGGATCATGCAAATTCTTTTCCTCTCGACGCCACTCCGAAGGATGTTACAAAGCAAATAGGAGCTCTTATGCAAATGGCCGTTTGATTCACATGCGCGCGTGTCAAGCCCAGTTATCTGAATTCGCATACTCTTTGTTAAACCAAATCTTTGTGGTCAAAGCTTATGGTTATTCTCAGCATTATACTTTGGTTGTTCTATACGTGTACTGGGAGATACAGCATTTGTGACTGCGCTACTTGATCATCGAGGAACAAACGATGACTTTAATAATATACATACAAGATGAACCACCCTTAAGGGGGTAGACACGGGTAATGCAGCGCGCTGTATACCGACACAATCTGGCCCGAAACATGGGTTTAGTAGAATACGCTTTTCGTCCTTATATGAGCGAATTTTGGGCTAGGCGAGGTCTTATTCGAAAGACGAAGGTTCAGTGCAGCGCGCTCTGGTCATGGTTCGACGAGATTGTGTTGATATCTAATAATATGAGTGTTCAAAGTAGAGCAAAAATCGACAAAATACATTCGCATGAATCCAAGTATTTTTAGGTCACTAAAAGAGTTTTGTGACTCAATTGATGACCAGAGCGCGCTGCACTGAGCCTTCCTCTTTCGAATGAGACCTTACCCAGCTCAAAATCTGCTTACATAAGGACGAAAAGCGTATTCTCGTGAAACGCATTCCCAAATACGAGTTCCGCCATATTGGCGATAATACAGAGCAAGTCACGTGACAAATTTAGTTGAGCTAGTGGATACGAGATGGCGCCTACTCGGGAGGACTGCCAACGTGGAATCATAGCAAAACTAAAGCGTTAACTGGATACACGAGACAGTAAAAACGTGATGCAGTCAATGCATGCATTTTCGGACGATTTTAGGTTAGGTTATATGCATTTTAGGCATATATTGACTACGATAGAAACTGCTGGGAACTGTATACATTGAAAACATAACCTATGCGCTATAACCGATTTCCTAAAGATACTATTGCGCCGTAATAATAATGTTTTGAAAGGATGATAAAAAGTTCACAAATGTAGCGTAAAAGAACAAAATAGCCACTAAACATTTGTTGTCATATAGCATATACATAGGTTATATTTTCTGTCTGCGACTCTGCGTTGACTACTTCTCCGCCTTAGATTCTCACGGTTTTCGGAATGTCGGTAAGGTAGGAACCGACATTGAAATGGTAAAAAAAAATTTTAGAGTCGCCAAAAATCCTTTTCGCAAACAATATTTTTATGCAAAATGAAGCAATTTTCAAAATTCCAACTCAATCGGAATAGATCGGTTTTCGTACTGTCGGTAAGGTAGGGAACGACATTGAAATGGTAAAAAAACTCGAGTCACCAAAAATCATTCTCGCAAACATTATTTTTATGCAAAATGAATTCGTCTGTTATAGGTAAGCAATCCTTTCCTTTGCAAGCGTCGGTTCGTGTCAGTTGGTGGAACGAAAACGCACTGGACGAGTACAGCATTTGCAAATATGTGGTTTTTAAGTGGAAGTTAAACATGAGTAGCTAGACAATGTAATTATTATAAATCATTGTACATTATTCAAAGTATTTTAATAAACCACATGTAGAGAAAAACCGCATCTTTTAATTTAGAACTGTAACCTATAACTTCCATCTCCTAATTAAATCACAAATTTCACAATCACAAGTAAAGTCGGCCTCACCGTTGATTAGTTAGTTCTCTGTCTTCCATTCTCCCTCCGAAGGCGATAACTTTGTGTCATCTCGTTCGACATTATGTTCTCCTGTTACGAAGCTCATTTTAGAGCGTTCTGAAAATTTTGGCTAGATTTTGGAGCGATGTATCAGGAGAACATGAAGCGAAAGGAGGTATGCTGAATTTCTGCGTCGAAAGCCTTTCGAAAACTCTGCGCCTCTGCGTCGAATAGTTCTGCGCCTTAGATTCTCTATCCGAAGGCGCTAACTCAGTGCCACCTCTTTTGACATCATGTTATCCTGTTACGAAGCTCATTTTAGAGCGTTCTGAAAATTTTGGCCAGATTTTGGAGCGATATATCAGGAGAACATGAAGCGAAAGGAGGTATGCTGAATTTCTGCGTCGAAAGCCTTTCGAAAACTCTGCGCCTCTGCGTCGAATAGTTCTGCGCCTTAGATTCTCTCTCCGAAGGCGCTAACTTAGTGCCATCTCTTTCGACATCATGTTATCCTGTTACGAAGCTCATTTTAGAGCGTTCAGAAAATTTTGGCTAGATTTTGGAGCGATGTATCAGGGGAACATGATGCGAAAGGAGGTATGCTGAATTTCTGCGTCGAAAGCCTTTCGAAAACTCTGCGCCTCTGCGTCGAATAGTTCTACGCCTTAGACTCTCTCTCCGAAGGCGCTAACTCAGTGCCACCTCTTTCGCCATCATGTTATCCTGTTACGAAGCTCATTTTAGAGCGTTCTGAAAATTTTGGCCAGATTTTGGAGCGATATATCAGGAGAACATGAAGCGAAAGGAGGTTTGCTGAATTTCTGTGTCGAAAGCCTTTCGAAAACTCTGCGCCTCTGCGTCGAATAGTTCTGCGCCTTAGATTCTCTCTCCGAAGGCGCTAACTTAGTGCCACCTCTTTCGACATCATGTTATCCTGTTACGAAGCTCATTTTAGAGCGTTCTGAAAATTTTGGCTAGATTTTGGAGCGATGTATCAGGAGAACATGATGCGAAAGGTGGTATGCTGAATTTCTGCGTCGAAAGCCATGCGAAAACTCTGCGCCTCTGCGTCGAATAGTTCTACGCCTTAGATTCTCTCTCCGAAGGCGCTAACACAGTGCCACCTCTTTCGACATCATGTTATCCTGTTACGAAGCTCATTTTAGTGCGTTCTGAAAATTTTGGCCAGATTTTGGAGCGATATATCAGGGGAACATGAAGCGAAAGGAGGTATGCTGAATTTCTGTGTCGAAAGCCTTTCGAAAACTCTGCGCCTCTGCGTCGAATAGTTCTGCGCCTTAGATTCTCTCTCCGAAGACGCTAACTTAGTGCCACCTCTTTCAACATCATGTTATCCTGTTACGAAGCTCATTTTAGAGCGTTCTGAAAATTTTGGCCAGATTTTGGAGCGATGTATCAGGAGAACATGAAGCGAAAGGAGGTATCCTGAATTTTTGAGTCGAAAGCCTTTCGTTAACTCTGCGCCCCTATGTTGAATACTTCTCCGCCTTAGATAAATTGCAGGTTTGGAATTTGGATAGGAGTATGTATGAAAGGTATTTCTCAATAATAATACTGTCTGTTTCAAGTTTCTCCCAATTTATTTGAATAAAGACTTTTACAATGTTACAATAATGTATAAAATATATAATTTCACTTTGTCGGTTATATAAAATCAGTATTTTCTTGTGTTCATTGTTGAGATTTCCATCATTTGGCCCATATAAAGTTCCTGTCCACGGCGAAATGTATCCAAGTTTCATCTGTAACCAGAAGAAAAATATTTAAAGTAATTGAAATGTACAATGAATTTTCTACGTTTGCAGTACCAGCCGACTTTCCGTTTAAATTTTTATAAGTACAACGCAATAGCTGAGAATTTCTTTCCTTATTCAGAATAGAATACGGAAATAGCAAGCAGCTCCCTCTCGCGTGCATCAGACAGCGGCGTATCTATGGGTAATACCATTTCAGTGCAGGAAAAACCTGCTGTAATACCGACCGGCCGAATCGGGCAGACCACGTGACGTGTCTACCCCCTTAAATAGGCGCATTGATTGCATTATATCATTGATTGATTTATATTATTGAATGCAGCCTAAAGTAATATTAAAATTAAAAATTAATATTAAAATATTGAAAACTATCGCAATCTTTTTTTCCACATCAACAGTTTACTATAGAGAGAACTAATGCAAGCAATTCCAAATAATAATCTAGCAAAGATATCACGAAAGGCGTTTTGATTCTTAGACTACAGCTATATATTTAAACGTAACAAATATCAATAGCATAAAGGTTTGTTCCCTCGCAAACAATAAATCTGATCGTAAATGTCACGGGTGTCCCCAAACATCTCCGGGGTTAAATATGTGAAATCAGAGTAATCTCAAACGCGCAGTTATGTCTCACATTGTTACCCAATCGGCAACATAATTTCAGGGGCATCCCCTGAAAGCGGAGCTCAGCTAGGAACAGGTGTGCTCCTTGGGGCGATATTTCTTAACCTGAGTGTACCACAACATTCGGTAGCTTCTATAAAACACCTTTATTATGATGCAAAATACATAGGCAGTTACAATAGCGATACATCGTAAAGAATTATCGTTAATTTAATTTGATCGCGAAGTTCGTCGTGCCGTGCGACGAGCGTCGATTGGCAGTTTCGTCGGGACGCGTACCGTCCCCGTATATAATATGTATTTGGCATGAGAATGGCTCGTTGTCAGTGTCCAGCCGCGAGGGTGGTCGGGGTCGTGCGCGTCTCCTCGTTTCCCTACGCCACGAAGAAGAGACCGCGATAACTTATCTAAAAGACTTGGGTTCGAATATATCTCGTTTTACATATTATATATATACACATGGAGCCGCTGCTCCCCTGCACATCACTGATAATCCCGCTTCAACGGCGAATCTTTAAGCCGCTTCCCGGAGTCTCCGTCATTTGGCCCGTTTTACTGAACAGGCCCCCTTCGCCGGAAGTGATACGGCCCGCGTCTATTCGGGTTTCTTACTCTGCCTGGAGGCGCTTGCACCTGAGGCTGATAGGTTGGGTAACGAGGCTGGTACAGGATGTTGCCAGCTGATTCCTTCCGGCCGTTCGACGTGAAAGGCTTCAAAGATCTGCCGTAAGGGTCCTCCGTGACGCGGCGACGAAGGCAGACGGCGCATCGACTGATACGCGAGGTGTGGTCGGCCTTCAAGGTTTGCTGTGATGGCTTGCGGAACATCTCGTAATCCTTAATGGTAGCCAGCCAGTAGGACGTGGCGGTGGAGAAGTAGTTGCAGGTGCCTAGCCCTCGGCACTCGATGAACGGTCTCGCACGGAACTCTTCGAGGCAGGACCCCGGAGAGATGAGAGATTGGCCGCCACCACCTGCGCCTGCGTCCCTATGCTGCAAGTTTAGGAGGTTCAGTCCCGTGCTTCCCCTTTTGGTGGGACGTGGGTGTCGCTGAGGGATTGCTACTTAGCAACATTCTGATTAAACGGTTCTTGTGGGACAGTTGACTCTGCTCTTCTCACTTATATTTTACTCAAAGTAATTTTTGGTTTGTAGAAAGGATGCATAGTTAAGAATCGAAATCGTACTTTTGCAAGAGAGTGACCTTATGGGGAACACCGAATACTCGTGTGAATAGGATTAAATAGAATTTGTTTCATATTCTTCGTTTTTGAGGAAATCAAGACGGGTGATGGAAATAATTTTGATTAAAACCGATTTTCTCGAAAAGGAAGACATACCTAGTTACTTGAAATATCGCCTCTTTGTACGATTAGTACAATGATAGCCTATTTATCTCACAAAAAACTAGTTATACTAAGACTCACACGGAATTTTAAGTCAGTACAGCTGAATGAGTATGTAACCAGTATTATGAATGTCACACAATACATTCGAACTCCCACAATGATGTCGATTCAAGTCACCACTTGAGCCTACTTTAAACAGCTCCACCTGGTATACATTCATCAAATGATTTAAGAAACCTACCATAAGGAAACTGTAGCCGATCCAAAGCTCCTCCCAACCACCAGGACACTCTGGAATAGCCATGGATTGACTGTGCACTGCGATCGCCCGAGTTGGCGCCTCGCAAACGGAACATCTCGAAATGTATCTGCCGACTTCCGGTGCTGGGATGGGCGTCATCGACATGGGCATAGGCTCCATGGTACTCAGCCAGTAGCTGTAGTCGTTGCGGTTCGCGTAATCGCATACGTTGTTGATGTTGCAGAACATGAAAGGCATGGTGGAGAATTTTTGGACGCAGCTACCAGCGGCACCTGAAGGATACATTTTTGCGTCACGCACGTCAATGCTTTCAGACATTAGCTTAATTGCAACAAAATGACTGTTGCTTGTAAGAAAGCACTGATAATATTATTTCGTTGCAACTTCCTTACTTTATGTCTCGTAAATTAAGCGCATTTGGGGGAACGTTGCAGTAAATTATAAATAAATATTCCATCAAATAGGGGAATGTTATGTCACAATTGTAATACGGAAATGAATTTCAATGAATTGTTATAGAAATTATATAACATTTGTTTGTATGCTTTATAATATGTTTAATGCATTTTTTTGATGTGGGATCAGTAAAGATTCAATGAGAAATGGTTTTCTGAGTGGCACTGATAGGGATTAGCTTTTCTTTTTTTGGCAATCGGGAATGGGAATATAAATTTCATTTGCTGCTTACCAAGATCTTGTCCGTAAGGTTTTCCGTTGCCCATTATATGTAACAAGGAGAAACCGTCCCAAACCTTGACTGTGTTCCTCGGGCAGATCGGTATCATTTCAGATTGCGAATGGCGAGAAAAGTGGAAGCCCCTGTCTCGTGGGCCTGGCGCTGGTGGTGCTGGAGCACCTGGCGCTCCGGGGGATCCTGAAGATTCATAATTCCGGATTATAATGCGATAACACTGCAGGAATCCTTCGACATAATTAGACAGAATGTAAAGGGGATTATTAATAGACCTGTGCAATAAACATGCAGCAAATTCGTTAGATATATTCATTTCTTCCTAGGAACCTGGTGATGAAATATTAGCAGATTTTTTGAGTTCTTACACATTCCCTAAAATTTCCTTCACTTTTAAATTCCTATATGCGTAAAATTGTATGTTACAAATATACGCCACGTCTGAGACACCAATTTAGTCATAAGTCGATGCAAGATGAAATCGATGGGATAGTGCACAAATATTGTATGTCCATTTTTAGTGGTTTCGAGAAAAACAGGTTTACACATACAATGGTATACATAAAATTCAGGGACATACAATGAACAAAAATATTATTTTTGAAAGTGAAAAAATGAAGTAGATATAAATGTGATTTTTATACGGCATAAAAAACACTCAAGAACTATTTGTTGCATATAAAAACTCAAATTTCACAATAAGTGAGCATACTTGGGAAATATTCCCAAGAATATGCAATTAAAAATGTTTAGTAAAGTAAAATAGGTATATGTCAGAATGAAAAACGAAGATACTGTGATATTAGAAAAAAACATAAGAAATATTTTGTCAGTATCTGCTAAAAAGGCAAAAAATATTTCTATTAATTTCAGAACAATTCTTCTACGTATTATTATAAATTCATATTTCTTAAAGCAGTAGCAGGCGAATTTTTGTACTTAATGTTCCTAATATAAACAAGCATTTTTTTACCGTTGAAGTATCAAAGCGAAATTAAGTGTCTTATTATTAAAACCAATTTACAGGATGTTAACGTTTTAATAAAGGGTTCACTCTGTGAAAGCATGCTTTATCAATTAACAACAACTTCTTTACCTGGAGAACCCTGTCGGCCAACACCACCACGAGAACCGGGATAACCAGGAGCACCCTCATTGCCTTCTGGTCCTTGAGACCCTGGCAAACCTAGCATTCCTCGTTCCCCTTGTCTTCCAGGTAGTCCATTTTCTCCTGGCTCGCCCATCATTCCTTGCAGTCCAGGGAAACCTACATCGACAATCGTTTGAGTAATTTTCAAATATAATTACTTACTTTTGATGCCACTTGCGTTTATTCTGATACCTGGCAACCCCTGTGATCCTGCGTCTCCAAGCAATCCTTTTCTTGGGAAAGGCGAAAATACATTCATACCGTGGTCTCCTTTTGGTCCCTGTTCAATGAACAATATTTTATATACATAAACGATTAAAGAAATGCGTGACAAAGTTTTTAACGAAGTATGTCCAGAAAGATCGGAACTTTGTTCTGGCAACATTTATTCGCTTACTGTTCTACCCTGGAGAATCCTTTCGTTCTCTGTGATATAAATCTAGTCAAATTATAATATTGTGCTACTGCTCATATTCTAAAATTTTTAACTCATCAGTCTATATTTTCCTAATGACTATTAGAGATAGCGACGAAGATTTTTATAATATTTCAAGGTTCAGTGTAGATTTTTCTGATATATGTGCAGTGGCGGATTTAAGGAAAAAGGAACAGGTGTCAAATGTTCACGGACACCCTGTATACATAACAAAACTACAAATATAATGTATATAATGTTTGGATATATTCATAATTCTTTTGAGGAACCTTCTGGGCAGGAGCCCAGGTGGCAACTCATCGATCGCCCGTTAATTCCGCCACTCCATATGTGATAATGTTGCTGTGCACAGTCGGTCTGAGCCTGACCGTCAGCTTTTACCACGGAACGGTGTATAAATGTTTGTATAACATTATTTACATAATTTTCGTTTAACAAAATACGTAACGGTAGTAGGAATGACTGACCTTTGGGCCGAAAGGTCCTGGTAGTCCAGGCAAGCCAGGTTCTCCTTCATCACCGTGTTCCCCTTTCTCTCCAGGTTCTCCCATGTATCCAGTAAGACCTGATTCACCTCTTTCACCTTTATACCCTGGTCTGCCATCGAGTCCAGGCTGCCCATAGTCTCCTGCTTGTCCTTTTATACTGATTCCAGGTACTCCAGGTGATCCTCGATAACCCTTTGGTCCCGCTGGTCCAGAAAGACTTGGCAGTCCTTGTAATCCTGGAGCCCCGGGCATACCAGCGAAACCTTTTGGACCTAAGTAGCAGTACATACAAACGTTGATTATGAAATATGGTAAAGTTTCTGGTAATGGTGAAGAATAATCGATGCCTTCATGATACTAACAAATACATGGCAGCTTTGATCTCTAACCATGTACATATATACTTTCACTGTAATTACAAAAACGCCTCTGTATCTCAAGATCCATGAAAATTTAGATTTATTAAACACTCGTTACAGCATACGATGCCTGGATTCTAATTAACCCGAGGTAAGTTTAGAAATCCAACTTTTATTCCCTTCTACTAAGATTTTGTTGACGATTAACCAATTCAACTTAGAAGCAATACGCGGGAGATTCAGCGTCGAAAATGAGTAATTACCTTGATCTCCTGGGTATCCTTTTGGACCATGGATGTATGGGCCAACGTCTCCAGCAATTCCCTTGGGACCGTTGGGCCCATACTCACCAGGAGCACCCTTCTGCCCTGATATTCCTAGGATACCTGGTAGTCCATCCAATCCGTCCCGCCCGTCTTCACCTCGTTCAGCAAATGAACTAGTAAATCCTGAAACATCGTGTTCTATAACAACTATTCACACTACGATTATTGTATGTGTTAAGAGAGAATGCAGATTGCTTGTACCTGGGAGACCTGGAGAGCCCTGGTCACCAGGCAGGCCTGGAAGTCCTGGCAGACCTGCGAATCCATCGGGTCCATAGTATCCCGCGTCACCGATAGCACCCTGTAATTGTTTGTGGCATTTCATCATGAAATTAGTGTCATCAAGAAATTCTAAAGATGTTCAGCTGAATCATGATAAGATTGAATCAATGAAACTTCTTGATATGCCAAATTAAATAGGTCTGCCACTGTCCAATTTCCCAAGCATATACAGTGTTGTCCCGTGAAGCGCACAGGTCCCCCGTTCCGTTAAGAGAACATTTTTCTCCCCGCTACTTTGTCTGTAGTCGTTGCGACGAGTGCGAGAGACTGAGAATAAGCGGGAGGGCACGCGACAGCGACAAGTTACAAATTTCGGTCGAGATAGCGGCGGCATTATCTTACTAAAAGAAGACGGCAAAGAACAAAGGCGAGTCGAATAGTATATCGTTTCGTTAAGAGACCGACTTGTCCCCCGAGCGGTGTGCTTACAACGGGACACCACTGTTCCATCTATTAAATCGTTAGAAACAAAGCTTAGATAATTTGGACCAGTCAAAATAAAGTCCTACATAACACCAAATTTTCACACTGAATCATGATAAGACTGAATCGATATAGTTTCAACAGTGTTGCCATACCTTGCGACCAGGTAATCCCAAAAAGCCTTCATCACCCTGCTCGCCTTTTGGACCTGGCAGACCATCAAGACCAGGATTCCCAAAATCACCCTTGTCCGCCACTTCGTACGATGGCAGACCAGGTTCACCAATCTGACCTTTTGGTCCTGGGGTACCCATCATACCAGGAAGTCCACGTGGGCCTTGGTCACCGGGCATGCCTGAGCAGAATCCACAGTAAGTGTATGTAAGACTTCAAAGCTTCTTGTGTAATTATAAAAAAGATCTTTGGGCTTTGAAACTATAGTGGACTATTCTTTGGATGTTTATAGAAGTCTGGAACTTTATGGATTCGAATGAAACTAATATGTGTACTTGTCAGTGATTGAAATACATTAAAAGGATATCACTTCGCTATGCTGTTTGATATTATTCCGCGAATATAGACGAAATAATTTATGTAGGTATTTAAATATTAATACATGATTATCGATTTTATGCGAGTTTGTAAAGCATACCTGGCACACCCATTTGACCAGGATCACCGGCCAATCCCCATTTTCCTTTTGGACCATTGAAACCAGGCGGACCCATTAGGCCTCGTTCACCTTTTAAACCGGTGCTACCGTAAATACCAGGTGCTCCTGATCTACCCTTAAATCCCCAGTCTCCCCTTGCTCCCTTCAATCCATCAGGCCCCATATCACCGATTTCTCCCTATACGAATGAGATTTGCCAATTTGTAAAACAGTTTTGATCAGCAGTGCAACTATGTACAGCATTTAGTGCTAAGTAGCAGCAAATTTCATTAATGATTTGTAGAATAATCTTTCTCCATTGTGACTGTCTATTAAACCAAACAATGTTTGCTAAGGTCTGGGTTAAGTCTGAGGTGGTTCAATAACTTTGTCCAGATTAAATATATTCGCTATTTTAAATAATAGGAAAGCACACTATTATTTAAAATACTGCATAATGTAGTAGCAACAGTTTCTTCGCGAGGTCATTGTATTTACACCAATGCGCCTGTCTTATTAAAGGCACAAAGAAGAAGTTGAAAGTAATACGATTTGCTCTTCTCAAACATTGTTAACATTATACTAAATGTACCTTTAGCCCAGGTGTCCCGTAGAATCCATCAAAGCCGGGTTCACCCATCTGACCTTTCAGGCCATCTAATCCATCGAGAGCTAAGCCGGGCTCACCAGGCAAACCAGGGCGACCATCGACGCCAGGGTATCCAACAGGGCCGATTTCTCCCATGAAGCCAGGTTCACCCATCTCACCTTGGGGTCCACTGAACGCGTTTTCACCATGAAGTCCGTCAGGCCCGTCGGGACCACGGTCTCCAGACACACCTTTGAACCCAGGTAGACCTATGATTCCCACACTACCAGGTGGTCCAGCGTTCCCTCGCTCTCCTTTGAAGCCTGATAACCCTGGAATACCCTCAGCTCCATGCCAACCAGGGGGGCCGGGTTCGCCAAGTTCACCAACGTCGCCGTCTTCACCAGGTGCACCTGGCAGACCTGGTATACCGTCCCTCCCTAAGTAACCCATCGGGCCAGGGTCACCGTCGTCGCCGCGACGTCCCATGAAACCGACCTCGCCCTTCAACCCCTTCATCCCATCGAATCCATGTGGTCCGTCAGGCCCTAAAGAAGTGTTTCTCTCTTAACTAGGAGGGATTTTTTTTTATTTCTTCAGACTGTTCGAAATTAAGACAGAATCCGTCCCCTTCCGTTCATGAAGAAGTCCGCTCAACAGGCATTCACATGATCGCGGGAATCTATTACACTTTAATTTATTGCGCTAAGCACCCATGATCATGATTATTTTTGTTGAGCAGAATTCTTCATGAGCGGGGAGGACTGATTCTCCTAGTTCCCGCTTAAGCGTGATAGTCTTTCCGAAAACTTTCCCGGTAGAAGTGATCGCTCGGAGAAGCCTGCCCCACTTAAAGGGGTATTTTTCAAAAGCTTGCGGTACTCAAAGTGCTAATGTGTCTGAGAATCCAGTAGGTTAAAGTCAAGTTTCAGTACCTCGAACTCCGATTTCACCCATTCTTCCAGGCATTCCAGGTTGGCCAGGTATTCCAGGGAAGCCTCGAGGTCCCTGCACGCTGTCTCCGTGTTGGCCTTTAGCTCCCTGTCAATCGATTTCAGGCGATAAATGTCACAATCAAGTGCCCTACAAATTTCTCGCTTCTTTCTGCTAACGACCGTGTAATTTTACCTGAAGTCCAGGCACACCTTCTAAACCAGGAGCTCCTTTCTCGCCTTTAGAACCTCTTGATCCGTCAATACCTGGTCTACCACGGAAACCTATCGGACCGGCCTCACCGATCTCTCCCTTGGCGCCATATAAACCTTGTGGTCCGATATCACCGTACGTCAGATTCGTACCTGGGTCGCCGCGCTCACCTTTGTTAGCTACGCGACCCTACGAAAAGAACATCAGAACATTGAGACAGCGAAGGGTACGCAGGACGCACGATTTTACGGTGTCGAGAATTGTTCGAGTGAAGATTGAATGTCTACACCTGTAAATGGTGGAATTAGTTAATTTGAATAATATTGTAGACGTACCGGCCAACCATCAGGTCCTTGTGATCCTGGAGCGCCTGGAGTACCACGTGGACCTTGATCTCCTGGCATTCCTGGGTATCCCTTCAAACCTATAGGACCTGGAGGCGATATACCAGGAGGCCCGGGAATTCCAGGTAATCCAGGGTATCCCTCATCACCTGCTCGTCCTGGAATGCCCTTGGCACCGTCTTCCCCTGCAACAATTTAAATCCAATTTCTCTGTTACATGACTGGCGATCGTAACCACACTGGTGTGTCAAACACACAGCAAATCAGTGGCATTGTAAAATTCATTATCTAAGTATATTCATCGAAAAGATTTGAATGTCGGGATTCTTAAAAGAATTTGTCCAAGAATTTTCTGTTTCCTTACGTGTACTCATAAATGGCCACTTATGAAAGTTGAATAATTAAAGTTAAGATCTCTCTTCTTTTCATTTCTTGTAATTAGTGTTTAAATCGGCGGATTGTCTTTTGAGGTGAACTCTGCTTTTTTATATCAATGTTACAGATGTACCTAATAAAATATAATATAATTTTATTGCTGTTTAAAATGTATTCAAATGAAGATAAAATTCTACGTGTTATTATTTCGTGATTTTATGCTGACTTCATTCCACTGCTTTTAATTTCATTTCAAATTAAACTCCATATTTAAATTGGGATCGAAAATGTCGTTGAAGTTATGAAAAGTATTTAATACTTTTCACTAAATATACATATTTAAAAAAGAAAGTAGACCATTTCTAATTTAATTGAATTTCGTATTGAGAGTTCGATGCTTCGTACACATTGATATTTTCAAAGGATAAAACAAAGAAAAGTCATTTCAAGACAATGAAGTGAATGGCACCAAATTTTCCTATATTTAATGAAGAATTTGATTTAACACCACGAGTGGCGGCGGTGTATTTTCACGCCGAGGGGTTTACATCCTGTGTACAGTTTTGGCGCGTGTTTATGTCAATCACTTCTTAAAAAACATCGACAGTATAGTCCTAGAGTCCCCGAATTTTTGCTTTGAAAATTCACGTTTTATACAAAATTTTCCCAGCAGAAGTGATCGCTCGCAAAGGCCTGACCAACTTAAAGGTGCATTTTTTAAAACCCGGCTATTCAAAATGTTAATGAAGAAAATCGTTAAGGCAGGCTCTGACTACGCCTCGCGTCGCATCGCCTCATGTTATTCTTTCTTTGATATTCTTATGTAGTAGGACAATTTGACTTACACTGCGCCTTGCCTCGCGGATTCTTCCTCGACAATATTTTGAGGAAGAGAGGCGAGGCGAGGCATAGTGTGAGTGAATGCATCAGTTGAGTCTTTTAGATGGTTGTTGCTTAATTACGTGTAACAAGTGACACTCGTTAGCTGCTTACCTATATCACCTGGTTCTCCTTTATATCCCTTTACGCCCTTATGCTCTATGTTGTAAGCTGAAGATAGCCCACGTTCTCCTTTGACTCCCTTATCACCTCTGAAACCTACGGGCCCTACGATGCCCGCGTATCCTGGATCCCCGCGTAGATATTCGATTGGTGTCAACGCGTCTTCACCTTTCTCGCCAGGAGTACCATCCATACCTAGGTATCCATCGCGCCCTGGAAATCCTGGGGGACCATGTTCACCCTGGAAACAAACGAGCACCGTTAACAATGGTAATTTCTGCGCACGGTAATAACGCGTTTGGTATCACTATAAAATATCGGATTTTCGTTAGGACGGTGAATCATGATAAAAATATCCCATGGCAATGTCAAATTCCAGAGAAGTGGAAGCCGCGTGAAACTTTTCATAATTTCAGCATCCTTTCCGGTGTCTTATTTCAACATTCGATTGTAAAACACAATATAGCATTTGTAACACTTAATAATGTTCACTGTTCGAAAGGAGAATGCACTGAATGAAAAGTGTTGTACATACATGCATTGTATGTAATACCACTAAGGTTAATTAAACTTTCAACAATTTTACTGTATAGTCCTAAAATATAATCGAATATAATATTCAATAATCGAACTAAGGATTATTTAGTAGGATAAACTGCAAAAAACGACGAGTACTTACGAATCCCAAAGAAATCGTTAATATTAAGATTTTTTTGTAAAAAATGTCCATTTGGCCAATGGAATTGCAAAATTGTCGAATGGACTTTGTTTATTCTAATTGTAATACATTTTAATGAAAGTAGAGAGCAAATCTCGCGCGTTCTTGCAGTGGGATTAATTATTGTTCGTTGAGAAGATGTTAGTAAGAGATGTTCACCTTATCTCCCTTAGGTCCTTGCAAACCAACGAGCCCAAAAGGTCCAGGATACCCTTTCGGTCCTTTTGGTCCTTCAGGGCCAGGGAAACCCTTGTCACCGATGTCCCCAAATTCACCCTTTATTAGAGTATCTGGTATTATCAGTTTGCCTCTCTCTCCTTTAGGTCCTTGAGCACCAGCGATTCCTGGTCTTCCACTGTCACCTTCCAACCCCCTTGACCCAAAAAGTCCGGGTTTACCTTGAACTCCCTTTAGTCCACGAGGTCCTGGTAATCCAGGGAACCCAGGTGTCCCCGGATATCCATTCAATCCAGAGTCACCAATTTCACCCTTATCACCGGGTCGTCCTGCATGAAAAATGATTCGTACTCTGCACTAGGGAGTTACCGTTTTCATTTTGTAATTAGACATTCTTTTTTTCCATTTGAATGAATTCTCCTTTGTCTTCATTTAAATGACTCGAATAATGTGGCAGGCAGAAATAATGGCTGCAGGGAACATTTTGCGTTACTTGCTAAAATATTTTCTTGCGTTGATGCAAAATACAGTAGCAAGGCGACGTGTCTGTAGTGCGCCAACTTGTAGAGTTGTTAACATGTATGGAATAGAGTACATATTAAGGAATACATGATCAAGATAAGGTATTGTGATTATAATTTCATGAGATGCAGAAGCAGTAACAGGTTACTGAACACGCTCGGAGGTTTGATAAATGTGTAGAGGATGCATTAGCAGTGATAAAGTTATGAATTTACTGCGAACTAAAGTTGCAGCAATAACTGTTCTGCGTTCTTAGCTTAAAATACCATCATCGTTAGTCGCGCTAGGAAACTGATATTGTCTGGCCAGTGGCAAATGGAGCGCAGCCATAAGGTAATAAGACTCCATTAAACTATGAAATCTTAAAGCAGGGTTTGCAGAGCATTGGGCAGTGTTTGTTAAAATTCTGATGTATTTTAGTTTATACGTTCCAACGCTAAATTATATTTAGCGTGATAGAATTATATGCAACCAACGCTCCTCGAAATTCCTCACGGAACGTGTCAAACACTGTTAAATAGTCATAAACCACGCTTCTTATCAAATAAAAAAAGTGGCTTAATTGAACGTGAAAGGAGCTATTTCATTCCACTAATTGTAAGTAACATAACAATAATACTTTCAAATACCTAATAATACAAAATCTCAATATTTCTAACAATAAGAAAAACCGGGGAATTTTTTATCAAAACAGTGATCTAATTATGTATTTCTCGGATGTCTACTATTTCTACTGACTCAATCTATCTGAATAGATTTTTTCGTTTACTTTGCATTAGCTTTACCCCTAAATGTAAATATTATGTAGGTATTCCAAATTATTTCATAATAATAACAGCAGTAAGTTTATACACATTGGTTGTAATTGTACATTTTCCATTTCTCTCTTTACATTTTGTACGTGAATCAACGTACCTGGTGTACAAATGCCGCAGTCGTCGCCCTTGAAACCACGTAGACCTTTGGGACCTGGAATACCAGGCCATCCATCGGCTCCGGGAAGTCCTGGGAATCCTGGCAATCCACGTTCACCGGGAGGGCCCCTAATCCTGGTGCCTTTACCGGGGAAACCTTTCGGACCTGTTTAATCCAAACGTCAAACTATTGTCATTCCTACCGGTTGCGACAGAAATTTACTAGAATCGTCGATACTAAATTAAGAAGTATAGTTTCGACCCCACAGCTAATAGATTAATATGCAACTCCCATAACAACTTCCATAATGTATGAAAAATAATAAATCGAAGAATAGCAGCAAATTATGAATTAAACACAATAACCCACGTAAAATATTACACGTCATGTCATTTAATAAGATAATCTAATGATTCTTTGACAGTGATATCGACTATGTCCCATAGAGCACTCAAATTACTTTCAAAGGATGGAAGGAAGATTTTTCTTACTACTCTTATATATGTAATAGTAGCATTCAAGAAAATTGTACTAATCTACGTGAGTCACCAAACAAATTCACTAAAACACATCCTGCAGGAAAGAGAAGCAGTCATGTAATCGCAAAAGTTGCTTTTATTAAAATTCTCTAATCTGTGAAAAATTTCAGAATGTGTTAAGGTAAGGAGGTCGTTACCAGGGGCGCCAATATCGCCGCGATCGCCGAGTGATCCAGAAAGTCCAGGTATTCCAGGCCTCCCGTCTAATCCTGGTGGCCCAACGATCGTAATGCCAGGGAATCCTTTTGGCCCATCGAGTCCAGGTAAACCAGGCAAACCTGAAGGACCTTGGAAGCCCATCTGTCCAGGGAGACCTAGAATCGTTCAAGGAAACATTCCTCAGTCAGATCAATGTTCTGTCGGCGAATTGTGTAGAGCCGACACGCACCATCAGATCCTGGCTCTCCTTTCACCGACGATCCTTTCGGTCCTGACAAGCCCAGAGAACCTGAAGGTCCTGGAGGACCCGGTGGCCCGATATAGCCAACTTTGCCAGGTAAACCAGGTGTCCCTGGATGCCCTGGTAAACCAGGTGGACCTGAAATGAAAATATATCTTTCAAATATATTCCTTCAGGTGCTTCGTAAAATCATATTCGGTGATTATTAAATTCCGTTTTTTATTGGTTACTTGATATACAGACGTTTGGTATAGATTACGTTAGGTTTAGCTTCTGATAATGAGCTGAAATTTAGAGTTCGTTTGGTACTTTGTTACTGAGCAAATTGTGAGTATAAAATATTGTAAGGAAAAATGTTAATTACCCTTGCAAATGTCACTCTACGAACGTTTTCCTAAGCAAGGGTTAACAGAAAATTTAATACGTGAAATATTAATCTTTGCTTTCTTCCGACTATCATTGCACAGAATTACACAATTTTCATTTTGTTCTAATAAATAAGGACAAACCTAAGTCTCCTTGGATCCCAATATTTCCTTGAATGATTTCGTCCAGTTGTGGTATATATTTCCCAGGTTCGCCAGCAGCTCCTTGTCTACCAGGTGGTCCCTGGTTTCCTAGTTCCCCTGCTTCTCCCTGAATGCAAAATACAATACTTTTCATTAATTAATCTTAAGATTACCTTTTTTCTGAGAATTCTTTCATTTAACGAAATATTAATTTATTCGCGACCATTTTAAAAATAAATTATCAGAAGAGACTCAGATGCTCAAGAATGCTAAAAAATATATTTATTCATATATTATTCGTCAATTTAAAATATATACGCTTTTATGAAATGATTGTAATAATTCAGATAGATTATGAAGCTTTGTGCAAACCTATTTACTTTCATAGTAGTTTTAAAAGTTTTTCACAAATGTATAGAAATAATTATTTTCCTTTGTTCTTTCGTTTTTTAACAATAAAAGCTCGTCACTTACGTCTGGGCCGTCTGCTCCAGGATTTCCAGCGTATCCTGGGGCACCTTTCTCTCCCTTATCTCCAGGAGGCCCTGATGGACCCTCTATGCCCTGTTTACCCCTTGGTCCGTCGCCTCCTTGTTCTCCTTTCCCACCTTTACTACCCAGAAAGCCTGGTCGACCCTGCGTGAAAAGGAATGCATTTATCTCCATAGATTATCCTTCAATTTCCACCCTTTTCGAGTCTTTGCAATTAAAATATTTTAAATGTATCCACGTTACAACTCCAAAAGCAACATGAGAATTTATTTAAATTTGAATCCAACATAACTTAAATTTTTCTTGCAAGCACGTGCTGAACCGCTACCTGCGGTGATTATACGAATAAAAATTTTCCAAAACCTTTTGCCGAGGCGTGGATGCACACTGTGTGGCTCAGTTTGTGATGTCGTGCATTAGTCGGAAACAGGGAACTTCAATGATTAGGTAGGCAAACTGTGAGATATTACCCACCTGAAAACCTTTAGCACCCGTTTCTCCTTTTCGTCCATAGCCTCCCCAGTCTCCACGCATTCCCTTGGCACCTTTCACACCCTTTACAGCTTCAGTGTCTGTCGGTGTCCAATCGTAGATAAGGGAGTGTCCAGGGTCTCCCCTGTCTCCCTGTTCACCTACAGCACCCTTCACGCCGTAAACTGTTTCACCAGGTTCGCCCTGCATACCTGGTAAACCTGGAGTGCCAGGGTAGCCCTAAAGGGATGGTTATTTTACTTTAATGAGATTGGATTTATTATCTCCTTCCCTTCTTTGGTAGGAAATTTTTTTATTTTTGTTTATTTTAAGACGTGGTGAATTTTGTCTCTGTTTTTACTGAAGCACCTTTTTTATTGTGTTTTTAGCAGAAGAATAAGAAAGATGATTATTCCTTGGTAGTTCTAATTGGCGAAGGATTTGGAAAGGTTGTAATTAAGCTCCAAACATATTCTTTTACTTTCAAACGGAATATTTTTCTTTTTTCTTCGGTTAAATATTAATAGTAACTGTTATGATCAGATTTGTAGTTCGAATTGTACATTATTCATCAATTCTTATGAATAATACTTTGGTGCTGATTCGATACATTTGTTAATGAATTCAAGAACATTCGACGAGAAATCAATGTTTCGATTTTTCTCTCAATTCTTCTTTGAAAGTATTGAATTCTTTCTTTGGGTGTTTAATATTTGGAAATCCCAGAAAACATAGTCTCCAAGCGTAACAAATTTTCAATATCATCAACAAGTAAAGCATGTTCAGCTTGGAACCGAAGAAACGTAACTAACAAACTTATAAATGGAAACAATCTCAACATAAAATCGCGTAATTTCAAGTTCTTAACATTTCTCAAACAACTCAATGGTTCCATCAAAATTAAAAATAATAAAAAAAAATTACTGGGAGAATCTTATTGGTAGTAGTAACTGGGCAGAAATATTAGCATCGAATAAACGTGGTAACAGATTTTCTTTGCACTTAAGTGTTCTCTCAACTCCTAGGAGGTCTGAGATCACTGTAAAAGAAATCTGAACGCAGCGAAATATGACAGTCGGTAGTCTCTCCCGGCTATAGCTACTCGTATGGCAGGAGATCAAAATTCTATGCAATTTCCCAGTTTTTTACACGTCTATACGAGCTGGACACAGATGTATAGAATCGTCAGTTTCGAAGATGGTCGATGCCAGGGTACAGAGGTCTTGCATTTCTTGGACGTCGCCGATCATTCGGCGAAATCTTCTCCCTGGAGAAGACGCCAGCTCGCGCTATCAGTGGCGGCGGTGTCAACGGATAACAGGCAGACGAACGCGACGATTCAGATTTCAGCAGATGCTGGCCTGTTTCGTGTCTAGCGATTAACACATGGCACCTCTGCCGCCGACCGCTTGGTCGCCACTTATCCGGTTTCCTCTCCCTCGCGTTCGCAAATTCTTTCGCGAGCATTCGCGTGCAGCATCCCCTTTATGAATTCTCGACATTTTTTATGGACGATGTTTCAGAATCTTATGAGCTTAAGAAGTGAATGTATTGAAGTACCAGACAAAGGTATTCTAGAGTTTTTATACTTTTACAGTGTCTATGATTTCTGTATTTATAATATTCCTATAAGTTTCTGTAATTTGTGTATATCTGTATTTCTAGCATTTCTGTGATTTGTATATTTTTATACTCTCTATATTTCTATACTTCTGGTGCTGGTAAACGTATTTTCGCGAATTGCTAGCGTTTTAAGGGGTGTCCCTAGTGTTACGGTCTGAAAAGAAGAATTTTTTAAGAGAAAAAATTAAATTATATTAATTAAAAACTTTGTATCTATATTTTTATATACTTAAACATTTGAAAAAGAATCTATTCAAAATGCAGTTGCCGCTCCGAGTTGCCGGTCAATAATAATTAACCAGAGCGCTTAAGAAAATAGTCTGTCCTCGGCGAACACGATTGCGGCTGTTGTTGCCGGCTGATAAACATAAATCAAGAATATTCTTAATCTGTATTTGTATAGTTATCGTTGGGCCTCCGGCAAATGAAACATATCTATAAATACCAAAATGGCGGCATTTGAAAAAATGTTTGTTTTGGTAAATATTGGCTTGGATAAATAATGTATCCCATAAACATATACTACCAATCTGAAGTGGATTGGTTCATGAGTTTTTTAGAAATCGTGTGCGCCAGCTTTGAAAATTCAGTTTTGAGAAAAACGCATTTAAAGTTTTAGGTACTGATTATTAGGATTATTAAGGTACGGATTATTTAATTTTTTTTAAAATGTCTAAATATGTACAAATATAGGCACAAAGTTTTCAATTAATATAATTTGAGGCTTTCTCTTAAAAAAACCTCAAATATCGCATTGTTTTCTGGCCATGACGCTAGGGAGACCCCTTAAAGTATATAACTCAGTTCCCTAGCTCGAAACCCAATACACATAGTTCCGCATGCGCGAATTATAAACTTCCGACATTTGAATAAGCGTGAGCAGCTATTTCGGAGCAGCACGTGTACCTACTTAAAAATAAACCGGGGGAAATTGCGGCGAACAGAACAAATAAACAGAAATATAGATTAACTATCGTTTGTAAACATCGCGATTATTCGGAATCCTAGCGAATCTTGAGTAGGTACTTACTACTGAAAATGTGAATAAAATCAGTCCACAGAGAAAATCTAAATTCCTCAGCACTTTACACTTCTGTTACACGAATAACTTCATAAGTTCTTTACACATCCATTCACAAAAATAATATTGCCACCAGATTACCTCTAGCCTGAAACATTTTTCGATCCCGCCAATGATTTCACTGATATTCTAATGGGTAACGATTTAAATCGGACACCTTATAGATTCATCCCTACACTCTTCCACTACATCCATCAACCAGTTACGCAACAATATTTTCAAAAATCCTCCTCCAAACCCTATCCCCTATTTTGGGCGCAAAATTTCTCCATTAAAACATGAAACGCTTAGCGCAACCACCCGATCGCTAATACCTACCCGACTTTAAAAAAGAAAGAAGAGAGAAATCGATGTAACGATAAACGATATGTACATCCTTCCCAACACCCACAGTGGATACATTCGCACACGTGCAATTTATTGTACAAAGTATCCAGGCGCTCGACGCGGATTTTTATCGTTTCAAGGGAGCAAAGGGGGGCTGGAACAATGGCGGTTACAAGATCGTTCCGCGGCAATTTTTACCGGGGACCATGTAAGAGGATTCCACCGCGAGCGGCGGTTTATCGCGTGATACCCCGGCCCCCGAAGGATTCTTTTAAATTCGCCGGAGCTTCCTGCTCGTCTTCTTTCCGGCTCTCCTCGTATCCGTTAAATATTGCCGAGGAACACATCGCCAGGCGGACGATATTTCATGCGAGCAGGTGGCGTCCCGCAAAAAGGAACGAGACTCGTCCAAGAGACCGGGCCACCGCGGCACCGTCTCCCTTTATCGCGTTCCTTCTTCTACAGCTTCCTTCGTCTCCGCGCGCACACACGCTCTCCCTCTCTCGCTCCCTTCGGTGCCTCGGCGAACGAGTGGCACGACCTAAACTCTCGTAAGAGGTTCACGAACCCTCGGGTTGGCCCGATCGGTCGTTACGGTACCTGAAGTCGGGATACCAACAAGCGAATAAGTCGCGATTCTGTACTTACTATGTCCCCTGTCTCGCCTGGATAGCCCATGTCGCCGGGAATCCCGGGTCGTCCCACGTCACCCTGGGGAATAAAATTCGTTGTTAATCATGGGGCGTGCGATCGTTCTGGGCTCATTGGATAAATTCTTTTTGGGCCTGGTTGCGTTTCGAAGAGGGTGCTTTGGAGGTGAAGGTTGATGTTAGAATGGAGTTTGTGGTGAAGGAATAGCAGAGAGTAAATGGGATAAATTGAGTAAATTTTCTAAATGGAAAATGGGTGATTGGGAGAGGTTTTTGTTAACCTTTAGAGGATCGCCTTTTTTTAAAAAACATAGTGGTTCCAGTTTCCAAAAATTGATATATATATAATATGAACACATACCAAAATGCAGAGAACTTTCTGTATCATCAAAAACTTTCTGCATTATCTTTTCTTCTTTTTTTTCATGTTTTTATTAATTATTTTTGGTATTTTTGTGTTGTTTCAGGAATTATTTTATTTTGACGTATTTTTGTGTTCTTTTGAACAGAACGAATTTATAGTCGAAACTACACGAAAACACAGTCGAACACTAACACACATGCGTATTTATACTTTAAATCATTTTTAAGTAGTGTGCTTACTCAAAGCTCCAAAAAGGGTCCTTTGCAGGTCCTCTAAAGGTTGAGGGGTCTAAATGGTTTATATTATTCTTCGATGATTAGCTGGAAGCTCATAATGTGGACAAAAATGGAAGACCTCTGTGTAATTATCTCAAGTGTTTTTTAAAATGTTAATCCATTACAAATTGTTTGAATAAGTTAGTTTAAAGAGGGGTTAATTTACTTCTAGTAAAATTATGGTGAGGAAAAATGGGAGGAGAATGATTCTAGTGATTTACCCTGATGCAAGACCTGGTATGAAATGTATTTTATTTCAGTTGAATGTGTTTATTTATTTACTTTAGGTGAAATTTAAAAATCTTCCAAGTATCTTTTCAATGACCTAACGTTACAAGTATACAAAATTTATTATGATAATCAACAAGAACATCTTCCCCAATAAAAGATTCCAATTCCCAGTTCGAGCTCTTCAAAAACTCAACGACCCCAACTCGATCCGAGTGTACGAAGAATTTTCATCAGCATCCCCAATGTACGTTCCACTATATTCCCGTCACGTCCAAAAGCTACTACCACTCGCTAAACACTGTTTCCCTTCGTAGCCACGTGTCCAAACTATTCCCCACGACCCGTCTTCGGTTTTCGTCCCGAGGAACGGTTGCACTTTACAGCTGTGAAGGAGAACCCTCAACGAAGGAACAACAATTCTCTACTCATCCTAGGCAATTCTGCAACAACGTGTTCGCGTTCCCAGAACAGCCAAGTGTTTCGAGCATTCAAATTTCGGATAGCCATCGAACGTGACTCGATGCCCATATATAGGGTGTCCTGACAGGTAACCGACAGACTTTCACTAACATGTTTGACAGGTGAGTTTAAATAAAAAACTGCATATATATATTGTGGGACTTGTTTCATTCCTTCTCAAGACAAACGTTGTTTGGTCTTTCATCATTTTTGGTTGTTTCATTGACACAAAAAGCTTCTCCGTTATTCTTTACCATATACTTATTGCGAATCGACAGTGAAAACCATAAGTATCATTTTGAGTTGATTATCAGTAGCCTGTTAATAGAAATTATGACTATCATTAACACTTCCAGTGATCTCACGGTTTCGAGAAATTGCTTCGGACGAAAAAATTCTATATATTCAACACGAACATTTGAGAACATTTATGTAGTATTTTCAAAGCTTTCCAGAAAAATTGACCGTGAAAACACGTCGAAGACTTGGACAATACGTAAATCCCCCGACGAAACTCAAATTGTTAACATTACCACGAGCAAATTCAACTTGTTCAGTAAGTGTATTGCTTCTAATTTCTTCAAAATTTTAAACGCCAGAAAACATAGCAATTCATTAATATAGAAAACTCAATATTACAAGTATCCTACATCTTCATCACCAGCTGGCAGACTGAAAGTGAAGATCAAACAACGCTCATCTCCATAACGAATGGAAACAGACCCACCGTGCGTGTACATAAAACTTTTTGGCTCAGATCGTTCTGGTAAAAGCGCTGCAACTGTTCCTCGGTTACGTCCTGAACTTAATCCGTGGAATTGATTTGCACGTGCTTCGGATTTTCAACGACCCTCGAACAAAATTCGATTACCTCTTGTCCGTCTATGCCCGCAGTTCCACGGACACCTTTCACGCCCACGGAGTTGATTCCACCGTCACCAGGTTCACCAGTGGGCCCGTAGTCGCCCATCGGACCAGGGAGACCGCGATCACCATGGACACCAGGCATTCCTGGTGCACCAGCACGTCCGTCGGTCCCGTTGCATCCGTCCAAACCGTCTGGTCCCATTACACCAGGCAGACCAGGGTTACCCTGCAGGTAAGTACTTAATTATGCAGAGTTTCTCTTGAGTGCTTTTTTGGGGTTTCAGGGGCCCTTAACACTGAGAGACGAGTGGGTCTCTTTTGACGAAGGAAGAAATTACTTCGTTCAACTTTGCTTGAGTAATCGTTTATGGTAGCACCATGGAATTTTTTGGGTTTACTATGTCGTGATCAAAGAGGCTTTATTTTTAACGTATGTTGAAGTTAAACTGTAAATAGAAGTGTATGATTAGGGTTCTTAATTCTTAATTCTTACCCTCTCCCACCCCCAGTATAAGAATTCGTAAGATTTGATATTCCAACCCCCTTCTTACGTAATATTCTTTACATTTAATTTTGTCAGATATTACAATTCTTTTAAAGGTTTATATAAGTCATTTAACTCGGTTTCGGGAAATTTAAACTAAAACTACTTTTCTTTAACATTAATGATAGAATTTGTATTTATTGAATAATTAGGTTAAAAATATTACGTAAGACGCTATCTGACACCCTCCTCCGTTTGTAAGAAAACGTAAGAAATTCGCGACCTTCTCTCCCCTCCCAAAAGGCCTTTAGTAATTTAAGGACGACCCCTTATTGAAGGTATTAATTGTTCAAAAGGTGAAGTTTTATTTCTAGGGACTATTACTTCCACGTGGGTTTAAAATTTTGTACGTATCCCAAATCACTTCTGTTAACAAATTTTTAGTGACTTCATGAGAGTGTGAATTTTTTTTTAAACGTGTGACTAGTGAGGGGTTAATCAGAATTCCATGGCGCTTGAATAAAGTTCGTTGAGCACGATTTGCTGAAGTACCCTTCGAGTTAAGTAGGATTTAAAAATTCACAGTTTACAAAGTCTAGATGACGTGCTATGCAGAAGTGCGAGCAAACTTAGACGTCCATTAGATTAAAAAATTGGAACTCGTTTAACAAAGTTTTATTGGAATGGAGAATTTTTACAAACCGACAGTCCTGCAGCTCCTGGGAAGCCTTGTATACCTTGGTCACCCTGAAAACAAAACAGAGATCAGATGCATTGAATAAATAATTGTTTAAATCTGTAACTAAACATAAGTCTCATTTGAACAACATATTTCATATACGTGGCATTACTTTCAAGCGCTCAAACGCTGCACTTTTAAATAAACGATCCATATATGTATACAAAAAGTGGGGACTATTAAAATAACTCATATAGAAAAATTTAAATCTGACTTCATTAAAATTTCTTCTTTGAAACCTAGACCTCGACCAGAGACGGGAAAAACTTTTATTAAAATAAAATTTCGGACAACGAATAAACGTTATGGCGAATAAAAAAATGACGAATAATTATTTTAACTTTTCTCCGACATTCGAAATTTTATTGAAATAAAAATTTTGCCCATCTCCGACCTCGACCTACATTATATTTTACATTTTTCTGTTTGCATTTTCAATTCCATAAGAGACATGTAGATGTTCTACTTCCAGCAACTCACCCTCTACATAACGTTAAGATGAACATCCACGAAAGTCATTTACACGCTTCCATGTAATTAATAAAAGTTCTCCAATTTAGGGCCTGAAAGGATTTATTACCACCGCGTATATTCTCATTTCGACAGCCAATGTAACAGCCTGGCCTTCCGCGCCTCGTTCGTTGCGCTATTAACGGTTTCTTCAAGGATTCGATCGTGTATCTTGAAAAATGCCGGACTCCCTGATCACGCGATTACCGCCTACCGCGTTTATTTAAATACGGTTCATTGCGCACGGCTCGTCGCAATTGCGTGCGACGATTATTAAATGTCGCACCCTTGATTCTGCGTGAGGTCATCTCTGTATGCTTCCTGATGTCTGGTGTCTGCAAACCCGCGCAAACCGTCCGTAAACGCGATTCTGTCATTCTGCCGTGCATGAAACAGAGTGCGTCGTTAGCAATTGCTTATTGCACTCAATTCCTGCATGGCAAAGAGTGCAATACAATTATACGCACGCACGTCATGGCTACTTATGCGAGTCGCGTCAGTTTTTCGAGACCACCAACGTTGTGCGATGGTCATTTTGGAAGTTGTAATTGGAGTTCGCGTGTTGTAACACAAAATCAAAAAGTAACCGTATTTTCAGGTGTCAATTTCATCCCCTTAGAGTAAATTTGGGCAGCGAAAAAATTTCGTGATAAATACTTATATATCCTTTACATGTCCCCAAAGTTTCGTAATTTTTTTAATTTCCGGTTTGGGAATCTACGTTAGGTATGCTTCTGAGGGGAATTGAAGCAGTTTGAGTTATTTAGCTCAAATTTTTGTTGTAGCTATTGTATGTTATGTATGATGACGTCATTGTTTCGAAAGGAAATCGAGTTTAATGTAGAGTGGACTCTCGACAATACCAAATAAATAAGACTTACAGCTGGGATTATCGAATCTATACTGCAATAATTTTTCCGGATATTCGATATCTTCTTATAGCATAAATAATGATGAATCATGGAAACGACTAAAAATTTGAAGAGATATGTAACATTGTGAGGAAATGGTCATTATCTCTTAAAGTACTCATTAAGCAACAAATTCTATGCAGCACTCCTGATATCTCGATCTAATCATATCGAATGAGGTCAACAATGTTGCAAGAATATCATTAACATACTTCTTACTACATTGCGTTACATTACATCCCATTATATTTTGGCACGTTCTAAGAAAATCTATAGAATAGTAGTTAGGGGCTCGGATGCAAGAAATATTTTGGAGCTCCAAACAATTTCTCAACGGTAAAAAATCATAACATCTTTTTACGGAAAAGAGGATAATAATAACAATAATTAAAAAAACAGTAATATATTTAAATATATTACTTTCTTATTGCCATATCATTAATAATATTAGACCATAATATTATTATATTACAAATTATATTCTAATTTCTTTTTTGACAATCCTCCCATACCATGGTTACCACAACCACAATTACTGTGATATGTCTCTAGTATTGCCAGTGCTGCGTTTAGAGTGTGAAATTCAATTCGATTTATAAAATTAGATTAATCGTAGTCGATTAAAAAAATTTACTTTTCATCCGTTTCTTTTTTTATTTTTTCTTTTTTTAATTTTTCCTTTTTCTAAGGCCCCTGTAAAGCCGGGGCCCGGGTGCCCTGCAATAATGTAAACAATAATATACAGAAGCATATTACACCAAGAAGCTAACCAGGAATAAAAAACACAACAGACAATTTCTCTATGCAAAATACTGTAAACGCAGAGTAGTATAGCCGCAAAAACATGAAAAATCTTGCAAGAAGTGGTCTCCTGAACGATCAGTTCCCGCAATGCAATTTACACGCTTGCGATTATGTCGGCGTTTCGTTACTGCATTCCCTCGAATATTACCCGCTTAATTAAGACACACGGCCTCGGTTAATTAACCACGCGTTAATGCATCACTTCGAGGAACATCGGGCGCCGAATAGCGGAGATTGCGTAAAGTGTAACGAAAACATCTGCCGCACGGAGGCAGTCTGCTTTCTCGGAGAAAGAGCACCCTCGATGTTTGGCTTCATTTCCATCAAAGGAGAGCAACAACCCTGGATAAACAGCTTACGACTTAAGACATGCGCAGCATGCTTTTTCGTGGCTTTTCACGCAACATCTGCGCATGCCCGTCCCAAAAGAGGCTGCCATGTTTACGAACAGAACGATTACACTTCACCCTGTTGCGTTTACTGTCTTTCGAAGATTTTCGGAGAGTTTGAATAATTCAGGTTCATTAGGATATATTTCGTGGCTGACAGCAATGCTAACTCTAGTGCAATAAAAAATAAATCAGCCGTTGATAGGTGGGGTTGGAAGGAAATGATGTAGGTACAGGGTTGTTTTAAAGCGTTGATTTTTATTGATTATATGTCGCAGTAAACTGCTTCAAACTCTTCTTCTTGCATTTTAAATAAAGTACAGAGAAAGTGAAAGGATTGAAATTTTTCATTTTTGTAGTGAAATGATGGGATATGGATTATGACCCAATTATTTGTGAGTGTCAGCCAAAATTAAAGTGATAATTGATGCTGCAAAGTGATTGTATTAGATTGCGGGAAAGTGGAATTAGCGAAGACAATAATTTGAATTTGTTGTGTATTGATGAGAACTCTTGGTTGATTACCTAATTTATTAAATATACTAACAGTACGATATTGACTTGAGTGCTTGATTCGTTAGAACTTGCGATGGAAACTTCTAAGACTCATTAAACATATTTTGCTTCGTGTGTATATAATCAACCTAAATTTTAAATTGTAGTGGAAAATTCTTAGCCTCGTCAGATCTTCCTTCGTTACGACGATCGCACTTATCTTGTGCGTGCGATTACGTACACGAATCTCGGTTTTAAAATATGCTTAAAAACAGGAGAAGCTTTATCAGTTAACCTGTTGCGCAACTTCCAAGAAACGGTGCTCGATTGAGAACACTATGCGACGAGATTGTAAAATAATTGCGTATTCCTGTCTGGCATCAAAATCCATTATAAAAAAGGGGCATTTCGTTCGTACCTACCTAAAAATCCACCCTTATTTAATAGAACACAAATCTGCTTATAAATCCAATATAACAACGACTTCGACTTAAGCGAGTAGATTTTTTAAGAAAAACAGAGACTCGGATGAAATCGTTCGACAGGGACATGCGTAAACAAAATTTATTATCGCGTTTAATGAGCACGCGTTTCACTGCTCCGCTGCGGAAATTCCGCGGGATAGCGGGACCAGCGTATTCAACGATTCTTAATCGTTCCTTATTTACAATCATTAAAATGAAAAATTACAAAGCGACCGACCGATCCACGTGGTTATTTATGATCCCGTGTCGATTTATCTTAATTATTTATCTTAATTGCGCGCGTCACAGCGGTCCCCGTAACATCAACGTTATTGCAAGGAAAGTGAGAGAGGCTGGGCCCGTATTTCTGGTACCGAGACCGATTAATATCGAAACGCAACGTATTCGGGTCAGATACAAGCGTTCGGCGACCACCACGAAGCGCTTGCGGAGATCTATGCTGTATGCGCAGCCACATGCGCTTTCGTCGTAAGTCCGGATTACGAAGTTTTTACGAGTTCATAGACCAATTTGTAAAAATTCGCAGCTGTCCGTGAAGGAAAACGAAGGAGAATGGTTTGTGAAGAAGAGGATTGCAGTAAATAAATAGATAGTTATTTAAACGGACAAATAGATGAGTAAATAGGTAGATGCATGGTTAAATAAATAGGTAGATGGATGGATAAATAAATACATAGGTGTAGTAGGTACGGATAGACAGGTAGATCGGTAGACAAATCGATATTTAAATAGATGGATTCCTAGACAGATAAATAGGTGTGTAGATGGATATATAAGGCACATAGGCATTTAGACATGTAGGTAGCAAATACATGGGTAGTTAGATAGATAAATAGGATAGTAGATGAACAGGTATGTCGATATGTAGAGTTATAGACTTAGTATATAGATATAAATAGATAGATAGGCAGGTAGATAAACACATAGAGGTATTTATCGGTAGATGAATAGATGGGGCAGATGAATAGGTAGATACATAGACAGGTAAGTATATAGATAGAGAGATAGATAAGTAAGTACATTGACATATAGGATTCTAGTCACTAAAATGACTAGATTGGGAGTTAATTATTTAGATAGATAGGCAGGTGTATCCATAGATACGTAGATGGAGAGTATGCAAGGTGGAATGAGATCGTTAAACAATTACTATCTTTGATAAATTCATAGGACTACAAAACCGTTTGTAATTGCACGATATTTCAACGGCTTTTATGAAAGCCGTCTGCGCTTTACTAATTATGGTCGGGCAAACGCGTACCGTTGAAATATTAGCGAGCTGGTATTGAGTTGAATACCTATGTCAGCCATGCGATTTTGGCGTGTTATTGGAACAACTGTATTTACCAAGTAGTTAATTAGCACAACCGTCAAACTTGGTCCACGTATAAAGAACCAGAAAACAGTAAGCCACTGTAAACAGTTTGGATTAATCTTACTGTATCGAAGAAATATAGTTTCCATGGTTTTCTGCTGAGAAATTTAAATTCCTTGTTATGTCTTCTGAGAAAAATAATGTTAAATTAAATTTAGGAAGAGGACTCAAGAGAAACTAGCATGTAGGTAATAAATCGATGAATTTTATAACTTACAAAAAATAACTACGTAGTTTCATGAACCTTTACTTCAGTTCGCATTATTGAATCTAAGAAATCTGATGAAGTTGGAATATATAAGAAAATTTAATATTTGCAATGGCTCGTAGAAGCCTCAAGCGAGCAGGAAGCCGGTGCCAGGAAGTTCCTTCACCTTTGGGGAACGTGAATTTATCAGCAGCCAACACTACGAGTTGTTAGGGAGCAGCTACCGATGTCCGCCATGTATGGTCACAGCCGATACAAATTGACACACTTCCTTTTAAAGGCCTGCGCTGATTGGGTGGCTTGGTGTGAATTCAGAGTGAGGGCTGAATCTACGATGACGAGTCATAAATTGTGCCCTTAAAGGGAATGCGTTGAATGTAGAACGCGAAATCGTGCATGCTCTGCGGGCAACTGGAAGGTTACTTTGGTAAGAAGGATCGTAACCTGTTATTTTGCCAGAACGATTAACATAATTCGGATATGTTTAACACGATATTACACGTCTACCGAAATAATATTAAATTCTGATTATTTTTGCAAAATGTTTGCAACGCTTCACCAGATTTACAATTATGGGGTTTGAGGACGTAACTACTGTGACCAAAGTATATAGGTACGTCTTACGGTTGTTACTTACGTTGTACATTGTGTACGCTGGTTTTACAGATCATTAATCACATAATTTTATAATATTTTACATTAATCTGGATGGTCAAGTGTAACTGATTATATACGGCCTTTGAACTCAAACAACTAAAATTTCTACTACTGAAAAACTCAAAGGAATGGTGGCTAAGTACCACCAACTATCAATTTTAACACCTCCAAATTTTTTAGTAGGTAACTGTTGTCAAAATGATAATATTAATAATCCAGTAATGTACAAGTTGATTATTAAAATATGTTCATCAGAAACTAAAATTAGATTTATGACACACAAATGTGTTTAGTCACAGTTTATCTTTGCACTGTAATTCTAAATACAATATAGTATTATTTCCCCTATAGTGAAATGTATTCATAATGGTTTAATTCCAGAAATAGATATTCAGGAAGAGGCAACTGATTATTTAGCTATATCGATTAACTGCATCGTTGAAGTTTTTTTTCTTTACAGATAAATGTTCGCTGAAACGCCATCGGACATTTAAAGAAGGAAGGGTAGGAAGAGCGTATCGGCATATGAGATCACTCGACATCCGGTTCCACGTTGCTGGGTGCATAGAATGATCTGTCAATGGGAAGTGCGTTATCGCAATGCGCGTGGTATGTCATCCTCCCTTTTTCATTATTCTCACTCTTTCAGCTTGACCCGCGTGTGCTTTTAATGGGGCGACCTAATTCTGTGAAAATGCAATCTTGCTCTTGGGGAGGGTAAATAAACGAATCCAATCGAACGATCGATGTCGCTGACTCGATAAGAGAAACATGTGCAAATGTGGGAATTGTGAAAACCTACGAAATGGAATAACGATTCTATAAAGAAATAAAGTGAAATGAAAATTAAGTGAGTGACATTTTATTATTGATTATATAACGTCATTTAGAATCACCTCTTCTTTGTCTTTGGAGTAGCAACTCTGTTTGTGAATTCTTAGAGCTACTAAACATGATGCTCAAAATGCTTTATTTAATTTAAAATCATTACTTAATTTATTCAAGTTTTATGTTATTGATATAAAATTCGGGGGTAGCGTTTAACTAATTCGTGGTTGTTACAAATCTGGGGAAATTTTTGTATTATAATCTAAACAAACTACTTCATCACATTATAATAATAAAATGCTAGAATTGAAAATTAAATGTGTTTAATAGTTAAACCGGGAATGTCATACAGTAAATATTCTTAAGTATTTGTTGATTAATTAATATCTTCATGTGTTTATCTGATTCTAATACTAGACTTTACATGTGATGTTATCATGTTCCTAAATGCATTAGGAAACTAATTTAAATTCATAAAATCTAAGAAATACTCTACATTTGATATAAATGCATATATTGAAATTCCTAATATATTATTCTGGAGTTTCCTCAATTGCTTATAAAAAGTATAAATGACGGGGATAATGCCCTCTCCAGAATTTCTTATAAGATTGTACTCACTAACTCTGAAATTGCCCATGCAATTCATAATATCGAAGACTTTTGAAAATGTGGGGTTGATTCTGATTAGAGAAGCGGTGTTTCGTCATTGTGCAAATGAAATATGACATACTCGATGGAATTCGATTTGCATGCCAAATTTTTTCCGTCGAAAGTGTCGTCAGAAACTGCGAGGTATTAGATTAAAGCGATGTGTAGACGATTGCAGAACGGAAACTGTTCTCACCCCCGCGTTTCGCGATATGAGAGGACGAGCGAACGCGTAGGACTTCGCTGCGTGTATCCGTTCCATGGCTCTTATCAACTTTCGATGTCGCTTATCGCACCGTAAAATGTACCGGCAAATCAACAATGGGCCCAATATGAATTGAAAGCGATTACACTGATTTTCTATCAACCCTACTGTTCTCTTTCTTTTGTTATTAATGAGCTTTCTGTGGTTCATATGGGCATTGATAAAATAATTATACTACAATACTTTTGTTATTCAGTTTATCGAGTTTCAGACAGGGATAGGCAAAAATTTTATTTAAATAAAAATTTGGAATATCGAATGAAAGTTAAAAAAATTATTGTTGAATGACAAAATTAACTTTATTCGCAGATAATTTAAAGTTAAAGTAACTGTTATTTGCTCCGTTACTTAAATAATTTTTTGTTCAGTTAATGCCCAACTCTGTTTTCGTGAAATGTTAATAATTAATCGATGTGTTGCAATGTATGTAAATTTTATGCATAATTCATAATTAGTGAATAATATTGTAGAGGATGCAAATTGTAGAGGATTCAAAATTGTAGATAGTAATTTATGTAATTATTTTATTCGTTTTATGCTATTCTTAGCGAATCGATTGATTGATTAATAACTCCAAGTTCAATTTATTTGTTTTATTCAATTGTCACTCAAATAAGGATTTGTGTGAAACAACTGTCTCCTTCTTTATAGAATAAAGGAAATTCGTGGAATAAAAGGTCGCTTGTTCGTGAAGTGAAATTTATATTGTAGAATTAAACGACCATGTAGTTATTAAATTTTTCATGAAAACAAGGAACGTTTAATACTACCACGTTTCTTGAACGAAAACCTATCTAAAAAATGGTATCTCCTACAATTTCGTCTCAAGCAATCGAACTAAATATACGAGTAACAACAACAATAAACTACACAGTGGTGAAGGTACCTCTTGAAAACATTAAATTTAATCAATCTTCCTAAAATGAACTAACATCTATCTCTTGGCCGCATAGAGCTCCCAATTATAAACTCAAGCCAACTTTAATGCATTACGATAGTTAAGTTAACGAATACCTACCTAATTTACTTTTAGTTTAGGTTTGCCGAGGCAATATTTTATAAACTCCATTCATTTACTGTATCAACATCAGGAATGCGTTGCACCACCCCCTTAAAAAGTTAACCAAGCGTTCATCAATACATCTACCTAAAACGCAAATCCCCAACAAAATTCTAAATCACAATTTAACGTCCTTTCGTCTTGTGTATACGTTTTCATGTAATCGGCGACGGGGTGGTTCAAAGTGCGAATGTCACGACGGGGTTAATGGCACGTAAGTTCTGTATCAAAATGGAGGATGGCTGCGTGGTAGGGAGGCGTATCGGCCCACGGAGATTTCATTATCGGCGCTTAGATACCCTACTTCGCTTCAGTGAAACAAAACAGGGTTTCCACGTGCTCATCTCCACGCTCCTCAACGTCGTCGGCCCGTTCGCAACGTGGGTGTGCGACTTATTCTGTTCCCCTTTTTTGTCGTCCACGTGTTCCACTCCCTGTTTTTTTCACTGGCCTTTGATCGGTTTGAGAATGGCCACGTGGACGGGGATGGGATTTTCCGATTGTTTTTACAGGAAACAATCTCTTTAGCGCTTTGAGTGGCGTGGGATTTGAAAAGTGCCCCTTAACGTTGGTCAGTGCACAGGGTACAAAGTGAACTTCGAGTTTTGGTTTGCTTTCAGAGTAAACAATTGAGACCTCTCGGGTTATATTCGATGCTTGCTAGAAAATATCGACGTGAAAATCCGTCAGGACCGTGCACGGGATGGAAATTCCTCGGCGTAAAAACGCGCCTATGACAGTCGAAGTGTTAAATTGAGGGATGTATTTTTGAAACTGACACGAAGCTGTGATTGATGGTGGTACCATTGTCGAAAGCACTGGGTAATGAATATGGGGGGTGAATGAGGATAACATACGCGGTGTATGTTCTGTACCAAGCTTAGTTTTAAATAAAATTAATAAGTTCCATTGAATAAATTTCTGTAATTTATAGTGGGGTTTATACAAAAATCGACTGTTGACAAAACTGGTTTTCGAATTCCATTATTCCCAAAAAACCGGTTAAACCGGTTTTTGAATTTTCGCAAAGAATATAATTAAAATAGTAAATAAATATTTGTACTTATTTTAAGAAATTTCAGTTTCCTCAATATTATGGAATTACAAAAATATAACAAAATAAGATATACTCTATCTATACAAAACCAAATAAATGAAAAAAATTCAAATAACTAAAATACTGCATATAAAACCAATTAAAAAAAAACTAAAATAACTAAAACCCGTACAAAATATAAATCTTTTAAAGGTGGTACCAAATTATAAATCTTTATTCCATTTAGTATTTTTTTCTGAAAATATGAACTCATGAAGATTAGTTTTAACGTGTTTTTTCTGAACGACAATGTTCGACACCACATAGCACGAAGGGTAGATCAACCACATTAGAGATTTAAAATTGATACACTTCTACATCCACCCTACCGCTCTGTTCTTTCTCTGATTTCCACAATAGGTTCTCTATCAAAGCAGACAGCTAAAATCCTGTTCTAGAATCCCCAAATTGAAGGAGTTTAGAGTTTTGATTAACAAAAGTTACAACGAGACTGTAATCCAATACAATTTCGCGCCAATCCAAAGTAATTTTATGTAAATCGAAGTAAATTGAATAGGAATCGAACAGCTGCGTAAATTACACATGTAATGCAAGTGACGGTTGGCTGACAGTCGATCGCAGGAGCGGACGGAAAAGCGAGGGCAAGCAATCAGGGGGCGGAACTGGAAACAGGAAAAGTCCGCGTTTCCAGCGTTTAATTCGTGCCAATCCTGATAACGAGACAACGACGTGGATGACAACGACGACTCCATCGGCCGCGGCCGTTACAAAGTCGCTGCACGTGGGTATGCGCGTAATATGTAATATCGGGGTAATCGTTACGTAGATAGGGATCAATGCCAAACGCGAGGAACGCGAGATGCTGTAATTTATCATTAACGCCTACGCCGAGAGCTGGTCCGAATCGTTAACCCGAAGCGCAGAATTGTGCCATTCCCACCACTCTGCCGCTCTTGTAATTTCGCAGCGAGGTCTGCTTCGTCTTTGCCCGCTTCCATCGACATTTCGCAGCGAGGACGACTCCACCTCGGCTACCGTGAATCGGAAACGTTATCGTGGAACTCCACGACCACTAACTCTGATTAGCCGGATGACATTTTCGTTCCTCTCTCACAGCTGGTGCGCCCACGTTTTGGATGGTCTTGTAGTTTGATATTTGATTAGCTTTTCATCGTATTATTGTATTTTATATTTTTATGATTGTTGAATGGAATAAAGTAACGTGCAGGGCAAAGTTATATTAATGAGGTATTTTGATTCAGAGCTGAAGTTGAAGTTGAGTTTTATGGTATTTAAATAAATTGTGAAAGTGAATATTGACAGATGTTCATTGAATTTGTTAGATCGTATGCTTATTATTCTAATAAGTTTCAGAGCAAATAGCTGTATTCCAGAAGCAGAACTTTGTATTCTCTTGGGGAATTGGGTTAAATAGCATGGAACTAAGTAGTTTCCATAGTTCTGAGAATCTTAATAATTTGGAGGGACTTGAATCCTCTGGAAGTTCGTAAAGTGAAATATGTAGTTAACATTTTTAAGGTTTACAGATGTCTAAGTTTATTTTCGACTGAAGAATTGTTAGATACGTCCAAAAAGAAAACTGAACGTGGTAAAGATTCACCATAAAAAAGAATTACTTAGGTACCTGGATTTATAACTTAAAAACTACTGTTAGAAACATGAAATGAATTTAACAGTCTCTTGTTCGTAATTTAATGTAGCTAAACTCGGCTTTTCTCGTATGTTTTAGATAATCATTATAATAATATTATATTTTTTATATTCGTTCAAGTGTATAATGTATATAATATGGTAGATTTATTCTTCATAAGGCGTAGAGTTAGAATGAAAAAGGGAAATGAATCGTTGATGTCTGCATCATCATAAAATTTGCAAGAAAAGGTGTCCATTTTCACTTGTTGCATCGGGAACGTGTAATCCTGCGCCGTCGAAAGCAGCATCCGCTTTCTGGCAAGAAGACCAGGTTTGGAATTTAGGTTGCGGCAGGATCTGGCTTTTTACAGACATTTATTGTAACTATTTCACTTTTGGAGTCCTATAGGTACAAATTAAAATTCATTTTCTAATTTTCATTTTTTAATTTTCATTTTCTAATTTTCATTTTCTAATTTTCTGAAATTCAATTTATAATTTTCCATGTCCTCTTCTGGAGAGATTGAAAATTTTGATGACGAATAAACAATCGAACATTTTGGTTTCTATTTTCGATCCCCTATTTCCTATATTCGAATCCGAGTGTAAACAGTAAATAGTATTTGCCTCCATTATCATCGAGTATCAATCTAAACGAAAGAAATTTTTTCCTAGAAGTTGCCTCTGCATGCTCACATCGAAATCCCCGGAAATGAGACGTGCATCCTCAGCCTTCGAGTGCAGTATCCGTTCTCCAGAAGGGACCATGACATCATCACGCGCGTTCATTCCAGTGCGCGGCTCGTGCAAATAGCGAGACGAAAAACGCGTTATGCTCATGAAGCTGTTCACTAGGCAACTGGGAAATTGAACTCATTGCCACTGCACCACGACAGAATCAGAGAAATGGGGGACATCGTTACGCGAAAGGTTAACCGTGGACGATAACGTCGAAACGGCGATCAGGTTAATCGAGCTCGGCCACCTCGACTTTACGATCGCCGTTGGGAATCCTGCGCGAAGATTTACGACGACCAAGCTGACGATGAGCTCAATGAAATTTGCATACAACCGGACGAGAACGCCTGCGTTCCGCTTCGAATTCCCGAGTAAATGAAAAAATCTCCAGAAAATCGATTCCCCACCTCCGTTTTATCGTTGCGCGTCTCACCCACGTTTCCAACAAATCCTTAACTGCGACGAGATCGCGCGCGTTTCCACCTACGCCGAGGCCTTGGATCGAAGCTATTTTGATGAAACCGCGTGTCCCTAGACAGTGCGTGGATCCTCAATGATTGTATGGAATGAAAAAATTAGACGGTTTTATGAGGAAACGCGAGGGAATCGTATGGAATTGTAGTTGGGCTCTGTTGTGAATTCACCGTGGCTCGCGGAATATTGGGAATCTTACTTACAAGGGAACATATCCAATCCGCACACGCAGATTTTCAGGAGACTCTGCAGATTTGCAGAATAGTGAATAATATTTGACACGTATTCTTTGTTATCGGCAAGCTTCCATGTCGATGGGGTGAAAATAGCCCTTAAAGTCGAGGGTTGAAAATGTAGGTATTTTCTGAAATTTTTTAATAACTGAACAGGGGCTGGATTCGTATTTAGAAAACACATTTAAAAAAAAGTTATTCTACGCCAATAGTTCTCGAGATATCCCAGAAAAATATGTTATCAAACCCCAGCTTTAGGGGCTGTTTTTATCCATTCGACATGTACGATTGCTGATAACAAAAAATACATGTAAAATATTTTTCACTATTCTGCAGAGTTCCCTGAGAATCGCCGTGTGCGGGTTTGATATGTTCTCTTGTTACAAATTGTGGAGGAACAGGTGTTAATAAGTTGATAATTAATATAGGTTTAAGATCATTAATAGACGAATGTATTTTGCTGATGTTTTCAAAGCCTTTAGGGAAAGGTGCGTGGGAGATTTATGCTGAGTATTATTAAGCAATTTATTGCGATTTAATCTTTACAGGAAGAAAACGTGAGAATTGAATTATATGTAGGTACTTTGATAATGAAATATATTTTAATAACAGTTTCTTGAATGTAGTAGAGCTTGAAAGTTAAATCGATTTGGGTAATTTTCTGACAAGTATCAAATTATAGTTCTTGAAGATATAAGTGTTATAAGTATTTAAGGGGTTGAAGATGACTTTAGCCCTTGTAATTTATTAATGAGTGAAAAGTTCAATTTCATAAAAGTGTAAAGTTTCGAAAGGAAAGTGGTGAACAAAAATTGGAGAAAATAAGGGAGAAGATATCTAAGAAATATTATTGTAATGGAACACTAGATTTTTGAATAAATAATACATCTTTTGCTTATGAGCAATATTTCAAAACACAACTTTAAAAAAATGACGTTATTTCATTCTACACATACTTAAAGCATTCAAAGAACCACAGTTTCGAACCCACTAACTTCGTCAAAAATTCTACACATTGTCTATAATTGAAGGGTAAGGGGAAAAATTGGGAATATCGATTTTTCATGATTTTGTGATTTATGGCATATTTTGTTCACGGCAACTGGGACTGCAGAACCGTCGAATCACAAAGGGTTGTAAAGTCCAAATACCCCCGCAAGATTCAAAATTTGATATAATGGTTAAAAACAGGAAATGTCCACTCTACACTGGAACAAAATATGAAATATCCCAACTCCTTGCCTAAGCCTAAGCTTTTGTCGCCAAGGTAAAACAAGAAATTATTTAAAAAGAAAGTTATATAAGAAAATTAAATTCATTGAACCTTGTTCCTTTCCTTGTACCTACACTAAATTATTAAAATTTAATTTTCTCGATAAAGCTGTTTTATGACATTCCCTGTTTTTCTTACTCTTCAATAATACTTCACATGCCTACACATACCCCACCCTCAAACACAAATACATCTTATATAGAAATTGAAACAGTTAAGACACTCAATCAGCCACCGTGCAAAAAAGTCACTCCATTAACTCCGCCATTAATTGGTCCACTGTGCCCTAAAGCGTCACACTTTAAAACAAACATCAGATGCGAAATTCATTACCACGGTCAAGACTAATTGAGCCCATCGTTCGCTACGTCTGACGCGTCTTGTCGGGTGGCAAAAAAGGGTCAGGGTTTCAAGAAAATCGGGGATACTGGCAACGTTGCAGTGGTCGAAAAGGTCGCCTGATGCAGCGGTACCAGAAAGGGCCATGACGTCACCCCGTCAACTCGTTCGGAGCTGTTGCTGTCCTGATATAAAGATGCAATCCGTACGTGTCGTAAGAGAAAAAAGAAAGAAAAGAGAAATGCGCTCGTAAACTCTTATCTGGCCGCGAAGTGATAGACGCTCATTAAAGGAGTTGGTCGACACAGTCGTCAAGCTGGCAGGCTCTCAACATCGTTTCGATAAAGTTTCTTATCACCTCGTTACTGCATCCTCTGTTCTCTCCGTAACCTGATTCAACTTTTATGTAATTCAATTTTACGCAATCTCATTCCAAACTATCGCGTTCTCACCGCGGCACAACCGCGCCTTCTGCATCTGCAAGGTAGGAATCCAACTTTGTTTTTGGTCAGATGTAGAACCATTGTAACTAAATAATCTGCACGTTAACGAAAGGTGTTTGAATAATTTCCCATCCCTTTTTCCACGTCATGCAATTAACGTTGCCAGTTTCTTTTTATCATTTCAGGTACGATTGAGCTGTCGCTGGGGTGGATCGAGGGGATGTTCGATACAAAACGAAGAGGCATACGTCACACTTTGAATTTGTGATGAATAGAATTTTGCTAAGTGGCAGTTATTAATCAGGCCCTTCAGTACCTTAGTGCTAAGGGAAGGTTAGTCACTAGGGTGGTGCTTAAATCCAATTTTTAAAATAGAGACACCCTAACATTTTGTTCTCTACACTGAAAACGGGCCTCGTTAAAATTTCATTACATTTCACATGTTTTGGAGGTTGCTACCCGCTTATTAATATTTTAAATAAAATTGTATTTTTTGCTTAAGATGAATTTGTACACCAGGTCCTCTGTATATCTGAGAGTCAGATTGATTGGCGTCATTATATCAAGAGTTCCCCCTCCAGAATAGTATATAGCAACACGCCTTAGTAGCTCTGGCTAGTAAGCATTACTTCTAGACTTTTATAAATATGACTTGGCTACATTCAAAAGTTGCTGGTTCACAAATTTATTTTGTAATACTATTTCAGAGTAAATGTGTTTAAAATATATAATACTTCGAAAAGAAAATAGCATTTTTCTCTTAAAAACAAAAAATTCAATGCCTGGTAGCAACCCCCAATAAGTAACTGAAAAGAATCAATTAAATAGTTACTTACTCATATGAGTGAACACATTTATATGGTGACTGTGAAAAAATACAAATAAAATTTTCGGGTCAAATAAGCACCACCCTATTGGCACTCAATACCAAATCGTCGGAAGGCAACGCAATGAAATACGGTATGAGGGAAAGAATCTTCGTCGTCAGCAGGGGAAGAGTCCCCACTGTCACTCATCGAAGGCTATGATTTTCGTGTCACGTCATGTCGTATCGAGAAGGGGCGGGAACGAGTTGCGAAAGAACGGATTCGCGGCACTTCTGTACGAGAGCAGCGAGTGCGGGCGGACTTCGTGGGAGTTCGTGGTAATTTTCTCTCCTTCGACCTGCTCTTCCCTTCCTCCGCATTTGGAAGCGTTCCGTTTCTGGCCGGTGACGCCACGGCGCTTTTTTATACTTCTTTTGAATCGCGTACACGTTGCTGGGAGGGAATAATTGCATTAAAGGCGAAGAAAAAAGCACGTGTCTGGTGTTCTCATTAGTTCGCCAAATGATACAGGCGGCAATCGCCACACGCGACTTCAATTATTCCCCCTTGATTACAACCAGAGTAGGTATGGACTTCTTACGTTATTTTTTTTTTTTAATTAATGAACATTGCAAGCTTTCGTGATATGATTTCAATTAAATAATAAAAATTTGGTCTCAACTGATATTATTGGTAATTGTTTTAGGGGTAATTGGCAGTTGCAATTCTCTATTTTGAATTGTGATATAAGCGGTTATGACTTGATTTTGATTAAGAGATACGAATTCTTTTTTATTATCTATTGGGGGTTTTGATTTTTGGGGGACAAATATTATATAGGGTTTGCCTTGAATATTTATTGCACAGAAATGAAGATTTTGCTCAATTCTGATGGATCGATTTAGGAAATTCTCACTAATGCAAGTTTGAAGTACGAAAGCAATTAAGACACAGCTGCGATATTACTAATTAGCGTAACTCTGTTATATTTTATTTTCCATCTCTACGCCCACGGTGTTATGTTTAACTCACAGCAATAAAAAAATTCGGCTGTAGTTCTCATTAACAGTTTTACGATGTAGTTGCGTCAGTGACCAAAAATTCTGCCCGCGCTCTGTGAAACGTATTCGCGTCGTCATATGTTTTCTTATGATTCGTGAATGTAGCATCACGTTTTAGGAATCAGTTTTGAACATAGGCGGTTCAATAATAATAATGATACACGTTTAGGGGAATTTTAACAGATTTTAAAGTGAAGATCGTGAAAAAAAAACATTTGGATTGTTCATTAAAAGTAAAAGATAAAAGGTCCCAGAAAACTATTCGCTTAAAAGCAAGTGCTTCTTAATGAATACATGAAAACAATTAAGGGCTTTTAATCCCGAACTTGAATTTACATGTTTATGAGAAAGTATGATATGGTTTTTTACGGCAAAATTATAATGAAAAGTACGTTTAGTCCTTTCTCTTCTTTACAGATATGTATCAGCGTTTATTCTCAATTACTTTATTTTTCTCACTACTTAAATTTATAATTGAATATTTTCCACTAATTTTAATTTTCCACTAACTTTATAATACTATTGAAATATAAATACTATTGAAATTGATAGTTCATCAAATTATATGGAAATTAATGAGTAAACTGATTTGAATTTCGATTTCTAGCTACATTGCACCATGAATTTATTTCTCAGGTTTAGTAGCAAAATAAAAGCTACTGGCCAATGAAGGGGACGTGGTGGTCAACGGGGACATTTAACTCATACGGTTGAAACAATCGTGGAAGGAATTTAATTTAATTTTGCAAGTTTAGAGATGGTGGTCGTGGACGAAAATTGTTCACTTACCCTGGTCCCCTTTTCTCCGGTGCCGCCATATTCTCCGCCAGCACCTTTTTCACCCTTTGGACCTGGGGGTCCGTCGGGACCAATGTCACCCGGAAGTCCTTCCGGTCCGTGTGGTCCAGGAATTCCGGGGAAGCCTGCGCCACCTTTTATTCCTGTGCAATTGCATTTGTACGAATCCCTGCAGATCTGAAACAAACAAAGAAGGATAAGAGTTAAACATTTTGTTTATGTATTTCAGAACTACATTTTTACGATTATTTTTCTTTTTACTCCTTTTTGAGCAAATGTAGAATTCGTGGAAATTCATGAAGAAACCTAACAATTATTTTTACCATTATTTACATTTTACACCGTTATGATTTTAGGAAATTAAGTTTGTAGTAAAATCGAAGTTTTTAGCGTTGACACGGGTATGACTTATAGCGACATAAGTGTGGTACGTTGTAAAAAGTATAATTCATTTATTTACTCATTTATTTCTGTTTATACAGGGAAACCCTTTTCATACAAAAATAATAATTTTGGTAGCAATTCAGGGGTGTGTTTGAATTAGTATTCTATAAAGTAGTAGAACATGAATCTTTGCACAAAAAGGTAAAGAGTAATATGACACTTTTTTCTACGAAATGACATTAAACGAAATGTGTGGCAGTAAACTGTTTTTTAAAGGAATTCTTTCGCAAGATATCGACTTCCCATAGTATAAACATAATGTATTCTATAAAAGATTATTCCCCCTCGACATATTGATTAAATTTCTGACAATGTGTTTTCTGACAAACAGCATAAAAAACTATTTTTATCAAATGAAGTACCGAGTTACTCACTTCTTCTATGAATTGAATTAATGATCGAACTGAAGTCAAAATTGAAGCCCAAATCTCAAATCAGAGATTAGAACGAAAGAAAAGAGGAACTAATTTAGAATTAGTTCGACATCGATCTAAAGATCAGGTTGCACAAGCAAGAATTTGTATGCAACTTTGGTGGCCTCGCTAAAGGCGACGTTGATTTGTGATTGAGTTGTACTACTGCACCCCAAGGAGGTGATCCACTTTTCTATTTGAATATCCCGAGGAAAAGGAGAAAAGTGGGATGGTGCTTTCTCGTATTATCCTGGCAGTTCCAATGCTTACGTCAACGAGACTTTAAGAGCTGCAAACCTTCACGTTTCGAAGAAACCCTATTACGAAGTGTGTGCACACGAAGCACGTGTCCCTTCTTTTTAGTTCTTTCATCTCCTTCGAATGTAATCCTCCTTCGTGTACCATTTCTCTTCGACGCGTTGCAAAACATATTTTACATTAAAAAATAGAGCTGCCACGTTTACGCTCCGTGGCCTATTCACGTTGGTTATTCAGGTGCTCGGGTGTTTATTGTGAGTCGAATTTAGATATTTGGAGCGTTAACCTTAGCGGCATGTCGGAACATCCTAACCCGTAGCTGGGAAGAATCACGTGTAACCGTGACGATATAGCAAGTTCGAAAACTCAAACACACTGGAAATTATTTTATACTTATATTGTCCACCTTTCTAATTTTTAACCTCAAACAAAATATGCGTAGTTTTTTTCAGATTCTTTGTGGAGTATTCGCGATTTAGCAATGAAAAATAGGTGGGTAATGATAATATTTCAAAATGGTATTACTTTACGTTTTTTATCCTAAATTAGAAAAAAGCGAGTACGAAGCGTAATTTTATGAAGTTTAATGTTTTCCACATTCTGTGTAAAACTCTTTAGTAAAGGTTTTAAGTAGCAGTATATACTGATTCGACTAAGATTTTTTATTGAAACTGGAAGCGTAAGTATGAAAATTTGAAATTTGTTCAGATTCTGTAATTTGTTAATAATCCTTGTATTTCATATTTCATTAATTAAGTGTAGTGACACTTTTGTTTCAGGATAAACTCAGAAAAATTAGACTTCAAACTGAATCTCTGAAGAAATTAGAAGAAGTGTATAAAAATCGTACAAAGTCACTGAAAATATTCGAAAGTTAAAGACGATCGTGAAGCAACATCAAAGGCTTCCCTTTTTTTATTGCCGTTACCACGCCGTTTCTACATCCCGTGGCATCCCTCGAACACATTGCGAAAATATTTGCGACCCCAGATTCAGCCCGTAAACTAAATGTTTACTGAAGGAGGTTTTCGATCATTCTTTTTAAAATAGAAGCCTGCTATTCGGTCCAGATCGTTGCAGCGTTTTAGCAACGTGGATTTATGTAACAGAAGAAAAAGCAAAACTTCAGGATCCGCCCACGATATGAAGATTACGCGTAATCAAGGTCACTGATGCATTAATGCAGCAGTTTAATGCCTCCTACGTGATTGGTTGTGGCGAGTCACCTTGTTTCCAATCGCATGTCAAGGTATCCTCGTCACTTTGGAATTTTACAAAGCTTCCAAGAACCAAAAGATACAATGTAACCTCGTTTACTGAATTCACAAATCCTGCAATCCATTATCTTCATTCATTAATCTGTCGCCTACGGGTAAGAACTTGCTTCGGATTGAAAATTTATTCTAACGTAATTCTGACAGGGTTATAAACAAAGTGTTCTATTCAAAATTCTAGAAAAAAGGCAGAGATAAAACATTGGTAATTATTCAGCTTTAAAATTTGTAACTAGGGCTGTAACGAATATTCGAATAATCCAGAGAATTCGAATTTGGGATTCCAATAATCTGGCGTATTCAAATATTCGAATAAATTATTGGTATTTGAAATTATTCGAATTATTCGAATATTCCTGTATATTATTGAAGAATATTTGAATATTCGAGTAATTACAGTTCTAGTGTGGAAGTACGGCGAACGGATAGAAGTTGAATAACATTTAAAACCGTTCGAAGGAAGCATATTTAACTTCAAAGAACTATATTTTACATTTTTCTTTGAACGAGAAATTGCCATTTTTATTATAGATTTCAACACAGTAATTATTAACTAAAATACTTAAATTCTCCTTCAACTCTTTTAACGGTAGAAGTCAGCTTCCTCTTCAGTAATCCTTAATCAATAATTCAGACCAAATGAAGGAACTGAATCCTATAAATCAGTTCCATCAAAACTAATGAAACCTACTCCTATTCTCTATTAAACGCTACCCATAGAAAAAAGGCAAATAAATAAGACAATAAATTATTGAGCTATGTAATACTTCCAATTAAAAAGTATCGTTTCCATTTTGATGGATACAGGTGGCCTCTTACTGCGCAGGCCGAATAACCGAATTTAAGCAAACTTTTAACCCAACGCAGACTTCGACTGTTCGCCCGTCTTATCTCCCGCGATTTTCATTTTTGTACGGCGACCTCAATGGAGAACGAGGATGGAATCTTCCAAATATGTAATGTCCGTGGTGCCTTTAGTTCGCTTTCGGGCGTCAGCATGACGTAACGCACCAGCTTGGACGATAATCGCATTGGCGGGTGACATAATGTCACGTTTATGTACGCGATGGGACAATCTATCGCGAATTGCGTGTCTCGGCTCGTCCCTAGCTCTCCCCGCCGAAAGCCGAGAAGTTTGGAAGATCCACTTCCAGAATGTTAGCGGCCCTGGAAATTGGCAAGACTGATAAAATTTTTATGCTCCATCGCTGCAGTTTTCCTTCCTGCGGGAAGATCACCCCAGGAAGATAGCGCCGCGATAGTCTCAAGAAGAAACAAAATTTTACGAACACTCGTATACATATACTCGGGACACTTTGCAGACAAATGCAATATCGACGTATCATAATTTGCAACGCAATTCTGCTTGGAGAAAACGGCACCTATTTATTCAGTTCCTGCAAATCGAGGAAAGGAAATGAAATGTTTAAATACTCCCGGAATTTCGACTCTTCTGAATGTTTTTAATGACTGGAAATGGAAGAGTGCAAACACGAGGCTTTCAAAAGAAATAATTTCGAGAATTATAATATTTGGACCTTGATCATTTTATGAACTCTAATTTTCCTCCATTTAAGAAAAAACAAGTTGGAGTCAGATTTGTAAATAAAAAAGTTAATTTTGTAACTCCCAACATGACATGCTGTCATTTGCAACTTATTAGTCCTTCTACTGATTGTACCACTCCCTCTGTGACTTCTCCGCAAAATGTCTACTCCATTTTTTTAAGGAAATCGCGTTCTCTGGAAACAAAAGAATTTCTAATGCCTGCACGCTAGGAATAAACTGGTCGAGCATTAATTAACTCCCCATTGCGTGGGTTGCTTCTTGTGAACATACCGGCGGATAGTAAACGCATTGCACTCGGATATTCGATCAATGCTAAAGGACGTGTTAAATGAGACGACAGAGTGCTACGTTACGCGTTACGACTATACATATAGTAATCTACATCGCGAACGAAGTGCACCACTTAAGCTAAAAAGACTGTCCTTGTCGACGAGTTTATGCGTTATGAATATGTATCCGCATCAATGGAATCGCTGTTTAAACATCGGGGGTAATATGCAAGGAAAAGTAATTGTTCTGCAGTGGTGTCCACGAGAGAGCCTCAAATTGATACTTTTATACGTGTTCAAGGAAATGAGTTTAATATTTGCTGTTACGTATCATTCTGGTATCACTGATCTATTCTGGGGAACTCCCTCACTCTGCGTGACACAGACTGTGGTGCATATGTACTTCCTTTTTGTTACACTATGGTGTTCTTGTCACTGTACAGATGTTAAACTTCCTCTCCAGCATCGCAGTATCTCTGATGCATTCTGTTTCTTTAAATTTTTTCAAATTATCGGTTTTATTAGAACAGATGCCTGATTATTTGTCTTCAGCATTAGAATTCATATTAATAGACACATATTTCCTTCAGTCGAAAAATCTTATTTGTGACTTGGGTGGATTTATATTTGTATTTCAAATTTTTCTTTTGGTAAGTGAGAGATGAAACCTTGTGTATTTTCACTCATTTTAAAAATCACTTCAAATGTCCACTGTTTTATTTTATAGGCTTGGTGCGCTTATTTTTCTTATAAAATATTTCCACTTTTTGTCTTGACCTTACAGAGTTTCTAAATTTGTTGTTTATATCAAATTTATCAGATCACTAGTTGAAGGAGAATTTCTTCATATGGAGTGCTATAGACGTAACACCCACTGCTCGCTGTACAGGCAAGAAATGGTGCAGCATCTTCGAGCTATTTCTTATGTTGCAGGACTTTTGAAACGATCTTGTAAACCTAATGGTGAAGAGCGAGTTCCAGCATGTGCCATCCGTATTCGCCGAATGGCGTACGTTTATGAGACCCGCAGGCCCAAATATTTATGTTACCGCAGAGGTTCCTGGACCTATGATGTCAAACTTACTGTAAAACCTTGTAAACAGTTTTTTTCTGGACCGAGACCCAGAACCCCCGGAGGCTAAATGGGCGCAGGTCTTTTTCCCTGCCTCGCCTTGTATCACACGTGACCAAATGAAAGAAGCGAAACGATACTCCATGCTTCTGATTTCTTATAGCACCGCCATGTCAGCGAGTTAAAAGTGACATCTATTTTCGATTCATTTGCAAATGCAACAATTTTATTTTACGAATCAAACTCACATTTCATAGTTTACTGTTGCATAGTCGATTATATTATTGGGATAATTATTAATGTTGTTTTCTTTTATCAAACATAAAAATAATGAAAGTCTGAGTTCACAAGTGAAATTAAGGAAATTGAACCTCTGACTTAATAACTGAATTTTGATTAACTACCCTCTAAAAATTGGAGAACAGATAATTAAAATAAAATTATTAAAATGCAATTAGAGTGAGGATATAATTTTGAACAAAATCAGAAGTAAAAAGATTTTGTAATGTAAAAACAACTTATAATTTCTAGGGAATCATTTGATACGACACATGTAATTAAATAATTCTTATTTTAAACAGAGCATTTCAAATCCAAATATAAAGTACGATAACCAATATCGAAATTGCGAACAACAAGAAGCCTCAGTTTCTCTTTTCTCTTAAATGATAACATACCTTCTGTTTACATTCCACAGAGGTTCTGCTATCAACAATGACAAACCCACCCTACTACTACTTTTTCGTTCGAGCTCGTCCGTCACACGTTTTTCCGTTACTGGAAGCAACGCGTTGCACGATTCCCTTTACTTATCGGAAAGAAAGCGAGGACTTTCCAGCAAATTACACCGCAGAGTTTAATGCACCACTTTAATTTCCCTCCTTCTCTCGCTGCAGCGCGTACAGCCAGCCTTCCTGCACGCCGTACGATCACGATGGTGGACGGTTGCCCGATAAAGGCGCAGCAACAATGGCCGTGTCGGGAACGCGGGGAATTAAAGTATTGTTAAACAAGTTCTACACGAACAGGTAACGCGTGTGTACACGCCGAGCGCCGCATTGCTCTTATCGGCCTCTGTGGCGTTATGGGGACTCATTCCAAGGTAGACGTATAGGTGCATATACCTGGCGCAATGCTGCAGCTTGTGATAGAATGAATTCGATACTTGTAATTTCCGGGCAATTCCATGAGCACTTGCGCCACTTATCGATAACTGTGGTGCTGGTGCTTAAGGGAACTTACATTGCAAGCCCTTCGCAGGTGTTTTGCGTTGATATATTTTTATCAGCATTTCTGTTGTTAATGTTATTGGATTAATTGTAGAATTTGAAGGCCATTGTCAAGATTGGGTCAAGCTACGTTCGTCTGATTTTTTTATCTCCAAAATAAAATTCACAAATCAGTAAACATTTCTCTAATGAATTTCCTTCATTATCACCGAGAATCACCTATAAATCCGTCTAAGTAGATGCAATTATTACACACCTGGTGATCTCGAAATATCTCAAATAATTTCACTTACAATAAAATCGTTCTAATCATCAATTTCGAAGATAGGTACGCGGTGAGATCAAGATGAGATTCCATATTGTACGATGAATCTTTCCACCATACAAATATATTTTAACGATGTACGAAACACTGAAGGAATTCATTTCATTTTATCGTCAGGAAGTATTGGAACATGCCAAACCGGTGACAGGCGAAATAGAATATGAAAATATTCAATCCCTGCATACAAGACTAATTTACCACCTTCTAACTCAGATTTCATTAATCAAATTACAATCGCGAAACGACCGCAACTCAAATTCCCATTTTATAGCCAATATATCCAATGACTCTGCGTGCCAATCGTCACCACCCCTGGAATCCGCGGTTCGTGAAATTCTAAAAACTAAGCATGACGCTGGCGTATTACGAAAAAAGCCGCTGCGCTCGCAATAGATCCGATTACATGAAGTTTTGCAGGCCTGGCCGTTTGACGTAACGTTCCTTGTTAGATATTCGTGAAACGATCGGTTTACACGACCGTGCACCGACCAGGGAACCACCCTTTGCGCTGCAAGCAGGAAATCCGAAAGGCGATAAAGGTATTTAGAGAGCGTTGATTTAAGACGTATTCACACGTATTGGTTTGGCGACGGTTCAGTGGCACCAATGTTAAGGTAGGTTTTCGTCAGAAATTTCAAAGCCGGTTTTCTCAAGAATGAAGCGCAATATCAAAAAATTTTAATCCTTTTTCTCGACTTATTTACTAATTATCAGTCGAAAAGAAACAGTAACTTTTTTCGATATCGCGCTTCATTTTCGAGAAAATCGATTTTGAAATTCAAACTTGCGTGCATTTGCGTATAGGAAAACCTACCTTTAGTGGCCTCGTCGTGTCAGCGTCAGTAATTGACACGGAAAAGTGTGAACTGCTCCATTTCAAAACAGGGAAACGATATTTTATACCACTGACACATCGACGGCATTGAATTTTCAGGGGACTAGTATGTCTCTTAGCGTTTTCGATAAAAACAGATTTATACGTGCACTGGTGCTTAAGATTTAAGAGCATACAATGAACAAAAATATTATTTGTGACAAATTTATGAAGTAGATAGAACTGTGATTTGTATACAGCATAAAGAAATAGTCAAGACGTATTTGTTGCATTTAAAAACTCAAATGTCACTAAATGTGGACGTACAATATTTGTGCACTTAACCATCGATGTGTGAAACCGCCTTTAATCGATACCAGGTTCGATTCGACGTGTTTTGCCGCTGGTGAAAAGGAACGTGCCGCTTTCTTAACGGCTCCACTATGATAACGACAACCACTACCCTCTTCTCGACGATCATCTACGCAGCTGTGTTTCATTAACGACTCATTTGTCATTGCGACGGACTGATAAACCCCGGTTCGCAATTAATTGTGCCGCAATTCGAAATGCCTGGGAACGCTATCTGCTTTGATCAGAGCTTTGTGTTAACAAATTATTGAATGTTCTAATGACGGAGGATGCCGAGCCACCCTACTTTGAGAACTTCCGAGCATAGAATTGGAATAATTAGTATCATTTGTATGCACCAATCTCTTGTGGCTAAATAGTTTAGTTCAATCTTAATGTATACATTTGAGTTTAAACTTCCCCCGCATTTTATGAATCTTGTATTATTATAGTAGGAAGTTAAATGTTATACAAATTTACTGATCTTGTTTCTATTTTACTTTTGTTGTTTCGCGTGTAATATTTTTTATTCAAAATAGTGGTAATTTTTAATTCAGTTTTAGTCTTCGTATCAATTTTAAAGGTGAGACTTTTATTGATTTATACATCACTCGAATTACAGGCGGAAATATTAGCGGTTTAAATTATAAGAATTTAAATTTCAATGGAAATTACATTAATAATTAAATCAGAAACACGTTATACACTCTTATCTGCACAACAGTGTTTCTCAACTTTTCTGAGTCGCGACACTCTTTGATAATATTTAAATAACCTGCGACCTCCCCCCGCCCCCAATATAAGGTAAGGCAAATTTAATAAGGTTAGGGGGTCGTCCTTAAATTACGTAAGGGCAATTTTGGCGCCTTCTTATCCCCTCCCTCCTCCAGTATAAGAATTCGTAAGATTTTATATTCCACCCCCTCCCTCTCCGTTCTTACATATTGTTTTACATTGCATTTTTTCAGTTATTAAATTTTTTTAAGGGTTTATATAATTCATTTAACTCAGTTTCCGGAAATTTAAACTAAAATTACTTTTCTGGAACATGAATGACAGAATTTGTATTTATTGAAAATTAGGTTAACAAATATCACGTAAGATGCTACTTCTCCCTCGTATGAAAATTGTAAAAAATTCGCGCCCCCTTAAAGAAAACACACTAAAAATAGATACTTCGGAATATAATTCTAACTTAATAATATTAAAAAAAAACCATGGGAACCCCTCAGAAAACACTTGACGACCCACACCTTGACAACCACTGCTCTACAGCAAAACATTGCAGCGTTAAATCCGTTTAAAAGAGAAAATAATAAAGCAATCACTACTATTTCGAGGGGCTTTTTAACATCAGGAAGATTGTGCTTAATCATATTAAGCTTTCCAGGATGTTGGCCGAAGTTTCTAGAAGTTGAAGAAGCTTAAACTAGTTCGAGAACTCGTTATCCCCACCCATAATATACAAACGCTACACACATTTTTAACAAACCTTCTGAAAATCCTATTTTACTTCTACCTCTCCCAACTTGTCACGTATGCATCTGTCCTGCCGACTGCCAGTTGAACAGCGTTCAGTCCCAATCTAAACCTCAACGAATACACTACATTGCACACCCTACTCTCAGCCATCACAAACTTAACATAAGTAAATCTCAAAAGTAGCTCACCCTTTGTTACAAACAACGACCCATTTGCAACGTCGTTACTCGAACTACACATTCCTAATAATTTTCTTCCCCTTTGTACCGTACTACCTTCGTTACCAACGAGCGAAAAGAAAAGGAAATTAGTCTCTTAGAAAGAAAACAGAAAGTTGACAATGTCACGAAGTCGAATGCTCGCATTTGCGTGCACCAAAGCATTTCATCAAAAAATTATCTCAGCACCGCGCAGATTGCATATTGAGAAACGCACGCGACATTTAAGGATCTCGGTGCTCCTTTAGGGAGTGGTACGAAAAAAAAAGGATGATTATATGCACGATTAATTGTGACACGTGAAGCCAGACATTCCCTGCCGCTTTATGCAATCCGATTCTGCGTACAGATTGGACGGACCGGTCCAATTCAGTCTGGGACCGGTATCAACGCCGCGCCGAAATCACCGTACTTTCTCAGCAGAGTTCAACAACGTTAACCCATTTATCCGCATGACTACAAGCGCCCAACGAAACTTTTATCGGTTATTAAATGTATTAAACCGCATGCAAGGATGTCGGCGGTCCTTTGTGACTTTCTGGCAGAAGAGAGCGGGCGTTCTCTCTTTTTAATAATTAAATGCATAAATTGTGCTATAATTATACAAGATGCCACAAAATTATCATACGTGCTAAAAGGAATAAAAGTTACGTGCTAATAGAAAGCGAAAAGTGTATTGGCATTTTCTAATGTGAGGCTTTGTTTCCAAGATGAAGGTGACTAAATAGTGTTTAGAAGAACCACTTGCAGCGCGCGTTATTTGAACGTCAACAGTAGTTGCATTCGCACGCGTTTGAGGGATGAATAAATATATGTATATGTAGATAGTACATTTTCATTTAAATAATAGTTAAATTATGGTTTTTATGTCGATGAAAAAAGCATTGAGAATAATATCCTTCGAGAGAGTTCCCTTTACTACCACAGCTTGAGTAATATACTCAAAACTAAACTCGTTAAGGGTATCAGTAGTTCCAAATTCAGAATATGCAGAAACTGACGGGTAGGTAATTATGAAAACAATTGATCAGTGGTAGAGGTATATCCAGGGGTGGATTTGTGTATAGACTAAGTAGGCTAAGTAGCTTAGGGCGGCTCATTTTGGGGGAAATAAATTGGAAAAGGTTTAAACACAGAGGCTTGAGATGGCTTTAAAAACAATTCACTTCTTTCTCGTATAGCGAATTAGTAATAACTCATATGTGTGTTGCCGTATTTGAATTAATTTTGAAATTCCCTCGAGGCTTTTAAATTAAAACATTTGATGATATTTTGGGGAAAGGGCAGTAGACTCTTGTTACCTTAGGGATGCCAAATTTCAAAATCCGCCCCTGGGTATATCCCTTATAAAAATTATAAGGGTTTTTCTTACAGGATCCCTTATAAAATTTATAAGGTGTTTCCTTATACTCCTGATAGGGTCCCTTATAAAATTTATAAGGGGTTTCTTTATAAGATCCCTTACAAAATTTATAAGGGATTAAGCACAGAAATGTGTAAGGGGTACGCTGTATCAGTACACGTGTCTGTTTTTCACTCTTGACCCTTCAAATAGCGCGCGTTGGAAGTCGAACGTTCAAACGTTAGTCCCTGACTACTTGAAAACGAAATCTCACATTACAAAATGATAAAGGGTTCTCCGATTCCTTTTGACATAAGGAATTTGCATATGCCTGTTGGTTCTACAATTTTAAGACTCCCTGTGAATCATTTGGTGTATAATAAAAACATAAATGTCACATTAGGTTGATGATATACTGGGAGAAACGAAATCGTATTTTATCGTGTGCCTTTTATACTGTAACGTTATTATAATCTGAAATAATTTCGGAAATTATTAGTATCCGAGTAAGAAGAAAGTTTGGCATTGCACAATAAGTTTAGAGTTGACTGAATTATTATTCTTTCGAGTGCTAACTAATTTTATTATTAGGTACGAGATAATACTACTCAGTGCAGTGTAGCATCTAGAGGATCTTAATACCCCAGATAATTTTAAACTTGCAAAATCAAATATTCAGAAGTATATTATATTTATAACATTAACACAAAATGAGAATGGAATCACGTATCTCTCCTGTAATAACATAAATTACTATTACAAGCCCCAACATCTAAACTATAATATTTTTCATCATTTCCTTAGCCCCTCAAACCAGATCAAATCCCAGAAATAATTCAAACGAACACCCCTAGCAATCCCGACACAACTTACCATCTTCCATTTACAACAACCTTCCCATCAACAACCCCATGATTTCATTACTAATCCCTCCCTCATTACCCTAACAACGTCAGAAAAATTAACCCCAACGTCAAGGCCACCCTCCCACGCGTTCCCCAGTGCTTGCAAATCTGGCTCTAGTAACTCGATCCAGCGAAGCAGGACTCGCTCGAACCATGTACATATCAGGAACAATATCGTCTCGCGTGGAAAAGAATCGACTACTTAACTGATCCTGCGTGCGAAGTGGTCCGGCATCGGCTGTTCGCCGTGGACGCTGGTCACGATACGATGGAGAGGGATGGAGAGCAAGAGCAAGACGGGTGTAGGGGCCGAACAGAGAAAGAGAGAACGAAGAGGAGGCAGTCTTCGGAATCTGCATAATGTGCAGTAATATTAAGCGTCCTCAGCCTGGCCGGATGACGCTGCTGGCCGAGCGGAATCGTGGGCAGACTGTCGGTATGTACGCGTATACCTTCCCTCTCTTTTCCTTTCGCGTTCATTTTGCCTGTTCTCAGCTTCTCTTTCCACGGCTACCTTGTCGCTTCGTTCTCTTTTCCCTCCTGTTACATCGATCTTTGGCCGCGTCTTCTGGCACGTCGTTCTCCTCTCCGTTCGGCTCGGAGCGGGCGAGTCATCGTCCAAAGTAAAGGGCCCCGCTCCGGCACCGAAGGTCTTATAAAGCATAACGCGCAAAAAAATCCGCCGATTACCCAGCTTGCATAAGTGATTGAATTTCACGCGCGCTGCGAGCGCATACACGCTGGTGGTTATGCAAGCGGCGTAATAAATCATATTCCACCTCTTCCTTTTCTTCCCTTCGCGTTCTACTTTCTTCCAGTCCATCCTCCTCTTTTTTTAATTCGCGTTCAGGTGGTACCCGTACCAGCAATCGTTTTACTGTTGTCAGGATCATCCCCGTTATCGCGCGCAGCCTCTCCTCGCAGTGTTCCGCCTTTGCGCCCGCGACCTTTTCCCTTAGCGCGCGAGCGGACCGGTATTCCTTCCTTTTCGTCTCGTTTTTCTCTCACCTTTGCTCCGCGAATTTCGTTTGAGGCGAGTACTGCCGACGGGGTTGCCTCTCGCGATCCACGGGATTCGATGATTGCTAACAGGGAGTTCTTGTGTTCGGTCACAGGGGTGGGTGAAATGGTAAAAAACGAGTTCTGTGTGCAAGACAGCATTTTTAGTGACGTCCATTGAAGATTGTTTCGGTGTTCTTGTTTGTTCCCCCTTTTGCAAATTATTTCGATGTATTTTGTAGAATAGGGCTTGAATTGAATTTGATAGTTTCGTTTGACCATTTTTTTACAGCACTAAGTTTGAATAAATGTTTTCTTGTATGTTAACAAGTTTCACGTTGAATATTTACGAACGAATTTTGTATTTCACCCTCAATATATTAGAATCTTTGTGTTTTAAGTAGGACACCAATGATATATTTCTTTTTGGAAAGGTTTATTGCCCTCGGGGCTCGTTACATTTGTTCCCATTAGCCATCCATTTACGCTGTTCCCATCTTTTTTAGTGCATGAACTATAAGTTTGTAGCAATAGATCATTTATCGGTTCACTTAAATTACCTTCTCTACAGTATACTTTCGTTAATTATACGGGAGGATTATATCGAGGTTTACAAATTATTTTTTTGAAAGTTATTAGGAATAGTGCTAAAACTCTTTTTATTTTATACGTTATGGAGAAATGGGCCTTTTACATGGTATATTTGCTCCCATATTCTTTTTTCCAAGGAAAAAGTTCCGACATGATTTTTAGATTATCGAATATTAAAATAAGTAACTTGCATTTTAAATAATTTTTTAACGAATACGCATATTTTAGAAATTATGGCGAAAAATGTTAAGATATGGTAGTCTAGATGTAATTTTACTAGATGTATACTTAAAACAAAAAAATGAGGACTTGTTTTTCTCGTGCACCGATTACCAATATAAGAATTGTTAAATGTTTAAAATAAAACGAATTCTAACTCAGTGCACGTTAATACCCATCGCCCCACTTAAAATTTTCTTAACGAAAGATATTCCATATCCCATTTCCAAAAAAACAAAACACTCTCAATACAGAAATAATTAACTTTTAAAGGAAGCCTAAAAAAGAGAAAAAAATTTATATCCTCAGTAGAATAATAGACACCCCTTTTCTGATATAAATATCACCCATTACTTCCCAACCCTTAAAATATAAATACTTTCCTAAAAAAGAAAACATGCCTTGCGCTCCAATCCCCAATGAACATCAACAAAAATAACAGCTTGCATCAGTTCACATACTCCTCCCTATACAAAATTCCGTCTCCCATGAAAAAAGAAAGAAGAAGTTAACGAACACGGTCTAAGAGACGAGCGAAATCAAATATTGAACTCGTCGCAAGAAGTGGTACCAACAGTCGAGTTGCGTAATCCTTGAGGCCGCCGCGGGTGTGTTCTCTTAAACACGAGGCGAAGTGTCGAGTTCCGAGCTCGGTTGCTGAGGAAGCGGCTGAAAAAGGAAATCTGCTAAAATCCGCTGGCAAAAACTGGATATGATACAGAGGTTCGTAAGTGGATAAGCATCAAGGGGACAGTGGCTGTCGTCGTTATGCAAACTCACTGTGCGTCAGGGGAACGTGGATTACTCTTTAAGTCCTTTTCTCGTCCTCTTTCTCCCCTTCCTTTGCTCCGAGTAGCTCTACAGTGTCTTTTACTACCTTTTTCAAGCCGCCCTCTTCGCCGTCCCACTGGCCACCGGCCAAAAGAAACGTTGCGCGCGGAAAAAAATTTTGATCAGCGGGCTTGCATAAAATATCCCGCTCCCCTTTCGCGTTCCTTCGGCGACTCTTTTTCTAATCCCGCCCTGCATTCGCTTCGACTTCCTTCGATGTCGGCTCCGTTTCGACTTCTATCGATCCCTAGGATCGCTGACGCAACAGGAATGCCATACTACACGTTAGAACTTTGGGCACGTAGCGTGGTCAATATTTGAACGGTTTTACTGTTCGAACGATGACGTTAGCCGGACTGTCGTACACGAATTCGTGACCATCAGTTGCTATACCACTTTCGTTTATTAGTCCGTCTCTGTATTGATAGAATCTCGTGTCTTCATATTCATTGCTTTATAAATGGTAATTAACTCTCATTAACCGAGTTTCGAGTACGCGAAGCGGAAGCGTTAGCAGGTGCGCGCTCGCAGTTTAATCTGCGGAGTGGTGTAGGTACAATTATGAATTCGAACTATATGAAATTTCGTCATCAAGTAGGTACATACTGGTGCCGGGAAACATTCGACATTAATTTCCGCGAGTTAGTTATGTGGAGTTTCAGAATGTAAACGTGCGAATGGTTTTAATGATAATATCACATAATTGAATGTTTGGGAATATTAAAATTAAGAGGTAGGAGTCAGATTTTGGAAATGAAATTTATATTGAAACGGTGGATTGAAAACAACGAGAAATGTCAATTCATAGGAAAAATCGACGTTACCTAGAAACTATTTTTTTCCATAAAAAAATGCACAGTGTGGGATGAAGAATATTCTTAATACTACAAATATTACGTAATTTTGTGTTTCTTCTTTTCAAACTGTTTTTAGTTTTACTTTCCAAATACTTCCTCTCCATAATTTTTTATTCTCCTTTTCACTCTTTGGATTTTAAAATTTAATGGTCTTAATACTTTCAAGTTTGCTTATTCTATTTGCTGGTTGTTTCGAAAGGTAAACGCTCCGTTTAACATAAAATAAAATAAAAATGTATATTAACGAAATAGGGATGGTTTCCGAATGGACCTAACAAAATTCTTCTTTTCCGAATTATATTAAATACACTGATATCATTTTGAAACAGAATATGTACTACCAATTAGTTTTAACAGTACCTATGTTAAATAATATCCATCAATCCATATGTAAAGTGTCGAAGAATAGAGCGATGAAAGGTTTGAACTTCGTAAGTAGCTTAACTCAAGCCCTTAATATTTTGATAAGGGTCGATACCTATCCATTGTACAGTCCAACATGCTGTATCGCTATATTCGAGTAATCTGACACATCGAACGCTATATCGGCTCGAATAATCGTTGACCCCCATAAAAGATTCCGCGTGTGCGTGCGGAACACGCGAATAACCGACTCGTCTGCGTTCGAGCTTGATCGATCGATAATCGTGCGGTAAATACGAGCTTGGGGCGTCGATCTCACCATCGATAATCTCTAATGTTATTATTTAGCGGCGCGTTACATTTTTCTTTTTTTTTTGTCTCTTTCATCGGGAAAAGGAGATGATTAGGTAAAGACCTAGTAGGTAATTCCCCTTATCAATCTCCTTCTTAATGAAACTTCCTTTCTATACTGTATTATGGTATTTTGCACGTGGCAAGGTGTGCACTTTGCATAGCTGTAAACTAAGAGTTGTGTAAAGATTACGTAATCTTTTGTCGTTGTACATCGATAACACAAGGAAGATGTTTAGTGATAATAGTAATGTACAGGGTGTTTCACAAGTCATGCTCTATTGCTTTATAAAATAATTATCGAATAATTATTGCTTTATAAATAATTATATTCGTTGTTTAAAGAACAATTTCATTCAGACCAAAATGCACTTCAATTATGATTATGTTGGATGGTTTTATAAAAGATATCGTTGACAGTACCGACAAATAAAGAAGAGACTCAAGGTGGTTAAGAAAATTGACTCGCCCTTTATACATGAATGCTGATATTGTAGTAACGATGACCTTATGATTATTTCCAGTTCATTATGCGCAAGAATAGAGATACACACATCAATGATGCACGATGGAATACCTTACCCGTGAATGACTGGGTAGAATGATGTGAATGATTTATGATTTTCAAGGTTAATGAATAACACACGGTGCATGGAATAGAGAAAGTTTTTTTGGGCTTGCTTTTGTCCGTAATCGTTTGTGATAGCGACAGTACAGTATAACCATCCATCCCAATCTCTAAAACTGCATTTTCACTTTGTTAAAAAGAAAGGAGTCATAATATATTTAGATACGTACGTAGTTCAAGCAAACTGGCATGCGCAGTGCAATTAAATAACATCATTTCTAATATTATGATAATGAAGATTTGTAGTAATTATATTTAAAAAAAACAATTTCGCAGGAAGAAATATACATATTTATTATTGCAACTGAAATTTGGGAAATGTTTGCATACGATGTTCTAATAAAAATGAATGTACAAATGTTCACGTTAAAATCAAAGGCTGTGAAACTTTTATGCGACAATTTGGGATATTCAAAAATGTCGCAACGTCTCCAATTTTTGTACTCCATGGCGACAATAAAAGATTGTATGTTTAGCTTAAGCAATTAAATTTCCTGAACTGATATTAAAATGACTGTGCAACAAACTAAATTGAAAATTGATCATAAGTATTTTTTTTATATTCATATCTAAATACATCCCACTGCCAAGTGAACTGCAAGAATATGATATTCCTACAATTAGTTACACGAAACCATAAAAAAATGCAAATTTCTCAAATTTTAAAGTTTCCAAACAGACAAATAGTAATGAAGTCCGTAATATCACACTTTCAAAATATACTAATTTATAAAAAATAGTCACTTTTCAATACTCCAGTACCTACTCTAAATTACGTTACTTTTGATGGGTCATAACGAAACGAATTAGTTTCAACACAAACAAATTGAAATCGTGCAAAAAACAATATTTTACAAATACACAAGAATTTCCTACATTTTTTAACTAGCCTGGTGCTCCAAAGGGCAAATAAACTTCATAGCTGTCATTCTCAGAAAGCTGTCTCGACGAAAACACATCGCTGCATCCTCTGCTTGCAGTTGCACTTAGCATTGAACTCCCGTGTAACCCTAAACGTTTCGATCCGATTCTAATCGGCTGTGTGCATTTCTAGCGCAAGGGTCGGGTGTCAAGTTTAGCTCCACCGACGCTGACCATTGGCGCCAATTATGACATCAGCCCTCGTATAAAACTATGTAGTTATTTTCAACATTCGATCATTTTACGGAAGACATTCGCCAATTGTCGCATTCGAGTTGTTTACCCCCATGCCCTCACACTTTGACATCACTTACCATCGATCATCAACTCAATTACAAGACGATAAATCACTTGGAAATCATTTCATGGTATCCTGAATTATGTGAAAATACATGTGATGGACGCTATTAAAAAAACCTTGTTTCGAATCACGTTTAAAAAATTGTATTCTTGGTTAGAGAGAAATTTCGAATTTTCAGGAATTGTAATATTTCTTTGTTTTGGGATTCCTGCAGCTGGGGCAATTGAAATGTTAAAAATAATCATTGTATGTGGTTGAAAGTTCGCAGTCTATAGGTTCGTTAAAATTGCAAATAGGCAAATGGTTTCTTGGCAGTTCGGAATTTTTAAAGCAGCATATATAGAAACCTTGTGGTCAGCCTGACACGAGCAAATAGTACAACATAGTTGAAGATCGCGTGTCGAGGTGAAAACGGAAGTTTCAGGCGATAACGCGTTACTTAATACGTCAGCAAGTGATTAAGGTCAATAATTCAATGTAGCCTTAAGAGATACGTGTTCGGAGCTCGACATATTCTGCACAAAAAAATGGAAAACTTAAGCGAAGCTCATCCTTATCAATTCTTTGGAAACCAGGAAACGTCCATCACTGAATTGCTATGTAAGTAAACAACATACAGTACTAAGCAACATCTGTTAAAACAAACGTTAACGTCTATAATATGTCCCTTATCAAACTTCAATTTTTACCGTATAAAGACTGACAATATCAAAAAACTCAATCACAAATGCACATGAAGAATAACCATTGGAGCCTCAAAAATCACTTCCACTTCAATTTTTATGGCACAACCTATTTCAATTTCACGGGATACTATCCGCAACCCTTCTTTACTAGCACAAAATACCCCATTTCCTTCCCGTAATTTGAGAAGCTCAAAAATCTGATCGTGAAATTACCTACAAGCCAGAATTATTTATTTCCACCGATATTCCGCATCTCCGTTTAGAGTATCAGTATTTCACCGTGTTTGGCCGCTAGCGCAGCTTCGTTGCACCGAAAGGAACGACTATTTTTACGGGATATCGAAGCTCGCGCGATCGTGTCGCAACTCTGGCCAGGATATTCGGGGGAGCGGAGCAGGGATTTTTGTCGCGTCTCCAGCCAATAATTTCGTGTGCAGCGAAACGCGAGCACCGTTTCTTCCTGGTTTAATTTATCGGCAACACGTGAGAGGAGAGGAAAAAATATCTGACTCGTATACGCGGAGGGCCTGAGCGCGTCTCGCCCTCTGGATAACGCGTTGCCCGCGCGGAAATAGAAACGGATATGCGGCCGTTGCGCGCCCTATTTTTGGGGATCGAACCCGTGCACCGCGTTGCCCACCGTCGAGGAATAACCGAATCCCTTTTGTCACGAGCCTAATCGCTCGCTGGCTCTCCGCGATGTATATGTGTAGTCGGTTATTTTTCGTTCGACCGCGTTGCACGAAAACGATGGCGCTGTTTGTCATAGCTGTCAACGAGACAAGCTGTAGGTACTGCTTCTACGCTTTTCACGGATTTGTTGGAATATAACTGTTGTGTTTCTAGTTTACCCCGCGAACTGGGTCACTGCACGACCAGAATTAACTCATTTTGTCCTTAGAAAATTGATGCATGACCTAATGCGTTATTTACTATTTACGTTTCTGTGAGTGAGATTTTTTAGTTTTCGCGGTGAGTCAATTCGTTTCACCCAACGGAGATCAGTTTCTCAATGACGAGTTGGCTTGTATTCTTTAGTTAACGAGTTAATGAATGGATAGATAAAGTTGTTTATTGGTGAGAAGTTTCCATTTAGATCTTGTTTAGTAGTAGACGCAACACGATCTTTATTGGTAAGTGTCTCGTAAACTATTTGTTAAATATTTTTTGTGTGTAATGTTTTGTAAAGTCAATGGCAGTGGGCGCGTCCACTGCCGCTCAGCGTCACATAATCGCGTAACGCACGTGACTTCCACTGTCGGCGCTAACCCTTTCGTTTCTGCATCGAAAACAAAAGGTGTTTTGCTACTTCTGTTGATGGTTTCAAGAGGAAAAATGTCTGCTGCATCGCGTGAAGCTGTCAGATTATCTCATAGACCCTTAGTTTTGGAAATATATAGAAAGATTTATGCAAAATGTGGTGCATTTCGTGTGTCATTTTCCCTTTGATCGTTGTATAAAAATATGTAAATGTTTATAGTTCAAAATAACTTATATCGTTGTGTTCGTGAGAATTCATATAATAATTTGACGGAACAAGCTACCGAATAACTCTTATTGTTTGAACACAAAAAATGTTCAAAGTTGAAACTTTGCATTTTTTTCAAAATCGAATTTCTCGGAAACCGAGAGTGATGACGACAAACGGGTTGCGAATTCGTTTTCAGCGCACAAAAATCTATAAGAAACGGCTATTGAATGTTACAGAACAAAAAAAAAGTAAAATCTTATTGGACAGTGCAATTGAAGGGCTCAGTAGAAAATAGGCACATGCTACATATACATAAATTTTCGTTTCTTTGTACCATTAATTTGTTCCTACAACATAGTGTGATTCCATCACTTCCTTATATAATAATATATTCGTTTCACCGAGCAGAATCATATTAAATTTTCTTCACACTGAGAAAAAACAAATAGTAAAATTAATTTTTCAGCTAAAATTTAATAATAGTTGTTATTTACCATCTAATTCAAGTATCGTTTAATATAATAATAATTTCGTTCCGCATTTTTTTTTCCGCTAAAATTTGACAATACCTAGTTGTCATTTAACCTCTAATTCAAGCACCGTTTAAATTAATTACAATTTCGTACCGCATCTCCTTTTAAAACAAATTTTTCCTTCAACTGTGCCTGTTTTCCACTGTGCCGCTCAATTATTAAAAAATCGCCCCTATTAGACTCCATCCAAAAAATTCTGCAGTGAAAGAGACGGCAGCAATCCAGCCAAAGCGAACATCACAGAAATTACAAAGTCAAATAACGTCGATTGCTTCTTGAGCCCAGTCCAACGAGACGGATAATATTCCCTCCACAAATGCACGCCACGTTTTAGCTCGACGTTGACTTTGAAGCTTCCCAATTTGAATTAGAGCATGGTCTAGCCACGAAACCTTTTATCACGAGATCCAACAAAAACGTCCGTTGAGGGCCGATTAATTGGCCGTTTCGTGGTACAATTTCTGCGTGCCAGGAAACGTGTTTCGATCCACGATATGTCCAGGGGTGAGGGGGTTTTACGTGGCCTCCGACGCTCGGTTCTGCGAGCCTCAGAAAAGGGAAGCGATACCTTAAAATTCGTGGTATCGACGGGAGAACGTGATACGAAAATCGTATGTTCAACCTACCGAAGGCCCTGGCGAGAGCATTCCACGATCCTACGAGAACGGTACACACCGAGACCCCTTGAACTCCAGAACGTCTCCGATAGTGTGTATCGAGGTTACCACGTTTCGTAAGAGATAGATTGCGTCCACCCTTAAACGTCCTACATAGATCACTGCGTGCCGTTGTAATGCTCGTGACACCGTTACCCGCGCCTGATGTAATTTACGAATTGATAAATTTGTCGGAATCTGCGAAATCTCCGCCCGATGCGCAATTTACAATGCTAAGAACGCTGACGTTATTATCCGTGCCCCGAATAGATTCCTGGGGCTTGTCACCGAACTGGCACGTGATTAATAATCGTCCCACGGATAAGATTATTATTTGCATCTGGTGTATGATAACACTGTGCGGCTGATTATTAGTTTCCTTCTGCGTTTGCTTCGTATCTTTCATTCCTTTCTATTTTTAACCTTGCAATGAGGGAGTTTACTGATTTTTAGGGTTTGGTTACGTACTTCCTTTTTGGAGCGTTGTCTTGCGTTTTGATTAAATGTTATAGAGTACAATTTCGAATTTTGTAAAATTACAAAATTAATGTTGGAAGAGGGCTTTTATGTTTTCTTTTTTAAGTGTTGGTGGGGATTTTGTTTATCACTGTTTTAAGAAAAGGTACATAGTTGAAAGTGGAGCGAAAGGGTGAAGGAAACACGATTGCTCGGATTTTGTATAATAATTCGACTTTTTTATCTTCACAGATATCAAGTACAATTATATCCACTTTCTAGATAATTTAGTTCACTGAATAGGCGGTCTTGTATGATTCCTAGTGGCGAAAACTTTCGTCACGAATTTAGTGAATGAACGTATTAGTTCTTCTTCACTTCTCTGAATGAACAGCGCCGGAATATTTGAATGATAAAGAATCGTTGCGTAACATTTGAAAGATTTCTGAAATATCTTCTGCGAATCGGTCTGCTTGGTATTAATGATCATCTTGGCGTTAGTGTAGCAGTTGGTAAACGCTTTGCGTAAGCAAATGTAACCGACAAACACTTGATAATATGATTCGACGAAAATCGATTAATTGTGACGAATAATACGAAATGTTTTATATTGAAATACTATCGTCGTTATTCACTGGACGTCCTACTTTACTTGTTGCGCCCGTTATCGCGCCATGTGTTCAGTAAAATTAATTTACCAAATTCAATCATGCGGGGAATTGTTTTCTATCGAAGCGCCAGATCAAAAGATATTAATTTATGGAGTAATATCTGCAAAAGATTTGCTGGATAAATTCAATTATTGAAATGAAAAATTACACTTCTGACATTCTGAATTTAGTAGAATACATGTAGTAACAATTACTATTATACTGTGAGGTTTATTGAAAATATTCAAGAAAGATATTAATCAGATACGTATTTTAATTGAAGCACGATGAATATATTTAGAACAATAATGACAAAGTATTGGAGATGAATTGCTCCCCCAAGATTAAAACCAATTTCTATGAAATATTGAGTAACTGAATTTCTACTTCGCCCATCGTTTTCCTATCTATAGAATTCGAGCCTCTCGCTCATATCGAGAAGTTGCTCGATAATCCATGAACTTCGCGAAGAGTACTCTGTTCCACGATGGCTGCAAAACCACTTTGATATTCGATTTTAATCACCTCTGAGTAGAGTCACACATGTGCCTTTCGAATGAATTTCCATACCTGGAAGTTCAAAGAAATATTTCATCATTAATCACCGTCTTTCATCCCCCAAATGGCAACACTCCCTGCTGGAAAATAATTCCAATCAACTCCTTCACATAATTTTTAGAATGCCTTCATATCTTTTCAGTCTATCACAGCTAATATCAATCAAACGCGCCGACATTCCCCAGAAACCTCATTCTCATGGATATTCCTATTATTTTTATCGAGAATACCGAACCAAATGAACGAAATAGTTATTAAATACTTCTCTACGCTAGGTGTGCACTATCGCAAGTTTCATTTTTGTTAACTGTTCCCAAAATCTTTTCACTTTTTTAAAAAACGCATTTATTAGCTGGAGACTCAACGAATCGAATGGTATTTTTTCAAGCCGGACCGTGGGTGGGACGATGTCAAATCGCGATTCGATATTTTGACATCCATTACTGTTAAGTTTATTAACAATAAATAAAATATTCTATACGAGGTTTGAGAAAGCATTTCTTCAGCTTTAAATTGAGCCCAAAACAGAGGCATTATCTTCAAAAATGACCGAGATATTACAATTTAAGTGATGACGCGTCAGCCAATTTTGATTCAATTTTCCAAACTTTAACATTAAATATTTCGAAAACTATTTAACATAGGCCTTTCAAATTCAGTAAACATTGCTCTTGCAAGATTATCGACAAATGCTGTAATTTTGAAGCGAATCGGTGGAACTAAATTTTTCACCTATTCGTTTGACGTGGAAAAACTCATCCCTCAATCAAGCTAAAGGCGACTTTCTAATAATATCAGTTCGACAGTGAACGTTCTGCTACAAAATTTGTAGTCCGCATCAACGGCGAAATGGAATCACGTTAATGGCAGTTCCGAACGGAAGCTGTCTTCTTCTATTCCGCTCCTAACCCTCGAAATTATTCCAGCGGTGGCGTGGCCGTTATTATTAGCGTCGACGTTACGATTATCGTCGATTTCCATGAAACGAGTCCCCCGTCTGGTATCGGGTGCTGAGCTACCGCGAGTTTACGAGCGACTCGACATGCTAGCGACTCGTGGCGATAAACTCTGCCCGCGGTTCATTAATTTCGGTGTTCTTTTTTTTCGACCGTTTCCACAGAAACAGGGGCCGAGGATGGTCAGAGCTGAACGAACAAGGGTTGGCGGGGAGGGGATCGCCCGCGCGCGCGAATAGAAGAGAAGCGTACAGCGGGTTATCGGCACAACCATAAACAGGCCGCCTATTCTCCTTCTGAGAGCTTCTTCGCTACCTCCGATTGTCACGCTGAACTGTTTCATTCACGTTCGTAATAAATAACTGAGCGGCGTGATGTCACTGGCGGCTTCAGCGGTCGGCCATCTAACGTCGTTGCCCTGATAGACCACTTTATAAGTATGACGATTAGGGCGATTAGGGGATTCTGATGAAATCTCTTAAACTCGACGAAATTTCTACTACATCTTCTTGGTTTTGGGAGGGAACAGTATGGAATGTTGGTTGAGGCGTTTAAAATATCTACGTCTTAGCAATTGTGCCTTGCTCACACGAGGCACTGTTGTTTTTTTTTGTCGTGATGGTGAATTTGTTTGTTTTATATTTTTCTACATTATTTTAAACTAGTGTTATGTGTGTCAAATGAATATGTTTGAGATACCAGGGTTGAGTCACCAAAGTGTCTCGTGTGAAAAGGGCTTTAGAGTAAAATGTTTGAAATTGAATTTGCTAGGTTGAAGCAAAGACGCTGCGTCTTGGGAACAGAATGGCTGCTCTTAACTTACAATTAATCTTTGCGATGTCAGATGTGACACGGATGGTGGAACGTTATTATGAACAATGATGCAATCCATTTTGTGTTTATTTTGTATTTAATTTGACGTAGGGAGACTTATTTTGAACGAGTATTAGTATCTGTATCTTTGTTCATTGTTCTTAGATCACTATCTAATAAATGAGAATGCATTTTAAGAAATAATAAGGCATTTATGTGAAAATAAATTTTGGTAGTTTGCAGTGGCAGATTTAAGTGGTCATTCTGGTTAGCGCGCCGATAGATTCAGCAATTTTCAGGAATTTATTGCGTCGAAAATAATTACAGTAATGGAATAAAACTTTTTTCTATTCATTAAACTATATTTCTACAGTAAATAAAAAATATAAAAGTAATGAAGTTATTGCTCTTCAAATGCTTTGGACAGCGGTCTTGATGACATGTTTAAAAATTCATGCCTCACTCGTGAAAGCAATTTCAGCTGTTAGATTTATCTGAATCCACAAATCCAAACAGATTCTTGATCAATATGTCTGTCGCTATCTCTCGGACTATAATTAGTGATTTATCTTCAAAATTAGCAAAATGCGGACAAAATGAAAGAAAAATGTTTTTTCGGCATTTTTCGTTGGCTATTTTCGATTTTTAAAGTCTAACCGGAGGGGTCTATATTTCCTGCAAAATGAAGAGGTAGTTTACTAAAAACGGGCTAAATGTAGTAGCACAGAAAAAGAATATAGTGTTTGCATAAAATCATAATTTTTTCGCAATTGCTCATCGATTGCCCGTTAAATTCGCCCCTGTAGTTCGTTCAACGTTGAAACTGCAGGCTTGAATGAGACTTTCGTGGCTCTGATGGCAAATCAAGCTTTTTCCAGCAAAATGGGAGAGAGTTATTTAGCAGGTGCTTGGTAACACTTGTCGAACGTGAACAAGTGTCGAACGAAGTTACGGATTCTTTAGTTTGGAAGCGTAGAAGTTACAAAGTTCCGAGCTTCTAATGGCACTTGGAAACTTCTCAGGCGATAAAGTACGTAATTGCTTTGTACGTATTATATTATGAACGCAAAAATGATAAGCCTTTCAAATAACAGTAAATAGTTTCAAATTATAAATAATTCCTTCTAAAAAAATTTCCAAGCGCGGAATAATTTTACAGTAAATCATTGTGCTTTGTCCTCGTAACATTATTACTATATTGTATTACACTCGATTTATTTCAGTACTTCCAATAGAAAGAGTAGGTATATTTTGTTTGTCAGAGATAAAGAATATCCTAGAATTACGATTGTTTGAACTCTTATTCAAACAGCATTGCGCCTCAGCAAATCACTAGACTACACTTCATATTATATTCCAGCAAAATCGTTGACCCTTGACATTTGACAATCAATTTTGCATACGATTTTCCTTAATAAATACTTCCGCTTGAAACGTAAATTACGTGTTATTGAATCGTAAAGTTTCTCCATATTTTGAATCATTTTTGTCAATGTTTCTTATTAAATGCTGCAAATTTTACAGATACACGCCTATTTCTTTTTTTATTAAACTACACATTTCAGCACGATCTATAAGCGCGAATCATGCGCAGTAGCAAGGGATTGTAATTTGTGCTGTGACGCGTGCGGTATCACTTAAAAACGACCTCGAATAACCAACAATTAAGTTACCAAAGATATGAGGTAACGGTAAAGGACGCATTTGTTAATAAACAATTTTAGAGTATGATGTCACGCCGCAGCCTTTATGAAACTATGTATTTAATATCGTGCAGCGTTTCATGAAGCAATCGACGTATGGGGGATATGTTTTGTATCGTACACGATATATATCGTGGTTTGTAATTATGTCAGATAAAGGGTTTATAAATAACACTTGTTCGAGTAATAACGTTTTCTCCTAATATAGAATTGAGTAACGAGAATGTGTAAATGTCACGTGGCACTACTCGTTACGCAGTTGAAGCGTCCATCATTGAGTCGAGTATTTCACGATTTTTCGTTGGAAGAATTGAATAATTACATGTGATTAGGACACAGCCATAAAGTTTATGCATATAGTAGATGCCCCAATTACTGTCACTGTCTCTATTACTACCACTTTATTTATTTTACTTAATAAAAACGTGACGTATAAAGAATAATGTTAAAAAAAATTATTATTAAATTTGGTCTGTTTTTTTCTTATTATTATTATTATTGTACACTATTCTTTACATGTTATGTTTTTATTAAGTAAAATAAATAAAATGGCAGTAATAGGGACACTTTTAATAATTGGGACATCTACCCTATTATAAAATATAGAGTTATAATTTTTCCCTCGAAGCAAGTGAAAATAGAAGAAACTAGTCGAGGAATATGTTTCGTGGTTTAACAAGATCTTCTTCTGATCAAACTTGTCCTCCAAATACAACAATTCATTTATGAAATTCAATTGCTACTTTTTTTCTACACGATATAATAAAAATTTTAAAAAATTAAAATCGACTTCAAAAAAATAAACATGCACTGAAAAGTAGAAAATAATTTTTTTCCTCATTTAATCTATAACTCTCACTTTTTTTATGTCGGCTGGCGCCGATTTAACAAATTGATAGTCATAGATTAAATAAGAACAAAATTTAATGTTTACTTTTCAGTGCATTTTTATTTTTTTGAAGCCGGTTTCAATTTTTTAAAATTTTTTTACTTTTTAGTTATTTGAGTTGTATAACTACATTTATTTTACAAAATATGGGCATCATCAAAGCGATCTATGTCAAAATTTGACATAGATCGCTTTTTTACTTTTTGCAACTGTAAATGTCGTACTATTTTACTATAAATGTGATATTTTTTTTAAACGATGATCGTGTGCACGAGTTGCATTTGCAACGAATGAGGTCAGATCGTAACGTCATCGGCAGGCGTTGCTTCTTTCTAAATAATTCACACGTGAGTTAACGATGACGTCCCACCGATCCTGCATCGTGTCCTGATCAACATTCTGTTCCATGTCACACCGTTCCATTACGCGCTATTCTCAAATTTACAAGCCAGCAAACCGTAAATAGACACACCGTATTGTGTCGCGACCGCATAAATATTTGTATGACATCACGTGCAAAATTACGTAGAACACACGGGATTGAATCGATGATCACCAATTATTTTCCGCTCTCAACTATACGACGATTTTAATTGTTTAAAGTATCTGTTCATGAAAAATAAAAAATTTAAAAATTTAAATTGCTGCTTTTGATTTCTTCCTATATATCTACTCCATATTAAAAATTGCCATTTGCAGCTCATTCTTCTCCAAATCAATTAATTTTATTATTAAACTCTCATAATTTCTGCACATTTCTAATAATCAGAAATATGTTGATTTTCGTGAAACACTATGCACATATGTACAGTAAATTGTGTCATCACTTTGTAGGCACATACACTGGTTAATCATTGTGGGTGCACAATGAACGTGCATCACTTCAATAATATGTGGAATATGGAAAAACGCCCTGCGTACATTGTCCAATAGAAAAGGTTCGTATAGGTGAGCCATAAACATAAAGAGGTTAACGATGGTCAATGACATATTTGCATATAACAGTTCTGAAACGTGATGTCATTCATGTAACGCGTTTTACTATGAGTGACGTTATTAACGTGCTCTCAGCTGCTAACAGAAAGTGCTTTTCGCGGTGCGAAGGACATTGTAATTATGGTAATTTCAATTTAAGAAACCCACCAACAGCAAATTCACTACCGAAATGTTGTCGTAGTTGTTTCAAGGAGATAATTTTAAATTATATACATAAATATTAATAAATACAATTTTACCAGTTCTGGTTACCAATTTGTCTAAAATTTTGGATATAGAGCGCACTACTGAATATTTTGCAACAAAATCCAGTTTAAATTGTTCATCATCGAAAAATTTTCAACTAACTCAAAATTTTGTCTGTTCCATAGCCTCAACATGTAATCACGCCTAAGAAAGAAGCTGTAATTAAGTAGCAAGTATAGCGTGTTCGATTGCATGCACTCCAAAATGTCTTATAATTTGATCAACTTATTATTTCAATAATTAATTGTTTAAATTGATCTCGTTGTTACATGTGTCTCGAATGGACAATACTTTGAATTATACTTTCCTGTGCAATTTTGAGTAGTGTGCCCTACGACTGTGATATATTATTATACACGGTACACGCTAACTTTCCAAAATTTGAGCAAAATCGGTGAGCCAAAGCTCGTGCACCGGGACTGCACCCCACTAGTTAAACAATTATATGCTGACAACTAACAACAGTTCAGTCACAGAAGGCAGCTGAGAATTTGCAACTAGGTATACCATAAATTTTTCTTTTTTAAAAAAAGAGAAGGGAACTAGTTCCAGTCGTGTTGCATCGAATGTAGTATTTCAGGTCGGTAGACGGTGAAAGTATCGCGTCGCCCGTAACCAAAGCATCGTAGGACAGGATACTTCTTCCCTATTTTTGTCCAACTTCCACGCTGCCCACGTGGGTGGGACAAGCTTACGTATTTAGCGATGTGAAATTCAGGTGAGAGCATAATTCAGGAAACCGTGGCTACGGGCATTTTGGAAAACACAGGAAACGTTAATGCCGGGGGTGGATCGCGTGAAATATCCTACGACATCGAAACAGCAGCGTGGGCTCCGCGCAGTCGTTCCCAGTCCAGATCGAATGTAAAATATGAATCCCGTTGCTGACACACGTTTTACACATCGAAATTGCCCGTCGATCCCGATTGTCTCGTTTGATCCGTCGATTATGCTTGTGTCAGATTTTTGGAAGGGCCGAGCGAACAGTGGTTCGTCGTTAAAATCCTGTGTCGATGATTTACTGACTCTTGTGATTCGACGAAATTGCAGGAGACAGAACTATTTGCCAAAACTATGTAACTAGGTCTTAGCGAAACTGTGATACATTGTTCCATGAAGATTTGGCGACTTTTACTAATACCTAGTAATTCTGATATTTGTGATTCTACAGTGTAGGTACATTTGTTCTAACTTCTAACTGAAAGGTTTGTATGTTGAACAAGGGAATATATAAAGGTTTTTGGAAAGTGGAAAACTGGTTTCTGGGTCTTCCATTTGGTTATTCGAAACTTCGGTTTAGTTAAGTAGATTTTAATGCATTGACTTCTTCTTTTTGTGAAGAAGTCTTAGGTGAAATTTTTAATCGTTTTAAATAATTATGATCATACTATAGGAAGTCTGATAGGATTGCTATATTTCAAAAATTATTTTCTGTGCGTTCAAAATGTGATACATGTGTAATATTAACGATTCATCGGTCCCACAATTGCTGAGTTGTGATTTGAAAGAAATTGTTGGATTTCTCTGAGAAGGTCTAAAAATTTTAAAACTCTTTAGAAAATAAGTGAAAATTATTGTTATCCGTAATAGTTATTTGTGAGTAATATTAAAACCATTAAGTAGATGGTCTTATTTTTCAATGAGACTACACCCAATTTTTACATTCAAAACAATGTGATAATTATTATCAGCCTTTGATTACAGCAAATCAGGGCACTGTTTGTTAAATATGAGTGAAAGCAATGAAACGAAAATTTTTATCTTGTTAAATATAGGTTTGTTTCATGCCACGAGGAAGACCAAATGGGTTGGTGCATCCTCGGATGGCGATTGTCTCCACGCGACAACAACAGGAAAAGTTTATCGTTATCAGGAACAGACTCTTCCTACCGAACAACAGCAACCTACATATTGTGGAACAGTTTGTGAATTATTTCGTAATATTGCTGGTCCAAAGCGAATGTCCATTTTTCATTTAATATTTTTTTTCTAGAACAATGCATATCTAACTTTAATTTTGCTCTATTCACTCCTGTTTGAAGACTAGTGAATTCAATAATAATTGCTTTAATACTTATACTTTATGCAACTTTTTGAATAATCACATTTACTTTTCAATATTCATCTTTAAAGAACACTAGCATACTTTATTGAATATTATTCTTAAACAAAATTCCTCAATGTTGTACTTTGCGAATAAAACATAAGATACCCAACTAAGAGTTGTGAATGTTTTATTTTTGTAGACAGTTACTGTCAATATGCAGTATCATATTTGAAATTACAAACAAAAGTTTCCATAAGTACCTATAGAATCAAAATTTATACTTTGTACGAACACTGAATAACAGTGTTTGTAGATTCGGCTGATCATTAGCATTTAAATGGACGATGAAGAGATATTGCCAGATACTGTGCTTCGAGAAGAAACTGGATTCTCGGGGCAGATAATTCAAGTATAATCGCGATATAATAGAACGATTATAACGGCTTCAATGAATTGCTTGCCGCTGTATCGTATAAGGCAGCGATGACGGAGTACCTATCGTTCACGCATAATTTGTAACAACCCACGTGAACGAATGTTTAACCAGAGCTGTCTCACGTGTCTCGGATGCAAGTTTTCCCGATTAGTCAAGGTAAGGTAGCCTTACATTAAAGTCACTGAGACAATATCATTCGACATTTTCAAGAAATCATACCAACATACTTACACGCGTCAACAAATATGGCTGGTAAAACTAAATATCTCATATAAAAATATCATTTCATTTAAAAGACATCTTATGCTACTCTTTTACGTGTGCCATGTTCAATTCAAATACCTATAAAACCCAGAAATTTAACTTTCAACATTTAGTATGAAAATGCTTTATAACCTACGTCTATATATTAATAAGGAATTCATTTTTACGTATCAATATATTTCCTCATCTTCAAAAATGTGTAGCTACAATACAAATTATAACAGAAAGCGAAACAGCTCACCATTCAACGCGAACTTTATTTCCCGTGGAAAAATGTCACTCTCCGAACGTTCCCGAAGAAAGTACAATAGTATGTACGTCTATGTGAACACAATATACGACAGGCCAGATTTATATTTTTTTTATTGTCGCGTCCATACAGAAGTTTTTCAAAAGTACCGAGAAAGTGGACGGTGACCGACTCCCTTTCCACCGATTTCTCACGATTCTGAATGAGTGCCAGCATAACAGGCCACTGTCGGCGGTCTAAACGGAGCAGGAAAGGTGCGTAAATCCTTTTAGTTATACCGTTTAGTTCGTCCCCCATCCCTCTCTACTGCCACCCACCCCATCGAACAGTATTTTCCTTTTATGTTGCCTCGCAAAGGATGCGCACTCCGCTCGGGCGTCGAAATCGCCTACGCGCTTGTTTACCGGGTGACTTCAACGAGACAGCAAGATGCGACTGATACCGAGGGTGGCACGTCGCGCGAGCAACGTGCGAATTTAGTTACGATTATTCTCTCTTTAAATGATAGGAACGCACTTCGCGCATCTCACTTATACGGCGTGACATATTGTCTATACGCGCGTAGTGGGGACCACGTGAGGAAGCACGAAAAAATTATGTATACAGTAATTGTAGAAAATTCAATATTATTTTTTAATTAAGAAAATTCAATATTATTTTTTAATTAAGAAAATTCAATATTATTTTTTAATTAAGAAAATTCAATATTACTTTTAATATTATTTGAAGAAAATTTCAATAGGCTTTACCGTTTTTGAGAAATTCTTTAAATCCCAACTATTGATGAATTTTAAACTTTAAGGCCTGATCGGCACCCTTTTGTGGTGTACGATTGCAATAAATTTTTTCAGGATCTATTTTTTACCAAATGGCACCGTTCTAGGGGGCGAGATACAAAGAAATACAAAAAAAAAATCGTACACGTATAAATAAGGGCCACCCTACTGTACAGCCCGGGTTTCGGGTGCCTTGAACCCGCTGCACCCCCCTGTGACCGGCCCTGGTCAGAACTTTCATATTTCTTACTCGAGATTTCATTATACAGTAGTACCCATTCTGGCATCACTAGTAAGTACTTGAGCTTTTAATAACTGCATTAACGCACGTGCTGTTCAAAGTGCTGTACGCACGGGATTGTGCCCTGACGTGATACCTAAATATAAAGAGTGCAATTACCTTTGAGCCCCTTTGCAGAACTACATGTAACCACTAACATGGGCGGAAGTTTGTCTAATACGTAGGTATATACTACAAGCAAAATGGAAGCTTTTGATCTCAATTGAGATTTACGTGTTCTACTTAATTTTAGCAATAAGTTACCCGAATAATCTGTTTCTGAATTGCCAGTTTCGGTAGTCAATGAACTATAGAAACACATGTTTCAACCCTAACCTATCTTTTGAGAACTGCAAAAGTTCAATCTTTCTCACCATTCATTTATATTAGAGCTGTAACGAATATTCGAATAATGTATGTATTCGAATATTCGAAATTTTGAATACCAGAGAATTCGAATTTAAGATTCGAATAATTACTTAGAAGTATTTGAATATTCAAATATTCCGAGTGATCGAATTTCGGACTGTACCGAATAGGAATCTGAACATGAAATTCTTTTCATATTGGCCTTTAAAATTATTTGTCTTTCAAAACATTGTAAATGATTGTAAACAGAATAGTTAAGAATTAAGATAATTGTAAGTAGGGTGAATGTGAATATGCACATGGATATAAGGATGTGTATGGGAGGATGTGTATATATGAATGGAAGAGGGATGAAGTAAGATAGATAATACATACTAACGGATAAGGATAAAATGTATGAATGATACGATGTAGTCCCGTCAAAGGAAGGAAAGAATAAAATGACTACTGTTGCTATTAATGAGCATTATGATTCAGCATTTAAATACATTAGGTCTCTAAGTTTAAATAGAATTTATACCATTCGTTGCAAAATTTATAAATTTATCACAGATTCATAAAGTTCCAAATTTATCCTTTGAAAAACAAATAATTGTAGTGGCCAATATGAAAAGAATTTCACGTTAAAGTGCGAAAAAATATTTCATGTTCAGATTCCTATTCGGTACAATCCGAAATTCGATCATTCAGAATATTCGAATACTCCTAATTATTCATATTCGAAATCATTCGAATTATTCGAATTATTCAAATAATTACAGCTCTAATTTGTATTAATTTTCTATCAAATTCATAGAATCTTAAGTCCAACAGATAGGAAGCTCTCTCTCTTAATGTGTGCAAAAGCTTCCGTTTCGAAAACGGCTGTGCTTATTCCTGAGGAAGTACACTCGCATCGCTCCAATACATTCAGGAAGTCGGATATGTGGAAATTAGACTTGATCATCAATTTACGAATATTCGTCTGCGACGTGACGCGAATTGGTTACGTAAGTAGTTACATTGTTGCGTGGATTACAGAGTGATTGTAAAAATACTTCGGTGTACATTATTCATAATCTCCGTTTTCAACGATTTGTGACATCACACACGAGCCACACGTGGTATCGAATTGTGCCGGGGGGTTTAGTTTTTGCGGTGAGTGTGTATATAATACATCTTTCTCTGTTCTTCAAAACACCATGATCTCTATTTTTCATAATATTCTGACATAGTAACTTACCCGATCGTTTCTAAAGAAATCATCCATTTCTCCTCAATAAATGAAAACGAATGGTTACCTCCTTTTCTGATATGATATGAAACTAATTTTCTCTCAAAAGGAATCGTAATTATGTTAAGTACAAGAAGTTCATATAGACAAAGAATTTTACAACAAAAACTATGAGGCAAAGATTTGAAATTTTGAAATATGTTGCAGCACAGTGTATGGTTACTGTGTGAATTCAATATACTAACAAGAATGTTTGTTATTACAAATATAGGAATGAATTTTCCTAGTGTATTTTAATCGAGGAAATCTGCACGATGCTCTCGGATTACGGGAATAAATTTCCAGAAGTATTATACAGATTGATAAAGTAACTTCTCAGCAAACAGTTCGAAGCCGCGCACGCAAAGATAATACGACCCATATTCCGAGGGCGGTTGAGAATTAACTGCGGCGTACGGCACTGAGTGCGCTCGCTGAATGCCATTCAACGGAACTCAAATGTTTTATGTCAACACTAAAACGTAGTATCGTATTTCAAGCCATTTAGTCTTTTGGAGCAATATTCAGCTTTTTGCTTGTAAGGGTAACTTAATGTACTTCAAACTTCAATTTCCTTCTGAAGTCATTTTATGCTTACTGAACATGACGTGGGAATTAGAAAAAGTAGAATTTTGGAAATTATTTGATACCATAATATGTAATCAGAGGTTGGAGTCAATTTAAATTTTCGAAGATATTTTGAAATACGTTATTGTCAAATTTCAGGAAGAACTTCATTGTATATTTATCCACATATACCTCTAAATTAATTGAATTACACCTTAAATAATTCTACATGTTTTAATGCTTTCAAGATTAAAACTAATTTCACTATTGTATAATCACCAAATTTTTAATCCCCAAAAATGTATATTGAAAAAAGAGGATTTGGATACTATACCAAAGTACTATAACTTGACAAAGCTATATTATTTTATTCAGAAGAATTTCTCCCAAGAATTGAAGCTTGTACTCCAAATCAAAGTTACTATGATTTATGATGACACGCACACGTGTTCCTTCCAATAAAAAATAAGTAAGAAAAAAAGAGACTGAAAAACTGTTCCCATAAAATATTTCCGTTGGTAGAGCAGTATATTCACCACTGTCCCCAAAATTATGTTTCAACCAGTTGCGAACAAGACGTTTCCAAGTTGCTCCTGCAGAATTGCTTACGATAAGATCGCGGATCATTGATCGTGGATCAGTGGCGAATGCGTGGCCAGCGTTCCCACGCGATGTGGAGTGGGCACGAGCCACGAGTTGCCGCTCGCACTTACGCTCCTAAAAGCAACTTGAATCGCTCCAGATGCGCGGGACGTTGCGTCGTCTTTCGGTAAATTGTTCCTCACCTACGTTAATAAAGCCGTACCCACGTTTGTCGGCCGTCCAACGATCGATTTCTAGGTCTCGTGCCTCGTACAGAAAAGCCTGTAGATCGCGGATCTGGTATTTAGAGTGACGGAGATAACAGCAGTCTCGGCAATCAACCGGAAACAGTGCCGTCTAGTTAGTTCAGGGAACTTCTCGCGTGCCAGCATTAATCAGCCGCGTTTCGCGTAGCGAAAATTCGCGATAATTCTGCTGGATACTTTTCTCCCTCCCCTATCTCGTCCCGTGCATTGCTTTCCCACTTCTTACGTAACCCCGCAGCTGAATAACGCGACAGTTTAAGCCACGATCGCTTAATACCACGAGCATATCTATCAATGGCTGTCGGATAACGGATGTACACGATCTATTATCAGATCGGCCATATTGCGAGTCAAACGAAAAATGATTCACGCGATTAAAGCTCAAAATGAACTTCCGCAGATATCGATTAGCAATAGATCCAACAAAATAACGTTTCAGCAGAACAACATTGAATCAGTATACATTCTAAATATCTACGAATATTACTACCTTCGAGTCACGAGAGCACACAGGCGACGGCAGGTCGAGCAACCGGCGCGAAAATGGAGCACTCTTTCATTACGATTAACTGTGCCAAGTCCACTGTTTCAATTAAAACCGCGATCCGACAGCGGCGTGTACAAGGGCCCTTTATCTACGAACGAGCGGTACGCGACTGTTATATTGCAAGGAGTCACTCACCACAGCGTCGGTGACCGGTATCCACGTGACGACCAGTAGGGCAAGGACGCAGGTGACTCGCAGGACGACCGGGAACGGACGTAACCCGCTGGCTGCGGTGGTTGACGTTCTCGCGGCCCTAGGCCGCATTGTGCTGGTGGCTTCTCCTCCTCCTCCTGTCGCCTCCTTCTCCTTCAGTTCCCAGTTCCTTCTCTCTTCTCCCTGAGTTTACCTGTGCTCTACCTCCGGCTGCGTGCGGCAGCCCTTAATATAGCGGACGCCGATCGGTCTGGAGCCGTTGTAATGGTACGCTCGTTGCTCGGTGTCTAGTTCGGTTGGGTGCCGTGGCCGTAGGAAACGTTGCGGCGGCTGGTCGGCCAGCCTCTCGACGCAGCGCGTGTCGAAGGGCCAGACAGACGGCCCGGTTGGCCCGTCCTCCCGATCGCTCGCCGCTCCACGCAGGCAGACAGGCCTAAGTCGGCGGCGGAGGAGGCGCTCTTCTCTCTTCTCCTCTTCGCGAGGCTGTATCCTTGCGCGTCCAGAGCCCGTCACGGTGGCGGGTAGATGCTCCCCTCTCGCCTCTGCTCGCTGGATCGGTCGGCTCGCGCGAGCGGAGGAGACCTAGAGCGCGCGATCGACATCGGCTGAGGCCGCGCAACAGTCCTCGTGCGACGCGCGACCGAGCTCGCCTCGACCTGGTCACCAGTCCTCTCCTCCACTCTATTCCCTCCTTCTCTTCCTTCCTCTTCTTCCTCTTCTTTGGCCGTTTCTCTTCTTAACTTCCCTCTCCAGCCACCGCTTCCTTCCCTTCCTCCCTTCCTCGAGGCTTTCGGGCTTCTCCCTCTGTCCTTCCTTGTCGCGCCCTGCCGCCGCGGTATCTTCTGGTCCCGCAGTTGGCGGAGGCTGGCTGGAGAGTTCGATTCTCTGGCCGCTAGTGGAGAGTGCAAGCAGGGGAGGCAGGACGAAGAGTGTGAGAGAGATCACGGGTTCTCGCGGAAACTGTGGAGAGAAGCCTCTCTCCCGATCCTTTCGGCGGAGGAATTCTAGCTGGCGTGGCTCGACCGCCGCCTCCACCTTCCTTCCCTCCACCAGAGTGTTCATTCAGAGCCCTCCCTGGATGGGACGGTTCACACACCACGTCTACTCGGTGCCGGGTTCCCCGCGATATTTTGTGACTGCCTGTCTGTGCGGTGCTCCGTGTTAGCCTGTGCTCATCGACTCCCTAGGCCCGCCGCGGAATAGGGAGGTCGAAATGACCCGGTTGGGATTGCGGTGAGTTGCTGCGATTCATCTTGCTTTTCTACTCAGACTTGACTTTCCTTCTGCTCTTCGCCTTTGCTCTTTCGTTCCCCCGTTCATTAATTTTTTATCTAACCTTCTTGCGCCTCTCTCCTATCCCTCTTGCTCTATCCTCCCGTGCCCCGTCTTGGTGGCGTTGCTGGTTCGTCAACCTGTTGTTACGTCAATGATCTCTATATTGCGTAGACACGTGCGCCAGGTGTACGTGGTAGACTGCGCTGTTGTGTTTCTGTATTAAAGTCACACGGAAGTGTCCTTTCGAACGGGACACATTTCCTCGATGCCCCCTGACCGAGGCTACTGTACGCTTGAATAAACCAGTTGTTTTCTTCTCGTTCCAAGGCTTCCTATACGCCTTTCTGCAGTCAACACGGCGAATCCTTTAATTTCTACTCTCGTCGTGCTTCTCGTTTCGCCGGTCCTTTATTTTCCACGGACCTCTCTGCGCGTGTTCCCCCTCGGTGCACGCGCCGCAAGTATTTCCATGACAGACGGAGGGGACACTTTCAACCCCCTGCGCGCGTTCCGACGGCACCGTGAGTGGATTTCAAGGACGAGGAACGCGTGTGCTTACACTCGATTATCCTTCGGATGAGATACGTCTGTCGGTTGATCTGTATTTTCTTTGCTTTACGCATTCGGTGCTGCTATTTTAAAAAATATTTTTTGAGTTTCTTGTGCGCGGTCGAGTGTTTGGAAAGTTGAACGCGAAGGGTTGTGAAAGGATTTCTGATAGGATTTTAATACCGAATTGGTATTCCTGTTTCTCCATCTTTCCTGAAACCTACATCGCGACGTCCCTTAGCTGCTTCATTGTCATTAACACTATATCTAATAAGCCAACTTACACATAAAACTGCCATTCATACTGTACTCGATTCTCCCGCAATATAAAAATTTTAATATCCCTTTCTCATGTTTACTTTTAATATTCCATAACTCAGAAGCAAATATGTCAAATCTCTCAGTGTTTTCATCAATAAACTCTATGATTAATTTCAACCCCTCTTCCTTTAAAATTTTCAAAATAAGCCTCAGATCTATCAAGCATACTCGTAATCCGTCGCAAGTTTCCTGCATCATAAAATGACCGCTCTAATTTCTTCTTCCAGGTTCGCCGCGTCCGCAGTCTTCCTGGCCGGGATTGTCAGTGGGGTACGTACCAAGGTTTTTCTCGACTCTTTAACAATCGTTTTAACCCTAACCGGGCACGCGATTACACGCGTCCGCGTGAATGCACGCAATGCACGTGCATCCGTCGTTACATCGCGCCGATTACGAGCTAAACGGCTGTCTGAATCGAGAGGATCGCGTTCCGATCGCGGCATTCTGTGGCGCGTGCGGTTTCGGCCTTTCGCCATCGCGCGGACGCGCAAAGTGTCGACGGGACTCGCGAGGGCGAGGAAGCTCTGCCCGAAGGCCGGCAATCTTCCGACAAGCGTAACGCGACGGTGTCGATCGCCGCCGCGATTAGATCATCCGGGGCATCATTATTTCTGCGTGGTTCCGCGGAGTTCGTCGCGAGGCGTGGGACTTGGAACGTCTTTGGCAATCTAGGGCAAAGGGTCGATGAGGATTTGAACAGCTACGCGGAGCTTCATGGGTGAATTGAAGGTTTGGTGGAATTTTAGGGATCTCGTGGTGGGGTAAGGGGCGACAGGCAGGCTTGGAACGTTTGTTTGGGTAGGTAGGGTTGAGGTAGGTTTGAGAAGACTTGAAAGTGATAGGTTGCCTACTTTCTTCTTTCTTGGTTGCCTGTAATTTTGGTGGGGAAGGTCGATGTAAGTGCAATGGGACTTATTCAAAATTGAATGAGTATTCGGTCTGAATAATCAATCTACCTGAATATCCTAATGTCCTAATTATAATTGCTTTATAATTTTACAGAAGTTTCTGAGTGACTCTTCTACCATAAATAATAATCCCCCCACACTCAAGTCGCAGTAATCTCTGGCACGCTGAGTACAAAACAATCGTGATTTCACAGTACACACAGTTGTACCCACTTGTTCAAGACACAGTTTCGATAAACTATTTCAAAAGGATGTTCTCCAAAATGAGACCACGCCATCCCAAGAGATCGTTCTGAAAAATTGTTCTTCATATCGTTATGCACTAGCACTTTGGCAAATTGCTTGAAAAGATCGTCCCTCGTCGAAGAACCTGAATCGATGCAATTTTGATCGATTGCTCCGAAAAGTCACCAGATGCACGTGCGCTGTCATTCTTCCCCCTCGACGAACATATTTACGCTCCGTGCAAGCCGAGGACATCGATAACGCGAGGATCAATCGTGGACGCGATAACAGGCCCGCGAGTTCCAACGGATTTGTCGCTGGTGAACAACGGGAAGGTGTTAAATCCGAAATAGGGCAGTCGTCTGTTAGCGGACCAGTCCGCCTACGGAGAGTCGCGTCGTAACAGCGCGCACTGTAATTTTATTACGCTACGTACACGCTGTACTTGTGCGTACAGGCACGCGAGCCAGCTTAGTCACTATTGAAAATAGTTCGGAATTGACTCCGTCTTGATTGCCATCGTCTGGCGAGCTTAAGCGTCGTTCTTAGCACGGCTACGTTCGTCTCTACGTGACCTGCACGCCGGAATGCGATCTGGTTCCTTTAACTCCTGTACGCTCCTAAATTGCATCTAAGAATTTGTGAGAATCGTAAGTAAACAATAGGGATAGAAATAGCTTTTGACTTGGTTAATGAGGAATTGGTATCTGCAACATAGGTGCAAATCCACGATAAGACAAAAATATACTAACTCGCATGGGATTTTATTATTTTTTAATTATTTCAGATCTCGGGATTATTTACATTATTTACATTTTCTTGTTGCTGAGATTTTTGTAATGCAGACTCGTGTAAAATTTTATCGTTGATTCGCACCTTAAGGAATATTCGGAATATATGTGAACACTGAAAATCTAGTGATAAGCATTTAATAGTTCTCAATTCACTATCATTCATATTCAAATCCTATACTTATTCAATTTAGAAATTTGTCAGATTGTAAATAAATAACAGATATAGAAATAACGCTTGCATTGGTTAATGAGGAATTATTAGTCACAACGTGCTGGATACCAAGGAATTTTTGGAATTCGATATAAATATGGAATATTTGATGCTGCGTGCTTATCAGTTCTCAATCCCCTATTATTAATATTCCCATAAATCGAATTTGGAGACATACCTATAATAGAAAAGGTATTTTGTGTTGGGACATGCCTATACATACATGTGTCACCTCCAATTTCTCTTACTCGAATAGTTTAGGTCCCTCGTAATGATTAGCAAGTTCCTTCAGTAAATTCGCCAAATGGAAAGTATTCATACAGTTCGCTCGAGGCCTCAGTTCGTAATGTTCAAGTCGTGACGTACGATGGCATAGAATGATACTCGAAATGCATACATATACGTGTCAGTTGTTTGGATGTTCCACTGATACAAAACGTGGAGTAATGAAGTAGCAAATTTTTTTTAATGACAGGGTACTTGATTTTTGAAATTCGAGTCGCACCTACGCTCAAGGTGCCCGTGTTTTGAGGTTGGAGATTTAGGTACATGAGTACTCGACAACGAGTGAGTCGCAAAATATTTAATCACGAGACGGGAGTGAGTGAGTTGTATCACAGCGAAAGTGTTAAGTCAGTGGAACGAGTTTGCAGAGCAGTGGGATTAATGATGGACGTCGCGTGGCCAATTGCACGAAGAGCGCATCTAAAGAAGACATAACTGGGGAAGATAAATTGCGAGATTATAACGCCCGCAATGTAATCAGACTGTAATTTAAAATGAAACAGTGGTTATCGATAGGAGATTAATAGGAAGAAAATAAATGGATACTGACATGACGTTAGACTCTGGTACATGATACATTAATAGGAATCATTCAGGATCATTTTGTCAAATCCGTATTCCACAGAATAATATTTACTATTTTCATTAAATATCAACATTTATTAATTGTTTTGAGATGTATGTGTCGAGATACTTATACAGAAAGTGTTTACAAAAAGATGAGTAAATTAAATCGGAGTGAAGTAAAGTAAATTGGAAGCAAGAAAATTTATTTCTGGAAAGATTACTTCTTCAACTTTTGTGGAGCATTTGCTACTTAAAATGTGCACAGAATACATGTGAAATTAAATTGGTTTACATAACTTTAATTTATTTCATTTAAAAGTTTGGATTAGATTGAATAGACTTTTTTAAAGAGAAAATTGCCATTGATGAAGAAAGTGTAGGGGTAGGGGATTATATAAAGTTTAATGCAGTTTCAGAAATTTAGTTTTACTACAGCTGAATTATGATGTAATTGTTTTGGCAGTTGATGTTAGGGTTTCTTTAAAAATAAATAAAGCGTTATATTCTGTTTAACTTTTAATTCTTTTATTTGAATTTCTGTCATTAACTGAAATAAAATATATGTTCAGCTTTGTTTAATTTATTTTCAAATGGATCATATTTTTCATTAATCTCAAAACACTTGTATGTATATCTTCAATCGCATATCTAAGTCATAGGAACTAGACTTTTTCAGTTGTAGATAATGGGCAATTGTTTCACAGTTTCTTGAAAACTACTTTTCGTGAATATTTTTTTTATATAAACTAATTAACTTATTGGATTTCTCTTTGTTATCACAGAACATATCTGGCTCTATTTGTACTTAAATAGATGGTGGAGCATGTTACAGAAGTCCTTTTAGTCATTAAATCACATTATCTAAACCAGAAGGTGCTGTTACAAATTGTAGTCATTCACTTTTTATCAAACTTTGAAAATTTCTAGCCATATAGGGTAGATGTCCCAATTACTGCCACATTAAGCTCATCGCGTAACTTTCGTTAATTATTTCAGAAGTTATTTAGCCTCAAAATCATTCCAAGTTGCAGCATACTAATGCTTAAGAACTCTTTTATCTAAGAATTTTTTTTTATAGTATAAACAGTATGTTTTAATTGCTAATTAATTGAAAAAGTATAAGGAAGTCCAATGTCCCTAAAACTGTCATTCACCTTTTAATATTAATTTATAAATATCAGTATGCAATGCTTCTCTATTATTATCTAACACGGAAACCTAATTTAACATTAAAATTTTTTCCCTTACGATTTTGCACGCATTATTTCACTATTAAGTAAAATAATTAAAGTGACAGTAATAGGGACACTGTCAGTAATTGGGACATCTACCCTAGGTAACAAACGAATAGAAGTTACTTCCTTGTATTTCCTAATCATCAATCTTCAAAGAATGCTTCAATAATTTTTGAAAATCATCTACACAACCTAGAGCACTCTGTCAACAAAACAAATAATCATACACCTAAATCTACTCACTCAAATCAAAACACCAAAACTTCCACAATGACATCAAAATCTAAACAACGTTACCAACTTCCTTTCTTCCAAACGTATCTTCCATATAACGTTACATATCGACAATGGTTACCAGCAACATGGCATTATCACACATAGAAAAAATGAAACAAAAACAAGGAACTAAGAAGACACTTTCATTCATAAATCATTTTGCGCATCGCGACCAATTCCACCATTCCACGTTGAAATTGCAAGTCTTCCTCTTCGTCACGTCAAAACGTCACGCGTCTGTCCACGTGTAGTACCTATTTACATTTTTTCGTCAGACGCGTTCACACGAATCGTTTGCGCGCACCCGAGCGTCAGGTTTATAAAAATTGCTGGACAACGAATTACTGGTTCTACGTTCCACGTCCAAGTTAACGTCCCTCGTTAAATCGCACGCGGGACCAATATGCCCGAAGAACCAGAGTGGAGGGACCGACGAGGAGCAGTAAGAAAAAGAAGAAGAAGAATATAACGAAAGGGCAAAAGAAAACGAAGAGGACGAAGAAGAATACGACAAAGGAAGAAAAGATGACGAAGAGGAAGACGAAGAAGGTCGAGGGCACGCGAGAACGAAAAGGCAGTAGAATCGGCTCTGAGATCCGAAACGTTCCGCGGTGACTGGTTACGTAATCAGGAATTTACGCAGGCGGTCGAGATACGCGATAAAAGGGACAATTCTTGAACCGTCACGAAAAGAGATATCCCCCTATCTGAAATAAGAAAATTAGGCTTTCGTTGTCAGCTTCGTTGAACGAAATTACTGTCGTCGTTGAGCGACGCGCGTGGACCGGGCTTCTTAGTCGATGTAGATAATAATAATAATAATAATAATAATAATTCGTCTTTATTTATCACAAATTCACATGAATTAAGGGATAAAAGGGCGAGGTTCAGCATACCTGCTGTTTCGCAACCTAACCCCAGATATGGAAGAATGCGATACGGGGACGATTCTACAATTTTCAACCGGGAACAATGGGGATTGTCCGTTTAGTACGCGATGTGTCTACGTAAATCCGCTGTTGGACATTGGAAATTCCGCGTTGTACTCGTCGACGTCCATCATGTGTGTTTAAGATCATTAGAAGTCTGGGAAATATTCTTTGTGTTTATCGAGACCAAAATATATCCATAGAAGTCATATTTGTGTCATCGAGGATTAATGAATGATTAAGAAATGTGATAGATATCGGTGGTAGACTTATGTAAGTTTGCTTTGAAAGATGTAAATAGATCGTTAATGAAGCATTGAGGGGAAAATATGATGGAAGATATCACTCCTTTTTATCGGTTTTAACATTGATCTAAAGACTTGCACGGGGGTAGAAGTTTGTTAGAAAGTAATATACAGGTGCCATAAAATAATTTATTGCTGTCTAAAACAGGAGAAGTGAAATCGTTACTTAAGTAAAACTAGAAGGCATTTAAAGTTCGCTATCGGTCGTATAAATTCATATGGTCGTATGAATTCTTGTGAATGCATATTGTCAATTTTCAATGGTAGAAATCTTAGTTCTATTAAGGGGCTGTTCCGGTTTAGAGCCTATAAAAATAGCTAATTTTTAGGAATTAACTAAAGGAAAACTACTACATATAATTTGAAATAAATTTTTTGTTTCATAATTAATCATTGCAGATGCTACTGGGGAGTCGTTAAAGTCGATGCGTCAAAAAATTCATCCGAATCGGTGGAACATATAGCACCTAAACAATTGGTCTGAAATAAAAAACAATGCCAAATCATTAAAAGGCATGAAACTCGCTCGTGGACTGACCAGAAAAAATGACAAAAAATCACATTTTTTGAAAAATAACGACACTTGAAGTTGGAAATCACTTTTTCCCTATACTTTTTGTCCTTTCAACGGCTGTAAAAATTACAAATATTTTTTTTTTAAATTTACTAGTTAGTCCACGAGGCAGAAGTATATTCCTCAAAATAAAAAAAATTTCAGTCGAAACGCATAATAACTTTTGGAGATACAGGTTCCACCGATTTTTAAAATACTGTTTCGAGAAAAACGCTTTTAAAGTTTTACGTGAGTGCCGAGTGGCCGAGTGTTACCCACGCATTTGCCGCTACTCAAATGCCTCTAACTTCGAGAATTTTACAAATTTTAAAAAACCCTTTTAAACATGTATCCCTAAAAGGTTGAACATTCGAAAAATGGAATAAAAAAATTGATTTTTAGACCGGAACCTCCCCTTAAGTCGAGTGCTATTGCAGTCATAGAATTTGGTTTAGAATAGTTTCATCGAGACAATTTCAGTAGAAGAGCTAACGAGTAGTATAGTGCTCTTAAAAGATCCATTCATAGCTGTTTGGTAATTAGGAGTAAAGCATTCCGTTTGACACGATTAAAAGACACATTTTCCTCTATTTCTTTGAGAAGCTACAGTAGTTCAGTCCCCAGCGGCGTGTCAGAATATAGGTCATGCAGAGTGAACAAATTAAACATCTACTTTGTCTTCGAAAATAATGGAATCGGAGTTGAAAGCTTCATTCCACATAACTCGTAATTGCTACTTTAATTAGCACAGGCTGCCCCTACATTTTCAGGGCAACACAAAAAATCATGCTTTGTTGGATAGTTTTTCAGAGCAGACGCGATTAAATACGGATTGTACCGACTAGAAATAAATTTTCTCGTTCTTCTGAAGCTAACAGACATTGGAGTTGCTCGTTTATTTGTTTCGATATGGCAAATGTTTATCGGAGCGATTTTTTAATCAGCAATCGAAGCAAATACAGTGATATGGTCTCGCAATTGAGAATTGCATCGCGTCCCTTTTTGTTTAAATAACACGCGTGCTTGGGTGCCACATAATGTAATGGAATAAATTTAATGGTTTGAAGATCCAAACGTAAATGACGCGCTAAAGTAACTCCATAATACCCTTGATTCACTGTTTGGAAATAAGCGCATTATCGAACGATAACCGCGCCACGTTGATTTTGTATTCATAGCGGTTCTTTTACCCTAGAAACTTTAACATAACATTTATAGAATTCAAGCCTCATATAATTATTTACAAAAGACAGTAGGTATTTTTACTTTGTACCCTGAAAAATCAAAATTATAGAAACATTTACCTAAAGCAAGTATAATTTGTCAAAATTTGAATTGAAATACATATATGATAATCATTAATTGCATTTATTCGGTCAATATGTAATAATTAATATATACATAATTTGGTCCTCCTCATTAATGCGTAGACACACTATATTTGATTTTAAATTCTAATTATGGGTTTAGTCGAGATAATAAAACGTGATTGAAATTATCCTTGTATTTTCCACATTTAATATTCCTTGTTATTCATACATTACAAATCTCCCGTGGTTTTATTTGCCTCTGATGCGCCGAGGCTCGATATTCATTCGCGAAGGAAGATGCAAAGTCAAATCCGTGAGACGTAAAGAATCATTTTCGTCGTTCTTACGGACGATTAGAAACGTTCGTATGAAAACCTTGTTGCTGCTGCACTGAATGAAGGAAGTGTAATCTCGTATATATTTTCAGCAGTGATGTCAGTAAATCTGTGTCGCGTTCAATAAGCCGCGAGGTCGCCGCGAATTATCGTATTATCAACGAGTTTCGTGTAATTCACGGTGAAAACTCGAGCGAATCGAGTGACGCGCGAGTATCTAGGAATAATCAATTGAAAATTGCAACACAAATACTCGCGTTTATTAATATCAATTGATAAGAAGCGACTAAGATCCCTCGAGCACCCATTAGTGGTGCTAAACAATTCATTACTAAAACGTTACATCCAAGATACGGCCAATGCTATAAATCTACGTTTCTCATTCGAAAATAAATTACAAGCCCGAGTGTAATTAAAACTCTCATTGATACTCAATTTGCGCTGCACAATGGAAGACTAATTAAACGTCGACGTAGAAGCGTGCGATTAACTACCTTCGATGCCAATAATTCAGCTCATTTCGGTTACACAAAGACACCATATATAAAAATACGAAGTAACATTAACTCATTTTCAAAGCTTTCAATTATCTTCATTTATTACCCATTTTATATACATACATCATTTGCAAACATTTATTATATCCATCGTAGGTAATATTCAATATTTATGTGTCTAAATAAAATATCAAGCTCGCGAGAAGTACAATAAATTAATGAAATTGAAACATTACGTATCTTCACGAGATTCTTCGATTTCTTCACACACATCTTCTTTTCTTCTGGAGGATCCGTTAGACTTTTAGATTCTAGATCAGGTGGGCGTGACACCATTGTGGTACAGCTCGATAAACCTCGTTTCAACATCCATTCAGTGTTTTCGGGGAAAAAGTGCAGCCCATTCGTATCGCTGGTGTGTTAGAGGTCTACGGAAACGAAGGGCAGAAGGGAATCAGAGAGAAGCAGAGTACGGTGCATCATTTAGAAACGATAACGAGCCGGTTATCTCCCCGCGCTTCCTGTCAGTGCGTGCCATTCCGAAACGTAAAAAGGATAAAACGTGAAAACGAGGGCAAGACAATGACTTTCCGCGAACAGGATGACGCATCGCGCTGAATCGAGCCAATCTGTGTATTATGCCCGCCGGACGTGGAATAAGGGCTTGTCCAGAAGATGGAGGTAGCAATTGGTCTGCGGATCCGATGAGATTCCAACAGGCAGGGTTCGACGAATTTTTTAAAATTTAATAAATTTAATCGGGGGTGATATTTCAGTGATGCATTCGAGATGTCACGCGAGTTTCGAGCCACAAGGAGTTTCAAGTGATACACTCATGACTGGCATCGACGTGTTTTCACGCCGAGGGATTTGCATTCTGTGCATGGCTCTGGTGTTTTTTCACGTCGAAATTTCCGGGAAAGTATTGAAAGTATTGTTCGAGGGTCCTCGAATGTTTACTTTGAAAAGGAATCAAGCTTGAAGTTGGCTTTGAACAAAATTTTTTACCTGATGCACACAAAGGGCCATTTTTTAACACTTTGTGGACCTCAAAGTGTTCGAAGTGTATCACAGCAATATTAAATTTGTTTTATGCTCGATCCAAAGAATTCGTTTTTGCAGTCATTTACCATTTTTTTATCTTTGAAGCTTCATTTCTTGACAGTATGGGTATACAATTCTTAGATTGTTCATCATAAGTCAAATGATATTACAAATTGATAAAAGGTTAGGAAATGTTTCACTTTCGTTTACTGATTGCTCTCTCTCTCTCTCTCTCTCTCTCTCTCTCTCTCTCTTATCAGATTTTGAGTAGGTGGTACAGAGTGATGCACCCATTTTTTGCAGATATCTACCAATTTATTTGCAAAATTGAGGGTTTAGGAGGAAATCTGAATACTCCACGCGATGCAGGAGACATTTTTCCTTCGGAAAGCATCAACAGAAGTGGTAAGTCATGTTTTGTTTTCAATACAGAAACGAAATAGTTTGGCAAAACGTGTGCCGTCGACAGTGGTAGTCAACAGCGGCGCCTGATCCCCTGCCGCTCAGCGTAACATAATCGCTTAACGCGCGTGACTACCACTGTCGGCGCCGCACTTTTTGCCAAACGATTTCGCATCTATATTGAAAACAAAACGCGACTTACCACTTCTGTTGATGCTTCCTGAAGGAAAAATATTTGCTGCATCGCGTGGAGTAGTCATATTTTCTCCTAGACCCCTAGTTTTGGAAATAAATTGAAAGATATCTGCAAAAATAACCGAATAATTATTACTATTTCGACGCAAAAGATGTTCAAAGTTGAAAATTTGCAGTTTTTTTCAAAATCAAATTTCTCAAAAACTGACGGTGATAGCGACAAACTTCTGATTCATTTTCAGCGCACGAGAACCTATAAGAAACGGCTATTGAATGTTACAAGTCCAGATGGCTGTCGAACTGTATAATTAAAACAATTGATTCATAAGCTACGAAGTAATCACAGTAAAATACGTATATACTAAAATCAAGTATTAAGCAATTTATGATTAATCTATAGACCATTCGTTAATAAATTATGAAATGGGAATAGCACGTTGCTTGATTGCCTAATAAGTTAATTAGGTAATATATTACATCAACGTCCTTATTTAATGAATTTAGCAGAATGAAATCTTCCTAATCGCGCTTCATGCTTCAGTTTACTTTCTTCTGCACATTGTATTTTTGCAATATGTATAGCTATACGGAGAAGGCAAATTATCAATATTTCGCGGGTTAAAGATGAGACACGTTTCGGCACAGAGAATCAGAGCTGATAACTTATCGACAGTTGATGCAACCTCACAAGCTTTAAGGAGTAAGAAGATCCTTCTGAAAACACTTTTAATCTCTGTATCTAAGCATTTGATACATATGTGTGCTTAGGTGTGTTCTTTTCGTTCCACGCGAATACTTTAACGCAGCTTACTGTTTGATACAAGAAGAAGAATTGAAGCAAAACTTTCTTCGAATACTTGTTCCTTGTTTTAAATATATTTTGACCAAATTTATTATTACGACTTATGTTTCGTACTTTGGAATAGATTCTTAAGCTGTAAGAGAATATTTGATCTCAGTTTCCAGTTTTCTGTAATATCCTAAGCTTGATCATTTCGTTTTGAGTTAATGTGTCGTTACACAATTTTTGTAAATTGTCTCGAGTGCCAATTATTTGATATTTTAGAGAATAAAAAGTTATTGCTGTTAGTGCATTGTTGGTAAATGTGTTTTATGTCTATATTCGAACACTTGCTTTCTTCTCTTATGAATCTCTTACGAATCATCTGACCTCATTAATTATTACAGGATATACTTCAATTACCTATGTCGCATTATCTATAAAATAAATCAACTAAATCATCTTTACAAGGACTTTATTTCACTTTGGATTTATCTCTAGGTTAATGATCGATAGGTGCACTTAGTCGGTAAAGTAGAGTCTAGATCTTTCGTACGTCTCTCATTCCGTGATCTAGACCTCGGTCGATATATTGTAACTACGTTTTCGTACCGATTACTGAATGAGTAGGCAAACGTACAGTGGGTTACAAAATCGACATAGGTACCTACAATTTTTAAATAATCTTGTTTCATTTCGAGTATAATTCAACTTATACATAAATACAGTTTATTAATTGTGTGGTATTGATAAAATATGATCGAATTGTTCCATGTTGCTCCAATTATTAAACTATGATGTTCCAATTATATTAAATAAAATTAAATATACGTGTGTTATAACTTTTTAATGAAGAATTTATAAGCCCACATTCGTATGTTATTCTCTTCTTACCTTTATCCTGGAATACCCTGTATACCAGGAAACATAATTTATAAGTGTCTAGCTTCGTAATACGCGACTGTTCGTTCTAATAGAATTATTATCGTGTATATAAGTAATTAATTATTAATTGACGAAAGGTATAACGAACTTTGGTATTCAAAGAAGAAATAAAACTAATAGTATTATTCATTATTTCTTTTCTTTTATTTCCTTACATCTATATAGGAGAATTTATATGCTGCTTTTTTCACTTCAGCAATACAATCACACATCATGGCCGGTCAATCCTCCGCCGGTTATTCCCCTTGGACGAGGTGACATCGGAAAACCGAATAGTTCCGATGACGAATACAATCTTTCCCCACGATGGAAACCTTTCCTTTCGAACAACGAAGGTAAGTAAATATTCAATTCACCCCTTCTCGAGTTCCTTTCTGCAGAGTTTTAAGAACTAACTACGCTGCTTCTCGGAAAGCTTAATTGGACAAATTTCGTTCACAAATATTTAAATAAGATCCCATATCGCCTTATATATTAACCTAAATCACTATTTGTATTTAACTATAATGTTTATAATGAAATGAACCAGTAAAGCTTTTTCAGCTGAAGATAGTTACAGAATTTGTTTACAATTCCCCCTTAGTGTTGAAATCTGTACACAATTTGCAATCAGTTCTTTTCTTTCTTCCCTGATACGTAGGTAATATTTTTTTACTACTTTCTTATCTGCTCTGTCGATTAAAATTTTTCTCCTCGAGAAGAGACAGAAATTGATGATTCTTTTTGAGGAGAATTTTATGGTAATTACGATAAGAATTTTAATGTTTAATTGAAGAATTTTATTATGTGTCTTCTCCATTTCTTTGAAGAAACTGTCACTTATGTTATTTTCAAAAATATGGTTTTTTATATTCAGGTTCTGAGGAAACCGACAGGCGGAATTCGGATCCTTACGATGATGGTCGTAATTACGATGATAACAACAGATACCCCGATGGCAGTGAATATGGCCACCGATCTGGAGGATCTCAAGCTGGACATGGTAATTGAGACATTACATCAAATATCCATTCCAAATTATATCACTCGCTGTCACCTATACAGTAACACTAAATTATTAGCTCACTATGTAACAGACTCATGAATTGTTTCGTATCACGTAGTATGTTGCTGCTAAATAGATTAATAAATAATTTCCCTAAATTCGCATTAAGGCTTCTAAAATATTTAAAGTCGTTGTACCATTATTTAAACCATTCTACTTTCACAACATATAGTAACTTAGCACAACACATAACACAGATTTTCTTTAAATATGTAACGTAAATATTGCCAATACGAAATATTATCAATTCATCGCATTCTTTGCTTTTGTGTACCGTTTTTGGTAGAATGTTTTGCTGTGCTCAGATTCAAGTTTAACAATTCGTCGATAAACGAAAGTAAAATGAATTATTGAGCGAAACATAAGTACCCAGAAATTAAAAAAATATACGATTACTGGTATCCAAACGATAGTCACGAAATTTACGGTGTCAGTCATTAATATTTTGTGAAGGAAACACGTTCATCTTCTTTTTGCTGCAACGGCTTTACCGCAATACTGCGAGATTTACGGATTCAACTACAACATGCTAATTAATGAGATCGTTTATCTTTTGCCTTTGCAGTGTTGTGTAATAGTTTCCTATTAATCGATAACACCACCAGTTATGTGCGCGCGCAAGTTTATGGTATTCCATAAAATTTAACGGCTTGATAGAAAATTGAAATTGGAATGGGTATAAAATTTGCTTCGCGCAACTGAAGAGATGGCACTTCCATGATAAGATAGACTATAGAGAATGTCGTTTAGATTCAAATTTTCTTTTATTGATAAACTCTTAAATCTACTTGCACATTGTTATGTATAACAAGCATCTCAATGTATTCTTCCATTTTTAAACATATTAAATAGTTTCTGAGCCCACTTTTTCTAATCTTTGCCAGCATTCCAATAACGGCCCCACTATCCTTTACGAGAGTTGTGAAATATATTTACATTGTTTTATATCGATAATCAGAATATTGTAGACGCAATTTGTGCCCCATCACTTATGACCTAATATCGCATATAATTCTCCTGACCATACATCCCATTAGTGGGGCCTGAACTATATTTGTACGTTTAATTTTAATCCCCAGGCACTCTTTATTTTACAGCCCAAATTTTACCTACTTCTAGTAATTATAAATATTCCACAGTTAAACTATTTTTCTTAAACTGTTGATTAACAATGTAAATAGTAATATCCACTTGTAATACCAATTTAATTAAAAATTTAAAACAGAAATTTAAAATATTCACTTTTTCAGTATAAACTTAATAAAGATCAGTTTTTATAAATAAACGATTTTTGCAGGTCCGATTCCAAATAATAATTTTATCTAACAAACATATTCATTTCCCCTCGATTAGGAATCAATTAATATCAGACGTACTTCCTTACAGTTCCACAAAACATTTTCAAGTATCAGTTTAACTATTCATTCCATCGTTTCATAATCGATCGCTTGAGTACCATGAGCAATCATCTCTGTCTGCCCAGGGGGTATAGAACGAGGGTCCTACGAGCCGGATCCTTATTTTCAAGAGACCAGTGATCCTTACGGAAGACCTCGAGATTATGAGAACACTTACTCCAGAGGTGGCGGAAGCGACGTGCGACCGAGCTCCAGAGATTCTCATGGCGCCGGCTACGGAGAGAATCGTGGATCCATGAACGTTTCTGGTGTAGATCCTTATGGTCGAGGAGCGACTGATCATGGTGGACGATCACAAGGTCAAGGAGGGTACGGGGCAGCTGGAGACTCGGAAAACTATCCGAGCAGCTATTCAGCTATACCAATACCTGGACAAACTCCACCGAAGGGTTGCTCAGGCTCCGGTTGTTGCGTGCCGAAGTGTTTCGCTGAGAAAGGCTCCAGAGTGAGTATTCAGGACAAATAATAAATAAGAATGCTGGGGATGACTGCTTGACACGAGTGAGACTTTGGTGTATAATTTGTGTTGAGCCTTAACTATTTTGTTTTCGTGCAAGAAAGGTGCAAGTCATAGGGTTCCGGTTTGTAGAAAATGCTGGAATATTTCAAATTTAATAACTTTATTTATAATGTATAATCAAAGTTTTAATTTATCTGTACGATTTTGTATTTGGGGATATAGTTTTTATGCACAAGTGTGGAGGAAAATAGATTAACATTTGATCGGAAAAATTACCAAAAATTGCTGTTTGAGAAATAGATTTTTCTGGAAGCTATTTACATAGCTGAATTGTATATCCTGAAGTATACGATTTTGGTTTTTAAATCGATTTTCTAGTTTTAATATTTTCTGAAATATTCAATTAAATATTTTTCTCACCCTCAAATTTGGAGGCTGCTTACCCCCTTAATATGGTCATCAAAATTGGCGATGGTCACTTCGGGGATGTTTCATTGTAAGTAGAAAGGACTTTTTAGGAAAGGTATAATCACGAAGGAGGAAAGGACCGAAAGTGGAAATGCGAATACTCGATAAATCGTAACATGTATGTGTTCGTGTTTGAGGGATATGGTGGTTCATCCTCTTTTCTAACAGTAAAGTCTTGAATTGTTTGGAGTTCACTGAGACACAAATTTTTCCTGAGTTTTTGGTCCTTTTATTCGTAAGGTTTTAAACGAACACAAGGACAATACTAATTAACCAAAGTTTCTGAAACAGGATCTAGATTGTCACTGAACCCTGAAATTGTGAGCTTAGAAGTTCAGATATAAATACTTTACCAATCTTGACTTACTTAACTTACTAACATAAGTACACAACTTAAACTTTCTTCCACCTAAAATAGTGGAATTGCATCGTTACATATTTTCCACAGTTGACTACAATTTGACTGGAAAATTCAATTAATTATTCAATTAATTATTATTAATTTTTTCTATTTGATCAATTAAACGTCTACAAAGTTTTCGTTAACGTCATTTTCAATATTGCCAACCTTCGCCCCGCAGTTATAAGTGTCTTTGTGGGCGATTTACAAGATATTGATGAAACACCGTGATGAAAAACAATTAATCCAGCAAACATATGTATCTAGGGCCCACCAGGTATCTTCGGACCACAGGGTCCGAAAGGACAAAGAGGATTTCCCGGAGCAGAAGGTCTGTTGGGCCCAAAAGGACAGAAAGGTGATCCTGGCCCTCAAGGACCACATGGACCAAAGGGTGACAGAGTATGTACCATCGTGTATTCGGGTAGCAATCCAAGATATGTAATTGTTGCATATAAAAGTTCTAATTGCATCGTTCTCCAATAGGGAAAATTAGGTATGCCTGGATTCCCTGGTATAAATGGCGTTCCTGGAGTCCAAGGCGCACCAGGATCCCCTGGTCTTTCTGGTCGAGACGGTTGCAATGGAACTGATGTACGTATATTACAGATACATAATTCCCAAGCAACGTTGAATATATTCGTTAAAAGAAACTGAAACTAATAATTAAATGAAGGACGTTATTTTCCTTTCTGCTTTAAATTATTGAGTGACATACTGAAAAATTGTATTAAATTATATAATCGAAAAAGAAACCTACGTTTGTGTTTGAGTACTAAATCATTCCTATAGAATGTTGTAAATGCAAATCGCATTTCAATTAAATACGGATTATTAACAAGTTGAGTGCCGTTGGCGTGTTTTCATGCCGAGGGGTTCGCATTCTATTTGTGCACGGTTTTGTCGTCTATTCACATTGATGTTTTTTGGAAAGCATCGAAAGTAGTATCCCAGGGATACCAGGGATACCTAGCTCGGAATGACCTGGATGACTTAGAGACAATTTTTCTCAACCTCGTGCCAATGAAAGTGTGGAAAGTCCCTGCATTTTCTAAGCGAGGTCACATTCAAGTTCTTTTTATCCTGCAGGGTGAACCTGGCCTTCGCGGTCTTCCTGGGGAACCAGGTCCCCGTGGTTACAGGGGTCCTTCTGGTTCCAAAGGAGACAAAGGTCAATCAGGGTTCGCTGGAACGTTCCCAGTTGGTCAGAAAGGTGAGCCGGGTATTGACGGTGTGAGGGGACCACCGGGACCACCAGGCTTTCAAGGAGGTCGTGGATACTCGGGACCAAAGGGTGAACGTGGGCCTTACGTAAGTATCTTTGTATCACTGTACGTCCTCTGTCGTTTGTACTCTGACAACAATTGCAAATATATGTCTGATCGATATGTAATACAGGATGAACTTTAAATGACACGGAAATATTAAATTGCCATGTAGGGTGCACCTGGAATATCAGGCCCAAAGGGAGAAAAAGGAAACATGGGTCTGGGATTTGAGGGTTTGAAGGGTAACAAGGGTCAGAAGGGAGAAGTAGGACCTCCTGCTGTACCATCCCCTCAATTACCGTTAACAACAGTGCCAAAAGTGTCAGGTCCGACGGGAGACACTGGAGAGAAAGGAGACAAAGTGCGTCAAGAGATATGAATTACACCTGACCCTTAGCAAGCAACTAGGCTAATTTCTGTTTCTAACGCAGGGTGATAAGGGAAATGACGGGCAGATAGGTGAAATTGGTCCGCCTGGAGATTACGGTGTACCTGGCAGTTCTGGTGGGAAAGGAGAGAAGGGTCTACCTGGGGCTCCTGGTATTCGCGTACGTACATTTGTCATCGAAACTTGTTGTAGACGTTAATTCAATAAATGTGCGACGTAGTAAAAACTTACACAAACTTCTGTTATATACAGGGTAGGGATGGTTTCTCTGGCCCTCCAGGTCCACCTGGACGCAAAGGTGATCGTGGCTACGATGGATTAGATGGGCTTAGTGGTCATCCAGGTATGAAAGGAGAACCAGGTGGAGATGGGCCTATGGGTGTTCCAGGATTACGAGGACCACCAGGTCCACCCGGAGTGAGTAGCCTTAATCGAATCAAATCTGTTGATAATAAATATTGATAAGAGGCTTTATCCAGTCTACTAGCTATTTATTATATACACTTATAATTATTGTACACGTGGTAAAACATTGCTTGCCTCACGGCGTCTTCCTTTGTTCTGTCGCACTGCTCGCTTAGCGACACACTTCCAGGCACTCTGGAGTAGGGAAACATGTACACTCTCCTACGGTAGTTCGTACAATATAAATGTACACACACTTATTTTCTAACAGAATCAACACATTGTTAATATAATAGTTTTACAATATCTCTGAAGCATGCTCATCGTTGGTTGTTCTTTTTTCCAATCTGTTCGAACTGTGTTCGGCATTTTAATACGTGTTGCGATTCGAAGTGATAAAACAATTTCTTCTTCAGGGCGGCAAGGGCACACCAGGTCCACCAGGGCCAAAGGGACCCCAAGGGTTCCCAGGTCCCATTGGGGCTAGGGGCGCAGACGGGTACCCAGGAGATCCAGGTCCGAGAGGCCCAATGGGTGGGATAGGTGGGCCTGGGTCGCCTGGTATCCCTGGTCCTGAGGGATTGCCAGGGGAGAAGGGGGGCAAAGGAGAGCCTGGTATTACAGGATTTCCAGGACCGACTGGACTCCGAGGATTTGACGGGCCACCGGGCCCGCCAGGTTCAAGAGGTCTGGCCGGAGAAAAAGGATTATCGATTGTGGTAAGTATAAGCTCTAATGAAAATCATAAACGAAGACGGATTCGAGATCAAAATAGTGTATGTCCCCCTGGTTGTTATTTTTAATATCGAAACTGGAGCAATGTTTAATGCTTATTGATGCAGGGCCCAAAAGGAATGGATGGGGCCCCAGGTTTAGATGGAGAGAAAGGACAGAAAGGAGAACGTGGTTATGCGGGTTCACGTGGATATCCGGGAGACTCTTTAGACGGAATTCCAGGATTGCCTGGTGAATCTGGATTGCCAGGAGAGTCGGGTACTCCCGGAAGGGATGGTATTCCGGGAGCTTCAGGAACGCCGGGTGAGAAAGGAGAAATAGGCGGACGCTGTCAGGATTGTTTGCCGGGACTACGGGGACTTAAAGGTGATCGCGGTTTGGATGGTACTCCTGGTATTCCCGGACCACGAGGACCACCTGGAGAACGAGGATTTCTTGGAGAAGCTGGATCTGATGGACTACCAGGACCTATTGGACAACCAGGCTTACCGGTAAATTTAAAACTTTAGTACTTTGGCTATTTTTAAATGTTGGTGAGGTACCTTACAAATTAGTATGGAAGATATTACCGAAATGTGGGTTCATATTAGCACTGTGTGTGTCCATATTGAAATCTCAATACGTGCAATTTATAATAATTTTGATTGAACACATCAGATATAAGATATTAGTATTACTAGTATTACTAACCCCATGCAAAACGTATAGAATGTAGAACTAATGAAAAATAAATAACAATATTATATTATTGCCTATATTTTATTTACAGGGAAAGGATGGCATTCCTGGTTCACCAGGTCCCCAAGGAGAACGCGGTGCACCGGCGACATTTTCACCGAGCAGTATCCGAGTGGAAAAGGGTGACAAAGGTGAACGAGGTGAAATAGGTAGACCGGGCCCAATGGGCCCGCTTGGCCCGTCTGGAGAGCCGGGTAGGCCTGGTGTTCAAGGTCTCCCAGGAGTTAAGGGTACTGCTGTAAGTGAAGACGTAACACTTTGTTCACTCATGATATTTATTACTATTTCTTCAATTTCATAACTATTACTTCCAGGGAGATCGAGGTTTCCCCGGACAAGATGGTACGCCTGGCAGGCCAGGTGTCCCAGGGCGAAAGGGAGAGAGTGGTATCAGCGTAAAAGGGGAATCTGGAGAACCAGGTCGACCCGGCTACCGTGGAGAGAAAGGTGAACCTGGCTTTGATGGAGACAGAGGAGAACCCGGTAAGCGATCACTAATGGAATCTACATATCATTTAAACTGGCACATATTAAGCAGTTCTTCATTTGTGTAATAAATAGGCGAATGTCCACCTCTGAATCTAACCGCGGGCTTCAAAGGTGAGAGAGGGTTTACCGGCGAGAAAGGAGCGCCTGGCCCACAGGGAAGGGATGGGTTAAAGGGTGACAAAGGTTTACAAGGTGTTTCGGTATGTATATAACCCTGTGTTATTACAATAATAGCCACAGTATACAGAAAATAATAAAAAAAAATTATGAAAACAGGGTCCTACTGGAACTCCAGGACAGATCGGCGCTCCAGGTCCAGTTGGGCCGCGAGGATTACCAGGCCCTCGTGGCGACAAGGGTAACACGGGACCTATGGGTTTCCCTGGAGAGCTTGGCCGTGAAGGATCCAGAGGATATCCAGGCGCTCCTGCTTCAAAAGGAGACAAGGGTGAACCTGGGATATCAGTTAAGGGTAGCCGTGGTTTGACTGGCCCTCCCGGTGAAGCAGGTGAAAAGGGTCTTCCTGGCCCACCAGGAAAGGATGGGCCTGTTGGTTATCCGGGTCTATCAGGATTGAACGGAGAGAAGGGTGATGTTGGATATCCAGGAATAAGCGGCCTACCCGGTGCCCCAGGTGAAAAGGGAGACACGGGTCCGATAGGACCTCCTGGACCCCCTGGCGTTGCTGGAACTCCTGGCATGGATGGAAACAAAGGTATAAAAACTTGAACTTTAGTCTTAAGTCAGATTTTTCTATTGGTTTTCTAATGTACCTTTGGCGGGCTCGTTTGATCGTAATTATATGAAGCGCCTCCATATAAACGTAATTATATGAAGCGCCTCCATATAAACGTAATTATATGAAGCGAAAAATATTTTTTTTATTTAGACTCTAAACGTTGTGTATTTTTCCGTGTACTTGACAGTATTACAAGTAATCATCGAGAACGAGACGCGCAGTTTAATTCGAGATTTAGCCTTACACAAAGTCTACTATGTATAGGTGAACCAGGGCTGCCAGGCGATTCTGGCAGGCCCGGCTTACCGGGACTCCCGGGTACGAAAGGGGATCGCGGTGTACTAGGTATCGATGGACCAAAAGGATACCCTGGTAGACGAGGTCTACCCGGTGCACCAGGCAGACCTGGTGTAGAAGGTGGGCTTGGTATGAAGGGTGAACGAGGTGAAAAAGGAAATCCTGGCTTCCCTGGATTGGCCGGAATGGATGGAAAATCTGGACGCCCAGGACCACCTGGACCCAAAGGAGATGAAGGCCCTCCGGGTCTTGTTGGCAGTCCAGGTCCTGCCGGGTACGATGGACCTAAAGGAGATCTAGGTCAACCTGGTTTCCCGGTAAATATTTTGTACTAATTGGCATTTTCTTATTTCCGCTACGCAATCTGGTGGCGAAAATTAAAGCAGTGTAATCGGGTTAGCTGTCACATGTAATTGGCAGTATTGGGAATTTCGACTGTTTGATGATCGATTTTGTAAAATTTAACAGACTATTTAATGAAAAAACATTGTTGCACTGTTTCAATACTTGTGTGACACCAGTCATGTAACGGACTGTTGCACGAGAAAAAGTGATAGTACATAAATGTTGCTTCTTGTCCGGATCTACAACTTTTGTTTGACATATTTATTTGTATAATCAATAACTTGGAGGATGTTATATAAAATCGACTTTTTGAGCTGTTAAATAATTATTTAAATGTTCAAGGGCCCAGGGGCACCTTTTCCCGTTATCCGATCTCAAACTTTACACAGATTTTTTTAATTATTTGGAACTATTCTGGAAGGTGCCCCGAAGAAAATCTTGAAAAATATTATTACCAAAAGTAAATAAGAGCCACCCTAGTGTACAGGTATTGCCACGTAGTGAAGAATTTATGAGTATCTTCCTGAACTTCGTCAGGGTCGCAAAGGAGAACCAGGTCAGGTATCAGAGAAAGGTCAGAAAGGTGAACCAGGAATGCCAGGAATCCGTGGTCCTCCGGGTCCCGCTGGAAGAGATGGCGTCGATGGTGAAAAAGGAGAACGTGGACTTGATGGTATTGGTCGAGATGGGCTCCCCGGTCCGAAGGGTGACACTGGTATACCAGGTCGCGATGGCATACCAGGCCTTCAAGGACATAAAGGCGACACCGGCGTAAGAGGATTCCCAGGTCTTAAAGGAGATATGGTACGCTTGATCGTAGTAATTATTAAAGGCTTGCGAAGGCGACGTTTTGGAGACCAGTCTGTTTATTCTTTCTGTGAACCACAATAGGGACCAGTGGGTGCATCAGGTGAGCCAGGCACGCCTGGAATCGACGGTTTACCTGGCGAACGTGGCGACAGTGGTCCATCTGGACCCCCCGGTTTCCCTGGTTTGGATGGCGAGATGGGAGCCCCAGGACGCCCTGGATTGAACGGTGCCAAAGGAGACCGCGGTCTGTTAGGTAAGAATAAAGAGAAACAATGGGCCATGGTAATGTTTCGCATTGATAACTCACGTCTCACAAATATATTGTAAGTCCGGGATAGTTCGACCAATTGTTTTTCACATTTGTGTCGTTTTGTAGAAATTAAAGCTAAGCCTAAGCAATTTAGAATATACAAAAATTATAGTGTGCGATAAATTCAAATATTTATGTTCATTTTCAACCAAAAACATTGGCACTGCAACTGATCAGTCTCAATCCACTACCTCGTAGCTTACAAAAAATATAATACACGAAGAAGTGTAGGAGGAAGGTTAATCACTGTTTTGGGAAGTAGTGGATAATCTTATTAAATAATAGAATATAAATGATGAAAGAATATAAGCCAATCTCGACGATCTTTGCGGCGGGCGACGTGTCGCCCGGCCACTTTTCGGAAATGTGGCAACGCACGGCAACGTCGAGCGTAGCTCGCCGCTGCTTCGGTCGCTATAAAAAAACAGCGTCTTGCCGCGCACTACTGTGTCTACTTCGACCTTCTCGCGCGTGCCCGCGTAAGCACCGGACTTCGCGGCCTTACAGAAGTTAATTGCTATATTATTTCTTCTACAGTTTTCCATGTAAATACAGGCAAAGAAGCAGAACACAAACAACAGCGTGTTCACATTACGTTTCTTTGTTAAGGTCCTGTTGGACTTCCCGGTATCCCTGGTGCGTTCGGGGAGAAAGGTGACCGCGGTCCACCCGGTCTGACGATTAACACCAAGGGTGAGAAAGGTGAACCAGGCCTCCCTGGAAGACACGGTTTCCCTGGCGCAAAGGGTGACCGTGGTTTGGAAGGACGTGTTGGATATGACGGTGAGAAAGGTGATAGAGGTGTGCCAGGTCCAGTCGGTAACCCTGGACCACCAGGACATATGGGTCCCAAAGGTATGGTTCTCATTTTTAGTGTTCAGTCTGTACGTTTGTACCTAAGCCAGACCTAACCGCAGACGCAACCGAAACCTAATCCCGGGCTTAATATATTTCATTCGTCCTAACAGGTGAACAAGGATTAGCAGGACCAGAAGGTGTCTCTGGATTGACTATTAAAGGCGAGAAAGGTTTGCCCGGCTTATCTGGAAAGCATGGACGTGAAGGAACACCAGGGCGTCCAGGAGAGAAGGGAGAGCAAGGGCTTACTGGCTTGCCAGGGCCCAAGGGTGACATAGGTCCTTACGGACCTGTTGGCCCACAGGGTGAAAAAGGTGACATGGGTCCTGCAGGTCTTTCAGGTATACCAGGTCGCGACGGAGCTCCAGGTCTCGAAGGAATGCCAGGTTTGCCTGGCGAGATCGGTGAGAAAGGAGATATGGGACCACCAGGTCTAGCAGGTTTACCAGGACATAAAGGAGAACCAGGATTCCCAGGTCAATATTATATTATTTCTGTATTACATCTTTATAATACATATATTTGATAAAAGCAAAATTAATTTGATCATTATAAGCATCTTTTATATTTCATTCAGTTTTGTTACTGATATTCACATATTTGGGATTTACAATTTGAGTCAGCAGTGATGGAAAAGTTCCTATCAATTTTAACAGATATTGCACTTTTCTGAATTCTTCTTTCAATGTACCTATGTCTTATTGGATGTATAGGGCAAAGTGGATTGGATGGACTGCCCGGCGAAAAAGGTGATAGAGGTTGGGATGGTGTGAATGGGCTTCCTGGGCCTCTTGGAGACAAGGGTGATAGAGGACATCCAGGTCCAGTGGGAATAATGGGCGCCGTTGGTTACGTTGGTGTAAAAGGTGACAAGGGTGAGGATTGTCTTGAACCACCAATGGGACCGAAAGGGGACCGTGGATATCCTGGTATGTATGGCTATGATCCAAGCCAATTGAATTTAAATAATAAATAACACGAAACAAAATAAAAAAAAATTTCCATGAAACCTGGATATATTTTGTATATTACATATAGTTAATGTAGAATCTATTACACATCTCTTTAATTTATGTCTTGCATTATACAAATTAAGAGAACTAAATTGTACGGTCTCTGTTGCTTCATCAAAGCTGTGTGACAAATTTTATATTGTGTATGGTCTACTCAAACATTTGCTACTGTTGCAGGACCTTCTGGCCCGCCAGGACCACAGGGAGAAAAAGGAATGCCCGGACCACCAGGATTCCCAGGTCTGAATGGACTGAAAGGCACACAAGGGCCTCCGGGACCGCTGGGGCCATCTGGCTTGCCAGGTGTACCAGGACTAACGGGTGCTCCTGGAATACCGGGTCTGCAAGGACCTGTGGGTGTTCCAGGCCAAGTGGGAGAGCCAGGACAACCGTGCGATGTTGCACCAGATTATCTCACTGGTATTTTGTTGGTCAAGCACAGTCAGGGTGAATCAGTGCCCGAGTGCGACGCAGGGCACATTAAGCTGTGGGATGGATACAGTTTGCTGTACACAGATGGCGATGAGAGAGCGCATTCGCAAGATTTAGGCAAGCTTCATTCGTTAATCATGCAGAAACTGTTTACCCAGAATTGTTCTTTGCTACCCAACGGTTTAGGCAATATATTAAACTTGTATAGCTTTATAGAAAGACTGGAAGCCCTTTTATTTAAAAGTTTCGTAATACTTTGAGTGGCGCGGGACATGCCCCTTCAAATCGACCCAGCTTTCCCGACCGATCCTTTCTAGCGAGAAAGTTTACTTAACTCGCCCCCGCAAACACTCGGACAATACTTTCAATGCCTTTCAGCACATATCGACGCGAAAATACGCCAGAACTGTGTACATTCCTCGGCGCGAAAACACGCCGATGGTGCTCAAAGTGGTAATAGTTTCCGAGCGACCTGCATTTATTTCTTTATAATCCAAAATCGGTTATACCTTATGGGTCAAGTATATATTCGCGTTTACTCAGCATTTCGGATCAATAGACTACCATTAACGTCAGTTATATGAGATAATATCTACTATGCCGCACTGTTTTGACTCCATTGGGAGAATATTAAATTCCTTTCTCGCGATTAGTCTTGGCGACTATACACGAGCGTAGTTCTACGAAAAGATCGAGGAATGAGCGGGAAAACAAGTAGATCTCGAAGCTTACACGCGTCCCGACAGTTTCTGCTTTTTTCCTACCGATCCGGCAACTTGTCTAATAAATTATCGCGAAACAGGTGACGCAGGCTCCTGTGTAAGAAAGTTCTCGACGATGCCCTTCCTCTTCTGCGACGTCAACAACGTCTGCCACTATGCCAGCCGCAACGACCGTTCTTATTGGCTGTCGACCAACAGTCCAATTCCCATGATGCCTGTCGAGGAAACTGCTATAGAACAATACATCTCCAGGTACGTTTTCATTTGGAAAAAGAAGAGAGCGTCGAGTAGATACCGAACGCTTTCTTCAGGATGGGTAACTTTTTACGGCACCTCGTGTCGCCTGATGCCCGGATGATTACACTTCAACTGTTAGGGATAGCCTTTCTGTATGTTCTGCCGATGTCGATCGATTTTTTGCTCGATCAACCAAGAACTATGGAAATTTTTCGATTTGCTTCAATGTGTCTCTATACTGAGAACTCATCTATACCTCAATTTGCATCTTTTATGCGACGTAATACTGCGCAATGCTTGCACCGCGGCGGTTATCTAGAAGATCTAGGAGTTTTTTTCTTATGTAACGTGACGACGTTTTGAAATAATATGTGCAAAGGAATGACATTACTTTTGAATCTGTGTTAGTTGATAGTGTAGATAGTACGAGGGAAGATAGTATTATACTTACATTGCCCTTTTATTTTTGAGGTCTTTGTTATAATGTAGGAGAGAAAGCTTTTTAGATTTTTGAGTTTCACTTTTGGGGTCTCATTGGCGCTATTTTAATAAATGTGCTTAGCCTGAATAAAAAGTTCAGTGTGGGCCACTGATATTACAAGTGTCATGGAATGTGTTAATGATTAAAATTTACTTCTTTTTCCGCAGATGCGTGGTTTGCGAAGTTCCAGCAAATGTGCTAGCCGTACACAGCCAATCACTGAACGTTCCTGATTGTCCACGAGGATGGACCGGTCTTTGGATCGGATACAGCTTTGTTATGGTACGAAAACGAACTTCTCTTTCCAAAATATTTAACAGTAGCCTGTATAACAAGTTCGAGACATGTTGCCCAATTACTATCCAAGAAACGTGCTCTTAAAGTCATGCACCTCACAGCAATATACCTGTGATTGTCTAGTTACGAACACCTGAACCAAACTTCTGGAACAATGTTGTGCAAACTTTATATTTCTAACACTCTTGTCATTCTTCCAATAATTGTAGCGAAAGAAGGTGGAAACTTTGGAATACTTTCTTTCCCAATCTTACCAGGGCGTCGTTAAATAAATACACGCTCAAAACGTAGCGTCCTACGCTTACACGGAGCATTCAAGCGTCCCCTATTTTTTAAGGCCCTTGTTCTTCACGACTAAAACCCTTAATTTTCATCGTTATCGTTGCAGCACACGGGTGCCGGCTCCCAGGGCGGTGGACAATCCTTGTCCAGCACTGGATCGTGTCTGGAGGACTTCAGAGCGACGCCGTTCATCGAGTGCAACGGCGCTAAAGGACACTGCCATTACTACGCGAACGAGTTCAGCTTTTGGATGGCCACCATCGAGGACAGGCAACAGTTCCAAAGGCCCGAGAAACAGACCCTGAAGGCGGGCAACCTCAGGGCCCGAATAAGTCGCTGCCAAGTGTGTATAAAGAACACGTAGACCCACGGACGCGCCTCCGTTTTATGCCACCCTCTCCTCCCCTGTTAACCATGGTTTACTTCACTCTCAACTTTGTTGTATTTGTACTTGACAAAAAAATGTTTACTACCCGATAAACTAGAGCAGATCAAAGTCTCGCGACAGAGCGGAGGAACGACCACCGTCGGTGATGTCGAAACGAAAAGACCGACGAAATTTTTTCTTCCTCCCGTTCCTCCGTGTTCCCTGGTTTCACTGTATTGCATTTTGTCGTCGTTATTTCCACCCCCGTCTCCCCTAATTCGCGTTCTTCCGTTCCCCTTCGTTGTCTACCTTCATCTATCGCCCCAACCCCTCTCCTTTGTTCTCACTGTCCGGCATTCGAATTTCCCGCGAGCGCTTCCGTCATACGCCGTAAGTCTTCTTTTTTTAATCTATAATCATTGAAACGCCAAGTGCCTAGCGTACTATCTTTTAGCATGTAAAATAATATATAAATATTATATAGATATTTATATCTCGTTAATGTCGTATGAGAATTAAGTTTATCGTACTACCACGGACACTGCCCATATCCAATATGGCACACTTTACATATTGTATATTAATATAAACGAACTTAGCCTGGTAATCGTGTGAAGCCAAATATTTAAGTAAATAGGTATTTTGCTACGTAGCTAATAAAATTCTATTTTCAAACTTCACTCGTTCCAGCCTCTGATGGATCCTATTGTCATCCTTGATGAGTTTCCTATCTTTAGTATTTTAACTTAAGATCTTTATTGCGTTAGGTAATTACCAAATTTCTTAAGCTTTGCAACGAACTTGGTTATATGCTTGATTAGTTTTAAAGTAATATTGAACAGTTGAAAATTTACTTCGTGATGGTTTACGCGAATTAATTTCTGCACTCTCTTTTTAAAGGAGATTTAAATATTACAGATCTCGAACTTCTTTACAGTAATTTATTATTCAGAAATGATTTGCAAACATTATATCTATTTTCCTGCAATTCATTCAGATTACTAACCATATTAACTCGTTAAATCACAGGATACGGAAAATTCACTGCCGACGATTTATGAGTTTGTGAATACTTTTGTGTGTTTCGTCCCGTAGAAAAAAATAACGGCTACATTCACGTTGCAGCATGAACTTGGAACGGCTGTATCCACTCGAGAAATAATAAACACAGACATACGGAAGCCGTAAACAAGTGCAGGCTGACACACTTTCATAAATCACCCTCTCCACTCTCCAGCTGCTTATATAGAATTTTCGTTGCGTTTTTGTTAAAAATTGAATCAACCCTGAGCTTCTCTATTTTAAATTTTTTACCTTTTCTACCAGTGATTTCATTTGAAACACAATTTTCCTAGGAAATTATTTATCATCGGATTTAAAAGTGCTTTTTTTAATCTATTATCCTCAGTACTTTATTGCGTGGATTCAAATGGATGAAAAGTAATTTAATATATTAAAAATTTTGAAACACATTAAACTGCCCTAAGAATTATACACCTTCATAGATGGATGCTTCTAACTATTACCATAAAATATTAACTAACTATTACGACAGGAAAATATAGCACTATACTCCTCTCAATCTTAAACTTTTCTTAGCATTCAAAAAACCTAAATACACAAATTGATCATTTAATTCGTCAAAAAACTACTTCAATGCCACCAAAAATGAACCAACAAAATATCGCACAGAAATGAATCTATTCTGAAAAGTACTAACAATAATACTCCATGTTGTACATTTTTTTAAATAACACAAAAACTCGGTACATCGGTTACTTCATATAAAAAGTAACACCACGAAAAATCGTTTGCCTTAAACGAAGCTGGCTTTGAACACGAGGGTGGTCCCTGGTCTCCCTCGGTTATAATGCAAATACCGTCCACGATGAACAAGCACGAGCGAGATTTTCCACGTACACGTGTCCCACGTCCCTTTGGATCTTCGTCGATCTATTAGCATATGTTTTCTTTTTACCTATGGAGGACGAGCCTCTCACCGCCATCGTGATATTACACTTGAAATTGCACCTCGAGTTTTCCGTGCGCAAACACGACACGTCAGCCGCGATCGACGCGCAAGAGCGGCTACTACACCAGTGAATTGTTCATCCATATCCGCTTTTCAATCTCGCGATACCACTCCGGTCGAAGTGTCGCGTGCGAATCGTATTTCTTTCCATCATCCCGTTGTTATCGCTGATTTTCATTCAACTCTGATTACATGTTTACAGTCAGAGCTTGATGGAGCATCGCCATCATTCTGTTTATCAGAGAGGAATTTATGAACCGATGCGACCGCCTCGCGAATAACGCTGCACTCGATGGACATCGCATTGATTTGTTTATTAATTATTGTTTATACCGTAGTGGAGGGTAATGGAGGCTTTTTATATTTCATTAATTTTTTAGTCATGGAGATTGTGACATTTCCCGATTTTACATAGTATTATGTATGTTGAATGAATTTGTAGAGGTAATTTCAGTATTGCTCATTTTGATGATTTAGAGAAGCTTCTGGCATATTTTAATGTGTGATTTATCCTGCTTTTGTGTTTGTTATTTGTGATTGGTTTTCTAGTGTAGATTTTGTAGGTGTTAAGAAAATATATCTACACTTGGAGATTATAAAAGATATTCAATTTTGCAGCAAAATAGAACGTAGAGCTCTATTTTGTCAATTGTGACAAGTGGAATATATTTAAATAGAAAAAGTATATTCAAATGAACTTGAAGTTCGTTGATTTTGGTTTCCAAAATTCGCAAGGAATACACTTTGTTATTTCAATTAATGGTTAAAAGCCTGTTGAAAGGACTAGGCTTATTTCTATCATTTCTTTAAAATTATGTATCTCTAACCCCAATAGCTTTCCAAACATATCGACAGTTTGTTAATTGGCGAGGCTGAAGAGCAACGGCATTCATCAATGCGTTCGAGTGGTCGAAACGAATTACCAATTCAAATACCAGACGTTCCATCCTCAAAGAGCGTAAAGCTTGATCTTTTTCAGTTGGCCCAGGTTTTGCATATATCTGAAAATTTCCAATTCGTGGCTAGGCTTGATCAGATGAATAGATGGGATTGTATAAAGCAAACGGTGGGGGGCTGTATTTTGTGTTTGCTTTTCATCGAACGCTTCCTGTGCTGGAATTCACTTATTTCGGCGATATGTTTTTGGTCCAATGATTTTCACGTTCTTTAAATAAATTCTATAGGGCAGAGAATACTCCAATTTGCACGAAAACATTAGCATTTATAAAACAATTTTGAATGAGATATTTGCAATGATTTTATCCATGTTTCGTATACATCTGCATTTTTACTTTCATTATCACATAATAAATATCCTGGTACAAGTATATAGCAAAAATATTATTTAAATAAAAATTCGAGTAACGAATAAAAGTTAAAAAAATTATCTTCATGTGTCGACTAAAGTTAACCCGAGTTAGTAATACAATGTAGTATCGGCTAATGACGGTTCTCGGCGGCTCGAACACGTGCCATAAATTATTCGACGTCGAATAAAGTTGAAATTAATGTTGAAAACTTTATTCCACGCTGAAGTTGAAACGCTCGACGAACAAAAATATTAACTTTACCTATTGAATAAAAAAATTAACTTTAGTCGTCAAATAATCTAAAGTAAAAGTAACTTTTATTTAATCCGTTATTTAAATAATTTTTTATGTCGTTAATACCCAACTCTGGTATATACGTATGTATTCAAACTTTTTTGAAGCATGAATCTTAAATACATACAAATAGATATGTTATGTATTCCACTTTTAATCAGCGCCGAGATTATACGTCAGGTGTGTCAATGATTTCCGATAGTTTATGGTTTCGTCGTGAATATTAACGTGAAAATTGTATTGTTTCGATCCAGATATGATTATTCTTCAAAGTAATCCGTCAGTATTCCGAAATTTCCATTTAGCACGTGGCGATATACGAATGTTGTTGCAGGGATTAATTAATACCACTCCTCAATTAAGATCTCTATTCCTCTCGATAAAATACTGAAAAATATAATAATACTTCGTGGAATATTCATAGCCATTGATACATCGCCGGAGTGTAAATGTAGGTAATAAAATATACGAGACCGTGTCCTTGCGCCGTGTTCATAAATTATGCCATTTCGCGACAGTGCGCGTGGAGGAGTCCTTATGGTGGGTGTGTCAAGGAATACCGTTAGGACCAATGTGTTTATTATGGAGGAGTCGAGCCTCCAAAGAACAAACAGCCCTGATTCGGTGTTAAGGTGAGTTCACACTTTCCAACCAGTTCGCGACAAGTAGACACTGTAAGACCATCATTCAAGAATTATTATTTTGAGACATCAATCCAGTGGTGGATTTCAAATAGCTCGGAAAAATTGCAAGTTAACTTTGGCAGTACACTGAGATTCTTGGCACCAAATAATTTGGTATGCAAAATATGCTCACGAAAGGATGGTACATAATAAGTGTTGTTAATGGAAACGATATTAACATTGACTCTTGCCATTCTATTATGCAAAGAAGGGTGTAAAAATGCATTTGAATAAAATATTTTAGAAATGATTATTTAATCAGCATATTATATCATTTGACTAATAGTAAGTTATTTTCAAATAATTGTACTTATGATATTTGGTTTGATGAAATGATTGTCTTCAGAATTTGACTTCGTTATTGCATTATTAATCAAATAGTTTTTTATTTTATACACATATTATACTTTTCAAAACACAGGCGGTTTTTAAAACTCAGAATCACCTGTCACTTAATTTGAAGCAGTTAATTGAAGTGGAAGATTATTTTGTAGTGATTTATTTGGTCTTAACACAAATTAAGGTCACATTTTTTAAGTTATTTTTTAAATAAAAATTGGAAAGTAATTCAAATGATTCATTGTTTCAAAGATCCTTTGTTACTTTGTATTTCAATTCATTGTCAAAGTGTTTTTCAGCCACGTGTCATCTATTTTGTGTTTTATAACGAAACATCTGTTTCGTAAGAAATTGTAAGTTCGATAAAATGGGATTATAATTGCATCATAAATCACACGACATTGGAAGGTACTATATAGACCATCAGTGATCAGCGTCAGTGTAGTTACAAATAGGCATAATATTAATAAAAGATTATACTTGTGTAAACAATAACAAAATACAATTCGTGTTGCAAAAATCAAGGCCGATTCCTCTATCTTTTCAACGCGATAGCATGATCACGAGAGGAGAAAATGATCGGAGCTGTTGGTCTACTACGTCAGCAGTGAATTCGTTTGAATAAACTATGAACGTAGGTGTGGCACTTGGTCGACCAATCCGACCGGTTCATTCGTCCTCCAGCCTCCAATGGAATTCCTCCATTTTCGCAATAATTAACATTTACTACGTGTTTTCTTAATCCGCGCAGGTTTATCTTGCAAATCATTCCTCATTGAACTTGTTATTTCATATCACGTGAAAATACCTATTACGCATGGAGGAATTTTCAAATCAGTTTTATAAACGTTGAGAAGAGATTGCAGTTTAACTTGAAACACATTTCCATTTTTTATTTTTAATAATTTCTTATATGTCTTCGAACGAAGCTAAGTTTTTAAAATTTCTTACTGGAAATGCTTCTTAATTGGCGGTACCAGATGATTAGGGTATTTACTAGACAGCAATACGCTGCAAAACAAAAGAAACTTTTTTAAGTAGTCTCTTTAATGATTCATCGGGAGCGTTATCTATAATGCATATTTTTGATGAAACAAACGCGTTTTTTTAAAGCTTATGATGTTAATAAATATTGTGCCAACCAACACGTCCCAGCTTCATTTTATTTCTTTGTAAATAATTGAAAAAGAGATGAAAAGAAAAAGCAATTTTCGATAAAATCGAGTGTCTACTACCCACCCTTATATGGTCTCGAGGCGATGTACATGTTTATAACATTAGTTTTCCTTAAATTGTACTCTTTGAATTAAATTATCTTTTCAGACATCGCATAATTTAACACCTACGAGTTTTTTTTCATGAAATCTCGTAAAGTCCCTGCTCCTTATTTTCAGTTAAATTCTGAATGTACTTACAAGGGACGTTCGGCAACCCGGAATTTCAGAAAATTATGAAAGTTGGTGTGCAAGTAGAGTAGTTGATTCGTAACGCAACCCTCTTTTTTGTTGGTACCATGCAATTTTTGGGGGTGAAATCACCCCTTTAAGAAAATGCAGAATTTTCTATTCGGTAGAATATATCGAGAACAGTGAGAGATATCAAAAAAAAGTTTCAAGAGAAGGTACATCGTTTTCCTATATCTACAAAACGGCGTAAAAATAATTTTCGAAAAGTCCATATTTTTCAAGTTACCCCCACCACTAACCCTTAAAATTAACGTTTTGCATTTTGAAAATATATGCTCAAATACTTCGGGATAATCTCTTTTCATACGTATAAATAATTTAAGTGTTATATTTTTTTTGCAAACAAATAAAACCTCCATTTTAGTAGTTTCCATTAATAAAATGGTTTCTTAAATCCATGTTTAAATTAGTATTTATATAATGTTTAAACAAATTGTTCAAAAAAGTTTTCACAGTTTTTTTCTCGAAAGTGTTTTCCTCAAAATGAATACTTGAAGTGCCTTACTTGAAGTGCCTTAATAGGCCACTTTGGGAACCACGCGATAAATATGTAATGCGTAAAAACGACTGGAAAAATGACTTTACAATCTATGCAATGATAACATTGTATATGTTATCATTGAATACATTGTAACATATAGATGTATATTTTTCAAAGTAATTGTAAATTTTCACGCATTATTTATTTATTGTGTGGGTCACAAAGTGGCCAATTAAGATAACACTTCAAGTAACGAAAGTGCTGTTATCTTAATTGTTTATGGCACGTCATTGATTAGTTTTAATGAGTTTTACCTTGGATGCAATTTTAGGTACGTAGGGGAAAGGTGCTACAAAAGAGACAGGTCTTAAATGGGATAAATAGAATTGCGAAAATTCCAAACGCATTACACATGCAAGTTATTTCCCTGTTTATGGCAACACTATGGTCAAAGACAGATATGTATATTGGCCGGTGAATTCGTTTTCGCGAGTAGCGATCGCGGACAAATCAACCATCACCACCTGACGATCGTGGATTTATCAGTTGGAGTTGGTAATGGGAACGCTACTCGGGTCCGCCTGAATGTAGCCGTGTGGCTGTTATTTGTTCTTACAAGGAGAGTATTTTAGGTGTCCGCCTCCGAACATTTCGATTTTTGGATATGTTATAGACCATAGATTTTTTTATTTTTCCCCGTTTTCATATTTGGGAGGGGGTGGGGGTGAAAACTTCGTTCAAAGTTAGGGTTGAAAAATCATTTTTGTGGAATATCTTGACTTTTTGAAAATCTGGTGAGTCAGTCATATTTCGCATTCAAAAACACAAAATTCGTCCATTGACACTATTCCACTATCTCTAATAGTTCTCGAGATATTCCACAAAAATGATTTTTCAACCCTAACTTTGAACGCAGTTTTCACCCCCCAAATATGAAAACGGGGAAAAATAAAAAAACATGTATTTCTTATTTTTCGGTCCTCTATAACATATCCAAAAATCAAAATGATCGGAGGCGGACACCTAAAATACTCTCCTTGTTAGTGTAATACGACGTGCGTTACGAAAAGCGGCACGTTTCAATTTTCTTACGAAAAGTAGCACGTTTCGGTTTGCCACGAAAAGAAGCACGTTCCATCGTTTCTGATGAATATTAGCACCTTTGGTCTTCCGCCGCGAAGACTACCACATTTGACTGTTTCGCCACGAAGAATAGCACATTTCGTACTGTTGCGGCGAAAACTAGCACGTTATACTGTTTCGACACGAAAAATAGCATCATTTGCGAATTTGCGGCGAAAACTACCATATTACCCGTTTGGCCACAAAGAATAGCACGTTTTGGATTATACTGCAGTCTGCAGAAACTATCACATTTCAGCCCATGGCCAGTTTAAAAGAATTTAACTGTTGAAAATATTGTTTAATAAATAATAATTCCATCTAATCTCCAAAAGACAACACATATGAAAATTTTAATCACCTGGCAAACCGCTGAAGCATGCTACTTTTCACAGCGAAAACTGAAACGTGATAGTTTTCGTGGCAAACCGCTCAAACGTGCTAGTTTTCGCAGCGAAACCGAAACGTGATAGTTTTCGTGAGAACGAAGGCAAACGTGCTATGTACTTTTCGTGAGAACGAAGGCAAACGAGCTACTTTTCCTAAGAAAATTCAAACGTGCTACTTTTCATAACGCACGTCGAATAGTTATGTGCGTTATGAAGTTATGCGTACACGAATAGGAGATGAAGCTATCGAGAGTTTTTTCGGGGCTAACGCACACCTATTCTGATGTGTGTATTTATACGCTGACAGCTCGGTTTGGCCTACACGTCAAGAGCTTGGCGTTATCCCCACCACTTCTGGCTCACTCTTGTTCTACGAAGGCGAGAGCGAGATGGTACGAGAGCGAGTCAGAAAACGTTAAGTAAAGGAGCACCGAGGCAGGCAAACTGTGTGGTGAGAGAATATTCCTCACGAAACTTACCGGCCAATATATCTGGATTCGACCGTCATTTGTGCCCAGTCATTTGACATGAACTTCACTACGGTCTCACTTGCAACAGAGTAATGATACGCGGTTGATGTTTTTCGGCAGTAAAAATAAAATTTTCTTTGATTTTCTGTGTCTTTTTCTGAGATTAAAATATATACAAAGTGTTAAAGTGTTATATCATTAAAATAGCCTCTATTCAACTGAAACGAAAATACTTAACAGGTAAGCTTAATTGATTGTTTTGTGTATTTTGAGGTTGTCCTTCTCATAAGTTATTAGTGTATCATCTGATACATAGATGGTAGTGTCTTAAATTATCAATTATTAGTTGATTGCGTATTGTTTCAAATTTAAGAATTAATAAAGTGATTATTCGAAGCGACAAACTTTATCGTAAAAAATTAATAATAAAATCATTAATCTCCAAGAAATCATGCACACACAAGCATGCAGCAACACAAGCAGTCCCATTCTTGTGTGCTGAAAAATGAAAGAGTTCCAGATACATTTAAAAGGAACTCGTTCGACAAACTTCTTCAACCTGTGGCGTGACGTCAACTACCTGGACTAGTTGTTCCCTCCGCTGCGATAGCGAGACATTGCTCGAGGCTATTTACCTACGTAAGCAGGGAATCCGTTCAAATTAATTATGAAAGGTGTGGAACGCAGTCGACCAATCCAACCGGTTCATTCGTTCCCCAGCTTCCAGTGTAACATTTCGATTATTGGCGAATCTGAAGCGATCTGGCCTCAGTGACGGAGCACCACCTGCACTAGGACTGTCGTTCGCTGACACCTCCATCTTTTTTTCAATAAAGCGACAACGATCATTAGAATTCAGTTCGACGTGCTAGACACGCAAACGAAACAGCGCAAGGTTGCCACAACAACACGGGCGGATTTTAAGATCTTAAGGACTGCAAAGGGTGGGAAATTTGCCGAAGATTTTCAGATCTCTGGCCTGGGGATGTCGACCTTAGGCTGTCGCGAGGGATGGAACGTCCGAGCTTCGGATATCGCGAGGAGGACGCACAACCCCATAAGGTCCATTGTGGAGAACCTCGTCGTTGAGCCGAATCCCACTAAACCCATGATCTCGTTGTCTATCGGTGAGATTTCCGTTCTGTACAGCATATTTTTCTTTACCGATCACAACTTCGGTCACAGTTTTGGTTTGACGATTAGTAGAGAACAGTATTTATTGATTTACTTGTGTCTCGAGTCACAGTTAACCCATTTGCATCGGATGACGAAATGGTCATTCATTTTTGCTTGCGATTTGTCACGGATGACGGATTATCCCGTCGAAGTATGTAATGTATTATTACAGTGTAAATTTTTTCGTGTCACGGACACATCTTTCATTCTGTAACAAGAGCATGCAATTGGGTTAATGTTACGGTGTTTCTTTAGTTCAATTTTGCGAAATGTAAAGAAACGAGAAATTGAAGTAGAAACTACTTGTTTTACTAGTTTTTTCATTGAGAAACGATCCCTTGGTTATATTTCCTCTGTCTTCGATTTATGAAACGGCTGAGGAAATTTTCGTCATGTTGCATTCAAGATGTATAAAGGCTAAAAACTTCGAACAAACTGTAGAAACGATTTTTTGTTTGAGTTTTCAATTCCCTTTTAATGTAAGAAGAATAGACTTGTTTACTTTGAATTAGGAAGGTTGTTATGAATAAACTCGATCAATGAAACTAAAATTCGTGATATTCCAACTATAGGTAGACATAATACGTACTGAATAGGGTGGAACGAAATATAGAGCCATATTTTTTTTATAATTCATGACTTCTAGAGTTGCATTTTATAATGGTTTTTAAACTGTCAAAATCTGAACATCATCGATAAATGTTTTAAGGTGCCGCAAGTTACTTAAGAATTATTATTTTTATTGATGTTATCAATTTTATTTTATCATATTTTCTTTTTAAACAATAATTACTCGACAGATTGCCTAGCCGTGTATCATATCTGACCGCTACCCAACATCTGAAAAAAAGTTGCTATGATAGAACAGTGACGATATATTATATAGACAAATGAAAACGCAAATGTTTAAACGAAGCGTTCTGTTGCTTCGTTGGACGCGTGAGAGACGAGCAGGTACGTCAGAGGTCTGGACCGTGAACGTGTTAAAAGTATAAATATAATTATCACATTCAAAACTTTAAAAACTTGTTTAAAAAAACAAAAAGTTACCTAATACTTCTACCTTCGTGCGGCACCTCCAATTTCTTTAAAATAATCTAGCTTTTGCGGTCTTAATCTGTTCACTAAAGGCACATTTTTTTCCCCTATTAAAAAACAATCACGCAGTTGTGATTTTTTCATTCCACGCTATTACTGATGCGTTTTAAAATTGCTATCGATCAAAACAAAGAGAGCAATTGCTTTCAAATAAATTGTTGGGCAGAATACAACTATTGAAAAATAGTGAGAGCTTTCAAGAATTTTGAATATGTCCCTAAATACTCGAAGTAAATAGTATTTATTCAAACATAAATTTATTAATAATCAATATCGCGTGACATCGATTAAATCGCTTAATTCCGCTTCAGTGGGTAAATAATTTGAATTTGATAACTCCATAAATTGTACTTCGAGTTAATAACTCTCGATATAAGGCGTATTTTGACAAATACAACGTAAAGCATACTTTCGTAACGATCTGTAATCATTTTACTAAAATTTCAACTACTTACATATGTGGAAATTTACTGTTCCAAGCAGTTGAATCGGTTAATGCCCGTGAATTAATGTTTAATTCTGCCTTTGTCGCGTAATATCACCTAATTCGTCTGATCGTGGGCCAAGAAATATTCGCGAAAAGCACTCGAGACGGAGATGGATAAAAAGTTTTCCGTTACGAGTGTCTGGGGTTGGCGAGGAATTTCGTGAGACCGGATAATTTCGTGTTCCATTCTTATCGCAGCCTGTTCGCGTGTAATTAGTTGGAAGTCAGCTCCCTTTAATGTCTCGTTTGAAAACAAAACCGTGGTCGGGAATCGTTTGGTGGTCTGAAACCTTTCGTGGCTTTCGTAAATGAATTGTAGGAAATCAAGAAAGTTTCATGCATTGATCTGCACTTAGGATGTGAATCTTGTTTCATTAGCACTACTCAAGTTTAAAATATTTCAGATTTTAATTAGTAATATATAAGTATTATAGAACAGGGGAAGCGTACGAAGAAAAATATTTTGATTCGGTTCCTTGGTATTATTAAACTTTCAAATTGAATGTGAAGACTATAAACTTTATGAAATGCAAAAACAATTTTTTGTTTTAGTGTACTAGGTGGTGTGTCAAAAGATTTTTAGAAGAAGGGGCACTGAAATTATCATTAGTACTATTTGCAATTGCTATACAATAATAATCAGTTCTATAAAATATTAAACTCATTTCGTGTTCTTTTAAAGTTTTAAACTGATTGCTGTATATTAATTTAGAAGTGGCAAGTAAATGATTAATGCATCACAACAGAAAGTTTAGAATGAGTCTAGTACAATTAATTAAAAAGTAATTAAAACCCGTATACTGGCTTAAAATAAATATATCGCGTGGTTTGATTTTCTGTTCTAAATTAAGAGGGAAATTCAATACACATAAACGCTGATATGCACTCTTGAATGTGAATACAATGGTCTCAAGATTTAGATTTATATCCCACTGCCACATAATTGTCATCTACAGAAACTAAATTAATGGTTTTTGAATTAGTTATATTCAGACCGAGCCATATACCATTCCATTGCTCGACATGTTTAAAAAACTGAACGTTTTTTAACAATTAACATGTAAGATTATAATTGGACATTATAAATAGTAATTATTACTACTTACAATTGATCTAATGACGCAAAACATAATTCGTTGTTAATGTAGATAACAACCGGTAGGTAATTACTTTAATAATTAAAACACAATTTTACTTAAACGACTGAGATTTTGTTGTTACAAGTTAGTCGTGTGAGTATAATTCATTTTTAGGACGTTCTTAATGAATTTTTAATTTTAAGGTGACCCTACGATCTTTGGTAACTTAAAACCACCTACGGAAGTGATAGAAGCTGTACAAGAAGTCGTCGGGTCTCAATTATATAATGGCTACGCACCATGTACAGGTATTGATGATCAATAATTGTATGAAATACCAATTTTCATGGCAAAGGTAATTTTATAATTACTGAATAGAAAATTTTGTGGAAATTTAACTTTGATTTTGACAACGATATTTTACTGTAATTACATTAAAATATTAATGAATTTCCCTCTAAATATAATTTCTTGTGGTAGTTGAATAACATATGATAATTTGAATAAGTATTTAACTAACCAGATTTTTCTGTTTTATCCTGCAACCGCCGAATAAAAGATGGAAATTCAATGTTCTTTTGTACTTAACTTTCTATGGTGTAATAGTTTATTTTATATATTATGATCATTCATCTTCATAAATTCTATTAAATCTCCGACATTCACTGGCTTGTTTATTAGAATTTATCAAACTACCAAATTTTTTTCCTGAAAAATATATTTTCATTCTTATACCAGGTCGACGAAATGTTTTTATATCTTTAATTGTGGTACATTATGCAACAGCAAGATATTATACAATGCCTATCATATAGCTTTAAGAAATAGTCAACTTAAAGTCCATAGTAAAAAGCTTCAAACGAAAATTGATGTAAGTTCGTATATGCAGTGTCAGTACCTATCGATTAGGCTTTTTATTTCGTTTTTTCTAATTTAGGTTACGAGAGTGCAAGAAAAGCTGTAGCAGAATACAGTTCCAGTGAATTTGTAAAAGTCGACCCTAAGGTAAACTTTAAACGAAAAATAATTGCAAATAATCCCTATTGTCATTAATACAATTAACATTATTCCATTCATTAATTCCAATTAACATTTTGTGTACCACTTACGGGAAGTTGTTCAATTCGAGTTGTAATTTTGTAACGAAAAAAAACAGACAGTGATAAACTGAAAAGCAGAGAGCGTTACAATTTTAAATCGAATTAAAAAGTTAGTTATTCCAGGTTGAAGAGCTAATTAACGCTCAATTGTAGTTACGATTTTAAATGAGTTTGAAATAACGTTTCGTGTTACTAATTATGCATACCTACTTGACGTTCCTGTGACTCACATGTGGCGCAAAATGCTGTTTTCAATAAATAATAACTAGTAACGTTATTTCGAGTTTTAATATGTCATTCAAAAGTTAGCAAGCTATTCCGGTCAAGCATACAATATAACGGCTCACCTTCTGTTACACTAATATATTTTTCAATTCATTTTGCTACTGGCTGTAAAGAAACTGCAGCTATTAATACATTCATCGAAAATTATACATTATTCTAAAAAAATTTATATGATCTCAGAAGCTTTCATTCGTCGTATTATTCTGAATTTTTAAGGAACTACTATTTTCATTCATGGATTATGGAAGGTTTACGGTAAATAATTGGGGGAAGTTTATAATATACTACGATGAAACTTTTCGAAAAACTTGGTGGCAGATAATGCAAAGTAATTAAAGCATTAAATGAGAAGTTATGGGGTAAAACTTCGGTAACTTGTATTACGATGGAAAGCAATTTATTATAAACTGAATTACGTTTGAACAGTTGGCATACTTTTAATAGCATATTGAAATAATTTGTTTATTTCAATTTTAATTAAATTGGAAGTTTGGTAGAGTAACATTTCTTAAAGGGAAGAGGAACTGAATGACCATCAGACGAGTGGCAATCTTTGTAAAACGTCTTTTTCGAAAGGTAAACTAAGTAGTTTTAGGGTATAGTATGAAATAAAATCAAAATATCACTGTGCAATCCGATTCGTTTCTCAATTGAAACTCGCGATCGATTCGAAACAACTGTTATGTACCTACCTATACAAACCTGGCGGGAGTAAATGAATAGAAAAAATATTGGAAAAGAAAACCAGGAAGTATCTCGCTATTGCATATTATTATTGATTTAAAAGGGACAGAGATACTGGAAACTCAGTTGTACACCAATTGGATTTAATTATACAATGTTTTAATTCGCAAATGACACACATATGATATTCATATTCAGTCTAATTATAATAATTATAAATTTGTATAAATTATTTGGATGCTGCGTACAATATTTCGAATGGAAATGTATCCCGATAATTGAATAACTTTTATAATCACAGCAAAAATGTAGCAAGCATTGAGATACTGTTATATATACTTTTGTGTAATAATTACTTAGAAAATATTATGACTATATTCTTTAAAAAATTCTAAATGTAATATTATATTACATTTTCGTTTTTCTTTTTGAACTTTGTCTCAAGGAAGGGGCTATATAAAATTCTATTACCTATCTTTATTTTTTACATAGTCTTACAAATTTATACTGTTTACTTTGTATATATTTTTACCCCAAACAATGTTAGCTGTTTTTCTACAACATAATTATTAATTTTACTCAAACCACATTTAAATTAAAAAAACGGTGGACTCATAAGTAATCAAGATCGCACAAAACCCTCGAAAAATTTAGTGAAAGAATAAGCCGAATATAAGGTAAATCTGTCACCAAAAATTTACACTGAGTTTTCAGCAAATATGCAGTAAGAGATTCGCGTCTCACAATTATTCTGGAATTATTGCAAATTCACGCTTGACAATTGACTGGACCAGGAAAAAGATATAAGAGCCTTTCATAGAGCCTCATTGGTAATTAAAAAACGGATAATTGAATTCCAACATTTGTATAAGAAATATCAGGTTTCGTTTCATCGATACTTGGATTTCCTACGTGCGTATTCCAGGCCTCCATTTTCCATTTCGATATTTCGGCCAGAGTTAGTTCTACGTGTAACCAGACGCGTATTGAAACTTGTTCATCTGTAGGCACCAACCGTGCCTGTTGTGTGTATTTATTCCATACACAGTATCTATACACGATATCTAGTTAAACCGTCAGTTGATCGAGCTGCCGATGAAATTCGCATGGAAAACTCGATTTCCCTCGGCGATCGATACCACAAACTGGAAGGTACATTTCCACGGAAAGAAGAAATACTACCAATTAACCGGGAGTGGCGCGTGTCTACGACAGATAAAATCAGCGTAACGTTTTTGGTCCCATTTTTACCGAAACAACCAATTTTTTAATCGATACGTTTTGCTCCCATGTTTGTACATTGTGCCGCAATATGGAAAATTCGAAGCTTTTTTCTAGAAGATGTCTGTGCAATGGTCATAGAAATTTTTCATGCGATGGAATTTTAAGATAATTATATAAGTATGAATATGGTATTTATATCATTTATGTACAGTATCAAAGATGAGGATTGCAAGGAGTTTAGTACATGTTTTGCTGCATAATAATGCATTTTTGTGGTAAAAATTTTTATTGTTTTAAATTTTTGTATTTTTAAATATTTAGTTTTGTATATATGACACAACATGTTGAGGAAATATTCGCGTACGTACATAAAGTAATAATAATTAGGTGACAATAATCTTTATTATTAACCAGAATTGGCAAAATAATGGGCCAATATTAATGCAGTGTAGGATGAGACCACCGGGGCATCACCCTCTTTCGAGTAAAAAAAGATCATCAGAATCGGTCAATATGCTGAGGACTTATGCGGGGACAAACATAAAAAACATACTAGTCGAATCTATAACCTCCTCCTTTTTGTAGTCGGTTAAAAACTGAACGGAATTGAGAAGTTATTTTTAAAATAAAAGTACGTGACCAAACAAATTGTCATTTTATTTCGTTTTTCCTTCTTCCAGGACGTAATCCTCTGCAGCGGATGTTCCTGCGCCCTTGATCTCTGTATAACAGCCCTAGCACGGGAGGGCCAGAACATCCTGATACCACGACCTGGTTTTTCGATCTATCGAACTCTGGCAGAGGGTCTCGGGATCACCGTAAAGTCTTACGATTTACGCGTAAGTATAAACGTACGTTGCAGACTATTTACACCCAAACTTCCATGTCTTCCTCTTCTGAACACTGATAACACAGTTCTATTATAAAGAAGGGAGTTCTGACTTAATAATATTTTATTTTTAGATATTTACCTTATTCGTATTACATATTCAATGATAATAACAGTGAAGAACAATTTATTCTTTTTACAAGGAGACAGCTAATTTGTAAATTTTAGCGACAGTACAATATTTATTTTATATTCCTCTAATAGATCTTGTATTGTAGGTTTTATGCCACGTAGTACATTTAATATTTAAGGCCCTCATTACGAAATAAGAATTGCAAGTCTCATTCCTGTCTCGTTTTAAATAAGTGAACTGATCAAGTTTTTAATATAATTTCTAAGCTAATAATCACCAGCATACTATAACATATTCTTAGCTTGAAGCTGGGAATATTAACACCAACTAACCAACCATTTTGACGTTAATAAAATTTCAATATCGACCTATTGTCATTCTCAGAAATATCAAATTGAACAAAACTCATTTGCCAACTTCGAATTCTCTTACGGCAATAAAAATTGATAACCAAAAATGATTTAATCACTTGCTGCTTAGATTGAAAGGATAACTCGACCCTCTCTGATATTACAAAATCGATAGAGGTCCAATATCATAAAAAGAAAATTCTAACAACTATTGTGAACGTAGAGAAAAAAAAACAGTAGAGTGTAGGGGTGAAGGAATTACACTCCGATCGTTTTTCACGCCAAAAGAATTACAAGTACACTATCTTCTAGTTAAGGAGGACGTAGCAAGTCTCAACGCCGTTTGTCCTACGAGTAAACATTTCGACAGAAAAACGACAGAATATTAAACCGAAGCAACAATGAGGCCTCTTTCGCTTTCCTTTCCGTCTGTGCTCGCCGCCGGTGTTTTAATTTCTCCTCTCTACTCGAGACACCACGGACTATTTTACCGCGGAGAAGTAATTAAAACCGCAGTATCGTAGCTTTCCGTGTCTACGAGAGAGTGGGTTATAAGGTACAAGTTGACACTGATTGTGTCTATGTATAAGCACGCGCAGATACTTGGTACATGAACGATTCTTCATCATGTGGGATGAAAAATTAATTTGGGCCACTTGATCTGCTTCGTCCTCTTGCTAGGCGCGCTAAATGTCAAGGTCAAGATCAATTCTTTAATAGCACATGGTGGCTGAGGAAGTTTTAATATCTATTATTTAGAATCATTTCTAAGAACGAGAGGATGAAGGATGAAACCGTATTTAAATGTACTTTTGATTTTTTGAAGATTAGAGGGTGTAGAAAGTTTATTGATCGGTGAAATTGATGATAATCTGCTGATTTAAGTATGAACTATATGAGTTTCGTTAAAAGTAGTAAACAATTAATGTCTATATTACACGTTACAACTTGAAGGGGAAAAACAGGGAATGTCAATTTTCGTGATTTTGCAATTTATAGCATACTAGCTGACCCGTTACCTGGTTTCACCCGGGAATTATTTATGATGTTTCAAAAATAGAAAAATCTAAAAAATAGCCTATAATCTAATCGAGGACGTGTGTAATGTATATTCAAAATTTTATTGAAATCCGTTCAGCCGTTTAGGCGTGAAAGAATGACAAACAAACAGACAACGTTTCACTTTTATATATTAAGTAGGGATAGGGATTTTGTTGGTGGCAGTTGGGACAACCGAAATGTCGAATCATAAAGGATTATAAACGTCAAATACCCCTATAAGATGGCGTTAAAGATTTGGTATACTGGTTAAAAACAGGAAACGTCCACTCTGCAATGGTACAAAGTACGGAATGTCTCCACTCTTTGCCTAAGCACAAGCTTCTGTCGTCAAGGGAAAAGAAGAAATTATTTAATGGGGACCTCACCTTGAAGCCACTAACAAAAGACAAAGTTAGGGATTTTTTGTCCTTATAAATAAAAATATAGGGCTTGGATGTTTTATATAGTTTTAAAGCAACCTTTATTCTGCCTGAAAATTTTCATAGCACGTTTAATATAATGCAGCATGGTGTCACAAAAATCTGAATTGGAATAGACATTCGTTAAAGTCTTCGCTAACTTTCAGAACCGGTTTGTAAAATACCAATATGATTGCGTTTTCTTTGCTACTGATAGCATCGCATGGAATATGAACTGACATTTAATTCTACTTCCTCATGATTATTTAGGAATTGCACTTTACACTTCCAAATCCATTCCCCTGCTTCTGCGGTATTGGTAGCTTCAACATAGCTCATGGAATCGATTATATCCATCAAATAAATGAAATCCCCCGTAAATGCAACAAAATTGATTTACTTATCAGTGTTTCATCAATAATTTGGATATGAATACGAAACCACAGGTTCATACAAATTCATAGTTCCCAAAAAAAAACAATGATTCATAAAAAACACTATCCCTCAAAACGCCGCGAATTTTCAAACGACCAAAATTGTTAAGAAAACTACGATCCGTCAAGAAACCGTAATTCCTCGTAAAACCCTGTTTGGTCGTAAATCTACGATTCCTCGAGAAATACCATACAAATATCAGCCTCCCATAACCACAGTAATATTGGCAGTCTCTGGGATTGTGTGGGTGCTGAAAGATTCGGGGCCAGATATCATCGCATATTCAATTCTAAAGATTCAGATTTTCGCGATCTTGATCTCTCACGCAACCTCGGCAGTTTCTACTATTTTCTTAATACTCAAAGTTCAAGTCGCCTCCTCATCAATAAACATTTCCATTTCACTCAGCATCTCTATTTCACGACGAATCCCATTAAAACCAGTCGCTCGTTTTTAGCCTGACTTCGGCTGGGAGATCGACCTAGACGATTTGGAATCACAGATCGACGAATTGACGGCAGCGATCATTATAAACAATCCCTCTAACCCTTGCGGGTCAGTGTTCAGCAGGAACCATACACTTGACATTCTCGACGTGGCCGCTCGTTACTGTGTACCCATTATAGCGGATGAGATATATGAATATATGGTACGTGCTTAACATTCTGCTTTTACCATACACGACCTGCCAAATTGTTTCGCTTTTCAATTCGAATAAAGTGTGGAACGGTTTGCAGGCTGATTTTTTTGCATCAATTGGAAAATAAATCTACAGATTCGATTGTACGACAGTTTACGAAATTCTTTCTCTATTCGAGATAAAATTCGTTATTCTGTCACTCACTGCCTCTTTGTTGTTTCTTTTTCTTCAATCTCGATAGGCATGCATCCGGGGCGCGGCATATATGAATATACATGGTGTATAAAGGATTCCAAGTTTCATTTAGGCTGGAATGCGCTCGTGTAGTAAACGCAAATATTGGTTTTCCCAAACAGAATTCCATAGTGACGATTTTTCTCTTTTGACAGTGGAGTAGTGTTTTGTTTTGAGAATATGCGATTTTTCGTGTAGTGGGTATTAGTGAAACCAATTCCATTTTATTTTGAACAAAGTGGGGACCTTAAAGGGCGACGATCTTAAGGATAACATTTTGTGTATGAATATAATTAATTGTGCAATTATAGTGGGCTGAGAAGGAAATATTTGATTTTTAAAACTAAAATATTTTAGAATTTGTGGGAGATAAAGATATTTAGGTTGAGAGTAAGATCTAAGAAAGAGGTACATTTTGGCAAGTGAAATTGAATGATTAAAAATTAATTTCCTGTTAAATTGTTTACGTTCTACGTTTTTTTCTGTTATTTATACTAGGTGTTTCCAGGACGGACTTTTCATTCGATTGCATCCTTGTCTAGGAAAGTTCCTATCTTGTCCTGTAGTGGCTTGACAAAACGGTACGCAGAAATAGTTTACGACACACTTTTGCATTTCATAATCACATTGCTCGAATGTTTTCGTTTAAAATACTTCCATTAAGACTTCACACGATACGTTTCACTACCTCGATTTACGATTCTAGTGCACATACACTGCTGCTCGTAAGTATTTACCCATTTATGTAGGCGTCATTGATCATTGTAACATGTCAATATAAAATGCGTATATCAGTTAATCAAGCTGGTAATCAAAAACGGAATAATCAAGTTCTTTGTTTCATTAACAAGTATCCGCCATTTCCACTGGAACCTATTTCTAACAATAGAGAGGTACAATCAATCTCTTGTTGCTTTTATTAGTTTTTATAAAAAAGAAGCCACAAGTCATTAGGAGATCTTAAAAGATTATATGAACATAATTGAAAGTACAGTAAATTGAAGCGTTTCCTATAAGTAAGACACTATCAGTAATCCTAGCTCAAATTATGGTACTTTGAAGCAACTACATAGTCATGCAACTTTTACTCCCTTTAGAATTTATTAAGAAATAAATATTCTGTTCTACTTCTTTATATATCGATTTTTTGAAAACTTCTAGGTAGACCTCTCCCCTTAAATGATACTTCTCCGTCACTTTACATCCATCTCGACACATCAAAAACTATTAACCCAATTTTTACGCAATCCTTCGATATCATTTATTAAAATCTAACAATAACCAAGTCTCTGTTTAAAATCAATTTCAACAACTCCTCTAATCGACTCACAGACAGAAGAAAATTGATTAAAATCGCGTCAAATGAACTTCAACTAACGAATATAATATCCCCTCTTTATTTCATGCTCAATATCGTGAAATTGTGCTTTGGTTGACGAACCGAGTAATCAGGCGACAAGGGTGCTTTAGCTCGTGGCGTTTACGTTTCGACTGAACAACGATCTTCGTATTTCAGATTTTTAGTACCTGGCTGGCGTATGGGCTGGATAATCGTTCACGATCGTCAGAACATTCTGGAAGAGGAGGTAAGTGACGAACCGGTGCGGTATATACCGTGCAGCTTGAAAATAATTGCTTCTCCGCCCCGTATTGTCTCTGTAACGGGAACGTCAGTGTCCCACGAGCGTCGTGCCTCCCCGCGATTGGATTGAATTTCGTTGATTAAACTTTATTCCGTCGTTAAAGTTCGACTCTTGGCGTCGTTCGGTGGGCTCTTAACCCCGTTCGAGGTTTATTTGGAAAAACAAAACCAAGGAAATGGGGAGAGGCGACAAATTGGGCGAGAGGATGCGATGAAGCTTAACGTGACTTTAATTTTCGCGAAAAGTTTGAATCGCGTCTCCCTCCTCTATCGCGGACTTTTAATGTAACTGATATTTTAATTTTTTTTTGTAGATACGAAAAGCACTGCACTGCCTGAGCCAAAGGATCATAGGTAGTAACACGCTTGTTCAAGGTGCTCTGCCTGCTATCCTGAGGAACACACCTCAGAAATTTTATGACGATACCATGCGTACGTTACACGTGGGTATTTGTCACTATTCTGTGGTAATGGAGATATATAAATTCAAGCAGTTTATAGCTGTGGACGAGGGTAGACACCGTTTGGACGTAAAGATACTTGAAAACTTTTGAGAAGTGAATAGTAATAATTTTGAAATTTTTGAAGCTTTGAAGTGTTGAAATTTCTCTAAAGCTTTATTTATCATTAATTTTTATGATGATAAAGTTTTATAGCTTTAGATTAAATAATAGAACAGACGTTAAAGTATCATCATACTAGAGATGTTGAGGGTTTGTTGTTTATAGCTATTCGTTTATTATTATAAATGAACATCCTACGTTTATGGGGTCAATATTAATAATATAAACTACAGCTGCTTGAAAACTGTAGTTTCCTCCGTTTTAGAGAAGCACTAGCTGACCCGTTACCTGGTTTCACCAAAATAAAGAGCCTAAAAACAGTGTCTATTTCCAGGAGATATGTTATATTCATACAATAATTAGTTTTGTTCATCATTTTCAGAGTCACTCAAAACTGGCATACAATTCTATAGTGAAGATTCCTGGGCTGAAACCAATAATGCCAGCTGGGGCAATGTACATGATGGTAAATATTTCACAGATGTTAATACCATCTTCAATAAAAACTCAGTAGTTATTACAAAATCTTACCACCCATAGCCACATTCATATAATTTGAGAATATTTTTCAACACTCACCCTGTATCTGCCACGTTTTTCTCACTGTCACACAAAAATTCAGAACAATAGTTCAAGATACTATAAAACAGCCTGGCAAACCTCAAATTAATTTGTAGAACCGTTTTTATACCAAAAATTCACAGAGAATTACCTACTTCTCAGCCCAACCAGACGCAATCCCGCTTTAAATCTCGGTCTGTCCACCCATGCATAATAAAAACAGACTCACTATTCCGTGTCTTTGATCTGAATCCCGAGCAAGTCAATCAAAAGTCGCCTCCCTTGCAAACATCCTCTGTAATTAACCAGGTATCAGGGCGCGGTTCATACATACAGTACACACGTTCCCGTAAACACGACAACGTTAAGGACATCCAGTCGCAATTTACTGGCTATAAATTATCCTATCGGTTTCCAGGTTTACATAGATCTATCCTGTTTTCCGGAATTTAATTCCGATCTCGAATTCGTGCAGCGATTGCTAATGGAGGAGTCTGTGTTTTGCCTTCCTGGCCAGGTATGCCGTTTAAATCGTGTGTGCGTGTGCTTGGTGTATGTGTATGTCACGTATGAGCACGTTTGCATGCATCTGTTTGCTGGATGTTCACCACTGATTGCACGACGCTGAACTCTTTTCGACAGTGCTTCGATTATCCGTCCTACATGAGACTGGTCATCACGGTACCAATGGACATGCTGGAGGAGGCATGTCAAAGGATTCTGGAGTTTTGCGGGAGGCATAACTACAAGACGGTCAAGGACATGCAAAGGAACAGCTTGGCTGACGTGGACATCTCTTACTGAAGGGGAACAGTAAATCAGCCAGCTCGACTGTTCGTACGAGCGTGTTCAATTACTCCCAGTGGGTTGTGCGTTAAGGCGATCATTCCCTGGAGGCAACTGCGCTTCCAGATCAGTGTTCTTATTGTTAGTGCCATGAACGCGAATGGTTTTCGTCTGGGGTAGTCTAATCTGCCATGTAATTAAGTAGGGGAGACTGGGGCTAATTGACTAATTTTTAACATTTCTAATTTTTATAAATAGACCACTGGTATTTTGTTGACTTGCAGCATATCAAAAGTTTACAAATTTTATTAGGTATAATTACAGGCTTAATTTTGAAAATCGTTTTAATTGAGTCTAGGTTGTAGTTTTTATTGTATTTAGAGTAGTGAGACGAATAAGTCAATAAACCCCGGCTGTAGGGTTAGTTGACAAATATAATGGGGTTAGTTGACTTGACATTTACTTTGCAGTTTTAACCCTTTGCCTGCGAAAGGCGTATATGTATACGAAATGCGTACATATGTATACTACGACCAATAAATTTTTTCTGTCACTCCTTCAGAGTGTGATTTTTTTTATTAATTTTCATGGTTTTAGATACTGTAATTATTTTGTACTTGTTTGTTATGGTTTATTTGGAAGGTCTGAGAGTTTGGAGTACGTATCACGTTTCCACAAATTATTCATAAAAACACATTAAGCAGTACTTAGTGGACAAAAATTCATAAATAATCGAAACAAAAATATTTACTTCTCGCTGACCTTTTTAGATTTTTCATTTTCACTGATAGAACACGCAAATTTTTGTCGCGGCGACACATTAAATGTCAAGCTGGTAATTCATATGCTTCAATATCGCGAATGCAATAATTATAGGGAATTAGTCAACTAACCTCATTAGTCAACCAACCCCGGTCTCCCTTGCGTAATAAATGTTCTTCTTTTTATGCAAGAAGGTTCCCCGACCTTCTGATTACTACGGATCATTATCGCCTCTCGTGGATCGAGTGATTATGAGCTTGAATATGTACGGGTGATTGGAAAGGAAGATCACTTTTGAGTACCAAAAGTTAGTGAGATGATAGGAAATCGATTTCTGTAGCTTTAGATAGAACAACTGAATTTATTGTTTTATTTTTGCTTAATCTTGATTCATGTTAATATTTTAATAAATGCTGTGATGTACTATGTATGTAGTGTATTGTGTTATATGTCTAATGCCATTTTTTCTGATGAATAATAAATAATAAATAATTGAAATCATAGAATTTTTTTAAAAGCTTCATCTTATTTTCTGAAGCATGTTTTAATTTTGAAATCGTAACAATTTTAGCTGAATATTCTGAATTAATGGTTTCGCTGATGCCGAAGTTAACTCAAACGCTATTTCGAACAAATTATAGAAATACTAAAGCGTAACAATGAACGAACAGGAATTAAATTGCTTGTGAAATGAGCATAACGTTTCAAATTAGATTCATTTAATACCTATTTTACTTATAATTTGCACAAACCTCGCTTCCATGACATTTTCCTTGTTACTGACTGAATTGTAACTATCAAAACAATATATTTGCGTACAAATTAAACAACAAAAGCATTAGCCTAGTTAGTATTAATAAACACATGTTATATACGGAGAAAAATACAAGAGAAAAATAATACAACTTCTTAAATGTTAGATGTGTTAGAGAATATTTTAAGTATCCGAAATCATAGGAAGACCTAATTGTTCAGGTAAAGGCTTTCGGATACTGAAACACTCGTTTTCTATCCTGGTTATTCTATAGTTGAGAAAAAATAACTATGGCTATCAATTTTCTTCACTTCACAAGATCCCACCACGAATGCTTCGATTTGTAAAACGGAGGTCCTAACATCGCAAAAATAACATTGCTAAATGTATATTTGAAGAAGGATGAGATGGTCCATTAATCAGTCCTATCGTATTAGCCGAATTTTAATTTGTACCATCACTCGTGTAAGGTCTCCTCTAACGCGAATTAATCTGTCATTGACCCGCATATTTTAATTACTAATCCCCACATGGCGAATTCTCTGCACTCGGCGCGGATCCACACATCCATATGTCCCGATGATCTAATTAATTTCCGTTTCGCGCGTGCACGTTAAACTTTACACCACGAGTCGTTCGCTAAACACTGGAATCCCCGTTAATTCCGCAGCGAAATGTTTCCACACGAAATTCGATTGCGCTGCGTTAATAACGCCCGCGCCGTTGCGTTCCCCGTCTTAATAATTGAATCTGTCGACGTTCGTCGAGCGGCACACGTCGAACGACAACATCCGAGATCCGCACCCTCCGGCAAATATACATATATCCTGTGTTAACTTCCGTTTAACAAATTGCACCGACCTACACGATAAAAACATTACAACGAAAACGCCCGGCAGCGTATCGTGGCCGATAATTAATTAAAGCGAACAATGAACACGGAAAACGGCACGCGATTCCGTCAAAGCGATTTCACCGCCCGTGATTCCTCTGGAAATGAAATTTCCCCAAATTCCCGGCTTTTTCCACGGTTTCGTTTGGACGGGCAAACGCTTATTTGTCGTCGTTTGCCAGTTACTGAGGCGAAATGTCACTGCTAGTGCGAGATACGCGCGGAGGGTGGAAGATACAGAAGATTTTGGGTAACGTGGTTTTTATGTAGTTGGTTATAAGATACGATTGGTATGAATGAGAAAATTAAGGAAAATTACAGAAGTTATGAAAATGTATGATTTTCGAAACTTTTTTAGGGGTTTTATTACAAAAAATAAAATAAAATACTTATTACATATGATTAACTCTATAAAGTGAACGAAAAAATTTATTTACGATAATTTTTGTATTAAATTATTTATGATTTTTGAGGTTCTTTAGAACACTGCAGAAAAAATGGTCAGCATATCTCCTTTAAGGGGTCTCTCTACCTTGACGGACGAAAAATGATGCGAACTTTGGAATTTTTTTAAAACAAATTCATTAAATGTGTTTACTTCCAGCTGTGTGACTTTATGTGTCAATCTTTAGAGTACATGAAAAAAAATTGTATGCAAAAATAGTGGTTATATCCAGAGTTATAGTACTTCAAATAGAGCACCTTACGATAAAATCAGCCGTTTCAGTCTAAAACAGATATCGCTTTTTGCAAAAAATTCGCTGGTTTTTTAAGTCGCAAAAGTCTAATTTTTCAAAAACCAACTTAGTTTTAGTAACAGCGAGAATGAAACATCTACTGAAGATATATCCCGAGTTTGAAGTAAATAGGGTGATTGGTTTTTCAGATATCATGCTAACCAATTCGAAAAGCATCGTTTTGTGAAAAACGCGTTTAAAGTTTTAGGTACCGCTTTTTTCAAAATATTTGTTTTAAAATGTTGACTAAATATGTACAAATATAGGCATAAAGTTTTCAATTACTACAATTTGAGCAATTCTCTTTAAAAAAATCCCAAATATTGCGCTCCTTTTCACGCCGTCAAAGTAGAGTGACCCCTTAAATCCCTTACATCCATCGATGGATCCGAAAGATAAAATGATATTCTTGTAATATAATGTTAATGTTCCCGTAATTTCAAGGTATAAGTCCTTTCCCTTCATACACCTTTCAATTATTACACATATAAAATATACTCCATAAAACATTACCTACTTAGTAAACACTAAAAAAAATATCGAAAAAATGTAATTTCGATACTATAAACCTCAAGAGTTTTCGCTCGTGATATACACGATACTGTTGCAGATTCCATTTTCAACATGCGAGTTCCATATCTCCACTTCTTTAAAAATTTTATACCTTCACGTTTTCGGTTAGTTTTAAAACAAGTTCACTTGCCAAACTTTCTCATATTTCATACAGGTAAGACCATGTGACGAAGCACATCCCTCACTTGAAGAAAGCTTTTGAAAGGGGCTGAATACACATCACAACCAAATATCAGTTAGAAACTTTAAAAACTCTAACGTACGGTACACATTTTGGTTTGAGTTAAAAAAATTACTTCATCGTCTTGGAAATTCTGCTTTATACGTGTACGTGCAAAAGGTTTAATAGAATGGTCGTACTTTTATTGATTTTATTCTGTACGGTACGTTACATGTGCAATACGCTGCACTTCCACCGAGCTTCCCCACATTGTCCTGTTACACGGAACACGCCTTCGAATTTTCGAACTCCGATTAGAAATTACCCTACATATATCATTGGTGAGGGCAAATTGGAGAACATGGGTCGTTTTCCCTGTTCCGTGTTTCACGTGAGCCAGAGGTAGTTTTATTTTCGTTGAGGACTCCATTGTATCGCCGAGCGCTAACGAACACCCACAACTACCTCATTATGGCTCACGAACATGCATTATTATTCGCGTTGCGTGACACCAGTGATTGCATTTGAACCAGTGCAAATATGTGCCTGAACGAATAACCTATTGTTGCATTAAAGTTTTGTTAAACGATTGCTCGTACCAGTGGGAATAACAATATCATTCAACAAAGTGTGCATTTAAAGACAACCAAACCCCAAGCTGATGAATGAAAAAAAACGGCAATTAAAGAGAAATATGCTCGTGTTTCATCAAAATATAACACGACTGTGGGAGAAAATTGTAATTGGAAACGTGAATTTTCAACTTGATTTTTAATTGTAGAATAAAATTCTAATGGGGAATATTTCGTATTTTTCTACATATTATGTCTGCGAAAGAGAAAAACTTAGGAAAATTTTAATATAAATTATTACTCGATGGATGACTAGATTCGAACAAGTTTGTCGGAAAATTCGATACCAACATCGAATAGACAAATTAGTGTACGTATGTACGAATTTTAATATAAGTTGCTACATTATAATTATTAAACTAAGACTATGTTCCATTCGTGCTATTAATAAAATTGAATCTCGCTCTGGTTCTCGTTTTTAATACCCGCTATCAGCAATATTGTATTGATTGAGCAACGATATTGCTGTTTTATTTATTCTACAAGCGGTTCACGTTGAAAAGATATACGTTTGAGATACTGTTTTAATTTTCTTGTTTTTGTCACGTCACAATATAGGAAATAGGAATGCATTAAAATTTAATGATTAAATGCACGAGGAGCACTATTAAATTTTTTTTAGAAACTTTACCTGCCTCGAGAATCAGAACAGACAAGACATGTGGGGTATGTAAATGAAGAAGGTGGGGGTTTCGGTGATGGGAATAGAGACCCAAGGTTTCATAATTTGGGTGCGTGATTTATGACGGAGTAGGGGCAAAAAAAGTGTCACAGGGTGCACTCCGCTAGTAAATACGTCTGCTATCTATTTTTCCCTCTTTTTACTTCTCTTTTAAAAGAAGTATGAATGTTGGGGTGCGTCCAAGTCTTGTATAAGTATACTGCAATGAATAATGATATTGATATATGAGGCCATAAGTGAACTTTGGTAGAATATATATGTACAGCCTGTCATTTATTTACATCTTACTTTGAATGAACTTATCCAGATATAGTGATATTTGCAAACATTATTATATAATAGTACCTGATATCACCACTGGCAATCATTATTGGCTTCTATAACTAGAGCATCATGATGGCCTGGTGTCTTGGAGGGAGGATTGTCACTGTCATTCGAGACAGATATTGGAGGGAATAGAGAACTATTTCTGTAATATCTACGTAATTTGACAGACGGGATTAAAAGTCGACGTGGTTGGCTGTGTTCCGTCATTCGTTACAGGAATATAACGCGCAGAAGCATACCGCGAGGTTCCTACCTCTTCTTTTAGTCAATATGGAAATTATGAAATTTAACTGAGTTTTTTATGGTGCTTCAGCAGAATTTTCGAGGTAAAAATGGGTGTACCTATTTTTTACCAAAACTTTCCAAACGTGGATTTCCAAAATTGCTCTATAGACTGGAGATTATCTTTTATTTTATTATTTAATTTCGGAGACATCGTACACTAAAGTTAGTATTTGCGTAATGTTTCGCTACACATTGTTATTTCTCGTTGGTGGTACAAGGAGAAGGATCTTCATTCTAGTTCCTTTTTCATCTGATATCACTCTCGTTTACCTCCTGTGTAGTTAGACATGCCTATTTTCCTACTTTATTTATGTACTACCAGCCAATCTACCCTGTAGCTGCATTTTTATTCTATGCCCACTTGTTTGCCGAGTATAATAAATTATGGTTCATTCAATTTGACTCACAGGCGTTCCATCTGTTTTGATATGAATTTCTGGGAATGTTTGACAAGCGTATGAATAAGTCAGTGATCTGAATTATGTATTAAAATTCTTGGAAGTAATTTTAGCATTTATAAAAATTTCCTCTCCCTCTGTTAAAGACTTTTTCATTCTGTTTTAAATAGTCTTTGATTCATTTAATTTAATTCTGTATGTATGTGCTGTGCCTGGTACGTGTATTTTTAAAAACTTGATTCACCGTATTTGAAATTATATTCTTCTGTGGGACAGTGTTGTCTCTGAATTATACAATTTTTAATTTAGCTGGAGGAAATAGAAATTCAATAGTTTGTTAAGTGTAGCAATTAAAATAAAGAAAGATCGAAATGTTTAATGGAAAGACAAACTTTTGTTATTCAACAAATAAGTCATCGTGAATGTAGGATTATCCTCTATTCGATTATTGATTAATGCACAAATCGATTTAGATACCTATTTCTGATTACTCAAAGTTGTGAGTTTCTTCTCGCTCACGTGCTATTTGGAGAGGTAGTTCTTGCCTTTGTGTTTGCAGGTACAAATCCCTGTTATCGAAGTAGAGAATGGAGAGCCCTTTGACAAAATTTATGTGTTCCTATTTCTGGCGTCCCATTTCTGTTCTATACGGATGATAGATGGTCGGATTCGCTTTATTGTAGAGTCATTTCTATTATTTCCCTACAATATGCGAATCTAGGCTTGAAGCACCTTTCACGTTTCTCGTGTTTAGAAAATTATACAGATTACATATTTAAGCAATTTGCTACCGTTAAGGATTTACTTACTTCTTGATCAGAAATCTTAAAAAATTTGTATGGATACAAGATATTTTCCAAATTAGGATATAGGAGCATAGCAGTTAAGAAGTGTAGAGATAAAAGAGTACTGTCAGAATAATAAATTTCACTAGTAGTATTAATATTTCATAAACAATCCAACTTATCTTCTATTTAAACCAATATTACAATTTGTATATTGTTATACGACCTGCTGAAAAATTTACCGATAAAGTACAAGAATGGCAAGAAGAATTTATCTACTCCAATAACAATCGATATATGTATATATATAAGATAGTTCTATTCACGTTGTACGCGGGGATGTAGTTAAGGTGAGGAAATCAATTTACATGTAATTACCTATCCGAGCTTGCCAATCTTCTTAATTGAAGAGTCCTCTGTGAACAGGAAACGTAGATGTTTAGGATTGCTGACGTGGCCTTGATGAAGGGGTGCGGGTAAGGTGGTATGCCTTCCGGTTAGCTGCACCCCATGTGGTAAGCACAAATATTCATTCAGTAAGCTAGAACTGTTTATACGTTCCATTAAATTTTTTCTACCCTCTTCACAATTGGGGCAATTGAACACGAATAATTATGAATCAATATTGAACTATCATACGTAAAGTGTTTGTTTACTTTAGCTTGGAAGATAAATTTTTTTTTTGGTACACCAATTTTTTAATCAAAGTATTCACCGATTGAACGAAGGTGTCCTTGACAATATATCATCAGATTTTGAATATGGCTTGTACATATTACCTATGTATTTTTGCAGGGTATTCTGTACAGCTTCCTTTTTAAAAAATTAGTCAGGTGGTAAAATTAGGAAAGTAGTAATTGGTGGAAGAAAAATCACGAGACTGTGATAAATATATGAAAACTTTTCTCTTCCACAATTCTATGCATTATTGTCCCATACTTTCGCAAAAAGAACATAAAATAACTTAAAAATTCAAAAAATTTAATTTGAAACGTGTTACGCGTTAATAGAAGTAACATTTACTATGCCTGCACGTTTGTATTATGTCGCACGTCACACTGTTAAAAAGGAATACTGTATTTCTTCTTGTAAAATATCCGACTTTGAATTAAATTCTTTCTTTGTTACTTCTGTTTGCACCATATTCAAGTATTTTCTGTTCAAAGCATGCTTTAGACGGCGCAGCTAAAAATATCAAAGTGAAACGTGTCGCGAAGCCGAGTCCTTTTGTAAAACAAAAAACGAAACGAAGAGGAGCGTACAAACATGGACGGCGTCGAAAAACATGCACGATGTGAATGTATCGGACTCCCTTCATGATTACATCGGATGCTTATGGCTATCATTTCGAACATCTGTTGCAGGCAAGTTCGTAGTAAACAGAATGCTTCGCTTGTAGATTCCTGCGTACAACGATTCTTTTATACTCCTAGGATGTCATAATAGGAAAATTATTATAACGCTTTCATAAATTTTGGAATGCAAATTTCAATGTTACACCATCGTGGAACATGAATGCAGTCATGATATGCGAATTGATGAATCTGAATAAAATAGTGAAATTGTCACTAATAAATAAGAATAACACAATAAAAAGAGACTTTCTTTTAAAAATTATAAATTATGATAATAAAAACTCTTCATAAGTTTTCAAAAAGTTCAAAAGATTTATAATTTATATTTTGTACGGACTTTAGTTATTTTAGTTGTTTTTTATTTGGTTTTGTATGAACTATATTTTATTCCGTTATATTTTTGTAGTTTCATAAATATTAAATAATCTGAAGAATTGTACGGATTTTAGTAATTTTAGTATTTCCTTTTGTATACATAGATAGAGTATATTTGCATACAGTAATTCCATAAATATTAAATAACCGAAAATATTTTAAAATATGTATAGATATTTTTTATGGTTATAATTATACTTTGTTGTTGAGTTTCTTTTTGTAAAAATTCGAAGATTGGTGTAACCCTTTTTTCGGATACTGTAATTCGCAAACCGGTTTTTGTATAAACCCTAGCACACATAGGTCACAATTTTGTCTAAAAATCGTTGACCAATACAAATCCACCGATGGCCATGAATATCCTTAGCTGTTGAAGATTTCTGACCCTCTCGCAGCCCAACAGAGAACATTTCTCTCCCTCAAAATGGCCCTGGAAACTCGGTAAGGTTAGTACCAGGTCTCTGCCATTAATTGATCGACGAGAGTGAAGAGATTTAGCAGCTGGTTGGTACAGCTAGCCGAATGTGAATCGAACTGGAATTCGCTAGGCCCTGGAAGAGAATTCTGAGCGTCGTCGTGAGTGCTGCACAGAATCTCGCATAATTGCGGCGCGAGGATAATCCATTCGAGATGGGAGCCGATAATTCGGTATGTAACGCGGAACTACTTGGACGCGAGTGCAATTTCTGATTAATAATTTCAAGGCGGCGCGGCCGAGCGTATGAGACCTTTCCTAATTGCGTTCTGTAGCTCGCACACCGGCCTTCGTCACGGTGGTAATAAAGAATGTTCTAGCGTGAACTGTACTTAAACGGAGGAGAATATCGTAACTATCGAATAAGTTACTGGGTTAAACCGCTCATCTCTACGAGTAGAGTAGCAGCTGATAGTGCAATGGAAGGTCTGACTGTTAGAATATGTACTTAAGCTTTGGAGGCTGCAACTGCGATAATATTGGCGAATAGTTGCAGACGGATAAATGTAGTCCAGGTTATCAAATTTTGAATAAAGTTGATGTTCTGATTGAAGAGGTATAGAAGACGAAAATGATGAAAAGATAATATACTATAAAATGTTAAAGTGGAAGATGTTAAAGTTGAAAATAAAATATTCATATCTGCAGGTTCCTTTTTCTCTTAAAATTGAAAATGTAACATCGTAAATGTTATTTTTTACATTTTTAAGAGAAAAAGGAATTCACAATGTTATTTTTTATGTTTTTAAGAGAAGAAGGAACCTGCAGACATGAATATTTTACCAAAATTTTTTTACTGTTGTGTTTGGTTAATCAAAATACAAGTATTCCGCACCCAGGCCAACTGAAAATTCAAATTTTAATTTTCGCCTGTATAGTTTCGCTCCGCCCTAGTGCAGGTCCATCTTTACCAACTTCGAGTAAATTTTAAAAAAACTGTTTATAAAATTATTGCTTTGACCTTAATATTAAAAGAAGGATATTAATTGAAAAATAGATATGTTCACATAATAAGTAGTAGTTATTGAGTAGATAAATTTATATTTCGATTTTTGCCGAATTTTTCAAATCTGGAGCTGCTGAAAACAATTATTGCACAAGATAGTAATGAGTGCAGGTTCAAAATTTGTATGAAATCGCTCATTTGTTATCGAATTTGCACCAATCGATGTTGATTGTTTTACGTATATTCCACCCCCCCCCCCCCATTAGAAAATAGAGTTGCACCCCTCTTGCTACAAGATCCTTATTAATATTATAATTTTGTTTCCACAAATGCTGCAAATTGACATACATCAAACCAAATTGCATCTACGTTCTTGTTGGACGTGTTGATCGTGATGATAATAAAATGAGCTTCTGCTTTTGTACTAGAAAGAGTTACCGTGCTATTTATTCATGTTTAGATATCATCACTATTTGTAATGCAAAAGTAGAACCAACTAGTCAATAATTATATTATCAACGAGCACCATCGAATATAATGTTTCTCATTTTATACTCATATTCATTATACACATTCGAGCTAGCATGGTGAATTCTCTGCAAGCATAGTGAACGTCTAGCTCGTACGTGGACTAAACGACGACAAGGTAAGCACCTACGCTTGCTATTCGAATCAAAATTGCGAAAGCCTCGCGAGGCACCATTTACACGCGTGTCAACGAACTTGCAACCGTTCTGTGTAAGTAAATTCGATTCGCAGGAACCTCGACGTTCCTGCCGAATTGAATTGCATTGTTACGAGACATCCACGTGATTTCCTTAGATCGTGTCGCATAAACACTTACTTTGCAGTGAAACTTTTAAATTCGATGGTTTTGATCAAATTTGTAATAGATTGTGTAAAATTTCAGGAAGAATAATTTTATTGTTTGCAACGATTAATGATATAGTAAATTTATTGAAATTCTTCATATATTATTCTTAATATTAATTTCTTTCGTAATACGCGGTGATGAACAAATAATGAACATTTCTGTAGTTCTCGAAGAAAAGTTTGTTTACTTACGTGGTATATTATTTTTTAAAGAAGATGTAATATTGTAGATTATCGGAATTTTCGCAAGTTCATTATTTTTCATTCTACGATGTAACTTTTCGTTACAACAATCTTACAATTTTATTTCTCACCTATCAGTAAAATAAAAAATCCTAAAATACTTTATTCAACCTTCTGAAATTCAATATTGGTAAAATGATTCCACCAAATTTTGAAACTAATGAATAGTCATAGTTATTTAAACACTTCCAAATGAGTTTTTCAACAAGCTATTGTATAATAAAGCAGTATATAGGTACATTCCAAATACATTATCTCAATTCTATTCAAAATTTATGCAACAAATAAAGAAAAAATCAAGGACGATATGTTTCTCGACGTTACAGTAAGTCACAGTAAAATTCTCGTAAAATTTTAAATATCAAATATACAACTAATTTTAATGCCAGTCAATTTCACTTGGGCCAGACACGCTTTGAGCATTTCTAAATTTCACGATCCCGCCAGCGCGGCGTCTGCGAATACGCGACATTTTGACCACATGGATTGGATTTGCAAAAGCCATTGCGGTCGACGCCTATTATCCGCCAGCTAGTTCATTTGTTGTCCGAAACAACTTGACTCCCAGCGGTCAAATTTTCGTCAAAGTTGATATCGATGTGGTATTGATAAAGCTGCTATCGCAGAAAAATTTGTTGGCCATATCCAATTTAGATTGCCGCGTCAGATCGTTTTGCAAGAAGCCTTTTACACACCTGCTTGGAATTTTCAAACCGATTGTTCGTATCTCACACATTATATAACTGTTTGGCTTCTAGAGAAGCAATTGCTCTGCACTTTAACACATTTTTACGTATAAAGTCCAAAACATAGCAACTCTCATATTAACTCTCCTGTCATAGTTACTGACACCCCCGTATTTACCGTATGTGTTGCCACACAACAATGAACCTCGTCAAATATTAAAAATCTTGTACACAAAATCTACATCTTAATCCTTTACTCAGCCTCTAACTTTAACACTTCAAGTGGCCCAACTTTTTGAAAAACGTGCCTTTAAATCGACCAGGCCTTTTCGAGTAATGGCTTCTGGTAGGGAAGTTTTGTACCAAGCGTACAAAGTGAACTTCAAAGTCAAAGTAAACATTCAGGGACTCTAGGATAATGTTTCCGCTGTGTTAAAAAAATATGGACATGCAAGCACATCAATGTCATGCACAGAATGGAAATCCCTCAGCGTGAAAACATGCCAACCCCCCAAAATTGTTAACATCATCCTCAAATATAGTACATTGATCCCATAGCTAGCCACATCCAAAAGGAGCACATCAATCAAACCGTTGAAAAATAAAAAACAACCAACACGGTATCGTTTCTCTGAAAATCAGCCAGTGCCACAGAGGGAAAACAAGATTCATCTTCGTTAACGTCCCCACTTTACAGTCCCTTTAATTCCAGGTTAATTGCAAAGCCTGTCTACTAGAGTCTCGCCTTTCGAGCCTTGACTTTGGCTTCTTGTCGAATCTGCGACGGCAGCGACTTGCCCCGAATAATATCTTTTTGTTCCCTTTGTGCGAGCCCTCGTGCTCTTCCTCTCTTTTCTATTCCTCCCGTAATAACCAGTGTTTCTCATGCGCGTACGCTGAAACGCTCTTGATCTTTAAAACCGGGGACAACCCTTTACGCGCAGACGGAGTAAGCCGACACCGTGAAGTGGATGAGGCTGCAATATTCAGATGCTGTCGGTCAGAGGGGTGGATTTTCTCATCCACGGCGAATACCTCGCCTTCGAGCAGCCAGGATCCACGCGGGATACTTGGCCCAACCCGCGGTGACATCGAGATATAACTGGTTTCGTAATTGTCGCGCCTCGGTGCACCGTAACTGACAACATAATCGCTGGGCACAATGAGAGGAACACTTTCCAAAAGTTCTTGGCGGCGCAGGTTCAAACAGTCACGAAAGTAGTCCTCGAAGCTGGCGATTCTTCCGTTTACGTTTCTGTCGAGCTACATCGGTTTGGGGATTGTTAGAGGGCTGGATATTTTGGACGGCTGCGAGAGATTCTCGACGATGATGAAAAGGGGGTCATACAGTTTTTAACAGAACCTGAGGCTATGTTAAAAATTTTTGGTGCGTTGAGAGGGTTGGAGGGAAAATAAGGATAGTGGAGTTATGGGGGTTGTGAAATAATATGTGCACGTAGTTAATTGTATGATATATAGGCTAACATTGTATTATATTTAATGGTCTGTGAAATTTTACACTTTTTCTTTGTACTTTCAAGGAACTGTATAAAAGAATGCATTCCAAGGATAAGTATACAGGGTCATCGTTTAATCCTGCAACCCGCGCGCGCGCGAACTTGTAAAATGGCAACACCGCCTCACGGACGCATTCCACTACAACCATGCACCGGCCCCGCGTTCGGAGAGCTGCAAGCGACCGCTGGACAGCAGTGATGCCCGAGCTTCGAGAATTTTGGGCTGGTCCCTGTCAAATTAACGTTGCAAAGAACTATTCAGAATTTCCCGACCCCGGTTGAAAATTTTGGGGTCTTTTTCGTATAACTTTTGAACTGTAAGACATATCGGAATGCAATTTGCGCCAAAAAAATGAGGAAAAATTAATCCCTCTTAATGATGGATAATTTAACATATTTTACGTTTACTTAATTTTTCTTTTATCAATTTTTTAACCATAATTGTTTAAAAAGCTGTTGGAAACTGTTTATTTGATAATGTATTTAACGCTGTTTTTAAAATTCGTGGTGTTGATAAACAATAGGCTAGTTGATTCTGTATCATTACATTTATAAATTGAGAAATTAAATTTTTATTCAATTATGTGTTAGTTCTGCAGACCTCAGAATCTATTGTTCTGGTTTTCTTTTTTATGATTTTATCCTTAATGCGGTGCATACCTAGATCAGACGTAAGGGGTAACTAATGCGACGTGTCTTTGATTGTAGCGGTGTTTGAATTTTTTTTCTAGAATTTTTGTGTTAGAATGTTTTAGCTACTCAACGCCACGCCTATACCGGCTTCCGTTAATGTCATTTTTTGGAACGATGTGCCGTTACTGTGGTTTTTACAAGCAGGTGGCGAAAAATCTCTCCGTACAAGGAACCGTCAACCCTGTCGTGGCTAAAATTTTTGAAATTGAGACGGGTACGAGATCTGTTGACATTATTTTCAAACCTCATTACAGTGATCTGGGGTGCGAGTGGTAGACCGATCATAAAAGCGGAGCGCGCGGCTCGATTACCTGGGTCGGGAAATTCCCAATACCTAGCTCTTTGCGACGCTAAAATTTTCGAAGCTCGGGCATCACTCTTGTCCAACGGTCGCAGGCAGCTCTGCGCTGGGCCGGTGCATGGTTGTAGTGGAATGCGTCCGTGAGGCGGTGTTGCCATTTTCGTCTGTTCGCGCGCGCACGGGTTGCAGGATTAAACGATGACCCTGTATATCATAATACTTATATATAAGTATATATCATAAGTATATAGCAATAAAGTATATATCAGCAGCCCGTGTTGCTTCTATTAAACACTTTGATTAATAAATCTCCAAATGTATTTTATTCAATTGTTTCTTGATTCTCATTAAAACAATTATTGTTTTTAAACAATCAAGAAACAATTGAATAAATATACATTTGGAGATTCATTCAAGGATAAAGTAAGGGATAAAAAAATTGCCTTCTAAATCTTATAATACATATACCAACGATATACAGGTTTTCCGAAAATTAACAAATTATTCTCTGTAGAAATTCCAGTACTTTTTAAAATTATGTACTCAACTACCAGTTTCAGTTACGTGTTACAACAATTGCGTCGTCCGTTTCGCGCCAAATCTTCCTCCACAATCCAAAACAAAACAACATTCATAGCCCAACAATGGCCAAGCTGAAACTATTATTTACTTAAACGTAGACTCCAACCAATTAAACAAAAGTGAACCATCTACAAATATACATGGTAACTCTAGCTGAAGATAAAAAAGAACAGAGGTACCTACATGTTCGAGTGCTGCTCCAACATATTCGTTGTTACGAAACTCAAATTCGAGCGTTGCTAATTCAACAACTGCATGCTTCACCAACGAGCTAGTCACCGAATGGAGCTCGAAAATCGCGGTGCCCGCATCGCGACGCTTTGAATTCGCGAGACCGCGACGACGTCGTCTGCTGGGGTGCTGAATGCGAAGAACACCAGCAGCGACCCCGGAAAAAGAGGGGAAAGAAGACGGCTGGGTGTGTTTTGCACGAGTGAGCACACCGTGTGTGCCGCCTGCTGCATCCTGTGTTACGCTTTCCGCCCGTGTGCAGCGTATGTCAATAATAGAAGTCGAAATAAAGGGGCGGCCGTGTGCGAAACTTTTGAATATTATCAGAACCCCCGAAGAAAAATATATGCGCATTATGCCGGCGTACTGCAGAGGCGGAGAGATTTTTCCGATATTTGTAAGCCGCTGCGCGGCAGGAGCACTTCTGTCTGACAGACAACCTTATCTGTATCCCCCACGTTGCTCCAACCTTTTTAACGGGTTCAGTAGTTTGTTTCAATTATTTTTAAACATTACCCACTGATCTGTATTAACACCATTCTTTTCCTTGACGTTTCGCGATACATTAGGTCATTTGTATTATGCTTTTCATTCATGCACGGGACTTTATTTTTCAGAATTATTGACAGAGATGTCATTTCACGTGAAATCGATCACTTCTTGCATTTGACGCGAAGGATTTTGTTGAAATTACAATATGATACAGTTTATGTTCATTTAGGGGGGTTTGAGTTATCATTTCGCTGGCTTTGAATTTATTTAAAAAATATGGGCCGTCGAAGGTTGCAATTTTTCCCTGGTTTGACAAAATTGTTTTTAACAGGTGTTGTAAAAATATTTGAAACCGCCGAAGTGATGAATTAAACCTCCCTTTATTTGGCGTGAACTACAGTATAGGTATTCCTATTTCAGTAAAATGCGATACATTGGTTTTATGTGCATAAGTGATTGATTTAGCGTGGAATGATCCAGAGGAGTTTGTGCACCTTTCATTCAGTTGCTTTATTTCCTATTAAATCTATTATTTATAACTAGAAGGATATGTAATTTGGACCAGTCAGGTTTTCGTTGGAAAGGTGAATATCTCCAAATTAAATTCTAATAAAACTACCTTTTCACATCAGAATAAACTTGTTAAACTGAGTTGATACTTTCACTTGGGAATTATTTATGTAAGAACTTGTAGCTTTTAAATTTCTTTTTCAAACGAATATTCCTAATTCTTATTGTCTGGTAAAATTCTCTACACGTTCAAAGTTTTTAATTAAGAACGGACTTGAACAGTTAGATTAGCGCTTCCAGCAAGCGTTCCTTCACTTCGTTTTTGGCAGTAAAGCTACAGAACACATTGTTGTGGGAACAGTGAATTGTAACGGAGCCTGTGTAAACGTTGCCCGCGTTCAACAAATCATTTTTTGACAATTAATTCCACGAGAACCGGAGTTGCCGCTTTTATTCCCGTGGAATTGGGTTCGAGCCGAGGTCGTAGGCATTTCAGCCTCTCTAATTAAACGTCCTAGTTATTGTTTGCAATGCTCTGTTGCTGCAGTTTCCATTTAAATGCATGGAGTGCATTCTATTTGCATTTAAATGCCGATCGAGACATCTGGCCAGCATCGCCGCGACGTCTTGCTCGATATCTAGATGAACTGCCAGCATCAATCACGTATCTTGCTAAGGAGTCAAGCCATGTTAACGTTGGAGGCGATAAGCTGGCGCTTGCAAGGTATTTTCGTCACTTTAAAGCCAATTCTTTTCATAATCAACGTTTATCTTAAAAATTACCTTTGTCGTTGGAACAAAATTCGGGGAGACGTTTGTCTTCGCCAATATCTTCCTGGGCGTGTCACACAATTCAGAAATAATCCTAATAACTTGCAATAATCTTGAATTAATAAATGCAAAGCTCAACAACTACTGGGCAAAATATTTTTACCCAGTTTCTACCGGAAGGAAATCAATTCAAATCGCAATTTTAAGATTAAGTTTGGAAACAAAAAATTGATCTATTAATATATTGATAATTTCGATAAAAAGTGGAAAACGACTAATGTTTATTATTAGGCAAAGATAGGTAAAAATCAAAGAGCTGAGTTGAAGTATTACTTGCGGAAGCGATCTTCTGATGAACGATGTAATATTCCAGTGCACGTCCATGGCAAATATTAATCGCGCTTCTTCGAATTCCTTTCACATTACCTGCGCTCCTTGAATCAACATTAATTTTCGTTCTGGAGGAAAAAGGCATTCGTGGCACGTCTTATGGTTTTCCTCGGCTAAGTCGATGTACGTTGAAACGTCCTAAACGTAGCTCAAATGCTTTGATAAAGTTCATGGTAGAAAAGGATTGGCACGTGCTCATGATTCGCGCGTGTGCACGCATGACAAGCACTGCGCCCATTGGACAACACTTTTATGGAACCAGAAGTGTACCCACATTCTCAGTAATTTTTGTCAAAAAGAATTCGTGCAGATACGAGTAATTTCTAAAATAGCGTTTTTTCTTAGAACACTCGACTGTATTGTACCTGCATAATTCGATTAATATTGAGACTTTAACGAAACACTAAAATTAATAGAATCTAAATTATGTAACTTCATATTTTAAATCACAAATGTCACCAGAAATAATTAGCAGATGTACAGTAGTCCGACCAAGCAAGTAGAATATGCCTGTGCTCGTCGAACTATCAGACACGGAATGATCATTTCTCCTGATTTATCACAGCATGAATTATGCCCCATTGCACATGAAATACGAATGCATTTTTATTTCTCCAGGACAAAAAGACATATTATCTTTCTTCTTCCACATCCATGTCTACAGAATAGTAGTCTCTGACGTATTTCTAAAAATCAGATGGTTGGCGAACGAGTGCTGAAATACGAAAGCAATGAAAGTAATAGTAAATGGTTCTACGTCAGGTGTTCGATTATAAAAACGAAAGGGAGAAAGAGCTATCGTACGAGTTGGACACGGTCGAGTACCCCTGCGTACGCATGCAGTGCCTTGAACAAGGGTGCCTTTGTATCAAGCTGGAGTTCTTACTCTTCTAGTCCGTATAGACAACCGTGAATGGCTATTTGAAAAACGGCTGCAAGGATATCGCGTCGAATGTGCGAGATAATTAATTGGAGGGATGTAACGAGGCCTTACTTTATGAATTTCGTATGATGTCTCTATATAATTGGATTATTCCCGTTTGAGTTCACTTTTGTTAACTCTAGAAATAATTTGAGTGCTAACGTAATGTGGTTAATTATATCTTGTATCAATCCCTTAAAAAATAGAGTATAGCTCTTAAGAGGTAATACCACTCTAGAGCTAATACCACTTTTATGCGAGTTTAGTGAATGGAAAGCAAAATCTGTTTGAAAGCCCTTATTGTACATATCTTGAAGTATGATGAAAATATTTTTTTTAATTTTTATAATACAAAGTGGCGGCGCCACAGCTTAACAAAAGAAGTTTCTTCTGAGAAACAGTGTTCCGCAACCGAAAAGATTTCTCCTTCAACTTTCGATTTAGAACAAAAAGCCAATAATTTTTTAATTCTATGTATATAAGATTATAATGGGAAGTACAAGAGGAAATTAAAAAATACTGTTTTTTTGTAAAAATGGTGCGTGTAATTTTTTGTTAAAACATTCTTAATAAATGACATTGACATTTTAAATGAAAAGACTTAAGCTCGAGAATCCTCTAAGGGCTGTTATGAGGTAGAATAAATTATTTCGAAGCTGGACATTTATATTCGTTTTTAGTAAATGTTTTTTTATTGTCGGATTACATTGCTACAATCACTCATCAATGTGGAGATGAAATCTAGTACTTTGAATTAACAATGAGACGTCCATTGTTCGCAGAAACATGAATTTGCTAATAGCATGAAACTCAAACTATCTCTCATCGCTCTATAGGTACCGATGTTTTAGAATTTAAGAATTACTAGGCATTTTAGTTACAGAATTTGTTGTATCATACGGGTATGCAGATGAAAAAATAAATTATAATAGAAAGTGTGCACTTAAAATGGAAATTCAAGGGTCGTGTTTCGCGGAAAGGCATTATTCAACATTACTCCGAGGACATAAAACGGGCAAATATAAAACATTTATGAAAATTACGAGTTCTTGTTCTGAATATCTTCTAACGTGATCTACTTTTTCCAGCGTTTAATTTTAGTAGTCAGCGAGACTCCTTTATTATTTCGACGTTATGATTGATTGATATTAAATATTCCTCCTTCGGTAATCATGCGAGTATATTGAATTCCTGACATTTCTGCGAAACGATCGCTAATGTGCTCTCGAGTTCCATCGAATCTTTGCTAAAAGCACTGCCATTTAATTCATTAAACGTGTTTTGCAAAAACTGAGTTACAAGTGGCAAACAATGAAATCAATAAAATAAACTGCAATTTGATAATTAATATAATGGGAGTAAAAAGTACATTAAAATATTAACGCTGAGGTTTTTAACAACAAGTGCTTTAACTTATTGATCAAATGTATCAGTCTCAAACAAACACCGTAGAAACGAGTGAAGTTTGCGTCGACGATAAGAAAGAAGAGGGGTGTGAATACCGCATTAAAAGTTACAAAGAAGCATTAAGAGAAGTTATAACCAGACAAACCGAACAGAGAGTGGAATGTTTACACAGGAACCAGACAAAAAGTTGTGAGTCTACCAAAAAACGTAACGTTTCAACGTAAACCAATCTCACGAAACCCTACAGCATTTCACTGCTCTCATACATCACAACTCTTCCCTCTACCCCAATTCACCAAGCAACATTACTGTAGCAAATCTCCCCCATTTAAGGGAGGAAACCAAGTTTAGGACGCTGAAAATACGGTGATTCTGTAAGAATTATTATCTTAACAAATATTAATAGAATATTTCCAAAATTTTAAGGGTGTTTTACTGTATTTTCAGACAAAAAGAAAACTTCTTCTTTTATTCAAGAATAATTCATTTAATATGGTTTTATTGGTATATCATCTCCAATTATGTACATCCTAGCGGATCCAATTTTTGCCCAAAATAAAAAAGTCGAAGTTTTTCTTATTTGACAAGAATTTCTATCGTCGATGTATTAAAAAATAAGAAAAAAGTCTAAAATTGACAAAGTTATGGGATTGTAACGAAACAGTTACGATTTTGACGGAAAAATTTCGACGCTTTTATACAAAAAAAAATGGTTTAATTTAATTTCTGCATAAATGTTTTTCATTCACCGACAATATAAATTCACGTCAATTAAGAAAAATTGGATCCGCGAGGATGTACACAATTTGATATTAAATTTGATATTAAATCATACACAATTTAATATTAATGAATTATTATTGAATAAAAAAAACGTTTTCTCGTCTGATTATACAGTAAAACACCCTTACAGTTTTAGAAAGATTCTATTTATATTTGTTGAGAAAATAATTCTAAAAAAATCACCGTGCGTTCAGCGTCCTAAACCAGGTTCCCCCATTAATGGCCCCCCGAACATCGAAATGTTGACAATGAAACGTCTCTCATCGCTCTATCCGCGGGATCCGAAAGAAACCCACGACCCCGAAGCTTCGAACACGCGCACCTCGTCCATGGGCGGTAGATTGTGCCTGGCAGTGGGAAGACCGCGGCGTGCCATCATCAATCTCCATCCCCTTACCCATCGTATCACTGCAGCCCCATATTTCACCAGAACAGCCCCGAATCTTTCACAAAGTCGAATCCCGATGATCGTGACGTTGGGCACACCGATCGAACGTGAAACACCTTAAGCCTAATCTCTGTCCAGCGATCGCATGGCCCCCGCCACGCATTTGCATGATCCGCCACGACCTATTAGCATTCCAGGGTCAAACCGGGCGATTCTTTTACCGAACGCGCAGGGGGCACCCGTGACGCAGCATCCCCTAATCTCCATCCCCCGATCGGGCACGTTGGTTGGGTCGAGAGTGACGCGCTCGGTCAACATCAACGGCACACGCCAAGTGTATGACCGAGGCGAGGAGACACGGGTCGTGCGCTCGCGCAACCCCTGCAGGGTCGTGGGGTGACGGCGACGCGGCGCGACGCGACCGTCGCGGCGTCTACGCGGGGCACGGCGGGGAAGGCGGGTGGGGGTGCGGTTGGTGGGAAAGAGAGGAAAGATGAGCGAGATGGTAAGGGTCGGAGAGGGAGTAGAACGTCGGTCGAGTGTGTATGGTAGGGGCAAAGAGAGAGTGGGGAGTTCGCACGCCGACCGGAACGGCCCCACCGAGTTTTATCCAACGATCCGGGAGGCTCGTCGAGGTAGTGGTCCGCGCCCCACAGCCGCGACAGCTTGAAACGCGTGTCGCTGTGCTCCGTTCTATCCCTCTCACTCTTTCTCTCCTCTCTCTTTCTCTGTCGGTTGAAAATTCCTCACAGAGAAGGTTTCCGCGTTGGGAAGAAAAATCGCGCGTCCGTAGGAGGCGGGTGCGTCCATCTCGTTCGTCGAAAGCCCACCGAGCGGAGCGGAGTTCTCGGGAACGGGCAGCCGGGTTTCGGGGTGGTGAAATACTCGCCTTTCCGGCGGAGGGAAGAGCGCGCGATTCGGATAGGGAAACCAGTCGTTCGGCTGCCAAGGTGGTGGGAAATGAAAACAGGGAGCAACCATTGAGAGGGGGGAGGACTTTCCCGATGGTGTCATCGTCACGGAGGATTCTAAGTTACGCGTGAAGGTTCTCAAGAGTCGTCGATAATATACCGGTGCGTGGTGAGCTCGTGCCAGGGGCTAGTTTCTCGAACCCCCGAACCGGGCTAGTAGACTGGTGAACAACGCCGGTCGAGTGTCGTGTTTTCGTTTCTTCTACTCGTTCCGATTGGACTGCAGGATAGTAGCTCGGGACACCTAGCAGCGGCTGCAGGTGTCAGGACAATATCGGGGGTGGTGTCGGTTATACTCTCTCCCTCTACCCTTACGTTGGTGATCGTTGGCGTCCCCGGAGGCTAAACGCCGTTGGATATTCGCACCTGGACAAGCGTACGTATTTTAACGAGAACACCTGGCCCCCGTGCTACCTAGTGCGGCGGTGCCATGCTATGGCCTCTCTCCTTAGGTACTCTCCTACACCCCCAAACAGGTTATTGATTTTGCCGAAGTAAGGAGGTACGGATGTAGCCCGTACGCCCTGCGGCCTGCGACCTGCTCGTTTTTCCACCCCCTTCGCCGCCTGTCTCTCGTCCTCTTTATCCCCAGATCTCTCTTTCTTTCGGTCGCCTGTCCTTGATGCTGGGGCCACCCTTTGACGGCCGGGCGACGTTCACGCGATCTTTTGACACAGTTTTGCGAAACGTCAAACGCTGGGCGAGCGTCAAGGAAACCTCTGGTGGGGGTGTTGTCGCGAAAAAGAGGGAGAAACTCACTGTCCCTTTCTAGTATATGCCACCTCGTAGAGCATCACCTGTCAGCGTCAACTAATCTCCTATGCTATCTCTTCCTTTGCTAATTGACAATAATTACGAAGTCCCACGGAAACTTTCCACGATCGAAAGACGAGCCTGGTTTCGTCGAGGAAGGTCGAGTGTGACGATGATCTGTTCTTCGGTTCCGGAAACAGCCGGTGTCGATTCCCTGAAGCCAGTCTAAAGCCTTGTGTCGTATAGTGTACCGTGTCACTGAACTGTTGGAGCAGACTGTTGCAGTGGCAGCGTGACTATACACGAGACAACGGCTACGAGTGATTCCGACTGACAGTGGATCGATCAGCGGTGAACTTTTCACTACGAGACTTTGCGGTTCTTTCGGAAAAGCAGCGCCTCGTAGTAAATCAATAGAAGCCACGTGAAGTCAGGACGAGAGATCGCGCTCTTGTTCTCTCTCTCTCTCTCTCTCTCTCTCTCTCTTCCACCCCTACTCTCTCTGCCTCTCTTTTTTTCCCTCTTGCTTCCACTCTCGCTTTCCCTCTCTCTCTTTCTCTCTCGCTCTGTGCCTCCCTTATACACACTCTCCCTTGCGCCCTCTCGCTCCCCATTTTCCGCTTTTCTCTTTTTCCGCCGACCGATACGCGCGTTTCGCGAATTTCGTCGGATGAAGCCGATCGATAGCGTGCAGAAGAACGCCTCGCGTGCGTCCGTCTTCCCGCTCGTAGACGGAATTAAATGATTAGCGGTGATCGCTGCGATAGCTACCCTCGTTTCAATCCATCCGACAGCGGCTGGCCGTGTGTTGAATCGTTGATGATACGTCAACCGTTCGCTTCACTCCAAGCCGCTCCGCGCTCGTCAATTATGTAAGATTTCCCGAATTTTGGCTTATCGACCGGTCGGAACCGGGACGTGGTTAATCTTTCATCGGCCCGTGGCGCGCTCGAAATCGTATTTTCCCCCGGTTCGTTGAACGCGGAGTATTGGATTTTCACCGTTTTATTTTAGCGTCCTCGGCGCGGACGTAAATTTCTATGCCTTCGCCGTACCGGACGATCGGCAGAATTTTTGTTGCCGCGCCAAACGTTTCGTCGCGTGCAATTTTTATCGCGCAAAACGCTGCCGGTCGCGAATGAAGTTCGCTCGAACGTTCGAAGGGGAGAATATGGAGGTGCTCCGAGTTGACTGCGAGCAGTGACGAGTATTAGTGGCGGTAGGAATGAGACGAATTCGGGGAGACGTTCGTATGGCCCTTGGCAAAATTCTGAGGTCGCTTGAGCATCTTTGACCGAAATAGGGCCAGCTCGTAGGCGTGTCCAACCTGGTGTGGAGAAATATAGCGGTTCCCTTCGTAGAGCCATCCCACTACTTTTACTGCGGCGACGTGCTGCCAAAGCAAATAGTATCGCGTTTATCTTAACTAATGAAAAGGGATTAACGGGGAGCGCGGGATTAATGGAGATTAGATCGAATCTGTCGGGAGGGTACGAATTATCGAGTTGTCACGTGTCAGTGATTCCAGCAGCTCCACCAACCGTTCCTTTGTAAACATTGAAGACGTTCCGTTCAAGTCAATCAGCAAGAAGGGTTTAAAAGATTCTTCTACACTCCGAAAATAGAATACTTGTAAATAAGTATCATGAAACGAATGTTCTTCTTAAATGAAAATAATTAAAATTCATAACGAAATCAAAAGATGAAATAGATAAACGAAAACTTGAGTTCCCTTTCTACCGAAGTACAATTACCCCGCATTTTTTTAAAATACACAGAATGGGGAGGATGGAGGGAGGGGGAGTTTCATGAAATTGAGGAATAAATGCCAGCTGCGAACTTTTAGTTTCGCGTGTCTAAATACAATGACTGGTTTTACTTTCGCGGCAGCAGATGGCAAAATACGGTCAGTGACCAAGCGATGCAACGTGCTACGTATCCATGGAAGTCCGCCAGTCCCGAAATACGACGGAAGTAACGTCCACGAACAGGGGAGGGGGAGCGTTTTCTGAACGGTTCGTAGCTCGTGGTTCCGGCGTCTATTCGCTGAAATCCTGACAAGCTGACAGGAAATGTGTCGACAAAAAGTAGAACTGCCAGCCAACTCTTATTTACTACTACCCCTAAACATTTATCAGGAAAAAGTAAGAGAAACACATTCGAAATAAGAAACAAAATCTTCTAACGATTAGAACTTCAGAGCATTAGCACCCAAGAAGGATATCTCTAACCACGTTGTATCTCGCTTAAATTCAGAAGACACTTCTTAAAACTTAATACGTGCGTTATAAACGGCACATTTTATTGCGCAAAGCCCAAGAAAATATTCACAATCGCTTCTTATCTCGCTGAAGGAGGTGAGGCGAGGCACGAGGTGGGCATAAAAAATCATAGCCAGACTTATCGAGATGCGAATTCATCGTCGCATGCGAAGCCTGCGTGCTTTCCTCCTCATAGCCCTGAGACTCCCGTCTCGTGGAAATAGGTTCCCCATTTGACACCAGTGTTGCGTGTACGGCGCACACGCTGCAGCAGTGGTTGTGTAGGTGTGTGCACGCGCGCGCACGCGCCGTCCGTCGCATGGAATGCTCGCCTCTACCCCGTGCAGCTTCTCCCTTTCTCTCCCGTTTCGCTCTTCAGACTCCCTTCGGTTAAAGGCTCTTTAACGTTTGCGTGCGGCCAGCTTTCTAAGCGGCTACTTAGGTCGGAGTTCATCGTTTGTCGGGCGACGATCACTGTTACGGCGGAAGTCCGCTAGCTCGCGATCACGTCGCCTCAAGGATAAGGGAGGTGGTTAAGCTGCTCCGAGGCCAGACACTTCGATTTCGGTAAGATAGAGTTGCATGGGCAGGCTTTGAGGTATCGCCGGGTCATCGTTTTAGCGGCTAGCGAACAAGCTGACACTGATTGAGGAGAGGATCCTTGCATTTTGAATTGAAGTGGTGTTGTGAAAGCAGAGGGGGTTAAGTTGGTAGAGCTCTTCGTTGTTTTGCATACGGGTTAAGAACGTGGGGGTATTACGTGGAAATGAGTGCAACGAGTGGCTAAGAAAGTGTTTGGGAGCTTGTATTCTTAAGGTGTTGTCCTAGGACCTAGGCTAGTCACTATGTTTCTGTAAGACCAAATATGAATTGTGAGGTCATCTCACTTGGTTTGGAGGTGTAGAAACGCTTGAGGATTAGTTGAGTTGTTCATCGGTACCTTTTATGTGAAATGTATAAAAGTGTTGTGTGGGGGAATGATGGAGGTGTTGTGTGTGTACTGTTTTAAGTCACATCTGACAGGGGAGTGTCTGCTTTATTGGCTCATGCTTTCCCTCGGAAAGGGTGATTTGCACTGTTGTTAACTCCCAGTGTTGCTTTAAATTATGGATTATTAGATAGAAGAAGATGGTGTATTGCTTCAAATTTAAGAATCACTAAACGCGTAAATATTCAAAGCGACAAACTTTATCGTCAAAAAAATGTGTCGCGATAAATTAGCCCTTGCTATAAGTTTTCTAAAGTTGTATGTAAATTTCGTGTATTCGAATTGTTTTCTCTGTTGTAATAACTTCTTACATGATTTTTAAGGAGATTGAATATGGCTTTTCTTTGGTAGTTATGTTTCAAATAATTTATATATAATCATATATTCGGCAAAAAATAGTGCCGAATATTATATTGTTGAAGAAGTAATAATTGTTTTTATGAGAGTTTCTGCTAACGTTTCTAATTCGTTGAAAAGGTACACAGACGTTGAGGGTTTTAAAAGTCTTACATCTATTGGAGTTCCGTTTGAGATATATGCTCCATTTGGTCCCATTCAGACAAAACAGATGCTTGTATTTTTATCGTTGGATGATCGCTTGAATTTTAAGAAAGGATAACTCCAAATTCCAAAATTAGATAGTATTTGTTTGTATTATGCAGTATGATGAAGAGATGGTCGCAAAAAGAGACGTAGGATATATAATAATCATTAGCAACATATGCGATAAGTATGTTCACTCACGCAATTGTTTATGCGTTGGGCTGAAATAAACTAGAAGTACTCGTAGGTACTTGATAAAGCAACGCTTAATAATTACACTACCCAGGATTATTATTCAAACTCCAATCCCATATACCTATACGAGTTACAATTATCAAACTAACGTATGGTCAGTCCGGTTTATTAAATATATTTACATTCGCAATACAATTTTGCACATGCCTTGCCCTCACAAGAAAACAAAATTTTGGAAAAACATGGGTAATGGAGATTGTTTTCATCAAACAATTCCATCTCATAGCTTTCTGGAGCATGACATCCCATTGAATTTATAATACAGGAAAAGAAGAAAATACATGATTTTTTAAGAGAAGATTTTACTCTAAAGAATAAAAAATTAAGCGAGGAAAATAATTATCCAATAGTTCTTCATAAATCATCAAAGCTGAGAAAAAAATCGTACTTCTCTAACCGTAGTTTTTTATCCGATTAAACATCACACAACCCTCTTTCATCATTACTATATTTAGAATAAATGTTACTAACGATATCCTCCACAAGATAAAGTTGCCATAACTAAATAAATAGGCAACTGAAATCCAATTACAAAGTCACACAAGCCTCCCGTAAGTCTGGCCAACGTTTCCATCGCAAATTCCGTGTCGTTGAACCGGAAGCAAGCAGGAAAGCATCACGAAACTGTGCCCCCCTGCGTCGCAGAGAATGTCAAGGGTGGCGTCAAAACCGCCATTTCGCGACGTCTCGTCAGACACAGCCCTCGGAGCCCTCGGAGCGCAGGGAAAATTTGCTTCCTTGCCCTCCTCCCGTGGGAAGTTCAAGTTCTTCGCTAGGGTGTGCGTCGAGGCGCAGCCTGTCTGCGCAGCCATGGAGCACCGACACGATGGGGCAGCCCGATGTCGATGGTTTCAGGGTAATTCCATAAAAGATTTACCGACGCGTCTGGCATCTGTCGGTGTCGTCGCGATGCTGTTATCTACGTCGACGCGGCCCTCGACGATGCAATTCGCTGGGAATCAGGAACGAAATTTCCATAGCTCCGCGACTACTCGCGGTATCTGTCTTGCCGTGTCAAAAACGAAGTCATGGAGAGCCCTTTCAGGAGACACAGTGTCTAACTCCTCCGCAGGGACTCGCCTGGGTATCTCCGTTGCACCGGAACCGTCGCGGAAACTTTGAGGAGCGTTACCAGAAATGGGCGTTCCTCTGCACCCCCGATCTAGTGGTCCATGCCTGGAGCCCGCTAATTAAGGTTCATTGTTATTTGTGCACGCGCGGGACTTGAATTTTAGTTGCTGTTATGTGCACGCGCGAAGGGAGAGGTGCTTTCCGCGCTTCCTCCTGATTAAGTCCGCTCTGCCAGCCAATGAGGCTGTGGGAACCGTCCTCGTTGGCTCGTTCCTTTTTCTGCCACTCGGTTCAATGATCTTGAGAATTGGAAATACTTTGGGCTTTAATTATACGGTGGCTGCAGGTAGTGTGGGGTAGAAGAGGGTGTGCAGCAGGATGGTGAGATGATTGGAAACTAGGTATTGAAATTAATAGCTAGTATGTAGTTCCTGTAGGAAGTTTTTTTTATTTGAGAGGGATGAGTATTTTTAATAACATTTTTTAAATTGTTTTGTTTATTTCTTTTGTGAGGGTAGCCTAATTGTGCTCACAATTTTACATTATTATTATTATTATTATTAAACGTCTTTATTGCAAACACAACAGATAACAACAAAAGAGAGAAAGAAAACAAGGATACAAGCAAAGGCGAAGTTCAGTCAGAGACTGTTTTTCAACTTAACCTAATTTCAACTTAACTTACATTTGGTTAGAAGGTACGTAGAAGGGTAAAAGAAACGACTAAAGATGATATTTCGTTGGAATCGTCATATCGCTTCTGTGGGGCTGAAATTTCTACTGTTATTACTTGCAATGCCTTGCATTAACATAAAACGGGGATATTTTGCTTATAATTACCATTAAACTGTACGCTCTCCCGAATTCCCCGAATCTTGTCCCACATGAGATACACGAAAGCGTTTCCTATGCATGAATTCACGTTATCCTGCAAAAACCCAGACAGCTCCGTTCTATACCCCCTCCCCGTGCGCTGCAACGTGGACAATGCGATACAGATACGCGCGAAACAAAATTTCGCATTCAAAAGTTTCGGGGGGCGCATTAAGTAGAGATCTCCACGCCGCTAAAATTGCGTTTACTTGCATGAGTTACTTGTTCCATTAACTCAACGACTGTTTCTCATCTGAATATTACGCAGCACGCTGGAAAAAGTATATTGCGCAGGAAACTAAATATTTGAAAACTGCTAGCTTTTAATATCCTGTTTTCTTCGCCTTTCGAGCTTGCTCCATGTAAACTGCCGGCCACCTGTGTACCGAAATATCCTATATTCTAGATTGATTGGATTGTTTTACAAAAATACACTCATGTTTTCTCGTATCAGAAATATTTAAGATGAAATTCGCACGCCGGTTTTGATACAATTTTGTTGAAATGTTCTTTAGTCCACACTTAAGAAAGAATGTTGTCGTATTTGGTTAGTGCTACTTTTCAATTTGAAGTGAAAAAATACCCCGTTTATCTGACAAGAGAAGTTCGGTTACCCGAAAATCCCGAGTTTTTTTAAACTGTGCAGATTTGTAAATGTTTGATTCTTGAGAGTGAAAAATTCTCTTGAAGGATAATGTGTGATTTCCTATTTTCCAGTATATCTTGAAAACTATAGTAGATATAAAAGTTGTTATAAAGAAAATGGAATACATCAAAGTAATATGTAAGTGTATAGCGTTCAACGTTTTTAAAATCTTCTAACTACACATATAATCTACAAATTAATTTCTCAAGATTCTTTTTCTAACTTTACCTGTAACGTATCTAAAATCTCCACACACAATTGTTTCGCAAAATATGCATAATCCTCTGCTGAATTGCAAAATTCCCTGTCATGGAATAATTTTAAAATAATCCCGTATACGAGGACGACATTTCACCGTGAGAGAATTTTAAGGCACGGCAGGAAGTTCCACTGGCTGGATACCTAGACGACGAAAGAAAAAAAGTCTTCGGCCCACTGAAAAACGTCGCAAGTTTCGGAGCTTGAAAAATATCGCGCGAACGCACCGTGCGTCGCCCGCTCTCCCCTGCCACCCCTTAGTCCTGCCAGCGAATTTACGAAGCAACATCCTGCGCGCCCCGTTGAAACATTTCGTCCGTTTATCCCGAAGTAATTAGAGCTAAACGAAAACGCGTCAGGGAATTAATAGTTTAAGCGGAGCTGTCGCCGTTCAACGTAAATTAAGAAGTAATCCTTTTAAGTCGCTCTCGTTTCGTATCTCGGCGTTGACTGCGCTTTCAAACGATTACGTCTGGACAAGTGAAACTTTCGGAATTCCGCTTTAGTACTTTCTGCTCGATGCTACTGTTATTATTGTCCTTCCGTGAACAGTCGCGACGAATCTCTGAGACACTGAAATTTTGTGCGAGAAACAGCGACACCGTCGTAGATTTCTTTTTTTTTCGTGGGCGTACTTGTGACTATTCAATAGTGAAATTGTATAGGTAAAGAATCCAAGTTCTGTCACCGTAAGAATTGACTTTGCCATTATTGCATAGTTTTTGTATTTATTGGCCAAAAGTATAATTTTTTCTATTTATTTATTATAATTAAATACGTTTAGCTGAAGAAAAAATGTTTGTAACTCTCAAACTCTCTATTTTTATTTATAAATTCGATGATTTGAAAAAATATGTCGGGAGCTACTTTCTATGATGTTTATATTATCTAAAATATTATATTTTGTTATGTTAATAGCTTAAATATTACAATTTTCGCATTTTCCTTAATGCCTTGTTTTCTCTTTCGCTAGAAAGGAAGTTATCGTTTTCACTCTTCTAATATCCGCTTAAAATTTTGATTATGTATGATTTCATAAGGTTGTTTCGTTATTTTAAGTAAAACAGCTTAGGGTGACAGTAATTGGGTAGTTTACCCTAATGAGTTCATTGACAAACAGCATTAAGTCTCGATTTTAGTAAACCTAAATCGAGAACCAGTACAGTTTCCTTTCTAAGGTTTTATGGTGAAATATTGAAGAAGGTGATGTCTTCTTTGAGTTCTGATTCACGGTGCACTGTTATTTAAATTTTTAATTCAGGTTACAATGGGCGTCTGTCACGGTTTTTTGTCGGAATGTATTATCCTTGATATATTATCGTCTGTTATAAATGGTTAGCATGATTGATGCCTTCAGCTGCCCTCTTCATGCAAACGGATTTGAATATTTTTTGCTTCACAGTTTCGTTGGTAATCAATTACAGTTTGGCCACCTTGTATGAAATCGTGATTAATAGAGAGTAGGAACTGCTTCTGTGTTGTTTGTAATAAACACACAGGTATCATTGTAAATATTACACATTTCCCGAATTTGTTTCTCTCGTGTGCAATAAATCTGACTGGCAATTGTACTGCTAAAAACGTGAGTATGAAATTAATTACAAGGTATCATAATTAGATGGTACTATGTGGCCTGATGCACTGTCTACGTTTATAACATTAATTGCTTTTAATTAATTACACCATGACCATAAAACACTGCCTTTGTAGAAGCTATGACAAAACGCAGATGGGACCTATATTTCTCGTTGCTTAAATTCATTTTTCACGTTGGTTGACGTTCGTCAAGCTGAACTGTGAACTTTGATGATACGATGATTCCGTTGGTTCAATTGCTGCGCGTACCATCGCTCGTAAAAGATGAATAAGCAATTAGATCCACAACGACGTTTAATTTATCATCGCAGTTTATAGCACTCTCTGCTTCTTGCCATTTGTTTGACGGTTAATTTGGCTCGCTGGTGAATTAACTAACGTTAACACGTTTCATCAGATTATATTACGTTTCAGTAGTTGCTACCATACACAGAGACACAAGATTCGGATTTCGTGCACATTTTGCCATGTTTTTAAAAGTAATTATATCCTGTAAATCCACCTGGCGGAATGCTGTAATTTCGATGTAAGTCCATCAGTACAAATACGCGGGACCAGCCAGCACCGGTTAATTCATTACTTTAAAACACGCGTAAAGTTATCTGAATGGGAATGTTGCACGCGAATTACAACTATGCCTTTGCCCCAAAAGCGACATTCAAGGAATTTTGCGAATGCGCTTTGCCTGGGCAGTCCAAAATATATCTGTACTGTGATTACTGTGTCCTGGGCGCGTATATTTTTGGGTTATAAAAACTAATCGTGGACCACCTTCTATCGCGTGTTTTTATAATAATTTTCATCCGTGGTGCACGATTTTTATTTTTATATGAATGGGGATAGAGAATCAATAAACGTACTGCGATGAATGGAAACGGTATTGTGATAAGCAGGTCTGAAAAATTTTGCGAAATATGTGAGCGACGGAATGTAGCTTTTGTATTCGTACAATAAGGAAAGTATAAAAGAAATATTTTATCGGCATTGTAAGGAAGAAGAAGGTATAGGTACTAACTGGTGTACTCTGAAGTCGTTATTTTTATATAAAACTTTAGTGTCAACGTAGTTATATGCAAATATTCCATGAATATTCAGATAAAATCCATTTGCCACAAATTTCTGATATTAAATTATTTCCTGTTTAAACAGAATAAGCATTGTTTAGACGTAGACTAATGCGATCATTTAAACAGGCCAATAACTTCTAGGTCATTTCATGCTAAATGACCTAAGACGACTTCGCACTTGATGTCAGAGATTTTTATGAAATTCAAATACCATAAATTCCGCCTGAAATTAGGGGTAGTTCAAGTCATCATTTTGCTATTTAAAATACAGGCCACACAAAGTTTCCAATTTTTCCCTGTTTTTAGATACAAAGCTTTTCCTAAAAAAGATATAATTATTCAAGCACAGTGACTTACATCCTTCCTAACAATATCTCTGAAATAACAAGACCTCGTTATATTCAGCAGCACAGATACAGCAAAATTCTCCACCATTGTCAGTTTTGAAATAACCAGGAAACATCTTTGCTGCCAGTAATCCGCTTCAATTTCATCCTGTTGGATTGGGCATTTAATTCTTCTGTGCCAGTACTCTCCAATAAATTATGCCAAAAAGCCAATATCGGGGAAGTTGGATGCCTCGCTGCTTCATTCAGCTCGCTAACACGCAATTGTTTAAGGCAGCCGGGGAACGTAAAACCAATACAACGGCCATTGTACCGAATTGTCGATTAAGATTACGACAAGAGGGATTTGTCATTGTCAAGACGACGCTCTAATTACGTGGACCGTTGCGATTGCAGCTCACGTAACAGCAATTGCGGTTGCTCGGCCGGGAGGGCGGACCGGTTGGTTAGAAGAGCGAAAAAGGAGGGGCAGCAATTCACCATGGCAAATAATCGTTGCCTCTGTTACGTTGAGTTGTTTCGCCGTAAAGATTTTCGCGAGCAATTCCCTAACGGTCTTCCTTTGCATTCGGTGGACGCTTAATGGCCTGTGCCTCAGCTTCACGGCGAACCTACTCAGCCGGGGCTGGCTTCAATTTGCAAGGGTAAGGTCGCCTTAAGATCAACGAACGGAACTGCGTCTCACAGTTCGTCCGACGTTACAGCGCCTCGTCAAAGGGGGCCCGTGGTTGTGAGGTACTTAACAATACGCCCCCCCTGCAAGTTTAAACTGACTGGCGTGGCTAAGTTTCTCGGCGTTGATATGCGCTGGGAGGAAGAAGAGAAAAATACAGCGAGCTGCTTGTCGATGTAGCACGTTCTAACTGTCGCCTTTAGCATTGAGTTGTGCAAATGAATGCGATTCACGAAGCCCTGCAAAGTTGGAGTATTTGTGAGCGAAAAGTGCACTGTACTTGAAGTGATAGTTTTGTTCTTGAGGTGTTTGGAGTTAGACGAGGAGCTTCTTTAGTCTTTAATGGAATTGGATTGGACGTTCTTTAGTCCTGATCCTCTTCTGGAGAATTTGGGAATCTAGTGTGATGGAGGTAGTAGGGGGGCTCAAGATATTTAATTTTAATAGGTAATTTTTATGGGCTTTGATAGTAGGTACTGTAGTATGGTGGTAAAGTATTATATGTATGGGGTAGTACTTCCAGTTTTGAGAAATTGCGGGGGGATTTTGGAAATTTTGGTAATAGTTTGGAATTGATTAATTTGTGTGCGTGTGTGCTGTTAATTTGATTTAATATATGTAACATTTAATTGTGAGTAAAGAAGGTGAAGGTGAATTTTAGAATTTATTATGATATATTATTGACCTTAATTTGCATAAAATTTAATGTTTCTGTGAATACAAATTGACAGTGGAAAATATTTTTTTATAAAATTAAGTATCAGATTCTATACTCTTGCATTTTTTATAAACTATTTTAGATACGAATTAAAAAGTTACTTGTTATTTCTCTCCAGTGTCTGTATCTATGTATCTAATATTTACATATCAAAAGTCTTATTCCATCATTGCAAAAATTGAAAGAATAACATTCAATTTTCACATTCAGAATGAGCTGATTAAAAAACACGTAATGCAATGTTGCGCGTACTAAAGGAAACGATTACTTTTTACTTTCTCGATATACCTACGAAAAATTCACTTATATCAACTATATTGCAAAGTGATAAAAAAATCTTTTCTGCATGCTGATGAAAAAACAGGTTTTTCTATTAATTAAAACCGACAACCTTATCGTCCCCGAGTTCTGCCAGGGTAAAAGGAAATTACGATACTCCTCGTGATAACAATCATCTATATCTATACCATTACCACTAGAAGAACTCTCATTACCGTTCACCCAAGAACCAATTTCTTTTTATACAATCATCTGATAGCTTCTTCAATGCCCCGCACGATCGTGAAGGGGAGGAATAAAATCCTGTGGCGTATAAAGAAGCCGCAACTTTCGGCTCGTTAGGTTTTTATTCGGTTGGAAAGAGCACGACGATCTTAGCAATCGCATTTACTTAAACGATTCCCATTACAAGGATGGAATTTCCTCTTCTAGAGAAACAATATGTTGTTGCGAATTCAGAATGAAACGCAAAACAAACGCTACGTTTCATTGCGCGTTAGAAGTGTTACAAAGAATGTAAAGATTATTTTTTCCATGCTCTTTTTTCCATATATCACTCATGATTCAATTCAGTTTCAAATCATCACAGCATCTCAGAATCACAATTCGGTACTACAGAACAGTGAATTCATTTCCGAAAATCTCTGAAGGGGTCTCCCTAGTTTCACGGCCTGAAAAGTATCGCGTTATTTGGGTATTTTGGACTTAAAAACCAGCGAATTTTTTTGCACAAATCGATGTCTGTTTTAGACACTGACATTTTTTTTTAATTTTCACTATTTTTCATTTAATCTAGTTCAGACGGTAGCCACACTCATACAGATTACACAAATTTTTAAATTTTCATAAGACGCTCTATCTGAAGCACTATAACTCCGGATATAACCACTATTTTTGCATAAAATTTGTTTTTTCATATTCTCTAAAGATTGACAAATAAAGCCACAAAGCTGGAAGTAAATATATCTAATGGTTTTATATTAAAAAATTCCCAAAGTTCGCATAATTTTTCGTCAAGGTAGCGAGACCCCTTAACACACATCGTGAATTTCCTTAAACTTAACATATCTCCTTATATTTCCTTTCAAAGCAAAAATCCTCATCAAAATACATTTACAACATCCGAATGGTATCTACAGTCAAGCTTGACACCTTCATTACTCCAACCGTTTCCCAACACCCTCTACCACAAACCACCAGCGTGTTGCCCACAAGGTTTTTCTTAAACGTCGATCAGGAGATTGGCCTGCTACTCCCATAATCAAACCCTCGCCCCGTAATTCACCCGCTCCATTTATCCAGCTTTCAATTTATCCAGCCTCTCGTTTGGTGGTCCATCACGACCTTGAACGTGGGGAATAAAATCCCCGCTGCCCAGCAGCGCCGTCATCGTGGAGCTGCTGTGGCCAGACGTTCATACTAATTAGGGTACGTGTCCGCACACGAGCCAATAACGTGTCGAAGGGTGGATACTGACAGACCGAGGGGGACAGAGGAGGTCTGAATTCCCTAGGCGGGCCGGTGGTGCGTGGCATCTGCGACAATGGGTAGGGGTGTCGTCGAAGGGTGCAGCACAATGAACCGAAGAGTCGACGCGGGAACAGTTACGCGCGAGGGAGCTGCAATTTTGTAAATAGGGAATAGCGCTGGATTATTCTAGGTGGCGATGATTCAATCCTACCCCAGCAGCTGCGCATCGTCGGGGTCGACGTTACACAGCATCCACACCGTTGTTTCTGTTTCGATACTAACGTCAGCCTCGGCTACTTCCACGGGCTGATCGTTTGTCACGACTGGATGCGGGCAAACGGGGGCGCTGGAGAATGAACGTGAGAGAGTGCTTCCCTTTGGAACCTATTTCTCTGTGCAACGCGCATATTTCCCTTTTTAAGTAATTCTCTGCGGACGAGAGTGGGTTTGATGCTAGAAGAATCGATCGAGCGAGCTGCTAGCGTGGTTCGAGGAAAGCTTGGCAACGAATGTTAAAGCGATGATATGGAGATCGATGCAGTGTAAGGTATATTGGATAGGTGGTTGCAGGAAATATTGTCTGAGGAAATTGATAATTCGGTATGTTGAGGATGGTATTTTTAAAGCGGGTATGTAGCTTTAAGGTCGAGATTGAGGAACTTGGATTAGTAGATTTCAAGGGGACTGTGTTTAATCTACAGTTAGGGTGTTTTTGAGTGGCGGAATGATTGGAGTAACTGTGAGGAAGAATGGTGTAGTTTTTGAACGATGAATAGAATTACTCGTGATTTATTATATTTTAGTTTTAAAAGGATTATTTTGAGTAATTTATATATTCAAGACTGTGGACTTCGTATTCCAAACTTCTTAATGAATCTTTTTCTACTTACGATTTTCATACCAAATCAATATTGAAGATTCTGAAATACTCCACTTAGAAATTAATAGATTTTTTCTCATCGGTGTGTTTTACAAATCAAACAGTCTATACCTAATAAATTTCCACATTTCAGTGGAAAACGAGGCAAAATTACTGTGATTGTAGACACCCATTCGAATAAAATACAAAGTTCTTTTCAGAGAAGAGTCTGATTGCAGTAATAAGTCTAATTTTTTAATTCCATCAGCGTTATCTGCGACTATCTCACCCGTGCAGCGCGACACAATCCCTGTAACTAATTACATCATAATGGCTGTTATCGTTCGCCATCGCGGGTCCCAACCGCGGCTACAAAGAAGCTACATCTATTTGCATCACGGTGCGACGACCTCGGTGTATAAATAAATTCCCTGCCTGAAATACGCCGAATAGCCTGAATAACTGTAAGCAACTCATTCAAACACGATCCTTTCCCGTTTCCGCGAGACGACTCCCACGTATTCACGGCGCGGCGGCGAAAAGAAAGGGTTGACTTATGCTGCGACGAGCCGCGAATACGGTAAGTCGTTTTCACGCGTCCCTCTTTCGTGAATTTTGAAGGGGAAACGTCGCAGGAGCGTCGATAGCATTCAGCAAGGACCGAGGCTCGAGTTTTCACAAGGATGTATGAGATGAGAAAAAAATTTCGCGGGCCACGGTCGACGAATAAAAATAACATATTCGTGGGTAACGAAGCATAATGTAAATTGTATCTGAATATTCGGATAACTTTCTTCTATGTAAACATTTAAATAATTTTAGGTTAGACAGCTGCTATTTTTACAGAACTTCGGTGATTTTATGTAGGTGGGTACATATATGATAACTGAGTTTTGGAAAGGGTGGATAAAATTTTTCTGCAGTAGTGTCTGCTGATTTTATAAATTGCGGTAAATTTAGAAGTGACTAAATAGTTATTCATTTCCCTGCTTATTTTCCATGTTAAAGACTAACAAGGGAAGTGGGGCGACCCAAAAATTCAGAAAATTATGCATCGTTGCGTGCAAGTAGAGTAGTTCATCCGGAGCACAAACCTATTTTTTGTTGGTGCTATAGTGCGAGTTTAGGGGTAAAATCACCTCTTCAAAAATATGCAGAATTTTCTTTTTCGTGGAATATCTTGAGAACCGTGAGGGATATTGAAAAGAAGTTTAAACAGAAGTTGCATCGCTTTTTAACCCACGTCAAAAAGGAAATTATAGATTCGATTCGTATGTATTTTTTTTTAAATGTTTGTTCCCGTATCTCAGCAAATGGGGGGATTTTGATGACCTTTTTTATTCGAAAGAGGGCGATGCCCCGGTGGTCCCATCCAGTACTGCATCAATATTGGCCCAATATTTTGCCAGTTCTGGTTAATACAGACTAATGTCACCTAATTATTATTATTTTATGTACGTACGCGCATATCTCTCCAGCATGTTGTGTCAATATATAAAAAACATCAAATACAAAAATTAAAAAAAATGAAACCCGACTTAAAAAAATAAAAATGCAATAAAAAATAAAACATAATTTCTTTCCTTATTTAATCTACAACTTTCCATTTTTTATGTCGGCATCTCATCATTTGCAGTGTGTAAATCTGGCGCCGACTTAAAAAGATTGAAAGTCGGAGATTAAGTAAGGGAAAAAATTATTTTTTACGTTTTACTGCAGTTTTATTTTTTATATCTACAAAACTGCGTAAAAACAATTATCGAGAAATTCATACTTTTCAAGTTACCCCCACCACCAATGCTTAATTTGATAATTATTTTAAACACTCCAAATAATACTCTGGAAATGTTATGCAAGGAAAATCAGATTCACCGAGACTCATTGTCACCCATCACATCATGAAACTATTGAGATTCAGATCACCACAGTGCAAAACTATGGATTACCTACATACTCAGCTCACTTCTGAAAAGTGAAAATCATTCCTGCATATTCGCGTGACATTACCTTATTACATTATTATCCATCAGAGTCAAGCCATAACCCGTCCAATACACTAGCGGCTAGCCTTTGAGAACTTTTGACTTTAATCAATAAAATCTCCGTGTACTTCTCTAAGTGTGTCCAACAATAACGATGCAGATAAAAATGCACTCTAATTTATTAGAAGCTTAGCACCCGAGTCTGTCAAGCTACCGGTGATCGCGGAGTAATCAGGCTGCAGCCGCGTTCACGCGAGCAACGAATAACTTACTCGTGTCACGACACGAGGAACAGGAAGAATTTCATTTGAATAGTAATCTGGATGAAAATTCATTTGAATAACGAGGAAACTCTGTTCGCTGGTGGCGTGCGTTCACGTGCACCATGCGGCTCCACGCTGCGAGGTTGCTTTTTTATACGCGCCCGCGTCGCGCTGACATTATAATATTGGTCACGCCATATGGCGTCGATGGAGCGTAAAGGGTCGCTGGTCCTCAAGCTCCTGAAAGCCGCCTCGCTTACCAGTCCTTCACCTTGGGTCTCGAGAGGTCGCCATTACAAGGAGATCCCGCCCTTTTGTTCGAGCCCCGGTATTCGCGCGCGCTCCCATTTCGTGCGTACGTGCCCTCGCGACGTGCAGAAAGATCTTCGCCTCGTGCTCGCTCCCCGGGGCAATTAACCACGCTTTTTTTAACCCTTCCGCGAGGGTCCATGTAAATGAACGGTAAACGTCAGGTCGCTGGTGTAGGTATCGACAAGCACCGCGGTGCTCTTCCCCTTTCTCGTTCAGGAAAGCGTTGTTTCTCAGACTTTCTGAAAGCTTGGGAAATGTCATTCTGCATTGCACTTCAGCGCTCCGTTGGATGTAGTCTGATTGGAATCCTGTTGTCTTTTTTGTGTGGAGTGTTGAAATTTTGTAGAAGCGGGATAAATAAGAATGGTAACGTTATTAACCGAAATAAATATTTCGGTTAATAATTTTATTCGCAACAAAATCGTTTGCAAAATATTTTTCAGCAGGAACGACATTAAACGAAACGAAATTATTATTATCGGAGCTGAACCAAAACGAAACAAAAAAAAAACATTTGGTTCCAGGTTCTTGGTTATGAGGATGTTAATGTAACTTGTCAGGCAATCATGCTGCTTTAGAAGTAGGAAATTGGAACGTGCTCTGGCAGAGTGGTATTTGAATGTCTCTTGAAATTATTCGTTGGATTTGTTGGAGGTATTATTCGGTGAAATGTGCTGTGATATTTACTTTCGTATTAAGCTTTAAGGAACTGTTCCGGTGTAGAGCTCGTAAAAGTAGGTGATTTTTAGGAATTAATTAAAGGAAAACTACTACCTATAATTTAATGGGGCTTTTTGAATTGTATTAAGGATTTCTTAAGCTAGAGAAATAAAGTTTTTGTTTTATAATTAATCACTGACTTCGGGACACATAACTTCGGGAGTTCTACCAATTTCAAAAAAGCCTTTTAAACTGGTATTCCTAAAAGGTTGAACCGTTGAAAAACGAAATAAAGAAAATCGATTTTCTTACCGGAACCTCTCCATAAGGTTTCAATGAATTAATTGATCAGATGCAGTGAAAGGACGGAAACTTTGAGAAATATATATTTTTTCTGTGATACTGACAGAGAAGCAAAGGCAAAGACAGCCGTTTCCTGGTAACACATCAGGAAAGTGTGGCGTGGAAATGGGTGAAACGTTCAATTTCTATTTTGTAAGTCTAAACGAAACGAAAACAAGTTTTCCTAGTTCATCGGGCGAGTTCCCGCGGGACATTTAATTTATTAGCGCGTCGAGTAGCGAACTCCAGTTTAGCGTAATGAAGCGCTTAATTAACTCAATAATTAAAGTTTTTCTTAATTTGCATTCTGCAGCAATACACGAGGAGCCTGGCTTGTGCTCCGTTAAATGCGTCCAAGTTAGGGGAATAATGACGTGAATCCGCTTTAACGCTCTTTTTTTTCTCTCCACTGGGGGTGGAAAGAAGGGTGTAATAGCGAGCCTCCTTGTTTTCTTTCCGTGATCGAGACCGTCGATTAATGCAGAACTTTCTCTAGCGTGCAAAATATTCACTCTGACGGTCCGTCTCGGTCTCAAAGCTGACCCTTCAAAGGGTTGAACGGGAGAATAACAGGATGTGCACGCAATCAACGACGAATACGCGGCGTAAAAGGCGTCGGACACACAATAACGCCGTGGACACGGCCGGGCTTCAATACTGTTTTCCTTTGATCCCCGTCTAGGGGGGTTAATTATTAAAATAACTAATTTCCTTCATTCCGCGAAAACGGAGAACGTTTGCGTGACGTAGGTATATTTAGCAAACGAATTCAACGACAGACACCGAAAATCTGAGGGCATGCCAGGTGAATATTTTATTGTGCAAAAGGTTATTTTAGTAGCCGTGAAGAGTATGGGCTAAATAATAAAGAATGAGAGTAATGGCCGTTACTGTGTTGGATTATAGGCCTGGAGTATTAAAGAGTTTGGATTTTTTGATAATTAGAATTAATTTCATAATTGTTGCATCGATATTAGAAAAATAGGGATATTGCTTAGACCCTTCGCAGTGAATTCGACAGAGTAAGTCTTCATTCTCTAAAAGGTAATACACAACTACCTTGACTTTAGTATGTTTATTACCATTTATTACTAGTTTTTTAACCTGTCTTCGGCAGGCATTACTATCCTATATGAATAATAAGACGCTTAAAGTAACTACAATTTTTGTTGAAAACCCTCTAGAAATAATTTTAGGGAGTGCAAATGTGGCAGTTGCCCCCCTAACTTTTGAGAAAAAATCGTTTATTGTTCAAAACTGATATTTATTAAGTTTATACTAAAAAAGGGAATATTTCAAAATTTCGTTTTTAAATTTTTAATTAATTTCGCACTATAAAATGGGTTAAAAAGAGCAAGGGATTCATATTTTTCTTTCCCAAAGTTACCCCTCTCACCCTGGAAAAATGTCTCTGGACACCCTTGAATTTTAGTTACATTCTAAAAAAGCCACCATCTTAGCCAAAACCCTACGCTTTGGTAACATCCGTTGCTCTCTGATTTTGAACGTGTTCACACATTACATATCCAACATTTTTCTACCTTATTGAACCAGCACTGTTGTAGCAAGAGAACATACCCAAATTGCCAACTGTGAGCTACGAAATTGTCTCATCCGAGCCAACGTGTTTCGCGTTGACTTCTGTTTCGTTCGTCGCAGAGGTCGCACGCGGTAATTGCTTTCAGAATATGTGTACTCGCAGTTGAATTTTCGATTACGATGCGGCTAATGCGAAATACCATTTAAGGGGCAACCGAGGACGGTACGAATTTGCAGGAAATACGTGGCGTACCTAAGCGCGTTACCGCGGAATTCCCTCGATCCACTTAGCACGAAGATTCTTATTCTAGCGATATCGGAGGGAATACGGTGCCCGCGGCAAAGTGGATCGGAGGAGTTTTATAGCGACACGACCCGATGATGCTCGAGAAATTTCTGCGGGACCATTTCCTTTGCTTGCCCCACGGAAACCCCTCGAGTACATTCCTGTGACGTTCCATTCCGGACAAACGGCCCAGTAGCACGCTTATCCCGGGGATAATGCGACGCTAACCAGTTTCGGGTCAGTTGTGGATACTAATTAATCGATTAGCCTTCGATGCTCGTGGCTTCGATAAGACGAAGCTGCCGCGGATTGCATCGCTGCGGGCAGGACTACTGTAAGCAGGTCGTTCTAGTCACTATTAGTGCCTTCTGTGGCAGGAAAGCTTGGGGAATAGTGGAAGATAGATTGCTTCGAGGGGACAGTATGATGTGAGTGTTTCTTTTTTAAGAGTAACTGTACGTGGGTTTGAGAGTTTGATTTATTCCCTCTTGAAAGCTGAGTTCAGAAAATAAGTTCATCTTATGTGAGGCATTGGGAGCAAAGAAAAGACTAACCCACATTGAAAAAAAATTAATTTTTCTAATTTTATGTGATCAGTACAGCCTGTTCAAATACATTATGGTTAGTAACTCAGTTTCGAAAAAAAATGTGGGTTTGTCCGTTTTTGTTCTCAATGTCTCAAATTCTGTTTGACGCTGGTGGAAGTGCGTAAGTGGTTGAAAGATTTTAATGGCGTTTATAAGAGGAAGCTGTAAATGTTTTCAAGAATTGATTAATAATTTGGAAATTTTGCTGCAAAATGTATGGCTGAGGTTGTACTGAGGTCGTTGGGTATGCTTTTCGTAGTGGAGTTGTATATTTATTTTCTTATGAATGCAGGAAGAAGAATATCTCATTGGAAATAGTGGTTTGATAGCTGGATTTGTTGTATTGCATGCAAAGAGTCTTGTGTCACTCAAACACCAATTTATGTAAATGTATTTAATTTCAAAAGCTTCAACCTAATACTTAAAAAAGAATTAAAACTTTGAGTCGCGTCAGCAGGTATTCACGCTTGGGTATTTGTATCTTCTGCACAGTTTTGGCGTGTTTTCGTGCGGATATTTTCTGGAAAGCATCGAAAGTATAGCCCGAGAGTGTCTGAATATTCACATTGAAAATAAACTAAGCACGAACGTCGCTTTCTACGCGTTGTACAAATCTTTCCTGGCAAAGACGATCGATCAGAAAGGCCTGACCTACTTAAAGGGTCATTTTTCAAAACGTTGCGCCACTCAGAGATGTTAACACCCTGGCGTCAGAAATCATAGATGTTACTGCAACAGTGTACTTCACGATAGCGTGGCCATTACTTCAAAGTTAATAACCATTACCGTTACTAAGTAGAATAGTATTATTTGCGATAGTGGGAATTAAATATACGGTGCAGGAAATTGCTTTCAGCACTGCTGACATTTAAAAAGAACGCAATGTTTTGTGAGGATTAGTACCCCTCAGTGGAAAAGTAGTCATGAAAGCAATTTAACGGCGACGAGAGCAATTTGTTAGTGCTCGTGGCACGGCCCGGTAAATCCACAACATGGGCCATTTGTTTTGAACACAGCTCGCGACATTTTTATTCGACGTTCTACGAAACAATTTTTCTATGATGGAGCTAGTCATCAATTGGCTTCTTTCTCAACATCGTCGGTTTTAATTATACGATCACTTTCTACATGGAACTCTGTATTTCATTAGTTGAATCTTACGAGTACCTAATTAAGTTGTTAACGCAACTGGTCAATTTATATGAAATTGAGGATTATGTAAATCACGTCAAATGAGATTAGTATTTAGAATTTTATCGAATTGTGAAAAAGATGAATGAGCTTATATGTAAAGTTATAAATTACTTAGAAAAATGTTGATCTTATCATGCTGTTATTAAACGTACAAATAGTGACAGTTCGAATTTAATTCTGGATGCGGGATATTATTTTAATATCTTCAAAACTTTCATGATTTTTTAAATCCAAAATTAAAACAGAGAAGCTGATTATCGCAGCGATGGAAGCTTTATTTATAATATACTTGCTGTACTACTCGGCTTTGCCTGAAATTTAGATTCTGATTTTATACAAAAATTCTATTTATTTATTTTTTGTAAAAATACTCAGATTCATCTGGATTAGCTAGGCATAATCAGCTGAGATACATTTCGTGATTCCAGAGTTTACCGTTCGAAACTTTTTAGGTGACAGATAATCACATAAACACAAAAACATTTTCTGTTTTATATACCTATTAAGATGAATGAAAAATTTGTATTTTTGGTTTCTTCCACATCATCTCGCCGGATATTATATAAAATAAATGGTATGCAGTTTCACCTCATTTGCAAGTGAAATGAGATATTCGGTACCTGGATCGTGTCACCTGAAATGTCTGCCCCGTGAAAACTGTAAAATAGTAAAGCAAATATATGAACGTTTTAATAACGTGGGCCCTCTACTCTTAATTCCGCCAGACGGATAAATTAACAAAGGCAACTTATTACTTTAAAATTTTAATGGACATACTTTAATTCAGATGACTCGCCTTCCCATAAAATTTACATTTTTATACGTATTCCTGTCCTCTTACCTCATTTTATTCCTCTACCTCGCCGACTTACCAGCAGTTCTCGTTTCTCATCAAATAATTTCCCCTGCCTCGCTTATTCAATCAATTTCTGCTTCACCGTTCTCGATTGGAGCATCAGGATTCGAAAATCCTTTCCAGCGGCGACGTTGCACGACGGTGGGAAAATTCAGGGCACCATGCTTCAGGCTGACAAGCGTTCAGCGAAATCTTTAATTAATTACCGATCAGATTAATAATCACTCGTGCATGGCAGACGATCAATTCGAATCAAGATTGCCGGCGTTACGGCTGAAATCGCGGATCTCGTTAAATGGAACGGGCAAAGGGTCAATGAAACGAGTCACGTGGAAATCGTTTTCCTGAGGAGCGTGTAAAATCCCATAAATCTCTTCTTCGTGACTCAGCGTTCCCATGTCCGGGTTACGCCCAGTGATCTTTTTTCCTATTCTGTGCTGCCAAGCGGCCGAGGTATCATCTTTCTATCAATTACTACGACCGATCGAAACACGAAATCGGGGGAGGCTTAGAGTGTGGCAGAACTCGCTAAAAACTTTGAGATTTTTAGTCGTTAGTTGGTTTTTACTTTTTACAGAAGTGAACTCAAAGTTGTAAGACGATCTCTTTCAAGAATATACTATAAAATACAGGGACCTACTAACGAGAGATAATAGGGTAATTGTTATTTGAAAATAAGTTGACAATTGGAATGAACCTTTTTGTATGGGATGTCGTTTTGCAGAAAACCAGGTTTGTAGATTCCTCAGGAACGTGAGCACCTGACCCAATTTCTGTATTTATACAGCTTTGATCTACTTTGCCTTTACTCTGCAGGTCACATTAGGGAATTCTGCAAGTGCTTGAACAATTTAACAGCCAGTGCCAAGTATTAAAATCCTCCCACCTTATTCTGGCTAATCTTCATTTTTTTTCTAATTCACATGTCTGCTTACAATGAAGAATTGAGTAGTTCATAAGTAACAGTTTCATTCCAAGTGAAATAAATTTTCGACTACATTTTCCTTTCAAATTTATTATCAGCCTACTCTAATATTCTACCATTCATTCTTTGTGATCAATGATATACACTTCACTTAAACTAAAAAAGCTTATGTCTCGAATAATCAATTACAATCGATTACATAATCGGCGTGAAAACTCACGAAGCACATTGATTATGTCATGAGTCACAAATCATCAACTGCAGTTTCTAGCTGTTCACTTCTACTGTCCAAACCCTTCCGCGGCTTTGTGCTGCACAAAGAAACCGAACCCTCCACTGCCTGTCGGGGTCACGTTTCATTTCTCGGCATACCAACGTGGTCGACGGAAGTTCCATTTATTTTATTACCAGAATTCCTGGTGCAGCTACCGCTGAGCGAAAGCGTTGTCGGATATTCGTCTTCGTTACAGAGGGGCCACTGTGCTCGTTAGAAGGAGCTTTGCCACAAGTGCTAGTTTAGCGATTAGAGGGATTGGGGGAGGGGCGTGTACACGACTCCTCTTCTGTTTTTTGTGCCCGACGATAAGTGGTATCCTTATGTACTTAGGAGACCGAGGTCGAGGGCCATTAGGTGTCCGTGGATCTGATTTCAGGCCTCGCGTATCGCCGAGAAAAATAAGCAATCCCAATAACGAAGGGTGCGTGAAATTAATTGAAAAAATATTGGAAGGTGTACCAGGCCTGTGATTTCTTTAATCTACCGTTTATGCGGCCGTTACAGAAAATCGATTTTTACAGGGTATTTCATAGAATGTGGCCACGGATTCTGGAGTAAATTCATCATTTAATATTAATTATAATAAAAATAGAGGGTTACGGATAGATTTATTTTGTCCGGTTTCGTTTTCAGGTCACAGGGGGTTTTTAATCTTTCAAAAGTTTTTGTCACAAAATTGAAGAATATACTATAAATGATACCATTCAGGAACCTATCTCTGTTTTATTAATTTGCCGGATTATTTGTGAACACATTCATATCGCGTAGGTTGAGAGCAAAGTAGTATTACAAACTTCCAATAACATTTTCACAGAAATATAATTCGATAACGTGGTCAAACTGGCTAAACCTTTTACCATTTTTGTGTACTAAAATAAATCTTGAAAGTAGATCCATGTTCTACGAAACACCTTTTAGACTGTGTCAACTTTATTCCAGGTGTAATATTATGAAGGTTTTGACAGTCTGTAAAGAACATTAAACCAAAGTTCCATTTTCTGATTTCAATATGTTTTGAATAGTAACACCTATTATTAGGGTGGGTTAGTATAGTGCGAACAAGTGTAATGAAGGAAGAGTTCCATTAAAATTACTATTTTTATCAAATAAAGTATCGTTCCATTATTTGATGAATGGAGATCACTTCGATCTAAACTTTAAACTATCCTTCCGTTCCCGAAATTGATCTATCTACGATCTTGTCTGCGGTCTACTTAAATAAGTGTCTGCCAGACAGTTGGGTGTCAATTGATACAGATGAGGAAGTCGAGTTACTGGTTGGTGCATCGTTAACTATGGTCTCACTTTTCTCCGCACTTTCCTACATTTCTGCAGCTTTTCCCATTTAACGAAACAAATGACTGCAGAAAAGATCATAAATACTGGAAGAATTTAAGGGGCCATTCGGGTTAGACGGATTGAAAAATTCGACTTTTTCTTTAAACATTTTTCGAAAGTACATATCCTCAAGAATGTAGTGTTAAATTTTCATGCAAAAATTCCGATTATTTTAGCTTCTACAGAGGCATTTTGTAAGGAGCGCAGAGACTCGGCCTCTATAAATAAAAACTTTGAACGCGTTTTTCTCGAAACGTCATTTTTCACATCCCGAAGATAAAATCTCAAAATCTATCGAACCGATTGCTTTATAAATTGTACTGTTTATTCTGCACACCTATGACTCTCGCAGGGACTACAAACAAGTAGTTTCATCGAGTCTAACCTACTTTTAAAATCGAAAATAGCAAAAGAAAAAACCGATAAAACATTTTTCTTGCATTTTGCCCGCCATTTTGCTAATTTTGAAGATAAATGACTAATTCTAGTCCGAGCGATAGCGGCAGACATACTGATCAAGAATCTGTTTGGATTTTTGGTTTCAGATAAGTCTAATTGCTGAAATCGCCTGCACGAACGATGCATGAATTTTTAAACATGTTATCAAGACCCCTTTCAAAAGCATTTTAAAAGCAAAATTTTATTACTTTTATATTTTTTATTTACTATAGATATTTAGTTTAATAAATGGGGAAAAGTTTTATTCCATTACCCATACAGCACACTCTCGTTGCAGCATAGTTGCAGTATAGTTGCGGTGCAAGATTGCAACGATTCACGCAACGTTGCCGCAACTATGCAGCAATAATTCTATGTCCGCCTGCTGCAACGTTGCACAGCAACTTTGAGGCAACTTTGCACGGCAACTTTGAGGCAACGAAAAACTGTTAAAAAAAAATAAAAAAGTTATTGGTTACGACAGATTTGAACTCCGGCCCGCCCGCATGACAATCTGACGCTCTACCGTTGTGGCCACGGAACCTTCTTGGATGTAGAGTACTGTAGATGGTATATATATTGATTACTCCGTACGTTAAAAACTTTTATACTACATGAGTACTACGACCCCCATATATATATATATTGTCGTTCCAAAATCACTGTGCGCCGTGCTCGCCTTCACGGAAACATCAGTTTGGCACGTGCCACCAGTAAAGTAGATTCTGACTTATGCTTGGAACTGATTAAATGGTTGCCTTCTCCAACATATATTTTATATTTTAGTTCATTATACTGGATATCCGCGGGAACAGTAAACACCTGGATATTTCCTAACGTATTGGAGATATAAAAGAAATTGTTTACATGAAATTGCGTGGTTGGAGCGGGCAAATTTTCTACGGAACTCTTTTTTTTAACAGATCACTTGATAGTGCGTTTCAAGACGAATTCAATAAAGTATAATGTATACACTTTATTTCAGCTGGTTTTCGAGATATTATGTTTTAAAATTTGCTAACGCCGCAAAGTTGTGGCAAAGTTGCGACAAAGTTGCGGCAAAGTTGCGGCAAAGTTGCTGCATAGTTGCGGCATAATTGCGGCAAAGTTGCTGCATAGTTGCGGCATAATTGCGGCAAAGTTGCAGTGCATTATTGCAACGCAACTATGCAGCAACTATGCAGAAACAATTCTATGTCCGCCCCGTGCAATGTTGCACGGCAACGTCGCAGCAACCATACATCGACATTGCACTGCAACCATGCAACATCGCAAGGTTACTGCAACCATCCTGCAACTTTGCCGCAACGAAGTGTGCTGTATGGGTACTGTAATTATTTTCGTCGCAATAAATTCCTGAAAATAGCTGAATTTATCAGCGCGCTAACCAGAATGACCCCTTAATAGTCTGTAAAATTTACAAACTTTTATAAAACTACTTAAAAAACCCATAACTTCTACCATTAATGTAAATGTAAATGTTACTTGAAAAGTAAGATGTAATTAATTTGTATTACTTATTCAAAGAGTGAGGTTGTGCATATATTTCTTTTTAAATGAATATTCAAATGCATGGTCTTATAATTCTACAAAAACATTCCACTCTACAATGCTACTATGCATACTTATTTTATATACAGGGTGTTCGATTCCTGATGGTCAACTTTCTGGGGGGTGATTCTACAGGTCAAAATAAGACGAAAATATACAATAAAATTGTTTAATATCCCACTTCGTTTTCGAGAAAATTGACTTTGAATTTTAGCCAAATACACGCGCACCAGAAGTACCTACAGTTTTAGGCGCCTGAGTTGCGGATATTAAAAAATTTTATTCTGTATGTTCGTCTTATCTTGGCCTGTAATTCTTAATTTTATGTTAATACTGTTGAAATATTGACAACTGGACATTTTCGACGAAAAATGAGTTTACTTTATAGATATTGTTTGTGGAAATTTTTCTTCGGAATTATTTGTGAATTAAGGACCGAAGGCTAAAATAGTTTGCTTTTGAAATGGTGTATTTTGAATATACATATTGGTTTTTGCAACGCAGCGATATTTATAATTGAACCGCAATCAGTGCGTGTTATTGATATTTTTCAGAATACTATTGACAAAGTATCTACCGCTTTTATATTGCTTGCATTTAATTAATTAATAACATAAAATTGTTCATCCCTTCTAAAAAGGCATTCGGTTAAAACAGAATATTATCAAAAAATTGACACAAAGTCATCAAAAACAAACTAGGAAAAAATTACAATTTCACTATCAAGATAATGATCCTTTTGATACAAACGATATTATTAGGTCCGTGCAAAAGTTTCTTCGCTCAGTGTTAAGTGACGTTAGAACAGAAATGTCTTTTTTCACCAACACCTACGTGTACTTTAATCAGAAAAGTGGCAAATGGTCGCAGATAGCCAAGAAAAACACTTCGATTAAAAGAACATGTAATACCTATATTTTCACTTTTAATAAACTTTTATGGTGATGAACACCAACCTAATATAATCTACCCAACATCAGACAAAGTATCCTACAAAATTTACCGCCAATTTCACGAACATCGAAACGCGGCATCCGCATTTTTAATCAGACTAAAGGATTCGTGTCACAGCCCTCGCCATTACAAGTTCAACTTTTCCAGAGCCACTTTCAGAAAGAAGTCCATGCCATTATTTTTTTTTGTTATTCTGAACAGCAGGAGCGTCTAATTATGGACAGTGCAATCACGTTTCAGCCGTCCGTCCCATGCGCGGGTTGACCCTGTCCAGCTGGAGCGCTCTAAATTCGGAAAGTTTTAAACGCGACAGCCCAGCCACGGGCGCAACAACGTCCAGGAACTTTGCAGATTAACTGCTTGCAACAATAATAGCGACAGTAGTAACCGTAGTGGCAGAAGCGGCGTCGAGGGTGAATTTAGACGCATGCAACCGCTATCGATTGACATCCCTCCCTCGTCCTCTCCGCCATAGTAGACACCACCGCGGGCGCAACGGCCTCTTGCCTTTTCTCTCAATCAATTCGAGTAGTTTCCTCCCTTTTCTTCTTTCCCTTTTTCCATCCCCCGTCGCTATCCGACTGCCTTCGTCTTTCCCCTGCCACCCTTCGGCTTCCGCAGCGTCCGTCCTCCACGACGAAATCCTGCGAAGACTTTCCGTTTTCTCCGTCTTCCTCTCGCCTCCTCATCGCCCGCGTCGCTTAATCTCTCCCTCTCTGTCTTCTTTCATTTACCACCCCCTAACTTCCTCCGCCGTCTCCTTCTCCCTCACCGTCTTTCAACGTCTCTGGTGCTGCTCCAACCGTGTTTCCCCCTTCGCCTCTTCTGGTACTCTCGCTCCCTCGCCTCTCAGCGTTTTCCCAGAGTCGCGGAGAGCCTCTCTCTATTTCCAGGCGTCTTTCTCTGGGAGCAGAGTGGAACAGAGAGCCTCACCCGCCGCAGCTCGCCACCTTCGCCAGCTCCCTCTCTGCCCCCACCCCTTGTCAAAGTGTTCTTCTCGTCCCTCTGCCCTCTTCCTGCGCCCAACCCTTCAGGAGAGTTTGTCGTCCTCGGCCGTCTCACTTGGCCGTTCGCCGCGGGATTTCTTCCGCGAACCCCTGCACGAGGGGATCCCCTTACGCCGAGAGACGACACAGAGTGGGAAACACGACGGCGACAGACGGGATGATCGAGCGAAGGGGGACGCGCGCTGATGGAACGGGAGGAAGAGAGAGAGATGACGATAGGATAAACAGAGGGGGAATGGGAGACAGACAAAGGGGGGTCGTTCTCCAATCGGACGCTTTCGAAATATTTTACGAGCTAAACTGCGCCGGCGGCCTTTGCACGCCTCCGAGAATCGATGTCCGAAGATCAGACGCCGAGGGGTAGTTGACGGCCACTCGATTCCCTCTGTAGCTGGCCGTCCAGCAATTTCGCTACATGGAGCGACGAGTCGCTTTGAATTTAAGGGCTCTAAATTAGAATCTACTACGGCTCTTGAGAATTACGATACCGTATCGACGTAACGCTTTTACGTAAGCACTCGTGCGGGAGAAGAGTTGTGGTGACCGGGGTGTGGGGACAAGTTGTTTTGCTATTTTCGCGGCTTCTTGGGATATTGATATGATTAAATAGGCATGCGTGGAAATAGAGTCGAGGCTCGTGGGTCTGGAGAATTTTTTAACTCTTAACCTTTTAACTAAACCTTTACTTTTATGTATGAATAGTATTCGAAATGACGTGTAAACAGCAAGTGTTGCGAAAGCTGTTAAGGGGTCATTATCCTTTGATCGATCGAAAAATTATGCTATGTCTAAAGATCTTTTTCTCATATGTCTCATATCATCTTACCATATTGACACTATACAAAAATCAGTTAAAACAAATTATTAAAATTATTTTTAAATTGTGGTGTATAATCTAAGAGTAGCTTAATAAATCCCAAAAAGATTTATTGCATTATATGCTGTATTTACTGAGAAAAAATCGTTAAAAAATGCTTAATTTTTCGGCCGATCAAAGGAGATGACCCCTCGAGAAAGATTGAAGACGTCTTGAGTTTTATGTGGGAAACTATTTCTAGAAGAGTCCTCAACATTATTATACAATTTTTCTGCACATGTCCCCCCTTTTTTAGTTGTATTAATTTTTTTACAAACACGTTCAATGCCGAAAAACCAATAAATTTTTCAAAAGTGATTTTATTCTGAACAAAGAGACAAAGAGATGGAAGTTCCAAACATCCGATCTGCTTTTTCCAATTATTTATACGATACCTACAATGACTTACCCAATCAAATGAGTTTGTCTGTTTTAAAAGAGCAGTCAAAGGCTATACATGTGATAAAAATAATACGCTAAAAAAATATTTCGAACAAAAGTTACATAGTCAGTATTGAATTGACAACAAATTGCAAAAGTATATATTGAAAGCAAACTTTTTATTCAATGAAATATGAAGATCACCTCAATTTTCTGAATGGATATATTTTTTATACACCAATCAATGCATCGTTATATACTCGTTAAAAAAGTATTAGGGTATATAGGCCGATAACTGATTTGTTCAGAAGTTATGAGTTTTGTCCCGAACGTCCATTCGGTGTGTTTTCATGGCGAGAGATTTACTCAATCTGCACACGGTTTTGACGTTTTTTCACCTCCATATAGTCTGCAAAGCATTGAAGGTATTGTTTGTCACGTTTCCACCGAAAAAGTCTCATCTATACATTTAATGCACAACATAGAAGCTTAAATTTCTTTGTTAATATTCCAAAGAAACTTAAAATCCTTGAAGTCAGTACAATCTTGGTCTACCGAAAGTCTATATATACATAATCTACATGTATCTCGTACGACAATTGTAAAATCAGCCTTTTCATAAAAAGCCTAGTCTTTTCGTCGAAAAAACATTGTTATCTCAATTAGACTAGGGAATCATAGCCTTTGTGCAATACTTTTATATTGCACAAATATTAATATATAATTATACCTAATACTATAATACATTTCGTTGTCGAATGTTTCCATTATTACGTTAAGGCTGGATGTTAAGATTCCTCAGCCTAATTGGTGGCAAAATTTGGTAAAAAGACTAGACTTCATACGTAAAGACAGATTTTACAATTGCCCTGCGACATATACGTACGTACATTCTTCAAACCGCTTGCAGGCCATCCTCATCAGAAGGTCCAACTTCTCCCTCGCTTGCTGATGGTTGGGCGCCAGTGTTGCTCGTTTAATAGACGATTAAAGGAGAAAGTGCAACCCCTTGACCGTAGGCCGAGGAAAGGGAATTTTCGATTTCCGATTATCTCGAAAGCGCAAGCCCGTGGGCCGCGAGGGTATCGTGTCGTTCCGTCGACCCCGTTACACCCTCTGACGGCCCTCGCGCCCGGAACTCTTGCCGATCGTGGAAGAGGCCGTCTAACGAGGCGTGTCTCTTGACGGGAAACTGGGTTAAGTGGCGAGAAAACGAGGCAGAGGCGGAAAAGTGTAATTTTCGGCGGCTCTTTCTGTGGAAATATCTTCCTCGAGGGTTGTAGAGAAGGTATTGGCTACAGGAAAACGTAATTCTCTTCCCTGCGCTCGCTTCGTTTGAAATACAGCTTTTTCTGGGGCTTGAGGTTCCAGGAACGGAACTGATTATTACGCTGACCCCTTGAAATTCGGATATTCCCTCGTTTCCCTTGTCGGGATGAAACGGACGAGTTTCCTTTTCCACAGTGGATTAGAGCGTAGGTGGTTCAGCAAACTGTCTTGTGGTGTGCAGAGCTTTGGTGTAGAAAAGATGTCGTGTGGACGGGAAGTATAATTGAAGCCTGTTGCTTTTAGAAATTTTGAGAACAGTAGGATTTATTAATCATAATGATAAGAATGATAGTAAGGAATCATTGCAGCAATTTACTCCATTATTAACGGTAGTAACTTACTCCTGTTTACTTGACAGTTATGGTGAATAGGTAAAGGACCACAGGGTCTATGTGTTTGTATTACAATTATCCGTGAAGACAAAAAAAAATGATGTGCAAAGAACTATATACCGAAATTTATGGGCTAAGCATATGACTTTCACTGTTGAAATAGAAAGTTTGCATAATTTTATGATGTGGTTGATAGCGACTGTACATTAACACGACACTTTTATCTATTTCTAAGAGCACTGCTTTTTAGCCTGCCTATTTTAATTAGCACTGTCTATTTTAATTTCTGTCTTTTCATCATAACACTGCGCCGCAGCTATTTCTCTTGGGGTATTCTAATTGGTTCAAATATTTTCCACCGACGAAGCTATAACTTGTTTAAAATATATTTGCATATTATAGATGAAATTGCTGATTTTAAACCTCATGGGAGTGGAAAAATTTCGGCGTAAAATATTCTACTAAAATGAAAGTATGTTCGGTGCCTACTCGATAGAAGATGCAAATCCTCACGCTCCACCCATACAGCACACTTCGTTGCGGCAAAGTTGCAGGATGGTTGCAGTAACCTTGCGATGTTGCATGGTTGCAGTGCAATGTCGATGTATGGTTGCTGCGACGTTGCGGTGCAACATTGCACGGGGCGGACATAGAATTGTTTCTGCATAGTTGCTGCATAGTTGCGTTGCAATAATGCACTGCAACTTTGCCGCAATTATGCCGCAACTATGCAGCAACTTTGCCGCAATTATGCCGCAACTATGCAGCAACTTTGCCGCAATTATGTCGCAACTATGCAGCAACTTTGCCGCAGCTTTGCCGCAACTTTGTCGCAACTTTGCCACAACTTTGCGGCGTTAGCAAATTTTAAAACATAATATCTCCAAAACCGGCTGAAATAAAGTGTATACATTATACTTTATTGAATTCGTCTTGAAACGCACTATCAAGTGATCTGTTAAAAAAAAGAGTTCCGTAGAAAATTTGCCCCCTCCAACCACGCAATTTCATGTAAACAATTTCTTTTATATCTCCAATACGTTAGGAAATATCCAGGTGTTTACTGTTCCCGCGGACATCCAGTATAATGAACTAAAATATAAAATATATGTCGGAGAAGGCAACCATTTAATCAGTTCCAAGCATAAGTCAGAATCTACTTTACTGGTGGCACGTGCCAAACTGATGTTTCCGTGAAGGCGAGCACGGCGCACAGTGCTTTTAGAACGACAATATATGGGGGTCGTAGTACTCATGTAGTATGAAAGTTTTTAACGTACAGAGTAATCAATATATATACCATCTACAGTACACTACATCCAAGAAGGTTCCGTGGCCACAACAGTAGCGCGTCAGATTGTCATGCGGGCGGGCCGGTGTTCAAATCTGTCGTGACCAATAACTTTTTTTATTTTTTTTAAACAGTTTTTCGTTGCCTCAAAGTTGCCGTGCAAAGTTGCCTCAAAGTTGCTGTGCAACGTTGCAGCAGGCGGACATAGAATTATTGCTGCATAGTTGCGGCAACGTTGCGTGAATCGTTGCAATCTTGCACCGCAACTATACTGCAACTATGCTGCAACGAGAGTGTGCTGTATGGGCAGTTTCATAGTAGATCATAAATCTTTAAAATTCTCTTAAATATTCTCTCTTCAATGCCGTAGATTTTGACTTAAAGTCGTAGAGAAACTCTCAACGATGAAAGCATGTTCAATTTAACCAAGAAAATCAGCGACGACATTCAATCTCGGGAACTTCAACTTAAAATGGAAAAGTTACGGCGCTGCACTTCGCTTCGGAATGCGTTTCAAAAGGTATTTGCGGTCGGAAATATTTCCAACGACTGTAACGAAGTTATGGAGGCCCTTTATGTGCAATTTCCGCGGTAATAAAAATTGACTGTGTGTATTGCTCTGTGCTAAGGTGCGCCACGAGATTTCTCGCCAATGCGTTTTTTGCACTTGTAAAATCAACACAAACATAATAACCAACGTCGCAGCGGAATAAAGGACACACTAATGTATCACATAGAAACTCGAGAAGGAGAATAATAAATAATTCTGTCCTCGTTCCATTCTACTTAACAGTTAACAGTGCCGTCGTTATCTATGCTGGTTTTATTATCCGCAGTTGAAGTCGAAGGGTTCGTCTGGAGTTTCTTTATGAGAGAACTTCGCCAAGCGCAAAGTTCGAAGCCATTTTTCGCGAGATTCAAGAACGACCCGGAGTAAAACGCTGTATGTAATGTGAATTCAGCAAAGTAAAAAAGCCATAAACGCCCCGAAGTCGATGTACTATAATTTCACTTGAAAGTTAGACTCGATTAAAACAAGAAAGATTTACGAATTATAGGAAAAGGACTGTGAATTGTATCTGCAAATGTTTTGAAAATAATGGTGTCTTTATTTCACTTTTTGGTGTTTTGTTTGCAAACGAACGATTTTTAAGTTTCGTTTTATTTTTTATTATTAATGTTCAAGTCAAAATGGCACTAGTTACAAATATATAATACGAAACTAGTTTTTCAGTGTTTAACTATTACTTTTTTACCGTCAAACACAAAGTGATTCGATTCGTCTCGGTCGACCCTCTCTGTAAAATGCATTTTAATCTTGGAATGGGAAACAAGAAATTACAGTTGCATTGGGTCAATACTTCAGGATATGGAGTATTCTTATGCATTATTGCCATGGTCAGCCATCGTTCCTCAAACATTTAAAGTTTCTCCAATATCGATGGAAAGTTTGCAACTCTGTTGGTACGTACAGACTTGCAGTGACGCAAAAATGGTAGTTGCAACTGAAGTATATATTATGTTTCCTTGGCTTTTATTGGAATTCATGTTTCAATAGGTATTTATATACTTAGAAACCATCAATACAGCATATTCTAAATCAAATAGAAATCTTTGAACGATGTAGTTTTGGTTGGTGATTTATGTACACATTGAAATAGCGAATTCACGCAAGTCGACGTCTCTTTTTGTTGTAGCAGTGTACTGAGCGTCACGTTGAAATCGAACCACAACAGGAAAATGGAAAAAAACAACATTTTTTCATATCCTTGAATAACGAATGAATAAAGACTATAAAGTTTTTTACTATGAAAATCCTAAAGTTCATCTATTTTTTAGCGATTTGATGGGAATGTCCCATTAAAGTTTAAACACAACTTACTTAAACCTTAATTTACATTTGTCTTTTGTCTTTATTAATATTAGTGACTGTGTTTACTCTTAGCAAATATGGTATACGTATGGACTTTTACAAAAAGTAATCTTCTCCAAACATGGACAAATGTTTGCAACCCACTTGGTGTCTGTCGACTACATCTTGGTTCATAAATCTAGGCAAAATCTGAAACGCGAACAGAGGGATATGTTATGTGTCTAAAATAGAGCGAATATACTGGCTGTAACTGAGATATAGGAGCCGAGGAGAATGTCTTCAGAAAGCACGAAATGTTCTCTGCTGCCAGAAATCCCTTTTTGCGTCTTTCACCCCTTTTCCGCGCGATGTGCGCGTAACGGACCAGAAGGGGTGGAAATTTACAAGGATTTAGGGTGCATTTTTATTCGAAAGCCTCCCCATGTTTGCCTTCTTGCGCTGAGATTTAAAGTCTTAAAATTTCACGAATTCCCGCTCGATTTCCTCCCGTTCACAGTACGTTAAAGATTCTTACAGTCGAAACGCCATGAATTCGTTTGACGCTCATTTTTCACGCGGAACGTTGAAAGAATTTCAAAGTCTCTCAAAGTCCTTTCAACGCGTAAAACATTACACAATAATATAAACAACAACTTTTGAAATATTAAAATACTTTTCTGCCACAGCTGGTATTACCTAATTTCATAATAAAGGGACGTCAATTTTGGACGTCCTAATTCTAACATTTCTACGTACAGATATATGTGTAAATTTATAAGAAATATCGATTCATGAAAACAGACGAGGAATTATAATTAAAAAGACATAATTTCCAGATATATTGTCACGTCTACAAATACAAATGAATCTTATTTATCGAAGTGGCATTTTTTCGTATCAATTCACCCAGTCCCCATTTAAAAACGGACATTCCAGCTCGTCCCACTTCCTAAAATTATTGAACACGCTTTTAGACATTGCCGTCCCGTTTCACTTATTGATAGACTGGAAGAGTCGGGGTTCGGCGAATAGTACGATGACCTACAACCCCTTTACGTCACAAATCGAGTAGACGCGTACTAGCAAGCGCGGCAAGTGCTCACGGGTAGGAGTTTCCGTAAGTGCTGTCGATAGGTAAATGTCGATACTCGATAAAGGGCGCAGCAGAGAAACATCGACGGAGCATCGTCATTACATTTTTTACTACCCTTGTCATAAGTCGTCATTGAGGCTTACCCTCGACGTTCGTTATGGATACCGACGAACTCCGGAATACTCTTTGAACGTATCACGAACTCCAGTCATCAGGAAGTACGACATGGATGGAACGTGGATCTCACTACCACCCGCCATGTTTCAGAAGGAGCTCAATGAATCTCGTTTAAGTTGCGAGTTTCATCGTGGAACTTCTCTTGTTTCTTCATTGTCATTTGCGAGGGAGATCGTGTAACTGTTCTTGATTGTAAATTAGATACCTGCTACAGTTTCTTAATAAGAAAAACGCACCTTTGCTGTATTTTTAACAATTACAATTATAGTTAGTACATTACTGAAATTTGTATATCAAGAGAATATGCACCGCGTAATTATTGAAAGTGTGTATCTGATTGCTCAATGTTTCAATTTCGGATCTCATTTAGCGCAGCAAGATAGCCGTCCCTCGATTTACAAAAGAATTAATATTAACGAACACACAAACACTCCAATTACGATGTCAATAAAACGTGTCGTTTAATTATGTATCGCATCCATGTTTACAGTATTACATTAATTTCAACGCATGCATATAATAATTTCCTATCAAAATCCTCCCCGCTCAATGATTCAAAATTTTATATCGTGAAGATACACATTTGCAGTAGCGTTTTATTATGGTCACTATACTCGACGCTTGGAATTTGCATTAAACGGAAATTACTCTTGTTATGGGGCTTGATTAATAGCTTGCAGCGACAACGACTGTAGAAGTACAATATTTGCCGGGCCAACGAACTCGAAGTGTCAATATTGCAGGATACCTATAGGGAGCCGCTGTTATTTCAGGAGGAAGAAATCGATCGCTCGTGCTTGCTCGATGATTGTTGTCTCCCCCGTTCAGCAAACGTTGCGACTTGCGCCGCGCCCCGTAACCCCTCATTAACCCCTTTCAACGTTTCGAGTATTCGCGATAATAACCCCTGTTATTACCGGTTTTCTGCTCCCCACCTCTATCCCCTCGTTGTCCGTTAAAGTACGCGCACTTGGCCGGCCAGGCGGTCACGTCACTTTCTTAGGAAATATTGCCCGTCTCGTTAGCACGAGACACTTGGCCCTCTTAATTGGCTTAATTAAACTCTTCACGTTCATTGCTAATCACCGACACGTCGACGCTCCACGCCCCTCGAATCCATGTGTTTTTTCAGTGGCTTTCGAGACGGACAACGTGACCGCTCACGTGACCATTAAGGGGGAGTTTCAAGGGGTAATGACACTGTAGAGCCCGGAAAGGCAACCAGATTCTGAATTTTTTTTATTCGAGTATAGTGAATGGAATACAAAATCTGTTTGAAGGGTTTTGTTGTACATACCTTGAAGTATGATTACAATTTTTTTAAAAAAATTTTTAATATCAAATAGCGGCGCCACAGCTCAACAAAAGAAGCTTCTTCTGAAAAATAGTGTTCCGTGGCCGGCAAGATTGATCCTTCAATTTTTGACCTAGAACAAAAAACCAAAAATTGGTGAGTTCTATATAAGATTCTCTGGGGAAGTGCGCGAGGAAATTAAAAAATACTGATGTTTGTAAGAATGGTGCGTGATTAAACGAAACACGGAACTACCACAACTTCGAAATTGTTGAAATGTTTTGTTCAATCAAAAAACAGTATTTTTTAATTTCCTCGTATACTTGAATGAAATTTAATATCAGAAAAGTGATTGCTCCATTATCCAAAAATAATTGATGTATATGAACAATTATGTCTCCCTATTAGTTCGGATATGGGAGGCTCCACTGTATTTTTAAAGTAATCCTACTTAAGTTAAGAGAATATAAGTACTACATTCAAGATACTATTCGTGAGACACAGAAGTGTCTTGAGTGCCTCGATTGTAAAGGCACCTATTGTTTCCTTGCTTTCTACTGCGAATGTCTTAACAGCGCATTCGATGTGCACGAGAGGATGCACTTCGGGGAAGTGAGGCTCAATATGAGAGACTTAAATAAAATCGATGTAGTCATTTTGCTGCTTTAACTTTGATGCGGATTTATGTTAATCCTATAATTAACGGTCAGTAATAATAAAAAATAGCGACCACAGCTGTTGTAACTGAAATTTTTAAAGTTATGGCATAAGAATCAATATCTCTCTTTAAATGATTTTGGTTATAAATAACCATTGTAAATGACTAAATTTTGTTTGGTTACTAATAACCAGTATTGATAACGGAAATTGTTATTGGTTACGAATACAAAGGCTTCCTGTAATTAATACAACATGGATATACTCACATCATATTTAAAAATTACAAAAATTCTGCTTTAAAGTCTTAAATTATGCTTTATCTACAGGGTCACCAATTATCCACGTTAATTACTCTCCCCACACAAAGCGCACCACATGAAACTCCCTAATTGAAAATCGCCAGGTCATCTACCATATTCGTGTAGTTTAAGAAATCGAATGTTCCCTCTACTCGAGGGAACGTGATCAATAAGTGCATTAAAACGTCACTTTAACTCTCCTCGAAAATCATACGGGTACACCCGCACGCCTACAACACAACCAGCGGTTCAGGCCGTCATTGAATTGTAAACGTCGTGGCTTTCAATGAACGATCAAAATGTTCCTCTTAATAAGAACTCACCCCTTCAATTGGTTTCTGTCTATACTCTTCAATTATTCCTCCTTGCGTACCCTGTAATTCGTCGGAACCGCTAACCGATCGCCGCGAGTTATTAATCTTCGATGAAAGAAGGCGTAACTTACAGGGCCGTTAAATCAAAGGCTCGCGTTATTGTAAGCTACTACTGAAAAGCTTGAGCTACTCTGATGTTCAGGCATATTATACATATACAGTGTCGGATAAAAATATTGAGTCACAATGAGTGACATTCTCTAAGAGCCATCGGGCCATTTTTAAATTTTTAATTTTTAATATTTTGTTTATCATTTAAAGATCGAAATTGTAGAGGAAAAATTGACTGCTTTTTTCAAAACGGTATGATTTTCCTATTTTCTTAAAGTTCAAAAATTTGGCCCGATGGCCCTTAGAGATTATCATTCTGCATAGATGAACGCAAAGTTTATTAAAAAAGGTTGTAAATTGTCGAAGTTATTATGCTGATAAGGAGGCCCCTTGCTTGGTGCAGAGATTGCTGCAACCGCAGAAAACAAACGGCAATTCATGACAAAAGAGTGTCAAATAAATTTTTTTATATGAGTAAAGATCCCATGAACAACATACAATTATAAAATTTTCGATTTATATCACACCTCGCGACAAAAAAATTCCAAAAGTGATTAATTATTATACACCGAGAACGTATGTAACCCCTTAAAGTTAGGCTCACTCACTACCAAATACATTTCCTACCTTCGTCAACAAATCCGGTGCTACCTAAAGCAAAATTCCCCCAAACACTGTTCAACGACCGACGACCGCCGTCAGTCATCGTGACGGGAACTTTCAACCGTTTTCGCGTCACGAAAACATTTCACCATCCCCGTCGAAATTTCATCGCGATTTCCTGCCTCTTTAGCGAAACGTTTAATTACCAAATAATCAGGGACTGTCTGGCTGAATTCTGTGCGTTTAAATACAGTCGAACGTTCCGCGATGCCTGTGTGCACTGTGCATCCGTGAACGTCAGTTGCAATAGTTTTCGCAACGTGGCCATCGTTGTATAACCGGCGTTCAATCTGAAAATTGATATTGACGCTAACGAACGACCTGTCGATTCCTGCTGCATGAGCAGCCGCACCCTCCGATCCCCAGTCTCGCCTCCCCCTCCCCCACCCCCTGCATCGCCGTAATTTGCCAGCAGCTCATTCTGTGTATCCTTCGAATTCACTGATGACCCTTTTTCGATATCGCCGTTCGACGATTCTCGACGATTTAATTGGCGGATCGTATCATTGCAGCGATTCCCTCAGGTGTTATGACGGGTCTGTTTTAATTTAATGCCAGTTTTTATTGGGGCGGCGGTATCGATTAGTATGGCGAGACTCGTGGAGCCATTTTGAGAAGCAAAATGCTGAGGGTGATCTAAAAATATTGTATTCGCGTTTCACGCCCCTATAGGTATCCCAGGTATCCTGGGGTATCGATGTTTCGAGTTCGTTGCACCAGGCAGATACTGTAGTACTACGGTCGTTGTGGCCGTAAGTTGTTAATGAAACTTTGTAACAAGTGGAACTTCCTTTTAATGCGAATTCCGTCTGTTAAGTGGACCATTTTAATGGGCTATTCAAGTTATGTATTGGATACATATTATGAGGTGAAGTGTTGAATTGTTGATGGGGATTATGGATTACTATAAGTCATAAGAGATCGACGAACTTTCCGAGGGTTTGGAAAGTTTTATGTGTGATAAGATATTAAAATTGATTGAATGGAAGAATATTGCAGAATATTGAATGTTGGAGAATATTAAAGTATTAACATTGAATCCAGAGAAAGTTTAATATTTCTGGTAAGTATTTAGCGAATATTGGGAAGTGAGTACAACGTTTTGGGTGGGTACGTAGATACCATCTACTTTGTTGGAATTGAAATACTCTTTTGATTGAGGAAATATCATGGGATTTAAATGTAAATTTTAAACGTTGCCTGATTTAGGTGAAAAAGATTGCGTCGGCTGAAAAACAGAGAGGAATAGAAGAAGAGAAGTTGTAAAAAATTGCAATTTGTTACTGACAAATTAGTTTCTGCTTCCGTTTTTACATAAAAACGAAAACAAATTATATTTTATATAAAAACTTTAGTGCACAGTTCTCGGAGTGTGTGAAATATGTAAATGTCGTATTTGTTATGTTTCAAATGTCTAAAAGAATTGAGGATGCGTACTCGTGAGTTAGGAGACTGTCAAAGCGACAAAGATATAACTTCTCTCGTAGTACATTCTGAACTTTCGGAAAGTTGCGAAGCACTCTAAAATAGAACGCGGGTAACTTTTTCATTTTACACTCCCAGGAAGGCAATTAACGTGCACTTTACAAATGAAGGGGGTTGTTTACGATTTGAAAGTCCAACAGAATTTAATTTTAATCAACCAGCTAAAAATATCTGTTTTAAGTTATTTCATCTTTATTGAAGTGATTAATTTAACAGTAGTTTTGGTTCAGCTTATACATCCCTACATTTGCATTTTCTAAAATGACAGTTGTAATTGAAAAAGTAGAATTAAGTAGTCAATTGAAAAAATTCAGTGGTCGAGGCTATAAACATCAAGGTACCAGCATATAGAGACTGTTATGATAAATTTATGAGTGTATAATCCTCCCTAAACATTACTTTAGTCAGACTGTCTTGACACAGAAAAACAGTTGTAGTTCTTAATTTCCAAAAATCGATACGAGTATTTATATAATTCAACTTAGTCGTTGACAGATCTAAATACTATTCAAAAAGTTCAAGTGATATTATGTTCCAATATAAGTCTTAGATGTGGATTTCACATTATTGTAAGTAACAACCCCACAATCTTCTTAATTTTCGTTTCCCAGTAATCTTCCATAACATACATACCTATTTCTATCTTCAACACGCTGCACAAACTATTTTGCACAGTAATATTTGACGACGTTTAAATATTTCGGATAATACGTATGTACATATGGGGATAATCGTTCGAATCGATTCGAGAATTTGCAAACAATCTGATTTACCTTCACCATTTAAAAAATTATGTTTGTTTAAAATACACATCGACCATGCTGCGTATTAATTGCTTAAATGGAAGCTGTATTTTATTAAGTACTCGTCGATCCCATTGATATTTCATCCGACCGTGTGACCAACAATATAACTGATTAATTTAATATTTGCTATTCATACGTTATCGGTTTATTTGTTTCTCCCGTTTGTTATGCGCGGATGGAAATAAAAAAATTGTACTTATTTCGTTGCTGGTGTTCGTAAGTGTGAATAAAATTGTATGAACTAGTATTTCAGCATTTGAAAATAAAATAAAGCCGATCTATGTAGGTACCTCTGCAGAAGCATTTGTTAATCCGAATAAAACCACAAATCAAAACTGTTTCATTTCACATCAGAAAGGTAGAGAAAGGTTCCTTCGTTCGACTGACAATTAGGGTGGGTATTCACTTGTTACGATTTTTTCCCGTATCATCACCAATACTGTTACGTATCTTTGTATCAAATTTTGATACATGCCGGTGGAACGTTGCCCATCCACACTGATACGCAACGGTGATACGATACGAGGATACGTAACAAGTGGATACCCACCTTAAGGGGTAACACCACTCTAGAGGCAGAAAAAAATACCTAAATTTGACAATTTATTTTGGGAGTGTGGCACACGGAACAGAATTTCTTTTCAGAGGGTTTATTTAACACATATTGCAGTACGAAAAATAATTTTTTTAGTGTCATTTTCATACAAAATGGCGACGGCAGAGCCCGTCGTCGAAAACAGCTTTTGTGAAAAAGCTCGGCATGTATGAGTCGTGGAACAAAAAATAAATAAATTTATAATCTATATACAATTGGCTTTGGAAGTACGCAGGGGTTTCTTTTTTAATCAATTTTTGTGGAAGTGGTGCAGTTGTTAAGAAATAAATCGATTTTTGGCCCTAAAAATGAGCATTAAATTGGTTATAAAAAAGAAAGTTTACATTCAATCAAAAAACGGCTACGTACTTCCAAAGAGAATATTGTTGTAAAGCTACTGTAAAGATTTCAATTGGATTCATGCGATAGTTTCCGAGAAATTCGTCCTCCCAGTTTGAAAAAAGTGGTTTCGAGAAAAACGCGTTTAAAGTTTTATGAACATTTTAATCCTTTAAATTTTTGTTTATCTTGAATCTGCGATGCCTGCACCATACATTTGGCCATCTAGGTGGATGTTCGTCTCCTCCTTCCTTTCTAAAGTATGGTTTAAGCAAAAAAAAAACATCGATCCTAGAGTGGTGTTACCCCTTAATAAGTGGACACCCCCGTTTACAAGTGTCTCACATCTTACGGTAGACTATTCCGAAAATGACAGTATTACCACGTCAATAAATTCACTCAAATACATAAAATTAGAAAAATACAACTACAGTGCAATTATGCAATGATGACATTTCAATCTCCACAAACAGTTAAATTTAAATTTCATATTCAAGGAAAAGTTCGAGAATCCCTGCCGGCAAACCACGTGGCTACCATATTATTAAGCCAGACATACCGAGCATCAAATTATCAAACTTCGTTCCTTCCAAATTATCTTGTAACAGCTCGAGACGACGGTAATTAACCATCTTATACCAGTAGCAACCACCGTGCCAATCCAATTGTCCTTCTACCGAGTCCAGACGCAGTCCATCGCATTAATCACCGCGAAGCAAATATTTTGTCGGTCCAATCCCGTTTGCCTGCCGGCAAATAGAGGCGCGGTATGAATCAAACCTTAATCACGTACCATCTCGTGCCTGCGGACCAAGTTTCGCGCCAGACGGTTTCGTGAAAACGACGATAATTTACCTGCCCAGCTGGTTATTAAGCCTTCTATAATTCACCGCCTCTCTCTAAACCGTCTCGAGCTATATCGCACAGACGTTGGAGGTTATTCGCATTTTTATTCTTAGAGCGACGAAGCCTGGTCGCTCAGACTGTTATTCTAAATAAAACGTTGCACGAAACACAGGGGAGAGGATAACTGGGAGCGTCTGGCTTCCGACATTAAGAAAATCGTTCGAATCGAGCGCTGTGAAATCACGTGGGCGCGTGCACGAGCCGGGACCGTTGTCCCGCCATGATAAATCTTCACCGGCTAATAGGCCTCTGTCACGGTTTAACGCGGGTTATTCGCGTTCACGTGGATCGATCGAAGAGGCTACACGCTAGGAGGTCGTATCATGGTCGTGTAGGCTTGTAAGGATTGCTTCATCGTGGAGAAACGGGCACCTATCTGTTGCCTTCCGCGATGAAGATGCTTGGAAGGCTTCGGTCGACTGATCGCGATCTCTTTCAGAGGTAGGGTACTGGATTTAGGAATGTAGTGATTGTTGGGTACAGTATCGACTGCCTTATTAAATTTTGTGATATTAAATTTAATTGCTCATTACGAATGGGGTTATTAGCCTTTTGTTGACACTCTGGGTGTGAGCCACCCATAGGCTAATTTTGACGCTCTGCACCTTTTTCTATATGTAGAATATCGTGAATATTCGTGGATTATCTCAATTACCGAAATAATCTACCTTTTATGTGCAAAATGAATGAATAAATTTCATCTATCCATATTCTGCATGTACAAAAAATTGAAAGGTTTGGTTGTACCATTTCTTCAACATTTTTTCAGCTGTTTTATCTGTCAAGATTGTCTGTTTTCACAAAAGTAGGTTCGTGTAAAATTAGTGAAACTTAAATCGTTATAACTCAGCAACCGTTTAGTGAAAACGTTTTAAATTTTTGGTGCACATAGGGAAGGTTAAAATAAACAATCTCGCACATTTTCATCTACTTGGTAGCATTTTGAAGATAGGTTCAATACATCCTTAACTGATCCAAGTGTACGATGTAATTATTAGTGATTTAAGGGAAAGTTCCAAATGATAGGTGAGGAGTATCGAGGGGGTGTATTATAAGTATGTACATGTACTGAGGTTTCCGTAAATGAAGGGACGAGGTGAAAGTGCAAGGTCCTCGCGTTTCAAGAAATCGAAAAGTCGTTTATCCTCTTGCAACCTGAGGTTTTATTTGTAAGACGTAAGTAAGCCTCCACAGCTGGCATATGTAGGAAATGTGGAGCAAGTAGTTCAGAAACGTGAGTGAGTACAAATGTGTGTACAAGTTCGTATTATTTCAATAGCGACTATCTCGAAAAATATTTCACGCAGCTGGTTGCTGTCACATTGAAGTCAAATTCAAATTTTGAATGACAGGGAAACTTTTATAACATAAGTTTTTGTTTTTACTGGCATGAGGAAGTTGCATTCCTTTGTTGCCCTCATAACTTTTTTCCTGTACATATGTGCATTATTAATATTAAATGATATTACAGTGAATTGAAGCTTTTAAAAAATAAAATTAAAAATAAAAATTACAATAGGTTTAAAGTTAGGTTCAACAGATATAATTTATTGAATCCCATCAATTGTAATTGCATCACTAATTTACATTATTATCTGTAGGTATTATTGTCTAATATTTATTCAAGCTTAGTTTACTTACCCTATTTGTTAAAACAGTATTAGTTGGGTGTTATTTAATGACTAAATAAGCATCCACAAACATGGAATACGATTACATATTAATTAGTAATAAAGTTATACTATTGGAAACATCCGAAAATAAAAATCATTCTCACAGAATCAAGTTAATAATCTTGATTGCAATATATAAGTATTCTGCAATGCGGCACGTTAATTTGCAAATTACAGTTATTTAGAGAAATTTTAATCAACCCGGTAAAAGGTATTACAGAATATTTTTTTACGATATCCTCTCAATATTTAATCATTGGAGACGTCGCGTTTTATATTGCAGCGCGGTATTAGCGTACTTCTGTTCCGTCAAGTATGTACTTCCGATAAATTCAATGTGCCTGGTGAAATAACGAATTTATAGGCACTTACTGTGCGTTCACGTTTCTCTCTCTCTCTCTCTCTCTCTCTCTGCACTTCAGATTTAAAATATATGTTGTTTCATTAACGCAAACGCCGCGTTTTGCAAATTCCCTTTAAAACGTAACTGAAATGAAATGTTTTCGAGAATATCAACGATTTTTCCATTTATAAATGTTGAAATTGAAAGCCATGCTTGTGAAAAAATATTTAAAAAGAAGCTTTGTGAAATTGATCGGAGTGACTACGTACAATGTATATAATCGATATACTATATTTTCTATAGAAAAAACGTGACATCCAAAGACTATTTTTATTAAATACGGTAAATAAATTAGCGAGGTTGTGGTATTTACTAGAATTCTGTAAAACCTTGTAGATATAAAACAGTGCGGTTAACGGGCTCGAGAATATGAGATTACTTTCAATTTATACCTGCAATGCAATATAAAATTACAGTTAAATATTTTACTCTTCTTTCTAAGAATTAATTTGCTGACGGAGTACTACTGCGAAATGTATGTACATCTCTTTAATACTAAAATTGAATTTTACTAATTTTTTCGCTGAAAATAACCAGGAAAGTGAGAGAAAAATTTAAATCCTCCAGTTAAACTACCTATCCCCAATTAATATTCATTTGTACATCAGTCCAACAAAAAATTTATATAAATACGGGATAGTAGATAAATCCGAAAACACAGAGAAGCATGAGAGAAAGCAGGCTCCTCTGACCTGAAAAGTAGTAAAAAGTGCAGTAATCTACCGTCTGCTTTTCATCGAGCCCAACGTAACACGTGATTTCTGTGTATATGAGTGTATACGTGCTTATATTCCTGAGATTATCATTTTAAAGACGGGACCAAGGAGGAAACAAACAGTTGCATCAGCTTCGTGAAAGACAAGCATGGAATTAACATAAAAAGCGTGTCAGAGATCTCTGATGCTGCATTTTTGCTAGCAACAGCGCGGAATTCGTCGCACAACGACATAACAAGTTAACCCGCTTCGCTTATTCAGAGTGAAAACTTGATTTACCCGATATTTTTTTTGAAAAAGTGCTAATAGAGGAAAACGTCTTGTGCGGGGATATTTCTACCTACGATCTTTTACTCGCCTGAATGAAAAACATTTTATTCAATTTTCTTCAAAAGCATCTTTTTTCGTCTTACATTTTCCATTCATTTTACTTTAATCCTTTGAAATTAGAATTTCATTGGAGTTTTACATTTATAAAATGAACTTCTATGGTGTAAAGAAAGAATGATAAAACGTAAAAATTATATATATTTGACTTGTTGAAAGCACTTGTTGAAGTGATTTGATGTGATGTTAACAAGATTTTCCAATTTCATGGTTCTATATTTTTTAATGAATATTTTCTTACTCATAAGTTTTCCCACGTTGTACCATACTCCACAGTGGGAAACATTATTTAAATTTTAAATATTACCGATTTTCGGGCTTTTACAGTAACATATACATTGAACTATTTCCTTCATGCAAACTACAGTCCTTTTCAATACTTTTCTTACTATTACTCATCAAGAAGATTCGACACCAACAATAACTCCCGTCTTCAGATGCAATACCTTTTCTCTCCTTACGTTTCATTCTGAACCCTCGGTTCACAAAGGCATATCCTACCCATTTCTGATCAAGGGCCCCCCACTTTCTGAGTAGGAAGTCGGACGTCGGTCACAAGTGCATCTCGACTCGGAAGACCGGCGCCGTGGAATGAGTTGAGCTTTTTGAAAGAGCGCCGAGTGCAGGCCGATGTATCGTTTTCCATGTTCAAGTCCCATGGGCCCCAGCTGAAGGCAGTCACTTAATACGTTCCGAGGAGGGATTAGGTGTCGTATTTCTACGGACTTAACCGTATAAAATGCTTCCTCGACCCACGACATCTGCTCACACTGCAAACGCTGTCCCCGGCGATTCGCAGAGGCAGATGATAGGATGCTTCGCTATCGCCTTTCGATACGTACTGTTACACTCGCGAGGGGACTGCAGAAGGTTCGGGTCATCGATTTGGCTAAAATATCACATGTAGTTATATAGTCCATCCTGTGCGCAGTAACGAATCAGACACGCAGGACGCAATAATCCGCGAGTAAATCAAATTCGAAATTTTATCTTTTGCAAGTAGGTACTGTATGATTTATTTGAACGATTTGATGAATTAAATAATTGCTTGTAGGAATAATGAGGAATAAGTAGAGCTATTTGCACAATTATTTACAAAAGTATCTTTCCACCCAATGTGTAATATAGGTATTTTGTACATTAAATCGACTTCAAAGTAAGAATTCGTTATTATAATTCACATTAATATAAATTTGATTACTATGCTCTTATTTGGGGTATGTTCAATTGAAATGTTTTACACATTTATTGGAAAAAATATTATTATCCGTTCAAGTAGCGAAGAACGTGAAAAAAATATTCGTTCAAATTCAATATTTAATTCATACAGTTGTAATTACGATAAATTAATATTCTTTTAATATTTCTTCGATTTTATTATAAGCTTTACTCTATAATGGATAGATTTAACTAATTTTCTATGAAATTCGGGCTCATCGTGTTCCATTCTTCTAGCAAATTTTTTTTCAACATTTCTTTGGTAACAAAAAATAAATTAATCAAGGTTTATATCAATGTAAATTGTAATAGATAATACTGAATTTAATATTACTTAAATAAGAAAAATATTTTATACGTACAGGGGTGGGCGAATACTTTTGCGAGTAACTGTACGTCTAGATTTAATTATATGAATTACAATTCAGTGGTGTACACGTAACGTGTGCATATATCGAGAGTTTTGAAAAAGACAGAAATTCGAACTCGAATTCCTCGCAAAATTGTCAGTAGTGCGCTGTATGCATTTGACACGTTGTTATACTCGTTGTATACTAACTAACTGTATTGTGTTCTTGGGAAACGTTCGTTGCATGTAAAATTGATTTAGCATCGGTCGTTATTCTTTATTGTACAGATATCACTTTTATGTTTTCTGGTTGTATACTGTCAGACAACTGGAAGGATAGTTCTAAACGTGTCAGTTTTGTTTAAAAGTAGAGGACTGCAGTTACAGTTGCTGACACTGTTGGATATTTGAGGACTAATCAAATTCTGAGTGGAGATTTTACGGTGATTCGATTAAGTTAGAAATTAAGTTAAATTATTAGAAATCAGTGATATGTATAAATGTTTCCCTTTTTTCTATAAGGACTTTGTAAAAAATATGCTCATATACGGTAATCTGCAGCTATAATAATTAATGGTATCAATTAGGGAAAAGTCGATACAAGAATTGATTCTGAACCGCTTCGGAACCCATATAGAACCCAAAAAATAACAGTTATGGAACCGATATGAAACAGATAAGAGTTGGAAACTTCGGTGCTTCATACCAGTTATTCCAAATAAAGGTTCTTCATAACCGTTTGGAGAACCGAAATTGATATTACAACAGTTTTCAAGCCCTGGCAGGTACCCTAATTTGTTTGCTGTTTGATAACAGATAAATAAATTATAAATAGATAAATTTTAATTACTTTTCCATAAAATGTATATTCCCTGTATCCCTAATGCAATAACGTAATATATAAATTTGAATAAAGCCATTGACGTAGCTTTTCGAAAATTATGTCTTCTCTCTAGAAAGATTTTTCATTTGACGCAACCCGCAATTCAGCGCCCAGGGCAGAAACACCCTCTGCTTCCCTTAGTTTCGTCGCTGAGTAGCAACATGAAGAACATATCCACAATGCAATCATTTAAACAACTGTAAACCTAAAATCGCCAGAATTATGTCCACCTAAAATATTCCTATAGCTGTTTCAAATTAGGAATCCTCCTAATCTAGAATTTAACAGAAAACGGCAAAATATAAAAAATGGCTAACAGATACCAAGCATTCCCTCTCCAAAAGAATGTGAAAATCGGCGCGTGCAGGTGTATTGAGAACGTTGCTCAAATTGAAAAGGAATAGCAATCATTCCGTCATTGTCCGCCTTTAACGTTCGAAATATCAATGCTACTGGCATTCGTGCTCGCAGCTCCGAGCACAGAGAGGTCGTTCAACAGAGAGAGACCTCGACGCAATGGACAATGTCCGCAACGTTGCACCGGAAATAAGAACCGGCGCGTACGAGTTGACCATTGTCATTTAGTAACCCCCCCGTTCCATTTGATTCTATTCACGCCCCGGGAGGACCGGACGTGAGGTCAGCCGCGGCTCGTTTAAGTTCGAAACTGCTGCGGCGAAAAAAGACCCGCGAAAGAGGAGACTTTCTCGTGACGTCGCCTAACAACTCGTCCCATTCGGGTTCGTTTCAATTCCTGGCCGCGTTCGACGCTTGACGAACGTACACCCTTGCGGGAGTAGTTGATTAGTCGGCTGCTGCATGACTGTACGTTGCAATTTTCAAGGAAATAATGTGAATCATGGCACGAAGGAATTGAGAACTTGGGGATGGGAATGGAGCGAGTAACTTTTGCTTTGTTTTGGGAAATTGAAGGGAGTTTATATTTTTGGTGATATAAGAATTTTAGTTTAATTTTGTTTTTTTAGTCTCTTTATTGTCTACCATGATTATTATCTTGTTATTTAAGGTGATTTATAATTGTTTCATTCTAACAAAGGAACACCGCCAACTCGCAACTTTGGGGGTTTATGGAGTGACTCAAGGCAAGTACAACGGTAGGGTGTGAAAACTCCTACTTTTTCGCGTATAACTCCTAAAGTACAAGAGACAGAAAGAACTTTCAAACAATAGTTTAATGGTACAATAAGTGCTGCAAACTGGCATTAACACAATTTTGAAGAGTTTAAAAAAATGTACCTGATGAAAAACTTTTTTCAAAATTTTGTTAACGCATGTTTGCAACATTTAGTGCTTTATTAAACTTTTGTTTGAAACATTTTTTTCTGTCTCTTGTAATTTTTAGGAGTTATTCGCGAAAAAATGGGAATCCCCATTTGACCGTGAGGTTAGTTTTCATAATCGTAAAGGGCGATTGGGCACGAATGAAACATACTATGAACCCATAAAGTTGCGTTCCAATTGGTGAGTAAGGGTTCTTGGTGTTCCCTTGTAAGTGTTTTTATATTTTAAAGTTAGTGGAAGGAGGTATAATTGTGATATTTATGGTCGCTTTATATATAGGAATACCGGGAATCGGGCAACGCGCGACGTTGTCGATGCCGGTCGCTGCGTTCGCCTTTGTTTTGATTACGTATTCGGCGGCAGTTGCCGCGACAACAGTTTTTAGTCGTCAGTGATCCTGGGAGGTCACGAGCGCTCGCTGTATCCAATATATAGTGTTAAGTTAAGTTACGGGTTGTCTTTATTTTACGCCCCACCTTAGTCCACTACATATTATACTTAAAGTCTATGGCTACGAATATTGAATGTAAGTTTGAGGGTACTTTTATGTATAATTCAGACAAGTGGTTCAGTGTGATCATTTAATTAAATTATAACAAGCTCAGGGATAAAAAGAGTAACGTTAAAAAATTATGTACTTATAATATTTTGTTAAGCTGAATCTTACTGGTGATAAATTGAAATTTTTGTTATAGCCTGCGGTTATTTTATTTATAATCACTAATAGCCTCTGTATTGACGTATCATCATAGGATTTACGAGAACTGTTCGAGTATTCGAACTCTTCAGCGTCACTTTCCCTCGAATGTCCAACTGAGCCAAGTCCTTGATAGCTTCAAGTAGATCAAATGCATTCCCGTTTTTTTCGTTTCGAATTTCAAACCCCTTGATGATTCAGAGTATTGGAACAGCTCTATCCTCGCGCCATTGCACCTTGCTTTACCTAACTAAACACGCTTCATTCCCTAAAGCCGGGAATACACCTGAAAGCCGAGCTAAGCTATGCTATGTATTTTATGTTTTATAGCAAAGCCAGGCATAGCATAGCATAGGATAGCAAAGCTTAGCTTAGCTTTCGGTAGAAACGGTTTCATAAGGATAAATTGAAGTTAATTTTTTAAAACTTAGCATTGCATACTATAGCTAAGCTATGCTGTGTTTTTTTATGTTTTATAGTATAGCACAGCATGGCTTAGCTCTCAGGTGGATCCCCAGCTTTAGGATCGTTTTTGTGAAGTTATCGTAGACAACTTTTATTACGAGTCTAAGGGCGGTATTCACAGTCGCTACTTATTCTTAAGATCATCTTAAGCATTCGGCATCTACTAGGCTAGTAGAGGCTGCCGCATGCTTAAGACGATCTTAAGAATAAGTAGTGACTGTGAATACCGCCCTAAGGTTACGAGCAGTCCAACAATGAACAACTTCAGAGGTAGAACAAAGGTGAAGACCTTCACTTTAAAGATTCTAATTTCAAATTTGTCAATACAGTAAACGGCGGAAAAATTACATCCACGTCAAAGTAACATCAAAAGTACACTCAAGTGACACTTCAACAATGCCCGCAATTCAAGTATCCATTTTTGCTAATCATTACAGGGAACACATTTAGAGATTTGTCCTCCAAGAATATCGTTCACGCACCACTTGAACGTGCCTCCAAAATTCTATTACAATCGACTGAGACTTATCTATCCTTTCTCGTGCCAACAGCCTCGAAGTAACGTAATTCAAATCCACTATTACATGCATTCCCATCACATATTGAAAAAAGAAATGCCATCATCCGATTCTTCTCCACACAGCAACCCAACGACACTTGTACCGCCATGGCGGCGTTAAATCCAACGTCACTCCGCGCAGACTCGGCATTCTCCTCTCAAGATGCAGGAGGGACAAAATAAGGGAAGAAAGGTAGAAAATTTCATGGAAATGAACGATTTAATACATCGCGGTCCGGCGCACAAAATTAAGGCTAATTGGCAGCGTTGCAACGGTTTTCCGCGGCAGGAGCGCGTTAATGATGTTTCGCCGGGTTGTACATATAATTTCGCGAGGCAGTGTCTCTCGTTTCGTGGCTGAATCGCGGGTGTAAATTATTTGCGCGTTGGTCGCTGCCGTGCCAACCGCAATCGGCGCTGGGGCGATCGGAAGCATATGGAAAATCGCGCCCGCTAATGCGAAAATTGCTCGTTATGCTCACAATATGTTGGGGGGTGGGGTGGGGACTGACTTGCGCGTAGGCGTACGAATGCGCGGTCTATTTAAGGGGAGACATAAATCAGAATGAAGGGAGGGTGCAAATTGTGCCGATCGAAATAATTTATCGCCGTTTCGGGGCTGTCGCTTCTCGTTTCAAAGTTTTCACAGGATGATCGGCATGGGAACGGATTTTTTAGGGGGTTTCAACCCTACACGAAAACCATAAATCGTTGAGTCTAAGGGTACAATAATTCATCCTACTTTTATTTTAGCTTTTTCGGGGTAGAGAGGTTCACGAATATTCCCTTTGGATAAAGTTATATGTTTAAATGTTGGGGATCCTTTCGATGCAGATATGAATATATAAATAAGTGGAGTTGCTGCAGATCTGCCTTCTGATTGGATTAAATACTGTTGCGTTTCTCGTTATTATTCATTTTATATAACTGGATGCCGCTATATTACGCAATAGAGAGTCGTTTGCCCCCGCACCGTTAATTAACGAAATTTAAAGGCTTCATTTGAATAAATTATATCAATGAAACCTAGAGTGTCTGGGGTCCTCGACGAATAACTTCACTATTGATTAATTGAATTTTGGTTTTGTTCCGTTATATTCTTAGTAATTATTATCTCACGAATCGTTCCTCCTTGACCTAATTTTAACTCCAAAAGGGCGTCCATAAACAGGGGGAGGGTGGTTTTTACATAATGGGATCACCACTGTGACGGCCGGAAAAGTAAACCGTTTTAAGAATTTTTTCATGAAATTTATGCATGTTTTTCTATTTATTTATTTTTTTATACTCTCTTAAGACTCTGTACTAAGGGTACGTAGGTAATAAAAATTTTATCTGAAAATTGTAAATTATTCCTGAAAATAATTCTTAAAACCCCTCCACACTGGTGTTCCCCTTAAGAAGCTAAATATCCTGAAAATGTTACATGTCTGATAATCGATGCCTCATCCAACACTTCGTCCCGTATTTAACCGAACCCAACAATATTTTCTCTCAACCTCAATATTTCCGGTTTCAGAAGGTGCCTACACACATGCTCTAGTAAAAGCGCCAGCGTACTGAGAGCGGAGCGGACAAGAGGCAGCACGATGTGGCGTATACTCGTCATCACGGTCTTCCTGGTGGCCACGTCAGTGGGCGACAAGGTGGCCGTCCTGCCCCACGACGTTTACCCCGGCTACGAGGTCACCCAGTTCGACACAAAACAGCCGTCCAACTTCCACCTGATGGAGAACGGTTTCTCCCAGTTCTTCACAGTCCTTGGGAACGGCCTAGTGATGACCACGTCCGACCTGTCACCACTAGTCGACCGACCAGTGAACCTGATCGTCCTCGAGGAGCTGGCCAACAGCACCGAGACGCATTTCCTTCATCTCTACGTGATTAATCGCAGGAACATGGTCACCTTCTCGCACGACCACCTCGGCGAGGGAGAGGTGCCGGAGAACTCTGCTCCAGGCACATTGATCGACGGTTTTCCCGTTCTACGGGCCCGAGGAAGCTTCCCAGTTCATTACACCGTGCTACCAGACGAATCAGGCGAGAGGGTGTTCGCTCTGAAGCAGGAAGACTCGGATAAGACTGGCTTCAACCTGACACTGAACAGCCAGAAGGTTGGCGTCAGGGTGGTCACCGCGAAGCCTCTGGACAGGGAGGTCAAGAAGCTCTACAATCTGGCGATACACGCTTCCGACGGCAACTTCCTCAGCAGCTCGCAGATCAACGGAGTGGTGCACGTCCTCGACGAGAACGACAACAGCCCCGTCTTCGAGACGGACCTCTACACGTTCGAAATCAGACCGATCAACTTGGACGCGATTCATAAAAACTCTGTAGCCTTGCCTGGATGGAAACGGTTCTCTACGATAGGGAAAGTAGTTGCCAAGGATACTGACGGTGATAAGGTCGCCTACAAGCTGCTCACTCCTAGCAGTTTATTTGTTGTCGTGCCTCAAACTGGGGAACTCATACTGGCTGGTGAACCAGAGATCACCACGGAGGAAGATAGCGAATGCGCGGTGATAGTTGAGGCTCACGATGTACGGACCCCGAGTAGGTCCGCGGAGAAGCCAGCCAAGGTCATCGTCAGATTCCTCACGTCGGAACCGATTGAAATGGAACTTCATCGGATACAGAAACGCAGGGTGACCAGAGCTGTCAGGCCGACGAAGAAGGTGGATTTCACCGAGGCGGATGGAAAAATGGAGGGGACAATTGCGTTTTATTTGGAAAAGGAGAACGAGAAGGAGACGTACAAGATTAGGGATGATAACAAGTGGGTCACTGTAGGACCTAATGGGTCTGTCATAGTCAACCAGAAATGGGATTACGAGGAATTAGGGTCGGAAAAGACCATCGATTTTTGGGTGACCATCACGAACACAGGTAAACGATAGTAATGGGAAATTGTTTCGTTTAAACGAAACCTTACGGACGGTCAGAGACTATATTACTGTTTTTATACTTGTTCACTCGAAGAAAGAGATAGTTTCGTTAAATGGAGGATTAAGTAATTATTTGCAAGTTTGCGGGTCGGTTTGCTAGTGTGATCGATTAAGTTAAATATTAGATAATGTTTAGTTTCGTAAATTAAGTTTTTATTATTGATTTGACTTGTTTGTAAGTTTAAGTTACAGATATTTTACGGTTTCCTTTAATTAATTTTCATTTTTTTGTTCGTCCCTTGGCCGAAGATCGGTGTGCACGGCACCCACCGTACCTCCGGTGCCCATTTCACGGTACAATTTTAATTTTTACTTTATTTACGACGCACCATGCCATTCAATCGCCCATCCACCTTCACGTTAATTTTCTCTATGGTTCTGTTTCCTCTTATTTGCTGGATCTTCTTCCAAAATCGAGGCGGGAATCTGTGCTTTGTGGAGAACCGTGCGCTGCACGCTGCACGATCGTTAGTTCAGCGACCTGACACGTAGTAATAGTAGTTGTATCGTGGGTGGAAGAAGTATAGTGATGTATTTGGGGCTCATTCAAGTGGTGTATAAGACGACATCACTGAAGTGAAGATGAAGCATTAATGGTAACATATCTCACTTGGGCAGTAAGAAGGAATTTTAACATTATTGTGATTTGACGATAAGAGCCACAGGAAGGGAAAAAGGTACCTACTATGACACATATGTAAAGGGGGTGTTGCTGGTAGCTATAGAACTGAAATATAGTGGCAATATTGCACTGTCAAAATGTTGTAAGTTACCAAATGTGCCTCTAGCCGCTAATTACAGTGATATACAATCCCTAAGCGCCTATTTACCTTGGTACCTAGATTCTTACCTCTCACGTGGTGAATACTGGGTCGCTTTAGACTTACGCTATCTACCGAGCAGGTAACCTAATTTATTCCCTACTAATGTCTATAACTTTTGAATACCATGAACCCTCTAAACGCCGTGAACTTAATTGTAGAGACATTTGCTTCCTAAGGATCGATATTCAAACTTCCAAAAATTATACAGAATACCTACATTCGATTTCTTAATTATCAACATTCCAACTCGCTAAAGTCTTCACCCTCTACTGCTTCCATTACTTCACTGTATTTCTTCCACTCACTATACACCATAAGGGAAGCACAGCAAGAAATACTGAAAGTTGACTTCCGGTTGAAGCATTCCGGGCGCTGCTCGCACGTGGATACAATTTCCTTCTGGGGCGGGTGACTGTTTGAGTGTTGGTTTCGTATAGTAGGTTATACGTTAATTACTGTTTCGCTGGGAAGAATGGCCGGGGCCCGCGTTACGCATGAAGGGACCGGAAGGAATTAAATTCCATATTCCGGGGCGTTTGAACGTTATTTAGTCGCGCGTGTTGGTAGCGAAATTATTCGCCACAATTTTCTATGTAATACGTGTAATAACAATAGAGACATTCCTTTCAACGTTACGTTGTTAATATTGTGATTTAATGTATGGTGACTTGTTTATTCTTTGAAAATGAATATCTGGGTAGTAATATTTTTTTTTCGTTTTAAATAACACCAATAGTATTACCGTTATCGTACTTAGGAATTAATTAAATAATTAAATCAATTTTTGGGTCCAGACATTTGTTTTTTAGCTGGGGTTAAGTTTTATTATTAACTTAAAGGAGAAAGAAAGCCATTGCAGTGTGGAGCAGCTGAGAATATTTAAAATGTACATTCAAACAAATTTTTTTACTGTTTTTTATAATGTTCTATGTTTACCGCATCGTTTTATGTTTCTATGTTCTGTACAGTTTTTCTTTTAGTAACTTTCTATTCTTAAATGGTTAATTCTTGTTTAGTAAAAACTTAAAGCACATCAATTTTCACGTGCCCGGTGCATCCCCTCTTTTCTTGCCGTGCGTCCACATTTAATCATCTGCGCTTTGGTATCACTCTTACTAATGACGAATATTTTCTGTCCCGCATTCTCGGCTTCCACAGGATATCAATGTAAGTAGACATACCTTTCACCTTCATTTTCATCTTTTTGTACAGTCATTTGTATATACAATCGATAAGAAGACTTATTATGTCAGCTTCTGTAGCTGGGCAGTTTGCATAGAACAAAGCAATTAGTTTGTTGCATTAGACGCTTTTTCAAATTAAAGCTTGTAGAGTGCTGTTGCTGAGTTGACAGTGTTCATCAACGGTGACCGAAGAAGATGTAAGTTAATAATCTGACTTTCTTTCACTATTACGAAAGAATCTGTAGAAAATTCGGTTATTGGTAATACAAATAATCAAAGCTGTGTAGATAATATGAGGAAGTAATTTCTACTATCATTACAATTTCGAAAATTAATAATATAACATTAAGCACTAATTATTAATACAAAAAGGAACACTGATTTACCTGAATTTCTCAAAACACTGAAATTCATATAAAATCTACTCGATTACGTATTAGCTCTTCACATTTATTCTCTAAATTTCTTTCTAGCAGACCTTTGTTGGGTCCAATGAATCAGGCTTCTGAAAAATTTAAGCCGTTTAATGATATTTCGAAATCATATATAATTCACCGACAAAGCATCGCGCGATGGCGCGGATCGTGAAATTTAATTTCTCGCGCTGAATTTAACAGGACAAAGGTCATAGCGCGGCGCGAGGTAATGTCAAATGCTATTCGGTCATCGCCTTTGAACACTGTCCACCGTTTCCTGTCGGCGCGCATACACGTTGCGAGCGCATATCAATAATCGATGGACGATTACAGACACGGACAATCAGCGCGTCATTATCAACATGAAGGACGTTAACGATGAGCCGCCGTACTTCATAAATCGGCCTCTGCCAATGGAAACGGTCGTACAGCTGAATGCGCCACCGAATACTCACGTGTTTACCCTTCAAGCACGGGATCCTGACACCGACAGCAATATTCACTACTTCATCGTACGGGATCGGAGTACGTATAAATTATACATTACGATTTTCTTCGTCATTAATACTTTGGCTTGTCTGACTGCAGTTGTGGATTTAAGGGGTTCTTCCGGTTAGCGCGTCGATAAATTCAGCGATTTTCAGGAATTTATTGTGACAACACTAATTACAGTAATGGAATAAAACTTTTTTCTATTTATTAAATTAAATTTCTACGGAAAATGAAGAATATAAAAGTATTTAAATTATCGCTTTTAAAATGCTTTTGAAAGCAGTCTTTGAAAATTTATGCCTCGCTCGTGCAGGCGATTTCAGCTGTTAGCTTCCACTTTTAGCTGCGTGAACGTACCCGGTAGATTTTCTCTTTAATAAAATAGGTATTTAGTAAAACATTTAGCCTGATTACTGACTTTTAAAATTAAATAAAGTCAACTTTAGAACTTCTTGTATCTCTTTTCTTCTCAGAAATCTGTGGAACGACTCTATTCAAATTTCTGAATTAGAAGAAAGAGCTATCAATTGCCGAACAAGGACGTAAGGAATTTGAAATGGGCTTTCCACTAATCGCAATTGGAGTAAAAAAGAGATACATAGAACAAGAGCGGACCTTCTCCTCGCTCGAATAACCCTGTTGCTTCTATTTCCTATTTTAAGGAACCCAGTTGTCATGGGACCTTTTTGCCGTGAAACATGCGCGGGATTCTTTGCGTGAAACATTGAATCCCCCGGCCTGATGTCAGTTGCCATGAAATTATTCGGCTGAAAAATAAATGGGCGCACGTTTTGGTTGCAGCTGGAGGCCGTTTCGAGGTAGATGAGCGATCCGGTGTGGTACGGACCCGTGGGACCGATTTGTTCCAGTTGGACATGGAGTACGTTCTGTACGTGAAAGCGGAGGATCAGAACGGCCGTTTAGATGAGAAGCGTTTTCAGTCGACTCCTGAGGAGCGGTTATCGATCGTAGGTGGAAAGCGCGCACCGCAGTTCTACATGACGGGTTACGACGCCGAGATACCGGAAAACCAGAGGAAAGACTCTGAGTGAGTTGAATGTCTCTCAGATTCCAAGCATTTCCGCGATGCTCGAATCATGATTGGACATTAACGAATAAATAATAGTAAACGACCACGTCGCATTTTTGAAAAACCATCGTTGATAATTTTTCATTTGGCTAATGCTCCTTTTGCTGAGGAAATGGGCGAAGCATTATACGAGTATTTGAAGAGTTGTAACTTTGACAGGGTGTGTTTTTTAAACAAATTCAAATCAGTCAAATGATGACTTAAACTCCCTTTAATTTTACACGGTTTATGTTATATGTATTTCAATTTCATGGAAATCTTCCGTGTCAACTGTAGGAAATAACCGATTTTCCATGGAATTACCGTTTAGATAAAGGAACCCTCGAACCAGAGAAGAGTGGACGTTCAGATTTCTTTTTAGACAGAATAGTAATTTATGAACAGCAGAAAATATAGTACAAAGGATAGTAGTACTATGGATCCTTTTAAAAATTTGATACAGTTAACTGCGTGGAATTATATTCTTTTTGTCCTTCGAATCAATTAATCTAGCCTCTTTTTAGTGTCATGAATTCTTTAAAGATTCTTGGCAAGGACATTTTTAAGGCTAATGCACGTAAACTTTTTAACACTGAATTCTTAAGAATCTTATGACAGTTGTAAAAATATAATGTTGTACAAAGTATTACAGTTTAATTTAGGAAGTTACTAAATTACAAAATAACTGTATTCGCGAAAAAACACCATTTCCAAGTCTAATACATTCAGTATACGCGTATACAGATATATTTTGTTCGTAACTTAATTTTAAACTGTTAAGATAAGAAGAACCAATTTTAACATGTAAGTATCACATGTCTCGTACATTCAATAAAGTCCATGTTAACATTTATTCCAGTATTATATCGGTGAAGGCGAAATCATTCGCTGACCGTGAAATTCGGTACACCCTGAAGGCCCGAGGTCAAGGCGCAGCGGGGACATTTAATATAGGCCCAACTTCCGGTATCGTGAAGCTTGCTAAAGAATTGGATTTCGAGGATCTACGTCAACCACACATCTACTCTCTCATAGTAACAGCCACCGAGGATTCTGGTGGTTTCTCCACAACTGTCGAGGTACCATATCTTTCCCTCTCAAATTCCATTAATCATAGTGGCAAAATTCATGGGTAAATATTTGACTATCGTTATTACACAACTAAGGAAGCCTAAGACTTTATTTTTCCATTAATCAACAGAAGTTTCTGTGAAACCTTAAAAACTATTACCACGCTGTGTAGAAAATCTAGTATTCTTTGTCCCATGTGATACATACATCTATGTTTTAATAAATATTCATAGGATAAAGTAACTTCACGATGAACGATATTCAGTTGGTTATCAAGTTAAAGTTGTTATGAGTCGATGAAGGAATATCGACGTGGCTGATTGTGCAAGAGTCTGCCCTGTTGAAATCTCCCTGTCGTTTGCAGTTGACCATTCGAGTCTCGGACGTGAACGACAACGCTCCGAAATTCGAGTTGCCCGATTACCAAGCTCACAACGTGGACGAGGATATATCGCTGGGCACCAGTATACTGAAAGTGAAAGCAACTGACGCAGATTCAGGCGCTAATGCGGAAATAGAGTATCTGGTGTCCGACGACCACTTCAGCGTGGACTCGAGCGGCATCATCGTGAACAATAAGCAGCTCGACGCGGACAACAACAATGCTTACTACGAGTTCGTTGTCACTGCCAAAGATAAAGGTATACTTGAGGCTCCACTTGAAAAATCAAGGAAGAGTCAATTAATCTTGGTGCTTTCATTAATGTTTACAAACCACCAATATCATTAGATTAGTAATCACTATTGAAAATTGAAATCTGTTATGGTTCATCCTTTAATACTAAACAATTTTTTAAATTCTCTTAAAAAGCCCTCTATGAAGGATCTCAATTGTTATGCTATACTAATTGTAAGTCTGTTGAATCAAGCTTTAGAGAAAGAACAATCACGATTGGAAGACAGAAAAGGGAGACGTAAAAGTCTATCCTCGTTCATTTTTAAATACGTACCTACATTTCATTTTATTACGTTCCACCATTCTTCCTTACCCTCAATCGTTTAAATAACACATCTCCCCTGAAAATAACATGCATGTATTAACAAGTCACTGCCATTCCACTAATGGCAACCTACTTTTCCAGGCGAGCCGCCAAAGACCGGCACAGCTACTGTCCGCGTATACACGAAGAACAAGAACGACGAGGAACCGAAATTCTCCCAGCAGGTGTACACGCCGAACGTGGACGAGAACGCCGGGCCCAACACGCTGGTCACCACTGTGGTCGCTTCGGATAAAGACGGTGATAACGTTCAATTCAGATTCGTCGGTGGGAACACCACTTCAGGCCAATTCGTGATAGAGGAGATCACTGGTGTAATCAGACTTCACGGGAAGAACATCTCCTTGGAAAGGGACAAATACGAGCTGAACGTGACAGCCCTCGACGACGGTACCTGCTGCCCCAAAGGCCAGGAGACCACTCACACCAGCACAGCTGTTGTCGTTGTCTTTATCACGGACGTGAACGATAACAAGCCAGTTTTCAACGATTGCAGTATGTACAACCCGAAAGTGGAGGAGGGCGCCCCGAATGGCAGCACTGTTATCAAGGTGCAGGCCACAGACAAGGACAAGGGTGTGAATGGGCAGGTGAAATACTCGATCGTTCAGCAACCTAATCAGAAGGGAACGAAGTTCATCGTCGACGAAGAGACTGGACAAGTGCTGACGAATAAGGTACGCCTTTACTTGAAATCGGTAGCTGGGATGGGTCGTGGGAGATTAGATGGCTGTGGAAGCTTTCTGGAGACGAATCGAATCGTGTGAATGGATGTTGGTAGAATGCAGAGGAACTGGCACCTCTTCAGGTGTATTTTTTTGTTTTGATTTTGCTGAGGATTTGGTGTTGTGAATTTATATAATTAATACGGAATTTAGCTTGGGTTAATTGTCTTTTTGACTTGAGGTTCTTTATGCAGTGATTGTTTACTTATTTTATATAACATTATTGTAAACGTAATGTTATTGTACGTGAATGTTTACAGGTATTCGATCGTGAAGGAGACGATGGAAAATTTGTATCTGTTACTGTCAAAGCAACAGATCAAGGAGAACCTTCCTTGGAAGGAGTGTGCTCATTCACTGTTGAGATTACTGATGTTAATGACAACCCACCATTGTTCGACCGTCAAGTGAGTAAATTTATAGAAAACTATAACCGAAAATTGGACGTGATCGTTCTGTTTATTAACCACCTTTAGCATAAAAAAATCTATTTTATTGAAGCCTAGGTACCTGTTACCTTAAAAGTGAGGTTGCAGTTTCGTCCCAAAATGAAAATTCTTTTATTCATATTTATTTCATATTCCATATGCATAACTTCTCGGCTCTTTTCATTCTCTTTTTCACTGAGAAACGGGTGGGATAGAGCGGGTGTGAAACAATCAAAGGAGCAAAATTAATTTTCACGTAGTCGCATCGCGCCATTTCATGCTCTTTGAAATTTTAAATAGCAACTACCAGAGAGTACAAACAGCTGCAATTGAAAGAAACGCAAACAATCGCCGACGATGGCGTTTTGAATTTTATCCGTGAAATAGCTGTTCGGAATAAATTAACGAACCCTCCCCTTTGTGGTAAACAAAAGACTCTGTGTGTCAGTCTTCCTCCTTACATTGCTGGAATTGACACTTAAAATTTTGCTGGGAAAGAATGTTTCAATGGGGGACAAAAATCATTCGGGAATCTTTAAGTCCGCCATTTATTTTTTACCAAAGAATTTGCAATTGAATCGTACTTGCTTACTTCGCCCGAAAAACATTTTGTCCATTTCATTTTTAGTAGTAGAAATTGATTGTTGTAATGGGTAGTTCAAAAGTTCGTGATAATTATAGATAATAGAAGACTGTTACTTTTAATTTGAAAAGCGTATGAGTAATTAAAATTACAAGAAATATATGTTTTTTTTAATTATAAGAAGGTCTAAGTTAATTACAGTTTAAAAATACAGACAAACTCAGAAATGGACTCTTCCACTTCCCTGATTGCAAATAAGTACTGCATCGCACAAGGTTCAGAGACTTATGCATGATATCCCCACAACCTCTTCCACAGATATATTTAATAACAGAGAAGAATATAACAGCTACTAATTAACATGATAAAATTTCTAAATCTTAAGAAAAACTAAAAGCCTTTCATTAGCCTTTTAGGGTACCCAATCGAAGTTTAAAAATAATCAGCGTTCCTTAGAAAAGCTCCACTGAACTTTGATTCCTACGTTAAATGAATCTCGAACATAAATTATTAACTGTGCCATTACCCAACCCTGCTATGCACCTTTGGGAATCCTGATTCTTCGACAAAACTGCCACTCAACTTACACTTTATTTTTATTACAGAAATACGTAGAAAATGTGAAACAGGACGCTAGCATCGGAACAAACATTTTGAGAGTGTCGGCATCAGACGAAGATGCCGACAATAATGGCGCCATAACGTACTCGTTGAGCTCGCCCAACAATGAGCAGGGCTTGGAATACTTTGAGATTCAACCAGAGTCTGGTTGGATCGTCTTAAAGAAGCCTCTAGACGTGAGTATTCCCATTGACGATCATCTACATATACATCTCTCTCTAGTAGTAATAACAGCAATCGTTCTCTGGAGGGCCACCGTGTGTTCCCGAGCGAAGAACATCTGGTTCTCTGACCTGCGCTGACCAACGTCCGGCATTTGTCACGTGCCCCATGCCTCCGATCAATTTATGAATGTCATCCAACCCGTTGCTCTATATTTTACTGGAACGGAGTGCAATCTAGAATGTTATTATTAAGTGTTTCGAATAGCCTGGCATGAGAGAACGTCAGCTGGCGAGAATGGTTCGACAGCCGAGAACACACGGAATGGCCCTCCGGCCATTATTATGCCCATTTACGATATACACGCACACGTATGCGTACCTTAGACCGTAGTCCCTATATGTGTGCGTGTATCAACGAAAGATATATACATATATTTATATCTATATTCATATGATACGAATTACAAAACTTGAGTGTACACCTTCTGCCGATATATTGTACGTTTACGTTCTGACTTACGTTCTTTAAACACGAATCCGTTTTGTTGCTGATCGGATAACTTGTATACTAATATGCGTTTGGTCGGCAATTATTTCTCTAATTATCACTAATATGCAACGAACAATGAGTTTCCTTTTTACGGCACATGTATAGAACTTTTTAATTCCCATTGATATGCACAATGTGTTCACTATGGTAAATACTTAGCTATGCCTGATTTCCTCAAACGCTTCATGTACCTGAATCGATCGACCGTTCGGGCTATTTTTGCAACAGAACACTCTCTCTCTGTCTCTCTCATTCTTTTCTATCGAGAACATGCTCGCGCCGCGAGTACCTTTTTTCTTTTCATTTTTTTTTTAAACAAAATTCCAAATCGAACTGTCGAATACCTTGTTTGTCCAGTTTCGTTTAACTTCGCGGTCGGTCGTCGACGAACGTCTTCAAATATGTTTCGTTTTAATTATCGGTATCTCGTTTACTCTTTGTACGATTTCTTCTCACTTTCGTTCGATCTTTTCTTTTTGTTTTCCTTCTGTTGTTCCTTTTAACATTTTTTTCGTTGGCCGACTCGAATCCGCGAAACGAGACGAGAATCCGCGGTTACCTTTCTATTTGTTTTTTTTTCTAATAATTTTCGCGAAGTCTCGGACGGTAACGGATGAGATGAAGAAACGATAATCGCGTGTTTTGTGTCGCGAGCGCGCGCCAGGCAGATCGGTCCGTGGCGGAACGAGCGTGTGCACTTTTCTTCATTTTCCAATACCTTAGCCAAGGAGAAAGATGTCTGCGTATTTTTCATTCCCATTTTTTGTACACGCGTCACAGAGCCGCGGGGATACGACGGGAAGGAACGAACGAATAACAGAGCAAAAGGAAGGGAAACGATCGATAAAGAACCCAGACTAATTACCTTTTAATTATTCTCCTTAACTGAATACTAATGTGAATGTTTTTCAAAAGGGAAGTGATGTTTTTTGAACTTCCAGGAGCAGGTGGGAACGACATTTTTTGAGCCCCACGTACGGTGTACTTCAACCTCTACGCATTTTGTGGTGCATCAGACATAAACAATTTTTGAAAATGCTTGCATATTTTATATGAATGTGTTTTTGATTCCTTTACAGGAACGGATCTCGCTCTCGCTCCTACATCCTTCCTCTCTGCTCTCTGTCTCTCTCTATCTCTCTCTCTATCTCTCTCTCTCTCTATCTCTATATATCTATCTGTCTCCCCCTCTCTGTCTGTCACGTTTTTATCCTTTTTTTCGACATTCTTTACAACTTGCCGTTTGGTTATCCGGTTTCTTTTACCTTGCATCGTGATCTGTGCGTGGTTTGGACATTTTTGTGACTTTATTTTTTGGGAACGTTCGAAGTATGATCATCGGAGAAACGTGATTTTCTACAATTTGCATTTTGTTACCATAACACGTTGAAAGATACTTTTCCCATTTTTGTTTCCCACTTTTCGTTCCCTTTTGCGCTGGAACGATTCGATTACAATTTTTCTTTCTCGCTCTATTCAAATCTCGGATTTTTTCTGTCACTTTCGTTCTCAATCCACCCCGCAATCCGTCCACCTTTCTGTGCGACGTTTCCCGACTTTCGTCCTCGCATCTCCTCCGCAAACCATGACGTGACTGACAATGAGCCAAAAAAAAGCTAAAAGAGAAACGAGAGACATTTTTTGCCGAGAGCGCAATAACACGATAAACCGTAAGAAATCTGTCCGTGGTGTGACATTTTTTCTTCTGTGATTGGGGCGGCATACCACTGTCGTAACGAAACAGAGAAAAAAAAATATACGGATAAATGCGGATCTATAATACACACACGACGAGGCAACGTAAAAAAAAATATATAAGAATGATGCACGGTAAAAACGTCCATCGGTTTTTGAGTGTCGTTAAAACGAAAGAATCAGACGAGGGGTCGTCATAATTTTTTTTCCTTCTCTCTCTCTGTGACTCCGGCCACCCTCCCGATCCACCCTTTCCCATTCCCCCCGAAGCTCTGTATTTTTCTCTCTCTCTCGCTCTCTCTCTCTCTCTCTCTCTACTCTATCTCTCGCTCTCTGTCTGCCTTTCTCTTTCTGTCTGTCTCTTTCTTTCTTTCTCACGTTACCCAGTTCCTCCCGAAGCCTCTTTAAACGCATTCTCGCTTGCATGCAAAATGCCTGCATTGGTTGATTTCGTAAAGGAACTAATTTGAATTTCTTATTGTTTATGTTTGTGTTCATTGCACCATTTACTTTCTTCGGATTTGATGATGACAAAAAAAAAGGGCTGTTTTCCAGTAAGTAGGAACTACATTCTTGTGTTTTCACACTTTGCATCGAGAGAACACAGTATAACATGATAGCTGAATGTTATACCAGCGCAAGAAAAGAAAAAAAAGAAAAGATAAGAGAAAAAGATGTATGACATTCGTTGCAGTAATACTAGAGCGCCTTTCCGTTCGATTAATTGAGTGTTTACCTTATCGTTTCGATTGTATTTTCTTTTTCGCCTCTGTTGTTGTTCTATATTTATATGATTACTGTCACTCGGATACGTCACTCTGTTTCTTGATTTTTATTTTTCATTCTTCATTTCCTTTGTGATTTTTTTTTTGTATCGCTCTCTCTTTCTCTCTCTTTCTGTCTCTCTTTCTATCTCTCTGTGTCTCTCTTTCTCTGTCTCCGTCTTTGATCGATTTCTTGGTTTTTCTTTCTCTGTCTTTACGTTCGATATTTATTACCATGCGCGATCCGTACGGTTCTTTAGTTTTTCTTCACTCTTTTTTTCGTTTGGAGATATTCGCTCGTGTCACCGCGCTTTCAGTTCGTTCTATCGTCCTGGTCTCGAGCGTATCCGCAGGTGAAGGACCTCTTCGATACCGAATCACTGCCGATAACGATTTTGCAAAAGATTTCTTTAAATATAGATGAAAAGTATATAAAAAGGTTACACAAAAAGACAAAGGAGAAAGAAGCAAAATTTAGCAGTGCTGCGATCACCATCAAGGGAATTATTGAGATTAATAAATTTCTAATATAACATAAAATTGATAAAATAATTGAAAACATTTGCCACGATAAATTTAAAGTGTCCGACCTATACTTTCACGTTACTAAATACAGTCAGGTCTTATATAAAATTGCACACCTATTTTATACTCTTCTTATCTATTGCAAAAATATTGTATTAACAAAATGGAAACGTTATCGGCATAAAGACATCCTAGTTTCGCTGTTCATCGGTATATTTCAGAAACGATCACGAAATCGTTTTATACTGTTACGCTGCTCACATTCAGAGATATTTCGAGATATGTAATTTTCTTTTCCACCCGCGTAATTTTACAAAGAGAACGAAATAAGGTATCGGGTAAGTACTCATTATAGGAACTAACGATCGTTCACGCCAAAGATTAAATCATCGAAGTAAGCAACTGGGATCGACTGTGCCGGTGTCGCAGCTACGAAGGAATGGACTCGATAATGGTAGAGATTTTCAGGTCGATCACAGATTGGCAGACGCGTCGAGGATTAATTCTAAACCACCCCCGAAAGAAAGAGGTCTGGAACGTTTATGCGGATACCCGCGAGACTGCATGGTCCTTCACTCTCTTCTATCTCTTTCGTTTCGTTTCGCGATTAGGAGCAAAAAAACCCTTCAGTAAAAACCGCGCTCGCCACTGAGTGACTTATCTCTCCGTGAAACGCCAACTGAAAAAAAGAAACAAAAACCTAAAACCAAAAAAAAGCAGAAAAATGAAACAGAAAAAAGAGAAACAATGAACAAAAAAAAAAATCCGCCGACAACAGTCCCGAAAAAGTGTCCTGTGAGTTGACGGCCCAATGTTTTGCCACTAGCGTGACAGCTATCACCTGCGAGTACGGGCCTCCGACAGAGGGATGCAAGTCTTGCACGCAGACGTGGACGTTGAGTTAGACGTCGTAGACAGAAACAATAAACCACCTGTGTGGGATGCGAATGTATACGGCCCCATTCACATCAAAGAAAATGTCACAGTGGGTACTGTAGTGACGTCGGTGAAAGCCAGGTTTGTATGTCACGACATGACCGAGACAAGACACGTGACATGCCGTGCCGTGCCATGCAGTGCTGACTCCCCCTTCTTTATTTTACCTTCTGTCTGCCTTCTGAACACACTTTCCATTCTGGTGTTTCTATCTCTTCCTTTTTGGTTCTCATCGCCCATCTGTCGCTAACGTCCCACCCCCAATCTCTCATAGACACCTATAGCTTCACATTCACCTTCGCCCCACCGGCTATGCGTCATGGTACCACTTTGGTTTGCCTCTGTGCCGTCATTTCACACAAGCCTCGATCTTGGTTCGTTACATTACATTCTGCCGTCTCCTGTTTCATTTCTTGCGCGTACATGATGCATTTCACGGGAGCTGAGGCATGCATGGTCAAGCGCGGCGCGGTAGATCGCTGATTGGTCGGACACTCCTACCTACTACTACCTACTACTACTTACTGTTACTACAACTACTACTACCATTACTATACTATTACCACTACTGTCTATCCCTTACTTATATTAATTGTTATTAACTCGTCGGAGCTGATTTCCCGCAGTACCTTTGGGAATCTAGGTGGCACCCCTGCCAAGCAGACTCTGCGCAAGACGTACATGCTCAATGAGCCTCATCTGTGAATGCACCCGACGCGAAATGATTCCCGAAGTATGGTTGAATTGGCTCCGACGACCTCACCGTAAAACATCCCTAGATGTGTACGAGTTCGGAAAACCGGATGCCGGATTGCGCGATGATCCGTATAGGGTAGGCGAGGATATAGCGAGAGATCCAGGTCCCGGGTTTTCTTTTTCTTTCACGTGCAGTACGCAGGTGCAGAAGCGGGCGCGAGAGCGCATCAGCGAACGCCGTTCCCGTGTTCAGCACGTTCAGCTTCCAGCTGGCGCTAGTATCGCTTTGCTTAGAGCGTAATCGCGCTAGTTAGAGGGCTAACCGAGCGGGCAGCGGCTAAAGCAGATGGGTCCAACAGTGTTATCCAGGCCGACGTAATTACGAGCTACGTAACGATGTAGCGTGGCACAGATGATTTAACTGACTACACCAGGGTGCAAAGCAATGGCTGGGCAGGAATATAACCTATGGAATTGGCGGGTGGCGCCGCCGCGCAGGCAGAGAGAGAGAGAGAGAGAGGGAGAGAGAGAGAGAGCGAGAGAGAGAGAACGAGCCACGACCGTGTTAAATACCACTGCCACGAGCCATTACGCCTGACTAACGCCATTGTTTTTTGTTCCCGTTTGTTATACACGCGGTCTGGTGTAGCGTGAGATGTACAAGCTGGCGGCGATGGCCCAAGACAAGGGCTTCCCGCCCTTGTCGCGAACGGTGGAGGTTCAGATTGACGTTGTGGACCGTGCGAATAATCCGCCCGTATGGGACCACATAGTGTATGGCCCGATCTACTGTAAAGAGAACATGGCCGTTGGGGCTAAAGTTGTGTCTGTTAAAGCCAGGTCTGTCACACTGTTAATGCTCCGTGCGGCTCTGCACGAACCCGCCCTGCACGCAATCTCGTGGCAGTATTGTTCTTGTGCACGTTAATTGATATTGTGTACGATTTCATACACACACACACACACTCACACACACGCGGGCGCGTGCATCTGAACACACAGACATAGATACACTCGCTCATACATATACACGTGTACATTGATCATGTCACTAGTGATGGGCTCGAGATGCTTTGAACGTGGGGCCAAAGTTGCGAATCGCTTTGTGTATCGTTCGAAAGTAGGAGTATCTTTGAATGATCCAAACGTCTCCATGATACTTGTGGTGTCTTGAAACGTTGGAACCGTTCGAGTAGTGGTAGATACTGTATCAACGCTTCAACGAGTAAAACACTGTAACCGTCGTAATTTCTTTCGAGAGATCATTTCTATATAGAGTTATGCTGATATTATATTTTGGTGTTTTTATGCTGCTGCATGTGTCTATCATATTGGAGCCCATCGTAGGATTCCGGTGCCTCGAGGCTCTTCAGATTTGCGATACCCTCTAAGTTCATCGAAGTTGTCGAGGCTGCTCGAGCCTAAGTAGATTTCTGAGGTTCTCGAATGCTTTTGTACTGGAACAACATTCGAAGCGATTCACGCGAATGAGTTTATTTATTAGAGAACACGCAATCGGGTGCCCATCGCTATACATGACGACGTCAGCGTATACGCGCACAGGTGGACACGCATACACGTCAGGTGGTGAGCACGAATATTCGTTTGGAAAGAAACATAGAGAGAAGAAAATATGGGGGAACACAACGATCGTTTGCGAAAGCTCCGTTCGCTGCAGCGTCCGCGCGATTGTGCGCTGAACCACTGTGACCCGTTCATTCGAGCATCGATGCATACGCAAGGGAAAAATTTAGCGATAGAAACGGTCCGTATACATGCTTTCGACACGGCGTTGCACGTTTTTTTTCTGCAAAATTCCAAGCAGATTCGTTGCCTTTTCACACTGACTCGTTTGTTTCGTTTCACTCCGCGACTGTCGTTTGTATCTGGTGACGACGTTTTCATGCGCTGCTGGGGTAGCTAGAGAAAATTGTTTCTGTGGACTAAGGTACTGGCAAAGAAGCTTACGGAGAGTTTGATGCTAACGCAGCGAGGGGCATTTGTTCGTTTGAATTTCATTGGCTCATTTTTTTTGCGCTCATTCTTGCGATATTGGTGTATTCTAATGAATATGTCAACACTGATATGGCGATGAATATAATCCGTTAAGCCTCGTTTACATTAGTCAAGTTGTATTTCAAGGCAAGTAAAGTTGAAAGAATTTCTGCTTCACTTGAAACTTGAAAGAAACCTGAAAGGACATTTTAAGTCAAGTAAATAACAGATTCACATTGGTAATATAGTTTCAAGTTACTTGAATTCGAGCGACTTGAAATCAAATAAGTTGATTAATGTGTGATCATAAGAAGGTGTGACCACGAAGGATTAATGTTGTATGTGGACATGTCTATTTTATAACTCTTTGTGATTCGACAGTTCTGTGGCCCCAGTTGCCACCAACAAAATACGTTATACATCGCAGAATGACTAAAAATGGTCATTCCCTATTTTATCCCCTTACCTTTCACACGAATCAAACAAATTTACATTCAATGTGGCTCGTTTAAAGTGAGATAAAATTAGCCAATGCTTCTTCTCTGGGGGTGTAATCAAACTATTCTGACAAGCTCAGGAACCTAACGTTGGGTCTGTGTCAAGCGTACTGTTTTCCGGGGCAACGTCTCAGAAACAGATTGACTTCCGTTACGAACGAGTTGGGTAATTATGCGCGCGTTTGAACCAAATTATGTGACCACGTGCTGTCAGTGCAACACAAGGGGCAGCGCATTTCATTGTGTGTAGACAGAGTGCAATCCCTCACGCATAACGTCACGCGATCGCTCGTACGCCAAACACGTGCCAATTTCTTCCTTAATGTAGTTTCCTGCACTCACGTCGGAAGATGAAATTGCCTTTCACTTACGACTTACATACATGATTGCAGGAGCACTTGCAACGTGGAACGAAATTTCACACAGTATTCGATTATACGGACTATTGAAAAAAATCAGGGAAATTATTAACATTCCACACTTTCCATTTTTCCCATTTCCATTTATTGTATAAACTTATAAAGTCAAAAATAGTAAGTGAAAAATGATTTACTTTTCAACGAGGAACTTTGGGAACAGAAATATTTGAATTTAATCTCAAAGCATTCCTTTCTATGAGAACTGGAAATTAATCCTTCCCCTGGCTCAAAAAATAATAGAGTATAATAAAAAAAACAGTTTTTTTATAGTCTAAATTTTCTTTATTTGTTATAAGAATTCGAGGAAAATGTTATCACATTTGATATTATACTTTTTTTACTTTGTACGTCTGAATAAGCCTTGCCATATTTCATTTGAACTAAACGAGTAACTATTTTCTATTCTGGGAAAAGTATCTATTCTCCAAAATACTGGTTTCTCCACCACGTATCCATAAATCAGTGAGCGATCGCAGCGCGTTGCAAGAAAACGTCAGAAACCGGCATTCCTTTGAGTTCTTCATCGTGCAGGCGAGTCTGTTAGCAGAAAAGATATGAGTTTTGCTCATGAATGAAATGAGAATGGCTGGAAGCTACTCGATTACTGGGTCGTTTGGTATGACATCGAATGACGGATTAACGAGATCGGTGGCGCGCAAGCAACGAACATCGCGAAAGTCACATTCGTTCTGGCGATTATCCAGGTAACAGCCGCGGCTGGATTTTTGCCGCGGAGACTCATACAATTAGTGTGTGTGTGCCGTAAACATTTTTTGGGCATGTTTTACAAATAGATGCTTCCCTCAGACATGATACTTTTGATTGATTACGTTAACCCTGGTCTCTGTTTCGATTTCTCCGGGATTCCCCATATTTTCCGTTCTTCTTCCATCGTTCTTCTCTGTTTACGTATTTTTGCACCGGATTGGCTTTTTTCAAAATTCTTTACCTGTCGTTGTTTTACGTCTCGTTTTCGTCGTTTTCGTGTGCTCCAAGGGGCGCACCATCTCAGAATCATGCGCCAACCGTCGACCGAACCTGCGAAGGTGACGTCGCGACGACGACCGAGCCGAACAGTGTGCACTGATGGCAATGATTTTATGAAGTCGACGAAAAGAAATTTCTTGCATCGCGTGTACCGGATGGGACAGTTGACTGGAACGAGTTCGATAAAGCCGTATATACTGATTTTATTAAAAGTTGGTCTCGATAAAAAATCCATGGTTCAAAGAATTTAATTCAAAGATATTTTTAATTATTAAGAAAATAAAGACCACGATCATATAATATATATAATAATTGAAAAATATGATTTACGATGATCAATCTATAATTATTGAACATAGAATCTATGTAATAGTCGATGCACGTTTCCTCGATCGAGTTCAACTAACTTTCGACGGAAAAATTTGGTAACATATCAATACTGAAAAGTAACATTCTGAAGAAAAAAATAACATTACAATCGAAAAATCTTATTATTCACAATTGAAGTCATATTATTTCATGTGTTCATATTTATTCCACCGTTATATACAATTTTGATCGCAGTAAAGAGTGGAATTATAGTTCGAAATGATAAACGATGAAATGAACTTACGAGGGGAGGACAGAGTGTAGTAGACATCGATTTTGATGAGCCTTGGCATGAAGAATCTATGTCGAAAATTAGTAAATAGGTGTCCGAGCACTGAAGCCAATAGACCTTTTAGTGAGTAAAAATCCCACACTACCCTGGCGCCCCGGGGGATTTCCCTCTGTATGCGCCGGGGTGCCTTCTGAAGATTTCCCCATGTTAAAAAAAAATATAAAAAAATTTATAAATCTTTTTCTTAGCGTAGGAAAATCTTCAAAAAACAACCTGACGCCTCCAGAGGGGAATCTCCCGGGGGTCTCAGGGTAGTATGGAATTTTTACCCACTAAAACCCCACGGCCACCATGAAATGTTTAATAATTTACATGTAAATATCTCTATTATTAAGGCCTATTGGCTTAAATACCCGGACACCTATTTAATTATTTTCGACATAAATCCATCGTGCTAAGGCTCATCAAAATCGATTGTCTACGACACTCTGTCCTCCCCTTGTTAGAAATTACCAACATCATACCTGTCCTACTTTGAACCATGCAATATTCATATAAATCAATTTTTCTTGAAATACCAGCATCCATTTTGAAATTATCGAATTCACTCCAGTTTATCCTACCTCGTACAGAACGTCTGACGACACTGTGCGTCATGTGGCCAGCCATCATTCGCCATTTTTCCGTTCCACGACCTTTTTTTTTACAGTTTGTTGCGAGACTTGCATTCAGTATAGATCGTCGATATGTATACATACTATATATATATACATTATACATACGTATTGTACATTACGTGAATGCCGTATTAATTTTTGGGCATGTTTCGTCAGTTGCTTATCTGCGGTAGGTTACCGTATCATTCTGACAGTGACTCTCTTTTTCGTTTTTTATTTTCATACGTCCCATTTTGTGGTCTCGTTTTCGTTGGACAGCTGTCCTTCCCCGTTTACCCCTCAGTTTATTTTTCATTTTCGAGAGCGTAGTATGTTCTCATAGTGGTTTTTTGCCGGTCAGACATTTTTTGCGCCAATCAGCGGCAAGCTCAGTAAGAATTAGCCATTTGAGAGTTGTTTTTTAGTTAGAGCTTCCCTCGGACTTTATTAGCCGTTCGCGTCGAGCAGGTTGAATCGAGGCGCGATTCAGTTGAATGCCATTGGTAGTTTTAAGCGTGCCGCCGCGTTATTAGGCGCTGTCGATCCAAGCATCCACGATTCGACCACGATCAAGCTCAGGTAACGAGGAAAGGGGTGAATGCCGATCGTTGCGGGATGGCGGTTGACGAGAGATCGTTTAGGTGTACCGTAGTGAATGGTGGAATGAGAGCGAAAACGATGACAGAGAATTTTGTCTGTGGCCTTTGACCTGCCAAGCGAGGCAATGCTAATTAATAAATATCACGCTGAAACACGGCTATCGAACACCAAGCACCATTGTTCGGGAACTATTTGAGCACCCACTGGGGATACAACAGGTTCACGCTGTTCTTTTGTGTCCTTACTAATCCGGGGTAGTTGTTAGAGTAATTGGGCGATGTCTTTGCTCGCTTCTTTGCTAATTAATCATGGGTACAAGTGTTCACACGTACGTTGCACAGAGAACATGCAAATGTGGGGATGAGAGGCCACGCTTATGAGCTACTAATCCACACTGTCGTCTATCGACGTTGACTTTCACATACTGACATCCTCTTTTACACAGCATCTGTTAGACGTCTCTTAGAAATGTTCATAAAGGGGTTACCGGTTGGAAGAAAATGGAACGGGTGGAGCTGAATTATCCGTTGCTGGTTAATAAGTGATTGATACCATTCGCCTGACTTTTCAGGTTCACTAAAAAATGCAGTTGTCCAATTAGTTTTTGACAGGGAGGTCACTGTAATTGGCCATTTATGTTTCATATGAGTATGGATCAGGGTGGAATTCTTTTCTCGTGCATTGACGTTTGTTTATCTTGTGAACTTGATACTTTACTTAATAGAGGCAAAGGCATGAGAAACTGGAAAATTCTTTTTGAAAATATAGAATTTAAAATTATGGTGTAATGTTCTTGAAATGTTGTTTATTTTATTAAGCAATAATTCTCTTTTTAACTTCTGTGTAGAGAAGGTTCTAAAATTTACTTTTCTTAGCATTAAGTGAAATTACAACAAATTTTGAACAAAATTTTGGTATAGTACAATTTGGAGTATGTTGCAAAGAAATAGTTTTTCTAATGAAACCTTTAATCATGTTATCAAACGGTCTCTTTTAATTCGATAGTGTCGTATTAATTGAGTATGATGTGGACTTACGCTTGTTTTAATTTTGGTGATGAAAATTGAAAGAAGATTGAAAGATCGATCAAAGTATTATAAAAAACATTCTATGAAGGTATTTTATTTTACTATATAGGGATTTTAAATTGCTATTTAATGCTGATACGCATAATAATTTATATGTGCATTTTAATACTGGCACATTGGCTTTCAGTATTAATATTTTAATACTGATAGGAACGTGTCACGACGTTAGTAATACAGAATAACATCAAAATACATTTGTTGTCACGATCATTCTTGCAACCGTATTAGTTATAAGAATTTCAAAAAATCTAAAATATTAACAGAAGAAACATACACATACAAATTGGTATATAAATGAATAGGTAAAGTTGCCATAGAGATTGTCCAAATTATATTAAAATAATTTTTGTAACTGTAGGAATAATTTGTAATATTTGAAAACAGATTATTTTCAATACAAAACGGGATTCCTTGACAGTAAACTTGCAAGTTGTTTCACATCCTTAAAACGATGAAAATAATGCGATTTAATCGTATTTACCCTACTGAAGTATCGATCGGCTGTATTATTCATTTTAATGGCGCTACCTAAGGTTAATCTTATTTTAATCTTGCGGTTGGTTATTATTAAAAATCGGGTTACAGGATTTTTAATCTTATCAGGCCTCGTAGAAACTTTAATCCTTGCCCGACGTGAATTATTAAAGCGGGAGGCTGCATTTAAGATTACCTCGAAACTGGGGATTAAAAGGGAATGATTCATGATTTTAGTCGGTGAAATTAGATTTTAAAACGCAAGAGTCGCTGAGAAAAATGTAGACGCTCTTGACTATCGAATAATATTTTCTTGGAGTTTGAACTATATTTCTTAAGATATTCAGAAGCTTATCGACCACTTAAAAGCACTGAAAATTTCTTACTCAAATTTATTACATTGAATAAACTGAATATTCAGCCCCATAGATTCGAAAATTTCGTATTTCCTGTGGGAATCATTTTTTTCCGTGTGACATGCTTTACTGACTAGGGATAGAATTTAATATCGCCATTGTTTATTAAATCCGACTGAGTGACGTCGATTTTTTCATTGTAACAATTGTTCCATGCAGTCCTGTAAACAAATTCCAATCCTATTTTGCAATGGAAATTTCATTCAGTAGAATGCTTCGTATCATTTCAGCCATACTGTTGGTATCGGCATGTTGGCAATTAATATGACGATTGTATATTTCGTTCTCGCGTAAATAATTCTCGTACACGCAGGCCTGTATTGATTTAATACTGACGCAATACTTTTACAAATTTCATTACATTGATGTAAATTCTATTTGGAGTCTTTACTTCGTCACTTCATAAAGTAAGCTGTCACTAAATCTCGATTGACGTCTTTGACAATACACTATTCCCTGAAAATAAAAATGAATTCATTTATTGCTACAGATTTGCCCGAATAAATCTGAATAAAGCTTATAGGAGACCAGAAAATTCTCCTTTGGTTTGGAATATTTCAAACATTTCATCAAAGTATAATCGATTATAATTAAGTGAAATGATTTAAACGATTGCACCAAATGCAGGCAGATTTTTACTGCCAAATACGGCAGTAAAAATCTACAATAAAGTTCAATAAATCTGAAACCAAAATTTTTTCATTCCCAAATTAGACACATATTTGCCAAGTATATTTATTTGAGAAATAGAAAATTGAACCACAAGTCAGTAAAAAATTTCAAAACTGAAAATCCACTACTTCTTTGAAATCGGTAGTATCAACGAATTAATTCATTCAAGCACGTTTTACAACATTTCAAAAGACGCTAAAGAAAACGTCGATGCACGGGGCGAAAGAATTACCAGTACCTATTCTCAGCGGGATTTCTTTTACACAATCGCGTTTCGAGTCACTTGACCCGCTCGGGGGCTGCAAACATCCCCCTAGTCCTCGTAAACGGCATTAATCGTCGAAAAATTAATGCAGAGCCGGATTTCCTTTCGCTAAGCCGGCCAGGGAATGCTCCCGTTTATCAATGCCCTTTTTCGACGCCCCTCGGAGCATCAAGATTACACCGAGAAGCGGGTTAATTCATGGAGCCCCGGTATCCAGGGACCAGCACGAAGCGTCGACTACTCGCGAATTACCCGCCATTTATCAGAATTCTGATGACGCTTGACGTCTGACGCGTGGATGTCGGTCTCGGAGTTCCGTTGCCTTCTTCGGCGGGTTCCGTTCGCGATTCGGACGTTCCGGTGGTCGTCCGAATTGACAAACGGCGCTATTAATTCCGAGGCCTTTGAAGAGCTCGACGGGGAATCGTTGAGGCGCATCGTGGACGTCTAACAGATGATATCGCCACTGTGACGATCGGTGATCGCATGAAAATGGCCAATTTATTAGAGGACGATTAAAATGTTTTTTATATTTTATATCTATGTGGGGGTAGTTGAAAAGGGTGGAAATTATCTGGTATTTCTCAGCCACCTTTCAAGTTTACGAGGGAGAACTATATAGTCAATTATTTAGTTTGATGAAATTTTGTTTAATCGAAGGAGGTAATTTTTTGAGATTAACTCTGATTGCTTTCTTCCTTGTGATTGTTAGGTTTGTAGTTATGTTTAGTTTTTTTTGCTGGATTAGATAATGGGTTAAGTATGAAGGAAAAAGAGAAACAGTAAATATTTCTTGTGCATTGAAAGCACATGTACATTCTTTATTACTTGAGTCATTAATTTGAAACATGTAGATAGTAATTTATATTTTGTAAATTGCCATTGGTTTCACTTCATTTAGTATTTTTGGAAATTAGTAAGGGGAAGTTTAATTTAATTAAATAATAAAGAATTTCTACGTTTCAAATTCAGTAATTGTACTGTAAGTCTTTCATGTTCTTACAACTGTGTTTTTGGCATACCTACTTTCTTTTTGGCCAATGCTGGTAGCTCTTTTCATTCAAAATATTACCAAATTCCTAACTTGAAATAGTGGAATTCAATTGTCCATGAATATTTGAACACGTTTGAGGAAGAATATCAATTTTTACTACTTTAATAATTTGGCCAACTTCGTGCGCGATGGGGCATACGCATAATCGACGAAGTTCCATCGTTCTTGCAAAACTACCTCACTGTCAGTAAATTTCGAATGTCTTCCAACATCAGTAGAACCTTTAAAATTTGGAAAACTTCCAGCACTACAGGAATTTCAAACCTTGAACGTTTCGAGAGAACTTTGTTAAATCTCAGAAATCCAGGTATTTCCAGAATCTTTTGAGAAGCCTGCAGACGTTGAAATTCTTTTCCAATCTAATTAATTCCAGAAAAATTTCATAATTCTTAAAAAACATGACTAAAAAGTCTTTAAACATTTGCTTTAAAACTACCATTTTCAAATTTTTGCTTATTCTATTTAATAATCTCCCCTTTCAAAACATTTTTCAACAAACAAAGTTTCTAATAACTCCATTGCTTCCTAGTATTGCCTGCAGACTAAAAATAATTCGAAATTACTGAGTACGTGACATTATATCGAAATGTTTAAAAATGTCTCCCTTCATCAATGTTACCTTTTGTAACAATCCACAAAATAAATTATGATTCACATGACTCCCCGTCTCACGCACACAAAATGAAAAGATTTACCATCTTAGCTTTCATACTATTAAAACATTACATTACAACTGTAACTATCCTATGACCCCCTCGAAATTCTTCGATCCGAACGTCTTCAACTCACCGTAGATACCCCTAATACCCGAAGACCCGTAAAACACACAAACACCGCAACACAACGTGACAGGACGCTTATAACAAAAATCTGCTGGTAGACAACTAGGATTGGCAACTAGGGCAAGGATAAGGGGCCTAGCTTTAGAATTAGCAACGATATCATTTGCAGAACGCCTTTTCGTGACCGTGGTACGCTTAGGTTATAGACGTGCTAACAGTCTATTTAACTCTGATCACGTGCGCCCTAGTCGCACCAGAAACGGAACAGGCAGGCGACGACGGGAAGTGCAACGCGTTAGGCAAATTTCCATCAAGTCCCTTAGATCGCATCGCAGCTCTCCAATGTAGTTTCTCCAATTAGCGAGAGGGCGTTTCTCCTTTCGTCCGGCGAACACGAAAAAAAAATAGAACGGACAGAAAAGAAAAGAGAAATGAAAAGAAAAGAAAGAGAAAAATGGAACGCAAAGAACGTACGTGTGGGGGTGGGGGTGGGGATGTAACTGTCGATGAATCGCATGGAGTCTTTTCGTTTCAAGACGGGTAATTTTCATAGTCTCTCTCACCTAGTCGGTAAACTATATTAGCCTTGTACTTTTCGATATACATATGTCTACCCTAGGAGTATTTCCGTTCTCGTTTCTGTTTCCGTTTCCCGTTTCCGTTTGTTAAGTCGACTCCGTTTGCCGGAGCTGATGAAGACCCCTGGCTGGACTTTGTAACATGTAACTATGGTGTGTGTCGACAGCTCGGGGATCGAAAATAGTCCGACGGTGTTTTACCGGCTAATGCCCGGCTCCACGGCACAGACCAACAAGCTTCACACGTTTTACCTTCAGCAACGCCCGGAGAACTCCGTCACCTGGGCCGACATCAAGGTTAACCATCAGTTGGATTACGAGAGCATAAAGGAATACAATCTGACTATACGAGTGGAGGTACGTGAGAAGTAAGGTGCCATCGGGCTCGGAGGAACGTGTTCCCTGCGTTGCACGCCCGAAATGTTTGTTGGGAAATTCGCAGCCGTGTTTGCGCTGCCGAAACTGAAAGAACAGTCTTGGCAGAGTTCGAACTACGAATACGTGCTTCTAGAGATATGATTCCAGTGTTGCTGTTTATTCGTGGGAGTCCCATTTCTTGTTGGATAGAATTTAGAAATTAATTAAACGAGGAAGGTTCTCATGGGATATTGTTAGTTTAATATTCAGAGAGAAATAGCTGATTATAGTGGCAGAGGGAACGTTTGACAACTAAGTGGTATTTCTGTGCGAAATTCAAGGGGTAGTCACTTTCGAAGTACGAGTAATGTTGTATTGAATGGAGTTATTAAAAATAATGAACGCATTTCCGGGGAAATGTTTGTGTGACTGTGGAAAGCAATCTCCCACGACTAAATAACTACTGTACTTTAATCCGTTTGGTAACTGGGAACGGAGCAACTTGGAAATCCGCTTACGGATAGCGGTATTATTTATATTTCAGTAATACCCAGCGCAAAATATCTGTAGGTACGTCTGAGGCAGTAAGTAACAATGTGTAACAATCCGGTGTGCTTTTCACAATTCCTTGTTTAATACAGTGTAAGTAGCCGTGTCTGTCTTTTCATTTATTCTTCAGCTTCTCAAACAATTATTGTTTTCCTCCTTGAAAATAATTACAGTTACACAATTTATATTAAAGCTTATCATACTCTTTACACTTATATTATTACCTTCATTTTGCAGAATGTAACCTATGACTCAGGTGAATAGTTAAACATAACTTGCTGCACAGATGTGACTTGCTATCTCAGAATTTAAGGACTCTCAACTTTAAACTTTTTATTTTAATGGTAAACTGTCCAGTTGAAAATGTCTCCTGTGATAATTAAGAGCATTTCAATGCATTTAGTTCTAATTAATTTACCTTAATGTTTAACTTGAGATCCAGTGAATCGAACCGAATGGAAAATAGAATATACACGTAAGATAAAGACAATTCTCTCCTGCAGAACAATGGTGCCCAGCAACTCGCCTCTGAAGCGACCGTTTACATTGTCCTGGAGGACGTTAACGACGAAATACCATTGTTCACTGAACGCGAGCAAGAAACCGTACTCGAGGGCGAACCTGTCGGCAGTAAGGTTACTCAAGTCAACGCTATTGATAAGGATGGCACTTTCCCGAACAATCAGGTGAGTACAGATCACGAGCAGCCATATTAGCTGGTAGAATAAACGCGTTTACAATGTACAGGGCAGATAACAGAGTTGGGCATTACCTAATTAAAAAATTATTTAAATAACGGATCGAATAAAAGTTACTTTAACTTTAGATTATTCGACGAATAAAGTTTATTTTTTTATTCGTCGAACGTACGTCAGAAAATTCAACGACCTCGAAGAAAGTTAAAGTTGAAAAAAATTTCGACGCTAAAGTTGAAACGCTCGCTGAATAAAAAAAATAACCCTTCGTTGACACACCTATTTTTTTTTTATCAACTTTGTATTAATTGGATCGCTCACACCCAAAGCAATTTTTGAACGACTGCCATTATCATTTAAAGAATCCAATCGTTATGAAAAAAATATGGGGAATGAATTCCTGTACGAGCGGAGAAAACCTTGATACGTGTAATTGAGTTAAAAATATAGGTACATATACCTTCTTTGTATTAAGTGGACTTCCCTAGGCAAAGTATTCCTATTTTTAATTAATGTTCTGGTCATAATTAAGTGAAGCGAAGAAAAGGAAAGTGAAAAATTTTCACTTTTGAACAACTTGCATATAAACTTAGTGTGTTCGATTTAACAGAAAGAAACTTCTATGTTTTCTGCAATTAATGGAACAACATTTATGCTTTGTAATGGAGCTGGAAAACATTCGTGCAAAAACTTTTTTCATCTTTGGACCTTTAGTTCTCTTCTATATTATTGCAATTCATTTTACAAGATTTCGTTGTATAATATTACACTCGCCTATGGAGAAGTTAAACGATTTTGCACTCAACAGCCTCTATATATGGAGTTGATTTCGGTGTACTATTAACCAACTCTCGTGGCCAGTTTTCAGATTAGAGACTTCAATTACACGCTCTGTCTGCCATGTGCAGTATGTTGTACTGCGCGTGCATGTGGGTTCCAATCATTAATAGGCAAACTACCTGGCGATGACTATTTTACTCGGAAGCTAATTACTTCCCGATGACTATTTTAGTAGGAAACTAGTGATTTCAAAGTGCACAACTTACTTTTTCCTAGTAGGTACCTACATCAGAATTAGAAAATTGTTATTTTGATGATATTGTTTAAAAGTGACTATTTTATTCAGAGTCGAATATTTTTTAAATGACACATTACACAAAAATTTCTTGATCTGGAAATGATTATTCCAATAAGAACATAATTGTTTATAAGTTAGAATTTTATTAAAAGTTAAAGCATAGTATCCTAATGTTTTATTTTCCGTATTTGGCAACTCGAATAATTAATAATTAAAATGTAACAGGACTACGCGTTTCAATCACAATAACACCTGAAATTTTTTGGCCATTAACATATTTTGCTTTTTGAGAATATGTAAATAAATAAAAAAAGTCAGGCTCACTCAAAATTTACTTTCTGCTGTCTTAACAAAAATTGCGCTCTCCGCTACATTTTTCACTAGGTATCCTTGGTTATGGTCCATGCAATATTCTATTTGCCTATCCACAAAGCATCAATGATTCAAAATAACAGAATATTTGCTTGAAACGGAACTAGCAGGGGTGTCCACAATACCGGAATGCTCGGGCTTGTCGAACTCTGCTAGCGGAACATAAACATCGAATCCCTTAGGCACAATACCTCTGGGCCTACAATTTCACCCGCCGCTGAAGAACGGGAAAGGGAGGGGACGTTAGTAAATGCAAATGTGATATTTAGTAGGGTTTTTCGCATCAGCCACATACGTGTCATTTGCCTTTTTAACCAATTAACGCATTTGTGTCGCGAAATTAATGTACCTATGTAATATTTGGTAACAGAAGGTGTTTATTATATATTATACTAGCTTCACTACTCAGCTTCGCCCGAAATTTAGAATCTGATTTTATAAAAAGAATTTTATTTATTTATTTATTTATTAAAGCGGTGGAAATCCTGGTTGCTTAAGCTGGTGCCATTCCTTTAATGCCAATAGGAAATTGTCATAAAAATGCGAGATACAAAATTTTCAAGCTGTATAACATACAGTATACAAATTTCCAATTATCTGAAATCATTATTCAAGTCTGAATTATTCATTAACTAATTATTTATCAAACATAATATTATAATAACGCGGGATATGTCCAAAAGCATTCGTCCAAATCTAAAGTGGACCAAAATCTTTCATGTCAAGAAAAATAAGTATTTACACATTTAGCAAAATAATAACAACGAATGTACCTACTCGTATTCAATCTAACTTATCCCACATGTTAAAAGAAAAAGCTGTACAAAATGACTATATCTATATTTCTTAAATCAGAATCTCGTACACAGTGTACCCGTTTAGTTAATAAGAGCGCATAAAGGAAGAGCAAAAATTCGAAACTAAGCGAAGAAGAATGGACGTAATGCTAAATACAGTATCGTTTTGGTGTTACTATATAGGTAATTATAATATTTGTAGGCTGCATAAAAGTGGCGTAATATTAAACTTCTTTGTACTTGAAACAATCCAAATTGGCATCTTTAGAGCCCATAATGCTATAATTACGAAGCTTGGCATACATTGCTGCGAGTGGTTTATGATCAAAACTTCTAATTGGAATCGACGGTTTCAGTTTCTCCTAATAAGTAGGTATCATAGTTGCGATCGGGTAAACGAACATATTATTCCTGACCAAAACTTTGTTAATTTCGCACGGTTAAATTGTGTTTGTCGAAGTCGTGGTGGAGCGGAAATACCAGTGTGCAAATTTCTTGCGCCGTGTAATATCGTTATATGTACTGCGAAATACAGTAATTAAATTTGATCGCGCGAGCCTCCGCGTCGCAGATCAGTTTAAAATCTCGCGTAAATTCATTATAAATAATGCACCGCACAAATACTAATGACTCTTTCTGACAACCGTTGATTTTAATATATTCGCAGTCATTATCTCCTTAATGTAGTAATAATGATATTAAATGCATATTTAACTTCGGCATATTAAACTTCATTAGCTTGGGGGGAGAATTTTTGAAGTTGTTTATTCAAAAAGGTTTGTATAATTACATCAGTTAATTTATGGAAGTAGCGTGTAATACTTCCAACAATCGAAATATGTATTAAATTTGAAAATTATGGTATAAAAGCTTGAAGATTCGAAGAAGTGGTGGTGAATGTTACACTCTGGCAATCTAAAAATAAAATTTATCATTAGGTGCGTCCAAATTTTTAACTTAAAAGTAAAATGTCATACCGGTACACGTTTATTTAATTTAAGGATTCTGTTCCAATTTCACAGAGATTCTAATGCCGGCTGTATCTCGCGCCATTTTATCTACTTGATAATTGTAACTGAAGGGGGTGTCGAAAGTGCCACCTTACCCTCAATTTTCACAAGAGTTATACTTCTTCTTTTTCGACGTCGCTTTACATCGATGATAAGTTCCTTAACATGAAAACTTTGCCGAGTACGGACGAAATAGAGTCGACAGGCCTAACGGACTTTCTTTACTTAAGGGGCAGAGTATCCTAATGAACCCTTCCACCACTTCTCACGAAGTTCGGGGTGGGCGAATGACGTTTATGTCACACGGTTGAAGTTAAACCTTCGTGATTTAATTTATAGATAGGGGATTCTTCAATTTTTGCTGTCATAAAAATTGTAATCGATTAACAGGTATGCACACTAATGTGTTCATACATACTTTCGAAATTGGGGATCAAAATTTAATTATGAGCATCCTAACAGTTATACGTATTATGAATGGGTTTCATATTTCTAACTATTGGAATTAATACTGTTTATTGATATTGCCTTTATTCCATTGAATATCTTCGAATCAAATTTCAAATTTACGTCTCGCGTTTCCTCGATACGTAGTGTATTGACTATATTTCGAACTGGCACTTTTCATTTTTTTTCCTTCCGAATGCTTAGTGAACGCAATCCGTTGAATTCGCTTGAGTTCACAGGGCTGCGATGATTTTAGGACTTTGCTCCACTTTTTCTTTTAAAGTGCAAATATTTTCAGTTCACGTTATCGATACCTTTTGATGGATTTTGATTTATGTGAAAAATGTACGTACATCTTTGGAATTAGGGAAATATCACGGATGTGCATGGTTGCTTTTCGTTCCAATTAAAACAAAATACGATAAGCAGAAATAGCGTATCCAGGATGTTCCAAGCTTCCAGGATATAGGTATTTTCATTGCTATCGTTTTGTTTTATTTAAAAAAAATTATCGGACTTCAGGCTAACGAAGTACTCGAAAAATACATCTACATTTTTTTACGTGTCCTATATATAATCTTCTTCCTTTTTATTTAGGTTTTATTATAATCCCTGTGTTTTACTTTTCCTCGTTGCATTTATTTTCTGTATTTTCTGTTACTGTATATATATTTTTAGTTTTCTTTCTATCGTTTTGAATACGACTATTATTCCCCTCTGCTCTCTTCTCTTCTTTTTGATGTATTTTATATTTACTTGGATTAACTATAAATTTGTTATTTTCTGGTAGATTGACAGAGATACGCGGAGCAAGTTATTTCTTTTACATATTAGGGTTATCACTTCTTTTGGACACTTTATCGAATAGTTTACCACGTTTCCCGTGAAAGGCAGGAATTCAAAGCTATTTACGCGAATAGAGGTGCGCAGTCTACACAGATTTCCTTGCATATATTTTCCAGAAGCATTACGAAAACATTTATTATTTACTATATCCTGTGACATGCAATCAGAGGGATTGCGTTTGATTTCGTATATTCCCAACAGAGATTACGCTTTGTGTGACAAGTATACATTCCAGCGAGCTTGTTGAATGATAACGCACACATGTATGTATACGAGATATAAACCGTTGTACAAATGCAGGAAACTATTAATAATTTTCTAAACGTAGTAAAATAATGTAACGTTAAACCTTCAACAACACAACACAAACAGTTTTGTTTTCGGAAGAAGAATCCACGTAGAATTAAAAATTTGCAGAGAAAATTGTTCTTTTAAAAATGAGCTCCTATTGTACATGGTGCTATTCTGATTGCTCCATTTGTAACCTGTATGAATATAATGTTACATACTATATGTGGTACTTTATAATGACTGCGAAACTAATCTCCATTTTTTATAACTTCCCCATCATATTTGCGGTAAATAATTGTACTTTTACAATTCCTAGGGACCTATAGAATAATGCCTCATTAATATTTTAAATGCCGGAGCTATCCAAATTTTGACTATTTTCTACCATTCCTCTTTTAAATAAAATTGCTAATAAATGTTTATATCATTGCGAAGCTATAATGTAACGTTGCTAACTGTTGCCTTAAGGAATTTTTAATTTTTCCAAATTAAATTGTATGGGTGGACCATACAGAGAAAGAAATTATAAGGCAACTAGGGAAAGTGGTACACGTATGGTCAGACAGGTTCTCCAAGTAGGAGTGTAGAGTGTATGATTCATCATACAAAGATCATTTTATTGTGTAACAAATATCAGTTAGTTACCCATAGTAAATAGAGTAGGTATATTAATGTTGTATAATATTCACTGTTGTACAAAACGCCATGTGATACCGGGAAGCTTAAGAAGCAATTTAAAATTTTTCTCCTTAAGATACTCCAACTACTACTTTCCTCAAGCTAGGTCTGAGTTAACTTAATCTGCTGTGTGTCTTGAGTTTAATTCCACCTTTCTTCCTATTTAACACTAACAAAACAGTTAGTTGAAATCACACAAATGTAGTTCTCTCCTGCGAATCTGAGTTGGGCATTAACTAAATAAAAAATTAATTAAATAACGGATCGAATAAAAGTTATGTTAACGTTAGATTATTCGACGAATAAAGTTAATTTTTTTTATTCGTCAAGTATTTCAACTTTACCGTCGAATAAATTGTTCAACTTTAATCATAAATTTCACTTCAATTTCAATTTCAACTTCAACTTCAACTTTATCTTTAACTTATATTCGACACATGACGAATAATTTTTTAAACTTTTATTCGTTATTCGAAATGTTTATTTAACAAAAAATTTGCCCATCTCTGTGCAAATCTAGCTCAGACCTGGCACCCCAAGTAACAGGACAAGCTAAAGGGTTCCAGGATCAGTAGCATTGCTACTGATACATCGTCAACGAACTGTTGCTACGAATATTAGCGAATCACTCTCTGTAATCAGGCACCTGATCAAGAATGTCACATTATTTCCAAGCATAGCGCGTCATATTCGATCTAATTCTGTTGCAGGTCACCTATTACGTCGTCGATAGCAGCAGGAACGAGGGAAAGGACTACTTCGAGATCAACAAGGAGACTGGCGAGATCTTCACGAAAGTGATGTTCGATCGTGAAAAGCAGGGGGCGTACGCGTTGGAGGTGGAGGCCAGGGACGGTGCACCATCTGCGCGACCCAACGGCAATGACCAGCCGAATTCAGGTAGGTGGATCATTGAATTCCTTTTGAATCCTTTCAGCCTGATCGTGCACAGTTCCAGCGAACGTTGGTGTACGTACAGGTTTAGAATATCGGACGGTAGCTCGGAATTGAATCAGCTGGAGAAAGTTAGCACCGGGAACGTGCAATCATACATCCTTATGCAAAAATGGGAATCACTAAAATAGCTGTTGAATGACTCTTGAATAGTATTTGTTCACTAATTTAGGATCAGTTTATAAATTTCTTCATATGGATAAAAGACAGAGGTGGTCGAAGTGAGAACTAGGATAATAGTGAACGGAAGGTGAAAATGGGGATGGGAAGAAAATTTTTAGTTAGTATGTTATCCCAACGCCATTGCAGTGTTAATTCGATATGCACCGCGGACGTAGCGATGGCTTTGTTGGTTTTAAAAAATACTGCAGAGCTTCTCATTTACGTAGAGATACGCTAAGAAAATGTTTGATAGAACAGAGCACATTGCGATAGTTCCGCGGGCGAGACTCTTTTAGGTGGCGAGGACAGGGAGCGGTTTGCATTTGAAAGCGACGTAGACTGTGGGTGCTCTAGGTTCTCTAGCTTCATGTATATCAAAGAGAGCTGAGGATTTAATGATACTGCTGGAAATACGGTTTTTAATAACTTTTTAAGTTTCACGAATTGGAAAGGTACAACCGTGAAATTGCGGGCAAATTATATTTATAGAAAAGAGGGACATAGAAAACCAATTACAACTATATTCAAATATGGTTTATATTTATTTAAATACATTTTCTTTCATGAAAATGTCTACTGCAAAATATTAGCAATATAAGATGTGGGCCCTTAATTCTTAATATTCAACCTTAAACGAATTTTTAGCCAACCTAAAACGAAATTTAGTTCAGTAGTTCTATTATTTTTTTGTTTTATTGTTTATTAATTTTCGTACTCGCTTTTCTTTCACACTGTTTCTTTGTTAACTTTATTAATTGTATATTGTAAAGTAAGGCGTCTTTATCCGTGGAATAAATAAATAATAATAACTTTATTAATTGTATATTATAAACTAAGGCGTCGTTACCCGTGGAATAAATAAATAATAATAATAAAATAATAAATAATTTTCGTTTTCATTCGCGTTTTAGGAAAAATGGACAGTCTAAATTTATATTTCCCGAGGTTTCAAAATGATTTATCGCCGGTAAAATGTTTCTACTCGCGAGATTCGAGTTTCTTCAATCCAATTGAACATACTTTTCTTGAATCACTTCCGTGCTAGACGCTCGAGATTGATGTTAAGCAACGATCCCTTCGACGTCCAACTCTTCTCCGGAAAGTTGAACGCTCCACCTCCTCCTCGAGGTGCAGGTTTTATTGCTTTACTATCTGATCGACGTAACTTTTCCAATTTCCATGAAAGGAATCTCTAAATCATTCTCCTATCAGACTAGTTATTGAATCTGAGACAGCTGTACAGTCATACAAATACTGGAACATTCGCGACTCCTAGATTAACGTCGACATTTTCATTTCATTTTCTGCGTTTACATATTTGCTTATCCAAACATGATTTAAGTGAATAATCAATTATTCGAATAGCCTTTATCAAACAAAATATGCATCTTCTAAACTGTCTTCAAATTCATTGCTTTGTGTATAGATATTAAACGCAAAACAGTAATTCGCTTAGGGAACAATGAAGAAATTAATATTCCCAAAGGTATAACGAAACGTGGAACACGAACGAAAAAAGTGACGTAAAGAGGATTATGCCTCTAAATATAACGTTTCTATGCGCTCCAAAGTATGCCCCGAAGCTTATGAAATGGTTTTCATTCACGGGAGCTTCATCACGGAAACCCAAAAACTCCATCAACTTTAAAATGAACGTGTGGTTTAGTGACCGAAAAAAATTAGAAGACTAGAACGTGTGACAAAGAAAACACTATTCATGTAATTTCTCATTAATCATTTTTCGTGTTAAAGTGTAATTATTATCCGAAAAAATTGTCCCATTGTTTGATATTGAAGTACTTCGATTAATATTATTACCCACTTTAGAATCCTTCACACTTCGTTCCTAAAGTTACAATTCTTTTTTTTAAAGCAATCGTAATTAAATAACGTCCTTTTCGAATTCCATTCTCGTAGGCAAATTCATTGGTTCGCCATATTGCAGTATCCAATTCCTTTGGTGACGTCGTAGCTCTACATTCACGTAGGATTTGCAATCGCGTGACATTTGCCCCGCAAATTACTCCGCACGTGTGTTTAAGGAGCAAGCCAATTGGTCACGTTTTCCTAACTTTTCATGGGGAACCTGGTAACATTTATATAGGGGTTGCACAGGAGACCGATTGTTCGCTGTTTCGCGTCGAACCGAGCGTGCACTTCTGGAGTTTTGATGCTGTATAGCTTGAACTTCTGGTTTGTAATTGGAATCGCAACAGTCGAGGTATGAGGATTGTCGTTTCGAGATAAATGAAATATTTCCAACATTGTGCACTGAGTTTTGTGTAATTAATATTTGAAAATGAAAATATAATTATAATTATAAGACGCTATCGGTATATATAGTAAGAATTGATGCGCAATCCCTTAAATGGAACAGCCGGGGCTTCAGCAAAATAGTGATTCGTTACTAAGTTTGTTTCTTAAGCTAAAGAGGAAAATAATTTTAATGACAGCTAATTAATATAATTTCGAATTTCACTGGGGTATCAGTAAGGCGCAAGCTGTCTATGAAGTTTTTACGGCAATGAACCTCAAATTGCAAGAGGTATTATATAATTATACTATTCGTAATAACTTTTATTGTAAAACTTCGGGCTAATATAAGCTCAGAATATTTATAAGGTTTATATCAAAAGCAATTCAGTATAAATACATTGACAAATTAATTAAGGGAGAACTTAAGTTCACAATATTAAACGTTAATCATATCCATAGTGCACATAAAAATAATTAGAATAATTATTGTTGCGTCCTTTTCTCATAGACAATTCTTTAACATCATAGAAAGTAGGCTTTCCAAAAACAAATTTTACGTCCATGATATCTGGAAATTCGTACTATTTTTTGTTTAATGACTTAGAATCTGTTTAGTGGGGAACGCAATATATTAATGCCTCGGGTTTAAAGTAAATATTAAAGTTGTCGATAAAGTTCACTTCGAATCTCGCGTTTACCATTTTGTGCCACATGAACTATCATAGGAAACGTTATTTCGTCGTGAGTAGATCAATTGGTGCAGAAAGTTTCGTCGAAGCTCAAAGAACGCAGAGGCAAACGAAAAATCTAAAGACGAATTTAATGGCGGCTAAGTCGAATGAAACCACCACAGGAATGAATGAAATACTCGAGGAATGGAACAGAAAAGAGAACACGATTTTCTGCTAAATTATTTTCCAATGAAGTTTAACATTTTCCAAAGTGCGATATATTATTATGGATACAGCAGAGTTTGAAATAAGGGAGTAACGTCGGTGTAGTGAATTTATTTCAAGAAGTTTAGATACGTTTTTCGTACCTCGGGGATTCCATCCTGACCTCTGGTACTGAATTTTCAACCATGGTTTGGAGGAATTACATCAGAAAATCTTTACCAGCGCTGAGAAACTTTGAAGATTCATTGAAAAGCTTTCAATCCTCTTTAACACTAATCTAACTCGAATTCCTCTCAGCTGACATTCACGAAATATCTACTGAAATAAATAGGGAACGGGGAAGCGAATTTCGCACTACCACTTTACAGAATATACTTTTCTGATTTTGTTTTTATGGTTTAAGAAATTTTGCAGTTGCCCTCTTGAACTATAGATTCTTTTTATATTGCACTTTATAATTATAAAATAAATAATTAAATTACAATATTTGTACTATATAACAAACTTGAAATTTGTTAGGAAAATCAACGCCTGAATTGTGGAAATGATCGACAACTCTGTCATCATATATCAAGCATTTCACAAACAATAAGTACACTGCTCACGTGAAAAGGTGGCTCAATTCCCTCCAATTTTTGCTTCAGAGACTTCTATTCTAACAAATGAACTCCAGTGCACTTCACTTTTAAATCAACACCACTTAACAGTCCAAAATTTAAAAATACAAATTAACCAACGAAACACCAATCCTCCAGATTCAAACTTACTTAGATTGTCATCTTTCCACTGAAAATATCCCGAAGAAAATCAACTCCCAGAATTATACACAACTGATTGTGAGTTCACAAAGAAATGTGCAATTGCACTTCGCAGGTGCAGCATCGCGCTCGAGAAAGCAAAACATAAACCTCAGCGAACCGCTCTGCTTTTTTTACCCCCTCACTTTTCTTTTACCTTCAACGAAACAGAAAATACCTCCACGTTTAATTGCAGAACTCATTCCGTACATGTTTGCAGCGAAGTTGTGTTAAGCTACCTTCAAAGGTATTCAGCTCCATTTCCAGTGATACGAACATCTTGTTCGGGGATTATTCTGAGAACAACGCTTCTGTGTCGTTGTCATCGCCTGTGGTCGTGTATCGTTTGTATAATGCAAAAACTGATTACACTTGTCGACAGTGCCTTTGCACGAGGATCCTCGACGATAAATCCCGCAATGATTACTCCATTATTGGCTTCTCTGCCAGGTGTAACCATTTTCCGCGAGGACAGCCTTGCGTTTCCACACGGGACGGTGAAATTTATAACGCGCAATATATTTCGTTAGCATATTTGACGCGTGTATCCACATTATATTCCGCGCAACTAAATTTCAGATAATGGGCCGTTTTTCACGGGGACGTTAAATTTGTCCCGGTCAGCAGATTAGCTGGCACGCGTGCACAATTTTGCCATACCGCGCGCTCTCTATTTACGGCGAAACAATATAAATGCGCCGCCCGAGGATTGTCGCGAGAAATTGGTATAATTTTCTTGCCATGAGCGAGGGCTGTGTTGTCGAGTTGGAGGGAACGAGTCCCTTAATGAGCGAGACGTCACTGCAATTAAAGTGCTGGCATAATTTGAGGAGGAGAACCAATTTATAATAGCGCTTTTCAGTTGTCGATACAAGGTGGTACACGTTTTTACTGCTTGTAAATTATTTCGAGTTTAGTTTAAGGTCTCAGGTTACAGTCAACTTATAGTGGAAGTGAATAATATTATTTTGAAATTATTTGGAATTTGTAATCGTCGTTTTGTGGTTGAAGTATTAATGAACAATATTATTCTGATTGAGAGTACAATTTTTTAAGAGAGTATGATATAGGAACAGTGAGAATTAAATGCAAGAGTCACATTGCAATTTTGAGATCTGTGTAACTTCTTTTGTAATTCTGATGCAGTGCAAATTCAGAAAGAGCAGCCTTTAAAATATCGCAGCTCTACCTTCGACTAAGTAGTTTTGTAAGCGGATTGCAAAGTTCAGGATACCTACTGCAAACTAATTTGCCATTCGTTCTGTACGTTATCACGGTCCCCAGGTTTCCATAGTCATCGGTTTGCACTCTTTTTCGTTTAACTTATCGGTTTATTTCCACGCGTGCGAATTAAACGATAGATAATGAATGTGTGGAAAAAATTGATATCACAAATCGCGAGCAGCGTTTCGGTGGTGAGTTAATTATTCCAGCTGGTTGCTGAGTAACCAGACTTTATTTCCGTGCACCGCTGGTGATTTACGCGAATCTCGCATGTTCGTTCGCATTGATTTTTACTGTGAATGGTGGGGCCGTCCGAAAAAGCCATCACTCGATTAACGTTCAATAAGAATTGATCAATGAACACGTGTTGGATTTCGCAATTTGAAATGCAGGACACGAATGGCAATTAGTGAACGTCCATTCGCATTTGAGAGTGTTGTCCACTGCCGGAAAAAAAACATTGTGAATGTATTTTAAAGCTGCTGTTTAATGGTTTAATTTGTTACGATTGGTGAACGCGCAATAATTTTGTTTATATGGAAGGGTGGATATTATTAATAATTCAGGAGAATAAACCGAATATACGAAATGAGAGGCATACTATTTATTTCGTGCAATTTAATATTATTGCTGATTGTCTAATTTGCACAGCGTATTCGAATTTTTAAATTGCTACAAAATTTTAAGCTTGTTGAATATTTCAAAGAAAAATCGAACCAATTAAGAAGATGGTTTACACATTCTGGAGAGTGAGTAGTGAATGGTTAATTGATTTTTAAAAGCCTCGTTTTGCAAGTGTCGCTTTGCAGTATTCGTTTTAAGCTTGAGACGTGGAAGTAGTCAATAGGGAAGCTTTCTTACTTTCCTTTCTTACGCTAGAGACATTTTCTTTACTTTTTACCACGCTTGCTTTACGTTTACTCGTTCTTCACTTTCTTGCTCATTGACATTAGTCTCGCAGTTCTTTCAAACCTTCTTCCGTTTTGCAAGCTTCATGAATATGTGGGCTGCAGATGTTCCTTGAAAAATAGTAAGAGTAATAATGTTACTAATTATTCATTTTGATTCGAAACAGATATTTTTCACGGTATGTTTTCTGTAAATTTTCCATACTAACGATGTGTAATTGAATAAACAAGTTACTTCCTGATAATAAGTATATTATCACGTCAGCAGTTTAATGAATAAATTATAGGACTCCAAACTACCCATAAAATTAAATAATTATAATTTCCACTGTTTCCTCTAACTGTAACCACAATTTAAATGTATTAAATATTATAAAATAATTATTAAGGATGGGGTAGATGACACTTTTCGTCCATTCTTAAGTAATATTTAGAGAATTTGTTTTCTCACTCTTAAGTTTCCTGCAAAACGTGTCAATATATCTAATACTTCCTCAAACTATGAAAGCCTTGAGTCTTTAAAAGTTGGCAGTATTGAAGTCGTGAAAACTTTTTGAAGTGTCCAGAGCCGTGAAACTTTATGGAGCTTGCGGAAATATTGACAAATTTTGTGAATATTCGACAAAAATCTATGACGTTGTTAAAAGAATAAAAAATAAAAATTCATTTTTTCTATTAAGCAACCACATCAGTCATGCTACACTATAAAAATACGACATTAGCAGTATCACATTTAATAGTACTACCATACTACCAAAATACAACATTAACAGTACCACAGTACTAAAATACTACATTAGCAATACCACACTACAAACGACTTACATTTACTAGTACCATAATACCAAAATACTACCCACACTTGTACCACTTTTCCAAACGACGACAGTTAGTATTATTAACACCTGCTCGATTTATTTAGTATCGACATCGATCGCCATTTTCCGACAAAATATAAGCTTGAAAAACTGGTACCAATTTAAACAAGAGATCTCGATATCTTCCGATTCCTTCCGCTGAAGTATTTTGGAATCGAATTTCTCGGATATAAAAAATGTCTATCCCATCAATCTCATCATTAGCCGCTCGCTGCACGTGATGTGGCTTCCGTTCGTAATAACCCAACGTTCGATCGATTCGTATAACGCTTCTCAGCCACCGCAGCGAATTTCATTCCTAACCGTAGCACGCATAAATCGACCGGCGAAAGTTTTCCAACAGCGCGGAATTCGGCAAACTCCAGCTGCCAGCGACGTTTTATATACCTACATAGATTTTCGCCGTCGAAAAAAATTGCCAGCCCCTATTTCACTACGAGCTTTCACATTAGCGTTCCTGGCTGGCCGCTACCCGAGCCATATTCCACCAGATTTACGCTATTCGCGCGCTGTGACTGGTTCCTATACCTGGCCTTTGTTTCTCACACTGAATGGATTTCGAAAGTAATCAGTGATGGGAATTCTTTTGCATTTACTTTGGAACGAAATTGTCGCGCTTTGCGCTCCAATTTCGGCAGAATGATATTAGCATAGTAAGTTGCCCAACAATGAAGGTCCTCTCAAGCGAGATAATTCTATGGTCCGTGACTAGTGCATATTTTCGTTATGTCTATATTTCAGAGAAGGTGCTGGTTTGAAAATGATAGAAGTTCTGAGAATGTATCGGAAATAAAAACTGTGAGGCATAAAAGTGACTCGTGTGAAACGGCTTTAAGGGTCCATTCTACTCAGAGTTGGGCATTAACTCAATACAAAATTATTTAAATAACGGATCGAATAAAAGTTGCTTTAACTTTAGATTATTCGACGAGTAAAGTTAATTTTTTTATTCGACGAATAAAGTTAATTTCTTTTATTCACACATTTGTAATTATATTTTCGGAATATGAAAAATACAATTCTATATAGCAAGGAGTAATAAATATTCAAAAAAAAACGGTAAAATGCATATAATAGTACCTGAAAAAAATTCATGAAAATAGACCTCTTGTTCAACCGACAATGTATATTTATATTTTTGACGATGAGAAGCAGGTTTGTATAAGTGAAAGCGCTCAATAATAAAAAAATTTCCATTTTTTAGAAATCTAGTTGGCTCTGAAATCCATTTTGTTGATATTTTTAATCAGATTGAGGGACAAGTAATTAATGTTGCCAAAATTTCAAGGAAAGTATTAAAATACTAGTTGTTATTGCATTGACTTGAATCCCTGGAACTTGGAATTGTTAATGTTTAAAATTCAGAATAATTTGGGAGATAATAAGAATTTAGAAACGCTTAGCAACACACAATTGGGTTTCACAATCTTTTTGGACAGTTTTAAAGATTCCTGAACAGAATTTTTGAGTTTTTGCACTAACGTTTAACTGGAGCACTGATATAGTTTTCAGTTTAATAGTTGTTCTCAAATACCATACAAATGGAAATTGATTACAGTCTGAAATTCAGCATTAAGTACAGACAATTGCTCCAAATGAAGCGAAATTCTGTCATGGAAATGTGATGCAGAATTTTTCACAGACATTGAATGATCAGCGACTAAACAATTCAAATTAAATTTTAATTAATGTCTGTACAGTTCGTCTCCAAACTGCAATTAACTCCAAATTAAATTATCATTAACATGCTGAATTTAATTTCACTGCACGCGAGCGTGAAATTTTCTACAACCGTCTCGAAATCATTACTGTCATTTATCACTGTATCTCTGTAATAGCTCCTAATTTATTACTACACTGGTACTAAAAAATTGCCCAAAAGTTCTGATAAATCTACTATTTTATTTTAGACACATCCTCCAGCTATTCTTAAGAACCATTTACCATTAAATCCACGTTTAATCTTGAATTAGTTCACGATTGAAAGCTTGCCATTGAATTTCTAACACAGCGGGTGTTCCCGCGAAGTTTACCTTCGACTTTAAATAAGGAAATTGCTCTTATCAGAGACGTGTCGAGCGTTGAGCGAGTATTAGGCATGAGGCCACCCTAAAACGGGGACTTAAATCGTTTCGCGTCGCGTGAAAACCGCAAAGTGATACGGTCAGACGTGAGTTACAGTAAGTTTAATGGAGAGCAAGATTCGAATGCAGATAGCGGAATGGGTTAACCGTATTTATTGGAATACTGCTGCTATTGGATAGCTTGGTCGCTTTGCATTATGAAGAGAAAGAGAGAGAGAGAGAGATGCGGTTAGATTGGGGGTTGCATTTCTATTGCTTCGTGTGCTCCACGAAGGGATTCCGTGGGTTTGCAGCCGCTTGATTAATTAACAGATGGCGCGCTGCGTGCAACCAACGCATTGCTCCCTTGATTGTGTTTTCCGGCGTGATAACACCCTTTCTAGGTGTTGGGTTTTTTTAAAGGAACGTTGATGAATCTCTTCATATGGGACACGAGAAAAGCGCGGCTGGATTGAATATTAAGATTAAGGATTGGTCTTGGTCAGTTACGAAGTGATTTGTGATTGTATAATGCTTATGATTCGAGAAATGAATCTGAAATATAGGAATTAACAAAAAGAGTGAATGCGTGTGTATTGTCCACTCTAGTGTCTGACTTATGACGACAGTGGATAAATCTTTTAAGTAGTCTAAGGCCGTTCATCCACCGCCGAAACGCAATTGCAATTTGACAAAGAAACGATTGCATGCATCATTTATAGGGTTTTGTTTTTCGTCAACGCGACTTGTTTTCCATTAATCCTTTAAGGAAAAGTCTGACGAATTTCCTCCGGCATATTTGGTAAATTTGCAGTTGCGTAAAGGAAGGCTCTCAATACGCCTCAACTCAGCGTGACTTTTTTAAACGATTTTATTTAGCGTCACTCCGCTGTTCGTTTGTTTGTTTGCTTCAAATTTTGTAACTCAATTTTTACACACTTCCACCAATCCAACAGACTCGAAACTTTGCAGGTGTACGTAGTTACGATGGCAATGAGAATTTTTTAAAAAAATTCACACCGAGGGGGTGATAAAATTGCATCTCATTTCATTGTTGTGAAATATCCTGCCTCACAACTTTATTTAAAGTGAAAAAACACCATCGTAATTTCAGTACAAGAAGATAAATCTTTTTTAATTTTTAGTGCATTTTTGATCAAGTTAAATGAAATCGTTGAATTTAATTTTTTTTATTTTTACTCCCAACTAAACACACCTCGCCTCGGTTCTGTTGCTGTCTGAAATTTTCAGCATGCCTCGGTTCACAGTTTTAGTCAGTCGCTCAGAGAATTCACTGCCAGCGCGAGTGACAATTGTTTTAGCGGTCAGCCAAAGTGCTGGCGTTGCATCCGCTCACGCGATGCCTCATCTCGGTTCGTCTCTAATTTTTATACAAGAAATTAGAACTGTAAATATGTTGCACAAGGTTAATAATATTCAGGGAAATAATTTTAAATGTCCTACATGTGTTTATGTTAATAAATAATCACATACGAATATTTGAATAGACAGTAATTTGAAAAATTAATTTTGAAATTAGTCGATGCAGCCAACGACATTAATTGATAATCCTTGTTATTCAGTAATTCTAGATTCCACGTGGGACGTGGATTATTTCGGATTCATTTATACGTCTATTTGGAAACGAGAATAAAATTATTTTAAGAAAAAGTATAAGTGAAGTTGGCGCGATTCTTAATTATCTTGACGTTTGGTTCTGTGCCACTGTCGATATGTAACAGAATTTAAATCTGTGGGGAACTTTAATTAAATGGTGATGAGAAATATCGATGCATAGGTTTGTAACCTGCGATGATACCGAGTCTCTGGTTGAATATTTCCTCGACGTCAGAAACACGTGACGTTGTTCTTTGCTGCGAAATTGTGCAGGGGATATGATAAATCGCCGTGGTAATCCCCTTGGCTGTCATTGCGCCATAAATTCAGTACAGAGGAAAAAAAATGGTAATGTACGACTGTGTCTGTATAAGCACTTCTTGACCAGTGAGGGAAATGAATGAAGTGGAAAGGACGGAACAGGAAAAGGGAAACAAGGAAGACTACATTGAAAATGGCAGAGGATAAATTCTTTTCCATGCAAAATTTTCTCCTTTTTCATTAAGAGCTATTTTCTTCATTTCTTTTTCATGAACTAATGTGCTAACGAACAAACATTGCGACTTATATCCACACATTTGTAATTATATTTTGCATATATGAAAAATACAATTCTATACAGAAAGAAATAATAAATATTTGACAAAAAACAAACATTAAAATCCGTACAGTAGTTCCTGAAAAAAATTCATGAATATAGGCCTCTTCGAGCGACAAAGTAGAATGGACCCTTCACTTGTATTTTAATCAGTAACTTGTTAACTAACTTGTAGAATTGTTTCTACTTCATATAACGAAGTCATTTAGAGGCTCTTCACGCAGATTTCTGTAGCTCTCGATTAGACTTTTAGATAAGTGTAAATATTCACTGGACAGAGATAGACAAAAGATACAGCAAGACAGAAAATGTATGAACGTGTGTTAAATATAAATGAATTACAGAAGCGTCTGGGATGAAAAATCTCTTACTGCACCATAATCTCAAAAACATAACGCTAGAAATCCAAGGAATTACGATATACAGTCGTTTTAAATTAATAACAAATTTTTTAGATAGTTCGAAAGGTATAAAAAATATTTCACTAATTCATGCAATGCAAAAAGTACAAAACTCAAAATACAGAAATAATAGTTCATTAGGAAAGAAAGTAGAGAAAAATAGTGTAGACACGAAATAACTGTGGCATCGCTTTTAATCCAGCAAACACGCCCACATTTCGTCCAAACTACAAACTATTATAACGTGCTTAAAGCAAATTATATTTCACTTTAACCAGAGGAACAGAGGGAATGAAAGCGCTGTGGGTTTTGCACGCTTGCACGTGCAGTATCACTCATTGGCAATGCAATTTGAATTAAGTGACATGGACATTTTGATTCTAAGACTCGTGAATAATTTAGCATAAATATAGGGCGGTGGCTTTTATGCACGTATGCTCGCTCATTTCCGATATTTCGAATATATTATAAATGAACAATTTGTTGTTTATTCCTGTTCAGCGTGTAACGTGACGCAGCATATTGATATCGAGCAGCACTTATTGTTCATAAATCATATAGAACCGCGAATGAAAAGCCGCTCGCGTAAATGAACCGTATAATCAATTTTGCGGTGATCTTTGTTTGAACTGTAAGCAAAATATCGTCGCTACTCAAACGTCTGTGATTAATGCAATTTGAATGGAACCGTTGAAATAATAGGGAAAATGGAGATTCACGTGCAGCCGCAATGTCACTTTGTTTGCACGACAAAGAGACATGTAAATGAACTTGAATACCAATCGAGATGGTTTCCATCCAGCTGAAAACTGTTTTTGCAGGATGATACAATTGTCAAAGATTTCATTAACCGAGGTGTAGTGAAAAGTGTGTGACAGTAATTTCGGATAGGCTGTGCAAAATTATTATTCAAAATGCTGTGTACACATTCAATTAGGGTAGGAAAGATAAATGTTATATAATTAATATTATATTTATTTTGTATTATATATTATTTATTATATATTATATTATTAATACTATACTATTAATATTATATTTATACTAATATAAATTAATAGGGAGTGAACTTTGTTGGGATTTATACCTTCTGGGCAACCAGATTCAATCCAGTTACTCCTCTCGGGAATATAATAAAGTGGACAGTTATATTTGATAGAGAAAACTTTACTAAAATTTATTGCGTATGCAGGATGTGTGAATACAAAAGTAAGAAGTAATACTACGTGTTACAAAAGTGAAAACGTATGTTTCGCCCTCATGCGTGGGACTTGATGCGCCAGATTTCGAAATCTAAATCTCAACAAATTTGATAATTTAAATGAGTTTAATAGACCAAATTTAAATGATATATTTATCCAATAACAATAATTCGCAAAATTCTCCCAACCCCCAAAGCATCTCGCAATCCTCAGAATTATTTCAGCACTAAAGCAACACAAACGCTCCACTCATCGCGATGCAAAATCAGCGCACTTGAACCTTAAAAATTACTGATCCCAAGTTAAGATCATCGTATTGCGTTTGAAAAAAACGAAGTAAAATGGATTTAGGCTTTTAGAGTTTCCATCACAAGCTCAGCAACCATACCTAATTGAACGCGGGCCTCTTCGAAAGCGCGACAGTAATAACGTCTTTTGATACGGTGAATTCTAATCGCGTCAGCGTGATATCGGTTTCATGCAAATGAAGTCGGGAAGTTTTAAGGCCCATGGCGTGGAAGACGGACGTCGGGAATTGCGGCTAAGTGGAAGTCTCTGCCAGGACAAGTGTTAAATTGCAATTATGTTAAAGCGTACCTTTCGAGGCGCGCGTGGAACTGGAATACGTAGAGAACCACAGTTAACGATACAGAGGGGCGCTGTAAAATTTGCACGTTCCCTGTTTCGAATGTAGCTGCAGCTACTCGCACCTTAAACGAACTCCTGTCTGTAATTAATCGCGCCTTCTATACGAACGACAATTATACAGTAAGATTGTCGCTCGCCGTCTGCCGCCATGTCACTTGGGCCCAAATTGATGGGCAGCTGATTTCCGATGGAAATTTGTGAATTAGAAGGGTTTAGTATAGGTAGGTCGTTTAGTACTATTACTTCTCAAAAAAGAGGGGCACACTGTTTCTACGAAGTGAATAAAGATACAGGAAGAAGAGGTAAATTAAGTAGAATGGGTTTTAGAACTTGTGAATATTGCAGTTGAAAGACGCCACTTTAAATATTGATTGCATTTGATTAGTATAACTTTACACTTCAAAGGTTTTCATTGCTTGATAGAATGTCCAAGTTCAAGGTCATTTCAACTTCAAATTGTAATAATTGGCTTAACACGTCTCTTGGTGTTAATTTGGAAAGGTATAAAAACAGAGTTGGGCACTAACTAAATAAAAGGTTATTTAAATAACGGATCGAATAAAAGTTACTTTCACTTTAGATTATTCGACGAGTAAAGTTAACTTTTTTATTCGACGAAAATTTATTCGTAATAAAAGAATAACAATTTTACCCATCTCTGGATAAAAGTATGCATTGTCATCGAATGGAAAAATTGAGACAATTTTGAGGAAAAAAATTTAATTTATTCAATCCCTCGCTGAAATTCCCGGTGTTACGCGGGTTAATGCAAGTGAGTTGAGTTGGTACGCCCTATAAAACCACGCTTTTTAGGAGACATTGTGAAGAGATAGAATCCAAATATTGGCAAAAGTAGGACAGGATGGGGCTAAAAGTCCGGCGGATAAAAAGTCCCGAATACAAAATCTCCATTCGTGAACAGTCGATTGAATATTGGAGCATAACTATGTTGACGGCGAGGGAAGCGGGGAGGACCGTAGAGTTGCCGTCGTTTTTGGTCGTTCGTGCGAGTTATATGACGCCTTTGTCCTTAGGTATATCAAAAAGCAAAAAAAAGTAGGCTGTTTTTGTTGTATTATTAAATGTAAACTACAATTTAATAGCGCATTAAGTGAATACATTAAGATTCTATGTGCCTTTAGTAATGTGTGCATGCCATTGTTTATTTCTGAATGATAATATTTTCTAACCTATATATCGACGAAACTATAGAAGTACCATTGGGGCAAAAAGTCCCTTAATTATATTTTTTACTTATATTTTTATTGTTTGTTGAAGAAATCATGCTAAAAAACTAAAAAGACTCACTGTCTTTGTTGAAGCAAACCAATTCGTAAAGTCATAAATTATATACCTTTTTCTGTTTTTTCTTTATATTAAGATAATTTGAATTAAAGAAATAGGGCCAAAATGCTTAAAAGAGAGTTATATCTTTATCAGAGGAAAAAATACAAACATTTGCTTTGAACCAAAAATGCACTGAAAGCTTGACTGGATCTGATCAGAAAAATGCACACATCTCAGCTGACAATGCTAACAGCAACAAGAAGTTCGACTTGTTTAACCGGTTATGACATAGGTACAGATATAAAAAAAATCTACTTTTATTTATATCGAAAAAATCGCTCGCGAGCTATAATTAAAAAAGCACAAGATTGCATAACAGAGCGTAAAAGTGGGTGTGGTCAACGAAACCTGTACAATGACCTCCGCTCGGATGTGTAGAACATATGTGCCAAATTTGGACGAAATCCGTGCAGTGGTAAAAAAATTTTATTACGAACAAACAGAGAAAAAATGAATTTTATATGTCTTAATATATAAAGCAAAAAGTGTTTGTGAGTTTGTCTGTCGCCTAAAAACTTTCGAACGGTAAACTCTGGAGTCACGAAATGTGCCCCAGCTCATTATGTCTAGCTAACCCAGATAAATGTGACTATTTTCACAAAAAAATAGATAAAATTTAAAATATAAATAAAATTAATTTTTTTATGGAATCAAAATCTAAATATCGGGCCGAATAATAAACCTAGTAGATAGTTAGATAAAAAAATACAAACTGTATCATATAGGTACGTTATGTGATATTCTTATATCCAAGAGACAAATTCAGATATTCTCATTGTCATAACTCATCATTTATTATGTGTACCTATATAAAATTAAAGTAATCAATTACAAAATTATTCATTTTCATGTCTTCAATGTAGATAAGATACGAGAGTTCAATTCTACTATTTATATATTGCAAGAATTTCTATCGTTATACACATACCTACTTTCGTTACATTTGCAGAGAATGCACAGTTTGCAGTGAAAATAGCAAACTGGGTTTCCACGGATCAAGCATTTAGACTTTTGGTTGGTGCACAATGTGCATCCTGGCTTTGAAGCTTCCCGCGTTGTATCGTTCCTTGTTAAGTATATGAAATTTGTGTTGTTGGCTGGAGATAAAGACATAGTTCGAGTTACATCTGGTGTTATGGTTCCCCTCGTTTTAGCGGTCAGCGGAAGTTCGGTGCAGGGGCGAGTCAAGTAAAGCGTTGGAAATAGTTCCCGCATGAATTTTGTGTAGTTTTCAGTGGAACTTCATGCAAGTGTATGCAGCTTATGTAAATATGCATATGCAACTCATTCAAATTCTACAGAATTTGACGTCATAGCCACTGACAGTTTTCAGCCAGCAGCATTCATCAAATTTCACCCTCCTCGCTCGCGCAATATTCGTGTTAAATATGTGAAAAATGGAACCCGCTATGTTTTTCTATAAAATAAAATAATGCTTCTCTGGTCATTATGAAACTAAACGCAGGCTTTTGTGAATAACAAAATTGAATTTTAATAACATTTAATTTGAGTGATAATATTGGAATTTTATTTGAAAACAAATCTTAGTGGATTTGTTACACTTTAGCGTGCAAAATTAACTCGTTAAAAAGGTGAAGTGATACCAGGAACGATAGAAAAATTATTTGTAATGGTGTGCATTATGCATTTCTTACTCTAACTGCGCAACTATTTTCTGTTTGTAAGGTTAGTATGAATTCTTAAATAACTACAGCATACAAAACTCAAATTCGCCAAAATGATTGAATTTGGGTCATAGCGGGAAACAGTAGGTATTTAGTGTTTCGATCAAATTTCAAATATTCATTAACGTTCACAGAGCTGAAATCCATACAAGCTATGATCCATTACGTACAGCACATACAAGTCCATTATGCACAGCTCATTGTCAGTTAAAGTAAAAAAATTAATAAACCCAGTTACAATTCAAAATTGAGGGTTCTGAGTCACCATTAAATGGACTTCTCAATTACAAGTACCAAAACAGTAAATGCCAAGTAATAATTTTTTAATATTGAAAAGGAAACGTGATTTGAATTACTATTAATAAAAGGAACAAAAAATATGGGCACATCTTTTAAGTGCATCTTTCTATTATCACTATGGAGAGTTATTGACAATAATCACCCTTAGTAGGTATTTAGTTACAGAAAAATCCTAGTCTTCCCAATTTGAGCATTCAACTCCTTTGGCACTCGCACTCAACAATTGTTTGTTACCCTTCGCTAGAGAAAAGGGTGTTTCACCTCATTAGCCAACGTCTTATCATAGCTTTCGTTAGAAACTAGAATACCTCGCGTCACAGCCCTCTTCGACTAATACTTTGCCGAAGCGAGGTCGTAATCTTAATGGGATACCGTCGGGGTCGTAACCATCCCCCTCGATTCGGCTCGACTTCGCGTCAAGTCCCCCTTTCAGAGGGAGTAACCCGCGACCGTTGCGCGTCCGCCGCCATGGTTTTTCACGTCGACCGTGGTTACGTCGCGAGACGGAAGTTTAAGTTGCAGCTGATGGCGTCCTCTGCCGCGTAACCTCTGCTCCTGATCCAATTGTCGTGGACCGATCCATTAAGGTCGCAGCACGGATAACGTTTCAAGGGAACGCGAACCGTGCCCGAGATACGCACGTCACACCCTTGAAATCACTATCCTCCCAATTTCATTTCACTTCGAATATCACAGAATTCAAAGAGAACTTTAGTAACCCCTTCTCGGTACAATTAACACGTTCCATGCCGTGATAGAAATTCTGATTTGCGGTACGACTATGAAAAGTGATGAGAAACGTACGATGCGATATTCATTTGTAGAATAACAGTAGTTGCAGTCAGTAGTCATATTCTTCATAATTTCCGCGTTTTCTGTGTTCCGTTATGATTTTAACTTTGAAATGGCAAGAGGTTTTTAGGTGTACGTTTTCGATTGCTTCAGGTTTTGAATATGTTTTAGAGGACCGAAAAATAACAAATACGTGCTTTTGTATTTTTGCCCGTTTGCATGTTTAGGGGGTGAAACCAACCCTCAAAATTCATAAGAAGAGATACAATATGTAGTTCGCAGTGTTAATTTAAAGAATATTATAACATTGTGTTGAATACAAATTTCAAATAAAATGAAGTTATTCTCGAATAACAAGTAATTTTTTATTCAAATAACTCTGTATATCTTTCAGCTGATGTTAAATTTTTTTGCTTCAAAAGTACTTAATAAAATTCAAACGCATGATATCACCTTCTGATAATAGTTGTTCTGTATTTTATTGTATCGTTGGTTCAAACACTTATCGACGCGTAAAGAAACTAGGATTTGTTTGAGATTAAACGATCAACTTACACGTTTCTTTTCCTCCTTCATAGTCTGGGGGTCGTAGACCGATTTGGTTAAACCGAATCGAAGTAGTACAAATTAAGTTCTTGGATCGTGTTTCTTTAATACCGAGTGCATTGCTCAGTCGAGGCACGTAAAGAACGAAAATTCGCATCTCGCGGAAGAAACAATATCTGGGGGCGGAGGGAGAGAAAATTACGTTCCTTCGCGTAGATTTCTGCGACGAGAAGAAATTCGAGCGACCAAGTCTGACGAGAATTAAAATAAACGAATTCGCGTTAGCAGCGAAAGGACGTATGAATAATTCTACGACGGAAATAGCATTTTCATTGGTCTGTGTTGTCACAAGAATTTGCATGGCTTTGTTTACAGTAATTTTCTTTGAGACACGATATGAGAAAAAAAATAAGTGGGGTTGCACATTTTACCAAAGTGTGTAATATTTGTTTGTTGAAGGGGTATAATAGCCTGATGACCTTTTTAATTATGAAGTGGTGCGTAGTTTTTGTTATATGTCGGCTGTATTATACGTAATTTAAATTTCGAAGTTGTAGGGTAGAGGTGTTATAAAAGGAACAATTTTTTTAGCGTCCATTTCTGATAACATCATGATAGGTATTTAAAACACAAGTCCATTAATAGGAAGTATGTTTTTGGCTGTCAATAAAAATATCTTGCAAACTCATTAATAATAACAGAAAATAACAAAATCATCAATTTTCAAATTAGTTGAAAAGTTGTCTTTCACGAGTAGGTAGTCTTAAATGGGAAAATAGATGTCATAAAAGGGACACGTTAATGAAAATAAACCAAATAAAAACAAAAATAAGAACAATCGTTAATATATAAGTAATTGCTTATAGAAAAAAAATTAAAATACACGCGACATATTTTATGGTTGGGTAGTTGATTTGATAATAAAATAATCGCCATATTAAATTATTCATAAACTATTAATACTTGAATGAAGTCTTAGAAAGTATGGCTTATTGTATAAACTACTCCAAAAAATAAATTTCCTTTAGAATTCCACGAGATTAAAAAAATACACGTCTGCTGAACAATTATTATGAACTTCCTACATTCCATAAACCATTATAAAACGAAACACAGAAATTTCCTTAAAATTTAAAAATGTCGAGAAACCGATACCTACTTTACAATAATTTCAACCTAATTGCATATCAACTGCGTTACTAGTTAAAGTAATAACCGTCTCTGCTTCCTAAATAAAACTGGCGAGGAATGGAAGAGACGGAAACGCGGGTCAGGTCGAAGCAAACTTCACTAAAGTTTACTCGGTTAACAGTGAAAATTGAAATATTGACCCGCAGGAATTTAACGTTACATAAAACGCGCCGGAAATGTGCGTTTTTTTTTGTGATCGAACAACTTCGTTTACTTTACGCGGCGCTCTCCGTTCGCGCTTTTTCGCGTATCGCTCCTCGGGGTAACAATTTTTTCGTTTTTCCGCGGTGATACGATTTCGATAGCCATAGAATTTCTACGGGAATTGAGTAAGTTACACGTGGCGAACGAACGGGCAAATATTGAGTGGAATTGGATTCTTGTAAATTTTTTAGCAAAGCATACAACGGACGGTGAAAAAGAAACCCGTAGACGTTTCGTTGCAGATAGGATCACGATGTTCGGAGTTAACCCGTTGAAACCAAATTCCGCTGCACGTTGGCCGTTCGTGACGTTTATTCGCCGAAATACCGCGGCGAGGATGCAGGATCGAACGCATACGTTATTCCGTTCCATGAACATCAGTTTTGTTGTATAAACAACGCGCGAAACTCGTTGCCGAGCTATTTGTCGCGGCTCGATGCGTGTCGACGTCTGGGGAATTAGCTCGGCGGTATTCCTCTCGCGCAAATAACTGGTGGAATTTGCTGGGGCGAATTTTTAATATCGAGATCGAACGGGACCCCGCCGAACGGACGCGAAAAGGAATAATGGCCGGGTAAATAGCGGTGTCGTCGATGAAGTAATATTTCTGCGAGCCGTGGGTGGGGTTTCTGTCGTCGGCTGAATCAGCTACGATTTCACGACACGTTTGAGGCAACGAAATGCAATTCTGCTGTTGCACGGCCCCGCGCTGAATCTGAATCGCTATTTCGATCGCATTCAACCGGGAATGATAAATAGGATCCCGTTGAAATAGGAAAAGTGCCGATTTAAAGGCGCGTTTAGAAGGCGGAATAAAGTGCTGCTGGGAGAACTTGTGAATCGAGAGCGATCCAATGCATTACGGGATTTGTTTGTGGATGAAGGTTGTTTTCTACAATTTTTTGGAGGGGCTGTTTCTGTTGGGAATTGGCTTTGGAAGAGGGTACCAAGGGGTTGGTACCTTTAATGGTGCATTTATTGCAGGATGTGGAATGGTAGCTTTTAGGTAGAAGATTTTAAGAAAGGAACAATGGAAGAGTGTTATTTATAAGGAATAGGAAAAGCTAATGGTGCAGTGATTTTGCTCTATTTTTTTAGTAGAAAAGTAGAGTTGTTTTCTTTATTAACATTTTCAATTGACTTTATTTTTTTACAGGTTTCTGTGTATTATAATTGTTCAATTTCCTAACGTGGAAATATCACAGTTCTCCACCCCAACTATTTATACAATTTTCTTTAGAAATCCCAATAGACACATACAGGGTGATGTATCTACCTCGGCGACTTCAAATTACTCGTAAATTACTTTTATGTGAAAAAACACCTATTGCCTTATATGTCTCCCTTGGTACCATGAACTGAAGTTCGCAACATTTTTTCATACTGCTAGTAATTTACGAGTAATTTGAAGTCAAGTTAGGTGCCTCCCCATGTATATATTTTCTAACTTCGGAAGAATTAATTATGTTACCCAGTAGATCTATACTAATGATATTTTAAACTGTACGATGAACTATAAGTGAACTATTAGTGAAATACAATTTAGAGATAAGAAAAAACCTAAAAAATTGTTAAATATTTTTGTATGCATACTCTCGAATTCCATTGAGAGCACTCGTGTGTTTTTTTTTAGCTATCGTCATTTCGCCAGGTGAAAGCACGTGCGAAATATTACTTCGAAAGACAAGTAGATCTAGTTGTGAAAGGTTGGAGAGTGTTACTTCAGACCATGGTAGAGCTATTACACCGAAATCATTGTTTCCACCCACAAAGCTTGCGGAGTTGTGACATAGAGGGAATGTGTAGTTCTCGTGTTCCTTTTTTGCTTGCTTTTCCATCGACGTGACCAAGAACGCACAAAGCAAAATGAACAGGGGAAGCAAGAACCTAGAACAAATTGGGACACGTATTCCTGTTCCTAAGAGGATTATCTTTGTAGAAGCTACGTCGACTTTTGCAAAAGGAATTAAGGTTTTCGAGTCTCTGGTCTAGACTGAATATCCTCTCCCTTTGTCTATAACATTTCAAACTATGGGTAGTAATTAGACAGTAACTTTTTAGTGTTAAACTTTTAGTTAAACGTTTTTCAATTTTCACATTTATTTTTTGTTATTTCTGAGTAATATATTAGATAATTGCTGGAAATATTTAGTGACACAATCGGGAATAGTGTCAATACTACTTAGGTATTCTACTCTTAAATATACAATTACACTTGACACATGATCTAGGCTTCTACATCCCCTTCTTTGGAAGTCAAATGTTTCTTGTAACCAATTTTATCATTCAGTAACTAATTTAGGATTAAAGAAATTATCCTTTTTTATTTAGTAGGCATTTTTACGCTAAAAGTAATAAAGGTGTTTAGATAAATCTTTATTTCACGAAAGAAATTAAACTTCCAAAATGATTACCAGTGGCAGTATTCGCTCTTTTATTGTAAAATCACGTAGGTAACTGGTAAGTCGAGGAATCTGAAATTTAGATGAACTCTAACTGAGGGAAACAACTTCTTTGACTCGACTCGTATCTTTACACCTTCGTAACTGAACTCTTGCTCTCACTGCCTTCGCTTTTAAATGTTAAACTGAGTTGCTTCGTAAGACGATATCCACTATCCTTTTCGCCTGGCTCGCTCAATTATTCAAAAATCTTGCGCGTAAAGACTAATTTGCAGTGCAGAGAGTCCAAAGCCGTTGGTTAGACTTTAGTAGGGGCTTTCCCTTTGAGGGAAACTAGTTTCCTTTCATGGAAGACGAAAACAGACTACGGAATGTGGAGAAAAGAGACACCAAGGACCATAATCTCCAAAGATGTCACGTTTTCATTTGTGATAAAAGGCAACTCCCGCTGTTAAGTCTTAGATGCATTGTTACCACAGACGCTGTTTCCTTGAATTCTTTTTCTTTTCCAAAAAAATCAATGCATTCACCGAGCAGCAGTTTTAAGAAAAGGAGAAAATGTGAAGCAGCGCCAATTGGCAGTAGAGAAAGGTTTTATAGAGCGAAACGCTTTAGAACAATTGCCTCTTCTTTCGATTCCAATGCTTTTTAAAGGAAGGTGAAAAGTCGAATCTCTTCTTCTATTGATAAGTCATAGTATTTACCAAAAAGTTTTAAAGCGCTTAGTGTAGATTAAATTCTTGAAAATATTCAAAGATTCAGAGATCGCGTAGCTGTTTAGAGTTTAATATTTCAAGAATTTTGAAAAAGATTAACTTTTGACAAATTAAAAGATCAAGTTCTAGGGGATTTCGTAGGGTATTATAGAAATCAGATTACACAATCAGTTAACAGTTATACAATGATTTAGAACGTTCATAATTTTCTCCTTTCAACTTTCATAAGATATTCTATGGTTTCTTTACTAATTTGTACAATACAAAAGAAAGACGAACACTAAATCTACCAAGGGAGTCAAAATAACTTGTTTTGTCATTTCATAGAGAACATTCGCTTGTTCATCAAAACAAATCGGAAATATTGAAATTCGGAATTCTATTTTCTATCGTGATCTGTAAAAAAAATGTTACGCATACAATTACCCAGGAATGGTGGTAAAATATTCACGAAGCGTGAAATTAGTAGAAAAAATAAATAATTTTGACGAAAAATGTTCTGGCACTGACTGTGATGAAAGTGATTCATAAAAAAGTGAGTCATCAGATACTGACAGTGAAAAAAAAGATTTCATCGTTTACATAAAAGACGAAAAGAGTGGAAGTTAAATAAACGAGAGAAACATATAAAAACGAATGTCTTTTCTTAAATGACTTGTTCTTTTCAAAAACAACCCAACGTCAATCGTCTATAGTTCTACTGTTAATCTCAGGAGAGCCAATAAATTAAACCCACTAGCCTCACAAGACAAATATCAAGCAATCCATTTGATTTCGAGCAACAATGGAACTGCTTTTTCAGGAAACAAAGAGTACCGTTTCCATAAAAGGTGTTTCAAAGCCATATTGCGCTTTTCTGTTCCTTGTCATGAATTCTATTATCCACTCGAACTTGCTTCTACAATTCTAGAAGCCCCTTTACACGACCTCTATTTCTCGCGACAATCACCAGCCACAGATCCACTCCTCGTCGTTGCTATACGCTTCCTTTCTCTCCTTTTACAAATTCTATTGCCCAATAGAACCTACGCCCAAAAATAAAAAAAAAACCGGCACGTGACCTCCATTTCTCGCGTCAATCGCCACAGACGCGCATTTCATCGCTGCTTTGCGCCGCGATTAGAATCGCGTTTTCAAACCTCCGAGACCGCGAAAACAGCGGCGAGATATCGATTCTATCCGACACAATTTCCGTGCAATGGCCGGCCGTCGAGAGGCTCGCACTTGCGGGCGGAAGCGCGGGATACGAATGAATCGTGGCAGATGCATACACGTGCGCGCATCGAACGAACGATTTTTCTTTTGTATCTCGCGTCGTTTCATGGCTTGATTGACAGGCTTGTTTCAGGACAAACATTTCCAGGGCGCGGGGGTGTCGGGATAGGCGTGTATTAACCCGTAGGTGACGGGTGTGGTGTTCGCATTCGAAGTTATAAGTCCGCATAAAAGCGTGGTCTACCGAACGCCCGTTGACATTTGTCTACGTTTCGCAACATCGTCGCGTTCGTTTTGGCTTTTACTGTTTTATCCTTTAGTAACGCTGGGACGCTCTGTTGCGCTTCTGTTGGTGCGCGGCAATGCGCCGTGTTTACACTGAGATGAGGAATTTTTTGCCCGCAGCCGATGGTTTTCGAACGCAGCAAAAAATTTTCATGACCGTGAGAGAGCGCGACGTGTTAACTGCAGCACGTAACGTGCTGTTACGCGCGTGTATTTGTTCGACGCGATAAAGCGAATAATTGGAGCAATTTTTGAACGGGCGGAGTGAATTATTTAGTGACCAACTGGCGGCACTCGCAGTCGGTTCTTTTCTGTTTATTTGTTTATGGCTGATGGATAAATAATAGCTGACAGGATGCACAAAGGTTTATGGAAATGTATAATGTAAATGTTGCCGCTGACAATTACGTTTCGTTTATTGGTAAATTGTTTTTATTTACCCATTAAAAGTGGCAAATAAGTAAACGTCCTAACGCGGGACAAATGAAAATGGGGCTGTATTTGCGAATGGCCCCAGTGGTTGATCGACACGAGGTTTGAGGGAAGGGTGTATGGACTCTAAATTTAAAATAGTTACTTCGGGAATTTATTAGTTTCAGGGATAAATTAATCCGGAACTTTTAGTATTTCAGTTGACTTATTCTGACACAACGCATTCCATTTTTCAACTTAAGTCGGAAAGTACTTCATAATTTTTTGAATTTCCGAGTCCTGAATCTTCCCTTGTCAAAAGTACGAGGGTTGAAGTTTTGTAACTCGTCATCCATGAAAATGATTACTCCTACGAAAAAACTTATATAATCTTTTTTGTAGAGACTGTCCTAAGCTACAAATTTCATAATAACTATTTTTGCCGTCAAACTGATAGCTAACGAGATATTCCCGAAAAACAGCTTTTTTTATTCAACTGTCTGTAAAATTTTTAGGGGATGTAGAACCGATGGGGACTTTTGATATATTGTTTAAAACGACGAAATAAATCTTCCTGCCAAAATTTAGCTTCCTGGGAATTATTCCATAGACAGATCCATATTTCTCTGGGCTATTTAGGGCTTAGGCGCTTGAGGGACACGCAGACGCGTCCAGCTGTCCGTAGAACAGATTGGGGGTGCTGGATAGACCCCCCTTAGGACTACATGTATGCAGTTAAAAAAAAATAATTTGCAAAAAATTAAAAATTATTTTTGTATTAATATTTCAGAAACTAATAAATACCCGGAGCTACAATTTTAGATTTCGAGTTATTTACTATTGGGGCCATTCGGAAGAATATCTCTAGATTATTCCATTATTACAATTATCCAAGTATATGATTAACAATTCTTATATTCAATATGCAGAGACACACGTAGCATTAAAAACTACTGATCACAGGGCAAACTTGCCAGCAGCTTTGCACGCCCAAATTATCAGCGTACACCCAAACATGTCCAACAGGATCTCACGTATTTCTCACGTAACTTTCGCGCCTTGTTGGGTCACGCGATGGCCAAGCACCTTTGCGCCTTATTCTCTTCATCTCCGCCACCGTAACAGACATCCTAGAATGTCACGCAAAAACACGATTATGTCCGCTATTGGTGGTGTGTACAAAGGGAACGAGGTCGTTACGTCGACGGCAGCGTTCGACGAGCCCAGGATGTAAACTGACCGTGGAAACTTTCGGACTGGCGCACACAATTTCGTGTTTATCTCGGCGCCCGCTCGCGAACGAAGTTGCCTGGCGTGTACGTGAGCCGTCAGGCTAGAGGCGTCAGTAAAGGCGGAAGAGCAGCGAGAGGTTGAGCAGGAGGAAAATGCGGGGGTGGTGAAGAGGTAGAGAAGGCTGGTAAATAGAGAGCCAGTTAATGAGCGGGCAGGGAGTGGGACGCGAAGAATACGGGGGTAGAGATGCGTGCAAGTAATCTACAGGCGAGTGGGGGTTAATAGAGAGCCAAAGATAGAGGAAGGGAACGGCGAACGCAAAGGACGGAGACTGGGAATGTGGAAATGCGGAGACGAGAAAGGGACGGAGAGCGTGTAGACAAATGGACAAAGGAAACAGTGAAACTCTGCGGCCAGGGGGAGGGTGCGGCGAGCGGGAGCTAGGCTAGAGAACTAGAGTAGAGGTCGGAGTAACGACGAGGAATGCAGAAGGAAACAGAATTTCGTGCCAGAGGCCACGAGATCTCTGAATTCTGATTGCGACCATACCGCGTCCCTTTTGACTTCCGCCGGCGCTGTGATAACGTATGACATTATCAGCTTTGCGCTCGGCATTGTCCGTAGCTCTGATATTTATGGGCTCGAATCTCGGTCGGAGGGGTGGATTCTTAGCCGCGGAGATCCGCTATCGGCGACGGTATCTTTATATCCCCGGCTCACGCGGGGCGTTTACGATAAAAATGCAGAAGTGGAGTTCTCAAGGTAGTTGCTGGAAGGCTGGCTCCTTCGGAGAAATAGGGGGCTGTGCTAACAACAGGCCTTCGAACGTCGTTTTACGTGTCTGTCAGCTTTTGGGAAGATTGATGGTGGTGTGGGTTAATATGACACGATAGATTGTTATGCATTTATTTGGTTTTTATTTATTCTGGTAGCAATTGAGGACCTTGCAGCAAGAGGGGTAGCTCGATCTTTACCAACTCTAAGTAAAGTGGATAGAACTGTTTATAAAATTATTGCTTTTACTTAACATTAAAAAGAGAACACTAATCGAAAAATATATATTTGCACATAATAAGTAGTAGTTATTCAGTTGGTATGTTTTTATTTCTATTTCTGGCGAATTTTTCAAATAAGGAGGTGCCCAAAACAAAAATATTGTACAAAACAGTAATGGGTGCAGATTCAAAATTTACAATAAATCGCTCATTTGTTATTGGATTTGCATGAAACGTGCAACAAAAACTGTCCAAAGTGGAGTTGCATATAGATTTCACTTATCTTGGTTTTTTGGTTCCTATGGCGATATTAAAAGGACAGTCGGTAAAAAAGAAATTGAAAATCTTTCTCAATTGAAAGAAATCTTATTTTTTTCAATTGCCGAAATAGCGTACGTTCTATATGCAAAATAAATACATTTCCAAAGTCGACTCACAAACTAGATTTTTTTTGAACATATTATATCTGAGCAACAACTCTGTAGATTTTTAGCTTCGAATATTAAAATTTGTAAACTAGAATTTTTTTTAGTTGATTGAAAAAAGTGTTGTGTCAACGAAGGGTTAATAACATTTGACATGGGAGATTTGAATTGCACTACATACTCTCGGCGTCGAGGTTCAGAATAATGGTAAGATACAAGTAGAAATAACGAGTAATAGTCAGACGCGTAAACCAGGCTAGCCACGTACCGGTATAAAATCCACTCGGCACACCCTCAGAATCAATTCGTTCAAAAGATGCTTATTCCTTATTTCCATCTTATCTCTATACAAGCAATCACCAGAAATACACCCAACTCTGTACCTATATGCCACGCCACATTGAAATATGAAGGGGTCTTCCTGCTATGACGCCTTAAAAAACTTAATTTTTTGGGAATTAAAAAAAGAAACCACTATTGCACGTATCATTTTGATTGCTTGTAGCTTTATTCTATTACCTTTAAAGACTATGAAACACAAATTGGAAGTAAAAAAGTAGGGGAATGACATTGTTGTCTTCACAATGCTCCTATTTCGCTATAAATGGATATTTTTAATTATAATCTTTTCATTATCTTAAAGCTACAAATGTGAAAAATGATACGTGCAACATTTGTTTCTTTTTCCCGAAAAATTAATTTTTCTCAGTCGTCACACTACTTAAGAACATCCCTTAAACCCTTTAACCACCTCCTTCAGACATATCCACAGAAATGAGACAAAGTTTAAATATCCAAACAATACAAGTACATCTACACCTCACTAAAAGATCTTAACAAACAAGTGCTCTTAAAAATTCCAACTCCTTCAACTTTCCCTTAGGCATTTAATCGAGAATCTTCAATGTTTTCGAGAACCCTGTATTTCGAACAACAGCAGAAGAGATTCCAAGGTCTCGAAAGTTTGATCGCCATTCGAAGCGACTCGAACCCATCGGTACGACGAGCTTGCATCTTGGGTAGAAAGGTTCGCTCCTTTTCTTCTCCTTCTTCTTCCTTTTTCGCCGTGCCTTCGTTGCCAGGGAGCTTTGAAATGCGATAATGTCAGTCGTCTAGTTTAATGCGTGTCCCTTTGGCTGTGCCCGTGTGCGCGCGAGCGCGGCTAAAGAAGTTGAAAGAAGTCGGGAACGTGCCCTCTTTAAATTTACCCCTGTTCCGCTGCTGCTCGAGAACGTTACATTACAGACGTGATGTTCCGCGTCGGTGATAGCAGCCACCCGGATTTCCGGATTTCCCGTCGCACGTCCATTTCCACGACACTTCTTCGGCCAACCAGTTGGAATTCCTACGAGCTTTCCCCGATACTTGCCCGATTTGGCTCAGAATTGAACGAACGAAGTGTAATCGTTCCTTCGCGACTTCGAGGCGAATTACGTGAGGAGCTTTACGCACAGAAGAAGGGTTGATATAAGAACTTGCTTCGAAGGAACGATATTAATATTATTAATGGAAAGGAAAGTACAAATCAAGGTTAACTACTTAGGTATGCCTTTGGTTAATGAAACTGGGATATAGCTTAGAATGTGTAATTGTATAGTTATTTATTTATTACTAGGTTATTTCTTTGTGTCAAGTGATGAATTTATCACGACGTTATTTATAAAAAATTTTAGACGTTTTTTACGATTTTAGCATAACTATGTTTGATATGAGTTCAGCGTTTTCATACTAGGTAGGGGAACATTAATTTACAATTATGTAAGTTACACTTGTGTGAATGTTTTTGATGTATTATATTTGATCGCTGTACTGTGTAATTATGAATAAGTTAGTTTTCCTTTATTTTATTTCGTTTAATTTTTTAATTTCTTCAATACAGAAAGAATAATATGATGTACAATAATTACATACGATATGTATATTCTTTCATTTGATACTCTGATTAAAAATTTTCATTATTCCATGAAATACAAGCTATGTTGACAAAGTAAACGATGTATAATTGTTTAATCAAGTTTTGTATCGAACCACGTTCTGCGGCAGTAAATCTGGAGTAAATTGCTTTTAATTCACTAATTGTTTTAGAATGAATGAACGGTAAATGAAGCAATAGCATGTTTTTATTTACGATGGTATTCGAGTTTATTGCAACGAAATGGAAAAAACACATTTATTCGTTTGTTGGCTGTGGAAAATATATAATAAAAACCCAATGTTTCCGAGATAACAAATGTCATGTCAAAAATTAATATTAGGAACGTAATGTGTTAATATTGCAATTAAAAAGATAGCAATAAAATTTTCCTTATTTATCTTTATGCAATACGAATAAATTTATTTATTCATAAATCAGTTGTTACTATTACAAATGGATTGCATCCTCATGTGTGCTTTCATAATTCGGTTCAGTTCACGCTAATTTTGATCACTGTAATTTTCCTTAGAGTATAAAATGACCCTTCTTAATGGAAATGTTAACCAGTACAAACAACAATTGTTATTTCTGAAAAAGAAAATACGCGCAAAGCTACCAAGTTCTACTAAAATTTCCCCCGGTGCGATGTTTAGTATGTGTGCATTTATTTCTGGCATATTCTGAAATCACTTCGAATCATGCACGTGGAAAACAGCATTAGGTATACAATAGTTGGGTAGAAAATAGCATCGCAAAATGCTTATGCAGACTACGTCTGCGGAGAATGACCCTCAATTTGCATTTTGAAGGCAGCACAGGTAGCTGGTTTTCAGTTACATTTTAAAATCGTGATTTCCTGAGAGGATATCGCATCATCCTACTACGAGGTGTGCTTCGAAGAGTAAAGTGTAACGTAGCCATTTTTATTTTAATAGTAACAAAACAAATTCGACTGAAACTTTTTTATTTTGAAGAATATACTTCTGGCTATGGGCGAAACCAGAAAAAAATTACAAAAATGATATTTTTTTTAGAAAATAACGACAGTTGAAGTTTGAAATTACTTTTTCCCTATATTTTTCGTCCTTTCAACGCATTTGGTAATTATAAATTTTCAAGTTTTTTGTAATTCTTTCCGGTTTGCCCTCCGGTTTGAAATAAAAAAAAATCGGTTTGCTCCGGTTTGAAATAAAAAAGTTTCAGTCCAATCGGATAACAATTTTTGGAGATATAGATCCCACCGATTTTGAGAACACTGTTTCGAGAAAAACCCGTTTAAAGTTTTACATGAGTGCCAAGTGGCCGGTTGTTACTCATGCATTTGCCACTACTCAAATGCCTATACTTCGGGCATTTAACGAATATCAAAAATTCCTTTTAAACACGTATTCCTAAAAGGTTCAACATTCGAAAAATGAAATAAAACGAAAATCAATTTTTAGACCCGAACCACCCCTTAAGTTCAACTATAAAAAAATAATGTCCCTAGTAGTTAAGATATCTAATACTACCACTGTATTAACAACAACAACAACTTCATCCCCGACCTGACACCCTAAATTAGCACAATCAGACTCTTTCCACTCCTAATACTTCATTCATCCCCTAAATTCACCAAAACGACAGGATCATTAGTTTTAAACTGATATCCCATACTTTAAATAACATTAATATGTATCAACATTTTCAATAACAACTGGAAGCACAGTATCAGCAAACAGTCCTCAGGACGATTACAGCGAAGCAAACAAATAAAGGGACATTTTCGAGGCAGAGTCACGCTGCTTTTCTCCATCGTGGAGAAATGGTCGATCCCCAATATCGTTGAACAGAGATTCCTTACCTCGACTGCGTCCAAAAAGCCAACGTCAGCAGCGATGGCGGCGCAGCATTTGAACGCCAGAGGCCACGTATTCAGGAGCGCCTCTATCAGATGGTTCCGGAATTATAACCAGCCGCATTATCTCTCTGCGAACAATTTCGAGAAAATTTGCCCCGACAAATCTCCGCGATCGCGGCTACGTATCGCCGTTTCGGGGAATGGTGATCGTGTCGATCTCAACTGGGGGCGTCTGATGCGTTTCGGATTATCTCCTTCAATGTATTCCAATCGTCAGAATGGAGCTGGAGAATTCGAGAATCGGGGCATCGCAGCTCCCCGGCGTGCCTCTCAAATTCCTCCGTATTTTCTATCCGCACAAAGAGCGCGTAAAAATGCAATTGATACCGCGCTGGAACAACTTTATTGACGGACGAACTTCCCTCGTTACACTGGAAACTGGATCACATGATTCGCCTACACTCAATCCTACGCGTGATTTCTCTATAAATATACCTACGCTCTGCAGTATCCGAGTTTCAGCTGGGCGCCAAAAAAGTTTCGCTGTTAATGCTCTTGATATATTCAGCGTGTGTATCGTTGTTGAATTTAATTGAAATACAGAGGAAGGCTTGAGTGGAACGTCATGAGGAACGAGGCAGGCTGAGTACACGCGGAATTACCTCAAGCTGACCAGCCACTTTACCCCGCGCCATTTCCCGTTCCTCACGCGCCATTTCAATCCATCTTTCATACGCCGCCACCTTACACAGTATTCCACTTTGCTGTCGCAGCGGAGGCCGCTCGCGTTTATTGCGCTCGATACCCTAGGGCACCCCTTTGTACACAGAACAATTATTCCGCCCTGGTAGGCGATTATGCAGCCGACAATGACGTTCCATAACAATTCATAGAGTTAAACGTCGATTATCTGTAACTTTTCGCCCCGATGATAGGCGGCGAATCCAGCGCGAGCGGCGCGCGGAGACACGAGGAGGAACGCTTTTATATTCGACCCCTCCTCGGCGGAGATTAATTAAGCCGGACAATGAAACGCGTTTCGTCCCCTTCCTTGATTTAATAATGGAACGGCTCTCCAGCTTGTTTTTTCTTCGCCCGGCACAACATTTCCCTCTCGAAACGTTCTACCAGTGCGGCGTCAAGCCGCTCAACCCCCCTGACGGAGGAATTAGCAAGAGACGTCGCGTTTCGTCGCGCCAGTCTAGTCTGCGACGTTGCTTTGCGATAAATGTCACGGATTACGATTAGCAACGAGCGGCGATTAAGGATTTATTTGCACGTTTGTTGGCCATGTCCCGCTCACTCGCGTCGATCGAGTGTATGCTGGGGGTATTTGCTGGGGGAAGGAGTCGAGTGGACGAATTTGTCGAAAATTCGAAACTATTTGCGCCATGGGCGGGTAGAATTGATGACTATTTTCTAGCCCAAGCACGCGATTCAGTTGGAGCTGGTAATCGGGCGTTTTACTGTAAATTGGGAATTGATTTCGTCGTTATTCAAGACACTGTAATTTGCATTGCTAATGCGTTGTTTAATTGGGGATTGCAGGGGATGGAATTAAAAATGTGAAATCGAATTGGAAATTTTAATTGAACCCTGATTTGCTTATATTGTCACGGGAACGCGGATGCGAGTTAGAACTAATTGCTGTGCCTGAATTGATGAAATATTACGGTAACTTTTTGTACACTGTTGTTCTGTGAAAAGTTCCAGATGTGATGCTACAAAGCGTCGTCATTAAAATTTGCGACAAATGTAAGGAAAAGGGTACTGCAATTAGATAGGGCCTGATTTATTAAGGGGGTATACCCGTTTGAACCCTCGGAAAATGTATACATTTTGTGGATTTTTTCACAAGTCAACGGTTTGATGCAGATTTCCCGTTTTTTTACTATCTTTACATAGTATTATGAACTACTTGAGAAAAAAATTTCAGTTAAAAAACTATTGTTTTTGGGAAGTTATGCATACACATCCGAAAGTCTTTCGATTTTAGACAGCTAAACGGTGGCCCTGAAAACAGCTCTATGCCGTGTCTGAAATCAAAAACCATAAAATTTTCTTATAAAGTATGTCAATAGCTATCGTCCAACGAAGGCTTTTTTTATTCCCATTCCCCGTTTATTATTTATAAAGAAAAAGGTGGATTTTTCTCTTAGAAAAATTTAACTTCACCTTTGATCTCTCACCATTTCTTTATTTTTCAAAATTTTCAAAATCGGCTTCGTTGGACGATAGCTAATGACATACTTTATAAGAAAATTTTATGGTTTTTGATTTCAGACACGGCATACAGCTGTTTTCAGGGCCACCGTTTAGCTGTCTAAAATCGAAAGATTTTCGGATGTGTATGCATAACTTCCCAAAAACAATAGTTTTTTAACTGAAACTTTTTTCTCAAGTAGTTCATAATACTATGTAAAGATAGTAAAAAAACGGGAAATCTGCATCAAACCGTTGACTTGTAAAAAAATCCACAAAATGTATACATTTTCCGAGGGTTCAAACGGGTATACCCCCTTAATATATTTCAGTAATAATTGGTACGTCATAAGAACCGAAATCTATTTGCATTATTGGTGAACCAACAAAGCATGGAAGTTGTATGTATCATAATCTACTTCAAACTGTATAAAAAGTACGAAAAATTTTATTCTGGTAAAATAGGTTTCGAATCTGTAACATCATTAAAATTAGTACGTAAAAAATATAGGAAAACGTTTTCTCCTAAATCAACAAATTTTGTTTCATTTTTTGAATAAAATCTGTAAATGAACTAACAATATATTCTGTGTGTGAAATCTGCCACAGTAATTAAATATAATTGGACAGCGTTGGAGTAACTTTAATATTTTCTCGAAACTAAAAATTCATAGTTCGTAAATGAATGAATACGCGTATGAGATATTTCAAAGAGACAAATAAAAAGGAGAAAGGAGAGCTGACGCAGGGGATCGCAAGACAACTGCCGCCGAGAACATATTGCGAGAGCCCCCATTTTGAACCTAGACTTCCATATCCACCTGATCTGCTCTCTGACGATTATTATCAGTTCCCCAATTTGAGGAAAGTGTCAACGAGGAAGGCGGTTCAAAGGAAAATTCTCAGGCACTACCAGCTGCTGAGCTTTTATATTGGGAGCAGGAACTTTGCAGAGCAGATTTGTAAATTGGCTACGCGGAACAGAAGAATATATTCGACAGCAGAGAACCTCTGTTTTGGGCCAAATAGCAGTAAATTATTCAATATTATCGCATCACGACAAAATTAATTGGCCTGATTTTGCTAATGCATTAATCCAAATTCCTGTAGTTGGTATGGGATACATTGAGTAAAGAATTCCGTTCAATTTCGTGAACGATTCGAGGAACTCTGGGAAAAATAAGGAATTTATATAGAAAATCAGTTAATAAAATATAGATATTCTTCATATTTAAATGCATATGTATTTTCAAGAATTTTGAAATTTTTTTGATGAGGAAGTGTTATTCAAGAATCACGCAAGTCAATTTGTTTTTAGAGGTGCACACTTCCATTCTCTTCTCATTTGTGTTACACAAATGATTTAAAAAACAAATTGATTTGTTTCTGCATCTGGGGCTCAGCACGTTGAACTGATGTGAGTCTCCTCGTATGCAGGTCATACATAATTCGGAAAACGGTGTTCGTTGTTCGACTCTTTGTCCTTATTGGACAGGCAGCTGTACGATTACAATGGGAGGCTGACCTATCGTTCCTTAGTTTGCATACCATCTACCTGTGCATTTCGATCTCACGATTTGCGAGCGGTTCCACTGATAGAACTGAACGTTTTCCTGGAGTTCGTTTCCTGATCTTTGCAATCAGCCTAACAAATACACACAGGGCCGCCGTTCTCTGTTCGAAATTCAATTTCTGCAGTTGATGCTTGAGCTTTTAGCTTTGTTACTGTCACGGAGAAATAGTGCTCGTTCGATCGAAAAATTCGATTTTCCGACATTCGAAACGAAACTGGATGTTGTTGAGTTTCAAATCGATACGTGATTGAATTAATTTCATAGATAGTTTGTTTCTATTCTGAGTTTATAATATTTAATTTTATTCATTACGTAACATGATATCAAATTTCAGGGAGTTTTTTATTGCAATTCAATATTTAATTACATTTTATATTTTCAGGATAATATTTATAAAGTTCGTTAATAAATTTAGTAAACAATTTGTGTGAAATATAATATTCTGGAGTATCTTTGTAAGGGTTAATAAGTATTCTAACAAAATTTGATTTTTCCATTTCTGAAATTTGATTCTCAACTAGACACTGTCAATTATCATTTTAATCTTCCAGTTAACATTTATTTAAAGGAAACCGTAAACCTCTGACCTTCAAATGTTAAACTTGTTTTCCAGCCAGGATATACCGTCGTAACGATATTAGTAATTCATGCCTATATTTCACTGAGCATGAAACGAAGTAATTCGTGGTTATTAGAATGGCCAGAGTGTAATTAACGCGCGAAAATAACGACAACCCTCTCCATATATGGATACTCGATACCTATATCTACATGCTTGAATTGCTAATACGCAGTTCGGCAAATGAATTAGCCGAACCATAGATATTCCTGCACTCGAAATCAGATGAAATTTTGTGTGGCCCACAAAATGGTATACTAATGCGAACAATCCTCCATTTTGGTAAATGACTTTCGAAATGTCTGCGTATTTATCATTTATTTTCGAGCACTCGGTTATTTGGGCATGCAACAAATGTAAAATCGGGCTGCTGGTAAATTCACGCATTTGCTATTCAAAGGTTCTCTGTTTATGCAGAGAGATATGAAAATGACATAGAGAGAGTAACGAAAATATTCTGACACTTTTTAAAATCGCATAACTTTTTCAAAATTAATCCAAACGACTTGAGTTTTTTTGAGATTCTAGAAGGATTATAGCAGGACTACTTGGCTTCGCCCGAATTTAGATTCTGATTTTATAAAAAAAATTATTTATTTATTTATTTTGGTGAAAATAGGCATTAGCTTCATCTGAATGAATTTGATCTGAATTAGCTAGGCATAATGAGCTGGCACACATTTCGTGACCCCAGAGTTTACTGTTCGAAAGTTTTTAAGCGACAGACAAACACTTTTTGCTTTATATATTAAGATATAGCAGCAAAAATGGGCCAAAAGTATTCAGATAAAATACGTACCTATATCAACCTTACAATTTAATGATTAAATAGAAATACAATGCGAAATGCATACTATCTATAAAACAATTAACCAGAAGCCATGAATTTTTCAAAGAGTGCGCCATTTAATTCCGGAGAATTCAAATTTATTTTTATACTTTCTGTACGAGGTCGAAATGAAAGTCCAACGTAAGAATAAGATCGTTTTTGTGAGAGTACTATACTCTTCTAAATTCTTCAGTCCTTTCTCCGATTCTCCTGAAGCCACCTCCTGCGTTTCTATAGCCTTATGTCAACACTGATCCTGCATTTCATAGAAATTCCTTGAACTTCTTTATGATTCCCAGTAATTAATCTCAGCAAAGATTCAGCTTGCCCGTTTCAGTGACTCCAAGGTACCAGAGCACTAAGCTTCCCTAGACCTTCGAAGAGAAATGGTCGGACGCGCCCTCTATTCAAAATAATTATCTGCGCTGCAGTTGAGAAATACGTATAAATCCAGACGCACCGTTATCCGTGTCAAGGTGTACTCCTCCCAAGGATTTATTCTGCCCGGAATTCCTAGCAAGAATTTTCAATTTACTTATCTTGCGCGCGTACAATCCTGAGATAAAAAAAACGGAAGTAGAAAAGGCGTAGTGACTTGAGAGCTCTCCTCGTACACGCTGTAAGTCACTCGTACGTGCTCATCCGATAGGAGATGTTCACGATTCTTAGCATATGTAAAGGTGTATCATGCATTTCTTGATACTTTCTTTTACATGGCAAAATTGCGTTTCAGGCTTTGTTTGCGAATTATTAATTGTTGAAGATATGTAGGAGAAAGGTGGGATAGTTGATCAGCGGGGATACATGATCACATAAGTTTATATCACAACTCAAATAATTAAATACAAACAAAGCAAACCATTATTATTATTTTAATAAAAAAGAAAAACTGTGATCAACTATCCCACCTTTCCCCTATGCGTAAAAAGCGTCTGACGTGAGTGACTTATACTACTGACCTCGCCGTTTCTGACCTGAGTAACTTGATACTACTGCGTGCCGGCAGTAGTCTAAGGCTCTCGCGTCAGACGCTTTCTATGCGTATTTTCAACAATTAATAACTAGGAAATCAAGCCTGGAACGCAATTCTGTCATTCTTGATTTTCATGTTATTTTGGCTTGTAGAATACATTTTCTGGAAAACATCAAAAGTATTGAGCGAGTGATAAATAGTATTATTTATACGCTATTTATAAAAATATTTATTATATCTTCACTATAATATTTATATAGAAATATATAAATATGATGCGTGATATTTATATAGAAATATATAAATATGATGAGTGATATTTATATTGAAATATATAAATATGATGAGTGATATTTATATAGAAATATATAAATATGATGAGTGATATTTATATAGAAATATATAAATATGATGAGTGATATTTATATAGAAATATATAAATATGATGAGTGATATTTATATAGAAATATATAAATATGATGAGTGATATTTATATAGAAATATATAAATATGATGAGTGATATTTATATAGAAATATATAAATATGATGAGTGATATTTATATTGAAATATATAAATATGATGAGTGATATTTATATAGAAATATTATTTAAATATTATTTAAATCCAGTTTCCTTTTCTTTTTGCAAACTTCTTAAATTACTTCAGTCGTAGATGCATTAATCTCCTTTTTCCTTTTTCTGTGGGGAGTCCCAGACCTCTTGCCCCACCCCCATTCCGTCCGCCGCACTGGGTGCGCCACTGATCCTGATAATAACTGCATAAATGGATATCCAGCGTTCCGAATATTTCCAATGCAGGTGCCAAACAATCGTGTTTTATTCGCCCGCGGGTACGAGTGTTTGGAAAGGGAAGCCGAGGTATTAAAAAAAATCTGGATTATATCCGGTGACCTATATCGCACGACGACCAGCATCGTCCCTCTCTCGCATAAAGGCGAACCCACATGCGCCGTGAACCGATCGGGATAAAAGGGCAAAATACCAACATACAGGGCAGATGCGGATTTAACGAACCGTGGCGCGAATCGAAATCGCGGCCGGCTGGAAACGAAGCCACGGCTCGCGGAACGTGTCAAGGGAAAAATTTTGTCAATATACGGGGGGTGGGAGAGGGGTGCCGAGACCGAAGAGGGCCGTTCTCCACGAAGAGGGCGCGTCGGCGCGCGCGCCTCGTATGCCGCGCGGATGAACGAGCCCTTTCGCACGAACTGTAATTTGTTTCCGATTGAAACGCGCGGCTTAAAAGTCCGTCGAACGGTCCGCCAGAAAGTGGATGAGAATTTAGATTCAAGCGCAGGCTCGGTCAACATCGAACGAATCGCGGTATTTTTATTGGAGTTACGCGCCCCATGAAACGTGAAATTTATGCACCACGGCGGTAAACATCGTTTGGTGAGGAAAAAAGCAATTGTACTGTGTACAGGGTATCGTGGAGCGGGAACGATATACTTATCAACATGGGGACTGAGTTGTGTCCATGCAATAACAATAATTTGTAGTAGGTATTCAGCAGGAGAAATTAGATTACCGATATTTTCAATTTGAGGGACGTTAGATTTGGTTATTGTATTTATATCGCAATTGAAGCAAACTAGTGAATTTTCTTACACAATGTATTTGTTGTTAATGAAGAATGTATGTAAAATGAAGCGAAGGAATGACTGCTAGTAATTTTGTACTTTGATCGAAGTATAATTTATTTATACTTGGTTTATACTATGTGGGAAATTGGAAGTATAATTATTCACATTTAGATCAATCAATTTTGGGAAATTGTTATATATGTATTTTGAGTTCAGCAATCATCTTAATCTAGCGGAAATTAAAAATTAACCGGTGTACATGAATTTCCTGGTACTGGGACACCGATGTATCCTTGTCATATTAATTGTTTCCCGTGTGAACAATAGAATTTCTAATTCATGGCAACAGTGTATTCGTGGCGTGACTGATTGATCACCGCCCTAACAGCCATTAAATCATTACTGGAACAGTGATTTATTATTCAGTCCTATTTTAACAATACCTAGTTCGCCCTAAACATTTGAGCAACAGAATATGCGTGAACACGTTGCCATTGAACCAGACAAGCAAAGATTTGGTGTTGATACAATTCTGTCAGTTCAGTTTCACACGTTCAACTTTTCATTCTCCTTTAACCGTTCACTATAAAATCCTACATTATCATATTTGATGCCACCACGTTCGCCAAAACCTTCTCACAAAGTAGTTTCTAAAAAAGAAGAAAATTGTGAACTGAAAACAGAATTAGAAAAACTTCATATAACTCTTCAGTCATTTGCGCAGCAGAAACTTACGAACTGTAAGATTACCTTCGTCCTTACGAGTATTTCAGAATTTTTAATGGCCAACAGAAATGTAGATTTAGAATGGAACTTGGAGAAGGCGAATGTCTCACAATTAAGAACGCGTGCAGCGTCTCTGCATTGCATACCTGCAGGCTACACACAGCAGATTGTATGAAATATATGCAAATTTAGTATACCTCCTGAAAACTTCCCATAGACACACTGACACGTTTCAGTTCTACGCAGATTCAGTCGTGAATAACAGCTTGGGTGAGAAGCTGAAGCAAATACTTACAAGGGAACATATTGAAGTGACAATCGCCGATGTTGATGCGGCTTTAGTTGATAGTAGTATTTACAAAAATATTTGGAACGTATTCTTTTATCATTAATAATATATTAAAAACGGAATTTTTTGCAATCTGCTTACGCAACTGTATTCTTGATTAAAAAATACATCATTTTGTCATTTGCACCGCTCTTCTAACACCAGTGGTTTCCAAGATATTCGAACAATCATGTTTCTGTTTCTCACCCTCAACTTTGAGGGCTGCTTTCACCCCTTCAACGTGAGTGTCAGCAGATAAGAAAAAATCAGTACGAAATATTTTTGTAAGAACTACTTTCTACCAAATTTGCATTAAAACCGGCGATTATCACTTCGATACTCAAGCGTAGATTAGTTATAAAGCTCAGAATCACTCTATACTTGAGGATTACTTGGGCTTATGAATCTAGAACTATGTACGTACGTGATCATTCCCCATGCACAAACAAAGGGCGTCACATTATTTGAAACTACCGAGCTTGTTATTGTGTGTTGGACTTTGCACTTGTTGAACATTAGTGGATATTAATTAATCGCAAATATCAACTGTGTTAGCCAACAATCGTTATATTTACTGTGTAATCAACGAACTTTGCCCGTGTTTGACACTCTGGCAAAGGATTAACTGTTCATTCTGCCACTGCGAGTCGAACGATAAGGCCTTTCCGCACAACTGGTATTTCGAACAGGAAAATAGTCACAAATGTTTCGTGCACAAATCTTCATTAAAGTCACTAAAAGTACCTACTTTGTATAATTGGGGACCTTGCAGCAAGAGGAGTGCAGCTCCACCCATACTAACTTCGAATAAATTAGAAAAAATTGATTATAAAATGATTGCATTGACTTAACATTAAAAAGAGAACACTAATTGAAAACTGTATATTTTCACACAATAAAAAGTAGTTATTGAGTTGATAAGTTTTTATTTCTATTTTTGGCGAATTTTTCAAATCTGGAACTGCCCAAAATATAAATATTGTACAAAGTATAAAAAACGACAGAAAAAAGCAGTGGCGGATTTAGGGTAAAAGGCCCCGGTGGCAAACGTTCTGGGACATCATGTAAACTTAACAGAATTACAAATAAATTTACTCGCGTGTGGTATGAAAAATATGGGAAGTAAAAAAATGTAGTGTTTGAATAAAATCATAATTTTGTTTGGAAGATGGGCCCCTGGGGGGCATTTTTGGGCTGGGCCCCATCTGCCTCCTTTTAAATCCGTCACTGAAAAAAAGTCACGAAATAGACTTCTTTTTAAATTAGACTATTCTTTTATATGCACTTCTTAGGCACGCATTCTTCTTAATGCCCAAGTAATTATCGTCGATTTTATTACCGTAGATATATTGCGTTAATTGAAGTATCAAGTTCACGTGTCCGAGGAACGGGATATTATCCGCTGTCATCGCTATATTCGTGACGGCACAATGGCGGCAAACGAAGCAGTCTTCCCTAGCGTTATTACCACCGGGTTGATGGATAACGTATTAATTAACGAGGGCTCTTTTGTTACATCGGTGAATTCGTATTTTATTAGCGGATATGTACCTACCTCCCGATTCGCCTTGACGGACAATTTTCCGCTGATAATGAAGCTAAACGGATAGTTTGGTTGCACAAAATATTTCGAAATTGAAGGGAACGTTCGTAAAAGGGAAATCTTTCTACGGTCTTATTATTAAAATAAAATACAATGCACATTGTAAGGGATTTACGTTGGGCGAGGTTCCGCTTTCAGCTGACCAAACATAGCTTGAAACGCGGGCGGAGGAAACACCAAAAGTCTGTACACGCCACTGCTTTATTTATTCACAAAAGTTTATGTACATGTATACACACTGGCCGCGGGCGGTAGCGAACGTGGATATATCGAGAGGTCCGCAGAATGGCTACTATACCCTCGGCACGGTAGGTATCGTGTGGCCGTGTCCTGTAGGCTAGGTCTGGACGTTCGGTCGTAGGCGGTCGAGGGTCGTAAAGAGTCGGGCAGCGCCGACCGCGGTGTTTCTGTACGGATCGTCTGGATGCACCAGGTCAGGTAGTCCGTATTCATTAGGGACTCGACGTTGACTGACGTGGGTTTCTTTTTTAAATTAAATTCCTCGATTTTCGTTCCTCTGTACCTGCGCACCAATGTGCGCTTATCGGGGCTCTTATGGTGGGGTTGGCGTTACCTAAGGAAGTATTTACACCAGTCTGAATTAATTTAGAGATATATTTGCAAAAAAAGACGCTGGGTATATTTATAGCTATATGCTGTCGTAGAAATTTTGGCTTTTGGAACTAGGTACTTAGAATAGAAACAGGTTGATGTGATGAGCACCTGGACATTTTATAAGAAATACCATGCAATTGCATTTGTGGTCAGCGTGCATGCACGAGGGGTTGACTGACTTAGGGGTTCATTTTGGCTCTTTTTATATGCTTTTGTGTACTAAGCTCAGACCAATCAGGGGACTCCTTCGTGGTTGTTACCCTTCGGAGGTGCATTCGACTCGACTTTCACGCGGGAGTTTTTTTAAAAATAGGTCTTATCATTATTCGTACTATCAATATTGGTTATGCTTGGGGATTGCTTATGGCTTAGAGTTTGCTTAGGATTCTTTTCATTGTTTTCGAGGTGAAAATACATATTAATAAGTATTGTCAATAATTATACAAATATATCTATTTAGTGTTATTTTATATTTTATGTTCAGAACAGTTTTATTTTCATATATTCTTTATAATTCTCGATTAAAGTTCCAAAAAGTTTTTTTGTAATGTTTACTCTTATATTTTTAATACCTGGGAACTGGAGGGGTAACTTCCTAGGTCCTCTACCATGTATCTAAAATCAATTACTTAGTACTAAAATATATCAGACAAAAAATATAATTTCTTTCCCGAATCCAAAACTTCCAATTGCCAACAATATACAACTTCCACTCGACGATCCAAATGACTCAACATAAACATTCAACAAACAGAGTCCAATAATCACAGTGCAACTTTCAACAGACCTGTTTATTACCAGCGAACCCCCGGAAGGAATGGCACGTATGTACGCAATTAAAACATAATTACGTGAAGTCGGTTACGCTGCCAGGGTCCTATAGTATATATTATTGCCGTAATCGAGAGCAACGAATGTGCCAAACGAACCGTTAGAGAGCCCTCGAAAGAAACGATCGTAACCACCCAGTTCCACACCGGAAGACCTGTTACGGCGCCTGGCTGGTAAGCGCTCAGAAAAGCTCGTTAATTGAACGCGCGATTGGCTGTGCCAGAGAGAAACAAGGTCCACGCTTCATGAAATTAATATAACGATAGTCAGGCGGGTGGGAAAAATCGTGGTAAATGAATCGTCACAGACGTAGGTGAATATGCTAGCTGCCGGTAAAGATGGAAAAGGGGGCAACCCCGCGTCGAGGAGGCTCGTTTGCAAGATGCGCGATGTGCACGTCGCTGGAACGCAAAAGGGGTCATGGCGGATGTTGAACGACCGGCCATAACGGCAACGCACTCGTGGATGCACTTGGGAACTCGGTGTTGCACGCGGTAGCTCGTAACGTTCAGGCTTAATGGTACTTGTCTAGTTGCCGTTATTAATTGTCATTGTGATACACGCAAGGCAGCATTAACATCGCGACACCAGAACGGCAGGGTTACACGTGCGAACGCGTCGAGCACACCCTCGAAAACGGTATTTTCGGTGACCCCCGCAGCCGAGATTGCGCCATTAAACGCAAAGGTGCTAACTGGCGCTGATCACTCCACGATAATTACGTTGTCGGTTTCACTCGAGACCCTGCACTGGCGATGCTGCGTAATATGACGTTGCTTCGTGCGATTCGCTAACTCTGAACGGATTCGGCAATGGGACGTAGTTATTGTTTAGATTGTTTAGATCTGTAGCATTGATTTGCAAGAGCAATTTATGTTTTGGAAGAACTATTCCTAAAAGAGAATTCTTTTTCTCCTGGTAATTTCTTTTTATTCTGGACACGAGGGGAGTAATTTCTTAAAAATTGACTTGAAACTGGTCATTTCTTTACCTTCAGATGAAGACGACGATGAATGATTCGTATACGTATCTACATATGTATACTTATATAATCGTTGTGTCACTGATTCATCAAGTGGCCCAAACCGCTGAGAAACATGAAATTCGGAGGGTATATTCCTTTTGGGACGTAAGTGCTGGATAAGAGTGATTTTTTTAAACTCCAAACCGAAAGGGGTAAAAAGGGGTGAAATATGTTTCTCGGACTCCTTATTATTTCTTAGGCCCGATTAAATAACAACTTGTCTTTTACTTAGAAAGAATATCCACACAAATGTCTAAAAACAGATTCAACATTTTGCCTTAAACAAGTAGTTTTAAGGGAGTGGAAAGGGGTGAAATGTGTTTCCACGGATTTCGTAAAATCTCTTCTGCCTGATTAGATATCAGCTTAGTTTTTACTTCGGAAGGTTACCCACATAAATGTCTAAAACAAATTTCTGGATTTTGCCTTAATCAACCCCTAAGGGAGTGGTGAAAAGGGGTGGAATGTGTTTTCATGGAGTCCTTAATCGCGGGGGAATTTTGATGGTTGAGAATAAAGGGAGTCTGCCGATGGTCTTTGGAAGTTGGCTTCAATGAAACTTGTCAACTGTTCATTTAATGTAAATTTTCCTGCATACTCATTAATGTAGACGGTTTGTTATTAATATTACTTGAAACACGCGCGTTTTCCAAGGAGATTTATTATATGTGTAATTTTGATTTAAAACGTATTCTCATGAAATGCACGATTTCGTTTTGTTTTGGGTTGGTTGTTTAAATGCTTCGTCCTTTATTTAGAAAATGCAGAAGACACATTCTACCATGTTTGCGCCTCCTGAAATTGCTGGCATTAATTTGAAATTCCTGAGCAAGGCGACGAAGAGGATCGGCACGCGAAATCGAAAAGCGCGGAATTGGAGCGGCGTTTAAAGCATAAACGGCTGTGCGACGGTTTTCCGTGGTTGTTGAAGTGGGGGCTCTCGACTTACAAACAAACTGGCGAATAAAACGTGACGCGCGTTAATTGCTTCCGCGTTATTAAAAGTTCGACGACGTCCAATTGAACTTGCAGCATTCGAGGTGCGTCTGATGGAAATTAGTTTCATAAGAAGTGTATCGAATTCTTTTATTTACGAAATGCTTTCGAAGTCAGATCTCCGGAAAAATGAGGCAGACATTTCTTGCGCGGTTAGAAAATTCTCGATTTTACTCTTCCCCATATCAAAATCGAAGTCCCAAACATTGCAAAAAATCTGGTTTTAGTTAATATTTTTATAATATTTTCTTAATGATTCCAAAATTGTTTCGAAAGAAGAGAACATTTATGACAATGTCTAGAAATAGTTCAATTTCATTTAACTTATATTTCCGATCCTGATTTGGTTTTAGAAGTATTTATAGTAGCAAAAAAAATAATTAAGTCACTATGCTGTGTTGTATTATTTGTGAAAAAGTCTTGATAGAAAAGGTACCTACTTATTTAAAAGTAGGTTGAGTGCTCTACAGCCCACATGTGCGTCAGGTAAATTTTATACACAGCGAGTCAAGGGACTTGAGATTTGCAAGCTTTCTATCTTGGGCTTGGATGCACAGAATATTGTGCGGAAAAATAGTGCACTCCTTTTTAGAAGATAAAAATATTGATCAGAATTTCTTCTCCCTTTAATATTACTTTTTTTCTGAGAATATTCCACGTTATCAAGAATATTGAAAATGTACATGTTTTTATTTCTGTATACTGTAACAGATAACGTGACATAATGTCGTGTATGTTAAAACAGTGTAAATATTTTCTTGTATACTGTTTTAATTCATTCTACATGTTGAAATATATAGAACTTATATATTAATATTTGGCAATCAACATTCGGCAAATAATTCGTAAATAGTCTTTATAATAACTTCAAAATTAATTACAATATTATATTCTAATATCCAACTTTTTATTCTTTATGTTACAGGTAAGGAACTCGATTCTAAGCTACAAATATACGAGATTCTATTAACGGGTAAGTAAATAGATACCAATTGTTATCTAACTCATCTAGTACTGCAAAGTTTCTCGTCATTGATGGTATTACGAACTCTTAAAAAAAATTCAGGGATAGGCAGGAAGTGGAACTTATTTTCGAAAGATGGAGATCAGGCTCACTTTCGATCTAAAAAAGTTTCTCATTAAATTATAAATATTTCAATCCAACAGTGATTCATGACTAAACTCGTATTTACATCAACCAAAACATATACTAGGAAAGAAAGGATTAAAAATACCTTGAATTTAGATTTTTAATTAAAAATATCTTAAAAACTGTATTAGATAATAAAAAATTCTTATAAGAAATTTTAATGATTTTTTATACTGTATACAACAATGTAATCGAATTGTTTAAAATTTGTGGTGGGGAATATTTTAAAACAATTTTATTACACAGTTTTATCGATCATAAAAAGCCGTTAAGTATTTCATTGTAATAATTTTTTCATATCTACTACAGTTTTCAAGCTACCTATACAGAAAAGTAGGAAATTACATATTAACCTTAAAGGGGTGCTTTCAGCCTGAAGAACCGCAAACGGGCAAAAACGAAAAACTTCCTAATACTCCTATTGAGGTCCTATACAATACAGCACAGTTTAAAAAAAATCAGAGTTTTAGGGCCAGCGAACATCCCCTGTTAGTAATACATACATAACAACGTGTATCTGCTTATCTGCACAAGATACGCTAAACATGGCCGCCCTATATTCAATACAAGCTTGTAATCGTTCTATCATTGATCTGTTTGCCCTATGGACACATGCAGATGCTACTCGTATTTATAGAATGTATTGTTAAATTAATTGGCGAAGTTAGCAGTTGAATATTATCTATTATAATAGTTTAACATATTCAAACTATTATTGGAAAAAACAAAGCTTGCTGTAATTTGGAAACAAAGCAAAAGTGTGCATATATTATGAATATTTTTTCGTTTTACTGCTGCCTCAATTCTTATATTTTCTACATATTATTTGGTTACATATTATACAGCAAGTAAATTTCAAATTACTTTCGTTTAGAGTTCGTTCAGATCGTTGCGAATATTCTTCACACAATTATATGCCTTGCACCTTAATTATCATTGCGTATATTTCGGGCATTATTAACGGACGAAGAATTAACAAATCCAGCGGTATTTTGTTCTCGACTTGTATAACAGTGAAATCGTATATAGCGCATAAAAAATGAGAGCATCAAGCTTTCCTTCACGTTTCATTTTCCCCCGAATGGTAAATAACCTGGTTTCGCAGTTTTCATTAAATTCAAGAGTGGATACTTCATTCCAGATTTTCATTAAAATTTGCCGGCTCGTTTCACTTTCCATTAAAAGCGAAAAATTAGTAAGTATTACTTTGGATAACATATTCCACAGAAAAAAGCATATATTCGGTGATTTCAATTCCAAGCATATATCCTTCCATAATTTCCGATGTCGCGGGAACGTATTCAGAGGCTCTTGTCACGTTCGATTTTTAAAATTACTCCATTAGAGAGCGACATCCAAGAGCATAGATTTTTTCATTATACACGTACGGAGTTATTTCTATTAGAAGCTTAGTGATCTCGTATATATATAATATACGTGAATATAAGTGAATATCGTACCTTCATTATAAGAAATAATAAAATATCCAATAAATGTCGAAATTACGTAACGATTTAATAATCAAATATTTTTCCATTAAATACAGTGTAACTCGTAATTCTATGTCAGTGTTTCGAAGGTAGAAGGATAATCCTATATATTGCAAAAAGTAAGGAAAAACTATTACAAACTTCATTTATTCAATTACGAAGAATCAAAGTACAATACTGTTTAACCAAACCTAACATTTACAAATGTTACACCTCCTCCAATTTGTGCTCGCATTCTGAAGCATCTGGCACACATCTTGAAAAATCAAATCAGCACAATTTTCGTTCGCCATTTTCCTCGTGTTTTGCAAAAATTAACACAAACGTCGCTTTCCGGAATGAAGGATCGCCTTGCGTAACGATAACAGAGCGTCGAATGTATGGTAATGTAATTGAGTTCAAGCATGAGAGAGAGAGAGAGAAACGGGGGTAAAAAAAATGTGGCTGTGCAGCTTTTTCCCAGCGGCCACACGTAAATGGATTTTCCAATTTTCGTTGAGGAGGAGGCGATACGGTGCTGGCCGTCCCGAAAATCAGAAGCTCAAACAGCGTCGGTACATATTTCCTTATGGTAATTCCCCGTCCCCCACTTTCTTCTTTTTCTGCAAGTCACTTTTCCGTCTCGGTTGTGTGGTAGACTTCTGACGTACCCGCGCACGCGCGCTCATGGATATTCTCTTAACGGCCTCCTTTTTTCCTTCCTTAACGAAGGGAGATGAAAAAGTAATTTTCTTTCACGACACGAAAGGAATTTTACATTAACACATTCAGAAGAGCACTCGAGGATTTTCGTTCCTTTTCAACGGCAGGGCGACGACGACTTCGTCCGGATATTCCTGTCCTTTTTCTTTCTGGGACGCGTCGGGAACACCGAGCACGGAAATTTCACCCTTTTATTCATCGCATTCTGATGATTCATTCTACCAATGGCATAATCCCGGCCCAACTTTCTCCCTTCTTCCGTGGTAGCGTTGGTTCAAACATTGCATTCAAATGTTTGCTTTTGGAAAAATCTGTAGCCTCGATGACTAGCGCAAAAGTATGGGGGCGTTAAGTGAACTAATGTCCGCTGAACACAAGGGTTAAAACTATGGGTTTTGAATTTCGAAGCCGGAAGTGGAATCCATTCACTTAGTCGATATTACTTTTTGCTTCGATGGTAGGATAGATGGTAATGGAAAGGGTGTTACAGAGACAGGGAAGTTTCAATATGAAGGGCAGTATGTTACAGTTGAGTTTTAAGTTTTAAATGTAATTTTTTAACCTTTAAAAGGGACAGTTTTGTCAAACTGTGATTATAATATTTTTTATGCTAACTATGAACCTGATAATGAATACATATGTCGAGTAGATTATTTATTAATATATCTCAATATATAGAGCAGAGATTATTTGTGTGTTTCTCTGACGCCTAAAATTTTAAACTCTGGGATCACGAAATGTGTCCCTACTCATTATGCCTAGCTAATTCAGATGAATGTGGCTATTTTCACAAAAATAAATAAAAAAGTTTTTTATGTAAAATCAGAATATAAATTTCAGGCGAATCTGAATAGTAAAGCTAGTAATGAATAGTTTCGAGGCAGCTTGTTTTTTTTTGAAATTTTTAAATATTGATGGCGTGTATTTGAATGAAATTTAATCGAATTATTTAAATGCGCAGTAGAAAGTTGTGAGATTAATGATTAGAATAATACTTGTAGACAGGTGTTTTAAGAATTCGTATAAATAACTGCATAGTTTTATCTATTGTCGCATAGAAGTAGTGAAAAGCAAATAATTTATTATTCAACGAAGATATATATAGGTAAACTACAAACAGAGTTGATGCCCTTGATATTCGAAATTATTCATCACCAATATTGAAATGCAATTCAGAATTTGATTGAAATTTCAAGTTGCAATTCGCGGCAGCGAAACTGGAGTTCAGCAGAGTTTTGAATTTGAAATGTAGACTGGTCAAAAAACATTGAAATTTCAGGTGAAGAATTCAATATTCAACGCGGCTATCGATATACAGTTTTATAATATCTAGCTACACTTAAACGTTTTCTCAGTTTGTCTTATCTCCCACTTTGTCACAACAATATAAACATTCAATGTGTTCTTAAAACCAACGAATAAATTTAAAAATATGATTAACTTACCAATTTTTGTATTCAGTTTTCGATAATCTAGACTTAGCCCTATTAATCCATTTTTCTTCCGTACTAAATCAATAATTGAAGCGTACTCTGACAAGGATGGTTGAATGTTGTTAGTACAAAATAACCTTCAATATATATTAAAAATTTACAAAAAGTTAATATACACGAAAAACTGTAACATAGGTACGAAATTAAAGGTTTAAGAAATGTTAAAAATAAAGGGTAAGGAGAAAAACAGAGAATGTCACAAAACACCTTTACGAAGACAATTATGTTTTCATACTTTAATCCACCAGTAAAGAAGCAAGGTTCAGTGAATTTACTTTTCTTATGTAATATTCTTAAATAATTTCTTGTTTTATCTTGCCGGCAGAGGCTTGAAGCTTATGCTTAGGCAAAGAATGGGGACATTCCGTGTTTTGTTCGAGTGCAGAGTGAACATTTCCAGCTTTTGAACTTTATAATCCTTTGTGATTCGAAAGCTCTGTAGTCCCAATTTCCAGCAAGAGATTGTGCCATATATCTCAAAATCATGAAAACGGGTCATTCCCCACTTTGCCCCTCGGTTCAAATACATATTTCTAGGACATACTTAAAAATTTAAAAAAATATGGATATACAAAATAATTAATAATACGACTAAAAGTTTCCATCAACAGAAAGTACAGTTTCCATAATCACTAAGAGTTATTACATAATTACCACTGTCATCGTGCATAATTATCCTCATGACACTGTTCAGTCACCTGCCTAAATAAGTAGCAACAAAATCGAAAATCGAGCGAATGATGATCTATCCCGGATGAAACGCCTTGTTTGCACCGACCGAGCGTCGTTTCGATACATTATCAAATAGATGTCACTGATTATTACCGATTAATGTCAAGCGCGGCGAGCGACGAAATAAACTGTTCCGACGGCTCCTGGACAGGCAGATCAATGGACGGCGCGCGCTATTTGTTGGACATCATCGAATTGGAAGATACGGAATGACAGTTACACGATGCAATTGTATGGTTCCCTGTCAGGAGGTAGAGAAACAAATTACGGCCCGCGGGCGGGTAATCGTGCCAGCCGCGATTCTCGTGACACGAATTTCCCTTGGAATAATTAATAAAGCAATCGCATTGCAACGATGAAAACGGTTCGACCAACTGATCAGATAAAGTCCCGAACGCTCGCGGGCAAAGCTGCATTTGTAGCGTGCGCCCTCAGTGTTCACGCACACTCCTCGCCAATTTAACAAGCTTACGATATACGCTTATTATAGAGGAGACCTAGCATACTGTAGCGATTTGCCATGTGCAACATGTGAATTACTTTTCTGGACAACTGGCGGATCTAATACTAGATTTAATAACATGTATAGTAGTGTCTTGAAAGAAGAACGTGTCTGGTTCGAAATAAGTTCATCACTATCCCCTCCACTTCTTCTGTTGTTGTCGCGACGAACGGTACTGCGTATGAGCGAGAGGGATATTCAGAAGGAAAGATCCCCAAACCCGGAAATTTAAAAAATCATGAAGCCTTGGAGATATTTACAGGATATATGTATAGAGTGAAATTGACCCCTGAAAATCCGGTTATTTTCCGATTTGCTGTTATAACTCGCGAACTATCAGAGATAGAAAATAAGTTTACAGATAAAACATGTTTTTTTGAGTTAGGAATATCATTTGGTAAAAGTGATGCGCGAGTTATAACACAAAATCGGAAAATAATCGGATTTTCAGAGGGAATTTCACCTCCTTAGAGTATATTGGAGCAGAAAAAAATGCAAATAACAGAATAATAAAAATCACTTATGATAAATAGTGCTCGCCTCCTAAATATTCATTCGAAACTAACGAGACATAAAATTTATCATTGCACGTTGGCTATGCAAATTTTCTAAGAGATTGATACTCCAAAATTCCCGTATTTATACGCGCCCGTTTTGTAATACGAAATATCAATTTGAAGCGCTTCAGCTAATCTCCGATCGTTGACGTTATATTGTCCCATTCCGGATTTTATTTGATCGCGGGCGGACAACGCGAAACGCGCGCCCTGTTTTATTAATCGGTAATATAGAAAATACGTGTTTACACGGATTTTGCAAGATCCGCGTGCAGATTGGATTTCGCCGGAGATGCATAAATGCGTTGTGTCACTGCAGTTACCGTGATGCGTTTTCACGCGAAAATTCACGGATAAAATGGCAGAGATTTTTCGTAATTCCATAACAGGAATATATCACGATTATCAGAAATACCGGATTCAATTTCCAGAAATGATCATTTGGGACAGGAATTTTGGAGCGGAATAAGTAGGTATATATCACCGGGGAAAAAAACATTAATACCATTTTCCAATGAATAAAAAGAACAGATGGCAGTTGCGTTTAATTTTCAATTAAATTTCTACGTTTTAATAAAAGCTTCTCAATTGAATTGCATTAATAAAAGGTTTTGCCATAGAAAGGATATCATATTCATATTATCAGGATATCTACACCTTTTAAAAGGATTGTTACGAAATGTTTGAATAAGTGAAATTTGTACGTTACGTCCTACAATTGACGAGCTCAGTGGAAAGTGCATGCCACATATGCATACATTTTCGTTTCTTTGTACCATTAATTCGTTTCTGCAATGTAGTGTGATCCCACCATCCCCTTATATAATAACATAAGTTTGACCGAGCAGAATCATATTAAATTTTCTTCACACTGAGCAAAAACAACTGCGTAGTGGAAAAGGGAAGCATGCCACTCAATTCACCGGGGACAAGTGACGTAATAAAATTAAGTTTTCAGCTAAAATTTGATAATTGTTGTCATTTACCTTCTAATTCAAGTACCGTTTAACATAATTACAATTTTGTACCGCATTTCCTATTGAAATGATTTTTCAGCTAAAATTTGAGAGTAGTTGTCATTTACCCTCTAATTCAAGTAGCGTTTAAAATAATTGCAATTTCGTATTGCATCTCCTATGCGAACAATTTTTCCTTCAACTTGCTTTCCTCTAAAATTATAAAACGGTGGCATGTGCCTGTTTTTCACTGGGCCTTTCAATTACAAACATACATATGTACTTATGTACATACACCAGGAATCTTGTATTTGTGTGAAACAACTTAATTCCAAACGCGTCAGGAATTTTCGATAATTAAATAAAGCGATTTGTTAAATATTCTACGAATCACTGCACCGCTGAAATAAAACCGATTTTAAAAATAAATGTGTAGGTAATACTTACTCTCGTATAAAAGGCGATAGTGGAATTTGAAATTTATTGCTGTCTCAATGTAGCTGAATTTAATTAAAAAAGTACGTTAAAGAAACTACTCGTTAAAGAACGAGTCCTCTATGAATACCTACTGTGATGAATTGTGCCTCGGAAATTTAAACTGCAATCATTTACGGAGCTGTCAAGTGGCTGACATTAAGTTGGCTATAAAACTTGGTCAGGCGTATATCGGACTTTAGTACGGAATTTGTTATCGCGTTTTATTATTGGATTATGGGGGCAGGGCACTAAAGTCTCGCTATCGATCCACAAGTAAGATATAAATTAATGATTTACTGCAAAAATTCTTTACGATATTTTTCTTGAGTTCGCGTTTGTGAAAGTAATATAAACGATCATAGAATGAAACGATGCTATCTGTAACGAGAAATATATTGCCAATAAATTATCGAGCCACTACCGAAGTGTGAAGTTTTCCAAGAAAGTTGTACCTCGTTATATGGTGTACTTGCTGTGTTGGAGAAACATTTTTCACTGTAAAATCTTGCTCTGTAATTGCGTCCAGAAGTTTCACTTTCAAATATAACTTTCGCTCTGCATATTGAGAAACAAAAGTTTTACACATCAAGCTTAGAAGAATTTCAAATAAAAAGTATAAAGTTATTTCGTACGTTACTAAAATATAAATTATTAAAATATCGATTTCAGTTCACTCGACTTCTGTAACTTCACTAATGAGAAATATTTATTATCAATTTATATTACTGAAAGTAGTTGAGGATTTTAGAATTTACTTAAGATTGAAACTTTTACATTTCCAAAGTATAATAACATAAATAATATCAATCTTACGCATAATAATTATGTATAAAGCTATTGAAGAAGCTAATGAATACCATAGATTACCTATACATTTTTCAAAAAGTAATCATTTCCCAATCAGACTGGCAAAGGCCAGTCAAAGCAAGACTGCAAATTTATATTATAATTTTTGCAATATTTACATCATAATCTCGGACTAACAAGTTAGTCTGATATTGTGAGTTGCTGCCATATCCCCCACAAGAAAGAGAACTTCGACGTTTTGATACTGAAACAGCACACTACTATACACCATCACTATTAAGTAGTGGCATTAACTTTCAATGATCGATCAAAACTTTATGACATACGCCGAATGCACACATAATATGGAAGCAGCGAGTGTCACGAATTATCGCAAGTTGGGCGTAAATTATTCGACAGTAAAGTCGGTGTAACTATAAATTTTGGGCCGTAACAATTACGGCGAAATTAAACGCCTACTTTATAATTACTACGGCGTAAAAATAACGCACATAATGGAACTTTTGCCGCAGCATACATTTCCTTCCTCCCTCTCCGTTCAAGAATTGCAAAAATTTAAGGCAACCCTCCGGTCAAATCGCTCCAAAAAATAGGTGATTTTATACATTTTTTACAAGAAGATATACAGGGCCTTAAAAAATATTTTACGATTTTATTAACAAACTCGTTGGGGTACGAAGAAAATGTTTGTTTTATGTTTCCGGTCTTGATGCATTTTCTAGGTGGCGCTTAGTGCAGCGCTGCCAAAAAGAGACGCCCAAACGGTAAAACTGTATTGTCAAAAATTCATAAAAATCACATATTTTCAAGCGTTTTGACCAGAGGGTCCCATTAACGTAGAACGGTTCTGCATGAGATATTCTGGCGACTCGCGTTTGAGGGCGGGAAATTGCACCCTTCAGGTATTCGCCTGTCCGAATCCAATAACGTATTCCCGCGCTATTGCAACGCTATTTTGTAACGTTTTCATTTTTGTAGAAAACGTAGCGAGGGGCGAGATATGGGTCCGCGTGGCTTTGCTCGCTCGTCTTTACGCGTTTTATATCTCGAGAGATAAAAGGAGGTGTTCTGGAAATACGTGTACTAACATCCGTGTTTCATGGGGGGAGTTTAATGCGGCACTGGGAAGACCGATTGCCATTGAGCATGATTGTTTTCAAATCCTGACTTGTTCGACATGCTAGTCAAAAACTGGAAAAGGTAAGGAAACTTTTGAGGGGATGTAACATCGATGGTGGTCTTGCCTTACTTAAGCATAATTTAATTACTTCTTTTCAATATAGTTTCTTTGGAATTTAGTAGATTACCTAGTAGAAGAAAATTATTTTGAAAATACGCTGTATTGATGACACAGGAATTAAAATTTTAAGCATCTGGGCCCTGAGGTTTCTTTAGCACACAAAATCTCTTATAACAAAACATGAACCGTTCTATGTACCTAGATACAGTTGCATGGATCACTTTACAGCAATTACTTTGTGGGCTCGAAGAATTGAGAAATTCTAAATTATCATAGACCTACATTCATGTCTCGTATATTTCGTGAAATATCTAATTTGGAAAATACAAAATACTATTTACGAGAAAACCATCTGAAATATTATGCACCGATTTTTTTATTGTGTAAGTTCATTTTAAGGTCGTCCCTTCAACACTAGAGCCATTAGCGACCACCTATCTCAACCCAACGATTACACACCTGAAAATTTAGTTACAAAATAATTCGACCATACATAGGTGCTACCTAGTGCTCCATTTCAAGAGATCAAGCAAATTTATCTGTTTGAAAAAGTTGATCACATTCAGGATATTTTCAGAGTTCAAATTCTCTTTGATGTTGAGTCGACTTCTTTCCTGCGAGAACTTAGGGCAGGGATTTTAATAGGGGAAAAATTAGTAGAAAATTAATCATTGCAGAATTTTATTGAGACAAGTTTAAAAGTTAACATAGATTTTCATAAGAATTAATAAGAGTTGGGCATTAACTAAATAAAAAATTATTTAAATAACGGATCAACTAAAATTACTTCAACTTTAGATTATTTGACGAATACAGTTAATTTTTTTTTTCGAGGAATAAAGTTGACCCGGCGCAATTTTATTGAACACATGGCTAATAATTTTTTGCCCATCTCTGGAATTGACTCAAAACTTGCACATACATACAGAACCATTAACTATTTCACCCACGTTGAACCGTTCACTTATTGTTAGACACCTGACAGTACACATGTTTAATTAAAATCACAAAAACGGCACACTTCTGTGAGAAATCGTGGTACGTAATACGTATGCGTCGTATACATATATTTAGACTTTCTATTCTATTGGAGAGAAGGAAATATAAGAAAAATAAGGTACCACAGGAGTTGGCTAGCATAGCGCCCACTCCACAGATATTCCTTTCCAAAACAGTCTAACTATAGATGCAAGCTTGAAAACGGAAATGCGGCCGAGCGGTACGTGAAATCGTCCAGTGTCGAGGGTGCTCGCGTACCGGCCCGTATTACATTTCACCTGACCGAATATTCGTTACCTGGCTGCAACGGCAGCGGAAAAAGGCGTAGCGCCCGGGTGGATTAATTGGCGGGAATTTTTTACGGTAACGATGTCAGGGGCAGTGCCATCGACAAGTTCGAATAGATATTGTTTCGATGGCGCGCAATTCCGCGGCAAAGCTTTTTGGGATTTTCATTTCGGAGAGGAGCAAAATGTTAATCTAACTCTTAGCTCCGGGGCGATATTTTATTCGCGTTGAAGGATGAACGCAAAGAGATGGAAGGTAGAATTTCGGGAAAATATTTTTCCTGGGCTTGACCATCGCTTCAACGAACGGAGCCACGTTTCTGCAACGTGAAAACTGAGGATGAAAATGCGCGTTTGGTTCGAGGGATTCTTATATGCATAATGTTTGTTTACTCCGCTATTCCATGGGAACTTTAGATTTTCAGTTCTGTGGTTAATTTAGGAATGGAATTTTTAATTAGGCGACTGTTTTTGCTGAGGCATTAATGAGTAAATGTGTGAGAAGTACAGTAGGATATTTGGTTGTTGGGAGTGTAATGGTAATTGATTACTCGAAGATTCTCATTATTTAAAATATTTATGTACGAAGTGATTACTAATAAGGAGAGTTTCCCAGGTGTCCGCCTCCGATTGCTTTGATTTTTGCATATGTTTTAGAGGACCGAAAAATCAGATATACGTGTTTATACTTTACAGCGGCTCGTTTTCATATTTGGGGGCTAAAATCAATCCCTAGAAGTTATAAGATTTTCAGCTGTTCGTCTCTGATTGTTTTGGTTTTTGGATATGTTTTAGAAAGCGGAAATATAAGAAACAGGTGTCATTTTATTTTGGCCTGTGTGCATGTTTAGGGCGTGAAACCACTCCTCAAAGTTCATAAGGGGCACAAAATTGTGTTGAGTAGAAATTCATATGAAAAAACATATCCAAAAACCAAAGCAATCGAATGCGGGCACCACTTATTCTTATGAAATTTGAGGGATGATTTCACCCTGCAAACATGCAAACAGTTCAAAACAAAAAGACACATGCTTCTTATTTTTCGGTCCTAATAATTAATAATAATAATAATAATAATAATAATTCGTAAAATACTAATTTTTTACTGTATTTGTGATTTTGTAGAGACATTGTGATATTTTTATTCTCTTTTTTTGTATAAACCATGAGTCCTTTTTTATTAAGAACTGCAGAACAACACGAATTAAACGCATTCATAACATTTTACTACAATTTGTTAGCACGAGTTGCAAGCAAAAACAGTTTTAAATGTTTATGAATGCGAAACCATCACAATGGCTGTCCTGTATACAATGCAATTGTTGTAGAAGTGGTATTACATCACCTGTTGTAGAGTGACTTTTTTAAAGCTGTAGTATCAGTCAATGGAGAACATTCATCTCGAAGGACACATGAAAGAAAGATTTTCAGAACGATTAAGTTACGTTAGTAAATGATTCGTCGATATTTTAATAATTAACGGGACAACATTGTGCAATTTAACACTTGATGAAATTACTTCTAATATGTACTAATGTAGCGTTAACTGTGAATATTAATTACAACCAAGCAAAGTTATATAACGTTGAGTAAATTATATACTATGGTTTCAGTTGAGATTTTAATAGGCTCTTCTTGGCTTTAATTGACGTCATGAAAAGATTATCACCGAGTTACAGACATTGAAAGATATATGTTACTGGAAGGAATCGATATTAATATTCATATTGACATTAATATTCACTTTGCTCCTTCAAACGTGTAAAAGGATTTGTGGAATCGAAGTGAATGTAAATTAAGTTGCCCGAGGTAATTCCTCAGTGGAAATTATTCTGCCATTTAACGAGCTGAGGCGAGTGCAAAGAAAGGGATGAAAATCGAAAACCCACTACTCCTGTTTCGCGTTACGTTGATGTGTACTACTTACATAACTCTGTGAGCGAAGCAGGTAAAACAGTAATAGAACATTATATCAATTTAATCGAAATACGATACCAATATTGCATCTATTACTATGTTAAAAAATAACTAAGAAAGTAACTACCTCATAGAACACTCACCAATATTTCATTTCCCTCGAATTATTCCATACACCCCCATCAAACATTATATGTGTACAACGCTGAAATAATATTTCCCACACATAAATACCTAATGGTTAAAAAAAATATTCGACTTTCCTGCAGCATGAACTAAATAAAAACAGAATCCACTGAAACATTTGAACGCGAAATTCCACAAAACACACTCTACCAACGAAAGTATAAATATCTACCTTTCTCAAACCTCATTTACAAACTGCAGAAGTTCAGTTGCATCAGCAAACTCGATTTCCAAACATAAAAATTATTTCGATCAGCACTTTGCTCTTAACGAGTACACATCTCTGGAGCCATGCGCATAATTGCAATTTAAATAACCTTCGTCCCTCTGAAATCTCATTCCACTTGATTCTTCGATCGTTCGTACCCTTCTCGTCCCTATCTGAGATTTCACCGTGATTCCACCGCTCCAGCGAAAACTTCGGGCCGTGGGACAAGTTCAGCGAGACCGACTAACAAGTGAAGCTAAGGGGTGGGAAGTTTTCCTGTTGCTCGTCGAGGCATTCACCATCCCCTGATATACTGCAACCGTTGCACTTTTCCGTTGCACGTCGCTTGCGCAGCGAATCTCGACCACCGCGGCATGTCCATCATCGGCGTATGTATCATACCGTGCGATCGGGAGAAAGGGAAGCCTCTGATTATCGATCTGGGTCGGGCCTCATTGACGGATCACGTTATTGACAGTGCGCGCCGTACCCGTGCAAGTTTGCATTAGCTATGGATTAGGTCTAATGAGTTGGAGAACAGTCGGTGTGAGAGACGACTCGAGAAACATTGACTGTATGATTTTCACAAATCCTGGAAATCCAATGCGTAGCAACGTTGAACGTCGTTAGCTCGAGTTTATTGCATGCTCTGGCTGGAGCGTGCAGATGACTCAGAATCGAATTTATCGCCGCGATAAATATCGCAGAAGGAAGAAAACGATGCAAGTTTGCGCGCGCAGGAAGTCTCTCTTCCTAGTGACGGCGCTCTCCGAATCGACGAGAGTTTTGTATTGTTATCGACTTATAAATCGAGCCTGATAACGGGCGAATGTAAAACTGGCAATTCGTGCGGAAGGCTCGTATTTTCTTGGCCATTCGGGGTGGTTGATGCTCGAATGAAACGGCTAGATCATTTTTCATAGAGTGTAGTGACGGTGAATTGGGTAACGTAAATCACGGTTACATGTATTTATTTAGTTGGGATTTGTTGGATATTGTTTTAGTAAATCGGGTTAGGAAATAGAATTGTTCAATTGTTTTAGGCGAGTGTTTTGGGATTTTGATTTGTGGAAATGTTTGGTAATATTTGATGGACAGTTCTGAGATGTCAATTTTGTTAACCTTCCGTGCGAGAATTTTAAGGAATTTTGGGTAGAAATAATTGAGTAATTCGAAATTTTGAAGACTGATTTTCTTTGTATAAAATAATATTTCAATTGTGAGCAGAATACTTGAAATGCAGTAAGTCAGTTTATTGATATCCATCAAGACTTAAGCTTTGAAATTTACTGAAATGAATAATTGGAAGATTCAATTAAAAGGCGTATCTTTAAGAAATTCTAAGGCTTATGACCAGGACGTGCGAGTGAAAAATGTTGAGGCAGCAGCTTTTTGCCAATCCTGGTGTTCTCGTTGCACCTCTGAGGATTTAAGTAGGTCGTCCTTTCCTTCTGGTCACTTGGTCGAAGACACAGGATCAGCAGATTTTTTCCTCTTAAATCCCATGGATCCACGAAAATGTCGATAAATCAATAGCGCACTTCGAACCCTTCGAATTTCGAAGTTTATGATAGAGTTTTAAAGTTTTACGCTGAAATGCGTTCTTCTGTGTTGCACGTGTAAGACTGTGAGCTAACGTATGGAACGCAAAAAGAAAAATTTTCAATGCTTTCCTGGAACATTAAAGTGGAACATTAAGGTATTAGATGAGCATTGGTGACTGAGTTTTGAGAAAGTTTACTCGAGTTGATATCACTTGTTGATACGGTGTTTGTTTTGCGGAAAAATACTTCCTTTCATATTCTATGTTATACATGGTTATTATAAAAGAAATAAACACTTTCAACATTTTATAAAATCGAAATCGTTAAAGAGACAGTGATCCAATACGACGTTTTGTGTGATTGAATTAGCAAACATTAGAGTTTCCATATTACCCAAAAAATATCGAGTATGACTTTTCTAACTACCTGAAAACTCGGATACTCGAATAATTTTAATTTTCGGGAAAATAATTTAATTTAATAGTTAAAAAAGATTAAATAAAATTCATATTTTTAAAAACAAATATATTTCAAAGTAAAATTAAAATAAAACAGTTCAATTTTCACAAAAATACAGCAAAGTGAACAAAATTATTGCGCTTTTAAATATTTTAGATTCAATTTTGTTTGTAAAAATAATATTTTGAAAAGACCAAGGCATTCAATGCCTTGGTACTCAATTGGCTACGAATTTTTGTAATAGTGTTTCCCGAAACAAAAGTTAAACGATTTTATTCAAAATGCACTAAATCTAAAAAATAATTATTTTCTTATACTACAATTTTGATGGTGTTTTCTACTTGAAATAAAATTGTGTGTAGGATATTTCATAACAGGATATGATCCACTTGAATACAGAAGCAAACGTCGAAATGAATTTGGTGTGACATATTTATCCTGCTCCACGATTTTATTTCAAGTGAAAAAACACCATCGAAATTGTGGAACAAGGAAATAATTATTTTTTAGTTTTTACTGCATTATAAATAAAATCGTTTAACTCAAATTTTTTTTTAAACATTTTTTATTCCTTTACTTTTTAGTGCCTAAATTTTGATATGTGGTTATATGTTGATTTCATGTCGACAGAATTGATTTGATTTGTGCTTATGGGTTATGTTTATTGATGACTGAGTAATTTGTTAAACCCCGAAGGTTTTTCTTTCTAATAACTTTGTATTGTCATCCAAACTACATACGCCTACAGACTTTCGAGTCTATTGGATAGTTGGAAGTGGGTTAAAATTGAGTTTCGATATTTGAACCAAACTAACATACATACAAAGAAAGGATTGAAGCTGAATATAAAATCGTTTAATAAAAGCTGAATAAAATCGTTTAAAAAATAAAAATCGTTTTGAAACCCTTTCAGTGATGTTGCACGGCAACATACAATAGTCACAACGACATTTTTTAGCCCAGTGTGCAATTCCGATATGTCATATGTGACAATTCATACCGACATCCTTCGACAAGTTGTACGCCAAACTAAAAACATAAAATTTAGTTTTAGTACGTGAAATATAATATTGATACTTTCGTGTGTATTTTTAGTACGTAACCAAGGACATGATTTTGCGTTACAAAATCTTCGAATTTACTGACGAGCTCGGTTTAATTTCTCGAGAAATTTAATACTCGGGTAATTAACTTATTTGTCGGGTAATCGAGTATGCAAGTATTTGGGTTGAAAACCCTAGCGAAAACAAACTTCGTTATTGTGGTGCAGCGGGATATTGGATCACGATACGGTACAACGTCACTGGCAAGACAATCCATCTGCAATTGGAACAAAAAATTTCAGACGCGGGATATTTGTGTAAAGATAAATGTCCTGGAAGACCGCCCGTGTCAGAGGAACAAGTTGATCAAATTGAACTATCGAATTAAAATATCTGCTGTGCAAGGTCCGATGTAGGGGAGCGCAAGTAGGGTATCTGACCAGAGCGCAAATTTAAGGGTTGCAAAATTAGTAGAAAGAGAAAATTAAAATCATGAGAAAATGTATATGTATTGCAGTTAGTGCATCATTGCCATAATTATAGTCAGACGAATATAAGCTTGTTTTAATCTCCTAATATTCGCTTCATCTAATTTTTTCTCATTTTATATACAACAACTGTTCCAAGTGCGTCGTTCTCCTCGTGCACACATTGAATCTCGAATGAATCGGTATTACCGAACTCTATTATTTACTGTTACATCATGTCGACGTGTCAGCTGCGCACGCTGACACTTTGCTCGAAAGAAGCTGCAGGTTCACGTCGTTTCTATACAGTGTTAGTAGAACTGGAGATAAAACACCTGGGGTACTGGACACCTCACTGGTTCTCGGAAGATTGTCTCTTACGTCGAAGAGATACAACCTACCATTGTGTCGCCGCTAAATTCGCACAGAAATTTCGCGATCCTTTCGAGGGACCTCTTCACGATATACTACAATTCATAAGAATTTTTCGGGAGTTGAATGATACTATTAAAATTTTCAATTAATTATGAAATAACTGCAATTTTATAACTATTATCATTTCTGTTCCAAGAAAACTGTTATAAAATGCAGTGTGTTAACTGAAACTTTTATTCCATACGTAGATAAATCTGAAGTTGAAACCTTCAACTGTTTGGTGAAAATAATTATATAACAATCACAATGTGCTTTCTCTTTTATATTTATGTTATGAGACATTGATGCAGTAGCTGAATATTTATTGTAAGTGTAAGAAGTAACAGATTCAGAAAAAAATTCGCGTAATTAGAAGGGACCACTGATATCATAACAGTTCCAATCAAACTATTTAATAATCACATACCTAAATTTAAAACAGTACTTCACAACATTCTTCCTCTTCCATTATTTTCTAAAATCCTGCAGAAAATTTATCTTGTATTGCATTCGCTTACCATCATTTTTGAAACATTTAAAAGATTTGAAAATTTTTAATGTAGGTAGTAAAATGCTTATATATACTTGCAAGGTGACTGCTGCTTCAAATATATTCATACAATTTTATCTGTTCCCATTTTTTAAACCAACATTCACTTACAACACCAATCACGAGCCACAACAATATCCCCTGTAAACTCAGAAGCACGCAGCAAATTCGGTTTTACGTCACGAAGCAGGCAAACAGAAATGAACATAAGCGTGTTCTCAACGCGCATCTGGCTTTACCGTGTCGAGGCTTTCCAAGTGCATCCCGAATATCCTGCACTCGAACCGTATGAGTGGTCTCTGTCGATAAGGCTGCCATTTCACAAGCGATCTTTAGCAGACGTCGCGGTCGAGCCACTACAGTAGACCCTAGTGGAGTGGTCAGAACTTAAAACTACAAAATCCTTCAGCGTCCATCCGATAATATCGTTTTCATCGATCGACGAAGCCACCTAAAAGCTACATACAAGAGGATATGTACTCAATAAAAGTTCCCGTCCCTCGCCACTGTTCACAACTGTTGCCTGTTGGTGTTCGAGGGCTGATAACTAGGTGAGAAATGTTCTTTCTTCCGACGTCCATCGACACGATCGATGTGCTCCTCGCTGGTGAGTTTGTACGAAACGTTTCACGAAGTTTTTCAATGTGACGGCGGGATTAGGTAACGTCGACTGGTAGCACTTTAGGGTGTTACTTTCGAAGACACTCGAACAAATGAATTTCGCGTGTGATTAAGATTGGTGTCAGCTGATTTATGGGATTCAATGGGATAATGGATTTTTTGTGCACGAGGGATGGTGGAGGCTTTGGTTTATCATACTGTGACGTATCCTTTTGCTTGTAGGGTGTGGGGATAGAGGGTTTTAACTTTGGATTATTCGAAACGAGAAATAATGCGAAAGCGGAGGCAAGTGTGTTTTTATGAGACTTTATAAATTTTAGGCTTCTGTTAGCTTGTATATCCTGATTCGCTTTATAATTTTTCACCAATTCAGACGGAGGATTAAGAACGAAGGAAGATGGGCACGATGGTCCAGTTGCGTAGGTAATTTAAATATCACGAACAGGGTTTACACAAAAACCGACTTTTGAAAAATCCGGTTTTCGAATTCCAGTATTCCCAAAATACAATAATTCACAAAAACTACAATTAAAATAGTACATAAATAATTTACTTATTTTAAAAAAATTCGGTTTCTTTAATATTATTACAGAAGCGATTTCAAATCAAAATGTTAACGTATTTAATTAAGTAATTAATTCACTTCTGCATATTAATTCTACTATATAAAACTGTTTTTTAAATTTAAAACTCGGTTTTCGAATTTTACAAATTTATAAATATAAACCGATTTTTAAACTCGATTTTTAAAAACCGACGAATCTAGCTAAATACGAATTGAAAGGTAGATCTTAGGAGCAATAGATATTCCCATTTTTTGTTAGAAAGAAATATAATGAAATACTCCAAATTATAAATAAGGTATGTCAAAGGTTTACATTATCTACGATCCTATTATCCAGTCAGAGGAAACCGCAAAATTGTTAAGGCCTCCTTGAAACATAATCCTCTGACAATATAGCGTAACACTTTGCGATTTTGTGAACTTATGAAATCAGGTAGAAATTATGTTAGGCGACAAACTATGCACTGCAGGTAATGATGCTCATTTAGGTTGCTAACTGTAGAAGAATTAGCCCCAGTGCTCCAGGATTCATTACTCGTCGCTGTTTATATGAATTTCATCGTAAATTGCAGTAAATGAACCGTGCATGGGATGAAAGGCGGCGCCCCGCCATGCTGTCCAACTATTTAACTCATTTTGGCCGTGATTGGTAGTTAATGAGTTTCGTCGGCGCAACGATGAAACAGCGTTGCCTCGCAGAAATCGTAGCTTAAAGCGGATAATCGTTTCCGAACATCGTTATTCCGATTCGCTACATTAAATTACAACAGTCACGCATTAGTACCTACGATGCATTTGGGATTTTTCATTTCGCGCCCATCGTCGAGTACTCGAAAATTGAGAATTAGCTGAGAAATATCGATCAGATATCGATAACATAACAATAAGTTTCGATTCTTCCATAGTCCATACGTCAATGAGAAATCGACATTACAAATGGGAAAAAGTGAAATAAAATGCGGGGAATGATAAACTTTTAACTTGATTCATCCATGTTTCTCTTTGATCTTAATTGAAGAAGTGTATCAAAATAATTTTATTGCAATCGTGGACTGGAGTTGAAGTAATTAAGTGTATTAAATTCAATGTTGAAAATCACTGTTTATGGCGAAGAAATTGTAGGGTCAGACAGTTGGAATGCATTGCTGGTTATTCGTGAGATTCGTAAGCTGGGGAAATTGTATTGACATCTGTATTTCATCGTGTAATCGAGTTGCGCGACGCACGACCTAATAATTACTCTTGAATTAGTAACTATAGACAGGTGCAATTTGCGTTAGGCGTAATTTATGCTAGAAATGTGTGAAACCATACGTGTTACATACATTTGTAAAAACTTTTAACACGTCCAAAGTTCTATTCTTTAAAAACATCATACGTCGTTCTATGACATTTTTCCGAACATTTATTTTCTATGTATTTCGGTATTTATCCAATAGCATTGAAAATTGATATGCTCTTGTATATTCTTTGATATGAGTGTATGAACTTTAAGTTAATTTTGTCGATAATTAAAATTTAACTTTCTTTACAAGTTATTATGGAAAAATGTAGGATGAATGATGTGGAAACTCTTTCGTGTACTTATCTGTAAACTTCCTCGAAGAATCAACAGTTGCAGTCGCGGATGTTTTCGTGGACATAGGTAAGGTCTCTGTTGCAGTTAAACAAACTATCTCCCTGTTAGCCGAAGAAGCCGATATCGATAGAAAACAAATGCTGGGTAAGACTTCTTATAGAAAGAATGCTTGTTGACGAACACTGATGAAGGACACTTTTCAGACCGGACCAACAGTAAATGTTAGCTTTGGACTTCCTCTTAAGATGAACTTTGCCTGGATGAAGCAAAGGGTCTAGACTTTTGCCCTCAAAAAATATGATCTTGCAAATATGTGTCCCTTTGGATTGCTCTTTGAACAAATAAGAACCTATAAAATGTCGTGATTATTTTGTTCGTACATTATCAAAAGTAACAAAAAATTTTAATGGTGTAGGAGATTGCAATGAATGGATATCCAGGAATTCTTCTACCATTAGAAAATTTAACAACTACAGGATCACTATTTATTTAACTGACAACTAATCCTATGACCAGTTTTGGATCTACTCGTTAAAGATTTAAATAGAAATTAACTTGGTAGAGCTGTAAGGTTAACTTGTCCACAGCTCGAGGTTGACTTATCCAAGGACGGAGCAACGATATTGATTGTCAATTAAGGTTACTGGACCTCTGTCATGCTGCCAATCGTAGCTGTCCAAAATATTTCATTAAAAATAGAATATATTGGAACCATAACAAACAGGTCATACAAACTCGCAGTAAAAATTAAGAAATGAACGGACCCTAATTAATCCCGTCTTAGTAGAACCCGTTTTTGGTGCAGGACTCCGCGATCTGCCACGACCTATGAGAAAACTTTGACCAAATTAGTGTTTCGCCAAGTTATTGGTTGAATCTCATAAGTTACCTAAAATTAATGTTCAGAAAACGTGATTCTACGCCATAGTGGAAGAGCAAGTTGTATCCGTGTGCGAAGCGAGCAAAAGTCCTCGGAAGTTTGTATATTGAACCCAGATTCGGTCGGACAACTTAGGAAACAAGTCAGAGACCAGGTAGAATTTAATCAACCAAATTGTACCGCGAATACAGCGAATTTACATCAGGGAATTAGGAGAAGCAGTAGTCGGACTGAGCCAAAGGACACTCATCATTGGAAAGAATTGTAAATTAGCTAAAACTATGACTGCTTTTCACTTGTTTATCATTTCAGTTACACGTCGAGGAGTAGGGCTGCATTTATATCTTTGGAGGCCCTAGGCGCAACATCATTATGAGGCCTCTCAAATTTTTCAGCTGCTCTAGTTTTTATACTATGAATTTAATATTGAAAAAAAAGTATTTTATTTTGCAACTGTCAATAAGTGAGCCGCTTTTTAGATTGTTGTTTGTGAGGAGTAAGGATTTAAAATGTGGGCCCATAGACAGTGAGGCCCCAGCTTGCGCCGAGTGGTGCTTTAAACTGTTTATTAACTGACTTAAAAAATAATGAGGTTCTACGCTCGATGTGTATGTATGTATGTAACATTGTTCAAATGGATTGGCATTTTGTTTGTTAATCTATATTTACTTAAGTGATCCTACTGACCTAATTTTGACGATGTATGGTTTTGACGACTAATTATGTATGATTGTATGTATTATGTTTGTCCGAGAATTTCTCCGTAACTACTGAACCAATTTTCGTGAAACGTAATGCATTTAGTTTAGCTTCAATCAACTTAGCTCATGGAGAAAGAAATATCAAGATCGGTTAAATAGTTTTGAAGTCACGCCAAAATAAGAAATCTGTTTCATTAGCCGACTTCATTATTTAAATAAATGCAATTATATAACTTAAATAACTAAAAAGTAAAAATTAAAAAAATTAAAACCGACTTCAAAAAAATAAAAATGCGTTAAGCAGTAAAAAAATAATTTTGTTTCTAATTTAATCTACGACTCTCAATTTTTTTATGTCGACCCCAGATTTACACAGTGCAAATGTTGAGGTGCCGACATAAAAGAAATAGAAAGTCGTAGATTAAATAAGGAACAAAATTGTTTTTTACTGTTTAGCGCATTTTTATTATTTTGAAGTCGGTTGCAATTTTTAATTTTTTTTTATATTCTATTATCTTCTTGTCAAATATAATGAGGGGAAAACACGTTCTTCCAATCTGCTGCGACTGTGTGTATAAATGATAGCACCAGCCTGGTGTCATTAAGAATTTCAATCGAGGGTTAGTCATTAATTCACCTTAATAGCTTCGAAATTAATTGGAGGTGGGAGGGGGAGATCAAAACTTTGCGAAGTCACCTGCGAAAGATGAAATAAACCAGCTTGTTGTTCGCTTTGTGAACCCCCTCGATCAACGGAGTGTGGTTTCGATCGCGATGGACGTGACCCAGTTTTCCAGTCGGCCCAGAAAATCAGGAATTAATTCAGCCAGTGATTATCGAGCTCCGCGCTTGTCTGTCGACGCCAAGCAATCGCGGGGCGCCGCTCCGCGGATCCAGTGATTTCCAGAGAGATGTGCCGCTGGGACTATTCCTCTTATTGCACGTACTTCCTGTCACCGCGTATTGACCTGGAAATCCATAAATTCCGGTGACAATATCGATGCCAGCCGGGAAGATCGACAGACGAAGGAGAAGATAGAAACAGATGTCTAAGCAGCGCGGATATGTTTTTAATGTGCAGATTGCGACCATATCGGGTGTAAATTTTACCGTACTATTTCAAATCGATGAATTCTCCGTCTACACGTTCCACGGCCCCCCACCCTTTGGTATCTATACTGAAAATTTGGGGTATGAGGTAAAAGGAAGTGGGGAGTACCCGAGGTTCCAAAATTAATTATTTTGGTACCACTTTGAACATCGTAGGAATATGCAGAGTGGGACTAAGTGATGTTAGGATGTTTAGAACTTAGTGTTAGCACAGAATGATAGTTTTGGAGATAATTGATAATGTACCTTTGAAAACGTAGTTTCGAGAAAAACGCTGCGAAAAAAGCTTTACTTGCTGGTACTTAGCTGATTAGGGGCAATTTTTAACCGACTTCAAAAAGGAGGAGGTTATAGATTCGACCCGTATGTATTTTTATTTTATTTTATTTTTTTTATGTTTGCCCCCACATAACTGCTCAGCATATGGACCGATTTTGATAATCTTTTTTTTATTCGAAAGAGGGCGATGCCCAGTGGTCTCTCCCAATACTGCATCAGTATTGGTTCAATACTTTGCCAGTACTGGTTAATTCAAACTTCTCCTCATTTCATAATTTGTATTTCATGTATTCTCGCATTTTACTTCAAACATATAAAAATGCACTAATAAATAAAAAATAATTTTTTCCCTGATATTCAATATCTTCGTCATATTATGGCCTGTAAATTCATCCCTCTAAAGAATGACCATCACTAGTGGAACACCCTGTATCTACAGTGTATGCTCTCGTTACGCTTCTCGATTCTTGTTACATGTACGTCACGTTACTTGGTTGAGTACCATCAATCTTTTTTATAATCTATCAGTATCCAGATATGCTCTTCGAATTTCTTCTTTTCACTATTTACCCTCCTCTTGTCACTCTCCACAACAGCAAATAGGCAAAATGAAGCATCAAGCTACTTAAAGAGCAGAGTGGAGATAGTTGCTCATTCCCTTTGAGTAGTCAAAGCCTTCTCTTGCAGCCGCAGTTTTTCACGTCTTTGATCGAACTAATAAAAGCTGTATAAGGACTAACAACTTTCCGAGCAATTTACAATCCAGCAACATAGTAATAATTATAAACTAATTATATATTGTACCAATCAGCGTAGAACAAATTGCCAATCGCGAGTAGACGCACAACACCGATATCAAACGTCGCTTTCTTGAGAAAGGAAAGTTTCAAAAGCTTCAATTTGTGTTTTCAAAAGAGAAAATAATTTCGTTCACAATTAAAGCGCAGTGTTGGTTTTACTTTGTAGATACGTTCATTGTCAGTCAGAACGTGTTTCTGCCTCTGATGTTTCCAACGAGCGTTGTTTGTGACTTTTAACGACAAGTACTTGCCCCTTGGATGTTTAAAGGCAGACGATTGAACGAGGGTAAGTTAGAGAGACGAGGCATAAAAAGATAGTAAATTTAATTCCAGGGAAGCGGACATCAGTGGGAAAGTATGGCGTCGTAATCTGTCGTGGAGATTGAGACAGGCGTTCACCGCGTCAACGTGTTTCTTGCGGTGTTCGGATTAAAGTGGTGTCCTCCAGGAATACCCTTTTTACGGATTGCAACTGTCCTTTGTTTTTAAAGGGTGTCGTGCAACATTTCGTATGCGCTTGCCAAGGCTTTTTGTACTTGTGGCGTTCTCCACTAAACGTCCCACGAAACTTGAAGTTCCTCGAACATATTTGTAACGGTCTTAATAGAATAGCGAGGAAATTACAGCATAGTTGTTAGCCATAATAATTACTTATAGTAAGTAGAAAGTAGTCTTGTGAAATGTAATTAGTTTCGTTCGGAAACTCAGTAATCTTTCAAGAAAGAAGAATTACTTGCGCGCCATGATGCATTGCCACCTGAAGTACTAATAATAATACTAATAATAACCGAAAAGAAGGATGAAACTTACTGATTTAATTATTTTCTACTAACAAACAATTGTAATTGACTGTTAATTAATTCAGACACAAGAGTTCTATTTTCATTAGGGAAGACAATATTAATTCTAGAATGTACCTGGTGCAGTTGCAAAATTTTTCTATATTTCTAGCGGAATTTTGGAATGGCGGGGGGCATTCATGGGACAGAGCAAGGAAGGGACATTGCAAAGTACCTATATAGTAGGTAATGCATGGTGTGTCATAAATTTGGGACGACGAAGGTGGCGTCCTCGATAGGTACTAGGCCATTAGGTACACTTACAATTAGGAGAGAACCCACATCAGTACGGTGTGCTGATACTAGCTTCTCTTTCTGGCAATAAAACTTTTTAAAAAACTCCAGAAACAGTCAATCTCTGTCTGACTTTAAACTGCAGGCAAGAATTGGGCCACTGCATTTAGGAGAAATGAAAATTCTTAAGGGAAGCTTTTACTACTTAATCCCAATTCATTCCGCTAAATAATAACATGAATTTTATTTATTATTCCTTCAGTCTTTTCATAGCACTTTGAACTTCGTGAAAATGATTACACATGCTGTTCGTATCTCTAAATATTTTGAGTGTTGAATTTTATATAGTCCATGTAACATTCCTTTTTCATTATATTATATTTTCTACACTCAATATTAGGTTCAATGTTCATTCAATATACTTAATGACACACTTTAATCAAGTATTGCAAACTGTTTTTTTAGTTTGTTACTCAGTAACACTGTGTAATGAAAGGCTAAACAAACCACAGAAATTAAGATTGAATTACTTTATAAGCTAAGAAGCTAAGAATGAATAAAAACTGCAGTTTTCTGTCTAGCAATTTTATTACAACATTAGAAAGGATGTAGTTCCTGGCGTCGTTATTCTGAGACCCGTTATCGTACTGCTCCCTTCTGCCGGTCATTCTGGAGAAGCAAGACGAGCAGAATTACGACTGGCTCCACTTTACGAGCAGCTTTTAATCCAGTCGCTGCATCTTATGAAGTGCACGAGAGATCTCGTCCCAGTGAGGTTCTAAACCCGTGATTTTTTTGGTTGAAATTTCTAATCCGGTCTTCTTTCTTCCCTGAAACCACGACATCCAATAAAGTTCCTGATGATTTAGATGTCCATAGGAATTTCGCTTTGCATGCACACTCGTTCTCATCCCCTTTTCCCTGAAGCCTTAATTTTACCCCAAATTTTCATTCATCTGTGGACAGATTACAGAAGAAGTGTTTGACAAGGGATTTGTAATTGACACAGAACTCAGATTTGAAAATCTCATTTAAACTGCTATGGACAGTAATATTATTGAGTCAGTAGAAACTACTAAATTGCTTAACGATTTTAAACTTTGGAAGTGTTGCAAATATCAAATTAATCTCATTTATCACCATACCTATTTTAAATTATAATTCTGTGATATTCCAACAGGAATTTTTGGAGAATCCACGAACAGCTAGCTTAACTCTATTATTTAAGAGGGGCCAAAGCAAAGGCAATGAAATAATTTTTAAACTGAGAATATTTCTCACTGCACCTCGCTCTTTACACACAATATATAATATTAATCTCTTCATATTCGCTTCTTCTCATTTTTATTAAACTCTTGCATCGTTACCCGTTTACTTTTCGCCTATTATTTATTACACAATACACCTGTATAACAACGACGCCTTCTTACGTTATTATTATTGTAAAATATATCGAGGATAATCGTCAATGGATTCCACTGAGCAAAAAGCAACAGTGTAGGAAAATTTTTCCTTTGTCAAAAAATGTAATAGAAACGTCGATTCAAGCCAGACACTTTGAAAGCTCGTATAGCGGTGTTGCGTTGGGTGTAGGCGACAGAAAAATCGATCGAAGTGCAAGGTGGCTTAAAGCCAGTTTCCAGAGACAACCAGCCCCTATCGTTCGTCTCCCTGTAACGGTCTGTACGTTATCGGGTAATCCTGGTAACAACTTGTTAAAATAGAGAACGGTGGTTTCATCGTATGTCTCGTGAGTTAAGGTGTCCGTAACTTGATGACATTCTATGGTCCTCGGCTCCACATCCTCCACTTGCTTGTCCTAGTTGCCCGTGCTCCACTCTACATTATTGCAACGCAGTTCTAAGCCGTGCCCTCTTGAGATTCTTCCTCAGTAACGGGGATTTTTACGCTCGAGACACTAATGCAAGTTTTATTCGCTGGTACACAGTTAGTGGGGTTTAATCCGCGCCACGGCTAAAAAAGAGGGAAGCAGTTATAGAAAAATAGATTAAAACTGCGGAATAGAGTCTTTGCACAGAGGAAACTTTGGACAGTGGAAAATTGAGAAATTCTGCGCGTTCGAAGTAAGTCTTATGTGTCTCTGTTATCTCACACTTACTTGCATTTTCAAATATTGACGTTAGTGTAACCCGGTTTATGTGAGACATATTATGTGACTCTTGGTTTTTAGTTATTAGTACTTAAATAGTTGAATATCTTGAGCAATCAGGAGACATTTGCTCAAGAGGAAAAACTTGTGTAGTAAATGCTTAACATATAAAAAAAGAAACACGGCTGTTGGAACATTATCAAATAATCGGCAACATTCTTAACAATTTCTGAAATAGGTACCTATTGAAATTACAGGAACGAAAAAGCGCTTGCACTGTTTTTAGCCGTCGCATCATCAAAGAGGCAAATTCATACACACCTGACGTGCCTCATATATTCAAACTTGATTCCCTCGAAAGCGAAAATTCATGTAATAGAATTTCATTCAGTGCGTTCTGTTCTGATTTGATGGAGCAATAACCATTCCGAGCAGGCCAAAGCTGAATGTATTTTTAATTATATTCAAGCATTTCATTTTCAAATAGCCATGGACCGCCCGAATTAATTTCAAAGGCCGTGCATTCGAGAGGTCTTGCCATTCAAAAGAGTGTCCGCTGTTTCAATGCTTCCAATATGCTCCTTCAATAACTCATGGTGAATTTCGCATATTTGTCAGAACAGTAGATATGCGAGTTAGGATTCTGGGCTCGTATGCGGAATTATCCACCAGTGATTCACGGAAAATGACCATAAGACCCCACTTTTGCAAGACACTTTTCAGAAACAGAATGGTCAACTTCGTGGTTAAACCGTTCTTCTTTATTAAATTTTTACGTTGCCACATTGCCTGTTTGAAGCGCTTTCACTAATAAAACTGAAGAAGCAGATCCTTTTTTTTGTACAAGACTTCGACCAATCAGGTTTCCCTATAACCGCCAAAAGTTCGTCGTATATTTATACTATCCCTATTTTCGATGCGTATTTGCCTGTATCCTTACAATTAATCATTTCTTAAATTTGGAAAAACGCGTTTAAAGTTTTAGGTGAGTGTCGAGTGGCCGGGTGTTACCCATGCATTTGCCGCTACTCAAATGCTTATAACTTCGGAAATTTTACGAATTTCAAAACAAAAAACTTTTAAACTTGTATTCCTAAAAGGTTGAACATTCGAAACATGAAATAAAAAAATCGATTTTTGGAATAGAACCTCCCCTTAAGACCCGGAGAAGATTTAACTCGCGTTATCATACACTTTCAATGTATTTTTGCATAAGGAAGCAGCACATCCTCAGTGAAACTTACACCTGACATAATAAATATCCATTAACGAATGTTACTATAAATAATTAGTGTTTCCCCTTCAAAGTTACACCATAGGTAAAAACTTCATTTGTCTTTATTTCTTAAAGTACTCGCGTACATATAAATAAATTCGAGTAGTGCGTAAAGCAGTGAATATCTTTCGTTTTAATTAGTTCCCGCAAAACTAATCGCAAAATAATTTATTCTGCTGACAAAGGTGTTTTCGATGGCTGGAAGTTTCAGGGGCGCGCGCAAACAAATTCGAAACAATGCGTGGAATAACGAACTGCTCTTTCAATTTGGAACTTCGTAGAAAATTATCGGGGAACAATTTATCTTGTTCACTGAACTGTTTTCAAAACTGGGCTGGATAATTCCTCCGCAGAATGCTGGGGTACAGGTATGTAATTGTGTGTATGTCTACCTATACTGTCGAAGCAACGTACAACTTTCTTCCCGCCCTGTGGCTTTTCAGAATACTCCAACAAAACAGTTTAACTAAAGGGTGTCTGTTATAAGCTACTAAAAATATACATGCAACGAGTACTTTTATTTTAATCCATAAGCTCCTAGAGAAGTTACAAAATATCAACTTCCATTAATAAGAAGGTTCTGTAGATAAAATCAATTGTTGTGTTCAAAATATTAAAGAGAACGACATTTTTAGATTCTAGGATTCTATTCAATTTTCTCCGAAGGAGACTCATAATTCAATCTGGCATTATATCTGGCAATAATCACTGTACCTATTACCGCAGAGTGGAAACGTATCAATAATTCCAATTCGTCTTTCAAATTCAAGCTAGTTTCCTTTCGTTTTATATGAGGATAGTGGATAATAAATGTGGAAAAGTAAATTGAATACTACCGTAATGTAGAGCGCAATTCGTTTTAATCTTAATGTTAACGAAATGATCGAAATGAAAGAGAATATTTGAAGAAGCACTTACTTTCATGTCTTCCAACGTCATAAAGCGAGATCCAATTGAAGATTAACGTGTGTTAAATATTAATATACACGAGAGCATAAGGAGGTAATACTTTATGCTACAAGGGGACGAAATGACAAAAGAAGCTTATTATGAAGGTGCATTAAAGAAATGATCTTTATTGAAAAATGATGAGTAAAAATTATAAATACATTTTCGTTTCTGAATCCTTTAAACTCTATAAATAACATGAATTATGGCAAAATGAATCCGCACCGAACACTCTTATAATATCCCAAATCAATCTTCATTCTTCTGTTTCCAGAATTAAAAAGTTTCTCACATTCTTCCACCATTCTTGGATCTTTAATCTTCTGGTATCTAGAGATTCTTTTGCTACTGAGGTGATTTCAGTTCCCCACTAGCCACCTTCTTCTATTACTTTCTAATAAAGAACATATCCGTTGCTACATATATTGTTCCTTTTGTTTTACAATAAATATTTTAACAATAAGGCTTCCTCTGTCTTCTTCCTGGGATTGCTTGTTCACATCCTTTTTACCCCGGGCAGTTGGCAAGCTCCGATGAACAAGCCGCTACAATCCCAGCCTCGATCTTCCTTCTTTCTCCCACGGATGTACAATTCCGTCGGCCTGTTTTGCGCGCACGTGTGACCTATGACCTAGTTCTTTTTTCCCATGTAAGTATGAGCTGATCCTCCTTTTTTCTCGGACCACGTGTTCACGCCTTTTTTCTGGAACACGTGTTAACATCTTTCTTTCCTCGGTCAATCGAGGGCCGACGGTGAAGGACATCACCACGCCTGTGGCCTCAAGCTCTCCTTTTATTTTCCTTGAGGCGTGAACAACTATATAAGTACATAGTACGACGTTATTTTTCACACGCATTTAAAGGGGTACTCTAGTGTAATTATCCGTTTTCATCACAATCTTCGGAAATTAATTTAACAAACATAACTATAAGTTTATACAGTCTGGCGTTTTGCCTGCATATTGAAGTATGTTTGAAGTAATGCTCAAATGTTTTTTGAGGTTTTTTATCGCATTTATACGTAGATATAGTCGATGGCGCGAGGTTCTTCAAGAAATTTATTTTCTGACTGGCAATTATGCGAGGACTGTTCTGCCGTGTTAATTAGAAAGGGCGTATCTGGTCAAAAGGTAATTCTGAGATAAATGACATTTAATATTCTGTGCGATGCCATCGGTATGCTATGTAAATCGGATTAGGTTAAATATTAAATCCGGATAAAAAGGTATCTAAATATTTGTGACAAACCTGTAAAATATTTCATCAACTCCAAAAGAAACTTTGTTAGATACAATAAAAATTTGCAGAATGACAGCATTTTAAAAAAAAATGTTCGAATTTTGCTAAAAATTTAGGTATTTTCGTTCTGTAAAATTAATTTTTTGCAAGATAGAAACTCGTCCGTGGCCAGTGAAAACTACCCGCCTTGTGGAACCTGTTTTCCTTCCACCGAGTTTACAATTGCGGTCATTTTGTTTTGCATACACACGACAAGTGCAGTATCAGTGTCCCGTAGAGTAAAGGTAAGTAAAAGTACGCAGCGGGTAAAAGTACGCACCATGGGAATTTCATGGTTTGAGCTGTGGCAGTTGCCAATGGTGATTGGCAGTCAATTGTCAATCAAGGTAGAGTCACTAATGTCGAATTTCGTGGCTGTGTTTCGGTTTGTTATCTTACAATGCGGTAAGTACTGAATTCGTTAGTTCTGATGTAATATTCTCATGTTTGGGAATCAATATTATTCCTATAAATTGATCAGTAAATATTTTAATTCATATGTCGTCTGAAAGAGCGGAAATTCTTCTATTAAAAAATGCTAATAGAAGTTTTCAATTCTCTTCACAGATAACAGGCTTGATTAAACAATGTAAAAGTAGCTGTGGGGGCAAAAGTTCGCACAATGCAGCAAAGAGTTCGCATGCGAACTTTTGCCCCAAAATAATTTGACGGGTGTTATACCTTTTGCCCCACATAGCGGGTAAAAGTTCGCATTTGACACTTTTTGGAAATATTTATTTTATATAAGTGGTGACAGGTGAATTTACATAAAGTCACTGCCTATCGAATAATAAGGGATAGTAGTTATTTCTCACAAAAGGATATGACTATCAGTGTAATACCAAGGATTTTAGAGAAGTCTAAACTTTAAGTGCGTACTTTTGCCCCACATTACTCTATCGATTATTTTCTTATTGGAATACCTATGTGTTTTTTATTCATATTTCGTTTTAGGTATAATTACTGAAAGCTAATTTTCGATGCAGATTTTCTTAAAAAATACATTTACGAGAAACTTGTACTGCCCTTTCGACTTATTTTGTCTCACAAAGAATTCTATATTTGTTTATATCCCTTAGTCAATGTTCACTATTCCATCGAAGTTCTTCAAAATTTAAGCGAATTTTTAATACACAACTGCGGCAGAACTTCGCCGGATATTTGGACTCTGGGAAACATTGTTGGAGTACGATTTTCGTAGGAATTCGTGTAGGATCGATGGAGGAATATTTCTTCGGATGAATAGAGCGCGTCGTATTGGAATACCGATATGAAAATGAAGATGTCGAGGCTCCGGAACCTATGTAGAAACGGAAGGAACGGGGGATGGCACTAGGAAGGCAAAGAATATTCTGCAGTAAATTCTACGCGTACCATCCAATTTTTATATTACTCTGCCTTTCACCAACAAAAATCCTAAATTCCGTCGACACGCTATCAGAGCTTTTTTCGGTCAGCAGTGTTTCGATAATTTTGTCCAATACGCAAGCTAGAAACGCGCATACGAAGTGGAGGGTAAAAAGCACGGGCAATCTGGAGCAGACGCGTTGCAAACGCAGCGTGGCGAAAACTGCGAACGAGACAGATGATTTAAGCGTGGGAGAATGAGCAGGGGAAAAGTAAGCAACGGGAAATAGGAAAGTTCCCAGCCACCTTAAACAAATAACGGCACGTTCAGACTTTTAAATTACCGTCGGCAAAAGCTGACAATACTAATACCAGATACTACTGTAATCTCCGTTGGACAAAGAATTCCTCGAAAATTTATGTTTGAAAATTACCGTTTGCAAACTTTTGCAGCCGTGCTCCGGAGGGTCGTGCGCGCGCACACATTGCCACGGCCTGTTCTTAGCTGCTTAACCCACAGCGTTAGTACTTTTAACACGTTTATCGAGGGTGCAATCGTGTAATCGGATTAACAGGTTGCCCGTGTAAGGAAAAAACTTTTATTCCACCGTCGGGAACGAGGTAAATAACATTTCCCTATTATCAGCGTTCCTGTTCGTTTCGCAGCGAAACTGCTCATAGCTGCTGGCCAAATAGACGATTAATCGTTGCGCGTGGTAGATAGAAGTTACGTATTTGAAATTTTACTGTGTCGTACACGTCATAAACACAGAAAATCAGTCACGTTTCGAGTCAGTAAATGTTTATGATTGTTTTCTGATTTTATCGAGTTTTTACTCTCTGAGAAATGGGAAGTGAGAATTGGAGTACTCGTAAAAATTTTATGTGATTCGTAACAATTGTTTTATCTATTTTTTATGTATGCGAATGGAATGCTATTTGTGTGTGCGTATAGCCGGGTGTGTACCATCTGCAAAATAATACGTTATCAGTATGTTATAATTTTAAATTATTATTTAAGATGGTCTTCTTTAAGAAAAACTGAAAGTAACAAAAATGTCTATTATTGGCATGCAATATAATTTAGGACATTAATAGAGGTATTAAATAACTTTTGGTGCGGTCGAAGCATCGACCTCGAAGATTTTCAGGCATCCGCTTCGGGATCGTGGGCTTTATTTACTGAAAGCGGAATCGTGAAATCCTCTCTTTGTTCCGCTTATTCATGTACGTGGGATTAGTATATCAGCGGATAAGGCCTCTATCAGATCGAAACTTTCGGATGTTTAAAGTGTTGCCCTCTCAAAGTTTGCCAGCTGCAGCGTAAAACGACGCTTATCCGCCTTCTTCACTTAAAAACTCGTTCATTCTGAATGGGAGATTGGGACAAAGTTGATTAGGATCAAAGATATCAGTAGTAACATATTGAGAGACCATATTTTATAACTAGAAAATCTGCATTTTTCGCTGAACATTCCGTTCCACACAATTAATTTACCGGGTTTACGCGAGGATCCATTACATTCTAGTGACTTAAAAGTAGAGTTGGGCCTTAACTAAATAAAATATTATTTAAATTACGGATCGAATAACAGTTACTTTCACTTTAGATTATTCAACGTCAAATATTTTTCTGGCACGCGTTCAAGCCGCAGAAGACCGTCATTGGGCAATACTACTACAGAAAATTATTTGAAGTCCAATAAAGTAAAAGTTACAGTTAAAGTTGAAATTGAAGAATTTATTGGGCGTTGAAGTTGAAACGTTCGACGAATAAAAAAATTAATTTTATTCGTCGAATACAGTTACCTCGGGTCAAGTTTATTCGATACATGAGGAATACTTTTTTAACTAACTTTTATTCGTTACTCAAAATTTATTTAAATACAATTTTGCCCATCTCTGCTTAAAAGCAATGGGTAAAAGAAAAGATTTATTATGCCAATAATGATTAGTAGTATGCTGAACGGTAGCTTCATTCTGACATACAAAGAAACACAATTGTTTAAATAGAATCACTGTTAATAACCAAACAAAAAAAAGTGAATGTGATTGGTACGTTACGATAATTCAGCTCCCTTTTAATAAAATCCCTATTACACATATATTATCCCCCAAAGGACAAAAATCATGATCCTCATTCAATTTTAGAATCAAAATCAATTCCACCATTCCATCTAAAAAATCCCAAAACATCCATCCTCCATAATTTTCATTTAACCCTTGACATCCTGCCCCAACGAATCCTCAGCTCCCTTAATTCCTCGCATGGACGTAGAATTTCTCCTCCCCGTTCTTTTTCTAGCCCTTTCACGCGTTATCCTTGAGTGTATGAGAGTCACGTGTAACTTTGTGAAATAACTTTCAGAGTGGTATCGCGCCCGTCGCCGCGAAAGTATCCGAGTCAAACGCCGCGCGCTGAATTTCCACACAAAGGGGTGGAACTTGGCCCGCAGGAAGACACCGCGGCGAACTTTTGCTCCTTTTCACACACACACAGCATCCAAGGGTGAAGTTAACAGGGTGGCGGCTCGCGAGATGAATCCCTCTGGCTTTCCCGCGGCTGATATAAATAAACGGTCCGCGTCTAATTACGAGAGTTCTTCGGGAAATTGAAATTTAGTCCTGGTGGGTGTAAAACAGGTACGAAGCTGGAGGATCCGCTCCGTTTGGTAAAAGTTCACTGTGTCTCTTTCTCACAGCCGGAAATGGAGTCGCGGTTTCGTTTGGTGAAGCTCCGTCCTTCTCCTCCCCGCACCCCCTGTATCAACGTTTTAAACGTTTGTGCTGTCGAGTTGTGTTTGGCGATGAGTAAGTTGCGGAAACTGTAGTTAGCTTCATAATTACTTATTGTCTGCTTGCTGATCAAATGTTTTGGAGCTGTAGGAAATGCGAGGCGCTGTTGGGGGAAAATATTTTACGAAAGTTTGAATTGGACTTCTTGGAAATAAATTCTCGATGGTAGATGGAAATTAAATATATTCAGTTTTCAAAGTCTGCTGGTTTTATGAGTGTGTAGGGTTTCTGATATAATTGAAGCTGTGCACAGGTGCTTTTAATTAATTGCTGTTTATTCATGAAAGGTTGTATATTTTGCAAAACCAACTCTTTGAATATTCCTGAGGAATTAAAAGGTACAGGGTTATCACATTCACCTATCCCTCTTTTACTGTTACAAATACACTGATGGAGAATGTGAAAGGATCACTGTAATTTTCAATGACAAAATGGGGGGTGCTAATACTGGCAGTATGTATAAAAGTTGAGTCCTTGATTCAAACATCTGGGAACTTCAAGCGTTAAAATGCTTTTTGTAAATATTTTTTGCGACCATTTATAGCGGGGATACAAACATTTGAAAATTACCAAAAAAAAAATTAATTTTTTAATTTTGACCATTCATACATAAAAACAACAGAATGTCCGTGAAAATATATCGTCATTTAACATTATTCTACTCATGTCAACCCTAAGGACCTTCTCACATAAGCTCTTCTAAAACCCACAATTGGAATTTTGAATATATTCACTTGGTAAAGCAAACAGTGATTAAAAAAAAGAAGAAAAAACGTAGTAAATCAAAAAATATACATATCCAAAATACCAATTATCTTTAAAAGCCCTTAACACACATCTACATTTCCAAACTTAGGTATACATCTCAGTGCCTACCAAACATCCAAAACAACAATCTGCTCCAAAATTTATGCACCTACACAACACGATCCAAAATTTACCATCCCAGTGTTGACATTTCCTCCTCCAACACCCTGTAGAGTAAATCCGCCCTAAACAACGACTACCCCTGTCGCAATACTACTCAAACAAATGAAAATGGATGCAATTACCGCAAGTTAGCACTTAACCGATAAGAGGAAGAAGAAACACCAAAACAGAACAACATCGGATCAACATGGTCAAACGTTTTGTCGAGCCTCGACTCTTTAATCCCTTTTCAAGCTTTTTAGCAGCTCGATACACACCTCCATTTGCATCACACTCCCCCGGACATCTGTTTACGCGTTATCTCACCCCCGCGTGAGATACGAGCGGCGAGCCATCGTAAAGAAGGGAAGTGTTTTCGGATATATTTGTTCGCGCGACCCATTTCGGTGGATTTGATGGGCCGTGGGCTAATCCGGTGAGTTATGCCCGCGAAAGTTTCTCACGATTTTTCTGCCCTGGCCAGTTTGTCATTCCTTCTTGCGCGCCCTTTTAAGCCAAAGTAACTTTCCCGCCTCTATATCGGCGAAATTCAGTCCCAGAAGCGAGAAATCTTCGATCCCAATCGTCGCGGTCCAGCCAACTCTCGTCGCTTTTCTTTCGAAGTTACAGGCTCCCGAGTCGTAACGGCCCTCCGTGCTCGTTCCACGGTCGTTGTTCCGCGACTGAGTGCAATTAAGGGCGCATTCTTACGTTAAAGTGCACGGTAACCCGCTGCTTCTTCTTCACGCTCGGCATTCCTTGCCTCGTGTCTCTGGAGATATACACCACCGCTGAAAAAAATCAGGTGCGTCTGCCATATTTGCAGCCTGTACTCGAATAGAGAACGTAGAGTCTAACATTTGTCTGTAGTTTAATCTTTGCAGGTGCGTTGAACGATTTTTGTACGTTAAAAGCGTTTACTTTGCTTCCAACTGTAGGCGGCAGTGTTTTAATTACTTATTAATTGGGGTTTTAATTACTTGACTATGTCCCTCTGTGACTTTACGATTTTGGGATTTAAATATCTTTTGATGAACAATGCAGACAAAGGTTACTGAAACTTTGTAATGCAAATGTCAAAAACGTGTAAAATAGTGATAGAAGGAAAGTGGATACTTTGGTAAAGAAAAGATTTATAATAATAAACTTTGTGTAATTTAGAATATTATCCTATTTCATACATTTTTCTTTAAACGAAAAATTATTTTAACATAAGTACAAAATTTAAGAACACTTATTCACCAGTAGATATCGTTATCCAGACTTGTATGTGGCAGTGTAAATTATGTGTGGCGTTGAGTTGATAATTTGAAATTCTCCGTGGAGCTGGATATTATCGTCCGAACGATAATTGAAAGCTTGGACAACGTTGCCAACTTATGGCAACTTATACGGAAGAAGCTGAATACAAATCACTTAGCTTTTGTTTCTTTCAGTGGAACAGCTGGTGGATCTTAATTGCTTGCTCTGGATATGGAGGAAATGCGAAGCTAGTTGTAGGGGGAAATGTGTGCATGTATAGCAGAATGAATGCGTGGCCATTACATGGTCTTGTTTTGCTGGAAGTAAAGCGCGGGCTTTAGGATCTGGAGGTAGAAAAGGGAAATAAGATGGGGCAGAGAGACCATCTTGCGGGGTCGCTAAAAGTGACACTGAATTGTTTTCATTTTGTATCTGCTTAATTTTCTTTGAATTTTACTGCTTATTTAATATTCGATATCAGTAAGGCTCAGATGAGGCTGAATTTGAAAATGTTTGGTACTATTTATGTAATATTGTATATACCATGTTTAAATAGAAAAAAGAATTTATAGTCAACAGAGATTGATTTTCATGATATGCTCATGATTAATAAACATACGTGTCATTTGGCAGCTTTAAACCGTGGTATTTTATAGAAATTGTTTAGGTATTTTAAACTTGTATATACTATCAACAATCAATGATTTTCACAAAATGGGAGAAAGAAGTTATTCTACTTATAATTAGTCATGTCCAGCTAATGAAATTTAATTAATTTAATTCAAAGCTCACAGACCATAATACATCCACCACGGTCTTTGGTTATTACATATATCACTCCACAAAGAGGATTAACAAATCCCATCCTTTGAACAGCAATAAAATTTCCCTCAAATGCAGTAGGTACTTATCACAAACGAATTTGTAATCGTCGTCGTACCCTTCTGAAGTCAACAGATCGAGAGTAAAGTGACCATAATAATAATAATACATACAGATTACAGAAATTGGTGTGTTTCAAGCTGCAGACCCATAAGCAAAATTGCTTTAACAGAGTGAGGTATGTAGTTGCAGCTTCATTGACTACGAGATTTAACTTTTGTAATGCACTTCGCGCGTATTCGCCGCGGCCACTGCTGAAATCTCGAGAATTCACCTCTGATGATTAACCGAATTCCAAACGGTAAGCTATTATGAGTATTGCAAGCTCGTGATAACGTGATGGCTACAGACTATGCCCGTGGATATTCGAGAAATTTCATGATACCACCTGAAGGAAGTGTAAAGATATATTATCATGGCCACAGTTCGTGAGTTATAACACAAAATCGGAAAATAGCAAAATTTTCAGGTGTTAATTTCACCCCCTTTGAGTGAATTTGGACAGCAAACAAAAATTGCGTTGTAATCAGGAGGAAATCCCCTACATATTCACAAAGTTTCAGAATTTTTTGAATTTTCGGGTTCGAGATCTTCCCTTGTAAGTTTGTGCCGTACAATAGAGAACATTTAATTTTCTTCGGTCGAAGGTGTAGATATTCCTGAAACGCTTTTACCAATTCGACAGCATGATGGAAAACGTTCGCCCATACGTCACGAGGGAGTTTGTTTAGCTTGAATAAGAAAGCAAGCAATATATTCTCTAATAGAAAAGCATATATCATCGTTTCACGTGCACCAATAGCAGAACCAAATTTATGCGTTTTCTAAGACTCCTTGCAATATCTGGTTAAACGTCCAGACATATTTTTCAGCTGCATAATAATTCAAACAAATCGTGCAATTGCCATCTGGTGATGTCATACAAGAGATAAAATTTTATTTTTTTTTATAAAGAGCAGTGGATTAAAAGAAAGAAAATTGATTAACTAGTGAAATTGTGCTTCTGATTTTCTTGTCTGGCCATTGTGACGAGTTTAACAGATAATTCGATTGAGGGCTACGAAATGATATATCAGTATGTAAATTATGTCCATTAATCAAATGTCATTGTATTAGATTGCATTGAGAAATGAAACGGAGCGGACAACGCAGTCACGCGTAATTAATTCAGCGATCAATGGCAAAAATTAGGTTTGTCGTAACGGTAGAATAAACTTACAGTGACGATGTGAAATCAAGTTTTGTAAATGTTCTATCTATACAATGCACTTTCGTATATTAGTGTAGATGGTTGAGATAATACTAACAAGGGATGTTCTACAACTGACAAATTCAAAGTAACTTTGTAGAAATGTAGGTAATTCAAGTGATGCTAAAATAACGTAACCATTTTTCAAATCACAAGGAAAGAAATTTACACGGTAAATTTCTGAGCTTACAAAGTAACTTTACAAGACGCTATTGAATGATACTTAATTTTAGCCGTATTCAAAGTGGGACCATAAATACTTCAATGTAAATATAAATGAAAATTGAGAAAAAGAGTGTCAGCTCTCAAATTATTCAACTGGTAAATTTAGAGTAGGATATCGTATCAGATATTGAAACCATAATGGAAATGGGCATAACAATGGCTGACATGTGCGTTGTGGGGATATTTATTAAATTCTGTAGAAATCAAGGTTTTATTCATGGAAAGGTGTACGATTAACAACATAAATCCCATCATAGCGACACGATTTGATCGGTACAGAGATAATGAGCTGGTTATTAGGGATAACAAAAAGGGCTGAATGAATTACAATGGCAATGGTAAATTTTATACTTCAATCAATATAACAACGAAATGACAAATATCCGGATGTATCAATCTGAATATGCATTACGGCATTATTATAAGCTGAAATTACAACTGCCAGGCTTGGAGTGGCTGTTGAAATTATGTAGGTCGTCAATCTTGGTTTTTGGCAAATGTTGCAACGAGTGTTTACACTACCGAAGTCAAACAGATCAAATTGCAATACATAATATATATACAAAAATTTACAAACCGCGTTTTATTTAAACGGTACTTAGAAACGTTTTCATGCGAAATTATCTCACTGCTAATGTGTGGCATATTTACTTTTCGCCATTTACACATGGCAGACTTCCGAAAACTAGTCGACGAAAACATATACTATAAAGTTAAACATCTTACAGAGTGTGGTTCATGTTTGCCAATACAGAATTTCCAAATCGAAATTTGATATACTAACTGTGATGAATAACTATGTAGTATTTCGTATAAGTTATACTGCTCGACACTATTTTTTGCGAATATATGATTATGTACATTAATTGAAACATAAATGCCCAAGGAAAAGTATATAGGTACAATCACTTTAAAAATCATGTAAGAAGTATATAAGACAGTGAAAAGAATTTGAATACACGAAATTTATTATTAATATTTTTATAATTGGTGTTCCTCGTAAAATAATGTTGTACGTTTAGTGTTATAAAAAACTCTACATATATATTGCAACTGTGGAAAAATACTACCATAATAAATATGTATAGTATACTTAAAAATTTTAAAAAAATATTAATCTTTTTTCACTTGTCAGCACAACGCATGAACGCATCAACATCAGCACATTCGTTATATTAATATATACTGTTCATCCGTTGTGCTGATAAGAGCAACAACACTTATTGTAGGTCTAACTTGCACCAATATGTTTCATAACGCTTTAGTCTTGTTAGTTAAATGATAAAAAGAAATGTTCTTATTTCTTAGTCAATCATAAACTTAATTCACTTTGAAAATAAACTATTAACTCAAATTATTAACTCAAATTATTAACTCAAATTATCAAAATTTGGTCTTACACAACTACAATCCTTAGCCCCCATATAATATTAAACACAATTATAGCTCACACGACAGAAGAACATAATTTCCATTATACCTATAACGCTCACAATACTCCGAAATTTAATAGAAAACCGCTACAAATATCTTCGTCCAGAAACGTTATTCCATCAAAATATGTATTCAGAAACGAAAGAAAACAGCCCTACCACCGCAGCCTCTATTTACTGCTTCAAATACCGCAGCTTCCCCACAGTCCTCGGTAAAGTACACATCTTCCGCAAAGCGCGGAGTCCAACGACAAAACCATTCGCCCTCTGCTTCTACTTATCCTCGAAAGATCCCCCCTATTTGGCCTAAGTATTAAAGTCGTTTGTTCACGGTACATATTCCACGCGATCGATTAGCCGAGGTACAGTGCAAACTCCCCCGGTACCACTCGCACAGCGATCTAACTGATCGAAAAATTTCCGCGACACAGCTTCGGTATACCGGAGGGTAAACTAAACGACCGAATGTCGAGATTAAATCTATTTAGTTAACTGCATCCAGAAACGAGTTCACTTAGAATCAGAATCGAACGAATCCTCAGGCACGTGTTTCTCGACCAAACCCCCGTTCCTATGAATCTTTCTCTTTGCTAGTTACAAGGGATCGGCTCACCTGTCCCATCATCCCCGATATCGATCACGCGTCCCTTTTTGTTACCTCATACACGGTATCAGTGGCGGTAAGATTATCTGGGAGCGTAGACAGCGGATTGGCAACATTGCATTCGAAGCACGTGTACGCTCGAACTTGAGGAACGTATTATTATACGCGATACACGTATTATCGGGCGCACGGGGGTTGGATACTGGGGGAGTGGGGGCTAAATCCCACCGCATTCGGCTTGGATGGAAATGTGGAAAAATGTTTCCGTTTGTGCGGGTCGTTTCACGGTGCCCGAACACGCGGATCGGCATGTCTGCAGCGTTCTGAAATTGGTCGGAACTGGTGGAAACGGAATGGCGGAAGGGTTGCGCGCCATCGCCTACCGCGCCCCCATTCGGTTCGACTGCTGGTCGATGATTGGAATTTGTTTGACATACGAAATCTCGCGTAACTCGTGGCTTTGAATGAAGATCATGAAGAATGAAGAGATCATGTATCTAGATTCTCGTCGTAAATCAGTTAATTCTGTAGGACCTGTGGAATGAAAAGGGGGCTGTTTGGTGGCGGGGTTTTGGGTTTTGATTGCGGTCACGCTTCGCTGGAGGGTGTGCAATTCTACGTTTATTGGGTCGTGAAGAGGGCTGTGTAGGTTTCCTTTTCTCCGGAACACGAGATTACGAAGTACGAGATCTTTTTGGTACTATTACGCAATAGTTTTTCCAATAATAATAATAATAATAAGTCTTTATTATATTCCCAAAACACACGAAGTAATGCGCGAGAATCAGTCCACTGTGAAGTTGGGAAAAATTTGTCATTTTTTTTTAATTATTTTTTTAGTAAGCAGAATGTCCAACGTAAATAATCTTTTGTCTACTTATTAATACACTTATTGACAGTATACAAAAATCTATTTTAAATTTTTAACACTTTTTAAAGTTTGAAAACAAATTAAAAAATTGAGACGCTCGACGAATAAAAAAATGAACATTTTATTCGTCGAATGGAAAAATTAACTTCAATCGTCGAATAATCCAAAGTTAAAGTAACTTTTATTTGATCCGTTATTTAAATAACTTTTTATTTAGTTAATGCCGAACTCTGCTTGCAGTAAACAATAGAAAATAATTTGGAATCTTCTAAGTATTAATAAAACACTTTCGCCGACAGGAAAATCGTGAAAATTTTGGATACCGCCGTTGAAGGAAAATAGCCTACCCCTCGAAATCTTCAATGAAATACTTCAATATCAAAATAATCTTCAGTTCTACTTCAGAACGTAACTAAAATTACTTCATTCACTAATCGACATATTCAATACAGCAGTCTTTCAACAAATAAACGTCCCTCATTCACTTTCAAAAGACCCTTCTCTTATCGCGTTAATCCTTGAGAAACGTAGCTACTCCACCAGCCTCGAGTCTTGCGCCCTTGGACCGTGAAGAAACCCCTTCCCATCGCGGACAAACGACGAATCGACGAAGTTAAATAACTCGCGCGTTCGCGCTCTAATCTGTCTCTTCGTAAACGCGGACGGGGTGAAATTCAAGGAACAATCAAATTACCCCGATGAACCCGTAGCGGGACGTTTCATTAGGAGAAGAGGCTGCGAATAAGGTGCCCCCGACGAGAATTAAACCGATCCTCGCTACCCCCGTTTTTCCACGGGGACGCCTCGGGGGTTGGAAATCGGTTCGACGGGGGCTCCACCGCGACGTTGATACCCCGGGGAGGGCCGGGATTAGTGTCCGGGAAAAGTAATTTGTACTTGGCAACGGCACACCATTTGCCTAAGTGCCAGTTAACTGTAATCAAATCGTTCAGACAAATACCGGGGCCCGGCTACCCGGGATTAAATAGGGGGAGCGATTATTCGGGCGATCGTATCCTACGGGCGATATCCGATTACCATTTGTCTGATAATCGCGATACAATGGCTAATTCCGCTCTTCGTGTTTCTGCGCACAAACGAGGCGTCGCTGGGCAAAGCATAGACGGATCTGAAATTGTCTGGGGGGGCTGCGTAATGGAGTTTTGGATCGCGGCCGTGCCGCGCGTTCTGTCGCCAGTTGTTCTCGTCAACGTCGTCAGACGTGGAAACCGCATTCCCAGCGCTCCCCGTGTGCATCATGCACTCGGCGGGGCAGTAAATTCAGCGTTGACGGTTAACGCTTCTTGGTTGGAGGTACGGATACAGCTGGCACGCTGGGTATATACCACTGATAGTACTAAACATTAATGGAATGTGATAGGAAATACATTTTTTTAAGGCTACAGTATTTCTTTGCAAGCCGATTATAAAAGTCTTTTATTTTTCAGGCGGACACGTGATATTTGAATCTTATTTTATCTGCTATTATATCTTGTTAAGTGATATCAGGGAATGGGGTGAATGTTGTATAATAAAAGGTTATTATTCCTCCAATAATTGAAATATAAAATTATATGTAAATAGATTGATAGATTTATTATAGAAGATGTTATTAATAAGTTGATAATTACTGTGTAAACTACTAATGTTAGGATGAGTTTATGGATGAATTTAATTTATTAATATTGGTGAAATCTGCAGAAAGTAGTTGCCATGATTTTTAAAAAATTCGTTAAATCTGGGAACACTTGAACTACTGTATTCTTTTTTGAACTTCTTCCATTAGAATATAGGGTGCGAAGGGTTCTAAGCTTACAGGGAAGATAGAAACATCAGTGTCGTCTTAACATGAATGCGAAAGAGACAGCCGAAAAATTGAAACATTCAAAATATAGGGTTGTAAAAGCTAGGAAAAAATTGAGATTTTAAAATAAGGTAGATAAAAGAATGATGCATTTTTTGTTTGTACCTTTTTTCGATATTTCTCGCCGTTCTCGAAATAATCCACAAAAAATAAAATTCTGTATTTTTTCAAGGGGTGATTTTACCCCCAAAACCGTATTATGGCACCAACAAAAATAGGTTTGTCTTACGCATGAACTAATCTACTTGCACGCAAAGTTGCACAATATTCTGAAGTTTCGAGTTGCCTACTTCCCTTATAAGTTGAATAAAATATGCTTACTACCCCTCCGCGAACCAGGTGAATAATAGTCACGCCTTGAACCACGTAGGATTAATTTAATCCTGAATATTATCCATCTACAAATATATCATTCGAATAAAAATGACAACTTCAACTCCATGTACTCGAAAAACCAGACCGCTTGCGCATGTTTGAAAAAAATACAGCAGTTTTGAAACCGCTGGGGCTTAGTACATCGTACATGGTTCATGGAAGCGTAAACGTGAGATGAAAAATGAATACGTCAAAGTTAGAAGGTAACACATTATATTCACAAGTTTCAGGCGTAGAGGATAAAGGTACTTTTGCGACGTGTTTTGGGACGAACGTAAAAACTTTCTACGTAACATTTCTTCGGTGCAGTGGGCACATAAGTACTCAAATAATGAAAATGCTTAGGTTTTTTGCTAGTGCAATATTTTAACCCTGAAATAAATAAATACAATAACATTCCAAAGCTGGGAGAGAAGAAGTAGAAAAAAATCACGAAACTATTTAGACACCCTCTATTTAATACTAAGTAGCTCACCCGTTGCCTGGTTTCACCCGGGAATTATTTATAACGTTTCCAAAATAAAAAAACCTAAACAAAAAACATAAATAGCCTATAATCTAATCTAGGACGTATATAATGTATATTCAAAATTTCATTGAAATCCGGTCAGCAGTTTAGATATGAAAGAAGGACAAAGAAACAGACAATTTTTTCACATTTTCATATTAGTAAGGATAAGTAACGTTTAGAGTATGGATTCGCGAACAGTTGAACAATTCACAACAACCCAATGCAAATATTTAGTTAAATCACCTAGAGCTCACTATCACTGAAAACCCATAAATTTTATTGTTTGCGTCGGACTGTGATACAGTGGCTCTCGTACCAATTCCACATATCTAGTACACGGACGGATTTACACAAATATGTTTACACTCAATAGGGCACGTAGCAGACTATTCAATTTTTAACTATATCCCTAGGACAGAATTGGAAGCTGACACAGTAGCCAGCCAGCAGCGAAATCGAATGTTATGATATAGGTTGGGAAAAGAGTCAATCTAAACGATTTCTCGGCGAGAAACTCACACCAACGCTTATCGGGTACGCTAGAAGTGTTTCAAAGCTTTTAACTGGCTGACATTTCTGTGGAAATTGGTTTAAAACAGTCCGAGTTATGAACTCTAACTCTCTTTTTGTCAGAAGTGTACATGCACGAACAACTTAGAGCAAATGTGCTTTAATTAGAATACTCAGATCTGTGACGTTTGTTTATTAAATAGATTAAGTACAAAAAGATGAAAAATCAAGAATTCTTCTCTCAAAAAGGAAAAAGGAACTCAGCTTAATTTATCAAAGAATGCAATATTGTTAGCAAATGATGTACCATCCGCATATGTACTTTCTAGAACTGTTCGCAAGGAAATACTACACGTGTCATTCTTTCTCAGTGACAGAGAGCATTATTCTCCAAACGGTATGAAACTTCATTGTAGAAAAATGATTTTAGGGATCTTAGTTATTGTTAGCAAAAGGTCATCTTTCACTGTGTATGCACTATTTCCAACCAACAGTCTACGCACAATTTCAATCCATACCCTTTTGTCAGTTTTTGAATCTCGTTTGCTTTTCGTTAACGTAAAAGCTACCACTTTGGCCGTTGCGCAACTTAGATACACAATTTTTGACATGGCCTATATTTTGAAGCGATTTTCCCTTAAGTGAACCTGGCTACATAGTTCCAAATTCGAACTGACTGGACTAGGTTTGCCAATTTTTTTGGGGAAAATATAGTAGATGCGCTACGGTCAAATGTAATAAAAAATATAGTACCTACATTGTGAAAAATGTAGTACGTTTCAGATGAAAGTGGTACAAAATAAAACGAGAAAATCGAACCTGAAAATCTGGAAAATTGAATGCTCTTTTAATATGATTTGAACAAACATTCGATACGGCTTACCATTTGTGAGAAATTCTTTAAATTCAAACCATTTATGAATTCTAAACTGCAAAGTCTGATCAGCCCCCTTTCCTGTTGTCTGATTGCAACAAACTTTTTCAAGGAATATTTTTTTATCAAATGCCACCGTTCTAGGGCCAAAAAAATCGACACGTATAAATAAGGGCCACCCTAATCTACATGCACGATTTTCCTCCCCCTTCAATATTGCTTTTCAAATGGTACACGTGTTGAAAATTCAAGTGACCTCATCACTCGAGCCGAGAATTCTGGGCAATTCTGTTGCGTCCATAGATCCTTATTATTAAGTATCAAAGAAGTTGTATATTAGTAAAGTGTCATTACCATATCCTCCCACGGAAGTCACCTTCAGAATACCAGCGATACATCAATGAACTTTCATCCTCGAGTATCGAAGGAACCATTCCGTCGCGCTGTATCAGTATCGCGTTATCACCGGCAGAAACTTTTTCTTCGCCGTCAAAGTGTCTTAAGCGTACTTACTTCAGCAAGGAGCACTCGCAAAGTGTCGGGAGCGACGTGACATCGCGTGGCGCGACCATCAGAAAGTATCAAAAGTATTACGCTGTTATAAAGAGAAACGCTTTCCTTTTAGAATCTGCGAAGCACCGTCGCGGCATAGAAAGGAGCCCTTGCTCGCGGGAGCGATAGAGGCCACCGATTATCGCGAACGCAAATGTTGTTCGCTCGGGAATCTCGACGGTATCGCGATTCTAGGGGTAATGCGCTTCACAATGCATTCTTAATACCGTGGAGAACAGTCCATCCGTCACAAAGGGGAAAGAAGCGCACACAGAAAAGCTCTTCCGACGAACTGTGAAAAGTACTATCGCGTCCCGAGCAGAAGCATCCTCTTAGAAGCAGCCGAAATTGCTGCTGCCGTTACAAAGGGAATGGCTGGATCCGATGATCTAGAAGCGCCATGCCATCGCGCGATGACGAGGTCCCCTCATTTGCGAAATGAACGAAATGTTGCGCCGAGGCAAACACACGGGCGCACAAAATGTAATTGCCTTGAAAAAATTTTCTGGGAATATCACGGGGATTAAAGTTTCAAGTTTCATGTCCGAGTGTGCAACGCTGTTATAATTATTAAATACTTGGAAGGTGTGTCGAGGAAAGCAAGAATCGTACTTCGAATGGGAAATGTGGTTTCTAACGTAAATATAATTTTTATAACACTAAATAATATCTCAACTAGGGCTGGGACTATTTGTCGAATTTTTTGGTGTTCGAATATTCGAATACATCAGTTGCTCAATTATTTGGTGAATATAATTCGAATATACAAGTGTTCGAATAATATTCGAATATACAAGTATTCGAATACTATTCGAATATACAAGTATTCGAATACTATTCGAATATACAAGTATTCGAATACTATTCGAATATACAAGTATTCGAATACTATTCGAATATTTAAGTATTCGAATACAATTCGAATATTTAAGTATTCGAATACAATTCGAATATTTAAGTATTCGAATAGTATGGTGTGAATTATAAATCAAGTTCTTTAGGTTCATTTGTCAGGAAGAAATCTTGTAAGCTAATTTTGACCCACTTCACACCATACTATTCGAATACTAATGAATAGTATTCGAATATACAAGTATTCGAATACTATTCGAATATACAAGTATTCGAATACAATTCGAATATTTAAGTATTCGAATACTATTCGAATATACAAGTATTCGAATACTATTTGAATATTTAAGTATTCGAATAGTATGGTGTTAATTTAAATCAAGTTCTTTAGGTTCAATTGTCAGGAAGAAATCTTCTAAGCTAGTTTTGACCCACTTCATACCATACTATTCGAATATTGATTTATTCGAAGTTTATTCGTAGCATTCGAATACTTGTAAAATATTCGAATATTAAATTATTCGAATAGTCCCAGCCTTAATCTCAACTGGTAATAACTCAAGCTGAGGAAAGTATTAGTTCATTTTGTTATTAATGACCAACAACACAGCGCGACTATAAAGGAAACACAGTTTAAATATTTTTTATTAAGTCTTTTTCACACGTGACACGTCGGTGGCTAGCAACTTATTTCCAACATTAGCAACTTATTTCTCCACAATTTTGTATTTTTCCCACCACCTCTATCTTTACCAACCGAACACATCTGGACTTCCAATTGCGAAGCACTTAAGTCCCCCGCGCGAAAGAGCCCTTAGACTTGCAGTGCTCGATTATTATACCGTTCACAGAAATCGATCAATCTACGTGCAAAATAATCAATTCTATGCCATTCAACGGATCAGGCTTCCGACGCATGAACGCGTTCTACGCGGAGATTGGTCGATCTTCCATTGGTTGGCTGTAGAACGGGAAACAACACTCGGCATAATCTGGCCTCCGCCACCCACCCCCCTGCCACCTTCCTCTCGAAACACGCCAGTCAATCCGTTTCACCGCGATTTATGTGATAATCACGAACCACTGTCTAGAGCTATTCTCCGTGTCCCAGGTCCGGCAGGTCGTGGTCGTGTATGAAATTGTTCCCAGAGTACGTAACGGGGCGTCGGGGATATCCGGTTCCCGTTGCTGCACCGACATCTTCCTTGACAGCGTTGTCGCGTCGCGTGGTGTCAGTCTTCCACGCCATATCCCAGCAATATCGCGTTGTTTACGCGCGCACCACAGGCGGCGGCACAATGAACGACGGTAGAAGTGGGTCACCGAGCAGCGGTGAGGCCGGTTTTTCAGGTCTCAACTGAAATTCAATCGAACATAAACACGCGAAAGGATATCGAGTAAATTGCAGAGGGACTTCCCGACGGCATAAACGACGCGAATGGAGTAGACTCGCCGGGACTCTTTCGCTGCGTTTGCTCAGATGGCTGGCGATCAACGGTCGATCTCGTCGGAAGGCGATACGACGACGGTCCGGCGAGTAACGAACACGGAACTTAATACGGTTCGACGATTTTGCCTCGTATCGCCGGGTGGAAAGTAAAACGATTCTACTACGAGCAAGATCTTTCCAGAACATTCGAGATACCGGGGCCACGGTAATTCTTCGGCATTGTCAGCGTATCGTTTCGAATTGTGGGGCTGGTTGCGTCAGAACAAACGTTGGAGCGAAGCTACCCCTACCCACTTTCATTGTTCAGCCAACTCGTCTTCCTCTTGGCTACAAATGACATTAAAACGAGATCGAGCATCGTTTCTTGCATTGCTTACAAGAATAACATGTCAGTACATTGTCTGCTACATCTATAGCGTCTATAACGTCTTTCACATCCTTCAAACATGCAGTGACATTATTTTTTGCTAATCAGCAATAACAACTTAATTTCTTAAGATTATTACTCATGTACTCTTGTTATTATTGTTTTAAACACGTATAATAGTAATTCCTACTCTAGACTACGCTATTTGGCTGTCAACATTTGCTTTCTGTGTACACTATTAGTGTTAGATTTAGGTAGCTTTAAATGGTAAGGTTAATAGCAGCTAACAGCTGTACCTCGCCTTTTGCACTCCTCTACTGCCACAAGTGCTATTTATGTTTATCTTTTATTTTCTTTCTTCACCTTCTCACTTATTATATTTTTTTTTCTCTTGTAAAGCGTGTTGTGCAATAAAGAATTATTATTAATATATTTTTTTTAAGTTCGTGATGTTTGTTGAGAGAGGTTTAAATTGGTGGGAGAGAAGGAAGATACTTTGGGTGACCGAAAATAGGCTGGTAGAAGTTACTTTGAGAATGAGAATATCTTGATGTTTACAGACCACGAAATCCTCATACGAGTTGGGACGTTCAAGTCGAGACCCCTCGAATCACATCAAAGAATATAAGAAAGGCCTTAAATCGCTCGGAATACTTTTCGAGTGTTGAAAATTGTAAAAGTTTGGATGGGTCTTAAAAGTTTCGACAAGTTAAGAAAGTCTCGATGGCTTTCGACAATCTTGACATGTATTTTTCGTCTCCAATAGTACAAGAAGATATTCAAACTTAGAATTAGAATTAGAATATTCCCCATTGCCAACTTAACATGCATTGAAACTCAAGCAAAGTACATAATCACGACTCATCAAAACTTTAAAAACCTACTACTACAATAACCTTCAAACTAATACCAAACCGAAATCAGATTACATTAAACATACACATTTCATATAGATATCAAACGCCCCCGTTCAGTTGCCTCAATTAAACTTTTCCCAAGGGCAAGCTACCCCGTTGACCGCGAATTTAAAATCTCCCCCAATCGCGGGAACAGCCACCCCATGATATCTGCCAGGTGGCTGAAAATCAGGGTAGGCAGTGAGAACATCCGGACGACGATGTAGCTGGAACGTGGTGGTCGTCAACGGTGCCGTGGCACACGTCCCATAGACCGCATTCCGACGATTTCACGTTCCGTACGCGGTGACACAGTATATTGACTGAGGGTGGATTGTGCGCCCGCCGACTGATTTGCCGCGACTGCGCGAATCTGAGCTGGAGCTTGCAGCCTCCACATACCCACTGGCCCGGTTGGTATCGCGTACGTACTGTACCCTCGTGGCTCGTCCCGTACCCTTAGCCGTGCCCGTGGCGCACACGGTGCTCGCCCCGCGTACGATCTAGCCGCCGCGCCGTCGACGCCGACGCTAACGCCGACGCCGACTCCGACGCCGACGCTCGGCGACGCTGCCGCCGCGTCGGGCTCTCACGCTGCCGCTCCACTAGCCCGCCCGCCGCCTCCTCACCCTCTCCGTCCGTTCTTTCCACTTTCTCTCCGTTCGGCCACCACCACAGCCACCCCACACTGTCTCGCGAGCCCCGCTGCGCGAAGTATAACCCCGCGACAAAAACACGTCGATGACAGGCGCCGTGCCGAACGTACCGGCACCTCAGTACCTGCTCGCTACGAGACGACGACGTGCCGCGTTATAGAGAGGGTACGACCCGGAAACTCAAAGTCTCTGTACCTTGAGGCTACAGTATATAGGCAGTGGACACAGTAGACGGGAAGCAAAAGAATTTTACCAAGTTTCGAAGTGTGAAGATAGAAGACAGTGTTGAAAGATTGCCACGTGTTATTCGTTGTCGCGTCTTTTGGTCCAAGTCACTACGCTTCTCTGTGCTTTTTCAAATTCGTCAGTCGTGTGTCACTAGTGCATGATTTTTGCTATCTGGTTCCCTTGGCTGTTAGTGATCGTTGCCGGCGAGCACCCTGGGGAATAACAAGGGACGGTGCCAGTGAACGGAACATCGTCATTTGTGTGTGTGTGTTAAACGGTTCGTGAACCCGTGGCGCGTTAAACGATTACGGTGTTTCGTGGTTGAACCGCCACGTCGGGGCGACGCAAGCCGGCCACCCTGCTCCATTGGAACGTGTTGTCTATGTGATGAAAGTGGTTTAATGGTTGATCCGCTAAAACTCTTCTGGGTTATTACCAACAGCACCTACTTAGGTACGTGCAAGACACCCTTGCCTTTCGAAACCGTTTGTTGTTGTTTCCCCGCGCGATCACGCGTCAGTTTTCAGTGAGGAGGAGGTAGAGGGGGTATACGGTAGCGCGTAAATCCCTGTGTGGGGAAAAAAGAACGACTCCATCGGGGGCTGTTCGGCAGGTCGTTGAGCTTCCGTGTCACGAACTCGAGACGTGTTCGATCTTGAGGATATTTGATGAGTCCCCAGCTATCCCGGGGCTTCTTGAGTCAGCCTTGGGGATCGTGTCACAATTAAAGAGCTGGCTTTGCAGCAATTTCACAACTGTTTATCGTGGACTCGTTCGCGGCACGACTTCCAACAGGTGACGAAACGGTGGATGCAGCGAGTGCACCCTCAGTTGCAAGCACATCCTTGCTGTGAAAGTTCTCAGGGTCAGCCAAGTGCTGGCCTAAACTTTTCTGGACTAGTTCCTTTGTCTGCGAGCCTACCTGAAACAATGGTTCTCGCGCACACGGGGTACTCTCTGACAAAACGAACCACCCTCGCAAACCTGTGTTATTCTGGGCTCGATTCAGTTTCCAAAAAGAACGGGGGAGGGAAGGGGGCTACGAGGATCGTAGGTGACGAAAGCACAATGGGTCGCGAGTGGAAAAATTTATGAAGTGTCGGTGAAATGTCCTCCATCGAGGGGCGATCAAATTCTCGTTACGCCGTTTCTATGCCGAGAACTGGGCATTCGATGAACGTTGCTCGGTGCAAGCGAAATCCCGTAGTTTCCGCGTGTGGCATCGATCGAGGTCGGCGTTATTTTCAAAGGACACAATGTGTACATTGTACGCGTACAACGGTACCCCCGGCCAGGCTCCAGTGTACGGGCACAATTGGGATATCGTTCCATTCAACTGACGGAAAATCAATTCGGCTTGGTAATTACGAGGCGAAGATATTGACATCGTCGTTGAGTTTGCATCAAGTCCCCCCTCCCCGCCATCACCGCTGTGGGACGTTTGTTTTCGGCGTGTTTTGTTCACTGGCGGTAGAAGTTGACTCGACTTGGCGGGGAATATGGCCAGCGGGATTCAAGCCAACCGAAGCATACAATTCGGATGTTGGATTTTCAAAGGTGAAAATTCACGGTGGGGGACGACGAAACGCGATGCTCAGCTGGCAGCCGCTATTTGACGCGGATTTGCTCGAGCACTGGGATGAACGGGGATTGCAAGATTTAATTTGACAGCGCGACGATAAAATTGCGCCTCTCTTAAACGTGATGTGCCACGGGCTCAACTTATCGCGGCGACTGCGAGCGGAATACGTCCCGCTCAAGCAAATCGAGTGTGCCTCTCGTTTAGTGACACCCGAATATGTGGCTGTGTACGTCCACATTTTGCTAGAAGAAAATTGAATCTTGAATTGCTCGATTTTTTAACTCATTCCGTATCATGTCAGTCTCTGGTGGCCCGCGATATTCGTCGGGGAGCGGGAGGGGGTGAAACTTTCATTAAAGGGAGAATGGTATTTCACAATTCAGTGTCGAAGTCGAAACAAAAATGCCGATATTTGAAGAATGCAACAGAAGTACTATTTTTTTTCAATAATTGAATATCGCAGTCTATTTTTCTCGTCCTACCAAGAATCTGAATTTTACTGTGGCACGAATCTAACTCTGGTTCGTGCGAAACATTTTAAAGGGAGAGTGTTTGAAAGGGAAAGGAATGTGTGGTTAGATGTGTGTGTACATACATGTTTTCTGTCTTATTTTGTTGGGGTTGATAGGAAAGCGAGTTGCATAAGGTGTTAATTTATAAAAATTTGAATGCAAGGGTTAAAGATTTTAATGAGTTTTGTAGCTTACTATGAAATAATGGAAGCTTTGTAGCTTGGAAGTTCAGAATTATAATGATTTTATTGAGGGATTATCGCGGAATGGGTGGAAAAATTTGTTTTATTGGACGAATTGAACGTTTTATAATTGAAAAGGTACGTGAGAGTAAGAACGTTGAGAATACGAGAAATGATAGAGGAAAAGAAGTGTCAGCTTGGATACAACAACGTTTTATGTTACTTTTATCGCATGATAGCAAAGTTCATACATAGGGTGAAAGCACTAGTTGTCGACCACTTAAAGCTAAACTCGAATGAAAAGTTCTGAAAAAAAATAAACAATCAATGTTATAAAATATATAAAATGTATTGAAGTAATTTAAATGTATTTAATATATCACTAAATATTTTGTGTTAGTAGGAAAGTTCGGGGAAAATAAATAATTAACGTTAAAAATAAAGTGTCCGAATGCTTTAATAATCGACCGGTTAACTCTAAAAGTCGACCGGTCCGATAGCTAGTAGTCGACCACCTTTTTTAATATGAAATTCAAAACCGGTTATGTGCGCATTACAAACTAAAATTTATTTTTAAATATAAGAGCATTCTTTAAAGCCTCATTGCTATATTGTTTAAAACTTCCTTGTTTTATTTTTAAACATTTATTTTTACATTTTTGTTTATTTGCATGACTTCTCGCACCACTGTCTTTTTCATTACTCATTTTTCTAAATTTGTGTTAATAATGCACAGTTATCCCGTTTCTGAGGTTAGATTAAAATAAATTATATATAGTTAATACGTGGTCGACTTTTAGCATTCATTGTGAATGCAGTTAGCTTCAGAAGTCGACCGCTGTGGTCGACTATTGAAAATTGAAAGGGAATGATGATCCAGTTACCGACCTCCCATAAATAAATAAATTATCCCATTTTTTTAAATTCTTGAAGCTCATATAAAATTGTCGATGCTTTTTCAGTGAAATAGCATAATTTTCCAGTAAAAAATGTATAGAACTGAATTACATTTGTCGTTTCTATTCAAAGCACACTTATGCTTCTCGGGTTAGAAAACAGCAATGACACATGTAGAATCAAAATGAGTTTACAAATCACTTTAAAACCATTTATTTTTTTTACCTATGAAGGGCGCTTTTTGTCGTATTGTAAAGTTAGAAATTCAAAGTATAATATAAAATTGTGATTTAATAAATTCTTTATTTCAGTACTTATTTCTTTAAGCTAAACAATAAAAGTGGTCGACTACTAGAGGGTGGTCGACTACTAGTGCTTTCACCCTATTTCTTTGTTATTAACGCGTGCATGGTAACTGTGGAACAAATAATTTTCGTACTTCGTTCGATGGTGTTTTGTCGATGAACTGTGATATATTTATTTTTAATAAAATTGTCAACTAGATAGTTTATTGTGAGAAAAATTGATTAAAGTTGTCTGCTACTTGAATTTCTTAAAACGAAACACTATTCGCTGACAATTCACGTGATTTCGATTTATGTAGTTCTATGAAGGAGTATCTTATCAATTTCTATGTTTCATTCGTTTCCATTGATAAAGTTATTTTTTTTCTAGTAGAGACATGTTTCTTAAAATAAAATTTAAGCACTTAAGGCCGCGATTTTGTTAAGTGTGAGTTCTATTAGTGACAAACACATTTGATTGCTAATAGTTGTGTGAAGTTTTGTTTTTAGACAGGGCACAACGAACTGCTCTCAATGTGATAAAATGAGTTAATTACATTAATTACAGTGTCCTAAAGCTATTCCAGGCATAATATGATTATTAACAAATTTCTATATTATGAGGAAAAAAGCCGTTCCATTGAAGTGTATTTTTTTGGTGGAAAAAATATAATTACTTTAGTTGTACTGGTATTGATAAAGTGAAACGCGATCAGCATGCCAGAATTTAATTCCGCGGAATTAATGGGCACAGGTTAACTCGTGATAAATTTTTGCGCGTAAAATTTTTCAGATAACAGATTTATATACGGAACGATGAAATTTACGACGAAAATGAGCTGCAAAAAAGGGACGAGAAAACCAAACGCTATTAGTGCGTCACAATTTTTCATGCGCTTCCTAATTAGTGGATCTAGGTTAATCAATGCGGAATTTCAGGAAATAAAATGTGCATAATAAATTCAATAAATGCGTGGGAAAAATGGTCACTACGTCATTATGAATAATAGATTTATAAATTAATAGATGTATAATATTTTCACTAATATTACTGGCGGGAGGGGGGGGGGGAGGCTAGAGAAATTAATTGTTTTTGAAAATGTATCCAAACGAATAGTTACTCCAGTATTCTAAAGTTGCTGCATAATTTTTATCCAAATATCTATTTTGTCTCGTGCAGTGGCTCTTATTTATTTTGTACTCATTTATGTAAATTTTACGTTTGTTAGCTATTCAGGGCTTATACAGGGTGGGCCAAATAAAGTGTTACAGCCAGTTTCCTACGAAACCACTGCAGATATCGACTTCAATTTAATTTTAGTGCTATACCATATATGTAGCACTCAATCAACGTCCTTAAAAATACCACTTCTTGGTTCAGTGTCATTAAATTGTAGAATATTCAATTAAATTAGCGGGATCGACGTTCTCCTCCAATTTGTGCTAGCACATCTACAAGCAAATTCATTCAACAAAATCCGCCTTGGACCGTGAGTTTCATTTCTGTTTTCTTATTATTCGACTAGCCAAACAAATCGAACTTTCAGCTGGCAGAATCGATTTAAACCATCAAATTTGTCCAAGGAAATAGATAACATTTCATCAGATCCGTTTTCAAGGGAACTATCAAGATCGGCCTTCTCCCTCATTTTACCCTGACATATCTGAAACTATCATCAAGCACAATGGGAGTCCTTAAATCGTCGCGTCCGTCTCCATCTGATATGTCACTTCACTAGCTTAAATTATTACGTAACATTTTCAAACAGCTGCTCCACGATTTTACTCTTCTCAGAGTAATCGCGCTATCTGACAGCGTTTATGTGATACCATTAAATTTGAACAGGAACACGTCGAAAACGTCCAAACAATTTTAAAGGAAACTAAATGGATGGAAATACTTGTTCATCTTATTCAAGTGCATCTGTCAACACGTATAAGGTATAATGAAAATTCCCAATCGTTTCATCCATTTCTACTTCCTTTTTTAAATTCGTCTAGGCTAAACTGCTGTGGACAGCATTTTGGACAAGCAGTTACATACGTGCATGATCTCAGCCTACCATATGTTGACAGTATGGATCCAATGTCACCAAACCTGGCCAAGCAAACAGCCGATGCAACGAGCCAAGCAATAACACGACATTAACGACATCCAGAAAATGCACTTCTGCTTCCAAATTGCGCCTAGCAAGTAGCGATCGATTCTCGTGCACGATAAAACGCCAGCCATCCAGACTTGGCAGCACGTAACTCATGCTTCGCATCCCCCGCGAGCTAAACAAACATGCCGTATTTTATGTATAGGAGGATCTTAAAAATTTAAGCAAACCGATGAGAAAGTTTCTTGGAAACGTAGGTCCATAAGCTTCGAGTCACAGCCGCCGAACGTTTTGTACGACGTTCGAGTGTAAACAGTCAGAGATGGCGAATAAGGATGAGGATGATAGCGTTGTAGATAGGAAAGATTATATGAGACACTTTCTTGTGTATTTCACCAGTTGAAAATATTTATTAGCATTCTTTACAATTTTATGTATTTAATTTCATAAATAGTGGGCTATTTCCTAAGATTTCTGTAGAAGTGGTAGGGGTGACGGGGGAAATATGAGCCAGTTAAATAAAAGTCAAGATAGTTAATCAATCAGTTGAGATATTTATTAGAATCTTTGGCAATTCTTTAAATAAGTAATAAACAATAATATACGGGTGACCTTTTTCACGTGCCACCAACTCAATATAAACTACATTTTCTTGAAAAAATAGTTTTGGCCTACATTGCCCGCAGGTTGCGGTAATGAGGGCCAAGCAAGTCTTGACACAGAACGCAGAAAATTATGTAGCCCAAAACAAAATTAATATATTTTCTTCTAATATTAAAAGGATAGTAATTATTAGAGCTTCATAATATCCTTACAACAATTAAATTTAATGATTTGATTAATGTTTAAAGAATTTTAATTAAGTGGATACACATAGTTACAAAAATTATATGTGTAAGTACTTATTTGGTGTATCACCTACCTGTGCCAACCGTTTGCAAGTTCTTGGCATCTGTACACTTCTGTAGCTGCTTATCATTGGAGAGTTACTCTTAACTTTGCAAATTAAAAGTAATTACATAAGATACGTTAAATTCGGTTTTGCGGGATTTCTAAGACATTTGCAATTCCCTTTTATAATAGCAACCCTACCAATGACGATATGCATACTGTATATTCTGTACACTTACGTATGTGCAAATATCTCTTGCCAAAGGAGTTTTGTTTCTGATCAACTATTCAGCTTGAAGGACGTTCGCCGCAGACCTACTACATTTTGCACAAAGGTAAATTTGAATCTACGTCGTTGCGAATATATAGAGACAATTTCTTACCACATAGTGCCAAATTCTAACAAATATGCTCACAAATACCACGTAATTCAGTGTGAAAATTGAATGAACTGAAATGATAATACCACTTCTTCAAAAATAACGAATGCCTCCTTTAACTCTTCGACGACAGATGACTTACCACTCAAATGATGACACGATGAACACACTGTAACTCATTATACAATTTCAATGACACACATCTTGAAATATATCATTATGTTACATTTCGAACCTCATTATGAACCAGAATTCCAGAACCATTAATTTATTTTGAGGAGTGAGACAAGTATCCAATATACTTACATCCATACTCTGATGGGTGAAGATGGGTCAAGATGGACCCTGCATCCCCCACAAATCATTAAACCTCGAAAAGAAATTAATTTCTATCTAATCTTCATACAATATTGCTTCACACAAGCTCTAAAACTGTGTTTTCCAATCTTTTTTGAGTGGCGATCCCCTTTGATAATATTCAAATAACCTTCCCCCGCCCTCCATATCAAGTGAGGTATATTTAAGAAAGTAAAGAAAACTTTAAAAGTAGATATTTCAGAATATAATTTTAACTTAATAATATTTAATTATCCTAATGCACATATTAAATATACAGAAAGATACTTAATATATTTAATTATGTTATTTAATGTGATGGTTGTGCTTGCATCTGGGTAACCAGATTTCATTTATGAAAAATCAGTGTTACATCATTAATAGAATATGACTATTTAATCATATTAAAATAAATAAGTTCTAAGAATCGACAACTAAAAAGAAGATTCACCCACAGGTGGGGAACCCCTATACTAAAAGAATACACGCTAAAACTGATTACAATATAACAAGTTCGTAGCATCAATACTATGATCACGAATATATCAATCGAATATTTTACGAAGAGCCTGTAGGAACATCGCTCTGCCTCCCAAAATCAAGTCGACTCGATACTAAAGACACATTGTCTTTGGCAATCAGCGCACAGCAAACCGACTAGAGTAATCATCATCAACAGACAGCTTGCGTGAAACGAGGGGTAGTGTTGCAGTCAGCGGGGAAACAATGCGACAAAACAACAGCAGCTACTGCGTTGCGTTACAATTATTTCGCAGCCGTGCACACTGCCGTGCGATTATTATCCGGGTTTCGTGGCTCTTGCCCTCCGCGGATCTGTCTTTCTCTCGGTCGCTCATTAGCTTGACGTAACGCAGCAGCAGCTAGTTAATTAAAAAAAAATAATTAAAAAAATGGAAAAGAACGGAGAGAAGTCGTAACCCCCGAATCCGGCGTTCGTGTGGTTCGCATTGTGTTCCGGCATTGTTCCCCCGATGTTACGGAAGTTTCATGAAATTCGAAACGGGGAAGCTGCCGCGCTCAACAGGGGGTAATATGCGCGGGTATCGCTCGTACCAGGCGCGATCGATGCTGACACTCCAGATCTACGTGACCGTGTGCGAGCTTGGATCTTGTTGGAGGAAGCGTGCAGCGTTCTCACCTTAGCGATAAATCGGCGAGAAGTGCTCTTGGAGAATCCGTTGAACGACTTTCAAACGGCGGGATAAATCATTCATATGCTCGCGTTTGTTGGTGAACGAGTGGGACGACCGAGAAGGGGATCACTTTTAACCCCCGTTCAAAATTCTTGGAGCAGTTATTATGTTTGCTTCGTATGTGGGTAGAATTTTGTAAATGTTCGAAGATACGAAGGAATCTTATACCATTTGATACTTGGTATGATTAAGAAAAAATTTCTACCAAAAAGTAACAAATCTATTTATAATTGAATTTATTCAAGCTTCCCGCTGGTATATTTCTCAATTCTTGCTCTGGAATGCTCCATAGTTGTGTTACTGACTTACAAGGGAACATATAGAAGTGTCAATCGCTGATTTTGATGTGACTTTGATAGAAAGTAATTCTTACAAAAATATTTAATACATATTTTTTTATTTGCTGAGATTCGTGTTGAAGTGGTGAGAACAGCCTTCAAAGTTGAGGGTGAGAAATATGTTTGGTTGGATATCTTGGAAATTACTAGGGCAACAAAAGAGGTGTAAATGATAAAATTGTGTATTTTCGAATGCAACTGTGCAAGCAGGTTCCAACAAATTGTTTATATAATACATTAAAAAACATAGCATTTTGCAAAAGCAAAATGCAATAAAATTGTTAAAAATAAGTTTATTAGTTTTTTTTATAAATGTGAAATATCCGTGTCGGAATAAAATTTGTTTTTCGTTCCGATGAAAACGAAATATTTTTCAGCAGGAACCGAATCGAAATTATTATACTCGGAGCTGAACCGAAACTAAACAAAAAACATTGCGTTCCAGGTCCCTGTTCCAAACACGCGAATTTTGATCAAAACAGCGGATATCGTTCGACTTTTGAGCGGGGGTGTACATCCTCGTTTGGGAGTGTCGCTGACGCGTTGGCCGCGTTGCTGCGCGTTAACCGTTGCATAGGAAAGCAATCCCCGAGTTTGCAAATACATGGAAACCGTATGTTTATATTTCACATAGAAGAGGGATGATGACCCTTATTTCTCTGAATAAGCGTGAACGAGTCAAAAATCCAAAAATATTTGCAAATGTTTATCAGTGAGGGATTAAAATAGAGAGTTGAAAAAACAAGTTTCTTGTAGTGGGACGGTGTTAACAAAAAGTGGTAGAGAAAGTGATGAAATAATTTGGAAGGGATGTGTTAGTGTGATTGTTAAGTATTGTTGAGTTTAGCTTTAATTCTTTTTGTACAATGCATTTAGGCAGCAGTTAGAGAGCTTGAATTTGTTATACTGGTTAATGGGACGGGTTAATAGAATAGGTAATACAAATGGAAATTGTATGGACAGCTTAGATTAGCTTAGTAGGGCAGATCATTGGATTGCAACGTCAACTCCAAGTCACTGAAATAATCAGCTGTTAATATTCGTCCAGTGCATTATTTTCACTGGTACTATGCAGATCTCTACTGAGTTTGTATTGAAGAGGTAAATTCGTATTTATTCTCTAATAAATTAATTGAATTAATTTGGATATTCAGAAATAGTTTACCAAATATTAAAATCCAGATTCAGATCATTACAGAGTATTTTCAGGTATTGTGCTTCACAAAGTATTATAAAATATTTTATAGTACAATCCACCAAATGTATCATTTTCCACTCATTACAAGTTGCACTTATTTGATCACATTTCCATCCAACTCATTTTCAACAAGTATGCTAAAGCAAGTATCCCTCAACTCGTCACATTTCAACTAAACACTTAAAGTCATTGAATCTCTGTAAATCGCAATCCCTCGTCACATTTCTTAAAATCACTTATTTTAACAGAAGTCATCAACTCAGTTCAACATATACCTACATATTACCTCTCCTACTAATCAAACAATAAATACCTACACACATCTCCTTCAACTTTCACCAACAAAAGTAAAAGAAACTCTTGAGCTAAAAAAAAACCAAAACCACTAAAAGGGACATTTTAGTCACTAGAAAGAGCCTATCGTTCTCAGCAATTCCAGTTCCCCAATTACTCACGATTTCACCGCAACACACGCAGTTTAATCCCCGGTTCGCTAGATCGTTATAAATTTCAAGTCATAATTATCGCGGATCAGGCATTCCCAACCACTTCCAAGATTAATGCACGTAAATACCGTTCGAGTCCTACTTTTTGCTCTTCGGCGCGCGCATGTGACACGTTTCGGTGGCGTGCGCTACAGAGGGCAATGTTTCAGCTACGAAATCCCGGCCAATAATCCCGCTACTTTGATCTCGATGTCTACAATCGACGTCCACTGTAAACATCTGGTGATTTTGCTCGTGAAAGTCCCAGTCTGCCTCTCTGTGAAATAACGTTCGTGTAGATTGTCGCGGTTCCGGTGGACCGCAGAGGTCGCACGACAAGTGAAACTTCCCCACCCGAAATAAGTCCAGGCTTTTTACGAGTCGGAACGATCGATCCTTTCCTCTACTGGAATCGACGGAAACGTTATCCCTGCCTCGTATATACGTCTCTTTACCGGCGGCCGCGATTCTTCCACTTCGTGTTTGCTGGCTTTTGTACCGTACCTACATATATCCGCTTAGGCGATTGTGGATCTCTATTTCCAGCGTGAGCATTTCCCTTTGTTATTGCAAGGGTTTAATTATTAAAGGATCCCTGTTAGAATGACGTTATTAAGCACTGAGGTTCCTAGGACATCCGAGGATGTTCATAACTATCAGGGAAGCTTAATGATCCTGAGTAGACTTACCACTTTCTTGAATTCTAAGATGGGTAGCAGTGGAGTAGTTTTACACGTGTTAGGATGTTATGTGCGTCTATGCCACGAATTTCGCGGTGCTTTCTCTCCGCAGCGGGTATTATCCTTGAAATGGAGGAATTGTGGTGAAGTGGAGAGAGGCGGGATAGTTGTTTTCTTAAGGATGGATTGTTGCTTAAGACTTAAGACGATTGCTCGAGACACACAACGAAACTATTCCACAGAACAACGTAGGTATTTGGAAATTTGTTAATTGTGCCATTTCTCGACCAGAAACGTCACTAGTGTATTAAAAATTGACTACTTATTTTTAAAAATGATTACACGCGAGTTCATTCATTTCGACTACAGGAAATGCGATGGGGAAAATAATAATTGAAATTTTCCTACATCACGTAATGAATTATTTATTCCGTTCCCGCAGGTGAAATTTGTTAGTTTACGCGGAGAATCAATTCGCGTGACCTAGCGTAAAGGAATCTATTATTTTATATGCACAATATTCAGGAGAGCTGCAGTTGTTAATAAAAAAAATACAGCCACAATATTAAGAAAGGAATGAAATTTGAAACCGAGACAAGAAATGTTGGTGCGCTAACTCACCAGGCGATATTGTTAATATGAGTTGAATTTCGGCCTATAACTTTGAGAAAATATTTTTTAAATGTTTTAGAAGCGATTTATGGAAAAATTTCTATTTCTATTTTTCGTTCGATTTATACGGCCTTCTCCGTTTAAATACCGAGTACCTCCTTTGCATCGAATAATCATAATTAAACCCCCAGTATCGTCTGTAACTCACGAAATAATTTCTGCAAGATCACCTCGACTTTCGTTGCGTTTATTGTCTTTGAAACTTCAACGATTCGATTTATAAGCAACTTGCGGCTCGTTCGACTGTCTTTTCGCTGCGACGTCGCTTCGTTTTCGAGTTTTCCTTTGTGCAGCCCCAAGAGTATTAAAGCCCTTGTAAGATGTTCCCCAAGGACGGATTTCTTGTTCCAAAGACAGCAGCGCGGGGGGAAGGGGGTTGAAGGAGTTCTCGCGAATTGTCGGCGATTTGCATAGATATTCGCCATTTCTTACGGGTAATCGTAGCGAGAATTATGAAGCATTTAAATTCAATGCGCCGTGCAGTTATGCGGGGTACGGTCGTGAAAAATTTCCATCGAACTTTCCACCCCCACTCACCGACCCTCGTGCTTGTACTTCTTCCGTTTACTTGCGCGCTGCTCGTTTGTGCTCGCTGGGCGTTAACGCGAATCTGGGGTGCGGTTGTCAACGCTGAAACTAGTTCGCCTATTTGCAATATTTCCCCCCTGTAACATTAAACGGGAGGTCTGAACTGGAAACGCCGGGAATGCTTGACGAGGATCGTTTAATTGTTCGTACAATATGAATCCTCTTGTGTTATCACGTTCACAGTCTCGAAAGATATTCATGTTAATTGCATTATAAAAAGTGTATTCGTTTCGATCAGTTTCATTATTTATATGTAGACTGCGGATGTTCATGCAAATGCATAATATTATAGGAAACAAATAAAGTAATGGGACCTGGACAGAAATTTGTTTTGTCGTTAGAGAAATTCAAAATTATACTTTTTAGTTTGCATATTGCATATGTTTGGCATAAAACATATTTTAAGTATAAATTTTTTATTTCCTAATTTTCTTATTATATTTTTGTTTTGGGCAGTTCGAGGTTTGAAAAATTCGCCAAATATAGAAATTAAAACTTATCAACTCAGTAACTACTACTTACTATGTGAAAATATATATTTTTCAATTAGTGTTCCCTTTTTAATGTTAAGTCAAAGCAATAATTTAAGGCTTAAAGCATACATTCACGCTTCTTAAATTACATTTGTAAATGTCAGTTAGGCACAGAGACATTTCCATTAACTTTCATCGAGAATAATAAAAGTTGAACTTGCAATGATTAAAGGAGAATTAGGTACTTGCATCGTGCACGCGTGTATAGTTCGCAAATAATACGCATACAGACAGATACATATACCGTAGGCAACATGTTAACCGCGTGAAAACCACGCTGCCTGCGTTCAGAATTTGGTGGTCAAATTTTCCGTTATTGCGCCAGGACATGAGTTTGCCCAAATATAATATGTCCTGCTGTGAGCGAGAACATTGACAACACCCCTGCTTGCGTCAAACATGGAAGCTCCGTCAGAATTAATGTTTAATAAAGCACGAATAAACGAGAAAAGACATTTTACGATTTAAGATTAGATTTCACTTATTCAGTAAAAATCCTTGAAGAATTTTTCCTGGTCACTTGGGAATCATTGGCATAGTACAGTTTCCTTCGTTCCCTTTAGTACACGAAAATTCCGTCGTTCCTCAGACGTATTATGATTATTATTTGCTGCGACAAGGAAACGGTGAATGCGATAAGATTCTCTGGATAGGTACCTTGCGAAGCAGGGAGTTTCTTTCTATAATAATATTTCTGCGCTTCTGTTTGTTCACTCCGTAGTGCCCTTTGATGGCATTTCGCTTGTTACAGGCAATATAAAGAAATAGCTGTAGCAATTTCATTCCGATTAATAAAATGTCAGTGATAAAATTATAGTGACTTTACACATGAATGTTTGCAAAATGTGATATTTAAACTGCAATCGTTTTATTTTGATGAAGAAGTACCTATGTTATTCGAGTAAAAGTAAAATAAAATACAGTCGCTGTTTTCTTTGAGTAACTAGTTCACAACTTTCACAAGTTTACTAAAAGTACCTAAACCATCATTTGTCGACTTTTAGCGAAAACCTATTTCAGTTATATAATTCCAATTAAAACTATATAGTTGTCATATGGCGTAGTATTTAACAGGCAGTATTTTCGAGATTTTAGACCAAGTTTGATTATTTGAATCTACTCAACTTATAAAAACTGCAAGGCATAGTTCGTTAATAAGTATCTTTTCTTTATTCTTTTTTATTACTTACTATTGTCGCATCAACTACTACAGGTTATTAGCGATATATAAATAAATGAGGCATACATTTACTATTACAATACACTAACAAATCCAATTACAAATTTTACGTACACATATTTTACGATAGTTCAGATTCAAAAGGATGTTGAGTTACTGATTCAGAACTAGTTAAGTATAGATTACTTATTTCGTTAGATTTTGGAGTATAATGATTTTTCTCTGAGATAGTCGATTAAATAAGTAATTTTGTAATTTCATAGATCGAATATTACGTTTTACACTTAGTGTTGTAATTCTGAATATCTGAAGTCAAACTCTCGTATATCAGTAATTTAGTGGGAGAACAGTATCGAGTTGGCCACGTAGTTTACCCGTTACGAGTTCCTCGAATTTAAAACATAAGGTCCAACCTAATGTCCCTGCATATCCAGAATATATGAAGGTCCCCAAGTTATTATTGCCGTTCTGAAGCATTTGCACTAACCAAGCCTGGGTAGTCCGGCTGATACAGCGCAATCGTAACTTCTGCAACTATAGATTTCGGCGAGTATTTACATTTCAATTATTTTCACTCGCGGTACGAGTCTCCTCTGCCCCAACCACTTAATATCACCGTGGAAGTTGTAGTAAATCCGATCGACTGCAAATATTCTTGAAACTCAGCCAGCTGGACCGGTTAATAACGGGAATATTGATTTTTCATAAAGAAAAGTTTATTGCACGGCGAACGATCGCGTATAATTCTCTCCGAGAATTAGCAATTTAAATATTTTTTGGAAAAAAACAGACGATGGAATTTTCGCATAATGCACCACCGTCCTTCGATGAAGATGAAAACTTGGAATACAATACCTACCTAGAGGAGGGAGGACGGTTTTGTTTCCTTTTTACCTACTCATATTTATACATAGGTACATAAATATAAACGAGGTGTATCTAAAACCGCGGGACAACCGAAAAGAATGCTAAAGTAGAATTCTAATGCAAAAGTAATTCGAAAATATAGAATGAGATTCCTTTTTTTGATTTTGAAAATCTATCGAATGCACGTGCACTGGACTATGATTCCATCCTCAAATCGATTTTCTTGGAAACAAAGCCACGTTCGAAAAAAAGTTATTTTACAATTTCGACTCGTTTTTGGAAAAGGTTCCATTTCGCCCGCATTTGTATCATACTCTCTTGTTTTCCGATACACTCTCTACATACATCTACATATTATTCCGAAGCACAATCGACATTCCTGCTCTGAAAATTGTGGAATTAAAATTTGTAAGGACTTGTTCGATTTCCATGGAAAAAAATCGACAATTTTTTTATTTGTTGTGCTCTGAGTGGAATTTCTTTATGTCAATTTATTCTACGATTATAAAATTTTAAGAGTTTGCAAATTTAGATAGAAATTGAATATTTAAACATGTCTTGCATTTAGAATTAAGTTTATATCTGCTAGATTTATTTCTGATGGTTTTTCGTCCGTTTACGAGGACTCTATGTCTTTCTTCGTATGAATTTCAGAATTTATTGTTAAAAGAGGACTCGTAGAGCGATTTGCACTTGTACTATATTTTTGCCACTGTAAATGTTTGCGCGATCTTTTTCTAGAGCGTGATAAAGGCTGAACCAACGGAAGTATCTTTTCCTGGCCTCCTTCACGCTCTGTAGGGAGCATTTGTGGTGGAGATACTTCAAAACCGATACGATTTATGTTTCTCATCCAGAAATGCAATGAACAGAACTTGTTCTGACTATATAATATTGCAAAACAGAACTCATTTGTTTGATAATAATTCTTTGCGTGCAAGATGGTTTAACATTAAATTTAGGACAGACTTAATGATTACAACTAACAAAAGTATCACAGATAGATTAGAAATTGCTGTCTATTGGGAAAAAGAAATATAAAAATGAAAAATAAAATATTGGCCTAAAAGTACAATTTTTTCTTAACTGGAGATATTATAGTGTACTTTAAAACTTTACAACCATCATCTTTTCTATTTTACAAGGCTATCGAAAGTGATTTCAACGAATTTGGAAGACAAAGAACTAAAAAGTTTGAAAATGAAAATAAATTAACAGTTATTGGATTAAAATAGGTATATTAATATGAATAAAAATCAAAATATAATGCATTTTAATTAAAACGTTGCTACAATTAATACGTATGCTGGCATATCTGCGACTGCATTTTAATTACAAAAGCTTTGGAACAATTATCGGTTAATGTAGATCCATGAAGTTAAATCCATGGTCAAAGCAGCATCGCGATGTAAAAGCGAAATTGTGTTCCGCCGGAAATTATGTAGCTGCACGTGTAATTAATTTCCGAGATAAAACAATTTTTTTAATTGACGTCCCGCGGGACTTTAACGACAGCGAGAATAATGGAGCACGAACAATTGCTAAACACCTTGCCTGGTGTCTGAGAGAGGCTAAAAGGATATGAATTAATTAATTCTTGGCTTCATTTAAAAAGCAATCTTTTTAATTGGGGATTTAATGTGAAAATCTGGATTATGAGCGAATATAAGAAGGTATGAAAAGGAAATATATACCCCACACATACAAACGGTTTTGTTGTTTCTGTTGATAAATGATATTCTTAATAGATAATTCCAAGTAATGTTTAACTCTTAATTGTTGTATCATAGAGTTCACTAATTCACTAATTCGTTAATTAATAAATAGACAATATATAGAGCAAAATATGCATATATAAATAAAACAAATTATCGGTCTACAGTTGAATGGATGGGAAGTATAATATTTTTTCCAAAGTGAAACAGTGGTAGCCTTTTATCTTACTCAGAGATTAATAAAAATAAGGAAACGAATAAAAAAGAAAAGTGAGTAGAACTCCTCTTTCATAGAAAGAAAAATAACGAAAAGAAAATTTTATATTTCTGTTTGATATTTGGAAGGAAAATATTCTTTGACAAAGTATGTATCGCCGGCGATTGATGAATACCACGTATAGACAGAAAGTGAGTGGCATGATAGATGCGTATACTTTTTTTAACAAACGGTTCATGTAACATGTAACTAACCTCCCGTCACGATGTTTGAAAAATCGAATTATTTTTATCTTCTTCTTCGCTGATTTATGTCTCGCGATTGAGGAAGAGTGCAATATAACATATTTATTCTGTTTGGAAACAACATTCCTGCGCGAATTCCACTTCGATACTTCAAAATTATATTTTACAAATTTCTCGAATTTGGTTATGACAAATTTAACGAACAAGTCTTCTCAAGTACTCTATAATCAAGTACTCTATAATCTGCTCTAAAAGTATCTATAGAAAAATATTTTTTTCATAATGACGATTTACCATGCACTACCGATTACTTTTTCAAAATTCCCTGTTTCTTTCAATATTGCCTAGATAAAGCAAGAAACTTCCACATTTGAATAATCACCATTTCCACCAACAATTTCTATTTGCCCAAAATCAACGAACGATTCTAGAATTTTTTTGCCACGGAATTTCGGTTACAACGCAGCCACCACAGAGAATTAACGCGCCGCTAAAAGCCGCATGATTAATAGTCGACGGTAGGAGGAATTTCATACGCGAACCGCGTCGCTGAAGAAGAATTTGACACTTCCTTCTCGCGCCAAAGCTTTTCAGCGAAACAATAATTCCTGGCGGAACAGAAACGCCTAAAAGCGAATTTCGCGACGCTTTGCCACGTCGCGTCCGATCGCCGTTCCGCATTGTGCGAATGTTCGTTGCGAAAAAGAAAAGCGGTGAAAAAAGGCAGGGATTCGTAATCTCGCTTAAACGATGGTCGCAAGAAACACCGTTCCTCTTGACGTGTACAGATTACGCAAAAGGGAATAGCGTTCCTTATAATCCCGCCTTTATGAAACAAACGTTCAGCCCGATATTCATAAAGTTCCATCGAGGCGTCTTCGCGAAATTTGTATAATTCATGAACGTTCCCGCCTTCAAGGGAACAATTCCAACGATCTTTGGGAATCTTTTCCTTCAGTTTTGTTTAATTAAATCCTGTGTCTTATAATGCCAGTTCGCACTATTATTTACAGTGACGTTCGGAATATACTATCTCCGTATCGAAATCAAGTAAATTTGAATATAACTTGGTGATGAAGCCGAATAGCAACAGATTGTTGAACTTTGTATTCGAATGAAGGAGACGCTCCATCATTTCTTCGAATAACTTTCAGACCGTGTACAGTTACGGAACTTTCGCGTTTCGCTGTTGTAGAAATTTGAGTGACATCGGCTTGGAATAATTAACAGTTCTGCAGTAATTAGTATGCATTTGTAGTTGAAGATAATCAGTACTACTGTTACCTTAAAATTTCGTCTCCGCGTATTTTTCGAGAAAGGAGGTAGACGGTGTTATTTTGAAATAAGAGGAACCATCGTTCAGTATTATTTATCGGGATTCGAGTTCTTTTTCAGGTTTTTATTTGTATTGTTTTGTAGAAAAGGGGGAAGTAAGAGTAACAGAAACATTTTTCATCGTGCAGATAGGAAAGAGGATATGGGGGAATTACGATGGTTCCGGGGGTTGTAATTACAGAAGGCTGTGAATACAACAGGGATTCTTTCATTCTTTATTGGTGTTAACAGGCACAGGAGTCATTCCTCTCTCTGTTGTCCTTTGAAATTTATATTCCCCTCAGGTTAAATGGAAGTTTTGTACCAGTTTATGGCAAAGCTATTCAGACTACAGGGGGAAAGAACGGTTTATCTACTGCACATCAGCGAGCGTACTTGTACACAACATTATTTATGATAATAACTCCTTCATATCCCACATGATCCATCTGTACCGTGAATAAAATGAACCAGAAACGTCTTGCCGCTGAAACGATCGCTGTGGGATATGAGGCTTCCCATGCAAGCAGCTACAAAGTTATTTGAAATGGAAATTTTATCATTTCCGTGCGTTGTTTTTCGCTGGAAAAGCTGAAACGATACCTTAACTATGGCGAAGAACTCTTAGAAATTTTCTTTAGAGTGGTTTGAAAATGTGTTATAGAAATTGCTTCAAAATATTCTTACGGAATGTTTACTGTGGCATAATGCCTTTGTTGAAAAGGGGTCAACAATTTCGTAGAAGATAGATGAGTTCTCGAAAGAATTTAGGTTTGGGAAGCTGAAGCAATCGACTTAAATTTTATTCAAAGAATTTTCTTCAGAGCAAAAGATTTTAGAGATTACTAGATGATCATTTTGAGAAAATCGAGATATTTCAACATCGATCAGTTGGGAAAATATTAAACCACAATAAACACAGTCTTCGAATTATCAGAAATTCAGCAGAATATAATCACGGTAGTTGGAAAGTAAATTTGTTTAAGCCAACGTTCTCTAAAAATTTCAAATTCAAGTTAAAAGCATAAAAGTTAAGTTTCTTATAAGTTAGGAAAGTCTGAGATTATTAAAGAACTTCTTGCATCCTTAACGATACCTCTTTAATTAATCTCATATATATAACACTTTTCTCGTGCTTCCCATTTTCCACCGCGCTCGTTCGAAAGCTCATTCATCATCCCCAAAATTGTGACACGTTCCATTGACATTATTCGCTTCTCATCGATTTTGCGTCGTGTTGCTGTATTCGATTGGCCATTATAAAGAAGCTCATTAATTTCACCATGCATCAGTTTGTCAGGCGGTGGAAATTGATCGAACGTATAATATTAACTGCCACTATCACGCGAACTGAAACGAGGACATCGACGGGATCAGCGTTGCCCGATGAATTTTGCAGTGTCAAAAATGGCTGCGAGCCACGCGCGGCAACTGAAACGCTGTCACGTCAGTCACATCAAATGTTTCCAGCTGTGGCTGTTTTCTGTCAACGAACGACAGGTTTCTGTGAACGTCGAGCTGTAACTATCCACGAATTAAATGTCTGAGGACCGTGAAATTAAAATATCAGTGCATATGTACTTTAAGAAACGACTATTTGATAAATCGAAACCCCTATTGTCATGAGAACACAGTAACAGTATTTGTTAGCAATTGGAGTACGCATAAATATTTTCAATGGATGTAAAAAATTTGAAAAATATAAAAGGAGAAATTGATGTACCTATTATTAAATTATTATTGTTTTATATCAAAATTTTTATAAAAATTTCTCTAGTTAAATTTAGAATATTTTCGAGGTGTTTTATTTAGAATTGTATAATTTAATCGGGTATTGTAATATGCAAAGTCGGGAGAAGTCTTGGCAGAGAGATTGAGTAGAACAACATGCACTCCCCTCATAAATTTTCCATATCGGTGATATTGGTATTCTAGAATTTATGACTCTGATAACCAGATGTTCCTTAATTGTTTGCAGATGTTGCAGGCATATTCCACATTCCTTCTTTTTCGAGAAATACCTCACTCCCTCACATTTTCACACCTCCCTTCCACCCTTCCTCAACCAATCATATCAAACATGCCTACTCGAATTCCGTGGAGATTAACTCCACTTGTGAGACCAATATCAGCCTCGTTCTGTCAGTCGAAGTGCCTTGTGCATGGTCTCGTGTCAATAATCGAAAGACTTTATCACAAATCATGTCTTAATTAATTCAATTATTTTTATATATTACATAACTTGAATATCGAGGATATGCTTCAAGCTCTTATATGAACAATCGTATTTTACTGTGTCCTTTAGGATTCAAAAGAGATATTTACTTGCTTTTTGTAGTTTATACTACATGTGTAAGTGTGGAGGTAATATCTGAGTGAATATGAAATTGCATTATAATTTTCTAGATATAGTTAGTTAAAAATTTAGGAATTTTTCTCTACCCAATATAACAAGTTTTGAACTATTGTAACCTAATGTTTAATTATTTTTATGTTGCAGGTAAGCACCTTACTATTTAGTACATTACCTTCATCTGGGAAAAATGACTGAGATCCAAATCTGCGAAAATGCAAGTTCAATCCAATGAGTAAGTAAATTCAATAGAATCTACTGTGTACTTAATTCAGAGCTGACATTTTTGTTTCTTATTACATCATGAAGACTGTCAAATAACTTGAGCTTTCACTGCAGTGCAGTGGTAGAAAAATGGCTCACTGTTTTGACAGTAACCAAAAGATATGAACAGGAATATGTTTAACGTCACAATAAAATGCCGGAAAAGGAATTTAATAACTTCAAATATTTTAACTTGAAAATATGAAGAGAAACACATAGTTTGTGATATACAGGACGTATAAAAATGTCATATTTTATATAAAACTAATGCAATTCGTTCCAATTTCACTTCTTCCTTTTTCACGAAAGCCACCAGAAATTCACCCAGGAATTCTTTTCCACAAACACAAAACGCATACGGGTGGCCTTATTTTGATTGCAATTTGCTATTCCATTTATTTGGTTCTCCGGTTTTCCCTTTGATTACATCGACAAACATTTTCCCTCTGCCCACTTCTCCAACCCCTTCCTGGAATTCTTTAGAGGATTAAAGACCGTAATTTCGACTTATCTTTTCACCTGGATCGAGTGACGTTGCATTCACCTTTTTTCTCCATTGGCTTTCAACTTGTACCGTTACTTTAACGGCAAGAATAACGAGGCGAGGAGCTCGGCGATAATGGAAATTACATAGAAATAACAACAGGAAATAAATCAGTCGCGAGCTAAAAGACATTTTTCTGTATTTAAAATTGAAAAAAAGTGTCGTCGTTTAGTTTGTGAAGTGAAAGTAAACACTTGTTGACTCACTGTACCTTGATTTTGTTAAAATTATCAGTCTCTGTAAAATGTTATATTTTGATCTACAAAAATCTGTTTCGTTTAATTGAAGATCGTCTTCGAAAACACCAGATCAATTTTCGAAAAATCTCCGGTGACCTACGATAATTAGTTATTGAAATTCTAAGCCCTTATTGAATATAGGTATTGAAGTTAGTTTCTGAGATTCGTGGGATTAGTAAAACTGACTAACAGAAAAATACATATTTTTCGCGAAATTACTACATCTACACACTTGTTTGTGGTATTTCCTGCTACATCATTTCATCCACACAATAATACTCAGAACACTAAAAAAAATATTCAAAATTATAATAGTATGTACTTTTATAGTTATCAATCGTACAGTACTTTAATTAAACAGTTATAACTTAGTTGCTTAAGCACGAAGTTGATCAATAATTGAATGTGTAGAATCGTTGAATTTTAATTCTAATTTTTAAATATCTCCAATTTTGTTCTCAATACAAATTGTATAGTTCAAAATTCAGCAGCTTGCTTTCCAACATCATTTTTTATCATTCAATCTGTTCCAATCCGTTACTAAATTTCCATTCACATTTTCGTGCTAGCGGGCAAGGTATATTCTAAAAAATGGTGGAAATTTGCAAAATTAAAGACCAGACTGTGATACTCCATTCTAGTATAATACAGAAGGGCGCAGTTTAATCGCATTAGAATTCTCGGCTCATCTTCAGTTAGATAGTCTCCCTGGCATGGAACCAGTCGATATCGTTCCTCTTCCACGGGTGTTATGGCGATAGAATCGATACTTCGAAGTCCCATAACGGAAAACGTTATGGGTAATTGATTTTGAGAAACTACGGTTGAGAGTTTGAATAAAACAATTGCGTGAAATGGCTGGAACATGAACGAGCAACTAAACGACTTGTCTCTTTATAGATTTCTAATATAGTATTCCGTGCAGAGATTCTCCACGGTACGACCAATTTCCTATCTTACTATTTTCTTGTCGGAGAGGGAAATTGTAGTGAAATTCCAAGAATATCGTGCTCTTATTCTATGAACGTACCGACAACATGTTGCAATTGTTATTATAGTACTGCTGTTATTTTTTAAATACCTATTTCGATAAAAAGAATATTTTAAATGACGTACGAAGCAAGGGTATAAAGAACAAGCGATCCAGATTTAATGTTTAACAGATGTAACTTTTTGAACTCGTGATCGCTTGTCCTTACTATTTTGCTAAAATTTTTTAGAGTACTTTTGAGTCTGAAAAATATTTCACAACACACTGTTACAACAATAATTTTTGTCGTCTTTACTTATACATTTAAATTATTAAAATTCGCATCTCCATACCTAAGTAGTTCTCAATATCTAACTTTAAAATAAACATTTTTTATAAATATATATCTATGGAAAATAATTTGTACCAGTTCTTGAAACTACTTAGTTTCCTATCTTTATTTAGAATTTTTCTGTACCATAGACCTGTATTAATTACTTGAACAAGATTCGTTAAAATTACGTCCATATAGTAAGAAAATTATTGAGCGAATTTAATTAGTGGGTCGGTTCAATGAAACACCTCGGGCGATGTTCGTGCCATTTCGTTTTTCGTTTCCGAGCGACGGGATACACGCGAACTGAATCGATCCAATGCTTATAATGACCGTATCGACAATGGCGCGTTGACGATCTGGGATGTATCCAAACGAGAGACGTTTTTTCCGAAATTGTCAACAGGGGTTCTCAAGCTTTCTATCACTACACATGATGAATGTTCCACATTATGATTTTATTCAAAACTTATCTTCAGATTTCTTATTAGTCCTGTAGATGTTAAAGAGTCGTCATTGGTGTTTAAATGTTTTCGAAAAATAGCATTTGATACATGAAAATTCCAGCCCTCTGAGCAAAATTAATTTTATACCAGAAACGCTTAATTTCTCGTTAAAACATACATTTGGTACTCTTCTTTGCAAAGTAAAAAGTTATTTAAAATTGTGTAAGGTTAGTGTGTTTGTGGTAATAGTATATAGTTTGACAACTGCCTTCATCGAGCTTCATACTAAATTTTATTATTTTTAAAAGTTGTATGATGAATGAAGCAGAATGAGTTGCTGAAAGCAATGTTAATATTGACAGATTAAAGTTAGAGAGATTATTGGATTCAAATAGAGATTTACTTATTATTGGATACGTTTTCAGCATGTCCTGCTGTTTATTCAGCATACACCTGTTCTAATACCAATGTTTTCTCCAGCAAATAAAGTTCTTCTCACAGTATAAATATTTCTCTATTCGATTTACTTTCGTTATTAGAGTTACGCAATTAAATTTTTTATTTAGTACATTTTTACGCGCCTCTTCTCGACATATTTGCTTTACACGTAAAACCACGAGAATAGTTACTCATATTATCCCCTGCAAGCAGAATGCTTTTGAGTCTCAAACATTTTCATAATTCGAATTTTGTCTAAGTTATTTTCATTATTAGATATAGGAAGCTTTATTAATTATATTATAAACAGTTTGTCGAGAATGTATTACTTACAATTAGTCGGTACTACTGATGTAAGATATTGTTCATACTAAATGCAAAGGTTAATTTTGTGTTCTTCTTAAAAAGGTGAACAGAAAAATAAGGAATAAAAACTATCGAATTTGTACATATATCATCAGTTCTTGTTACTCTGTATAACTTTTACTGCAAGTAATTCTTGAAATAATGCACATGTAAAACGTTACAAAGAGATACAGTTCCAGTTATATCGGTCCGAAGGAACGTCTGACCACATATAAACCGCCTTCACTTGCTCTGTTACGCTCCACTGCCCCGAGTTCCAGTGACATAGGTCAACCAAATGTTCGTTTATCTCTCCATGTCTTTCAAGTTACGAAGTATTTTCAACATTTTCTCATTCAAATTTACTCGTAGTATGTCGTATACTGGTGAGTCACCAGTTAGTCAACCCTGAGTTATTGCATTTGAAAGAAAAAGTAAGTTTTTTCTATAGACAATTTTTTCATATTATTCTTTATATCGACAAAAAAACGATTACAAACAAAAGCTAAAATTAAAATTTTAGGTCCAGTACCAGCGTAAATTATTTAACTTTAAGAACATTATCTCCATTTTGCAATCAGATAACTGTGTCAGGTGTTACAGCTGCCGCCCACACCGTCGAAGAGGTTTACAATAATTAATAAATAATAAGAAGATTCGACATAAAAAAATATTTTAGAGTTTAATACAATCTTAACAATAGTTTAAAAAAAAATCATAAATTTCGGGGGCTGTTACAGGAGAATCCCCCATAATTGATTTCACGATGTCAACCAATTACCTCACCTCCCTAAAAATTCACTTTTACTTCACATCTATCACAATAAAACTGTGCCATTTAAAGATTTCTATTCTATTTACAAAATCTGTTGATGAATTCCAAAAATCAATGAGCAGTTCAGAAATTCGAGAAAGATTTTAAAACTTTCACGCATTTTCTTCGAGCTACTCGTCCCACATACTAAAGCCACGTATTGAATAATATTTAACTCAGCAAACAAGGTTCTTCCCCTCTGCAAATACTCGCAGGGCTATTGTTACTATTCCCTCGCCCCCGCCCATGAGAACCGCTGGGCGGACCATTGCAACGCGAACGAAAGGGATGCATGCACGTACAAACAGTTTCGCAGGGCCACGAGGGAATGTTGCCCGTGTAATGAGCGTGTTTTATTATTTAATCCCCTTAAACTCTTCCGGATTATGACACTTACACCGCTCCGTCCACCCTCTGGCGGCATCTCCACGCTAATTAGCATCCACGTTCACCAGTTTCACGTGTCTGCGAGCCCGGTCCCTTCTTCCACGACTTCTGCGCACGCTTTTTTGCACTTTCAATTCAGTTTCCACCAGCGTGTCTAATTTGCATAAGTGACGCGCACGGTCCTCTCGGCGACACCGTAGCAAGCTTGCCGTCGAAATTCATGGGCGCGAGGAGAGGGCAGCGTAACCCCCACCTCCTCCCGTGCATTACGCGATGGTACATAACCTAGAAATTTTCACTACTCCAAGCTGTTAATCGAATCAAACTCCACCGAAAACAACGATCCTCGGCAAACAAAGCGTCAGAAGCCGTGTCCACAATTCACGTAGTCTCTGAAGAACCAGCTAGTCGAACCATCCAGCGATCCTCGCCAAACAAAGCGTCGCAGACCGCGTTCCCAATTCACTCGGTCTCGGAAGGGCAGCCATATTGATTCCTGGCGATTCTTACGCGTACATCCAGCGGGATATTTAATTAAGGCACCGACAACTGGGAAACAAACACCGTGGCCGGACTTTTAATTCACGGTGGGAGGAAATCGAGTTAGCGGGGCGAGACGGATCGCGACGATCAATCCTGAGTAGCGACCCAGGCCGAGCGATTCGTCAGCCACCGAAGCCGTATCATGAGGCCGCGATATCCTTCTTTCTCTCTTCGAACGCGGCGATCGTAAATTTCTCCGGGCTTACTCTCGCATCCCTCCCCTTTTGAAATTATAAATTTAAGTGTCCGCTTCGAGGTGAATTTGCCAAGTAAACCTCCCCACCACCGCCCCCTCCCCACTCGCTCTGGATTATACCCTTTTCTTCTCTACATCCGACTCCCCGTTCCTGCCGCTTCCAGCCGGCTACGTTCAATTTCTCGACACAACCATCCGACCCAGTGCATAATGCAGCCACGCCGATGCAATGAGCGAGTCTGTTTGCCCGCTTTCCAAATAGCGCCTCGCGTCCCACCTTCTCATCTCGCGCTGACGCGCTTAGATGCCGCTGTTGAGCTCGTCGACTTCGGATTTATTTGCAGTTAATTAGCGGCGGGGTCTTGTATGGGTGGGGCGAACTCGATAGGGGACAATGGTCTTGTTGTGTTAGAATATTCATGGTCGTAAATGGTGGTTCTTTGGGGATTGTAGATGTACGTTGGTGTAACACTTCCGCCGTCAGTGTGTGTTTGGAAAGTTTTTTTTTGTTATTTCTATTTGCGTTATTTTATGTAGGGTAAACCAACCAGTAATTGACCGCATACCAGTGAATGACCATTAGGCAAAGAAATGTTAATTATAAATTTAAAAAATACTATATGTTTAGAAATGGAGTGTAGTTGCACTTTTAATATCCCATATTTTTAGTTATACGTATTAAATAAACATTAATAAGTTCAATTCTTAATAAAAGTATGCGGTCATTTACTGGGCTTCTCATTCAACAATTCGGTCATTCACCGGTTGGTTTACCCTAGTATATATTTTTAATTGTGTGTATGAACTAGGCACCCGCTAAGGAAGGATTTTTGTACATTCCATACCCAAGAGATCAATTATCAAGTTAGTTTTTACTTGCAAAAGTTACACACACAAATGCCTGACAACAAATTTCAGGATATTGCTCTAATCAATCCGTAAGGGGGTGAGAAGGTGTGAAATGTGTTTCCACGGACTCCTCAAAATCTCTTCGGTCCGATTCGATATCGGTACTTGGTTTTAGTCTAACAACACAAATGTCTAAAAACAAATTTCTAAATTTTTCCGAAATCAACCCTTAAAGAGACTAATCTGGATCTGATAAGAGATCATTTTGTAACTTTTGTAATAAGTGTACCTTGAATTGGAGCTTCTTAATTTTTTAATGGCAGGTGTGGACGAACATATACATACTTATATAAATGTTCGTTATACAATGGTTACTTTACAGAAATTACATAAAATATTACTTAAAGAAACGGATATAAAAGTAATTTCTTTTAATTTAATTATTCTACCCTAGCGAAGCACGGATATTTTGCTAGTATTTCTGATTTCTGATCCTAGCAATCACTATCGAGTTCTAAAATAAGTAATAGTTTATTGTAAAATGAGCAGTAAGTTTTCAAATATTGTGCTAGGAAGCTGTGTTCATAAAATACCCTACTATTGATATTTCAAAACGTCTTATTGATCGCAAGGGCTTCTCCCAAGTGTTTATCGTCTATTTATTCCTTTCAATGTAAACTTTGTTCTCCGAGAAACGAAGTTTCGCAAATGCATCACGCGTTAAGGTTTCATTCGTTTCTATGATACTCAACAAGAAAACTTCATCTCGACATCTTCGTAAAATCGGTCGGTTGGAAGTTGGATAATGCTTCAATGTCGTGGGTCTTGCGTGATGTTCATGTGAAACACTTTGACGGCCATTATTTATGGGTCGTGTAATACAGGAGCATTAATCGTTCCCTTTTTCCGTGACACGCTGATGTCGCTCACGAGTATCGATTATATGACAAATGAGGATTTTATTACGTAGGTAAAAATTTCCATCGTAATTAAGGTAGTTCCTGAAAAATCTACTAAATTCCAGAATTCTTTGAAATTTCGTTCAAAACTAATTTGGAGTACGAGAAACCCTTGTACAAAGTTTAAAATCGATTTACCACATAGTTATCGAGAAATGGTTAATTGAATTTTATGCATTTTAACGCAGTGATATATGACAGAGTCGAAAAAAGAGGGTTGTAGTTTCAGTTTTTCAGCTGAAACAGGAAAACTATATTTAAGAAGTGTACGATGTCACGAAATGAATTTATTTATTTCTGCGAAACTGACCACATGGTTTCTTCGTAAATGCCATCATTTTCGTATTCTTGAATCTTTTAACTCTTGACTGATAACTGTACATTCGCAATACTCATACAATTGCACTCTAATAGCCCTTTTCAAGTTAAAAATAGCGATTTTTCACGATTGTGGCAAAAGTGATTTTTCCCCGATAAATCCCCTTCAGAAGTGGTAAAGCGCGACGTTTGAACTAGAAAATTTCTCTTGGGGTGCGATACACCCCATCTGACTACGAAGGGTTATGTAAACGGACTCACTACTACTCGAATGGAGTGCATGTTGTGAACAAAGATGAAATTTGTCTATTTCTGCTGCGGTGAGATAAAATTAATGTAACAGGAACAAAGTTTGTATTACACACAAAACTTTAACCACAGTCAACTGTAAGATCCAAGGTCTCAGAGGAGTTTAACATACATTCACATATAACATACTGTACTAACATTATATATTACATTCCTTGTCTTCCTCAAAATTAAAAAGCAGCTACAATATTTTATACTCCACTCTCATTTGTCAACAAAATAAATTGTCGCAATCAGTAATATGATATTTTTACATTCAGTTCGACCAACTTGACATTAATATCACACATATTCTAGTAATACTAATAATAATGGTTTTATTACACACAAAACGACTTGCAATATGTTGCAAAACAAAAACAAATTATTAAAAAACAAATTCTATCGCAAAAGGCGAGGTACAACTTTTTGCTGCTATTAACTTAACTCGATGTAGTTATTACACTGATACTTCAAAAATTCAAAAGCTTTCAAGACTTTAAACTGATTCCACTTTACTCGTAAACTTAATCCTTAAACAGTGCAAAACAATTGTCCCCACATATTCATCCTTCGCGGCTATAATCTGGGTATGTGGCGTTGTGGTTTGAGCTTAGCCGCGGTTATTAACTGATTTTTTCGCACGAAATGGCTACCAGTAACTGGATATCCATATGAAATATAGTTGGTCTACGACTGATTCGCGTCACCCTCGAATATACACTTGCATCGTAATGCATAGCAGCGTGACAGACCACATCTATGGTAAAATCTCATTTTTCCGCGAAACGCAGTTTCGTGCAGCACACCGCGCTGAATTCTCGCGCTTCCATCGTCGTTTGTTCGCGGGAAAAAATATACGTGTGGACGTTTCCGCGGCGGGCGTTTAATTTATATCGAAAATTGATTCGTCGAAAATGACGGCACAAGTAACTTGGGATTGTTAAATTTGAACTGCAAGAAGGCAATTTGTATCGGTTTAGCAAATATTCTGACTTCAAGGTTTGCCTGCCACACAGAATTTTTTGTACTGTTACTACTTATGCGCTAGAGAAAGTACTTGTACAAAATTTGTACAAAATTTGTACAAGTATTGGTACAAGAAAAATATTGGGACACCCTTTAAAACAGAATAACTTTTTTAAAATTGGTCCAAACGACTTCATTTTTTTTTTAGAAACTACAAGGATTAGTTTACTAAGTAAGTGATGTGTTTCGTCGTTTTAAAAACAATTGCAGTTGGTCGGAATAGTGAAGAAAATAGTGAATGTTGCTTTTCAACTTTTCTTATCTGGGTCTGCCATGAAAATTTAAAAACCACTTTAACCGATTGCGATTAAATGTTCAGCATGTATACAACTGACTTAAATCTACAAATGAGATTTTTAAATTTTCATTACAGGCTTAGATAAAAATTTATAAAAGCGTTCTTCACTATTTTCTTCGCCATTCCAACCAATTGAATTTTTTTTCAAAACAACGAAACACGTGGAGTCATCTAGTAAACTAACTCGTCTAGCTTCTAAAAAAAAATCAAGTCGTTTGGACCAATTTTAAAAAAGGTATTCTGTTTTAATGGGTTTCCCAATATTTCTGTCCGGCACTGTACAAATGTAACTTAATGGAAATACACGCAATTATGGTACTGGTTAACATTATGGTTAGGGTAAGTCCACCTATTAATTTCGCCTACTCAAATTCAAATCGTTCCCAATTGAAGTGTAATTGATATTTTTGTTTCTAATTAGTTTGACATAAAAAATAAATTATTTGTGTTCCATTTAAATAGCAGATTAGAACTGTTGGAACTTAAAGATTTTCAATCGCGAGAGGAAAAAGCAAGACAAGCAAAAATTGGGGTCTTGAAAAAGTGCAGGTAGTATCGTCTACCTGAGAAATATGAATTAATTTACCCTAAATGACTAAGCACACGAAATTCACAAATACAAACAAAATTTGAATTAATAGAAGTCACGTCATTACAAAATGATATTTCATAAATACATATAATACCACAAAATTTTCCTAAGCAGTAAATTAGAAATTGTAGCAAACAGAATACCTAAAAAATTTCTCTGTCCAGGAAAATATTGCAAACTATAATACACTTCACATTGCACGATTTAAGTCTCCACCATACATATGGGAAATCATGTGCCGAAGAAAATGGAGTCGAATCGATAACGGCAACCCTTCATACGTCATCCTTTGACAGGTGCGATTAATTGCTGATCTGGAACAGACCTGGAAAATTATTGCATATTTTGGTGTACACGTCCGTTGAACACATCTCTTTAAAATCAAATATAAAAGAGAGGAGACGTATATAAACTGCACATGCCGGAGCATTTAATTGTCGTCTCGGGGTAGGTATGCATAAATTCTGTTGGCGAGGTGTTGTAAAACCAGCATAAAGTGATCCCACGAGAAACAGACATGATAAACGTTAACATTTATTCCGTACAACCTTTTATCCGATTATAATCATAATCGCGCTGTTTATTGCGCGGTAGAATAACAACGCCCTGTTGTACCAGACTTTAAAGTCTCTATAAATGCCCTGCTATCCATTTACTTGCTTGCAAGGTGGTCTTACAGGTATATTTAAACAAGAACAAAAAAGTACAGCAGAAGAAAATGAGATAGTTATTCATGAAACAAAACTTTCAAAAAAATTTTATCACACGACATAACTCAATATCTCCCAATTATACAGTATTTCAGTTACACGCATTAAGTAAAGAAATCATTATTTAAAATAAAAATATAGAATACCCTAGAAACTGTGCGAATATCCGCGAAATAATCCCCAAAAGTCATAAAACTGTCTCCCGCCAAAAATCCCCGAAAAATGATCAACTCACACTTCTTCGAAATCGATTTTCTCCCCACCGAAGTTTCGCGACGAAGAATTTTATTCAACATTTTCCACGTACCTTGTCAAAACGAATTACCCTTTTTATCCCTTGCCATGAATTTTCAGTCACGTTCAAGTACATTGTTGAAAAGATGACGGCGCGCGTGCAAAATGTATCCAGAAGGGCGGAAACATGTTTGTCTGAAGGTAGAGAAAGCATTTCGAGCAGCTTGCTTAAACCGTTATCCGTCCTCGAACCACGCCATCGGCCCGTTTAATTCTCATGAATTTTTCACACCTTTCGCTGACCGCCGATTTTAATTTCATTTACGCGACACTCCAGCCTACCCCTGGAACAACGCAACCCATTCGTTGCGAAACTCCCGCGGGCTCATGGCCTAGAACACGCTCGATGCTTCTCATCCCACGCTCTCGACGCGAAGAGCGCGAAAATATTCATCGTTATATTTCCATACGCGAGCACCGGCGGCGGCTCGAATCCAAATTTCGTTACAGACCACGTTTCCAACTTTTAATTGTGACCGACTCGCGCGCTATTTGTCGCCCGGCGACTTTTAATTCCGCCTGTTAGCTTCCAGCCACCTTCCCTTCGCCAGACGCAAATGAATCGGGACGTTTAATTAGACCCTTCGCCAGCCTGTCGCGCGATTTCAAAACGATCGCCGAACGCGATTTTCCACGCGAAGCTAATCGCTCGACGGTATGTGAGACAAAGCGGACGATGATTGAGTGTTCGGAACACGCGGTCGATTTCCAATTGATTTAATTAGTGTTACTTGCAATTTATCGCCGTGGTTGGTGTAATTCGGAGTTACATAATAGGCTGAAATGTTCAATTGTTGGGGAAGTGGTGTCGAGTGTGGTTGGAGTGGGAATGTAGGATTGGATAATATCGTTTCATGCGTCTTAGCCTTAATGCTCTTGTTCCCTTGGGAATTTTTATGAAATATGGGTGTTGGAATAGGTTATTTTATGATTTTTCATTCCGGTGTCTTAGAAACCAGATTTTCAGAGATAATTCTGCTTGAGTATTCCTCAAATAAACTCAAAATTCATTGTGAAGATGAATGGCAAAATACCACACGTAAATAGCACTGTAGGTCATTTTCATTGGAAATAAAATCATTTAGGAACAATCTCTCGAATGACACTCACGTTCACTAGAGGAGGACAGGGTGTGATAGACCTTCGATTTTGTTGAGCCTTGGCACTATGGATCAATGTTGAATATAAGTAAATAGGTGTCCGAGCGTTTAATCCAATAGATAGGCCTTAATAGTAGAGATATTTACGTGTAAATTATTAAACATTTCATGGTGGCCGTGAGGTTTTAGTGGATAAAAATCTCGCATTACCCTGGCGCCCCGGGGATTCTGGAGGTGTCGAAGTGTCTTTTGAAGATTTCCCCACGTTAAAAATAATGCTAATTATACCTGTAATTTTTTTTAACGTGGGGAAATCATCGAGGTGTCTTTTGAAGATTTCCCCATGTTAAAAAAAATTTAATCATGTTTATAATTTTTGTTAACGTGGGGAAATCGTGCTGTGGAGAATTCCCAACGTTAAAAAAATGTTAATTAAATTTCGAAATTTTTTTAACGTGGGGAAATCTTCAAAAGGCACCCCGACATCTCGAGAGGGGAATCCCCCGGGGGCGCCAGGGTAGTGTGGGATTTTTAAAACCCCACGCTTACCATGAAATCTTTAATAATTGACATGTAAATATCTCTATTATTAAGGCTTATCTATTGGATTAAACGCTCGAACACCTGTTTACTTATTTTCGACATAGATCCATAGTGCCAAGGCTCATCAAAATGGATGTCTACCACACCCTGGCCTCCCCTTGTCAGAGCAACGCACTTTCTTAAACCAACACATATCCTAAATCACTATCTCTTCAGTCAACATCCCCTGAATTTAGATAATTCTCTAAGTGAAGCACATTCGCAAAGTCAACATTCTGGTCAGTATACTCCCACTTCAACACTCTCTCGCTCTTGTACCTGAAGATTCAGCGATACACGCAGTGGTAGCTTTGCACTCAGGTGCCTATACTAGCCCAAGTCTCGCCAACTCTATTTACCCAGATTCTCCGGATATATTTCCGAATGTCCCCTGTGGCTGATCGACATGACGTTTGAGAGGACGGTGGAAAGAGGGTGTATACCCTCAATCTAAAATTGTAGCTTCGGAAATTTATGCGTTTCCGAAATATTAATAAAAAATTATTGTTAATTTTTTTTATAAATTATTTTATTGAACTCCATACACGTAGCTCTAACGGGCATTAATCCTGCCCCCCTAATTTATTCTACGGACAGCTAAATGGCACGCATATTTAGTTGAAATTCAAAGCCAATTTTCTCGAAAACGAAGCGCGATATTAAAAAATTGTATTCTATATTTTGGCCTGTAGAAAGACCCTCCTAGAGTATTGACGATAAATAGAATCAAATCTGCAAACTCACATCGGTTCGCTACCATGCTTACACGCCCGCGAACGCGTTCTAATATCCAGAACAAATTAAAAAGTGAAATGTGTTATGTCTGAATAATTCAACAGAAATACTAAAAGTTTTTTATTAATATCTCGGAAACCAATAAATTCCCGAAGCAACAATTTTAGATTTAGAATCCACACACCCTCCCCACCTCTGTCCTCAAATCTCATGTCGACTGGCCACTGAGGTAATTTGGAAGTACAGTCGATTCCCCACCCAACAAATCCAAATACCATCAGGATCTACCTACTGCACAACAACTCTGTGTCCAAGCTTTTAAAACAACAGAAGCCTTTCCAATCCCCCACTAGCAGCACTATCGCTTAAAAAACTCATAGCACCACGAGCCAGCGTTCTCTGAGCATCGAGGGTCCCAATCGTTACTCTACTTCACCGATGAATCGATCAAGACGCTGTTGCATTTCAAACAGAAAAGCTCGATACCCCATTTACTGATAGGATTCCCATCCATCCCCGAGGGGCTATTACACGCAACGAGCAGCGATTAAGTTCCCGAGGGGAAAGGCATCCTGAACAGTCGATCTTCGAGCAGCGAACATCGAAGGTCTTCTGTAAAAAAGTAGATAGGAAGAAGTGGGGCTAGAAGAAGAGAAAGGGGCATTTTTCAGATAGTCCTCGTGGCGAAGTGGAGGGATCCTCTTCTGAATCTCACAAGTACCGAGCCTGCGATGATCGTAGCTGAGAGGTAGTAAAAAAGAGAAGGGGGAAGGATGCAGGCAGTAGATCCTAAGGGTGGTGCTTGAATTCTATCGAGGAGAGCTCTCTTGTCGAGAAAGGCTGCCATTACGTTTACTCGGTTACTGGATGCGGCTGCAAGCCGGCCATTTTATTACACTAGGTGCCGCGTCCCGTTAAATCCGCTTGCGTGCATGGGAAAATCTATGGTGGTCGTTAACGGGCGCGCGAAACGCGTGCATCCTGTAATGCATGCAGCACGTGAGCCGATGACATATACCCTGCAGCCTCCCTTAACTCACTGGATCCAGCTTTGGCTGTCCATTTTTATTTATGCTGGCGGAACCATTGCGACAACGCGACGATGTTGCTACGAATGGTTTGCACTGGTAGATGATACTGGGAAATCTCTGTCGCATGGTGTTAGGACCTTTTCACGCGGGATACTTCTGTGTATTTAGGATATATTTATTTGACAGATATGAGATGATAGAAGCTATTTCTGTGAGGATATCCGATATAGCGGTTGTGAACTATATAAATTTCCTATATAGGGCGTCATTGAGTTGGCGGTACGATACGAAAGGGACCAAAGAAATATGTACATAAGTAGAAAATACAGAATAATGTTTTAATAATCGATTCTAAAAATTCATTTGGTCGTATTTTCATGTACAATCACACCATTTCACGTTGCATCGCCAGTTTCGTGACACCCTTAAGATGATCCGCTAGGATCAAATATTTGCCAACCGAAACAGGGATGAACAATCTAAATAAACTTGACATCTTCGACGCTTCCTTGTGCAAGTTATATTTCTTTTGGAACAACACTTCTCCAGCATTGCTCCCTTTATTACAAATCGGATAATATAGGCTGTTCGACCACCGCTGGGAGAAAATTTAAGGGGTGATTGTAGACACATAAATAGGCTTCGATTGTTAGTTATAAACGTTTAAAGATGTGCCTAAAAGGTGGCAATGGATTTTAGCGAGTAGACAGGTCTGCTGTGATTCAATGATACCCTACAATTTTAGATGAAGTGTTAAAGAATAAGAGATAAATTTCGCCGCAGCTTCTTTGAGGTGAGTGGCTCTGTGCACAGATGGGCAAAATTTTTATTTAAATAAAATGTCGAATAACGAATAAAAGTTAAAAAAATTATTCGCCATGTGTGGAATAAAGTAAACTAGAGTTAACTTAAGTAATATTTTCAAAACGGTAGGATAAAAATTATGAAGTTGAAACTCTCGACGAATAAAGATAATTTCTTTAGTCGAATAAAAAAGTTAACTTTTTTCGTCGAATAACCTAAAGTTAAAGTAACTTTAATTTGATCCTTATTTAAATAATTTTGTATTTAGTTAATAACCAACTCTGGCACCGTGCGACAGTGTCTTTGAATACCACTACTCGACCTCTCGCCTGTACTTTTAGGCGTATCCTTAAACACTTACAACTAACAAACGAAGCCTCAACCGCAACATCGTTATTCTTCACTTTCGTATTATTCTGGTGTCTACAATCACCCCCTAAATTTTCTCCCAGTAGTATTCGAACACCCTATATAATACTCGAGCAACATGCACAAGTCTAAAGCATGCACCGCTGAAAACACGAAACCGCAGCATCAGTTAAGTTTAACACCCCTTCTCACCACAGCCCTAAATAGAAACGAATATTCCAATGTGCGAACTACAAATCGCTACACCCCCTGCTTCTCGTGGCTTTCCCAGCACGCGCCGCCACCCAATGAACTTCCTATTTCTCTTGGCGACCACGTTTCACCGAGAATCTTCGCAGCCAGGAACTCCAAACAACCGTGAAACGTTAATCGACACAGGACACGGCATTACCCGAGCATCTAATTACCGCGCAAACGGGCAGGCGGATACGAATTATCCATAGCTACGTTTATGGTTAATATCCTGACCCTATTCTCGACTGGAGGGCGAAGTTCTCTAAGTTCCGCTGCGAGCTATGCCTTAGCGCCACGTGAGAATCTCGAGCGCGCTGCGACTCGTGGCGTGGTTGCAATTTTCCCCGCGGAGGATCAGATGCACAGCGCGGGGCGGGAAGATGTGGCAACAGCGTCGACGCTAATACTCGTCTCGTTCGCGGGAAACTTCTCCGCCGCGCAACGAACCAACTACGGACTATTCGTTATCAGCTCGTTTATTATTTAAGCGGCTAGCGTCATATAAATTCCAGCGTGGAAAATTTTCTCGCGTTTTTCCGTCGACGATTCCCTTGTCGCACAACAACTCTCCGATTTCAAGCAGAACCTGTTTCGAGGCAATTGGCTGGTGTGAGCGCGCATTGCCACCACCTTCTAGCCGTGCACGGATCAAAATAATGCGAATTTCAAGCTTGATATTTCCTTCAACTTTTTCAATTTCAAGTTTCGAGGACTGGTCGAAGTCGCCCGTCCTCCTGGCAGACAGCTCGACGGGCAAAGACGATAAATGGTCGGAAGGTTGCCGCGGCTGTTCCAGAATTAAAGCGCACGAGGATGGTTTGGCAGGCGACTGTGTAGACTTGGAGTGAATAAAATTTTACGCTTCTCACTGGAGAGTCCGCGGAATATCTTTGGCTGCCACAGGTCCTTTTAGATTCTGAAATTTTATTGGAGACAGTGGATGGAGACTCGTAACGTAGGAGTGGATGGAAAGTTATGGTACCCCCGTTGTCGGGAGAATAGAAGATTGGGGGTGGGTTCATTTTGAGCGCTTGATGAAGGAATATTTGCTGAACGCTTTATTCATTTCAGCGGTCTTCCTGTTGGGATTAACAATGTGGGTGAATTACGTTCTTTGAATTTTATATTACAGGAGGAGGAATATTTATCGACTATTTTAAATAATTTTTCAACCTTTGACATCATCGATTTTATTATAAGCCCGACTTTTGAACCAGAAATACATTTTGGACTGTGGTAAACGTTGGCAGTTAAAGTTAAATTTATTTAACTGACAAACAAAAGTGGTATATGACATTGAACGAGGTAACACATTTTTGGGGCCAACAAAGAAGTTACCACGTTTAATAACTTTTTAGGTTGTTCTAAAAGCAAAAGCTGTCCTCACAAAATATTAGATTTCTTTATTAATGTTCAAAAGTGGTAACTTTTTGTTAGCTTTAAAAGTGTGTTGTCTTGTTTAATTTCATGTCGAGTTTTTATTTTTTACTTAAATAAATTCAACTGTAACTGGGTTTTATACAGCTTTTAATTCATTTTCAGGATATGTATATTAGGCACATAGGGTAAAGGCGCCAGTAGTTGACCATGTATCAGTAGTTGAAACTTTTCAGAAAAACCTTATTTTTTATGTTTTTCTGAAAACTGTCAACTACTACAGAAAAACATGAAAAATAAGGTTTTTCTGACAAGTTTTCAACTACTACAGTATCAACTACTACAAAAAAAACATGAAAAATAAGGTTTTTTGAAAAGTGTCAACTATTACAGAAAAACATGAAAAATAAGGTGTTTCTGAAAAGTGTCAACTACTGATGCATGGTCAACTACTGGTGCCTTTACCCTACTGCAGTTTTGAGTTGATATTGAAAAGTAATAGATGTAGTGTGGTTCGAAAAAGTGGTAACTTTTTTGTCCGCTACAGTACTTACTGCTATGTAAACCTTGAAATTAAATACTAGGATCATTCATAAAGCCTTATAAAGCAGACCGAACTCAGATCTGACACCCCAAGTAGTATAATAATTCCGGAGTCATAAAAGAAAATGTTCCATTTAAACATTGTTCTGAATACCCTGTTACGTATTCAGTTTCCTAATGCTCATCGCACAAGTCCACATTTTACAATTACTCAGAAATATTCGCGTCCTCCATGTTGCTAATTTATCAGGTGATCCGAATCGCGTAGCTAATAAACGTATCCACTTATTGACCGAATTATCTATACGCGCAAATATTGTCGGCCGAATGGCGACACACGAGTGATTTAATGATAGAAATGCGTTGCGCAAATAACAAGAATACGTTTCGCTGTCGTTCTTGTTTATGCACGATGATCGGGCGCGGGTCAACAGGCGGCGTCCAACGTTTTAATTAAATGCGTCCTGGAAAATTGCACAGGGACACGGCTTTGGGGCACGCTATTACACACCGTTTCGTATTTTCAATGAACGACCAGGGACTGCATGCGTATACCGGGAAAAAGCCTGCCGTGATGTGATACCCACAGCTGTCGAATGATTCTATTATACGTACATACATATAATACACATTTGCAACTTCATTTGCGCGGGAAAATTCGAGCGGAGGGTGACGTAGGCGACTTTGGGCGGGAAGTTTGAGATGGATATTTCAAATTGCTATGTCTTTCTGGATTGTTTCGTGTGAAAAGAGTTTGTGTGCGATTTTTTAAGATGGAAATTAAAGCTGCTCACCTGTTGATGGTTTATGTTACACAAAATAAATTCGTTTATTTTTTTATATTTTGGATTAGATACGTAATCTGTCACAGAGAATTAAGGGGTAACACCACTTTACTGGCACAAAAACGTAGTGTACCTTTGACAATTGTTTGTGGGTAAACAAAGAAATAAGTCGATAATCTGTTTAAACGGCTTTATTATATACATCTTCTGTAGCTTCAAGCTATTCTTTCTTTCAAAATGGCACGTTAAACGCTTTTTTCTCGGAACCACGTTCTTCAAATTGGCCAGTAGCACTATTTGAACAAATTTTATTCGCTTCACTTAAAATTTTTACAGTAGCTTTTAAACTACATTCACCATTGAAGTACGTAGGTACAGATACTGTAAAATATTGCTTTCTTAGAAAGGATAAGCATTTGAACGTAAACTTCACTTCATGTCCAGCACCATTCTCAGCTAAAAAATTGTACAGAACTTTAAAGGTTTTCAACAAATTGTAAAATGGGTTCGTAGTTTGATGGAAAATGTAGTTTAAAGTCTACTGTAAAAATTTCAAGTGAACCGAATAAAATTTGTTCAAATGGTGCTGCAGGCCAATTTAAAAGATGTGGTTCCGAGAAAAATGCGTTTAAAGCGCCATTTTGAAAAAGAAAAAAGAAACAACAATAACTTGAAACTACTTAAAATGTGTATAATGAAGGCGTTTCAACAGATTTTCCACTTATTTCTTTATTTACCCACAAACAATTGTCAAAGGTACACGATCACTATTTCCATAATAGCATTTTACGTCTGATTTATAGTGAAGCCTCGAGCACCTAATCATTTTTACTCTGACTATTGGCAGTGAAGATCCACTTATGCATTTGAAACATCCTATATGAATTCAGCACAAAGGCAAAAATATTCTAAGAAAAATGCAATGCAAAGAGGTTTCTGTAAATGTACAAACTATCATCACAGATATTACTACTACTCTTCAACATAGCTTGGAATATTCCTACAGAGTTATTTCATTAATTTGGCTGTCACCCAAAGTACTTCCTCGTCTGAAATAAGAATTTCATGTTTCCTTGAAGCAACCTCCACGATTTAGAGACGGTAATTTAATTAACAGAATTATGATTCCTAATTGAAAAGGTGACGTGGCTTCTAAATATACATACAGGTACTATAAGTATTTTTCACACCTCAAAATGCAAGCAGTAATGTGATTACGTGGGTTAGTTTCGGAGTAAAAGAAGTCAAACCTCAGAAATTAATAGCAAACGTAATAGGAAACAAAAGACTCTATTGGCGTTAAATTAGAGCTGATATTCCCACTGGGACAGCCAGTTGTGATATGAACAGAATCTAGATACCTACCCGTAGTATCTACGATCGTGAATTTAGGATTTCGTTGAATTAAGCGTATCAGTTTTGCCGGAACAAATCGGATTCCCTGAATGAATGTGCATTAATGCCGCTCAACTGACGCGCACGATTAAATACGGATACGCTACAATTTATTGTTGCTTTATTATTCTGGATCTAATGCTTCCGAACAGATCTGTCTCGATTAAAGCTTCGATTGTCCAGGCATGACAGGAATTGCTGCTACTGTAATAAATATTCCATCTCCCTGCACTTTGATTTTTGTTTATAAAAGATCGATATATCCAAATTAATGTTTTTATTTTCGAGTTAAAATAATTTGTTAAAAAATTTTAGGGTCTGCTAACATTATGATTCTTAAATTATTATTCTGTAAATTATCACGACACAAATTTACATATGTATTCTCTTAGTTTGAAATTCCTTGTTTGATTAGAAAGAGATCGACTTTTTGTCCACATTCTTTCGCAACAATGATGTATTTTATTAGTGATAGTATCTGCTGGGGCAGGCAAGAATAGAATGAGAAGAAAATTTCGTTGGAATCGACAATTACTTATCGCTCGATAGCAGAAACTCGAAAAGTAGAATTCTATGGAATAGCTCTGTGTCTGACGTGGCCTTGAAATAGATTTCAGAAATATCCAGGTATTCCTTATTTTTGGCAGCTCAATCTGTACAGTCATGACGTGACGAATTTTCCGGCGAAAATTCAGGTCACTGCGTTTCTGGGATTTTCGATTGCCATTCAATATCCAAAACACTTTAAATTCTACGCTTTGAATATCCATATCTCGCGAACCAATTGAGGTATCAATTTCAAACGAAATACGTTTCGACGATTGTATTTCCTCTGTCATCCGGGTGGATTTATTTCTTTAAATTTCACGATCCCTCTAAACATGTATTGATTGCGATAACTAAAGATCGAAATTTATGCTATCGATACTTTCGAAGACCAAAAATTCATTTACAGAAACCATCTTGCATAAATGGGCAAAAATTGCAAACATTGAGGGCCTATATTTTTCAAACCAATTGAAAAACATCAAACTGATGACTTAAACCACCCCTTATTTCACATGGACTACATCGTGTTTCATTCTCATTAAAACCCCTGACATCCAGTGCAGAAGTGATCGATTTGGCTCGAAATAACTCAGAAGTAACATTCTAATTTGACAAATTAAATTCCTTTAATCCGATGCCTTAAAAAATAACAGCACTAAATATAGGTACATATAAAGCATATTCAATTTTACCAATACACGACATCAATTTCTGTGTTCATGGAAACCACCCCAAGTGAATAAAATATGTTCATCGCGTGGCACACCTAACGTTATCGCCTTGAACCAAATTTCATGCCCCGTTTCTTTTTCGTCGATCGTGAGAGGTTGGGAAAGATCGCCGCTTAAAAATGGAGCTTTTGATCGCTATTTAGCCGCGAGAAGAATTCGGGGTAAATAAACCAGTGAACAGTAAATCGAGCAGAACGTGGACGCGTAACGACGTCGACGGCCGCAGTGAAACCGTCAAAGCAAAAGGCACGTTTACCTATAAATCAGGTGTCGTTTACGAGGACGGAATAGCGATTTTATCGGCGTCCAAGGGAATATTAATGATAGAGATTTGTATCGATTTCCGGGGCAAGTTTTACGACAAGCACACTTGGCGAACAGTTTCTGGCGTGGGAGTTTTACGTCCACGTTTTTTTTTTCGGCGACCTAAGTGGTAATGCTGATCAACTATTTCAAGCGCGTGAAGCTTGTGAAATTTGTAGTAAAAGTGGATGTTGTTGTAAATATCGAGAATTATCTGCTGCACCATTTTCTTACAAGGGTAGGTATTGAGACTTTTAAACAGAGTTAGATCAGTTTTCTAATTAAGTTTGTTAATTGATATTAAGTATTATATTACATTTATTAGAAAATGAACATTTTCTGATGGAGGGAGGGTTACGAGCAAGTTCTTTGTGTCAGAATGATTGAACGTTATGGAATTCAGTAACAATGCTTTATTATTAATAACTCTCGTGAAACTGCGCTGTAATGCATATAAATTAGAAGCTTGGTGATGTATTATCAAATTTCATAAAACAATTCTCTCCAAAAACTGAAGGCACATTGTCTCATTGACTAAATATATCAATTGTTTTTGCTCTAATTGACATTTGTTTCGTGAAACCATTTTCGTTAAATTTCAAATTTTAGAACAAATGGAGATCGTCTATTGTGAATTCGTATTTGATTTCCAAACGCGTTTTACGGAGCCATGGATGTTATAATGTCCAGCTGTTCAGTCGTTTCCGCTGCTTGTTTTTTCATATGCCAGATCAAAACACGCTTCCCTCATTTCCAACCCATGACGCACGAAATACAACACGGAATTAATTAATTCTATCCTATATATTAATGCAAAATAACAGGCTGTAGGATTTTGAGAAAAATTATACGAACGTTGAAAATGATAAATTCTAGGGACCATTTTTTACTTTGAAACATTATTATAGGAATGACATATGATACAACTCGTGTCATCTTGTTCATCACAGGGTTTGCAAAATTCCAAGTTGAGGTAATTATATAGAAAGTATAATTAATTGAACTTGATAATTATGGCGTGAAAGACAAAGGATTAAATTTACAAATTTCTCAACGTTACTAGAAGTTAATTAACATTTTTTTGTCGACGCTTCCGTTCCAACGTAGTTAATGATTTAAAAAGGAATTAAATTTGACGGCTGAATAATGATTTAGTATAATTATACGAACTTTGGAACAGTTTTATGAGTATTTTACAAGCTTCAGACGTTACTGCTAGTACAGCATTCAAATGAGAATACAATATTGAAAAATTATAAATTATGGGATTTTATGAATAATTCCAAGGAAATTATTCAGTCGTCGATATCTGCATTGATTACAGATTCGGTAAAGGAAAGAATAATTCATACCTACCATGCGTGGCTGCAAATTAAAATCATTAAAGGAGAATTTTATGCATAAAGCTGTATTAATGAATCGAATAATGGAGATAACGATTTAAATGAATTTTGAAACAAAGTTTTATTTCGCGTTAAATATATGTACTTACTTTACATTGCAACGATTTTCTATTCGAAAGCTGTACAAAATATTATATGCGAAATATTAATACCTCTCGAGTCAATCGTTATAAATTTTCATTATTAATAACTTTACCGAGGCATTATCCAAAAAATACACTTTCTGTCGAATCTAACAAAAATGAACATTTTATAATTCCTTAGCTTTTTGGAATTCCCAACTCATCCCACATTTTCAAATAAAACATCATACTTTGTGTGTCATGAACTCATGCAATAAAAACTTCAACGAGTATTTATTTCAACCAGCACTATCCCTAAAATTCTCCCACCATTATTCATATCAGCTTGCACCATTGCCAGAACACTTTCTCATAAAACAATAGATAAAGAGATTATCACACTTCTACGTCAGCAAATGCATTGAAAATATCCAAAACAAGTCGCAAAACGAAATTTGCCAGGAACTATGTAAAGTATGTGATACGTAAACGTGTTAGGGAGTCTTTATAAACTTTATAGCCAATACCGTGACGTAGCTCTCGGATAATTAACAGGGCAATTTTCGTGAAAGGGTATAATTGCAAAACCGAATAATTAGGAGCCAGCTAATTATAATTCTCCATGGTTCTCACTTGGCAGGCGAAGCACAGGTCCCGAGACTAAAATCCTTAATTATCTTCTTTAATATATCTGCCAGAGCGTAGGAAGCAACATAAGCCGGATGTAGAGGTACACGGGCTGCTTCCCCGTACCATACCCTTCCGACCGCTTTTTGGAGTAATTTATGGGGAATTTCCCGGCGAAAAGCTAAGGCGTGCCAGTTTAGCAAGTTCACGCGGTGTACCTTGCTACAATTTCCCCCTATAAATTACCGGACTTCCGTATCTCAATCCCTATCCAGCCGAAATGGAACACGGCTTTCCACTTGATACCGAAGCAGAACACAAAAATTGCGGGTACTTCGTTTTATTATTTAATTGTCAAAGAAGTAAAGTGCAAAGGAGAAGCTAAATCTTATCGAGGAATTATAGTTGAGTGTCAAGTTTTGCTAAATAAATTCAAAGTAAATGGGAGGGTCGATGTTGGTAAAACTTCTAAGGACGCATTCTTATCAATCTAATACAGTATATAGTAATTACCAATTATATTAAAATCTTGCGTTAAAAGTATTCGGGTAAATAACTTTGCAGGTAATTTACTTAAAAGCCATTTCCATTCCAGTGGCGCACTCAGGATTTAAACTTGGGGGTGCCGAGTTGAAGAGATAAAAATATTTTTAAAGCAAATTCAAAACTTTATTTAAAGAATAAAATCCAGTTTTCTTTGTTTTTTGCAAAGCTCTCTAACTACTTCAGTCGTGGTTAGGTTAATCTCCTTTTTCCTTTTTCTTTGGGGGTGCCAGCACCCCTTAACCCCCTCTTTAGGTGCGCCACTGTTCCATTCTCTAGCATCTTTAACTCTTCAAAGATGGTCAATGGATAACTTGCCAGTGGACTGAATGACAGATGCGAGTCTATTTTGACCCCCCAATTTAATTCCATTCGTGTACATTCTAAAATAAGCTTTTGCATTAGATTGTGACCTTGTTATGATCTACAACTTTAATTTTTTCTAACAGGTGATCCTAATATAAGAAGCTTAGCATATGAGGGTGGGTTTAAACTTTAAAGTCTAAATGGACGCTAGACTTAACAGTAAATCGATAACTGTTTAGTAATTAAATTCACCGTTCGTGGCTCTTGTTTTAGATGGTTAAACTGTAAAGCTGATCATCTTCTTCGTTCATTGGATCAAACGCACAAATATTCAACCAAGTCAGCATGTCAAATGATTAACGTAATCAGTACAACTGTTTCGCTGTATCATTTCTCTGCTATTAGCGTAGTGCTTTCGGGCATGTAAGCTTCCGTCATTCATCGGCGCAAGCCTGTCGATTTACTGAATATTACGTGTAATCGTGTTTCACGCGACATCATTCGACCGTTTTATCGACAAGTGTGCCAGCGCAAGCCGCACGAGCGCTGCAAGTATGCAACCGGCAGCGAACACTTCATTCATGACTGCTTATTTGAAGGGTTCACATTGTACAGACACTCTGTAGGTAAATTCCTTTAAATCCCGTTCACCAAGATTTGTTCAGTCACTGTTCAACCCTCTAGCAGGATATTGCCTTAGGTATTATTTCGAATCGATCCTGTTTAAACCACTGTAGGTAGGTACTCTGTATTCGCCATTTATGTTGGCAACTGAATATTACATTGGCAATGTGTGGGAATTGAGGTGAAATATTTGTAAATCGTGCCTGCATTGATTTTGCCTATTTATTTGCCACATTATCTATTTTCTTTAGTTTATTGCATTTATCATTCATAAGAAAACATAAAAAAAAGAATGTTAACTAGAATGAAACCGAAGAGTACTCTAATAATTTAATGGCTTACAAAGAAAAATGTCACATTTATCTTCTCCGTAAATGATTGAACGCAACGAAATCCTCTTTCTCCCAACTCTGTTTTCGTTAATACTTACTAAACATTCTACAAAATATTGTTCGCTTCCTACTATATAGGGTAGATGTCCCAATTACCCCCAGTGTCCCTATTACTACCACTCTATTTATTTTATTCAATAAAAACGTAATGTATAAAGATTAGTGCACAATAATAGTAATAATAATAAGAAGAAGAAGAAAAAGAACAGAACAAAAAGAACCCCAATTTAATAATACATATTTTTGTACACTATTCTTTATACTTTACACTTTTATTAAGTAAAATAAATAGAGTGGTAGTCACTGGCAATGATTGGGACATCTACTTATTTTATTCCCAAAGATAATTGCCAACTTCGAATCACGACCTGCTAACTAGCAGAAGCTAACTTGAAAAGATTACCACGCTAATCTGGTATTTTTGCAATTCATTTCTCTTCATTTCCTAAATGGAATTCCACTGTTTTCACTCTTGATCTGGTTACTGTTACAAGTTTTCCCAGCTATTCGTAATTAAGAAATGTTATCAGCACTTTCCCCTATTTAGTCTCTCGCCCACCTCTTCCTACCATCGAGTCATCGTTTGCAAAACTCATCCTGCTGTAACCGAAAGCAAACGATATCCGTGCAACCGTTAATTGTCATAAAGAGGAACGAGCGAGCTCTGTGTCCATTCGTTTGGTAATTACACGGTCGCGGAAATGTTCCGAATTAACGTCGAAACGCAAGTTACTGTGATCCTGCGCGGCTGCGCGCCGACCATCTCGGTTTCGCGTGGCGAGGACAACCCATCTGGCAAGTTCGAAAGTGTCTTAACTGTTGTAGGAAAGTCGTGCTACCCCCGCAGTTCGCTAATGCCCCTCATTATCATAGCCACGTTCATGTGGACTTGCACATCGTGAACCGCTGGCAATGGAACGTAACATTTGCGCATTAATAGTAATTTCACGAGCTTGCTAGCTGTCGGAAATGTTCATCGGACCGTTCTGCAAGGTGCGGTGCGCAGCCTCGGAAGTGGCTGAATTGAATGGATGTAGTATGTGGTTGGCAGCGTTACGAACGCGTGGAAATCACAAGGTTAAAAACGGGGTCTTGGTTGACGATATGAACGTGATTTCCTCGTGGTTTTTGAGATCGTCTTTATAAGCATGTTTTTAGTATTAATGCGAGAAAGAGGGTCATATTTTTATTAATACATTAAGGATTTGGGGTTTCTTTCTGTCTCTGGATAGAGTTTGATTTGGCATAAACCCATGGAAAGGTTACTTCGACATTTCTTATTAACGTCCTGTTATTCGATCGCAATAAACTTTTTTTAAGGACTAATTTTTTTATCAAATGGCATCGTTCTAGGGGGTGAGGGCAAAGAAATACAAAAAATTTTCGACGTGTATAAATAAGGGCCACCCTAATGTCCACCCACGTTATTAGAAGTAATATTTTAAACATCAAGGGTAGGATTGGGATAATATAAAATACATCGACGTTCAAGTTCATTATTCACAGTAGGTATCTGAAATTACATTCAAATTTTATCTACGATCTACAATTTTCAGTTTCACCTTTCATTGGTACTTTGCACAATTTCTTCTACATGAAGTATGGTAATAGGTAAAGTGTATCATTTTTCCCTTAACTTAAGAGTGTTCGCGGAAAAGAATATATTTGAAAGAATTCGATTACCTAACGGTGGTCCCAAGCGAATACTTAAGGGTAAAGTGCAAGGACGTTGCTCCAGGCAACGAATGCACCGTGAAATTAAGATTGATCGAGCCGGCGGGGAAACTACACTGGTAAATTTCAGACCGTTTTTATTTTTGATCGATGGCCAAACCCCCAGCGTCGTAATTTGTTCACCTGCATTCATCAAATCAAATTTTATAGGGTTCCTTCGCCTTCTATTTGCGGAGTCGCGTTCATTGCATCAAATCTATTGAATTTTCTATGCGAACATAAAAAAGAATAGCAAAAAATCTAATTACATTTCACAAATGGGACAGAAACAAAAGGAGCGCAAATCTCACTGTATGTTTTCCTGACACGAATTTCGTTATGTATAGAAATGGAATTTTTTTAAACATTTGAATGTATTATAACGTATGAGATTCGTGATGCTTCGTTTATTTTTTCTCAGTACTAGATATTGTGTACAGGCATGGTTTATGAGAAAATCATGTTTTAACATGCGTTCATAGTTGTCAGCTGTTCGATAACGATTAATCTCAAACCTGGAATCTGCTGATTGGTTTAACTGCACTTATAGTTCATAGTAGCCTGCGATTAGTGTCAAACTAGTTTGCATGTCGGTAACGCCATAAGTTGAATGAATGACTTATGAGACTTCTCGATAGTATGGCGAACAGCAACCTCAAGCCACGAGCACTTCGATCCTCCTGTCGAATGTGCCAATTATTACGATGAAACGTGCCACTGACAAGGAGAAATTTGCGTATAAATTTTATTTCGAAAATAAAAGGCAGTGGAACGAAAGTAAAGGAATTAACTTGTCGTGTACTTTTGACTATATTAACGCAAATTGTGTAACTTATATATAAATGTTTAAAATTAGAATTATTTAATAAATTGTCCTTACTTTAAAAATCACTAAAGCATTTGTCGAATTCGCTAAAATTTCGCCAAGAGTCGATAAAAATAATTTGAAATTCAAATTCAGACAAAATCATTCCAAGAATTCATCCCTATAAAATTTCAACTAACGTTTCTGAAGAAGATAACGTGACCAAAATTTTCAAGCAGAATTTACTTGGAATTATAACAAATTAATTCTCCAGAAAATTTGGACATTTTACACAGTTTCAGCATTTTTAACATCTTTCACCGCTCTCAGAAGAGATTGCAGGCTACAAGCTTCCACTGCAGGAAGCCACTCAAATTCTTTCAAGTTTCCTAAGAACTTTTCGGCTTTATCTCACCATACGTCAGCCAGGACTAAAAATTACCATAGTGTCTAACTCTTCGAGGACATCCCTTTCGAAAATACATTTTCATCCTCTGTCATAATGTCCCCTTTTAAGGCTTGGGAACTGAATTCTGAATGGCAAATCTGACAGTAAGATGTTCAATAATCCTCTTTCCGTATCTTTTTCCTAGTAGTGAACTTCTCATGTAGGCTACCTAGTAGGATTTAGTGTATATACACCTTAGTGTCGTCCTTATATGTATGGTAAAAAATCAAAGTTTTAAAAATTTTCTTCTGACCCCCTCAGAAGCTTCCAAATAGTTTAAAAAAATTTCGTCTAAAATTTTGTTAAAATATATTAAGGATCATAGGTCGCTCAATGGCAATAAAATATTACTAATTTTTGTATAAATTGATAGAAATTTTTGCAATAAGGACAAAATAATTTTATTAACTTTTAAGTGAGAGTATAACATTAAAATTCGGGCACACATCGCATAAATGAAACGGGTTTATAACTAGTATGTACTCTATTGTATTGAGGCATAAGGCTTTATATGCAATTTAAATTTCTCTCATCAGCAGCTCTCGAATCAGATGCACACGCAAACTCTGACGTACATTCTATTCAGGTTGTTAAACGCAAAGATAAAAGCATGATTTCGGATTCTGATATATAAATATGGGCTCTGTTTTATTAAAATTGACAAGTGACAATTATGGAAAGTCGCAGTTGCCAAACTTGTGGTACATGCGAAATATAAAGTCCTTGAGCGACCTTTATATATCAAAATATACAAATAAAAAAAAGATATTTTTTTGTGGAATAGAATATTTTAAGAGGGTTAGACAATACAAATTTTAAAGTTGAAAAATAAGACCACCCTAATACACCCACGTCATAAACATTTTCGAACATATTTTTCAGTATCATTAGTACAGTCTCATTTTATTCAGGTCAATAGGGGCTGAATAACCCTCATCATAGCTAATATATCTACATTCCACGTAGGTGAAATATATTTTAAAATTTCAAACTACCTATACAGAATTATATAAAATAGCCTCCCAATTGAGGATTTTCAACAAGGGATGCAGCTCCATCTTTGACAGTTTTTGAGTTACGACGTGTAATATGTGTAAAAATATATTCTACATCGTTTAGTGGACGTTTGATGCAAATCCGATAACAAATGAGCGTTTTATTGCAAATTCTGAATCTGCACCCATTACTGTTTTGTGCAATACGACTGCTCCAGATTTGAAAAATTCGCCAAAAACATATTAGGAATAAAAACATATTAACTCAATAACTACTACTTATTACGTAAAAATATGTATTTTTCAATTAGTGTTCTCTTTTTAATGTCAAAACAATAATTTTATAAACAGTTTTTTCTAATTTACTTGAAGTTGGTAAAGATGAAGCTGCACCCTTCTTGCTGCAATTCATCAATCTCACTTAACTAAAGTTTCCGAAGGCTGCTATAATTAATAATAGATAATTATATAAGAAAGTTTCTTAACTTTTCACGCGCTATAAATAACCAGAAAATAGAATTGTAAACTGAACACAATTTGAACATATCCTGAGACACTTAAAGACACCTATCTAGTGACAGACAAAACGAGAATACCCAAGTTATAGCAGGTAATAATTAAAAGTTAATAACTAGCATTCGCGAGCAGGTCCTCTAATAATAAATTTCTCGCTACTCGTGCTACGTCCTTGTTAATTTTACCTCGGTAAGAGGGAGATGTACGAGTACTCTGTCCCGTTGACACGTGCACCCAAAGTTTTGAGGGATAGTGTTTGTTTTGAAGCTGTGAAAACTTCGGAAAGGTTGTAAATTTCTCATCTCTCCAAGCTGATAACGCAAACCGGACGATGTATCAAAGATACGCGGTCGCCCAGCCGGCTTGCGGGTTTCCGGTTAATTCGGAGGAAATTTCCGGGCAACAGAGCGGCAAAGTCGCCTCGGTTTACGGGTTTCCCTTGGGTTTTCCTCTTTCCAATTTCCTGCGGGCTTCGCGATAGAAACAAAAGTTACGCCACACGTTTCCTGGCCAGAGTGGAGTCGTACTATTCGGGCTTTCTGAAGGGCTAGTCTGCTGTTTGACACCTTTACCTCGCAGCTAGGTTGATAAGTCTCGCCGGTGGCGTGGGCTGCGATAGTTTTGTACACAGAACTCTGTGATGAGAATTGGATCATCGCTTCCTGATAGCGTTTTATAGAGGACCGTTTATAAATTTTCATCCAGTTTGTGTGCAAAGTTTATTGCATAAAGATTTATGCAAAATCTGTAGTTTGAGGTCAACGAAAAAATGGATGCTGCAAATGGGGCAAAAATTTATGATTGTCATTTATGTCTATAATTCAATTAATGATGGGAAGTTTCAAAAAGATAATTAGTTGTTATTGTAAGAAATATTTATAAGAAGTAATGAGTGAAGGCCTCTACATATTATGGTTGTATAATTTGGCCCTTGAGCCTAAAAATTTGTTCTGCTTTTAACTAATTTATGTAAAAGTATAGTTGAACATATATATGGTTATTAATGTATCTATTCAACGCTACATTTAGAGAAGAATAGAATTAGAAATTAGGAAGCCATTATATGTTATTTGCAATCTATTGAATCACCAAAAATTTGATAAACAATGTTATATTATTTTCTCATTTTAACACTTCATTTTATTTTTCTGTTGCAGGTAAGAGTTACTTGCAATTCACCTTGTACCTTCCCCCTCGAAAACTATTCAAGAACCAAAGGTACAATAGTACAAGGTTCCTTCCCCACGTAAGTACGTTCAACATAAAAAGAAACAACCATCGCAGAGATCCTTAAATTCCATTACACTATAAAAAATGATTTAGAAATTATACTCGTTAAAAATCGAACTTCAATCGCCTCAGCATTAGTCACCAGACAGCCATTACAATTCAATACATCACACTACTAGGCAAAGCCACTTATTCTTATCACACAACCAATTTCAAGAGAACCTCCTCGACATCATCAAACGTAACAATGTAAACTTGGACAATAAACGGCGTGAATAGATCGCAACGGCAATAATCTCAGCAATCATAATAATTCAGTCTTTGTCGTAGTAGTCTCAAGTATACAATTTCCATTGCAGTCGACTCGATTCCTGGATTCATGGCGACTCCCCTCGCTCACCTATTTATTCTATACACACACGTTCACGCCCCATCGTCGCTTCTATCGTGCACCTCTGTAAGCCCTACAAGGGAGGAGTTAACAAGTGCTTAATAATACCGCGTCTCGTCGCTTCAAACGGTATCACTTTCAACGATGGCTCCGCTTCCGGGGCACAGGTTGCACATCGACGTTGAACGTGCTCGTGGTCCCTTTGCCCACGACCTACCCCGATGAATGGGGAGAAAAGCTTGTTGAATACGCTGAGGTTGTTAGAGGGGATCCGAAGCGAACCGGTAATGCATTAGCGCCATTAGCTCTAATGGCGGACCGGCCTTGGTCAACGCGCTCTTTTTATCTACCTCCCGATCTGTCAAGAGCAACGTCATGTTTGTCATCTTTCGCGAGCATGCACACAAGTTTTTTTGCTCTCGACGAATTGCTGTCACAGCAGGGGGTCGAAAGTTCTTTCTTAGTGGCTATTTTTTATTGAACTTAATCGATAAGGGTTTTTCTGCTTCACGATGACGGGGTACTTGAGGTAGAACGAAGTGGTTGCTAGAAGCAACGGGGGAAGGGGGTAGGTTACTTAGGGGTTGAAAGTCTTGTTGTTTTTTAATCGTTTAGTAGATTAATTAAGACATTGAGCTGTAATTGGTGATCGTGTCGATAATCGGTAGCGTAAGAGTTTAAGGCGTGTTGACTTGTTTTCACGCCGAGGCATTTTCTTTTTGTGCACGGTTTTGGTGTTTTATCACGACGGTACTGTATAGGAAACATTGGAAGCATTTTCCAAGAGTACTTGAATGTTTACTTTAAAACCAAAGGAAAACCGGGAGTTCGCTTTGTTTGCTTTGTGCAGAACATTTCCGGCAGTGGCGATTCTTTGGCTCGCAAAGGATTGACCGACTTAAAGGGACATATTTCAGAACCTTGTGCCACGCGAAGTGTTCAATAAACGTCCACCATTGGACACAAATCCTGTGAGGTTTATAGTAAGATGTAGTGGTAGCGAAAAGTAGGAATATTTTGAAAGGATATAGGTACGGTCCAGTTGGATGATTGAGCATTAGTTTGCACCTACACTCCGCACGTTAATTAAAGGATCAGAAATCCTCTAGAAATCCGAAAAATAGAGGCAGGATCGTATGGTCATAACTTCGGTATAAATAGTCGTATCGATATTTTGAAAATGTCGTTTGAAACCGTGGAAGCTGTACTTGCAGCTGCTCCTTTCAGATTTTAGATTTATTGTTTTTCGGCACAGTTATATAACTTATAGCGATATATGGAGCACTTGGTCAATTTTAAAAAAAATTCTTCAACTTTACGATGTTCCACGGGGAGTATTAAATTTTTTACACTGATTCGATTTACACCAGCCGAAAGCGACAACTTTCCTGTGTAAAAACAAAGTAAGAGATTTCGTGTGCAATTTTTTGGCCGAGCTATTCAACTTTGAAGCAAAAATCGTTTTTTTTTTTACTTTAGTTGCTTCTAGCAAGCGATGCGATCATTGTAAAACGTTCATGAAAAAAGCAATAGAAAAATCAGTCTTTCCTCTTTAAGACGCATCTTTTGCTTCGTCTATTCGGTTAACATTTCGGTATACTATGACCTTTCATATGCTTTCCCTACATTTGCTTAAAAATTGTACAAATTCCATTTTTTCTTCAACTCGCCATATCTCCGCGAGGAATGACCGAAATATTTCATGTCTTAAGCTCATTTTAAAGAGAGGAGTCTGCCTATTCTTTTGAGTACCACCGGAACCGACAGTGATAATTTTTTACATGGCCCTTATGTTAAAAGTTACCGTTACAGCGAGTTGAAGAAAAAATGGAATTTTTTCTTGAAGAAATTTTTTTTAAAATTGGTTAAGTGCACTTTAAATCGCTAGAACTTTGCCCCAAAATAATACATCTAAATCTGAGGAAAAAAACAGCTGAAAATATAGATTCCACGCTTTCAAACGACACTTTCAAAACATCGATAAGACTATTTTTGCCGGAGTTATTCGTTATGACTACGTGAACTTGCCCCTATTTTCTGATTCCTAGAGGTGATCCTTTAATAATTAATGTGAGCAGTGTATATGGAAAATGATTTTCTTAAAGAAATTGAGGAGTGATTTTTCAGAAGTGCATATTTCCATTTTTAACCTTGAAACAAATTTTGATGGCATCGCTTTAATAATATTAAATCACATCCCCCAGTCATTATTACACCTACTAACGTAAAAGAAAATACGTACCTTTAAGTATGGGAATATTTAAAGTATATAGGTATTTCACTGTATTTCGCCTTCAGTGTTGTGGTATGTAATACTTTTGTCACGAAGTAGAAGTCAGCTGCCAAGGATAAAATTATTTAACAATAAAAGTTTCTCCTTTCCAAGGCAATCTCTGTTCTTTCGTACGCATTCGTCCCTTTTACGAAGTTGTACGCGCCGCCCGGAATTATAAAAAGCAAGACGATAAGCTGCGGTATTCCAATGAGGAAACAATTTCTCTGGGCCACAAAGAAGTTCCCCCATAAAAACTATTCGTTCAACCGTATCGTTCTTCCTGAAAACTATCTGCGGCCACGCGAAAACGCCGAACAATTTCCACGTTTTCAAGCTTCACTTGGCAATATAACCCGAGGAAAGTCGCAAACGACGATTTTATGGAACACGAACGCAATATATATCTGGCCACCGTTATTGCGTGCCGGAATAGATATCGATAAATAGAAAGTTGTATCGAAAATTATGAAACGCGATGGATAAAATGAAATACTGCATTAGCAGGATTAAAATCATTACAGCTATTCCATCAAATTTTGAAGCATTACGAAATGTAGGTTTATGTTTATAACCCGTGAAACCTTGGAACATCGTTAAACTGTCAAGTATACGTAGCTTCTTTATGCTATACAGTGTGAGGATGATGGCTCATAATAGAAAAATAGAGAAATTGCTGCATAAAAATTTTTTAAATTTTAGCACAATATTTTGTTACTTTTAGGTGCTTCAAAGTGTTTAGCTTGTGAAATGCAGGATTACAAAAATAAGTATACTAATATCTTCAGTTTCTAAACGTGTTCAAAGTTTCAACGCTTTCATCTCGATACAATTTCAAACTTTTAATATTTTACGACTTCAAACGTGTGAGACTAGATCCATTCTTCGTGTGAGATTAGATTGATTTCCATCAAGTTACTCCAAAATTACACGTTACGCAGAAACCAATAGACGTTACTTCTGAATAAAAAATGACCAAGAAATTCGCACCCCAATCATATTCTCATACCTGTTTAACAAAACTGTAAACAAAAGAAACTTTTTTAAAATGTTTTTTTAAATGTTAAATGTTTTTTTAAAGCTTATGATACTTTGTGTCAAAGAATAAGTCTAAGTTTCAATTTATTTCTTTGGAATGAAATGAAAAAGCGATGTTTCATTTTCGACAAAAACGACTGCCTAATACCCTTGAGGCTCCGGAAATACAAGGTCTTCTTCAGCGATGTCTTGAGCACAAAGCCGTCGTTTCCTATCATCTGCCTGTGCTCTACCTATTGTGATTAAGTCCATAGGAAATTTTTATCGCGTTCCTCGTTCACCCTATAAAGCTCCTCAACAGCCACAAATTTAATAATAGAACCAATTTCTAACATCGCATCCACTGGAATTCAAATTTCATCCCAAATCACTTTCTCGATTTTTACAAAACTCCATACACATATGTACCTTGCCTAAAAACATTCCATACTACATTCACGACCACAAACAGCGAAACACCCCGTATATTATTTCAAACAGTCTAAGAAACCTCAAGATCGTAGACGTCCCTTCGAGTTTCGTGAACGAATTTTAATGCATCGTCTCTTAAACCAGCCACCCCCAGCGTCCTTCTAAATCACGTGGAAAATTTTAATATCTTACGAGCACCGTAAAAACGGCCACCGTAAAGTTCCGGTCTCGCGTGCATAAACTTTAAAGTTCGAGGCATGGCCGACCGCTATCGGGCGTGCCATCGTTTAGCGTTTTATTCGATATTAATGGCCGATCGATAATCCCCGTTTGACGCGCACGCGGTCGCAATTTGGCTTGTTTAATTAACACCGAGTTGCTTACTCTGCCGGTCAAAGGGGGGCATTTCTCAATGCTGATAATTAGTGTAATTAGCACGGAGCGTACCCCCGCCGCGTAATAGGTTTCGCGCAGATCTTTTGACACGGTTGTGGTCGCTGCGGGACGAATTGTTATAATGCACAGCTGGCCACTATGACACGGGGTTGCGAGAATTATTTTGGGCGGAAAAGTCACCCGCATCGTGCAGCATCACTGGTTCATTCGACGAAATTAGAAGCGAGCGGACAGATTTTCCAAACACCGTGTATAAAAGCACAATGTGATTTACATTTATTAACTATTTCGCTGGGGCAGGCGACTCTTCTGGATATAAAAAAGTTATGGTTGGGGTGCATCCTGAAAAAGTGCATTCTTTTTCGTGAATTCTTTAGCAAGTTGTTATGGGTTATAGGCAAGCATAAAACTTTATACTTAACTTTTTCTCAATATCTTTTACGGCTTTACAAATGTGCAGGATTTTCTGCAAAATATTAGCTTTTCCTGAATTTTCAAGCTGAGGAATTTTGCTTGTTATTGCTCGTAATTATTTGTTGCGTGTGACTTTTCCGTCACTGCTAAAATTTGTATCAGGTACGCGGCGATGCATATATTTCGTAAGAAACTTCTCGACGAGCTGTAGGTGGCGGCTTACTCAATTTTAATTATACAACAGAAAAGTTAAAGTTGTAATGAAATTTGTTTGCAGCGTGTTTTAAATTTTTTTGTGGAATATTCCTCACCAACAAATTGGAAAGGTAAATCTGAACGATGTTGAATCAGGGTGGCAGGGGAAAGGGTGGTATTAAGCACAAAGTATGTATTAAAAAATGTGATAAGAAGAGGAATAAAAGGATATAAACGTAAATATTACTCTCCATTGCGATACTCATTAAAATTCTCCCTTTAAACTCGTTTAAGAGTGTTTAAAAGCTTGTTAAAAACTCGCTAAAGTTCCTGTAACAGAGATTCACAGAACTCTGTAAAGGTGCCTTGCATCTGTTTTCTCTAAGAGTTCTCTACACCAAGCCTCAGTAGAAACCTCCCCTTTCATACAATTCATTCTTACTTATCCTTAAAGCCTTTCTCTGCTCCATACAATTACCAAATATTTTTGATAACACAAAAATTCTTCAGAATATCGCTGAAATCTATTATACATATAGCAAATTGCAACACAGTCGCCAAAAACTCTTTCGTAGTAGAAATCCCCACGAAATTAATATCGTAAAACTATACAAATTTCTGTTTCTACCTTAAAGGGTTACATACACCATACATATTACCATCTACAGTAGAGCGTTAATTATCCGAACTGCTTGGGACCGAGGTAGTTCGGAAATTCGAATTGCTCGGAAAATCGAACAGTTCGGAGAATGTAGCATGCATGTACTTTACACAGTTTATAACTATAGGAATTACACATAAAATTACTTATTAAATACAAGACTCCTACTGCGTTAATTTTGATTAAGCAAAAGTCAATCAATGAATCAATACGGCTACACTGGTTCGAAGCAGTGGTGGGGATAGTGATAATGCAGCATTGGTTCGGATATTCGACGGTTCGGTTAATCGAGGTTCGGATAATTGACGCTCTACTGTATTTAATATCAATTCCTGTACCTACTATGAATCAGCTGATAACTCGAGCTGAGTCAATTCCAAGTTCAAGTTACTTCAGTTATCATACACTCATGCAATCGTGTCATTGAAAGGGTCACCGCAAGTAACGTAACTCACATTACGAAGTTTCCCACCTTTAGCAAAATGAACCTCCCTAAAATACGGTCATTGAAGCCAAGAAATTCCCTGCCCCCCGCAGCTCATCCCATTTTGGCTGTTCATTCTCGGCCTTCGATTTCGATACCAATTAATCCTCACCCAATTTCGAACCTCGGGAATTCGAATCCTCGAAAACAGGAAAATTGGGTCGTCCCCTCGGCGATGGTCGTAGGAGGACTTAATCAGCGCTTCTTCGTTCTGACGCAGCTGGAATCTCCCTGCGTTACCCGCATTCCTACTTGCCCCGTTCTTCGCCCTTTCGGCTGACAGGCAAACGACGTAACTAGAGGGAGAGTGATTTATCACCAGCCAAGGCAATCGAGACGATTAGTCGAACGACAAGGAATAGGGGAAGTTATTGTCGAGGTTTTTCAAATAAGAATACGTCAGAAATAAAATCGATAAAGTGGTCGTTGACCTTTTGGAGATAATCTTAAGATTTTTGGGGCAAGTGAATCATTAAAACTCCTGTCATCCTCGGGAAAAAATTTGCTACTATAAAATAGCGGAAATCAATCAAATTAACTCTAGGATGAAGAATAAGTTGATTCCACCAGGGACGCGGGGTCTATTTTGACCCACAAGTTTATTCTTACACACATCAGAATAAGCTTTTTTATTTTAATCTAATCTTAGCGTGACATAAAATCCTAATTTTCTTCAAGAAGTAATAATAATAGTAAGTAATACATGTAGTTTAATATTTAAGATGGGTCTAAATGGACCCTGTATTCGCCATTCGAGGGTTAATAATAAAATGTTACCTAGTAATTAGAACCGAGGAAGAATCACTAGGGACTTTTCGCACAAAACACTTTGCAGAGGCAACTTTAGTAAAACAAAGACGGAAAACGTGGAAATGTCTTTGAAAAAGCCTTTGTTGTACCTAAAAGCATCGGGTACTGCACTTAAGGCAGGATCAAATGTTGTCCTAGTAATACTAGTCTATTTCCATTAAATAAGCAATCTGTTCCAAGAAGTTGCGCCACCTGCAAACAATTGTTCATTATCTTCCTTTCAACTGAAAATTGGCCAGCTCTGGTGTGGAGTTTTCCAGCCACTCTTCAAACAATCCGAAGCCTCGTAAAATATGTGCACGCAGTTGGGAGCAGCTGATTTCAACGACCTCCAGAGACGAACTCGTAACAAACTCGAGTTTGTCTCTCGAACGATAATCTAGAGTATTCTAGAGTCTAGCAGATCGCAAATAGGTGTGGTTCAGAGATGGTTAAGATTTATGAGTATTTTAGTAAGGCTGGCAACAAACTCGAATAATCCCTTTTCCATGATAGAATGCAAGTGAAATCTTAAAAATCATTTTATCCGAAGTTTATTTTTGAGTACGTAAATTTAGTGTAATGCCCTGTTTTTTTGTGTGAACTTTGATATTTATTTTCTTCCAACTTTCCTCAGTCCCTATTGTTTTTTTAAATATATATATGTAAGACTATTTCCTGAAATTGATTTTTTTTTTATATAAACAACAATCTACCAAGTAAATATGAATTTCCCGTCCATTTTTTTTCGAAAATTTAAATGTTTAATAAGAAAATAGGGGTAGTTATTAAACTTGAGAAGTGATCCTCCTGAGCATTCTGAGTAAAAGAACACTAAGTTATAGAACTCAAAAAATAAATACTGCACGAAGTTTTATATCCTATACATAAAAACTGAAAATCATCCCGTTGGCAATTTCTGCAATCTTCGCGGAGGAAAAAGCTTTTGAACAGTTCAGCTTCTGAAAATACTCCGTAAGTATGTTGAGAAATTGTAGAATTTTCAAATGCTTATTTATTAGTAAATATAAATTTCTTTCCTTTCCGTGAGGAAATTGGTAGATTGCGGTGCTTCGAAGGACGTAGTTAAGAAGGAACAGGAAACGAATTACATACTGTCAAAGCTTTGAGACACTGAACCTCCGTTCTAAGTACATACTTCATGTTAAAACGAGAAATTTTCTAGAAAATTGTGAGTAATATTTGAAGAATATTGGATGCAGTTCTTCATATTTTATGATTTGGTCAATTTCAATGCTCAACAATACCTATCCACACATTTTATTACGAAAAATCGTTAAGAGATCGATTTTAATTCTGCTTATAACTTTAATCTTTTCTTTCACAAATAACAAAAACACAGGGAGGTAAATATTAAACTTCAAAACTAAACTGATTAATCACAGCAACGATTTTTATGGGTTGGAGTAACGAAGTAGCTGTGTGTACTTTCTTAAAGTCAATAAAGTTTGAGAATTATTTTCCTTCGTTCATGAAGAATTGAGGCACAGAAACGTGGTATTATTTTCTACTTCGGAAGAGTGGCTAACAGCAATTCTTTGTCTCGAATAATGACATTAATATAATTACTACGTTTTGTTATTCTTGATGAAAGTATCGTTCACCTATCTACGAGACAGCAGTGTTCTTGCATTAGGCCCCAAGATAAGAAAAAATGGTGACGCACAGTAATGAATTATGATGAAATTAATACACGTCTGTGGCTTACAGTGAATCGCGAATAGGCGTGGCTGAGAAACAGCACCGTCGAGAAGTTAATATATCGCCGCAGCTCTCTGCCGAGTTTCGTTATATTCTTTCGAACTTTTTTCACGACCCCCTTCTTTCAATTCAACTTTCCAACACCTCGTTGCCAGCATTCACACACCTCCACGCTCGCGAAAACCGCATTTCGTGGGAAAATTATTCGAACAATACAATCATTAGAACAATACTTATTAATCTCGTAGCACTGTATCCGCTACAAGGAAATATAAATAATACTCATAATTACATATAGGTATTTATTGCAGCAGTGCCACATACGTATTATTAATTACTCTATTATAAAAAATAACAAACAGAAACATAAGAATAACAGTAAATAGGTCACTGTTCAAATGCAAAGAATAGCAATACGTTATTATAAACCGATCCTCGAATTAATAATATTTCAGTAAGAGGCCGCCCTTAAATTACGTAAGGGTAATTTTGACGATTTCCTACCCCTCCCTCCCCCGGTATAAGAATTCGTAAGATTTAATTTTCAACCCCCCTCCTTACGTAATATTTTTTCAGTTATTAAAATTCCTTTAGAGGTTTATAAAATTTATTTTACTCGGTTTCGGGAAATTTAAAGTAAAACCACTTTTCTGGAAAATAAATGATAGAATTTGTATTTATTGAAAATTAGGTTAAAAAATATTACGTAACACGCTACCAGACCCCCCTCCACCCCGTAAGAAAACGTAAGAAATTCCCTCCCTCCCCCCAAAAAAGCCTTACGTAATTTAAGGACGACCCCTAATTGGTATACTTGGTTAATCGTGATATTAGAAAAACATAAATCCTTCCCTGACTTCTATATTCTACATATAACAAGAAAACAGCGTTCTTCCTTGTGTTAGTCCATGACATTAAGGTATTCCAATAAGAAACACCCTAACTTGTCCAGAGATACGAACAAGAATTCTGAACCAAAATTGAAAACTCATTATCCATTCTTAACACCACTAATCTATAATAGAAAGTGCAGGTTTTGGCTTGAAACCGAACCATGAACATCCTTCGTCACTTACCGCCTCGTTTTGCGAGCTTCCATTAGCTTAACGACACCGATTATTAACGTCACTGTAGTCCGTACTTTATGGAGACCAATCCATCCGGCGATCGTTTTCGACGCATTATCGCCGCGCTTTGGTGTTTACGAGCGTCATACACCGCTTATATTAATTAACTTTACGAAGTGCCAGGGGGTTACACGGAGCTCCTGGGCAACTGAGAAATTATGCCAGAGGATACAGCTCTTTGCAGCCGTGGTATAAAGGAACCAAAGAAACGTTGTTTACCCGGAGACGGGAACCGTGGCTGGATTAAGGAGCTTCTTCCCCGGCATGTCGGCCCATTTATCCAACAATAATAAATGAACAATGCGCTCCGACTAAGATCCTCTCGGGAGCGATTTCGCACTAATGTTACGATGTTACTTATTAGCGCGTTGATAACTTCGCGGTGAAAAACAGCCTGGATGCTTGTCTTCCGTTTTGCTTGCACCAGGTTCTTCCTTGTTCCGAGATGTAGGGTCTGCGGAATGGAAAGAGGCTATTGTTTCTTCCGTTCGTACGTGGATCCATTACCGCGCGAGTAGTTGAGGTTGAAATAGTGGTGGGTTACGCTTCGAATTAGTTAGAAAGAAGGTACGATAAGAGATATAGGTTGTTTTGAATATTTTGGGACTTTAGAAATTTGCAGGGCTTTGGTGAGGATTAAAAGTCTTGATGAGGGTTGAGAAATGTGGACGCAAATTTTGGTTCTTTAATAGGGCGAATAGGTGCGTGAGGGTGGAATCAGAATTGAAGGCTCGGAATTTAGGGCTGCAGAATTGCGAGAGAGAATTGGAGAGGAGTGTTTGATTATTATATATTATCTATTTATTTGATAGTCGATTTGTATAAAAAGACTTAATAAGAAAATTTTTAAAGTAACTTTTGTGGGAGTTTATTATTTTTGAGATTCATGTAATAATTGAAGTGATTTGAGGGAGGAGCACGAGTAATTCGATTGAAAATCTGTAAAAAGACTTGGTAGGGCGTGGTTATTAGCCAAATATTAACTACCTAGTTCTCTGAGATACATTCAATTATTGCGAAATATTTAGTAGTGCACATTAATGAATTTTCATAATTAAATTGCACATATAGTAACTTGAAAGACTTCTTACTAAAAAATTGGGAAACAAATTACTGAATATAAGATCGTCGTAAAGGCAGAATTAAGCAATTTTAAGACGATCTTCAGACCCTTTAACGTGAAATTGCGAATTCGACCAGAGATCCCTGTTAAGCGTTGAGGTTTCAACACCTAACCACGATACGAAATAATTACCTAGGCAGGCAGTTACTTTGAACCCAAAAGCGCGCAGCTTAAGCTAATATAACTCAAACTTTAATTGCCGTTAAGTTGAGTAAACACGTTACAGGATAAAGTTTTGATCCTCTTGAGAAATTAATTTCCCCGCGGCGAAGATGGAGCCGAGAAATATGGCTGATGATCGTCGCATATTTTCTGCGGTTACGGCTGGCAATTTTCGTGACGAAGGAGAGTTATTTCAAAAGCTCGCCTTATTTTCATACATCGATAATATTGATTAATGTGTTTCAGTGAAACTGATTTATTTAGTTTCTTTTAACAAGAAAGTAAAAAATGCTGTGACATTTCCTATCTATATTAATTTTAGTGACATTCTATTTACACAAATGAATACTATTCATAAAAATTAAGCGTGTAGTAAAAATCCTATGATGTTAAATCCTCCAAAAATTCATGAAAAAAATACACAGTGTAGTCAGCTATATTTCAATTTAATATTCAACAATATCTGTTATTATAAATAACAAATTTCGAAACTGTTGCATAAAATAAGTGATGTTACAAAAGAGAATGATATAATACAGCAATATGTAGAATCGTTACAATGTAGCAAACGAAATAACTGAAAAAAATGGCACGTCTGTTATAAAGGATTGTGAAGGGGGTGATTTATGTGTGTCTGAAGCGACGTGAAATTTGTTATTGTGAAGTCGACATTACATTACAATTCTCTCGAACAATTTTTCTAGTCGTACGACAGTTGATGAACATCTATGGAGCTGCAAATTTTTACATCAACTGTACGGAAACCACGACATTTCTCTTTCGACGGGAGGAGGGGGGCGCAGAACTTCTCACGTCGCGTCTACTCTTGGTACGGTTCCTTTGTTCTGCATCCACGGGGAAGAAAAAACTTCCCTCGTCAAAGGAGAAAAAAAATTGGTGCATAACGATGAATGAGATCCTTTGTATTCCCGAGGTTCAATTTTCGTTAATGTTAAACGCGAATGTTAATTTAAAAGCCCGTGGAAAATTAATACTGATCCCTTTGCTTTGGGGACAAACTGACAAAAGTTGACAAACATTGAAAATAGAAAAGTAAATTGAATAAAAATTCAGAACTTCTCTTTACAACCTATCAATTTGTTTAAGATTAAGCGACCTACCAATTTCACAAGTTTATCGTCTCTATTAATTTTCATTTTAGATTCTTTTATGTGAGGTGTTATTAATATTTTATAATTAAAGTATTTATTGCGGATATTAGAAAATTTACTGGACAATGAAAATATGTGCAAGAATAGTTCGTAACTAAATTAGATACAGCTTACTTGAGGAGACGCATCGAGCTGTACCAAGTTTGATTGATGTTTGTAATATTCATGGGGTTAACGTGCAACTTAATTATTGTCGATTTTGGTATTGCACGTACACCTAATTTGTTCTGTTAGAACGAGAAATACGCCTAAGGCATTTGAACTTTGATTAACAATTAGTTTGGTTAATGTTTGATGTGTTTACAGTTCAATAGATTTATTCCAACGTGAGTGCAAAAACACAGAGACATTATAAAAGTAGATTTCTACTTAGCAAATAAATTTACTCACTGGTTAATCTTCCACAATTAAAATAGAAGGAAAATAATCTTCGTGCAATTGATACTTCCGAGGATAAAAATTCACTTATGTTTAAACTGTATTTTTCAAACAAATTCGAAATCAATAAAATGATGACTTAAACGCCCCCTAATTTCGCGGGAGCTTCATATTTCAAATTCACAAAAATCCCCAACATCGATCACAAAATCTGATTGATTTTCCGTGGAACCGCCTCAAACACATTTACTCAAAGTTTCACTATTGACAATACTCAACTAAATTGTCTTAAAAAAAATTATTTTTGGTTCCTTGCTAACCAATAAAGTTAAATATAAAAACGTAAATTTTCCAAATAAAACAATAAGAAGTTAAAAATATTTCGTAAAGAAGCAATAATAAATGAAACAATTCCCTCAAATAAGAGTAAAAAGCACTAAATGTGACGGAAAACAAAATCGTCCCTCCACGATACACTGTGCTTTCTAAAGACACACTGCACTGCTGAAAAGAGAGAGAAAAGAGCTCGCTTCAAGTGCTTCGCGACAAGCCCTACCCCGTGGGCCCACTAATTATGGATCAATTAATCAACGACGATGGTAATTCAGACCGCCAGAGGACCAGGGGGCTGGAAACCCGTAACTGTTCGGTTTAATTGACTGGATTTCACGTTTCCAAGCCTCGCTACAAACCTCGCCGTGACTTCAGCCAACCGGTAGATTGCTAATTTTAATTCCCGCCTATTTTCTTCGAGCCGGATCGACCTCTTCAATGCTCACCGAGCTCTCGCTGCGATTTCACCAGAGTGTTTGCGTTCCTGCCACTTTCCTTCCCGCTGCTTTCAGAATCGTGCACGAATCGATGAGTCTTTAATTCTGGTCGTTCCTCCCGCGTCCACCCAGTTTCCCTCGAATCATCGCGATGAATGGTACGGCTTTGCTTTAAAACTAACACAGGTTGGCGCATTGGCGCTGCGATCCATTCGACGAATCGGCGTGCACATGGGAACAATCGATGGCTGTTTTCGACTCGGGTGTGGCGTTTTTACAGTTCGCAAAACAGTATATGGGATGTGACGTGGGGGATGAAATGAATTGTTTTTGGTTTGTCGGCGAGCTGTGGCTCGTAGCGGAGCAATTATTCAATTTCGAGATTTGTTCGAGGATAAAATTGAGAGGGTGCCTTGTCATGGCAATTCAATGATTGAATGGGATTTGCTTAGTTTGGTGTTGCGTTATATCGTTATTGCGTTATGTAAGGTTTCGGTTTATTTGGAGGGTGAAGCACTCAGGCGTTAGATAGTTACTGTGGATATTGCCTATAATTGATTGGTTCATATTCGATGAATAATGGGTTTCTGGAGAATTGCATCAAGAAGTCGTGGAAGGTATAGCAGGAGCAGTGTCTTTTAATAAATCACCGTAAAGAATTGTCATTTTGTCAGAAAGATCGTCTATGTCGATGCAGAAAAAATTCAAAATTAAAAAGGTATTTATCGGTTATATACCTACAAAAGTAGTACAATGAAATCTCACTAAGAATTTTGAATTTTGATATTTTCTTAAATCCAAATTTCTGTGCCTTTTTCAATACCCTTTTCTCCGGTTCAAAACAATTGACAGACATAGATTATTCTTAAAAAATGGTTCTGAGAAACATTCGCAAAGTTACATGACGCATAAAGAATGCCACTGAAAACAAGATTTATAACAATTTGTAACGCACAAAAACAGAAGTTATGTATTTAAAAACGGGAAAATACGAATGCTTACACGAATATGGATATTTTGTTCAATGAAACCTAAATAAAAGTAAAAATCCCGAGCCTTTTACTGTTGCTCACAATCAGTTAAATTCCACCAAAGGTAACGTTCAAATCCCTTTTAGGCGCCCTTTGTTCAGCTTCCTTTAATCTGTCAGCGAGACTCCATGGTTTTCCCACGGTAAGCTTCTTTATCGATAACACGGAAACGGCAAAATTTTTGCTACTGTCCAACAGATATACGTCCAGGTTGCTCGATTTCTTGTGACCCCGGCTACGCGTGCAGGTCTCTGCTCCGCGGTGGACAGCGCGAGCACACGGGGCATAAACAAATGGAGCTGGTAGAAAAAAAATCTCGCTGCTCTACGAAAGGATTTTTCCAGCGGGTAACGCGTTTACTCGACATTTAATTTTCCTGGCGACGCGGATGTCCCTGTTTCCTTTTTGTGCTCCGCATGAAGCTCGGCTGTTTTCCCCACCGCTCGGCGCGAAGGGGATCGAGACGCGCATTCAGCGACAAGCTGTTTTAAATGGCATCAGCCTGAACGTGACGATCCCAATGACATAAAAAAGTCGTCCGCGTGTCGTGGTTTTCCGATTGCTCCTGGTAGTTTTCATAGAAAACAGTTTTTATCGAAAACGTGTTGGACCGAATCGGCAATAAATTTCAACAGCACAATTTTTTTGATTACCTTTTTGCAAGGATAAAAAATTATATGCGATATGTTTTTCATGATATTGTAATAATTGAAATAATTTTACACGCCAAAAAGAAATTTTGAGCATGAAAATAGTCAGGGCTATAGAGAAAGGGAATCTTGAAGGGGAAACTGAAATTTGAAGGAAATGTATCTTTGTGAAATGGTAAAACTAGAATTCCTTCTCTTCTGTATCGAATCTGAGAACTGGAAGACTTCTTGTTAGCGAAAGGAATTGTTTTGCTTTTTCTGGGATAAACGAGTCGTTCACTCCAGTTGCCTCGCGAAAGAAGAATCCAGGTTTGAATTTCAATTCAATAAATCGGACGCTCGATTCTTTTTCCACCTGGCGAAGGAACAGCACGTTGCAACAAATGTTTTAAAGAGGAGACAGAGTTTAGCGTCAGCGGAGTTACTCCTGCCGCGGTCGAGGGTCGAAGATTATTCGAACGGGGATGCTAATGGGGCGAATGGGAAAGAAGGAAGAGAGGGAAGAGAGTAAACGTTCAGGCACGTTTCCTTCCTCATTAATGCAAACGCTGCATTCTGCCGAAGATGACCTCTGGAATCGATTAAGAACTTGCCTAGAAAGTACACAGCGGTGTCTTCGGTTTCATTAAACCTTTGGTTTTATTTTGAAAGTTTTTTCGCGAGTTAAAATACCAACGATCGAATATTTTATCCTTCGAGTGAAGTGGCATTGTCTTTTTTTTAATGAATAAACAGGAACTGAGGTGAATAAATAATCCGGATGACTTAATTTGAATCAAAATTAAGAGAAATATTATAGGTGCATTTAAAAGCAGGGAAAAGTTTTTTGATTAATACAATTTTTTAATTTAAATGATAATTGTGGCAAATTAATATTTGTACTTATGCCACTTTTCAGATAAAGGAAAACAATTTATTTCTCCAAATATCAAAGTAAAATCTTTCTTTCATTCAATGCTTTCATTATTTATCATTTTTACTCGCATCGAAATTTCGCATTTCATTTATAATTGAAATAAATCACTTTACTAAACGACTTCAATATAGGATATGTAACAAGTTATTATTATTAATAACAGCGAGTAACAAATCCCAAGTAAATGTGGGCATTTTACAGAATGAGGGTAATCAAATATTTAACATAAAGACCAGTAATCGTTTTGTATGTTGCTATTGGTCGTATCAAGGTAAATTTCATTCGATGCTCTTGTATATGATTTAATTGGTCAAGCAGCGATTTTCATGCAACAGAGAGGGAAGAGGATCAATTTAAATTGTAAAACGCAACGCAATAATCCGTGAAACGATATTTTCGTGAACTTCCCCCAACAGGCTTAATTGTTTATCTTAAACGTCTTGCTGTAATTGAACGTTGTGATTATACGTTACGGAGTTTAATTAAACGTCATGTCCGAAATCGTATCCGTATTTTCTGCCGTGCTGGTAGCACCAGTATCGCAGTATTCATGTAGCGGAAGTTCCAGTTGTTTGTGTCTAACGAGCAAACCTACGTGTACCAGTTCATTGAAATACATCTCGCAATAACGAGTCGTGGTTACGCTATGATATCGTTGATAAGGTTCTGGTTCTAGTTTCGTATATACAGCCTTACAAGGTATCACTTGGAGGTATCACTGAAGGTAAACCAAACTGGAAATCGAATGGTATTTTAAGAAAATAAAGGAGCAGGATTATTTAAAAACCTATTTCATTCGCTACACAGTACCTACTTAGAATATTTGAAATTTTTCTGCTTCGCCCGTTTCGTGCTTTTCAAGATGAATTTGCTCAACGGCGAAGTGGAAATTAAATGATCTTATTAAGTAAAGTGGTTTGCTGTGTAAACGAATGTAATTGCATAAAGGAATCCGCAGTTTGTTGAGGAGGAAAGAAAAATTTCTTCAGGGGAATGGAAAAGTATTGTATTGTTATTAAATAATGGAACTCTCGAAGCAAGATGGATTGTAGTGCAACAGTTGAAGCTGTGCTTGTGGTAGAAAACACTGGTCGGGGATGTAATTTTTCAGCAGAAACGAGGGAAGACTGGCGATTTATGAAGCAGGGAAGGTAAATACTAAGCTGTTGGAACTGTGGGAAAACGCAACTTGTAACATTTTTCTCTGAGAGAACTACTGTCGATGTATTAAAATGTGGTGCTATATTCGGTAAATAATTCGTGGAAGGATTTGTCGAGAAGGAATTAAGGAGGGTAAAGCAACGGTGTGGAATTAAGTGAAACAGATGGTATAAATGAATTTGCTTTTAAATTTGTATATCTTTAAGAAGATGTTAATCTGAAATACTGTTCAAAATTAAACGACACGGCACGATATAGGAATGTATATACGATTAACGAGTAGATATGTGTAAAGTACGAGAAAGAAGGAAGATATGTATAGCGCAGTAAGTGAAAGCAGTCAGTCTATGATCAGACGTGCTTACACTGCAACTGACATGATACGCGCTGTCTCTAGTTTATTATACCAGATATTTGAAAAATTATTTGGAGTATGAATTATTCAAGTTACCACTTGCTTTAAAAATTTGCACAAATTCAATTCTAATTTCACAAAAAAATTAGAAGCTATATAAAGTGATATTTTTTACGTAGTAAGTACAGTGGGTGGCCAAATTATTATACTCAAACAAAAAGGTTTGAGATTTTGTAAGTTTAATCGATGGAATAAAATAGATGTGTCGTTTTTAATGTTATAATATTACTTTTTAATGCTAGTATATGTATTTAAGAATACAAATTAAATACATTTAGGTATATCGATTTGAGACTATATTGTATGAGAAATACAATTACTTTTTAGTTTTTATGATGACTTGGATTCGGCGTGGTATGCCTTCAATGCATTCTGTGGCTACTTCCTGCAGTTTTGGAGTATTCTGCCATACTCTAATGATATAATCTATTATTTCTGTCGTATTTGTAATAATTTTATCCCCGCTCTTTTAAAAACAAATGAGATTTATATATTGAAAATTACTCACAATGTTGCTAGACATTGTAGCTAATCAATAAATGAAAAAACAATAACATTCATGCATTGTTACTGTAATTACAGTCACAACTTTCACAGATTTTGACGAAAATGTTTTCAGTATAATAATTCGGCCTCTGTACATATGTGTATAAAAATAATAAAATAATCTCAATATTATTCATATACAAGGGGATTAATAATTAAAATTTGTTGCAATTTATTAATCAATATAACCAAGCAAAACTTAATTATTTACTTAGCTATTGTAAACACAAATACAGTCTCCTTTTCAATATAATAGAAATATATATCCAACTACGAGTAACATATACCTACACAAAGAAAGAAATTAGGAAACCTTCTCCACAACTCGCTCTCGTTATTTCCACAAATTCTTTGCCATCAAATCAACGCAAAGCTCTCTGCGTGTTCATCAAAGTATCACTCTCGTTCGCCGCCAACGCGAAGCTTGCAAATTTTCTATACATTAATATCCCCGCGAGAACTTTTAACCGATAGCCTGTCATCTGCAAAATATTCGAACGAATCACCCAGTCGCCGAGCTTCCGTTTCGTTTGCCACGTATGGAGAGCGCTGAGACGCGTACAGAAAAGAGACGCTTTGAAAGTGCGACGTTCACAGGAACATCTATGGAAGTGTGAAACGACGTCGTCTGTTCCCCGCGAAAACATTAAATTCCGGCCGAAATGTTCGCCGTGGCACTCGCGTGTATCTTCGAGAGACGTGGCTTCCACAAATTAAAATGCAACGTACGTTGGCGAAGCAGTTCAAAGGTTTACGTGCAAACCTTGCGCGTTGGGACGTGCACGCATGAACGGAGCTCGCGGTGCCGTCTGGTGTCGAATGAAATTATGTATGAAATAAAAGCGGACGCCGGCTTGTGTTTCTTCACGTGCTGGGCAAACCGGAGTTTTATCTGTGAATGGTTCCGCGTCTGACATTTGGGGGGAATTACGATCATTTACGGCGTGAGTTGTATCACTGTGGCGATCTTGATTGGACCAGTGGCCATTTTTGGGCACATCTATCTGGCGGTTTATAATTTTTAATCTTATTGTTCAAAATTCAAATTCAATTCATTCGGTCAAGTTGTTCAAAATTATTCAGAGCTTGATTTATATTTTTGTAAATTAATGCGTTAATAATGAAATATTTCTACAATTTGGAAAATTTTGAGGGCTCTGAAATTATGAAAAAATGATGCTGAACGAAATCGTTGATTATAGTATTTGTCATTTCGAAAGAGGTAACAGTGTTTTCCAACCTTCTTTGAGACACGACCCCCTTTTGTAATATTCAAATAATCTATGCCCACTCCCCTCTAATTTAAAATGGGGTAAATTTAATAATGTAAAGAAAACACATTAAAAATAGGTATTTTAGAATATAATTTTAACTTAATAATATTTAATTATCTAAATACATATGCCTACTAAATATAGCTACTTAAAGATATTTAATATATTTAATTATCTTATCTAGTGAGCTGGTTGTGCTTGCATCGAGGTAACCAGCAATTCCTTTTTTTTCATTTTTCATATAATAAAAAATTCATCCACTTTGAAACAAAGAACTTCCTTTGAGACATGTATTACAGGCTTTCTCCTGCAATACTATGTAAGGCAGTAAAGAAGCGTGAAACGGAGAACTTTATGGAATGAAATTCGAAGCGAATTGAATTTAATATAAGTTGTTAACAATAAAGTTTCTCGACGTCGTGGGGAGTCTCAAAGGAGAGTGTACCAAGGGTTGTTTAAAATTGGACCGACTGCGAGTATATTTCGCTCTCTCGCGACGCATATCTCCGTTTTCATTTTAACTGAAACAATCTAATGTTCCTTGAGTCCCGGATATACTTTAAGCGAATTCCATTAATACGTAATTTCGTGGGGCCGCGAATGGCTGCGGAAACTTCTCGATACTCTCGAGATCTTGGAGCTCTTTAGAGGATTGGAATATCGAAAGTTGTGACGGCCTCGAAAAGATGGGACGCTTCAGTGTCTTTAATAGGATGAAGGATCTCGAACGTCTTGAAGCCTCCTCGAATAACCTCTCGAGAATCATGGAAGACCTTCTCGCGGCTAACGTCCGATCCTTTGATACCACTTTTCAACCCCTACCAACGTCATAAAAATTTAGGAACTTTAATAAACGCCAAAAGCAAACGTGTCAATCGTTGATTCACAATTTTAAATCTAGTATCTCCTCCATTTAGACCACCTCTTATTAATATTTAAACGTCACAATATTTCTACATTAGAAGCAAAAGCATTCCACTTTATTAAAAGCACAATCTGATCGATTAATTAATATTACTGTATTAATTGACGTATATATCTTCACATAAATAAGAAATTCTCAACAAATGCTTTCGACAAACACTCAACATTCCCTATTCGTTATATCAATAATTACAAAAACCATTGTTACGCGGTTTGCGTCCAAAAACCACAACAAATTGAAATGACGATATGGTATTTAGCATTATTCTGTTAATATGATATGAGCATCGATGTTTCATCTCATTAAAATGCGGGCGCGTCGTTGATGCCACGAGTCCTCAATTTAAATTATTATCAGTCAACGCGAAACATGCGTGAGCAAAGTGATCCACTAAAATTATTACGGCGAATGCCGTTACACTGGTTGCAGACTTTTATCGTAAGTATCGAGCAAAGTTCAGTATCCGTGATAAACAGAAATTGTTGAAATTGACAGAACGCTGATATTTTCTGTTCCCTTGCGACAATACCTCGCTCGGGAAGAGGAACCAATAAAACCATGCTGGCGCTTTTCCATCGCAGCCCAACAGCTGGTGGATCCGCGTCCAATATTGACTGTCTCCGAAATCTTTGAAGCTGTATAAATAGACGTAACTGTATTACAGAGCAGCGATCTCTAAACGCTACTCACATCATCCAATTAGATTTAGATATCTAGAGGCGTGTTATCAAATTTCCGAGTACGCACGCAACAGTCTGGGGTGATTGATTAGGATTCGTTTTTCGGGAAAAATACAGTTTCTCTGTAGATAACGCAAAGCTGCAGACATTTTCTCCTTTTTTGTGAAGTACAATGGATGAAGTGTAAACAGACGTATCAGGATATCGATTTAATCTGCAAGATATGAATGCTGCTTTTCACCGTTACTTTTCCGCGACAACTGAAACTCGTGCTGTTTTAATGGAAAATGGCAGAGTGACTATTACGAATCCCTATCGCATGGACAAAAATTTCCACTGAAATATAAACAATGCTGAGTCGTAAAGCTGAATTTTCGAGCTTTTATGCGGTGGAGCATCAATTTTACTTTCCGCAAGCAATATTACGCCGGAACGCGTATTTATATCCGTCCACGTGAACACGCATGCATGGGCTCGTAATTCGAATTCATATGGGGAGAAAAAATTCCTTGGCGTAAAACTGCGAATCTCTGTTTTGGGGCCAGAATGTCGTATTAAAACTGATGAAGTGTATAAATTGGAATGCTTCTGACCGGGAAATTCTACTCCATGCAATGACGCGTAGGGGGTGATTTTAGGGTAGTGAGATACTTCGTTGCTCTTTTCTTAGAGAAGATATAAAAAATTGGTGGGGAAACATGTTTCATGGCTGAAGGGGACTCATAGGCAGTCAAATCGCTCGAAAATCAAGTATTTTTGCACAAAAGCACAGACTTTTCCTTTTACACAATGTTTATTACTATGTCGTAGAGTAGAAAAAGATTTTTGTGTGTACATAACTTTTTTACAAATGGCACCACACAACGTTGTTTACGCAGTATTTTAAAAACAGTATCTCTGGTTTTGCCCTGATACTTATTGAGATTAAAAATAAATATACAGCAGTTTCCTTCGAATATGTTTGCCTTAGAACCTGTAATTTTCGAGGAAACCACTGAAAAAAATTAAATCCAAAATTATTAAAATACGATAACTGTAGAGTTTCGAGGTGCACAGAGGGCTGTTTTTTTATCCAAAAAAAAACTAGAGCTTGTACACTCAATCCTGAATTCCACTAAAAAAATACGTATATTTTGAACATGCTGTCAAAATTTCAAGTCAAATTTACAAAGTCAGTTAAATTTTATATGGCTTTCAGTTGTTGCACTCAAAATACTGTCGTATCAACTCAGTTGATTCGTTCGTCGATTTGAGTCAAGGAGCGATGAATTATTCTAGCCCCCATTTCCTAAACGCCGCGATGTTTAAAGGTTAGGTCGAATTACCGTAAAACATGGTTCTGGCGTTCATCTTTTATTCGCATCCCCGAGAACTGATCTTCTCCAAGCAGGGGGGAGCATTAAGCTCAAACGGAGCATTCTTCACCTTGAATTTTAATGCTCGCTTCCAGGATGACACGCATTTCTCGAACTCCCGCGGTATCTTTTAACATAGGAACTATATTCTCCCTACAGTAATACCTCTGCTTCTCAATTACCAAAGTTCCATTCCAACTTCACCTCTTAATTATCCGGCAGGGAAATGGGAAGCTTACAGGAAAGACGACAGAGGAATTTCTAAGTCTCTCACCATTTTCACTGCAGAAATCAAACATAGGACTCTTTCCACAGTATTCATCGACAGTCGATAGAAACTTCAGTTTCTTTTTACAAAAAACAATGAAACAGCACGGATAAAATTGAATCGTTATTGACCTGACAGCCGGCTGCTCCAATTACAGATACTGTCCAGTTCGTGCATGCAGTGCAGACAAAATGTTTTATAAATATTGCAAAAAGTGATGGTTAGGATGTGTTAGGTAAAATGACGAGTATAACTCCCAGAGCTCGTGTGAAGATCGTTATTTCACGGAGAAGTGATTATCCACTATATGATCACGTCAAGCATGTTCTACGGCAGATTAGCTACGTCACATTTATGCCACGTCACGTGTAAGCACGATTAACTCACGCCTGCTAAGCGACTGTATACCAAAGAACTCGGCTACCCGTTCGTGTAAATGATACCGTCTCCCAACTTCCTAAGCTACGTATTAGCAGCTTATCTCTAATTAACTGTAGCATTTCTCTGAGTTTTTACGGAAACACGTATCGAGTAATCAGAAAGATAGAAAGCTGGCCAGTGGCTGCATTGGCTGTCAAACGAGGGTAGCGAACCAAGGCAGAATGGAATTCTCTTCATAGTCCTTAAACGTCTTGGCACCGAGCAAAATGTTCGAAGTGGCTTCCTTGGGCGAGAATGCCAGCTTCACGCCATCTCATCAACTGTCAAACGCGTTCGAAGATTCGTAGAATACGTTGAATTGTTTCACAACCACACAATTTCACACAAGTTGATACAATACTGAGCATCGTGGAGATTTTGGTCAGTGGTGCTGTTCGAATATCTATGTACGATATCACGAAATAAGGCGTGAAATATCGATTGGTTTTGAGAATTGTTTTTGAAGAAATTTATTTGTTTGTAAGTGAGGGGCTCACAAGTGAAGTTTGACAACACGAAAATTCAAGAAAATTGGAAAAATTGCAGAACTGTAGCTCAAGTGATGCTAATAACGTATCTATTTTTTGATTCAGCAATAAAATGGTCCCAAGGGTGAACACATCCACTCGCAAAATTTGTGAGTTGTCAGATCATTGTGAATATCTACGAAACTTTGAAACTTTGCACACATACATAGTTCCGAGGACAATACAATATTTTCACTAAAAAGCATAAAATGATTTATAGTAAAAATTCCTGTACTTGTCTCATTCTTGACAAAAAATGCATTATTACCACTTGTCACTGAGACCCTCAAGTGATGTTAGAATTTTCTGAAGTCTGTGACAGTGTTCGTCATCTCTAAAAACCTGTGTAGGAGAGCGATGCTTGTGTTTGTCGGCAAACTTTTCACGGCAGACTGCAGTCTGACTGTTTCTAACGTGACTTCTACTGAAACTGAACTCTGAGTGAATTCGTTTTTCTTCTTCGCGAAACATTTTATGCGCGTCGTTTACGTTCTACATCGGTTTGAAAATAATTGGTTTGTTTTCTTGACCTCTTAAAATTTTAGATCCAGATGAGAGCATTTTGAACCTTTTCGTCGGTAATGAAAATAGGATGCACTCGTAAACTTGAACACCTGTTTGGGAAGAATATTTGCATACAGTTACACATTTATTGCAATTAATAGTTAGTGCAGGGCAAATGTCAGATGCAGATCGTCAACTTCAAATACATCCAAATTTAATATTTCAAATAAAAAACAACCTGAAATGGTGTAAAAGACAAAACTAAAGTAGAACAATTTCTAGTACAATTTCAAATTGAAGAAGTGGCCTCTATTAATTTTTTCTCTTTATATCCTAATAAATAAATCATCGACTCTATCTACTCGTTTAGTGGAAAATTTTAATTTTCATATATCCTAAGATATTTCAATTAAACCTAATCCAGACCAGTAAACATAATATATTGATTGGATACTACTTTTTCTAACTTCAATACAAAAATATACAAGAAAATTCATACTATTTATTGTAATTCAGAACATACTACATCAGCAATCAGGTAAATACAAGGTGACTAAGAAAGGGTACTAAATAGTATTTAGTAAATACCGACTAGTCACTCAGCCAGTTGCTGGAAATGGAAGTTTTTGTCCGTTCTTCCCATTCTTCTCCTTTAATGAAACTTCGTCTCTACAGGTACAGGGACTTAATAACTTCTTTTTAGCAAGCACCATCCAATTCGTCGTGCCTTAAAAGTTGAAACTTACACCGTCGCGTTAAAATTCAATAGTAGTCATGGGGACAACTGTTGTTTTGAAACAATTTTAAAGGGAAATTTAATATTATAATAGCAGGGATCGCAAAAATTCTGGAACTCTTGTTTACAAAAAATCTGTTAGAACTTAGGTACTGTGTCCCGAGAAAAAGTTAAATGGGATTAAACACTTCCGACCTACTGTCAGCATGTTGTACGTGTATTTTTATAATATTCCGCACAGTGAATATCAATTCTAAATACATCAGAGGGGTGGGGGAAGCAGTGTTGCTTTGACGGAGTGTAATATTTCACGGGTGATAAGGCATGCAAAGGCCTTTGCAGAATATCTAGGGAAAAATATTTTGACTGCGTTCAGGAATAAAAATGAAAATTCATATTGGACATATGTGTCCCGAAAACGCATAGGCTCTTCTGTATGCTCAATAAGATAGATAAAAACAAACATTTAAAAACTTTTTAAGCAAACAGTCATACTATAAATTGAAAGGCAACGATAAGAAGTTTCAGAGAATTGTTCAATTATAAGTACACGTGTAAAAAACGAGATTTCTATGATTGCGAATCTGCAGCCATATATCCTACGCCCTTTCAAAATAAAAATTATTCAGCACGTTACTACGTTGCTTATTCTTATAATTGCCAATTAATGATAATAGTATGTAGTTAGATTAACTAAAAAAGAATAAAATAACGCACGTATATAGCACGCAGTGTTCCACAGATGATTATAGAAATATTCACTAGGACATATGTGTACCAACAGAGTTGAAAACGTTAAGGCATTTTTTCTGTAATGTAAAATTTAAGAATTATCTCACATTACATAAAAATTAAATAAAGATAGACAGATTTATTAAGAATCCCATAATGATATAACTTCATATAAATAATAACATAAACACTGTCTTAAAAACAGTGTTAAAAAGTAATAAAAATTTCCTTAATTGCATAGCATTGGAAAATTTCCTATATTATCAATTTTTATCGTAAATTTAAGAATTCATGACTTAGGGTCCTATCACACAAAAGACTTATCTAGTTTGTAATTCTATTTCAAACATATTCACACATATTCTACCTTGCTCAATATCTTTTAAACCAACAATATCTCCACCTTGTGAATATATATAAAATACCCATCACGAGGTACAAAAGTGTCTCGTATGAAAGGTCCTGTACTTCACTTTAAATTTACTTTACTCACTACACCATTACGAGAAATATGTATTGGACTGTCTTTCGATCCAATACGGTGAAGTAACTCACTTCTACGTAGTAGAGAAAGGTTGTGAAATTACGAGAATAATTTTCTACCGGCGATGCGAACGTAATAGAAGGCCATACATGTCCAAAGAAAACCTTTCGCCAATATCGGTCTCGAAATCGAACATCTTATTCGAAGCTTCTTAGCGTTGAAAACGGATATATCGAAACAGCTTCTCTACGCGAATCTTCTATTTCCCCTGGTGACGCTCGTTTCTTCAAAGTAGTGTGCGTGCCACTATGCGGTTACTTTATCGAATAAAATGCGAATATTTTCATGGTCCTATATCGACAGAAGCCTCCTCTTCAACTTTCAAAGTTCCGCGAAAACATCGTCCATTGACGGACCCTGCCAGCTAAAACTTTTGTCGTTAATATAGTTTGTTCGCTCTTCCTCTCCTGTACCCGTTTACCCTTCGTTTGGCGCCATTTTGAGCCCTTTCAGAATGGCTTTGGAGAGAAATGTTCGGGATTTGTGAATGCAAACGGTTTTAGATACTGAAAATACTAGTGAAGCGCGTATTTGGTGGGAAATATTATAAATACTCTGAAGACTTTAGGTAGATAAGATATATGTATAATAGAAGATTTTAAACGAAAGAGTAAAAGGTATGGTACAACAGTATTCTTGATTTGAGTGACTAATGAAACGAAATTTTCAATTCATTTTATTTACAAATAAATGTAGTGAGTATTTTAGTTAAAGTTAGAAGAAATGTTAAAAACTTCAATGCTATCAGTAACTTTCCTTTAAAAATTTTGATTTTACTTTAACTTCATAAAACAGATTTAACCGGAAAAATACAATTTTAAAAATTCTATGTACTTATGTACTACAAGTATCTAAATTTCACTTATTTCGAAATGTCTATGTATCTAAAATAAATAATCCTCCTTCTACTATAATACACTGTAGATAATTAACATTCTCTGAGGAAATGATCTGAAATATCACATAACAAAGTATAATCGCATAGATCCATAAACATTTCTCCAATCACACATAATGTATGTTACTAAAGACAAAATTTAGATGCAGAGAGTCACCCAACTCTAATTCATCACCGTCAGCCTCTAGGTTGCACCAGCTAACTTCGCAGTCAGCCAGATCGATCTCCCTTCATCTCAGTCACCAGTCAATTTATAGTTCAACATCAATCTTCTACAGTCTTTCAGAAATTACAATCTCTTTATACAATAAAACCTCCATCTCTAAACACGGTGACAGAGAACGTAAAATTGTCATATATATCACAGCAACAATGCACTACGCAAACATCCAAACACAAACAACTTATGTTTTAAAGATAAAAGTACAATTTTTCCGTCCTCTACGTGCTCCAAAATTCAATAATCTAATAAAAACGTTCCGCGCTCTAAAGGCAAGCCAATACAGGTTGTAGCTGAAAGAATGGTATGTACGAGCTAGCATGGAGTGAATGCTCGTGCAAAAGTAAGGGAAAAGTGTAGAACAAAGCTTTTTCATACAAGCTTTAATCCTCGAGAATCGATTTTAAAAAATCGCTAAGTAATCCAACACCCGACTAAATGGAATGCAATAGAATTTATTAACAAATATAATACTCCCGGCAATAAAATAAATCCTCGTATAAAAATAAATCGAAATTTTAGAATAACTTCCACCAAATGGGGCTTTGGTTTCAAGGAATCTGATTTTCAATCAAATATGCACGTACTTAATGGATTTCTAAATTTGATTTTCTTGAAAACGAAGCGTCAATCGAAAACAAGTTATCTTGCAATTTGAACTTATTTCTGCCAAAGTGACAAAATTAAAAAGAAATTCTTTTTATCGGAAAATGTTCTACGTGCCAATGGTAATACTATAGCATTGAATTTGATTTTTGGCACTTGAAGAGTCCTTGTAGAAAACACTGTAAATAATTCTAAATCAGGTACACGCTATATTGGCCAAATTTTCAAAATCGATTTTTCCGAAAACGAAACCCTGCACAAGAAAATATTATTCAGAAATCACTTGCTTCCGGATTGTACTATCATTTCGACTGCACCCTGTATATCCCCTTTATCGATAAACACAATTATACACACAAATTTTTCCTCCACTTAAGGGGGTTTAACGGCAACACTAAAAGAACATTAAATTCATTTTTCTGTTTTTCCCCTGTTTCTCCTATTCTCCCTCTGCAACGAGCACTCTAGGAGGGAACGAAGCCCGTACCAAGTGATACCGGTGAAAAAAGTTTGAGGTCAGTGCAGTGGTCATAAATCTCGTTGGCCGGGTCCTTTCTGGGCGCCGTGGGATCGTTTAAAATTCCAGATTGGTACCGTTAAAAAGTTTTGCTCGTAAGGGCGCCAGGCTAACCAGCATCGATCCCTCAACCAAGCCGAGGGCTGCTCATGGCTTTTACGACACCGCGCGCCGCCGGCCGTTGACACTTTTACTGTGTCCTAATTCATTCGATCAATGCGGCCGTAATTAGGCGCCATTATGCGAGAAGATGAGTCGTCAAGTTTGGAGTTCCGCGGCCCCGAATCTTGTTCGAAAGAGTCGAGCGAGATGGGAAATGTTCGGGGGAAGTTTCGAGAGCCGAGACGCTGTTGAACTTGCGAAAGTGGATCTCGAAGGGAGGGGTTGACGGGTTGAATGGAGGATTTCGAGAGAATACGCTGAATTGCCTGGCGATTTTTGTCGTATATTTATCGGGGCGTGCACGTTAAATAGGAGAGTTTTGAAGGAAGGGGTTGGGAATATATTCATGAATTCTCTTTTCAGTAAATGGTATTTTTTTTAGTTGTCTTTCTAGTATTGTGGTATGTGTAGTTTATAATGATCAGAGATATTAATTTTCTTGTTTGGTAAAGTTGTAAATATTTTAAGAAATTTTTAACCGGGTTTCTCTAATTTTAATTCTGCTGATTTCGTGGCGCTTTTGGGTTATAGTGTATCCAGTTTTAAATAGTGCAGGATTATTGATATAGATTAACTTTTTACTATTTTGCAACTAGTGTTTCTTCTTGAGAATTCATTCTTTAAAGAAGAACTAAAAATATAAAGCCAAATAAATATACGCCTGAATCTTTCTTCATTATCAATTCTCATTTCTTTGATATATACATAATATTAAAATAATCAAACATCAAGTTCTTACTACTTGTATCTACGTATATTTTATTTCTTTATTTATTTAACACGTTCCGTGCCAAGCCATTTTTGCCTGACTTGTCGTTCAGGCCATTTGATATTTTGACTAAAGATCGATATATTATCACACAATATTTCATTATATCATCAGTAGATAAGTAGTTCTCTTGTTTAGAGCAGTTATCACATCGTGTACCACCGGTGGTACACGTGGCCTGACGATCAAGTTTACCGTGTACCACCGGTGGTACACGTGACACGGAACGTGTTAAATAAAATATTATAATTAAATACGATGTGTTTATTTAAGAAATTGATGTTTGATTACATAAATATCCACTTGCAACAAAATCGAAGTGAATTTAAGGATATATACTATTATCAATACATATGTCGAGAATTCTCGAGAATTCAGAGTAAAATTCATTTTCTCGAGAAATCAGAAACACTATTTGGAACTAATTGGTATAGTGCAGGTCCTTACCCGACAAAATATATAAATCACAAAACTGTTAAAATTACGATAAACCATAGAGTACACTTCACATCACGGGTTTATTATAATTTTTTATAACGTATTTTATATTGTTTATTTAATGAGTCGTTATACAAAGTATTTCTTACAATTAGTATCACATACTATCATTGTGTATATTTGTGAATACATGTAAATGATTTAATTAGCAGAACCTTTAAGCGTACGGTGCGTGTATCAGAAATTAATGTGAACTTTAGCTACCCTCGCAAGTAGCGTTCATAAATTTTGCTGTTACCCTGTTCGACCTTAATTACAACATTAAGCTTGAAATTGTCTCCTAACGATATTCCCCTTCGATGTATCCGATAATTTCTTGTATAAGTTCCCCTTAGATTGTAGATGTAATGAAATTGGTCTAGTTTTCCTCAATGTTCGGTACCACGCCTTCATCATCTTCTAACACATTGAACACAAGAAACTTTTTCTGGTACATGTTAATTATTAGTTAAAAAATTCATGGAAACTGTACAAATTTGAGGTCTAAATAAGACGTTGAGACTGTTTTCTCCTCAACTCAACCATTCAATTAATTACCATCATTAAAAAGTTCATCGCAATCACTAGAAGCACGAAAGTTTAGAAGCCTGAAATATTAAAAAGTCTTGTGTGTGAGAGACGCCGCGAACAAGTTGGCCCCAACTTTGAAAGAATGAACGTAATATATTTTGAGGGTATTAATATTAAACTACCATGACTTTTAATTTAACTTATGAAAGAAGAATGCATACGTGCTAACTCAGATCTCTCTATGTCTAATACCTCCCACAATTTCCCTCAAATCACAAAAATGACCTCTTTCAAATCACTGGATTGATAAAGCAATCGAATTGCAATCTTCGCAATAGTAACCTCATTTTTCACAAAAATTTTGGAACATACTTCTGAAGAACTTCGACATACTTTTTCAGCTATGATTCTGTAACAGAATTTTTCGAATCACTTGGCAAGGAAGCGAATTACTGAGAATTCCGTGGAGGTTAACCCAGATTCGAAGGGCGGAAAATTCCTCAGAAAAATACATATATATATATATCTCTGGATCCGGTTGATTCCGCGGAGCGAGGTGGGCGGAATTTTGCGGATTCCGTGATTCTTTGCGCAAAATACTACTCCGTCGCGAGTGACTGCCAGGAAGTGGCGACATTGTGTCAGAATGCCCTGAGGGATCGAATTTCGCGCACTTGACGTGCGACTCACGAAACCTGCCCCGATACCGGAGATTCCGCGCGTGTAACTCAAGTACGGTTCCTGTCGCCGAGATTTCGTGACTTATCGATTCGCTCTTCGTTAATATCATGTCGTTCCACTGCTTCGCGATCAAATAATATAGGTCTTCTCACACGAGAGACTACTATACCGAATATTTCGTGAATATTCATTTATTCTTAGTAGAGACGTTGCTGACTAAAAAAAAGACGAAGGAAAAGTGTTGCATCTTGTCGAGATAAAATGGTGTAAAATTAGTAGGTGATAAGATTGATTGTCCTCTTAACTGAGTCGTAACACTTAGGGCGATGAGAGCAAAAATATTGTTTTAGAATATATTACAATTTTGTGTCAACGATGTTAAATTTGAGAAATAGTAGATCGAGATGGTTTTTGAATAATATCAATTGATTTTAGTAATAAAACAATGAAAGGCGCCCCAAAAAACGTGACTCAACTAAAAAGTAGATATTTTAATATAAAAGGATAGTTTTCATGAGTTTGAAGTCTATATATCCAGATGGCTGTTTTCTCATTTTACACGAAAATTCCGCTTGGGTAGAAAGCTACTTCGGTGGTGTAGAAAGAAATAAAGTTGTGGTCTCCGTAAGTTTCTACCACCGAATCGGTCCGATAAGATACATCGCCTTCGAATTTCGAGTTAAGTTTCCGCCTCAAGTCCTACAGTTACTAAGTTTCCTCCATATTTGGCTTGCGACCCTTCTAAAAGTTGGTACTCCATCCCAGAACCTCTATACCCCGTAATACTTCAAAGATTAAACTCGATTACCACTTTGCAGTTAGTATATTAACAAACTGCCCTATAGACGAAATAATTTAATATCGTAAAATGAAACTGATAAGGGAATTTCGGTAACTCGAAAATAGTTTTGTGAACTGTGAAAACACCATCCAATTTACATTATAACAATTTTATTAACTACTCTACCATAGTTTTCAAGATATACAGAAAACTAGGAAAGCAAATATTAACCTCGAAGGAATGTTTTGACCTTAAGAACTAAAAAGTAACAGAAAAAATCCCTGATACTTATATTAATGCTCCCTACAAACCTAACAAAGTTTAAAAAAAATAGGACTTTTGAAGAATTGAGATACCTACTATATCACACACAACTGTGGTTTATATGAAGTCTTATTAGTAATTCATTGAAACTTAATCTCGTCCCTGTAGACGAGACTACCCCTTTAATGGAATCTTTCTCGACATGTCATCATTAAGAATACAAACAAACAATAAAAAAAATCACTAAAATTAAACCTGACGAGTCCGATCCTCTTAAATTAAAAAGCAACCACTACAATAAACTCGCATCTGACATTCACAGCTATACCGTGCACCGGTTTATCCGCCACGGAAATCTCGAACAGAATGCAGCGAGAGATAACTTCGAAGGGACACCTCGTTGGGGGAACACAGGGGTGTGGGGGTGGGATGAAGAGAGAGATTTCACGCGGCAGGTCGTCCAGGCGAGATTTTATCCGAAAACAGTTTTCCCTATGCAAATGGCGAAGGCGATCGAGTCGTCCGGCGAGTAATTCGCGACACACCCCGTATACGCGGACGCTTTAGCCACGTATGAACACACAGGTGCACCGCTCGTAAGCCAAGCGCGCGGACGTGATATACTTGGCCCGCGCTGCAACGTGACACTATTTTTCCTCCGCGATTTATTACCGCGAATTTATCACCGTAGATTTATTTCTACGGAAAACAGGAAGGAAATTAAGTCAGGAGACCCGCTTCCTTCCCGCCACCGGTCCCCTCATTTTGCTTCTTCTGGGCCCGCTTTTTTGTGCGCCCACGCTTTCGTCTCGACGCAGTTGTTCCCTCAGAAGAATCAGCCACAGCTTCTCGCGGCCGTATCTAAGAATTCATACACGAATGAGCGTTCTCGGGGCAGCCATAAATCTTTAGTTACACTGATACCTACTAGCCGCGGACCATCAATCTTCTCGCCCAGCTGGAACGATCTATCGAGGGGAATTAAATCATCACGACTATCCACTTAAGGAAGCTGGATCGTTCTATTGTGTACCTCGTATCGTCGGTGAGTTCTTGTCGGCGATAGTAAGCTCTCTGGTTAGAATTGTTTATTGTTTTGTGGAGACATGTGGTTTCGAGTTAAATTGTGTCTTTGTACTAAACTTTGAAACTGAATTTTTGGAGGAAATATTTGTAGGTAGTAGGTTTGTAATAGGGTTTGTACAAAAACCGAGTTTTGAAAAAAACGGAATTCGAATTCCACTATTCCTAAGAAACCGGTTACAGCGGTTTTCGAATTTTGACAAAAAAATATAATTAAAATAGTACAAAAGTATTTGTACTTATTTGAAACATTTTCGGTTTCCTTAATATTATGGAATTACAAAAATATAAAAAAATACAATATACTCTATCTATACGAAACTAAGTGAAAAAAAATAGAATAACTAAAATCCGTACAAAATATAAATCTTTTATGATGGTACCAAATTATAAATCTTTATTCCATTTAGTATTTTTCTTCAGCAAATATGAAATCATGAAAATTAGTTTTACAGTAAACTTTTACAACAATATGCTTGTGACCGAGACGATTTCAAGTCAAAATGTTAACATTTTTAACTAAATAATTCATTCATTCCTGCATATTAATTCTAGTATATAAACCGATTTTTAAAATTTAAAACCCGTTCTTCGAATTTTAAAAATTTATATATAAAAAGTGGTTTTCAAACTTAGTTTTTAAGAAGATTTAAGATTCTAACGCCCTCCCCCCTTGTAAGAAAACGTAAGAAATTCGCCATCTCCCAAAAGACTTATGCAATTTAAGGACGATCCCAAAGGTGGAAGGAAATATTTCATTTGAAACAAAATTTTTAATATCGTAAAAATAACTGTTATTGCAACAATGATTCGTGTATATTATACATAGAATTTCATTAACTATATGTTTCTTCGTAGTTAAAATAACAATTAAGACGCGCCTGAACTCCGTAAAGCGATTAAAATTCGACATCAAAGTTACCGAGAAGAAAGGAACGATTTTATTTATGATCACAGTGCAATGTCGAATATAATTAATGATGTGGCAGGTGCGCATCGTCCTTTAAGATACGAGCACGACTACCAAGCGCGCCCCATCACGCTTCAACTTCCAAGCTGCGTAATCTTCTTAGCTTAGGAAATGACATACGCGTGTTACAATATCGACAAGCCTTCTCACGTGTTTCAAAGCGACAGTGAATATATCATTTTTCTACCGCTTGAACATATGTACATACATATGTATCTACATCTATAACATCTACCTGGATGTAGAAGTACGACAACCTTCAAAAACAGCAACACCATTTAATGTAAGTACAACAAGCTCCTTCCACTGTGGCCATGTGTATTCAATTCTATTAGTGGACCATTTCAATCTTAATATATAAAGCAGAAAGTTTACATGTTTGTGTTTGTCTATCGCCTCAAAACTTTCGACCGATAACCTTTGGGGTCACGAAATGTGCTTCAGTTCGTTATGCCTCGCCAATCCAGATAAATGTGACTATTTTCACCAACAAAAAAAATCAAAATGATTTAGGTCATCGCCACACCAAAGGTTTCCGTCTAGAACACTTCTATTTCGCAGGGGCTCAGTTATACACTAATATTTCCTCACGACATAGAAGTGTTCTGGACAAAAACCTACGGCGTGGCCTTGTAAACCATGTTCACGAAATATTGTATAAATATTAGCAAAAAAAGGATCAACCATGAAAAGTGGTCCAGTAATCGAATGCAGGTGGGCAAAATCGAATGAGCTTATTATACAACAAATATCACGATTTGATTGAGTTCCGACTATAAACAAATTCTAATTTGTAAATGCTTTTAACCAAACGCAGTTTCATGTTTACACCTTTTCATCCAATGACGCGTTTCATGCAATCAGACCCGTCTGAAACAATTCCCCCCAACTATCGAGAATCGATATCCACGATTTTTTCAGCTCCACTTCCACCGCCGCCCCCTACACGCGGGTGTAAATGGAAGGTGTGTAAAAAATCGTTTCCCGATCTGTGAAACGTGAAAACTTCACTCCCGGCCGCGTCGTCACAGGCAACGCTAACAAGACGGGCGGAAAAAATTCGTACTACCTCCAACTCTCGCCGTTCTTTTTCTCCGGGGAAGCAATCTCCGCCCGATTGGATACTCGATTACATCATTGTCGCAAACAATTCCAATTAAGTGAGAATCGTAGCGATCAGGTTCCGCGTACTATCTTTTCGGAAGTCTGTCGCAGCAGTGGCAAGTTAAAAAAAATCGATACCATCCATTAGTCTCCATTCTTCCTTGCACCTACCCCATCCCCTTTCTCACGTCCAACGTCCCTCTAAATTCTATCGAAAATATAGAATCACGAATTTGCAGCTCGAGTGCTCGATACCACGCAACATACCGTAAAATGGGGGAACATTGGCAGCATAGGGTAACATTGGCATACGCCGAAATTACGTTGTTTTACGTCAGATTAGTAAAACTTAACCTGTTAATGCTATTTATATGATGTGGCAAAGTTACGAGTTGATTTTAGTTAAGATGCAAAAAATAAAATAAAATATAGAAATTTAAGTTTACTGACCTCAGATTAATAAAACTTATCCCGTTTTTGCTATCTACATGATGTGCTAATGTTACCCCGGTACAGTAACGCTTTTAACATTTATTAAAGAAGGAAAGGACACAAATTTTGTGCATTTTGACACTTGTAGTACAATCACAAAAGATGCAATGTTATGATAAGATACTTAAATCAAATGTAAACATGTTAATTTTTACATTATATAACAAAATGTTTCAAAAACCTGCCAATGTTCCCCCATTTTACGGTACTTGCTCAATATTACCCTGGGGTTAGATAAAAGGCAAAGAAAGAATGCAGTGCTAAAAACTGCACGCCCAAAATTCTAAGAATTCTTCAGACACGGAAGTTGATTAGTCGAGTAATTAATTATATAATTTCACACCACAATTCCCTTATAATTTCTGTTTAATCGTTCCCCTGGCTACGGTCCAAGCCCAGTTCCGAGCGCCGTCTGGACCGGGTTGACGTCTCTTTGTCAACGTGTGTCCTTCCTCTTTATTTTCTTAACCCCTATCGAATAGACGATCGCGCGGGGTCGATTCCAGGCAATAGAGATCAAGTATTTCGGGAAGCGATCGAGGGAGTCAGTAGGGTGCGGTTGCGGGGTAGCTCGCCTGAACGGTTTGGTGCTTGGAAAGTGGTTGCAAAGGGGGCAGCAAAGGGATTCGAGGACCGGGGGTGGGAGGCTTCATCGATTTCTTACACGTGGCCCAGTAACGCGTTTCGTACATCCACTGTACCGTCATTGGGTGTAGCCGTTGCTGGCCGTGTTAGGAGAAAACAACCCGAACCCTCTGCTCCCCCAATCCGCGCTGATAACTGACGACCCCCTCGAGCTCGTTGAACTTTTATTTCTCCGTGAATCCAATGGCCGATACGTGGCTGGTCCGTGCTTTTGCTTCAAGTGTGCAGGAAATTTGTAAAGGTCGCACCGTGCCAAAACAAGGCGACTTCGGGGTTTGTCGCTATTGTGGAGAATGGGGGTTCGTATACGCGCGGCTATTACTGCGGATTGTAATTTAAAAGCGAGACGGTAACGTTCGGCTGACTATATTTGAATTTGGTCCCGTGGCTGGTTGAATCGACGTGAAATCATGTTCGGGAGATTTTAATCTTTAAACGCCAGATGCTGGGGCAAATTTTCACCGATAGTGAACCGTTTAAACGTTGACGTTTCCATTCGAGGCGTTTCCAGCTACGTTTTGACGTCAAATTTCCATTTGATCGTGTTTTATGAGGAAATGCAGATGAAAAATTATGCTAGGAATATTTGAGAGAAGGGAAGTAAAAGATTATTTTAATTTTCGAGGAAATAGAGGTACAAAAAATGAATCATACGGAATTACACGTACCCACTGAAGTTTGAATATTTATTTGGTATACCCTGTATAGATTTTTGAAAATTATTGGGCTTTATTTTATTATGATATTTTTCACCTGATAAGACGTCGCCAACAAGATTGACATGCTCTAACTTTGAGTTTAATAGATTTCAGTTTTACTAATAGGTTTTATATTGCAAAGATGCGAAACTGAAATTGTGGGTTTGGCAGAATGGAGAATAAATTTAGGAGATGGAAATCTGCAGGATAATAATGCTTTATCAAATGTATACCACTATATAGTACGTTATGATTAAGTGCCACTGCAGAGAAAAACATGACAATAAATATTAAATTTTTTGTGATTCGTGTATCGCTGAATTTTTGCATACACATGTATGAATTACTGTTATTGCTTATAACCTACAAAACGTGAAAAATGGAAACGTTAATTTTCTACAGTAATCATATTTATTCAAAATTTAGACAGTGTCGGGGAATATGTCAACAAATTTTAAAAATTAATAGCATAGAGACAGTTTGAATACATAAACCATAAAATTATGTACAACTTTCTTCATTTTTTCGTCTCTTCTTGACTGATCATTTCGAAATGAATAACACAAAGGCAAGTACCTGATTATAAATTGCAAATAAACAAAAACCGATTATAAATTTCTGATAAAAGTATTTATTCAATGGGAATACGTCAGTTACTCTTTTAGGATTGACATTACCTTCCTCGAAATTGAGAAAATGTAGAGTTGGGGCGAATATGAAATGATAACTTTCAGTTAGTGGATTGTACGCTATAGAAACGCATTTTTTATCCCTCCTTTTGTAACTTTCCATTTAGATATTAAAACTCAGAATTTATGGGCATATAAAATGAAGTTTTTCAGGATCAGTATCAGGGACGCGTCGATTTTTTCATCAAAATGTCCGTTTTTAACTTCAATGCCTAGATAGCTTTTACGTAGTAATATTTTCATCTGAATGTGAAATATCAGTTTCTATTGAAAAACTCCGCGTTACCGATGCATGTGAATTCTAATAAAATAAAATTCATATGGCATCAGTCACAGTGTGGTAAAACGATGTAGTGTTTTGTCATATTTTCAGTGGCAGGTTTCAAACAATTCGGACTGTAAAATTTTCAAAAATGGCAGAAGCATCAGAATCCATGTACCACAGAAAAATTGTCTATTTACATAACACGTATCCACGATTCTAGAAGAGAATAAAGAATAAAAATTGACAAATTTCACGAAAATCTGAATTAGAAATTTACTGAGGAATAAAATGCCCTCTCATTTTAATGGGAGATTTATAACTACAAACACTTTATTTCCTTGTAAAAAAGTTTCCATGCAATGTTTGATGTTGAAAAGCACAGATATTGCAGTGAATGTAATTTAAATAACAAATCACTCTGAGACGTGTGACATTAAACTGCAATTTCGTTTGTAGCTGTAAGTACAATTAACTGTAGGGAATATTTGTTTGTTGGGAAACTGAAACAAACTTTTCCATTTGTTTCGATCGCATAAAACTTAGCGAATATCTCATTAATAAGAGTCAGTAAATAAATTGAACGAAAATCTAGAAACTAGAACTAGGAGGTCACTTTTTTTTTATAATTTAGAATCGTATTTTTCTCAACATGAAGATTAAATTACAACGTAATTTAGAAAAAATTTTATGAAAGATTTCGTTGTAAATTCTTTACAATCAATTTTATACAAAACTAATATTAGTCTTTCGTACCATAGATATAGATTTCTGCATCTACCTGAATTCATAGGGATGCATTCATAAATTTTGGTAATAAACAGAAAAAGTGGGAAAGGTAGCCATGTCTGACTATATACGATCTTATTCTACTGAAACGTATAATGCTGCTTACATGTGCTAGCATGCTTGGCAATATTTTATGCATCCACGTTTTTAGTCTTGAACTAACTCCTTTTCCATGCAAAATAATATCTTGAAGCAAATGAATATGTATTTGCACTAACTTTTATTTGCCTACGTAATTGGAAAGCTCAAAGATATGATCTGTATAAATAGATCATTTTTTAATGTAACTAAAAATCTCATCAAAAATATCATCTCTCTAATGTAAACTAAGGAATCCATCGATCAAAATTATTATCCAGAGAATATATATGTAAAAAAATGCTAAATCAAAAACATATCGCGTTACATCAAATCTTCGTTATTATCCCAGTCCACTGACATCCTAAATTCTCACACCCTACATGTTCTCCGAATAATAAGATAAAATTTACCCACCCCTTACATTACTGAATACTGAAATCTTCATAAACATTCCGTAATTTATTAAAATTCCTCACATCGAATCCCAAAAGAATATTCATTCTCTCCATTCGCACCTCGATACTCCACAATGAATAGTTTCGATCGCTGCCTTTAAACCCAATAACGTATTCACTCCATTCCATCCGGACTGCTTCACTTACTTCGTTGGAAAAAAAAATGGCACACGATGTCACTGCCGTATCGCTATTAATCGAATACAGAAACGAGAATATTCGAACGGCACGCGGCACTGATACGAGAACTCATCAATATTCACGTCCACCAGCGGAAAACGTCGGCATTATTATTGCCCTGCGACGAGGACTTTAAATCTCCATCCCCAAATCGCCGGTCAGCGTTTTTTGAGTCTCCACTTACTAATGAAACGACCCTATGCACTGTAAATTACGTGAACGACCGGCCATAAGTCTTTTCAAACATTCACCAACGAGAACAGAGAATCACGTACCATCGGCCATTCAGTAATCCGCCATATGGATTGCCAGTTCGTTAAAAGTTAACGTGGTTCCGGTAACAGCCCCTCCACCCTATGTATTTTAAATTATATGCGCCACGTGGGAGTCGAATTTATTTTGCCACTCAGCCAGCTATATTTCCTGCACACCTCGGTCCTGGATCGAGCGGCTCTAATTCCATGAAACTTTAGGTGACTTGCGATACTCCTTGTATTATTAAGTATTATTTATCAAAATAATAATGATGTTAATAAACAGTGTACATAGAGAATTATACTTTACAAAAGAGATTCCTATTATTTAGTATATCGTTTTCTTTGGAAATTTTTATCTCCTGGATAGGACAAATGAGAAATGATAAGAAGATTGTTTTAAGAAAAACAATGGTTGATTAACGATTTCTGTGTGGTGGTACTTAATTGTTCCTTCTGAAGTATCTAAAGTTCTGATGTCTGAACTGAACGCTTTTCTTCTTTTATTCTTAACGCGCCATTTAACAGTATCTATTTTCTTGTACCAGAAAAGTGGCAGGCGCAATCCCTTCTTAGTCTTTAGAAGAGAAAGCTACCTATCAGACATCCTGGCCGGTTGCCAGACATTGTCTATTGTTTTGTCCCGCTTGTTTACGACGTATCTTTGATGACATATCCTTCGGTGTTGCCAATTTTTCATGTTTCTAATTTCTACCTAATTTAGTAATTATCTGTAACGTGTATATGAAGGCATAATAAGTATGTAAATATAGAGTGTTTACCACATCAAACACTGCAGCTTCTAACACAGTTTGACAAAATTTGACTTTTTTCGGAATTGTAACATTCAATAGCCGTTTTTTTATAGATTTTCCGCAGATTTTCAGCAGACTTTTTTCATATTCATTTCGCAAAAATCACATTCATACGAAAGGGCGAGAAACAAGTGGAATAATGTGAATATATTCAAAACGTCAGTCGCGGGGAAAGACTTTTCACAAATTTTTGAACCTTAAACATTTCAATCAGGTCTTTTATTTTCACACTTTACTGACTAATATTTCAATAATTTTCGCACATTCCCTCATTTTCTCCTCCCCTATTTTTAAACCAACTTTACCAACACAGTCAATATACCCTCAGTACAAATCGTGAAGGACGAAAGTGTGACGCGTGAATAGTCCCTTAGGGCTCTATCGACAATCAGCAAATATACCGCGGTCGTTTACACACTCCGATGACCGATATCTCGAACGTATCCACACATTCCCGTCTCTTCATTTCTCAGACCACCTCTATCTTCACCGCGCTCACATATCCCAAATACCAATCACAAGCCACAAAAGTGTCCCGTGTGAAAAGGCCCCTAGAGCCCCAGTTACCGTTACTTTCGGGATAAAAGCATCCCTCCGTAACCGGGTGTTTCGATCGACGCCTGTCACGTTCCGCGGGCACAAGAAGGAATCACTTGGAGCGGGACAAAAAGATCCGGATATTACAAGCGTGTCCGCCATCCGTCCTAGCCTTTGTCGGTTGAACGACGTCGCCCGTAGTCCAATCGCCTCTGGTTCGCAATAAATCGCGGAAAGCCGCGCATTAAGAATTACGGTCTGGCGAAAGTGGGTCGCGAATCAATCGACGGAAGGAAACCCTCCAACTGTTGCGGCCCAACTGAGGAGAGAGGGTGGAGGGAGGCAATGGTTTTGCTCGGTGGAAAGAGTAATCACTGCGGGAGGGACTCCCGGCATAATTAATTCCCCAGGCAGCCCTCAAAGTCGCCCACGGCGTGGACACTAATGCTTCACTTCTGTTTTTTCACCGTTCCTGCATGCGCGACGGAAATTAATTCGATGGAACGTCAAAGGAACGAAAGGGGCACATTTGTGCAAGGATCTGTGGGAAACTCAGCGGCGAAACTAAAGCGATGTGCTTGTCAATGTTCTTCGAATATTTTTTATTGTTGTATGTGCCCGCGAGGAATGTCGTGGCACGGATCGTTCCTTTTATCCTTTTCTTCTACTTTTTGGTTCGTGAAATGAGGCTATAGCCTTGGCTTTAAGGGGGTAGGTTACCCTCAACAGCTCAAAAATAGGCCTCTCTTCAAACGCATATTCTGAAGTAATAAATGGATATAGAGATAATTTTTTGTTTTAACTTTTAATCGTTTTTGCGCTGACTTGAATGCATAAAAAGAGAATTATAAATATATTTAAAGGGGAAAAAAGTTATAAATATAAATGTGAGAGCGTGTACGCGATGCACCGTCTGATCGTGAATACGATTCCGGACAGGTGAATTACCTAAAATACAAAGTAAAATCATTTTTATAATCGTTAAGACAGTCTCCATCTTCTGTCACAAGCAAAATTTTAATAAACAAATTAATATAATTTTTATGTTGATGTATATGATTTTATCCTTTTTTTTTGTAGGGAAAGTAGTTTTATCCTTGTTTTACGAATTTATATTGAAAATATGCTCCCGACACATTATAGGGAATAGTTCCCTGCACCTCCCTATAAATTTTCATTTAAATCGTTGTAGCGGATTTCGAGATTTTATGTTGGCCGTTTTGGAAAATGTAGTTTCTGCGAAATCGCGTTTAAAGTTGGACATGCAGTTTTGTCGTTATCCGATCTCATGTGCAGGCTCGTACATTTTTTACTGTAATTCCTTCAATTTTTTTATTTTCAGAGCCCGGTTGCGCTTAAAATACGTAGTAAATATGTAGCTAGCGGAATATGCAAAACTCCTAAAAACCAATTTTCGAAAATTCTGAGGGTAACCTATCTCCTTAAAGGGGACCACATATTCCGCAGGCGAATGACAAATAACTATGGGAAACACTGATATACGTGAAAACGTTGGGGAACAGTTTGTCGACTGTCGAATTTGTGCTTTCGCCTTTACTCACTGATATTTCATAAATGAGAAGGAAAAGAATTGACAAGGATATTGCATAAGGTTATTGTAACTACGTCGTGCAATTGTAATTCGTTTTTAATGAAACCATAAAATATTTCTTTACGTAAAAGAGTTCAATTTCTCACTTTACATATGGAAGTACGACCACGTGGAGGAAGAAGACTTTAGTACATCATGTAATATTTACCTCTGTTTCCTTCTTTTCTACCGAATGTATTACACACCATACCAGCTCATAATTCAACCATTTCGTACTAGATACTGGATATAAAATTCATGCGACGATAAATTTTGAATACCGCGCTTATTATCCTATACAAAGGATATAAATTGACTGAAGTAGTAACTATTCCGTCAGTCTAGAATCTATGTAAAGCTCTTGGGTCTATCAAAACTTGTTATTTGAACATGCATAATGAATATTTGGTATCATTATTAAATATACATTCAGTGTGTCAATCTTTAATTAACCGCCTACAGATATAGACATGGAAAATATTAGTAATTGGATATTAAACAAGAGCGTTCTAATATCATCACTTTACTTACGAAACGATAAAGCATAATACTATTATTTTGATAGAATACTATTATCACAAACTACCAATGAAGTAGTAAAATATCAGCAATATTCTTAGTATCCCAGAACAGATTGTACGGCCCAATAATATTAAACATTTTTAATATATATAAAAAACAATATTCTTTGGTTTCGGTGAATTTAACGTATGAAATATCGTTCCCATGAAAACGGGCAGATTATAACCTACCTCCTTTTTCGATTTTCCGAAAAGTCACGCGTGTATTCATATCAAATGTTTAATGTTGTCGTTTAAAACCACTGCAGAGTTGAATACGAAGCACAGCTATCGAATTGAATACGACGGATAAGAGCGGACAAGCCCCGATCGTTTCAACCACTTTCATTTCGATCCCCATTCTGCCGGAAGCGTTTATGCTTGCTACATGAGAGCTGTTCAACATTGGCGTAACAATTACGGGCTTTGGCGATGTTTCATCGTTGTGCCTCGGTGAAGTAACGATTACCACGCAAGCCGTTCTACAGCTCGTAATCGTTTCTTCGATTGGAGACCAACTCGAATCATTACCATGTTACCGTTTAACGTCTCTTCCGCGACAGTTAGAGAGAATCTTCGACCTGAATGAATGACAACAGATACCAATTCACAGGCGAATATTAATGAAAAATGTCAAAAATTCAACTACCTCTTTCTATTGAAATAGCAACTACGGTTCTTTATGAAATAAAAATTCACAGCCATTTTACAGGGTAATTTTCAACCCTCCCAATTTACGTAAATTACAGTTTAAATTCTAGGACAATGAAATTGGCAATTTTCACATTTTTGCTGAAGCTTTTATAATAATTCTTAAATGATTCATTATCATTGTCTTTGGGCATAGATAGCAAAACTTTCCATTTCCTTCATAATGACTTGAAAAACAAAATTCTACAAGTCTCTGCTCCATGGAAATTAGTAAAATAATATATTGACTTATGAAAAATCTTAGGAAAACATATGATGGGGTGAATAAACACAGAAAACGATACAAAGAAATTTCAAACATTTTCCCTTACAGTGATTCAAACTCCTCAATGTTCTCATTAATGACACAATTTTCCTAATCCTCCAAAATCCACGGAGTCCTAATTTTTTCCATCTTCGATCACCCAATCAATGCTTCTTTAACTTCCATTTCCGCCACCTTGCGAAGTTCTGGTATTAAATCCGGCATAAAATTCTGGAAATTACTACGATCGTTGACAATACTTGGCAAATATCATTTTTGGAGCAGAAACCATCTAGCTGGTTCGAGCTCGTTGGCCGCGATTACATCGGCGCTGAAGCGTTCCATCCTGCCGGATGAGCCGCGGCCGAGTTAACTTAATCAGGCGGGTATTTGTCAAGCAAAGAGAATCAGGCAAGTTAAACGCCGAATCTCCCGTAAGATACGTCGTTGCACCGAGGCAAATTGCCTGCAGCGGTGCATCCTGGCGTTCAACAAATTGACGCGGGAATTCATCTTGATAGTCCGCCTATTAGCGAAGCGCATAGATATTTCGGATACATCGTTCCGTGGAATACGCGTTTGCCAGGCGAGGCAAACGTGAATTCCGGCTGCCCGAAAATGGAGATGGAAATGCCACCGACTCGCTTCACTATCGAGAAGATGGTGGCTTCTGTACTGGGTGACAAGGATGGCTCATGAATCTGCAAATCATGGGGTCTCATGAATATGTGAATCACGAAGTAAATTATGAAGGTTGCGTGTGCTCTTAATCCCAGGACTTTGGAAGTTTGGACTCCCTTAAAATTCTTTCCGTAAAGTGACTTCGTATTCTTTAAATTTCTTTCATTAAACTAACTTGGAATTCCTTACGTTTCTTTCGTCAAACTAATTTGGAATTCTTCAAAGTTCCTTGGACTTCCTTAAAAACTTCTTTCCTTCACTTTGGATACAATTGTTATTTCAGAAGAAGCTTCAACAGGTAATGAGGAGACTCTTTTAGTAAATGATTAAGTAAATTATTTGCGCAACGTGATTTTGCATTATACATTCGTGTTTTTAGTGGTTCATGCTTCGTGGGTATGATTTGGTTAATTTTCACATGATATGTTTGTACTACATATCTGTCTCTGAATCATAAGTGTATTCAGTTACATACTCCACCATATTTGTCACTGTAGACACACAGTTCCATTACAGCACAAATATTCACAACACATTTCTCTACCTCGACATAGTTTAGAAAATTAAATCTGAGTGTTTCACATTTGAAAAACACTTTCCTGCTCCCTTTTCCTTTTATACCAGATATTGCATTACAGTACAAAATGTGAGTGATTAAAAATAATCAAAGTATTATTTTAAACTAAATAAAAATATTAAACAGTAGGTACACTTTCTTTTTAGTATGACGAACATGTAACAATTCTCACTCCACTATTTACCTAGAATTTCCTTCTTTTTTTAATAAGAAAACGTAAGGTAGAAAATGGCCTTCAATATCCATACTCTGATTTTACGATCAATTAAGTCTCGTCACTGCTTTCATAATGAACTTCTGTCTTCATTTAATCATTTTACCTCGAAAACCGATACCCAATTCCTCAAAATCTCAGATCAACTACGAAACCTAATACATTATTGAACATAAATTTTCCATTAAATTATCTGCATAAATTAAGGACGAAGCACAAAGGCCCAAGAAAAACTAGAAAATGCCTTAAAATCCTGAACAGAATAAGGAAACCACATCCGAAAATCCTGAACCGCCTTCAAGGTTTCCGTCCGTGAAAATATGTGAGCCTTTAGAAACCAGAGGATTTGAGAAAAGGAGAAGAATTGAGTTTACATTTTCAAGGTATATATTTGAGAAGGAAATATGAAAGGCGCCGCATCTCTCGGAAGGATTACCCCAGCCCACAGCCACTGACTTCCGTCTCGTCGCGAGACACATTAACGAAACGAAATTCTGACGTCCCGATTCTTTTGTCTGTTACAGTGACGAAATTCATCCGCATTGGAATAGCTGACAAGAACGACAATCCGCCTTACTTCGACAAAGTCCTCTACGAGGCAGAAGTAGACGAAAATGAGGACATTCAGCACACAGTTCTCACTGTCACCGCCAAAGATCACGACGAGTGTAAGTGGTTGCATGAGTAGATAATGCTTTCAGCTTGAGAAGATCAGCAAGTTATGCTTAAAAGGAATTTATCAGATTACAAAATTCTTTTCCCCTGAAACATCATTTTCTGTTCACGAAAAATTCTTCTTCGATTATTATTCAAATGGTAATTTTTGGGTAAAATTGGTGAACATAAAAAAATATATTTCCCTTGGTTAACAATAAGAAAATATGAAGAGTAAATACTTTAAATGACAATTAAGCTCGTGTCATGTCTACATTTTTAACACAGAAAATACGAAGGAGATTTTCGAATTTTTCATAACAAAAGCTTCTCTAGTATTCACAAAAATTTCAAATGATTTCTATTATTTCCAAGCAATGATATATCTTGTGCAAATATTCTGAGTTTTACAAATGAAAATACTTGTTTCCAACATTTAGCAATCGTCTGGACAGTCTTATCGTATAATTATTTTTCAACGTCCATACCACCGAACTTGAAATTAAGTCATTTTTGTCACTAGTAAAATACAATAAAAAAAAAATCAATTTTATCAAAGGGATAGGAGCTCGAAATGAAGCGTGCAGTAATTTTCAGTTCAGTAAGGAAGTTCTCGTGAAGTTACCGCGTGTGTCTTCTCTCTATTTCGCGTAATGATTTTATACCAGATCGAAGAGAAGAAGTTCTGTATCCTTAACACGGGTAAGAAGTTTCGCCGGGTAACAGAATCCAACTACCTCTCCGCGACTTACTCAGGGAGCACATTAACTACTTACAGAAGTTTAAATACCAGATGGCTGGACGAAGTCCCGAAACATATTTATCTGATGGACCTCAATTAAGAACTTGGACGTTCGTCGTTATTAAGTTCTAATAAAACTCGTTTAAAGATGCAGTTCAGCGACTTTAAACCAACATTCAAAAGTAAAAGAAGCTATGTAGTAGGACGACAATTTTTCCATTATTTACAGCAGAACGCAATCCTCAGAGGGAAATAAAATTGTGGAGATGAAAATTCAAAGTGTGACTAGTTTAACGAATTACTGTGATCATTTGGAAATTTTGAATTTTAACGACGAAGATTATTATGAGAATTGAATCTTGCACTTTATCAAATGACACTTGCTACTATTTGTTGTATTGATGCGATTGAAAATTTGAAAAATGAAAATACAAAACATCAATTTTTTTACATTTTTCGACCAGAACCTCCCCTTAAGAACAAGAATTTATTACATTCTACTGATATATACAGTAGCGGACAAAAAAGTTACCACTTTTTCGACCCACCCTAATTCTATTACTTTTTAATATCAATTCAAAATTGTAGTATATACCTAACATACATATTCTGAAAGAGAATTGAAAGCTCTATAAAATCCAGTTACAGTTGAATTTATTTACCTAACAATCAAAAAACCGCACATAACATTAAACAAGACAACACACTTTTAAAGTCAACAAAAAGTTACCACTTTTGAACATAAAAACATCTAATATTTTGTGGGGGGACATTTTGCTTTTAGGACAATCTAAAAAGTTGCTAAACGTGGTAACTTCTTTGTCGGCCCCAAAAATGTGTTACCCCCTTTAATATCATACAACACTTTTGCTTGTCAGTTAATTAAATTCAACTTTACCTGGATTTTATACATCTTTAAATTCTCCATCAGAATATGCATATTAAATATACCACAGTCCTAAATGTATGCTAAAAAAAATAACAAAAATAGAACAAATCGAAAAAGTGGTAACTTTTTTGTCCGCTAGTGTAGTATGTCGTCGTTCTCGAACGGGTGACGTACAGACCAGGCATAAAGACCGTCGTAATTTCCTTATAACTCCACCTGAAAGGCTCTCTTTTCTGCATTTTACAGCCTCGCGTATTCGATACGAGATTACAAGCGGTAACGTAGGCGGTGCGTTCGCCGTGAAGAATATGACTGGCGCCATTTACGTCGCAGGTGCCTTAGATTACGAGACGAGGAAAAGGGTGAGTACAGCACCTGTCGAATAACAGACACTTACAACGGTAGAAGCAAGTACGAAATCCATAATTAATCCCTGCAATCATGTTACTGCTGTTTTTATTACCTACCCTCTGTCCACTAAAACAGTGAAATCGCACGAAAAGTTTCACGGCGTTCCCATACGCTCGTTTGTCATTGTTTTAATAAGTCTTCCGGTTTAAACCACCGGGTTGAATCATCGAGATTGTATCAGCGTGAATTTCACCGAGGGAATCGGGTCATTCTGGATTCGGTTTAATCGAATCTCGCCATAAAATATTGGTTTTCGTTTGGGGATAGCCTTTCGGAAATATTGAATTCGCGATAGATTTTTATTTCCATATTTGTCCCGGGATTTTTTCATTAATTCTTGCTTGTCCCGAGGATTGAAAAGTATTGTTAGGATATTGTTTGCTGAAATCAGGGAGATGAATTTTTGTTTTGAGTACTAATGCAGCATACATAATCCTCTTGCTAGCTTCTCCTTTTATTTTGAATTTATTAAATTTATTATTTGCTTTCGACCATTTGTAGTGGAATTGTAAATGCTTATGTGAATCAACTCGAGTATACCTAAGCTGTACTTATTCTTTACTCACTACCACTCTAATATCCTTCCTTCAGTATTACAGTAAACTCTCCTTGAAACATATGCAACATTTTCATAAATTAAAATATCTATATTCTATCTATACTTCTCCACTTAATTAAACTTCCACTTAATTAAACTCGAGTTTCCTTTCAGGAAAGTTTCTTATTCCAACAAAATGTCCGCCCTAATTTAACCGTATCATCAACTTACATAATACATTACGAAAATGTGAGTCCTTGTTACTTAAAACCCCTTTCACTCATTTTACGTTGATTTCCAACTTCTATGCGCACAGCGAACTTACTTCGTTTCGAAAACTTCCGCTCCGTTTTAAACTGGGCACTGTCAGTTTTAACTTAAATTCACACGTTCCACTTTAATGCTGCAGTATGAGCTTCGTCTTACCGCTTCGGACAACTTGAAAGAAAATTACACGACAGTTGTGATACACGTGAAGGATGTGAACGACAATCCGCCCGTTTTCGAGCGTCCAAATTACAAAACGCAGATCACCGAGGAAGACGACAGAACTCTGCCGAAACGCATCCTTGGGGTAATTATTATTTCTGTCCTAATATTAATTCCATCAGATTTTCATCATGCAGTTTGTAATTATAGTGGTAATCCAGTTTGAATAATGCATCGTGCTCATTCACCCCAACGTTTAACTGAGACCAGAGTTAGACACTACTCAGATACATTTCTGACCAGAGTCTTATTAGAATTATTTGTTATTTTGTATGACATGGTAATCGTGCTGTTTATTATTTCCGATGCTCGTGCTCTTTGTTTTTATATTTTTTGAATACTCACAGATCATATCATGAATGATTTTTCAAAGGAGGTATTTCCATTTTTAATCTCGAAGAAAATTTTTGTGGCATCGTCTTAATAATCTCAAATTACGTCCTCCAGTGGCACAAAACATTACAAAACTGGTTTACTCCTTTTTGAAAAATTGATGTGAAAATACATGTATCATATAAAATCGAGTAAATCGAAAATGTAGGGTACTTTTTTATGAAGCTGCGTCTTCTAGGATATAAGATTTTGAATCAAATATTTTCCATCTGTGTTGTTTGTTAAAACGGTCCAACATTTTGTTCTTGGATTACGTAAATACCGGTGTAGTAAAACACGACATCCTAAGAACTATTATGGGATTCAGAACGTGAAATGCAATACGCGGAATAGAGAATATGAGACATAAAATACGGGTTGTACAATATGGAATACGTAATGTGGAACGTAAAATATGTAATATAAAGTGCAGAATGTGCCGTACAGAACAACACGCGCAGTTAGAATGGGAAAAGTTCTGCGGAAAATATAATGCCCATACGAAATGAGTTTACTAAAGAAAGAACAGAAATACATATATGAAACCTTCATCAAATTCTGAAGACTTCATTGATTTGTAATAGAAAAGATAATTACATGTCTTGAATTTCCCTTTCCACGCAGGTCAAAGCGACTGATGGCGATAAGGATAGGCCACAAAATATCGTCTACTTCTTAACAGGTCAGGGAATCGATCCTGACAATCCAGCAAACAGCAAATTTGATATTAACCGCACGACTGGAGACATCTACGTTCTAAAGGTCTGCAAATCTCCTACCATACATTTCATACAATTCGATCATCTGCCGCGAACTCTCAATCGATCAGTTCCCACTCCAGAAAACAGGATTGTACCTAAGACCATAAAGCATGGAAACAGGCAATACATAATATATAATAGGGTTTATCGGTTTTTAAAAACCGGGTTTAAAACCCGTTTTTCGGGATAAATCGGTAAAATTCAAAAACCGATTATAATTTTTAAGAAACCGGTTATAGATACTAGAATTAATATCTGAAATGAATTAATTATTTAATTAAAATCGTTAACACTTTGACTTGAAATTGAATCGGACAAAAGCATACTGTTGTAAAAGTTTAGTGTAGAACTAATCTTCATGAGTTCATATTTGCTGAAGAAAAATACCAAATGAAATAATGATTTTAGTTATTTTAGTTATCATTTATTTGGTTTTTACAGATAGAATCTATTTTCGTAATTCCATAACTATTAAAAACTGAATATTTTTTAAAGAAGTATAAATATTTCTTACCATTTTAATTACTTATATATGTGTATATCTTTGTAAAAATTCGAAAACCACTTAAACCGCTTTTTTGGAACACTGGAATTCGAAAACAGTTTTTTTTCAAAAGTCGGTTTTTATATAAACCCTATTTGCGTCCTTTAAATATTTTTCACCACTCCTCTTCAATAAACCCCCTCATAGGACGCGTTGAAGTTATTCCCCAATACATATATATCGAGAGAAACACGACAATTCAACGATATTAAATTTTTCATCACTGCGCGCGATGGCGCGAAAAACTTCACTAGGCTTCTGATGCTTAGTCGTGTTCAACTTGTAATCCTCGTGAAAGCATGGCTTTTTACAGAAAGCTGAAGAGAAAGCTACGAAGCTTTCGTGAGCTTCAGCTTTATTAAATTTACCTCGCATCCTCTGTCACTCGCTTTGGTTTTTCTACAGCCACTGGACAGGGATCAACCAAATGGAAGGCCGCAGTGGCGATTTACCGTGTTTGCTCAAGATGAACACGGAGAGGGCCTAGTTGGCTATGCTGACGTTCAAGTGAACCTAAAGGATATTAACGACAACGCACCGACCTTCCCGCAAGGAGTGTACTTTGGAAACGTCACAGAAAATGGCACGGCAGGTACGGTTCGCTCGATCAACGTTATCATTTGGCAAACATTTTACGATAGGCCACGAGGCGATTTTTAAAAACCTGTGGAATTATTTTGAAAGATCGGGGACACGTGACAGAAGCGTTTACGAAAAATATTGGGGGATCAGTTATATGATACAATCAACTGTTTGATAGATAGGTAACAGAAGTAATAAATTTGTTCTTTTTTATTCGTTAGTAAAGTTACAGTTCCCAAGCAAAAGGAGCACAGTCATTTTAAGAGTTTAAGGTTTTAAGTTCAATTTTCTATGAAACAAGAGTATTTAAGGCTACAAATATACAGGTAGCAAAGTGATCATCAAAGCATATATTTTTAACAGGATGAACATGGAACGGTTTGAATATCTACTTGTGTTAATATTTTCACATTCTATTATTTTCCCCTTTCCTCTTGGAAATTTTATTTTGCACAATCGATTCTGTTTCGTGCTCGATTCAGGAATGGTTGTGATGACTATGACGGCGGTGGACTATGATGACCCGCGCGAAGGCTCGAACGCTAAACTGATTTACTCCATCGAAAAGAACGTGATCGAAGAGGAAACTGGATCGCCGATTTTCGAAATTGAACCAGAAACTGGTGTAATAAAAACGGCAGTATGCTGTTTGGACAGGGAGCGCACGCCAGATTACTCGATACAGGTCGTTGCAATGGATGGAGGGGGGTTAAAGGGTAAGTTTGAAAATGAATAAAACCGTTTACATTTTTTTTAATAAAAGCAAGAATTATTAACACAATCACTGTTTGTACATTTTCCCTGTTCGAACATTTAATTTATGTAGACATTTTTAAACCAGAGTAATTGTTACAAATTGTGATTTTAAGGTAAATAATGCCTACATCAATATTAATTAACATCATATTAATAATACCTACGAGATACAATTAAATGTCACTTATTATGTTCTCTCTATATACATTTTTTCAAAATTCTCACTTCTCCATTATGGTTCATCAATATTTTGAAATTTTCTTTTACGATCAAAGTAGTAAAAGAACAAATAAATTATGCATATCTTATGTCAATACCCATCTGCATAATTTATCTTAATTTGTCGTGTTTAGGGACGGGGACAGCATCTATACGAGTGAAAGACATAAACGATATGCCACCGCAATTTACGAAAGAAGAGTGGTTCACGGAAGTGGACGAAACGGAGGGTCCAGATTTGCCGGAAATGCCCATTCTTACGGTCACTGTTCACGACGAAGACGAGACAAACAAGTTTCAATACAAGGTACGTTCCATCATTTTTCAACATTCTCTTCTCTGATTTCCCAGAGGAACTAGACCAAGCTACCAATCAAAAAATAATAATCCAGCGTCTCCAAGTTCCTCAGCATACATTAATTAGCCACAACTCTCTAACAATAGTTCACTTTCTCTTCGATACTGCATAAAACAATTAAAGCAAATAACACTTTTTATTCTTTGTTCAATTTTAAAAACACGTCTGTAATTCCTTTAAATTTAACCGAATTCAAATGCTTCAAAATTCAATGAACCTGGTGTCTTCCTCGAATTACACAATGGCCATTAATTTGTCCCAACTTGCTGCTTCCTTAAACAAACTACGCCGACTGTTGCGAATCGATAGGTGCTAGAAAGCAGCGGTTACGGTGCTGACAAGTTCACCATGGTGAGGAACAACGATGGCACGGGTTCCCTGAAGATCGTGCAGTCATTGGATTACGAGGACCAATTGCAGAGCAACGGTTTTAGGTTTAGGATACAAGTGAACGATAGGGTACGTCAACATTTACAATCTTGGAGTGTGATAACTATTTGTCGAGCTTTAAATCGACTTTTAATCCACAACGCTTATTTAACAGTGTTAAAAATAAATTTCTATTCCCCTTTTGTTTAACCAGGGCGAAGACAATGACAACGACAAATATCACGTGGCCTATTCGTGGGTGGTCGTGAAGCTGCGTGACATAAACGATAATCAGCCACAATTCGAGAAGGCTAATATCGAGACAATGGTGTCAGAGAACGCTCGCATTGGAAACAGCCTCGAAACCTTTAAAGCTACCGATCCTGATCAAGGTGGCAAGAGCAAGGTGTTCTACTCCATCGACAGAAGCTCCGATCGTAAGAGGCAATTCTCGATCAACGAAAATGGCACGGTATCGATCCAGAGGAGTTTAGATCGCGAAGAGACTCCACGACATCAGGTAAGTCGATATCTTTTCAAATTTCGCGCCATTTATCCCTTTCTTTATTTACCGCTTCAATCGCTATTTGACTTTGGTTTATTGATTTCCACGAATTGTTTTGAAATAATGTCAAATTTTTATCTTTGTACTTCAATTCTTTTTCGGCTATTATTTAGTTCCTGCATCTCCAATTTTACCTCACCATAAATTTTCAATTAGCTGCTTTTTAAAAACTCTCCGTTAAATTAAGTCGCAAAAATTCTGAGATAAAGTTTGAAAATTATAGAATATATGTTCGTCGTTAAAAATTAACATTTAAAGTATCATCAGGTTAAACAGTAGTACCATTTTCAATGATACCTCAAAGTTAATTTGTTGGTAATTTGGCCCAGTGTGGCAACCGAGGTTTAATCATCCCAAATCCAAATATCGATTGCTTTCTGTACCCCAACACGACGAACACTCGTTTTAGGTGAAAATCTTGGCCATCGACGACGGAATCCCGCCCAAAACGGCAACAGCTACGCTGACCGTGATTGTCCACGACATAAACGACAATCCGCCGAGATTCTTAAAAGATTATCGGCCAGTGCTGCAGGAACATTCGCAAACGAAGAAAGTCGTGGAGATTTTAGCGACGGACGACGACGATCGATCGAAGATCAACGGGCCACCGTTTACTTTCAGAATGGATCCGAATGCGGACGACGTGATTCGAGCCAGTTTCAAAGTTGAGAGCGATAACAGTAAGTCTGCAGCCGGCGTTATTACACCCCGTTATTACTCGGTTGTTAGCCGTAGTTCGATAGTTAGTCGATCAAACGCGTGCTTTTTGTAACTTTAGAGGGAGCAAACGGAGACGGCATGGCCATCGTGTCGTCATTACGATCGTTTAACAGAGAACAACAAAAGGAGTACTTGATACCGATCGTTATCATGGACTCGGGGACTCCGTCAATGTCTGGGACCAGTACCTTAACTGTTATTATCGGGGACATTAACGATAACAAAATGCAACCCGGCTCGAAGGACATTTTTGTATATAATTATGCAGTACGTATTATGTGCGACCATATCCCTGCAAGTTAGAAAAATAGAATTGAAATATCATGTAGTCCACGCGAAATTAGGGGAAGTTTAATTCATCATTTGACTCGCTTCGAATTCATTTAAGGAGTTATGAATACTGTGAGGTCTGAGTAAACATGTATATTCGGGAATTTTTGGAGAAAAAGTTGAAGGTTTTTTTAATTAATCCTTTATGCATTCGGAAGTGTGCAAGTTTAAACTACTTGTATTAATTTTTGCGATGGAAAATATAAATAAATAAAAGAAATATCAGTGATCTCCCGACAGCGATTTTTTTTCAGTAGTTTGTGGTGACCACTCTAATTTTGACCTGGTTCATCTGCAATAAGAAATTCGCGGGAATTTAGTTAGTATATTAGATTATCTAATCCATAATCGTTCATTATTCCGAAAAAGTAATTTGCTAAAAAATGGCGGCCTCTGATAGCAAAAATATCGATTTTTTCCACAGAAGCTCTCATTTTTCATCATTTTTCATCTATAAAATTAAAACTACGCAACGAAAATGAAAAAGCCACGATGAAGGACCAGATAATCTAATAGGTATACTAACTAAATTTGGTCGAATTTTTCATTTCTGATGAACCAGTTCACCCTAATAAAAAAACGCTGCCGGGAGATCGCCTATAATTCCATTATTTATTTAGATATCGCATTGCAAAAAAAAATACAAAAACTTTAAAATATATAGGTACTTTCGAATTTACTACCGTTTATTTAAAAAAGTCTTCAAGTTTTTAAAAAAGAAATCCCGAAAACATTTGTGTTTTCAGACCTTACAGGTAGACGTAACCCCTTAAAAAGTACAGAACTTTGAAATATCCTAATCTCACCTATTTTCGCAAAAGATGACTCTGCGTGACAAAGATCTTGTCACCTAACTCGCCTGCCCTTTACATCACTTTCTTGCCAATCAATTAAAGTTTCTCGTGATCCTACTGTTCTAAAATTCATTTAACTCGAAATTTCATCCTGACCACCGATTTTCACAACATTGTCATTCATGCATCGTAAATCGTGCCGATCCAACAGGGACAATCACCAGACACCGAGATAGGCAGAGTCTACGTGTACGACTTGGACGACTGGGATTTGCCAGACAAAAAGTTCTACTGGGAAGCCCTGGAGCATACTCTGTTCAAGCTAGACGAGGATACTGGCATGATTTACATGAAATCGGGCACGCACGACGGTAGGTACCACCTACGCTTCAAAGTCTACGATCGAAAGCACACGCAAACGGACGTCCCAGCGAACGTCACCGTCACCGTCAAGACGATTCCTCATGAAGCTGTACTGAACTCTGGGTCTGTTCGGATATCGGGCATAACGGATGAGGACTTCATTCGTGTTTGGGATTATAAGGTGAGCATTCTTTTTCGCCAACTATCGGTGTTTACGTCTGCTGGAAAGGAACGCTGATTTACTGTCACGATTTTCAGTCGCAAACCCTGTCACGGAGCAAAGCAGAGTTATTCCGCGAGAAGCTGGCTCATCTGTTGAACATTGACAGGGAGAACGTCGACGTGTTCAGCGTTCAATTACGCAGGATGCATCCACCGTCGACAGACATCAGATTCGCGGCCCACGGGTCGCCGTACTATAAGCCCGTCAGATTGAATGGAATCGTGCTGATGCACCGTGAAGAGGTGAACTGCTAATTCATTTCATTTTATTCAAATCGTGCACGACCTGGTGCTAGGGATGTATGAACGTAAAGTGTTATTCTGCATATCTTTAAATTCTTCTAAATTACTGAGAACGAATAGATATCAACATGTTTTATGGCCCCTGAGATATAACTGTCCATTGGTCCACTCTGAAGTGCTCAAAATCCAAATAACCTTAGAAAGTCCCATAAAGAACTTAACATAGAACAAGTTTAAAAATTATTCAAAAAATAAACAGTTTCAGGGCAACGAAAAAAATGAAAGCTAACTCATATAGAAATATTAATTATAAAAAATAATATTTAAATAGAAATAATAAAATAAAAATTATATCAGGAATAAAATAATATTTACAAATATTAATAGAACGGCTACGTGCCTACCTATATATATTGCCAGAAGAAAGAGAAATTTTTAATCTATAAAAAGGAGAGAAGAACACAAAAATGTTTTCCACTTTTCCTTACAACATGGAATATTGCCTAAAACATCATTTCAAATTGCCCAGATCGAGAAAGAGGTGGGGATCAATATAACAATGGTTGGCATCGACGAGTGTTACTACGAGAACGAGATGTGCGAGGGTAGCTGCACGAATACCTTGGACATCAGCAGCTTACCGTACATGGTCAACGCAAACAAAACCGCCCTGGTCGGTGTCAGGGTGGATGTAATCGCTGAGTGCACATGCGGAGCGCGAAATTTCAGCAAAGGGGAATCTTGTAGAAGCAGCCCTTGTTATAACGGTGGCCGTTGCGTGGAGGGGCGGTTTGGATTATCGTGAGTACTGGTTCATGAAAATTCATGTGACAAGGGTGCACCGACCTTGATTGATTAACAATTTTCGTATTTCTATCGCGCAGATGCCAATGTCCAGCTGGCTATAATGGTCCCAGGTGTCAACAGACCGCGAGAAGCTTCCGCGGAAATGGCTGGGCCTGGTACCCTGCTTTGGAGATGTGCGACAACAGTCATTTGAGCTTCGAGTTCATTACGAAAAAATCTGATGGTTTGCTTCTATACAATGGCCCCATTGTTCCCCCCGAAGCTGACGAAATCATGGTTTCTGGTGAGCTACTTAAAATTATAATACATACTGTGAAAGGATCTTGCACTGCGTGGTTAAAAATATCGTTGATTTTGCTATTTCGTTGGAATTTTATTATGATCATCATTTTTATTCTAAAATTAAATTTGACATATTTTGTTAAAAATACAAAATACTTCGTTCCAACTTAATGTGTAGCGCGAAGGGATAACATCGCGCATTTGAAACATCTTTCGAGTTAGACCAAACGATTTAGCAAATTCACGCAATGGTGTACCTTCATCAAACACTAACAACTATTAAATTTACAGATTTCATATCTGTCGAGCTAGAGCGCGGCATACCGCGTCTATTAATCGACTTCGGTTCTGGTACTCTGGAGTTGAAAGTTAAACCAAAAAGGACTTTGGATGACGGCGAATGGCACAGGCTCGACATCTTCTGGAATACAGAGGTCAGAGCTGTACTCTTAACTGTTGCATTACAAATCAATAGCAACGATATGTAAAAATATGTAATTTCAATTACGAATGTAAACATATGAAATCAAGACTATCCCTTGATCCTTCTATTTCTCACTACTCATGAATGCCTTCTTCATCTTTCAGAGTGTGAAACTCATCATCGATTACTGTAAATCCGCTGACATCTCAGAGCCTGAGGACGGCACGCCGCCAGAGTTCAACGACACTAGTTGTCAAGCGCAAGGCATGATACCGCCGTTCAACGAGTACTTGAACGTGAACGCACCCCTCCAAATCGGCGGCCTGTACGTCGAGCAATTCGAGCCGACGCATTACAAGTGGAAGCATATGCCAGTGGGCAAGGGATTCGATGGCTGCATCAAGAACCTCTTTCACAACAGCAAGCTCTACGACCTAGCGCACCCTGGGCTCTCGAGGAACAGCGTGGCCGGCTGCCCCCAGACTGAGGAGATCTGCCACAACCAGGAGTCCACGTTCCGTTGCTGGGAACACGGTACCTGCGTGGGTAGCTTCACTGAAGCGAGGTGCCAGTGCAATCCAGGATGGACTGGCCCAGGATGCATGACACCCACTATACCGACAACCTTCAAGCCTCAGAGTTACATCAAATACGCGCTGTCCTTCGAGCCAGATAAATATTCCACCCAGGTGCAGCTGAGGTTCCGCACTAGGGAAGTCCACGGTGAACTGTTCAGAGCTAGCGACCAGCACAACAGAGAGTACGCTATATTGGAGGTGAGTGTTTGGACACTTGATCGTAGACTTTTGTGGTGAAACTTGAGGGCTGTGGTAATTACCTATTTTAACCCTTCGTGGTCACACGGGGTGTATTGTACCCCAAGATCAATTTTCGATTTGAAATGTCGCACCTTTACGTCTTCCAAAGGGGATTTATCGCAAAAAATAATAAAAAAAAATTTTAAAAAATCGGTTTTTCCCACAACCATGGAAAATCGCTCGTTTTCAACTACAAATTTTATCATATCAAAATTAATGTTTCTAGAAAAAGACTATTAGACCATGACTGTATAAGTATTACGAATGTACAATTATCACTAAAAAGTTAAAAGATTCAAAAATACGAAAATGGTAACTCAAAAAATGACGCTGGGGTACAGTGAACCCCGTGTGACCAATGTGTGATTATAAGAAGGTGTGACCACGAAGGGTTAAAAGAAGTGGTAGTTTTAGTAAAATAGAAAGGAGTGGTAGTTGTAGTAAAAAAGAAAGTGACTTAGATATTATATTCTTGGCACACATTACTGTCTAAGACTTGACACTCTTCTGTGTCATGCCAGAGTGACAAACATATTAAATTGTAACAGGGAAGCCAATGGTAAGCGTTGGATCAATCTTGTAATTTGCAGATCAAGGACAGCAGACTGCACTTCAGGTACAACTTGAACAGTTTGAGAACAGAGGAACGTGATATTTGGCTCACAGCGATTGCGGTCGACGACGGACAGTGGCACACTGTCAGAGTTTCGAGATACGGATCGGCTGCCACTTTGGAATTGGACGGTGGTGAAGGTAGGAGGTTCAACGAGACCTTCTCCTTCGAGGGGCACCAGTGGTTGCTGGTAGACAAACAGGAAGGAGTTTACGCGGGTGGCAAGGCTGAGTACACTGGTGTTAGGACCTTCGAAGTGTACGCTGATTACCAAAAAGGTAAACTTTGTGATCATTCACATATAACGCCGGAAAGATAGGATACAAAGAAATTTCTATATAGATGATCACTTTATAAATCATATTATGTCTTCGTATAAGAAAATAATTTATATTTAATAAAAAAGGGGGGTTCATATAAAACAGAATTTTCTCAAAGTATAACACATCAGAGTAATTGTATTATTATATTCATTATAATATCCGAGAAAGTTCATTAAGCATGTAATTTCCTCTCAAGAGTAGGGAGACTGATAGATACATTTTTAAAAAAAGATAAAAGTATCATAATGTTTCGAATATATTCCACTCAGGTTGTCTCGATGACATAAGATTAGAAGGAAAGCACCTGCCATTGCCTCCTGCTATGAATGGTACGCAATGGGGCCAAGCAACGATGGCTACAAATCTAGAAAGGAATTGCCCATCGAACAAACCTTGCGCTAACGTCATTTGCCACGATCCCTTTGAGTGTATCGATCTCTGGAATGAATATGACTGCACGTGAGTGTCACTTCATAAAAGTAATACCTTCTACTTAACGTGCAAACATAATTATAAGCATAATTTTCTTTCTGCGTTCAGTTGCGGGGAAGGAAGAGTCCCATCGCCAGATAATAAAGGTTGCATGGATAAGAACGAGTGTATAGATTATCCTTGCTTACACGGTGGCACATGCATCAATCAGGATCCTCGGTTTCGGTATAGATGCATCTGCCCTGATGGTTTCTGGGGAGAGAATTGCGAGCTCGTACAAGAAGGGCAAACACTGAAGCTCAGTATGGGAGCTTTGGCAGCCATCTTGGTCTGTCTTCTGATTATTCTGGGTAAGTATGGCTTAATAGTCTTCCTTCAATGACTTAAATAAATAAAGCAAACATCACATCTCCCTCACTTGGTATGTTTCAAACTGTGAATAAGATTGACGTGTAATTTATCAAAAATTATTAAATAGTAACACTGGAAGGCTTCTACGCTTGTTAATGTTCGAAGATCTTGAGTATATATTAACAATATTAAAAGTGGCTAGTAAATAACTGATATTAAAGAAATCAGGACTGAAATGTATTGTATACATCAGCATTTAAAATTTGCTCCAGCATTATACCACAGATTTGCATTCAAGTGTATGCTGATGAAGCATATTAACATTCTACCCTTTGCTTTACAGTTCTCGTTCTGGTATTCGTCGTCTACAACAGAAGAAGAGAGTCCCATATTAAGTACCCTGGCCCCGACGATGATGTAAGGGAAAATATCATCAACTACGATGACGAGGGTGGCGGAGAAGACGACATGACCGCGTTCGATATCACACCACTTCAAATTCCTATTGGTGGTCCGATACCTGAGATGGGTGGAAAATTGCCACCGTGCAAAGTACCCTGTTAGTTGTTACATTTTATTATTAATCTATACCTACACCACATTTTAGATGTTCTTAATTGAAGGCATTGATGATTCACGCGGAAACATTTTTCAGATACACTGGGGCCGGAGCCAAATGTGGGTATCTTTATAGAAGACCATAAAAAGAGGGCTGACAGTGATCCAAACGCACCGCCATTCGACGATCTACGAAATTACGCATACGAGGGTGGCGGAAGCATTGCGGGCTCATTGTCATCGTTAGCTTCCGGTACGTATGTACACAACTTCTGTACGCAACACTTCAGTTTTTTTTTAATATAAAAGATCGATTCGGCTTGAGATAGATAATAATATATTTCTACAATACTCGCATTTAATGAAAATTAATGCTGGTGTATGAATATGGAGATCATAGTTTATTCACAAAATTGAAATATTAAGAAATATTTAATAAGTTTCATAGTTTGTTGAATTTCATACACTGTAAGAGCACTAGAGGCTGAGGTTTGTAAAATTAAACAAAGTATGACACTTTTATCTAGTAGGAATTGGTTAGTGTTAATGAAGACACCATGTAATCGATTAAATTTCTTTCTACTCGAGTCATCACGATTTTATTAATTGTCGATATAAATCTTTAAATACCTGTGTTTGCATAAGCCATCAATCAAGGTGATGGCGAGTTCAAATTAAAAAAAAAAAATAATGCGTGAGCAGTAGGAACTGTCTTCTGTCTTCCCATTTGCGAACTGTTTCCTTTCCAAACAAAACGAGAAAGTAGAAATGCACGGTACATGGTCAGACGCGGCCTTCAAACAGAATTACAGATGCATCGATAGTAGAATTATTTGTAGAAAATTATTACTTCAAACATTCACTGCTTCCACTTTACACCAACAATATACTATTTTTTATTTTTCCATTACGAATCCATCCTTGATTATGTGCAATCATTTTGCAAACTTAGGTATTTAAAAACACAGGCTACCATTTCGTACAATTCTAACAACATTGGTACATCCTAAGTGCCCTCCGCCTATACACCACAAATACATTTAAAACCAAAGCTACAGGAACCCTTCAGAACGTGCATTCCAATATCTAATAAACAATTCACAGAAAAGGAAGGACAAAGTACCAAAAAAATTCCTCTGACATCAACAGGAACGGACGACGAGCAGCACGAGTACGAGTACTTAGGCGCCTGGGGGCCCAGATTCGACAAGCTGGCCGACATGTACGGTCCAGCGGAGGAAAGCGAGGAGGAGGACTAAAACGCGCCAAAGAGCTCCCCAGAATCTCAAAGCTCACACGATCTCACGCACACCTGGGAAACGTAGTGTCCGTGTGACCTTGAAAGGGGCGAGGAAGCACGAGAGGGGCTGTCCCCCAAAGAACGCGAGTTCGAACAAACTTTCCACGGGCAGCCTCGCGAAGACAGAATGAAGAAAGGATGCCCGAATAGCGAAAGAAGATCCGCGCCCGTTGGAGTGGTGTTTTCGTTACTCAAGAGCAACAAAAGACGTTAAATTTCGTTTACCAATCGTCGAGCACGTCCACGTCGCGGGGCCGTTTTCGGCGCGCGTGACCGTACATCATGCGCGATTCGCGCCCGCGGACAACGACGGGACGTTCGTGCAGGGTACGCGGCAACCCCCAGCATTCGTTCGCCACCCTTTCCCCCGCCCCTCTCCTAACCAACGAGAGGCTCAATAGGCCTCCCCATAAACGGTGATCTCAGCAAAGAGCTTTCTCAACACCCCCTGCTGCCCTGTCGCGTCACGAACGTTGCTGCAATAAATCGGTCGAGTCGCGGCCAGCCGTCAGGCGAATCGCGAGTGGCGCGTTTACCCGCGAGAAGGGTGCATACCTAACCTGTATAGCACGGTACGCGTATACGTAGTGAATTCGCGTGTGTGTACCAACACGTGAGACTTTTCTATTAATAAAAAAAAAACAAAATAAATCTATATATATATTATATATACGATCTATTATTTTTAGTCACAGTCATAGTTACTATTTATCGGTACCAAACGGCGCCGAATTGTCGTCGGGCGCGACACCATCGGACTTCACCATCACGACTCAACTCGTCAAACGTTTAACTACTGCCAGTATCATTGTCGTGCAAGCGCGGTCTTCGTTTCGTTTTATCGACGTGCCACGCCAACTTACGCGGCCTCGTCGTGTTTTATGGGCATTTCTCGTTTCACCCCGAACCCGTCCCCCCATTTGCCGCGATTCTTCTGTTGTATCATAGTAGTGAAGCTCCGGCGCGACTTTTACGTTCCTCCCGGCGAACGTGCAGCGAACCCCTCGGCTCCCCGTATCACGCGGGCTTCGTGTATCGTTGTTGAGTGTAAAGTATCCTGTGAAACGGCACATTCGCGACGCCTTCCTCGTTCGCCAGCACGCGAACGATCCTACCGTAATGCGGTCTGTCGTGCTAGAAGTTATTCTGATCACCCGAGTTTATCTATTGTTCCGTGAGTCGAGAAAGCCATCCTCATCGTTGTCTCTAATCGTCACCCGTCATCGCCATCCTCATTACTGATTGATAGTATTATTATTGACATTACGAAATATATATATATATATATATTATAAATATGGATTTATAAATAAATAAATATATAAATATAAATATAAATAAATAAATATATATAAATAGAAAGAGAGAGAAGCGCAAAGTGGAGAACAAAAAGGGTACAGCGACGTGGAGTGCACGAAAGTCCGCGAAAACAAAGAGAGTTACCGCGCGCGTATGTAATTATTATAATTAATATTATATGATAGCGATATTAATATAAATATATATATATACATACTATATATGTACACACTATATATGTATATATATATGTATATGAAAGAAAGAACGCAGATGGAGGCACGTAAAGCGACGGTTAAAAAGCAAAAAAAAAATGAAGAAAGAAACGAAAGAAAGAATAGTAGCGCGAGATACGAGAGCCGGCTGTCGGGAAAAGCTCACGGTTCAAGTTCTCGATATAGTATTAATATTTATTTTCTGTCAATATCGAGCCGGCCGGGATTCTCGAATTAAATATAAAGAGGAACGGATGGAAACGATCGACGAGAAGCGAATGGGATTGGAGCACGGACGTGGTCCTCTCTTTGGTGGGGCTCGGTGGTCCGGTTAGGCGCGATGCTCACGAACGAAGCTCGCGCTAAGACGGCAGAGAGAACAGCGATCCCCATGCGCGTGTCTCGACTGATTTGTAAAATTCTCTACGGAAATATTAATAGTCAATTTATCGGTTAGGCAGGCGAGGCCCCGTCGGATCGGGTGATCCGGGCGTAGTATAAGCACTTGTACGAATATTGTAAGTAACATGTATCTCGGTATGCCGGCGCCGGACGTACTGCGCCGCGCCCGGCGCCGCGCATCTCTGTATAATTGTCCTACCGATTGTCGTCTTGCGTATCGTTCACCCGGCGAATTTGTGATATTACGTTTCCCCGCGGCCATCTCCTTCGACAAGCGTCCACACGCTCGTTCCTCGCGAACTCCGCGAATATCGACAAACGCGTCGATGCCCTCCCCTGCCACCTTTCTTTACTTTGCGCTGATATCTGCTAGTCCCCTTTCAATTTTAAATACCGAAACGGTAATATTCTTTTCGTTTATATCGCCGTTTTTCGGGAATCCAAACACGCGGGAGTTATTATAAACGCATACTTTCGAGAATGTCGATATGGACAGTGAACTGCGAGGGTTGAGAGACTTCAGTGGGAAAACTGTGGATTCGATTCTGGTAATTTCATTCTTCCAGGATAGTTTGTAGAGTGTAGATATTTATGGGTGGATTTATTTTCAGTTATGTATATTGCTCTTTGTTCTGTACGATAGTATTACGGTTTTACTGTATTGATAATATTTTACTGCGGTAAATTGGTCGGTGGTTGCATCGAAATAGGGCTCATCGGTTCCCGGCGTCGTCGGGTCGACGTTTCTCGGCGTTAGCGGGGTATAGAAGTTGGATTGTCGCGTTTCATTCTATCCACCGTCCTCCTTCCTACCACAACTCTTTCGTTTCTCCGGCCATTCCTATCGATTTCACGTCGACTTCACCCCCGCCAAGTAGATTCTAAGCAGAGACAGTATTCAACGGACTGGCGTTTGTAGGAGGACGAACGATTTATCGTTGAGTAACTGATAATAAGTTGTGCAGCGCGCGCGTTCATGTGCGTATGTGTGCGTGTGTGTGTGTGCAGTGGCAATTAACGGTTTGTCGCGCGATCGTTTACGGCAGTTAATCACGTACGATCGCGAGATTCAAACGATCCTTGGATTCTTGGAGATTGGCTTTGTGGGAGGAAAAAGGAAACAAAAGCCATTGGAGCGTATTCATTTTAAATGATTCTTTGCCTGGTGTTAATAATTAATTTAAATTATCTCGACGAGTCATTTGGAGGTAAATTTATTTACCACTGTCGATTGTGTTATTTATTTTTTGTTAAAAATTTATTTTAAATTTCTATTTGAATATTCTTTTCAAAAACGGAATTAAATTCTGTCACGTCAATGTAAAAGTTTCATCGCTGAATGTGGAAAAAGCGAAGAAACCTGGATTACATTGCGCAACGATACTTAAATAATATATAAAGATATGAAGTATGCTGTAATTGATAAGCCTATGACGTTCACTATGGTTTCGTAACGCCAGATAAATTCAGTTAACGCCCCTATATGCAAAGTCGACCTCCGAGATCTCTTCTCTAATAAGCGTAATCGAATCTCGAATGTAATTCGGCGAGCCACGAAAAATGTCCAGTCCATTCGCTCGACCTAGGCAACTCAAAACACTATCACTTGTCAGTGACAAGGGATACGACACTTTACGGACCGCCATTGGCACATAGCCCAATTACTAAATTTATTTTAAAAACATCGTATAACCCCGTCGAAATAACGGAGTGAAATTAAATTAAAATTTATTTAGTAAATTCTCATTATTTATAGAGAATCGTCTCTCATTTAACCATCAATTCATGAGCAAAAGAAAGTTGCGTTGTTATGGAGCCACTGCGCCATGAAATGGACTAAAATTCTTCGAAATGCTGTATGAAAAGGAAAGCAGTCCGTAAGGTGTAAACGAAATTTCGTTAGCCACAACGCTAACGATCCAGACTATATAACAATTGAACTATATAACATCCATAGCGTAGTAACGTCTATCAGAATAAATCGGAAGACTACGCGTTGCAATTCCACGCTTGGCGGAAAGTAGGTACTTACTTCCGGAGTGTGGCGTTTGAAAAGGAAGAGAAATTGTAATAGAGAGCAGACGAAGGATCGAGCGTAAGAGGAAGAAAGCATTGCGAACGACGAAAGCGTTCCTCACACTCATTCCACAAGATCATTCTCGCGGTTGGTCGGGACAACCATTATTTTTAAGGATCCGAAGCTCAAGGAATCTTCATTCTCTTCCTTTCTTCTGTTCTCCGCGGCATCTTCTTCGGTATGGTACTGATTAGTGTAAGGAAAGAAACAATCGGTATTATAAATTTACGGATGCCTATAAGTTTTTATAATACTCTTTTTATTCGGACTTATCGATCGTGGTGAATATGTACCCCGTTTTAATAGAGAAAATAACGAGGCTTCTCCTGCGCGTTGCAGAACCTCGAGATGAACAAATGCGTAACGTGTAAACGGAGTCAGAAAGTGGAGCCTGTAAATTTTGTAGAATAATTAATTGTGAATATTTAACTCTGTTTCCTTTGTACGTGTAACAATTATAACGCATCTGAAATCCATCTTTGAGGTCGCAATTTTCATTAAGAAATTCTGCGATTAGATGATTCGATTATTTAAAGGCACGTGGATTTTAATTAAATCTGCATACTGTTATCACAGCAGGGAAACCTGTAACAAGGCAATATCAATACATCACCAACTGGCTCAAGAAACACATTAAGATCGACTTCTTTTAACAATACCATTTGTACCATACACGGCACTCGAATTCTCTAAGGATCGATTTGTAACCGTCGAGCTTGATTTAACGGTCAACTGTTTACCGTCGAGCGATCGATATTAATTTAAGTGTATGCTCTTCGAGTCGCAGACGCGGCTCATTTTTTTACCGACAAACGAGTTCTCGTCCGAAAAGGAAGTAGGTATCGAGAAGCGAGTAAACGAAATACGAAACGTACTTATCTTACCTCGAAAAGATCCCGTCGCTCTGGGCAAGGAAACGGCGAAAGAAAATTCCATTTTCCTGGCCGAGGCGAGTGATCGAAGGAAGAACGAAGAACGTGGCACGCGGTGAAAGTGGCGGCCACGCAAAGCTCATCCTACAACATATCTGTAAACTTTTTCTAAGCACTGCCTGATCGTGCACAAAAGACACAAGGGCGCGGCTAGTTGAGCCCGCGCCCTTGGAATAATTACGATTAAAAATCGGCGCGATTGATTTTACAACGGCACTAGTCCATCTCGTCGAAGCTCAACGACGACAGAATTCTTTTCCCGCGAGCTCGAACCCTTTCTAACTTTCTCTCTGTCTCTCTCTTTCTCTCTTTGTTGGTCACCATCAGGACGCTTTTAACGTGAACCTCTATCGTCATGAAGAACGAGCGAAACGCTGTATACATCGAAATCGAAACGTTGCTCACGTCGCTGGAAGCATTTAGTTGGATACCATTAAAATCGTTATAAGTATGTTCTTTCTGCTCGAAGGAAGAATAATGAGAACATTTGTATTTCTTAAAAAAATTAGTCCTTAACTGGTCATGAGATAGAAACGATTACAGTGGAAGGTGTTATGTTGTAGTATCAATTTATTTAATTCATAGTGTTCGGTGAATAAATGTCACTGTTCCTTGTCACTTCAGAATTATCATAGACATCCGTATGAATAAGAAGATATATAATCTTACCGAGCTCTAAATTCTCATCTTTCTGAATGCATGCTGATACGAATAGTACTTAAATTAGTATGTAAAGGAATATTGTATAATATCCAACTTGGTGTATTTCTGGAGGGTGAGCAAGCATTTCTTCCTTGTTGTCTTAATCAGTGCCCCTCTGTAATTTTCGGTGGCGAAACAATCGGATAGTTTGAATGTACACGTATATCAGAAGTTAGCGAGAAAGGAGGAATGTTGTCGAGGATAGCAATGGAAATTGATGAAAGCACAATCGAGGAACTGACCCTCTAGCCGTCGGTCAGCGAGAATGGAGAAACTGTACACTGTAATATATACACTTCGATTACAATGATGTAACGCTGCCACTGAACACATCCCGTGTAGTACAATTACCGTGCATATAATACTCCGCAGTATACTGGTACACACCGTATTATTAATTGAATTGAATATTTATTAACGATTAATTATTACATTATTACCACTGTATTATCTATACCATTTGTACTTTACATTTCAGTTCGAACGAAATAAATGCCTTCTTTTTCATAAAAATAAAGAGGCCAGCTGCGTTTCGAGTGACACGCTACCCTGTCTTATCTCTTCTCTTATTTTTTTCTCGATTAGAATTGACTCGTTTTTGAAATTATAATAGATGAGTATGCTTGGGGAATTGGTATTAATAGCTACGAAAATAGAATGAAAGTAATAGTTATTATATAGTAGATTCTTTACTGCATCTTATATTTCATGTTACAATGTTTCTTATGCTTCATAAACAAGATAAATTTAAAAGATATTAACACTGAGGCGAGTGAAATATAAATAAGGAAATAAATTTGTGGGATGTAGTTAATGATTAAATGAATTTTTTAAACTACATGATCGATTAGGTGTGAATAGTTTACTTGACATTGAAGTAATTTCTGATGAATAAGCACAATTGTTTATCGGTAGAGTGATTCGTAGCACTATCTACTGCTGTTGTTAATGCGACTTCTGCTACGACCCCGCCTGCGAACATTGCATCGGCAGCTTTTGGTACCTTCATCCAAGAATGGCAATTCTCGGCATATTCTCTCTGTCAACTTTTCTTTTACGTGGGTTGCAAATGGTATTATTCCATCATCACTGTGTAGAGAATACGTGGAATGAATTTCCGTGAAATGCGAAGAAATAATGATTTTGGTGTCAATATAAATCCCTTAAACATTCTCATAGATTTCTATATTCGTGTCTTTCGTTTAGTTCAGTACGCACAAATTGAAATGGCAAAAATGACCAACTTTGTACTTAATGCTCCTATTCATTTAATAAAAACTGTTATATTGGTAAAAGAGCATTTAAAGAAAATAGGAAATAATTTACTACAGCTGAAGAAGCTTTTGGAACGAAAAGTTGCATATAAAGAATTAATTTAAGGTTCCTTTTGGAGTAGTAAAGTTGAATGAAGAAATGAAGTATTGAGGTATATATGAGACAATTATCGTATAATTTCTGAAAGAAGTATCAAAGACTATTTAAGAATTTTTCATGAGGACTAATGAAAATCATATCTAACAGTAATAAAATATTTAATTGGGCAATACTGTTTTCTTCCTTATGGGCACTCTATCATTCAAGTTGGCTAATTACCTTACAAGTACATCGTTCTGTTTAGATTTTGCTTAATAAAACATACAGATAGTACCTAATAATTGTGTAATCCACTGAGTCCGTGATGTAGAGCGTAATAACAAGAAATGTAAATGACACAATGTACGCTATAACAACGGCCAAAGTCTTATTCGTCAAGATATTGATTACTGCCTCCTCAGCTCCAAGCTGATGAAGTACCTGATTTATTTAAAAATCAAAGAAACTCGATTTAGGACGAACAATATATGTTTTGAAAAGCGTTCACTATAGCTCAGAATTCGTCATTGAATTTTTTACTACTTTTCTGCAATATTAAATATTAAAAAGGTACTGAGTTGTTACATTACGTGGCAAATACCGGTCGGTAGCGTTGACAGAAGAAGCACATCAATCGGTGTCCAAATACAAGCTAACGCAAACTCCAGTAGAAACGCTGCGGCTAGAAACTTTGTGCAAAAGAAGAAGAGTTAAATATATTACACTGACCTTAGTTTCAAAAGAGGATTAAGAAAATTGCCAATACACAGTAACTTAAAATATAATTGATGGTTTACGATAAATTAAATAGGTGTTAAATCTAGATTGGAAAATTCTATCGCATTTATCCGCCATTGTCTATCATAAGAAATTAAAAATAACTGGAAATTAAATTTACACTCACTAAAATACACTGCTAAACAATTGCATGCAGCTATTTTAAGAAATACATGTTACATATTGAGTTTATTTTAGAAAATAATGCATTACACAAACAGATATATTTAAATAGGTACAAGGTATTGTCATATCCAGAGGTTATTAAAAATCATCATCAACTTCAACATCAATTAGTAATATAAAAAATAAAGTAGAGATCTCCAATAAACCTATCGTAATTAGATTATAGCTGATAGTAAATAGAAAATTGAATATTACGACTATGATAGTAATCTATGTAATAGGATTCTATATTATAATAGTTATTACTAACCTCATAGATTGCTAGAAAAACTATTTTCGGTGCACGCAAATATCGCGGAAAAATGGTGGAATTAACGATAATGATGTAAGTACCAATGCTGAAAAATATAGAGGTAAGTGGTGGCCTTAAAAGGAGAAATTCGCAATCTTCATCTTCCATGGCATTGGCGAAGCATGTTCGAAAAATTGGGAGCCCAAAAATATTTAATAATAACGCCCAGATTGTATAAACCAACTTCGGCATTTCAGTAAACGGTACACTTTATCTTCTTTTACTGTTAAAGCTGATATTGTAGATAAATTATTAAGAGTAACTCATTAATGAACATCTGGCAGATTAATTTGCGAGATATCTCGATTGCTATTGCGACATTTCGATTGTTATTCTTTGAAAGTGGGCGAGGAATAAAAATTGAGATTCGAATTAGTTACGTTTTACACTTAATTTAATTAAATATTAAAGCTTTATCGATAACATTCGCGATATTCGCATGGAACTGCAAGTTTGATTTACTCAAACTTTCTGATATTTTTTTCATGTAGAGTACTATCTATAAATTGTGAATGGAACAGAGGAGATTAAATCATGAACATTTTTCTTCTTCCTTAATACATTCTGCACTTCTTAGTGTTTCAAACTGTATACTTATTAGATACTAGGTATAAGCCAATGAGGTGTACCATGAGAAGTATTAAAATAGCAAACAATAGACATTTTATTACAATTATCAAAATTGTATACAAATACAAATCATACATACACGATTTACGCAGTATAAATATTTTCAAGCTAATTATGTGTATTTGGCGGATCCCTGCTGCACATGAATTTATATACGAACCAGTCTGTCACTTCGGGATCTGCGAAGCTGATCTTCTTTCTTTTGCATTTGCAGAACATCCAAAATCTACTGCTGCCTTCCCTAAACGCCCAAAACGTGGACACTATAAACTTTGTTCAAAATAACACCAATGTAATTGTTGCGGCACAAATTAAGTATACGGAGTCCTGACACTTCAAAAATTATTTTCCTTAATTATAACTACAGTTACTCGGTGCTGTACAACGTCATAAGCACGAATTACAAGATAGAAAGGTCAAATATATTAATCCATCTGTCAAAAATTCCAAAACGATATTTGGAAGAAAAATACACTTCCCACCCTTAAAATACACGTTGACCATTTTTGCATCACCTTTTTAGGATATTAGATTATCGTCAGGCCACCGTTTATTTGCGTTTTTGTACCGCAACAGTAACATATCAATAAATATAAAGTATTAATTAAAAAAAATCAGATACTATGCTCTGGATACAATAAATATAAATGCCAAAAGATCGTGAATATTCGCACACTCTTCCACAATTTTGCAAAAATAGATTTCTATTTGTGGTAGCACTTTAAAAATACCCAGAGTTACATTTGTACGCTTGTAATTTAAATGAAATCGAATTCTGTGATTAGGGCACTCTATAACGTTGGAAGTGTCTCACAAAACTAAACATTACTGGTTCACTACTTGGCCCAAGTATCCAAAATCGCGTCCAAGGACTCGGTAGCATCCAGCATCCACACGAACGACAGTATCGACATGCAGAATGCCATATGTATCGCGGCGCAGTCTTTCGCCATGTAGTAAGCAAACTCGGTCAAAACCGAATAACGACTCAGGCCCAGTATCGTGTTTACCCAAAGTAACTGAAAGACAATTCGTTTCCATTATAAAAGTGCATGGAAAATAAAAACATTTTATCGGTTAAAAATATAGAATCCTTTCCAATGTTACATTGATTTCAAAATTTCTAAAAGTTTTTACGTAGACTTACCCATTTACTTGATTCCTGAGTTAAACAATAAATTACGTGCATAAGTGGTACCCAAATGGCCCGCGTCGCTAAATTTGTAGTCAAGGCAGCCACCAACATCTGCGCATGATTAAAATAAGGAAATCAATATTATAATCATGCTGTATTTCGATTTATGGTAATATGTGATTACTAATATTAGGCAATGAAATTATGTCTGCGTATCAACTTTTCGAAATTATAATTTGCAATATTTCATCACAAGACGAAAATTTCTGTACCTGGAAGTATTAATTCTTAAACATTGGGAATGTTTATCAAGTTAAGCACAGTTCACATTATTCTATTTCTTATATTATTCAGTACATACTTTTCCTCTGCATTGTGTCATAATTATTAAAATGAATAAAGTCTTCCATAAAAGGTATTTTTTCGCCTGAATTTCAATACGTTCAACGTTCTAATTCCCTTTAGTTTGAGATATTTTTTTAAATATGCAAAACGGTGCCTACTTCGTAAATGTAAAGAAGCTGGATCGGTGGTTCCTTAAGTGTTCTGGGCCAAAGTTTGTACTCCGCGAGGAGGCATAGCACGGAAAATGTGAAAAGCACTGACGCGTACGACGGATCGAAGGGAGGGCTGTTGTCGTCATCGAAACATAGGCCAATTATACAGATTTGTCGGAGATGAGTGTACATCCCTGATGCCACTACCGCTATCCAATGAGGATTTACATATCCTAGATACTCCTTCACTGTGTCCATGTCCTGTGAATAAGTTTATCAACACTTTCGTCAATTAACAAATTACAAATTTTGCATCAACAATGAACTGAATGTATAATGCTACCTTCCCATAATAAATAAGTGTATAGCCCTATCTTAATAGAACTGAAGAACATTAAACAGAAAATTAAATCACTAATATCTGTAAAAAGCTAAAAACTCTCAAATTATTACTTTTATTACTTAAATGAATATTGAGTTGCACATGAATGTAACCAGATCACGATTTGCACTATCAATCACTATTTGCACTAGGTATACTTTAAGACATATGTACATTACTCGTTTCTAGTACCATATTGATTTTAGTAATTCCAATATTCCTTTATAAATCTGATTATTTCTCTGCAGATTCTTGAAATTTCTTCCTACTATAAGTAATCAAGCAATATCAATATGTACTTCGATCTAACAATAAGACAAAAGCCTCGAAGGATGTCCTACTTTGGTTGCAGTTTCTTCCTTCTGGAAGCAGTCTAGAGGGATATTCTTCACGAATGAATATAGAAAAAAGAGTCTTAGGTACCGACGATCGAAGTTCATTACTTGTCAAACAGTCTAAATGTGAAGCGATTCAAGAGCTACTACGTATTTATTGCAAAAATAATTGTTCATACTGTACCATTAAATACTCGTCCTTGGAGAGTGCAAGTGCATCTGTAACAGGAAACTAACATCGGGAATATTTTTCCACAAGCCCTGCTGCTTTGCGAAGCATTGGCTCTTTAGAAAAGAGATTCGTATACATACATACGCATAATACGCTCCAACCAGATCCCCCTTTCAAATTTGAATGGGAAATTGGTGAACAACTTCTAACTGTTAATTTAACATTCCTCTATATTTCTTTTCTCATCGACGAGCTAGGTTATAACTATGACATTTGTTACGCGCAGGCAGCGGGAATCAACGCCTTGTCGAACTCGCTCATATATGTAGTAACGAGTCGCTGTTGATGATAGTTTCATGCTGCTTCTTATTTGATATTTTGAAATACTTTGAATAATAAAAGTAGGTAGTCGGAATTGGTTGAAAATGTTATTCGCTAACTTGAAGTGGGAATTTTGATGGAAGCAATTAGGTCACTCTATTGTAAAAGAAAAAATGTACACTTAAACTGATGGATATTGACATAATGTTAAATTCTACCGAGTTGTTTTATAATATTTCATTATATTTAAAGCTACATATGTATAAAATAAACCGCCGCTTCCGGTTCAGATTACCTGGCAGATAAATGATGATGGTCGATCATGGATAACTACTATATTTATGAATAAAAAGTAATAAAAAAAAACCTACAACTTTTCCAAAGACCCATCAAAACTTGGTCCAAATTTCAGACGAATCGTATCGCTGGTTTCTTTAAAAAAATCCCAAATTTTGCAATGTTTGTAGCTCAAAGAATAGGATTCTCCCTTAACGTATCACATTTACATTTGTGTAAGATTTTTTATATCTTATGGACGAGATATAAGCAATCCTATTAAAGCGGGGTGTTAGCAATTTACATTATTTAATATGTTCAGACGTCATACACAAGATTCCAAACATGACCTAGTGAAAGTAAATAAAATAAGAACAAAAGTAAAAGAATTCTAAGCTGTTCGCCCACTAGTGACTAGGGGAAAACGATTAGTTAGAACTCAGTTAGCAGTAGGTTTGTCAATGTCTAAGTGGTAGCACAGTGCTTCATTGAAAACCGTTCAGCTTGGCAATTCGTTTAATTCGTCTCCGTGGGGTTGCAAAAGTGTGTGCTCCGTAGTATAGTTTACATTTCAGGTTAATGGAATTCTCTTGTGCTCGAATTTTCCATCGAACTGTGGTCAGCTATACATCATACATTGTTTTATTTCTGTTTCCTTTTCATTTCTATATTACTCTCGCGAAATTAATCATACCACTTTCACGATAGAAATATATAAAAGAAGTAAAGTACCAAATACTTTTCAAAATACTTGAAATTAAAAGAACGTATATAAGACACATGATACCATTTTGATTATATTTCCTACATTTAGCGATTCATGTAAACATTTCGCTAAAAATATATAAATTATTCCATATTTGTAAGTAACAATGTGCAATAATGTAAAATTAATAAATTTTAGTGCGCTATGCTTTCAGATTAAACGACTTTTGCTGGTAGCATAACATTTTACCCATAACAACTGAATTTTTTTAAATGGATTAACGAACCGGAAAGAACACGAGAACGTGAAAGAAAGGTCATAAGTATCGCTCTCAGTTATAGTGGCGCTTGAATGAGCTTCGTTTCCTGAAACGGGACCATTTTACTTCGGTATCACGCACTCATACATAATGCATTACATTTACCAATAGCTTTTCCTCTTGCCAGCGAGAAAACGAATGGTTGCGAATAATACGCTGCTTTTTCCGCGTCAGGTTTCCCCCTGATTTCAACCGTTAATCGCATTAACGCGATTTTGCTGACGAAAAATGGAACACTCAGTGCTTTGTGTCTAATGGAAACTTGAAAAGCACTATTAAATACAAATCTTTCGGATTGACGAAGCCATAATAATTAAAATTTCCTATTTTTTCCTGAAATTACAATTTTTAACCTTGCTACAAAATACATTGAGGCTTTTATTCATTTTTGGACTTTAATATTCTTCCAATCGAATTGTGGAAATTTATTCGAAATTTTCTTTCGTTTCTTCCGATTTATTAACTAAGGTATTAAATAAGACAAAAGATAGGGAATAATCAGTCTTTACAAAGGCATGATACGTAGCCAAGTGTGAATCTTTCCCTAAAGTACAAAATGTACTATAAGACGAAACAGTTTTAACCAAGACGAGTTAATAGCACAAGAATGATCAAAGCCTCTAGGTAGGGACAGAACTCAATGATTCAAAGGCCGCAGTTTCTCGTAGGATAGAATAGCTGAACAACTTTAGTCAAAGGAAACGTCGGACCATGGGACACCAGGAAATTGTCCTTTAGGCTTGGATCCTTCCCTCTGTTAATGACATATTCCCTGTACAGGAAGATCAGCAATATAAACTACACGAGATAAGTTGGCAAGGAACATTGACAACGATTTCAATGTGGAGAATTAAAATAGAGTAGGAATTAAAATAGATAGAGAAGTAAAATATAAATTCAAGAAATAAAGACAGAATTTAATTAAAATTAGTATTTGCTAAACTAAGATTTTGTAGTTTACCTAAAATTAAAATTGAAACAAGTCTATTTTTAAAGTATTAAACTACATGCTACCGTCTTGCTTCTCATTCTTTCTTAAAAAAATTATAATCATAATATTCTACTCTGTTTATTCTTTTTCTAATAAATATTCAAGGAATGGGAGAAACGTTACATCCCTACCACCTTGAATTATACTCAAACCTACTGCATCACATTTGAATCACTCGAAATCTCCAGAAATACCATCGACTATCCCAGTGACGGTGTCATCCCGCATTACTAAACTCGCAGCGGAAAAACGCTTTCACAGGAACGAGAAATAAAATAGCCTGATATTACGGAGGACATGTTCTCTCAGAGGCAGAAGATTATCCAAGACGATGGTAGCCATGGCGACGGCACACTGTATCGAGGAAAAGTACATTCGTTTCTCGGCTTCTCGACGTCTGAATAAGGGAGGCGAATCGAAGAGGGAAGCGAAAGTGCAGAAAGGAGCTCGACCGAGTAAAAGTTGCTTGAGAACAAAAAAGAGAAATCCCCGCTGTCCCATCTCGACGAGGGCTCGACCACTTTAACCCCCTCGGCCCGTTCCGCGTTTCAACCACCAACGAGACCTCGTTCTTCAGAGAGCATCCGTTTCTTTTACGCATTCATGCTGCCACTTGTCGGATCAGAGCTTTAACCTCTTTTATATTTCTAAATGAACTGACTCGTCGACAAGGTAATCGACAAAATGAATTTCCAATTCAGCCTGGGACTATTTAATTACATAATGAACTTTAGCATGATGATCCATAGTTCTATAGAATATACATACTCGTTTAGTGCAAATGTATTTTTATATGAATTATGTGCATAAGAAAACTTTAATATTGATCTCAGTTGTGTCATAATTTTTTTCAAGCAGATTTTTACTGAATTTCCAAGTTCATTTGTGTTTTTTAATTTCGGTTAAAAAAAGCTGATGTTATATATATTTATATGCTGTTCGTGTGTACATATTATGAAATATTTAATATAAAAATTCTTTGGAAGATTTTTTAAATAATTTTCTAGATAGGTTGGAATAAAATAGGCGGTTTCAAGCTACCAATAATTACACAGTGTTGATCAGCATAAGACTATATCAATGGAACGATGCATTATTGATAGGTTTTTACCTCGATGAAGCACATTAGCGATACACTTGGGCAGACCTTAATACAAGGTCTCTAAATGAAAGTCGATCTCTATCGCTACCGTTCGACCAACTGCGTTTCTCACATTCCGCACACATTTATAAACATGGATTTTAATTAGTAGATCGTGAGCACACGACAAAAACATATTACAAAACGCGAAGATATTGCGTTGAATTCTTAGTTCGTCCATAGACATTAGACGTATTCATGATTTCCTTGAAACAAAAGGGATATGCACATATCTATAGCTGATAAAAAAAATCTACGTAGCTATCTTCATTAGAATTACCGGAACTATCGTATTTTTTATAATATTTCAACATTATAATTATAATTAATTTATCTAATTCTTTATGCTGTATAGGGATATTTGAACTTTATAACCCTCTGTGAGTCTACAGTTAAAAAAATATTCTGACAGCAATGTATCATAAATGGAGCCTGTATTTATCAATAACTGCTTCTATACCTAGACGTCTAAATAAATGAGAGCTAAATTTTAATCACGGAAATATCACTATTTAACTTGAATATTTTAATACACGATTATTTCTATAAATGAAATAACACAAATCCATTCCAGAACCAGAAAACCCCCGCTAAAATTGCTTCTGTTTATATAGACAATACTCCCATAATACCTAATCTACACGTCACAAACTTGCATAAGGATTACGTATTATTTCACTCTGAACTACTACCACGTAAAAGTCACTTGGACCCTCTCCAATAAAATTCTCGAGGTGGTTCCCACTTTCGTGCCCCCCTTTCTCTACGACAGGGATATCCCGTGTATCCGACCAACGTTGTCGCAAATGTCGCGGGACAGCATGTGCGTCACGATCACAGAATCGTGCACTTTTATCTCGGCCTTTCCGTTTCTCTCTGAATGAGTCAGTGTCGATTCGCGCGAGATTCCTTGGAGGAGATTTTTCCGTGATACCATGGAGGGGGAATGGTGGGAGCAGAAGTGGACGAGACCCATGGACATAGGAATTTATGTCCATGACGAGACCTGATTCCGCTGGAAACTATTAGCGTACCTGCTGAATTAACCAGCTTCAGACCAGGACTGTAACGAATATTCGAATAATGTAAGTATCTAATCTTAATTATTCGAATCTTCGAAGAAACTATTACGACATTATAAAGCACCAGTAATCATTATTTCAACGCGTATGAATGATTCGTTCGTGGGCAGAAATCAAGTTTAATACGCGCGGAAGCTACAGGTTTTCTCCTCTTGGGACGACTTGTTGAACGTTCCGCGCAACGATCTCATTGTCAGTTACAGTGTCTTTCAGAATAATTCTCTTTTCACTTTGTCACGATTCTAGGCTACTTGAGTCCCCTAAGTCCCTTGGGTTTCTTTTTACCGAATCGTGTTCTCACGTTAAAGAAGCTTATTACGACTCTCGGGTCTTATTTGACTCATTTGCGTTTTTTTTTTTAAACTTCTAATTAGTAGAAAAATATGAAGCTGTTATTGTTAATGTGTATGGTTCTCGTTCTTTGACACTATGTTAAATTTAGAATAACTTTATCCCTTCTCTGTCTAAAATCCTCTTGAAATCTTTAGAACTAATGGAAATCTGAATAAACAGTATTTGGTGGGTACCGTGGATAAATAAAAGCTTGTAAATTTTGTAACTTTTCTTTTACAACACATCGATGACTTAGTGCATAAGTATTGTATATCCACCTTTAGTGTTTTCGAGAAAAACAGATTTAAATATATAATGATACATAAGATTCAGGGATATTCATTGAACAAAAATATTATTTTCAACAAATTTATGAAGTAGATAGAAATGTGATTTTTATACAGCATAAAGAAACAGTGGAGAACTATTTGTTGCTTATAAAAACTCAAATTTCACAAAGACAATACAATGTTTGTGGACTAAGCCATCGACATGACTTCTTGCGTTCCTGATGGGACAAAACATGACACTGCGTCACCGACACTCTTCTAATAACAATTTCAAAAGCCCTAATTGCTGACTATAAAGCCCCTTACTGTTTGATAAAAAGCAAAGATTTATAACGTATAATATCATTCGTATCCTATTAAAGAGACAAAGCTTCCTGTTGGTGTCATTCTGTCTTTGATTGAAGGTAGTATACATTTGGTTCCCTAACTCATTGCTTCCGGTGTATAACATCACCATGTAAAACCGCCAACAATGGCTAACTATGTTCGTATTTTCAAATTTTTACAACATTCAAATCAAAGTAAAATCTATGCCACTTATTGCATTCAGTTTGTATACATACGTTGAATCACCTAATTTCTAATACATGGTGCTCTAAATACTAAATAGTGTTAAATGAAAATAACATTCAAATTCATCAATTAAAATTTACAAATTAATTTACATATACCTACACTGTGATGAATAATGAAATGAATAGATTCAGTGATAACTGTAACGAAAACTCTCGGTATCATGATTGTATTATTCGATATTTTTCTCACGCTACTTAATAATATAGTTTGTTACATACTTATCTCCTGTTAAGAGTTTCCTAGAACTCGATGCACTTGCACGATGGATGTAGAAGAATTCACTCAGACATTTTCACACGAGATATTTATGAGGCTGATAATTGATAAGTTTGCATTGAAGCAATTATAAAAATATAAAAAAATTATGCACCTGGCGAAAAGATCAGTCACAAGGAAATTGAAGTTACATATTTCAACTTCGAGCTCTGTCTCGAATCGAACGGCCTTCATTGCTCGTTCACTGACCGAGGTGTAGAATTGCGTCTGTGGCATTACAATGGTCACAGTGAAAGTCCAAACTGGTTGAGCGAATAAATCAATTTCGAGATCACTGATCAGGGAGTACCAGTAGCCAGTAGCGTTGTTGCAACGCATCTTCCAAGACATGGCGAACAGAAACGGAGCAGCGCTGACTTTGACAGCGTTAATTCGATTCTCCACGTCTGAATGGCGCCTTGATTCCGAACTTAAAATCAAATTACAATTCGCGACGCTATCACCAGCTTTGATTTTCAAAACGATATTACGCAGTTACGCCTTATTAAATGACACTCGCGCTACGCTTCGTTTACGTTAAACTGAATTGCTTGAACTCCTAGCGACTTCGGAATTCGATATCAACGTTTCGTATGAATTTATTATAATTTTGAACTGTATAGAACAATGAATAAATTATGCATTGTACATTCTACTAATACCTTTAAAAATAATAAATCAGAGAAACATCGCTTCTATTTTCACACAAAAAAATCATTATTTAGTACCACTACTAACAATGAAATCCCTCAAGAAAAAAGGGTACATAAATCACCGTTCACTTTCTACATTATTCACAAGTGTACCCATCAAAATCCCCTTCGAATTCCCAACAAACCCTCCCACAAACTATTTCACTTTCATACATCAACACCCATTCCCATTCAAGAGCCAGCGACCGACCAATTAACATACTTCTCCTAATAATCATACCCAAAACTAATTATGCAGCACAAGCCACTCAAACAAAATAAAATTAAAAAGCCAACGGTCCCAAGGAACCCAAGATTCCACCAAAACTTCGCGTCTAAATCCTCCTATAATTACCAGTCAGGAGAGACTGAAAGATGTAACGATCAATTAACGAAAGATGTTAGTTGCAGCCCTGTATCCAGTCTCTCGTGCCCCCGAACGTTTCACAGACTTCGTTAGAGCCGAGGCACGGCTTATCGATCTCCGACTTCGCGCCGAGATAAATCGAAGCGGCGATTCAGGGACGAGGCGAGCGGATCTACCTGCGCAAGTCGTAATCACGATCAGTCGAAAGGGTCCGCTCGGTGGAGCCGACAAGTGCCGACCATCGTGCTCGAGGGGTGGGGAGCTACATAAAGCACGGGTGTAGACAGCAGGCGGCGAATTTCACGCGGACACTCGCGAATCGTGGATCGCTCAAGCACGTTCGCGGATCTTTCCTTAATCCATCGACTCCCGCCAACCGGATCCACGTGGATACCAGCAACTGTCAAGTCTGCACGCCAAGTCTACCGTCGTTGTCAACTACTGGTACGTTGAGTGTGTTCTCTTTAATAGAAATCGGTGGGGTAAGTACATTCTTCCAGAGTTGTTCGGTCGCGTGATTCGTTAGGGGCTAACAGAGGGTGTGTTTGAACTTGAACTTAACGATTTGGGTCAAAGTTTGTACATAGATAGTTCGTGTAATACTGTGTATGATAATTTAGTGAATGCAGTAATAGTAATACTGAATGTTTTGTGGGAAAATTGAGTTTCGAGGTTTATCTTTTTCTGGAAGATATTTCAAACTGTGGTTAGCTTGCTTGCGCTTCCGAGGAGTGATTATTTATTATCGAGAGCATTGCTTCAGACCTTTACGTGGAAAAATAGTATGCGTTCCAATCTATGTGTTAATTGCAATTAAAGTACTGCGTGTTCAATGGGAGGAATTTCTTTCTTTTAAGTATTGATGGTCTTTTGGATGTTATCTCGATTCAGATCACTTTGTTAATTGATAACAAAGTTTTCAAAAATTCCAAACACATTGAAAAACTGCAAATGTGAGATTTTATGTGTTCTTTTTTCACTTCTAATGCAACGCTTAATGTTCCGTCACAAATAATTATTGCAAGGTGTATAAGAGTAACTAGGGAAGTAAACTTTATTTTTCCTCATTTAATTATCACTTAATTAAAGACGAATAGTACATAAGCATGTGACAGAAATATACAGTGGGACATGTACAATGAAGCTTCTAGCATGCATCTATGTCGCTAACATTTATTACGACACATTTGCATATTCAAAAAATCTTATCGAGATAACGTAAATGTCTGTTGTACAGGCGATTCATCCAATTGTGGCCGCGTGCCTTCGATTAGTGACCGACTTTACGTGATTGGTCTTTTTGGCGATCATTTCTACGATATTTCGTGAACAATATTTCCTAACCTTCTATCCCTCGGATTAATAATTGTTTCCATTCTCTTCATTATTACTGTACTCTCCCACGATTAAAGATTGCTGTGGATGCATATCCGCCCTTTGAACTTTAAGGGGGGGAACCCCATTCGACGAGCGGAAAGTCATATGAAAATTTGTGAGTGTTTTTTTGAGCAGAGAGCATTTCAAATTCTGAGTTCTATTTATCTGAAACCAAAAGAACCAAGATTTTAATAAGCAATGACCTCATTTCAATAAAAATAAAAATGATGAATCGCAAATGATGAATTTAAAATATTCAAAGTAAATAAATCATTGGAATAGAAGCGTTCTAGACGGGAACCTATGGGTGGCAATGCCCTAAACCGTGTTCATGAAATATTGTAGAAGTGTTTGCCAATAAAAAGACCAACCGTGTGAAATCGATGACAAATCGAAGGCGCACGGCCGCAATCGAATGAGCCGCCTGTACAAAGTTTTAACGAGCAGGCGTTAATAACTTGAGATAAACTACGTTGCGATATAAACAGCTGCATTGCAGAAACTCGCATCGTATTATGTACGTCAATGTGTGTTTGCATTAACATAAACCACGATACGTTTTCTATTTCCTTACAAATACTTTTCCAAGGAGAAGAAGTTCCTTTCGCTTTCGCGGACATGCATGATAATTTATTCCCCTGATTTTCAATAATTTCTCTTATTCCCTCGATCATTTGAACCAGAACAAGATGTATGTCTTCGAGTGCTGATCTAAGAAAAAAAATCATTTCATGCAATTTTTAACAAATTAATATACGAAACATGTAATGAAATTGACGTTCAACGTAACACAAAATAAATAATTGTAATAGCTACCTTAACATTTGTTTACCATCTTCAAGATCAATAGGTTTATTATTAATATTACTGGCAATAATGATTTGTGCAATAATTAAAAGTTAAACATAATTTAGAAAGTTGTACAAAAGAGATTTTATGATACCAATTTTTTAGTCGAAAAGATAACGTGTGTCAAAAATCTGATATTAAATGTGAAGAATTTATTTATTAATTTAACAAATTGGAGAATGTTTGTATAGGGAAAAATGATTTTTTATTGGAAACTTAACGTTCAGTTAACGTTAAGCATTTAGTAGATTCGAGAAACGTGGTATAAAGGCGATAAAAATTCGGAGTAATTAGAAATTGAAAGGCAGGGTTGAGTAATTCTCGTTGGGTAACTCGTGAAAAGAGAGACAAGAACTCCATTGCTATATAAGAACATAATAACTGTGACCTTGTTCGATCGTAGTACGATTTAAAGGAACGATAACCGGTCATGGTCGATCTAGACCAAATATCGCAAAGATATTATGAAATGTCTTGGAGCGTTGAAGGAAAGTCCAATTCACGAATTTCGCGTTCGGGTAAAATGTATCTTATTCTAGAAAACAATCTAATTTTTCGAACTTTCCAGTAATTTGATTCATTTTATCATACGAATCTCCTCACTGTTTTGGCAGAATTCAGTGAACCCTACAATATTGAAGCATTCAGAGAATAGTCATTTTTGAATAACAATAAGGAATAAAATTTATTTTAAATATTAATCTACTACTAATCTTGTCCAGTTCTTTTCTTACCTAGGGGATGATTAAAATAATGTTTAAAATGAATAATTGCAAAAATGCCATGATTTAAAAAAGACTGTACCCACCTATCTATACCAAAATGTGTGACAACCAGTATAAGTTAAAGCAGTGTATCCGAACATATTTTGAGTCGCGATCCCGTTTTATAATACTGTCATAACCCGTATAAAAATCCCCAACGAAAAATAACTGCGGCGAGCTTGGGAATCACTGAGTTAAAGTTTACTATTCAAATTTGTGCACATATAAAAATGTCAATTTTAAGATTCCTCATGCTCTCCAGAATTCTTGTCCTTTAACCTAGGAGTACTATTTATAACTGCGAGTAAATCAAAATAATGTTTGATAAATTAAAATATTTAATGAACATCGTAATTAGGTCATCAATTTCAACATGTTTAGAATGAGATAGCATAGCACGTTGTTAAGATTAAAGGAAACCTGTACGTACATTCGTTGCAACATCCCGCATAATGCTTCCTAAGAACAAGGATAATTTTTTTTGCTTACGTCATTCAGGTTTTTCCTAAAGGTATCGTGTATTTTCTTAAACTAAAGACAATTAATCACACGTGAAAGTATTATATCTACATTCACGTCTGTACCAAAAGTTGAACGACCTCAAATGGTTAACGTACCTACTTCTGCGAGAGTCGTCTCGTTGCATTTCTCGTTCCAAGAATCCTCTAACGTCACAGACGCGATCAGGGGAATCCCCGCGGGAGTTCCCTGCTTTCATTGACGCTCGAGGATCTGTAGTAAATCCTTGATCATTTCCTTTCTTCGCGTAATATAATCTATTGATCCAGTTCAGTTAAGTAAAAAGGAAGGAAATAAAAAATACGGTGTCTTTTATATCTGATAATAAATAAATTGTAAAAAAATTGGTATTGAATGATGAGTAACTTATAATATTAAAGCTGTGTGGCCTTAATTCCCAACATTAAATTTTTGCTTATTAACTTTTGTAATAAAACGTGAGTTGAAATTAATTTCTCTTTAGAAATTAGGATAGCTGTACCTATTTATACATTATTTTCAGTATCTATACCTATGAAGCAGTAATGGGATTAGCAAAATTATTAATAATATTACACAAATCTTCTGCAAATCATTAGATGGTTAATATTCATTTGGTTTATCTGTAATTACTATTTTCGTTTTATTTGCAACCGGAATGCCACATGTATGTTACAACCCAAGTTTACGTGATTAGATAGTCTTATCAGAAGCGAACTTTCCGCGACAAAATTGTATACAGCTTTCTTTATCTGAAAGTACCTACCCAATTCCTGAAGAAATCGTGTAAAAGTATAAACGACTTACATAATAATTAAATTAATATCAAAAACCGAATTACTTTGTCACTACCCCAATTTCCTAGCATTAAAGAAGAGTACTTCTGCTCTACATTCAATCCGGATAGGTATACTGAAATCTAGTTTAGACTGGACGAGTAATAGAATTTGTTATAATTAATCCACTATTCACTGCCGCAAATTTTTTTGACTTATCCTTTCACATTATCTGCGACTCTTATGCAACAAAATTACATTTGAAATAATTCGATCTTCCTTTAAGGGGGGAACTTCATATAAATGTTTTCCAAAGAACTTATTTATTCTGACTTGTTAATATAGATTTAAAAGAATAAAAGAAAATTCCATAATAAAATATAGTCAATATCGATTTATGGAAGCAATTCCCAGCGGCCACGGCGTCAAAGGTACAAATTGATGTGCAGCATAACTAAAAAAATACTTGACCAATCGACTTCTCCCAGTGCATAGATATAGAAAATTAATTTCTCGGAATTTTTTACTTCTTTAAATATATACTAAGTCATCTTGAAAGCTTCAACAAGTTAGAATAAAGAAGCTCTTTGAAACAAATTCCAAAATTCAGGCTTTATTTTAATCCCGTGTTTTAATCCCAATTTATTTTGCTTCCGTGTAAAAAATCTAACCATAAATCATTGATGCGATCCAGTTCAATATTGGAATCAGAAAACAGCCTATGACAAATCGCGAAGGGGAAAGGAGTCGAACGAGACCAGCTTCGCAAAAATGAGTCATGGTCGTTCTTCCTTCACGAGTCAACTTGTCTCCACTCGCGATGGAAACTGATAGACTCTATAGACCGTATCTGTTCCTCTCTCTTTCTCTCGATTTAACAACGCGGCACGTGTCACTGCCTCCTACCTCGATTCTCAAGACCCACATTGAGAAGGTTAGGCTTGCCAATTATTGCAGCGTATATACAGAACGTTGCCAGCGGTATCTCAGCGACGTGGATCCAGCAGAGATTCGTGTCGATCTCGAGGAAGTTTACGATCTTTTGTTTTTTTCCCGGCGTGAGTGGCACAAGAATGGCTTTGCGCAGTGAGAATAAATTCTAATAAAAAATTATAAGTGTCGATACCAAAAAGGGAAAATTTGTACGAGATTTTCCAGGAAAGTTTCGTCGTTCATTGAAACATATTTGTGTTCCTTTCGGTTAGTGTAGTATTTAATTACTTTTACCTAAAAAATGTTAAGTTAGTGGTTGTTGAAGAAGTGATTAATCGTATATCTAACAAACCACGTGGAAGAAGTGTAATTGCAGACTAAGGTAATGAGTGATAATTGATGCGAGGAAGTAAAGGTCATGTAAAGTTTCAATTTTAATTTTTTTATTCCAAATTATAAAATTGAAAAAAGGATTTTTATCATAAAGCACTTACTACGTATGTAGTAGGAATTAAGGTATTGTCAAAATTCGAATTTTTTCGTATCCTTTCAGAGTGACAAATTTCGAAAGATATATTACTCCGTGAGTAAAAATGTTAAATTTCAGTAGAAGGTATTATAAAAATAATAGAATATATTATAAAAATTACCGTAAAGATTTTATAATTTTCATGTTGTATCACATTAATTTCAATTGGACAAAAATAAGTTTTTAACCATCTCTGAATATCATCAGACGACAGCAAATTGATATTTGAATTGACATAAGATACATGATATCTGCAATCAACATCGTTTTAGATAATCTTCTTTCGCACTGTTATTTTCACTTGAGATAATGCTCCTTTATACACGTAAAGAGAATTACCTTTATCTGTCCTGGCATTGTAAACTCTGCGTTTATTTGTATTCCATTATTACCTCTGATATTCTCACAAATTTATTTCCTTCGTGTATGAATTGCTGTGTTAGCATTCGTATCCAGTCTCGATTTATAAATCTTACAAACATAATTAAAGAGTCCTTGTAGAAAACAGTAAGTGCCAAAAATCAAATTCTATAATCTAAAGTATAGTATTAGAACATTTTCCGATAAACATTTTTTTGTTTTAACTTCGTCACTTAGGTACAGTGTTTTCTACAAGGACTGTTAAATTTCTCTACTAACACATGCCAAATTTAGAATTCCAATAGAAGTCGAAGTCACAGTTAGAATCATACTATAGAAATCAATAGAATAAGATAGTGGAATCACCCCCTTTTTTGTAAAACTTAAGACGGGAATGATAAGAGGATTTATGGACAAAACTAAAATTACTAACAAACTATTTTTTACTTCTGTCCAAAATTTTTGGTCACAGAAGAGTCAAATATTATTTTCAATAAATTTATACTTTTTAAACTAAAATAAACTAAAAGTATATTTTTGAGCGATATATTTACTCATCGCGCATTTCGTAAGTGTTATTTATTACGCGATCATTCGAAAGCTGTAATACCTACATGTAACTATGAATAGTAATTCTACGCAAATTACTCATAGAGAGATCTGTTTCACTTTTATACTTCTATTGCCTATTATCGATTGCAATCTCTCAAGATTAAAAGATAAATGGTAACATTTTCACCCGCACGATTGCATCAAATCTCTGAATTACAAAAGCATTTATTAGCTTTGAATATGAATTAACGGAGTATTGGCATGTTACAGGAAACGCGAAATGGATCCCGACAGTTTCAAGGATTTCGCCAAGGAAATGGCGGAATACATTACGAATTACCTGGAGAATATCAGGGACAGGTGAATTTTTATTGTTTTTTCATCGCTATATCCTGTTTTATCGTCCTTCGCCTTTTCTTATAGATCACTGCATTGAAGCTTTCAATTCGTTACCTGTATAAAACGATATTAGTCTCGAAAAGATTCACTTAGATCAATTTTTTGTTGCGAATTTTGCATACGGGGAAGTATGGGGACTGATATTAACTGAAAAGTACGAGAAAATATATATCTTACATTGAAAATAAAAAGTTCAGTTACGCTTTTTTATGGGCAATTGCTTTAAAGATTTAAAAGTATCTACACGTATGATTTATTACAAATTAGCCTCTCATTGGAAAAGTTCTAAATGCCTACTGTTAAAAGTGATAAATATTTAAATGATTACAAGCTTTTTTAATCGAAAAGTGCTGATTAAATAATATTTGTAGGAGGGTGTTGCCAACCGTGGAACCAGGTTACATGAAGCCCCTTTTGCCAGCCGAGGCCCCAGAAAGGCCAGAAAGTTGGGAAGATATTATGTCAGACATTGAAAGAATAATAATGCCAGGTGTAAGTATAAAATACAAATAGTATAAAAATATATCAAATGGGGCTGTAAGCTAATAAAAAAATGGGACTGTAAAGGAAAGAGCCTTTAGCTTAGAATACATTGATGTAAAAATATATTGTAGTACTGTATATTTAATTTTTTTTATTATAATGAATTTGTATTTCAACAAATGAATATTTCCTAGGTTACCCATTGGCACAGTCCAAAATTTCACGCATATTTTCCTACTGCCCAATCCTACCCAGCAATTGTGGCTGACATGTTGAGTGGTGCTATTGCTTGCATTGGATTCACCTGGGTAAGTACTGCACACCGAATATTAATTAATTATATTTTATAAATTACTATAAACTACTATACAATATTAAATTAAAATAGACAATCAAATCCCCTTTCCTCTTTGATATTTTATATAAAATTTTCTTAATATATTTTAGTAATTATATTTCCCAAATTATGAATGAAACTTTGATCATACTTTATATTAAATCAAACTTACAGTTTCGTTAGAGAAATATTTATTGCAACTCGTTTAGATGTTACTAACATTTAATAGAATTACACAATGTTTCATGCAGATTGCGAGTCCTGCTTGCACGGAGTTGGAAGTGATAATGTTGGACTGGTTAGGAAAAATGTTAGACTTGCCCAAAGAATTTTTAGCTTGCAGCGGTGGAAAAGGAGGTGGTGTGATCCAGGTAATATTTTTCTACTGCTGAAACGATAATTCTGTAATATCCAAATTAATATACACAAAATCTTGGCTACTACAAATCTGTCAGAGTTTAACGTAAAAAGATTCGTTGAAATTTAACTAGTTATTAAAATATAATTATCTGCCCGTAAATAAAAATCAACGATTGATTCCATTTTATAGGGAACTGCGAGTGAAGCCACTTTAGTCGCACTTCTCGGCGCCAAGGCTAGAAAAATAAGACAAATCAAAGAAGAGCATCCAGATTGGACGGACAGCGAAATAGTTGAAAAACTGGTGGCTTATAGTTCTTGTAAGTACTTTTTGTATAAATACTACTTAAAAAATGAATAAAAATGCTAGAATAATATTCTAACATTTCGAGCTTATTTGGGGAAATATTCATATTTAAAAACTTATTCAAATTTCGTAATCATGACCCACTCTCGAAATGAATTAATAATTTAAAACTAGTTCTGTTACAAAAAGAATGTAATGCAGTGCGTAATCACTCTCAAATATCTCTTATACTTCGATTCAATATAAATATTACTTATAACAATTTGTTTTACATAAGCGCTATAGTACAATCTAGAGCAAAGAAAAAATTTCCCCTTACTTACTATTATTCCATTCATGGGGACAAAATTTAATCACCTAGCTGAATATCCACACCTTCAACTAAAAAAAATTTGTTTTCAAATATTTAACCACATAGTCTACTAAAACACCAATCTATCAAAACGCATACATACACCAATTTTATTAATTTCCCGTTGGGTGAACGAACACCGTTTTCCATTTTAAGTCACACAGGTACTAGAATCCCGAAATATTCTTTCCGAAAGAAAATGATCTTTCCAAAATATAATATCGATCCTTATTTCCATTATTTCAAACCCTTTATGGCGAACAATGAGAAAGGGGATAAACGATGGAGCGATTAGAAATTGGAGCGCGTGTCTTACCGTGATTCCCCGTAAACAAGATTAACGATGACGTTGCCCGGCGCTCTTTAACATTTGACAAAGGTACGGGAGCCGGGGGTAAAATGACAGGGCGAGTATGGGCTTGCAGCACTTCATCAGCCAGCACTTTGTCACCATAGCAACGCGTAATAACCACTCGAGTTATTCCAACCCGACCACCCCCAAACCACCCCGTCCCTACCCCGACGGCTACTCCATACTCCTGTTACCACTTCTGTCGGCTGGTCACGTCCAATTGCGAAAAATTCTGCCAATCCAAGCGAGGATTTTACAATTGTCTCTCTAAATGTAACTTATTCGTCTCATATAGTAACAGAAAAAAGGAGAAAGAAGCTAGCCATTCCCTCGAGAAATTCCTTTTTCATGGAGAATCTATTGATAATCGTCCCTTCTGAGAGAATCATTACTGGCTATTGTTCTTTAGAAACGAGAGATTAAAATGAAGCACTGTTTTATGGATTCTTGGTGTCTATTGTTTCCGTTAGCATAAAAAATAGGGGTGTTTTTAGATGGATTGACGAAGTGTGTATATTTTGTGTTTCTTTTTTTATGGAAGGGAAGTGAAGGCTGATGTAGTTGCAAGATACTTGTGACTCTTGAATAATTCATTCGAACAGTTGAGGATTTGTATAAAACGTATATACAAAAGTGTTATATATTTAAATTGTTACACAGATTTTTATGATATAAATTTGGAAATCGTGTTATTGCTTGCGTCTGTAGTACCAGCTTGAATATTATCAAGAAGTTCTGTAAACGTGCAACCATGACAGTACAGCGGAGAGCAAACTCATTTTCGCTTCCGCTTATTGTGCAGGTCAAGCTCACAGTTCTGTGGAGCGAGCTGGGCTTCTAGGGGGCGTAAAGTTCCGGTTGCTGGAAGTAGACGCGAAGTACAAACTTCGCGGTGATACACTGGCGGAAGCTATTCGCAAAGACAAAGAGCAAGGACTAATACCATTCTACGTGAGTTCGAAATTGGAGATTAATTAAATTCGAAATTATTCATTGAAAATTCAAGTCAGATGCTGTGTACACCTCCAAACTCGAGTTTTTCGAAATCGAAGTCTTGTATACATAAATTTTAAGTGTAATATTTATGAGAACAATATTTTCGCAAACGAACGAAATGAAAATATTTTTCTTCGCAGGCTGTTGCAACTCTGGGAACAACTTGCTCGTGTGCGTTTGATCGTCTCGATGAAATGGGTGTAGTAGCAAATCGCGAGAACGTCTGGTTACACGTCGATGCAGCTTATGCTGGTTAGTTTATAAAAAATCGTATTGATTTTTCGCCGAATTCTGTGTTGATTTAAATTAACTGTTTAATCAATTTTCTTTAGGCTCTTCTTTCATCTGTCCCGAATTTCGACACCTAATGAAGGGAATCGAGCTGGCTGATTCCTTTAACTTCAATCCACACAAGTGGATGTTAGTGAACTTTGACTGCTCGACAATGTGGTTGAAAGATCCAACTTTCGTTATCAACGCCTTCAATGTTGATCCACTGTACCTGAAACACGACATGCAGGGATCCGCTCCTGATTACAGGGTAATTTCTTATTCTGTTACCGATATCTTCCACTTTTCCTAGCACACACTTTGTGTAGTAATAGTATTTTACACAATTTGTATTAGTAAAACATATTTTCATGTAAGAAGATTTTAAGTTTATCTATGTTTCTCGAACAACATAATTTATTTTATTGGGTACGCTGGAAATTGCTTTGAATTAGAAAATTGTTTGGTCAATTTTATACAGGGGAATGTACCTACTTGTTGGAATTTCAAGAAAATATGTATTCTTTGTCGCAGCATTGGCAAATTCCACTTGGACGTAGATTCAGGGCGCTGAAACTCTGGTTCGTCTTGAGAATTTATGGGGTGGAGAATCTTCAGCGATTTATTAGGAATCACGTCGCTCAGGCTCATGAATTCGAGGCTCTGGTGCTCACAGACCCTCGCTTCGAAATTGTTGCTGAAGTAATACTGGGACTCGTTTGCTTCCGATTAAAGGTACATAATCATTTTTAACGATACTGTTTATATAGAGAAATGTGTTGTAAAATCAGTGACAAATGAAATCTAAACTCCGCCAAAACTCAAGTAAGAGTGGATTTTAAAACATTGTTAAACCATTTAAAGGGCTACACTTTGGACTCTAAAAATAGCAGTCATCTTTAAGATTTTTGTTTAGAAAATGATACAGAAAATGAAACATCTATAACTAAGCATCTTATATAGAAACATTGAAGTACACGAAAAAAAATTGTTTCTTTCTATCGAACAAAATGGTGTTGCTGTGACCGGTCCACGTAAGCGACTTTTTTGGGGACGAGCCAAAATTAATGTGTAAGATCACTGCGAAGCAGTTAGACCTTGGAATAAATTCCACATTTTTATTTCCCACGTGATATTTACTAAAGAAATATGTTAGATACATGTCAGAGAAATATATACATTTTTTTTCTTCATCATTATCTCAAAATAAAAATTTTAAAGATAGCTGCTATTTTTAGAACCCAAAGTACTGTAACACCTTAATGTAGCAATTAATAACCACATTCCAGGTTTTATTAACTCGATTCTCATCGATACATAAAATTCATAATTACTAATTTTATAAAAAAATTGTATGAAAATTGTTGAAAAAAGTGAAGGCAGAAAAGGTAATTTGAAAGGAAGACACCTACTTTAACAGCACATATTGTCCAACAGGGATCGAACGATATAAACGAGACTCTATTGAAGAAAATCAATGGTGCCGGGAATATTCATCTGGTCCCATCGAAGATAAACGACATGTACTTCCTACGGTTCGCGATTTGCTCGCGATTCAGCGAAAGCAAGGACATCCAGAGCTCCTGGAAGGAAATAAAGCTCAGAGCCGACGAGGTCCTCGAGGAACAATCGGTCTCCAAGTGATGGCGGGCTCAGTTAGCCCGCGGTTGCAGATCCTTGGCCCCTGCCACCTGTAATCAATCCTAGCTTCTAGTTGTTTCTTGTTCTAGTTAGCCTAGAAGAACGCGTGGATGATTGAAAAACTGGGATCTGTCTTACGTATTCCACAGTTCCAGATACAAGAAACGGTGTCTCGTTGTTCAAGATTTCAGGTAGGATCACGGCAAAGTGGAAGTTGGATACATTTCTTTTCTATCGAGATTGAATTATGAAATGTTTGAGGCAGGATTCGTAGTAGCAAATGTTTATTCCTTTCTTCCAAATATATATATTTCTCGTAAATACTGTTTTCCTCTACCAGGTTAGTGTGGTGTAAAAAAATAAGAGAACCCCATACCCACGAAAATATTATTTTAATATTGCAAACGCCATATAAAGATATGGCGTTTTGCGCAGACATCGTTGCAACTAGAAATTGGAGACCAATTTTACTTTAAAGAATTAGTGAATGCTTTTAAGGAGTTTGCCAGAGTAACCAAGAAATTTGTAATCGAGGATTGGTGATTTTCACTCTGCGAAGGGAAGAAATGTTTTAAAACTTTCTACGTGACGATATCACGGAATACTTAGAACACAAAGATTATTATGGTGGAGATACATTAGACAGATCCCGTGAACATAACATGCCAAAGATCGTTCTTCGATTTCGCTGTTTTACGCTGCCGTACGAATGTTTCATGTGAACACAGTATTTACGTGTCGCCTTGTGCCACTTTTGCGACGTATATAGCTAACCAGACCCATTAGTTCGCTTTCGTCGACCACTTCGCGGTGCATGACAGGCACGGGTGAAACTTCTGTAACGTTGTTGCCCAATCGGCATGTGTGCGATTTACAGGAACACTGGGTATCTGCGAAAATTCTGCTCACACTGAACAGTAAAAAGTAGATAATGAATTTCAGTAATCATTCTTCTATTTTCCGTTATCGTTGTTTATCAATTATTCGGACGAACTAATTGTGGAATGTAATCACAGGTGTTCGAGAGAATTTTTGCTTTTACCTAAGTAATTACTTGGGAAACTATATTGTATTATGACATCGTAATATTGTATTTATATTTAATGTGTAGTATTGCAATGTAGGTTGTAGATACTATATAAAGGTATGTACGCCGGAACAAAATCAATTGGCCGGTCAATGTCACTGAAGAGTCATTCCCTCTAATAAACTTTTATTCGACTAAATATTTATTCGAGACATCTGAATAAAAATTTAGTCGACTAAAAATTTATTCGTTATTCACAAATAACTTCATTTTATTCCAAATTTTTATTCGAAGATTAGTCGAATAAATATTTAGTCGAATAATGTCCAATTCTGCTTCAAACGGAGAAAAACTATTTAGGTAAAAGTGGCCTTTTGCGGCGAGTTGATTTTATTTCGAATAACATAGGAAGTTAGGCACCCCGCCAATTCAGAGCATTATGCAACTTTGGGTGTAAGTAGAGTAGTTCGTCAGCAATACAAGCCGAATTTTTGTTGGTGCTATAGTGCGGTTTGAGGGGATGAAGTCACCCCTTGAGAAAATGCAGAATTTTATTTTTCGTAGAATATCCCGAGAGCGGTGAGAGATATCGAAAGGAGGAGGAGGAGTTTAAACAAAAGTTGCATCTATTTTTTACATCTACAAAAATGCGTAAAAATAATTATCGATAAATCTATACTTTTCAAGTTACCCCCACTACCAATCTTTAATTCGATAATTATTTTCACGCAGTTTTGTAGATATAAAAAATAGATGCATCTTTTGTTTAAACTTCTTCTTAATATCTCTCACCGTTCTCGAGATATTCCACGAAAAAGAAGATTCTGTGTTTCTTCAAGGGGTGATTTCACACCCTAAAACCGTATTATACCAGCAAACAAAACGGGTTTGTGTTACGGAGAGACCACTCTACTTGCACACAGAGTTGCATAATTTTCTGAATTTTTGGGTTGCCTAACTTGCCTTGTAAGTATCGATTGCAACGCGAGAACGATTTGTTCCGAAGGTTGTTGAAATCGATCGTGTCCTTAGCAATGGGGTGGATGCAATTAGTGTGCATCAATCATTTGTGTATGTAAATTATTTTACTAAAATGAACACGAAGGATTTGCGATGTTTTTGAAGACAGAACAATCACGAAATGGAACTGTTTTTATTTTTTTTTTAATTTAAATCTAAAAGAAAATAACAACAGTGTTCAATAATTTATAAATAATGTACATGGAGGGAGGAAAAATACTCTCAACCAGAGTATAAATAAAATACCTTCAGTTAACAATACCTTTTTATCAGCTACTTGGACATTATTTTAGTAATCTTTCTTCTGTATAAAGAAAATGCATTATTTCCATCTATCTACTTGAATAAAAATTCACTAATTATACAGATATTGCATTTCATATATAAACGGATCTTTGTTGGTACGATTTTGTAATGTTAACATTTACCAAATTTTCTGAGACAGGATATTCGATTAAGCGAGTATTCTACGCGAGTAAAGTAATTGTAGAAATGATCTGTGGTGCATTCATAGTCGTAGGTAATGTCCCAGCACGTGCATGGAAGACAATATTGTGTAAAATATTAGCAGATTTGTAAATTGAATTTCAAACTGCGTTAGATGAGTGTTGTGTAAAATATTGGCTGGTTCATAGATTAATTTTAAATCAGAATAGACGACTCTTTGCTGCTACGCTCGTGTTTAATATTACATATTTTATGTTATAGCAAGTGCGTCCTACAAAATTGCACTCTGCAATCGTCGATGAGAAGGAGATTATTTATTCTATAGTATTATTAATCTCGAAATTAGTAGAGACAAGCAGATAGCATTAATCCTCTTCCTTCGATTTTCAAACGAAGCTTATTTATACAGCGTGAAATAACAAAATTAATATTGACACATACATAGACAAGTATATACATGAAATTTGGTATGCAATGCATATTACTTCAATTAGGAGAGGGCAATGATGATCTAGAAAGTTGAACAACCAAATCTTTTTTCTCTGTTTCGGAATTTCACTACTTTATTAATAGTTTCGACACTATTCCTTTGCATATGTCCTATTTTTATTTTTGTAGGTAAGGAATTGAAATAAAGTCGATACTTTCATCTTGTTCTCGTGCCAGTAGTGTATACGTATTTTCAAAGAGTAAGCAAACAGTATTGTAAAATTAAAGAAAAATGTTTCACATCTTATAAAAGATTTTTAGGGCGTTATGAAAATTATATTGAAACAACAAGATCAGAAAAAACGGAGAAGCATTATACCTTGAATGTTGCAAAGTTGAAAAGAGAATTCGTTTAAGAGACTTGTTGATCCAATACTCATGTTTGGTAATGAGCGAACAGTAAGAAATATATATATGTTGTAAATAAGTTATGTAGTTAACTATACGTATATATGTATGTAAAATATATGTCTTCCTCTCATAGGCAAGCCACATCCGTTCCCGAATATTTATATTTATTGGCCATGATCGTGCTCGAGATACAATATCGCAGTTATTGATTAAATACGAGAACATGAAATTATTTTTTATTCGTTGCATTATAAATTTTACGAAACCATTTAGTATTATAATAATTCAGGTCGATGTCACATTAAAAAATACTTCACAATATTACTTCGACTATTGTCACAGATACTAAAATATTCACTCTTCGATTGACAATCTATCAATGATGTCAAACTAAAAATTGCCATATTTAATTTCTTGACTTCCCAACAGAAATAAATTTCTGGTCTTCAATTCTGACTGCAAAATAAATTCTATTTGTTACGTGAATATGTACGGGAACGAATTGTAAACTATGGAATTTTCAACTAACAGCTGTATACAATTTTGTTACACTCGTTTTTGTAAATTTAGGCGAAAGACGAAACATGAAATGATATTGCATGACAAATAAGTTGGCGGGGATGGTCCCATTGTGGCCTTGAACAAACAATTTTCTTCCGCTTACCACGGAATGTATGAAATGCATGGAAACAAAGCGATATTAAATATTTAACAATGTCAAATAGCCAAATGTATTCATTATTATTTGGTAAGCTTGCTCAAATAACGCATTGTAGAATAATGTTATTGTTGCGTTGTGGACACGAATTCAATTTCATACACCGTCTGAAGAATATGCCGGCATTCAATATACACGTCTACCACCAGATTATTTATTCAAATAATTAATTGTGACTATCGTTTACACGTCGTTTTCACTAAATAATTATTGAGATATAGAAATTCATAAATTGATACGAATTCCGAAATTTATTGGCAATTCAGACGACTTGTATTGCTTCGAGTACTTTTATGGCACCTTCAATGTAAAGTAGTGCTGCAACTGGGACAATAAATAGATTTAGAATTACTTTGCACGGTTTGGTCTGGCGAACGAGTAAACGTTCTTAAAAATGCTTGGAATGATGAAATATTGGCCGTTTTTTACTCACTGGTTAACTGTGCACCTTTATGTTTGTAACACAGAGTGTCAACAACTCTATACGAGTGCAATAAATAATTGGAAATGATATATTTTTGGAAGGAAAATATCAAATATAGTTTAGCAGTACAATAGGTAGTAATTTTTCATCAAGGTAAGAAGTACCCTGAAGGCATTAATTTGAAACATAAAAAGAATAGAAAAAGTCGATTTGTGTTAATAAATAATCTGTGAGAAGTAAGAACGTTTTCTCGATGAAGTAACGCGTATTGCTGTTAAACGGGACCAACGGAAAGTAATAAAAAGGAAATGTAACCGTATGTACGTACCTGCTGTATCGATATACGAAGATTTCTTTGAACATTTTCGTTTGATTTGATGCGAACAGTTACACGTTATAATATATATGTGTATTATATAATATATGAATGTTGGAAATGTCTGTCCAAATGTCCTCGTCGGTATAGCAATGTGAATGCAATAATAAATTATGTATTACACATAACTTAATTATTATTTTGCCTCAAATATTAATTTTTATATGTGTATATAAAACATTTCAAACAGGGTGGCTAGTATTCCAAACAAAAACAATAAAATAGGATGTATTTTGAATAAGATATTGTTCTAAACAGTTGCAAATATACTCCCTGTTATTCGTTTATTAGTATCCAAAGGAACAAAAGAATTTTCAAAAATCTTGTACCTATAACTGTAAATTGTCTAACACTTATAGAAATATATACCATACATTATAAACAATGTGTAGACGAAGAAGGTAATTAGAAACATAGATTGCAACAAATTATAATAACACCAAGCCACAGGAGTAAGGGCTGGGACTATTCGAATACTTTAATATTCGAATAGTATTTGAATACTTTAATATTCGAATAGTATTCGAATACTTGGATATTCGAATTATATTCGCCAAATAATTGAGCAACTGAACTATTCGAATATTCGAATACCGAAAAATTCGACAAATAGTCCCAGCCTTAATGCAGATGCAGTCACTAATATAAATCAAACGAACTAAATTTTGAATTAAGTATTACATTTTTTATTGCAATTGACTGCGTGCGGTGTAAAGATACAACAATCAAAAACATTCTTATTAAACCGAAGAATGAAATATATGTCTAAAAAAATTTCAGACAAATGATCGCTAAATATTAACAAAATACATCAAGGGTTTTTAATTGGCCAAGCTTCACTAACAAAAATTTTCAGTCGGTTCAGTGCACAATGCGATCGAACGGGTGTATTTATTGGACATTCGGCGTGTTTCCGGACAGACGACCTGACGTACATATATTTTCTGCGACGTCTACCAATTCATCGTGCTACGGAATTATGCGCGGAATTATTCACGTGGTCAGCTTTTAACAGGGAGTTTAGTTGGTGGCCCGCCAAAGCGTTTTGTTAGCTGGATTATTCTCTCAGCTTCGCGAATACCGCTCAATCGTGCCCCGTGTACTGTGCTGTAGTGTCCTGGAATCGTGGCCTCGCCAGCAAATAACAGAATCGGTGGTATCGGCTCGCATGTACCTGATAAAAGAAAGCACTGTCCAAAGAAAGTGGCCAAAAAATGATGAACCGGGAAACTAAAAGGAATTAGAAAGAACTGCTGTTCACAGATTTGGAAGATGGTGTTTCAGAGACTTGCTGAAATATAACTAACACGTGTACCTACTAGGAGAACCTACTTTTGGAAATTTAAATTATTTTTATAATTCTGTTTCATATAACGAATTCCATATTTTTGGACATTAATGTCAAAGAATAAATTGCATTTGCAAGTTTCTCATTTTTAATGTATCCAAGTGCTGGAGCTATGTTAGCTTTCTTGGGCTTAAATAAATGTAGGATATAACTATCGATATTTAACCGAACAAATCATGTGATAAGGTGTGTGAGAACAAGAGAAATTGAACCCTCTGAATTACACAGAGGACACTATAATTTTTACCCTTTATATTCAATTCATTCCTGTAAATCCTCTCGGAACGTGACACAAATTTGTCTAAGCAATGTAATACGAATTATTGGCACTTAAATTTATGCGTTGGAAAGTTACTTTGTAGATTACTTTTACACGTAGACAAGTTTTGCTAATGTCTGCACGCCGTACCTGGCAAAGGACTGGCTAGATCACACTGATGACCGACTGTACTGTCCATTCCCATGTAGCTGTATGCACCAGCAAAGTATTGATCCATGCACCATTTGCTTCTAAGAAGATTAGCTGGATATGGGAGCGTAGGATCACCGGTGAATTGTCGGAGAACTCTTGTTATCGACTCCACGACCTCTTCGTCGGAGCATAATTCCATATCTGCCGCCTCGCGGCCGCAGATCCATGCACACAAAACGTGCTGGGAGGTCGACAATTCTTCTATATTAGATATTCCTAAGATATATAAGGAAATATCTATTATACGAATTCATATTTCTGAATAATTCTGTTACAGCTGAATGTATCCGTGTACACCCCACTGTAACCGCGAAAATTAGTAATGAGTAAAAATCAAGTGATATTGTGAAAAATCAGGACTCAAAAACTCTTGCCAAATATTAAAATACTTCAATTGTACTAAAAGACACAAAAGGAAAGAGGTGGGACTTTCACCAGCTGTATCTTTTGTAGGTACTATATTCAAGGAATAATTAATTATAAGTGATGTAACTAGTGACTACTCTTTTTTAACATGAAAAAATTATTTTATATTACTACTCTCTTTTCTTCAATTAATCAAACTGGTGTTTAGCTTATTTTAAACACGAAGAATTACAACATTTTGAAGATTTATAAGGCGATCTTTCTAAGTTTATATTAATATGATTACCCATTTAAGGATCTCTACCGTGAACTTTACTGTATCATACTTTTTAAAAACTTATTCTTTTGTCACTGATAAAATAATTATTTCAAAAACAGTCGGTAGTATCTTGATCATATTTTCAAATGGACCTGTTGATGATGAAACAAAATGGTTATCTATTTGCTAACCTTTTATCCAGTCACATCTGTCGGCGAGTTCGTCAGCGGACCAAGCCAGCTTAATGCCACCTTCCTTCCAAACCCAGAATGGCCTCGCGTACTCCAAGAATATTTTATTAACATAACCGTATCCCAATTTACAGATAGCTTCGACTTTCTCCGACGGCAAGGCTGGGCAGAATAGCTTGTCGTGCTGATGCTTCAGAACTCCAAGGGATACGGTGACGACAACATAATCGGCGGGAAATTCTTCACCGTCGCAACACTTCACTACTGCTCGAGGGCAAGAATCACTTATGGCGCCCCATCTTATGCAGCTCACTGGCTTGCAATATCTATTGCAACAGATAACACGATCTTATGCAATTAGTATATCTAATTGCATTGGAGATTGATTGCATCTCGAACTATATTTTGTGAATATATGTCTTAGAGATCGATATTAAGATTTGCTTCAAGATCTATTAGATATCTATTTCGAGTTGACATTTTGGTAGCCAAAATTACCAATTGGAAATGGTCATTGAATTCCTATTCAATTGAATGAGGAATGTAATCTAATTTTAATAGGCAAAGTAGAAATGTGTAAGAAAAAATTAATCTAAGTAAACTATTACTTCTCTAAGTAAAATCAAGAAAAGGTGAAAAACGGGGAAGCAGAGATTAGATAGACTCTGATAGACAAAGCAAGACGCTATGATAGAAGATCCATTAAGATAGAAGTGCCATTTTTTATCTCTTTGACGCATTAACAAATAATAACTGAGCTTTCCTGGTCGACGCAAAGGTTGTTTTATGATTGTTAACTAACTTGAGGGCACAGCTTGGCAAATCCCGCATTAAGGGAGCAAGGACACCCACGTATCCTAGGGGCACCCTTACGTTGCCACCAGGAATCTCGATGTAACTTCCAAACTGATCTGCTGAGACGAGCGATAAATCATCGCCACATCGACATCTTACGCAGTTCGTCATTCCATACATCACCCTGGCTGCATCATACCTGAAGACGAAAAATCGCCAACGCTATCGGGGGAAAACAATCTGCGGTATCGTGTCGTTAAAAACGCAGTGATGTAACGTCACGTGTTAACTAGAGGATCTCGTGTACCATCAAGCTGCTAGACATTTTTTTCTTGAGAAATTTAACTATGATTGTTAAAGGATAAAAGGATAAACAGTGATCAAGCTGGCTCTCCTATTGGAATAATATTGTTGGTAGCTGACAGGGTATTTGGTATTAGAGAAACTGTAAAGATTGGGAGAAAGTATTAATATTTTTCCATTTTTGATATTTGACTTATTTTTCAGAAACGTGATCCTCTAATTAGTTTGAGCATTGTATTTCGAATAACTCAAAACAAAGACGAGTACTAAATGAGTGACCTACTGCCGTTCATGTATCTGAGAACTCTGAGTCATTTATTTACCTTATTAATTAGCCACTGATCCTAATTTTCATGAATATGATGTCAAAAGGGAATTGCTCACTCAAAAACGTATTCATTTAGGTTGCAATTTTAAGTGTACAGTATACCTGTGTTTAAAATGTCTACAATCAAGTGATATTGTTCACTCTTTACAATTATGATGACTGTATTGACCACAAAAGATTAAAAACATTTACAAAATAGCTTTCAAAATAATTGTTATTCCTGGGGTATCTTTTTTGTAAGATTATTCAATTACTGAGAATATTTATCGTCATCCGCTATTGTTCTGTATAATTAATTATTTAATATCACTTAAATATGTGACTATAATGAAATAAAAAATAAAGTCACAATAACCTAACGTTAAAAAGAAAAATACCATTAAATATGAAAATGACTGGCAACTAGGTGGTACACAAAATCTCAAAGATTAATATGTTCCTGGTTGTACCTCTGAATTTGCACTATGATAAAAGGGGAACGTTTTAAATAAATGGTACCATATCTTATATAGCTTTCTGTAAACCTGTTTTCGTGATATTGAAAGAGTCAGTATTTAATTTTATTATAAATATTTTCCTTAATAAAGATTGAGTACAATAAATTACGTGTAATCTAAAAATATTTTTTTTCTCAAAATATCTATGCATTCCCAGATTTGGAGATATGGACCTGTGAGGTCCAACGTGTGCAATGGTATAATTTTAATTAACGTGTGCACTGAGGGGTTAAAGAGCTAACAACTTCATAAAACATTAATTTGAATGGAGCATAGAAACTGAACGTCAACGATGGATTTTACAACTATGTACTTTTACATCACTGCTGATAAAATTTTCAGTTGACCTGGACAACTGTACCGTTGCTCCTCCGGGAAATTGTGGAGCTCCTGCTGAATTCTGACGCCCATGAAATTCAGCAACGTACCGTGGGTGCGGCCACAACCTAGGGAGAAAAGGGTTGCCGCCTGTTGCTCGATTTGCCGGAAGGTGTGATAAGCCGTGATGCTGACAGGAAGATCGATAGCCCGACCGTCGCTCGTGCAAAAGAGCCCGCGACTTGGATCAGGTCTGAGGATAGGTGGCTTCAGAAGACCCTCTTGAGCAGCCAGGGTGAAAACAGGGTTCGCCACGCATCCCCCCTCGATCCATGTGGCACCCATTTCCGCTACCACGTCGCCCAGCCAGCATGAATGAATTCGGCCTCCTGGTCTGCAAAGAGGGTTCGTTATCGATACCTCGTAATTCATTTTTCAATCTGGAATGCATGATATAATTATAACGACCCAGGGAAGACATACTGGGGAAACATTTCATCATTTTCATCATGATAGATGAGAACGATTCCATGACAAAGAGTGATTCTTTGCATGAGAGTATCTGAAAAAGGTGAAATGAGTTCCTCACTCGTAACGTTCCCTTTTTGAAAGTTCGTTGAATATATGTGTATTACTGGGTTAATGTACGAATTTGATTTGCAAAATCACTGGACTCTGTTACCTTTAATTTTCACATTTGAAGGTAACCAAAATTTGAAATGAACACTAAAAATCTTAATACATAATTGTAGTGCTTTAATAATTATAAAGCACGTTTTAGTGTAGGGTTTAGTGTGATTCGTGGTAAAACATAAGGCATACCTATCCGTTGCCTCTAATATCGTGAAATTCTGAAGACCACATTGGGCCAATCGATGAGCCGCTGAAAGTCCTGCCATTCCTGCACCGATGATCACCACCGTTGGTTCTGGCTTGCATGGATCCAGCATGCATGGGTCCAGCTGGCAGGACTCGAATTTGGCCAGTTTTGCGCATGGTGGTATACTCTTCTTTTCCCCACCTCCACATTTATCCGATGAGAAAATTCTATTTGACATGGACGATGCGAATTAGCATTGAACACATGTCCCTTTCACAAGTTTGTCGTAACGTAAAACAGAATTTTTTACAATTTTTCAGGTACATCCGAATCTTTATACAATTCAGAATGAACAGTTTTAACCCTTCGTTGACACGCCTATTTTTTCGATGAATTTTGACATACTGGGTGACTCACACGCAAAGCAATTTTTAAACGACTGTCATTCTCATTCAAAGAATCCAATCGTTATGAAAAAAATCATGGGTCAAATTTAAGGTTCCTAGAATGTATTTCAATAGTTTTTTTATTGAAATTTTTATCACGGTTTATGTAAAAAAATCTAGATTACCATATGTTGAGAAAATATGAAATAATTCTTGAAAAAATTGTAACTTTTAAAATTTTCACTATTAGAAGCTAAAAATCTACAGAGTTATTTTTCAGATATAATATTTTCAGAAAAAAATAGTTTGTAAGGCGGCTTTGGAAAAATGGTTCATTTCATTCATTTTGCACACAGAAGGTAGGTAATATCACTAATTGAAAAAACAGAGATATTCCACGAATATCCAGGATATTTTACGTATTAAAAAAGGTAGATAGCGTAAAAAAACAGCTTTTGGGTAGATCACACCCATAGTATCAACGAAGGATTAAGGACGAAGGATCCTTTTGAATATCCTAAATTTTAATTTTCACGATATGGCGATGAAATGATACTTTGTGTATTTTTTTACTTTTTTGTTAAATGATTTCTTTTTATTCATATTTACTTCATGGACGATTTAATACCCTTGTAACTCGCCCAATGAATATAGTATTTCTGGCTCTTGAACGTAAGTCCAACACTTCCTATTAAACATCCTCACATAAAAAAAAAATTTATTATTCGGACACTGATTCATTTTGACTGTTTAAGGAAAATTAAAATTTAAAATTGAATGCCAAAATAATGAAGTGGTCCTTCCAATCCCTATGTCTGACACGGACACAGTAGATGGAGTCACCAAACGTGCATTCCAACCTCACAAACTTATATACATGACAGAACATGTTGCAGCGTGTATTTTATACATAAAATATGACTATATTAGTTTGTCTACTTGCAACTTGTATTAAAAAGATCATGTAACGTAGAAACAAACGTTGGAAACCTAAATGTCATAATATGACCCCAACTTTCTTGATCTACCTTATTAAAACTGTTTGGACTCTCCGACGTGGTAGCCTGGTCCTCGTAAGTAGCATTTCATTGGACGTAAACCGGCGGAACTGATGAATTTGTTCATGAAGACGTTGATGGCTGCTTTTGGTAGAAATTTTGATTTTAGTTAAGGAGGGTCCCCTATTGGCGAACGTTGCTATGAGGGGAGCATGTCACACGCGCAAACAAACGACCATTGCCGTCATGACGTTCTGTTGTTGCTGAAAGAACGTGTCATAGCCGACTACAAGCAACTTTTCTGCTTGTCATTGGATCGTGATTACTAGTCAAGCCACTCAATTTTCGCAATTTATCAAAACTGTTCACCATAGATTATTTACTGTACTGTTAATATTTAACGGACTTTTGACGTCCAGTTTTGTTAATTTGCGAGGGGAAAGAGACCGTAACTCAAGAAAAAAAAAAATTCTTAAAATAATTCTCTTTTTCAATTGTATCACTATAGACGCTAAAAAAGTGGACTGTGAGAGTCAACTCTGCAGTAATACAATAGGAGCAGAATTGTTTGAAATAATATCATGGGTTAGATAAAGTTGTGATTTTTTCAGCACCTTCTTCTATTCCTTTTAGAAATTAAATAAATTTACTTTAGGACTTCATTTGAGGGGCATTACTCAGCAGGATTGAGACATGAGTGAAAATAGTAAAGACCGAACAAAAGTAATGTTGATTATAAATATTATTTCAAAAGAAATACATTCTTACAATTAAATCACACAGAGTTTCCGCCTTTCCTACTCAAATTTTGTGTAATATGGCCACCTTCATGATATCATCAAACTATTATTTTAAACTCAAATTATTTAGTATTAGAGACTATTGTCTTAGTACCATATTTTCAAAAATTACAATGCAAATTTTCATCACTTTTTCCCATTTTCACCACAGAATCCACTAAAACATTGTCAAAACTTTTAGCTTCAATTTATCGAGCTTCATTTTCTTGCAAAATTTTTCTTCATATATTATTAAGGATCGTTGCTATTGAAACTCTTTGAACATGCAAACCGAAAAGAATCAGACACTATTTGACTATTCCCTAATTAATTAATTTAAGGCCACAAATGAATTTTACGATATCTTTTGCGTTTTTGATTCGAGGTTCAAGCTTTCTATCCTCGTTGCTATGTCGCCTGGAGATTTCACAAAAGACTCGCGCAAATCTTCCTGTAATGGGGGACCTTGCGATCGCAAAACTTCCGTCGCCTGTTTCGTGATCTCGTTCCATGCAAATGTGATGTCTTCTTCTTGAGTTAAACGACTGCACACCACGAATCGAGCGATCAATTTTCCGCGATAAGTTGCTGCGACGATGTAGATCTTTTTCTCGTCTGTCAGACGGCTGAGCAGCTCTTTGGTTAATTTATCCTCACCCTAAAATCGGTAAATCAATTGGAACTAAATCTTTCTATAAGCATTCATTCTCTGTGGAGTTAAAATTTTTGAAAATTTGTATTTATTTCTTCAAATTCATCGAATTATCTAATTCTTTGGTAATACTTGTTTGAAATGCATTAGATTGAACAATTATGGCATAGTATTTGCTTCAAAAAAATTTTAATTTTCACCAAAGTTCCTGATTCCGATTTTATTTTAAAATTTATAACTGTTCCTTCAATTTCTTTACACACCTTCATTCTGAAGCAAATTAGACCCATAGACCTCTCTATCACCAATTCAAACCTGTTGTCGGATTTAACGTATTTCTCAAATATTTGCGCCAGTTTGATGGTGCGCCTTATGTGTTGTTGTAGACCTTCCACTCCATAAAGACGTAATACGAACCAAATTTTTAGAGAACGAAAACGACGACCCAGAGGAATTTGCCAATTCTAAACAAGAATTTTTAGAAACATTCACTTTTACTCTTTTCCATAAATATGTTTTTTTTTCAATTTAATTAGAATAGACGGGCTAAATAACCCTTTGGTACAATTTACCCTATAATCTGGAGCAAGGCCTTGTTTGTCGTGCGACAAGTAAATTCTGTCTATGCTAAACGTTTCGATAAGTCGTCTAGAATCTTTCACCCTAAAATCAGACAGTGTATAAAATTTTTGTGCAACATTTTATTTCAAAGCCTAGTGAAATTATTTCGACAACTATACCATGAATATGTGTCTCTAAAAAATGGAACTGAATTTATAAATTAATTTGTTTAATTAATTTGTTTAATTTATAAATTAATGACAATATCCAATAAAATAAATTATTGGAAATTTTATCAATTATATTGCTATGAAAATTTTGATTGACGCAATAAATAGTTCCAGTGCTGTATACATATGTATATATTATAGAAGTTAATAAGAAATTATTGATCATTAAAATTTCAATGAATGAGGAATCCCTAAAAATGTCTGCAACGATCCAGTAGTATAATATTGCAAAGCAAAAGTGTACGCACCAAAGCGCAGAGCAGTCAAAATTAACGAGCAGCCATTTATGTGGATTGATATCGAAGGAGTCAGCATATTCAACGCCAACCATTAAATGCCGATATTCTGGGCAGACGAAAGCAGCGCCTATAAAAATAAATATGTAAATAAATACATGTATAACATCGTTTCGTACAAATCGAATCGATTTCTTTCCGCAAACACTATGATTTGCAGAAACGTGAAATGAGAACTTAAAATACTTGTTCCATCTACTCGTAATGTATTTTCCCAAATGCCTACGTATTTCGCCATATTTCTAACTTTCTATGCTTTTTTGTTCAACTTTTTACAATTACTTCTGGGTAAATTAATATAAGCTGTTCGTAAAATATTTAACAAATAACAATTAGTGAAGGTTTATTTTGCTAATTAGTTCAAATTAAAAAATGCACTTTCGTTTTAAACATATTATTCGACGGGAAAAATGATAAACCTGCGTAGGCAGCATCTATGTGCAGCCATATGTTACATTCGTTGCAAATGGGCCCCAATTCTTCAAGGTTGTCGAAGGCACACGTGCCAGTAGTCCCCAAAGTAGCCACGACACAGCACGGTATCAAACCTTTCTCCAAGTCCTCCTTAATTGCTTTCAGTAACGTTTCACCTCGCAGTTCGCATTTGTCGTCGGTAGATAGAAGTTTCATGGGTATTGACGCTAACATTCCTGCCTTTTCTACCGATGAATTCGACTGATCTATGAAACAGAATTATCAATACCTAATACAAAGCGTTTTGGTGAAATTGATACATGATGTAGTCCACGTAAAATTAAAAGGAGATTATGTCACAATTTTGCTGGTTTCAAATTTGTTTAAAAAATACAGGCAGAGACGACTTTTTGGTTTGAAAAAAAATTAAATCACGAAGGGTAATCCTTTTCGGTTAAAATGAAAGACTCTGAACGATTGATAGTGTTGGAGATAAAAATATGTTTATGAGAGTCTTCTGTCACGAAAATGGCAACAAATTGTAAACCTTGATGATCTGTATTTTTTCACCAAATACGAAACCAGGAAAATGATAACTTAATCTCTATCTAATTTTACGTGAACTACATAATAATTTAATGTCATCAAAATCTCTGACGTCATATGCAAAATGTGATGAAATTAAAGTGGAATGTATGTACCTATAGGAAATAAAGTTTAATAGTGTAGACTCTAGCTAATGAAATGTAAATGAATATTCGGAGGCGATCGAAGAATTTGTACTTCAAGAGAAAAGTTAAACAAATATTGTTCGATGAAAATCGAGGACATAGAATAATTACCAGATGTATAGGCAATTAGTTTAGACTTGATAGTACTCTCGTCCCAATCCGGATGGAGACGTTGCATGCGACGCGTTGTTTGTTCCTTTGCTGCTAACAAACACACTAAGGTAGCCTCACTTGCTGATCCCTAAATAAATGAAAAATATATGAACAAATAAGTTCTATAATATTCCTACTGTACATACTAATAACCGTTAATGCCATTACTTACTTTCAACACATCTGTACACATTCATATTCAAAATTTGCTCTTATCTAAAGATATTTTTAATATTTAATGATAGCAATAGATATTTTGCAATCGTAATATTTAGAGAAACACAACATATACATATGTGCCTTGAATACATCAAAAGGGAAAGGGTTCAATAAGAAACATGGCTGATAAATACGAAAGCTAAAGATGGTAAACTTTCATATTAATGCCATATTTTCAAAAACTATTGGTATTATATAATAATTCATATTCAAATATACATTTTAATCAATTAGTACTCTGTGATAAGTAATTCCAATGTAATGAGTAACTAAATACAGTAGTATCGTTATATGGCAATATAACGATTGAAGATATCATAAAATGATAGAAATGAAATAGTATATTTATATAATTCTAATTAAAAATGAATTTACATCAAATATGAAATCCAGTAACTTATCAAATGACAAAATGAGTTGATAGATATAGCGGCTCGTTGGTCTAGGGGTATGATTCTCGCTTAGGGTGCGAGAGGTCCCGGGTTCAAATCCCGGACGAGCCCACTCTTTTTTTATTTTTTTTTGTTTCCACAGATGAAATTCATTGAATAACAAATTGCAAAAAATTTTTGGTAAATTACAAAATTGCTCTTATTAACATATTCAATGTTAAAAATCAGCAGCAGTAGTGTTGTATATTTTGTAAGCACATAACAAAATTTAAATGTTTATAGTTATTAACAACACGAAAAGTATGTTAAATAACACTATACAAGTATTCTCTGTTTGGTCCTTGGACTCCATTCGACACTATTGTCGACGCCAAAATTCGCCATCGTATCTAGAAATTCTGTTTCAGATATTTAACGACCCAACTTACGTTGGGTTCACAAAAAATTGTCTTATAGACTCATCAATTGCTCCCCTCCACGGAAATCTTTAGTAAAAGGCGAAAGATTTATGCGTGATTTGAAGGGAAACCAGAGTACCCATTCCACTGTTACATTGATAGTTATGCTACCTGGGGCTCTCTTTCAAAAGCGAGAAATTTCTCCCTCTAGTGAGAACCTGGTGCATTAACGTGCGCCGGTTCACCAGGAGTCAGGACATACAAATGTTCCGTAATAATAAGAAATTTCGGAGTTACATTTGTTTAAATAGTTAAAAACACTTTGCCACAAGGAAATATAAAATGTTACTATAGTATAGACGAAGTGTTAATAAATTAAAATTCTTTATATTTCACAAGAGCTGATTCTAGTAAAAGTAATCATTCTACTGTGTATGTCACTTCAAAATATCCAAAAAGAAAATACTGGCTTAGCAGATATTGGAATCTTGAAAATACATAACTCAGAATGAAGTAAAAATTAAAAAAAAAATTGTATTTATACTATTGTTGTCTGTTCATTTTATAAATCATTCGTTGCTTGACTCCATCGTTCAATTTCAAATAAGATCCTATTCATAAAAACATGTCATTTATGAAATCAATTAAATTGTGCCAAATAATAGCAAATTAAATTATGAAACATAAAGTACACCTTAAATTAAATACACTTTCCCATTCAAATAATCAAGGCTTTAAGAATGTATGTATTTCTCACGAAGCTGTGTTTGAAATTTTATATTCCCTGTACCATGTAACATTTTGTTTAGAATTTCGTCTTAAGTATAAACAAATAACGGTGAAAGAATAATTTGAGTAACTTTGAAATTACTATTCATATGAAACGAAATTTTCCAATGCTATTCCTCTGTTGTTAAGACCTTAGTGCCATTTTCTATTATAATTTTTATATTCTTCTTGTATCTACCTGTATAACGCCTCCGCCTGGTCCTTCACTGCAATTTAAAAACTCCTCCGGTAATCCAATTAATTTTCCAAGCCAGTTCATCGTAATGACCTCAAGTTCAGTGCACGCAGGTGAAGCTAGCCATGAAAATCCAATACAGCCGATACCGGTGCTCAAAATGTCACCCACAATCGCGGGGTAAGAATTTGCTGTTGGATAGAACGCGTGGAAATGGGGCGAGTTCCAATGGGTTATCTATGAATATGACAATCAATCCAGTCAAATAATAGTAAATAATTAATTAAGTACTAATTAGTGAATTCGTATGTATTGAAGGAAATTATCCCCAGTTACCGCAGTGAATTTAACAAAGAGCATCACAGACTAAATATGTACCTCACCACAAATTTTTTTATAAACATTCATATAGTACATGAACTGCAATTTAATTTAAAAACTAAGGAATCCAATTTTCTCCATAATTCATAATATTACATAATCACTTTTATTGTGTATTGATAGAAGATACTATCCATATTTACCTTGTATAGCAAAATCATACTAAATTTACAAAAACGTTTATTTTTTTAATAATAGCAAAAACAGCATGGCCAACAAATAACAAAAAAAGTAATATGACACGAAGGAGAAGAGAAATATTAAAAAGAGTAGGTATTATTGACAGAGTTTATACATTTCGTTATTAATGTTTTATGGTTGTATAAATTCGTGAGGATAATAAAAAAACAGAAAGCTTCCTTTACAAAAGATTCTATAATCTCGTGGTGCCACGATGGAAATTTACAAAATGTATCTAAACAAAGCGTCAATTAATTAGTAACGAGACCAAATTAAAAATTTAAAAAATTGATAAGTACCCCTGGTATGATATATCGCTCGACGTCTTTCAGTACTTCTTGCCACGTTTCCGCTTTTTGCGGTGCTTCCTCGGGTAAGAATTGACTGAGATATCCAGGATCGACGTCTGGAAGGACGTTCTTGTTTCTTAAGCTCTCTGTGTAATTTGCGATGAAATCGATAGCCGCCTTGCCAAAATCGATAAATTCTTCGGTGTCCATCGCTAAACGAAATCTCTTCGAATGCGAATCCTTTGGTTAACTAATCCTGCATGACAAAAGCAAGAAGTTACGTGAGCAAAGCAATATCAATATTTAGGTCTTTCTAGAACTTTAACATTAAATGATGTGATAAAAATTTAACATTAAATTGCTCGTTGCGCATATTTGAATGTGCATTTGTCACAAGAATGTGAATGGAGTCCTATGAAATTAGTCCTCGAAATTGAGAAGAAAATAATATACACTAAATATGTTTATACTTATTATGAAACCAAAATACCTTGAATTTATTAGTCATTATGGTTTTCTCAAATTATAAATAATAACATAACACAGACTCAACAGTCTCGGGTATCTGAATCGTATCCGATAGGTAAATAAAATTATGAAATACATGTATCGTTGGGCATAAAATCGATACATTAATAGTTTAATATAGTTTAAATTCCACGTGGATTTAAATAGCAAATTATTCAGCTCATAAGCAACAGAAAGAAAGGTTCAAAGATATACTTCTTCCATGCCAGAGATTCAACAATAACAATAATATACAGTTTTATTATCCATTCCATGAGGACCAAATGAAAAGAAAGGATTTAATCTTTACATTTCAATACACTATCACTTCACATTTCCACCATTGAGTGGAATATATTTTTCTCGTTAAAAATTAATAACTTTTTATTACCATTACGAAGAACTTTTTTAAAAATCCTAAAAACATGGAATTAAATAAGTTTGTGTATCACTGAAAGAATTGAATAATTAAAAACTGTAAAACTGAAAATGTAAAAGCATTCATCAATTTAAATATAAAAGCCTGCACTCAAAAATCGAAATTATCAAATGTATAGTTCACTAATAACAAAACGCACCTTTCAAGCACGTCAATACAAACACTTTAACGAAACATTTTAACGAAAGCTTTGTTCTTTCGTATTTAAAATAAAACGATTCCCAATAGTTTGAGAGTATTCACACGACGTTGCTTTTGCGTAAAATTGGGCGCCGAATACAGCAACGTACTTCGAGCTCGTGTTCAAATCGGTAACACCACTGATTGACCAATCATGGAATTTGACAGGAAATCGATCGAGAACGATGCACGATCGGAGTGGATCCGAAAACTATGACGCACGTGTCGAGCCGAGAACGGTCCACGAAGAAATGAGTTTGCTTGGAACGTGACTGGTAAAATTGTATGCCGCGATACATAGAAAACTTTCTCCCGCTTTCTCCATAATTATACAAAAAAAAATTGATCCGTCTGCGGCGCAAAAGAAAAGATCCTATTTCGAGGAGTGTTTTTCTGGAATCTCGTTCTTAAAGCACGGGCAAACACACCGTTCACTAACAGCATTGTATAATAGGAGCAATTCGAAGAACCATCTGATGTTAAGTGTTAGAAGGCTTATCATGTTTGTTCACGTTTAAAAAACATAGATTCTTGAAAATTATAATGTGGTCTGCTAGAAGGTGTAATAGGGCATTGACACTTAGTGATATTCAAAGATCATGTTTACGGCAAATTCGAATAGAAAATTAGAAAAAAGTAGCTCTTGAATAAAATTTTCATTTTTGTGATTTAAGGTTTAAGGGGTAATATGAATGAATTTTTATTAACGTGTTGTACAGGCACATAGAAAATGAAAATAATAAATTATATGTATATTGTGTACAGAAATGGAAATTTGCCCTAGTTCATTGATTCTAATGATAGAAAAGAGTATTTGAAACTGTCCACATAACATACAAAAAATGAAATCTGTAGCAAAAATGTAATATGCAGAAAGAAGGTCCTTGAACTAATCTCGAACACCCGGAAGAGTATAAAATCGATGCGTTCGTGCATAACGGCCTTCACTTCTTCGTAGGAAAATATGTATTTCAATCAGGGAAAAAGTATAACGGGCACAAGTGGAGTTACGAAATTTCCTTAATTTGTGTGTCATCTTTTCGTTAATTTATTTCTTTGATTTATGAAAAATGATTGATAATGATGAATAACGACGATTTACTTGTATCTGAACTGAATTTCACTGATTAAAATTTTGTGAATACATTTTTCACTTCAAAGAAATATCGAGTTTCTATGAAATTTGGAACTGCGTATAAAATTGAACAGCGAAATTGTTATAGGGTAAAGACACCAGTAGTCGACCATGTATCAGTAGTCGACCACTCTCCGAAAAACATGAAAAATAAGATTTTTAGAAGTGACGATCTTTTGAACAGAGTGCAGTTAGAGTGCAGTTAGAGAACTGCACTTTATTCAAAAGATTGTCACTTCTAAAAACCTTATTTTTCATGTTTTTCGGAGAGTGGTCGACTACTGATACATGGTCGACTACTGGTGCCTTCACCCTACTTTGTAAAAACATTTGCATTCGATTTGGAATAGGTATCATGTGTAGATACATATTTCTATAATTAAATTTCCATCATGTGCAGATTCGTGATCACGTTACAATTAAATACAATGTTCTAATAAATATTCGAAATATTAAACGAGGTTTCCATGATCGCAAACATGCTATGCAGAAAAAACAATTTCGCAGTTACATTTTAGAATCTTCATGTCAGAAAGTTAAATGCTGTTCATTATGAGTAGTCTAATTATCAAATCAATCAGCAATCATTAATCAATAAATGAATGAATTTCTAACTAAATATAGAAATATCAATTTAAGGAAGCTATTAAAATATTTAAACTCAATCGTGTAAGAAATGACTAAGAAGTGGAATTAATTTATTATCAAAAAATTTTCTAAATTTTCAGTGAAGGCACTGCCTGAAATTATTGTGTATACGATATGAATTAATCAGTACGAATGATCTAACTTCTTTTTTAAAAAATGTACAAAATATTCGGCTGCCATCAACCAGTCTCGTAATTAATCTACTTGCCTGGAAACGTATCCTGCCGAAAAAAGCACGACAGGGAATTGCAATTTTTTGAATGGACACCTTCAATCAACGAAGAGAACGTATTCCACTGCGAATGATAGCAGAACCATCCCCTTTATATATCCTCGGCTGACCGAGGCTGTTTTTCATCCATCGAATGTAAAATGGCTGGCACTTCTGTACACGCTTCTTTCTTCTCTGATTTTCATTGTTGTCGCGGACAACCTTGATCGATCGTAGCGATCGTGGTAATACCAATTGTTGCTTGCAATTCGTTTTCCGTTAGACCAGATACTTCCTGCCTCTTCGATTGACGAAAATATGTTTCTTTGAGGCGTCAGGGTAAACAATTTATTTCAAAAAAGATTGAAGAATCTCTCTCGTTTTGAAAAAAAATTACATTCAACAAGATAACTATTCAATTCCCTGCCTTCTGAATTGCCAAGGAGTATAATTGTACGAAGATCTATTTATTTGAAATATTATTTGAAAATTATTAGAAAATTGAAAAATTTAGAACTTAAAAATTGTTGAATGCTTTAGATATTCTTAAAAGGACTGATCGAATAATAACTACCAACGAATTTAATAATTTCTGAATGTTAAAATTATTTTTTGCGGAAATAAAGTGTATAATATTCATTTTGCTTTTTTTATTGTATTTAAGTTCAAACATTAATATAAGTTTTATTTCCAGATCGTGAGATCTTTCAAGACTTTCTTAAGTTATTTTGAATTATAAACATTTAAAAATTTCCTAATTATTAGATATGACAAATAATTAGTAATATCTTAAATTAGATACAACAAATTAACTTATACAAATTTAATGCCACACTTATTTTCAAATTAATTGAATAAACAACATTATCTGTATCTCTCGAAGAATTGCATTGTACAAGGTTAACCAAAATATTTTTATTGTAGAAATAGGCCACCGCGTGATTTAATTATCGTGTAACTTGCTTACATAGCGATTTTTCACACAGTATTTGCAGAGTTCGAAGCACTACCTATACATCACAAGTATGGCTTAAGACTTTACGTCTGTTTTTTCGCAAATCATTGGCGTAGGTTCTTACTTTCTTCCAATTCAGTATGTATGTATATCTTTATTGTGAAATAATACGAAATTGATCAAACTATACATTAATCCATTAAAATCATTATTCTTTACATTCTTACCATTATCATTTCGACAGGCATTTTTCTTATAGCTCAAATCATAAAAGAAATATAGATTATCTGTCGTAACAAAATATTTCTCAATCAAAAGTGTGCTACGAAAAACCTTTAAACACAAACTCAATAACTCATTAAATATTCGTTTTCTAACTTCAGTATGTAGGACCCATAAGAAAAGCATACAAAAATGTTCAGTATTGAGTAAAAATAAATAATTTCATCATTCCATAAAAGTGTTTCATGTTGTGCAGTGAGACTACCTTCGATTAGTATAATAGGAATTTGATTAAAATTCTCATTATGAAACAAATATTCATAAGCTTAATGTCGTACAGCTGATAGAGAGGCGTCGCAAATAGACATTGCAGCAAATTTTTTATATTTCGTTTCTTCACCGAACCAATTAAATAACGTGATTCACCTATGTATATTTTTCCTCGTAATATGAACATTAACATAGTGAAGCAAACTTTACCAAGCTTGTTGTTCAGAAATTGTGTTTAAAATTCTTTGTGGGCAGTTTTAAAGAAATTAAAGTTTTTGTATGGTATGATGGCATAGCTGAATCATATTCATTAGTTTTATCCGACGCAGCAGATAAATCCTTACTTGTAGAATGTAGAGGGTACCCTTGTCGACGCGGTGGTACAGCTGGATTTCGTGTACTTGATCTGTGCAAACGCGTGACGTGTAGGAGGAGGCTTGCCAAAAGTAACGAGCATATGACGTAGTAAGCAGTAGTAGAGGGGGAATAGTTATTGGAAGTGGGAACTCGTGACGTATTAGGGAGTAGTAGATGGTGAATCCTCGCATATATAGAGCTATATACAGCAGGGCTGAGCAACTTGTTCGCCGCCGCGGGGCGCACAGTCCCCACTACCAGTCAGCCGGTTCCCCCACCCTCAGCAGCTACATGCGGCCCGCGAGCCACCAGTACAGTGTAATGTAGAAGTTAAAAGAGTATGGTGGGGGTCGTTCTCCTGCGGCCCATGGGCCGCGGGTTGCCCACCCCTGATATATGTACACTAATACGGCTTGTGCACATGCCATAGGAGGATTTCCTCTCTACAGTATTTTTTTCACTGAAAGCTCGCGGCTCGGGATCGGCGCGGCGGTGAGCATTCACCGTAGAGGGGAGTGTACCTTTTATTCCAAGCGATAGTTTCTCCCTTCCTTCTTGTCAAAGCCGGGAGCGAGATGGAATGAGATCGAGTCAGAGGGACTGAAAGTGAACGAGGAACGGTACGAGACAGATGACACATAGTGGTCACAAATCGCCAAATGCTGGCCAAATTTCTTTTATTATTTTCGACAATATACTTGAACTACGTGACCTACCAAACGCAGAAATGTTGAGTTTTTTCGCTACAATCGGATGAAATAAAATTTTCAAAATAATTTTTAAAAAAGTTTTGAAATTAACGTCGTCATATTAAATTCAACATTCTAATTATATCGTTTTAGTCAGAAATCGGAAAATAATCAAATTCCAAAAAATTTACCTTAAAAACAACGTTTATATCAGTGATATTAGATCCAACATTTTGTTTTTTGCAATTTTGACCTCAGATTCGTAATCAGTGACCTCGAAAACTGTAAGATACCAAGTTTAGACCAAATTTGATACGTTTCTGATATACGCGTCCGCTATATAGTATTCGCAATTTTGTTTTAAAATTTTTGAATTTCAGATTCGTAATCAGCGACCCACAAAAACCATGAGCACCGATTTCTGATTAAATTGAAGTACGTCTTGAGGGGTTTGCCGCTTGTTAGCGATTTAGAACCACTGTGCGACGCGTTGTACTTTGTCTCGCTTCGTCTTTCGGACGCCTGATACTCCGTCGCACACGGAATATCAGGATTACCAGGCGCCTGAAAGACAGTGCGAGACAAAGTATCAACGTCTTGTCTATCTCGTACCGTTCCTCGCTCGCTTTCGGTCCCTCTGACACGCTCTCGCCTTCGCAGGGTAGGAGTAAACGGAAGTGGTGGGTATATCAATTCTTGGTGGGGGAAGCGTTTCACACTTCCGTCATGCCCGAGAAAAATTACGCTACCGCGGCTAAAGAAGTTTCACTTCAAAGATTTGTTTATACGGATTGCAATTGCGTAAACTAAGTTAATAATGTGCACTTTACAGAACAATGACATTTAATTAACTGACTGTATTAAGAAGAAAATAGTTGTGAACGCATTTCAACACAATCTTTTCTTACTAGACAACAATAAATCCCGCATCATTCAATAATATTTTTAATATGAAATAAATAAATTAAAAACGAAGAAAAAATTAAAAAAAATATACCAACATGGGCTCGTCCGGGATTTGAACCCGGGACCTCTCGCACCCGAAGCGAGAATCATACCCCTAGACCAACGAGCCAACTTACAAACTTTTTTCACTTTGAACACTACTATGTTGATGACAATGAAAACAACATTTAACCATCGATATATTAGTATAAACATTTATTTATGTTATTTAACAACTACTATACTGTACATTCTTATTCCTACGGCAATAAGATATAGTTATAGAGGATTTCAAGCATCTTTTTAAAATTACGAAATATTCATTTTATACGAGACGTGTGCCACAAATTGAAAATACACTTTTGATTCTCAAATTCAAAGGATGAAGGACATAATTGTCAACAGGACCACTTGATCGAATCCGTTGAACAAGTATGGAAAGTTACCGACCGATAGACGTTTCCTTTCTTCAAGACGTTGTTTATTGATCTTCCATGATCCGCTTTGCAGTGAAAGGAACGTTTTTCAACGTGGCTCGTTGGTCTAGGGGTATGATTCTCGCTTAGGGTGCGAGAGGTCCCGGGTTCAAATCCCGGACGAGCCCAATTTTTTTAATTTTCAAACCAGATTTCTGATGATCCAAACAGGTTTCATCACACTGAATCCAAGGTATGCTTAGTACATGAAAATACAACCGAGTATAATACAAATGACTCTCCATTTCTTATAGATTCTGAGCTCTGACACGAGTATGTAGAAAGTACAAAGAGACTGTAAAATATTCACAGATACTTTAATACAGTGATAAGTATACGTTTAGTAACGAATAGGAAAGAAAATGACAAAGCAAATAAAATTCGAAGTCTGTCTTTTCTCGTGACACACGGCTGCACTTTCTAGATTACTGTTTTGAAACTTCTTGTCCTAACTCTCGCCTAACCCTTTACTCCAAATGTATACCTCCATTGCATCAGTTTCGCAGACGCACGGATAATCATTGCACATGCGCAGATCACTCTCCTCCTATGCTGGAATCAAATTTTCGTATAACTTCTAGCAGCGATGTCTACAAGTAGCCCCTTATGCACGCTTGCCCTCTCGACATGACGTATTTCGTTTGCTGTGATGTGCAGTGTGCAGAACGCAGCATCAACTGGCGTCCATATGCATGACGCAGATAGCAGGGTAGGGGAAACTATCCAAGTTACTGATTATTTCATTTGTTTAGTCTGCTCATTTCTGATTTATGGCATGATTAGTTCAGACTACGAAGTAGCACACAGTACACAACTTTCTTTTCCTAAACCCATACTGAGCGAAGCACTAGAATTTTGACGGTTTAGGCCAGGCTCATTAGTAGTGAACAGAAAGTTTTGTTACCGAAGCACATGGATGAGGAAGGATTCCTGAGCTACAGGAATGAGTTCATTTTCCACAAACGAATTTTGAAGAACGTAGTTATAGATATTATAAACTATTTTTGCGATTTTTAAATTTTTTTAGGCGAATGAAACTATATAACACTGTACAACCAGCTCGTATCTGATAAAAACAGTAATGGTTACAAAGAATTTGCAGGATACCTTTTTACGACCCGTTAAGTTCATGAGGAATACCACGGGACCACTTACATCATGCTGGTAGTTAAAAGGTAATAAGAAGCATGGCCATGGATGTGGTGACTGTCATGGTCAACCCTCTGTAAGTGTCGTACTACCGTGAACCGGAACTGTTGTTTAATTTCCCAGTGTTAATGCTTTATTGCACTGACGAAAAGGATTTGATGCAGGTTATCCTTGTATAAAGTGACCAGATATTTTGTGGGCCGAAGCGGGATAAACAAGCAAAAAAAAGGTTAACAGATCCATGAGGAGATCGTTTCCGTACTTTATTAGAGCATTTACAATATGTTTAAGGATACATACTTGTGAAACGAAATTAAAATATTATTTTTCCCGGAACAAAACATTAACTTAATTGAACTTGGTCATTGAAAAAAGAAAAAGCAATTCGACTACCTACGATTGTCACAGTTGATAATCACAAAATGTAAAAGGTTACATGTCCAATGCGGGACACTTTTCAATGCGGGTCAAAGGGCTCAAATGCGAGCAAATGCGGGACGTCTGGTCGCTTTATCCTTGTATGTATGTACATATATGAAATAAAAAACCCAATATTTGCGCAACACGCAACAAGTTGATATATAGTTAAGAAAGTAGTTTAATTTCCTCATACTTGTACAGATCTTTAACCTTTTGTTTTTAGATAAACGAGATTATATTTGATAAGAATATTGTTTATAATAATTATACGAACCATAAAATACATAGAATAAGAAATGGGTTCCAACTGGGGGCGTAGCTCAGATGGTAGAGCGCTCGCTTAGCATGCGAGAGGTACCGGGATCGATGCCCGGCGCCTCCAAAAGTATAATTTTTTTAAATATAATTTTTTTTGTTTTATTTCATACGAGTAAAGAGCATCATTCCACTTTACAAGTTCAAAACGATGCATAACTTAATTATGTATTTTACATATAATTCTATAGCATTTGTATATACGCATCTTGGTCCTATAGAGAGAATCTCCGGATATACATACATGACAAGTATATTAGTATAAATATGTACTATATGTCTATGTAACTATAAATATTATTTGCAAAATACATGTGATATATTTTAAGAATGAAAGAAGATCGTCGACACAATGGCGCCGTGGCTTAGTTGGTTAAAGCGCCTGTCTAGTAAACAGGAGATCGAGGGTTCGAATCCCTCCGGGGCCTTCCGTATCTGACAAAAAAATACGGGTTTTATGTTTTTAGTAATTTTTTTTATTTATAACAATATAGAATACAATACAGACTGAACTTGAGGGATACAAAACACACAGTGGTATATTATCCACACGCACATGTTCATTTATTATATTTCTATGAATATTAACAAAACAGTTAATTAAACATTGCACAAAAAGGAAATATATTGGTAATTTGTTTAAAACTTTCTACATTGTGTTGTAAAATGCGGGCAACTATTTTACCTTTAGAATATAAAGGATATTGTAGTGTGGTTTAAATTTTTAAAAGATTGTTGTTATATACTTCAGCTCCTTGTTTGAAATTTAGATGCTGCAAAATTGTGATACACATTTATCTCAAGAACCCAATTATTAATCCCTGAATTGAGTCTCACAAATTGGTTATAAAATTAGGTGTGTTTAGACTTTTTGGTAATGATGTTGCGCCTTGGGCCTTCACAAGTATAAATGCAGCCCTGTGTCTATATATTGTACATGACTGTATGCATGCGATTCCTAGAAACATTTGTATATATTACATGTACATACGTACGTATGTACATAAGCCACGCTTTCTGTTTGCAATTAGTAGCTTAGTAGCACAAAAAAACAATGACACTGAGTTACCAATCAATAATGGCGCAATAGAAAAATTGTAATACAAATTTTCTATGAATGACGAAGTTAAATTTGAATCCGTATAAAGTAGTTGTAACAAATTTGTGGATAAAATAACAATGTTTTTGTTCCATTTGTCAAGATTCACGATGGCCATAATATAATTCATACATAGTACATATGTTTTTATTGGTATGTTGAATTAAATATTTAGTTTAATAGAGTTACTTTGTTACAAAATTTATAATATTTATAATACCGATAAATTTATAAAGAAAGGTAAACAAATCGTTCACAACTAATCTCTAGCGAGCAATCCGTTGTGTTGCAAACTATTTATTATGTATACATTCGTACATGATGAGAAACACAATAACTCCTAACATTTATTTAGCGATTTGAAAATGATCAAGGTGCAAAAGACAAATAATTTTTAAACACCTGTGGGAACCATTAATTATTAGGCAAATATTTTGGCTTTTAAAGATACAAGTAAAGAAAAAAGGAAGTAAACGTAAACACAATTCCCATCTTTCGCATCTCGTAATAGAAACCTTTTATGTTTTCATATTTATAATGACCCAACTTGCGTCGGGTACTACAAAAAAATTAGAGTATAGACTCATCAATTGTCCCCCTCCACGGAAATCTTTAGTAAAAGGCGAAAGATTTATGCGTGTTTTGAAGGGAGACCAGAGTAACGATACATTCTAAAGCTTCCTTAGATATAGCCACACTGTACCATTTTTAGAAGCGAGAAAATTCGCCATCTGGCGACTAATATTGGTATTAATTTCATCCTTTACTCTTTAGTAACGTCCGTAGACCGTATTTATTTCAAACGTTCGTGTTGCAACTGTATGGTGTCTATCTTTTCACCCAGAAATTTACAAGGTTCGTCAAATTAAATATTACCTAAGTTTCTGTATTTTTATAAATATTACAAGTTACTTCTATATATTATAGTTTTTAAATACGCCAAACGATGAATCGAACAGTACCACTATAATGGATGAAATATGCAAATACATTGTCTTAAATTTACAATACTCTTGTTATAAATTGCATCTTAACAAAATAATATTTAGTTTATTACTAATTTACAAAAACATTAAACATTATATAATAATTAATCGTAATTACAGATTATCTCGGTTTATAAAGGTGAAAAAGTTTTTAAATTTACTTTGACAAATTACGATTTAAAACTAGAAACACAAACGAGGTATAGAATAGACCTATCACCTAATGGAACTTTGTGTCACCACCCGAACTGTGTTACCGACCCATAACTCAAGGACTGAATGTAGCGGCCTCTGCTCATGAACATCGTCCAACTCAGCAAATACTCTGAAATGTGTTGAAATGGTGAAAGGTGCGTTACGTGCTTGTTCACGTGTGACTTCTTTAATGCGTGAGTTTGACATAGGTTTTCGCTATGCTACGCTTTGACTCGGTTTGTCAACGACTCGTGCGGATGTCTCTTCGATAATCCATTTCGGGGATCAAGACACTATAGCGCTCAAAATCTAGTTCTTATAAGCCTCGCAGAAAGTTACATGATGCATGAGTGTCGTAGGGTGCATGGATGCAACTGCAAATCGAGCATTGTTTAATTTCACAATCATACGGAATGCTTAATGTGTCGAATACGAGTTACATTTCTGAAGTTGAACTCTCTCGTGTGAGTTCTTTCAAATCTTCTCTCTTAACAGTAATTATTACATTCGAGTCATTAGAAATTGAGAAATTTCAACTTGCATGGGAAACAGTTGAGGTCTCGATTTCTCGATTCCTACACCAATTAGTTCGACTACTGGACTAAATAGAAAACCGTTTAACATTTCACTGGAATATATTATCATCTAGCAGATTTTTTGACGAAGCGTTGCCTAGTGTTTGATCATATATCGCAGTGATAAAAATACGTGTAGAATGTACGGGGTGCACGACTGTAGTTGTGAAAAGTGAATATTTTGCAATGGATATATAATATTATTTCTGGCCTTGATGAATTTCAAGTTAGCTGGGAGTCGGCCGAGCGCGACAAAATACCGACACGGCCGAGCGCGACAAAAAACATCAACAACCTCTACCAAAGTCACTACGTCACCGAACGGTGTGCCCTAAAAGTTCGACTTTGTTCGCGGCGGGGATCGGATCATTGAATATCTGTGCATTCACAGTCGATATTATTTCGTGATTTCACGATTCCTGCATCAATTCCATTGATTACTGGACTACTGCATTAGACTCAGTATCTAGAGGACTATTTCCGAAAGACTTTACTCGAGTCCGAACACATCTCCCCACTGTTGAGAGATATTTAAAAGCGTGAAGAGCTTTTGTAATCGCGTGCAATGCGATTGTAGAGTCAATACTTATTTCGCGATAAAGTATTTCATAGTGGACAATGATCGACCTGCGTGTTAGTAATGTTAACACGAACGTAGAGTCAGTGATTTTAACGCATCTAGAACTATTTCCGAGCACTGGTGCTCTTATTGTTTCTTCATCGCGAAATTAACGCGACATATTTGACACGTTCTATTCGATACTGAAGCTGCAGCTGCGGGACATTGGCCTCCAGATCGAATAGCTACTGCTGAAGGAAGATGCTTGTCTGCATGGATAGCAGTGAGACTGTTTTCAACGAACGGTGAGTGATACTTTATCAATTTTTCAATCTTTCTGCATGCTATCGAACAAAATGATTGTTGTAGCGAGCATAGTGACCACGAATATATACTTAGTACTCGCGAATAGTAACGTTAATACGTGTGCTAATAAATATATTTTAAATTCGCGATAGAAGTTTTAATTTATTTCGTTTCAAACATTCTAAACTACTTTTCTGTAATTTCTCAATCATTCGGGATGCTTAATGTATCGAATGCGAGTTACATTTCTGAAGTTGAACCCTTTCGTTTGAGATCCTTCAAATTTTCTCTAAATTTCTGAAACTTGGTTTCCAGCGCTTCATCTTAATAAAACAGTATCATAATGAATGAACAAAAAATTGAGTCCTTGAGTCAAATTCTAGAAACTCGAAGCGTTCAAAATCCGTTTTTAAATATTTTGTGGACCATTTATCGCAGAGATACAACCGTTTGAAAATGTCGAAAATTTTTGGGAAAATATAGCGTTGCTTTAATTTTGATGCAGAGTGTGGTTGGCCATGACTTTTCATTAATAACAAATAAAGGCACGAGAGAGAGAGAGAGAGAGAGAAAGAGAGAGAGAGAGAGTGGCAGGTGTACCTTAAGGGTTCGTACTTCAGGGTTTCTTCAGATCTACTTCAGATTAATTAATCAATTAATTTCAAAGATCGCGAATCGTTTGAAATCTCTGCAAAATCGACAGTCGCGAATCGTTTAAAATCTCTCTAATTTCGATAGTCGCTACGCGTTTTCAATCACTACAATTTCAACAGTCGCGAATCGTTTAAAATCTCTGTAACTTCGAGAGTCGCGATTCGTTTACAATCTCTACAGTTTCTTTATTCGCGATTCGTTTAAAATTTCTGTAATTTCAATAGTCGCTAATCGTTTACAAACTCTCCAGTTTTCTTAGTGGCTACACATTGTTTGGATGTAGAAATTTTCCACTTTCGTTGTTCCACTACTTACTATTGTGATTGAACAAAAGTAATTTTGCAATTAGAATTTGTTTGGAAGCAGTTATATCGACTTTCTTCATTGTGTTTGAATTTGAACTATCACAATTATTGCAAGGATCTTTCAGAATTTTTCCATCCTGTGAAATCGTGTTTTACTGTACCTTGAAATGCAAATGATTTTTTATTAATCTCGGTCAGTGCCAGATTGGCCACACATTTTGTACTAATATCGATTAGTACTTGTGTAATTTCACGTTAAAAATCTTAATACCGTTGTTATTTCGGGTTGTACCGGATTCGTTTCATTATCACAGAGAGAGGTAATAAACTCAGTTGCATCATTATACCTTCTCTATTTGGCTGATAATAATTTTTTCACCACATTTTAGTCACATGTTAACGTAGAACTCGTAGAAATAGGGTGGCCTTTTGCGATAGTAAGCGTAGAGACTACATAACGTGTTCGAAGGAGGTAAGAGCGTATGGTGGAAAGTCTTGCTGCACGAAATTTAAATGTTAATGGTAGTTTAGGGAAAAAGAACGAAGAGATGCAATATTTTTAACGCACAAATTATCGGCGTTGGAATAAAATTAATCGAGTATGTTTATGGGTGAATCGAAATATTGTTAATGGGAAGCTAATAAAATTAACGAATAGTGTGGGAACTATCGTGGATTATAATATATTACGAATATCTTTCCCAAAAGATTGCAAGTCACTGATGTGACTTGCTCTACACTGCAAGTAGTCGACCATAATTTTTATAATTCTTAGTGCTATGTATTTTCACAAATTTTGTCGATTTACATTAGTTGACAAATTTGCAGAAATTTGTGCAAAAGAAGATGCTTCATTTCTATCGAAACCTGTGCGTCCCCTTCATTTCTATAAACTCTATATAAAAATTTTCACTATTCACAATTACGACTGTAGTGGTGAAAAGAGAATTGATATATAATATTATTTCTGGCCTCGACGAATTTCATGTTCATATTCCCGCGCTCGGCCGACTCCCGGTTCCCGCGCTCGGCGCGACAATAACGTTTGTCAAATTCAAAACATTGAAATACGTCACGAGTCGCGAGGTGCGAGTCGCGACTTCGCCAGTCTGTTCCCAAACGCGATCGTGGTCGGACGTGAACTAGTTTAACGTGTCATGATGAATCTTAATTCGTAATATCTTGCTTCGTGCATTAATTCCATCGGTTACTGGACTATATGGGAGGCCTTTAAACATGATATCACTGTGATATACCCTTAATCTCGGAGACTTTTGAGAAAACTCTTTTCACTTGGCTGCGTGGATAGCAGTGAGACTGTTCTCAACGAACGGTGAGTGACACTCTTTTAATTCTTTCAATCATTCTGCCTGCTATGAAGTAAAATAATTGCTGTACCGAGCATAGTGACCACGAATACTTATCATTAGTAGTTGCTAACAGTGTCATTAATGCGTGAATAAATTAATTTTAAAATCGGAAAAATGTTTTCATATCGCGCCTTTAAGATTCTAAACTACTGTTTTTAATTTCACAATCATTCGGGATGCTTGACGTATTAAATACGATTTACATTTCTGAAGTTGAACCCTTTCGTGTGAGTTTTTCCAAATCTTCTCTCTTAACTTATCTTTATTTCAGTTGTTGGGGGGGGGGGATAATAATTATATTTTTGTATTTTACCAGAATGATTAACAACTACCCATCAAAAATTAAAATAAGTGAATCTCTTACAATTATCTATCTATTTTAATAAATTGTAGTAAATAGGTTTATTTTTCGCCTTTCGGCCTCAAAATGGGGTTACATGTGTTATGTGTGTAAGTGGTTCTGGGACTGTTAATTCAAGATTGTGCTTTCGTTTTGACTTCTTCCTTCATCTTGTTCTTCTTTTCTTCTCCTTTTTTCTACATCCATTCGTAATCCAATCCGCTCCTTTTTCTTCTCGCTTTAGTATCCCCCTGATCGTTGAGTTTTCTCTTGTCAGATCCGTACAGTCTTGTAGCATGTGACCCAGCGTCTCTCTAGCCCCATTACATAGTCTGCATACTGTCTCTTTTTCCTCCTTCCAGCTTTCCCGCTCTTCGTTCCCACATCTGAACCTTGCAATCATGCTTTGGTCTCTGCCTCTGTAGTTTCCGTTTAGGTAATTCGCTCTCTGGTTATCCCTGATTTCTGTGTAATGTGCGTTGTATCTGCCTCCTTGTATTCTGTCGTATCGCCATTAGACCTGCTTCACCCTGTCTCTTTGCGCTAGTTCCTCAGCAAACTCTCTTCCTCAACTTCTTTTGATTTCCATTTCTTGTATATCCATCATTTTTTGCCTGTAGTATGAGTCTCATTTCCTTCCATTTCGACTTTTTCTCTGCTTGCTTCGCGTCTATTTCCCTCCAGCATTCTTGTACTATTTTATTCTTATTCAGCCGTTTCGCTTTCTCCTCTTTTCCCAGCTTTTATCCTTATTTTGTCCGTTTTTGTTTCCTCCAAAATTAGACCTACTGGTGTATTGAAGTCCAAACCTAAAGTCCACCTTATGTATTCCTCCTGTATTTTCTCTACTTTTTCTGATTCCATCCATTCCCAAATTTCTGACGCATACAGGAAGATACTTTTCACTATGCTTCCGAATATTCTCATTCTTCTCACAAAATTGTTCTTGAACATTCTTTGTCCTATTCCCCATATCTGCGCCATTGCTATTCTAGCTTTCTTTATGACTTCCCTTATATGCATCTCTCTGCCCCATTTTTCTGGAAATTATACCCTAAGTATTTGAACTCCTTTACTTCTTCCAGGCTGTGCCCCTGCCAGCCCCATTCTTCTCTCACTTTAATAAATAGATAGACTACACTATCTACATTAACATTACATATATTTCTACCAGCCCACCCAGAATTTTATTTAAACAATAAATTTACCTCTATTAACATCCTCATTTACCAAATTTATTTCTATCCCCTAAGACATTAGTAAACAATAGTTACAATTTTAAATTTATTATACCGTTTCTTCAAAATACAAATGTAAATTTAAATTTATCTTTTCGATAAAAAAGATTCTTTATTTAATAATTTAATAACATCACTAAAAAGTTGTAATAACCCTGCCGTTCCAACCTTATTTGGCCCCTTTCAATCCTGAATATACTCCAAAATTTGACGTCCAAATAAAGTTAAAAAAGCTATACCAATTATTATCGGCAACAATAAAACAATTATATAAAATGTATTGAAAAAAAATATATAATTAATGAATAAATTACCTACTACCAATAATTTATATACATATTTTAAATTCTAAATTTGATTTCAGGGTTGCTGGTCCGAGGGGTAACAAGTGTGCAGAGATGCAGTACTCTTGATGACAGCGAACGCTAAGTCACTTTATAATTTCTTGGACGTGGGTGCACGCAATAGAACAAAATGTTTTTTGTAGAAAACGTTGGGAGCCAGCTCTTTCGATTCTGACCGTTCCAACACAAATGCGCGACATGCGGGAACACTTGTGCAATATTTTGCGAAGTAGCCTCGTGACGTGGCTCTTTTCTAAACCATATTCACGAAATATCGCAGAAATGTTCCTAAAACGAATGCCAATTATATGAAACGGGCCACTAACCGTCGCGCATATGTGTTGGAAAGGGAGCAGAATCCAATGAGCTGATCAGACAAGGTACTCGTAGATAGTGACATGCATGTGTCTGTCTAAATCAGAAAATTAAATTGATACAACATTTGCTCGCGATTTTAATAATTCCGATTAATAATTCGTATCTAAGATTCGTTCAGAGCACCGAAGCTCCAGTTGAATTTTCTTCGCGAAACAAGAGCCAATTTTTTGCGCATACTAGGTTCGTCCAGAGCACCGGTGCTCTAATTGCTTTTTTAACGCGGAAGTAGAGTCAAATTTTCGCTTAGCTTCAATTTTCAGCTTGGACTTGCCAACGAGATTCTAGGCCCTAGAGAACAGGGCCAGAAAATTAAATCCATACAACAGTTGCTCGCGATTTTTACAATTCCGATTAATAATGCGTAAAATAACGCAAATCGATCGAGTCGAATAGAGTCGCCGCGAAAAATTTGAAAAGGTTCCTGAAGTGGAACCTCAGTCTTCCTAGCAATCTTGCAGTCTAGCAAGATCCTTTTTGATCGCGCGTAACGCGATCGTAGAGTCCCCGCTTTTTTCGCGTCCATCTACCTATTTTGCAGAGCACCGCGGTTCTTACTTAGAGTAACTTTACCGCGAATCTAGAGTGAAATTTTTGCGTATCTAAGACTCGTTCAAAGCACCGAAGCTCCAGTTGAATTTTCTTCGCGAAACTAGAGCCATTTTTTTACGCATACTAGGTTCGTCCAGAGCACCGGTGCTCTAATCGCTTTTTTCGCGGAAGTAGAGTTCAATTTTCGCTTAGCTTCAATTTTCAGATTCTAGGCCCTAGAAAGGGCCTAGTGCGTGGGCCCTAGAGAAGGCCCAAGGGACCTTAGAGAGGGCCCAGCATAGGCCCTAGAGAGGGTCTAGGTCCACAGGATGGAGGACCGGATTCACTGACGCTGCAGCTGCGGCACATTGGCCTGTTGATCGAATAGCAGTAGCGAAGGGGGATGCTTGCCGTGTGGATAGCAGTGAGACTGTTTGCAACGGTCTGTGAGTGTGTTATACTTTCCCATTCTTTCTTTGCAATAGTAGACACGAGTACCTTGTATTTCTGTTACATTTTATCTTTACATTATTAAAATGTCTGTGTATATGTATTTTTTCAACACCTGCATGAAAATGTGTGTTTTTTTACGCCTGCTGAGCGGGAGAAAAATGACCAATTTCAGACGTATTCGCGTTTTCTACTTTTCTCCTAAGGGAAAAAGACTTTACGCGCATGCGTATTCGCATAATTTTTTACTTTCCTCCAGGGTTTGAAACGGTTCCGAAAATAACTGTTTAAAACTGGTATATAAAGGTTCTGATTAAAACGGTTATGGAAAACCTTTATTCTGAATAACTGTTATGAAGAACCCAAATTTCCAACTATTATCTGTTTCGGTTACGGTTCCTATTTCCCTCCTTATATCGGTTCCATAACCGCTATTTTTTCGGTTCTATATCGGTTCCAAAACGGTTCCAGAACTAATTCTTATATCGACTTTGTGCAGATTACTTTATATGTGCATATTTTTTACAAAATCCTTATAGAAACAGGAGAAACATTTAACTTCCTATTCTGAATAATATAGTGTGTGTGTGTAAATGTAAAAAATATGTAGCTAATTTATTTATTTCAACGCTTTATTATAAATCAATGATATGTACCTATAAATGTTTCTCCTTTTTCTATAAGGATTTTGTAAAAAATATGCGCATATACAGTAATCTGCAGTTACAATTATTAATGATATCAATTAGGGAAAAGTCGATACAAGAATTGATTCTGGAACCATTATGGAACAGATACAGAACCGAAAAAATAACGGTTATGGAACCGATATGAGGAGGGAAATAGGAACCGTAACCGCAAGAGATAATAGTTGGAAATTTTGGTTCTTCATAACAGTTATTCCGAATAAAGGTTCTTTATAACCGTTTGGAGAACCGAAATCGATATTATAACAGTTTTCAAGCCCTGCAGTTTCCTCCCAAGGAAACTGGAGTTTGGCGTTACCGTATGGTATGAAGATGCAGTTGTTCGACTAATCGTTATCGAACATGTGTGTTTTATTTGATATTACAACTGTCACAGCACCATTTTTCATTAAAAGAAAATGCATATTTTTTGCGAATCGCTCAGCAGGCTTTCAAAAACATACCTTTCATGCAGGTGTTGAAAAAAAAATATAGTGCGTGACACGGGATAGAAGCGATTTCGTCTCGCTACGCTCGGGCAGCAAACTTCACGCTCGTCGGAATCGCTTACTTCTCTCCCTTGTCACGCAATATACTATTTTGTCATTTTGATTTCACATGTGCTTTTATATTGAAATTGTTATTATCTTCTATTCTTTTGTGACTTACAGTGGGTAAAAAAAGTATTGGCACACTTTTTAAAATCGCATAACTTTTTTAGTATTGGCCCAAACGACATGAGTTTTTTTGGAAGCTAGGAGGATTAGTGTTCTAAGTGACGTGTTTCGTAGTTTTGAAAATAAATGCAATTTGTCGGACTAGCAAAAAAAATAGTATAATGAAAATTTAAAAAACCCGTTTGTAGACTTAAGTAAGCTGTACACAATACACATGCTGACAATTTCATCAAAATCGGTTAACGGTACCCTGAGCTATAAGTCGAGAATCGCGAAAATTCCCGAAATCAGCCTCCTAGCTTCTAAAAAAAATCATGTCGTTTGGACCAATTCTAAAGAAGTTATGCGATTTTAAAAAGTGTGCCAATACTTTTTTTACCCACTGTATTTGATAATAGATATTCTTAGACATTATTAAAATGTCTGTGTATATGTATTTTTGTCATTTTGATTTCACATGTGCTTTTATATTGAAATTGTTATTATCTTCTATTCTTTTGTGACTTATTTGATAATAGGTATTCTTAGACATTATTAAAATGTCTGTGTATATGTATTTTTGTCATTTTGATTTCACATGTGCTTTTATACTGAAATTGTTATTATCTTCTATTCTTTTGTGACTTATTTGATAATAGGTATTCTTTTCTACGCTCGACTTTTTCACGTACTTGACGTAATTTTTTTACTATTTGAAGATTTTTATGAGTTTGTTACTAGTGAAAATTCATGGCAACTTGATTGCCATCCAGAAGTACTTAACGTATTTGTAATTTCAAAATTTTAATTAAATAATTGGTCAGAAATTTTAAAAATAAGTCTCGGTCCGACCGATTCAGGAGACCGTGGAATGCGTCTCGGGCCGAAGCTTATTTTCAAAGTTTCTGACAAATTATTTACGTTATTAAAAGTTTGAAATCCCAAATACGTAGGTGTACCTCTGAATTGTAGCGTTATACAAGTTGCTAAGATTGGGACCTACTGGACTTCCTGGGGACCTGGTCAGGGTTCGAAGTCCTGATCCTTCGTGCACTCCCTCGGCCCCCTGACCTACTTAGGTTAACTTATTCGGTTGGTGCCGATGAAATTTTCGGGTTCGTTAAAAGCCATTCAAAATGTTATTATTCTGCCTAGGCCAAAACCGATTTCTCTTCCGTTTTAACTGATTTCTTCGATTCATTTTCATCATCTGTCCTATTTCATACATTCCTTCGTGGATTTTTGCACGTGTCGTTTTATTTCGTGTATTTCTTCGATGAGTTTACATCATTTATTTTATTTCATGTATTTCTCCGATGGGTTTACATTATTTATTTTAAATGATGCATTTGTTCGATGGGTTTACATGATATATTTTATTTGATGCATTTCTTTAATGGGATTACATGATTTATTTTACATGAAGTTAATAAGATAACATATTTGAAAGAAAATAGTGAAAAGTGATAGTGAACAGTGGTAGTGAAAGAAGACATCTAAGGAAGCCTTAGGTTAATTTATTGTAGCAACAAGTATTTAAGGCCCCATGTAAAATTGCCAAGTAGTCACAGAATTTTATTAGCTTTGTTGCTCTTTCATTGGCTCTTCATTTCCGATGAGGAAGTAGCAGCTGCTTCTGTTTCCGGGAGCAAGCGACTGAGCATGGAATGGGTATGGGTGGACCAGTTTCACCCCCTGGTGTACTTGTCGAAAGGGAAACGTTTCGGGCGTAGGGGGTGTATCTTTTGGTACACTGCCCGCGTAAGTCACCCGGTCCGATTTCCCAGTCTCCGTGATAGACGGCTCGAATTGCATCCGAGCAAGAGGAATCGTCTCGGAGACGCCGAGCGCTTTTTAAACCGAAAGGATCGATGGAACTTTGTTTCCATCCATCTCTTTGGTTTAGTTGGCTAAGGTTTTCATGTACAGGGAGATGGATGGAACTTTGATTCCATCCATCTCTCTACGGGTCTCGAAACGCAGCAACCTCCTCGCGGTGAGACCTGGAAATCGGTGAGGACCACCGAGCCGATAGCTGTGATTGTCAAATATCCTAATTAAATATAAGAATTGCTTTAGTTGTAAGACTTTTTCCAAATTTTTTAAAATGCACAAAGCATTGGTCAAACATGGGCCAGAAATATTTCATAGAAATGGGTCACTTTCGTAAGTACCTCCGCGTGGGTGTGCGGCTCCTTGGTAACGTTTCCCAAGCATTGCGACTTGCGAAACGGAATCAAGCTAAAGCCTACGATCTAGATTAAGGGCCCAGATCGAGGCAAACTTACCTTCAATGAGTTTGGTTCGGTCTCGACAGCTAATCAGAATTCTACTCTGTTTCAGATAGGTATGTCGTCGATAGTTTTTCGTAATTTGTTCTATTTCAATTTTATGCATTTCGTCTATGGATTTGCTTGATTCATTTTATTTCATGTCCTGTATTTTATTATGTTTATTTAATTTCCTTCCATGCTGGTCTCACTATTACTAACATAACGTAGGGGACATTCCACGGGAAATCAGACCCTTTTCGGAGTAACATTTCGGATAGTGCTGAAATTTGAATATATTGTAGTCTTTAGTGATATTTAAACGTACCTCAAAGGATTTTTCAAAATTTTGAAAAATGTCGATTTTACAGCTGTTTGAAGGTAAGTGCTAATTTATTTTCAGTAAATTATAGCTATGGAAGTAGTAAACGGATGGAGATGAGCTTTACGGTGCTTATAGAGAAGACATTGAAGTTTTAAGAAAAAATTATTTTAGTTTCAAGAAATAAAAATTTGAACCATTTTTGTGCAATTATTTTAAACAAATGCAGTTTTTTAACATCGGACGCGATTTTAAAAATCTCAAAAAAAAGGAAAATATAGTTCTATCTTTCCCCTTGATGGACTAATTTTCAAAAATATGGACATTTTAAAACTGGTCCTGTAAAAATTTCCGAAAGTTGACGCTGCGTCAAATCACACCAGCTCGACTGGCTGAGCCGTGCGGTACTCCCAGCGGCCAAGCGGCTATATCTGCTATTCTTATATAGTGTTCTCGAATATGGTAAGTATTTGTAAAAAACTGAAGAAGGAAAACTTTTACTATTTTTTATATACAACATAGTACGGTAACTCAATTTTTGGCGTTCGCAATATTTTCTTTGAAACGAAGATGACACTCAGTTTTTTTAAATGGAATGCTATATATTTGATTATCCAATATGAAAGCGACTGTCAAGACAAATTCAACCATATGGTATAGTATGACTTCAAGCCTACACATGGTAAGGAATAAAATAAATATATCGAACTATTTATCTAGTAGATTGAATTTCATCTTTCATTCCTAAAAATTGAGTTACCGTACTATGTTGTGTATAAAAAACAGTAAAAGTTTTCCTTCTTCAGATTTTTACAAATACTTACCATATTCGAGAACACTGTATAAGAATAGCAGATGTAGCCGCTTGGCCGCTGCGAGTACCGCACGGCTCAGCTAGTCAAGCCGGTGTGATTTCAGGCAGCGTCAACTTTCGGCAATTTTTACAGCGCCAATTTTAAAATGTCCATATTTTTGAAAATTTGTCCATCAAGGGGAAGGATGGAAATATATTCTCCTTTTTTTTTGAGATTTTTAAAATCGCGCCCGATGTCAAAAAAACTGCATTTGTTTAAAATAATTGCACAAAAATGGTTCCAATTTTTATTTTTTGAAACTAAAATAATTTTTTCTTAAAACTTCAATGTCTTCTCTATAAGCATCGTAAAGCTCATCTCCATCCGTTTACTACTTCCATAGCTATAATTTACTGAAAATAAATTAGCACTTACCTTCAAACAGCTGTAAAATCGACATTTTTCAAAATTTTGAAAAATCCTTTGAGGTACGTTTAAATATCACTAAAGACTACAATATATTCAAATTTCAGCACTATCCGAAATGTTACTCCGAAAAGTGTCCGATTTCCCGTGGAATGTCCCGTAGTTGATTGTTTCAGCTTTTCAGCACCTTTTTTAAATATACCAAGTTACAATTCCTTCATGAGGCTTTCCACGTTACGCCATGAAAGCATGTCTTCCACAAATAATGGTGTTGTTTATATAAATTTTTATGTTCAATAAATTTTTTTTGCGTTAAATAAACTCGAATAGAACAGCAAGGTTAAAAGGCGTATGTGTTCTTGTTTTGTTGCGATCCTTTTTTCTCTGACATTGCAAGGAATACGTTTATAAAACGATCTTTATAGTGTTACTCCAACAGAATCATTTGTAAATCGCGGGTTTCAAATGATCTAAATTTTACCCGTGTTGAATTTTAATTCCTGCCACGCGTAGCGTTACAATCTTATTTTAGACTCAATCGATAACGTTGGGTGTGACATGAAAATGGTAAGGGGGCTTGCGAGCCCCCCGAGCGTGTGACACAAAATTACATTGCGTGATAGGTCTATCCTATACTTCGTCGATGCTAGAAAGTAAAGACTATCCTATGCCTTCGTTCGTGTACAGTCTGTGTGCAGGGAAACTTCTCTAGTCCGTCCATAGATGGCGATAGTAAAACGTTTCCACTCGAATACAAGATCTGCATTTCCTACACTTTCCTTTCCAAGTTGCATGAATTTTTAGAGTTTCAAATTGCAAGTTTCCCGTGGGATTTTTAAACACTTAATGTTTTTTATATATCATACAAATATAACAACACCATTCTGTTATGCAAGCTACATAGCGTACCTACATATCGCAAGCATATTTTTCATTCTATTATAGCTCTATCACTTTATCACTATGATTAAGTGTATTGCTAATACGTAAAAATCGATTGTAGAAAACAGAAAATTATATTTCACGTGGGGAACTGAGAAGAAGAATTATGTAGGTATCAACATTTTCTACAGCAGAACATTGTACTGTGACCAAATAGAGGGCAGCTGGTGCAGAGTATATTCCGTTCAATCGCTTCTGCAGAAGTTGTTACCGCAAGAAATATCATTTATTCCGTCGGAACTTGTACAACGAATCTTTGATCAAGTTTAATATTGATTGCACCTACCCACTGAAGAAGAAGTTAAACTAAAGTAAAGTAGTAACTTTTTAATGATATTCCATAAAGTGCTCATTTTAATTCAGAATTTAAAGTAACTCCAATGTAGCTGCAAAACATATATTTCAGATACGCGATTAATAGTAGAAATTAGTGCTAATAGTAAGTTGAACATTTTACAAGCGACTATGGAGCAAAATGCAATTGCCCTTGAATAAAATTCACCGTCATTCATAAACGTTATTAGATAGGCAATAACAAAAGGTAAATGTACGGTGCGATCTATTCTTAACTTGGAAAATGCCAATCATCAAAAATAGATGTGCTGCAATAATGTCAGATAGCTGAGATAATGGATTAATTATTTCAAAGCAGGAGTGCCATACCCAAGGCTATACCTATGGTCCTATAACTGAAGACAGTCTTGTTATCTCCTCAGTGAGATGTTTACGAAAATATCCACTATAAACAATTGTCTCTTAGCTAATCAGTAAGGAAAGTATTTTATTTCTAACAATTAGTATTTTCCCTGTAAAGGAAACTTTATAAAAATTTCAAAGCTTTAGCTAGAAAATTACTAAATCATCTAACATATTCGCTGAAAATCACTTTATCAAATTCTCAACATCCAAAAAGCTCCAGTTTTTCTAGATAACCGAAATTGACTCCACAAGACTCAATTAGCTATATATAAGTTCACGAAACTATTAGTAACCGAGTAACGCAAAAAGTGTCTTTCACAAAATTGCAATCACTTCAGCGCTAACACGTTCTATCCCCTACAAGCTCACCCCCAAGAAACATTTCCACCCCGTTCCACCCTCTCAACCCGTTTAACGCCGCCGATACCTCTCCGAATCGCTGCTGTTCACCGACGTTCGAGAATAATACTCCAGACCGACGGTCTCGCTTGTCGTCGCGCGTTCCCGAACGAGTGCGTGAACAAGAGGGGAAAAAAAAGCCCCGTGACGAACGGCACGGACATCGCGGCGTGCGCTCGCGTGTTGCAACAGGCAGCAGCCCACGCATGCAGATGAACTTGCGGGGTACCTCGATACCCCTGGCAGCAGGGGTTCCGCCGATTGAAAAAGGGACAGCCGATAACAGCGCGAAGGGTAGATGAAATGGGGGTTCGTTTACCCCTGGAAGAGTCACCCTGTCCTCATCGATCCTCATCCTCCGCCTTTTCCACGGGCGTCTCCTCTTCCACTCCCCCTATCTCCCTCTCTTGCACCATCGCTACCATCCGCGTAGCGCCTCATTCTATTTCTCTGCCATCCGACTTCGCCCCTATCCCTTCGTCGTTCCCTCTTCGTCGGCCGGCCTAACCACCCCTCCGTCACCAACCCCCTGCCGTTCCCACCGACGTAGCGTCTCTCTGTTGCGCTCGACGGCACTCCCGTCAGCATCGCGAAGAAATTCACTTTCGCGAAAAAAAGAGCCCGCGAAAAATCGATGCCGGCCGCCTATTGGCCGCGCGGCCGCTGGATCGCGGCTGCATTGGTGCTCGCGGCCTCGCGGGCGTGGCTTAAAGATGAGCTCTCGCTATGTCATCCCTTATATTGATCCTACACTCGGCCGGCAGCCGGTGTAGAAACGGTGTGCGGGCGCATCGACGTCGGTCCACACGCACGCCACGTATTCCGCCGCGGACTCATCTGTGCACGCGCGACCAAGCACACGTCCGCGAGACGCGTCCCATTTCCGTTTTCACGCTTACCTGGTACCGGTGCCACCGGAACACGCGCGTCAACTTAGGCGCCGTCGGCTCGCGCGCGCTCCACGCCCGCGACAAGACGGAGCCGGGTATGCTACCAACGATCATCGATAAGTCCTAGATAACGCAGCGATAAGGTTCTTAATTCGCTGCGACCGGGGAAACGTAGTCTGAGCAATGATTGGGCTATGATCGGAGTTTTCAGCTGGAAGCTTGGTTCGAAAGTGGCGAAGGGCAAAGGACTTATGTAATGAGCGAATTTTATATTTTGGGGAATTTTGTAAACCGAAAGGATTCTGGAAGACAATTGATGATCGTTCATCGTACCGTTTATTTTTAGTTGGTTCAAATAGGCATTGGTTGGAAGAATTTAAGGGTTTCAGATTTTTGGGGATTGTAGGTGCTAGTTGTAAGTTTCACTGAAAAGGGATGTTCGGTAAGTGGAAAATTCATAAAAATTTGACACTTTGCAGAAATGTTAGTTCAAGCAATGCCAACAACGTAACAGTTTTGGGGATGAAACAATCTTAGGGGTGAAAGCACCCCCTCAAAGAAAATTCGGGGTTTCATATTATCGCGAATATCTGTGAAACCATGAAAGATATCGGAAAACAGTTTAATTCAAAATTTTATAGTTTTTAATATCCTAGAATATGGTGGTAAAGAATTTTCGAAAAGGGTGGGTATAAATTTTTAAAACATTAATTTCTTCGAAAATTCGTTACCACCATGTTGTAGGGTATTGAAAACCATGAAACTTTAAATTAAATTTGTTCCCATATCTTTTACACTTTCACAGATATTCACGATAATATAAAAACTCAGAATTTCATTGAAGGGATGATTTTACCCCTAAAAATGGTTACGTACATTGTTAGCATCGCTTGGACTACATTTCTGCAACGTTCTAAATTTCTATGAATTTTCGAGTTACCGAGCATCCCATAAGTTTAATAATTAATAGACACAGAGTCAATGCTAATCTAATGAAGTGGTACGAATTATTGCATAATCGAGGGGAGCATGTGTTGGGGTGTAAAAATAAATCTCAGAAACGACTTCCTTATGATAACTGAATCTTTCATACAGCCCTGAATTATCGAATCAAGGGATTTCGAGGTCGATAGTCGCGAAGAATGCATGAGGGAAGCTCGTGATTAATTTATCTACTAGGAACTCTCTTCGTAATGAACGACACATATTTAGGTTAATGGTGCCAGCTGGTTCGAAGCCAGAATAGTCTTCGAGGTAGACAGGTGGTAAGAACTGATCTAAGTGCTCGAGTCACAGGTGCTTTTGCATTTTGTATGAATAACAGCTTTTCGTACGTAGCCATGTTTCCAGAAATTCAAGAAGATAATATTAGAAGACTTGAAAATACCTAATATTATTTTACGAAGGAAATTATTGTAAACATAGGTCAAACTAATTTAAACTTTTAATTGAGTACATTCACTTCGAACACTGTTAGTCTTTTGAAATATCAATCATAAATCTTCAACTTGAGGAATTGGATTGAAAATCGCAGTAAATTAGATAGCTATAGTTTTCATATTTCTTCATTAACTTCATAGTCAATGATGTTTTCTCGAGGACAAACAATTTCCAAAATACAAAAAATCATATTCCACTTAGATTTACATATAGCTACTAGTCTGCGATACTCTTATCGTATATTCTATTCGTATATACAAGGTGTTTAAAACTATTTTAGTTCCCGGGTTCCTTTAGTTCCGGGTTACGGGTTCCCGTTGTCCAATGACTTTGAAATTTTGCACATATCATTTTCTCACCAAGTGTCAAAATTTAGGGGGGGGGGGTAAGATAAAAAAATCGGAAATCGAAAAATAAGAATCGCCCTATTGTACACACATCGTCCCAGTAAATATTCCCAGGGATTTAGATTTTTCAAACTTACACCAAACAAGAAAGAATGCAGTTTCCGAACTCCGAGCTGCTCGTGTATTTAAATAAGCTGCGCAATCAATTTCGAAAGTTTAGAAGGTGAGGAAAAGGGGTGGTGAAAGGCGGGGGTGAGTTATATCGTGACCGTTTTTGATGGATTAATTCGCGAACCGAGTGGAAAGCTGCAAAGACGAACCTTGCCATGTAGATTCATTTTATTCTTTCCCAATTAAGTGAGAAACCATTGAGGAACGACTCACCTGGTCCGCCTGTTGTTTCCCGAATTTGACTATTGCTTCTCAATCATTGAAGTGTCATCGTTGTTTCAGAATACAGCGGAGTATTGGGGATGGATACAGACATCGCGTCTAATATTAAAAGTTGTTTTTAATAACGAAGCAAGGGTTCATGAATCGTGATCACAGTTTTCACAAATATGAGAAACAAATATTGAATGGGTATTACTGACATGCCTGTTAACAAGGGTGTAACTACAATGTAATATACGACGAAAAATAAAAAAAGTTGGGGAATGATTAATGATTAATGATTGCTAAATTTTAAAAAGATGATAAGATTTCTTCGAATTAATGAGAATACGAATTTTCAAATACATCGATTTATCTTTAGCTATTTGTACGCGTAAAAGTTGAATCATTTCTAAGGTAGTCATTTTCTCTGGTGTTCTATGTTTAAATATTATAATTTTGATTTATAAATATTCAGACTTAAGCTAAAATTAACACTAGTCTATTGTAGAACAGAGATTATTTTAACAAGTCATTTTCACGAGACTTTAATAATTTTATGACTATTTTAAATAAACAAATATGTACTAATTTTAAAGAACTATATATAAAGGTCTAAACTATTAGCAGAGTACTGCTGAATTTTTGAATACTTATATGATACAAATTTTTCCATGCATATTGCAATAAAATAAAAATCGTGTAGTATGGTCGTCAATCTGCAGGAATTATGATCTATCGCCATGTAACCACTCAAAAATGACACGATTCCTAATTTGTTCTGCCGACCATCACGAAAACAAGAAAAAAAAAACAGAAGCAAGTTATCCATGTCACGTTGACGCTCTTTTAACGCGGTGGCGTCACGAGTTCCTTTTGAAGAATTCTGCACCCTTATGGGGCTCCATACACATCGATTCCCGGCCATGTGTGCCTTAGTCACGGTGGCATATGGCTAAGTCATGAAGCCACTAGGTGGTCCTCACTATATTACTCTACCTGTCGCCATTCCTGCCTTAGGGGGGGCCAAGCTCATGGCTATTTGTATGACAACAAGAGCTGTTTTTCAACTACCCCCTGTCAGTCATTGATGGCCTGCAATTACTATGAAATCTATGGGTTCAGAATACCTGCGATTTTCATTCATTTGTCTGTTGAGCAACCATCCCACAAGTTAGACATTATATAAATATTTTAAAAACAGGTTGATCTTTGATTCTGGATTGTAGGTACCTACTGATTGTTTGGTGTATACATTGTACATTCTACGTTCCTTGGTTTATTAAAAGAAGTTCAATTATAATATATTTTGGAATCAAATAGCAGTATTCTATAGTTGTTTAATAAGTAACTTTCTTAGTCTTTAATTTACGTAATAGTCTTTTTGAACGTCAATATTGAGCTTTGGAGTTGGAGCAGTAATTATAATGAAATTGTGAATGGAATTAATGTTTCACCTATTTTGAAATTGAGTAGATGTTTAGAACAATAGAATATATTTATCGAATATTATAATATGCTATGGAGACATGTGAAAAGTATTGTTTAAGTGGACTCCAACGGGGAGTATAGCTCAGTGGTAGAGCATTCGACTGCAGATCGAGAGGTCCCCGGTTCAAACCCGGGTACTCCCTTCCCCTTGTTTTTACTCTTTTCCTGTTATGTACAAACTATTCTGTTTTAAATATTATTTGACCGGTCCCAAACGAGCGGTAGTTTACGAACTTTTTACAGGAAATGTATGGGATCACTTGGAATGACTTTTTTACCCTGAACTTTGAAGAACAAGTTTTTTTAAAACGACTGTATTTATTTATCATGAAAAAGTGACGTTATTCCCATCCACGTAGCAGTGCGCATGGTACGCTGGTGACTTTTCTGACTAGTAATTTTTCAAATCGTCACAGTGGATTCACCCCTTCAAGTTGGTCAGGCGTGTCTACGTTTGTCGCACAGGCTTCGACTTATGGGCCTTATCTTTGTTATTACAACGAATTTTTCAATGGGACCTTTTTGACGTTGGGTACTTTTAAAGGTCCATAAATAGTTCATGCTATTTCCATCGTTCTAATGATAGAGTTCGGGTAGTAATGTCAACATGTAGTTCCTCTAATTTGCAAGTTGTATTGTCTATTTCGCTGTTCGAGCACCTGCTAGTTCATTTTGATGAATATTATCATAATACACCAAACACCAACCTACACTAGATGAAAAATGACACGTATGAAATTGCTGCTAGAACCAGTTACAGACAAAAGAAAGACAAACAATTAATTATACAGAGAACTGAAAATGTCATTAGTCGGACTATGTTTCTAACATATCTTTCAAAGGAAACGGTAAAGTGTGAGGGCACCGCTTTGAATTAAAAACTGAAGTAACGCGTCACTGTTCCGCGCATGGCGGATACTGGATCGATTTTGACCCATTGGACATCTTAAACCTCTTATACACCGCGTTATTTATATGTACATATCAATGGCTTAATGCATAAATATTGTATGTTTACTTTTTGCGAAATTTGAGTTTTTATATGCAACAAATAGTTCTTCACTGTTTCTTTATGCTGTATAAAAATCGTTTTTATATATGTTTCATAAATTTGTCAGAAAAAATATATTTGTTCATTGAATGTACCAGAATTTTAAGTTCCAAGGCATGTGTAAATTTGGTTTTCTGGAAAATATTAAAGTAGACATACAATATTTGTGGACTAACGAGGAAAGATCCTGAACCTGGAAATGTAGAGGATTTCCTCCTGATTACAACGCAATTTTTGTTTGCTACCCAAATGCACTCTAAGGGGGTGAAATTGACCCCTTAAACTCCGGCTATTTTCCGATTTTGTGTAAATAATAATCCTAATTAAAAGGAATAACTTTTGTCTTGAAACTTTTTTCTACCTCTTACAGATTGCGAGTTACAAAATAATGTCGAAAAATAGCCGAATTTTCAGGGGTTAATTTCACCCGCTTAGAGTGAAGTTGTGCAGCCAACAAAAATTGCGTTGTAATCAGGATGAAATCCCCCACATATATACAGTTTCCGATGTTTTTGAATTTCCGGGTTCAGAATCTTCCTTTCTAATTAGGTATCACCCCCTTCGATCATAATGTTATATGGAAGCTCGCATTAAAATGCATATAAATTAAACTATATCACGGGTCAAAGTTGACCCTGTGCCCGCCGTGCTGCCGACTGCTAACCCATCCTGTGGCGAAGGGCTATTAGCCAGCCGTCATAAGGGCGGAAAGGTCGTCGATCAATTCGTAGGACTTCTAACCGCACTAGATGAATATCCAGGGCGAAAACCACCTGCTCCAGCAGCGAACGTTAAATCCGTAAGCTCCGCGAAATATTCGTCGAAATCCGTGAAATACCCGCAGTGCTCCGGATGATCAGGCCAATTGGCCGATCGCCAAATGAAATGTATATCCGGCATAAGTCTCCCCATTTGACTCGTTTGTCGTATTTACGTTCGTGCACCCTCCTATATACCCCCGTACGTGTTCGTCACTGTAACTGATATAGGGCCCTTTGAAATTCGGATCGAAGAAAGTCAAGCAGAATGCCAGCGAGCTTTATTGCCTGAACAGGTTGAAATTGTACGCGTACAGAGTGTTTTGGAAAGGAAATGCGAATACCGTGCCAATGGATTATGCAGCTTACTTTAAGAGAGAAGTATTATATTAAGATAAACATGATTCTTGACAGAGAGTAGTTCAGTTTGATATTTATGTTGAGGTTCCTTGATGAATGTTTTCAAGGTTGGTAACGTAGTAGCTAATTACCCGAATTTTTATTTTTTATTTTGCAATAGATAGGGTTGATGTAGCAATGTTAGTTAAGTTCCGCAGGAATTGATAAATCGGTTTATTTGAAAAATTATTTCTACTTTCCTTACTTCGGTTTAGTAGGTGGATGCCTTTCAGAACGAATTAACACTGAATGTGGTCATTTTTATAACAAAGCACAGCAGTTGTATGAACACAGTTTTTTATTTCTTCCGCTAAATGTTAGAGGCTACATGCTCATGTGTTAATATGAAACTGATGCTTGTTCCCAAATATATACGAGATAGACCTTAAACCTGATACTTTCTTACTTGAAACCAGCTGGGTAATAATACATTACTTAGCAACTGCCATTTCCCTCATACCTACTGCACAATTTAAAGCCTTTAAAAATCAACTCTACTTACCAATGCTTATCTTGGATGAGCAATACGAAATACTGCTGCGCATATTACACATCCTGACGATAAATACCAGCACCACTACAGAAGGAATTAATCTAAATTACTAACGTTTCTATGGCCAAATCCACGTGCAAATGAAATTCTTCCAACATTTTTCAATCTGTCAATTTTATCAGGATATGTAGATACTAAATTTCCATGATACTTTCGCGGTAGGCACCAATTCGATCCAGGATTAAGCTACTTTATTTGATCCTCGATAATGTACTAGGTATCCTTGGTACCTATACGCGATTCTTCGTAAGTCAAATGACAGATGGGACCGCGCTAATCCGCCATTATCGTCGGCTATGATCGGCCCTGCGTTGAATAGAATACTTTCGATTCACGAGGCTTAGGGATCCTCCCCGAAGTTAGCTCGGTCGTTCATGAGCAATCGCGTGAATCACTGCAGATCGATCTAGCCAGTCTCATCTAACGACGGGTTAGAATAGGAGCATCGATTTGAGTAATTTTATGATCAGGTGCAACACATTGTTTTCGACCACCACTACCCACATATTTAATACAAGTACTTATATAGCTGCGAACCCTTAAAAATATGTCTAAGTACATCGACGAATGAAGTTATTCACCTAACTTGCAAGCAAAATTTTATCTGTGACGCTTAATAGTTTTTTATTACTAAAATATCGATCGATTTTATCACATCACAATTTTGGCAATAATTTCATCTTTCGCCAAGCAACACGAAATGGCAACAAACTTCGCTATGCGAATAGTGAAAAGTGTTCGATCAAGTGTTCGAAACTGACGACTTTTGACGCTAATAAGGTACAACATTTTTGAGCGGGTTTATTTGTGAATTCGCAACCCCTATATGATCGTGAAAGCGGTGGTACAACATGGAAGACCAATGCAAACAGTGGCTTACCACGTGCGATAGGTTCAAAGAGCAGGATCCTTGCTTCAACCACCAGCAAGGCGGTAACAAAAGGGTCTTCGTCCCTGAGGGGTTTCTGCGTTTTGTCCTAGGAGGATTGTCAGTCTCACCCCAGCCAATATCCAGGGGCCGAGCATTTAAATTATTCATAAACAGTCGAGTGATTTGTAGAATATAACTTACTATTACGTGCAATAACGTCCCCGTTTCATTCAATTTCATCTCGAGGTGTTAGCGACTTAAAACGAGTTAAAACCCTGTGACTCGACTTGTAAATTTCCCTATACATTGAAAATTCAATAATGCACTATAATATATATTTTAATCAATTTTCTGTAATATCATGTTCAAGTAATTTCTTTGAAACCTTATTTAGTGCATCGATTTTAAAGCATTTTTACCTTATAATTAATAGATACAGTAATTGTTTAAAAATCAGACACGAAATATGGTATAACACGTTAAAAAGTGTATTTTTTGTGTTGGTATGGAAATAAGGTTTGTAGTAAATGTGTGGCAAAGATTCGATTTTGCAATGAGAAATAAAAATATTTAAGGAGATTCGATTTACCGTTCTGTTTTCATTAAGAAATAGTAACGATAGTAAAAATACTGAGGGCACGAATATTTCGGCGTTTATAATAATGTTAGATGAATTTTGGGTAGATATTCATTATTCGTAGAATGTGAAACTTTATGAATTATTATCTTTTCATTTATATTGCAAGGTAGCAATTTGACGGAGCATCGATACAGCGAGAAATTACATTTTCGTCAGAAGAATTCTCGTGTGCACAAGGCTAATTTAATTTTCTCTCGTTTCCTCACGGTCTACGAGAGTCTCTTTGTTCAGAGGGAATCCAAGATGGAAACCAATTCAGAATTCTGCTGACCGAAGGTAACACGAAGGAGAAAAGTTTCCGGGAGGCAAAAAGGAATGTACGATATAAAAGTTTGCAGACCGTTGTTTCTGAATTGCTGAATCTCAGCATTAGACAAATAGTACTCGTCGTTCGATTTTGGCGCAACTTCAATCTGTGTATTACCATATAGTTCATTTGTAGGTATTGTTAAAAAAGAAATGATAACAGTTAAAAAGTAATTGCATCGCTAAAATAAAAAATGACTCTTCATAGCATTTAGAATGTTTTTACCAATTATTAATGGCTACAATTGCTGTATTATAAAAACATTAATAATTTTTCTACACTTCTACCTAGATAACAATTAACTAATCATACTCCACAAATTTCTTTCCATTTTATTTTCTATAAATCTATCATCATAATCAATCATCTATATAATATCATCATCTATCTCATAATTATATAAATATATTTACTATAACAAAATAGCATCCTTGGTTAAGCTTCAACTATTAATTGAAATAAAATAAATTTCTCGAAGTACCTTCCCCTTTATTCTAAATAGAATGCTGTTGATATTATTATCTATACAATATTATATTATATTATTATATAATGAAATTAATTTCCATAAAATCAAATTACTTGAAAAACTCTCCCCTATAGTTCAAAGTCGTACATACATATATTCTAATTTTCACCGAAATAATCATAATAATAACACACATATAGCCCAGACAAACTAATATAACTCACTGATAAACTAATACAATTCGCGCCTAAAAATTTTAACACAACTTCCCTTCATTCACAGCGAACGATTTCAATTACGTAGCATGAACCATCCCTTCCTTCGTTCCCCATCAATACATCGATACATTGCTACTTTCCGCTAACCCATTTTTCGCAAGCACGAACGTATCCGTCGTATATATGTGACATTCTATCAGTTAAGCCACCCCAAGCTGGCTGGTGATCTAATTTAATTGACACCCTAATAGCAAGCCTGCACGGCCGTTAGAGTTCCGGGGTACGGTGCTCCGAGTGCTCGAGGAGAGAAGGATGAAAATATAAGGGTGGTTAGCCGGGAGACGCATGGGACGAAGACAATTGAATTTCATGGGGGTTTGGCCGCTTAACCAGCTAATTGGTTTGTTCATGTTACTGCGAGTACATAACTCGTCCTCTATCGTACTTGCTCAATACTTAACCGCACTTTTCGCCTTTCATAAAAAATTAGGCGCATCAGAAATCTTGATTTCACAATGAATATCAGGGCAGTGAATATAGTCTGTCGTTTCATTTACTGAAATTTAGGACTATAGACATTTCCTACGCAACTTTTTTATCCTGTTTTTATTCTTTAACAATATTGAACTTCACTTAACTACTTAAATTCGATGTTTTTTATTTTTTTTTTTCACTTAACTATTAGTGTCTATCCAGAAAAACACTTTGTAGTTTTTAATAGATCGAAGCAGAGGATAATTTGATAATATTAAATTAAAAGAATATTTTGTTCATTAAATAGTTACTTCTGCTCAGATAGTACATAAATATTTTAGTGTACTATAATAAATATATTCGGTATTAAATATCACTCTAACATGAAATATAAACTATGAAAGTTTCACTTTGAGGGAGAAATTTATAGAAGGGAGAATTAGAAAGGCAAACGCTCGGAATTATTAATAAAAGTTCAAGGTAAAACTAACTGTATTTAACATTGAATCATTTTAAGTTTCCGAAACTTAAACAAATTAAATAGAGATGCTGATATAAATGTGAAACGGAATTATAAATAGAAATTGTGAATTACACGAGTCGGAGCTTACTGTATTTTCGCGTAGGGAGTAAATGAATTCCTCGCCGCCATTCCGTGGAAGGCAAGCCACTAAGAAGAGGGAAACTGTGCCCCTTTACGGCACTTTCATGAAGTGAATATTTAACTTTACGTCTTGCGGGTTAAAAATGCTGACCTGCCGGCAGAGGTTTAAAAAGTTGGCGAAGCACCGAGATAAAAGATAACGGCTGATAAAACTTGCTCAAAGTTCCGGCGCCAGACTTTGTGGCACTCCGCGTTAGGCATGTCGCAATTTCTCTCTTCTAACAATTAAAAACTTTTCATTGCCTTTTGATGAGCGCTTGTCAAATTTTTCTCACGAACGGCTTCGCTCTTGTGTTGGTTACGCTTAAGGATCTGTCGATATTTTGAAATAGATGTTCCAAGATTTTCTCTTTCGCTATATATAAAAATAATTATACCATAATTGTTGATGCGTTGCAAGGATTCTTCTAGTTTCATTGCATCATATCGTTTGAATTTAAATATTATAGCAGTTACACTTTGAATAATCCATTTTGAAAAGTAATGTTTATGCTTATACTAAATTAAAATTTGAAGTGAAAAGTGCAATAAGTTTAAACTTAAACTTCTGTTTAAGATACCTTGCAGATTTATTATTGGATTATGAGTTTAAAAAAAGGATTTCGATTATTCATCTACTTTTTTCCTGTGATAATAAAAGATTAAGGTGAAAAAAATGAATTCCTAAACGTCAATTTAGGAATAGGCCCCGGAGGGATTCGAACCCTCGATCTCCTGTTTACTAGACAGGCGCTTTAACCAACTAAGCCACGGCGCCGTTGAAGTCCAGCTCAACTTTGCTCTATTTTCAATACAATATTTTTTAACAAATACGTAAATTTAAATGTATGCAATTATCAAGATATATTATTCATCAACAAGTTACCACTCAACTACATATAGTGTTTGATTAATCAGAATAAGTCATTGCAATATTTTACCAAATGCTTAATGTTGCTCAAGGTTTCAAAGTTCTATAAAATTAGTATCGGTCAAGATACATACAAGTAGCTAAATAATTTTTAGCCATTACAGAATTCGTGCTAAATAATTACAACATTCATAATTAAAGGGATTATAAAAAAAGTAAAAAGAAAACATTCCGTTAGTGGATTAAATTTATAGGTGCTAGATACTCAAAAGCAGCAGAACTTTTTAGAATCTTCGAATTCCGCTTTTGATAAAATAAAATTTAAATATAAAGTAGGTAGTTATTCGGATGAAGAAAAAAACAATACATAAAAATAATTGAAGAGTCCTTATAAAAAAAAAAATAAGTACCAAAAATCAAAATTGACACATAGAATATTTTTCAGTAAAAAAACTTTTTTTTAATTTGAGCATTTACTGTGTTTTCCACAAAAACTCTTCAATTCCTTATTTAAATCTATTTCAATTCATCTGCACAGTTTCTTCGACAAACACAACTACCAAATTCAAAGCTATATTCCTTATTAAAAGTGTGGTTATAGTACCTACCATCATTGCCATGTTTACAATCAGTAATGAAATAGGTAATATATATGCAACTTGATTATACTTTCCTTGTCTGAAACACGATTGGCTCCTTTGTGAATATATAACTCGGCTCTAATCAGTCCACCTTCTATCAAAAGATTTCCCGCGTTTATGCCGAAGAGATAGATTAAAGACGTAGCTCGGGGCAAAAGGATATTTCCTTTTCGACGAGTCATCTCCCTTACTTCGTTAACTACTAATAATCCGTGGAACTCGATTGCCCGTTATTCAATAATCTCTCGTTAATTCGGTCGTTAATATTGAAAACACCACCGAAGGATGTGCCGCAAGCCTTTCCGTGCGTTAAATTGAATTCTCCTCGGAGCAGACTTAATCATACACGTTGATTTGCTCGATGCATTTTAAATTAAGCGCTCCGTTCGCGCACTGACAGTCTGTCACGGAAAATTAAACATTTCGGTGCGAATTTTAGTTGAATGAATAAATTCTATATACTTATATAATCGTTGTGTCACAGATTCATCACCGTCCAGCCCAAACCGCTGACCCTAAAAACATGAAATTCGGAGGGTATATTCCTTTTACGATTTTTTACCTCCTCCCTCCCTAGTATTTGAATTTGTAACATTTTTTATTCCACCCCCACCCCTAAGTAATATTTTTTATATTGTATTCTTTCAGTTATTAAAATTCTTTTAAGGACTTTTTGTAATTCATTTAATTGAGTTTCGTGTGTGCGATGAAACATCGCTTTTTACGCTACACATATTGAAAATTAGGTTAAAAAATATTACGTAAGACGCTATCTGACACCTTCTTCCCCCAAAAAAGCCACACATTTTTTTTGGTAATTTTTCACAATTTCATACAAAATTTTGAGTTTCGTTTAGTTCGTTAAAAAGTCTAATTCCACCCCGTCTGCGGAGGTTCAGATTAAAGCATGAAAAATCACACTCCCACTTAAAAGTTCGTAAATAGGAGGCACTCGTGTCGCATTAGCGACGCCACTAACAATATCATGCTCACCTTTTCGTGTGATAAGATTCAAAATATCTCTCGCAGGGAGAAAGTGCCAAACTTTTTGACAGACTTGGAAGAATGGCGAAAATGCAGGCTGGGAGCTCGAGCGATACGAAGTTCGGTAGTCTGTACACTCTTGTTCTCGTGTATATCGAGGAATGAGGAGCTCGCGGAGGCCAAGAGAATCGAGAAAGATAGCGGGCAGATAGATGTATGGATAAAGAGTAGACGAGGGAGACGAGAAGACAGAGAGAAAGAGAGTATCCGGGGGTGCCTCGTAAATTCTCGCGAATAGCTTCAAGTAAAATATAGAGGTGGCTACGTTCCGCATATGTCATTCCTGCTCTTTCTCGCTCACTTTACGAATACTCGCCGACGATCACGTAGAGACGGATAGGTGTGTGGATGCATTTTAACCCAGTGCTTCTCAAACTTTAGTTCTGCAATCAAAATTCAATGCTATTGATGGACATCTATAAACATTGATAGGCCATTGTAAATTAGTAGCTCTAAAGTAGATAATGTCACCAGTACAGTATATTTTCGCAGTTCTTAAAATTGATTTTATTTTTCTTCCAATTTTTGTAGGTAGAAACAGTGCGTTAAGATTTATATGTTCAATGTTTAATTTGATAGATATATGGTAAACTCACTTTATTTGCGAATACAAAAATGCCACTGCAAAGCGAAATTTTTTATATGAAGCTTCGAAGTTTCGTATCAGTAAATCCATTCTTCCGAATATTCTATATGTAAAAGTAAGAGTAAAGATAATCGTGTGTTCGAAAAGTTAATATTCCGTGGAATATTTTACATTTGTTAAAAGGAGATATGTGCTTTATTAAATGAGTTGCTTAAATAATCTACAGTAACGTTTCTTAATTTATTTAAAGGTATTTCTTCAGTTTCTCAAAATTGATTTCTTTATTTATTTATTACAGATAATAACCCTTTGGTACATTATAGTGAAATGAAACGTCATGAGTAGAGCAGGGATAAATAAGACAACATTAAGATAAATATTTAAGTACACATATAGCAAAGAAAACCACAGAAAGATATGAAATAACAAATATAAATATTGCAATTTAATCGTCCAGAATACGCAGAACTGAATTTCTAAAAGTAGATCCTTATCTACTTTTACAATCAGTAATGATTCGCTACCTTTAGCGAAGTAGTCAATATTAGGGATATTATAATAACAAGTAGCCATTGAAGCTCTTATACATTTTACATTCATTTTTCCAAAAAAGAATTACACTCGCTTCCACACTCTTACCTAAATGACTGTTCCACCTGATAACACTAATTACATAAACATTCAGGCAAACAAGCATTCATTTATTCACTACCGACGCGATCCAAGTTCTACTATAACACATTTAGAAAACCACAACTACAATATATCATTAACGCGCAGTAAATATTCAGAACATGTTGCAACCGTATTCATATCCAAAACACTAAGGAATACTGCGAATGGCAAACCCAAAATTGTAATGTACCTCCATCAAGAATAGTATCGCTCAACGCATGCTGGATAAGAAACATTTGCATCTCTACATTTTCCTACAACTTACAAAGAAATTTCATCAGAAGCGGCGCGCAATTTTATTCGCTGAAGTCACTCGCTGTGCAAGGAAGTTTGAGAAACGCTGTTTTAACTTACATAAACGGCGGTGCCGTTTGGAGCATCGCGCATACGTGGGTGGAGAAGGGAAGGAAGAGAAAGGGCGAAAGAGCGAAGAGCAAATCGTGGGGAAATTTCACACGCGAGAGAGCACATGCTCGAGCCAGCGACTACGAAGTACATTGGAAAGGACAGAACAAGATGTGTGCCCGATGAAAGTACATTTTCCACTTGTATACTGGCGATTCCTGCGATTCCCCGAATCCCGACTGCGTCTTCTTATTTTGTTTCTAAAGGTGGGGGTTGACGTTGTCGACTTTGACGCTGCCGTTTCACAGTCGACTCGCTTGCTTTATTTATGCCACCTACACTTGTAGGTAAGGGATTTATCATATTGTCTACTTTTCCTGGCATTTTTAAATCAATTTTGCCTTTACTAAGTGATTAGTATGTCTGAAATATTAGTCAGAGGCCACAGAAGTGCGAAAAGGATCTAATTGTTAAAGATTTTATTAGATTTTCTGTTGAACAGTTAATTATAATCAAGAGGAAGTCTAGACACGTTGAATTTCATATAAAACTGTTTCTAACTAGGAAGGATGGAAATTGGAATAAAGAAGAAACTATAAGAAATAATTCATGATTTATTAAACTTTATACGTTAAAGTCTGGGAATATTCCCTGTTTTTATCTGTAATGATTATCCATGGACAATGAATTATTTTGCATCTACAAGTCAGATATATTCAAATTAGGCACATACCTATACTGCTGGACACAATTTTTTGTTGATCGGGAACGCGAAAAGTTAACCGAAATTCGTGTAAAGTAAATAGTGTATCATCTGATACATAAATAGGATTGTGTTAAATTATCACTTATTAGTTAGAAGAAGATGGCGTATTGATTCGAATTTACGAATTAGTAAACACATGACTATCCAAAGCGATGAACTTTATAGTAAAAAAATATGTCGCAATAAATTAACTCTCGTTTTAAGTTTGCTAAAATTGTATGTAAATTTCGTGCATTCAAATTATTTTCTCTGTTCTATTTGCCTCTTACATGATTTTTAAGAATATTGTATATTAGGGTGGTCCATGATCGCATGGAAAATTTTTTGTTATTATCTTTGTTGCTCTGCACAAGCCTATTTTTATCCCTTAAACCAAAAGGAGTGAGTAAATCAAAAACTGGCCCACATGAAGCATATTTACAACTCGCTACGATTTGCAACATTATTTTACACACTTAAGTATATCTTATTCCTTAATAACGTAAAAAAATGTTGATTTCGTGTCAAGTCTAAAAATAGCTTCCACTAATACCCCCAAATCTACAAGAACGCCATTTGAAAGTCGTTAATGGGAAAACAGAGAAAAACTCTTTCCCATGTCCCTAAAAACAATTAATCCTAGCGACCTCCAAATATTGTCCTATTAAGCCCAATATTTGCATAGGTGTTAGTAGCATGTTTGGATCAAAAGCAACCTTGTGGAAGACCTACATTTTATACTGGAAAAAATAGACCACCCTATTGTACATGTCCCTTCTTGTGCATTTATTTTAAATTAAAGAATACATAATCATACATTCAGAAAAATATAGTGTGGAGCAGTTTATGTACACTCCTTCCACACAACTCCATAGGCTCTATAAAAGATACCTTAAAACCTTGAACTGGATCTATCCAGAAAATGTTGATCATCGCTCCCCATGCATTTACCATATTACCATACATGGCATGCCTCAACCGCGAGCACAATTTTATCCAAATCGATGACCCAAACCTTGCGCGCGTCCCTCAGACGACCAATTCATCGTTGGCTTAACACGGCCGAAAGGACCAGCAGGAGAGTCGTGCTTTATAAAGGGTAACCGGTATCGGATGCCGCGAAAGAGAAACGACGCCACGGTAGAATAAAACTGCGAGATAGAAACTGGCCGCACGGTGGTATCAGTTCCCAGGGAAACCAAATAATTTTTCCCTTCGGTTTGAGGAAAATAACGAGAAATATCGTTCTGGAAGGCGCGGCCGAAGCAACGGACGGCTATATGCCCGTTCCCGATACGCGGCTAGTGCGAAACAGGGGTGACGGGGGAGGGGGGTCGAGGGGGGGGAGGGGGAGCGACCATGGTATAAGCTCGAAAAGCTCGAACAGCTCGAAAAGCTCGAAAAGCCCGAAAGAGAGTGTCACGTTTCCATGGAAACCTGGTGGGGCAACTCCGCCTCTGGACTTGCCGGTTCGATATCCTCTCGTCTGCTCCCTTGCTCCAACGTCAACGTGCTCTACATTTTTCCAAGCCTGGCTCGCGAACCGTTTTCCCCCGGTCGGTTCACCGGGGGAGGCAGAGTGGAAAAAAAAAGGAGGAACTTCCGATGGCAGAGCGGCGATCTGAAAAAACCTCTTTCTTCCAACGAGACGCTTCGATACTTTCAAGTCGTTCGAGGGCCCTCGCCAGCCGGTGCTTCCGTACTTATAACCCAATTTCCATTCCGCGCGCCGCAACTTTCGGTTCTATTAGCTGCGGGGGAGACGACGCCGGTTTGGTTTCATCCTCTCAGGTGTATATACCGGAGACTCCGTTATTGGAACTAACAGGGGAGAGGTGACTTTTCAGGTGATGGCGTCACGGAGTTTGGGGTTCCGAGGATCATTATTCCCAGATGCAAGTCCTCAAAACGGGAACTGACGATTCTGGGGAACCTAAACTGATTCCCCAGTGTCTAAACCGCGGAAGAAGTCTTCACCGTGACACCTCCAACCAGGCTTAATGGAGGTGGAACGAGGAGTACCCTCTATCTACCCCGTGGAGGTGTGTAAGATATTTGTTGTTACGTTATAAATTCTAAACTCTGATGAGCGGTGTATGGAAATATCGTGGGGTGTTTCTTCCGAAGCAGCAGAAATAATTCTAGAGAGAACATTTTGTGGGAAGGACAAAGGAGAGTCATCTTATTCCTCACTGGAGTTGGAACCTGGGCCGTGATAAAATTTAGGTTAATTCTGGATTAGTTCCGAGGCAGGTGGCTGCCCTCCTAAGATTCGTAGTCACCGAATTTCGCGCGAATAAGTTTCAAATGGCGCGCGCAGGACGTGGTAAAAGCCAGCGTTACCAATATCACGGCTGGACGTGACTGCGACGGTGGTCCGAGGTCGAGGAACGTAGGTTTAATTTCGTTGAGTGCATCCAACGAGTGATCCGACGGGTCGACTCTACCCTCTGGATATGTGTCTATTCAGGAACATGTGCATGTAAGTCGTTATGCGCCCGCTCGCGCGCGTGCACTAGTGATGGGCATTCAATGCACCCTCGACTTGCTTCCCAAGCAAATCCGCCGTCTTAGCGTTTTGAATGCTCTTGGGCGCTTATTCTCCAAGACATTGGTCCGGAATGTGCAAAACGCGATATGGGTTGCTGGGAATGGCGGTCCGATCATTCAACGCACACTTATTTGAATAATAAAATTGTATTGGTCAGAGAAGGGTTTTATGTGAATTTATTTTTCGCTGTAGATCCTGACGTTGTCGCGTGAAGCATGGATCACAAAAACTGAGAAGTGTTGAAATAGGATAGGAGGAAAAGTTTCACGATTTTAGGGGTTAAGAGAATATAAAGATCATTGTCAGGGGAATATTTAAAACCGAGTAACTTGAAAATCATTAAATATTCCCAGCTCGCAGTACACTAAAGTCATTCCATTTATCCCTTTATACAAGAAAAGTATCTGAAATAATTCTCAGTTTCCATTTTTTTAAAAAACACACATAGGTGCAATCTACTAACTTTCAGTATCTTAATATATAAAGCAGAAAGTGTTTGTGTGTTTGTCTGTCGTCTAAAACCTTTGGAATGGTAAACTCTGGGGTCACGAAATGTGTCCCAGCTCATTATGCTTAACTAATCCAGATGAATGGGACGACTATTTTCACAAAAAAGTAAATAAAAAAAATTTGTTATAAAATTAGAATCTAAATTTCGGGCAAAGTCAAGTAGTATAGCTAGTATTTCATATAAACGACAATCCTTGATTCTAGTCTCAAAACTATCTAGCCAACAGAAAGGCAAATAAAAATCCTTCAGACATGGAAATCAATCTGCAATTTAATTTCTTTTTCCCTTCACGAGGTTACATCCGCATTGTGGAGTATTCAAATGATCTACAATCGCCTTGTTGCCATCGCTAGATGGGATAGTGGTGCGTCTAATCCGCGGCGTGACTGAATAACACATAGAAAGAGGCCTCGTAGCAGTGATTCACCTAGGTACGATAAAAATATGTCTCGCCCTGTAGCCCAGGCTAGAATCAGCCCCTGTCGACTCCAGAGGGTCGAAGTGGCGGCTTAAACCACCCCCGTACACGCCCGACGCCCAAGGGGTAGGTTGGACTTGGGTCCGACCAACCCGTGGCCGCCATTATTGACCATCGGTCTTGATTAGCACGATACTATTCTACTCCCTCCTTTCGCAATCTTCGACGTCCACAAAGCGTCGCGTCGCCGAGCTTTTCTTCCTCGTCATATCCTTTCGCCTATCATTTGCTTCTTTCACTTTCTATGCCCCAAGATGTTTGGCGATTGTCTGCTCCGCAAAGCGGAACGCCAGTGCTCACAAAAGAACCGAAACGGATCCCTGCTACTTATTCAAGACCCTTGTTGGCCCCTTACTTCATCGACGGCAGCTTCTTTTTATAAATTATCGAAGGGAAGGGAATCGTGATTTAAAATACACATTCTCTGTGAAAGGAATTCATATTTTAAATCATGATGAGGAAGCGGAGACTGTATATTCTCAGAGAATCCTCAAGAACCATCAGCAACCCTACTACTTTTAAACAATTTCATCCTACTTTTCATCCCAAAACTCAGAGTACCTTCCAATCCATCTGTTGTAAAAAAAATACATTTCGCAGCGTGCAGAGTAGTCTACACTTCTCCCCAGGTTATTCTACATTCTAAAACGTTATAGAATATTACCCACAATTTCAAGTGTAGGTATCTAAATTTATAGGTACTCCTTTATCAAACGCGAAACAAGTACCCGGCACAAGTGGTTCCGTGGTACACAACGCGATCAACAATGCGATACTTAAAACTTCCAAACAACTCCTCCTTCCTCGAATCCAATTTCCCAGTACCGATAGATCCCCCAGAAAGCTGGCGCGACATTTTACAGCGTTTTTCACATCCGACTTTCCATTCGATTCGCCCGCACGTACCGCAAATCATTCCAAAATCTTATAGCCGTGACGAGGCGGGTGTCCCCCGCGCGGCTTTCTCGCACGAGGGAGGCAGGTTGCGGCGCAAGCGTGGCAACATCGATGCCCCACCAAAGCTCCCTCCCCCTTCCACCCCGTTTCGGTGCCAGCTAGCCGGAGATGGCTCGGTGGTGGCCGCCGATGGTAGGGTGGAAGCCTCTCCTCCGACAGGGCGATGCACACGGTTTCACAGAACGTTCAGAGCCACCTCCACCTTTCTATGCGTCCCTCCAAGTCCCTCCAGGTCCCTCCGGGTCTCTGATCCTCGACGCTGAAGCCGGGAACCCCGCGAAGCCGGCTCCATAGTGCCGCGGTACCCGCTAATCAAATCGCACATTCCGAGATCTCGCGGTGGTGTCCCATTCTCCGCTTGTTTCCCCGCAGGCCACAAACGTTGGCCCACGCACCCATGGGCGCTCGTTGACCTTCCCTCCATTCACGAACCACTCGTCGCGATTCCGCGGGACCGTGCGCACTAGTGGGATTTTTGAAATGTTCCGCGCGACTGTCGATGATTCGCTGCTATTCGCGAGAGGGCAACTGGTGACGCCGATTTACGATATATCAGTGACCGTACGTCGGGTCGGTTGACAACAGTGGACGCAGGACAGGAGCAGCGAGGCGTCGGCGGGGCAAGATAAATGCAGAGACGCCATCGAACGCTTTCCCGCTGAATACCGAATGACCGGTGGAGCAATTATGCTTTCACGGACGAGCGACCGCGAGATCGTATAAGGACGACGAGATTAATTCAGCCGCGAGCCCGTCGGCGCTGAGGATCGGTCACCGCTGGGAATTTGAGGGATTCCTAAGAAAAGCTTGACGTGGAAGACTGTCGGTGCGCGGGGGACGATAATCGCTGGCTGAATGGAAGCGAGCGTCGGCCGATGACGGGCTCCAGACGGGTTCGATCCACCGATGCCAGGGAAAAAACAAAAGGAGAGCGTGGCAGGACGAAAATCGCGATTCAAGAGCCGTGGAATCCGGCGTTTCTTACTAGTCGGCGCGGTCCAGTGCATTCGGGTCGAAACGTCGGACGAAAAGGATACCAGCGACAGACAGCCCCTGGCCGAAAGTATTGCTGCTACGTGATTCATTGGGTTTTTCTCTCTATTGGCATTCGGGATTTACATCGGGCCCTGGCCACGATTTCCATCGACACGCGTGCAAAAACCGTACGGCCCGCCCCGCTGCTGATCAAAGGCGAACGGGGCGAGATAGACGCGCCGCGAAGAAGATTAGAGGGAATAGAAACTAACAAAGCCTCCACTCCTATCGGTGATCTTCAGCGGCCGTCGAACGTGTCCAACCTCGGTTCGATCAGAAAACGGTCCACTTCGTTCCGACAGGAACGTTGAAACTCGTATTGGGACCGGAACGCGGGGGGGGGGCACTCGTAAGAAGGACATCGCCTTTCGTGGACGTTGGATTATAATCATATTCACCAAACAAGGGAGTTTGTGGTGTACCAAAGAAACATAAAGGGGACAAGTCGCAGAAGAATGTCGAGGGAAATTGGCAGAATCTGATGCCTCTGTTGAATAAATCTCGACGTATCGAGTGACTTAAAACGGCCCGTTTGAAACGAGGACGCCATAGTTATTTGGGACGTGCCACTGTTTTGATATCGTCGCTTAGCGCGTGCATGTTGGCTTAATTACGACCGCGGAAGCTTTTCGATGCACTTTGTAATGGTCGATTACGAAATTATCGGGCGTGAATCATGGAAGGCTTCTTAAATAGTGGGTGCCAGGGCAACGGAAGATAATCCCATCCGTGGTGGAGGACGCGGATGAGCAACGGAGTGTAACAGAAGACAGACGATAGAGAGAGACGCGAGTGTAGACGTCGACGAGTCACGCATGATTTTACGAAGAAAAAATCGCCGCGATCGAAGCAGCATAGCCAAGGTTATGGTCGAGATAAACCGGGACCTGTGAACGGACCGATAAGACGCAGACCGTCGCTCTGGATTCCAGAGCGCGACAGAGAGGAACCAAGTGCGCGGCTGGCTTCAAGCCCGCTCGGATCTTGCTGGAAGGTGTCTCGAGCTGCTGTCTACAGTCTGATCCTCGATCTCCACCTGTCGATTCTCCTCGGCCAGAAGCGCAAAAATCCAGAAGAATTTCAGTGATGTCGAACATCCGCCGCGGCGACGCGACGCGCGCTTCTTCGCTTTGAAGTGACAGTTTTCGTGTATCGCGAAACGATTTTACTGTTCCGTTCCTCGTGGCAACGAGTACCGCCGCAGCCGTGAAACGTGTCGCGGTTCTTATTATCAACGGAGGAGAGTGATTGCACGTAGCACGTGTGGATGTTGTCGTAAGAGGTGAACAGCAGAGGACTTGACGTATCAACAGTGGTGTTTGCATAGAAATTTAGAGGAATTTTCTCTCTCTCTCTCTTTGCATAGAGTTCCACAGGAATTTTCTATGGGCGAATACTAGGATCCGCGAGTAATGAAGCAAACAGAGTGTTTCAGAAGACGTCGGGGTGCATCGATCATCAACGACGGCGCGTAAACGCGCGCACAATTCGAATCATCGCTCTGCTCGTCAGCATAAATCGTGGATTTTCTTTTCGCGGCGCTGTTACTACTCACGCGCTGGGACTATTTACAAACAAGCCATTCAGACTCGGCTCCTAGTAGCGGCGCTCGTAAACATTCGTAAGCGCTCGCTCGCCACGCTCGGCGATCCTCGAGACAGAGGCATTAGCGCTCCTCTTGCGCGCGATACGCGATGGTTGAACTGACAAGCGCCCTCCTCTGTCTCCCTTAGACAAAGTCATTGGAAGGTGACAGAAACAAGAGGCTCTGGTAAGTCGATTACCATCGACAGTTACTGCGCGACAGCCCGCGAGATTACGACGGAACTTTGGACGATCGATCGATAAAGAGACGAGCACGGATCGTTTTAGACTGTACTAAAATTGTCGAGTTGGGTTTTGACTGACTCGGCGAGTGCCCAAGAGGGCACAGAAAACCTCGGCGACGGAGGAAAGTGAGTGTCAGTTTCGTGGCAATGGTCAACTTCAATTCGATGGTCGAGTGATTCAATGCCAATACAACGTGTACTAAATCGAGTGAAACTATTAAACCAGTGAACGGACGACAGACCTACGAGAACTATACAGACAATTCCCTAGTGGTGATAACATCGACAATGAAGACTCGCAACGATCACTAATCACGATCATACAAAGCACACCGTATTTCCAATAAGAGACTCATAGAACAGTGACCCGGGAAGTGTAAACTAAGTTCGTGAATGAATGTGAGTTCGTGGACTACGGTTCCAAACCCCATGCGTCAACAATACTCCAAACAGAACCATTCACAAAATCCATTTCAATAACGCATCAGATCAAAGCAAGAAAACCCAGACAGGTGGTGCAAACAGTACCACTATTCTTCCCCTCAGACAAAAAGCTAGTGTCCCGATTAATAGTCTTCTCAACCGGCAGAAGGAAACGTGTTCCTAGTCCGCGATATATAATATTGTGCTGGAAAGAAGACACCCCGGATAAACTGATCTGACTGCCAGCTCGTTAAGCGTAGAAACGCCGGTCGTTGGACAGTGTTCCCGAGATTGCCGCTTCCTGGTTTTATACTGGAGCTGTACTTGCCGTACGCACCACTGCCGGGGGGTGGCGGAATCCTCCCGGCGGTGAGCAGCGGACCAGCGTCAGGAGGGTGTCGTCCGGTACTGTTGGGTGGCGTCGACCTGTCGATGTCTGCAGCAGTGCAGCCGGTCGCCGCGTTGCCGCCGCTACCGAGTAGCGGCCCACCGGCCCACAATCCTCTTCATCATCCACCTGGGGGCCTCCCTCTGCCGCCGCTAGGCTCCGCGCCGGTGATGATGCCGCGGCCACCGACAAGCGCTATACCGCCGTTGGGACCATCGGTGCCGCCTTCGCATCAGGACACCGGCGACTTGCCGGAAGCTGCGCCCAACCAGGACGTCCTGTTGGCCCTGCTGGCCAGGAACAAGAACCTCGAAGGTAAGCATTCCTCAAGTGTTTGAAAATAATTGCATTCTTCATCATCAGCGGTGTTCGTTGTGCAATCGTGAGGATGGGAGAGGGTTTGTTTAATGTTTGTGAGGAAAAGGAGTTGATGGGAGATGTTTGAGGGAGTTTGGGGGTGATGAATGTTTTAAGTGGCTTTGGGGAGCTTGAGAGGTGTGGGAGGTAAAAGATGCGTGCTTCTGTTGTATTGGAAGTATTGGTTATGGGATGTCTGTGGGTTAAGTTCGTTTGGGGGCAGCTGTAATATGTGGAGAAGAGTTGGAGGGATGGGGTGAGATTTGGTACAGGTGGGTGTTTTTGTTTATCTATGGGTTGTTGGGATGTTAAGAAATTTGTATCTTCTGGGAATGATATTTTCTGATCATTTTGTTTCTTATTAACAGTTGTTTTGTTATACATTAAATTGGTCGCTATTTCAGGAAGAATACAAAAACATGATCATAGTAATGCTATTGATAAAGCGTAGACACTCCTAAGTGGGCATAAATAGATATTCGTGATACGATAAAGTCAATACTTCCGACTGAATTGTTTTACTAGCTTTATACTGATACCGTGCAATTTGGCTAAGGTAAAATATCTTTCAAGAGCAGTGCTCATATTATGTACAAGTCGAATTTGCCACAGTTCTTACTTTGCAAGTAATTTAAATATTTTTTAAGTCGAGGGACAATGTGCTGTAGAAGATTTCGATCGTTTAATTTTCGAAATTCTGAAATATACAATAAACGAATGGAGCTGTGTTAGTTTGTATTAGAATAAGCACAAAAATTATTTTTAATAATCAATATTAAGAAACGCATATCTGTAAAAATTAAGCTGAAATCAGTGATAACATTTTTACTGTGAATTAGAAATCCATATCTTCACTGATCACTACGAATCGTTACCGTTGTAAACTCAATTATCAAACCATATTTAGTCGACGAAGAATAGATCCAGCCGCGGATAATCGATTTTACTTAAATGAGGTAGTTGAGTGGAGGATGTTGCAATTACGAGGAGCTCTAGGCACGATGGTTTTCTCGTTATCGCGAGTTCTTGTAATAACGGGTCAGGTTGAAATTTTTGTGCCACATTACGCGAACAGTGGCGGTTCCTCGATAAGAACTCTCGATCCGAGTGATCGATAAGATTAACGTCCACCTCGGGAACATAAAATCATCACATTTGGGCCACTGTTTAGTCACCTTTATATCGATCTTGAAATATCCATTTTTTATTGATTATACAATCGCGAGTGTACCGTTTCTTTAATTAGCACTGCACACCTTAACCTTCCTTAAATATTGGCAGTAATAAACAAGTTAAACAACGGGGCTAAGAATTATAACACGGTTACAATACACTATTATACATAGTTATTTTATCTCTTCAACATGGATTGTGTAAAGTAAATGAGAAGTTTGCAATTACATGGTTTGTCAACATAATTTGATAATTACGGATAAAAAAAATTACTATTTGCAGCGTGTCGATATCTGCGTGTAAACACGTGATTTAATCTTTCATTCAGTGGAATAAATTACAACCGTAGTAGTCTTTCGGAACACAACTTACTATTGACTGTTATCACTCCATGTAGAGTATCGATAAAAGTCGGTTAGAAAAATTTAATTACACTTTAAGACTTATGCTTCTACATTGATATAAATCTGAAAACGTAATTACGTGTATTAACGTTGCAATGATTAAAATTCTTAAAAAGATAGTGTTTAGAGAAGTTTAGGAAATATTTAATAAGGAAACCTTTGCTAATACAAATTTCTTTTTAATGTCTTTTTGACGTTAAAGTATACTAAATGGTACCTATTGGAATACGTATTAAAATATATTGAATATTGAACAGTATATTAAAATATATTACATTCAAGATATAATAAAATATAGTCTATTAATGTTACAGTACAATATTTTCAATAATGGATGATCAATTTTATATTAATACGCTCTATAATATAATGCCTATACCTACATCTACGAAGTTCTATTGATTTATCAGGGGATATTTTCTATCGTGTTATCGACATTCCATGTGTAATCTCTTGAATTTGGGAACCTACTGCTACTCTCAAAGTAGCACAGAAGCTGTCGTTTATTTTACTCATGAATGTTACATATGCTGCCATGAATTATTAAAAGTATTGATCGAATACGTAAATAAGAAATAGATTAAATTTTCTTTTAAGGATGAAACCTTTTCTGTTGATCACAAAGCAGAATATTCTATTACAATCTATAGTAAATTATAAATCCTGTAATTCTATAATCCCAATTTTGTGAACCACTAATACCATTAAATATCAATCCAAATCAACTTAATCGTAAACCATCAAAAACTTAATAATTATGACATTTCATATTTTGGGTCAATCAGAAATATTGTCTATAACTTAAATTCATTTCTTTCACAAGAAATTAAATTTTCTTCATTCCTAATTAGGTACCATTATTCAATTTCTTAATATTATCTACAATTTTCATATCTCGAAATCATCGATGTAGCATAGGTATGTTAAACGCAACGAAGGCGCCCGTCCCATTTTTTCGAAGCATCAGGTTTCGCAGATTGCGATTTACTCTTTCATAAATTGTCATTTGTTGGAACACAGTGGCCACGCAGAAGAACCGAGTCGAACAGCTCACTTGCTTAAACTGTTCCTTGATGATAGAGGGTAGGCGATGGAATAGTTCGCGGGTCCGTGTGAAGGTTTTGTTAAAAGGGCGCGGTGAGGGTGGTGGATATTTTAATAAGGTAAGTGCTGCAAGGCCGGTTGCTATGCCATTGGGGCGGTTTAATCATGTAATGTGTTCGGAGGCTCGGCCACCCCACAATCAATACGGTATTGCTTCGGGCACGATAGCGAATGTGCTTAAATCTAAACCTAAATCTAAACTTAGGCCCAAACACCACGACCTAAACTGCACCAGTTAGCCAGTTAGCCTTTTCCGCGCTGTGTGCCAGTCGATTACACGCGCCCATCTTTCAGCACGTGGCCATTCCATTCTTTCTAAACACCTCAGGCGAACCACGTGACCCTGATTAAAACACTTCTGCATATTGCTACGAAATATTAGAAAATATTTATCGTCCAATATTCTTCAATTTTTCTTCGATTGCTTTTCGATCATTGAATCCCAGATTTACCTATATTATTGCCTTTAACTTTGAGATTAAGCACCATTTGACAGTAACAGCTTGGAGTTACTTATGGGAACGGTTCGTTAATCGCGGAACTGTAGGTGCTGTTGAAAACTCTGAAACTTTAATACAAGTTACTATTTATAATTTATAGTGACATGAAAATAGAAGGGTTGCGAAAATAACCACACCGAAGTGGCTCTCTTTTCCTGCTACCACTTCTTCGCAAGTTCTCCACATTCTTCTGACAAGCTTATGCAACATTTCGAGGGAATATTTGTTATCATTGTTTATAGAATCTCTTAGGAATGTTCCTTGACCTGTGACTGTGATTATGCCCCCGACCACATTAAAACCAACCGATTACTGTATCGCATTTTTCAGCACATACCACAATCTCATTCTGGGCTGTCTAAAAATACTTCTACAAACTATACACTAAACATTAGGAAATTCGCAGTAACTTAGCCAAAAGCAAACCTCCACGATTCAAATAGTCAAACCCTCATCAGTCTTTTACCCCCATCGTATAATTTCCTCCAAATATTCCATCCTTTCCTCCACCAGCTTATATAAAATAGCAATTTCAGTCTGAATTTCAAAATCGGGTGGAATCTGTCATCTCGTTTGTTCAACAAATCTCCACTTATTCGAATGAGCATTACTTCTCCGACACTCGATGCATTCGTAAAGTTAGATGCCTGTGTCTCTCGAATTCGAGCTTGCCGACAAACGAAAAGCCCGAAACCCCACAGCAGAAAGCTCTCGCGGGGAACCGCTCAGGCCAGTCGTTAGCCGCGAGGAGGCGATCAAACGGCGCGGCGCGGCTGAGGCGATAGAACGCGCGAAGGTGAAGGCGAAAACACGGCGTCCAGGCGCGCTTTCGGGGCCGTGGGTCGAGGAGACCGCGGTTTGACAAGGAGCAGAAAGCTCCAATGAGAATGTCAAGCATCCCTCGGGTGCATGGTAACCATAGGAGACGGTGGTTCATGGCGAACGGGACGTTGGACGGGGTGACGGGGGTGGAGAGAAAATGGCGGCTGGTTAGAGGGCGCGTACCATTCACGCACACGGACGGCAGAGACAGCGGGAAAATGAGAATGAAAGGTTTTCTTGTATCTTTGTCGCGGACGACGACGGATCGGGTTTACGCTGAAAGGGCTGAACCTTAAGATTCCTGTTGGGCTTACGCGTGATATACATTTGCGCGCGAGCGCGTGTCTGTGTGTCTCGAACGCGTGTATAGTGCGCGACGTGAACGTCTTCTTCCGCTTAGAGGTAACCAAAGCCGATGATTGGAGCAGTCGATCGCATCACGGGAATGGAAAAATCTTTCCTTCGAATGGGGGAGCTGATCCTCGCGCCATTTCAGTGGAATTCGGAATTCAATGGAAGTTTTCCTTTCGATTTGGTTTTACCTCCTGGGTTGATCGTGGAGAAGTGTGTTGTTTCGCTGGGGAAGATGGGGGTGGTTTGATTGATTGCTTGATTAATGGTGAGATATATTTTTTTAAGGTTTTTAGGAAGTATGTAAGTGGGGAAGCTTTGTTTCGTTTTGCTTCGATCGTTGAAAGAACTTTAAAAAAATAAATGATATAGGTAAGAGGAATTTTGGGGTTGAATGTTTCATGAGGTTTGTTTCATGAGTTAGGGTTTCAAATTATAATTGAGGACTTTGCAGTAAAAGGGGTGGGTGCAGTTTCATTTTTGACAGCTGTTTAGTTATGACGTGTAATATACCTAGGTAAAAAAATGTACATCGTTTGGCACACGTTTGATGCAAATCCAATAACATTTGAGCGATTTATTACAAATTTTGAACCTGCACCAATTACTGTTTTGTGCAATACGATTGCACAGCTACGTCCCATCTTATGAATATATATATTTTTCAATTAGTGTTCTCTTTTTAATGTTAGGTCAAAGCAATAATTTTATAACTACTTAATTTTTTCTAATTTACTCAATGATCAGATAAATATGAAGCTTCACCCCTCTTACTGTCAGGTCCTCAATTTGGAGAGCAGTGTGTTATAGCATTTCGTATATGCCTTCTTTTGTAAAATAGTATTTGAACAGTAATTATATGAAGAAAATGAATTGCGAGCAGGAAGTAACGTGCAATGACAGAGTCACAATTTTGGAAATTGAATTTAGATATCATTTTTGCGAAAATTGATTCATTTCGCTGTACCATTTCGTTCATTGAAAGTTTCAAGTAGAAGAAGTAAAATAAAGGAAACCTAATTAAAGAGAAGACCAATTACCCACAAGTTTCAATTATAACACAGAGTATTTCTATACGAAACGTGCACTTACATTTCCACTGAATATCACAACAATAAATACTTTAATAAATTCTATAACAGAACAATTAATAAAAAAAAACAACAGTAACGATTTGGCCTTGAGCACATAATAGTACACAATTTATTTGATCGCTGGGGAGGACTTATAATGGCGGTTTCATCACGCATCGATTACAGCGCTAGGGTACAATAAATATCCCGACGTAATAAAAAGTTGCCCGATCCTTTTTCTTCCCTATAAAGGAGCAGGAACGTTTTCCCACCTACATTTCTCTCGGCGGAAAAGTCGCGGACCGGCGAGAGGGAATTGCTTTCCAAGTCGAAAGTTTCTGCGGTGGCGGTGGTTTTTCCTATTTTTCTTTCCCCCTTTTTTTTATGGCAATGCCGCATCTCCACCGCCCACGCCAAAAAGCAGTGGAACGAGAACCCTACCGGCGCTCTTCCGCCGTTCCTCCTTCGTTTTCTTCGTTTTCTCGCCACGACTTCGCCCCGAGCGACCACTCGTTTTGATACATCGGCCCTGTAACGTCGTTAAACATCGGTTATCGACCCGCTACGATCAGTTTCTGTCTTGATGATGGAAAATTATTAGGCGCCCACACATCGATAGTCCTTCATCGTATCATTCCGACTGAACACCGAAAGGAATTGTATTCTTCTAGAGCTCAACTGCTTTGGAGTCGTTTGTAAAATACATAATACGTTTGGAGGGGTTGGAGTCGCGAATTTCTTACTTTTTTTTTCATGAGAGGAGAGGGAGTTAGGTAGTGTCTTACATAATTTTTTTTAACCTATTTTTCAATATGTGTAACTTCAAAAACGATGTTTCATTGCGTAGACGAAACCGAGTTAAATGAATTATATGAACCTTTAAAAGAATTTTAATACCTGAAAAATGCAATGTAAAAAATATTACGTAAGGAAAAGGGAGGGAGGTAGAATATAGAATCTTACGAATTCTTATACTGGGGAGGGAGGGAATAAGAAATCGGCAAAATCATCCTTACGTAATTTAAGATGTCGCCGATAAATTTAGCAATTTTCAGGAATTTATTGCGATGAAAATAATTATAGTAATGGAATTAAACTTTTTTCTATTTATTAAACTACATTTCTACAGTAAATAAAAAATATAAAAGTAATAGAATTATAGCTTTTAAAATGATTTTGAAAGCGGTCTTGGTGACGTGTTTAAAAATTCGTGCCTCGCCCGTGTAGACTAAACACACTCCATACCGTGACGAAATAATTTTACTTGATGTGCCATTTACAGTGCATCAAGCATTCCTCATCAAATCCTTCTGATGTTACCTGCACTACTATACAGTGAAACTTGGATATTCTCCTCCAACCGAATATAGATATCGAAAGCTTGCGGTCTGTCGATAAGATTTTTCAAAATCGCCGACAATACCTAAAACCACACGAGCCAGAGAGTAAATTCTGAAAGTCCAGGTGCATCCTAGATCACGTTGACGTGGCTGTTACGACACCGTAACTTGGCCGCGGTACGAGCCGGCGTAAAAACTTGGAAAATGGCGCGTCGCGAAGTGGCTTTTCACCGCGACGCATTCCTGTTGCGAAAATTAATGCGGCGATAAAACGCGCCGCGAGGACGCGAAGGAAGTGGAGTGGCGTGCAAAGTATATACATATCTCTACGAAAGGAACTGCTCCTGGGTCCTTCAGGCACGCGTCGAGTTTCGGCATCGAGTTACAGCGTCTCGCCCCGTGGCTATTACCCTGCCACGATTTTTTCCCCTTTAACTGGTGGTGAGTAGACGTCAGCCCATTTCCACCCTGACGTTTCGAATTCGAGGTTTGATCGATAGCTGCTGTTTTTTCGGGATCGTTCGTTTTTCTTTTAATCTTTGGATAGACTCGTGGGATCGGAACCAGAGGCGTAACTTCTTGGATATGGCTGTTGTGGCCACTGTGACGAGAGAATTTTGGATTTTTGGCTGAGGTATTAAGAATGAGGGTGGTGTAGGTTGAAAGTATAAGAGGTGGGTTAAGGTGGATGGTAAAGTTGAGAATAGAGTGAGAACTCGTGTGGAAATAAATTGAAATTGATTAATATGAGCCTTCGATTTCGAGAAAATTGATTTTGAAAAATCATCATGGGACACACGCGTCCTTTACTATATCTCAATTTTTAACGAGTACACTGTACACTTCTGCGCTTGAAAATGTCATGAATTTCTCCTTAATCAGTTGTAGATGACTAGATGTACGTATGTACACACGACTTTATGAAAACACACACATTAGAATTATTGAAACTATCATGTTTTTATTTTATTTTAAATTTTGAGGGTGTATGTGGATTGTGACTGACTCCATCTTTTCGTGGTTTTGTTGGACAAATGAAGCATCGGGGAAGTGTTAATAACTATGTTCTTGTTCTTCTATGTTCTTTATTTTAAAGTTAAAAATGAAAAGATATGTTTTATTTGAAGTTTTGTGAGCCTCGACGGTTTTGTAGAGTCTATGCACCTTTTAGTTTATACAAAATATTGAGTAGGTACATATCCTTAATTATCATATTTTGCAATGTTAACTGAAATATTAGAACTTTAACTCCTTTCACTCTGGAATTGAAGAAAAGACAACATATATTTTATTAGGTTTAGAATATTTCTATCTTTAGATAGATATCAAATGTTTCTTACACACTAGATACTGCGTCTACCGTGCCTGATGAATAATAGCTACCTGTGGTTATTGGTTTGTAGAAGTTACTTTACTTCTGTACACAGTGAAGTCAGTGGAAACGTGCATACCATATGTAACAGAATTTCTTTAACTGATATCATGCCACAAGAGTCGACCTCCTTTTCAGAAGCTTCCACGCGAGTTAGCTTACCAGCTAGCGCTACGATAAAATCACTATTATATGATACGTCACTGATCTCAACGACAGTCTGAAGAGGACTGTTCCCGATAAGATTAAGAATTTTGTTCGTCACTGTTAGTCTGGCAATACATATTTTATTATGCGTTACATATAAATACGGAAGAAGGGAAAACACTTCGAGAAAGTGTTGTATCACGTTAACAGTACCATATAAATTTATGCTCCAAATTTTGAAATTACATACTAAAGTGAAATTAACTGTGAGAAGAAAAAGGTACCAATTGTGTATTATGAAAAAAATCATATATTGCAAAAAACAGCTACTTATACAAAACTGAAGATATAGGTGTGATTGAAAAAATTAATTTTCCTTTTGCATTGCTGCAAAAAATAAATAACACAAACAACAAAGTTTATAAAACGCCATGAAAAAACATTTTTCCAATTACTATTTGAAACTTGTAGAATCTTTTCGCAACTGAAAGATTTAAGAATGATTGAAAGTTGCTTAAAATTATTATCTTAGAAAATGAATTTTCTACTTTGTTCAAGAAGAAGAAGCTCAACGATACTTTAATTACCCTAATTTCACCCCTCAGTGAAGTGTGGTACTTACTACAGTATTGCTGAGAGGGGATCAAGTTAAATATTAGTTACCCCCATCAATCATTAAATAAAATAAACAGCACATCTACATAAATATACCTGCAAACACGTCAATTTCCATTTAATCTCTAATAAAATTATATCAGTAAAATAACCACAATCAAACACAATCCTACATAGAAACAGAGTGAATTATTTTGATCGTACTCCCAAAATTTCTAGGTTACATAAAACAATTTAAATTATCAATACATTAACCAATTTCGTCATCCATCATTTTTATCTCTCAAAAAAAATCATACTCTTCCAACGAACGCCCGAATTGTCCCACGAAATGTCGAAATCCAAATGGGCATTTGCACAAGAGTCACCTGAAACGCGCGAAAGGCTCGGGATCCTGTCCCAAAAAGGCATTGAAACAGCCAGGCTTTTCGAAACGATTCGATTACGGGCCTGTGCAAACAGCGAACCGTAAGAGCAACGCGCAACAGCAAAATACCGTGTAATCCGAAACGTTACACCGAGAACACGAGGGGGTTGTAACTGGTTTCGTGTTGCCTGTACGTGGGAACGCGTGACTCGGGGTTGTTTTCCTTGTAGGCGGTGCTCGTGGATCCTTTCGGGTTTTGCGGTTTGGTTTTTCGATGGACAGGCCTGCCTCGTGCGGATGTTGTGCCCGCTTTTTCCGACGCCACGTGACTCCTCGATGAAGTTTCGTCGGGCGTAATCACGTGTGCCCCTCCTCGGCCACGCGTTCCCTATTGTTGCGCGAGTTTATGCGATCGGAGATTAAGTGGCTCTTGATGGGAACTAAACACCGTTTAAACCGCGCTTGTTGAAACTTACGATTGTACGGGGTGAGGCGCCTAAGTGTGTACACCTGAATACCGCCAGATCTCCTTTTTGCGGTAAAATGTCGCAAATAATAATTGTGCTGTTTAAGGAGTATGATAGTGGCGAAATTACTTTAAGGGGTTCTACTTAGTCAGACGGTCGAAAAAAGGCAAATGCTTGTGAATATTTTTTGAAAAAGCGGAAGCGTCAATTTTTGCAAAACTTTTTGCACTTAAAAGAGCAACTTTTGAAGAACAGTTGGTAATTTTTTCGTAGAAAAATATTTACGTTTATAATATAATAACAGTCTCGAAAAAATCGATTTTGGATGTTCGTTGGGTACCCGCCTGTTGAATAACACCTCTCGACAAAGTCTGTTCAGTAGTTACTGTTTCTACTTACGTGTCACCATTTGTGAAGGTCGATGATGGCGTGGTTTATATACTATAATAAAGAGTTACATTTTTACAGATTTTTTTTACTTTATTATGTTAATTGTTGCTAGAAATGGCATCACTCTTTTAGCTGATCGAATTACTTTTCATAAATTAAAGAAGCTTGAATGAAAGAATTAATGCATCTTCATTTATTTAATATTTCAAATTGCAACGTGTTTTTCCTCGTGAAATTTCTCTTTTAAGTGCGTTATCATACGCAGAAACCAAAAGATGTGATGCTGTAGCAACTTTTAACTAATAACAAAGCATTTGTACAATTTTTCTGTGTTATTTAAAGAAAAATGTTTAACAGGCCATGTATTATATATGTTGTTTATTAATTTAAAAAATTTCTATAAGTTTTTAATAGCATGTGTTATACTTTTGTAGCTGGTACCATTTGTGTAAATGTAGAATACTGATACGTTTAAAATCTGTATGAATTTATTAGCGAGTTTTCAACACCTTGGGATGTTAAATAAACATTTCAACATAAAAATAAATTCGGAAGAAAAATTAAAAAATATATCACTCCACATTCTATTATTTAAAATTTTTCTTTCTATTCTAACATTGCTTTCATAAACAAAATATATGAATGAATATTAGACTAACAATTACAACAGTCAAAATTACAATCAGTTTCTCTTACAATTCTTAAACTTTATTATTTATGATACATTCAAAGCTAAAAATTTTAAATAACTTACACGTATGCAGGTAATTGAGGCTTAAAATCACTTTCATTTCACTGAACAATTTGTTGTGCTAATTGTGATCGTACAAAATTCCAATCTACATATATGCATGAACGATTTAATTCAAACAGGTGATGAATCAAGGTATTGCACAGGTAGGTCCACGATGGACGAGAATACTCGTTCGCGGTTAAATTATTTATGATTGTGTTGCGAGAAAAGCACTATCAGGCTGAAAGACGACTGACACGGAGTCCTATAAAAATATTATGGTACATACCAAGATAGAACCCCACATTGTCTCAACGTTATTTAAAATCATGTGATGAAAGCACACATGAGATAATCACAGCGTTAGATGCAATTTATTATCTTATTAATGCAACAGAAACCGAGAAGCTTCTTAACTTAGTTTGTTATTTTTTAATAATATCATTTTCTTTGTCCTTTCTAGTCAATTTCTTGCATTTACGTTACCTTATAAATTTTCTATTACATTTTATTATGTTTAAGTTGTACACACGGTTTATTTGAATCGACTTAATTAGTTTATTCTTTTCCTTTTGTTTTAGAACGGAAGATTCAAACACCAAGCTGTTTTCCGATCAAGGAAGAACGTGAGTCTTTTTTGATTTGATACTTCTTTTCTGTTCTTCATTTTATTTTATTGCTATTCCTTCTTATTTCACGTTTCTCGTAATATAGGTACGAAATATTTTTAACAGAATTTCAATTCTAAAGACTGGCTTCGATTACTCTGTGCAGTAAACCAAACAAAAATTTCGAGTTTTAAACTAAATGAGTAAAACTCTAAAATCCTCTAGTATCCATGATAATATCATGGTTCATTATCTATAAACAACAGGGTTTACAGTAGACCCTGGATAATTGCACAGAAGCGGTCCACGAGGAATATCATAAAAATGCATGTATAACATACTGACAGAAGATCGGAAGTGTTTAACCCTGTTTAACTTTACCGGGTCACACATATCCCACTCAAAAAAAAAAACATTTAGGACCCATATGTGCCAATTTTTAAAACTGATCTACAACTCTCAAATTTGATCTGTACCTATCCGTAGCCAAGTAGGTACAATTTATTTCTGCAAGGAAATATAATAAAATCCAAACAGAAAACAGTCGGGTCGAAGGGGTTAAGACTAAAACTGCTCCTCCCACTTCTAACTTCAATTATTTGTTACTAAACCATCATACCCATCATGTACCAACAAAATACGACTCACAAGAGTCGCGTGCACGCTTCCAAATTATACATATCCAGAGTCCACTTTCTCAGTTCCAACACAATAACGGTTTCACAAGAAGATACCTAATGATTTCAAACCCAATACCCAAATTAATATCCTAAAATCATTTTGACATTCCTCGTACAATATTTAACTCGACACTTAATCTTTTCGCAAGCGAAAGAAACGATACAAATTTGATATGCCAAAGTTTTGGAATTATATCGTATGAATATGGTACACATGTCAGTATCTATTCATATTCAAAGTACTTACTTTTAAACAATTTTAAATGGACACTGATACACTGTACCTAGGGATCAGTAGCGGAAGTAAGCGAAGATCTTTTTCAAGTGGTGACCCTTACTCTTTGAAGTGGTCATCGAACTTCATTCTATAGGGGTGCAAAGCACGAAACATTAAGTACTAGACCATTGGCTCTGTCCCATATGTCGTCGAGGACGTAGTGTCAGGCCCGGCAGTTGGTCGCACTCGTCGTACAATGGCATTGTTACGTGGGATTAGGAGTTGCGTTTCGAGTTGTTTATCATCAAGCCCGGGGTATCCTCGAAACTTTCAGAGTCGAGTGGCATAGTTTTCGTCGAAAATGCGGGCACCACTCATTGGCCCCCTTCTTACAACCCCTTAAGCGTTTTTTCGGGAACATCAAAGACAGTGTGCTCAGTGGTCTTTCATAACCACCGCTGGGATGATTGATTCTTAGCGTCTGAAAACAGTAGCCCGTTAGACAAACTTCTTTCAAATTGGAAATTCAACTGTAAACAAGCTATAAAGTTAGAGTAGGCTAGTGACGTGTGTGTTAGAGATCAGTTTCGGTGAAAGCAATAAATTATAGAAATTCATGTTCCAAGTGAGTTGTGGTGCTGAATAGTTTCTCTATCCAAAAATAATTGGAATATTTAAATAATTGATAATCTGTGGGTTATGCGTTGGATGGATATAAAGGCTCAGGTAATTCAGTTTCTGGAGATATTTCTTTAGCGTGGTGACTATAATTGTGAAGAAACAATACAGCCACATTTAATTTAAATATTTCGATTTTTTGTGTAGCAAATGATAACTTTTGGAGCAAGATACGATCGGTCAAGTCAGTTCTTGAAGAATAACAAAAGATGTACAAAGTCTTAATTTGTGACCAAATGTATAATATAGGTACATATTTGCTAAGTAGGAAAATAAATATTATGCATCAAGTGATTGGAATGGTAATTTAACTCTAAATTATTAAAAAAAAATAACAAAATTATTATTGTATTTTAAATTTCGTTGACTATTTCAATATTTCCTTGGACTACTAGGAAGTTTCATGGCGGAAGTTTGATCGAAATTATGTAAACTGAATTATTAAGGATTCACTTAATATTTGTACCTACATTCTTTGAATACCGAAGCCAGATTGCGTCCGACGTGTAACTCAATAACCAGGTTTATTTTAAAATACTGATTCCGTATTTCAGAATTAATCCTTGCTATAGACAGCTTAAGGCACGAAACTGTCTCTAAAATCGATTGCAATTAAGAAAGGTGTATAGATACTGATGCTAGTGTCTATTTATAGGGAACTCGTCAGCCATTATATTTTTAACAAACAAAACGTTTTACTGCACCGTTAATCGAATACATGGTCTCTATCGTGATCTTCGGTATTGTCGTTCCATGGTGTCAACCCGCATCAATTACTTTTGGCCATTAGTCGACATCAAGATCTCTATTTACAATATTTACGTGATAAATTATTGCGAAGATATATATCGTTTTTAATTGATCCAGATAGATATTGTCGAAATTATTAATAACTCCCGAAAGATGTTACAAATGGCAATTAGAAGAATCCAGGGAGGATGTTGTTCAATGCCATTTATTATTAGTTATATCACTAAGGCAGGGCAATTTTATTTTCGAAAATGTACTATTTAGATACAGTGTTACATAATTTAGGTCTCTTCTGGGTTTTATAATTTATGCCCCATTTTACAAAGTTTCTACATTAATAACTATCAGCAACATATATAGACGACATTTTTAAATAGGGCGAATCGGATCACTTTGTGTTTGACGGTAAAAAAATAATAGCTAAACATTAAAAAAACTAATTTTTTATTATATATTCGTGACCAGTACATCAATATATGCATGGACGAGATGCCAGAGTTGATAAAATAAGAGCTGGACGCACCAAAGCCGATACAAATGGAGTCGATTTTTGCATAGAATTGAACAACAGAACCTACGCTCAAAGAGGCACGTAAGTCGCAACAACAAGAAAAGAGTAACATTTACCATCTACTTAGGCGATCCCGCATTGGAAAAAGGAAACGCGTGTGCAACACGCGTACATATTCATCGGCGCACATGGTGCCAGAAGCGACGGGGCACCAGTTGTTCTGGCACGCTCCTGGCACGTGCAGCTCACGTGTCGGCTCTGATGAGTGGATTGTTCATTCCAACGTTTTGTGAGCCACTTCTACTACAACCTGAAACAGCCATTGGGCTTGCTGCAGCACGCGCACCGACGTGATAATAGAAAATAATTGATAAACCAAAGAACAATTTAAAGTGCACTGAAGTCACAAAGATTCGATGACTTTTCTGATGGTATGTATGGCTACAGTTGTTAGCAAAACCATCTGTTTCTTTTGTTTACTGTAATGGTATCGAAACAAACCAGGCGCATATAACACACTTTGGTAATGAAATGAGCGACTGAGTCTGGGGAAAAAACTGTAGTACATATGTGCTATAGTTGCTTAATTCTTTGATTGAAAGTAACTAAGAATTTTAGGTATTTTAAATAATCAATTGCTGACAAACTTAAATCTTTATTATAATACTGATACATTTAGATAAGTTGTATTAAAGTAATTGGAAAGGTGTAAAGCTTAAAAACAGAAGGGGTTGCGACATGGAGAGTAATATATTAAGGTAAAGGCAGGACTTACCTTGGAAACTAAGAGAAAAATAGAAAAAAGTATGTGCCTGTAGTGTAAAATATACAAATGCAAGCTAAAAAGGTGTAAAATAATTAACAAGGGAAGTTAGGCTACCCGAAGATTTAGAAAAGTATGCAACTTTGTGTGCAAGTAAAGTAGTTAATTCGTAAAGCAAACCTACCTTTTGTTGGTGCCATAGTATGATTTTAGGGGGTGAAATCAACCCTCGAAAAGACCCAGAATTTTCTTTTTCGTAGAATGTCTCGAAAATGGTGAGGGATATCGAAAAGAAGTTTCAAGAAAAGTTGCATCTTTTTTTATATCTACAAAACTGCGTAGAAATAATTCTCAAAAATGTATACTTTTCAAATTACCCTACCACTAATCCTTAATTCGATAATTATTTCATACCGTTTAGTAGATATAAAAAAAGATGCAACATTTATTGAAACTTCTTTCCAATATCTACCACCGTTCTCGATTTACTGGTTCACAGTTTCACTAGAACCTTTCTGTCCCTTTCCACTATCTCTAGCAGCTACTCTATCACAGTTAATAACTATGTGCACCGCTAGGATTCCTAACTACACCATATAACACATTCAAAAGCCACAAAAATATTTAGTTGTATCATTTTAAATACCCCATTCTCAATATGTTACTTTCCCACATGAGTGAACTATAAGATTGTATTAATTTATTACGAAACTGTAATAATTAACAATAAATCTAATAGCTACAACTATTCAGGTACTTCTTAGCAGAGCAATATCTTCCAGAGAAAAGGAAAGCAATAGGAATTAAAAACTTCCCTTCGAAAGAGATTTTATTTACACTCCGTTCGATCTGTAGGATATTTTACATCCAGGAAAATATTATTCCTCGAATCCCCACAGTGCTGCACCACCACGATATTTTGTTCAATTCTCCATCGTGCGAGAGTTACGCGACAGGACAGTGGCGTAGCGACGTTTACGCGTCGAATCAATAATGCCTACCGGTGTCCACAACTCCATTAAGATAATTGTGCGGCCGCTTTATTTCTCCATCCATTTGTCCATCTATTCGCCTGGCTATCTGTCTCGCTCGAGACTCTTCGCGTGCACGGACCGACTAGAACACGGGACAGAAAGAGGGAAACTAACAACCGAGTTCTACGAGCAAGTCCTGGGACTCGAAACTCCCATGCTGGAGGATGGACCATTTTGTATTGCACTACTGTCTGACCAGGACGGTTTCACTGTACTCTCCTCGCGGAAGGAGAATTTTCCACAGACTTACCAGCTTCCCATTTCCTTGACGCCCTCTCGGGTGCTCCAGTGACGATGGAGCTAACTCAAAGTGGTATTGTCTGAGCACGCCATTCGGATGACCCAGCAATCGAGCACAAAAATTGTAATCAATTTTGTCTTTTATAAATCACGTTTCATAGATATACTTACATGTGCACCTGAGTTATTCGTTTTCACTTGAAATATCTAAAGATTAATGGTGCTGGTCAGAGTTGGCGACTAACTAAATAAAAAGTTATTTAAATAACGGTAATTGATAACTACTGCTTAAAATGGAACATCTTTTTAGAAAACAATTCAAGAAAAATTAAAGAGCACAGATTATAAAAAAAATAAAAGTATAGAGACTCGTGTAAAGGCTGTCATTGTCAATCTAATTCTCTGAGAAAGAATTTATTTAACATCCGTTCAAAAACCCTCGCTTCACACAGTATCGAGCACTGCATTCAGTATTCATACGTTAAATAAAAGTGGCGAAAACAGAATCACCCTATCTGGAGCGTCACAAAAGTCGATCTGATGGCGCAGTCAAAATGGTACACGCAGCTCTGGGTGATAATTACAAATGTCAAACATAGGGAGTAAACAGTCTCCCAACGTAGCGGTGTGAAAAGCTACTAACAAAGCACCTTAGCGGCTGAACAATGCTTAAAACAGCGTTTCGACGATCTTCATCGAGTACTCGGCTTAAGAGCATTGAACGGGTCACGTGTCGACCCGTGTCCACCGGATGTCATGGTTTTGTCGCATTTAACGCCTCTTCTACGGGGCATTCAGTCCGCGGTAAAGCCATGGGCGTTTCCTTTTTCCGCCCAAATGATCGACAGTTTGGTGCAAGCTCGTGCCATGAGAAACGAACGCGTTCACGTCGAGATGGCAACCAGACTTTAAGGTGGATGTGGCTTAAATGCACTCTAATTAAAAGTAGCTGGAAATACTTTTGAATAAAGGAAATGTTGGGGAGGTGAAGTTAGGAAGACGTGTTGCATCGAAATTAAGTGGGAACTGTTAATTAAAAGACTGATAAGGTCGAATGTGAGTCTGTGTCTTTTAACTTATGGTACCTCTAACATCGTTATTGAAATTAGAGTTAGGTCTGTGTTAGATTAAACTATATTTTTTGTAGAAGTCAGTGTTATGTTTCATTTTGTTAAGTGGCACTAAAATAATACATTAAAATTCTATACAAGTAATTCTTAGGGGTAACATCAGCCTTGAAACATGTATTACCTACATGTATATCAGGAATTTAAAATAATATAAATCTTCGCAGAATATTATTCGATAAAATCCATGTACCCTTGTCGTTTATAGTCTGAACATCAGTACCATCACGAAGGTATCCTTTTTAAACGATTTTATTCAGTTTCGATCCTCTGTTTATTTGTATGTTTTAAACGATTTTATTCGGCTTCAATTCTCTGTTTGTTTGATTGTTTGTATGTTTGTCTGGTTCCAATCTAGAAACTCAATTGTAACCAACTTCCAACTATTCAATAGACTTAAAACTTTGCAGACGTACTTGATTTAATGATAATCTAAAATTTAAAAAAATATCACCCTCGAGGGGGTGAAAAAATTGCGTCCCCTTCAATAAAAACACATAACCACAAATTCAAATAACTTGAAATCAGCCTCCTTTCATAAATACACAATTATCGAGAAATGATCCGTTACGTAAAAATATTTCAAATCTTCAAGTTTTCTTAATTGCAAAACTCAAACACTAAAAAATAAATAATACAAAAATATATAAAATAAAAATTTAAGTTAAATGATTTTATTTAATTTGATCGAAAATGCACTAAAGACTAAAAATTAATTATTTTTTAAACTACAATTACGATGACGATATATCACTATAAATCAAATCATTTCAGCGAGTGATGAAAAGCGATGAAATATTCTGCCCCACGATTTTATTCAAAGTGAAATATCACCATCGTCGTAATTGTAGTACATGAAAAGAATTAATTTTTAGTTTTTAGTGCATTTTCGATCAAATTAAATAAAAACGTTTAACGTAAAATTTTATTTTATATATTTTGTTCTCTATTTCTTAACACGCGTCAACAAGAGACTACTTAGGTAGTGCGAATTTTAAAAGAAGCATCGAAAGAAAAGAAAAAAAGTGTAGATGTCGGTATCCGCGATACTATTTACGAGAAAAATGGATCTTCACGGGCGATTACGCGGTGGAGCATGGGAACTGGGCTACGGGACGTCCCGATTCACCCATAAATCTACCTGCAATTTGCAATGCATGCCATGGACATGGGTCGTGAGGTATTCCTCTGGAAACGTTCCGCATTTGTTGTCGTTCGTACGTAGGTGTGGCGCGGCAAGTATTGTCGAGCAAAACTGTTTTGGTCCACAATAGTTACTGACAAAACCGCGAACCGGTGACCGTGATGGATCGTCGCTTCCCTATTATGGTCGCAATAGTGCGTGCTGGAACTAGGTAAATCCGTCTATGGAATTCCTGTGTTCAGTCGAATCATCCTGTTCCTTGCCTCGCGATTCAGTTTACCAATTATCCATATACCTAATTTCATACTTTTCCTCTTGTAAAATGGCAAACTATTTTTCACAGTGCTGTCTTCCCCACTTTTTCTCTCTGTAGGAGAAATGTGATCGATTAAGAGTATTTATTGACATGAGTAATTTGACTTTACATTGCAAAGCTTTGTTAAAAAATACGTATTTTTTCACAAGATTCTTCGATGAGAAGAACTACATATTACTAAACTTATTCAAAGTATTTTCGTTAATTGTATGGTGGTCTTCAATATTTGTAAAAGTATTTGCGGAAATATTGTTATAATTTATCAATAATCAACGAAAACTTGGGTGGTTGCTTAAGTATTCCCGTCATAATTCGAACACACGTGAATAGTTTCTTCAATAAATTTTATGCAAGCAATGGAATAAAAACATACTTATGATTAAACGAATGTTTATTTGAATCTCACACTTCAAATTAAACTGATGTGCATTTGCATTCTATTTAGATAGAAGTGATTTAAAGAAAAATTAATTAATGAATTCCTAGTTAATACTAATACCTAATTAAATTAAGTTTGAATGAAATCGCTTCATGATATTGAAATATTCATGTACCCCTAATTTTATTTAACAATAAGGGTGTTCACTGAAGCTCCTCGGTTATATGAAGGTTTCCCATAGCTGCCAGGGGGTAAAGACAATTATGTACCCATGCATTTGGTTTCTATTCGCGTACGCATGAAGCCCATGAGCTTTTCATTTTTTCTCAGAGGGAATTTCTTGAGCTTCCGGTCATTGTTGCGTTCATAATAATCCAAAGCGGATTACTGGAATGCTCGTTGAAGGTATAATCGTAGGGACGACATTTCGATGACAATTAAGCAAAGAGAAATGAATCGATATTGAAAGAGCAAAGCTACATGCGCCATGAAAAAGAGAATACTAAGAGGAAATATTGTCAAAAAGAAATCTTTCAGTTTCATTAATTCTTCCTCATTGTTCTCTGCGTCTAATAATCACAAGGAATCATTTTCCACCTAATCAAGTTATAAAATTCTATACAATTCAGGAAAATGAAAAAAATTCTTTTCACAAGCAAAATATTATATATTCAAATATTAATATTTCTATTAAGTAGTATAACCCATATAACACATCGACACGTTTAAATCGTTAGAAACCATTTGAACAACCCACTCATTAATTACATAAACCTATGTCGATTGTTAACCTCCTTCAAGCTTCCTTGATAAAACGAGAACATCAAAGCTGGATAGAGGAGTTGGCGGAGCAGTGAAGCAGAAGTGAGGTATGCGCATCCCGCTGACAAGTCGAAAGTCAACGCCTCGCGTAGAAATCTGTGAAAGAAGAAAAACATATCGTCCCCTAATGGCCCTCATTGACGAGAGCACCGTAGACAAGCCAAGGGGTAGACTCTCCTGTTTTCATTTCAATTTCTACCCCCTTGGTGGCTGGGTCCCTTTTCGAAGCCAGATGGCGGACTCTGGTGTTCTCTCCCTCTCCTATCGTATTCCTTCTCTTTCCTCGTTCCTCTGTGACGCTGTACGGCAGGGTCGTGCACGTTGAGCGATGGTAGGTGGAGAGATCGAAATGATTGAACATGTCAATGTTTGGTTTGGCTTATACCAGCGTGCCTGTAACGTGGTTAACGAATCGGTTTGCTTTTCCAGGGCTTAGCTCGCATTTCCGCGCTACACCCGTCTGAGGACACGTTCTCTGTGCCGCAACAGACCTCGATCAATGCAGAACGCTACTTAGTCACCGATAGAGGGATTAATAGAAATTAGAGAAGGTAAATAGATTTAGCGATAGTTAGTAGACCTGCTTCTTGAGAACCTTGCTCACCAGTCCTTGTTGGCGAGGATCTTGCATGGAAACAGGTTGGTGAGTCCTGAACAAAGAGGATTCGGGAGCAAAACAGTCTAATAAACAATACAGGTAGGTATTAATAAAATATTGAAGGAGGTAAATAGTTGTTTTTTTCATGATACAGCAGTTCTCCTGTATGGTCAGTTTCTGATAGAACATGCTTGGGATGTTAAAATAGTATTTAATGAACAAATGGGAATTCTACTTAATAACCTACATATTGAAGGATTTATACAAATTAAAAGTGATAAATAGTGATAATTATTCGAGTCGCAACTTGAAGGCATAATTCAACCTAATTTCTTCAATTTGTGGAAAGACAGTTGAGAGGGACTTGTTCAGTTTTGTATGACTAAGTTCCTCTAATCATTCCATTAGAAACGAATTACATAAAATACACTTGGTGGCAATCATTTGGCTCGAATTTAAATTTTGAAGATACAGTTCTCCCTTTCTTTTTCAATTTCTGCGAGGATATACTCGAGAGGCTCGAACAGATTTCCTTGTTTGATCCAAAATTGAAGTTTCCATGCGGCACCACGAGTAAGGTTCTTCACAACTTCTCCAATTCAATTATCAGGCTTGTGGCCACGGGCTCACCGACGGTAGGGCCGGTTGGTTGGAGTGTTTAAATTTAGACGAATGAAATAATAAGATCAAACGGTAAATAGCCCTGATGAAAGGCACCGCATGCAAACAAAACTTTTGAAACGAGGGTGTGCTCGACCGCGTCGCTTCTGAAAATACATATCGCGATTCTCCCGGGGATCCCCGGCGCTCCATATCGATTGTCGACTCTGTGTACCACCGCGGAGGGTTTTGGTAAACAGTTACACGACACGCGAATTAATATTGGCGCGGTTAATTAAAATAAATAACTGAAAACCTTTTGCGTTTCGCGCAGCCGCGAATTTTTTTCGGCTTCTTATTAGACCACGAGGCACCATTCAAATATGGAACGCACGGAGAATACATTTTTAGACAATGCCTTGTTTCTATTTTGCGTGTATAAAACACAGGAATGGGCGAACGAGGGTGTATAGGAATTTGGAATCACACATGGCGGGCCAGTTTTCTGTCCAAAAAGTAATGCTCTTTACACATGCATACAATTTCAAGGGGCACGGGAAATGAATATTACACGAGCTTTTGTTTTGTGCTTTTGTGGACGCATGATATTCTCCCGTTGACACAATGACAGTTTTGGATAAAATGTGTGATAGACGAGGGTGCAAAGGACCGTGTCGCTTCCAGTGATGATTTTCGTGTGTCCCTTGTATAACTTTCATTTCTAAAAATCATTGAAATCTTAATTTATTATTTCACATAAAAATGTACACTAGGGTGGCTCTTATTTGCGAGTTTTGTATACTTTTATATACAACGTATGTAAAACACGTATTACTTTTTCTCGTGTTACAAACAGTTTTCGAAAAAATTCCAAATTACAAAAAAAAAACATTTTTATTTTTCAAATTTTTAAAGTTTAAATCCTTCTCAAACAATTTTATTTGTGAAGGCAAAGAAAAAAATTATAATTTTTATTTTCGAGGACTATTTTTTAAACATTTAAGGCCAAAAAGATAAAAAAAATTCTGCATATTTTCAGTGTTTGATATGTCATGAATGTTTCCTAAAATTTAGAAACCGAAATTCGCAAAATATCGGAGATATTTCACCTTTTCCCGTTATCCGATGGGGCTCAAATTTTACAATTTTTTTTTATTATTTGGAACTATTCTGGGGGGTGGCGCGAAGGAAATCTTGAAAAAAAATTCACCAAAAGTAAATAAGAGCCACCCTAATATACACTCTTCACTAAAATTACTTGAATCCAAACAGTCACCAGTCAAGCTTAAAATCAACCTGAAAATAGTCAACACTGGTCAAGTCTCTGTGCAGGCCCTGAACTATAAAAAAACTCCAGATTTCAAAAAGAACTCAGAACCTCATTTGTTTCATCCGCATAAAATGCAAAATGGTTGGTCACTGATACCAATCTGACGTTGATCCGGTCATGAAAAGCGAACGTGTTAAAGAAATCAGAAGGTGGCAAATCGCCCCAGTATTTTCGCTCGTAACGACGACGGCGAAGAAGAAAATCACGCTAGAGGATCTCGGCGAGCAGAAGCCGAAAGACGGAGTTGAAAGTCATCCCGTTAATTACAGGGATCGTTCTAACAAATCATCACGGGGCGACCGCAAACCCCATAATTGCAGGCCTTATGGTTTCACCCGTGGCACGGACGCTTCCGCAGCTGACCATCGAGTACTACGAAGTCTATAACGGGAACGCAATATCCCGGAACACCCGTGGACTATGGAAGCCATAATGTAGAGCAGCGCCCACCGTCCATGAACGGAGTGATTCACCGAAACGCGCGACAGATGCACGATCTGGAAGATAGCTAGGTGGATATAACATTTAACGTTCGGAAGTAGCCCGATAACTTCTGGAAGCCTGCACGGGGTTCGCGCCTGTTTTTATGCCAGCCCTCGCCCTGCTTCCTCCTTCCACGTGCTTCGGAGATGGACGATCGGTTGTCGAAAGGATTCTCTCCCTCTGTCTACCAGCCTTTTCGAATATCTACTTCGATCTGGATAGGGGGTCGTTGTTTAAATTACTTGCGAGTCGTGGTTGAATGAGACAAGGGGTGATTCTTGGTAATAAGGTCGTTGGAGCGCATTGAATATTGACGAAGAATCATTGATTGTTTTTTAACTAAAGATAAATACATTACTTAACCCTTCGTGGTTACACGGAGTGTATCGCACCCCAGGATATGTCTTCACCAATATTTCTGTAAATTTTATTATTCTGGAACTGAATAATGAAATTTAAAAATTTGGTGAATTTTAACAAAAAAAAATATTTTTATCCACAACAATTTTTTCGATTATAAATTTCAACATATCAAAATTTACATTTCTAGAAAAAGACTATTAGAGGATGATTCTATGAGTAATATGATTGTACAATTATCACTCAAAGGTTAAAAGATTCAAAAATACGAAAATGGTAACTCCATGTGATCAATTTGTGACTATAAGAATGTGTGACCAGTGACCACGGAGGATCAAATCTCGAAATTTTCAAACACTTGAATACTTTTAACCTGAACCTACAATCGTTCTCCAATTTTCTCGCCATTTGGTAGACACAGGATAGCAACTCTTCTAACACCGTTTGCATTAAAACGGCCACGTAAAAACACTAACGCCTCTATTCTTAATCATCGACTACAAAATCTCACTCCGTTATTCCTCTCAGTTCTCCGCGGCAACAATGGCCCCCGACCACCCGCAAGGGCAACGAGAGAAAAGGAGAAGAATGGCGCCACGGACGAGGAACAACAGCCGAGCGCGTTCGGATATAGGCGAGCGGTACGGCGAGGCTAGAAGTAGAAGAGGGTGTCTGGTATTCGCACAAAACGGTCGACCATGCCGCGTACGCGGCGGATACCGGTATCTGCAACCTGGAAATAAGGGAATCACGCATAATCGGACGTGACAAGTGACGTTCCGGGGCCGGGGTAGTAAGTCAGCCCCTCTGCTTTTCGTCGGAGCGTTACGATGCCGAGGGGAGAAACTTACTCCCCCTCGGTTGTATTCACGGTACACCCACGCACAATGACTGTCCCTAATAGGTACACGCAGCCCTTGATTAGAATCTAGGAGACGAGAGATGCCAGTGACTTTTGTGAGCTTACAATTGTGCGTTTGCTCGGGCGTACAGCTATCGGGGCACCAGCGTTCTGCGGAGACGCCTCGACGTCGATGCGGTATGTTTGGGGAAAAGCTCGTTCGTGGCGATTCCAAATGAATGATGGCAGCTTTTTGCGACTGATGACGACCGTTCTTCTGTACTTTCACGTGAGACCTTCTGTTTTGCTTGGAAGGGAGTTCTTTCCTCGTTTTCGAGCTGATTACCTATGTTGGGGTTGATGTTTCCTAGAAATTGTACTGGAATAGGGTAGTAGGCAATTCTGAAATTGAGTATTTTGTCTAATAAAGACGATTAATAATAATAATAAGTATAAGGAAATAGTAGAGAAAATATCTTCTTCTTCTTTCTAAAATTTAGTAACTCGTCAATATCACGTAGGCGTTGTTTACAAAGGCGATAAATAAAGTATAAGGAAATAGTAGAGAAAATATCTTCTTCTTCTTTCTGAAATTTAATAACTCGTCAATATTACGTAGGCGTTGTTTACAAAGGCGATAAATTCAAACGTAAATTTCGACGTTAAAAATGCATCACCATACAACCACACAGGTATAGACAAATGAATTTTCTTTTCATCTTCAATGAAAAACAAACAATGTCCATCCCAGTTGCGTGACTCAGCTTGCATAATTATGTAGACCATAGCTCTTGAGCGTATAATCTAAAAATTATAATCCTCCACGGTAGCGTGATCCCATCTTCCCGTGCAAATTACGCACCACGTGCGAATTATTCGATCCCATACAAACTAGAAGTTCGTCAGTAAAGCATGGAAGTCACGCGATTTTCGCGCGTCGCTGTTTACTTATGCAACGCGTTAAAGAGTGGCGTTACACGCGGATTGATCGCCAAGCATCTGATATGACGCTTGCACGCGCGCCACTCACGTGTAATTATAATAATGAATCGTAATTTATGATTTACGCCACTTTTCCGAGTGACTATTCTGGCAGGCGTGACGACGTCGCCGACGAAATTTATGTTCAAGTCCTATCGGGCTGATGACCCAAATGTCGTGCATGCGAATGGCTCGTTTCGAGTTTAATTTATGAATTCGTGAAACTGGACGAATATTTTTAAAAATCGTGTGTCTGGTATCGTAGTGTGACATTTTATGTATTTTCTGGCAATCACAGAGCTGCGAGTTTAATTTCAAGGATTCTGTATACGTGTATACGTGATATGGTTGCAAAGGACCCCTTTGCTTTACGAGGCTTCGTCTAGCGGTTGTCCCATCTGTAGCAGCATAATTTTCAAGCATGTTAATGAATATCTCGGATCGCGAGGATGTCGTAAAAGCGACGCAGCATGAGTTTAATAAGAGTATGCCTCGTTGGTGAAGTTTAATGATGCACCCCAAAGCAAAATGAGGCCTGGCGTAGCCATTTGCTCAATTATGCAGACTTTAGGACTGTTTTCACCGAACGATACCCTTTCCGGCCCTCTACTAAATTGCATCGATTAATTACAAGCTTGTAATTACTGATACGAGATGCTTTAACGCATGAATAATATCTGGAAGTGTAGTAATACCACTTTCGATTGAGCATGAAATGAAATTAATTCTTTACAGGATATACACATCTATAATAAATTAATTATTAGTCCTTTAGACTTAACTAGGCAGTAAAAAGAATATAACAGAAAAAAGAAATATCGAATCTCCAAATTCCTCCTGAATTCGAGCACAAAATAAGGATCCTCAGATCCTGGTGCAATTATATATCAAGTTTTCCTTCATAATTAATAAAATTTTGCACATACCTAATTAATAACAAAACGGTGAAAACAAAGTTGTTACGAAATCATTTAAATTACTCAACAAACCAATGTTAAGAATAGTAGCTCTTCAAAAAATCCTATCTTCGAAGGACAATAATTATTAAAATTATGTTGCAAAACAGTCTTACGACTAAACCTCACCTCTGTGCTATTTTTTCTTTCTCTTTCTTTCTTTATTCATTTCTGTAATAATGACATTTAATATTAATAATAATAGTTTAAAATCCCACTTCAATTTCTATTCACTAAACTATCGAACAATAATCAATCCCTTGTTAAATTAAAAGCTCTACAAATTCCATATAGCACGTCTAATTACCCAACATCTTCCACTCCAGTGAAAAAAAGGCACAGCTCTGATAGTGCACATGGAACTGCATTCTTTGAACTCTAATTCTTCTATCCATTAAACATGCAATATTAACGCTACGCGGAAACTGATAGAAGGCAGGAATATTATTTAACCAGTTGCAACTGCTGGCGAGACCAAGTAGCATGCGCGCTTGGAAAGAGGAGGAAAAGTTGCGGGCGCGCACGCACAGTCTGGATTATGAGCTGAGCGAGGCCCGACATTAGGTTCTCATGGGACGTTATTAGCGTTGGCTATCATGCGTGGTGCAAATAGAGCGTGCCCAAAAGCACGAAAGCATTACGCTTGATTACTCAACCTGCCAAGCGATGAACTGGCATAATACGCCAGTCCGTACGGTTACATTCACGACGCGGTCGCTCCAACCTGGGGCACAACTTCGAAAACTCGCTGGTCGGAATTTCGATTGAGGGACAAGGTCCATCTTGCGCGCTGCAACGAATCAAGGGGCGGCTTGTTTGTGTTTCGTCTCTAATTTCCGGCGTATTTGAATGCACGGTGTCTGTGTTAACGATAACTAACGTAGAAAGCATAGAAAGTTCTACTTTGTTTTGTGGGGATAAATACGCGACTTTACTGATTAAAAATATTGTAAATTCGAATTTTTATTTGTTATTTGTCAGATTCAAAGTACCTTCTATTAGAATGCTTAGAGGGGTAACATTTGAGGCATTTTATGGAACAAGGGCACAAATGACATTTCAAAAAATCGATTTTAAAGTTTTCATTATAGTAAAACTTAATAAGAAGTAATGCAATTAAATCGATTTTTTTTAAGGATTCAATACCGTGTCCTTCAAACGTTCTGAAAACAAAAGTCATGATTTGAAAATGATATGTGTCTTTATTTATAAGTTTCAAGTAAATGGTTTATGTGCCCTCACTTATGTCAAGGTGAAAATGTATACATCCACTAGTAAAAGTGTACAATTTCATTCTTTGTGAACACTTTAGCCAATTGAATCACCGAGTGCATACATTGAATAGTGAATGCATACATTCGCGGAATTAACACTTTGACTGCAAAATATATATAACATATACCTTAGTCGATTTAAACGATTCAAGGAATAGACACATAGCCCTACGTGCCGCTTTTCCATCAAATGCCTCCATTTTAATGGAAAATGTAGACTGGGGAGCATTAGAAACTAGCACAGAAGAGCAAAATGGAGCGCGAAATAATAGAAATTAAAAATTCAGGATTCGTAGTAAATCACATTCATGATCTTCCGAAAATCTCAATGTTGAATATTTAACATCAAGCAATTCTACTAATCAGCTTTACAATATTTTATTCAAACCACGACCCCGTTCCCACAGATGACACAGTGCTGCAAAATTGAACGTTATTAAAACTTTTTTAAAAATTTATATTACCTAGTTTCATAGGAATTTGGGTTCTTAATTGCAAAGATATCTTTAAATTTGCTTCATCATCGTTTCTATATCGTATCTTTACAACTTGCTTTAACTTTGTTACGTTGTAACATGCGATTGAATGAAGTTAGTAGTGAGAAATGAGATGAGGTATGAAATTTTTATTGTATTTTCGAATTTAGCATAAAAAACAGCTGAAATATTAAAAAAAAATCACTGCAGTTCTGTAATCTATCACAGATGAGGATCCTCTGTAGCAGCAATTTGCCAACAATTCGTTGGAAACTACCACGGGTATCGTCGATAACGATCTACCCCGGGCAGGAGAAATAATTTTTCTATCAATTCGAAATCTGTCCCGTGTCCTCTCGATACGATCGACGAAATCGACGTGGGCTTCTTGATCGTGGGATTCCGTATCCCGTGGGGGTTGAAGGGAATGATCTGGATTTCATCCGACTGCGTTGCCCCTCGGGGAAACTTGGACGTTCCCTTAATTACTGCGTTTTACCGTCGGTGGAGTGATTAAGACCAACGGGCTATCCAACGAAACGATTATCGTCCGCAGCGGAAAAATTCTTGTAATTAAAGTTTACGCGCGCGACGCCGCGCCGCCGAGGGTTTAATTCAATCGCGTTTTCATACCCTACCGAGGGGAGGGTGTATACATCGCGAGAGTTTGACCTTCGTTCAACGAAACGATTGTGAACTGTAAAAAAACAAAGATAGTTACGCGTGTGAAATTAATATAATTATATTGAAACCGTTCGTGCACATAATAAGGAGGCAGGGGATGAATTAATTTGATTTCGACTAGCATCGAATTTACTGACGTTTACAATCATTTTAATGGAAACGATGGTCTCGCGAAACAATGGCTTCGGTAATGCAAAATCTGTTATAAATTTCGATCCTTCCATTACGTTATTATTCTTGATTCACTCCAAACCGAGGAGTTAATTAATATACTTAATTAAAACGAAATTGGGAAGCTGTGGTAGTGCGAGTTTCCATATCTACTTACTGAGAAATTGTACTCATTTGAAATATTATAAATATATACCGTGTACAATAAATTATGCATCTCGAATAAATCGATAAAAATTGATATTTAAAAGTGCAAGTAAAAATTATCCAAATTCTGCAAACTCGGCTATTTACAAAACATTGTTACAAACATCTCGTTAGCCACATGTATTATCAACATTTTTCACAATTACCCAACAATTTTCCAACTGTTCAATCGAATCTCATCATCTACCAAATTTATGCTCAGTCATTCAGGCACAGTTAATTCTGAAGATTGAACGAATGTCGCAGGGACAATCATTGAAATCACTCGCACGTCCACCTGCTGTCGCGACGCCTGTGCCTGTAACCTGCTCGACGGATTTTTCAAGCGTTATCGATTGCACGACATCAATGGACACAATTATCCAGTCACGTGTCGATCCGAGCGCGCACATCCGCAGAGAACCGAGGGGGCTTAGGGAAAACGTTGAGATAAAGCAGGTCCTTTGAAGGATCCGACGTTGATGAATGCGGCGGCCACGTGACCGCCATTCCCAAAATGCATGAATTTTTGCAAAAGGAGGATCCGATTTTACAAATGCGCGTATCAATTAAATATTACAGTTAATCGCACTGGCAACGCAAAACTTGATTGTGCCTCTAAGCGATTGCGTTTCTAACGAAAAAAGGACACCGTTCCACGGTGTACACATGGCGCGTGCCAAATACGTGACTTCCAATTGAATCAATGGATGACGATGTACACAAATCGTCTGGTTTACTTTTATCTGATCCTCGTGACACTCGTTTCGATCGTGTGAGAATTGCAAGAATGACTCACGCACTTAATTCACTGGATTTGTTGTTTCATCTTCGTACATATAGGCAGATATCAACGAAAATATTGCATACAAAAACGATTGCGGTGTTTCAGAATTATATTTCACTATGTAAAATGAATTTAAAATGGTAATTAGATAATTCGTATAATATCTTCGCAACGGTATTTATAGCGAATTTTTCATCGTAATTTGATATAACAATTACTCGACCGCTCGTAATACAGTTCAGGATTATATATTGAATTGAGAGGTCCAGTGAAAAACTGACACATGCCACATATGCATAAATTTTCAATTCTTTATACCATTAATTCGTTCCTGCAATGTAGTGTAATTCCACCATCTCCCAATATGTACCTATACGTTTCACTGAGCAGAATCACATTAAATTTTTTCACACTGAGAAAAACAAATGCCTGGTTGAAAAAGGGCCCATACCACTCGGTTCCTTGGAACATGGCCTAATAAAATGAATTTTTCAGCTAAATATTATTAACAGTTGTCAGTTACTATATAATTCAACCACCGTTTAGAATAATTACAATTTTGTATCGTATTTTCTATCAAACTCATTTTTCCTTCAACTTGCTTTCCTCTAAAATCATAAAACAGTAGCTCTACCTGTTTTCTATTAAACTCCTCAATTACAAGAATGCTTTTGCAGTATGCAGTAGTGGTGACTTTATAACGGTGAATATTGAGCCATGGATTTAACAATCGTAATTGCTTTTACATAATTTCAGGACACAGTGGCGTTCACAAAACATTTAGCTTTATTAATTAATTGATTGGTTCAATATGCTGCTGATTTCAGTTTAACAATATTGTATGAATATTGTGCTACGTATATTCGAGTACTTGTAGTTTAACAAAGCATTTACCTTTCTCTGATACCGTTTCACGATGTTTGGCTATGCTTTGTTAAACACCTGCATTTGTGTACAGGATGATTTGCCATTAGTGGTACAATCCGAAATGAGGTGGTTCTGTGGGACACAATAAATTACAATTGTAGAATACCTTTTGTTCCAGGCAGGTCTTTGTTTCGAAAATATGAGGTTTGAAAGTAGAACCAGTTTTCTTGCGTCATATTAACACACACCCAAGTCCTTTTTTTTTTAAATCAAAGGCACAAGTCACAAAATTTTATTCAACATTTTCGACAAATTCTTTCACAAAGAATCGCTACTCTTCTCTGGTTCTATCACCAATAAAGAACCACTTAATGTTCTTAGCCTTCGTCATAGTCTGTCGAATTTGGAACATTTCGTTTCTTTGGAACAACAACGAAAACTCGGCTAATGTCAACGTTCATAAAAGTGGGAACGTATCCTCGCAGCACACGCCCAGGACGATCCATCCGAGTACGTAGGCAGCAAAGTCCCGTGCCTCCATGATTTCCCAGGGGATTCGCTGGCGCTTGGCTTCCAGAGTTCTCCACCCTCAAACGGAGTCTCTTCCCATACGTATTTCCTCCCATGGAAACCGTGAAACTCGCTTCTGCATGGTCCCGATGATTACCATGGCATGTGATTTTGCACCGTCCCGTAATTCCACCGTGGAAAAATTTAGCTTCTTTAAAACATGACAAAATGGCGCGGCGCGAAAGTTGAAATCCTGGAATCTGGGCTAGGAAGGGAATTCTTTATGTAAAACAGGCAATGTACCGTTGTTTCTCATCGAAATTTGAATTTTAAGGGATCATTCTTAACAGCGGTATGAATTGGACCAAGTTATGCAGGACCCTACCAACCCTCAAAATGACAAAAAATTAGGTAAACACAGTACGGATTCCGTAAGTTTGTGATCTTTATTTTGAAAAAATTGCCAAACCATAGAACAACTGTATATTATACAATTTTATTAAAACTACCAAGCCATAGTTCCATTTTAGGATTAAAAAACATAAACTGCGGAAAATTTAAAATAATAATAATTATATTTCTTAGTATTAAATAAGTCATTAAAAAACATTGTAAACTTATACCCAACAAGAAAGAAATTATACCCACTATTTGTGTGTCTAGCTGACGTTTGGTGGATTGTTTTTAATTTATACGTTAATTTACAAATTTACTTTCTCGGGAGAATTGTTCCATCATTCAAACATAATTAATAATTAGAGACGCATCTTACAATTTACATTTCTAAACAAATTATCGACTGTTATTAAAACTGTTTTTTTCAAATTCTGAAGTATCTTGGCAAGGATAATTGGGTGATGTGCACAAGAGTTTGTAAATGTGAAGGATATTAGCATAAAATTAATCTCTTACAGTAAAAATTAAAAATTCTCTTCCTTAGATTCCTTTCGAATGCACATTTCTAGATTGAATTCCACAGAACTCAGTCTAACGTGTTTAACAACAACGTCGCCGCCTTCGTCTCCACCCACCCCGCAAAGGGAGTCTTGCACGTTGATTAAACTTGCCCGATCATCAGGTGCACCGCACGCTCTCGTTGCTTAAAGTTAAACAGAAATCCAGGTCGCCTGAAGCTTAGTGTATCGATCTTCGATAATTCCCACAGTTCGCGCGGGCGGTGTTTAATCCATTTACAAGAGTTGTTATCTTCCTGTCATCCGATAATCCTTCGATAGATTGACACACGTTTGGGAGGCAGAGGAAAAAACGCCTAGCCCTTCCCACAAATGATCAAGGACATCTTTTAAAAAAAATTTTATCAACGTTACCTCTAGATTACAATTCGTATCTGCTCTACTTGCTTCTTATAGCAAAAATTAGGGTAAACCAACCAGTGAATGACCGAATTGTTAAATGAGAAGCCTAGTAAATGACCGCATAGTTTTAATAAGAATTGTACTTATTAATGTTTGTTTAATACGCGTAACTAAAAATATGGGATATTAAAAGTGCAACTACACTCCGTTTATAAATATATAATAATTTTTAAATTTATAATTGACATTTCTTTGTCTAATGGTCATTCACTGGTATGCGGTCAATTACAGGTTGGTTTACCCTATAAGTATTCATAGTTTTAAAGTTTCTTTCTGTTCCAATACTGTCTAGTGCACGTTGTAAAGTTTTACTAGCAAATGGGGTAGACACTGTCAACCATTTAATTATCGCTGTTGGGGAAGGCAAGAAGTCTGTAAGAATCAGAATTACCCTGGAGCAGGATATTTCAGGCTACAAGACATATTTTGCAATTTTTTGAAATCTCCTATACCTACTCTTATGTATTTTAAAATATCTAATCAAGCGTCTATCTATTAATTCATTTTACAATTCATCTTCAATAGTTTCACACGTGTACTCCAACGAGTAATACTCTAAATTTTACACTTATTGTCAGTAGTAACTGGAAAATCTTCCAAAAAGTCATAGCAGTATACAGTAATGGCCAAAATAAATTTCAAATTGTCGATGGTAACAAAAATAAGGTAGTCCCATTAGAAAGAATTATATCTGAAACTGTGTATCCCATTATTAGGGGTTAGAAAGCAGCTGCATTAAGTTAGTTATGCACACGTATAAAAATATGAGTTTCATACTTTCTTTTCACAATCCTGTATGCAATATCATACTGCAGAAAATAAAACGTAAGAACTATGTGATTCCACCATAAGGCGAAGCAGCATGAAGCGACACGATTAAAAATTCTCACCGATGCACTGACACATCGGCGCTTTTTTCGATCTTCACCGTGAGAAGTGGGCAAGTAGCTGGTCCGCGATCACCCTTGGACCCATGGGTACCATCCTGGAACGTGTCAAGTGTGCAGCAAGAACAGCCCATGAACAACGACCGTGAACACAATGGCAGGTCGTAACACTTGCACACTACCCCATAAGCGAATCCAACTCTCTCTCTCTCTCTCTCTCTCTCTTGCCCCTCTCTGGCTCTGTCAGTCGCTGGTTCACGCGACTTCTAGCACGAAATGCCCAACGGGCGCCTCCTGCAATATGCTACGGGGTACATCGGATACTCTTGGGTTTGGTGTTTGCCATGCAGTTCCCATAACTCCCCCGTGAATTCACTCGGCTTGTTACATCTCCAGGGACTGGCGTCGGTGATATAATGTGAGAATCGAGGCGGGATACTTCGTTGAGCTCGACTGAGAGACCGACTCCTCGGAGATTGGAGTTGTCGAGGACGATCGAGGGCTCTGATGAAGGACACGGAATATTGGGAAACAGATGAGTGTGGAATGAAAACTTGAGGGAAATTTGACTTTGTTGGTGATGAGGATCAGAAGTGGGGGAGGGAGGGGGGGTACGAAGCGTTTAAAGTTGGGGTTAAGTATTGAATTTTGTGTATAGTTTTATGTATATAGTATATTGAAATTTTCTTGTTTTGATGTTTACCTTAGGATGATTTTGTTTCGAAGGCAGATCTACAAAGGGCATTTTTTATATTTTCATTATAAGCTCGGGTAGAAAAGTTAAAAGAACGATCTTCACTAATGTCTGTGCTATTCCGACCAATTGCTGCACACATCATGTTAAAGATATGAAAGTGTATTAATTTTATAAGAATTTCTGTTATTCCTTACGCAGTCTTGCAGAATATAGAAATTCTTACAAATATAAGATATCTCATTGCCAGTACTATACAAATAATACGCGCTGCTAACCCCCCACGATGCGCACTTCTGGGGCAGCTGAAAACTTAAATGCTCCTAGGTGCTTCCAAACAGCTGCTTCCTAGCGAGCCATGGGCGTCAATTATTTTAAAGCAAATCACAGCTTTCGCAGAGATTTTATTGACAAGAAGAAACCTCGATGCAATTTCACAGCAAATTGTTACACCTAATATAACAAATTTCATATACTACCCTAAATGATATATAATCTTTACATCATGATGTGAAATATTATAATTATAATTGTCATAAGGTTTTATAATATTTTTAATAAATTCGATTGACCAAGTCAAGCAGATACAATTAATTAATTTTTAAATTCTGTTGCATTTCGATTGACCTCCACTGACATAAGCTGTCTATAATATCCTGAGTTCAATGAGTTGGCACGTGTCAACGGACCAGGTGGTGAAGCCTTTGCCTCTTCTCCCTTTTCTTAGCATCTCTCGTGCTTCCCGTCGGCAGAAGTTGACCGATGTCATATAGTGAATGACTCCACAGGTCAATGGGTTGTCTGGTCTCTTATTTCTCCATTCGACACCATTGGCTTCTGTGACCACGTGCTACTAGAGTGTCGTTTACACTTCTTTTAACCCTTTCACCGTCAAAGGCGAGTAGTTTAACAGTACATTCTATATGAAAGATGATGTCAGTAGTCAATCGAGAGTTCTCCACTGCATTACAGATATTTCCCTATAAATTGTGATTGTATAATCATAGTGGTACTGGCATTTAACAGTTTAAAGTAAGAAAAATGTTCTAAACTTGAGCTGATTGAAATATGCTATACTGTTTTACTAACAATAAGATTCTAAAGAGTACCATAATTGTAAAATATATTAATAGTATGATACTTTGCTCGTGGTCCTAGGCCTTAAGATTAAAAATAAATCAAAATTACAATCACATTTAATTTTATCACAAGTTAGGATTTGATATTATCGTTTAAAGTTATCTTCTTAACTAATAAATACTATTCGTATAAAACTTCCACAACTTTAAAAAGTCGTTTGCTTAAAAAATACCACACTATTCTGGTATAAAGAAAATAATTAATAAGTGTTATAATGCGTAAAAATATAATTAACGTAATATACAAAAACGAGAAGACTGCTAAATTACTCGTTTATTGTTGTCATAATTATCATGTCGTCAGGTTTGATTGAAAACATGTTCCGCAGGGGTGCTTTTTGATCCAGCCACCCTCAATAGGTGGCCTCAAAAGGAACAGCACAGAATGGACTTTCATTAGAAGCCCTCCTAGAGTCAGAACGTGAAAAAGTCAAAGAAAATAAGAGCGAACGGCAGCTGTGCTCGGCGAAGCAAGCGAAAAAAATATTAATAACGAACCACCGAACCGCCGTCCACCTTGCGACCCTTTGATTTCCGGCTTCTCGACCTTTCCCCGGAAGCAATGTCCTGTATATAAGTTCTCCGTAACGCTGCACTTCACGTGAAAATCACGGTGCGGCACAATTTGTCAAATTGCAGCAAGAAACATCGTAATAACGCAATTCGAATACATCTGCCTTTCTGGTTCAGTGTTTTCCACTAAAATTATAATCGTACACTATGGATTCCTGATAATCATTGTACTATAATCGAGGGTGAATCAAAGGGTGAATGATTTAAAACTCAATATTCTAATTCTTCACAAAAAACAATTTAAATATTCTCACGAGTATCAAAGCATTAAAAAATATAGAAATTCGATAGGAAACACAACAATATGATGTGTCTTTTCTAAATTTTTGCATACATTTTTTTCATAGTCTCTAAAGATTGACAAATAAAGCCACAAAACTGGAAGTAAATATATTTAATGGTTTCATTTTCAAAAATTCCCACATTTCGCATCATTTTTTGACCGTCAAGGTAGAGAGACCCCTTAACGAATTTATTCCAAATATAAACGCAAAAATACCATCAGGCATTTCGAAAACCTTCTACCAGAAACGTAGCTATATTTCCAGTAGTGATACTCAATACAGTTTAGACTTTTAATTGAAAAAAAACAAAGAACATAACAAAGTGGCCAAATCAGTATTCAAATAATCCTCTACACCACCTGATTCCAAATTTCAAATATATGACCTTTATTTTTACACTTTTTCAACACCAAATTCAAAATTGCCAATCTCGGGTCTATGTTTAAATAAAATTTACCTATCACCAGAAATCAGGAATCATAAACACGTAGCTCATAGTAACGAACATGCTAAGAAGAACAGTAAACCATTACACAAATCCAACAGTCACGCCATCCTGTAACGTATACCGACAAAAAGATCAACCCAGTTTGCTTCAAACCCCTGATTGATTTAAATCCGTGCGATTTCTTGGCATTGCAGAAGTACAGGCTACCGTGGAGGATCAATTTAGAGTTCGTCTCGTCTAAACGAGCGTGTAACAAGAAGCCACTTCCAGTGAGTTGGCCAGTAATAGATTAAAGCCATCTTCCTCCCCTGGTCCGGGGCGTATATTGTCCCCTTAACACCCCTATCCCGGTAGTTTTGCTTTAGTTCACTTGACCCTACTTGTCCCATCAGGGTCTGGTGCCGCGCGTCCTTTCTCCCTTCGCGTGCCCCCTCTCCGTTTCCGTCTCCCTGTCCTCCCCTTACCCCACGACGCTGAATTTTTATTAGCGTCCTTGTTTACCGCCTTTCGTCTCTTTGTTCCACATCCTCTTCTACTCACGTCTCTATGCGCGAACTTGCTCGCATTTAGTTTTGCTACTACTCCTTCCTGCGTGACTTTGATCGACTCTTTACCACTCAACTTCTTCGAACTATGTGCTCTCCCTCTGGATATTCGTCTTTCTGGATAGGTGATCTGTAGTATATAGTTAGGAGTAGTGGAATTTTCACCGTTTGTGCGTAAAGTGCTTCGTTGTTTTTGTGTTATAGTTGGTTTGGTTTTTTGGGGGTTGTGAAATATTGATTTATGCGGATTAATAAGGTTTGTGTGCTATATGTAAAAATAGTTATCGAATCAAAGCCGGGAATCAACCTGGAGGCTAAGCTAAGGTATGCTATGCTATATTTTAGCTTAGCTTTCGGTGAAAATGGTTCCATAAGAATATATTGAAACTAATTTTGGTAAAACATAGCATGGCATAGCATAGCATAGCTTAGCTTCTATGTGGATTCTTGACTTAAAGATTGGTGGTGGTGGTAACTTGAAAAGTATGGATTTTCCGATAATTATTTTGACGCAGTTTTGTAGTTTTAAAAAAAATGCATCTTTTGTTTAAACTTCTATTCGATATCTCTCACCGTTCTCGCGATATTCCACGAAAAATAAAATTCTGCATTTTATTCAAAGGGTCATTTCACCTCCTAAATTTGCACTATAGCACCAACAAAAAATAGAGTTGTGTTATGGATGAACTACACTACTTACATACAAAGTTACCTAATTTTCTGAATTTCCGTATTACCCAACTTCCCTTGTTAATTAAATACAAGAAAAATACCTACTATTTTACAAATTTACAACACACTCTATTAAAAGAAGAATATTAACTCCCCCATCCAAATCTGCCCAACTAAAGCAAGTTTGAAACTCTCTCCTCCCTCGAATACTCACGAATCGCATCTCCCGATATCAATATCAGACAAAATACCACGACACCCCCGTTATAGCATCACCAAAAATACTTTCCCAGAACATTTTCTATTCATCCAGACACCGTACATCCCTCCTCTTTCACAGAGTATCCAGCAATCGTGTGTCGGTCCATCTTTTTCAATTCCCTCCGTCCCTCTGTCTATTCGTCTATCCATGAACAAGCGCACGCGCGCGGATGCTTTCCATGTCGGTCGGGAACAGGCAACCCTTACTTGTCCCCCTCTCGCGCGTGCGGTTAATACGGAAGAATGCGAGACAGGGCACCCTGTGACAGGGAGCGGTGCGAAGAGTCCACGCAATTTCCTTAATGTACTCGCTAAATGTTCTAAGCCCCCTACCCGTTCGAACGGTACATATACCAGCCGACGTTACGTGGCTACATACGGGGCCTGTATGTACGCGGACACCCCTTCGAGACACAGGGGTGTGCGGTCACACGTGGAAGGCTCGAAGGAAGTAGGCTAAGCGGGCACGAGTGGGTGTCATGATAGAAGCGATTATCGATTACGGAGGACACGTGAAATACGTATCTATGTGAGACGCGATATTGCGACCTTGTTCGACCAAGCCCGCTGCTTTTGCGATGATGGGTATACGCGTTGCGAAGTCCTCATAGAATACATTAATTGAGGTCTCAGTTCTTGGAAAGCTCGATGTATTGGACACTTGGGAGAGAATTTTTATGGAACGGGTTTTAAGCTCATAGTAGTTGTGATGAATAATGGAACTTTAGTCTGCCATTGTTTGCGATTATTTGCGTGATATTTTAGATTATGTAGTGGGAGACATAATATTTGTGAAGGAATGTTTGAAAGTGTATAATAATGGAAACGATTAAAAGATATAGATACATATTTAGTCTGTACGAAGATTAATTTAGTAGTTGAAGTGAAGTATCAAGAAAAGTATTGTCGCAAGAGAAATACCACAAATTTTACTTAAAAGTGTAGAATCTAGTCTATTATGTTAGCATGAACAAAGAGCAAGCGTCGGTTGCATTAATATTATCATCTCAAAGTGTTATACGTTCTTCATAAGCATTCATGCGTTTTCGTCTGTATTCATCGGAGTGAAGATGAGGAACATTAATCACACAGAGTTACATTTTGATCAGTGTATCCTCCGTCATGGATCATTTTGGATCCAAGCAGTTTCTGGATAGAAGGAGCACTCGGATAAAATGGTTAATGGGGTAGCTAATGTTCCCATATGCCTAAGCCAGCGCATGGATATGCAGGACACGCAATGGGCGGTGCGCATAAATAATTTAAGCCCCGGACCATCATCCATCCTCGCGAGGAACCCCATTTGGTCTACGTGGTGCTTGCTTTATTTAGTCATGCGTGGCTATAGCTAGGTAACGGGACGTGTTAGTTTGATAACTTAATGAGAACAAAGTTCGACGAGCGCTCCTTAATCTGACGCGAGTCAAATTTGATAGAATTATAATTTTATTAGAAGTAGTTACTGTAACTATAAACTTCATATTTCATTGGTTAATTATTGGGTTTACATTAAACTACACTGATTATATTTCGAGTCGTTCGATAGGATTTCATTTCAAACATGATATGGGAAAGGGTAGAAGTTGCATAGCTAAACGAAGGACTAATGAGTAATAATTGTGATAACTATGTCCAACTGTAATAATATTGTAGTAAATGTCTATTTATTGCAACACACATTGCAAACAAGGATTATAACATTATTCATTATTAAACTGAAGGAACTAACATTTGGAAAATAGGTTCTTCAACATTGGATCGCTTCTGACGACAGGATTCTGCAGCAAATGCCTCGCTGAAGAGTTCCACAGGAAACTTAAGTTTAAACTTTCCAAAGGAGATCCTTTCCATTTACGAAAATTAGTCAGTACCTTATTTTCTGTGTATAATATAAATTCCCACAAAGGAACCAACAACAGTACATTCACAAGCACTTGAAGGATCTTCAAATGCAAAGAAGCGAATGAAACATGGAAATTATAAAAACACAGGATACTTCTAATTTGATGGAACAAATTGTATTATACGTATAGTGCAATCTACTAATTTTCCTAATCAATCGATATTACACATTTACAAACCTGGACAACTCTTGTTTATAATTCTACCATTCTAATAATTTAAAATTGCGAGCAGCCCAAGAACAACGATTGAATATTTCAAATTGCAATTATGATACTTGCTGTTACGAAGAGAAAATGACTAAATGATAAAATGCACTAAAATGACACGCGTTTTTCTTCAAAACGCTCACCCCACTGAAGGGAGACAGGTCCACGGGCTTTTTATAGGGGTTCTCCGAGCCACAACGAGCCATTCGCATATTAGCCGGGCCCGCGGACACATTGTGCGCATTTTATACGTGTTTGCACAATTCCCGATGAATTTTCGTCGTCCAGGCCAACTGTTTGCCTGGCTGGACCAGACAGAAGGGAGAAAAACTGATTCGACGGCTCGGTTGCCGTTTTATCGGTCGGAAGATATTGGATTTATTAATGTCATTGGTTAGGCACGTCGGATTTATTTCATCGTCGGCCGCCATTCCACGCTCCCCTTTAGATATTTATCTGTATATGATGCTCACGATACTCTCGCGACGTCTGTGCATCATTTGATAGATTTACTTGAGCCAGTGTTGGATGATTGTTTGTAAAATATGTAAAATAGAATGGTGGTAAAAAGAATGTTTAATATGTGAACGATCACGATAACATTGTAAAGGTGCAAATCCACGATGCAACAAAAAATCATGTCTCACGTGAGACTTTTTCTTAGACTTTATTATGAGACCATTTTTTTATTATTTTTTAATTATGTTGTCATTAGTTTCAAACTGATAAAATATTGTAAGAATGTAGAGACCTAAAAGAATTAATAAAACGAGGAGGAACTAATAAAATAATTAGCTGTCAATTTACTCATCATCAAATGCAGTAAAGTACAAGATGTTTTGAAAAATTCTTCACCTTTAGAAAAGTAAGAATGATGATGCGTGGGCAGTCTGAAAATTAATTAAATACATTTTTGTTGATCAACGCGGAATTTAAACGTAAATGTTGAATAATACATTGTTCAACTACTTAGTTTAATGATATTCCACTCGTAACGTCCACGATCATAATCGTTGATATTCTGTTTCGTCATATTACGTCCAACTCGTCCTGTTCTTCGCACAGTGTGTTGGTTTCACTTCGGTCTCAATGCACTTTACCTAATTGCATTCTCCTTGTAACGGTAATTCTGCCATCATTGCATACGTATGTCAGTTTTAGTAGAAAAAAATTGTGTGAGAGAAGAAAATTTAATTGTACGGTTAGGGAAATAAGAGGGAAGTGTACAGAAATTATGCCTGTGTATATATGTATACTTACATATCTACCAGAACTGCAAATTTAAACGAAACACATTTTATTAAGAGAACTTCATTTATTCAGTAGATACAACTACTCAGTAATGGCTTCCTTGTAAAAATATGTATTTCTGAAAAATTATTAAAGCTTAATTGTTAAAGTTAAAAAAATGTTAAGCAACACGTACACTGTCTTAACATTTTATACTGATTGGTTATTCGAGATTACGAAAAATCCATACTAAACCTATTTCAATCATACGGTGCACTGCAAAAATAGTTTTCCCCAAATCTACCTCTACAATCACACAAAAAACTCACACTTCAGATTCAGTAAGAAGGCAGCTATGTATAGTTCCCCTTGCATGACAACTCCAGCTCTCTCTGCAGTGACACTAAATCAATTTTTGGGCAAAACATAGGACTCCAGAAATAGATCATCTATACCTCCTCTTCTTTAACTCACACCACACATTTTCCTATTCCCCAAATTCCAAATCCCACTAAAAGGCAGAAGTTTGAAGATACAGAGTACCCTAAAAGAAACTCCAACAAAGGACTTATTGTGACAACCTGGACAAAAATACTCAAAAATACATTTGATATTAAATTCACTAAACCCTAGAAACCTAGAAGCTCTTCAAGCCAATACTCGATCCGCCAAACACCAAAATAGCATTACTCAACCGAAAACGAAGCCGTGGCAGAACCAGGGACATCAAATGAAAGCGCGCCGAAAGCTCTAACAACTACACAGCCAAGCGCAGACAGTGAAATTTTCGGCCAGCCGCCGATGGCTATAAAAAAGCACCATCATCGCGGAGTCAAAACTCAGCGGTGGAGGATCGTCGATCTCCGGGGATCGCGTTACTTTTGATTATGCCCGGGGAAAATAAAAGGGAAAGGGACTTGAAAGGTTCTGCGAGCACGGACCGGTGCACGCAAATGCGCGGGCGTATGTCGTTTAAGCCCATTTAACCGTACAAACGTTTGAGAGATCACGGCCGGTGCCGTGGAGACAATGAGAGGGAGCTGTCGTCGGGCTTTGTAAGGGGTTGCTTTTCATGGGGGGGTTGCACGAGGATTGCGCGGACCCGAATTCGAAATGACGAGGTAGCTGGAGGGGGTTGGCGGGCCGAGGTCGCGGGTGGAAACGAGGGGGAAGGGGTTTGTTGGCGAGGCGGTGGTTATCCTGCCGCGACGGCACACCCACGCAGGCGCCCCTATCACCTAACCACCCTTGCTTCACCCCCATCTCTTTCTCTCCCTTTTCCTAGGTTCTCCTTGTTTACTGCCGACACCGTACTGATAACTACGCCCTTACCTCCTCCTCCTCCCCCTCCATCCAGCTGCATCCCTTCTCTCTCCCTCCACCCGTTCATCCCCCTTTTTTCCAGTTTGCCTGCTACGTATTCTCTTTTCGTATCCCCGTCCCTCCCTGCTCGTTCCTCCTCGCTCTCCGTTCCCCTCTATTTTTTTTCCTCTCCTCCTTCTTCCTTCACCCTGTCGACGCTTCCGCCGCGCAGTCCTATGACACAATGGCACATCTGGCGCTAACTTCTGTTTTTGGTCGTCGCGCTTGTCGCGAGAAATCGCCTCGCTTTTTCTCGTCCCGCGACGAAAGATCTCCGCCGATCTCCACCGGCATGGTTCCTCGTCGCGCGCACCGCACGGAATCGCGATTCACTCGGATGAAGGCCTGGCTCGTCGGCGGACGTTTGTTCGCGCTTCAACCATCGACGCGGCGCGGCGAGCTGGCTTTTCTGTGCATCGCGAACGGATCCGGGCAGGAACGATGGTTTATTATTTTTTCAGCGACGTTTGTCCCCGGCAGCTTTGATGCCTCTGCACGCAACGCGGCGCAACGGGGTGCATTTAGGGAAGGCGATGTTCCGCAGCAGACTGTTGGAGTGTTTAGCGGCGAAAGGAGTCGCTAACAAGTGATCTGAATCCTTTTCGACGTGGTTCTGGCTTTGCGGAGCTGGAGCTGGGATTACTGGAGAATGGGATGAATTGTAGAGAGTATTTGGTTATAGTATTTAATGTTTTTATTGATGGCTTTTTTGATCGGGTTAAAAGTGAGTCGATGTAAGATGTTTCAAAAAAGAGGCTTGCATCGAGACTGAGGATTATTCTTATTGTCTAATAATGTGGGAAAGGTATTGAAGATCGCTCCACGCCAAATAGGCAGGGATATTTGAAGGGTAAGGGGAGAAACTGGGAATGTCCAGTTTTCGTGATTTTGAGATTAATTGCATATTTTATTGGTGGCAACTGGGACTACAGAACTGTCGAATCACAAAGGGTTATAAAGTTCGAATACCCCCGTAAGATAACGTTAGAAATGTTGTATTCTGTTAAAAAGAGGAAATGTCCACCCTGCACTAGAACACAATATGTAACGTCCCCACACATTGCATAAGCATAAGCTTCTGCTGTTAAGTTAATTTCTACGAAAGTAGGCTCTATGAACAAATTTTTTAACTTCAGAATTACCAATCATACGAAATCGTACGAAGTTCGTTCTTCTTTCATTTTAATCAAGAAGGGTGTAGCTTTACTACCTTTCTGAATAAATTTACTTTCAAACCGAAAAACCGATTTTGCATCATATAAATTACAGACAAGTTCTTCTTTTTCCAGCATCCCATCAAAGTTTTGAAAATCAAAAACGAATACAACCAGATTCTTTGATGCTTCCTCTACAAAATAAGACTCTTTAAGTAGTTTGTTCACTTTCAAAGTAACTTCACAGCAGAAAACCTCGTGTCAGGTGGCTGGACTACATACATTACGAACCTCAAAAACCATTTGAATTCTAACAAAATGCACCACAGGATTTACAAATTTAACACACGAAGCCTCTCTTTTCCACAAAAACGATAAATCGTTAGTGGTTAATACTACGTTTCAGACCCAATTCCACCCCAAAAATGCCCATCGAAGTCGCAACCCCCACCCTCGTTAGAGGCCGCGTGATGTATTCATGGCAAATTTAAAAGGCTTCAGGTCCGGTGGAATATTAATTTGATCGGCACGCGCGCCTGTATAGCTGGGGGTTAGCCGAAGGTTCACTGGCTGAAAAACCATATGCGTAAATGGGCCAGGCGAGCAACCGAGCCGGTATAAATTCAAACGTATTTACGCGGCAAGGGCGGTGTAATTTATTATCCGCCGATGTAATGGAAACGCCCATAGAGAAGATCTGCCCGTGCAAATTCGATTATATGCAGTTGTATCTTGCCTCCGATTCCTCCCCCTCCCCCTTGCACCCTCGCGGCCGTTTCGCCCTGCCAGACCGAGAACGGAGTTGGATTAAAAAACGCACGGAACGCATAAACGCGCATATTTCATCGGCGCCGTCTTTTTTTCTGCGTCCGTGAAACTTTCTATACAAGATGTTTCCTGAGAGAAATACAGCGCTGCGTTAAACGCCACCGTTCCTTTTTTATCGTTGAGACCGCTGAATGGTGCAAAGCGATCATTTTGGTGCTGATATGTAGATCCTTTTCTCTATTGAATTAATTATTGATTTTCGCTTGTAAAGTCTTGGATATTTACACTGAATTTTTTTTTAGATCATTAGAGTCAACCTCTAATTATTCGAGATAGAATAGTATTGATGGTGGCGTTTCAAATAAATTGATTTAGAAATTATGGATTATACAAATAATTATTTTCATGAATTTATTTTCAAGAACTAATATACGGATTTTAAAGTGTTTTGAGGTTAAATGTTTATTCCTTGCTATATAGAATTGTATTTTTCATATTTCCAAAATATAATTACAATCCACCTTTCATTCGCGAATTAAAATCCTACTTGTCCTTCATGCCCTACAGGGGTGTTCACATAAAGTGGGCTAGAATCATCCAGGTATCAAAAATAATTTTTGTTCCATCGACAAAAAAAACATCGAAAAATAGGCAAAATATCCGGAACTTTTTCTTTATATCCACTGATAAATCAATCATTCTAGTCCACTTTATGCGTACTTCCCTATAGGATATAATCATTCTATTTATACCATTTTAGGGCCACGTTGACGCCGAAGAGGACTTCCACAGATTCCTCACTGACAATGAGGCATAAACATTGCGACATAAATCCACACATTTGTAACTATATTTTGGAAATATGAAAAATATATTGAGCATCAAAAGAGTTTTGACCAAACTATTGATATGTTCCATTTCCTTATTGTCTGACGAATTGATTAAAAAAATTGTTTAAATCGGTGCAGCAGACCCTAATATATACAGGAAAGAAATTTCTAGGTTGCGTGGACCCAGTGTGGGTGGAAGCGTTAGGAAAGTATAGTATGGCGTTTGAGGGTGAAGAAGTCCAGTTCACTCTATCAAGTGTTCATTTACCTACAACTCAATATGCATAACAGACATATCCAAACGCAAAATGCAATTTAGCTGAAAAAACATAACACGTCCATCACAGTACTAGCAACCCCTACATTCACATCTCAAACTCCACATCTACTTGGACCCATAAACGTCACCACACACCCTGCTTAACGCACACGCTTCGGTAAAGCCAAGAAGCTCAAAAGCAACGCTGCTAGCGTCAAAATTAAAACATAGAACAAGAATCATCCCCAGCGATATCTGACGGGGTACCAGCATCGCTGATAATGATTCAAAACCAGCCTCGCGTGCCCGTCACCCTTCGCACCCCGAAGCCCGCCGCCGTTGATATTTACGATATCCTCGAAGGAAGCAAAATGAAAAATAGAAATGTCATCGTTTGTCGGGTCAAGTGTGCAGTGTCGGAGGGGAGCGGGGTAGACAGGGGACGCGTTCCAGGCTAGCGAGCCGGTGCTCGCTTAGGGCCCCCCGTTTGTTCCCCCGTGGTCGTTAGTTTTGCCACGAGCCGGCACAGGAGGAACCCCGTGGGCGAGTAGACCTCCACCCTTGGATAGGCCGCGATAAACCCCCGTGCTGATGCTTTTTACGGTGACGAACGACTCCTGGAGGCGTGTCGACATGTGCAACGGAGCCGACGAAGGGTGGGCTCGCGTGATCGAAGCCTGAGGAGGACGCCCACGGAAATCACGGGGTCGCGCAATCGCAGAGACACCCCTTTAATGAATCCTCCTGATGGAAGCGAGAGGGTTGTATCGGATGTATCGGCTCTCCTCCTCGGACCGTGCTGCGGGCTGAAGCGCCGGAGGATGTCCCAAGCTTCTCTGAGGATTATTGTTCATTTATTTTTAACACTCTGGGCGTTGGGACTTCGGATAATGGGTGCGCGCTACGTGCGGGGTATACTTGAGCGCAGTGTTGGGGATATACATAAACTTGAGTCCCGGGGGTTTCGCGTTTGGCGATTGAGACTGTAAAGCCTTTTTCACACGGGACTTTTGTGTGACTGCCAATTGGTACGTCAGACATATTCAGTTGGTAGAAGTGGCGATTGTTTGACAAAGACACGTAGAAATACATTGATGCGTGAATATCTTTTAGAGACCAGTCATGGGATACAAAAATGTTTCCTGTGAAAGGGCCCTGAGTTTGTGAATTTTTACTAGAAATAATGATTTAAATTGCACAGACTTGGATGACAGTTATGTTATTCAAATTTGTATAAAATTTGTATACTCTCTGCAGTTAGTTTGAAGGTTTGAACACCTAAGTAATACATCTTTATACCTATATAGGAACTTGAAACCTACATTTCCCCGGGCCATCTATGCAAACACTGCCCAAATGAAGCATCTCGACAAAAGAGCAAGGACAGCTTTTTGACTCGCTGCGAGGTATCGTCTCAAAAACAGCTTGCCTTCAAGAACTCTCCAAGCCGCCCTTCCTCGATGCCACGAGTATTCAGAATACGCGCGTAGATTTCATCAGCTCCAGTAAACACCAGACGGATGTTCATTAGAATAATGACGCCACTAAATTCGCGTATTCATCGTGCCCGGCGAACGGTGGCAGTGGGTTCCGTTTATACACCAGACGAAGACGTGTTCACGCGATGCGCGCTAAGTTCACGAGGCTTTAATCGGCCGTGAAAACCGAGGATTATCAGAGAAGTCATCCACGCGTTTATGATCGCGCTGCGGAACCATAATCGCTGGAACGATGCCTCCTCTCTGTCTACGCCACGGAGAATGTAAAATTTTCCACCTGATGTGGCGGATGGGGCCACAGGGCAACAGATGGTTCGAGACTTTTGCATGCGCGGCGATAACCATGCCCATAAAATCTGTTATGCGTGAGCGCCACCTTCTCTTCCTTGGCCCCGGAATGACGTGCCAATAAAAATGTTCGATACGCGGGATGATTTGTCAGCTAGGGTGTAGGGCGCTTTTTCCACGACAAATAACGCTTATTATATACAGTAGTTACGCGTCGTTAGATCTTCCGAATCGTTTCCGCCAATCCCAGTCAGTTCTGACTTCCACTTCCCGATGAAAACCCCAAAGAAGAGCGTGCACAAGGTTGTTGGAGGAAAGCCATGTTCGCACGTGTGCACTTTTCGTCGTTCGTCACCTCTGTCTTCCACTTCCCGATGACAAGTAGAAAGTAGGAAGTGCACAGAATTCTTCCAGTAAAGCTACATTCTCACATATGTAATTTCCACCAGTCCTAGTCTACTCTGGCCTCTACTTCCTGATGAAAAACGCAAAGAAGCGTGCGCCCAAGATTGTTGGACTAGAACCACGTTCCCACGTGTGTAATTTACATCAGTCCCAGTCAGATATGAGTTACTATTCGTGAAAGTTAAATTAAATTAAAATATCATTTAATTCCAATAGGTATTTCGAAACCCACGTTAAAATCCAAAAGCGAGTTTTCGATTTCAAAATACATTTCTCAAAATTTCCCAGAATTTTGCCTTGCTCCACAATTATAACGCAATTTTATTGACTGCTTTTAACAATAAATTTCATTAATCCCAATTTCGAAACCCTGCTTGCAAAAAACCCAGGTTATGAAAGCTTCAAGAATTTCGATGTTTCGGAGTCACCCCAGTTCGTACCTCTGTCAAAAAAAAACACATTATCGTATTCTTTAAAGATACGATCGGATTTCGTCGGCCAGGGTAAAATCGCGAGCTGGTGTTTCACGTTCGAAACAGGACAGGGGAAGTTTTCATCTGGGTGGCGAAAGGGGAGCGAAGTGGAAGGACAAAGAGGCTAGGAGCGCGACCGAGAGAAACAAAGACGCATATTGAAAAGTGTGCCGGTTGATGGTGGTGGACGTATCTATACGTCTACTTACACGTCGACCTATACCACCCCCGCGACTTATTCGGTTCGGTGTGGATGGGCGCGCGCGAATCAGCGAGCGACGAGAAAAGAGTATACACGACTGATCTCGACTAAGATTATAAAATGGCGACCCTCATCCCCCTGCACGGCTGTTCTTAATTTCGCTCAGATCCTTTGTCCCCTCCCACACACACAGCTACCTCGCTCCTCCGCTTCTTCAGCGTTCATCCTTACTCTCTCGCTCCCTCTCTCTCGTTCTTCCTCCGTTTCTCGCTGCTTTCGCCTCCATCCACCGCCACCCACTTTCTTTGCCTTTCCACGGCGCTTGCTTTCACAATCGGCGCGGCTCTCTAGACGTTGCCAAAGGAACTCGCCAAGGAGAGGCCTGGAATTCTTTTACGTGACGATTCTGATGAAAGGGACCGTAGCGGTGGGCAGTGGGAATGGATGCGCAAATGTACCGCTGAATGATTATCGACGAAAGAAAAATACGAGCACAAAGAGAAGGAGAGGTTTCTTTTAATTTTTTTTTCGTTTGTAATTTCCCTTTCGTCGATGTACTCAATGATGGAGTGAGTTGATTCTCTTTCTTATTTATTTTAAGGTGAAGGGAAATGTTTCTTGGAATTGTTTTGTGGATATTGTATGTACCTCAGTGCCGTTCTTATTGTTTTCGGGGGCCCTGAGGCGAGCTCCATATGGGGCCCCTAACTTATTGTAAATTAAACAAAATCAAAAATACCGCGCTAACACGCGAAGTGAATAAGTATTAAAATAATTAAATAAATAAGATTAAACGTGGGGTGCATTTCATGAGAAATGCATCCTATTTTAAAATCTAAATTTCGGTGTACCTATTCGTTAAACACTTTCTGCTTTATATATTAAGATTTTGTTGGTGGCAACTGGGACTACAGAACTGTCGATTCACAAATGGTTATAAAGTTCAGATACCCCGGTAAGATAACGTTAAAGATTTGGTATACTGATTAAAAACAAGAAATGTTCACACTGTACTGGAACAAAATATGCTTTTCCTTCACACCAAAATGTCCCCATTCTTTGTCTAAGCATAAGCTTCTGCGAAGAAAATTATATAAGAAAATTAAATTCATTAAATCTTATTTCTTTACTGGGGGACTAAAGTATTGAAACTTAATTTTCTCGTTAAAACTGTTTTATGACATTCCCTGTTTTCCCCTTATCCTTCACATACAGAATTATTTATAAATTCAAAATTGTTCCCTTTCAATAGAATCCAAATTTAACTCCTTTCTACGATAAAGACTGACTGTCTGGTTTACATTGTGGATATGTATTTTGAAAAGTTATTTTAACAAAATTGAATTATTTTAATGTAAGATTTTTTACTAAGTAGATCTTGAACGTGGCCGTAATCCGTTTCTATTAATTAAGCTTCAACAGATTACCTATATGTAATTCAAGTTCCTAGCTTTTCGAGATTCAAGAATACAGTGCCGTCTCAAAAAGAACCCGCATCTTCTGTCTTGAAAAGAAGCCGCCGCTATCACCGCTACTTCTTTTGTAGTGGCCGCGGCAAGCGAGAGGTGCCAGAGAGCCCTATCCCGTATTTTTTCAATAGACGAAGCCGCGGCAGTGCCGAGCCTAATTTATGGCTTGCCGCTGTCGCGTGGCCTCCCACTCGCCACGGCAGAGAGTAAAGGCAAGCCGAATAGACTATCAGCAAACCGGGCGCGAGCTTTTTTCAAGACAAAACTGAATCAGCATTATAATACTCCTAATTCTGCATCCTACATCCGAGGGTTTTTACGCAGATATTATTAAAAGCATCTCCCCATTTCTACTTTAAAAACAATACCTCTGAAAGAACCCATACACATTACAATTGAAAGGAATAACAAACTCATAAACCTAGCAAGGAGTAAAGGCTGTCTATACACCTTTCATAGTCTATCACGTTAATAACCCCGTCACCCAAAGGCGATCAGTCACTTTGAACCCCTATGGCCCGAGAAAAGTGTCGTAAAAAATATACCTCAAAGAGTTCACTGCACCCATTCCCACCTGCAATGCCTTCCCCCGTAAAGTGACGTTCCAAAACCTCCAAGATTTAACGGAGGAACTGTTGGCACATGGTCAGCCCAGGGACCAGAGGTCGCACCTATCCTTCAGGAAGCTTCACTCTCGCCCTCGAAGCGCATCACAACGTGTCAGCGGTGCATCACCGGCACCCTAGACCGGGTACCAGCTAGCTAGGAGAGAGCTTTGCTCATTCAGAAGACGCTTCATGATGCGTCGATCGCCATATTGGGGGCGGTCGAGCTTCCCTCCAATCGGCGACCAAGCCTTGGAAGCGTGGGTGCGAACCACACCCAATAACCCCAACACATACCCCACCAGAAACCCGCCACACCCACGAATGTCACGTGCGCACGAGCAGCTGCATCATCGGCCAGGCAGTCGTCCGCGTACTCTCACACCGGTCGTATCGATGGGTCGCTCGTGGTCGACCACCGATTCAACACCACTCGCGTAACCTGGATTAACGTTGCCCGGGAAGGAGAACGCTATTGTCTTCAGTATCTCCGATAACGATAGTTCAAGGGACAGATAAAAACGTTGCACTTGCTCTCCTAGTTGGTTGAAACTGTTAGTGACAGTTAGTGAAAGTAGTTGCTGAGATTATTAGGGTATTGTGTTCCAAGGACGAACATGAAGAATATGATAAGCAACTGGTTCATGAATGGGTAGATAAGAGGCACCTGATTGAGCAGATTACGTGGAAATGGACTTGAGCATGATTGGTCTTCGGGAAAAGTGAAAGTGTTCGGTGTACATAGTAATATTCTTCAGGATAGTTGGTCACTGGAGCTAGTTACAGTTTGGTAAATATCGTGCTACTGGACTGGAGTTTCATGCTGCTTCGTGAGTAGCTTAGAGGGGCTAGAAATTGAATGTTATTAAAGGAAATACATAAATGGTGCAAGTGTGGATGAAAGTAAAGGGTGGATCAAAATAAGTATAGCTTAATAAACGTGAAGGATTGGGGATTATGCAAGTGAATACCAATTGAACAGAAATTAATATACGATAAAAACAACATTTTCAAATTACCAAAGGATTAACACCAAAGGGGATCCAAAATCTATTACCATCACTACTATGCACACAAAACAATGCCTTCATAGACAAAACAATATTCAACTAAGGATCATCTGACCTAGAATTAAAACAGAATTTTACAAAGTCAGGTAAAAAATTAGCTACCAAAGATCCGATTCCTCAATTGTCCATCGGGTTCCTCATAAAATCGAAAAATCGAGGACCATAACCACAACTCGTGAGTGCCAATGTTGCTGAAATGACTGGACAGTGGCTTCTTTGAGTTGCATCGAAAAGCGCAACTATGACTATGATAAGCCTGGAGATGTTGGGTCGAGAGGCTCTACCTCTGGAAGGGATGTATCGGCGCGCTCGTCAAGATGTCTTGACACCGCCACACGACAGCCCAGAGTCGCAGAACGTCCGTCGGAATGGCAGTAACGCCGGAAGCGCGGGCAACATCGCCAGCTTTGACGACGCTCCTCACAACGGCATGCACCCCCTCGACCAGCCAGCCACGGAGCTCGGTTTGCCGGCCCATATTCCTGAGATACTCTACTGTAAGTGACAGACGTCAACCTCCTTTGGTCAGACTTCCCTTCGCGCGAGCGTGAATACGCGACGATGCCAATCTCGAGTGTATCCTCGCACGGCTTGTCGAAGGATTAGGAGACTCGGTGTCTGTTTAACGCTCGTGATTCGAACAGTGACAGAATTTCTGGAATGTATTTCGAGGTTGTTGATGGAGGAATTAATCTGAGATGGAAGATAAGTGGTTAAGATAGTTGACATTCGTTGAACGTTGTTTAAGAGGGTTTTAAAAAGTGATAATTATATTCCACTAGGGGTGTTTTTTTTTCGAGTATGTATGTTGAGGATTTCACTGTTTGGAATTATTTGTCGGATTTGACTTAATTATGATTAAGTTATAGGAACAGTTTGTTCGTTGTGATTATCCCTGGAAGTAAAATCGTAAATTAGTTAATGCAAGGATGAGGTTTTTACAGGGCTTGTTAAATGTTGTGGAAGCAAATTCGAGAGTTTACTTTTATTGTTAGTAGCTGTGGTAGTAAATCCTTATGCAAGGGAAGAAGGTTCTGTTTAATCATTATGGGTCATAAATAAATATATGTTCAATAACGAAAGAATTTCAAACGCGCGTATAATGGATGCAATAAAGGTTTGCATTGCTAATAAGGTTCTTAATTTCCGTAAACACGATTTCCTATTTCCCGCAAATTATAGTAAAACTGAGGCTTCTAATTTATTATATGTTGTTTAATCTAACGGATTAATTCACGTGTACTTGCAATGTTCCCACTAATATTTATATTGGGGATTTCTTAAATGTTGCAGCCTCGATACCAAAGTGCGGCGGCTGTCAAGAAGCGATTTTAGACAAATACGTTCTGAGGGTTCTGGAAAGGTGTTGGCACGCAAGGTGTCTCACGTGTCGGGACTGCGGTGCAAGGTTAACTGACAAATGTTTCGCGAGGAACGGCCATGTTTTCTGCAAAGACGACTTCTTCAAGTAAGTACCAACAGTTATTTCTATTTACAAAATCGTCCTTCTTTATATGTATTCAAATTTCCTTTATTGAGACACTTCCTGCATCTTCATTAAAAAAAAATGTTCCTGAACGTTGATAAGTCCCCCTGTACGATAAAATTAATCGAGTCTAAACGAATACAATGTTTCACGTAGTTTCTGTGAAAATAGGTGTGCAATGATTCGTTCGATGTTAATTAATGTTGACTAATGTAAAAATTGTTTTTTGAATTCAAGATTTATTTTATTATATACATGGTTAATAGTAGAGCAAGAGTAAGGGAGATTAGGAAACATTTGAGTTGTATCAAAGGTGGTAGAACTCTGATTCGAATAATTGAATAGTAAAAAGTACAGTAGGATTAGTACCAATGTCTGGACTTTTTTATTTCGCAAACTTGGCACCGTTAAGTTCCCTCTATTTCAAACCTACATCTCCCATCCATTTACATTCCTTTTTACTACAAGACACTTCAATTATCAAGTTTCATTCACATTGTTTAAATTATTATAAACAATATTTTTGCTATACATATTCGTATGTATAAATTAAACTTAGAATATTATCTGTGTGCTAAATGAATTTCACACATAACACATAAAAAATAATTGAATAATCTTCCTGTTAAAAATGGCAAATGGAGTAGGAAATAGTGTAGCTCAAAATAAAACTACCAAGCGTATAAATAAATTTCCATTGCATATTACGAATATACAAAAATGTGTGGCAGTGAAGATACAATTACGTAATCACCAATGACGAGTTATAAGTGTATTTTTCTAAATACACTATCTGATCAGATAGTGCAACGGCATTAACGCTTATCACCGGTTCCTTATCGCCCGCAAAAAAGTGCACCTGGATAGCCCGAAAGTCCGCGCTATTCTCACCGGTGGGTAATAAAATAGCGAGAAAAAAAAGGGAAATTTTAGATGAACCATGTATGTACGATATCCAGCACTGGTATTGATTGTGTCAGAAGAGCATGCCTTTTCTCATCTACCCACACCTTCGCAAGCCCGAGACGCCATTTTTCTTCTCCTGTTAGCCGAATCGAAGGAACTCTTTTCTTCCCCTTCGCTCTACCCTCCACTATGGTGCTCTCGCCCTTTCTTGGGATCAGAATCTCCAGGGGGATGGAAAGTGCCGCCTCTGCAACGCGTTCAGGAACCCCGAGAAGATCGTTCGAGTTTGATAAATGCTTGATTTACTCTCCTCAGCTTCAAATACGAGAGCTCTTTAATTATTCTTCGAAATGGCGCGTGTCTTCTTTGACATGTCTCTAAACCACGAAAATCAAAAGTATTAGCACGTCCTATGAGATAGTGCCCGGAGGAAAATTTTTCTGTCTCCTCTGCCATCAGCGAGTATCAAGATAAGGAGACTTTGAAAGGGTCTAGTTTCAGTATTCGTGACGACCACATTTTTCCTGACAGAGTAATGCTGGCTGATTCGCCCGGCTTGACGACTTTGTACATTTTAAGGAGCAATTAATTTTCTAGGCTTGTTTCTTTATTCAAGTATGGGGGACGTATTTGATCTTTTAAATCCGCACTTTTAATTCTTCCTGTAAACCTTATTATTGCTTGGTACACCACACTATTTGACCACTCACTATTATTCAATTATACTTATAGACTAGTTCTCCCTATCTTAAATATTTTCTTCTGTTGTGTCAGTGTCGCTTTAACACGACGACACATTGCTGTCTCTAATGCGCGAACGTAATGTGAGAAATGTTGTATGTTGTTGGTGTGGCAGGCGTTTCGGGACGAAATGCGCGGGCTGCGGCCAAGGATTAGCACCGTCGCAAGTCGTGCGAAGGGCACAGGAGCTGGTCTACCACCTAACCTGTTTCTCGTGCGCCCTTTGCTCCCGACAGCTGGACACCGGTGACGAGTTCTACCTCATGGAAGACAGAAAGCTCGTCTGCAAGCCTGATTATGAACAGGCGAAAGCGAAAGGTAGGTAACGAAAAAAGAAATCGTACTAACACCCACACAACGGTTTAAAAAAATTGTATATCGGGTTTATTAGAGTAGCGGACAAAATAGTTACCATTTTTTCAATCCACTCTACCTGTATTACTTTTTAACATCAATTCAAAATTACAGCATGTGGCTACTGTATATATTCTGATAAAGAATTGAAAGCTGTATAAAACCCAGTTAAAGTTGAATTTATTTAACTAACAGACAAAAACCCTTCATAATATTAAATTAGGCAACACACTTTGAAAGCCGATAAAGAAGTTACTACTCTTGAAAAGTGATAAAAAATGTGATATTTTGTGGGGGCACCTTTTGTATTTAAGACAGCCTAAAAAGTTATCAAAAGTTGTAACTCGTTTGTCGACCCCAAAAATGTGTTGTCCCGTTCAATGCCATATAAAACTTTTGTTTGTTAGTTAAATAAATTCAAATTTAACTGGGTTTCATACAGCTTTCGATTCTCCATTAGAATGTGTATATTAAACACATACCAGGGTTCCAAATTGATACTAAAAAATAACAAAAATAAAACAAATAAAAAAATGGTAACTTTTTGTCCGCTATTTATAAATGGTGAACCGTTGTAGATTACACTTAAAAATTGAATTATTATCTCAGTAATGTTTTTCTAAAAATTTGTGAAGGATTAATACAAAATTCGATGAGTTTATATATTAAGTTTTGAAGAGCAGAGTCATTTTCACGTGACTGTTACCAATACACTGCATATTTGATAACTTAAACCACACATTATCAATATTTTGTCGACTCTACTGTTCACGATTTGGCTATTTTATCGAGTCCCTAGGCAATAAACTAATATGTGCGCCCCCATATACGTCCATACCATTTATAATATCTGAAATGTCGATCGAGCCACGCATTCGAGTGAAAAGTTGTTTCACAAGAATTCCATTATAGTTTTTTCATTTGGTATACCAGCATGTTACTTGACAATAGAAATAAGTAGATTATAGAGGCTCGCGCAAAGGTGTCAGCGAACTAGAAAGCAAATTGAGGTGCGTTTATCTTTTTGAATCGCAGAATTAGCCGACGGAGGAAGTATAGATGGCGATCAACCGAACAAAAGGCCGAGGACTACGATCACGGCGAAGCAACTGGAAACGCTAAAATTAGCGTACAACACCAGCCCCAAGCCAGCGAGACACGTGCGAGAGCAACTCTCTCAGGACACAGGACTCGATATGCGCGTCGTTCAAGTCTGGTTCCAGAACAGGTACGTTTTCTTGAAACACGACTATTCGCAAATGAGAAAATTGCTGGTTCTTTTTTGTTTGAGTATAATAATTTGGCCACCCACTGTATTTGAATCGAATTGAATCGAATGCGTGGCAAGTAATATTTCATTTTTTTTAATTGTCAATTACGCCAAAATATTAAGAGACCAGGGAGAAACATTGTCGGTCCGCATTTTTTGTAGTGGGCAACTAGGACTTTTAGCCCCAAACACCGTAAGCTTTCACACAAAACGTCCTCTCGCCACCTAAATAGCCCCGATGTAAAATGTATTTTTCCGTTTAAAATATATTGATCGACAATTTTTCTCTGTTGTTCTTAATTACATTTTGAGTGGTTGACAGTGTGAAAGGAAATGATTACAGAAATCGAGGCACCGTGGATAATACAGAAGTACTTTTTTTAGAATAATAATATATTCGATACCAATATTCAAAGGTATCGCTGCTTTTCTACCCACACCCGAGTAGTAGTTTATATTCCGATTCTAAGTAATGAGTACAAGTATCGAAACAACCCTAACTGCTTCTCGCTGTGCCTAACCTATGCTAAATAACTACTACTGCGCGCCTGCAGTAGTCTAAGCCTCACACGTCAGACACTTCTTAAGAGTGTCTTCAACAATTAATAACTCGGAAACGCAACTTTAAACGCAATTTCCTTATTCTTGATTTTCGTCTTATTTTGGCCTGAAGAATCACTCTGTGAAATGTTGCCTACGTATAGTTGAACACTTACATTTTCTGGAAAACATTTTCAGAAAGGCCTAACCGACTTGAAACGGTATTTCGCCAAACCATGCGTCACTCAAAATGTTATTGTTCAATGGCGATTTAAATAATTAGCAATAGATGAAGAGCACATTGACAGCAGTTAAGATTAGAAACGCCATAATCAAGGTGAAGAAAATGTATATTACTTCTTAGTGTTTTGCAATTTTACTTAAATTCCATGATGCTGTTTAGATATAGTGATATGAAAGGCAAGTTTCTTTTCATTTTAGATTAGAATATATATCTTCTTGAAATTCGTATTTATGTCTGTACGTGTATTCCATGTTACCAGAGCCTTACAGAATTTCTGAAAGTTTAAGATCAATTTTATCGATCTTATTTCACTGTAGAGTTTAGTTTATTATAGATTTTGCAAAATTGACTTACGTAAGGAGAGTTATGGTATCTCTTAATATTTAGTAACAAGCAGAATTTCTAATTTTTCTTTGAAAATCCAATTTCTTCCCCACAGTATAATTCGAAATTCAACAAATCTTAATTTCTTTTTGCGTACGAATAACTTTTAGATGTACACGTGATACAAGTGATAATCATATAGAAAACCCATGAAGGTGAGAACGTTTGAAACGGATGAAAGTAAAAGGGGTGCTTTCATGTAGCAACTTTTAAGCAGTACTTGAATACTCATGTAAATTTATGTGATTGCGAGAAATATATAGACAGTTGTTAGGTCCAGTAGTTAAGATACCATAGAAAAGCAGTTTAATCAGGATCTCTGAAGCCATTTCTAACGTACCCGATCGCAAATTCTGTATAGACAAGGCAATATGAATTTATTTGCTCTGCTACTCGAAAAGCTGATTTATTATAAGTAGTCTCAATTTCTACAATGATCATTATTATTTAAAAAATGATTTCATGTCCATAGAAATAGAGTATGTAGTATTTGGCTGCACCAAGTGGACAATATTTTTTCTCAATTTGATGACATAATATCAATCATCCAGTATCAATCATTACTATGCTTATTTCGTATCAATTGTCACTCGAACAAGTCTCTAATCTATTCGAATTATACTGATTTTGTATTACGTAGGTCACTTATTATTGCCACTGATTGCGATATTCTAAAAATATAAGACAGATTATAATTATACACATACCAAGTTAGAAAAACCTAATTATCATCCTCTGACATTAGCTTATTCTCCAAAAGTAAACGACGATCTAATCCCCTACATATTTTGAATTACATACATAGCAACCTCAGATTATCATAATTGGCAATCATTATGCTTAAAAGTGCGAATATTAGAATTATCAGATTATCATCCATATTACTACGAATTATGTTCACAAATTTAATAATTCTTATAGAAGGATGAATTACTCGAAATTCTCCCACCTCGAATCCCACATTTGCATCGCACAATTTTTGCTAAAACACATAGCATCATTACACACAACGTACACTGGTACGCGTTGCGAATTATCAGTTATCGCTCAGATCTCAGGCTTCAGACATTTTTTGCAACAGTCGTTATCGCTTTCTCGAGAGCGTAGCGTGTGATGTTACGTACAATGTAACAAACTACGTTTAAAAATATTGCTTTATCGATTACAACGAGCGCATGTGGTACATGCAGCGACACATCCGTATTCAATGTTAATCCCGTGATTTCTTGTGTGAAGTTACACAATTTTATCACAATTTCTGTCATCTCACGGCGGTAGATAAAGTAAACTCGAAAGTTGCAAAAATGCACACGTGCCGAATCGTTTTTTTTTCGTAAAACCTATTGAAGTGACCATTTCCCACAATTCTTGATGCAACTGTAAGATAACTCGGTGCTGAGTGGAGAAGGCTGGGAATCGCGGGGTCTGCTTACGCTGCCACGGCTACGGCGACCACCCCGAAACAGTGACGCCTTCGCCGGTCATCAAATGTTTCAATAAACAATTGGGCCCGTGACTTTCACTGACGAGCAGTCAACACAGAGTCTCTAAAACGAACGGACTCTTGAAGACTTCGTTATATTCTGCACCGAATATATCACAATTTTACCAGTATTGGCGTAGATTTTCATTGACCTTCAATATTTCTAACACAATGGAAATCCTTTGAAAAATATCTGCGGAGATTAAATTGATATTTTGTATCTCCTAATGGCGGCAGTCTATAGAAATTTAATGACAAAAGGAAATTGATTCATCAATAGCGTTTAAGATAAATGGAAAGGCATCCTTCGCGAAGTTTCTATGTAGTTTTCACTCTGGGAGACTTAACTTATACATACATAGCCCTATCTAATCACAAGTGTCTCTTAGAACTGTGATTCTTCAGGCACAACCGAGAATCGAATAAAGAAATTGTAAAAAGGCTTCACACGTCCTGATCCTAACGAACGAACGATACAGAAACGAAAGAAAGAGTTCGATACGAGACGATAAAGGGAGAGTTCTTTCGAACGAACAGAACGATAAATGCAAGTAACAGAAACTTCAAAAATGTGACGTTTTTACTAAAATACCACGGTTGAGTGTCTTGAGTAGTATCGTTTGATATTATTTTTACCGTAGGGAATATCAAGATAAACTCAACAATCGCTGGAAGTATCACTTTTATTCAGATTCAATATAAAAATTATTATATGACTTTGGACAGCATAAAATTCTGCTTAAGTGATTCAAGCAACTTTTTGTTATTCAAATTCTATAAACTTTCACGAACGAAGTAAATATAAATATTGCTGAGAGAGATATTTGTATTATATGATAGTATAATTCGCCGACATGAATTGTTCCTAGTAATCTTTTTAATTTCCATCGTTTAATATCTTCTAGTAAGAATAAATCTTCATATCCATCTCCAATATTGAGTTCCACTTATGACGACATCTACAGACTATTTGTGTATCAACCACGCGTTGACAATTTTAGTAATCTTAAAGAAAGAACTTATTACATCTTCTAGGACAGTGAATCCAGACAATTTGATAGCTACTACTGATGATAGTTAACTGGAAAGAGCCGAATGTCACGTTGAAGAAGCAGGCATGTAATTGGAACATTTACTTATCATAAACCATATCCCCATTTTATTTCTATATAGATAAAAGTGGTACTTTCGGTAGCCATTGAATTTATTTTAATATTTCCAAAACAGAATAAACAGCAAGCACATACTATTTAAAAAGAACTCGTACAGCATTTATTTGTGAAAGGAACAGAAGTGCTCCCGAAGTTTCTGTTATTTTAATTAGTTGCTCGTTCAAATCAGAAGAAAAGTTTCATTCCTAACTATTTTCTTATTATATCATTACAAGTGCCTCAGACATTCTGCATACTGTTATAATACGATGCAGGGGTATACTAAGCATTAGTGAGGCTTTGAAACACGCATGCGCAAGCGGAGGACATCTCCACGCGGCGAATTCTGTCAATAGGGAAGATTAGATCCGTGGTTTGAGGTGCCATTTAGTATCAAGCATTGCGTACTAGCAGGGCCATTTATAGTCCAGGCTGGAACATGTGATGTGGCAACACCGCATTCAAAAACATCATCAGTCCGATCAAACCATGTTGTATATAGGTACTATTTAATAAAAGCCTGTTGATAAACAACAGACCATTCACTGGGTTCCCAATTGTTTCTTTTATCTTTTATTCACTTTGTCTTTAACTTTTCATCCCGAGGAAAGGGAAGAACAGGGGTATATTTTGCATCAGATGTTGCATAATTGCTATTGCATTTGAGTACACAACACTTGTCTGGCATCTGTAAAGGAATATAAAAGACATACTCTCCATAGGTCATACTGATTCATTACAGTTTCACATTTATTAATCCAAATACAAAAGAATGGTACTGAAATGAAGGTTATGATCGTTTTATATTCACCGTATTGTTCTGCTTTTGTCATTCTAAAACTTTACACTAATATATTATCACTAATATATTATTTATAACACTTATTCACCACACACATAAATTACACTTAAATAATTACAGTAACTCCACATTATATCCACACACCACAATAATATCACATAACGCGAACGGCTTCACGATAATTTTCATAGGACTGATGCCAACGTTGCCAAATTTACTATGTTCCGGCCGTGGTACTAGTGTTGGGCTGGCAACTATAGATCTCTCACGTGCACCGTTGTTTCCCAATCTCTCCCCCAACTCCACCCACAAACTTCACTATTGCTTGGTATACTTGTGCTCCTTGTTACATTGCACTACAACAGTAATATAACTTTTCCTTCCGTCTCGCAGGAGAGCAAAAGAGAAGAGACTGAAAAAAGATGCGGGTAGAACAAGATGGTCCCAGTATTTCCGTAGTATGAAAGGGACCGGCGCCGGTGGACATTCGCCGAGGCACGATAAGCTTCTCGATAAGGACGAGCTCAAGGTCGACTTGGACTCCACCTTTGGTCACCACGGTACGTAATTCTTCTCGATTATGCACTTCGCTGATTTCAATCCCAACTCCCGCAGCACTGTTTACACCATACTAATTAATTCAATCTGCTCGCTGTTGCGTACGAATCTGCAATATGTAGAGCCAGTATTTCCATACCGCGTTCGTAATGGTCCCGCATTCGAAAAATCGCTGCCCGTTGTGGGAAGTAGCATTGAAAAGCGACCAATAACGCGTTATTTGTACTTCCAATATCACGAAATGTGCCCAGCTTCCCCTCTGTATGCCCAAGCATCCCCCCTTCGTATCCCCCTTCGGTCCGTGAAACGAGGAAATTTTAAAAGCGTAGTAAAGGATCGCCAAATATATTCGGATCGTGTGATTTTTATCCTAGAGAACTGAATTTTCCAATGGCGTGTTGCAAAAAAAAATGTAAAAATATTGAAAAAATCTTTAATACAAATTTTGAGGAAAATACTTGGAAATGTTTATATGACACGCTAGCAGCACTACATTTCCTCACTATTTGATTATATTTTCAAGACAGGTAAAATTTTCAGCGGGGTGTGTTATAGATATATGTTTGGTTTCAAGTCGAAGCGCAGGGAGACTTAAGTTTGAAAGGTGTACCTACGCTCTTTCTGTTGCTTTCTCTTTAACGTCGGTTACATGTAAGCTTTCGTGTACTCGAGCGTTTAGCAGAGGGGAAGACGATCACGTCAATTATTCAGGAGTTCGTGGAGGCTAACTGCCGGTTCACCGTGTCCGAGATTTCAGGAAGATTGCGGGCCATCCTCGAATTTATACCTACCGTTAACCACGCACGCTATAAAGCCACGTAGACTTCAGCTATTGTTTAAATTTTAAAGAAGTTCATTACCGAGTGCCCTTCTTTTGCTCGACAGAAATACTCACCGAATAATAACTTTGCTCTACTTATTTAATACGTCATTTTATTACATTATTAATATCGTGCATTACAATTTTAGCACATTACATCTCTGAAAGAATTTGAAATTAATTGATCATATACCTACATTTATTTCAAAATACGTACAATACAATTTATCTGCACGAATTTTTGTTCCCGCGGGAATTGATTTTGAAATGTGTATAGAGGCTTCAGGTATATGACATAGAAATTTGTAAGTTTACACATTTTCAATTTCATGACCGTGCATCCATTAAAAGTACATAAAGTTGTGATCTAGTGCTTTTAAAAAAAATCTAAAAGCATTTCCTCCTTTTTGTGTAATATGATTAGGAAATGCTATGAAAACTTTTTTAAACATTATTCCTCGAAGGATTAACTATTTTAATTTACTTCACTATTTTAACTGAGTTCACTTGGATCGTTAAGTAATCTGCGAAGGAAGAAATAGAACATAGATACCTATTAATCGCCCTATAACTTTATTATATAATATAGGAAACATTCGTCACCGACGACCGCATTAACCAAATGGATATTTGCATTTAGATTTGAGCAACGACAGTTACGGCACAGTGGTGAACATGGGATTAGATGGTGAAGGCGCAAGTCCAGGTGGGGGTGGAAATGGGGCAGGTGGAGGCCCTCCACGCGGTTATTTAGGTGCAACGACTCCCCCTTATCTCTCAACGTCCAGATCACCGTCCTTACCACCTCAGTTTCCATATCCACCGGATGCTGGCCTCTCAGTCTACACCACCCTTGGTAAGTGAACAATATGCTGTCTGCCATTACGAAATGTTTTCCCCATGCTACTCTGTTCCAAATTCTAAACAAAGTACTATGCTGAATTTCTCGAATACTCATACCACTGACCGTAACTTCCCACTGACTTTCGACTGACGACCCATTCAACGCAATATAGAAATCGCAAAAATCACAGGAGACTGCTGGAAGCTTAAAAGTCACCCAACTTTACACAGGAAATAGATCAAGACAGGACACGTATAATTTTGCATGAACTTTTCTCTTATTTCTAAACCTGCAACCCATACGACTACGTCACATCCCATGCATAAAAGCTGCTTTTACTGAAGGACTGTCGAAACTAATTTCCATGTACCCTCACTCTACTATATTTGATACGCTGCCAGCGACAGTGGAACTTGAGGTCCTCAGCAGGACTCAGAAAATTAATTGGATACTTGGATTGTAATATTCAGTCGTTGGAAAGTTGAAATTATGTTCAATTTTTCGTACTCAGCTTCCTTTTTTCATCTTTCACTGTCGAATCCAAGCTTGTTCTCTTCATAAAAATTTTCTGATAAATGCTACCCACCAATGGTGCACACAGGGGGGAGGGGGCAGGGGGCCCTGACACCCCCCAAAAAAAAAGAAAAAAGAAAATTAATATAACCGCGACTGAAGTAACTCAAGAGCTTTGTGAAAAGAAAAGAAAACTAGATTTTATTCTTCAAATAAATTTTAATAATCACCTAACGAATTTCATTGAATATACATTAAAAATAGTTTTATTCATTCAACTCGGCCCTCCCAGAGATCCTGAGTGCACCACTACTACCCACTACTGACCCATCGTAGCGCCCGACGCGATATTCAAAATAACCCTCGGCTTCCGACTCAAAAGCACTAATGCCATGACGAAATTATTGCAGGGGGCGCAGGCAGCATGGTGCCGGGTCCGGCGTCGGATTTGAGCAACGAATCGAGCGGAGGCGGCGGTGGAGGTGGCGGCGGCGGCGGGGGTGGTTACCCAGACTTTCCCCCCTCGCCGGATTCATGGCTAGGCGAACCACCACCCCCGCATGCTCACCACCATTCCCACTACGCCACATAACCCGGCAGACCAGCGAGTCGCCAACCACCGTTTCGAAGAACGGATCGGCACAAGGCGTTCACCTGACCACACCTCCGACAAGTGGCAAGACTCAGTTGAAAGACTAACTCGAGCCCTCCATCAGACCAGCCTGTCCACCATCCCGTCGACCGTCAACGTTGCATCCTCGGGCTTCGATCTCGAGGGGATCCCGGTGTGTTCACGGTGTACCAACAAACGGGGGCCTCGGTCGAGGGTGTCGATCGAGAACCGACACCAGCCACGGGTGGACGATTCTGCGCACCCACCCAACCACCGTCCCAGCCGGTTCCCCGTCATCGAAAACGACGCGACGCGACGCGACGCCGCCACACGGCGCTAACGTATAACGTGTCACTGTTCGTAGTGCGCGATTACACGGTACGCAATTCGATAGTACGATTAATCTAAATATATTTATGTACAAGTTCCTCGTTTCCCGGTACTATTGGAGTTTTAATCGTCGAGTAAAAGAAATAACTAGAGGGTAGTTTAGGTGTGTCGCGAGCCGGACGTTCGTCGGTACCGAGACGTTCTGAGGATCCCAACGAACGATCACAGATGATCGGCCGCCATTCGAGGACATAACGCCACGATGTAGTTCGGGGACTATCGGGGCATGTCGATGGCACGATGTTGAACGACAGGTGGCGACGCTCGTGGGACACAATTCCGTCGGACCGACCGTAGATTCGGGAATCGGGACCGTGCTTCGGATAGCGTCGCTCACCTCGCGCAACGTCGATCGGGCCACGTTTCTGCGGTGTACTGCGCTTACGTGACGCTAAGAGTTTCAGGTATCGTTTATTGTAAATAGTTCAGATTAGATACTCTCGTACTTCGGTAAGGATGAAGAAAGCGGCGAACGAATAAAGGGAAAGAGAGGATCGGCGTACAGTGATCTCTGCACGAGCGACGCCGTCCGCAAACGAAACTCGAGATCGGAAGTTAGATACTCTGAAGCACTCACGAGTTCCCGTTGAGCCGTTAACATCGTATGGGAATGTGTTACGGTCGAGATTTTTCGATACTTTTTATTGGCTAAGGCGTTGGCGTCGCGCAGAAGAGTTTGTTTTGGGGAAGCAGCAAACGGAAGGATCATGTTGATTCACTTGCAACACGTGGGAGTTTCAGAGATATAGGTGTAAATTTATTTTAACTGAGTAATGGGTGGCTATAAAATGAAATAGAGAAGTGTTACTGGGCGTTGCTTTGCAAACTAATCACTCCTCAAATATCCTTCGTTTTTATTAAAAAGCTTCAGAGGATATTTCAGATTACTTAAGGTGAGAATGCACCTGGAAGCTAAGGTATGCTATGTGGTGCTAGGTTTTAAAAAATAGCTTCAATACATTCCTGTGGAACCGTTTTCATTAAGACCTAAGCTAAGCTGAGCCATGTTGTGCTGTTTAAAAAAAAATAGCTTCAATACGTGCTTTTCCACCAATTGCTACGTTTCTGTGCTATGCCTTGATATGTTTCCGAAAAATTGCTAACGGGGTAATCTCGTGCTATGTCAAATTAGCCCGAAAAACCATGGCACAGAACCGTTTGGTGTAAAAGGCTGTATCGGAGTTGTTTTTTTATAAAACAGCATGGCATGGCGCAGCTTGCTTAGCTTTTGGTGGAAAAAATTCCAAGAATGTATTGAAACTAATTTTTTAAAACGTAGCGTAACATAGCGTAGCATCGCATAGCATAACTGATTGTTAGCATCCCGGCTTTATGGAGAATACGGATTAATTATTTTCTTGAACTCTCGAGATTTCAGCCATTTTACAATACACATTGAGAATTCAATATTCGAAACACATTTAATTTCTAGATCTACGTTTACTAGAATTGCTGTATTTCCTCTGATAAGCTGCGCGAGCTACTTAAGTTTATACCTATATTTCTGAAACACCCCGTATAAACGATCTCATTTTGTTACAATCAATACTCTATCTCACAGTGTGGACAAACTTACAGGGAGAGACCTGGTCGAGCCATTTTTAAATGGTATCAGCCTTAAAATGTGGGAACGGAATGGATGAGTATCAATAATTCCAAAAAAAATTATAAAAAAGACAGTAAACACTCGTATTAACCCCGACGAACGGGGCTGGCGGTGGGCGTACAACGCGTGTTGTGGACACTATTCCGTGAGTGAGAAAACCCAAGAGCGAGCGAGAACGAAACAGTTGACACGAAGTTGCCGTCGACTCTTTCGTTCCCTCTCGCTCGTTCTCGGGTTCCCTCAGTCTCGACCAAAGGATTCCAAGAAATGGTGGGGATAATCACCGGGCTATAACGAGGATTTACTGTACCACCCCTTACTGGATTAAAACTCCGTAAATTGTCACGCAAGTCTATGGAATCGTTTCTTACTACCAAAGCAGTCAATTATAAGCAGCCGAGTGTCATAAATAAAAATGATGAATGATAATGAAAAACACTCGACCAGGCAGTGTCCCTCCGCTCTCGTTAGTGCTACAGAGTTGGCCAGTTTCGCGACCAATCGGTAACAACAAATCAGGATCATACTACCTTTCCGTGGAATCGCTCGCGAGGGTGTCCCATGTAAATCGGTTCACACCGATCTCTACCACAAACGTTTTAATGTATCGATCTATGGAACGCGATCTTTAATTGTAACCGAATGACAGTTGAGTGTGAATCATTAACCGTGTCGTATTTCATTGCGAAAACTTTACTTCCAATCGGTGAACCGTGGAACAGCTACACATATTCATTCAACGGGCACTTCTGCGCGCGACGGTAAACTCTCGTTATGAGCGGATTTCAACTATGCATTGAACGCGCGTCGCTATCCCCGCTATTTCTTGGAATCCTTCGGTCGAAAGTGAGAGAACCCGAGAACGAGCGAGAGGGGACGAAAGAGTCAACACGACGTTAGCGTCACCTACGAAAGAGAGAAGGCATGATACTTTGTCTCGCTTCGTCTTTCGCGTGCCTACACTCTGTCTCCCTCTCAAGGCTGCCATCGGCGGCTCGGAATCGTTGACGCCAGGCCCGGATTAAAGGAGGGGCTAGGGGAGGCTGCAGCCCTGGGCCCCACTTTCCGAGGGGGCCCCGTTCTAAGCGATTAGCTCACTAAACCCCCCTCCCTCCCCCGCTGTTCAACCATGGGGGGGCCTCGAAGGTTTGATATGTAGCCCCGGGCCCCAAAAATCCACCACGGGGGGCCTCGAAGGTTTGATAGCCCCGGGCCCCAAAAATCATAATCCGGGCCTGGTTGACGCTGTGTCAAACGTTCGCCCCAAGCCCCGATCGCGTGCTTATAGCGAGAGTTTACTACATACTGGATTCGTTACAGGGAAGTCTCATTTCCATCGCAATGCGTTTCTAACGTGTCCCGTGTTCCTCTAACGAGTGTCACCGTCGTCAACCTCCGTCAGCTGTCAATCAAAAATAAGCCCTACTCTCGCGATTTATTACACGATCGCTGCCCGGTTTCGTCAACGTACAATGTACGATTGAAGAAAGGTGACTTACCGTTGATGAAACCGAGCGTCTAGAAATTCACCGTTTCACTCGTTCTGCGTCACTTTTTACCGACTCACGACATAAGAGGATCTCTGTCGATCGAGATATTCCGATCGATCGATCTAACTTAAACGAATTAGAATTGTACAGTAACAGCTTTACGAACGGATTCGTGATTTGGATGGAATCGCTCTGAATTTGGGCGAATTCATTTGCGTAATTAATATTATCTAAATACAGGATATTATTGCAAGAGTACGATACCTTTTTTTCTCGTTCAGTTGGAAGAATCTTTGTCACATTCTTGTTCGTAAGGTATCGGCGATTTTCCGTAATCAAATCTCATAACGATGTCAATTGTGCCCTCGTCTCGACGCTTACACGCGTGTTATGTATAAATTGTGTATGTAAAGCACGGCTAGGTTACGAAGAATCGATAATCAAAAGCTCCAAGTTCGATCGATCGATCGCTGTTTCCGCGGTCGACTTCCTGTGCGCATGCGCGGTAATACGAGGCGCGCTTCGTTTGACTACGCGCGGGAAAGTCTCGCGTGCGTTCGTAAACGCTCGTGTTATTGTAATTCATTTGATGGGAAATTACACAAAATTTGTAACTATTTTTCGAAAGATGTACGCCTCGTATTATTTGAAGGAGCGAGCATCCAATAAGGCGCATCGCGCGGCACAGGAAAGGATCGCGGCGAAGGAAAAATATCACTGTAGAATTGTATATATAATATTTCGTCCCTCATTCGTTTTACCCGCGAGAATTCGATAACTCGAAACGAAAGGAGAGACGAGAGAGAGGTATATTTCGCTGGGTACAAGAATTGAATGTGTTGTACAGTTATGAGAATACGTGCCCCTCGCTGGGCTTTCGCAAAGTAAAAATAAAAAGAAATAAAGATAAAGAGAAGGATTCGCGTGACTGGCGCAGTTCATAACTTCATCGACACGAGTTACTACGGATCTTTATATTATTATCTAGTCATCGAGTGATAATAAAAATTCTATCGTAATCTATACCACAATGTGTTTCAATTCCTTCGAACTTTATTTTTCAACTGTTTTTCGTTCACAAACTTTCTAAATATTTTAAAATACACGCATACTTCGTCTCTAAAAAAAACTGCAAACAAGTTGAAAAATTTCTGTTATCTTATAAAATATTTATTATGTTGCCAAAGGTAGTCATAAAAATGCTTCAAATGTCAATGGCACTTTATTTGCGAAGACTATGTACAGATGCTGTGTAATGATACATCGGGCGTTCATATGTACACGCGCCGCGAATTTCAGTCGCCGAGAGAACGAAACACGACGAAGGGGCAGTCCTCGACTCTGTGACACGTTTACACAGATCGAAGAGAAGAAACAATCTACAAAAGGGCTCGGGTACACGATTATATACAAAAACTCGCAATATACAGTTCCATCTTGGTTCGGGAAGTACGGTTTTGATCGTCGTTTCGTCTCTACGTTTCCTTCTTTTCTTCGCGTCCCGCGCATGTATGAAAATACTTTCTCGTAGCTTTTGCAAGACACAACAGGCGGGCGTTGCTCGTTAATTTATAAAATTCCGGTGCGTTTGATAACGATTGTTCGAGATTTAAAAACGAAATGAGAATTGGACAGCGCGCTAAAAGCACGCATGGTAAAAGCGCGATTATAAAAGAAAGTAATAAATGGTGACGTCAGTTTTTAAAATATTCAACGAGCAGCAACTTTACGTTCCTTTTCCCCTTCCAGTACACGGTAGTTTTTTTTTTGTTTGCCATTAGTCTCTCCACCTCTGTTAATTATCTAATGGCTCTTCGTACGTTCTTGTTTTCTTGAGTATACTCTTGGTGATCTGTAATTGCTTCGTTATCGCCTTCTCGACGTTCTTCTTATTTTTATTCGATGTGGAAAGATGCTGAAAAGTATCTTCTAATGCCCTTCTCGTTTTCATCAGCCGTCTCTTCAGCGTTTCATTCTCTTGCTTCAAAGCTTCCACTTCATCTAGACCTGGAAAATAATGTTTGGGGAATTTTTTTAGGTCGTTGCAAAATGTTAACAGAATATTTGTGAAGAAAGATGTTTGAACTTCTTAAAATGTTATCGACAGAAATTAAGTCCATCCTATACCCCATCTGTGATTTTACAAATGCGCATGCATTGCAGTTTTATAATTGAAATCAAAATACCTTCTATGGGTAATGGACTTTCGCTATCCACTTCTCGATTTGGCCTGTTATTATTTCCGTTATCCTCGTCGCTCAACAAATTAGTCATGGACTCTGTAATTTTCAGAGTGTCTTTCAATGGCCTCATAGTTGTAATCGCCGCATCACTTTCGATCCCTAAATCTGGAGAACAACTTGATTTACTGCGCCCACCGAGGGTTGGGTAGTTCATGGGTACCCAGTATTGTGAATTCTGTAACAAATCAATTAGAGTTTTTTTTATATAATTGTGATCAGGCTATCAATAGATGGCTTCTCCTTAAGTCTAAGATTACAAACTAGCGACTAGCCACAGCAGGTGTATAGCTTGCGGGGCAAGAGGGGGAATGATTAACACAGGGAGTAATCCCATGAGAAGTCAGCATGAATAGGTAATCTAATAAAATGGCGACAGGGAAAAGATCTATTTAACTGAAAAGGTGATCTTATAAAATGGATTTACTTCCAATTTTTCGTGGCTATATAATACACTATTGCGCAGTTTTCGATATGGTGAATTTTTTATTGGATTCATAGCTTCTTTTTTATTGATCTCATGTAAAATCTGTTTAATTCCGAGTGGTTACTACAAATCACTGCAGCGAATAGCGTATTTGGTAAAGTAGCCCCTATAATTATAGCTAAAGATTTAACATAATTTATCAAAAAAAGTTACGGGTGCAATAATGTTAATACTTTTTAAAAAAAAAATTTCAAGGACGTCAGCTTTGCCTCTGTAGGTGTATTATGTCCCCCCTTAACTGAGACTGCATACTAACATTGTACAATTGGTATTCCTGCATTATGTCGTCGCAAGTTTGCTTGAGTATAGCATCAACCGGTATCGAAGATACACCGCTGGAGCTTGGTGCAGAATCACTCGCGTCGCAAACTGCAACGTGCCTCCTAAGTTCTTTGTTAGCCACTTCCAGCTCTTGTAGCCGTGCCCTGTGCGACTCGTTGATTTGATTCAGGTCCGAGATCTAAAGCGAAGCGACGTGTAAAGATCTCTGCGCGTGTTTCAAACAGATCCTAGTAACCGAAAACCTTACTTCTTTATTAAATTTATCATGCATGGAACGGATGGTCATGTCGCATCTGCTCTCCGTTTTCCTCCCTTCTTGCTCCAAGCGTAATTTATCGTTCGTCAGCTTCGTGTTCTCCACAAGGATCTGGCTGTGCGAGAGCGTTAAATGATCAAGATCCTTCGTTAACGCTGATATGTTCACCTTGGCAGCTTCGTTTTCGTCCTCCAGTTTCTTGATTCGCGTCCTCAACTGAAATTGTAACATGCAATCGTAATTAAACATGCTGTAAAGTAAACTTGTTTAGCACGAGTTTGAAATTGGGTAGGTCAGGTAGATTAGATAGCAATAAATGTCGCCAATAGTGATGAAGATTGATTTAAGAAGCGTTTGCAACAGAGTCTGGAAGAAGGATTACCGTGTCGTTCTCTCTGTTGAGCGTAAGGAGCATTTCTGTGGCTTTTCTTTCAGCGTTCTCTTTATAATGCACCAATTCTGCCTTTTGCTTATTCATTTCCGCGGCCATGCCCTCCAGATCGACCAGCTTCTTTTCTAATTGGGCCCTGCGAACACTGTTCTGTTTGCTCTCCTTCTTCAACGCGTGAAATTCGCAAACTCTCTTTTCCAGAGACGATTGCAGCTTCTCGCAGAACTTCTGCGACTTTTCTAATTTGGCGATCAACGGCGATAATTTTTCATCGAATGCCTATAATGTTTAAAAAGTTCTATTTAAGACTTCAGCTTTATTTAATGTCGATTTTCTCATTTTCCTTTAATTCCTATTTTACAAGTACGTTTTTTAAAGCACGATGAAGCACTGTGTAGAGTTTCTCGAAAATTACTATGAAATTTTAAGGTTTCAGTACGCATGGATACATAAAAAGTAACTATGAAACATTCAAAGTTCTTTTTATCATCACTTTCTTTCTTAAATACCATTTCCCATATCCATATTCTCCATTCAGCCAATATAATATTCCACATTCACACACAAATTCGACAAATGAAAGCGCCTATGAAAGCTAAAGGCTGAATTTTCAGACATTGTGGAAGTTAACAAAGAGACCACTCCACTTTAAATCCAGCCGTTCAAACTTAATTTTCATAAGAACCACGGATTCTACATTAAAACGAGAACCCATACTTACACAGTCGAAGGAAATCTTGTTAGTCAATTCATTCCTAAGGGCACTGAGCTCCGAATACAGAAAAGCGTTCGTCTCCTTCAGTTCTTGTATCTGGTGGTTCGCTTCAGACTCGTTCAGATCATTCTGATAAGTCTTGTGATAAGGCACGTATTCCAAGGAGTCCTCAGAATCGGTAAATGTCTTAGTGTACTTGGAGAACCTAGGTCGGTTCGAGGACTTCTGATGCGTCTCTTGCAGCCCAATCCTAGCCATGGACACTGTTCTATCAGGCTCCGAAAACGCCTCCGAGTCCGATTGCGTGGATGCTTGGTTCTTCGCGGCGCTGAGCAGATTCTCGGATCGACTTTTCTTCACCGAACTGTCGATCAACCTCGCATTGACTTCGTCTTTATTAAACAGCAGATCGTTGGTGGAAATGCCCTCCAAAGCGTTGACAAAATCGTCGGACAGTATCTTGGAGCTCATGAGGACGTCGAGGACGATCCTCTTGTGCTGGTTACCGATGGTGTCCGCGTGATCGGCGTTCTTGAGCATCTCCTTCATGAATTTCACCAGGTCTTTCAAGTGCGTACGCAGCAGCTCGCAATACTTATTGGCTCTCTCCTTTTGATTGTCGCCGTAACCGTCGATCTCCGTGGCGATGTCAGGCTTCGAGACCAGTTTCAACCATTTTAGGTAGTCCACTTCCTTCTCCAGCTCATTCTTCTGGGTCACCAGCTTCTGTACATAGTCTGTCATCGTTTTTACGTCGATGGGCTCGCTGCCGTCGGCGTAGTTCAGTTGTATCACCTCATTGGTAAACGTCACCCTGATACCAATGTCGTTCAGCTCTTTGACCAGCGTCGACAACTGCGCGCTGGCGCTTTCTTGCACGATGTCCGACTTGTTGCGGCTCCTTTCGTGACAGTGGGAGGCGGTCATGTGGTTGTGCAGCTTGGCGATCTCCTTGTTCTTGCTCCACAGCTCCGTGTTCACCAGCTTCTGCAGGTTCTGAGTTTTCACCTGCAGGTCCTTCGACAGCTGCTCGATCCTCTGGTTCTTCTCCACGATCTCCTCGTCGCGCAGTTGCAGCTCGCGGAGAAGATCCTCTCGTTCAGCTGTGGCGTCGGGTTCGCTTTTCGTCGACTCTTTCAGCTTCTCCAGCTCAATCACCTTGTCCTCCAGTTGCTCCTTCATCGTCTGCTTTTCCACCTCCAACACTTCGATTTTCTGCTCCTTGTCGTGTAGGCGCCCCTGCAGCTCCTGTCGAGGAAGAAATCGTGTTCCATCACCTCGATAATCGGAATCTTGGCGATTAGCTGAGCGTCTGATGATATAACGGCAAGGTGAATATATCTCGAATGTTATCTTGATAATTCTGGTCACTTTTTATTCAATGGCAAACTTTTACTATACTTGTTATTCAAAATCAGGTGTGACTTGCACAGTATTTGTATAATATTCATTTAGAAATTAGCTGAAGCTTTGGTTTTAAAAACGTATGAAATTGATAGCAGTGTTGTTCGAGATGTTTGATCAAATATAAAATCGGGAAATTCTTTACTGATCGAGAAAGGATAAAGAAGCCGTAAAAAATCGGGGAAATTTCTGCGAAAGATATCAAATATTGTACGGATATGAAAGTCATTTTTGATTAAACAGAATACTAAGAAAATTCGTGTGATAAAATTTTATAGGCACAAAAGTGGGAAAGAGGTTTACGTTACAACAGTCGTCGTAACACAAGTAGAAATAAAGTTTTATGGGAATTACATAAGTCTTTGAGAAGACAAAATTCAATTTCGTGTCGTTTCAACAACTAATACTAAATTAAAATAATGTAGAATTCAATTCTTCACTGAGTTATGTCACTCTCATTCCTCGATGACTATGATTCGGTAGATACAATTCCTTGAATGAGTAGATGATTTATCACCCAATATTTACTTTTTGCGTCATTAATAAAAGAAACAGGAAATTCATCATAATTAATAATGTATCAATCATACGTGTGATAAGTTTACGTGTATAAAATAGTTAAAATCTTTCATTTTTATTAAAATTAGATTAGAATTATTAGAATTTTTATTAAAATTGTAGTTTGCGTACCGTATTGAATATTGGGGATCTTTAATAGGTCTTTAGGAGTTTACTAGAAATCTTTAAGACATCTTGAAAGTCTGGGAGGATGTGCTATCTGAGGAAACACTTTCCTACATGAGCAACGCTACTTGCAATTCTCTATTTAATTTAGAAACTAGTTTTATCTCAACTCCAGTGATTGTCTCATAATCATGGTCCAACAAAATTCCATTCAATTTAAAATCAAACATGGAACATCCCAAAAACTATTTGTAAACTATTAGGCTTCTATTACAATTTTACACGAAAATTTTACCCTTGAACTTGACAATTACAAACTTAATCATCAGAAAAGAAACGAAAAGAACCTCGCTTTGATTGGATGATGCAAAAAAAACTGTGAAAAACATAACTTTGGCAGTTTCAAAGATCAAACACGGTAATCATACCTTTTTCTTTCAAATTAGTTTTTATCAGAACTGTGAGGATCGTCGAGTATTTCTTTTTTAATTTTAATTACGTACTTCCTTGAGTCTTATCATGCAACGAAACACCATTATACTCAGCATCGACGTGACTCGATCCATGAGAATAGTTTTTGGGAGTCAAGACAAGTGTTAATAAAAAGAAAAAAAATAAAAGAAAAGTTTACCTCCGATTCAACTTCTATCTGCTGCTCCAAACGACTCTTCTCGGCTTTGATGGTCTCTATTTGGTCTCGTAGGTCGTTAATTTTCGCTTCCATTTCGTCGAATCGTTGCTGCACATATAAAGTATTTTTCACGTGAATAAAACTCGGCGGCGAATCGGTTGAACGATTTATTTGTAGAACAACTGCGATTACAGAGTGGTATGGGTGCGGTGTACAAAATTGCGTGCGACAATTTGCATCGAAACGGCGTGCAAGGTAATCGAGAGGATTTCGTGTTTCGTGGGGAACTCAGTTTTGGAGTACCCGTGGACGATAGATGGAGGAAAGAGCGGGGGGGCGGGGGTTAGAAGAGGCGCGACATTGCATGTTAATTAACATCGTGTAGGAGACTTTTTTCGTGTTAAGGAGGAGTGTTAGATTTTCGGTCTCCTTGACCAACTGCGCGGCGAGACAAGGGTAACGATATCTGGCCCCTAAAAGGAAAGAAATAGATCTAATTTGTAATTTTCTTTTTGTACTTCTAGCCTTAGCTACACCCCCTATCTATTAAAAACAGTTTTAACTTACAAGGGAAGATCCCGAACCCGAAAATTAAAAAAATTCTGAAACTTTGTGAATATGAAGGGGACTTCCTCCTAATTACAACACATTTTTTTTGCTGTCCAAATTCACTCGAAGGGGGTGAAATTAACCCCTAAAAATTCGGCTATTTTCCGATTTTGTGTTATAATTCACGAACTGTGAGACTTAGAAAAAATGTTTCAAGACAAAAGTTTCTTCTTTTAATTAGATCTCTCAATTGGTAAAAAATTATTTTACAGTTCACGAGTTATAACACATAATTCAGGGGCCAATTATAGCCCCTTAGAGTGAATTTGGGCAGCAAAGAAAAATTGTGTTATAATTAGGAGGAAATTCATTATATATTCACAAAGTTTCAGAATTTTTTTAATTTCCGGTTACGGGATGTTCCCTTGTTAGAACGTTTCAGTATAGTGAAAAAGTCGTGAAGAATCGTTAACAATTCCGTGGGCATGTGTGCACTTGACTTGTATTTTGACTAAACAGCTCTTTCCTTGATGTTTATTTACGTTGTCCATTCTAGAATACAATAAAAACACTTTACAACTCTAAGAATTTACAACGACTAAAGGAATACAGCACTATATAGAACGTACTGCCTCCCTCAGCTCAAAAATTCTGTCCACATTCCCAGTAATTATTTAAATAACACAGAAATGTAAAATACTGCAATTAAATGTAACTTGAGATGGAAAAATAAAAACCGAGAATTGGGAAGCATTCAATCAGAACTGAGTCAAGTGTGTACATACCAAGCAGAAACATTTTATTCTTTCAAAATGGAGCCACGAAGAGAAGAAATTTTATCCCCCACTTTCAACTAATTTTTATTACACAAAAAATCAGTGTATGTTAGCCAAAAATCTCAGATCACTCTGTGCAGTTACATTACTGTCCCACGAAGAGGACGCTCGATCTACCTACCTCCATTCTCACCGAGGCACACAAACAGGCGAACATTTTGATCGGTATACGTTCGATTTCGGTTCGGTTAATAGTACTCGACTAATCCTTTCACAGATACTCAACGCTAATGCTACAGTATCGTTAGCACTGGCGAATATCCACGATAGCGACGTTTCTCTCGGAACTGATCTCCAAAATTCAACGGGTTTAAGAACCTTTCCTACAGGAAGATGCCCCAAAAATAAAGTCGTCGCTTTTGTCGATTGTGTTTCGTAAAAGATTGCACGTTTCTCTGTCGAATCTCGTCGGGTGTCGTTTGTTAAAGAAAAAAGAAACAAATCGTCACAACAGTTTCAATTTCTCTCGAAAGTCGTTCTAGTCGGCAAGCAATGGAGAGAGGGATGCCTCGATGCGTCCTCGTGTCTCCTAATCGTGGTCTGTCGATCGAGTTCTAGTCGTTTTCTTCTCCTTATTTTTCCTTTTTTTTATATTTTTCGTTTCTTTTGTTATTGTCGTTCGTCGTGGAGGAAACCACGGTGATTGGAACGGTCGGGACGAATTTTCGTGCGAAGACTGCCGAGAGCGGATCGCGCAGACTTCGCGAGCGGACTGCCGCTATTATTAGACGGAAGGCATGTCTTCGGTTTGGTATCTCGGAGGTACGATGCCGCCGGGACATGGTCTTCCACGAAAATTACTCGTAAGCCCGATCTCTAGCAGCCTCTCGGTACATAGGTACTCGATTTTATTAGGCGCCCAGCATCGGTAATTCGCGCTTGTTTAAAACGGAATTCGTGTGGGACGACCATCAGAGGGCATCAAGCGCTCTCAGTTGCGATGCTCTTGCCTTTTACAGACTGCCGTAGCCACTTGTGCGCTACTATTTCAAGAGTAATTTCACAGTACTCACTCGATACGACGAAACGCGATTGAAATTCCCCGGGAAATTAGGATGAACACACGGACTAACTGGCTTCTGAATTAATCTCCCGTTTTTAGAGGGGGCTAGTGGTTGGTTGATTTTCTGGGTGGTATGTAATTTTGTAATTTGAATTTGATGTTTCATAGGAGGGTGAGATTTGTAAAGAAACAAAGTGGTAATGTGGATTTTAAGAGACCTGAATTGGTTTTTTGTATTGTGAGGGGTAGGTACTGCTATGTGTTTTCTTGTCTGAGAAGTAATTTCATAGTTCTGATTTAATGTTTCGTAAGAAGCACGAGATATTCGATGGACGCGAGGTGATTGTTAAGGTGTGAATCCACGATGAGATTTTACATGAGACTTTTCTATCATCAGACAAAAATGTAAATAATGCAAATAGTCATGAGAAGTGAGATTTTTGAAAATATATTGAAACTTGTTTCATGAGTATCTAATTTTATGAAACTAATGACAAAATAATTGAAAAATAATAAAATAATCGTATCTCACATGAGACTTTAATCTCCATTATTATTATTATTATTTTATTTCCATTATTTACATTTTGTTGTCGCTGAAATTTCTGTCTCATGATAGAGAAGTCACATATAAAATCTCATCGTGGATTTGCACCTTATGAGGGGCCTGATTTGATATTGTGTCTTCTAGTAATTTTATGTGGAATTCCTAGTAAAATATCTAGTAGCAATGGATTAGTGTTTGAAAAGTTGCTTTATAATTTCTGATTTGATGTAGCAAAAGGATATTAAGGAGCTCAAAGAACGTAGGAAATAATATAGTTTTGAGTCTGAAAGCAAGTTTGTATTTTGGAGACCTATGGGAAACTGGGATCCTGAACTGTAGCCTAATTAAACTATATATAGATTCGTCCACGAACAAACTTTGCCTCGGAACATAATGGAGGAGATGTCGAAAATATTTTTATAGGGTGGACAGATTGTTTAAAGATCTGATGTATAAAATAGATTGTTTCGATCGCGCGTATTTCAAACTCCCCAAGTATTGATAAATTATTTTATCAAGATTTAACTAAAATTATGGAATCAGACAATTCGTAGTCGAAACGTGAGCAATTAATTTTATTCGTTGAAAGCTTTGACAACAGATTACCGATTTGTCGATTAATTTTCAACTAAGCGCCTTAAACAACGTGTCATTCGATTTTCACATTAGAGAAAATGAAACGTGCATTGAAATTAATTAGTGCAGGATTCAGACACGCGTTAGTGCGAAGGCAGTGCAATAAAACAAGGCGATTTTCATGGAATGAGTTCTGGATCAGTTACAAGGGCGATATAAAAAATTGTACAAAAATTTATTCAAATCTGTCGCAGGAATTAAAAAAACGTTTTGTTTTTCATCCGCATGGATGTAGTACAACTATATAAAACACAAACATCCTAGTTTCTTTCACTTTTAGCATTCACATGTGGCGTGCATTAACTGCAAATCCGTGCGAAAATGTAGACGCAAAAAAAGTAATTACTTCCTAAGGAAAGAGTGAAATAAATAAATAAATTATATAACGTTTCATCGAACTTGAACAATATTAAGGAAAATTAAATAACGCGAAAGAAACATCAGTAGAGATCACGATGAAAAATATTAAAAAAAATAGTAAAAAATATTGAAACTTTCAGACCAGTCACGACTAGAAGTTTTTCTTTCAACTCGTCGCGAGTATACATAAAGTCACAGTGGAGGTCTAGAAGAATTTGCAGAATCTGCTAGCTTGTAAGTCGCAATTATCGATGCGTACAGATATTTAAAAATAGTGAACGGTACCCCAAAGCGATAGGTGTCATGCAGTGAGAGTGATGATGGCGAAAAGCAGAAAAGGAGAAGTAGAAGTAGATGTTAGGTGAGTTCAGTGTCTCTGAAAGAAAGAGAAACGTTTGGTAATGCTTAGCCATTCCGTGATTCTTTTTCCTCTGTAAGCGGAATGCGTTACAAAGTTCCAAGTATCATCTCTCCGTTTCTGAATATCCGTGTCGTGCCCCGTTCAACGATCCACCAGATCATCATTAAAATCAGCGATCCCCTCGCGAATTTTCACTGCGATCGTTAAGTACTCACGAACAAAGAAGTGAATCTAGGGAAAACAACGCTCAGCCTCGAGGCCAAGGAGCAGATTTTGGTGACCACGTGATTGTTCAGAAACGCAGAGATAGCCGAGCAGAGTCGAAAAATCATGATGTCGACCTGATTGCTGGGATCACGCTCGGGATCGTCCGTCATGTCGGCCCTGAAGTCACTTCGATCGAAATGGTCGTGCCCGTCCCTCGTTCCCTTCGAATTCTCGCCGTCCCGTAGCCTGTTCAGCTCGAACTCCAGCTCCATGATCTTCTGCTCCTTCCTCAGCTTTGTGTTCTCCAGCTGTTGTTGCCTCTCCATGAAACCTTGGATAGTCTTGATCGCCTTCTCGTGCTCGCCTTCCAGCTTCTTTAGCTTGTACTCCGTACTCTCGGCGTACTTTTGCACGTTGCACAGCTTCAGCACCAGCTGCTTCCTCGCCTCCTCTTGGCGCTTCAGTTCATTGTCCTTCTCTTCGAGCTCCTGCAGCAAATACGTTACGTTAATACGCATGATCTATCGATCGAGCCTCGTTAAGGGAGTGCGGGATGTATGCGGGTGGAAGGGATTGTGCGGTGAAGGAGGATTTCGAGTGAACCTTGATTATATTTCTCACGTCTTTGACCTCTCCACTGAAAGTTTGCAACGGCGACTTTACTCTCGTTGACCTTTCTCTGTTCGGTTCCCAATCGAGACATGTGTTTCCCCTCTTCGCCATCCCCTGAACACTCGTCACCTTCTGTCCCATTCTCGACTGCAACGGGTCTTCAATTGGATTCATCGCCGACGGGCTGCTTGGTGGTGAGCGTTTCGAGTAATTGTTTTCGAACTGTAATAAAAATTCGATGTCAGGGACGTTTACTAATCTTTCACTAACAATTGCCTAGGCTTATTTGAATATCACTCGCAGTGGCTTTCACGTGAGAAAGAACAGAGAAAGTAGTGTCCTACACATTTAGTATGGTTTCTCTTTCAGGAATATGCTCACAGCCTGCTTAACAAGGGAGCAGGCTTAACAAAAACGAATATAGTATTCCCGAACGTGAACGTTTAGCATTTGAATTTTAATTAACACCGAAACGGTTATAGAAGATCAAGTGGGCAATAATTTCTTTACTGGTAGAGAACGTGGATAAGAATCTATCAAGTTTGTGCAATATTTCAATTTCCAATGCCAGTCAAAAAGTAAACTGCAAAAAGGTGGACGAAATGAAAAGTAATTGTGTTATCACCTGAGAGAGCAGGGCACGATGTTTGTTGTTAAGGTCCGTGAGGGCGTCGTCCCTGGATTTTATAGACGTCCTCAGCTGATCAACCTGTTTTTTTCTTTTCTCCGAGACTGCGTTCACCTCCTCGTACACCCGACACTTCTCCTCCAGCTGCGCATTTTTCTCCTTAATGACCCTTTCTTTCTCCTGCAGCTCGTTTCGACACTGCTGAACGACAGTGTCCCTCTTCAGCAGCTGTTCTTCCAGTTCTTTCACCCTCTCTCGAAGCTCCTCTGCATCACGCGACTTCTCCGCGGCCAAATTCTCTCTTAAACGCGACTCCGCTTCTAAACGTTCTCTGAACTCGTCCCTCTCGCCCTCGAGCTCCTGCGCCCAGATGCGCTCCTCCTCTAGGCTGCCCGTTACCTGCTTCACCTGCGCGTTTCCGTCGAATAATAGCATTGTGAGAAATATTCTTGGCACCCGAGAGAAAGAGTGGATAGCACGATTTGTTCCTTTTATTATTAATAATTACTGAAAGTTGTTCGGAACTATTGACCGAGAAATGTGACGCAAGTAGTGTCACAGAATGTTTTTAAGTATGAATCGAGGCATTGAGAGCAGAAGCCAACTAACACCACTTTTTGAGAAACTAAGTATTCCAATAAGCTGTATTAATCATATAAAATATGCAAAATTATTTTATTCAATGTGGGTTAGACCGTCCTTGCTCTCAATGCCTCAATTGGAGGAAAACTATCAGGAGGGTGCACGAGGTTGGTTAATGCAATGATGTGTTAAGGGGTTACCTTGACAGATCGGAAAATAGGGTCATTTTTATGATTTTTTTTTCGTATAAAGGAAGGTCATATTTAAAAATTAAGATATACACCTTGTTGTGTACGAATTAAGCTGTATTCTCTTCAAAAAGAAATTTGAAATCTTAATAAATGATGCCATAGCAGCACCTTCTCCCAAGACTTCTTCACAGTTTCAGCATTTGCGGTACCTAAAATATCTGTGAGATTAGTGTACCGATTTGAATAAAATTTTGCATGAATATTCTTAAGACTATAGTCTAGTACTTATCGAGACGATTTTTCGATTAGTGGCTGGTTTTGTTTTTTATTAACAAAAGAATATGAAAACTTAGGTCGAATATCACACACTTAACTTTGAGGAGTTGCCATTTTTCCAAAAAACAAATTTTTTAAAAATCGCCACCAACAAGTACTAGAGTCTAGTCTTAGGAATAATCGTGGACTGCTATGGCATCATTTCGTAAGATATAAAATTTATTTTGGAAGAGAATACAGCATAATTTGTACACAACAATCTGTATATTTTAAATTTTAAATCTGACGTTTTCTTTATATGAAAACAAATCATAAAAATGACACTATTTTCTGAGCTGCATATTCCTTATGATTATTAGCCCAATGCGTTATTGTATGTAGAATAGATTAATAAGCTGTAAGAATTCAATGAAATCAGCGACCTAAACCTCGAACACTCCTTGTAGTAAATAGTAGACAGTATCTAAATGCACAATTTGAGCCAAATCGAATTTACCCTTTGCTCTTACAATTTCCTTGACACGTATCAGCCCCACTATCGATTATTGCAACAAGGGTTGCTCTTCACTGTATTATTAACTGTTACACACTCGGATCACGATACCGAGGAGAATGGTGTTATTGTTCCCTCGAAACAGAAGCACGTAAAAGAAGACCAGCCCCAAGTATTCTATGAGTGGAAAATGTTAACGAAGTGAACTCGCGCGCGGCTGCAGACACACTGATTAATTTCTTTCCTTTTTTCGGAGCGATAAGTCAGTTTATCAAGTAGCGCTCTTTCCGCGGGAATAGAAGGAAGTGGACGAAGATAACGTTGAAATTGTGTCGCTGTGCGGTTGAATATGATACATAGAGAAAAATAAGTATGACAGCTTGGAATTTGTTTCACCAGTGCCGTACTACTTAACAGTTTCATATCCTTAGATGAATTTCGCGAAGTAGGATTATTTCTTTTTTTAACGTATTCGAGAGAAATGTCACATGTAAAATTATAAAGTTATATTCATTCTAATGGAAAGATACAAAATGTTGATAAAAGGACAAGTAAGTAGCTCTTTAATTACAAAATTAACTAGCTACTCAAGGCCAGTGCAAAATCTCTTTTCTTCCACACCTGGTTACCTTCACAATTTTGTCTCTTACCCCTTCACAGTGGAAAATGGCCCAAGACAACCATTTGAATTTACCTCAACTCACTGATATTTATATTGCCAACTAATATTTCAATATTTCCCTTATCAATGAGCACCAATTGTTTGCACATCGAAATCGAAGATCATTTTAAACCAAGGAGAGTGTAGATGTTATATTACACAGCAATTGCGAAATTTAATCTCCCACATGTATGAGTATCTTTCTCTGTTCGCGATTAAAACGAGCTGAAGTATGCAATGAAGGGTCAACGAACACTCCCTGCGTAAATCGTTCGTGTGTACGGTACCATTGTTTAATCTGTGTGTGTGTCATTTAACGTGTTCCTACCTCGGCGTCCAGAGATGCAACAAGCTCCTCCATTTGATGTAATTTTTCGTCGTTCTCCAATGCCTGTTCTGGCGTGATGCCGAACGCTTCCTTATAGTAGATGGACGCATCTGTCACCTTTTCCTGGTATTCCGCTAATTCTGTCGCAACAGAGAGCAGTAAAACGTTTCATCGCAACGGGAATAAATCAGCTTTGCCGAAAGGCAACGGGGGTAAATCAAAGGTAGAATTCAATGGAGCAACGACTTAGTCTCAAAATGGTGTAACACCCTGTAATAGCGTGATAAACAGACGTTTCTGGGACTATATTTCGAGGAGGAATTAATAAAAATGTTACGAGAGGAACACTACAATATTTGAAGGGTAAGGGGAAAACGAGGAATGTCTATTTTTCGTGATTTTGCGATTTATGGCATATTTTGTTGGTGGCAACTGGGACTGCAGAAATGTCGAATCAAGAAGGGGTATAAAGTTCAAATACCCCCGTAAGATAATGTTAAAGATTTTGTTTACTGGTTAAAAACAGGAAATGGACTTCACTGGAACAAAATACGGAATGTCCCCACTCTTTGCCTAAGCATAAGCTTCAAGCTTCTGTCGTCAAGGTAAAACAAGAAATAAATTAAGAAGAAAATTATATCAAAAAATTAAAATCATTGAACCTTGCTTCTGGTGAACTAAAGTATTAAAACTTAATTTTCTCGATAAAGCTGTTTTGTGACATTCCCTGTTTTTCTCCTTACCCTTGCACCACTGTGCACCACTGTGAATAGTAATGCATCAATGGACCAAAGATTATTAAAATCCATGTTTGAAACTGTAATTATTACTGTTTCGAAACAGGTGCAACGCGATTAATTATTGCTAATAGATTCGGGAATTATAATTTCTGATTTAGGGATATAGAGAATTCAATAATGTGGACGTAGATATTAATTAAACTCACGCAAATATCAATTGCAATTTGGAATGACAGACTACAACTCCATAATATCAATACAACCAATTTGAGCATACACTGATTCTAAATTCTACTGAAAATGAAGCTTTGTAAACGCCAGCGATGTAAATAAAAAACTTAGAAGATCCTTACATCAGGTACAACACTTTAAACGCGTGTAATTTACTTAGAATATCGCGAAATAAAAAATCAGCGAATAAATGCGATCATATATAAATAACTGCGAGCATAAGATGATTATAATCTACAATTGGACAAAAAATTAATCCAAACTGTATTGCATTTAACGCTTTGAAATTTCTTTATATTGTCATTTTATGTGGATCCAAAAACATCTTTATTTATGCCATCGCATGTGCAACGTGTGGCAGAAAATAGTTATTCCCTTTCAAGTGCTTCCACTTGCAGATGTAGGAGCGTGGCTTAAAGCGTCTGCAACGCCTCTGGAGCGTTACGATATAGTTACTACTGACCTTTCTCGAGTTTCCTGATCTTTTCTCGTTCGGTCTCGAGGGACTGTTGATACTGAGCTTGATTCCTCGACGATGCTGCTTTCTGTTCTTCGATCAACTCGAAAGCCTTGGCTGCTTGACTGAGAAGCTCCTGTTTCTCAACCAGCTCCTTCCTCAGTGATTCGATTTCAACCTGGCAGGGGAACCAAACCTCTTCTGAATTTAATAACCAAATGTAATAAAACTAAAGCAAATAAAACCCCCGCCATGCCTTACGCGCTCACTGAAATTAATTTATTTATGCAACAATTAGTTCGCTCTGTTATCCTAAAAGAAATACAATAACTGAACAAAAGAGAAAAATAGTAATTGACTCGCGAGTAACAGAATAGAATCCGAGTTATGAAACAATAATAGGATAGAGCTGATTGAGTTCCAATCAAAGCAATAGACAGAGCATGCTTCGTTATCTAACTACACGCGTCACTACATTTATATTATTTGTGCTAGACTAACTTGTTATGAAAGTGTACATTGCAAAATTATTGAAAAAGAAATTGGCAGATTATTGCAATTTTAATAGTAAGAGTTATCGAGTAAAGGACTCTCCTCTTTTGGTAGACGATAATATATCAACACATGCTCAAATCTTTTTTGAAGGTAATAAAACGTAAGAATTATTACTAAAAAAAAAGAATAAATGCATTAACAGTAAAAATTTGAACTGCGTGAATCCCAACTAGGGGAATTTTAAAAATTAAATTCAAATTATTGTGTCTATCAATTCAACTTTCATGCGCTTCGTGTAGAGTTCAACGGAAGGCTAATGAAGAGGTACCTACACAAAATTGCAACTAGACGATAATATATGGATAAGGTTGATACAGTCTTTAATCTTGTACATACTTATCATTTTTACAGCTAAGATGCTAGAAAAATATGGTGGAAATAGCTCGGATCGTATAGAAACCTTCAACTCAATGTTCTTCTTGATCGCATTCTCGTCTGCCGATGTGATGCCCATTCGTTCCTCGAGAAAGTAGATTCGTAACTTGAGGTTGAAATTTTCCTTTTTGAGCGCCTCCAACTGATCTTCATATTCCTTCATTGTTCTACCGACTCCTGCCCCGTCCCTGGCCCCGATCACCCCTGTCGGGGAGATTTTACCAGGCGATCTTGCATTTGTACCTGAAACATAGAAACGAATATTTCAATACTAATCCCCATTATATTGAAAGATAATTTTAAAAAAGTGCATTTCTATTAACTGGTATTTTGTTCCAATATAGGTAAACGTCTGTCTGCAAAATTGAAATGGGTATTTGTAATCGTTTGACCATTTACAAAATGGCTGCTCTGATGTAATAAATGTTGATATTGTTTGAGTTTAATAAATACACTTTATGGTATTTTGAACGTATGTTTCTCTGTTTTTATATCACTACAATTTCATTGAGGCCAAGGTAAAGGGACGTTTTTCTAGAAAATATAAGGAAAATGGGAGTGATGGGACGTTTAATATCAACGGAAGTATTAGCTACTGCCTGTTAACCATTAAAAATCTGTCTTAGACATATACGCTGAGACTTTAAAAATATCAACAAATGAAGCTAATTGTAACATTTGCAGAAATATTCAAACATTTCATACTAAAAGAGCATTCAGAAATTCAAACAGATCAACTATGAAAATCCTACTGAAAGAAGCCAGTAGTGATTGTAAGAAACACTCGAAACTTCCACTTAAGAGAATATAATAATAAAATATTGGTTAATGTATTTATTTTGTTCCAACTCGAAACTACAAGATTGCTTTCACAGGACTATTTAAGTCCCTCAAAGCTATATATATTTCCACGAATAGAGAAAAATTAAAGTGCACATATTATTTAATTCCATGACAGACGTTTCTTTTAAAGAAGTAGATGATCATCGAATCAATGAGTTCTTACTTCCCATAATTGGCAGGGCAGACGGTGTTAACCTAATACCCGGAGGTGTTTCGATAGCGCAACAGCTGCCCTTAAGTCATCTCTGTAACGAGAGAATTTAGTCCAGTTCCCAATGCCTGTCACCTGGAATTTCTACCCTCACACCGTCTCCTTGACAAACGTTTGACGCGCCACTGATCCGATCACAGGAACAAGAACCACGATTGTATCGACTCGGTAACTTTGCCTTTAACATTTACGTGCTGAACATGAGAACCCAAATTTTGCGCGATCACGTTTACGACTGTCACAGTTCGACTGCTCCCTAACCCGTACCCCCTGATTCTACCCTCTGAAATTGCTCTTGCCAAAAAATCGCGGATAAAAGACGAACTTTTATCGATGCGCGTCCTCGAGATCCTTTTATGAAAGTAAAAGGCTGATAACGAAGTTCAGGTGCCTTGGTACAAGGACACCATCGTGGCTCACTATTCTTATTTCGGGGGTATGAAAATGGCTTACTATCGTAGGACTGAACTTTCCCTATATAGATATAGAATTCTGTTTAATACCTAGTAGTTTAATATTTAACGGAGCTTCCGGTCTAGAATTGTCGAAAAATCGATTTTTTTAATTTCATTTTTCAAGTGTTCGACATTTTAAGAATACATGTTTAAAATGATTTTTTAGAATTCGAAAAACTCCTGAAGTTGAACGCTTACCACAGTTTTGAATGAATTTTTAGACATGTCATCAAGACCGCATTCAAAAGCATTTTAAAAGCAAGAATGTTATTACTTTTAAATTTTTTATTTACTGTAGAAATCTAGTTTTATTAATAGAAAAAAGATTAATTCCATTACTATAATTCTTTTCATAGCAATAAATTCCCGAAAATCGCTGAATTTATCGACGCGATAACCGGAATGACGAATAAAGTCCCTTTATGGGCAAAGTCAATCGTAATGCAAACACGACTTTGCAGACGCGAAACTAAAGATAAATACGCAATGGTCGCGATCCGTTTTAAGGACGCACGGGGGGCTCGTGACTAATGAGCGTTTAGCGCAAGTCGTCTGTGAACGCGCGATGCAGCCGGGTTTGATCGTTTTTCTCCAGATGCGCTTGTTGCAATAACTGACCGTTGAATCGATCCTATTCTCGAATTCATTCGAACTACGTGACTGATGCCAATTTCGCGATGCTAAACGGGCGCCGCCGTCTTGCTCCCTTTTAAATCTTTTTGGCGCGTCACCAAGCGCTGTTAAATCTTTCAGCCGATCCACGGGGACCGCCGTCTTCGTGTCGTTTCACGCACATTTTTTCCAGCCTCCTTGTTTTTTCTTCGACTTCGCTCCTCTTATTCGTTATCCCAGCAACTCGCAGCGTCATTCTCTTTCTTCTCGCGCGCGATTTAGAATCCAAAAGGTGAAAAGCAGTTGTCTTACGGCTGCGGCTCCAGGAATGCGTGTTCATCTCGGGAGACGCGACAAGAAATGAGATTTTTCACTTTTTGTGGTTGCTTAATGTGCGAAGTCTTGGGAATGAGCGGGAGAAATATTGCACTGAAATTTACTGAAGTATGGAAGTCGTAGAAAATTGAGGAAATTATGTCCCGAGTGCACAAGGGCGTAACATTCCTCCGTTTTGTAAATTAGTAGATGGAATTTCAAATTCCAATTACATTTTAATATAATCTATCAAAATATTATTTAATGCTGAGTTTTCAATTAAATTCAACATAATTCATATTAATTTTCAAACCTTCAATTAAATTGTAATATAATTTATCAAAATATTATTAAATTTATTCTTAATTTTCAATTAAATTCAACATGATTCATATTCATTTTTAAACCTCCAATTAAATTTTAATATAATATAATATAATTTTATTTGCTGTTGTGTATATCTACTGTGTTCGAATGTGTGATAAAGTATCGGTGATTAATAAGATCAAGTAAATTGTAAGTGTCTTACTTTAAAAATATCTTCTGGGGACACTTTAATGAAATCGTGTTTTCGAAATAAATTTCAAATTATGGCGATACCTGTATTCCAGCATCCTCATTTTCAACCGGCAATTTTATTGTAACCATGGAAAATATTTACATTTTTTATTATTAAGGTTATTAGTTCCCGATAAATACTAAAAAATTACCTAATTCAAATTTCATAAAGTTTAAATTCAACATGAGTTTCAAATGAGCAAAGACGTAAAACCTAACTAAAGTGACCCTATAGTTTTTAGAGATCCTAGGGCAAATGGAACATATGAGTACTCAAACTTTTTCAGTCCCTGAAATTTTCTTAAAGTCTATCTCAAATTTTTTTGGATATTCGAAATGTAGCTTCTTTACAAGTTTTATGATTGCCATCTACATCAGAGTATTCATTGTATCAAGTACCATTTATTACGAATCACGATTCGTAATTAGCCAGGGAATCCTACAATGGCGGCGAAGTGTCGAACACTTTCGAAATCTTCGAAGAGTATCACCTGTCAGATGGATTGTTCGAGCACAAACAAATTTACGACATTGACTGTGAATAATTCGTGCTCGAAATATCAACGAAATCCTATTTAAATTTCGTTTGCATTAATTGAAAAGAAACGCATTAATTCCAGCGTACAATGGACGTATAAAGTTTTGAAAGACACTGTTAACACACCGAACAGTGACGTGGAAATTATTAAAACATAAAGGAAAGCCAAGCGAAAATAATATACCTCGATGATAACTTCTGGCATCTACGCAACCAGCCGACTACCCGAATACATCTGCCATTTGTGCTTTAATATAGTCTATTAAGCCTGGTAGCATGCGGTACGACCTTTCTTTATGCGACACTATTCACCGCAGAGCGAGGAGCATTTAATGTATTCACCAAGGTAAATATTTGCAAGACCAGTTCATTGTTAATTCCTTTTCAAACAAGATAAAATAACAGAATGTCACACAAAATGTTAATCTTGATAAATATGTGAAATATTTATGTTATATTAAATATTTATAGGTACCCTGAAGTGTGAAATAAATTTCTTATTTACAAAAATACCTATTAATTATTTAATCATATATGTAAGGATCATTGACAGATCTAGTACGAAAGTAATAAAACATTGATTTGTGACAAGTCTGTCCAAGCGTTTTACTAAAACACCCTGTACATTAATTAAAGCTAATATTTGAAAATTCACATTTTCAATGATTTGTTGCTCTTCGAAAGAAAGAAAGACAAATAATCAAATGCTTTGGAAAGAACAGCAAACTCTGAACTTATTTGTTAGCACATGTCACGGAATCCTCATCAACTATGACATGAAACACGTGTATTCACATATTTGCAGAAAATATTTAGCTGCACTACTATGACTGTAATCAAAAATATTTCAAAGTGCAAGTAATTTTGCTCTAAAATCGTGGTTTGCTCCAACAATTTTAAAATGAATATTTCTGACAGTTCCCAGCATCGCGATCGCAATAATAAGTCCGTGTGCCTTCAAACGGCGCTTAGAGAATTTAAAAGAGAAGCTACGGTTATCGACAGAGTAGCAGAGTGTTACATAATTCTTTACAAAATTCTTCTTCCTTCGCTACGTCTATTCAGTGAAAACTTAGACACGAATCCAAGAAATCTTACACAATGCTTGCAAATACCTTTCAAATCACTCATAAAATAACAGTACAATATACAGATTCACTCAACACCTTAATTTCCCTATAATCGCTTAAACTAATTTCTTTCCATAATCCTCACTAACTCACAAACAATCTGAACAATCAATTCCGACCATATTATAATCTTTCCACATCCAAATATCTACTATACATAATTGCCTACAATTATTGTTTTATTAAGTCACTAATACATCGACTTTTAATTAACAATAACTAGTACCCATCATGTAGCACTCTACATTTTCACGAACCACGAAGAAGAAAAATAGTGTCTTCCCTTGAGTCGCCAAACGGGGTCACTGTCGTGAGCGTGTATTTATAGTTCTAAACGACGCAATATCACGGACAATTCGTTAATTGTAGCACATTGAAAGCAGGATTCCGTACCAAACATGACTTGAACTTGTATTGGCCTGTGCTGGATGTTCTCGAGGGAGGTCGGAACCGGAGATCTCGACCTACCACATCCCATGCCACGTGCAACGTCCTCCAAGTCATCGCATTTCACAGCACTTGTATGAAACCTACGCTAAACCTAAGCTACGAGCGGAAAAGGTTCTCGCAGTTCCCTCAGGTTCGTAGGTCTTTTCGCGGCGGCTGCACAAACACTAACTGAGACAGTGAATGCCAGAGCAGCGCCAAAGTTTACATCGCAATAACCCACGGTTAAAATTATATTCCAAGCATATACCGTGTCACGTACCTATCTGCTCTACGTATAGGCAGACGTTTCAAGGATTCATCCAACTACAGCTGCATGTGGAAATGTGTTCCTATGAGTACAAATTTTCCATCGATTTTTCTCCTATTCGAACGATTTCAATTGGGAAGAGGACTTGTTTGGGGCGTGTGACTGTCTGACAAAGGAACATCTTTGAAGGAAATATTTGTTCCTTTAAAAATTTGGCATGGACTTGGGAAGCATTAAAATTATACAAAAAAAGATTGAAGTTAAACGATTTTATTTAATCTGATCAAAAATGCACGAGAGATGGTGAAGTGTCACTTTAAATAAAATCGTGGGACAGGATGTTTCACAAGAAATTCATTTCGACGCTTGTATTAAATTCAGTCATTACGATTCTGTATTAAATTAATTCATATCCTGTTATGAAGAAAAATATCCTGTCCTACAATTTTATTTAAAGTGTTCTAGTTTTTAGTGCGTTTTTGATGAAGTTAAATAAAAACGTTTAACTTAAATTTTTTTCTTATAATTTACTTTTTAGTGTTTTTAATTAAATTTAACTATTGCCGTCTGAGGCGGATTTAAATGTGCGAGACTGATTTCAAGTATATTGGATTGGTGGAAGTGGGTAAAAATTGAATTACAAGATTTGAACCAAACAAACAAACAAACAGAGGAGTGAAGCTGAATAACAATTGTATAAAAATATTAGGCACGTGTCTGTTTGTTTCTGCAGATTATTTCTGTTAGCTTGTTTGGGGGAGGGGCACCCTGCTAAAGACTTTGTTCATTTAAGTTTAAATTACTTGTTCAATTTGGAAATTTCGGGGGTAAAACGACTCGGTTTCGAATATAGAATTGTTTGAAATAGAAACATTTCTTTCAAAATAAATTTCGAAATATTCCTCGTTTCATCTAAAAGAGAAAAAAATTTACTTATTCTTGGAAGAATATTGAATTAAAATATTTTGTCGCATTAAAATGGGTGCAGTGTATTTGAAACTATTCGAAGGAGTAGAAACAATCAGAATAACAACCAGCGAGTATTGCATTTTCCATTGAAAACAATTGTCTAATTTGGACGTCAACGTACGACGCTAATTTTAAACTTCCTAGGCGGAGTTGCGAAAAGCGCTTCGACAAAGCGTGAACTCGTTGCATAGTACAATTCAAATGGCTTATACTTACTTAACCCTCGTCTGGTGGGGTGAAATACCTGTTATGTAAGTGATATAACCTCCATATGATCCATCAAAAAAAGTAGACAGGAAACATACACTAATAGTCACGTGACTTACACTAAATCTCTGTTAAATTACTGTGAATCTGTAAATTATAAAAAAAACATCTAAAAATAGAAAAGTATAAACGATAAATTCAAGAAAAGTTAAAACACTCACAGTTATGGATATTCACCTTCCAACAGCAATGAGTTATTTGAGGATAATAATTTAAGGATGAATCTCCATTTAAGAATAAATATAGTTACCACCCTATAATAGATTTTTCTTAATCCAATCGAAAAATATTTCTTCGAAGTGCTTTTCTTAATATTTCTCCCAAGTGCTTTTCTTAATATTTTTCCCAAGCCCTTTGTGTACGTAAATAACTCAAACACTTGCAATAATTGAAAGAAAGAGGAGGAATGAAAATTCTTTAAAAACTTGTCCTACATAACACTTTATTCAAATCTGTACTCTTTATAATCTTTATTAGGGCGTATTTAAATTCAAAGATTTTCTTGGCAGCACATAGCACTCACACGTGTGCTCTAAAAACTTGCGCGTAACACGAGTGCATATTGAAAAAAGCAGGAAGTAAATCTTATTCCACTTCAGGTATTAGGGTCCATCCCCGGAAGCTGTCCTACTCTTTTAACATGCGTTTCCCTCTTGTGGCTGTAGTTAGCCAAAATCTGGGCGACTCCTGTTTCCACTTCAATTGTACCCCCAATGCAGTCCCTGCGCAGTGTCTGACATCACATGCTCGGGTTCCTGTGAGTATAAATTATCCCCTTTGTGCACCCTCACGTGTCGAGGAAGTAAAACGAGAACGCCCGTATCTTTCCCTTAGCAGACGACACTGTTGCAATTCTGTTCTTCGCCCTTCAACTAAGATTGATCACATTTTCTGTATTATATATTTGCCTTTTTTTTTTGGATATGAAAGATTCATGTTCAATAATGAAATCAATGTTGTCGTATTGAAGACGGAGACATGGGCAAGGAACCTAAACGGTGGATTCTTTAGTGGGTTAAAATGAAGGGAATTATCATTTTTAAAAAATTGGAAGTTAGAATGTTGTTATGAAAGGTTTAGGTTAAATGATGGGATTGAAGGTTAATACATAAGATGTAGAGGTATAAGTTTCCCCTTTTTCTTAGGCCGTTTAGTTATATTTGCAGGAATAGTAAATGATATGTGTTGAACAATGAAATTTAAATCCCTGTCATGATTTCATTCTAATATTTCGTCTCTTTTACTTATATATGTAGACTTGAATATCATATTTCATCCAGAACGTGGAGACTTGAGGTGTTCTAACACACACGATTTTATGTTAGCTTTATTTTATTGTCCCATTTTTATTAGATGAACTACTAATCAATTTAATTCCCTTCAGCTCCAAATTCTGACATAAAAATTCACACATAAAAAACATAATAAGCCCAAACTTCTCCTCCAAAAGTGTAGGTAACACTAAAAAATACTAAACAATTCTATGCCACTAAAAACAAATACCATTAATTAAAAATCAAACCCTTCATCAGCTTATTCTCAAATCCACTAGCTCTACGATCAATCATCCCGGAAACAATAAAGTCACACCAAATATAACTATGTAAATGCAGTGCATTTAATGCACCCCACAGTGACTCTAAGCCTTCATTAAGTGTCAAAACCTTTCACATTTAGTTGCTTTCATCCGTGTCAGACTTCGTGCCATCTCACCTGGAAGCTTTCACAGAACCGTCGGCAACCGCAGAACTATTACAAAAGTTTAATAGCTACTGCGCGTCGCGAGAGGACGTGGAACGATGTCAGGGACGTGGTTCGTTTGTGATCCCCGCATTTCCATATATCGATTACCGAATTTCCGTGATTCGAGTGCATCGATGCAACTGTAATATCAACTTTCACTTTAATCCACCCTTCCTCCCCATTTTCTCTCTCTCTCTCTTCCCTCCCCCTCTCTTTTCACTCTCTCATCCCTCTATCACTTCTCTCACTTACCCCTACGCCCTCTCTCTTTTCTACTCTCTCCTCTATTACTTCTCTCACACTCTCTCCTACACCCTCTCTTCACCTCTTTGTCCTCTCACTCCTGTTGTTTCTTCTCTCGCACTCCTATTCTCCTCTCTCACTCTTCTCTCTCTCCCCTTCTTTGCTCTCTCTCTCTCTCTCTCTCTCTCTCTCTCTCTCTCTCGCGAACGGCCGCGGTGAGCTCGCGTATTTATAGATGACACATTTAGGCCAGAACAGAGTTTCGACTATCTTTATTTTGGCAGGCCGCGCTCTCCAGCCCCTCGGTGTCTGCCCAACCAGCCGGCCGACCTGACTCGCTCCGTAATTAAAGCACCGCGAGAAATCGTCTCGAACACGAGCCCGCGCAATTGTAATTTCGCCAGTCAGCCATCAGCCCGCATTAAATGTTAGGCCACGAATCAAGATCAGAGAACGGTCAGACTATCCCCGGTTATTTCGGCCCGCTCGCAACGGTCGCGGCGCGGTGTTACGACACGGACACGGTGCCACCGGTTACACGCACGTCCGTGTCACCAGGAAACCACCGTGATCGATATGCGATCCGCTGATTAAACTCGACAATAGAATCGAACGAGAAATAGAAAAGGAATTGGGCAGTCTCCAAGGGGACGATGCTAATTGGTCATGGGTTGGAAATGAAATTGAGGAATTATTGGTGATGGGTAAGCACCCTTAAAGTCTTCTCAGGAGCGACACTTCTGTGGGTCATCGATTAGTGTTTTAGATATTGTTAAAAATAATAGGTGGAGATTGAAATTGTCTGGTTATATCGTGTGAAAAAGTTCTTGGATGCGGTTGGCAGACTTGACGAGATAGTGCGACCCTGTCTGCGGGAAAGTACATAGTAGTAACACATTCGCTTCAGGGACGTGGATATCTTGGTTTTTTCTATTTAACGTTGGCTTTGAATGATGAGTAGCTTGGCTTATTCACTTTTCAGGAAAAGGAGATATGGTTGAAAGCCACGCACAGTATCTAGCACTTTATCTGCCACACGCTTTGGAATAGATTTACATTTCTTACCGATCTTTTTTTAATTTTAAAATTTTTTCAATTTTTGGACTTGCAATAGAGATATTTCGGTGGTGCTGTTTGATGGATGATAGATAAGAATTAAGATCGAATTCTTAATTGCGAATTTTATTACATGGAGTAGTACATTTGAAATTATTATTTGGGTAACTGAAAGTTTCGTAGTATCGAGGTTAATGTAACTGGATCAAATATTTTTAATTATAGAGAGATAGTTCAGGATTTGAAGGTAACACTTCTAAGTGCAACCATCATTATTTACTATCAAAAAGATACAATTTACTAGTTTTTACTAGTGACCAGTAAAATATGAAAAAAGGCTTTTACTTCAAACCAAAAAGGAAATATTTACCCCATGCCTTAAAAATCCACGCACTTAGAAAATCCAATTTATAAGAAGGGATATCGAAAATTCACAGAATTAGCGACAGTAAGTTCATGACCAGTCATAACACGTCTGCTTCCTCGTTTTCTTTGCTTTGTCCTCTTATTTATCTGACTAGTAACTACGAGCTTCCTCTATACTTAGATGCACCATGCATGACGAGAGTTACAAGCAATAAAACTCAGAATATATCTCGTACAAAATGTCTATGCAAGTACGACAGAGTCACGAGTACGCTGGAAAGCATTTCTAAATTGCTAACTTCCGAATAATTTCTACTATTCTACTTTATTTATCCTTTTGGTTATTGCCTAATTTTTACAACTGTATGCGATACACTCAAGACGCCAAAATAAATGAACTGGAAAAGATGGCATTCCGTAGATTAAAGTTTATCGCCCTTACCACGCGTGTTAAATACGTAAAAATAGCATTAGCGCTTGAATTATCATTCAGTTTATAAAGACACCAGGTTTTAGTAGACACGTAGGTGTCTGGCTTGATCCCAATCATGTCAAAGTATAAATGAAAATGACTCGTGGGCGGCTGTTCGGGAACGGGCAATTAATTTCAACTACATAATGCCCTGCGTTCGTTAGTTAAATAAATAATGAATCACGTGTGGCGCTTGCAGTTTGTTGATCTAAGTAACAGCAAACAGTTTCATGATCATTTTTACGTGATTAAAGAAAGCAATTGTGTTAAGGGTTAGAATAATTTTGAGGGAATTATTACGTACATCTATGTGTATAATTTTACTATATAACATCAGATCTTTTAGTACACGAGTTTATAAATGAAAAATGTTGAACTATTAGAAGTATGGCTTAGGGCTAAGTTTAATTTTGGATATCTACTCAATTTGTGAGATTTGCGTAACACTTGGGAAACTGCCCATATATCGACCAAGATCTATTTTGTTCCTGACCGTTCCTAATCTCATGAAGCTTCATTAATTAATACCATTAGTTAATACCAAGAATTTTCCTACTGTTGGAGAAAATTATCATAATGAAAAATATTTCATCCCTCATAATACGCGGAAATTAAGAATTATCTTGTGTGCATGCAGGGCGGTTCTATCTTCAAGGCATGGACAAACATTGAACAGCTGGTCATGTCCCTCAGGATTCCCATCTGCAGCTTATCAGAACTTTACAAGATACCACGATCTTGTAGCAAGAGTATACACATACTTATCATGTAAATTCCCATCATCTTCGGCAACTTAAAAGTAATCACACAAAATTCTTATTTTCGTTTATGTTTAGGATTTATGCCAGCTGCCCTAACTTCATCCCCCACTAATAACCAAGGTTCACATTAACTAACCTTCGTATTAAAATACATTATTTATTTTCTTCTTGTACAAATTGAATGTTTAAATATTGTATCCACCAGTTACATCGAATAAGATTTTACTGAATATATTTTTTGCCCTACGAGTGAAATACAAATTCATCTATATCCCACTAACTGTAAATACGTGTTATCTATATATATACAAAAAGATCACACAAAGTCCTGACCTCAAGAATTTCATCTTATCTCATATTTATCAGCAATAAAACTGCACCACTGATACATCTCTTCTCCACTTTCAAAATACATTTGTTATTTGACTAAAGCGAAACAAAGTCCAAAAACAGTTGAAACATTTAAAAGGGATCATCACTGAAGAGAAGTTCGCTTCGAGACGTGCCTCAGATCAAGCGCCAAGGCTGGAGAATATTTTTACTACGCGGAAACGAGAGGGATCCGTATACACGGGATGAAAAGCTCGCCTATACTATGCATAACAACCTCTCTTGGGGTGCTCGAGGAAGCTCTGGCATCCAATGCAAATTTCGCATTCCAAACTGGCCGCAAGAGTTTAGACTTTTAGACGATAGGAGAGAGCCAGGCCAGCTGGAGCAACAAACATCGGTTTCGTTGCAGACAATGCACCCGTGTGCGGGTATCTGCGCGCAGCCATCGCGCCATGGAAAACGTCCAAATGTTCGCGAAGGTGGCGAATAACGGCGCGGCGTCCACGGGGCAACGGTGTTACAGAAATAAATACAGAGCAGAGTCGCGACACGTCGGTACCGTGCTCGTCTTGCCGCGGACTCCACCGAAATAAATGGACCACCGCTTCCTGTAATCTGAGATCGCGAAAAACACTTTTCCAGGATGCATAGTGTTGTTTTTGCTGTGGGACAAAAACGCTCGTCGCACGGCTAACTTACGATCTTCGCGGTTGTGTGCCGCGTTGCGAAACGGGGGCTGGTGCAAGTTGCTACGGTATTAGATTTTTATCTGCGCTGTAAACGATAGGTTTCGTAATCCCTACGTAGGTAGAACTGTTTTGGATCAGGGTGATTGGTAAAAAGGTATAGAAGTGAGATATATGTATGTGCACCAATGTGGTGATGGCATTGAGCTATAAGTACCTATACAATGGGTGATGGTAGTAATATACTCTTTTATATATATAAAAGGCAAAATATGTAGGTGTGTTTGTTAGATGAAGGCTTCTGTAGCATTCAACATATCCGCAACCTTTGGCATGAGTATTCTTCGACACCTTGAAAAAATATGTTAACACCCCTCCCCCAACCAGCCATAAAGGCCACCTTCTCTTAAGGGTACCAAGCAGTGTGTTTTGTCGAAAATGAAGCATTTCTTTTTAATGAATCTTAATATATAAAGCAGAAAGTGTTTGTGTGTTTGTTTGTCGCGTAAAATCTTTCGAACGGTAAACTCTGGGGTCACGAAATGTGCCCCAGCTCATTATGCCTAGCAAATTCAGATGAATATGACTATTTTCACAAAAAAAATGAAAAAGTAAATTTTTTTTGTAAAATCAGAATATAAATTACGACCGAAGCCAAGTAGTAAAGCTACATAGTAAGTGATAACTAAAAAAAAACGGAGCTTCCAATCGATTACAATCAAATTCGAGCAAGTTTACAAAATGTGTAGTTTTGGTCTGAACTTAAATTGAAGTTAATAAAAACTCTTATTCTTTATGAAAATAAACTGAAACCTCATTCTTCTTTAGTACAGTACCAAAGGGTCACAGTCATCTCTCAATGTTTTCAAACATCATAGTGATATCCATATTCTCGAAACACCAAATCCTAATTTATCTTTATATATAAATTTTGTCCTTCATTTTGTCCTAATATTCACATGTGCATACATGTTGCGCACTATATAATAGCAGTCATTACAAAAGACCTTGTTGTTTCATGTTTGTGTGAGTAAAATCACTATGAAATTATGAAATTAATTACCATAATTAATATTGCAATTCCACGGTGCGCTAAATTGAATTTCAAGAAATTCAATAACACGTTCGTTAGACAAAGAGACTCAAGGAGTCCATCGCTAACAATGGTCCTCCCATTCTCAACGGTGTTTCGCAAAAACATGTCTGTGGAATTTAATCTATTCGAGTACATCGAATTAAACTGCCCTCCTCGAATAACCGTTTCAATAATTACTACGTGGTATTGTTATCCTGTGAATAGAATGCAACATGGGAATTAACCTGTTAGTTGGGTCATTTCTCCATCAGAAACGCCTCCATCACTTTAAGATTATTAAAGGTGAATTAACTCATTTCGTTCACAATGAACAATACACACCAACATTCACTGTTTTTGCAGGAGTATAATTACCTCATTTTGCCAAGCACAGAATTTTTGAACGACGAGTTAACTCGTCCTGCCAAATGCAGAGGAATATTCAAATGACGACTTAACTCGCCTTGCCCAATCTTGAAGAATTTTCAAGTGAATTCAAGAGGAATTTCCAAATTTTTAAATGACGAGTTAATTCGTTTTTCCCATTTAATAGGGCAGAAGCTGCGCGCAGATGTTGCGCGATTCGCCCGCAGAGAAATTAACTGCGGACCAACAGCGAGCACGTGCGATTTTATCTATAGATCTAGGACCACGAAAACCTAGATCAAACCAGAACGAAATGTTAGTCTGGCTCTGGTGCGGATTCGTTTACCAACGGCCAAATTTATGCATTACTATAAACCTGCAGCAGCCGAGCTCCGTTCTAGCTCTGTCTTGGCTATTAGCCACTATTGAGTTCCCGCGCCACACCCATTGTGCTATGTATGCATTTATCAAATTTGAAAGGCTGCAGAAAATCGTGTCCAATGGTACAAGATTGTGCAAGTGAGAATTAATCTCTTTAATATTGGTAAAGCAAGAAGGACTGTGTGAGATTGTGTGTGAGATAGGAGACAATGTCTGAAACCCTGAACGTGACCACCCCTGACGCAGACGTTAGATTACGTCGACGTCGGCCGACATATGTAGTCGTGAAATATATGTAACCACGAGGAAAGAGGTTCGTTGCCCCGTTTTCATCGCGATAGATACAATTACCCAGACGCCACCGCGTGTGAATTCTCGCGGGCTTTATTATACAGGATGCTGCAGTCACTGTTGCTACAGTAACGATCAATTGAAAATGTAAAATATGACTGATAGCAAAAATAACACAATCTGATAAATATATTTTATGCAGAATTACTTCGGTATCTATTTTGATGCGTATATCTTATCTGATTTATACAGAGTGAGGGGATTCTTCGGAGTTCAGAATATACCACGGATATTGGCAAAATGAGTAGAGCTTTGTATCAAGGACAAGGTACAGGATAAACTTAATCGTATCTAATGCAAACTTCTCTCACGCGATTCGGTGGCTTGCGAGTCTCTTAACCATTTTTGTGTAATATACAATATTATCGATTCTAAATCAAATAAGATTATTATGCGATTAGTAGTAATTAAAATTGAATATTACGTTCGACATTAACGATAAAAAACACATCAATGCGATTGCATCTTTAATGAGTATTACAAACTTTCGTAAAATGTAGGTCCACCCTATACCGCAGATGAGGTACACTGTTTTAGTCTTTAACTCGAAGTTAATTCCAGGAACATTACAGAATGTTTCTAATGCAGTGTTTAAATATTCTAGATCGATCATAGTTAATAATCATTTATACTGGGCGAATAGTGTAAATGTTGTTAACATCATTTTTCATAGTAATAGCCACTGGAATTAATATTTTAGCGGAAATATTAGTTTTTGTCAGATAATTAACTGGTTTTCCCATTTCGTGCCCGCCAAGTCACCACTTCTGCGCGCCTATGCAGTCTACTCTATACTTCCACCGTAATTACACTGGCGTCGCTACTGTCGCTACCGTCGGTAAGTCGATAATGTCAATGATATCGGTAACGTTGATACTGCCGGTACACATGTAAACACGATTTATGAAATTATGGAATTTATAGAATTCATAAGGTTGTATATGCATTTATAAAAATGCGAATGATTAATCGTTTCAAAAGGTCCAACTTCGTATTCCTAATGCAGCAAGTCAAATCGATTAATTGAGAAAATTATATTCTCATGGTTCTCTTGACCAATACACTCAAATTAAGTAGTAATTTTATTCTTATCAGTATGTAGGACAGTCGATGATTTTTCTATCAGCACGACTACGAGCCGTTCATAGTCTATTAGAGATGTCGATAGAGGGACAATTGTCCCAGGGGAAATGGCCAATAAAGATAGTTTCACTAGGGAATGAGGAAGGTAACTGATCGCTCCATTGTCAGCCCCAATATTGAGTGGCCTCTCGTTTAAGCAGACAGATTAATCTCAAGGGATCTCTGTACGTGGCACGTTCATTTACGACAGAACTATAAGTAATAAATACGTATCTATAATCGATTCTTACGCAACGATCTGTCTCGATCGTAGACCGTGAAATTATATCCGCTCCCTCCTAATAATCGATGGCTCTTGTATCAGCCGTATAAAAACAGTAACGAGTCATTAGTCTCCGAATTATGACTCGAACTTCAACGGGCCATTGAAGATATTACTTTGCACAGTATATCTTCTGTTTTTGAATCCTTAGACAGTGTTCGGTAGTTGACGAGTATTTACCCCCATCAATGTTTCCAGAAAGGGGCGGTAAAAATCTTTTCTTGTTTTTTCCGTAGTGTAAGGGAGGGTAGGTAAATTTACAATAGTGCTTTTGACATAGTACTTTCTTTTCGATTTTCTCAAGGTTACTTATAGATCATTTTTTATTATCTACAGTTGTTGGAAATTTTTGGAATGCTTACTAACCCTGTTTTTATTACTCTAGAACTTTTTTTTGGCTAATAATATCGTTTACAGCTATCAATGTCAATTTGCTATGAGAAATATATAGACAAAAATTGAATTGGAAATTTTTCACGGTTCTACTTGTTCCCTATCCAGTACTCGCCCATGATATGAACTGGTTTCTTGATAAAAAGATATTGAAAATTCACTCAGAAGTTCTCTTCAGGTATAAAATCATGTTACACTTGTAGTGTCAAAATAATTCAATTTTAATACCCAAAATTATAGCAATTGAACAATAAGAGTTGATTATTTACTTACCATTCGTTAATGGTAGGGTCTGATTCATCGTAATGTCCTGCAGCGGCATGGATGTACTGCAACAAAAAACAAACACTATCATTTAGTTACCAATTTCTCTTAACGAACTAACTTATATATAATCAATCGTTTCATTCTACCAAACTATTCAGCCCTTGCAATGTACAAACAGTTCTCGTTAAAAGTTACATTAGAAAACATGAAAATACAAAACATATTTGCTTCAAACTTTGATTAATTAATCAAATAGCATGAATCACCAAAGGAGCTCACAATTTTGAAGCATATTCCAACATTTTCGTTATATTTACTGCAAATGACCAATTCCCAACGTCACTGGTACATATTTCGTTTACACAGCGTCCTTCATATATTTAACTTGAAAATCGAAAACACCACGTGACTCACAACGTTGCAGTCTAAAACAAAGAGGAAGCTCGAGGGAGACGCGTCCCTTTTTATATTTCGAAGGGACGATAATGAGAGGACCTGAGCAGAGCTCAAAGGCAGTTTATTTTCGGAATAGGGCCGAAAATGCAGCGATGGCACGTGGTCCCTCCCGATTCCACAGGAAATAGACTCTACGAACTAGACCGAATTAGATAAAACGTTTAAAAAGGATCAAGATGAAGGTTGCCATCTATTTCCAGTACGACGCCATCGGTTAAGACCAAAACATCGATTCGGTAAGGACGAGGTTTGCGCATAGATGAACGATTAATCAGCCGAATCGACGGCAATCCAAAGAATGCCATTGGAATTGAATCCTACAGATTTCAGTGCCGTGAAACCCTGACCATCCCAACATCGCTCGTTTTCTTCTCTGTCATTTTTTAGCACACTCATTGCCATGGGTATTTTAAGGGTCTTGTCATAATGTGATTCGTACACCAAGTGTGGTACACTGTATGTAGTATATCAGGCCTGTGAGCAGGGCTGCCTATTTGGCTTTTCTGACGCCAAATTCTAGAAATCTGATTTTGTTTCAACTTGGTTGGCGTTGGAAAATTCATTTGGCTTTTTGGCTTCTTTTTACAATATTTTCCCTAAAACTTTTTTCTTAAATAAATTCAAACAGAGCAGTTTTGGTTTGGTATATTTCAGCATCAAGGATTTAAGGTGCTTGCTACATTTGTCCTTACTTGCCTAATAACTCCTGTAAACAATGCTGTAGTTGAAAGGATCTTTGCTCTCGTATTCTCCGTTAAAAAAAAGACAAGGAACAAAATGCAACTGAAGCTTCTGCGTCTTGATACCATTATAAGAATTAGAGCAGAACTAGTGCTGTCAAACAAATGTTGCAATGATTTTAGTGTATCTCAACAAATGCTTAAAAATTTAACAACGAAAAATGTTTATGATTCCAGGGAAGAGAATCTTTGACCTCGAACTTCTTTTTCTGTTTTTTTTTTAAATATTATTTGACTTGAACGTATGATTTTCAAATTAATATCAAGTTATCGGTATTTTTAGTGTTGCGGAAGTAGATACCTCACAAGTTATACGACATTTCAACTGTACACACAACTCTGAATACCTATAGTATGTACACTTCCATTCGAAAATATACAGTAACACACTTATAAATTGCTCGGGGACTTTCATTCATTATATCCTCCTGAATTATTCTCCGAATTACTAACTCGTTAATATCTGAATGTCCAATGAGATCACTGCTTCCGAAATTCCTAAGCGAACCGTTTTAGATGGCGACAGATAGGGGTTGAAGATCCCAGACAGCGCGGGGCTAGCAAATAATAACGGAACTCTTAGAACTTGTTAAGATTCGCGACAACCCACTGGAGGGACGTTATATCCCGTTAATTACTCATTTCACGTTTCAACACTGGCTTAGCAGGAATAGCTTTTGTATGAAATCTAAATTAAACCTTTCTGGAAATTCTGCATTTCCTTATTGCTCTCCCGCAGTTTGAAGTGGCCCGGCATGATAAATCACTGACATGTCACGCAAACGGTTTTACATCACGTTAAGCCGTCGTTCGTTAGAACGCTGATAATTGCAATCAAAATCTGGGTCGTACTTAACTATAACGAATCATTCCCTTGGAATTATATTTGATTGCTGGGGCAAAAAAGGCACTTCCCTAACGAATGTAATATGAAGTAGACTGTGTTTTATGAATAATCTGCATTTTATTTGTTGGATTAATATGGTGTACGACAGAGTCATTTTTGTTAGGTATAATATATTGTTGCTAAAAGTATAATTGATTAGGTATCTTCAATAAGTAATTTGAAATTATTCAGAAGGGAACACGGACATTACTGTAAGGAGCAATAATTTCTTTATGAATTCATTGGAGAATTGAAGTTCGGAACCTTCCTTAATCCTTGACTTAGTGCCGACATTAATATCTAATTTAACATCCAGATTATGGCAAATTATCGGTTTGTTTGCTTTATATAAGATACCGATACAATTTCGCTTTTCAGGTCGCTGTGCTTCATTTCCTCCCAGATAAGAATCCTCCAAGTTCCGATAGTACACAACATTTCCGCCATATGGTGCAAATACAAAATCCACGAGCAACGAAGCACATGAAAAACTCCATGAAATTTGTTTCGGTGTTACAAAGACTTCAACATAATTTAACTAAAATAAAAAACATCAATACCGAAATACTTTCAAGTTCCAATCCTTCTCTACAGTTCCCTAAAGATAAGAATTCCAGTTCTGGTACTAAAAAGATTCAGTATGATTTAATTAAAAAATTCACCAACGCTAAAATAACTTCATTTCCCAGTCCATAACTTCACGGCTTTTGGGGTCGGCACTGGGCGGCCCCGCGGTGAGGCGACGGACGTCACAACAGAACGATGATGGGTCTCTTACGAGTTAGCACGTAGAGTTTTTGTTACAAATAACTGTTTAGTTAGAACTGAATAACGGCCCTCAAACCCAACTATGCCACAAAATTTTATTATAGACATACATATCAGTAGCGAATTTAGCGGGCGGCCGATAAGGAGTTGCCACTTGGCCCCTTGCCCAGAAAGTCCCCAAGGCCCCATCCCCCCCAAAAAATTACAATTTTATCCAAACACCATATTTTTCTTTGTACTACTACACTTGACCCGTTTTTAGCAAACTAAAACATTTTTCATTTTCCCGAAAAATGGACCTCTGCTCAGAAGGCCCCCTGGGGCCATATCTTCAAAATAAATTATCGTTTTATCCAACCACTATATTTTTGTTCTGTATTTTTCTGTACACGTAGCCTGCTTTTAATAAACTACCTTCTCATTTTTCCGAAAAATGGGCCCCTGTTCAGAAGGTCCCATTCTCAAAAAAATTTTGATTTTACCCAAACACCAAATCTTTCTTCTGTACTACTACACTTTGCCCGGTTCAGTAAACTATCTCTCTGAATTTCCCCGAAAAATGGGCCCCTCGGAACGTCTGCTATCTGGGCCTTTTCCCTTAAATCCGGCACTGATACATATATACAGACTTTTACTACGATTGAACTGAAGATACTCTCAATACCAATTGAATTTCAGTTCCCAACTCCCTGCGCTGTCCCCTCCAAAGTGAGAATCGTGCATTCTTCATAATGGCCTGTTTACAAACCCCGCGGCACACGTAATCCGTCCACCTTGCGGAGGAGAGGTTGGAGGCGTGCGTGTAACCGTGGACATCCTGTTTTCGGCTGCACCCCAACATCCGACTCTGATATATTAAGCGCAACCCCTTACGTCCGCGTTTAACTAATCCAGATCCAGACTTCTCGGAATCCACGGACGCCTCAGAAGTCGCTCAGACCGAAACGACGACAAGGGGGGCCCCGAACGGTGACACTGCGCTGATATTATTATTGTAGACTTTACGAGACACACCGTTGGTTTTGCGTAAAAGAGGTTCTAACCGTGAAATTCACCACAGCCGTGCAGTGTGCCCATTAATTCCGTTGGTAAAGGATCCTATAGAGGCGACACTGGCCACCGAGCTTGAACGAAGCCTAAAAGTTCGGCACGTTCTATAAGCGTAATGCTAACTTTGGCATGTACTGGGTGATTCAGAACTCTGTAAATTTAGGGCGTTAGAGAGGACGATAAAATACATTTTTTGTTGAAATCATTTTGCTATACGACGTCCTGTAACTAAATCACAGGCTTTTGAAAATTATGTTTAAGAGTGGTGATGAATAATTTGTGGATGGTCGGGTGTCTATGGAAGCATTCTGTTTAAATAAATTGTAATATGTAGTTTACAATGTTTTAAAGGGTAAAATTATAAATCTGTCGTTCATGCGCAATTTTTTATTGAAACAGCAGTAGAGTAAGTGAAGAACATAAACCTAAGGATAAGTATTTATATAAATATTAATTAGTAAGAGTCTTATTTGTTGACGTAAACAATGTGAATTAAGATACAATTAGTTATAAATCATCATCGAACCAATGCAGAAACTAATTATAAACAGATAAAACGACCATCTGCGTTGCTTGAGACTACGATTGATCGCAATAAGGATTCGTTACATAATTCATAACGCATTTCGTAACATGCAAACGAAAGAGCTGTCGTCACGGTTCATGCATAAAGATCAATTATTAGACGAGCCCTAATACAAAAGCTTTGGAAACCAATCTTCAATATACTACCCTTTGTGGAAGTCTGTTATTTGAAATGCAACCCTTCTTTATACTTCTTAACATATGATTACTTATTAATTTTCCCAAGTCTGAACGATGATTTCAATAATAACTGAATGGGTGTCTAGAAGAAGGGTGTATGTTATATTTCATAAAATCTCTTGGAAAAACGTTGAAACAATTCATTCCTCACTGCACTAATTAAAGAGGCAGCTGGTCTGGTACGTCCTTCTTCCCTTTTGAAAATTAAATAATAATCCAATAATGGGAAAGTAATTTTGCTAAAGCGTCTTCTACATCACACTGCCCCTTCTTCCACGAAAAACCCATTTCGAAAAATTTGTAAAATACGCTCTTCTTCTATACACCCATTCAACTACTGAATGAAATTGAACTAAATTGAATCATCACTTTTACACATATGAATGATACACAGATAACGATAAAAATTATTGTTGAACTGCACACACGTAAATAAGTATCGATTTTAATATTCGTCATATGAATACATTAAAACTAGTGATAAATTAGTTACTTGAGCCTGAAGTAAAATGATCTATTGATATCATTGAGAACAGTTGATAACTTTGATCAATGTATGTATTGTATGACAAAGGATTCCGCACTCTAGTTTCTATCAAAACAAATACAATGTTTACGAGAAGAAATGTCATAACTTTAATAGTGACGAATTCGAAGGTAATGCAACTGCGAAATATTGATGGTTAAGGAACTTCTATAAATTATACAGTACACCATTCCACCTTATCCTTCGAATGACGACGAAAATTACGTTGACGATACACATCATAACGACACAAGTCCCTGTCACATTTGTACCAGATCATCGTTAGTGATTCGATTCAAAGAAGAATATGATAAGAATGTAAACAATATCATGGAATGACGCAGAGAGTTGTCGTCATCTAGCAAGATGGAGGGTGGCTGCGTAAGTAATCAATACTCGGAGAGCAGATATGGTGGCATGGACCGTAACAGGAGCACGCAGTAGTCAGTATGAGCTTTAATCGATCATGGGTTCTTTACTTTAAATATGGTATTTCCTTGTTACATAAATCTGTTTGATTTTAATTGGTCTCAAATCGATAATCCAATTTTCCTTAAACAATCCGAAAATTGGGCTTTCACGTATTTCTAAGAAATACAATATTTTCCTGTAGGAAACTTCTTTTGGTCTTATAACGAGTACACATTTAGAAACGCAGAAAATATTGTCACATGTACTGACATGGTATCGGCGCACTGGTTCGGTCACTTTTTTTAGAGTATCTTTAATACTCATTGTCAGAGTGATTCACCTAGAATAGATTAACGATCTTAAGTAACTTATCAGGTTCAGAGGTCAAAAAGATGAAAAAGGAACCAACACTCTATAATCAGAACAAAATCAACTAACCGTCCAAAGCCACTTTCCACACTATGTGTCACACCACACAGGTCTCTTTAATACCATGCCAGTTTTCAATCTTTCGTAAAAGAGCCCATAAGTGCTTGCACATTCGTGCCATTTTTTAAGCATTAAATATGTTAACAAGCTATCTAAATCAACAATCAAATAACAGACAATTCATCTTCATCAATCTTTCGAAACCCCAAATAACCTACATAAAGTGCAACACAATTAAAAAATTCCCCCACCATAACAGACTTAAACAGTTAAAAGCCAGATCAACTAGATGACCAAACAGTACGACGGAGATAATCCCTCAACAGCCTTGAGTGGCCAATTGACTGTTCCAAGTTTCAACCATTATTGTTCCTGGACCACCGACAATAGCACAGGCGAAGCCTTTAAAGTGCCGAATACATTCGTTGAGCCTGATGAAGTCATTAGAGCAAGTGATCCTCCACCTACTCCGAACAGAAGATTCAGGGCTTGAATCTTGCATTTTCACTCGAACGCCGTAAATCAGGTCCAATACCGTGCCATTCTCTAGCGCAGACTGTCTAACGATATTAGAACGGTCGCGTTCACGTTGGCCCGCAAACTTGCCTCAATTACCAGGTCGTTAAACGTATTAACTTGCCCAGTTAAACAATTAACTTGGCCTGTCGAATGGAAACATCGTTTCTGAACAGATCCTCGGCTCGCTGCCGTACTTCTTACGCCGTGGCGAGTGGGTGTCCAGTGGGCGAATGAGTTCATTAAAGCCTTAATGAATGCACGCGACACTTGGGGAACCTATGCGACGCATGTAGATCGATGCAATGTAGCCCGGCGTGTCGCAATCGTTCGAAGCACACACGATCGCGATGTCACGACCTATTGACGGTAAATCCGAACGCTTCCTGTGCGTTTTCGAATAGATTTCTAGTTAGGAAATAAATGCAGATTTAGTGGGAAACCTCGAGTCAATTATGATAATTTTACGCTGTGCAGAGGATGAAGATTGATTTACTACTTCGAGTGGCGCAAGGTTTTGGGAAACCCCCTCCTTCGAGTCTGCTATTACGAGAGATCGCCGCTGTTGTGAATTTTTTGTCCAACTCGCACCGGGCAAACATTCGGGGACACTCGGACGATACTTTTGATGCTTTCCAGGAAATATCGATGTGGAAACACGCCAAAACAGTGGATAGGTTGCAAGTCCCTCGGCGTGTAAACACGCCGACGACTCGCAATGTTTTTAAACGATGTGTTTTATCAAACGAGAATGAGAGTTTCAAGGTTAAGTGGATCTAGTTGGAGCTAGATTGAGGTTCCCATTACGAATGTTCAAATGGAAGATGGAAAAGTAGATGAAACCAGGAGTGGCGTAGAACAAAAAAATCAAAATTGTGCGATTGTTTTCTAATATGCAGTGAAAAAAATCCTGCCTTTAATGATTCAGATTAAGCACACTAAAGGTAGATTCTGTTGAGAAAAATTAGGGTGTCGCAAGAATCTTGAAGTATTAGGTAACTTTTTGTTTTTTAAACATGTTTTTAATGTTTTGTATGTGGTATTTTTTTTATAGTCTTAACATGTTTACTGTCCAGACCTTTAGCGCAGCGACTTGTCTCTCATGCGTCCAACAAAGCAACAAAACGTTAGTTTAAACACTTGCGATTTCATTATACAACATATCGTCGCTCCTTCATCGTAGCAGTGTTCTTTAGTTATTGGATAGCAGTCAGAAAAGAAGTGCAATTGTATGATAAAATAAAATTTATAAGATCAATAAACATAATAATGTTTAAGTAACTTGCGGCACCTTAAAACATTTATTGATGAAGTTCAGATTCTGACAGTTTAAATACCATTTGAAAATACAACTTTTGCCAATTATTGGAAGTCATGAACAATAACAAAAATTGTGCACCTATATTTCGTTCCGCCTTCACCACGAACCTCTTCCACAATACAATAAGAATTCTATGGGCATAATGATGACGAGATTCGAGATTTACCAGTCCATTTTTCAGGTTTCCGTTTTCTGCTTGGATATAATGTGTACAATAGAGGTCTCGCTATTGTTTGGTAGAGCTATATTTGAGGCACAGCAAGTGGTGTGTAGAATAATAGTCTTGCGAGTACCTACAACTCGACAAATGTGACAAAAAAGTCTATCTACTTAGCTTGGTGTAAAAACCGCAAAGTTGGGCATTACCCACATAAAAAAATAATTAAATAACGGCTCGTATAAAGGTTACTTTTACTTTATTCGTTATTCGAGGCTCGAATAATCTGAATTAACATTATTTAACACAAGACGAATAATTTTTTAAATTTTTTCTTTTATTCGTTATTCGACATTTTTATTTAAATGCAGACTTCGCTCTATGATTTCGCTATATGTCATCCACAATCCATTCTAAAAGGTTACGTTGGAATCTGCGTAATTGACGAGGTTATGGAATTTTAACGGAATCAACCTCGGAGGAATCAATACTCAATACCCAAAATCACTACACAGGTCACTAGGTGGATTTCAAAATTGATTGCTCTCTGGACAGAACTCCCTCTTTTCCTATTGTATATACACTTAAGGGGGAACACCACTGTGAAAGTTGAAAAAATTTCGATTTTTTTTCTTCACTTTCTTAATGTTTAACTCTTCAAAAATACTCTCTGAAAATTTCAAGTTGATATTCGAAGAATTGACGAAGATACAGTGCATTTTGTGAGACGCGTCACGATGCCGTTCCGAGCGCGCTATGTTAGCGGCAAATAGCGCGCCGACATTTTTCTTACCCACTGTTCCCCCACATTGTTAAAGGTTATAAATTTTGGGTTTTTCCCGCTTTTACGCACGGTACGCTGTTCGTTCGAGAATCGAAGAAATGCAACCGTTGATCGGGCATTCGAGTGACAGTGAACGTCACGAACGGAAGTGTGATTTTTCCCGTGCAAACTTTAAACGCGATTTTCTCGAAACGACATTTTTCTAACTGATCGAATCAATAGCTCTGTCAATTTTTATCCGATCGACTTGAAATTTTGATAGGATCTTTAAAACAAGAGTATCTTCAGTTGTACGTACCGATTTTTTGATCGAAAACATATTTTTTTAAATACGCTCGAAAAACTATCCATTTTTTTGCGGATTTTCGAAACTTTTTCTTCCCAAGCGCACCATTTTTACAAAAATAATTTTTTTTAAAAATCGGTACGTACAACGGAAACTACACTCATACCGATTATATTAAAAAAAAAAATTTTATTTCAGAGTTGCCGTTCCAAAGATATCGTTTCGATAAGCGACCTATGTTTTCTTGTGAGGGATGTAGGAGATTAACTGTATATGGAAATCTATGCATGTTTTTCTATTACTTTTTTTTTATAGTCTCTTAAAACATTGTACTAAAGATAGGTAATAACAATTTTATAATAAAACTGTAAGTTGTCCCTTAAAAAAATCTTAAAAATGGGCTCATTTTTCCGGCCGTCACAGTGGTGTTCCCCCTTAATTAGAGCGTGCGTAGAGTTTATTAAATACAACTCCATTAATTTGTACCAAATCTTTTCTCCATTAGCTTAATAATACGTATCCGAACGAAATATTACTGTTACTTCTAAGCTGGTTCAAATTAATCAACGATTAAAACGTAACACGCGAACTCTTTACTAAATCAACTTCGTTAAACTACACTGAGATTGGATTTACTTTCCTGGACAAATTAATTATGGATTCACCGAATTATGGGTCAAGCAGCGTGGCACGATTTGAAAATGAAGTAATTACTAAACAGAGGGCCTATTCGATTTGGATACTTTGTACTATGTAAATAACTTGCTAAGCAAACTGTTAATCACCGCAGTTTACTTATGACTCAGTTTCGTGTACAAAACAACTGCAAGTTGTTTGAACTCGGGAAACTGATACCAACCCTTTGCAGTAGTTTTCCTATTACGCATCAGGCAATTTCAACTGACTCAAGTTGCACTATAACATAATATAATTAAAATCTTATCCACTAGTAATGAGTTATGGTCTTTGGAGGTACTAGTGCTTACTGGTATTTATTATGTACACGATTATAACAGAAAAATTCCGTTGAATGCCTCCCTTATATTATAAAATAGTACAAGGAAGTTTTTTCAGTATTTCATTTCATAATCTTTTACAGAAAAAAAAACCTGCACGATTGTATAGCTTATAAAAGAACTGATACACATTCGAACTTGACTCAATAGAAATAGTTTGCAATCGTCGAAATAAATGCCTAGCATACCGAAGCTAAAAATGTGGAATATTTTCACCGAGTATAAATAATTTTTAAGTTCTACATCTTATTCGTCTTAACTCTTCGTGCTCCAAGGTCGTGATATTCCCGTCAGCATGCTTTTATCAGCAACACTTTTAAAATATCTTTACGCTCATTGCTTTGTTTTCACCAGTTTACCAGTAATTTATTACTGAATCAACTTATCACTATTCTTCTAAAAATTAATTCCTATCTCCGTAAAAAAAAAAAGAAAAAGACGTTGGGACACTTTTCAACTCCTCTTAGCATTCCAGTTATTGTGGAAATTCTTTTCTTTAAACAAGAAAGTGAAACGACGAGCAATTTAATGAATCCCTACCAATAAATTGTTGTAATACAATTCATAAATTTCAAACTAAAATATGTAGTATTCATGGCTATGTAGTGCCTGGAAAGAATTAAAAAGATTCAAATGAATGTCCAATTGCACAGAAGAATAATATTAATGGTTCTACAAAAACGCAAATGTTCTGTGATTACGTTATGCAAAATTATATATTCAGTTTATGGAGCTTTGTATTCATCCGTGGCATTAATAAATATAAAACGAAAATAGTTTTTCTTCTGTTTGAATTTTTTGTCAAAAGAATTAGGTGAACCGAATAAGCTAGTATATAGAACAAAATACTAATATTGAATTAGTATAAAGAGTAATAAAGCTTAGAAATACCATCAAATTCATGTGTCTGGTGCAATGATCCCAAATTTCGCAGAACATGAATGAAACGAAAGGAAATGCATTTGGGGGTTTCTTTGATTTTTCTGCGCACAATGAAGAAACGTTTGAAGCTGTTATTTAAACCTGTCAAACCGAATTCAAAGGGACTAACAGCCCAAGGTTTGCCCTAAGATATTCACGACAAACAATCTAAATTTAGGGAACGAAAGGGTAAGCATCTTTTATGTAGCTTTACTCGTTTTAATTTAGCGACGACCCGTTTCCGCCATGAAGCTCGTTCCTCGCCTGCTTTCAACGAACCCACCCTTTTGTATATCGTTGAAGGTAATTCCAAAATTCAAGGTACAGGCAAGTATATGTAATTCTGTTGAAGGTATTATTATTAAATGGAACTTTATACTGTTATTAAAAATCTATAAAAAAAACACAAGTACAATATTATATCCACCCTTTCGAATAAAATAATTTGGTATCTTCGATAATTTGAAAAATAATTGATATAGATATAATTCAATTGAATCCACCACTATATATCCAGTACTATGTTATCACTGCTATTTCATACATTTGCATCATCCACCATCATCCAACACTTGACTCTCCCCTACTAATTATTATTTCAAGCACTACAATCGTATTTTCCGTCTCGACATCTGATATACCATCCTTCAGACACAAAAACCTCTAAGCAGTGCGTACAGAACACTATCTTCATCTCTATTCCTCATCTACCACCTCCCATCCCTTACCCAAAATCAAAGAGTCCCTTGATCCTCCTGTAAATAACCATTTTCCGCGGTATGTAAATCAGGGTGTGTGTACCTTACTCCAGAATGACGTCATACTGCTGGAAAATTCAGAGTAGGGAGGGAATGGAGGGAACCGAAGCGAAATGGGACAAACGTTTCTCGACTCCGTCTCAGTTACAAGAGGAAGCTTATCCCATTTTGCATGAATTCTACCAAACTACCACTACCTATACCAAGCGATAAGCGTGGAGCAGTTACGTGCCATTCTTAAAAAAAATCACCCTTGTTGAGATAAGTAAGGTCAGGAGCGGCTTCAGTCAACGATTGACGATCGACGAACGATTCTTTTCTTTCGACGCATCCCAGTCACGACGAGCCAATAAAGGTGGGTACTCACTTGCGAAAGGGACTATAAACGCCACCCCAGACGCTGGCCCTGGTCGACGATGGTGACCCGTTGTGATGCTGATTGGAGTATCCGTAGCCAGCGAAGAACATGTTGCGGTAATTGTTCCTCATCGATGTACACTCGAATGGAGATGTACTAGCAACGTTCGCAAGTCACGAGTTTAAAAAGGTCCCCCACTCGTCAACAAGTACTTGTACAAAGGAACTTAAAAAACTGGGAGCTGTATCAGCGGTAACAATAACAATAACAACGAACAGTCTCACTCTTAAAAGCTAATAAAACTTGTACTTTCAATGAAACACTTTGGCACGTTTGTTTGGCACAGAATAATGTCAATAGACTCGGACAAAGTTTCTTGCGGGTATAGATCAGCGTCCACCGCGATCGACGCCGATGTATCCCGTCAGTCTTAAGAATTCCACGTCGTTGGAGTCATATGCCCCTGTCGACGGTTATTGTGCGCGCGGTTTTCTGATTCCCACCTATCGGCCGCCCCAAAAAATCCGTTCCTGGAGCGGAACCGTGTTAGCACCGGGCGACCTATATGCTTCTGGACCGATCGATGAGAAGATGATAACACTCCCCTAAGACGACACGCCAGACGATTCACTGTCCATCGTTGTCTATCGCGAACACACGGCCCCCGTTCACTGTCTCTCAATAAATTCGACGTGTCCACGTTCCGCGAGACCACGAGTGCCCCGTGATGAAGGCGACGGAAGCTGTCGCGCACGTTCACTCCTGAACGTCACTGGATCAGAAGTTTGTACTTCAACATTGTCCTCTTGGAGGAAAGCGATCGTTTCCTAGCCGGTCTGTCGTCTTCCATCGCGAATCGAATGTCTATCAGATCTATCCTGCTTATCGGCGTGGAAGAAACGCGTACAGCAGGAGATCGCAGTCTCCTTTAGTTACACCGAGTTAGTTCGGGCTCCGCGCTACTGTTCGTAACGCGTTGACCTTATCGATAACCACGGTATATACAGCGATAAACGAGACCACGTTTGCTCGGATTTGAAGTGCTATCACGACACCTCCTACTCTAGTGACGGCTCCAACGCAACTGAAGACGGAGGCGGCGGCACGGCTTGCGGGCAGACAACGAGGGGGTGGAGCGAAGAGAGGGGGAACTAACGAACTAGCAGAGGGTTTAAGGTCGGCAGATTCGTGCACGCTGGCTTCAAGGAGAGACGGAGACGGGCTAATTGACCCCGTGTGGTCGAAAGAGGGAAAGAGGAAGAGGCAGAGCCCTGATAAAGAGCAGACGGGGAACGTGGACCGAGGGGACAACCGAGCGACAAAAACAGATAAAAGCAAGCGGGGTTGCAAGCAGGCGAAACGAGACAGAACGCGTGCATCGGTCAAATGCAGTGCCTCTCAGTGGAGCTTTTTGGTTAGCGATGGGCTTCGACATGGTTCGAGTCGATTCGAACATGCGGCGAAATCTTTGAATTGGTTTAAATATTGTTCGGTGATCAAGGATTTTAGTTGTTCATGGACCTTGGAGACCTTGACGAGTCTTTTAACTCTTTAATGGTAGGAAGAGATGCTTTAGAGGTTGTGGGGTGAAAATAAACTGTTTTTATTAATTATTTGGATGAATATATTTAGTGATCCCTTTTAAAATGTCTTGTATTGTCCCTTTTTTGTTACTGGTTTTGGGTCCATTTTTGTTTTCCCTCTTCTTCTATATTTTCTATTCTTCGCTTTATTTCTTCTTTTCTTCATTCTTCTAAAGTTTCGTCGAATTTATGTAAGTCTCCGAAATTTAAAAATTCCTATTAACATTGCTAATAAAAATTAATACGTTGTAACTATTAATTACATATTTTTTGTTCATTTCTGTACCTTGTTTCGTGGCTTAAAAGATTTCTATCGATGAAGGCTACAATTTGAAAAAAGGGTGTCTTTAATCTGATTTATTTGACCAGAGTTTTGTACCAATTGCCAATTGCTTAGAAATAGTAGACAATACTAAACACGCCACGGTACCATTAAATAAAATACTCTTATTTTTCAGTGAACGTGTTAAGAGTCATCGAAGCGCCTAAAAGCTATGATATCAAACATTGATGATTCACCAACAGATAACTGAACGGTGGAAACTTTTTTATTACCCTGTGTAATTTCACCGGCAGATTTTAACTATTTAAAGTAATTTAAACGAGATGATGGAAACGTGGTCAACAAATAATGATTTCCAGGATCTCGTTATATCTTCTTTACATAGTCCATTATTAGAGAGTTGGCAAACAGGGCGTAGATAGTGTCCCCGGTGTGCAAGAAATATAGGAAACACTAAAAACAAAGGGCTGAACAGTAGCATAGGTACTTAATATTTATACATTCACTGATAAACCTGAATGGTCAATTTAATAATTCGCACGTTAAGTCGCCAACGTCGATTTTAATCGATCTAAATTATTCCCTGCTTTTTCGTATTACTGGCTTTGCTACCCTAATTTTAAACAGGAAACATATTAGACAGCTTTATTAACCCTTAATTAACGTAAACAGAGGGAAAATAATTATTTGCTTGAGAACATTTAAATACCCAGTAGACGTGTTAAATGGCGGAAGTCAAGTCCCCAGTTTCCCATTTTGTATAATTTCTAAATGCTAAATATGAACAGCTCTACTTGAAACAAAATAAATTCGACTATTTTATCAAGCTACTCAAAATAATACTCCAACAATTGGAGATCCGTTAAATTTTGAATATAAATTTTACTAAATTATATTTCCATTGGAGAATTCTATAAAAAACCTTATTTCCTATATGCCTTAATCCTATGATTGCTTCGCGTGGTGCAGACGATTCATCGAACGTCGTTGCTCGATTACTCTTCGGCGATAAAACTGCAGGATTTCATACAGACTAATTCAGCGAAATTTCGTACATTTCTGACGTGTAAAGTAAGGATAGATTACACACTGATAATTTCGTAGTATGTCTGACGCCCGTTTTATGACACCACCTTTCTGATAAAGTACCGCGATTCTGGGAAACCGAACTTCTAATAATACGAAATTAATGGCATGGGACATAATCGTCCATGAAACAGACATATAACACTTCCTAATTACGGACATGAAATAAGGTTCTTATGGAAATGTAGGTATTAGGATGTACCGTTTGTGGGATTAGGTCTGAAGCTCATACCTGAGTTGAACCTTAACATTGCATATATAACATGAAAATATTGTAATAGACTACTGAAATTTTTTCGCGTGAATTTTGCACGACAAAATCAGGATTTCAACTTTAAATAGCCACCATTTTGTTTTAAATTAATATTTCAGAAATTCCCTCCGTTAATCAGAGGATACATTAATATACCTACTAACGAAATCTTTTTTGTTTTTTGAATGGCGGTGCTCACCGCAAAACCAAATTTTTAAAAAGGCTTCTTGGATGTCGGTTGTTACTTTATTATAAACGTAAATATTTTTCTACGAAAAAATTACCAAATGTTCTTTAAATGTCACTCTTTTAACTGCAAAGAGTTCTGTAAAAATATATGCTTCCGCTTTTTCGAAAAAATTCATAAACATTCGCCTCTTTTCTATTATCTTACTGACGAAATTAGTAACCATTCATTTACATTTTTAGTAACATAAATTAAGCTTGAGAACCACTATAGTGAAGAGTATCTTCCAACCCTGACCATTGAGATAATCACTGTTTATTTGATGAACAGTGAATCAAATCAATGTTTATTATGCATGACATATAGGAAGTTTAAACATCATTTTTTTCCTCTTTGTATTGTATGCAATGCGCAATGTGAGTAGTATAGATTCTGTTTTAGGAACTGTTTAATTAATGGATATAATGTTTAGTTTCTGTAAAATTTCCATAGATTTTTTTTAGTTGTACATACAACTCACACTGTGTTTTATTCTTCTCTCTGAAAGCTCTAAATTGTTCACACAAACAACTTTATTTGCTTCCATTCAAGAAGGAAAGTACCTATATCTATCTAATTTAATATCGCAATTACATAATTGCAAATCCATGAATTTTGTATAGAATATTAGTGTGTGACCACTACCAAAATTAATTTGAAATCGATAAGTAGTCATTTGAATCACATTTATTCCCCCTTAAACCAAATTGTCATTTTACATCGTAGAAAAATTAAATTCACAGGCAGTGCATTAAATAATTTTACGACTGCAAATACTATAATTTGTATCTTAATAAATATAACTCGTGCAGCATGAAATTAAAAACCTTTATTTTTATTCAACAATATGAACTTTGAAAAGGTCTGCAAATAATTTATCCTTTCGAAAATAGGTTATCATTTCCTAACCTCTGAAGCTGACTTAACCTCACAATCTAACCGAAAGAAACTCTTACGGAAATATAATCAAGATTTATTAAATATTCTATCAATTATTCAAAAATAGTATGAATTTTTCGCGAGAACAGATAATTTTAAGCATTAGAGACTATCTTAATAAACCTAAAAATGAATTTGTTTATCAATCGCCGGCTCATCCAGACTGTCGATAAAATTATTCCCTACTTGCATCGTATTGAACTTACTGACAGTTCCGAAAACAACAACAATACACAATACAGACCACAGAAACAAATTGTAGAACAATTAAAATCCCTTTTTCACAACAAAAGATACTTTCCCCCATTATTGTATTTCATTTGAAAAATGATTATACTCTGCAAGTTATCAAAATACATTACAAGCGTGCAGTAGTACATTCTACCAAACCTTGAAGGATATCAAATCCGAACACCCATAAAACGAAATATAATGTGTAAAAGTTTCTTTCGATGTAACAGAGAGCGAGATTGAGGAGTCAATTTACAAGGGACGCAGACCCCCCGCATCAGATAACGAAAATAGCTACAGAGGCAACACACTAAAATTTTCCAAATCTACTTACAAATCGAATAAATGAGTCGTTCCAGCCGTCTCGTCCAAGAATTCCCCCATCTTTTATAAGATCTCACAGCAGCAAAACCCAAAAAGATACACATAAAAACTCAGAACCTGCACGGAACTCGCGTGCATTCCAAAACCGTCAAATTTGAAAACACTATTTCCCAATGCTCCCACTGCACGCGCTGATGCACACACTGCAGCGTATTCCCCGCGCAAGTACCGCCAACCTCCATCCTCAAACCACAAAAAAAATGTCCCCAGCATATCAACACTATCATTGGTCCACGAGGCACTAACCAATACTAGCTAACAATCGAGTCACGACGAAACCCAGTTCAGCAAAAACCTTGGTGACATGATTATGTAATTATCTTTCTGTATACACAGAAGATAATAAGCGCAGCGTCTACTTAGTGCATAGTTTTCGTTCTTTTTTAACCGAACCACAATCGCGCCTAGAAGCATCCGAGTGTCGCATAATCATTCCCAGTGAATCATTCATTTTCACGAATACACTCAGGGAACACTCTGCAACCAGAACATTTGCATTGCGCGCTGAACGTATTCGTTGCGCTAATTTACCCAATCAAACGACACGATCTATACATGTGTGTATTTGTATATATCGAAGTTTGCGAACTAGTGGCCCCTTAACGCGAGCGACCAGTATGGCAGTCTGTGTTTGATGCGCTGCTCGGCTTCGTGCGAAACTTTTGCCCCCGTTAATTACACCGCATGAATTAACTATGACTCGGTGAGACCGAGTCAGCCGGTGTTATCGGCGAAGAATGAACCGCTGGCGCGTTACATTTCTACTCTTTGAGCTGCAGTAAGATCGCCCCGTTAGACGGGCGAACGAAGTCGTCACGACGTCGACGGTGACAGGTGGTGGTTGTCATTTTCTGGTCGCCCACTTGGAGGTTATTGCACCATGTTCGCGACGCTGAAGAACAAGATACGGGAAGAAATAGGGAGCGACGTGTCGACTGTCGTTAGAAACGCCGGGAACGTGCGTGGTATTAACTCGAGGCATATGTCTCAGGTAAACATACAATGTCTGCTTGCGAACGAGTTATCGATGCGTTGCGATATCTCGGCTACGAGCGTACGACGGGGTTTATTTATAGACACTGATTAACTTCCCGCGGTCGTTTCGAACTGTCGTTGCTGAAAATATGTGGACAGTACTTTAACCTACCTTATTACAATTCTGCATATGTTTTCCAGGCAATGTATTATGTATATTATCTCGTTACGTTAACGTTGCGACTTAGTCGAACAACTTTATTCGTTGAATATCTCCTCGGACATATGTTTTGAAGCAGTTTTCTTATTCATACTTCGTTTTGCATTTATTTAAATTATTTTTGTGTTAGTTAAAATTCCGTTGTATTTAGAAGCGTGAGAGTTTTTGGGTTTGATAAATTTTTTAATTCATCTAGTGGTATTTTGTGAATAGATATTTCAGGAAATAATGGTAATCCTCTTATAGGCGGGGTCCACGAGTAGCATTAGCGGCTCTCAAGTTTCGTTAGATGGTTCACGGGAAGAGAACGCTGCGTCGCCTTCTCCGCCGATCTCGTTGAAGCGGGACAGTAGCTTTGAACTGAAATTAAGCGATGGTATGCAACTCTCTACGAAGGATATTAAGAGGTTCGAAACCAGGGAAGAAGAATGGCGGAGGAGATTAGCCAAGAAGGAGGCGGAATTGATGAAACGAATGGAAAAGAAGGAAGAGGAATGGAAAGTAAGGCTCTTTGAAAAGGAAAAGGAATGGAAGAAAGTTGTTGAGAAACAAGAGAAGGAGAAAAGTAAATTAGAAGAAGAGCTGCGGAATGTGGAATATACAAAACATTCTTTGGCGTTGGCGCTTAAGGATGCGGAAGGTATATATTATCTTTTATAAATTTTCTTTGATCTACAAATTCGGGATCTACTCGTAATATTGTGCTAACACTGCTAGTGATGGGATTTGAAGCGCTTTGAATCTGTTTTGAATATCAGACGACTAGTTTGAAGCACTTAGAACGTGATTCGAAGCTTAAAACTCTTGAAAGTCTTGATGAGTCATGAGTCTTGATAGGTCCTGAAAGTTTTGGAAGTCTTGAAAGTCTTGAAACTCTTGATTTTCCTGGAAATCTTGAAACTCTTGCTTCAAAGGCTTGGTAGGTTTCAGACCCGTATCTACGTCTACCGTCGACTCACAGGACAATACAATCATAAACTGTGAACCTGGTGAAACCCCCGATCGATCAACCCACATTTCAAGATCTATCAAGATTTAATACTTATCACGACTTTCAAGAGTTTTAAGCTTCGAATCTTTCGTCATTTATATAGATTCAAAGCGCTTCAGATCCCATCACTAAACACCGCACTTCTTTATGTACTACGAATTGTAATAAAAACACCAGACTCTTTAGCTGATTCTTTTTAATAATATTAGCACGTGTCGAATGTTAATATTACTGTGTTCTCAGAATATAAAAAGAAGTTGTACAGTTTTCAAGAAGATGCAGAGCAACTAGAAGATTTACAAACCCAAGAAATGGCCAAAGTAAAACACTTAGTATGTTTCACTTAATAAACTTTATTCCTATGTATTTTAAAAAGATTATTACCGTTGAATTAACTGTACGATATGTTTCTTCTTTTTATTGAAGTTACTGGTTAAGGAGCAAGAAGTGGACGAAAAGACGCATCACCTGAAGGCAGCCACTACGGAGATCGAAAGTTTGAAATCTGAAGTCTCGCGTCTCAGGAGATACGAAGATGAGCTGAACAATGTACAGGTGAGTACATTGTGAGATAATTGCTTTCTTTGATTTTGAGTTTCATTCGGAATATGTCATTAACTTTAAGATTATGTTAACATAATTATTTCGCATAATTGTGTTAATGTAATTCACGTCACTCGAGTAAGTAAACATGGAGCATATCTAAATGAGTTTGATTAAAAAGGATCTACATTCTTTATTTTAAAAACATTTTTGAATTGTTGCCATATTGATTACATAAACACGGATATCCTTGGAGAAAGTTTTCCGTGATAAGCATTGAATTATTCATGTATAACTATTCTTTTAGCTGTATGTGTTATTCAATGATTTACACTTACATTCACCTTTTATGTGCGTATGAAATATATCACCAGTTTGAGCAAAAGTTTTGAAGTTTATAGTTTCACAGCAAAAAGATTTTCTCAAATGTTACATATTCTATTCTTACAATGCATATGTACAAGAGGAACATATAGTTTACGGTGAATATTATTAACGAACGTGTTACTGATTATCGATTATTCACGAACAGGTTTTCATATTCTCATAGTACTTATTTATATTACTAAGTAATTTAAATATATGCAAATCTATTAATATAATAATTATAACACGATAAAATGAAATAGTTACATAGTTATAAAAAACCTGTGATATTTGTTTAGTCTGATTCTCTTTATAGCAATATAATTTCCAATAAAATCAAATTACTGATTATTTTGAATGAACTGATTCTTTATGCGAAATTCGTACATCAGAATAATTTGAAGAAATATTGGATATTAGTTTAAGCGCAGATTACTTTTCGAAAAATAATTTTTCTTATATTGTGCATTGTATTCTGTACTCGTTAATAGTACGAGATATTGTTTCATGCGAAAAGATAGAGATGCATGGAGAAATCAATTTTTTCGTGTCTATATTCTCTTTTTAAATTGTTTTTCGTTCTTATAATATCAATTATATGTTACACGATCTCTTGTGAAATTATGACCGTATATTTTTTAGATATAAGCACGCTTCTTTCGAAAGACTTAAATTTTATTTCGGAGCCTTTCATTTTTTATTTATTTTATAAAAGAGCTTTTTGTTTTGTCACGGTTGGCCATGTTGTTTTTTCTGCACATTTTTTTTATATTGACACACAATACCAATCTACGATATATATTTGCGATCAGCGGTGAAAGTATTTGATTGTATCGAATATTTCGGACATTCGTTAAAATGAAACAATACGCATATGTTCCATAACTTTTACTTGTACTCTTAAAATGCTTTTCGAATACGTGACAGGAAGCTGTCGCTTCCAATTTGCTAAAAATCTCAGTTCAGAAGAAGGTGAGCATTTTATTCGAGTACAAACAAGTTGCGTAAGACCAACGTTCTTCTATTCGTTATGGAACATGAGCAAAATCTAAGTGATACTGAAAGTTTTGTGAAAACAACAAACGCATGAAGATTGGAAAACTTTGATAAACGAGAGCATTGGAGATCAGAGTAGGCGGTAATTTCCGCTAATTCGCTGCTGCTACTGCTGATGCTAGAGGTACGTCTTCAAAGCTTTGCTGCTATTCTGCAAACATAACTGATTTCTATAGATTTTACTTACATCAGTGTTGCTCTTTATGTAATTCTATCCTTGGTGCAAAATTTTATAACATAGAAAAAAAAGAAATGCATGTATTAACTAGTGGAAGTGGTTTTAATAGTAAAAGAAGAGTTTTCATCTTACTAGAAGGAGATTTCATTTAAAATGTCCAAACTATTTCTACTGCGGTACTCACCCTCCAATGTTGTTACTCTCGTAACAGCGTGGAATAATTATCCTCAAACTACAGAGATGATAATTTTACATACACATTGGTCTTTTGAAAAAAAATTTATCTCACCCAGCATTTATTTCTGCTTCGTAACTTTCTTTTTTCATTTTATTCACTTTCAGCGTTGTTGTCATTAACCGTCGTGTTCATCATCATTTGCTTATCCTTGGCTTCGTAAGGTTTGAATTATTTCTAATATTTCATTCATCTTTATGTGTTAGCAATGCTTTGGTAAGGTTCGCAACAAAGCTTCACAGAGCAAAATACAATAATAATAAGAGCCGACGCAGCGGTCACGTTTATGTAACGATCACAACATTTCCAGGATGAGATGGAGACATTGCGTCATTCTACTCAGCGCGAGAAAACTCAGCTTTCCTGCCAGCTGGCGCAAACGGAGGAAGAAGTGCGTCACCTAAAGGATAAAGTGTTTGTGTTAGAACAGAGAGTTGCTTTAGGAACTAACGATCAAGTAACAGTCGACGAGAGAATAGCCGATCTTATGAGAGAAAGAGCATTGTTAGAGAGGAAATTAGAGGAGGCGCATCTTCACTTGTCCGATATAAAGACTAGTTGGTCAGGAAAAATATCTAGCTTGGAGACTCAAGTTGGGAGGCTTAGCAGGCAGGCTGGCGAAGAAGGTCTAGAGAGGAGACGAGTCGAAGAGGAGTGCGAAAAGCTGAGACAGAGGATCAAGCAGCTAGCAGCTGATATAGAGGTGAACAATGTTGTCATGGTGACGAAAGACGCCAAGCTTTTGCGCATGGCAGAGGACATCGACGAGATGGCCACGGAACTGAAAGAGCTCCGGGCCAGCGTCGATGATGAGGTGGAAGAGTTTAAGCGGCAAATTGTGAGTTACCGCGATATGTAGTCATGCATGGGCTAGATTGTTTTGAAGAGGATGTCTCGTTAGATCTTGAGATGCAAAGAAATAAATATTCTTTTATCAAATGACAAGATGTTTCCAAATGGTCACGGTCCTGAGTATTGTTCCTCGAATTCTTACATAAGTGTGTCTATCGTCTTTTTCTTCTTTTCTTTTTGTCGTTCTACTGTGTGAGCCATATCATAATATTACGTGATACATAATAACCTACTTATATACAATAAGAATCGCAATTCAGACAAGATTGTAGCAGCTTTGACGTACTTCAATCGATTCTTCTCTTTATCAGAAGAGCAGAAAAGGGGAAGTCACTGTGTAAAATGTGACTGTTTTGTATTTGACTATTTCGTATTTGTCCGTGAATGTTTAGCTGTGGTTATATGATCTTTATTTCTTAGAAGTTTGTCAGAGTTTACCGTAGTCGTTAATCACCTAATCACTTTTATAAAGTACTAAACGCTTACAATATTACCCGACAACCGTAAGAACACCGGAACGCGACTACACGAACGCGTAGAAAGTGTTATATTATAATTTAATTGAATATTGAAACTACATATCGCCTATATAAACTTGCATGTTCTTTTTAAGATGCTTGACGCTTAACGCACAGAATATTTATTTTATGCATATTTACCAGCACACTCTTTTGTTTATAGTTTTTTTTTATTTACCGTTATTATAAGCATGCAAAAACTCTATGATGTATGTATATTATACTTTATTGAAATCAGTATCGCCTGTTCAACAAACAACGTCACTTTGGTCAACCACTCAAAGTCCTATATATCCCCCACATTGCCTTTGTACATGAAAATTAGATAGTATCGACATAACGACATTTTTATGTACGATCGCATTTCTGTATATTTTATTTGTGGAATAAAGAGAGGAACAAATAAATTAGATAGTGATCGCATTCGTTTTGTGCTTGTTTTTAACCCATTTTTATATCCCCTATTCAAGCGGCTTTTTATATATTATTACACACACGAATGTGTACACTATTGTTTTCTTACAGGGTAACAGATATATATTATATTTTGCTACACCAACGACACAGTCTAATTACGTTTACGTTGCTGTAAATTATTAGGAATGCGTGCCCCGAAGGAAACGAATTCAAGGAAAACGTATCGTATATAATATAGAATAGAAGATTGAATGGTTAAATAGAAGAATTTGAAACCGTTGAGAGATCAAAAGTCATAATAAAAGTTCTACTGACTCAAATGTGTTCGAATTAGAGTTTATTACTGATTCGAACTTTGGAATTAATGGCACAAACGACTCCTGTTGGAAAACTTCTATTTCTGGTTTAAATTTTTATAAATATACGTTTAACGCGTAAATTGTGATATATTTGAAACACTATTCTGTACAATCGTAAATGTGGTAGTTCATTTCAAGTGCAATAAATTACTAAAATTGTAGTTTTATTTAAAAATAAGTTATTGTTTAATTGGTTCAATTACTTTAGATGGACTACCTTTCATCTGTTTATTATATAGATTAATATACTTTAATAAGAACTTGTAATTAATACTAAAATAATGTGCAATATATAGCAAAGGTACTTGTACATGTGTTTATGTTAGATGAATCGAAAGTCTGGTACCAACTCAAACGCAACTGTAAAAGTGTTTATTTAAAATGTTTCCCCAACCTTTAAGAAATTTTTAGTTATTGCTCCATGTTAATTTTACTCGTGCTTTAACTAACTCTACCAAACACCTTTCACTGTTGCATAAATATTTCGTTTTATTTTTTATTAATCAATCTCGATTGTACCATGAATTCCAAAGATACATACTGCAAATCATATTTCAGTGAAGCCTATCAATGCAAAATTAAAATTTTAGTACTCGATACTTTTGATATTAGGTACTACTTACGTTATTGTGTTCTCTACTATATTGCCAGGAATCATCTTCGAAGGAGATCATCCAACTGAAAGAAGACTTGGAGGATACAACCACGAGGTTGTCGGCTGCCACCTCTCAAGTAGCACACCTTCGCCTGACCATAGAAGGAGAACGAACAAATAATTCCTCTTTGCACTTAGAAGTAGCACGTTTAAGGGAAGATCTAGAATCTGAACGGACGTCGTCAGCAACTCTAAGAGTGTGCCTAGAAAAAGAAAGAGGTGAGAAGGACTCTGCGTTGCTGAGGAACGCTCAAGTCTCCCAAGATATCGAAATTGTAAAGCAAGAAAACCGACGTCATGAAGTTGAAAGCGCAGAGATGCAAACTAGGATAGACAGCCTAGAGTTTATTTTAAAAAGTAAATGTAAAGAAGTGGAACAAGCAGTCATGTCATTAGAGGAAACTAAACAAAGGATGTCAGACTTGGAGGAAGCAGAGCGAAACAGAGAAAAAATGGAGAGGACTGAGAAACTTCTTAAAAGTAGTTTGATGGACCTAGAAGAGCAATTAAATGAAAAAACTAAGGCAAGTCTAAAACAGGAATAAAATGAGTAAAAGGTACTTTACAGGATACTAATTGCTGAATGTATTTTTAGACAATCAAAGTCTTGCAACAACGATTAACAGACATGAAAAAGACCCTCCAACGGGAATTGAGGGTTCCATCATCGTCATTGGACAGTGATGCCGAACCGTCTGCGGCAATTCTCAAACCGAGCTCGTCTAAGACTGTTACCGCTAGGCATAATAACACGAGGGAGGACGATGTTAATTTTAAATACCTTAAGCACGTTCTTATAAAGTTCCTAACGAGTCGGGAATATGAGGTAAATATTATATGAGTGTAATTGAAATATTTCTACATATATCAAAAGAAGTTGATGATCTCCAAATATTAACTTTATTCATTTCAATTTACAATTATTTTTCGCTACATATTTTCGTTTCTATTGTTCAAGGCTCTTCACTTAACAAGAGCGGTCGCTACTCTTCTACATTTCTCGCCCGAAGAAGAACGCTTGCTTCAAGAAACTTTAGAATGGAAGATGTCGTGGTTTGGTACTCGGCCTAACTTAGGTTTCGGACAAACTGCCAAAGCTATACCGCCCAGCTGATAGCTGAAACGAACTCTTTTTCCTATAGGTATCGTAAAAATAGTCACGAACTCGTGGTTGAAATCGAAAAGTTGCGTTGCTCTCGATGATCCGTCGTAAGTAATCGCGAATACGTGAAAGATTAGGGAAGGGACAGACAAATTTATAAACTATAGGAATTTCATAAATTTTGTAAATTATTTAGCATTTATAGTACATGTATAATTTATTCGCAAATGCTACATATAACGATCCTAGTGAATTTCAGAAATGTGCAGTGAAATTTGTAGTATCGAAAATGGTTTAGGTAAATTTGTAAGTTGAAGGTAGAAGAGCACGTGCCGATATTTCTCGCGTACAGTGACGTTCATAGATAAATTAGCAAGGGGTATACAATGGGTGATTAAATTATTAGAGCCACAGTACGAAAAACATGTTTTCTTGGATTATGTAGAAATAAATCATCCATGTGGGAGATAATATTGCCAAGTGTATATTAGCAATTCGCAAACATCAATGCCTCGAAAAAAAACAATAAGAATTCGGTGTAACTAGGCTTTCGTTTAAAAATTAATTGTTTTAACGTAAAATTGAGAATTTATGCAGGTGGCTCTAATAATTTAATCACCCAGTGTACATACAACGTATGATATACATACAATCGACACAGTTACACTGTACGTTGCTTTCATATGCAAACACACACACACACACGCGCGCGCGCTATAATACTTGATATACAAGACTTATAATCAGATCCATTTCCTTAAACGAATACATTATTATGCGAAGTATTTCATTACGGGCAAAATATTTAATTTCTAATTCCCTGATATACACGAAGTCTAAGTATGCAACACTTTTGTACACGAAAATTATTCTATTATTACATCGCGTCATCTTAAACCTTATCGTATAAGTTCACATATGCCTTTTACGTTTCGAAGAGCATTGATGATTGCATCATTATATGATGTAAGCAACTTGGTACATATTCTCTAAAGACGTTTAAGATTCCTTAGACATGGCTGCAGGTCGGTTGTAAACATTAGGAAATACCTGTTTTAGCTTCGTCGGTTAGGAAGTTGAGAATAATCGCCATAGTTATTACTTGTGATGTGAACGTTGCAATTGTGCCGTGTTCATATTTGTAAATAATGCAATCATATTTCTATAGACATAATTAAAGTACACGAAGCCGAATGGTTTTTGAAGAAAATGGCTCATTTAATTTCTTACCTAGTATCTACGTCAAACTGTGGTCATTTCTACCTGTGGTAATTAATTTATTATGCACGAAATTAGTTCGATAACAGAGTTTATAATCATAAACAAAGACTATAAATGATGAATGTGGACGAGTCGTTTGAGTAACAGATACACATGTGAAAGAACTTCTTTGTCACGTGCTTGCTATTGAAAGAATTTTTCTTTTATTATTGGCTTATTTAATACAGAATTTTATATATTTAGGACAGCATTTTACGTACATTACCTTATTTTAATCGATCGTTAAACATTTTTAAATGAAACTTCTATTAGCTATTTATTTAAATATGACGCAATTTCAACTCGAAACAAGGTATCCTTCATGAAAGACGAATGTTACATATTAAGTACGATTTTATTTAAACTGTTGTCCTATCTACAATGCCAATGTGTTTCTTACACTACACTTCATTCATTCATTTAAAAATGTACAGATATATTTATAAAATATACAGGAACATGTCACCATATTCGTTCGATTCAATGTGACTATTCGCAAAACCGAATTTGTCCCTTTGTGACAGAAATCCCTTACTACACAAGCTTCCTTTGAGCTTTCGTAAAAATAACATTATCCGAAAACTCCCACCTATTTCCTATGTTTTACATAATAATATTATAAAATCCTATACGTTGTATCTACAAGGCGCGTGCATAGTCATGTTCATGTTATAAAAAAAATTATACGTCTAATCTTTAAAATATCTTCAACCCTTAGAAATTGTTCGCGAAGCATCAACGTAGTGACTAGAACTTTCTTGAGCCAGACATAATTTCTGCATACAGTTCGGGCGTGATTTCAATGTATTCCTTGTTTCCAGCCAAGAAGTATATCTTATCTTGAATTTTGCTCGGGTCGAAGCCCTCCTTTTGAAGGTCCACTTTCTTCAACTTATACGTTCCCGTCATTTCTAGTTCTTTTACAATTCTTAAGAAAATTGGTCTCGCATATGCTGGTAGAGCTTTTTCCAAGCCGTCTGCAAGAGCTTTAAAATCTAATAGACTATCTGGATCGACTATTGCTGCCATGCCTGCTCTTCCTTCCATTCCAGGCACCTTAAATGATATCGACGCTTAGTGTGTGCTATTAAACTACACGCGAAAGTTTGAGAATTACTAACCTGAACTCCGTAAACGGTAGCATTTCGTTGTCCAGCAATAGTGCTGATAACACCCTCCACTTCGGCAGTGGCAACATTTTCACCTTTCCATCTAAACGTGTCTCCTACTCTATCTTTAAAGTAAATGTAACCATATTCGTCTTGTACTAAAATATCACCTAAAACGAAAAAAACACCATAGTAATCGTTTTGAAGCCAGTATAACTATAAAAATAGAACTCATTTGAAAAAAGGTGAAGAATCTTTAATTGCACGAATCTTCGACTGTGTAAGTGTCTGTTTTAGTTAGCACAAAATTACATCCGTAATTTACCATCTCCATATTGATTAAGCTGGTATTAGTAAATGTGACTCACCGGTCAGGAAGGCTTTGTCGCCTTTAACAAATAGATCTTTTATTATCTTCTGTTTTGACGCTTCTTTGTCTAGGTATCCATTGAACTCCCTCAACGCGTTTCCTTCCTTTATTAGCCCTATGAACATACCTGGTTCATCTGAAGACAAAACATTTAATCGTTTTAATTTGGAAACTTTTTGTCCAAGATTCTAACATTATTATGTTAAATCCTTACTTATATCTGCTCTTATGCATAATCCATTTGCACCTCTAACAGGTTCATACGTCTCTTTATTTACTCGAATAATTGCCACGGGATGGAATACCCTTGGTACAATGAGTGGTACGTAGCCAACAGCACCAGCTCGACCATCCAAGTTTGCTGAAATATATACATACGTTGTCATTAAAAAACTTAATTTTGCGGTAAATATTGCACAACGAAGGAGTAAGTATGAGAATGAAATATTTCGGAGTAAAGTAGTTTGGCTACTATATTTGAATATCTAGTTCTTCTGTAAGGAATGAGTTTTTTTAGTCGTTTGGACCAATTCTAAAAAAAATTATGGGATTTTATAGAATGTAAACTTTCTTTCGTCCGCCACTGTATATTTACATTTAAAAAACACCGAATTCTCAAATACTTTATGTTATTCTTGTTTTTATTATAATTAAAACATTGGGCCCCACCGATATTAGCGTTTCCTTCGCTAGATCCGTAAAACTCGCAAACCAGCTTGATGTTGAAGCGTTCGACAAATTCATTCCAGATCTGGGGCCTCATGCCATTTCCGAACATAAGCCTTAAACGATGTGCATTGTCTTGTGGCCTAGGTGGCGCGTTCAATAAGTATCGACACATTTCACCAATATACTGTGCTGCCTAATAACAAAAAAAAGAACTGTATGTTTACAACAAAGTTTCCACAGCCACGTATTCTACTAACGACTAATCGTTAGACTACGTAATGAACTAACTTTAGTAAACAAAAACCACTTAAGTACGTCCATGTTAAAAAGTAATATCAACATATTCGTAAGTATTGTAAGCAATTGATAATGTGCCATCACTTAAAACGGCATACATATCTTAGGCACATTAACGATGTCAGTAAAATATTCAAACAGCTATAAAATAATCCCTCGCTGTATATTGTGCTCGTGAGCAATATTGATTGTAAATAAAAAGGAAAAAAAAGGAAAACGTATCACTTGGATCGATAATTCTACTTTATTATTGTTCTGTGGTTGTTTCTGTATCCTTTGTACTTTTGTCGTATTGAGAGTACCCGTAGGACAGACAGATATTCAAACACAACTATGGTACAGTGTTCTTCAACCGGTGTTCCGCGAAAAACACCCGAATCATGTAGCCGCTAACAAAGGACGTTCGGCAACCCGGAAATTCAGAAAATTATGAAACTTGGTTGTGCAAATAGAGTAATTCATCCGTAACGTAACCCTAATTTTTGTTGGAGTCATAATGCAATTTTTTGGGGTGAAATCACCCCTTGAAGAAAATACAGAATTTTCTATTCCGTGGAATATCTCGAGAACAGTTAGAGATATCGAAAAGAAGTTTTAACAGAAGGTGCATCGTTTTCTTATATCTACAAAACCGCGTAAAAATAATTTTCGAAAAATCCATATTTTTCAAGTTACCCCCACCATCAACCCTTAAAATTAAGGTTTTGTATTTTGAAAATATGTGCTGAAATACCTCTGGATAATCTCTTTCGAAAATTATTTTTACGCGGTTTTGTAGGTATAAGAAAACGATGCATCTTCTGTTTAAACTTCTTTTCGATATCTCTCCCTGTTCTCGAGATATTCCATAATAGAATAGAAAAATCTGCATTTTCTTCAGGGAGTGATTTCACCCCCAAAAATTGCATTATGGCACCAACAAAAATTAGGGTTACGTTATGGATGAACTACTTTATTTGCACACCAAGTTTCATAATTTTCTGAATTTCCGGGTTGCCGAACGTCCCTTGTAAGTTAAATAAAAAAGTTCGATTAAACTGTAATTTTATAATATTAGATTTAATAAATGAAATACTAGGTGGTATCTACATTGGTTTCTATTTCTGTCTTAGCAGTCAGATGATCCGTGAAATATTTTTCCTATTACGCAGGCTTATACCTGGTACACAGGTGTAAAAAGAAAAAGGCTGAAGAACGTTGCTATAGTATACTCCGCGTTGGCATTAATTCCACTGACTAGGGAACATATTGATCCCGCACACGCCGATAGTGAAAAATATTCGACACGTATTTTTTGTAATCGACAATTACCCAAAACGAAGGAGTGATAAGAGCCCCTAAAATTGGGGGTCGAAAACATATTTTCTGAAATTTTCTAAAAACTATAAAGCGGTCTGGATTCGTCTTTAAAAAAACTCACACTTAAAAAAATTGTCCCGCGCCTAATAGTTCTCGAGATATTAAAAAAAAAATATCTTTTTATAATTCCAACTTTATGGGCTGTTTTCAGTGTTTTCATCCCTTCAACGTGGTCTATTGCCGATAACAAAAAATACGTGTTAAATATTTTTCACTATTCTGCAAATCTGCAGAGTCTCATGAAAATCGGTGTGTCGGACTCGATATGTTCCCTTGTGAAATCACTATAGGTAAATTAACTTCGTAAGCCACTTACGGTACAATTATATTTGATGCAATCGTTCCAATAAGCCGTGACTGAAAACTTGGTCCTTAGGACGACTGGTGTTCCTTTTAGGATCGCGAAACCCACTCCTAGCATTCCACCGGCCGTATGATACAGTGGATTCGGATTATACAGGATATCAGTTGATTTAATCCCCAACAAGCTAAACGGCATTACGACCATTAAGAACCTGCAAACAGAAACATTTATCTTCGTGGTTTTATGATGATTATATTAGACATTGTACTCTTTGTTTATACATTATTCAACAGTCTACAGTAGAAAAATCGCAAACCTGATATTTTTTAACTCTCATATAAGTACCATTGTTAACTAAATTCCTATATTTCAGTAAAAAAAATTATTTTCAAGATTACAAACTCGCAAATAGACGTTAAATTTTGGTATTATTTTCAATTTAGTTCAACAATTTTATATAGCAAGAATTTACGCGTTCTTTCACCGATATCTGGAAGCAGTTCGATTATACAACGAGAAAATTCTTGCAAACAGAAATGAAAGTTGCTAGGGACAAGAATTACATCATTTTGTTAGTAAAACAGTTATAATGCCGGCAGACAGGAAGCAGCCTCGCGTAAAGCGACTACATTAACATGTAATCCCATTCTCGTCGACTCCTAAGGCTTTAGTGAGAGGATTACGGATCATTTATAGTTTATACATTCAGTAAGTAGATAATTCATTCCGTTCACGATTCCGCGTCTACGAATAAATGAATAATTAAAAATCTCTCACGGAAATGCCAATCATCTCGAACGTTCATTACCCTCGTTACGATTTGCCTTACAATAAACTGGTGAAACAAGTTTTAAATAACAAATTGACTAAAACTGTTGAAAATTCACAATGTACATAGGTACTCTAGATTTATTTACTGTTGTTTTAAACAAAGAAAAAATATTTCAGAGAAGAAATGGAATTTGATTAGAAAATCGGGAAGACCAAGCGACACTCACTCGACTGAAAATCGGTCACACTCACTTGACCCATTCCCATCTCATTACCAATAACAAACCAACAGAACGTGATGTCTGCAAAGTACCTGTCTCCATTCAGCACATACTGACGGAATGCGGCAAGTACACAATAAACCGAAATCAACATACAATTGGTACCGACTTAAAACAGATGCTCATCGATTTGGATATTTTCAACAACCACCATCCTGGAAGATATTGGAATCCGACAACTGATTTAGCGCCAAGAACATTTCTCTTTTTTTCCCCTTCACAAATTCACATGATGATTAATCGTTCTTTGAGTCAAATGTTTAAAGGATTAATTAGGAAAAATAAAAGTTCGGCAGGAAGTTCTAGAATAGAGGCAATTTTCCTAGATATAAGGGATCCAATGTGCCCACGGCGGGTTAAAAAACTGTGGCGACCCCTCAGAAAACACTTGGCGACCCCCTTGGGCGACACGGCCCACCGGTTGGGAATCACTGTTAGACCCATAGGCCCTATTCGATGGGGCAAAGGTGCGTTTTAACGTGACAGTAAAAGTCATGACTTTCGCTGTCGTGACATTGTATGCCAGCGTGAATCAAATGCTACTAATCTAGTCTTCTCGGTGACAAAAGTCATGATATTCATACCGAATTCGGTATCTCCCCCTGGCTCTGCGCTAATGCCAGAAAATAACTTGAATTTGTTGTTTCTGATAGAGACAAATACAAGAATCAACCAATCCAAGTCATTTTCAGGCACCAACACAAAGTCAGTGCGAGATACCAAATTCGCTATCAGTGCCTCGCCGGTAACAGTCACGATTCGCTTCCACGTGCAGACGGACCTTATCTACATATTTGACGCGGTATCGGAAGTAACAAGTAAACATCAACACTGTATTCGATGGTTGCTAATTAGCAGGCATGTGTCGATTCGCTTAGCCGTGAATTTCGAAACGGATGCGATACAAAGTCATTAACAATTCTAATCAGTTAACGAGCTACATACTTAGTTACCATGAATAGAAATTTCTTAGAGAACAGACGTTGTAAAACGGAATTAGGAAATACTAACAGATTTGTTACAAAACATATACATTTTACTTTTGCCAAACATCGATGATATGATTCCATCCCTTGAATTATTTAAAGATGCCATTTACTAAACATAGTATTCATGCTTTTGTTTTCTGTTAGTGAACCACTTTTAGAGTAGAGATTTCTTATTTTCAAAACGATTTAAAGAATATTATCCTATGTTTGTGGCAACGATGCAACGCAGATTATCTCTTATCACTTCCAACTGTTTGATCTAACATGCACGTGAAGATTTGCTCGTCACCAGGCAGTGATATCAGGAGAAGACGAGGTCAAGGCCCTCGTAAAGAGCATGGGATATGCCAAGAACTATGTATGTATATTCTATAATTTCACAGACGACGCCAGGCGAGAGATATTGATTTATCTATAACTTTCTGGAGGAGTAACGCTTTAATTTTTATTTATCGTCTACGACTGACCCACTATTCTGCTGGTCAATAATTTTACATAATGCATCGACTCCTGCGCTAAAGATTATGGTAGTTCCTTGGCTATAACATGCAACACAGTACACGAGCCTTGACCACCTGGCGTAGTTGAAGTTCATTGCAAATAATAGCATCTCGTTCAGAAATAGTGTGCGACTATTAATTTTTTATTAGAAGAATGTTTTACAGCTGTCTATGATATACGAAATTCAAACCGGCAAACACAGGGGTAATTGAATTATTATAATAACGTAAATCGGTTAATATAATAAACTCTGATACTATTAATAACAATCCTTAAATCACGGCGTGAAAAATAATTCTCACTTGCCCGAACAAACTAAATTAGAAAAACTTGAGAGTCAGAATTTGATCATCATTGAAGCGAAACGTGCAAATTATGCTGCGCTTGTGTAGAATGTATAAATACTATACATAAAGCCCGGTGTCTATGTAATTTTTATTACAGAGTATGCAAAATAAAGGTGGCACATACTTCCTCTTAACCCAACAACCATAACGACCGTGGTAAGCAAGTGTACGGTGAAAGTAGCTAATTTAGAAACTGAAATCCACAAACATGGAACGCTTTATTGTTTGTTCGATTCGATCCGGAAACTATTCACCGTTATAAATTCTTTCCTTGTAACTAATTATGCAGGCTGAAGAGTTTTATTGCAAATGATAAACCCAATCAAAATTCGCGTTAGACCGTGCAATAATTATTATAATCAGTGTCCATGTAAAAGATCGATCAATGGTGGAATATTTCTTTCTGTTCTCTATCTACCGCGAGAAAGTTTCGCGCGGCACCCTTGTCAGTGGCTTTGAACAGCCAGCTGACCGTGTCCCGGCTATAGCAATCGATCTCTGCCACTATAGTCAGACTAGCGTATTAAAAAAAGAAATTATTTTACCTCGAATGTGGAACGATCGCCACTTTTGGCAAACCAGTCGTGCCGCTCGTGTAAATGTACAGCAACTTGTCCCTGTAACCGGGCTCATCCGTCACCACTGGATCCTCTGTGCTGGCTTCATCCAAAAGCTTCTTCAGATCGTGCACGCCGCTCTCACACGTCTCGGAATTATTGCACATTTTGTACTTCACGATGCTTTGAATCGAGTCCTTGATGTTATCGATGGCTGAGAAAAGATTGGACAAGTTTTATAAATTCTGTGTTTTGGAATGGGTGAATTTGGCCGAAGTTCCTTCTGGCAAGACAAAAGCTTCTTCGAAAAGAATTTTTTTTAAAAAGCCTCATCTATAATGCATATTTTTACCGAAACAAACATGTGTTTTTAAAGCTTATGATGTTAATAAACATTGTGTCAAAGAACAAGTCTCAGCTTCAATTTATTTCTCGAAATTAATTTAAAAAGAAATAGGGTAAAGACACCAGTAGTCGACCATGTATCAGTAGTCGACCACTCTCCGAAAAACATGAAAAATAAGGTTTTTAGAATTGACGATCTTTTGAACAAAGTGCAGTTCTCTAACTGCAGTTGGAGTGCAGTTCTCTAACTGCACTCCAACTGCACTCTCTTCAAAAGATCGTCAATTCTAAAAACCTTATTTTTAAATACATGAAAAACATGAAAAATAAGATTTTTAGAAGTGACGATCTTTTGAACAAAGTGCAGTTAGAGTACAGTTAGAGAACTGCACTTTGTTCAAAAGATTGTCACTTCTAAAAACCTTATTTTTCATGTTTTTCGGAGAGTGGTCGACTACTGATACATGGTCGACTACTGGTGTCTTCACCCTACCTCATTTTCGATAAAAATGACTACCTAAAAGTATCCTTAGGCTGGGGGCACACGAGCGTTTTTTCTTTTTTTTTGACGGACAATACATTACAGGATATTAGACTAAAGCTGGGTTTACACCTGACGACACGGCCGGGTCATTCAATGAAAATTTTAACCGATTTGCCCGCCGGATTACTCGGTCGAGTACTAGAATATGTGCCTAGTGGCCTCACTCGGCCGATCACTCGTCAGGTGTAAACCAAGCATTATGCTAGTGTGCGGTGTATACGCACCTCCGTCACAATTAACGTCCGTCGCGACGTCGAAAAAAAAATCCGTGGGCCCCCAGCCTTAATCGATATGATTGTCCATCGATACTTAACAGTTTTTATTGCATTCCCGTGTAACATTTCAAATGGTTCATACCGCTATAAATTATTTTGCAATGTGGCTTTAGGTAATCAAAATGTTGATACTTTGAACTGATTGATTATTCATCATTTACGTAATTCCTCTAATAAAATGTTGCATTAACTAACATAAGCAAAAATATCGACACTTGAACTCTGAAAAATCATATCACTGCACGCGTCTTACGTAATTTCAGCGACAAAACTGTTAGCACCTCGTAATTGTTTAAACAGCTAATTGTTAAAAAAAATCTCCCCTTCAGCATCATTTTCCCCGTTTTCGATATGATTATTAACATCAGCGTGGACAGTAATGAAGCAAAAGCGAAAGATTTGGCGAAAGTGGGGAAACAACTTAGTGAAGTCTCAAAATAAGAATTATTTTTTTTATTTGAAGGAAACCGAAGAAAGCTTCATTTTGGTCGCATTCTCTTCCATTATCTCGTCGCATTCTCTTCCATTAATCTCCCAGCTTCGCAGTCGTGATTCTTTTGTTTGCATCATACTCACCAGTCGCATAGTCCGCCGCATAAATGATACTTTTAACTTCAGCGATACGCAGACAATGGATTAAAGACTGAAGTCGTAAATTCGTGTTGATCAGAGCGGTGACGACGCCGAGCTTCCCCAAGCCGATCCAGATCGCGGCGAATTCTGGCCTGTTCGGCATCATCAATGCCACAGCATCCCCCTTAACGTACCCCGCCTTTTGAAAGATGGACGCAACCTTGTTGCTGTATTTATTAATCTGCAAGTTCAAATTTGTATTCAACACTCTTCCAGTCACGCCCGTTGCGTGGCCGTCCACCCTGCTGTTCCGTTTCACCAGAGGCGGATTAAGGTCGGTTGAGGCCCCGGCCGCAAAAGAAAATATTGGGCCCCTTACAAAAGTTACTGATAACTGCAACAGTGACTTCAAAATTGCGCAGCCTTGCACAGTCTTATATTCTTCCAGGTTACAATTTTACGATCCGCTTACAATATGAAATCAAATTTGGTGTCATTAAAAAAAAGTGGAAAGTTGGTTTTTGTAGGGCCCCTCAGAAGTCGGGGCCCCGGGCGCGCCCGCTGTTAAATCCGCCTCTGCGTTTCACCCTAAACGATCTTCAAGTACCATCGCAGACGCGAAACGTGGGAAAAATAGACCCTCTAGGAACATTTGACCCTCTGCTCGAATCAAAGAGGGTGAACGGAACAGCGAGGTCAAGGAGAATGAGAAAAAAGAGAGGGTAGAAATGAAATTTCTAACGGTGCCATTTTGCAGACGAATCGCAGAGATTTAGAAGAACTCTCAGACGAGGTACTCAGCGGCTAGCATTTAGTGTTTAGGCCACAAGCGCTCGGTAACCACCGCTGAGACACTTGTGCCTCTGACGGCGTAATTACACGTTCCCCTCCCTTTGTTCTCACCCTTTGCCATTTTGTAATGTTTTATTCTGGTGCATACAAAAAAAGTAACGGATATAATCGTCAATGACTCAGTTGCAATGGTCGGAACAATATCATTTGACCCTTGAGGCCACACCTTAGGGTAGCTTGTCTTTTAGTTTCTCCTCTAATTGCTTTCTAATAGCTTATCGTTTTCAATATGTCCGTTATGGTAGTCTGAATGGATGGTAGGTACTTAGGACGATTTTATTATCTAAGCGTTGCGAAATAAAGTCGTTAGTTATCAATTAAAATTAAACGCTTGATCATTGGATGTTTCGGAATAATATCCATCGTTGAATGCAGTCGGTTTTTATCTACATAGTAAGCAAGGAAGTCGTCTTGAATTTATCAGTATGTAAAATGACGTATAATAATTCTGCAACGTCTGGTTGTAAAATGACATATCACGAAATGGGCAAATATATCTTGCAGACGTAAAACCATGGAATAATCCGTGACCTCCTTGACAAGATAATTATTAGCACTGGGAGCACGGAATATTTCGTAACCAAAGAATGAAGTTTCAAAAAGGAAAAATAGAATGTCATCTTAGATACATACGAGTTTTCTTTAATACCATTCCCACCTGATTTTCAAGATAGAAATTGTATTATTCTATTCTTTTTGATAAAAGCTTCTATAAGATATACAACAGTTAGAGAATATCAGACTCTGGTTCAAAACGGCGTTATAAACTTAATAATTATCTTTTGCCCGACTATATATGGGATTTGTGTTGCGATACTGAAAATAAATTGGGACACTGTTGCATAGTGAGAGACGAGTGTACTGTTCTTGAAAACAATAAACTGTACTTCTCTGTTTAAGAAGCCAAAATATTGTTAAGTTTGCACGTTCGTTTCTCGTCTACAGTGGGCGGAGCAAAGAGACGGAAGACGGAGAAGCGGGGATAGTCAAATGGCATAGTGGGGATAGACTGCGTGTGGCCTTGAACAGTCAATTGATTTTGTTCCGACTGTAGGAAGGAAACCCCCATTGGTAATCCTGTAAATCCCATGGTGGATCCCACTATGTGGGTCTATCCGAATATTCGAATCGCTTACAAAGTATTTTCGAAAAATAATTCTGTTCATGCATTTGAAACGTACGTCAGAGTTTGTCCAAACAGAATCCTCGAAATAGAAACAAGGCTCGTTAGGATATTGATCCACCCTCTTCTTAAAAACCTTCGCGACGGACAAGTTTTTTCTGCGCTGGCTTTTCATTTCGAGCTCGGCCCTGATGGTACGATAGAGCAACCTAGAAATGCGTTTAAAGAAACAATATTATGATCCAGTGAAGTATTACAAACTCCGTCGATTTCTTCCCAAGCAATTTGATCTTAATTTGTGATATTCTTTGTGCATCGAAGTTTTCTATTCGTTTTCATTATTATTGTTATTATAAATCCTCTTGTCGTGAAAAGATGTCATGCTTTTTTATCGTTCAGAAATTGTTTGGGGTCCCAAACTATTTCCTGCGTCCGGACCCCTTTATTATTCACATATACAATCAGAAGCTATTGCTAAAAAAAACATTGTTTATATAATGTTCTATTTTATTTTGACAAAAGATATTCGATGCTATTGCGATAATCCCCTATATTATCTTTACACGAAAGGCATTTGCTTTTATACCTATAACACGATATGTGTATACTACGTACTGTATATCTACCAACAGAAGCAGGGATCAATAGGCAATGACGAATTCATAAAACTTTAACTATTTCTCTACGTCGATGGACACTACTCTAAAATTTTCCAATAAGAGGAAAGAATCTATCAAATGTAAAGCACCCCCTTATAAAGTGAAAACACGTGTTCGTTGTATAAACTACAAAGTAAATATAGGTATACAATATGGATTTACGGTTACAATAATTAGTGATAAACCGCAACTGTACTACCTTCCATCTTTCTCTTATTATTAATATAATAAGTAATCTGTATTCATAAATTTCACTAAATAGTTTGCAATAATAATCAAATATTTTTATCTTGCCAGAAATAATCTCATGAAAATCAAATGTGTCTCAGAATAAACATTTCATAATTGGAAATCCGTATTACGTATTTTTTGTTTTTAAACTTTACCCCGTTTAAAATTAATTTTAACAATTCTTTGTATAAATTTTACATTTTTGCTTATGGAATAGATTTAGGTCTCAAAGTCTTGTCAATAGACATGTCCTTGTAAACACCTGTCACGCGATTATGCTTGAAATGTTGCCGTATTTATAACGAAAGAGAACTGTCAAAGTTCTGACACAGGTGCTCCAAATGTAACGAATATTTTCTGTTTGTATATTTTCTGATTCAATTATTAATATCCGTTTCCTCCCTAATCAAGCTAAATTAAATAAAATTAGATTATTTTGAATTCCCACTGTCAATAATTTTAAGGATACTGTGGTAGGGTCAATCTGTGCGTGTAGAGTAAAAATGATAAAATACATCAATCACTTGTAGATACTCTACAGGAAACGGACCAATGTTGATAAACCAGTTAATGCACACAATAAACGTGTCGATAGTTCGAATAACTTTCTTCAAACTCTGCATCTAAATTACTCAAAATAATTCTTATTCAAAACAATTCTGGAAATAATGCACGCTTAAATAAATTTTTGATAGCGATTGCAAAGTGAATCTGCAAATTTTTCTTTCATTTTTTATATAATGTATTAAAAATGTACCTATTCACAATTTACAGAATAAATTCTAACAGGGATAAGTGTTCGATCCATGTTGACCAAGCATTCTGTATTCAGTTTTATGGGTACTGTAAGCTCTCCCAATCCTGAAGCCTTTCTTAACGCCCTTATATCACCTTCGAACGAGTATACTCTTTCAAAAATTGTTCTGTGTAGAAATTGCTCGAATCCACAAACAATTCACAATTTCACTTCAGCTCTCTCAAGCTCCATTGTAATTTAAAGAATATAAAATAAAGAGAAGCAGGGCTTAAAATATCGATGTAAATTTTCAATATTATGAAAAGTAAATGGAGGAACGCCTTCGCGAAGACGTTTTGCAACGGAATGAACGGGATGCAAGCGATCGTTAGAATACAGGATGGAAACAAAGTTTCTTCCATCTTGCTTATCAATGATACGTAAACTTATGTGCAGCCTATTAATAACAATTCTCGTAGCCGTAGCGATAGCGGAGTGAACTTTGAATGGAATAATTCTGGCGAATTGCGCTCCACTACCGCGAAAACGAAGCCGAATGTATGAAATTGTATAACTATCCGTCGTTATCGCATTCCCTTCGATTACTGTAATTGGATTCCTAAGGCTTATGAAGCTTTATATTTTCTTCGGGATTTGGAAAAGATCTCGTTACGGCGGTTCCTGAATCAAACATTCTTTTCCAATACACCAGAGCATTTGACCTATAATTACCAGATGCTATCGAACGCTCATTACGATAGTTAAGTAGTCTAATTTATGATACAAAATTCATACAAAATTAACGACATCTTCAATTAATCTTTAGATAAAAAGACAAAAAAGAAATACAAACGTTTGCTGTATTTCTTTTTTTAAAGGAAACAGTTAATTAGATCCCACCTTCGCTAGACCAATTAATGCCTGAAAATCAGATAAATGAATTATGGTTTCATAAAGCTTCTACTTTTTCTTCGAACTTAAATGAATTTTAGATTAATTTAAAATCCATTTCTTCCATGCACACTTTAATGATACCTACACGAAACATTTTTACACATTGTGGTATGCAGTTTCTATTACTTTTTTTTTCAAAATAGAACTCCCACACTTTAATTCGTTTTCCCATCTATGTATTTTATATGTATTTATACATAAATATCTTTAAGATATTCGTTTAAAAATTGAGTATACTTTGGATTCGGAGCGCTTCAGCTGTGATCGAGTTACTCATAAACGTTTTTTCTTCAGATAACCGTTGTGACATTCTAAGTCGAAATATTTAATATTTGCAACATTAGTCGTGCGTTGATACGCGCATAAACGGTGTAGAATATCAAAAACATTTATCACTAATGATATGCGTCAACAAAGCTGATATAATCGCCAGCAACAAGTCATGTACTAAGAATCTAATCTGAATACTTTGCGGCATATAATACAAAGAACATATTTTAGTTATATGTGCCAGTAAAATTGATATTCTTTAACAATACGGTACGAAGGGCTGCATTTAAATAATTCACAGTACCTACATGATAACATGGGAAGCATTTCTCAGTCACAGCGTGTGTGAATAGAATTTATGAATTCATCTTCAGATTCACTGCCATAAATATGAAAAGTTTACCTCATCTCGAATAATTTCTCCGCAAACACCCATAAATGTCGTCTAATTAAGGGGCTACATATACCTGGAATGGTCGAACAGATCAATTTTTCCAATAAAGAACTCGCAGAAGCTATAACACCAAGGGAAGGTCAATATTTTATTGTATAGCCTTGAAATCGACGATTTTCTGTGAGTTAAAAAAAATTATCTCACTTTCACCTGTACCTTAAACTTTAAACGCTGTTTCCTCCAAACTATGTTTTTTAAATCGGTGCCAATGATATGAAAAACTGATGAAATTTCTCTAGAAATTTAATAACTTTTAATTATTAATTTTAATTAAATTTTATTTAATCTCAATAATTAATAATTAATTTCTAGAAAAATTTCATCAGTGTTTCAATGATTAAAAACAAACTGGATTTTAAAAAAAAAATGGCATGATAAAGACTAGTTGTGTGAAAGAATTGATGTAAGAAATAATCGTGACAAATTTTATTCAAATCAGTTCAGTAGTTTTTGAAATATCATGGCACCGATTTGGAAAATATAGTTTCGAGAAAACAGCGTTTAAACTTTAAAGTACAAGTCAAACCGAGATAATTTTTTTTACAGAACATCGTCGATTCCGGAGCCATAGAATTGACCTTCCTTTGATGTTGTAGCTTCCGCGAATTCTTTATTGGAAAAATTGATCTTTTCAACCATTCCAGGTGTACAAATCCCTTAATACACGTCAGGACTTGAATGCCACAAAATCGGTTTCTCGTATCTAGGCCCGGCTAGAGCCTTTTTAGTGCCCTAGGCGATCTTGCCCAACTACTTTGCCTCTCAACTCTGATTTTTATTCGTAGCTTGAAACATTTATAGTACAACTTGTAATATTCATTTCAAGAAATGCCAACAATGAAAATACCATTTTGCGCTCCTTGTGAACTTTGAACGAACCAAGCCTGCTTGTATCAGGCGGACATCTTTCTGTCCCAATATTATTCAAGTAGTTTTCCATTGACAATAATGCGTGCATTTGAACCACCTACATTCTATTGTCTTCCCATGTGCATTACTTTTACGATATTCGTCGACGCAAATGCATTTCTGTCTGGAGGAGGCGTTTCTTTTGCTTAACGGTTCCTGTGGCCAACATGTGCAACCTTGCGCGGGTCAGTGACCGAGCATAATTCAAGAAAACGCCTACTGGATACAGGTCCTTGCAGATGTAAGCGAAGTGCATGGAAAGTCGGAATTAAAGAGACAGAAAAAAACCCACCGGCGCGCCTATTATCAGTTTTATATTAACTCGAGGCATGATAACGCTGATAGAACGAGCTGCATGTGAAAGTTGTACTAATCGGGTCAGGCGGATGGCAGCTCGCGTTTTCCGCGTTTCACGTTGGATCTGTTGCAGGGATATTTTCTCTGGGCACCTACAGTGATGGTCAATAGAGAGATTAAAGCTCATATTTTTACATATCCGCGTAACAAGCTTAATACTAGGCTTTACGTGTTAGCTTGGTGTCATTGGTCTATTCTAGAGAACCCCCCAATCTATGGGATATAAATATTTACGTGTAGATTCTAACAGGAACTATCTTGTATCTATTACTAATCACAGTTTAAACTTTCTGTTGACCACTACTGTATTTCGAGAAATTTCGTAAAATCGGTAATTGTGAATATTGTAGATTTTGCGAAGCGATTATGGAACGAGAAAAGTTGAAACGAAGGATGGTAGCAATGAGTCGCTGCAAAGAAAACGGTTTGTGATAATGAAAATTGAAAATGACGATTTTTTTATTGGATTGATTGGAGAATTATTTTAACTTTATATAAAAATAACCCACCATAGATTCCTTGGAAACTGTATTTTCGATGATATACTACGATTTTTTTTTAAATTTAGTGCAATTGTTTACTTGTACAACTTAAAAATTTTGCTCATTTTTAATTTCTTACATGAAGCAACTTTTTAAATATTCACACATTGAATATTCAACACATTATCTACTTGAACGTGCGTAACGCAAACCAGAAAAAAACTAGAACAGTAGGGTACGTCAAGTACGTTCGAGTCTAGTTTCGTCGAACTTTTTTACCAAAAATTATCGTTTACATAAATCTGTTTTCGTTATTTATGCGCAACTCGTTAACAGCGACGTGATTTGTGTAAATAGATTTTCCAAATAGTTTTATTATCGTCACGACACGAATAATTTATTCGTTCGTCGTAACCCAATTACGTATTTCATAGTTAGAGACGAACGAGATCGAGATCGAATAAAAAATAACAATGTATTTGTAAGTAACAAATAAGCTCTCGTTCGTGCAACAATTTATTTCGATCGAACAGTTCCCTTACGTGTCTTGTTACGGGAATAGAAATAAGTATGTTCTCGTTACTCCCGAATAGATCGCAATATGCATTTATTTTTAAATTTGATTCACCTATGATGTCGATTACGCCCTACAAACACTTTGAACTATTTAAAAGATTTGAGGAGAATGAAACGTGACTCGAACTGTTGACACTGATTTCCAATGACTTTCAGACATCATTCTATAGAGTACTATGTAGACAACTATGTACTTCGGATAACCGTTCTGAGACACAGATTCGATAAATAAATGTCTATTATATATATAAAAACAACCTCTTAATAAATCCATCATTTTTCCGCAATGCATCATAAATCGGTCGCCAATATTCTCATGTAAAGAGAAATTCGCGTAGCGTTAAATAAACGCAGAGACCGTTTGCTAGAATACTTTAACACTTTACAACTACAAAAGGGTGATACATACTTTAACGATAAGCACAATGGTTGCACGCAACAGGAATGTGTTAGAAAAATACTGTCTGAGTTAAGCGAACCACAATATGTAAAATGCACATCTTTAAATATTCAAGGATGCATGATTCCAACAGCGAACAAGTTCGAACGCTCCCAAATCATCCCCTTCAACAGATCGTTCAAGACTTACGTTACATCGCGCGGCAGAGTTTTACAGATGATATACAGCTTCCGATGAAATCTGCAGAGCACTGGCAGCAGGACCACAGCAAGGATGATCTGGGCGATTTTATTGAACCCAGGGAACCCGAGTCGGGTTGCAACAGTGGCAACCATTGCACCCAAGATCGCCAGGGTTAGCAATAACAGTCGGATGTCCATACCCTCGTGTCACCCACTGTCTCTCCACCGAACCCAGGTACCCGAAACTGCGAAATGGTAGCAGGAGTTCAATTCGTTGTTATTTCAGAATGGCGGTAAGTATCACTGAACGACCTCTACTTTGATGTAACGTACGGCGGTACCAAAGATCGAAACCGTCTAGCTCAGAGTTACGGTAAATAGTGACTGAGCCCATCCGTTTCACGACTCTTAACTTCGAAATTAGCCCCGAAACCACAATGACCGCTTTTCGTATCGAGGAATTACGTAATATGCTACCATCATTTTCTTTAATTCGGTGCAGCACGAGGTGCAACGATCAATACACTGCGTTTTAGGGATACGCAATGCACTGTGACCGATCCTTGGCATATCAAGCCCACGCAAGGCTACCTTCGATCGATTCCTTATATGCCCAGAAATCCACGTAAACACAACGTACGAATACGTACAATAGGAAATAATACAAAACAATCACGGTCAAACGCGAGGTCCCGCGCGACACGGTACTCGATGTAGCATATATTTCGGAGATACGCGTAGGTACGGCAACCGATTTATCAAAACTGCACCAAACATTGTTACGCACCGATACCTTGTGTATTTCTGAGCTACTCGAGATGTAGATATATCGTAGCTCGGGTGCAACGTGCGAAATGCCACGATGGGACACCGGGCCCCCTTTGTGTCGCAGACACACGCGCGATTATACCACGGTCAGGCTCTTTGTTTCGATGTCGCACGTGGCGAGACGATTACTAGATTATACTTTCAATGATGCACGCGAAAACAACGCGAATCAATGATTTGTTCGTGGAAGAGGCACGAGGTGTCACGATCAATATCCCGTGTGCCAGAGGTACGCGAACGTGCCACAATCGATTCACCTTTTACGTTTTACAATTAACACAGAGGAGGCATATCACAGAATAACGCGCAATAACGACGATCCAGTACCTTGTAAACTTGTAACTTGTAACTCAGGAACAAAACCAAGTACCACAATCGATCCCCTTTGTGCCCGTCCCGGAGATCCGCACGGAGCAAGTTCGCGTCTCGGAATGCACGCGGTGTCACGCTCGACGACAGTTACTGACAACACTAACAGCCGATGGGGCTACTGACTGAGAAGCAAGCAAACGCGTTACTCTGAGTTGGCCGCTCCGCTATTGCGCCACTAGCCCAAGAATTATTCCTGTGCACTGTGCGGCGGTGTTCACGGCTGCAGAAAATCGAAGTTTTATTTTAACGGGGGACCCCTACCCATCTGCTCGCCTACGGTTGTGCACGTTCCCGTGGTAGTTACTAGGCATGCCCGAACGCTGCGGAACCTCCTCGCGAATGCCTCACTTCCACGCTTTCATTTCGCGATACCCCCGAGCCCTGTTTTCTGCGTATATCCACTTAAAGAAACCTCTTGGACCGAAGGAATGAAACAAAACAGCGTAGGAATGCGCTGAACGCGTTAGCGAATCTTTCTAGCTTCACGCATTCTGACACTGACAATTCTGACGCATTCGACCACGTAGTTTAAGACTTTGTATTTATAATCGGACACGTTTACGAATATATGGGCGGCAAAAAGGGAAAGATTGAAATGCAAATTCTGTTGGGATTTAGCAAATTAATCCACGAACATTCTGTTCTTTTGTTTTTATATACATGTTTATGCACTTTCACATTTGAGACACTTTCGTCTGTGATATTTAGCGTCGGTTTTCATTATTAAAACACATTTGTCGATATTTAAAATCTGTGAAATAGAATTATTTTGTACATAAAGGATTACATATCAATTTTTCATCACTACAATGTTAAATACTGTATATTTGTAGTTATAACGTTAAAAAAACGGGGACTGAAATAATTTCTCGTGTTTATAAAAATTTGAAACTGGAAGTGTAACTGTATACACTCGAAGACAGATCATTTTTGACAAGGAGAGTATCCCAGGTGTTCGCTTCTGATTGCTTTGATTTTTTAGATGTTTTAGAGGACCGAAAAATAAGATATACGTGCTTTTTTATAGCAGCCTGTTTTCATACTTGGGATTGAAATCATCCTTCAAAGTTATAAGATTTTCAGGTGTTTCTCTCCGATTGCTTTGGTTTTTGGATATGTTTTAGAGGACAGAAAAATAGCAAACGGGTGTCCTTTTATTTTGGCCTGCTTGCATGTTCAGGAAACCACCCTTCAAATTTCATAAAAATAGGTGGTGCCATCCTTCGATTGCCTTGGTTTTTGGCCAGAGTAATCGGAGACGTACAGCTGAAAATCTTGTAAATTTGAGAAGTGGTTTCACCTCCTAAACATGCAAACAGACCAAAATAAAATGACACTTGTTTCTTATTTTTCAGGCCTCTAAAATATATCTAAAAATCAAAGCAATCGGAGATGGACACACCTAGGATGTCCTTATGAGTATTAAAGCTTAAAAAATCATTTAATCGCAGTAATTGCAAAGAAATACTTGTTAAATACTTTGTTATACAACTAAACAATCATGCGTACACATATTATAAAAAAAAACTTAAAATATTGTACATAAGCTTGACGAAATATCCCTATACTAAACTTTCTTTCGTACCTTACGAGTCTATCGCATCAAATATTGACAATGTCGAAACAGAAATGTTACGAAAAAAGGGAGAGATTCAGTATAGGGTTACTCAATTACATGCTTTAACTGTCGATGTTCGCTCTATTAATCTGGTCATATTAACTTTATTATCCATACTTTATCATTCTCAGTACATGTTTTAATGTTAAGTTTCTTTCAACAAATGTCATGTATTATTATACATTCATTACTATCTAATAAAAAGAAAACCAACACTGTATGAACATGCTTGAAGTAGTTGTTAAACGATCATTGATTTCAAACTAATTCCGAAAAATGTTACGCTCTGGGAGTAAAATTGTTCCAATCCATGATTTACAGAATTAGTGTACAATGACAAAACAACATCACTGCTAGTTTGTACAATTTTCAATCGTTCGATCGTGCGATTATGCAGCAAGTGTACAACGACTTCAACACGAATTATTTATATTACTGTACTAGAATTGCATGATTAAAGAATTTAAGCATGGAAGGTAAATAAACAAAAGAATATGCAGTTCTACCTTACGAATAAGCACCATCAGCGTTTCACTGGAACTTAATTTCGATACACATGATTTATGTTAAAATACAACAGTTCCTTAGCCGCATGAGACATTTATAAACAACATGATATTGAATTAAACTCTCATGAATACGTTTAAACAGACGTAAATTAACTAACACATTTCATTTTTATTATCGCTTTACTGATTCAGAGCTACGATAGGAAATGATGGGAAGACTTAACGAATCTCCTGAAAATGAATGTACATTTAGAAATACGTAGCTTTTGATTGGAACGTTTTTAAAGAACGAGTAATTGGCGAGAATCACAATTGTCTGCCAGAATTTACGAAGGATTTACCTATGTTTGTTGGGCTGGGGTACAATTTTTATACACTGATCTACTTGTAAATATTCTAGAATAATTATAAATTCCTTTTGTTTAAATTTCTGAGCTTTGTTTATACTCGTTAACATCATCTAAATTAAAATATCAAACTCTATAATATTCTTTCCTGCAAACTGTCCAAACACACCGCTCGATATGCTACGCTTGCTCACTGTGGAAACGAAAGTAACGGGATTAATACCATACAAAATGTGTAATGATCGTATAAGTGTTACCGTAATAGTACTGTAATAACTAACCGTGCGAATTGACTTTCGTCAACATGTAGGTTGGCAAATCTTGACACTCGTGAGCTATATACGTTCCAACAACCGACAGATCAGTGATCGGTGGTAAAACTACTTTCATCGTTTCTCTCACAATCTCTGTGTCGACTTCATAGTATCCTATAATAATAATTTTAAGCATTAATTTTACTTAAAAATTCAAGTAGACTTATTTAAAAAATGTATGAAATTTACCATTATACATTTTTCTGAGAAGATCGTACATATTGTGCGGTGGTAAAACTCTTTGACGATTCAGCGGCATAACAAAACAGCATTGCCCGTCGATATCAATAATACCAGTTTTGTTCTGTAATAATATTCATAGATTATGTATCGCAGTCTGATTAAACTTTAATCCAATCACTCGCATTAATTGTGTTTTGTGACACTGAAACTTATTCAACTTACAATGTTAAAATCATGTATGAATCGTCCCTGACGCCCACCACGAAAATCAGGGACATCAATTTTCTCGTAATGCTCGTTCTCTAAATCAATTTCGAATCGTTCTTTGAAAAATGTGCCTTGTATAGGCTCGTTACCAACGCCCTTTTCAGCAAACAAAGCTTCTTGTTCCGTGGCTCTTGCCAGACTTTTAAACAATTCAGGGTCACCTAACATCGCTCGATTAACAGCATCTTTGCCATAAGGTATTTTGTTCGAACTGTCGTATGGAATGCTGTACCATCCTGTTCTGAATCTATGCATCTGTGTTCGGGCATACTGCCTGTATATATATACACCGCCAATGATACCAATTATGAGAATTATTATTGCAACGAGAAGTAGCAAAAAGGTAGCAGTGACGCGAACACATATGCTTCTAACAACGTAGTGATTTCCGACATCAACTTTCTGACATTGTGCTTCTGGGTCTGCCTTTTCGTCTTCCTATTGCAGAAAACATATTTATTTATGAAAGCAACTGTTCATGTAAAATATTCAGCGTTCCATTGAAAAATTTGAAGGAGACACTTTCATAGATTGGTAAACAAACAATATGAAAGAAAAATGAGTTATTGTACTGTGAACGCATTATATTTGTGCCTCTGACGGGGAGAGGTTTTCAGGTATTCACTTTCGATTGCTGTAGTTTTCGGATATGGTTTAGAGCAGGGTTGACTAACTGGTAGCCTGTGAGTCACAGGGGACAACTCCGCCTTGCTACCACGCTGAACGGTTCCTTGCGTACTCAGCAGACTCTGACGATCGCAGTCGAAAAGAGAAGAAAAGAAGGAGGAATTCAGCTGTGATCGTCATAGTCTGGTAGGTATGGAGGGAGCCATTCAGCGTGGCAGTAAGGCAGAGGTGCCTCCAGTGGATCGTGGGCCACCAGTTAGTCAACCCTGGTTTAGAGGACCGAAAAATAGCAAACACGTGCTTTTTAATTTTGGCCTGTTTGCATATTTAGGGGGTGAAAGCACCCATCAAAGTTCATAAGAGGTACAAAATTTCCTGTTGTTAATTTAAAGAATATTATAACATTATTTTGAATAAAATTTTATGTAAATACTTGGCACGCAATGTTATAATATTCTTTAAAGTAACAAAAGGAACATTTGTACCTCTTCTTATGAATTTTGAGACAGTGAATTTGGAGATTTGGCTCCCCTAGGCTAACAAGTGTTTGACGCTCTTTCCACGAAATATCATCAAATATTTTAATTCAAAATAGTTGGGATAATTTCAAAATTAATTCAATATGGCAACGCAAATATGCATTATTGCTAATTTGCTATATGAAAAAGAAGTGAATTGATTTTGCCTCTGTATTTAAATCTTTCCCAATTCCTTACGCTCAAAATTTGCCACCCTGCTTTGAGGGGTGATTTGACCTCCTAAATATGCAAACGGACCAAAATAAGAAAACACGTATTGTTATTTCTCGGCCCTCTAAAACATATCCGAAAATGAAAGCAATCGGAGCAGGAAACCTGAATATCTCTTCTTGTTAGCTAGTTTAATTCAGTTTGGAAAATATTGGTCCACACGTATGATACGCACGAGGTTACGGTTATATCCAGGAAGGTATTAGTATGCTCTGACGAGAAGGAGAGTATAAGTTTGTGTGAGTGCCGCCTGTGTGGACCGATGTTTTTGGAACTGAAATAAAAAAGCGCCAACCGTCGATCTCGTTCGCACTAGCGGACGCCGAAACGTCGCACAGGATAGATATATTCCGCCAAAAATATATGTTCATTTTAATATCACTCAATTTTTATTTAAATGACTTTGCCATGCAAGTACTTGAGTTATTTAATATTGTCACTAGATCATTTAGTAGATAAACGTAAATTTGCATTAGTAACAATTTTTATTTCCGGGATATCTACAGCTGTCATAACACTAAAAGGATATGATAGCGAGTATAGATAATGCACTGTTATCAAATCAACACATAATTTACCATACACGCAGTAACGTCGGTGCTAAAAAAAGATAATGCTGCGCATTAAGTGACCAATACATTGGAAAACAGAATTCGCTAAAAACAATCGTATCAACCGGTAGCAAGGGTGAAGAATCGTGTGTTTATTTGCGAGGAAAGAGGCTACACTCCAAATATCCGGCAAGTTCATTCGATTCCTTTGATTTTTAATAAAGTCAAAATCGCGTGAAATTTAAAGCTCAGGAAGGATCAGAGTGGTGCTAACCATTGAATTCACTTCAACAAACAACGGTTGTTCCATTTTGTCCGTCTTCTTCTCGCCAATGGCCTTTGTGATGATCGTCATCTTGATGTTGTGGTTTCAATACCCGTTCAGTGGAGATATCAGCGCACCTTCCGCGCGAACTGTACTCTCGTGCGTTCAACCTTGCAATTCTGATCGACGGTCACCGCGCTTCGACGAATGTTAACATAAAATAACACAATACGTGCGCAGGGTACACCAGAGCCCACAAAATTCCAGGATAAACTGCATACATACAAATGCAACCGAGATTGATCGGTGACAACCGCGCCCTCAATGCACTAATAAATACCGTGCGCGCATGCGTCGATGTAGAGCAGAAGACGGCTGAATGCTTATAGCGGCGATTATACGACCGATCACGCATGTGTACGTACACGCGGGTATGCAAAAGTGTGTCGCGGTTGCAAGAAACACTATATCCCAATATTATTGTTATTATTTAATATTTTCCGCTTCTCCGCAGCGGTTCTATACTTAACAGTACAGTAAAGTACTATGGTCGAAATGCAGAGTACCGTTAAAGGTGCCAAATCAGAGAACGAAGATGAGAACGCAGCTAAAGGTTCCTTGGAAAAAGAGGGAATAGAAAATAAGAGCGCGGAACTCGATCACGAGGAACTAATGAAATTAACAAAAGAAGCAATTGACAATATAATTGAAAGCGACCCGCTTCTATCTGGTCTACCGACCGACGTTACGGTCGAAGAGCTTAAAGCACAAACCGCAGTTGCACAAGGACAGGCGATAACTGTGTACTTAAATCGCGGGGATTTACCGAAACTTGGAATTGTGGTGACGCTCTTTTAAACAATTTTTTTTATTATTATCTCTGTCTGCAAGAAATTTTTATCTTCGTAAATAGGGATAAAAACTGTATTACAATTCTTACGACTTAGGTACCTCCTCATAACACCACGGTTTTGGATCTGAAGAAAGCCGTCAAGCGTCATACGAATTTATCTTTGAAGAGGGAGAAAGTGAAGAAGAAGATAAGTTGGAAGCACGTTTGGAGGAAGTATTACTTGAGCTTCGAGAATGTGAAATTGGCGGATGACAATGAAAATATTAAAACGTACGGGATCTCGAACAAGGCGGAATTACATTATGTTAAGCGACGCAGGGAAAAGAATAAAATGATGAGGAACAGTTAGTTGTTAGAAAGAGAGACTCGATGTGTAAATATTTTACTTTTGTAATGTATAATACCTTATATTTCATTAAATGTGCTACAGCGTTGAAAATTTTATTTATTACCTATGTACATCATTCTTTCGGCAAAAGTTTTGTTTCTGGCTTTCGAATTTCACACTGTAAAAACGGATTCACGTCTTCCAATAAAAAGCAAGTCAACTCCAATGCTACAGAATTGTTGTAATTCGTTATAATTAATTTTTTTAGATTCGGCATTCTATATAGGGCCTCCAGTCCCCTTTCCGTTACCTTTATACACTCCGATATGTCGAAATATTCTAACGTTGGAAACTCAGCAGATAATTTATCCAATGCCCAATCGTCGATCGTTTTGCAACCTTTAAGGCTGAGCGACTTTAAATGATAAAGATTGAATAAGTTAGTAAGATTGTCGAACTCTATAGGGTGTCCTTTTAAATCTATCGCTTCCAGATTAAATCGTGGATCGTAAGTAGTTGCCAATGCGGGCATTTTGTTCCCTTTAGACTTAGTCCATTCTAGCCATTCATCGATGCCTTTAAATTTTACTCTACCACCGGATCTTAAGACGAACTGAGCCGTCGCCAAATCGGGGCCCAAATTCACATAGTTCTTGTAATTCTCTCTCTGAATAAACTTCTTGTATTCTCGTTTTTTGTGCTCCCACCATTCTTTTAGATTGAATGTAAGAAAGTTATACACTTCAGGTGCGTCTGTTGGGGAAAAGATCCGGCTCTCTTTACGAACTTGTCTTTTAACAGGGTTTTTCTCTTCGTGTTCGCGCTTTACTTCGAGAAGACTTTGTCGTTTACGCAAATCTTGCACTAAACTCGTGGTGACATTGTTGTTGTTGTAGTACGGTCGCGAAATGTTCACGTGTAATTTTTTTCGAAGTATTGTGCATTCTGAGATTTGTTTAGGTACGATGCGAGTGGTACACTGACGCAACATTTTTGTGGAGAATTATTTACTACTACTTTTCACATTAATGCGCCTTTATTATATAAATCTTCCAATACTTTTGCGCTGATGTTATTCCCGTCCATATGAGATCACGTCGATACTCTATTATCTGTTAGCCTGAATGCTGTCATTAGGCAGTAGTTTTTTGGGTCGGTTGAGGATCAAGTTATAAATCTAATTCATAGTTCGTTATAAGGAACAGCCTCAATAATTTTCAAAATTGTTTGATAACAATTTAGCAGAAGAGTATCGTACACGTGACATGTTTTTAATGGTATGTATGCACATACATGCACTTGATATCCACGAATTCACTGTTATCAGGACCGGCGCGAGGATGGTTGGCGCTCTTATGCAAGAAGACTTTTGCGTCCCCAAATCTTTGCACCTGTTTTCTATTTAATATGTTTTGCTTTTACGGAGTACAATAGGAAAAGAATTACATTTACATTTTGTTTACGGGGAAGTTGGATTCCTTTATTACTTAGCGTGCGATATAAATTTTTTGTTCTCCATTCGGTTGACGTTCTTATGCGGCGCATAACTTGCATAATGGTTCCGGAGCAGTGGCAGTGGCGGATTTAACAGGGCGGCCGATATAACTATATTTTTTCTCTGTATTATTACACTGAGCCAGTTTTCAGTAAATTGACGCTTTATTTTCCCCAAAAATGATAAATGTTTTCCCTACTCAGGAGGATCCCCTAGAGGCCTCGTTTAAAAAAAAATTGATTGTATCCAAGTACTATATTTTTGTCCTACTTGTCTGTAGGTACACTTACCCCCTTTTAGTAAACTACTTCGTCATTTTCCCGAAAAATGGGCCCTTCCGAACTTATTGCACCGGGGCCTTTTTTCTTAAACCCGCCACTGTTCCGGAGGCTCTGACTGTTATACCGCGTTGATTCAAACGATCAAAGATTGCAGATCGCAATGACACCATGTTTAGAGAATTCAAGTCGGAAAATTAATTTAAAAAGGTTTCTTTATATGGAAATAACGTATAGTACAATAAAATAAATGTAGGGTAATGATAAAATAACAATAGTGAAAATTTATGTAGACAATAATTCGCAGGCATTTAATATGTCCCCTAAGTATGAAGTAAATAATTATGTACTGTAGGTGCTTGTTCCCACAATACTTAAATGATACTATACCTTTGAATTATAAGACGACTGTCAACTATCATTATTGGTAGTAATACTGTAAATTATCTATGGGAAATATTGCTAAACGTTTTCGTAATTTACATGGAATCCGACATGTTGGTTGATTGCGAGTGTCATCTGCAGGGAGTCGATGTTTTCAGAATGAGCCAAAAGATCGCCACCGCAACGGTCGGCCTCACTCGCACTTACGGGTGTCTCACTCCCAACCCAACCGTCACTCTTGTCAGAGGCACGGATATAATGTGTTGAGTTACATGTTAAGTATGAGAAATATGGTGTAATTTTATGGTGCCGGTATTTTCATGTGCAGGAATACATAAGGTACATATTAGAAATTCGTAGGACTCACGTTTATAAGTAACATCGTTTTTCACTCGTAACACTGTACTATCGGCGAAAATGATATATCACTCAACATTAACGATGTCAGCCTATCAATTGCATTTCGATCGAAGTAATTAATCATTTTTCGATTTGTGTGGACAGGTAATTCGTGGACGTGGGATTTATTGAAAATTTGCCAAAATGATGGAAGATATGCAGGAAGAGGTTAGTACTTACCATTTATTTGGACAGGGTTTGTTTACCATATTTGAACTGTCAAAATACAGAAAATACGTGATCCGTGTCACAGATTTCGTCTATTTATTCGACAAGCATAGTTTCTGTTTATTAAAAAATATTACTGTTCGTTGCTGAATTGTATCATCATTTATGTTTAGTTGAGAAATCAATACTCTGACTATAATGTAACCTACGTTTCATTCCTTTATTTTTAGACCCAATTTGTGGTCGACGATGTGAGCAAAATCATTAAGGAAGCCATCGAAGTGTCTATTGGTGGGAATGCTTATCAACATAATAAAGTAAATCAATGGACATCGAATGTTGTCGAAGGATGCTTGGGAAATCTCACAAAATTACAAAAACCTTACAAATATATAGGTGAGTTTTTAATAATCTTTTAATAATATTTTATTCTACATCGTTAAATATTTTTTCAGTCACTTGTACCATTATGCAAAAGAATGGTGCTGGACTACACACAGCGAGCTCTTGTTTTTGGGACAATGCTACCGACGGTAGTTGCACAGTGCGTTGGGAAAATAAAACAATGTATTGTATTGTTTCTGTGTTCGGCCTAGCGATTTAATTGTTATTAGTATTTTAAAAGCTTCTGCTAAGAATCAAACATGAATATTAAAATTCTATTTAATATTCCAAACAAATTCTAGCGATTATGGTGCAGGAAGTACTAATTCCCTTTTGTGCAATAGTTCTTTCATTTCGACGGTACTATTTTTTTTATATTTCCAATACATTGCATTTGGGACACTAATTACTGTATCTACTAATTAGGATGTTTCATTTAACGTATGTATGAATGTATGTATGTAAATCTATTCTAATTACAAAGTAATATTAAAAAACGTTTATTTTTATCATATTGTATTTTTCATATAAATGTTATTACTTGTTATTTACATTTCAGTTTTCCACGAAAATGTTACTGTGTTTCAAATCATAGAGGTATTCTACAACAATCGATCATATATTTTACATAAAATAAAACTACCACGGCCGTATACTAATTGACATACAAAATGTAAGTCAAATTGCAAAATACATGAATATTTTTGGAAATCAAACATAAAATATTTTGCGGCCGTTTATCCTTCCATACTGATTAATTACAATCGTACTGGAGCTCGGTAACTAATGTAATATCTCTTGTATCTTTAATAGTAAAATTCAATAAATTACTGGTAGTATTTGAATAATCCAAACTATAACTATTATTCTATAGTCTCTTATAGTTCCGATATGTCGGGCAAGAAATCCTCGTCAATCGATAAATTTTCATCTAACAAAACCATATTAACGTTTAAATCATCGCCGAATTCGTCGTCGATGTATATGTCCTCCACGGTGCTGTCTGGTACATCCTGCAACAATTTTATTACAGATACAACGAAAACCTTCAGTATTTTTTCAGAATGTATAAATTAATCATAATATATTAACACTTGGCATGCGGGTATGCTTCGCCGCTGACTTACGCCTGTAGCGGGCGTTTTTTCGGGAAGCGTACGAGAACAAATCTACTAAATACGTATTTTTACGTGACTCGCGCTCCAGTGACAGACTGCGAAAAACGTAAAAATACGTTGCCCGCATGCCAAGTGTTAACAGTTAAAATAATTTAGAAATATGAATAAATAAATAGAAATTTTTACCAATTAAGCCGGGAATCCACAGAAGCTAAGCTATGCTTTGCGATGCTGTTTTAGCTTAGCTTTTGGTGAAAACTGTTCCATAAGAATGTATTGAAATTAATTTTTTAAAACGTAGCATAGCATAGCACGGCTTAGCTTAGCTTCTAGGTAGATTAAAGGGCGTCCGTAGACTTTTTCCAGGAGGGGGCAACTTTGGGGTGACGGTGATGAAAAATTAATAATGAAAAAGCGAGTAGCCCAAGCGGGCTTCTTTGAACTCATTTTGTAATGCCACTTTAATTAAAAATTTAAATTCGAAATTTAGAATTATTCACTTTTAGTATAAACTCAATAAAGACCAGTTTTTTAAAATAAGCGATTTTTTCTCAAAAGTCGGGGGAGGGCAACTGCCCCTTTTGCACCCCCCTCCGGACGCCCATGGGTGGATTCCCAGCTTTAAGCATTTTTCTTTATTAAATCTCTTTTTTTAATTTTCATAAAAAGGACTACAATACATCTCACTAACGTAAGAGTAGCCTACAGGAAATAGTATTCTTACCCCTCTGCGTATAGGCAACTTCCCTAAAGCCGAGTTATTAATTCTTAACTGGCTCAATGCCGCTGGTAAAGAACGTCGCCTTGGCAAAGCACTTTGATGACACGATTTGCAATCCTTCGGTTTCGAAGGGTCATTTAGAAACATTAGATTAAAGTTCGATATCGTATGTTTCTTTTCCACTTCTGTAGTTTGTACCGTAACTTGGACGTCACTTTTGTCGGCCGCCGCATTTTGTACACTTCTCGACGAATTCTCCTCTTCTTCAACGGTGATCTTTTTATCGCTAGACGATTCCGCTTGCTTATCTGATTTTGTTTCGTTGTATGAAATATTCAATTCGCTCGACACTTCAGCAATAGATTCGCAAACGAAATTCCTGGTGAATGTATCGTAAGAAGTTGTGGCGTTTTCGTAACTAGCGGCGCTAATGGTGTCGTTACTTTCACGCACTCTTTGGGTGTCGTTGCTGTTTATCGTCGTGTCGATATTATTCTCGTTGAATAGAAACGTTTCGTTCCTTGTTGTCGACCTCTCGATACTCTTGATTTCCTCGCTCTCGTTAGTCTGCAAATCGTACAAGTCTTCGAATATGGATTTAGAAGCGTGGCTATCATCCATGTTAACTTCGAAATTAGTGTAAGTCTTGAATGTGGGGGAAAGGCAGGATTCGTCGGAGCTTGGTGTGATGGGGCGTACAATTTTCGTTGCTCGATCCAAGGCGTCTTTCAAGACTTGCAAAGGTTTGCTGTGCGGGCTATTGGGTCCCGTCGAATCACTTGCATTTCCAGAGACTTGCGTAACCCCTTCTTGGCTGGTTTCCGTTTCTGGAGCTTTTTTTTAGGAATTTATTATTAGACAATAGTTACGGAGTCGTAGAAAAGTACAGAATATATTTCTAACTATAATTCTAATTCAATTATAGAATTATTATATTAAAAATGATTCTTTGAAAACAGTTGAAAAATACTCTGAATTTGTTATAATCTGTTACCTTTCGGGTTTTTAATAACAATGTACGTATTGTTGCTTTTCAGGGAGTTCGTTTCTGTCGTTTGATCTTTGCTAAAAGTGGCAGTAGAAACGGTATCGTTATCGTCAGTATGCTGTGTAAAATAATGTGCCTGTAATGGGAGAATTTATAATCTCAATTATTACTTCCCTTCTTATAATTATATACAAATGTACGCTACATATTAATTATCAATAGTATTAATACTGCGAGTCTATAATTTATTAGAGAGAAAAGTTCTTACAGTTTCGTTGCCAAACGATTTCCTCATTTTGGACAGACAAATTAATTTTTCCTTTCTCCATAAAGAGGTCTCGAAAAAAGTTTGAGGGTCGGAGTTTAATATTCGTGGTTGTATTATCGCTTCTTTAATACCCTCGGGTGCGTGTGCATAAGACATCTATGATAAAAAATAAGGATTGAAACTTGACGTTGTTTATAAAAAAATAATCCAATCATACCTTACAACGTTGTTGAATCGACGATTTCATACAAGATGGATCATACTGTCCAGGGGATTTACTATATTTTGGTTCCAAGCTAGTTTTGTGACTAGCTGGCTTATGTGGCTCGTAGTCTTTGCTCTTTGCTTGGGTGAGTATTTTGCTTTTCGTTTTTCGACCTAATATGACACGTACATTAAAAAAAGAAACGTCACACTAATTAAGATTTTCAACGGTTAGGTGTGCTTTTACTTTAGTTTTATCATATACAAGGTGGCCCAGTAAGGTATTACTATCTTAAATCTGAATGCCTCCGAAACTGTGGGAGCCAGAGAAAAAGCTTAGTTAGTAAGACTTCTAAGGTATACAATTAAAAGACTCCCGTGTCGATTTCTTTAGAAAATTTTTCACACCTTCGAAGTATGCATCACCAAAAACAATTTCGCGAGAATGAAGGAAAGATCGAGTCTTGTAATTTAAAATAATGACGAGAACTATTACTGGATGACCCTGAATTCTATCACAGATCAAGAATAAAAAAGAATTAAAAATGATCAAATACAGAATATACAAATTGGCGGCCATACATTTGCGTGTCCTAAAAATTGAAATTTTGACCTGCTATTACCTGAATCACTGCTAAGCGATAGTTTACTAAAGATGAACATAACTCCAAAATGAATACTCTATAAATACTATAATCCAATAAATATATACCTATTATAAATTAAATCCCCTTGCAACATCAGTCTACACAAAATGAGCGGATGTCCTTAAATCTAGTTGAAAAGGAAATGGAGTTTGTCTACTTTTGCTCAGTTTGCAAATTTTCTGAGAAAATACAAATTCTCTCTACTGAGTAGCATATAAATCGAAATTCCAAATTTCTGGACTTATAATTTCAGCAACATTGTCAGCTCCCCACGAATACACTCGAAGTTCTTAAATTAAAATCTACGTCACACGTAAGTGTATGACCGCCAATTATACGTCTCTATGTTACATACTAATGTCTGCAGACTCGGGTGACGAGTCACTTCCGTAAAAGAAATGTTCCCTTCTATTCGCCAGCACTTTCTTGAGCTGTTTCAAATTGGTCCTCGCGTCCTTGTAGGAGTCCTCGTCGGTGGAGTCCAACAACGGGGAGGAATACACTGAGTTGGACCTGGACTCTGCTTCCTGCGGCGCTCTGACTTTCTTATAAGTACTGTTCCATGGTTGCAGAGTTTCCTCTGAACCTTCCTCTGTTCGGAGAGTATCCAAAACTTCTACATTACAATTCGGATAGTGACTCTTTTTATAATTGTTGTGTATGTTGGAGAGCACATTCGTGTTTTTCTGCACGTCGTCTTTGTTACCGCGCTTCACGTCCTCAGCAAAGAAGTTGATCTGCTCGATATGAGCGGCGGTTTTCAAATTCCCGTTTTGCTTGGATCCCAGTTTCTTCGGATACAGATACTGCCTCGTCGGGGATTCGGGAGTTTTCGCGGAGTACAATTGCTTGGCCGAGGCGCTTTTTGTCAGCCTCAAACCCTTACTTTTGGGCAACCCCATGGGGGACTTCAGGGGCAAAATGTAAGTGCTACCGGTCCCGTTGTTGTTGTTCGCGTACTGGTCGATGTATACAGGCTCCTCGTCTTCGTATTGCATCTGGATAGATCGTGTTAGAGCTAGTAGAGTGCGTTTTAAATGTAAACGCAGATAATGTTTCGCGAAAACATTGGCGCTACGAAACTATTGTAAGATTCTTTCCGGGGGGCAGGTATCATTGAAAAATTAAAAAAAGAGTTATTGAGTATAATCATTGCGATGGAATATCGAGCACTGAGTCAGTGGCGGATTTAAGGGTAATGGCCCAGGTGGTAAACGTTCTGAGGGGCCGATTTTTTCGGGAAAATGAAGAGATAGTTTATTAAATCGGGTTAAGTGTAGTAGTATAGAAAAGGAATATAGTATTTGGATAAAATCCGCCTGTTAAATCCGCCACTGTACCGAGTGGTGATTTGATAATTAATCTGGTGAAATCTTTCGCATCAATAGGTATGTAAGTATTTCCCCGGAGTTCGTTATTTTGTTAATTTAGTCCTAGTTTCTGCCGAGAGAGAGAGAGAGAGACAAACCTCCAGTGTTTGAAGGAATCGTCGCATTCTGTTCATGTCCAGCGTCCTTTTATCAATATCGAGTTGCAGTCCAGCCTCTAGTAAGTTATTAAGCAAAGGCGGGAAGTCGTACAAATCCATCATGACACCACGTTTCCAGTGTACGTACTGTCTCTCCACGTCTGTTTTGGTGTATCCGCTCCATGGTACGTGCACTGTTCATCGATCAGAAATCATTTTTACGCGACATTCGCGATTCTATGGATTCGTGTGTGCTAGTTATCGCATTGTGCTAACGTTGTCGTACAGTGGTGTGCAGAACAATTTGCCTACAATTTGCACTATCGCAACTTCTACGCAACTAGACTTATAGTGTAAAGACAGATAAGCGTACAGAAATATTGGAATATTAGAGCTTCCTGGGTAGCCATTTTATCAAAGAAATTACTCCGAACGTTAAAATTTTTAAATCTTTGAATCGATTTCAGTGTCATTGTTTCCCAGGTACATATTTTGTTCAAAGAAATAAAAGAATATTAGTAAGTACTTTTATAAATAATAATAGTCAAATCTATTCATTTGAAGAATTTCTGTTTGTAGCTTGTAACGTATGCAGACGTGTAAAGATTGAACACAATATAAAATAAAATACAGCAAGTAATGAAAAATAATAGGAAATATAATATAATAAACGTAAGCTACTGTGGAATATAATAGAATAAAGTGAACTAAATAAAGATTTCTTAGATTTCACAACAACAATTAGTCCCCTCCAAGCTGAATGCTTTTCATTTAAGAAAAATGTCGATAGGATGTAACACATAAAATTATGTATTACCTTCGTACAATAATGGATGATAATATCGACACACAAATCTCAGCAACTAACGTATCAATAATTATTGAAAAAATGAGCACCATAAATCCCATATTTTTAGCAACAGTCCTAAAGATTTACGAAATCAAAGTGTTTATGGAATTCTGTTTAACACGTGCACAAGTCCAGTCAACAACCAGAAAAATCTGCCTTCCTTCGAATCAATCGAAATCTCAGCGAATGCAAGTCCGTTTCCTTATCGGATCTAAACCTGTTTCATTCGTTTTTCTATTTAATACCGAGATCCTGGCGTCGTTTCTAGTTTACAAGTTAATCCCGTAATAGTTCAGCCTCAGATGAAGAAATCGGATTCCTCGAATACTTGAATACCTCGTTCGGGATCTTTAAGCGGATTTCAGGCGCCGGCGAGAAATTTTGAAACACGCATATGACCATCGACAAACAGATCGAATTGAACACTTACTTGTACACATTTCCCAAATCAACATGGCAAGCCCGTACACATCGCTCTCTTTTCTTGGTTCGTGACTGTGAAAAAGCTCTGGCGCTTGCCAACGGAAAATCTCGGTTCGCAAGCGTTCCTGGTATTCTCTGCCTGGCTTTGGCTATAGTGAAGTTACGAAATAAAAAGTCGTCAGAAACGAAGGTAAATAAAAATGCACAGTGACTGATAGATTTGTTCGCGTGCAGGCCTTATTGTTAGTGAACAAATCTGAGAGCCACTGTGGAATAAAGTAGGTATAACGAATAAAGAAAGCAATAAAAGAGAAACAAACAGATATAAGAATTTAGTGGAAAGTAAGAAAGTGTTGTAAACCTATACATTATAATTATACATATGTATATTCATATTTTCAGAGAATCTTTCAAGATCTGGTCGAATTATATTGTCAATGGATTCGGAGTTCAATATTAGGCAAAGTTAAAACAGTATGTTCAGGATGTTACTGCATATTGCACCACTAATCGCGTCTGTGAAAAAAAGTCGTGAGAACTGCGTGTGAAAGCCCATAGAAGATCGTGTAAACTTCACAGAATTCACTCTCGATCATTTTCGCGCACGCTAGACATGTTATTTCTCACCATTCGTTAATTGCAGCCTCCTTTATGCCTCGTGCGTGTTAGCTTGTACAAACTACAGTGGTGGCTTTTTGTCTATATTAATATACACTGCTCAAACTACTTAGGAGTTAATGTTTCTGAATGAGCCAAGCAAATAAGCATGTATTAAGGGTGATAAAAATGCTATGTACGAGGCAGATTTGGGCATTATTCGAATAAAACATTATTCGTTATTCTCAAATAACTTCATGTTATTCGCAATTCTTATTCCATATCATTCAAATAAAGATTTATTCGAATAATGACCAACTCTGCGCACGTATGTTTCTATGAACTTCATTGCGAAAAAGACATTCAAAAAAATAAATTTAATTATCAATGTAGCTACTCATTTTTTAAGAATAGTACTTCTATAAAATACGCAAAAACTTTCAAAGTGACTTGATATGTGACATGGCGATATTTTCACTTTCCTTGTGAGCTTCCACCAAATTGTCCAAGCGTGTCTCAAAAAATTTATTTGCAACGTAATAAACCCCACAAAAACTATGTGAATCTGATGTAAGAAAGGTTGCTTACAATAAAATTAGCACAAGTTGCATGTTTGAAAAAAGAGATGGTTACAAAGAACAATCGACGTGCTTTCGCGCTGACATATCTACCCGAAAATAATGCGGACGACAGACTTGGCGGTCTATTGTCCACGATTCACGTGGATATTCACGCTTCAGTCGGTGAATGTAATTAAGACCGTCACGGCACAGCGAATTCATTCAAAAATGAACATTTTGTGAGAAACAACGCTGACAATTTCCTGCTGCGAAGTACCGTTGGGTGCGCCAACGGAGAAACGGATATGACGTTATATCCACTCGATTTCAGCTACTCACATACCTGCATACGTATATACACATTGCTCAAAATCATTAGAGCATCTTATATTTAAAAAACGAACTAAATATCTGTTTTGAAATAATAAAAAATCCTCTCTTTTTAACACCACAGAATTTTTATTAAATTTTAAAATCTTGATAACTTCTTTAATTATAGTAAACAAAGTATATGTATAAGTACAGGAAGAAAAGTTTCCTCTTCTATGAATCAAGACTCTAGGAATTAGGCCAGTCTGTAGCTATTTTCTAAACTCACACAGGAAATTGGTAAATAGTAGAAATATTGCATCGTTCAGGAATGAACTATCTTCTTATGACCACATCCTTTTTACAAGGTGCGCCAACGTACTTGGAAAAATGCAATTTTATAAGACCTAATAATCGCTATGACGAGGCTATATTCGTGAGGCTCGTGAAAGTTGGCCTAGATTATGCATAGTAGGTAATAGTAATTTATTGGCACCGGTTTACGAACGTCTGCGTCAATGAATTCCCAAGTTCGCATGAAAAAGGTGTATCTTTGCCACACACTCTAGAAAACGGTCTAATAGTGTGAAACTCATGCTCTGATCTTTTTAGTCCTCCATTAATTCCATTCGGCATAGGTACGACCGATGTCCACAATTTTTTTTGCGAGTTAATCAATTTGTTCATTGAATATGAAAGGGTGTAACGGAACGGTTTACTCGTACACTGGTATATATGGGATCAATGACTTATCAATAATTACGGAAATGTGGTATTGCTCTCGTAAACGAAAGTGTATGTACGAAGTCAACATCCTATTGGCGGATGTATTTTATTAGAGTAAACTGTTTAAGTAGTACCGCGGAAGAGAATCTCGATTGAAAAAGAATCAGGGGATTGACGAGAGAAATCGATCGCTCGACGATTTTTCTTTAACATATTCCTTGTATCATTAGTGTCACGAGAACTGACGTTTTGACACTAAACACCCATGGGTTGTACTTATTGTTAGTGAATGATGATGTAACGACATCGTTTCCTCCGTAAAATTAACTATTTAATTTTATAATGAATGTTACTGAGTTAGCTATTAATAACTTATGATTTTAATTCATTCAAAGTTTTCTTTCTACGAATGTGTTGCAGCCTGATAATTTTTATTTTCATGGTATGATTAGGAGAGTGATGAAATAATCAATGAAGATTAACTTCAATAACATTAGTTTTCCTTTAACATCTTCGCGGTTGGTATTCTAAAATAATGTAGGTGACCGTTTTAATTTACAATTAGCGGTAATCAGTTAAAGCCACTATTTACCAAGGCATACCATGCATGTAAATTAAAGCATCCCATAAGTAATCCGATTTTCCTAAGGACTGTGCAATAAAACAATAAAATGGCCGCGGTGCGCATATCCATCTCTCGCTTAAATTGCTATGGAGAATGAGAAACAGCGGTTCTATAGTGTGCTGTTTAACAACCCAGATAAGTTGAATGTAAACACCGCAGACAATGGATTAGTCATGGAAAAACCCGAGTACCGTACAACCCAAATCAAGGCTACAACCGCAGAAAATTTACTCTGTCCCATGGAATGTAGAAGTTATTACCTATTATGAAGTGTGTTAGGGTCGTTCAAACGCTAGGCTTATAGCACGGATAATTGAAACACGCTATTCTCCAGGAGAATTGTTCCAGAGATTTGTAAGTGAATTGCCTGGTTAAACAAGTACTCGTGGGCTACAAATTACTTTCATGTCACAGAATTATTCTTATTAAGTTTCGAATTCCAAGGCATGTTCTAAATAGGAAACAGACTAACTTTAAAGCGTCCTATTGCGAGACTCCCTAAATAAGAAACAGTTCACAGCTCTCTGAATTGCATTATTTCAAAACTAACATCAGGACAACGCATCCTCAAATATACACAACTTAAAACCTCAGGAAGTACGAGAGGAAAGTAGTATTCAAGCCTCCCACGCTCTCCCTTATCTCTGTTTCTTAACACTTCAAGTCTCAAGTGTCGTCAGAACCCTCTGTGAACTGAGAAGATCGTTCAAACTATTAAGAATCATCCACATTTCTCGCATTGCGATGAGTTATGTCTGTCCCAATGATATCGCGTTACTTATGGGATGACCGAATAATAGATGAAAGGAGAATATAAATTTATTTACTTACGTTATTGATGTTCATGGCCAGCTCCCATCCACCGAGTTTCACGATACCGTTAGAAGCCAGATAGACGCAATGCGAGCTGATGGCAGTGTGCACATACCCGCGCATGTGAGAATGCCTTAAGGCATCTGACAGTCTTCCCCCGCATTTCGCGATACCCTGTATAGGTATTTGTTCACCCTGGTCGTGTATGTAGTGGTAGAGGGTGCAATCGACGGACTCTAAGATAGACACTAATCCATGATCGTCCGTGTGCGTTGTGGCCATCAACAGTAACACGTTCGGATGTCGAATTTCCCTGATGAATAAGAGAATGAAACCGCAACGTACAAATAAAAAAGCAAAATAAAGAAGACCGGTAGGAATTGGTTTTGTATCGTAACCGACATTATCGAAAAAGGAAAGTAGGATTATTTAATTTTTAATTATATTGGTTGATATTACATGATAATTTAAGTTACGCTAAATGATGAAGATTCCATAGTATATATTTTTAATTATTCCTCAGAATATCTTAATATATACAGCAGAAAGCTTCTAAGTATGTTTGTGTGTTTGGCTGTCGCCTAAAAACTTTCGAATGATAAACTTTGGGATCACGAAATTTCGGGCGAAGCCGAATAGTAAAGCTAGTTAAAAATATATGAAACTACTTGGCAATCCTTTATACTAATTATCAAGTTTACAGGCATGAAAACATGTCAAAACGTAATGAATCTATTTTATGTATCATAATCCTACCTCACCTCATAAAACCTATGTAACAAGTATTTCATTCTACCAGTCAAGTCTCCAATTTCCCCAATTTTAAAATACTATTACTTAAATATGATAATTATTATTAAATAATCAAAGAGCAAAAAACAACCACTGTGCGTATACAGTACAGTAGGCACTCGTTATAAGCTCGACGACTGGGGCTGGCGGCGGGCGTACAGCGCGTTGTGAACACTATGTATTTCCGCGCGGCCAATGGCGCGAGTGAGAAAACCCAAGAGCGAGCAAGAGGGAAAAAAAGAACCTCGCGCTCGTTCGAAGGATTCCAAGAAATGGTGGGGATAGTCGCCGGGCTTTAAACGCATGGTAGAAACGAGCTTATAACGTGTACATACTATACTGGAAATATTTATTGCATCACTCCCAAATCTATGTCCTATGAAACAATCTTCACAAATATTCGAGTGACGCAATAAATATTTTCAGTACTCTACGTATAGCATACGTTCTTCGATATTAAATACTTACGAAAGCACATCCAAATCAGCTTTCACGACGTCCTTGCATTCTGGGTGTGTGTGCCTTTTCAGAGAGACTCTGGTGTTTTGCCATTCGGCAAAGATCAGCTCGACGTACCGATCCTCCGTGCCAGCTACCCATCCGATTTCGAAAATCTCTGAAGCTGGTATGTGCGGCACACCTGGCAAGATCGGCTTCGATTCTTGCGATTTCCGTTCGTTGTCGCGTTTATTGTTATTGGTTTTGGCCAAGAGATCAGCCCTCGATTTATCTGGACTACACGGCGCGTCTGTCTCCGTGTCCTCAGGGAACCGTCTGCGGTCGATGAACGCTTGTAGAGCGTTCCTGTAAGATTCGCTGTAAACGGAAGTTGAAGAGGATTTATGGGTGGGGTTCGAATCCAATTCGTCAAAAATGTGAAAAATATTGTATGGGTCGTGGACGCTATGCGCGGCACTGTTTATAATTGTTCTATGTACGGGGTGATCCGTAGCTGGGGATACAAATGAAATGCTGATGATACTATATGTATAGAAAAATAGATCGAAAATGAGGGATAAAATGTTTTTCTTCATGGTTTTGTTTTCAAAAGAAACGATATTTGTCTTTACTTAAAATAAATGTAAGTAGGTATGCAGGTTAATGCGCATATTACGACCACTTAAAATATTATCTTGAATACTTATTTTTGGTATGAATTTATTTTTTCAAAAAGTAATGTTATGTGTGATCATGAAGCATAGATCACCGTGTAGATTAGTTCTGCTCATGTTTCTATTTATCAACATTGACAACATAATTAATTGTAAGAATTATTGGAATTTGTTTCGACCGCGCGAAGTAAAAGTTTGTTCTAAAAAAGTCCTGTAAATTAAATATACAATAACCTATTCGATAAAGTGTTCGAAGTATTTACTAAACACCACCTCATCGACCACGAAAAGATCGGAAAATATATTTCTATAAATTAGTTTTAATTTGTACAATATCGTGGAGAATGTAACAAATACTTCTCTATTTTGTACAAAATCAATCCTTAGAACAATCTGTTGCATGCAAGTATTCTTTGCTTCAATTGGCATTGTTGTAAGAAATTAGAAAATATTAATGACAACTTCGTTAGCATACTACTGTTCCTATGGAAGGTAAAGCTAAGTAATTATTTATCAAAAGGACAATTTTCGAAGAGTTTTACGAATACTTAAACTTATCTTTGAAACATTCGAAACATTCGATAACGGTCAACGAAACTGTTGCTTGAGAAACACTGTCTTTCATTTATCCAAGTACATACCTTAAATAATATTAACCGTACCTAAAACCAGCCAAATCTTTTAACCATCTGCCGGTACTTTTAACCTCTCTAACGCGTTACGCGTCAAATTCACGCGCGTATAATCTCTGCGATCGGTGAAAAACATTGTAATAATCAATATAAAAGAAACTAGTTATGACACTTGCTCATATTCCAAAGTTGAGAGCCACGTTACAGCTACGATAAATTTGAAACAAGAAACACAAGAATCCACTAACGACAAAGCACAAAGCAGTCGATATTTACGCGCGACACTATGACAACAAACCACTAAAACGCAACAGGTTTGCCTCTCGTGCGTCAGATGGAAATTTTAGAAGTACAGATCAGGAACGACAGAATATTCTGAATAGAAGAACAAAACGCGAGACGTTCTCCCCCAGAAGAACCACAGCGAATGCTGTCAGTTCGAATTATTCTTTACGATACAGCCGGCGAAATAGGTTAAGACGTTTATCGCTTTTACGAAAATTGAACGCCTTACGTGACAGTTCGTCCTCTATTGTGTCTCGGTCCTTGTCGCTTCTTCACGCTGTCTGTCATTTTCGAAACGGGCAGAGTCACTTCAAATTGAAAAGTTATCCTCTAGCCATTCGTACGGCAGTAATACCGTTAACAATGCATATAATAGACTACTTAGCTCCCGAGTAAAAGATTGGGGAAGATGCATGCCATTGGTCACTGCCAAATTACTCGTAACGTGATTGGTTACGCCGTGGATTATAATTGGGCAATGGACCTATTCATTCTGTTAGGGACATTATTATACTTTATCGAAATAAATTATCTTCAAGCTGTTTCATTTGTATCGAAATTCTTGAAAACTTAAAATAATCAATTATGAAACAATAATGTCCAAGTTATTTTGACGATTTTTTTTGTACAATTCGAAACAACGGCATCGATATATTCGAACCAGCAGCTCTCATCCAATGTGTGAGCTATTTCATGGTCATCGATCGAACCTCATTGTCCGTTAACGGTTTCCCGCGTAAGGTGCGGTGGTAATGATCCTGCTTTTTTCTGGTAGTCAGTGAGCTTGCAATGCTTACAATGGATCGAAATCAGACATAACATCGAACTTTTCAGTGGAAAAATGCAGGCGCCGTTGAAACTGCGTGCAACATGTGGTAAGTATACTTTATTCTCGCTATAAAATTTATCTGCGTTCTGAGCTTTCGTTGTCACTTGGCTACGGAATATAGTCGTTCGAAAATTCTCTTTTCGAAAAATTAATGGTGTGTAATAGTGAAACTGTATATGCCATAAAAAGGGGCATCATCACGGGGCATCATCACGAAAGGGGCATCAGTATTTCGAATAACGTAGGCGAAAATTTTCATAGAACATTATACTTACTTGTTCAGACCACATTGCTTCTGCGCTATACTCCACCCGGTCCGTTCTCTCTGTATATCCCTGCGAGAAAGAAAATTATATTCTGATTACGTATGTTCGTATATCAAGTTTAACATAGAAAAATGGAGGATTTATGAATATGTACGTATATACGACGACAAGCTTTCGCGTAGCGTTTCGTGGCAATTACGATGATCACTTTCTTTTGCAAACAGTAATTACGGCGAGTTCTTAAATATTCTATAAAAGTGGAATTTTCTTCTATATTCGATCTCGTAGCTTATTTTAATTGCCTATTTCGCGTTTCCGTGTGTCGTGGCATAATTTTTCGCTTCGAAAAACGAGTGAGAAAGTAAATGTCGTGATACGTGTCGTCATTGCAATATGTATTCTATCTGAGGCTTCCGCGTAAGGACGTACAGAAACTTTTTTCCAGGGGTGGGGGGCAACTTTGGGATGCTGGTAAAGAAAAATATACACGTCTTGCTTTTTTAACCCATTTTATAGTGCCAATTTAATTAAAAATTTAAAACCGAAATTTAAAAATGTTCTCTTCTTTAGTATAAACTTAATAAAGATCAGTTTTGGAAAATAAGCGATTTGTTCTCAAAAGCCAGGGGGGGGGGGGACACTGCCCCTTCTGCACCCCTTTCGGACGTCCACGTTTCCGCGGAACACCAGTTGGGAAACGCTTTTCTAATAGGTCCGTGATTTTGCCATCTTTGGTATTGTTCTTTGGTATTGTTAGTTAAAAATGTAAATAACTGCGTAATAATTAATTTCGAATTTTGGACGTTCTGAAATCCCGTGAAAGAAAGAGAAAGAGATCGCGTTGATCTCATTCAGTTATGAGATACAAGGGAGGTCAGTGGAACAACTCAAGCGGGAAACACTGAGGCACCGCAGAAAGCAAATAGGCGATAACGTTTGTTTCTCATCCGCGAAATTCACATAGTCCGTGATATTCCACTTTCTCCGATTCTGTTTTCATGGATCGCTGCGCAACGACACTTTCCGCGTTATAACTTGTTTTACTACTTCGATGTTTCTTTGTTCCCCCTTTCCATTTCCACGCAAACGGCGGAGCGTATTTCGGTGAAAAGATGAAAAAATTATTCGGCATTTGAGGCGCATTTATCGGTAATTTAAAGTAGTTTATGCGAATCAGTGTTACGTACTTCTCGCTTCTATTTCAACTTCCCCTTTTTTCATTGTAGGTATTTATTGTGTAGATTTACAAATTCAATCATAAAGTACTGTAAATCTCAAAATCTTAACTGTCCGCCCTCATTTCATGCATGTTCAAAACTTTTAAAACTAATTCAAATGCACACTCCATTTTCAACCAATTCTTAAATCTAAGTAAACACTCAATCTTTTTAGCGCTGCCCCAAATATTGGGAATTTACGTGCGGTCTACAAAATCGTTTATCCATATGTGTATCTATATAAGTGCTAATACTTTTCATTCATTCTTTCATACCACAAACTTTTTTGCACACTGTAGTTCTGTGGAATCATTTTCTTGCTCAGTTTCGCATTGACTTCAAATTGTTTATGAATCCCTGAATGCTTTATATTACTTAGGAATATTATTTTTAGAAATGTAATGTTCTTCGGCGCTGTTTTTATTTCTGTTACGAGTTTCATTAATTCCTTTGAATATTAACTTTATTAGCAAACTTTTCACTTTTCGTGAAAATAAATAAATATAAATAATAACGTCCTTGCATTTAATACCAGAACTTCCAACGTTTAAATCAGTTATTTAAACCCATAGGATTCTACGTACGGAAATAGACTTACTCGTGATTGGTGAAATCATGTACGTAAGCGGCAATTTCTGCAATTGAATTAAAGTATTAAGCAGAGTTCGGTTAAGAAATCCTTGCAACTGATTACCAGAACAATCAATTAAAGTGAATGGTTTGGAATTGGTCCTAATAGCATAGGGTTTTTTTGTCTGCCAGTGTTCCTGGCAACTAGTGATTACTTTCTTTAAATCGACAAAAATATTTAAATTACGTTTATTAATAATAGATGTCTAGCCAATATTAATAATACAATAAATATTAGTCCATTCCGTTCAATGAGTTTTCAACAAATAATTTTTTATTAATGAGAGCATTGTTAAAGTATTTTAATATTTAAACGTATTAATTTTAATCAATTCTAGTGTTTTTTTTTAAACAAAATATCTAAATGGAAGATATCTAATAAGATGCATCTAGACCAGCACATCAAAAATGCAGGAAACGTTATCAATGCTGTCATTTAGAAATTATAATTCTTTGCTAAATTTAGTTTGATCTATAAACTCGAAATGAAAGCTAATTACGACTTTCCAATCTAGCACTCAAGGGTAACTGCAGATTTTATCTCGTATCTCGCATTTGGCCGTTCTCATTATCCTACTGGATTTCATTGAAATTCACATTGATCGCTAAAATTCGTGAAATAAGGATGGTGAAATTAATAACGCTGTATTCCAGGTTTAGATAAATCAAGACTAAAAGAAGGTATTCTTAACGATAATGTAATCTGATTAAGTGCAATCTACAGTCGCTTGGAGCATTTGTATAACTAATGCAGTTCGGTGATTGGCTGAAATAAAGTATAAGTGCCTAGATTTATTGAAGAGCTTGGTATAGGATCTGTTGTTATCGTTTGTGATGATTTCACTTTGGTGCTTAGGAGCTTATCACTTTTGACGACTTATCACGAGTAAATCTATCTTATTTGATCTGAAGTGATTTTTATTTACTTATGAATACAGGACTAACAGGAAAATTTATAATCTTCGCAAGTTTTCTTATTTTATTTTCTTGTTAGACTTCCATTTTCATTTCTAATATGTTTTCTAAACGGTTCGTTTTTTGTGTCTAGAAGTGAATGAAAATAATTATGCTGGGTGAAATAGATTAAAAGAGAGCAAAATGGTTGAACGGTTACCTATAAAAGTATAAGTACTTCAATATTTTTCGGTATCTTTTAAGGCATCATATAATTTTCATAAATGGAATATTAATGTTTCATTCCACCTTTATACTTAACAAGATTATTCAACTTGCAATTCTGGTTGAAATAATTTTTTCTTATATTGAGCAATTTTATAATTTGTGTTTCAGTCTATATCCTCACTATATATCTGTGTTTCAGATGATATAAAGTGAAGGATCGGTGTAACGAAATAAGGAAAACTGTGCATCCGGTGGCCGCGTTTCGTGCTTCCGGTGCTGCAAATCAAGGTAGGGTGTCACAATATTTTTGCCCGCATGCAACCCGTTTGCCACCAATCAGAAGACTGCATCAGTTAGAAAAAGGGTATATCTCGAGATATATTACTTTTACAGTCTGCAGTTGTCCCGGATATTTGATATCTGTAGATATTTATGGCACGTGATAAGTCTTTATTTAGAAGGGTGTTCTATGTGGATCTCATGGTATGATTTTTGCAACATTAGAGATACGAGTGCCTGTAATAGAACTTTCATTGGACATGAATTTCACTATGCTCATATACAGGATGTTAAGAGGCACACGAAATTTCAAGTAAACTGATAGTAAGGAAAAGCATTTCGGCGTGATAATTTTGCGTAACTCAATTCAAATGATAGTTGTTGAATGTAGTATTTAAAATTAGCAAATTCAGTTTTTTGAGAATATTTATAATATATTTTTTAGAGATTTGTTATTTAAATATGTATGGTGTAAATAAAGGTCAATTTTAGTTTATTGAATCTTTGCTAACGTAATCAACTGATGCACATATGTGGTCACTGATTGGTTTCTCAATTCTGCAATGATATGATGTCTTAGTACAATATTATACAATAATCACTAGATGATAAGTATGTCGTGATACATTATTTCGCACTGTAAATGAATATTGTGGTGTATGCTCATTTTACAAGTTTGTTTCGAGTCATACAACTGTTAACAGTGAAAGCGTGCAACGCATTAAATAGTATGCTTAGTAAATCTTTATTGTGCGCCCCTGGAGCATAACCGACCTAACGCTTTTCTCAGATCTGCATCGTCATAGTTTCATTGCTAGCAATTATACAAATGTGACACACGGTGATCCATGAATTTGCCATGGTGAACGCTTGAGTTAACGTGGGACACCCTATAAAACAAAAATTATATTGCTGAAAACTTTTAATTTTGGAAACGGCAATTTTAGTAAACAAAAGAAAAAAATTCGATTGTAGTGAATTATAGGGGGGTTAATGAGAATTGCTCTTTAATTTCTTTGAAATAATGGTTTTGTGCAAATTTAAAAAGTATATGTATAGTAAAATTTTGAGAATAGAGGAAGTGCAGTATATTTGGAATACCAGTTTGTTTGAAGACGAATAAAAAATTACGGCAAAGGGTGGGAACAAATAAAACTGCATAATATCGTAGAGAAACTAATAAACTTTTATATTTCAAACTCTTAATAATAATAAAAAACAAAAAATAGCTGAAACTTTGATTGAAATGAAAAATGACAGGAAATAAAGGTTTCGTTAATGTGCAGGTAATTTGGAATACCGGTATTCCAATTTACCTTCAGTTTATACACTTCAAAAAAACATGTAGATAATACAATTATTTCCTTTACTCTAGAAGATTTGACAAGAGATGTAAATCTTCATACTTTTGTAACAAGAACTTTAAAACAAATTCACCATAAAATTTCTTCACTTATGACGTACAGAATATATTGTTCCCACGCATTGGTAAACGTTGTCCAACTATTCATCAAACGATACAATTTTATTCCATCTTGTTGACGCAAAATACTTATATTTCTTAGTAGATCGGATGATCAGGTGTCTACCTTCCTCGTGCATTGTTTTTATGTAGGAAATGATCGAAGCGAACAAAACGGTGATTTAGTTACGAACACAGTGGAAGTCATTACGCGATGACAGAGTTAGCTTGATTCTAATACTTAACGGTCTACCTGTGCTCACCTCCAAACCGCAGGAGGCCCCGTTCCTTTTGAGGGTAATTAACCTGTCTCCGATACGCTTGAAACTTTTTGGAACATTACCACAAAGCAGAAAACAAACGGGACTACAGAGAAACTCTCGTTCAACCAAGCTTTTTTTCTATACTTTAGTCTACTATCGTACCTTTGGAGCCGTAATTCGCTGTGACGTCTAAACAGTCGCGATTAACGTAGCGCACACTGCGTACGAAGATTCTGATTTGTCAAACAAACTTTGTATTATCATTCGTTGATACTGTAGGTACAGCACCCCAAACACAGAGTCGTTCAATAAAATTTTAAAATCTACATGAGCCTCGAATTTGTAAAATTTCGAATTCAGTAATCTCAGTAACCCAATGTCAGAGACCTAACCCAAACCGTTGACTTCACAGAATTTCAATTTCATGGATCAGTAAAACCGCCGCACTCCAACTGCGCACAGAACATCCGTTAAATACAATTTCAATAATTCCAGAGAATATCAATTTCAGGGAGCAGCAACTTCTATAAACAGTCATTTCATAGAAATGTATAGAGCAACAACCTTCACGGAGCCTCGAATCTCATAGAGATTGGTCCACTTCGTCTTCTCCGTCCTTGAACTCGACCATTTCAAGAGTGTCGCATTTACAAACTATTTCATATTGCAATACACTTTCACGAAACTGTCAACCTCATAAAACTCTGTGTTCTATGCTAGAAACGTACAGTTTCAAATATTTTGATACACCCACAAGAAAAAAAAACAACGTAACCGAATTCCAAACTTGATATTAGTCACGTCTCACGTTTGCAGTTGCAGCAGAGAAACTAGTGCAACCGAGGTGCATTTTATCGCAAATTGTTCCGCTGTTTGAGAGCGGGGGAACCGGTTGCAGCGACGCCTATGATAAAGCGTAATTCCGGTGTCAACGTGTTACGTTATAGGTGAAGGTTACTGAGATGGTGTCAGCCGACTGATAAATAGCGCCGAAAAGCCAAGCGGAGAAGCTGTTATGTAGCTCGCTACGCGATGTGTCTCTTTGCAACCGCGGGAAATGCCAATGCGAAATGTCGGACTTTCAACAAAATGTAGAGTAAAACTACACGTGCTCGGAATGTTTAGAGATAGCAGTGTGATCGCTATACAAGGTGTCTTTTCTAATTTAATCGCTCAAATATCTTCATTTAAATATTTGTTGTAGGGGAGTGAATATTTTGATTGATAGAATTGGTCTGCATAATAGAATTTTTGCGACTACAATTATATGTGATGTTTATAGAAGGTGACTGTTTAAATTTAATCGCTACTCTCTTCGTTAAATATTTCTTCTAATTGTAAGAGGAAATCGTGGGTTGAAACAGAAATTATTTGAGTAATCAAAACTGGTATTGACTGACAGATTTTTTGAGAGTTAAAATTGTATTGGTGCAGGATGTTTAGAGACGAAAGTCTTATAAATATTATATAAAATATTCTATTTAGTTTGACTACTTCAAATGATCTTCATCTTTGGCGTATTTAAATATTAATATACCTAGTTGCTCTATGAAAATGAAAATATAATTCTTATAGTACTATAGTATTTATAATACTAAGAAGGTATTTTATGATAAAATAGCTTTCTACTTCCAGATTTCAGCTTTTAATACAATTCCCTAGTAATCGTTAACGAAATCTTGACCTATTAAGCGACTGTATAAAGCTAGAATTTAGTTTTATCGAAAGTTTCAAGTCCAAAGATTTCTTGTGAAAGTACATTCTGATATTTGCATGCTTAATTGGCGCCACTCACTCTTCAACTAGACGATGCAAAACGCGACCTAACAATAGCTCTTTCTATTATATTCGTATGCAAAAATGGTGAGGGCTAATTAATTTCTTTTCCGTATTGTACTTTCACCGTCTTCTGGAATGCTTCCGAAGCTTTGACAAATAATATACATGGCAATAGGTTTGTCTCCGTTTATCACGCGAATTTTAGTTTTTTTATCGAATATTATATAGATCCAGTGTAGCTTTGCTTGTACTATACAGTTTTTAACAATTTGTAATTTAAAATTGCACTTTCGTGCACAAAATTTTTCATTACAATTCGATGTCATAGATGCTCCATTCCGTTAGAATAATTCTGTTGGTCTAGTCAGTCTAGTGTTATGCAAAAGTGGATCGTTTTATTCAAATGCAGGATAGAGCACGGGACAATCGTAACAAGTGTCACACGCGTGATGCGTTTAGTAACCGTAATTATCGTACTGTATTGTTATAATGCGGTGAAAGAAATAGGTATCTGCTCGTTTGTCGCGGCTGGTTCGAACAATGTGGTGTCTCAGTTTGTTGGACACCATTTCCTGTGGCGCGTTTGGTCATTGCGAGAATAATAGTGAGAAATTTCGTAGTAAAAACTTTGTTATTGTGCGGGGAAAAATTGTTCCTTGTTTTCATGGCTTATTAGTGAATTTGTTTAAAAAAGGGAAAAGTGTTGCATACTTATTGTTAGATATTTCAAATCGATCGAACTTTCTGTTTATTGACACTTGTGAAGACCCTCACTGAGAAGTTAAATAAAAAATGTCAAGGCTAACGAGGCTACTCTTCTTTTGCTCGCTTATTTAATTTTTAAAGAATTATTAATCTCGTATATATGTTAACATCACAAGTGACAATCTTAAGTATTTTATATAGAAATTTTGTCTAAATGAAATTAACAACTTCGTATTTAATATTCATATTTTTCTCAGTCACTCTAATACTTTTTATATTTAAATCAAAGAAATTGGCCAAAGTAGCAAAATAGTATATTTTATTGAATAATAAGTTTAAAAAGGGAAGCCTTCTTTATCTCAAACATTAACATACATTTTTAATAATTTTTCATTGCATATTTTTTCTCATAGTTATATGTGGGTTAAATTAGAATGGATATTAGTTCTCATTTTTTTTCGTTCTTGTAATTGGTAATTTCTTACTTGCAATTTCGATAGAAGCACAAAATATTCCACCCGTCTGCTAAATATGTATCTAGTGTTAAATACTGGAAGATTCGCGTGCTTTTACAGAACTGCTTTCTTATTTACTAATTTACTTACACGCTTTCTTGGATCGACTTAACAGATTCCACGACAATCGCAGAGATTGCGTTACTGACCACTTCGTGCAAAATATACAATATCAATTCGTCCATTACACTTAGGATGAATATATGTAATATAACAGAATTTGATCGTGCCGCACGCAAGGAATAGAAATAACGGAGAAACAGAGAATTGTACCGTGCTGCGAAATTGTTGACTTCGCGAAGGTTAATTCTGTTTTCCTTGGTAAACGTACATTCTCTGCTCTAAGACGGTTATTATTGCTTTAAAGTAAACACTGGACAAAATTTTCAAAATTTCCTTTCACCTTAATTTACTTTGGTAAAAATTATACAAATATGTGTAGATAAATATTTATTACGTAAATTGTTTACGTTTAACTTTTATTATAACTTGTTAATTTGTTTCCAATTCTTTTTTTAATAGAATGCACAAGTTTTTATGTTTGATAAAATTATGAGATTTAGGGACCAAAATCTTATCTACTCTTTATGAAATTTTTCAAACTAAATAAACTTCAAGATTTTTCACTTTAATAATATTTTCTTCAGGTGCCACATTCGTTCGTTCTATTGTATCTAAAGCATCAGGGTTCCATTTGAATATTCAAAGAATAATTGTAACGCTTCGACTGTTTACATTCTAAAGTAACAGATCGGAGAGGTGTCACATGTTTTTCTGAGAGTTTTGAAGTCTTTTTTAAAGAGCATTGAACTCCCTGTTGTTCCTTTTTCGTATATTTCTTTTTCGTGCTATATAAATGGTGTGATTATATTACAAAGTTCAAATTTAAGAAAAGGGACCTCTCACGTGGCTCATAATCAAATGAATATAGGTAGTTAATGAAAACTGTTACATGTACTGTAGACCAAGTAATCGCTTTACTGCTCATTTGCGATAAGAAATTTACAACCAGAAATTTCAGCAGTCTTCTACGATAAATGATATGTATATTTACCTACTTTTAGACTATTTTCGACCTTTATGATAAATTATAGAAAATCCTCGTGGTTGTGCAATTTACATTCCTCAAACAATAAATTGCAAAATTGCATGCCCTTTAGGGAATTTTTAGATACGTAATTATTTGCATTTTAATGAACAGGAAATTTAAATATATAATAGTCCCATGTGTAAGTAGTAAATTCAGTTATTACATCATCGTACAAAATATGAATCTTATAGGAATCTAGTTTCAAGTTTATTTATTTCCCTTTTTATTTTCCCTTTTATTTCTTTTTATGAAAAGAAATAGACCATAGCCCTAGTTAAATGGAAACATTTTGAAAAATTCTTCTCTTGTAACTCCACTTACGAGTTCCTACGAATATCTATGTGGGACAAACCAGTATTTTTTCGGTTGTGTCATTTTTATCGCAAACGAGCTTTGTAGAGGTCGTAGCACCTACAGCGACTGTAATGAGAATTGCACAATAATTATGTTCGAAGCTCTTAAAAATAGGCCTTTGTAAATAGACCAGACTGTGACAGTATTAACAACTGTGACATTAACAAACCGTCAGTTGGCGTTTTATGTGTTTACGTGTGCTGGCAGTATTCTACTTTCTTAAGCAAACAGTCGTTCTCGATCGTTTTGTCGCGACAGAGATGAGACTTTATTCTCAAAACATAATTTTTTTACGAATAAAACCAGTTTTGGGAGAATTGATTAAATATTTTAATTCACTAGAAAAATATTCATAAATACTCAAATTACTAAAAAAATCTTCACGATATTTTTTCAGTTTGTTCGTTCTGATCCATGTGAATTGTGTTTTAATTTAAGTATTCTCTAATATTCCATTTATGATTCGAAAATTTTATCTTCGTGTCTGTTTATAACGAGAAATGAGTGGACAGACATTCTGATTCTTACGTTTTCGTTGCAACTTCCATGACACTCTTGTTGCTTATGCATTCCTTTTTTAAACAGTGTCTTGATTAGTATTCCACTTAATATTCTAATTAATATTCGATGCTTCGATATACTGGCGTCTTGTGAAAGTTATATACAGATGTGTTCGTAATCGCGACCATCTCTGAAGCGCCACGTTCTGAACAGCAAACAGTATAGTGTCCCTAATCCAATGTAAATGACTCCGCAGCGTTAAATCTTTATAATGCTAACTCTATACACGAATGAAATGAATGAGAACTCGTATAGAAATTATATAGTTCCAACGAATTTTGTGGGGAATAATTCTGCCTCTTTTCTGTAACGATTCAGAGATTACTGGTGGAAAGGAATATAACTATTTTTTGTTATTCAAAATCGTAGTTCAAAACGATCAGAATTTCATTTTAATTGAGCAGTAACTATAATAATTGAGATATCTTATAGTAGCATTCCAAAGAATAACGAAGTAGAAAAGATTTATAATAATTTTAATTGCAGTTAGTTGCATAATTGCTTCTGGTAAATTTTCATCTTGAATTGTTTGTATCAATTCTGATTCCGAAGGTCTGTGTTTAATAAGAACTGCATAGAGCAAAAGTATCTATGATCGACCCGTTAGTGAATAAATTGGAGTGCAAATGGTTATTATATACAACAACTAAAGAACGTAGAATAAATTCCAAGTATATAAGAAAACAATCTAATTTCTACTTACAATTACATAGAATTTTATCTGTAAAATATGCCTGTTTCCTTCATTACTGCTATCAGCACAACAAATGTGGTATACCCTTCAAGTATATAAAATAAAATACCAACTGTTATTTAGAGAAAGGTCACGTACACGTATAACTTATAAAGCTCCACACCTACAAACTGTTTTTTCTTGATTATTGTTTTTAGTGAGGAACTATATACTTGCGTATATAACATACAATCACGATTATTTCCGTTACTAAGAAAAGGGGGTCGTGTACATAAAATCATTTACATAACATCCTGCTTACTTCCATTAACAAAATATTCGTATCGCTCGTTTGCTGTAAGAGCGATATAAATTAAAGTCGTTCCTGCTCCAGATTTTAGCCACGATTCCCTTTACTTCTGTTACATGCGACTTTTGCCAAATCAGCACGCATATCCGAATTTAAATTGAAGACGTAGTTACTACGATCTTTGTTTACATTCTAATGAGACAATTTTCAAATATTCCGTCTATGAAGTTTATACGTTTCGAGTTGTCGGTTTGGGTCCCAAACAGAGTCATTTGAGACACAATATTGTAATTGTGAATCCTAGAAAAAAAAACCGAATCGTCCTCGCCAATTATACGCAAATTGTACTCGTTTCATCTCGACAATTATAATCTTAAATAAGCAACGGTCTCGATGATACAGTTTACATCGTTGTCAGAAAGCTTGGAAGCAGTAAGACTTTTAAAAATACTTGTCCAACAACCTCAGATTAAATACTGTATTAAACCAATAATTTAAATACTCAGTAACATGCATCATAATTTACAAATTAATAATACTCTGCTGATTCACAGAATAATAAGAACTTCTAATAAGAATTCCTTTCCCAACGAATCAGTAGGTACGTTCTTATTATTCTACAACAATTTTCATTAACGTTTCATATTTTCCCATTCCAAAGTGTAAAACATACTAAATAATTCATCAATATTGTTTAACACATAACAACTCCCTGTACCTTCAACTTTCTTTCCATCTTTACAAAACAACTACTGACGGTCGCGTCATCCAGACTCTCAAACGCTTATCGTTATCGTTACCAACTGCTTCCAAGCGTTCCGCCGATAACGCGTACGTTTTTGAATCTTCTGCAGCTCTTTATCTCAGACAGCTATGCAGAATGAAGAGCAATCGGAAAAAGGCACAATCACTTACTTTCTAAGCCACTTGAACATTCCCATCATGCCCATCGCGCACGTGGCGCATCGGCCGACCGCGCGTAGATAATACTCGGCGAGCTGACAGGTGAGCACCACGATGCCGACGACCACTGCGAGCGTGAGGTTTCTGCGCGGCGAGCAGCGCGGATCAAGCCGATTCGCTTCCTTTTCGCGACTGACGAGCTGACGGGGGCTCGTGTCGGCGCGACACTTCCTCCTGGTGCTTCTGACAACGCGACTGACCGGCCGCCTCGCGTTCGCTCCAAATCCTATCCCTTGTGCGAACGCGGCCCGCTCCCCACTACAGTAGTCCTGATCAAATCTGCCGTGTCCTCGCGAGCCGTTCCTTTGACATTCGTTCAAGGGCAGAACACGTGAATTCCATGGGATTCGCGCTGATATTTTGCGTCGCAGCGTGCTTCGTGTACAATGTCTGGGTAATTCACCTGTTGGTAGGGAGAGCTTCAGGGAGAGGAGAGGATGGTAAACAGAGTGCGTGGGAGGGCGTGGATTGGTAGTTATCTCTTGGGAGTAATGATTCGATAGTAGATCGGATGGTGGACCTCGAATGTAGTTACAGTCATTCCCACTCCATTTGCTTCTTTATGTGTTTGGATAATGGGCAAATGTATTGGAGATGTCACTATTGATGGGTATACTTGGGAGTGGGATTTTGAAATTTTGTGTTTTAGGAGTTTGGGATTTTGAGGGTTTCTTTTCGTGGAGGGGGATATTGGAAGATAGGAAATGTAGGTGATTGTGGTATAGGGGAAAGTTATACAGTACCGGGCATCGTACAGTAACGGAAAAAGCTACATCTCGCTTCTAATGTTAGTTAACTGCATAATCGATGGAGAAATAAATAAATACTATAGTCCTGAGCAACGTATTCTGGTGATGTTCTTTTTTCTTCAGTATTATCAGAGGTTTAACGATTCATGGTCACACTGGGTCCAATAGACTCGCTTTTTAACTTTGGAGCTTGATACCGGTAAGTTCCTGGCTTTCCTTTTCGATTTTTATTACAAACTACTTTTTTGAAATTTGATTTTTACCAACAATAGCCCAAGTTATAGTACAAAAATTTAGCGTGGCCGGTATTGCAGGACTCTCCCCTTCATTACGATAGTGTTTAACGAGAAATTTGGTATTGCTAATAGTTAAGTACCTAGTCTATATAGAATCGAAATTGGAAGTCTATCGAATTATGCTATCACGAGAAAATGGATGTTATATTTGAAATACCTTGTATTTTGTGTTACAACAGGGAGTATTTCGTTTTACCACAGAAGTCTGTATATTTTATTTATAATAAGCGTACATACCAGTAACAAGTTTTCACTTCCATTGTTTCTGCGATCCTTTTCCTTTTTTATTCAGAATTCCTGTCAAACCGGACTTTTACCTCTTCCTGCCCATTATATGGTAAATAGTCAAGGATGAATTCCAGTGATTTATTTCACTTAAAGTATAATACCCTTCGTGTCAGAAATTTATAAAATACCACAATGGTCACGTTTATCTCAGTTTTCACTTGATCGTCGTAACGGTTAAAATTGTGTGCCCGTTGAAAATATCGAATTTCGTTTAATTTATAGTTTGAGTGTCTATTGCTTTTCACGAACAGGGAAGCTTGAATATTGCAAACACGTAGCGAACGTGCAATATCGCGTCAAACAGGCAAACTTCTGGAACACGTCTTATTGTCAATGGCAAACGCTGACATAACGATGATGGTGCGTTCAAGTTTGACAACAACTTTCGACTTTAGCGAGTTTAGGGTATCAATAGCCTTTGGTTAGTGTCTGTTCGCTCGTATGTTTACATTTCCTCAAAGGTTCGAATTATTGTCCATAAAATTTAATTTTCTCCTTTCGAAAATAAAATTTATTGCCAATGATTTCTGAGCATGGTAGGTACTTAACATTTTAAACAGCAATAACTAGTGACATAGGTCGATCGAGGAAAGAATTTTTCTGTGTAGGTGGTAAATTCTTTAATCGAGATGAAATTTTTTTAGTCGTATTTTTTTAATATTTAATTGTTACGGATTGAAAGAAGCAGTTGTATCCAATGATATTATATTGATATTTTCCTTTGTATTTGTGTATATTAGCGATCTATTTCGTAAATTTCGGGTGAACAGTTTTTAAAAGAAGAGATTTTCATTCCGAATATTCTTGAATACAACTTAAATCTCAGATTGTTGAAAATTGGTGTAATCGATATTTCTTCAAACGGAACTTCGTATATTTCTTATTTGAACTGTCTATTATATCATAATTAATATACAGTTAGATATGGAATTAATTGTTTATGTGAAAATTAATTCGACATTTTATGAGTGGTAAAATAAAATAGCGAGGATAGCTCGAACGGTTTGCAGTGGTAATTTGATTTTATTCCATCTACAGTATACCATTATCAATTCATATTCATCGTATTATTAACCATTTAGATGGTAAAGCGTGAACACAGTAGTCCGTGTATCATGATTAGCTGAATTACTGTATGAAATAATCATTTAATAAAGCAGCGAAGAAGCGTTTTTAATTAAATTCAATTAAAGAATTAGAAATCATTTTCTCGCACCACACGCACATAATGCAGATACAATCGAGGTCGACGATCTTACCATCGAAGGAGTTATTAAATTAAAATTTGAAGCTATGTTCTCCTAGTTCAATGAATTAGACATTATAATGTTTCAGAGAAATTATCGATAACGATATCCAATATCGGAAAATATCTCCCTTATATTGAAAATTTTTTAATTTAAAATTAAATGAAAATTCAGAAATTGTGACTCCGAAAAGAATTCCCTCGATGGACAAACGTACCTACTCCTTTGATCGAACAATTCTTTTTCCTAGACTTTAGATCTTTTTAATAATGAAGGCATTTCGCAGGATCTTGATAAGTACATCAGAAGTATTCCTACATTAAGGGGAGATTCTGGTTTAAAAATCGATTTTTTATTTCTGTTTTTCGAATGTTCAACCTTTTAAGAATACGTGTTTAAAAGGATTTGTTAAAATTCATAAAATTCCCGAAGTTATGGGGATTTGAGTAGCGGCATGTACATGGGCATTTCTCGAAACAGTGTTCTTAAAATCGGTGGAATCAATATCTCGAAAAGTTATTATCCGATTCAACTGAAACAACTGAATATGGAATTTTTGTACCGTGCCACCTGCAATATAAAACAGATAATATGCCATGTTGTCTCAATGTCACACAACGTTACAGAGGGTTGAGGAATGTTCATAACGTCAATTTTGAGCAATGCAATACATATTTACATGCTCCAGCTATTAGAGTCATCTTAACAATTAATCAGGCGACTCGAGCTTTGAGCCAGGCCGCTTAAACTCGCCAGAAAATTGCATTCCTAGACAGTGGTCGTTATTCTGGAACTAGGAAGCTTTTTCGCGGAATCATTGTTCTCAACGAAGCTCGTTTGATGCCAGGCCGGGAGGACAAGTAAATGAAGTGATTTTTTTGGTCAGCTCAATTTACGAGACCACCAGACGGCAATCAGTGTGATGAGTGATAACAAACAACAATTACCAAGCGCAGTCTGCGGCAAAAAGAGAGAACTGGGCCACTGGCGGTGGTGCACGTGGGACGAACGGTACTTTGTAACTTGAGAGTGAAAAATGCAGCTTGATTGTCGTTAATAAACTAGTGCATTTACATTTTTGCTGCTGTATCTGTATGTACAGATAATTCATAATTTGTAATTACTTTGGAGACTTCAAATTCTGGAAAGAGTAGGAGGTTCTTTTATAAGATGAAAGAAATTTGGAAATTATCAGGGATTAGTCTTGGAAAATTTATATTCGGAATTACAAATGCTAATGCATCTTTCAAAAGTAATATAATAGGAATATTAGCAGAAGGAAGGAGTTTTCGTGGGATGTTGAAATGATAACTTTAATGGATGTTGAAGGAATATGAATTTTTCTTCTACTATTTTGAGCAAAGTGATACTTTGGTATATTAAATTCTAGTTTGATCGTTGTAACAGACAGACTTGGTTTACAATGCTATAATATATGCTGTTAGATGATGTATATGTATATTTGGAGTTCTAAGATTCATTGAATTAGAGAGTTTAATGAGTAATATAGATATAATTATTTAGGTTTAGACAGAACTTTGAATAAATTTGATTTGATATTGTATTTTAATGTCATGGAAGTGGTAGAAGATACATTTGTCTTTTAGAAATAAAATTGCAGTTAGTATAGCAGTTTTGAACATTTTATTTTATCACGTAACAATTTTGTGAATGAGGTATAGAATATCTTATGTTATGATAACTTTAATTCAAAGACAAAAATATATTATATACAACGTTTTTATATAACGTTCAATAAACATTCATTTCCACGCTACAGTTGCTCCCGGTTAACTTGAGAAATTTACCCCGGTTAGGTTGATAAAAAACCATCCCCATTATCATTTTTTGTGAGGGAACCTTACCGACCGAGCGCTCGACTTTCGACGAGCCGCGAAATTTGAAGGACGCCGCACAGCGGCACCACTGAACGCATCAGCCTATAGAATCCATTTCTGATATTTAAAATAAAATAAAAAAGCGGCACTACTGTATATTGAAATTTCTATATTTTTCATTTAATCTTCATGAAAATGGTATCCATCGATTCCTTATGTTTTCCCGATTAAAACACAAAATTCTATGTACATCGGACTCTTTTTAACGGAAACAGCATTCAATTTTGTGAATTAATAGTCTCATTTACGTGCCAATTGGTGTCTTTTAGTCGGGAAGATACAAATGAGGAATACGACATTTTCACTCCTTAATGAATTCTCGAGCTCCGACAATCATAACTCTATGAAGAACGAAATCGGAGGTGTGAAATTATCTATTCTTCGGAACCTGAGATTATCAACTTAACCGAGAACAATTGTATTAACTAAGTAATAGATATTTGGAAAAACGGTAAGATCGTTGGCATCGATATTTGTATTTATCAAGGACTAGTGTAGTTTTTCGCAGACTACAGTGTAACAATCGAAAATGCAACAAAATATTAAATAAGTAAAGATTAGAGGTAGAGAGCTAGTCGTATGTAATGTGCAATGGTAACTGCGGCTATCGCAATAAAATTAATGCGATGGGACTAGGACGTAGTGGCACTTCATGTTCTTCAACGCTTCATGTTTGTATCCGTTCTTCGGTTTCTCCTCTTCATTAATTACCAATTAACGCGACTTCATCTCTTGTTTCACGCAGTAAGTAAATGCTTGCCAACCCTCCCTTCGTTGTTGAGACTGTAAAATATAAACGTAGAATTACGTTAATCGGAAGAAAAAATAGAGTGTATATGTTTAGTATTTTACATATTGCAGTAGGTGCTATTATGTCATCATCCCATAACAGTAGGTTAAAATTAGTAGCCAATATATTGAATATTTCCCTTGATTTCTGCCTGAAACCTGCTTTACTTGTTCGACAGCGATCAGAATTTGGATTCGTTAGTTTATCCCTATCAAACTTAAATGCTCGTAAATGCAAACTACAGCTTATGATAATCGCTTCGAAAGTCAACGTAAATCATGTTCACATAGTGGTGAATTAAATTGACTGAATAATGGCGTCCATCTGGGTGTTGAAACTGTTCTGCTCCAATTGCAGACAGGTGTGTGTGTATATCAGTTATGCATTTGAAAGCAAACTAACATCTATTCTATTTATGAGAAGTAGAATATTTTTTTGCTCCATTTTGAAATGAGACAGGAGAAATGGAATAATTTATCGCAACACCTAGTTCTCTATAACTGAATATCGGAATCTAACTTCTCGAATAGTTCTCCACATTCTACCAAAATTAAAAATTTCGAAAAGCTAGGAGACCACATTTTCAGTTAATACCTTGAACCCTCTGTGCAGTCGATCTTTCATTATAGCGATGAACTCCTTGTAAGACAACTGACCATCGCCATCTTCGTCGAACAGTGCGAATATTGTGTCGATCATGTGAAACGAGAGTAAGCTCCCCGTGCATATTTTTACAGCTCGTTGGAATTCGTCTGAAAAGGGACAAGAATTGTTAATTCCTTCATTTTCAGCTGTGTATATTTTTCGAGTGAAGAACGATTTTTTGACCTTTAGATATTGGGTGGTCAGCGAGGGTGTACATTCGCATGGCGATGGAAAAGTCGTCCAGGTTATTTAGGAACTGATAGAAAAGTCGAAACTCGTTGAACGTGATGCCACTTTGAAGTTCGGAATTCTGCATTATCCTATCCAAATACTTGTCACACCTGCAATCACAGAATACATAAATTTAATTTCCTTCTACTTGTGTTTAATGTTCTATTAAAGGTTTTTACTTCAACATTTGTTTCAACATTTGAATAGGAAAATTTTTGACAAATACTCTCAGCGTTAGTTGAGAGCATGAATGAAATAGTTGGGATAAAGGAGACTTCTAAACTTTGTAGCAGGTCTAAGAATGGTTCAATAGAAGCAGTAGAGTATCTCATTATCTCCGTTGAAAAAATTATCAAGCACAAAGTTGGGTGTTTTCATGAGATAAATGGAGGCCAAAGATAATTTTTTTCTCTGCACGTTTTGAATGCCACTGAAAAATATAGAGAATGATATAAGTAGGAATAAACTAGTTTTTTTTTTATTAATTTTGCATCAGATCCTACAATATTCCATTTCATATCTTAATATGAAAAATATGTTTAATAGGAGTAATAGCTTAAGTAGGCGGTTCTTGAAATTTTCGAATAGTACTTACTCGTCAGTATCGAGGTAGGTATATCGTAATAATATTTTAGCAAAGTCCAATTCGGAAATGGCATCGCGTCCTTTACTGAATTCATGGAACTCAAGCTCCAAAACTTCTTGCTGCAGATTCTCCATGAAACGCTTGAAATCTTCGTATTTCAGCTCATGCATACCATCTTTTCCGAAGAAATGTATCATTAGAGATGTGTCAACAGCGTGTCGTCGTTGCAAACCCTGCGCATAGAAAATTATAATCATTAATTGCCTTCTCAATTCACAGATGGAATTAATTAATAGTAGTAAAAGACTTCTGTATAACTTCAATCCTACAATACAATTTCTTTGTAAAATATATCATTCTAAAAAAATACTTTTACAAGATCTCTTTTGTTTCTGGAACGTTTTAAATGTTCATAATAATTACGCAAAATAACTTAAATAATTGGAATGAAAAAATTATATATGATATAATTAAAGACTATAGGGTTTTTATTAAATACTTAATTTGTATTAGATAAAGGGAATAGCTTTCAGCAGATTATTTGCTTCATTTGTGTACTTAATTCTTTTGTTCCATTGAGTTTGCTCGTTTTTTATCGTACCTGATCGTCGTCGATAAATTGAACTTGAATTTCCTCTGGGGTTGTTTGTCTTTCGGTGAGAAGCTCCAATATTTCTTTGGTGTCGGTGCCATGGCGGCCCCTCCAAGCGTGGCTGAATACTTTTTCCATCTGCACGGAACGAAGCATTTCATTAGAACTATCTTGTCATTCGGTTCTGCAGGGAACCTCCACAAAAAAACATACAGGTGGATTTGCATAATAGAGAGGCAAAATGGCAGCAATGATTTTTCAGCATCCAGAGCTAATGTGTCTGAAATAAATGGCAAGAGAGTTAGCATAGCAGTGATTAATATGAAGGCACACACGTATCATTTTTCTAATTAGAGTCTATTAGAGTCAGTCATCTGTTATTAATTATATTATTAGAGTTCAATTGTCGTATGCAGTGTTACAATTTTACGAGTTATACATATAGTACTTTACAAAATCCTGTCCTTAGTTATGTACTATATGTATAATACAATAATTTTTGTTGTGTTAATTGGAGTAGAATGTTGTTTTTACTTACCTAAGGGTGGCGTCATAATATTTGTATTGGGAACTTCTCAAGAGTAATTTTTTTTAATATTTTCTATTCTGTTTTCGGTAATACTGACTTGGATATTGCAGTTTCTTCCTTTGTCACTGTCAATGTTTGGGGATGAATTTTGTAATATGGTGAATTTAATTTCAGCATTAGTGAGACCAGTTTTAATTTCGTTAAATTTTAAAAATGTCAAGTATTGAAATCATTTAAACGAATTTGGATGAATTAATTCGGCTAATTGGAGCTAAGAATTGTAATTAAGGGGATTCTCTTTCATTACAACTTCTAATAATAATTTTAGTGCCATTATTGGAAATTTATGGCAATTTTTGTATATTATGTGTAATATTAATAATAATCCAAAAATCGAAAATTGATCAAGAACTATTGTTCTAGTGGTTAATTATTTGTTGTTAAGATAAACAACGCGCCACGATTTTAATTATTACGATCTTTAATCACCATAAGTTTCAAGTACCTAATAGAAGATTTAAGTAATTGTTAAGTTACATGTTTTTTTGAGACTGTAAAAGAAAATATGTAATGATACAAAATTTCCATTTTTAAAATGCCTGTTCAAGACTTTTAAAACTAAATAGCTTCTAAATTTTTCAGTACGGTAAATCAGTACATACAGTGCCATAAATTAATAATTTATCTAAAATATTTTAAGTGTAATACGTTTGAAGGAGAACAAATCGTAGTAACTGAAATCGTAACTGAAACTCAGCATCCAAAAATTTAGGTTCATTCTTACCAAAAAAACAAACCAACCTATTCACATGTTGGCGCATACGGAAAACTTACGTAAGAATTAGAGACAATCTCTGTTTCTTTATTTTTCTCTCGGTAGGTACGAATTTTCGGTTTGCGACCCCACTCCTCATTTGAAGGAAGTAAGTGACTCAACTAATACGTCAGAAGAAATAACAAAAAATATCAGTGTCGTCGTTTCAACTAATAGATAAAGAGGTCAAACTGAAACTCACATAACACACAAAAATAAGCTTCTATGATATTCGAAGAGACAAAGCAAAAGTGGAGAATGAAAGTATAAATAAAGCACAAAAACGAACAGAAAGAAAACAAAAAATAGACAGTGTCGTAGCCAGAAATTAATTTCTAACAGAACAAACATGTTTGGAAAAGAAAATTAAAAAGCTATATTTGTACAGAAACTTGAATCAAGCTTTTCATAGTAATTGAAAATTATTCCGTAATTATATTCTGTCATTTAAATATTTCCATGAATTAAATAAAAAAGAACTAGCATCGGATTTAAATTCTATAAATATCTAAGTGGATATAGAAAATGTTAGAAAATGTTCGCCGAGGAATGTCAGTGCAAATGAGTTACACTCTCAAGCAAGTTCGTTAGGCGTCGAACGGCGACAACAGTCATGGGCTGGTTACGAGATTGCAAGCGATTAGAATAGGTCTCGAATAAGAGTCGAGACTACTCTCGAGCGTCGATTCACACTTTGACGAATATGCTGAAACTCACTGCACGTTTCGTTTCTTCGTCGAGGTGCCGCCTCTTCAGCGTGCCACCCAGCAGGCGCCGAATCTGTGAAAATTACAAACGTATCCGTGCAAATTGGAACATTCCACTTGGTTGCGACGAACCTGTCTCTTCGTCTTCCTTCTTTCTGTCACATATCTCCTCTTCCTTCGATTCGCGATTTATCCTCGTAGCCAGTGCTATACCGAACCTTTGCGATTTGATTTCATTAATTATTATCATTTTGTGTAAGGAAATTTCACTTGATTTGAAGAAATTTACGAATTTGGATATTTTTCGAATGAAGTTTGATTGTTCATTGTTTATTATTCGTTCCTTGTGTGTTCTTTGTGTGAAGGAAATTGTAGATCTTACAAGGGAAGTTTGACAAATTGAACATTATAAAGAATTTGAAACTTTGCAGAAATGTAGTTCAAGTGATGGAAAATTTAATTGGGGAGAACTTGGAGGTTCTTTCTGCTTTTTTTGTATCTTACTAACGGGAATTATTGAAGATTATTAATTCTTTTAAAAATTTTAAGAACAAAGAATGCAGTAGTAGATTATCCAACATTCAAGTGATGTGTTTCGAAGATAGAAAGCATCGAACGTTGCATAAAAAAGGATTAAGGTGTAGGGGGTGAAAAGATACAGTTATCTAGATAACTGTGAACTAATTTTTCCTTATCCTAATGCTGGAAGGGTTGCACGAAAGGGGTAACTCCTGAGTAGCTTTCAGCATCAGTTGATTATTACTCCGTTTATAATAATTGCTGAATCACCGTTTATATAAATAAATTGAATAAAGGATGATACGAATAATACCCAATGAAATAATCTTATTTCATATATAATACTTTTTCGTTCAAAATAAAACCGAATATTTAAAAGCATAAACCTGAGTGAGCACAGAATCGCAAAGGGGTTGAACTCTTCGATCGTACATTCGAATTACATTAACACATTAAAAGCCGACGTTTTTATTTGGTTCGCTCGATGTGATTACAGCCGGCACAGAATATGAAATTAAATTATTTGAGAAGCGTGCTGGCAAAAAAATTTGCAAAAGATACTCAATTCTACTTATTGCAATAAATACTTTTTTTCTTTTCGTATTCAAATTATATCTTATAATTAGAAAATATTCTTCTGAAACGCTAACGAATGAACTATCTTGTCCTGTCCCAATAAAATACATGCAGACACATGATAAAAAGTGATAGAAATTTTATTGGGAAAATTGATACGTGCAAAACTGTGAAGAAAAAGGAATTGTCTTACCACAAGGAATTCAGCCTTGTCCACGCGTTCGTTTCCGTCAGTGTCGAACATGTTAAACGCGATTTGGAAACCTGACTTAGGTTCTGAAATAAAGTTCATCGTCACTTCGAATTCACCTTAGATTTTCTGGTAATCGTAAGCACCGTCATGCAGGTATAAGCGTGGTTAGATTATTATAATGCGACGAGTAATGGAAACAGTAAGTACTTACTGGTTAGAATGGACAAGAGAAACAAATACTCCGTATAAGAAATAATTCCTAGAAATAATGGAACAGTGTTATTATTATTGACAACATAATCGCATTATAAATTAAAATTACTCAAATATACCTATAAGTATTTAACATGGAGAAATGCAGATATTCAATTGAACATGCTGATAGAAGAAATATAGAGTTCAAAATGAATTATACCAATTTTTAGCAATAAATTCAACTGCACTAATTATAGAAGTGAAATTGAAATTCTCGTTAAGTGTATACTAAACAAATAGAAAGTATCGGTCGTCTAATTAAAAATATTATTATTAATAAGTACCTATTGTTAGTATTTCTTAAAATTCTAACACGATAATTTTCACTTAATTATAAATCATAATTTATCAGGAACACAAAAATAATTATCATTACGATTACACATACACATTAAACTTCCTTTTCAACCGGCAAGTTCCATTACACGGAGCAATCCCAAACGTAGCCGGCCCTCGAGAAATTGATATCCATTTAATGGCATAAAATGCAGTTAGAAGAAAATGATCTATCGCTCGATGGGATCCCTCTGTTTTGTTTACGACGACGTCGTCACAAAGTCCCATACTAATTTTCTCGATAATCACGTTAACTCCTACCTGACCGTAGCGAGTGACAATGGTGCACGCCTAGGAGTAGCCAGAAGAGCATTAGGCACGCCTCATAGCGTCCCAGGCATTTTCTCGGGCCTCCCTTTTTTTGGGGAGGCTCAAGAGGGCCCAATAATTCAGAATTTTAACCGCAAGAAATAGAGGGAGGGATCGGCTCGCACCCAAATTTTTATCCACCTGGAACACCCTTCGCGTGCTTTAGCTTTGTGGTCGACGTAAATCGATTTTATTACACCGTAAGCACTCCATAAAACGTTTTCACGGCTGTGATAGTGAGGAAAGTTTACGAAGCGGAAAACGGAGAAAGTGGGTGGAAGGAAACGGCTACGTAAAAGAACCGACACGCCGAGGGGCGCACATTTCTATCGAGGTGTCAGCCATTTCGGATTAACCCCCTTGGATGAAGTTATTTGCTGTGGATGGTCGGCGAACATCAGAAAAACTCGAGCTGTCGCGTCTTTTAAAGGCTGTTCATAGGAGGCACTCTAGTGGCTCGTGTATCAAATGTATTAACAGATATTTTTGTCTACCGATAAGAGATTTAGGGCATCCACGACGAAGGTTTAAAGCTCTTTTTGTTTTGGGCTTCTGGGTAAAAGCTGTTTCTTTTAGGAAAAATACCTATCTTAAAATTTAGCAATTTTTTAACTTTTTTGAGGAATTTTTTTATGGGCTTAATGAAAGATTTTTATTCCGGACCAGGCGCGGCAGATTAAAAAAATTCACGAAAAAAGTTGAAAAAGTCGCATGTCACAGTAGAATAACCCCTTAATCAGTATGTAATTTGTCACCCAGATGAAGTTTTTTCTATCTTCGTTAAACGAGAATTCAGAAATCAGAATCTATGTGACTCGTTTGAAAATTCTCTTACACTGCATTTTCCTTCAGACTTGGATCTAGAAATAGCAATGGTGTTGGCTGAATTTAATTTCCTTGGAAAACCTATTCGTCAAAGTAATTGGACCAATAATCTCCACTACATAATTTAGCCAAGTATTAACATTTTCACAACTTTGCAAATTAAATTGTACAGAAACAATTTCTACCCGAGTCTTCATTCAGGAGATTCGGTTTCTCTTCTCTCAACACCACCTCTGACAAGTTCCGCGATAGTTAAATCGTAGACCATGTTCCGCGTGAAATTTCATTCAGAATATCGCATGACTCATTCTCCCTGCTGTACGTCTTTGAAAAGCCCCTTGAAAGTTAAATCGTGGGTGGAACAATTTTCGCGCGAAATTTCATTCATAGGGCCCCATTACTCATTCGGTTGCCCTATACCGCTCGTTGCGTAGTCCTGCAATAAGGAAGTGTGCCATCTAGTTCGAGTAGGTTCGCATGAGACGAACCCGATATTGGTAACAGGACGCCAGGTTTTGTACGTTGCCTCTGGTGCTTCGTATCCATGTCCCATAATCGTAACGAACGCCTTTAAAACGGAGTGGATCAAGCCTGGGCTCGTATATATTCGGCCGTGAAATTCTGGTTCGCGTACACGCGAGGGAGGCGTACGTAAGAAAAAGAGAAAGTGGTGTATATACCTATACACTAACGCCCAAAAGTATCTGATCACTTGTTACATACGTGCGTTTTATAAAAAAGGAAATGTTTAGAATATTTTTCTGTGATACATTTCTATGATCCAATTTTGATGTTCCTTAAGGGGAGGTTTTGGTTTAGACTGTAAACGACCGAAAAGTGAGTATTTTTTGTGACGAAATATGCATTATATTTATTATCATTTGTAATTTCAAATTATATTTTTGTTTATGAAAAAAGTCTAGGTGAATTCTAATTGGACTAAGTACATATTGCACATCAACTTGGCAGGAAAAATATCTCTCGAATGAGTGACTTTCGAAAACTAGATATATTTTATAGGTCCCCTAAAAAATCTTCAAAATGATATTTTTACTTGTGCCACGAAATAAAAAAAAATGCCCAAAACAAACTTTTAACTTCGAGGTGCACTTTTTGCACTGTAGTTAGATTCATCCTGCAACTACAACTATCTACTTTTTACAAATAAAGAGCTCAAGTCGATGGACCCACTTGTTTTCCCTGATTCTTAAATTTCTCGCTTCATTTATCTCATTGCTTGACAGTGTACTGTAATTATTTCAATATTATTGATAAATACTGTAGGGGACAGTAGTTTTAGTTTATTTACTATAGCTGTTAACTCCACATTCTACTAACGTATAGTTACGATAGCGCCCCTAATTTCAATGATTACCGAATTATATCAATTATTACGAAACTAGTGCATACTACAAAATAATAATTTTAGCTTACCCGTAATAATTCTCAACTACATATTTCAATAGCTTTTTCCTTTTTACCACTTTTCACTCGATGATTATTTACACTCGAGGCTTTTACCGTTCCTCTCTCTGAGACACAGTTGTCGATCATAGTGACTCAAGCATGTTCTTGGCAGCAAAACAATTTTCAAGTGAAAAATTAAATATAAATTACCAGTGCCTGAATCGATTAATCACTCGAAGGGCACCAATAGATAGATTACACACGTAATTAGAAAAAGCGTAGCAATTTGATAAAGACAGGAAATAATCAGCTACGTCATATTTTATTGCAATTTTTCCTTCATCAAACGATCGTATAGCAAATGATCAAATACTTTTGAACAGTAGTGTATATGTATACAGAGAGAGCGAATGAAGCTCGTTTATTAGAGGGAAGTGTGAAACTGGCTCCGTGCGCGATTATTTGCATTTCCATTAGCACGACAAACGTGCGGTGAACGCGCAAAAAGCCAAGGAGAGGAGGCCCAACCAGCCGCAATGGGGACGCCTTAACGACACGGCCCTCTTGTTTTGATCATCCCTGGGGTGGTGGGATTAATTGCTCCGCAGCAGATCGCTTCGACGCGCTCGTGCGTGTCATATAAAAGCCAAGGGGATTTTCGAGCGAGAAATGCATCTGAATCGAAATCCTGTAACTCCGTTCCAGTGATAATCGACTAATATAATTGCAGCGGAATGAACGCCCCATCGAATATTTTCGCTGGTGGCTGGGGCCAAAAACATGTTGAAGAAGAGAGGTTTCATAGGAAATAAACTTGGTGGATATACATATTGAAATCTCGAAAGAGATTCATTCTACATTGATAATACGTAATACGATTTGATAAGAAGACTGAATGCCCTGGAGGAATGGAAATGTTCTTTGTAAAATGGACTTTATTAAATAGATCAGCTGTTTGCTGGGGCAAGGACGACTATAACCCTTAGTAAAAGAATTTGTGTAAAATAACCCTGAAATGGGACGTGGGCTGATGAGTAAGTTACTTTGGACGTAGTGCCATAAAGAGCTTATTCTTAGAATGACATGTGGTCATTGTAAAAGAAATCTGACAGATTGTACATTTCAAAATAAATGTGAATTAATTTTGCACTCGTTTGCAAAATTAGGAAATAGTAGTCTGTTAGTAGTGTTTAGCGCGATGAATTAGAATTAATTTCAATTTGTATTTTCATTGAACCCCTATGGTGGTATAAACAGTTTTCAAACTGATTTTCTGTTGCAGAAAGAATATAAATTCCATATAAAGTAACTAATTACCTATCTACTCAACATTAATTTTTATCAAAAATTTAAAACAATCAATTCTACAATTGTTCCCCAAAATCATGTTGCAAGACATCTGGGCAAAGATATTCATTCCATGAAGATGCGTAAAACGTGCTGTAGGTTTTAATGTTTCATTTGACGCATAAGAACGTTCGTATTTGAAAACTGTTTTAAGCTTGTTGAAAAGAAGCCGTTCGTGAATGCAGTTTTGTATACAAACGTGCGTTTAAAAATGAAAAGTCGGGATACGATATTTTTTCACTGCTCACCTTTGTCCCGAAGGTTTCTGAACATGTGTGGACTTCCTTGGCGCAGCGAAGGGATGCTGTTCCTCATCACTTCCAACTCCTTGTCAGCTATCACGCGTCTCTTCAGCCTCGCTGAAATACCACCGATATTTCTTTACCTTATTTACGTAGACGCGGCTGATCAAGGGGACCGTGATTTCAGTTCATCGTCACTGTCTGTCTGCACTGGTCCCGGTGCATCAAAGAACCGAGAAAAACTCGAAAACCGTTTATTTGTAAGTCCCACCCCGTGTGGAGGGCAACGCGTGTGGGAAGGTGAATCTACATAGTAGAGTTTCAAATGTCATGTCAGAGGACATTTTTATTTAATCTCGTGATGGATATTATCTAGTAAGAAAAATATTTTGTATCTTTCTTAAATAATTTTGTTTTACTGAACATGCAGTTTTATTCGTTAAAGCCACTTACGCGTGATTGCTCGATTTCAAAATTAATTTTATTTTTACCTTATTTGTATTTTGATGGTTTTCGAAAACGCGAGAATAGTTAGGAAATTGGAAAAAAATCGGAAGTGAACGTAAGACTGCTCCAAAATGTACGGCTAGCAGTGTTAGTTACCAGAATTCAGATTTTTGAAGTTATAGAAAAATAGTTGGGGTGTTATATTCTTTGTAATTTCAGTTTTCTTTACTTCTATTTTCATTTCAACGGTATATTGAAAATTAACTGAAAGTTGCACTTTTGATAAATATCGTAGGCTACGGACAGTGTTAAACAGACGTTTGTTCATCTTTTACTTCTCCTCCTGGAGGTTGTCGAGGTTGTAAAGTAATGCGTAAAAATATGGCCTGTTTCAAATTACGAGTACGTTGTACAGGCATAGATAGTTATTATCATGGGTCGGCAGCGCCGTTGCTGCTCGTACAAATTTATTTAATACTCACGTCTGGGTTCAGCCTCAACGACACTGTCAAGGAAGTCCTGGGGCGTCATGTACAGTTGCCCATCGTATTCCACCGATGCAAATTTTATAAATCTCCTTTCTCGCATCGTCAGCTTTACTGCCTTTTGTGTCTCATCGTCGCGTCGTCCGCCAGGCTGAAATGATGTTTAGCATTAATAAATAAATATTTTACTCACTACACTAGTGTGGTCTAACATATACACCTCATGCATCTTTCCTTACAACGATTTTTCAATTTAAAATTCACTGTTAACCTCTGTGGTAATTCATAAAAGTTCCATATAATCACAAACCATTATTTTATGATAAAATGTTTGTGAAATGAAATTAAAATGTACCTGTTAATTTATATGCAATATTTAGTGTCTACGAGTGCCCAAAGAATTTTGGGTACAGAACTGTCCTATATGCAAAAAAGTAATTATTGTCATACTTCTCGTAATTTGCAATAAATTAGAAGTGTTTAGTTAATTGTTTTTCTATGAAAGCTGCCAAAGAGCACACCTCGCCTAAAAAGTAATTGTATAATTGGAGATAAGCAAATTCTAGTCAAGTTTTTATGAACAAAAAACCCATTTCCTCTTCTGTGTTCTCTTTACGAGTCTTGTTAATGTCACGCTTGTATGTGGCGTGAAATTTTCACATATTCTATATCCCGCGGAATTCATAACCTCGTGATTAAAGTGACTGTGCAAATTTAAAGTATAGATAGAACCCGGCGCTTAGTTACCTATATTTCCCTCTCAAATACTTTTATCTTTGAAATAGTGGTCAATTTCATGGGATCGACTAAAAGCATTACAAATCTAACAGCTCGCAACTTATAAGTATCAGTACGCTCTCACGATTAATAACCTTAGAATACTCTTTTTTTTTAGCATCGACTCTCGCCATACTACAAAGACAATCTTAAAATTTTAATCGATAAACGGAACTAAAATTAAAGTTGAATACAGCCAATTAATTCTACTTTTAGTATTTATGTTCAGTCAACCTCAATTAACACCAAAGGTACCACTTATCCGCAACGTCAAAAGTATTTCTAACAAATTTTTCTCCCCGCGTCGATTACCTACTCGTTAAGCGCGCAAGGGGGTTAACAAACAACCGATACGCTACAAGGATCACGGCTATGAAAGATTGTCGAATTTCCAGAAGGGCGAGGCTCTTTTGTTGGCTTCCCTCGTGGGAGCTTGTACGCCCACTTTGTGCCCGATTACTCTCCTCCTACACCTACCTGCTTACCCACACCACTGGGGCAATATGCATCACGAGTATTTCGCGACGTAAGCCGCAGTTAAGCCCAGAGAGATATGCACACAGGCGTCATGTAACGACATGAATTTGCGATCTCACCGGTGCAGATTGAATCGTTCATTCTGGGGACGCGAAATTGCTGGAACAGAACGCGACTCTCTCTGCCAGACCTAAACCACAGGAACTGATTATGAGTTATTGTCATGGACGCGTATATACAATTTCGAGACCTCTTTTCGTTCCGTTTGGGGGTGGAAAACGCCGCGAAGAATGAAATAATGCGATACGATGGAGGTCGAGTTAAGGGAGAAATTTTGATGTACTGCGTTTGGAAAGGTGGACAGTTTTTAATTCTTACTGCTATAGGATATTCTTGTGCACTCTCTGTGAAAAATTTATATTTCAAGAATGAACTGAGGATGTATGAGGATTCGTGCAGTTTTTATTTAGGGGTTCTTAGTTTGGTTATTTGGGTACCAAAGTCGATGGATTTTAGAAAATTTATTTGTTAACATTTTGATAAGAGTATTTGAGTATAATTGATTTATATTTGTGTTTCTGTATATTCTTGTTGGATACCTATGTGAAGTTAGTATTCGAAGGTGTCGATAAGCTGCATCGTCGCATAAGAGAGAATAAAAAAAAATTTAATTCCATTACTTCTCTGTGTTCACAAATACCAGATTTACAGAAATCTTTTATTCATTTATTTTATGATTTTAATAAAAAGATTCCCGTAGACGAAGAAGAATTCCTGGTCGATATTATTATATACAACTTTGAAATAAAAACTGAAGAGTGGAACAAGAATACTTCAAATTTTATTATCAATCTAATATTCATCTGAGTTCTCATTTTATCACTACATACAATACAACTCACTCATTCCTCTGGAGTGCCTACCTATATTTTACATTCTCATGTTTTTAATCGAGCCCTATCCGTGTCAACGTACCATTCACGAAACTACCGTTGCCTAACGATCACTAGCGTTAAATGTTACTGCAAAGATGACAAAAGGGCTCCTATCCCTTGAAGTGATCGCATGAATTGCAAACGAACCCATATCGTTACTAGTTCAACGATCAGTGAAGTGTCCAATTTAAGCGGGAGCAAGAATGTAGGATTACCATTTGTAACAACAACGTATTACATCATGCAATCATCATTATCCGTATCAGTGCACGTACCGGGGCCATTCTCCTTGGCTCGAGTCGCGCGTACAGCAACGTATACTGTGCAAAATCACTTTAAGGATCTACGGTGGTCTTGTTGTTCGAGGCATTTCCATAAGCGCCACCGTAATCGGATACGGCGTCTTTCGCGGATCTCCGTCTGACCGTAAATCAGCCTTCCTTTTTCGCTATAAATCGTTTTTACAATGGTTTGCACTTGTAATAGCCGCTTCCTGTTACCGATCAAGATTAACTGCCGAGTAACTTGTAGATGCACGTAGATACGCGGATGGGAAGACTGCACGTTTTTGCAACGTACACATCCATTAAATCTGATTAAATGTGAACCGATTAAATGTGAAATCGTAGAAATACCATTATTGTTCTTAAAACAATCGCCTTATAGGGTAAACCAACCAGTGAATGACCGAATTGTTGAATTTATGGACATTTGACATTAATACTTGAATATATTTATGTATAACAACAAAACAACTGTTGAAATTGCATTTGAATTTATTTTTCTTGAAATTTGTATAAAAATAATTACTTATTCTTATCGTAGTTTAAAAAAAAACGATTATAAAATGCAAAACGTGTAGAAGTCCAGTAAATGACTGCATACTTTTAATATGAATTGTACTTATTGGTGTTTACTGAATACGCGTAACTAAAAATATGGGATATTAAAAGTGCAACTATGCTCCATTTATAAACATACAATATTTTTAAATTTATAATTAACATTTCTTTGCCTAATGGTCATTCACTGGTATGCGGTCAATTACTGGTTGGTTTACCCTATGTCCGATTCGTAATAGGAGTTTCTGTATAGATAGTAGTGTATGTATATAAATGTATGAAATTAGTTTTCGTATCAAGCCTGAAATTATTTCATCGTCTATCATGTTCAAATAAAAAATATATTATAATGAAGTTATTAGTATAAATAATGATTATTGGAGTTAAGGGGAGATTCTCGTCTAACAACCCCAAAAGTAACTGATATTTAAGATTGTTTTTTTACAAACTGTTGGTCAAATTGGATCAAACTCTTTTGGGATATAAGGCAATATTCAACTTGTGCGAAGGTGCTACGTAAATTTGAGAGTGATGCCATAAATATTTCCAGTTAATGAATACTGATCTATTTTTCGCATTTTGTGTTTTCTGGGGGGAAAGTAAGGTGGTCTTGAAACGAAGTGTTCTTGTAACGTTACGATCACATTTGTTTGATTTTTAAAATTTGATTTCACAGTGAAGCTGCTTCAGAGATTTAGAAAAGATCCTGCTCACACCTCAACAAATGGATTGTCATCCATTAATTTGACCAACACTACGTATAAACATCCCCAATATTTTCCACCGCAACTACAAACGACACCCCATTTCTTGTCCTTTATTTCTGCGCTCCAAATTCCAATGCATCTCTAATCAATTCGCGAGTTCCGTACCGATTCCTCGAGGCTAACAACGAGAAACCGAGAGATCCTCCGACGTCTTCTAAGTTTCCTCCAAAGCGCGTTAATCCCTGGTCAAGGCCAGGCATGGGACGAAGTCGGTACAACCGAAGGCTCTTACGAAATAACCCTCGATCCTCCGTATCCAGGGGCACGATCTCACGATTCCTCATTCAGGAATACATCAGTGACAGAGGAGGCCGGGGCTTTCGTGGGGGAAAGATATTTCCGCGAGAATGAATTTACGCCACGGCATACCCATAAATCCCATCGTTTCTTTTCCATGGTTAATGCGCGGCGCCGGCAATTTATGGGATACCAAACGCCGTTAGGTCTAATCTTCTCGTTAGAAAGTCCAAAAAGCACCGAAGGTGCCGGTGCCTTTGTACAAATTGCTACCGGGTGAACTGGGCCCCAGGGACCACCGTGCTCTCCTCCTTGTCGTGCTCTTGGAAACTGGGCCTGGTGTAACACGGCCAGATACCTAAATGAAATTCTTCCTCTGTTTCGCTTGGTCCTCCGGTTCGAAAGATACATATATACGAATGCGACGGTTGCGCTGCACGATGTCCCTGATGAAATATCTCTCCCGTTGTTCGCTTATCTGTGAAGTTATATTGGGTTTCACTGATTTCATTTCGTTGGTTGCCTGGGTGGTTGGCAGTTTCGTGAAAGTTTCTTTCTCGAGCTCTTTTTATTTGGCTGTGATTTATCGAACTCTTGTGGATAATTGTTCCATGTACTTGTATTTTACAAGTGTCGTAAATTTGTCAGTGCACGTTGCGGCAATTATAATTAGTTGATATTATGTGTCGACAGTATCTTATGGTATTGGATAAATAATTGTAGATTGCATGGACAAACCATTCTCGCGATCTTGTAACATACGATGCATTAAAACACAAACCCGAGTTTCCAGATTGGAAAGGGTGCCTTTAGATTCAGCTTGCAATAAACAGTATTAATTGGACTTAAAACTACTGGCTGTATAGAGCAGCCCTTACATTATTCGATTATCCAATGAGATCTCTGTTACAAGACGCGTTCATCTACACTCTTTCTTCTCTTGCACAAATTACTGCCAGTCATATTCACATGATCGCGGTCCACTGGATTGCCCATGGACTGTTTATCTCACCCGCCGTGTTCAACGGACTTAGCACCCTCGTATTATCATCTGTCCGTAACGCTGGAAGCGAGAGAATGACTCAGTGCAACGAGAAATAATTACTAATAATAATAATACGAGCCGCCTAACGACTCAGGCATCATAAATCATCCATCTACTTTACTTCAAGCTTCCAGCTCGCCCGACTGGCCGTCTTCAAATTAGACTCGCCAATGTAAAACAAAAACGAAGCAGCACCTATCCGTAAACCAGTACTCGCTGGACACCAGCCCAACTAATCCTCCCGAGTGATTAAAAGCAAACATACGATCAAAGCACACTGTTATTTGCAAACATTTCTACAACATAGTCGCTCAGCATCGCCGATGGTCCTAACAAGCCGAGAGTATCTCCATACGAGACTAACGACAGCTTTACTGAAAGCAATCGTTTCGCCGTGGATAACGATAAATCAGCTATGCACACAGTGTATACGACTATCATCGTCATTACCCTGATTTTTTAGCCTCGTAACTCGCCGGCCGCGCTTTCCCCGGGTAATGTGCCCCTCTCGGCCGTTTCCGTTGACGATGATCACGTCGACGGGTCCTACCAGGATAAGGCGGTGTTAATTTAACCAGGATCACGCGCTCTCCCCGATCAATATTCTGGGCAAGCTCGTCCGTACCCTTCGTAGCTGGCTGATGCCCGGTTAACTAACGCCTGTTGGCACGTCCTCGCGTGTCTATAGGATCCAAGGGGGTGTTAGACTGGCATGTTAGCGGTCCAGGGTAATGACAGGCGTGCTGAACATTATGCTAAGTGCGAGGCGCCCGACCGCTTTTCGTCCCTCGGCTTTGGATCCTCCCAACATTGCTCGCTCTCTCCTTCTCTTGCTTCCTCTTTCGATATCTCCGCTATGGTGGTTAAGGCCCTTCTCATCTGCACCCGTAAAACGCAACGACTGGGCCCCATCTCGCCCCTCTTGACCTCTACGCCACCCTACGCGTCGGTTGTTATAGTTTTCAATAAAGAAGCACGCGACGGGATCTCCAATAGGAGCAATTTTCTTCGGGTCCCTTTGCCCGGGCCCAGCTAAATCGATAGCCTCGAGAGGCGATTGTATCTGGGACGCATAGCTCGTGGAAAGGGACATGGTATGCCTGAATTGGCTTCAGGGTGATACTTTTCGAGGCTCTAGATACGTTTATGGGGTGGTACCGTGGATTCTTTTTGTGTAGGGTGGGGTTTGTGGGTTGGAGGGACACTGTTGGGTTTTTTTTGATCTGTCGAGGAATGTTAAACGAATGTTTAGGGTGAATGCTAATACTTCGAGTATGTGCGAACATGCAGTGTACGATGGTCCGGATTGGGGAAGTTAGTGACATTTTTGTATAGTATTGGGACTGTAAAACATATCGGAATGAAATTAGCGTCAAAAAACAGGAAAAAGTTATTCCTTTTTAATGATGTTTAATTTAATATATTTTAAATTTATATAGTTATTCTTTTTTCAATATTTTTAACATAATTGTCATAAGAAAAAGTTTGATTACTGTGTATTTAGTAGTTTATTTAATGCTCTTTTAAGTGGTTTAAGTTGTATGTTCGGGAAACTTTTCGTTTCGAAGTTATAAGGAAAAATCAAATAGTAGATACTATTAGAAATTGTGACGAAATCTACAGATTAATTCAACATTATTATTAATTTATTATTAACTAGCAAAATACCCCCGCGCTTTGCTTCGGGCCTAAGAGGTATACGCAGTATCGGTAAAAAGTAATGTAACGGGAATTTTGCATTATCATTACATATTTATGGTTACTCCCGCCGTCGTTTGCGCAACGAAATCATAGCTTGGGACTCAGCACGTTTGAGTTAATTTTTGGGAAAAGCTTAATGTTAGTCATGCGGCGTTCATTTTTTGTACATCTTTGCAACCACGTGGCCAGTAATTATCTTTACGAAGAAAGCATGGCCAAATGTTTGCGACTGATGGCAGGCTACGTGGAAACCACCCCAAGCACCTGCCTACTATCGATACATTAATACGCGTGGATCGACTGCGTGCATAAATGCAATCGTGATTGCTGTAGCGATGGGAACAAGTTCAATGTGGGTTCACGAGCATCAATCAATTCAGTGCTTAAGTATCATTTCTTTATTCATTTGACTTCGTTATTGATACTTCGAAATTAATAGAAATACAAGTTTCAGACAGAATGAGTTACCTGAATTTCTACGTGAATATCTTTGAAGCTCCCAATATTGCAACATGTTCTCATACAAAATTCTAATATGTATGATTAACCCTGGATTTTTTTACAGTGGTCACTATTACTTTTTCCTAAATACTCATACAGGATTTTATCACATTTTCATACTACGCGTGACGTGTTCGAACCCATCACTACCGATCAAGGATCAGCGTACTTAGGGTGGAGTACGGTGGCGCCGAGATTGCAGCAGCAAAATTGAAATCAGATAACAGGTTGGCATCAGAACAGTACCTTCCTCTCGAAGGGTATTTGCATATGGATATTTGGATATGAAAATCAGATTACCGAATTTCACACATTGGGCTTCGCGGCTTTCTATCTTTTTATTCTTCTAGGATGACACTTAATTGCAGCAACGATTATATAATTTATTACAAACCACAGTACATGTTACTATAACGTCATTTTCTTCTTATTTGGCGTATCTTATAACAACTACTTAGGTGACTCGAAATAATGATACGTTTCGAGATAAACCGACGATTATCGTTTTCTCATGCAAATATATTATTGTAGGGGAGACCGGGGTAGGTTGTAACACGGGGTAAATTGTAACATAAGTAAAATCTTTTGAACGACAAATCTGGTAACCCACAGCATAGGAGAGATACTTGACGATATTAGCACCGTCGGTTTTAGTGAGAAAAACGAGCGTTATGTATTCATTTGTAGTTATAGCCCAGAATGTTAGTATTTAGAGCACATAAGTAAATGTTGTCTTAGCACTTTTATTTCAATTAACCGTCATTAAAAACCGTTTGAATTTTTGCTTCTTTATCGCAAACGAATCAGTACACATTGGTTTATTATAATGTGTACTCATTTTAGTAATTTGATGTCTAGTTTCTCGTTTGCTGAGATAAAACGCAAGAATTCAAGCACGGAGTAAATTGTAACATGTTACTACTTACTCCGCTCTAAATGGTGATAAAGCAAGCTATTTGCTGACACACCGGAAAAAGATGCTCTAGACGAACAACAGAACAATCGAGAATCCAACAAGTAGAAAAAAAGTATAAAGGCAAAAGTAAATTTTCTAAAAATTACGATAAGAATAAGTAATTATTTTTATTGAAATTTCAAGAAAAATAAATTTAAATGCAATTTCAACAGTTGTTTTGTGGTTATACATAAATATATTCAAGTATTAATCTCAAAGGTCTATAAATTCAACAATTCAGTTATTCACTGGTTAGTTTACCCTAACTCTGTCGGATTAATTTGCGAGTTCCTCCCCTATAAATTCTCTCTGCATAACTTTGCAAACAAAGTTGCATACTAATAGTATAGTTATGCCCGTAATTCCTGTTCTTGAATTCCTCGAGCCCCTTTCTTATATCATTCTGTACACATTACTACAGAGTTTACCTCGGTACTTAAATGCTCCAAGGAATCAGATTCGACCGATAGAGGCGATTGATCGTAAAATTTCCCGGGTATGAAAATTGAGAGATTACGTCACAGGGACTTCATAGGGAATCAGGTTTGCCTTTCCGCGCAAACACTTGGTTATACCATTATAACAGATTGTAATGGTTCATCTGATAAACGAAATCCCAATTATATGCACACACGACGATCTCTACGGTCCGCCTTCTCGTACAGATCTCGCGGGATTTCACTTTATGGGCACCGCGTCCCTATTTATGACTATTCTTCGGTATCAGATGTTTCACTTGTTCAGCGACGACCGAGAAGATAACACACTCAACGGCATCTATCCGTTCGATTCGATCTGGCGTCGCTTTCATTACGAACACTTGGTCTATTTCTACAGAGGCTTACGCCATTACTGGACCAACCCTTTACGCGAAGTTACAAAATCATTTACAGGATACCAGATCTGCCGTAAATGCACCGCTGTTTTAATAACACTTAATTTAGAGATCTCAAGATGAAATCAATTTTTTTATACGTAGTTGAAGACCAGTTCCGCTGTAACTGAGCAAAGTAGATTTTATATAAATGTTAGAAAGTGTTAAATCTTAATTATAAATTTCCGGTTAGATTTTATTTCTTGCAGCTGTAACCGTATGAAGGAAGATGTTGATATTAGATTAAAATATATAGAATGTTCGGCTACATAAGGGAGGAAATTTAAGGGCACCCTCCGGTCAAAACGCTTGAAAATAGACGATCTTTATGAATTTTTTAAAAGAAGAGGTTTTAACATATCCTAAAAAATATTTTTGGCATTTATTGATACACTCGTTTGGGTTGTACACAAATTTTTGTTTTTGTCACAAACACCAGTGTGCCTCCAACTATCCTTTTTCTCATCTCAGAAACTCGGTAATTGGTTTTAACTTCGTAAGTGGCGTTTTAATAAATTGTATCTTCACGTGCTATTTAGATTTATCTTTCCTCCCATCTTTCGTCGTATCCCTTAATAATTAATTTTCTGATAGCAACGAGGAACACAACTACGTCGATATAGTTGAATCTAGCGGGCTAATATTATCCCAAGATCGCGAACTATGTACATCGAAGATATTCGCGAGGCGTTCGACAGGTTGAAAAGCGTTATCCCTTAGGAATCTAGATTCGCGTTACTTTGACTCTTAATTCCAATCTTACGCTTCGGTCACGTACCCTGTATTTGCATATTATCGTTCGGTTATAATTGATTGCGAGTCAAATATAATTAGGTCCACTATTCCTATGCAGAGAGCTTCGAAAATGTTTGCAGTGTGCATAAACATCACCGTACAATGTTCCAGTAGTTACACCCATGAAAAATAGTTATACATCCAATCTTTTTATTAATATTGCCTGATTGTTTCTTTAATTTCCTTTCTGAGTAACCATTAAAAAAACTCAAATTATGCATTGGTGCATACATTGTTGAATTTCCACTTAATAATTACTATAAGCAGACTTTTTTACTTATTTCAAGTGTATTTTTTTTGTTTGCAGGGTATCTTGCAGATACTTCGGTCGACGAGGCGATTCGGTGAGTGTTTTAAGTTTCTCATTTACCTACAGTTGTCTGTGATGTGTATAAAAAAAATTCTGGTGTATCGGAGCGACTATTTTTATTTATTCCAGACTGTAAACATAGTTGATCTAATTCACGCGAGAATTTTATTCGAAGACTCATGTAGGCATTTGAACAATCCATTTGTCCTTTAACTTTAACACGTTCGCTTAATCTGATTTTTATTTAAAAAATTTCACCTATGAATATTTACGAATTTTCGAAGACACCGATCAGTTACTAAAGCGATGGCAAGAAGTCATTGAAAAAGAGGGAAATCACATTAATGAGTAAACTTACTTCGTTGTAATATTTTCATTAATATCGGTATTTCCCCAATACCGTCACTCAAAGTGTTAACTTACGTTACTATACCGTCCAGGTGAAAGTGCAGAGGAAGAAAACGTTTCTCTATACAACTTGATATTTCGCCTCGAACGCCAGAAGATTTGCCATAAAATGAAACGCAAGACCGTGATTAGGAACTCCACAATACTCACGTGTCTCGTCTTACGGGCAGCAAATTCAGCCCTAACGTGGCTCGGTCAGCCAGCGAACGTATCGATCGCGTTTCACTGACTCGACTAGCTTTTCGAAGACTCGATTAACACGCGATATGTAAATAGATCTAGCATAGTTTTGCATCGCTAACGGTGCCTTGATGATCCGCGCGAATACTATCATCATACGGTCGAATGATACGATCCCTAGGTGTCGTTTTTCCGTATTTCTGCTGCCATGTTCCGCGTTATCGCCAGATAGGGTATCCTTTGATCGTTGTATCGCGAATGGCCGCGACCAGGATCCAAGGATAAACGATGCGGTCGAATCTCGAACGCGATAACGCCTGCCAGTCCTTCGCATTGCTGCAGATGCTGGCTTACTGTGATTTGTGATCAGACAGAGCGAGAGAGAGAGAGAGAGAGAGGGGGAGAGAGAGAGAGAGAGAGAGAGAGAGAGGGAGAGAGAGAAGGATCTGCACTTGGGCTAGATCCGCGGACGATCACTATCCACGCGAGAACTCGTTGATCGCGAGTCACATTGAACGCGTTAACGACATTCGAATCCACTCGGTCGCGAAATTAGGGCGTTGCACAGTGGTTCGAGTATACTACATGCTAGCTGGACAAAATTATTTTTTCGCGGGTTTGGGTTTATATGGGGTTCAAATTGTTAGAAAACAAACCTGATTCGTATTACAGTTTATTATTTCAATAAAAATATCAATAAAATAAAAATATGACTAATTCAATAAAGGAAAAATAACAAACCAACAGTATTGTACTTTAAATATAATTAACAGTTATAACATTATGTCTATTCCCGTAATTTCTGAGTTTCTAAGTTTAAAACCTGCTTTTTGAAATAAGTTTTCCCTGCATCGCTATTAAAATAGTGTTTTACTATATGTTCCACGTCGATCCACGCGACAAGGGTTGAATCTACGGAAAGTAGAGACTTTCTAGTTTATTTTAATCAAACAATCGATCTGCAAAAATTTGCAAAACCATATTTTTCTAATTGTTTTCCAGCGCGACGCTCGGTAGCACCACTCAGTGGATTAAAATAGTGTTTTACTATATGTTCCACGTCGATCCAGGCGACAAGGGTTGAATGTACGGAAAGTAGAGACTTTCTAGTTTATTTTAATCAAACAATCGATCTGCAAAAATTTGCAAAACTATGCCGAGCGTCGCGCTGGAAAACAATTAGAAAAATATGGTTTTGCAAATTTTTGCAGATCGATCGATTGATTAAAATAAACTAGAAAGTCTCTACTTTCCGTACATTCAACCCTTGTCGCGTGGATCGACGTGGAACATATAGTAAAACACTATTTTAATAGCGATGCAGAGAAGACTGATTTCAAAAACCAGGTTTCAAACATAAAAACTCAGAAATTACAGGAATAGACATAATGTTATAACTGTTAATTATATTTAAAGTACAATACTGTCGTTTTGTTCTTTTCCCTTAATTGAATTAGTCATATTTTTATTTTATTGATATTTTTATTGAAATAATAAACTGTAATACACTGTGCGTTGGTTGCAATAACCGTTCAAGAATTGCCGGTGTATCGTATGTCGCTTCAGATTTAGGGCCGTGCTGCTTGGAAAGAGCAGTAATAGGTACGTAGATTGAATATTTATTTCATTCGCGAGTATGTATACATTTGTATAAATATAGTTCCTCGACAGAATATAGATCTACGCACACATGTCTGTTCCGTGCCGGTTCAGTTCTACTCATTGTCAGTGTCAGTGGTCTCTTTGTTTCAGCGTCAGTAACTGACGCGGGCCAACTTGTGAATTGCACCATCCAAAACAGGGAAACGATATTTTTATCACTGCAATGAACCATCGCCACGGAAGTGATATGTGTGCGTCAGTACTGTCTTAATCTGGAGGAAAAACTCCGAGGCTCCCGAAAAATTGGAAAATTAAAAGAATAAAGGTTGTTAAAGCTAGAAAAAAAAAATGAAAATGGACCCCCAACTGTGACGAAAAGAAAATAACGAGTACACCAAAATTTAGATATTAAACTATGGCCCTCTTTTCAAGGAATGTTTAATCTTATGTAGTTAATTGTTTTAATACTTATCCACTTCGGGTATTAGCGCGGTATTGTCGATTTGATTTAATTTACAATAATTTAAAAGGCCACATATGGAGCTCGTCTGAGGGCCCCCGAAAACGATAAGACGGCACTGGTGTGTGTAGCCCTTTAAAATCTAACCTATATATATATCCCAAATCGTCCACTGTCAATATTAAATCACGTGATGTTTGTTCTGATAAGAAGACATACTAACCGCCTGATACAATTTAATTAACTTGATTCTGCGTCATTCAAAGTTAACATCAAAGTAGTCGTTGAGAAATCACTATGAACGTCACATTTAGTCATATTGATAACCAAAGTAAACGAACATCCGTATCAATCAGACGTATCATTTATTTTAAACGACAAGAATAGTGCTGTCTAAATTAACAGCTGACAATTTGTCTTCTTTAAAGAAACGTACATTGATTATGCAAGGAAGCTGGAGAGAATGTGAACGCGAAACACGGAGATATACAAGAATCTGTAATTTCCTAACCTTTCGAGACTTCAGAGCGTGCACCACGTCCATTTTTGAGTAACTGTATCCAGCTAGAATCGCGATAGAAGTCGTAGCCAATGCACCAACACTTCTTCTCCATTTTGTCACTTTACTTTCGTTACGCCACGATCCGTAAGAACGAGTAGCACCACGAAAATGCCGCGAGAACGCCGATACTGGACGTGACAACCTTGCCACGGTCGCCATGTTTATGTGGTCAGATGATAATGACGCGCGCCTGCGTCGGGACGCTGCCGTCAAATTCCTGCGCGCGAGACGGTTTATCCCACGGCCATATATGTATGTAGTAACTAAATGACATGCCATTTGAAGTAATTAGAGGCTGTTTGCTGGATTGAAGGGGTTAATTCCCAAGGTGTCTAATACTTCTAGAGCATCCTCGGTTATTTCGTTTGCCCTTCATTTTCGAAGGGCTTTATTCCCGTTGGCCGATGTGTTCGTTTGATAATGCAAAGATGTTGTGCTGCAGTCATTAAGGCAGTCGTTCCTGGCTAAAGCGAAGCATTTCTGTTTCAATTAATTAGGGAGAAACAAATTGAAACTGAAACTTGTTCTTTGGCATGAAGATTATTAACATCATAAGCGTTAAAAACATGTTTGTTTAGCCAAAAATATGCATTATATATAACACTAAAGATGGATCATTAAAGAGGCGTTTTAAAAGAGTTTCTTTGGTTTTGCAGCGGTAACTCAGAAACGGAGGTTCCAATCGATTCAAATCAAATTAGAACATGTTCACAAAATGTGTAGTTTCGGACCGGACGTAAATTGAAGTTAATGAAAACTCTTATTCTTTATGAGAAGAAACTAAAACCCAATTGATGGCGTTTTACCTGCCCCAAGTCCTAAAAGATGAGGTCTTAGTTTATTTTCATAAAGAATAAGAGTTTTCATTAACTTCAATTTAGGTCCAGTCCGAAACTATTTACACGTTGTGTGAACATGTGGGAATTTTATTTGAATCGATTGGAACCTCCGCTTTTGGGTTACCAATGCAAAACAAAAGAACCTTTTTTAAAGAGCCAAAGAACAAGTCTGAGTTTCAGTTTGTTTCTTCCTAATTAATAGAAACAGAAATGCTTCACTTTAAACAGGAACGATTGCCTAGTACCCTTAAACAAAATGGCATGGCGACAAACTATCAGGCTCATAATAACTTGAAAAAATGTTTCATTTAATATTCGTTCTCAAAATTAAAAAATATATCAAACAAATTATGTTAAACGATTTGACTAAACATGCACTAAAAACTAAAAAATATTTCTCTTCCTGTACTACAATTTCGATGGTGTTTTCTCACTTTAAATAAAATCGTGGTGCTGTATTAAATTAATTCATATTCAGTTATGAAATATCCCACGCCACGATTTTATTTAAAGTGAGAAAACACCATCGAAATTGTAGTACAAGAAAATAATTCTTTTTTAGTTTTTAGTGCATTTTTAGTAAAGTCGTTCAACATAAAATTATTTTGTTTATATTTTTTCTGTTTGACTTGTTTTTCTGGACTGTGTATAACACTGCGTTTTTTTACTGATCATCTATTTAAAGATAAAGGATATGTTACGTATTTTAGGGAAGACGTTATCTTGCGTGAAATTTATACGGATAAAAATAGAATTGTGCATAAAAGTAAGATACCGTTCGAAGGGCGTTATGTAACGAAACGATGCCATCTTCACCCACGACATGCTGTGACGCAACGCTGAAGAGTTCCGTTCAAGCGCTACGAGTGCTAAAATTATGCGGGCTGATGTGCGCGTCGTATAGACCGCTTTGCTACCGGTTACCCTAGTAGCTACCATGTCGTTTAGTAACCAGGATGGTCTGCTTTCTTCCTCGTGGTTTCATTATTTATAAATGCCACCCTGCTGTTTCAAGAAGCAGCTAATATAATCTTAGGCAGACAAAGCTGTTCTTTCAGAAAATATATAGTTCAGCTCTCGATTTTAACCATACCCCAGTAATCTAGCTTGAATCAGTTATGTTAGCAGCAATATTCTGGAAACTGTAATATGCTTCCTCGCTGTAAATGATATATTTAGAATTTTTAACTTGGATTTTTAATCGACCAATCCCTGTTGCATCCATAGCATATGATGTATAAAAGTGTAGACAAATTTTTACGCAACCCAAATTTGTATAAGCAGAAGTGGGGCATAAGTAAGATTATATTGTAGAATGTAGAGGGTTCCCATTTGATTTTCATTCCCTGTTTTTTAATCGCAATTAATTTGAAAAAAAATCGTAAAGGCGCTAAATATTTAGACATCACACACAAGAGAAAGACCAGGCGCCGAGCCTGATTATACGCTTTTCAAATTAAGTAAAGGATTGTCTACCGATAGATAATTGTGGAACTTGTTTGGTCGGTCAAGAAGTTCAGCTGCGTATATACCTACATAGGAGCTGAACTATTATGCTTAATATGAGGTCGCGTTCCACGAAAGGGGTACGAAAGGAAAAGCTCCAGTATAATACGGTCATAAATTTATAAGCTATTTAAAGTTTTCGCTCCTCTTATTTTGGTTCTTCAATTTTCTCGGGCAAAATAACGCACACCCTTAACGCGCGTCATATAGAACGATAGCCGTAATTAGCGTCGGTAATTAATATTGGTTACATCAGTGTTATTTATATGCGAACGTTGATGCAGTAATGTATCACGCGCAGTTGAGAGGAATTTATAATAATTCCATAACAGCATTGGCCTCGGCTATCCGAGGGAAATTACCAATGCAAGACGCGTATTCATAATTTCCAATGATCGATTGATCGATTGTTTATTTGCAGCGCGAAAAGTATCTTGCCAACTAAGTAGTTCCTTAGGAAAGTAGTTCCATTGAATAAAGGTAGAAAAAGTCATGAAAATCCAATCAGCAAACAAAGGAATTCTACTAAAAATTCCAAGTTACTATTAAATAATGAAAAATGTTTAAATACACCTATCGAATATTCATCATTCCTGAAATTACTCTTTCACTGGAAATAACATACCTAACTTACACAACGCTATTTCTCTATCACCGTACCTGCAGATACTTTAAATACATAGAAACTAGACCAAAGGTATAAATGATTTTCGCGCCGAGGTATTTGCGTTCTACGCACAGTTTTGGCGTGTTTCCCGATTCCTCTGTCCCCCAATGTTTGTTCAGACTGTTTTAAACAAAACTTTGTCGACAATAGTGATCACTCACAAAAGCCTGATCAAACCAAAAAGAGCAATTTTGAAAATCTATCTCCCCCAAAGCATTTAACCAGTCTAGTAAATCTAAAAGAATGAATGCAAAACATTTTCCTCAAAATTTTCACACCACCAACCATACAAATGTAAATACCTATCGTCTCTACATTCACCAGTTCGCTGCTCACAGAGACGTCAATGTCATCTGCACTTTCCATTGCACTATACCACTACACTACTGCCCCCCGATCTCATATCAATTGAACTATACCGGCGCAAAAAACTCCGTAACCGTCGATTGCTAATTGGAAGCATCCGTTTATCTCACTGTTGCTGCGACGCAGCCGCGACCCGACATCCTGAAAAGAAGAAAACCTCCGGATGCCCCGAGTTGCTGGTTGCACTGCGCATTCCAGCTGGCCCATAGAGCAGGGCAAAAGAACGAGGGGGGCATCTCGCGCGCACGTTCGTGGGCCCGTGTAACGGCGGGGGAAAAAACGAAAGTTGTCATTACCTACGCGGCGCAGCTCGGTCGCGAGGGAGCGTGATGAACATTCTTCGGGGCGCTCGACGTCAATCGAGTATGCCCCGTCTCCTCCCAAGTGCTGCCGTCGCCGGACGGCGTAGAACAATCGTCTCGTTAATCTGCGTTTACCCTGGAACGTAATTATTCCCTCGGCACTTCGTCGAGGCGGCCCATTCTTCCAGAGAATCCGGCATCGTTAACCTAGCCGGGCCGCTACCCTAGTCGTTCGGGAAAAATTCATTTGACTCCGTACCGCGAGTGCAGCTGGTCCCCGAGTCCTTCAAGCCGCGCGTTGACGGTGCGCGGCGGCAGCACCCAGGGAAGATCGCGTCTAGGAATTATGGGTTGCACCCGCGGCACGACGTTTCCTCGAGCCTAGCAGCTTCCAGCGGCGCGCATCCGCCAAGGCTATCGACTCTCTCATCTACGCTTATTTGAATAATTGAAGCCGATCCAACGTAGCGGGGGATCTCGGGAGCGTGCTGGCGTCCGTGAGCACGCCACCGTGCGTCGGGCAGAAAATAAGGCGTTCGACAGTGATGGGCTTTGGGGGGGAGATCCCTTTAATGACTACGACGATGACACCAATAATCCCGATAACGCCACTTCCGATACCGTCTAGAAGCATTTTGCAAAATATGATAAAACGATATTGACAGTAATGACACCGTGCCGGAGCATTTAGTGCGCTTGTTAATGTAGTGATTGGCGGGGCCACGGGCGACTCGCCTGTCGCGCGATAGCGAGGTAGCCGCAAGAGACGATTATCAACGGGATTCGAGGGGACTTTCGATTCTGGTGGTGATCAGGGACGCGGCTCTGCTCGATGATAGGCAATCGTGATTGACTCTTAAACGAGGTAAAGTGGATTTAATGGGTGTGACAATTTGCATGGGAAATTTTCGGTATAAGACATTACCAGTTGTGTTACAATTTTGTTATGGCTGATGAGACTATGGCGTGGCAAGTCTGTTGAATGCCTTGATCAAGGGGAAATGGAACAGTGTATTCGGAATAGTGAACTTAGGAATTAGTTTAGAATCTTTGGTGAACGTTTTGATGTCTAATTCAATAAATAAATTATAATAATCCAATAAATATTCTAAGAGAAGAGTGAGAGCTCCTCCTTTCAAGCTTAAAGCTCAGTAAGTTTTAGTTATCTTATGCCTAAAATTCTGAGATTACCTTTAAATCTTGCAGACCCCTATTCAGAATCCCGCAAACTTCTGCAGATATCTAAAGAGAAAAATGAATACTGCCCTTTTCAAGCTTAAACTTTGCTAAACTATACCAACCTGCCTAAAAGTTCCAAGTGACTTAAACTTTTGTATCTTTGCCCTTTATAATTCTAAACTGCTGAATCCTGCAACTCAGTATCCCATACACTTCTTCAAACTCCAAAGTATTTACAACGCAAATACCTTCCAAGCTTTTGCTGCACGCAACTACACGCGTTCCCATAAATGGGTAAGATAACGCGAAGTCAAAGTAGACTTCTACCAGCTATTACTACAAATCGAATGGGTAGCTACACGCTATACCCCAACGATACCGGGCAACAAGATTCACCTTGTATTTCGTACGAGATGATGCGATATTTACTTTTAATAACCGTCCGTGATTATAGCCAGGATGAGAAAGGAATTTATACGGCGCAATTACCGATCGCGGGAGCATTTGTAATTTGTTTCTACTCTGTTTTGTTTCCCCCGCGATGCGAAACGCCGATACGCCAGCCTCGTTTCGAGGCTGTTCGCGAGTTTCAGTAACATTGTGCCTCTAATTCGCTATGTTAACGGAACCGGGCAACGGTGTAACGAAATTAGCATTACCATCGATGTATCGGACTGGGGGATAATCATAATTATGTTTTATATCTTCATCGTAACTGTGCAGGCAACGTGGGACGCGTTTAGGGGCAACGGATGCGAGAACTCGATGCTGCTCGCCCCATCAACGATTTCAGTTTCTTGTACCGTAGTTTTTCCATACATTCAAGCTGCACGCTACTTTTTGCCGCCGCACGACCATTACCCGACGTCTATATGGACGTTTTCGTTTACAGTTTATCTCGATCGTCCGCTTGTCGCTGCATCGCGATCTTGTTCCTCTTCATCGTTCCCTTCCCTGCGACCTGCCTTTCTCTCCCCCTTTAATGATATGTTCATGAATTTCTTCTCGCGTCCACTACGCCACGGGGCTCGCTCTTTAATATTCGAACGTCGTAAATCAACCGTTTAATAGGTTTCTAATTGACGTCACACCTCGATCACCCCTGCCAGCGATTATATTACTGTAAAAGGGGGCATCAATCCGTGTCACTCGAATGAATTGATTCAACCTTCAAGAGCTACTTATGCAGCTTCAGCGACTTTGCTTCTGTAATCCGTGTGATGGGAAAGTAATTGCAGTGTTACGTTAATTGGTTTTTATTTCATTGTGAGTGCATTGTGATGATTTATCGGAGACGTGTTTTTGGTAATGGTCTTATTCCTAGGGGATTTCTTTTCTTATTTTTGAAACGTTACCGTGGTGGCTTATTGCTGGGCTTCTCCGTAAATTAAATTTTGATAATGGCGGTTAAATTTCTTTTGTTACGAAAGTGGACTTTTACTGTCTGGTTATTTGATTTTGCCTGTATAAAAGTTTCTACATGCAGTACTGCAAATGAAATAACGTTTCTTCCTTTAAGAGGTCAGTCTATATACTTACTTTGATCGGCCGAAAAATGAAGCTATTTATAAAGATTTTTTTTCTGAATAAATACAACATATAAAAAAATAAATCTTTTTGGAATGTATTGAGCTAATCTTATATTATAGAAACAAAATTTAAAAAGATTATTTTTAATTCCTTGCAAATGTTTTTTACAGCGTCAATGTGACATTGTATTAACCCTCGTCAGGCGGCACAATTTTTGCAATCCTGAACTCAATCCCCTATCTGCGAAGGGGGTAGAGATATTATTCTGAAATTTGGTCTATGTAATCTAGACCAAATATTTAGAGAAGGCACGAAACATCAGCTCTCCATGGCTTCTCGAAAAAAAGTTATTCCAATTTAAAAAAACGCAGAAGTTACAATTGTACCTATGCCGCCTGACGAGGGTTAATGCAACTATATGTAACAAATAAAATAATTTCTACCGCCCGTTCACATAAAGCTTCTTAATTCAGATGCATCGATAGCAAAGCAATTTTAATTAATCGTGAAAAGAACTTACCTGCATATTGAGTCCATTCTATTAAATTATTACCGAAGCTTCTTTACCAATGTTGAAAACCACGAAAGCTTTTCACTCTAAAAATTGTTCGCATACTGAACATCGCTCTAGGTACTAATTTCTGTTTAATTTCCACATTACATTCGTTACTGTTTTCTTATAATCTTACAATTCACATTAACAATCACCATTCACATCTAAATACTTTTAACGTCCCCTATCAGCATGTGATAGTGCGTACCGCGACGCAAAGCAATCCTTTATCTGTATCGCGATTATACAGAGAGTTAATTCGCGATAGGTACCAACATGTTGCAATAAAGATATCCTTAATAGATATTCGAAACGCTTGTTACACCTAACCGGTTATTTTCTCTACCGCGCTCGTAAAAGGTGAATAACGCGAGACTGACCCGCGTCGGTCGAGGGTGGGTGTTTAAACTGAATGACGAGATCACATTGTATTCAATAATATTTCATTTATTACTCCTAAAAATTATATGGCGACGGGGTTCTACGTCGAAGGAACCAGAAAGAGAAGAGAAAGTAGAGGAACGACACACATGATTCCTTTCAGAAATCAAAAATGTCAACTGGGACACATTTTTCCATCCTTCGTGAAAATTATTCTCCCTAAGTAGTCAGAGCCACGAGAAGAATTAAACACAGACACAAGAATTATGCATTGCGGAGATATAGTGACTACCCCAAACCCACTCAAGTTATATTTAAAGCAATATTCTTGACGATACAAGGTAGTCTTTCTTTTTGGGCATTGCTTAGTGGGGCTGTACTTACGTCTTAAACATTCTAAAAGGTGCTTTAAATCTCTGATCTCCTGTGCTTGCTTCCAAAAGACTCTAGGGCGCTACAGTCTTCATCCCTGGTTGTTATCACGACATCACTATACCTCTGCAATGCACAGTACTTCATGGGGTTTTCTTATTCCCATCTGGCCCCTCTCCTTTGCAGCTTATCAATCATTTCCAAAAAGTGACGACAGGCAGGAGAGGAAAGTGGATCCTGGATAATGTCACAAAGAAGTGTTTCCAGAACTTGTAGCTGCGTTGATTAGACAGTAGATTAGTACGACGCGAGGGTGCGTACCCCGCAAAGTGCGTGAAGGGTCCTCGGTGTTCGTCCACCGTAGTTCCTCGTTCTCTCGCCGATATCGTTTAACAATTAAATAACTCGTTCTTAGTAGCTTTCAGTCTATGATGAATTCATCAATTAAATACAGCGTCGAAATGGCAGTGCTGGAACAGTTTCAAACGTAATGGGGTCATTCCGAGAAGGACTGGCAGAATAAGGACGCTCATCCCAATGCTTGTCATCCCCATTTTGCTTGCTCCTTTCCTAATCCTCTTTCACCACGTGGTCGCCCATTGACGACCTAACTCTATCGATTCGCTTCAAATCTTTAAAAACGTATCGCCAGACTTTGAATACTGATTTTAACCACCCTGACAGTACAAGGGACGATCGCAACTATTGGGAACGCCACGCAGTCCTCGTACAGAGAATAGTCGTCGATAGAACTGCTCGTGGCGCCAATCAGCTACGTTGATTCAGAACACCAAAATAGCGCGTATCGTATTGAAAATTACGCGTGACCATTTTTTTGTAAAATTGAAGATATGTACGTGTATAGGTATGCCGAGCAATAGTGAGTTGATTACTGCGCATGCCTGAGAAGAAGATGGGCACCGCGCTAGATTGGAGGTTAGGCTAGTGAACTAGTATCGGGGTTTTGGGTGACTTTTGTTCTCGCACTCTTCTCTGAACTTTTTCCAGAAACGTCACCTTTGCTCGGTATACCTATAGAATTCCAATTTTTCTTTTCCCTTTACTTTAATACAATTTAGAGTATCATCTAACGTCTCTATTATCTTCAGTACGCTATTTTTTTGCGCGTAAAACACTATCGTAAAATTCTTTCGGTGGTCATAAAATAAAACGTATGAAATGACGATGTAGCATGCGCACAATTATCTTAACACATCGTGTTTTGGATGTTTCCCTTGGTTTCTCTTTATTGCGATTTTTCTTATACGATTACACAGTGTGTATAATGTAGTACGCCGTGTTACTTGAATTATCCCGTTCGCCGCATGACGGATTTTCATTTTTTTCCTCCTATCTTTCTTTCGAATCACGTGCACAGAAACGAAATCGCTCTCAAAATCGATGCTTTCTCTTTCCTTCGCGTTCGCATTTTACAAAAACGTCGCTTCGCTTATTGTCTTCGCTATAGACTCGTACAGCCGCGCACGCGCGCTATCGTTACAAGAATTGTCTTTTTTACCTCTAGTACCGACGAACCGCTCGTTGTCACATTCGCCAAAACACGCATACTTTATTACAATTGCGGTGGCTGGGAACTCACCAAAAATATCGACGTTCGCGTTCAATTCCAAGACACGGGTTACTTCTCTTTGCGTTTCGCAGGTGATAGTACGTACCACGTAACGAGAAACTGATCGTAGAAATTTTTGATAAATATGGCTTTGTAGAAAGGAAGGTTTTATTTCTTTATGTGCGTCAGCGTGATAATACTGTTATATTTTGTGCAATCAAGGAACGAAAGAAAATGTGGTCGTGTGAAGTTTCACTTACTTATATGAAATAGAATGCAGTATCAGTCTTGATATCGTGTAATGTTTTTAGGTTCGAATTGCTTAAAGTGAAGGTGAAATATTTGTGGAACTTTTTAGAGATTCGATTAAATTTAGTGGTGAAAATTATGCTATGCAGGAAATGAACGAGGGAAATATAGTGGAATAAAGCTGAAATTATATACAATGAATATAAAAGTAGAGAATTATGCTTTTTTCTCCTCTGCTGGGTTCCCTAAGCTTCGAAAAATTCGAGAAAAAGTGAATGTCAGGTACATCAAATTATTCCATTTCTTTTCCCCTTCCCCTTTGCGTAAGTCTTACGTCGTAAGATAAAACTAGAAGGAAGGTTTACAAGAAAATTGTTTCGCTTTCACTACTCTATCGTCTCTAAAACTGAAAATTAAAGAAACTAAGCCACGAAAAGAAGAAAAATTAGAAATATCCACTTTGAATAATTGGATACATTAAATTTTTGGCAAGAAATAAGGCTCTCCTCTTCTCTTACATTTTCTTCTCCTCTACGCCAATCTCAAACAGTTGAAGAATCTGCAACGAACTGATAGCAGATCAAATGGAAAGCATTCAATTTACTTACTCTAAAACGAGTTAAAAAGTTCGAAAACGAGGAAGTACACCGACAAGTATCAAGTAGTCAAAACTGAAATAAATTCGACGGGCAAAAACTGCCTGCGCTCCGTTTGTGGGGTTGATAAAACGTTAGCAGATTAAGACCAACTGTTGTCGTGTTTGTGGAAGAGAATTACGGAAGCGTTTCGTCCCCGTTTTTAGGGGGAACCGAAATACAAGCATCGTGCGTTATCATCTGGGAATGGGAATTTAAGTGGCTTTGTTCGTTGGGAGCAAAGCGGTCCAATTTCAGTTCCGCCGGAAGTAATAGCGCACTTTGTCGGTGAGTATCATTAAACAGGTTGCGTAACTGCGATGGGACGCTTGGGAAAAATGCTTTCTCGTTAATAGACGTGGAATACCTGTTCCAAGATGGAGATTAAGCTCGGTGCATTGTTTCTGCTATGAATAATTTCTCTTAGACCTTCAACTCTACTTTCAAGAAAGTGGAGCAGAAGGAAGGTACAGTTTAGTATAAAGAACTGAATTTGATGTACTTGAAGCTCTCCTTTTTTGTGATTCGTAGCCTTCAATGTCTAATTGTATACTGAAACTATGGAATTTTACATAAATAATCTACTGAATTAATTATTCATTGATAATTCTACTATTTGGTTTCACGATCCACTGTTTTATGAGAAGCCCAGCTATTATAGTAATTCAGGTAAAGTGCATACTTTGCGTATCTTATTAATTTGTATGGAATTGTTGACATAATCGAATAATCAGTAATTCATTCCACCAGTCAAGGACAAAATTAACAAAAATACTAAATTCCTTTATAACATCGTAAAACTAATTTATCCTGTTCCTGTTCAACGTTACTACTAATTTATAATTTAAACATTACATTACAAACTTGCCCACCAAGTATATTTCCCCGAAGTTCTCTCCTCCGTCCCTACAAATCCTAATTTCTCGGCACGTGATACGTTGAATTCCTCCATAATATAAAACGTGAAGACGTTGCACAGCTTGCCGATTATTTTTGACGAATTCGTACACCCGAAGGACAGACACAACATACGAAGAACACATGATCGATGCGCATGATTGATAAGTAATTATCGTAGACATATGTACACGGAGTCAGCTGTTTACAATAAATAAGTCTTTAATAAATATACTACTAAATATTAATAGGTCATTCCTACAAAGATTCGTGCGCGAGGTGAAGACATTTCTGGCGGGCACTTCCTCCCCTTTCCTCCGGTGGTTTCGCAAGTACCTTAATCGAGATTCAAGGAGGCGTTACGCGCGATAGAATCTCCCTCGGAGACGTCGTCATACTTCGCAAATGTCCATTGCGCTCTGCAAAGTATAAAATGCAACTAGATAGTAATTCGGCGGGACCCTAAACGTTGAACACTTCGAAACGCCGCGGTACACGTTGAATCGCGCGCCAAGTCGAGAATCTTTCCCATCACGAAAGGCAGTTGGTCGTTGCTGCGAAAAAATTCAATTAAAAAATACCTTACCGCCCGTCCCCTGCGATGCTTACTCGGTATTGCGAGGTTTTCGTACCTACAGATATCTTTAATTACTGTTAATCCTCTGTAATCTCAGTTACACTTCGAACGAACGAAATAAATTAATCTACGTACGCGAGCCTTTAGTGTCTCTCTCTCGTTTCATTTTCTTTAAATGCAAGAATTAAGTTAAGGGCGTGAACGTATACACATTAAAGACAAGAATGAACACATGCCGCGCCGTATCGCAGCATCCTCGATTGGTAATAATGGTTCTTAAGGTTTTAAGTCGTTACGTCGATGAGACGGTCGCATAAATCGCGCGATGAGAAATACATGGGGTGGTTCGATTTTTATACCTACGACGGCGATGAGCGAAAATAACAATTGTTCTCGGTGACTTGCAATATTCACGCGACACTAATCCGCGTGTTTCCGTATAAACTCGTTAGTCGATCTTATCATAGTATCGTTAGGCTTCTGGCAGTCTGGCCGCGCCGTCATTAGAATACAATTTATCTTACCGTTAACTTTACGTGTAAATACCTCTAGCAACTTAATACTCTTCTCAGTAATTTAATACTTTGGATCTCTCTTGTAAGAACCGTACGAAACTATTTATTCCTCTATCCTTCACTTCCTCCATTCCTATTATACTCACATACTTGGCTCATCTCTATGAGCAGATTTATTCGCCGTTTTATGAAACACCGACAGATTTGTACATATTTCTCATTGGATTACCACGGCAGGAATCGAATTCTATATTTCCGTAGTTTCATAATAGAGCAAGTACACCGCGACCGTCATCGCTGCGTTCAAAATTAACGGCCACTCCATTACTCTAAATAAACAGGAACGTCCACATGGTACGCCTCCGCGACGTCGCCGCGAATCCCTCTACTGAATCTGAATCAAGGGAGAGGGAGGAGAAAGAAACTATTATCGCTATCACATCGTCTCGCGTATCCTTTCTATTCCGATTAGTCATCAATCCTAACGTCACCTCTCTATCGCCTCGACACCCTCGCGGTGTTACCTTCAGCGTCATCCGTGGTGAGCCTCAGCCGCCGAATTCCGGCCGTCGTCCGCGTATTTGTCCAATTTCCCTCGTCCTCGCTAGAACGCTATAGCATCGCTTCTCTTAAACGCTTCAATTAAGGACAGACTTCCGTCGATAATGTACAAGGTGTTACCTGTCGCCAGAAGAAAGATCAGGCCTGTGTCGACGTGACTGTAGGAATCCCTCTGGTGGGGCGAGGAAGCGCGGGCCCGTTGAAAAAACGAAAATCGGGAGAGAGAAGGGAGATGATTTTTGTCGACGTTCGAGGCGTGTCAGGGTAACGAGCGGTTGCGCCAGCGTTTAACGTAATTAATATTCGGCCAGGGGCAGTGGTATGCCTCGTTGAACGCCGGCTTGTTTGCGAGAAACGAGAAGCAACGCCGCCGCGCAGGGAAGAGGGTTAATCAAGGCCGATCAACTAATTCATTCATTTCTGTCGAGATATAAGAGAAACGTTTCCATCAAGATCATGGGTAATACGGGGAGCCTCCATTAAGAAAATACGCCCGACCGGGCCCCGCTCGCGCAATTAGTTTTATTCACTGTACTCGTGATCCAGAACGGCTACCAGCTTTGCACCGCGACAGGGAACCGTTTAAACGTTAAACTCGAGTCTCATGCTCGTTACGCGGTCCCGCCGTTTGATACGCCTGTCTCTTCCCGTGCATAATTACGTCTATTCGAGCAACGAGTGGCTTGTAGGAGGGAGAGAGAGGGGGAGCAGTCTTGGCAGGCTCTCTTTGTGGGCGTATCAGTCCGAAACTGCTCGTTACGTGTGGCAGACTTCTGCCGTCGACACGGGCCGCGTCCCTTTTTTGGCGATCGTTGGAGGGGTGGCTCGAAAGTGGAAGGGATCTAGATCAACACTGTGAGTTTTGGGATTTTTTCGTGATAAAAGCTGCTTTTTTAGTTTTAGACTTTTATTGTTGTGGGGGGTAAGGTGTTCGTGATGTTGCGAGGAAAATTGAAGGGGTTGGGAAAAGTAGAAGAAAGGAGGAGGAAGTAGTAGTCGTTCGGGGTTTGATCGACTCCACCTGCTTTCTCACTTTTCGGTTGCTCAACACCCTCAATTTTGCTCATGGAATCTCCGTAACAAAGATACTAATGGTACTTGTACATTAGTTTTGATGATCGAAAGAGGTAATACTAAAATTTAGATATCATATTGGTATCACTGATCTACATCGAGGAACCCCTTTAGTTGCATTAATTTGATGTTCTTCATAGACCATACTAATTCTCTAACTGTTCATATATAAATTAAGCTTTCTTTTAACAGCTTTAGTAAATATTCAAAGAAGTTCTCAAACAATTATCCTTGTCTCTAATAATTAAATACAAAAAGAATTCGGACCACGAACCACCAAACCACCCATTTCTCCAATCCCGCAAAACCCAATTACGAAACAGAGCTAGATCCCTTCCACTTCCGGAGCGCCCGCATATCGAACGGCGAAAAGTTCCACGCGCGGAACCCGCGATGCGCACGCAATCGTCGTACATGAAGTGGAGTATGTCGTGAGTCGTAACGTAGTGTGATTTCTATGTACACGTAAGTTTACAATGATTCCGGTGAACACGATTGAGCGGGCCGAAGGCGCCTCACATGGCCAGTCTCTCGAGCGAAGCCTCCGTGGTGGTGGACAGTGCAGCTTCCGGCGCGTCTAACCTGTCGTCGTCAGCGTCATCAACTTCCTCGATCGACCTAGTTTCGTCCTCGTAGAGCCTGAGCGTGGTCGGCGTCCCGGTGGCTTCGATCGAGCTGACCATGGTCGAATCTATCGTAGTAGTCGCGTGTTCGCTCGAAACGGTCGACGCTAGGTCATCATCGACGGATAAGGATTCGGACAACGACCGCGGGGTGTCCTCCGGGAGTAGTTCCGCGGAAGACAGGCTCGAGACAGGGGGGATTCGATCGGGAACGGTATCAGGAACTTTCACGGTCATCGACTGGAAGTTTAGATCGAGGATCGTGGTCGTTTCGTACGCGCTCGTAGTAGCAGCACGATCTATCGTTTTCGTACGATTTCTCGCGAAAGCTTTGCCTGTTCTACGGGGGCCTGACGCACCGGCGTTCGAACCACCGCTGAGGAGTTTGTCCCTCTGAGAGGGTGGCTGCTTAGTCCTGCGCTTATGCGAGGCTCCTCTCCCGGAAGGGGCGGTTGACGCACCAGGAGACCACCAAGAGGAGGAGGATGTTGCGTAGGTCGGTACGGAAGTTGCCGTGGGCACCGCAGACGTGCTGTCCGTTCTGCCAGGCGTGAACCTCTTCCGTCCCAGAGGCACCGCTGGGTTCCTCCTCGCCGGTGGCCCCTTCTTCTTTTTCTTCTTCCCGTCCGTCAAATTAGGCTTTTTACTTTGACTCATGCTGCCAGCGGCGTTTACTTTTTTTGCGTTTGACGCTGGTGCTTTGCTCTTACCGTTGCTCGCGGTGACATTCCTGCCGCCGGCATCCCCCTCGGCCGCCTCCTCTACCCGCAGCTTCCGCTTCTTGGACGGGACCGAGAGGGCCTCCCTGCGACAGGCCTCCTCGCTCGCAGCGCCCTCGCAGGATCTCTTCGACTCCGGGGAAGTCCCATTCCGGCGGGGACCCTCGCTCCTGGCCGCGGACGTCGCCACACCGACGCCCGCTTCTGTTATTTGGCACTGGGGACCTGGCTTCTCGCCGGGCCTGCACTTCCGCTTCCTCTTCTTCCGCTTCTTCCGCTTGCGACACCTGAACTTGTCCCTGCCGTCCTTCTCCTGCACGGGAAGGGTGGGACACAGCGACTGCTGGAGCAAATCGCCGCGATGGTGGCTGTTGTGATGGTGACGGACGTTGTGCTGCGCGCCCAGCATCCGCCTCTGCAACGCCTCCACCCTCTCCGACGGGGCAACCTGCGTCAATACTCTCGCGTAAGCAGAGAGCCTGCCCAGGTTGTGACCTTTCGCCTGCACCCTCCTCGGCTGGCCGTGTCGGTTCAGGCCCAGGTACAGGGTCTTCTTCGTCGTCGACCATTTCGCCGAGCTGTAGGTGTTGTAGTTGTGCTGCTCCAGGGTCTCGTTGAACACGCAGTCGTCTGTGTACTCGCGCTGAAACACAACATTGGAGAAATTACATTCAGTTTGAGCAATGAAATTCGAGGTTCAACTGAGTGGGAGTTATCAATATATTCTTTCATCGTTGCGTCATGAAATTCCTTGGATTCACAGAACCTGAAAAGGTATTAAATATTCTTTAAATATAGGAGCTGAAAGAAGAGGAGCCACGCCACCTATGTGATAAACTCGCACACTAGGTTATTGCCTAAGTGCCAGCTTATACCTACTACATAAAGAAGGAACTAAAAGACAGCAAGAGAGGTGGGAAATGGACCCAGAACACAGTTGCCAACAGAACGTCGACTAAAACAATAAAGATTCTCGCTTTCACACGTAGAACCCCCTTTCAGTGGAACATTACTCACTGGAACGACAGCTTTCCCTATTCATTGCGGGAATCACTGAAGAACAGAAGGCCCACATTACTCGCGGTGGGCTGGGCCAATAAGAAGCCGTGGATGGAAAAACGCGGTACGAAATCGCGCGTCATATGATTTAATGGAAGGATATCCTCTGGATATTCCCAGAAGCTCTCATGGATCCTAGCCGTCGTTATCAATTCTGCGCGCCAATTATTCGTCATTATCACGTTGTAATTGCACGGCTGAGCGTTAGGGGCAAGGGCGGGTAGCCGAGTGGCCTGGCCCCCTGTCCCCCAGGTTTAACACGCTATTCCGTTTCGCCGCGCGCAAAACGGGGCTAACACTGGGCGAAATATTAACGGGCGCTTCCCGATGGACGCTAAATGAGCATTAAGCATAATGCGGAACCAGCCTGACCGGCCCATGGTTGCCCGCACACCGAGCATTATGTTTTCGCTAGCGTTACGCCGCGCTGTGATTTTCGCTGTCCGCTTTATGGTAACTCGTTTCTAGAGGAGCGGAAGCGGCCGCGGTCTTCATCGGCTCTAATTACAGCGTTTATCCGGCTGGCTGGCGGAAAAATCAGCGATGAACGCGCGCGAACGGCCGTAAAGATACGCGGCAAACGAAAAACCGACTTTACGGCGCCGAAACCGACCGGCCAGCTGCCTGTTTTTCATGCCGTCCGGCAAATTTACGAGGCCACTCGACACTGTAGGAATTCGATCAATCCCCACCTTCCATCGGTACCGCGATCGTTTTTAATACGCGAGTCGCGCGAATGTCTGCTGTATCCCTGTCGTATCGGATATCGACGAACCAAGTTGTTATTGATTGTTAAAGGGAAAGATTACGCCGAGGCATGCGGGCTGGGGAACACCTTGAAGGCGTGGCGGAGACAGCGAACAACTAGAATGTTGCCCGTTTATGCGATAAGAGATCCGATGCGGATGAGTTAAGGGGATAGTAAAGTTGGGTGAAATGATTTCGTGTTGGTGGTGAAAATTGATACCGGATTCAGGCTTTAATTGGGACGTAAACAAGAGTTGCGCTTGCATGTATCTATGTAGTTGTTGGCTGGGGATGTTAACATAATACTTTGCTGGGAGTTGACAGAATTTTTCGGTTGTTAGGTGTAGAAAGTGTTTCCATTATGAAGCATGTAATGGTTTTGGTGTTCGAAGATGGCGGATGACTGCCTACATTGTGACGCGGTTGGGTAAATAGGGTTTTAAGAATCTCTGTAGTATATTACAAAAGGTATATGCGAAATGTATATCATCATTTTCATTACGTTAAGAATAATGTCAGAATTATGTATATATGTTGTAAAGGGAAATCGTTATTCTATCATTATAGATAATTACTTCTAATTACGTGATTATGTAATTACATATTTTGCATTCGATTTGCTATAAGGGGAGCAGATTCTGGTTTTGAGAGTCGGTTTTGATGGTCTATCGCATGTAATGTTTATGATGTAATTATAATATTAAATATTTTATTCTATTTAGAATATATTAAACATTTATTGAGGATTCATCTAAGTTAAGTATTCGGGGTGTATAAATGGAAAATTAGTTTTTATTGGAAAGATGAGCAAGAAATTTTTGCACAAAAATGTTCAGCAATTGAAGTAATAAAGCTACGTGAATTTAATGAAACTATCCTTTTCTCCTTTGCACTGCAACTATTTCTGTTTTTGTATAAAGTCTAGTCAAACTAACAAGTAGCACCTATGTAAAGGGACATCTATCAACACGTTAAGAGAACCCACCAATTTACCTCTTTCATTTTGAATCTTCACAAGCTATAATCATCCCCTTGGCACGTTTACGAATTTTACTCCACTCCCAACTATGTACTTACTACAACCTCAATATTCGTACACCCGAAGCAGAGTAAGTATAAAACAGCGTCTCAGTAAAGTGTTCCTCAGATGAGAACACTTTTTAGAGTGATTCAACGTCGAGCCACCCTTGTTGCTCACCGACGGTCATTCTCGTGACCGGTGTACGCCTCCCGCGGAGCTAAAGAGCAAAATTTCTGCCATTATAAAAATCCATTCGCCATCGAGTGGAAACGTTGCAGTTCTTAGACGATGCAAATTTGTGTGGAACAGGTTTACAGAACATGTAATTAGAAAAAAGGATGCACAGGAGATAACGTAATCTTTCGTGGCAAGATGTAATTACAGAGAGTTTAGAAATATTGTGCTTCGGTTATTGACAGCCGACCAGAATCTTCAATTATCCATGAACAGCTTGTTCTTTCGCCTGTCACACTTTCTTGCAATCACTCGAGCTTTTCGTGGATTAATACGTTATGGCTGAAGTGTGTGTCGATGGCTATCGACATGCTATCTGGTACTTTGGAGGAATTACCGAGACGGTTGTATTCTATGGAAACGTTCTACGCCATTCGACTTTGATTATGAATCCTTCAGGGTAGTGTTAAATACTAGTGTGTCTTTAAATCTCTTTTAAAGTTAACTGTAATGCCATCGAAGTGTTGATACGCCTTTTTAATAGGTCACAGTTTGCACGCAAGGTTTAAACTGTATAATGTACATATAAAACCCGTTAAAAATTTCTAATTATTTCCTACCGATATCCTATAACTTTAAGTAGGAATCATCCCCTAACAAAAATTTTACTATTTTTCTTTTGAAAGAAAATCTGTTATTAACTACTATAAAAAGGTGTTGACATTATAAAACCATGACATATATATTATAAGCGGAGCACAAAACTGTTTAAGTTGCGTCATTTATCAGGAAAATCTCGCCAATGTGTTGAAAATATTTGTACAAATTTTAAATTACTGAAAGTTGAATATTAGCCTCTGTCACGCGTATTATGCCGTTTTAGTGTCTGTCAGTGACGGGTCGCGTGTTTACGAGTAGTCCCAGAAATGGAGGGGGTGCGAATTAACAGAATAACACCAGAAAATTGCAGTAAGAACATCGAAGAACATTGAGCTGTGTTATCCGCTGTGTTCATATCGATGCGAACACCCTGGAGAACGTTTTTACGCTGCGTTTATGTTCGTGTTCGCTTCAGTGTGGACCGGGGGTTACGATTCTACCGGCTAAGTAGTATAGGTCGACCATATGGTGAATTGGAGACGTCAGAAGTCATAGAACCTTTATTGCTTAGATCTGACAATTCAAAACTTATTTTATGAGTAATTCATGAGTCACCTTCTATATAATATAAATTAGACAAATGTACTAATATTAATTTAAATTATTGTCTACTAGGGATTGAATATAACAAACTCAAGTTCGTCTGTTTGCACTACTTACATATCAGATACTCGAATGAATTAGCTCTCATAAAATTCGTGACATGCTTTACGCAATTTTTATGAAATAAACTTAACATTATCTGTATCATAGCATAATACTGCAAATTTGCATCTAGATAAATTTGAATTTGATGCATATAAACATAGTTTATTTTAAAACAAATTTATTGCATCTTAATTAATTTCAGAAATGATTATATTAGACATTAGTCTTCTTTAGACTGTTTATTTTCTTTCACATCAATTACCACTTGATATCTTATGAGTTGAATGAAGTATACATATATATTTACAAGAACTGTTTCTGTGGTGATTCTTATTATTTGCATTCAAGAAACATTGGCGATGAAAGGAACATCTGCGTGAATTTCGTGACCACATATTTTCTCGTGATTTACATCCAATTCGGAGCCTCGTTAATTTTCATGCCCCTGGAAGAAAAAGATTCTGATGCCTGGCGCATCCTCGTTTATGGCTGCGATAAATGTGGATTACTGCGAACGAACGATTCCATTGAGGCAGCATATGCACGGCATGATTACAGAAACGATCGCATTGACCCTCGAATAATGTAATTTATCTTGGTGGATATATTTGCGGATTCACAGAGGGTGTGAACGAGAATAGCTTCACGATTTATACACTTTTAGCCGGATACATACTTGCTGTTTCACTGAAAGCCCATCGATTAACGCTCCCTCGAGCTATTAAATCAACAGAACTCCATTCAACTGCAATAGAAATTGCATAGTTACCGACTCTAGCCCATTAAAGTTCGAAAGGGAAATCTTATGTCTTTCAGTTTCTTCAATCCGAGCAATCTGGACAAATTAAAGGATTTTTTATGTACCCACTTAATACTCCAAGGATTGTTATGTTGGTTGAAAAAAGAAAATTTGGAAAAAATTATGTTTACTGATGCATTTTTTGAAATTGTACATAATTTGAAGTAAGCTTTTACTTACTTCAGAATTAACTGGTTATAAGTTATAATATAATGAATTCGCATAATCACTGGGGCAAAAACAAACATTTTAAAACTACAGTATGTAAATAACACAATTATTTATAGAAACTATAAAATATTGTCAAACATTCATCACGATTAGAACCGTAGATTATTTAATGCATTCTCCCATAATATCCATAAAGCTTCAATTCACCCAAAATCTCAAACTTAAAGATCATTACGAAGACTTTAAAACTATAAACCACTTTCGCACAATATTCATTATTAACATTCAACTGTACGAATAGCTCCCAAATTATGTAATTATCACAATACAAAAGCTCGAAAAATACCATTTCAAAAATAGATTTTAAACGGTTCCCTTTGATCGCTACAAACTAACGATTCTTCAAAATACAATCAATCGACGAAAATAGCAAATCGAAACTTCTTGCAGCGAACTCTTTATGGCGTCTGCCACAAACACGAAAGGCAACGGAAAATGCATTTCATTGAGCTACATGTGCTGCATCGCAATTAATCGGGGGCGATTGCATTCAGTCGAGGTAAAATGGCCAGTCGTGTATCAAACGCGGAGCCTAAACAAACCTTTGTGTTTTCGCTGGGGAATTTACGAGCACGACGAAATGAGGGGTTGGACGGCCGATTCGTCTTGCCGTCGACAGGTCGGATGAAGAATGCGCGGTCGAAATTATCGGAACCACCTCGTTTCCTGTCTTTGTGAAACGGCCAAGATACGCGGCGACATGTGGCCGCCGTTAACACTGCCCGCGCCCGTTGATGCTTTCTTTCGCCGACCAAAGGGTTTGCTTACTAACTGACCGTCAGCGTGTCAACTTTGATCTCGTAGACGTCCATACTGCTATTTCACACGTGTTGCTCGTGATTGTGCACAATCTATACTTTATGGAAGCCAGGGTAGCCAGTGTGCCAATTATAGTTTTTTAAATGATCATTTTGCTATTTTGTCAGGCGCGTCGCTGGTGACTTATGCGTTACTGTGAAAGTTCGAAGACCGTTGAATCTTATCCGTGAAGATTCACCACTACGGACGGTAGGAGTCCAAAATATGCCACGGAATATTCAAACCTCGGACGTCTACAAACAGATGCCGATAAATGGCCAGTATTTACCGATCAGTCCTGTTGGCAAAAGCCCGAAGTACAAATATTTTATAAGATATTTCGGATTTCCACCACATGCTAGGGCAGTGGTGGCAAACCTATGACCCACGGCTCAGACACTCACCCACGAAGGCTTTCCAAATGACCCACACGTTGATTTTTATAAACTTATTTTTAATATCAGAAAAGAGAGAACAGACAATAGAAAATATTGAAAAATTGTCGGCGTTTCCAAATTATTGGTACCCTTATTACCGTACCCCTCAGCCCTTTCCAAGTGGCGACACTGACTTAGTGACCCACGGGCTAGTATATAAAAAAATAATTAACAAAATTTAACCCACTTCTCAAAAAGGTTCGTCATCACTGTGCGAGGGTCTGGGGCAGTTCGATCTGGGACAGTTCGTTCTGGGGCAGTTAGGTATGGGACAGTTGGTCTGAGCGGGGGCTCGGGCCATCAATGAAACGTGATCCGGATGCGGGACGGCGCTGTGGCTTGGCTACATAGTGCCGCCAACAGTTGATGAGGCGCGGGTGGAGCACCGCGATGTGCTCTTCCCCCATTGCTCCGGTTTGCACACTACCCTTCCCCAGGCCGAAAGAAAAAGAAAAAAAGAAACGTCTGGGCAGTTAAGTATTAAGTAAGTCTAGAACATTTACCGATCAGCCCTGCCATCGTTTATTTTTCAGCACCACCATTTCCCCGCTACACCTATCACCTTCTTTGGATGTACTTTGTAAGACGTTTCTCATAGATTTGAGAATAAACTATTCTGTTACAAGAATGATGGTCACCTTATTAATTACCAACTGATGAACCTATATCTAACGATAAAATGTATAAAATCACTGAGCATTCAAACCAAAACCTGACCAACGCTTCTAACAGATCACTCTCACTACTGGTACATAAAAAATAACATCACTTGATCTAAACTTTCTATTTCTGTATTAACAGAACGTCACCCGACACTGATAACATTCCCCGCGAATATCCCGCGAACATCTGTTCGATTCACACTGTTGTGAATCTGGATTCGTGCTTAATGACACGTTCAAGGCCGCTAAGTTCGATATGGGCGCCGCCCCGCCACGTAAATCACGGCGGATGATGTAATTTCATGTAATTTCCCTTTCCTGCGCCAAGACAGTGCAGCTTTCGCGATGCCTGTATGAATAACCGCGACTCCTCGCGTGGAGTTTGGCCACCTGAACGTCCTCCCCCTTATAATTCGTGCCGGCGGATTACGCGCAAATTGCGAGTCTAACGTTACTGGGTTTGGGACGGCTGTAATTTTGTAGAATCCTCGTAACACCGTGCATCCTTCAGATTCGTCTGCGATTAGAAATTACCCGTGATCGTGAACTTCCACGCCTGGAAGCAGGGAGTTTGTCGAACGTATGTGCGTACAAGCGCAGTGAGACGCGCCTTTAAACACGCGCGTAATAGCCTGAATCAAGGTTACGGGACGAGATCGAGATCGATTTGATTTACAATCAATCTCCCGTGACATATGATTACTGATTTTTCGTTTTCACCTCGGTCCACTCGTTGGACCAGCACCCCGAAGCACTTGAGGCTAGATTGATGTCTAATCTGTATGCATGTGAGCTGTAGAAGGTCCATGCGTGTGATTCTGCATTTTCTTGAACCATAGGATAATGATTTGTTGCGTGCTAGTTTTGTTAGGTTGGTGTGCGGAAAATTGATATTCCTTGGAGGGATAGGATCGTGCGATTTAAAAGTCGCGAGGTGAGAAGTTTAGTACTAGAACTGCCTTGGTTGCCATTGCGATTAAGGAAGCTAGGGCTGGCTGTATTATTACCTATAGCGATCAGGTGATAAACGCGCTGGAATGATTGCAGGGTGGCTTGGGATAATATGTTAATTGTAGATTTTGGATATAATGGTGAAGGAATATAATATTTGATGCAGGTATACTTTGTGACACTGCGAGTTAATGATGCAAATTTATGAATATATGTTCCTGTTAGATCAATGTTGAGATAAACTTTTGAAGAATTTTGAAATGTTGATAACAGTAATTTGGAATAGAAAATAGTTATTTAAGGACTTCTTTAAAATACAAAGTTGTGCATATAAGTGCAATATACTAAGGTTTGAAAATTATTTTTTGAATCATACTTTTTCTTTAACAGAATTAGTGATACAATACATACCTATATAATTGTAAAACTACTTATTTAGTTAAATTACTGCAGATTTTTCAAATTTAGCATTTATAACTCTCTATGAGAACACAATTCAAAAAAGCTCATCTTTGAGTTTTACATAAGTCCCAGAAAAAAAACATATTCAACTTTTTCTTCAAAATACAGTGTCTTTTCAGAAAAGCAGGTAATCCAACGAGAGTTTCAGATTCGTTTCGCATTCATTCTAAATACTCCTAGGAACACCCAAGTGCATCAGCAGACTTTTTTCTGTGAGGGGCAACTTTGGGGTGACGTTAAAAAAAATATAGTAATGAACGCGGTGCGAGTGGAGTACCCCTGTTGCTTTTTTATCCCATTTGGTAGTGCCAATTTAATTAAAAATTTAAAATCGAAATTTACAAATATTCACTTTTTTTAGTATAAACTTAATAAAAATCAGTTTTTAAAAATAAGAGATTTTTTCTCAAAAGCCAGGAGGGACAACTGCCGCTCCCTCCGCACGTCCATGAGAACATCACCCACACATAACAAGCACAAAAAGGAAAAGAGTAAAGTAAATGCATTTGTGTTCCCATTTCTGACTTCGCAAACACTTTGAAAACTGGCATTGCGAAGTCGAAGTACGCGAGTATACTACCCATTGCCCACACTAATTCCGACAGCAGAATTCCGCGGATATTTGAGTGCAATTTGAAAAGCACAAGCTGCTCGAGTGCGCAAAGGAAGATCCATGTAAACGCTCAATCTCGGCGGGGGTATGCAGTCCGGTCGAAACAAAAAATATCGTCGCTCTGACAACCGATCTTTTACAAGTAATTCCAGTGACTTAAAGCAAGGGGCGAGTATGCAATCGCGCTGAGTACATACGCGCACAACCGGCAAAGTTAAAGCGCCCGATCACGTAACTTCGTAACGAGCCTTTTCCTCTGGCACACGAGCGGGTGTTCGCGGTTAAGTGGTAACTACAGAAGTCAAATCGCACGTTTACGTATATTTATCGGTATCAACAAAGCCGTAAGATTTTAAAGCGACCGTAATTACTGTTATCTGGCCGGATCGTTATTCCGAAGAACGCGTCAGCACGGGAAAGGATATACCCCCCCTCCCGCGGTACTGAAAAGAGGACTATGGTACAAACGTATGGACATTCCATTTTACTTTCTTCGCGGCGTTAAACTTCGTCTTCTTTTTCCGTCATTAGTTTTCAATGAACCATCAATTAGCTATTAACCTTGTTTGGGAATTTTAGTGGTTATTAATATAAATATGTATACTGTAGTAGATGCATGATCGTTATGATACATACGTATGTTTAAGATTATTGATAGGCGAATTTGAATTATTATACGTGTCCTGAAATGTGGGATATTTAAAATAATTGATGGAGTTGATTTTGTTTTTTTTTTATGTAGATTCCCGTTGGATAGGAATGATATTTCTTTCATATGACCTTCAGGTAAAATATATTTGAGGCATCATTGAAATTTTGAAAATGGTACTATGGCCAGTGTCGTCTTATCGTTTTTATGGACCCTCAGACGAGCTCTATATGTGGCCCTCTAAATTATTCTGAACTAGCTGATCCATTACCCGGTTTCAAAATAAAAAAGCCCAAAAAAATAGCCTATAATCTAATCTAGGACGAATGTAACATACGTTCCAAATTTCATTGAAATCCGTTCAACGGTTTGCGCGTGAAAGAAGGACAGACAAACAGACAACGTTTCACTTTTATATATTAAGTAGGGAAGTAGGGAAGTAGGGATTAAATACCTAATACCAAAAATACCGCGTTAACACGCAAAGCATTAAAGCAATTAAATGAATAGGACGTGGGGTCCATTCCATGAAAAAGGGCCTTATCTTAAAATCTAAATTTTAATGTATTCGTTATTTCCGTTTCGCCACAGTTGTCCCATATTCAATTTTTTATTTCCTTTACAACTCTATTTTTTTTTAATTTTCCAATTTTTCGAGGGCCACCTGAGTTCCGGGGCCCTGAGGCGGTTGCGTCTTTCGCCTCCGGGTTATAACGGCACTGCTACTGGCGCCATGTAGTAGTAATTTTATGCATCCTCTACATTCTACAAGGTAGAGACGCTTCCTGAGTTAAGGGAATTCTATTTATTAAGTTTATTAAAAGCGAAAAAGGTATGATCTTAAGCGAAAAAAAAACTTTTCCTATAACTCTTTTATTTCTAAAATAAATTGTTAATTTTCAACGGAGAACATATACCTATTTTATAATGTTCAAACTTTATTTCAAAATTCTTGTGAATTAATTTAACAGATAGTTTTTAAGCAACAGCTAATTCAAAATTGGCTTGGGTCGAATCGACCCAATGTGACAACTACATTTGAAAAAAGAGGCATGACAGCCGAGGGTTAATGATAATTTGAAATCGAACTTTCAGAGTCAAAATTTGTTTGAAACTTGTAAATATAGAGCTTTAGTTATTAACTCTTGAACAGTGGATAGTTTGCTACTCGTTAGATGCAGAGTCCATTTCGCAACTTCCATTTTTTCCAATTTCTGTTACTTGTAAGTAGGAACTCTCGTACAAAAACTTACACGCCATACATTTCACTCTTCCTGCTATTCCTCGCACTTTTCTACCGACTCAAAACAAATTTCAAAGCTCCACAAAAAAACCAAAAACCTACCAAAACGAATCTAATTCCCATTCCAAAAAATTCTCCCCAAACCCGCTTCTATCCGTCAACAAATAAACACCCACCAGCCAATACGTCTCAATTTACGCACCCCGCGACGCAAGAATCCTCTCCGAAGAAATCGTTGCAGCGAAACCGCGAGTCTCGCCGAGTTCCGCTCGAGACCCCCCCGTCGCGCCATTTTTACACCGCTGGATGGGGCCATAAATCCAGGACTATCGCATGCGAACGTCAACGAATTAATGTAGAGAATTCCGAAACGAGACGAGGCTTAATCGCACGACCCGTCGTGGCGCGTGTTTCGCTTTCGATCGACTCGCGGCCGCGGCGCACACACGCGCGCGGGATATGCACCGCGTTCGATGGTTCACGCGGGGTCAAAGTCAACTGGTTCCTACCCCATATTCAGCGCGCAACGAATACTCGAGCGCGATTGCGTCACCGTTCCATCCGCATGATCCAGCACGACCACCATAAATTGTCTGTCGTCTGGTTGGTCGCGGCGCGCCGTCGAGCGCGACGTGCCAGTCTCACGGCCGAGATTATCATTTTTCCGCGGGCCTGCTGTTAACAGGGGTCGATTTGTTCCCGGTGGAATTCGCGCGGCGTGTCTCGCCGAGAGTGTCTGCCGAAGAGGAATTTGGATTGGAACGTTGCGTGTCTCGGCGGCGTTACCCGTGGAAAGCTCTTTTTATTGAATCGTCTGTGTTGCTGAAATAAGAGGCCCGAGGCTGCTGCGTGTATTGTTCACGATGGAAGGTGGTTCTGAGTGGATTCGTCGACGCTTCTGCGTGCTGCCGCGATTTTCTGGCTTTATTGGGTCGTAGTTTACGAACTAGCTGTTGATTGGAACGGGAGGATGTTGGGGAGGATTTGCAGGGGTAGCGTGTGTGGAATTGAGTTTGGTGTTTGAAAGGTGAATAATTGATCCAGGTGGTGGTGTATATATATGCCACGGAAGAAATTAAGAACTCTAATCACTTGATACAAGTACTTTCCAAGTTTTCTGAAATTTAGGTTCAAGAGCACAAAGTGGAAGATCAATGGGTTATAGGGGTGTGCGGGTACTCGAAATTACGGAACCCGATTTGCGATTCCGACCGCGATTGCGATCCCGTTCTTCTACAACAAAATTAAGGAGAGTTGCTGCACATATATGTTTTTAAAATAAGCGAATAATTGTAAAAAAAATATACAGTAGATATTTCACAAAAAATTCCCGAAAATCGCGTTCTTTTTCGACAGCTGATTAGGCATAACCCCTTAAAAATTGTTACATCTGATCACACTGCAAAATCACAACTTAACAGTTTTTGACTACCCAGGGTACCCGATTTTTAAACAAGAAAATCGACTCCCAAATCGCAAATCCAGACCTGTAATTTCGGGTACCCGCAGACCCCTAATGTGTTCATACAGTAGCAGACAAAAAAGTTACCACTTTTTCGACCCACCCTAATTCTATTACTTTTCAATATCAATTCAAAATTGTAGTAATATGCCTAACATACATATTCTGAAAGAGAATTGAAAGCTGTATAAAATCCAGTTACAGTTGAATTTATTTAACTAACAATGAAAATACCGCACATAACATTAAACAAGACAACACACTTTTAAAGTCAACAAAAAGTTACCACTTTTGAACATAAAAACATCTAATATTTTGTGGGGGGGACATTTTGCTTTTAGGACAATCTAAAAAGTTGCTAAACGTGGTAACTTCTTTGTCGGCCCCAAAAATGTGTTACCCCCTTTAATATCATACAACACTTTTGCTTGTCAGTTAATTAAATTCAACTTTAACTGGATTTTATACATCTTCAAATTCTCCATCAGAATATGCATATTAAATATACCACAGTCCTAAATGTATGCTAAAAAAAATAACAAAAATAGAACAAATCGAAAAAGTGGTAACTTTTTTGTCCGCTAGTGTAAGTGCTTACGATCTCACAGTTCTAACGAAGTGTTCATACAGTACGACATTCAAATAATGGAGGTTCCCAGAACGTAAATTTCATAGTGCATCGATCAGCAATATCAAGTTATCAAGTTATACACTCTCTCCATTAGGTAAATTGCTATTTGCATTGCCATATTTCAGACACCAGCCAGCATAAGTCGGGTAACCGTGTTTCCCACAGTGCTGTTGCGCGTCCCATTGTGCGCGCCGTTACATAATGACAACTTGAACCGCGGCGCCAACAGTGAGAGATCAATCTTGTTATTTTCATCAGAGGCGCGGGCAACGCGTTTCCGCGTGATGGTGGAACGCGCTGCCCATCGCTCGCCTCGCGCAGGTACATTTACCGGTGGATATCGTCGTTCACAGCGGACTTATCGTAAATAATGGTCTCGTTAGAAAGAAACTACTTAATGGAGAGCGTAATCTCGCGGTGCCACCAGCACCACGCCGCCCCGCGCGCGCTGCTTTACACCTAGCCGAAGAAACTTTACGACTCGCGAAGCCAGCGCTCGTTGCCCGCGGATAAGGGATTTATTATTACTGTAATGCTGTCTGGTGTGTGTAGCTTGTTGCAACCGGGGCTTAAGGTCGTATGTACGTACCTACTGATCACTTCGAACATGAACCCCAAATCCGTCATGTGCACCATGTTTATCCTCTAAACAACGAGTCCGGCTGTCAAATTAGATTTCTTTTGCTATGCGAGCTCTACTTAGCAATAATTTAAGTGCTAAATATAAGAATTACTAGAATTGTTCGAACCGTGGACTCTTTCGACTCTCTTTGATGTCAAAACTCGGGAACCTCTGAATTATTAAGGGTTTATTAAGGATTTTACTTAAACCGCTTTTAATAAATTATTAAAAATATCTAGACATGAATCTTAAATGTTTGATTCTAAGACTTGAATTCATTATTGATCTTCAATGCTAACAGAGTTCAGCTGTTGAAGTTTATTAGTTTTGGCGGTTCTAATCAAGGAGCGAATGGATGATATTTTTCACGGACATTTGTAGATCGTGCTACCGAAGGTTGTTCGTAGGGTACCAAGGAAACTCAGGAACAGTGGTCATTCATGTACCTACCTACGACTCGTACAACGCGGTAAATTTAATACACCACCCGAGCGTTACCCGAAGGCGCCGCTTACGGTTATTCCACAACTGTTAACGATCTAGACGTTTACGATTAGAGTGATTTCTGGCCAGTCAAATTTTAGTGTTCATCGAATCTTCAATGGCTAACGCTATATCTTAATGGTTCCAGAGCATTCCCTTTTATTTAGTACGATGTTCGCGAGACTGGTTTGCTTAATTCAAGAGACATTCGACAAGTAGAACAGCTAGGGCCTTTTCACGTGCGACATTTCTGTGGTTCTCGACTGGTATTTTGTATACATATATTCACTTAACCGACACAGCGATAATTTTAAAATAGTGGAGAAATATGAATGATGTGTGAATATGTCTGAAACACCTAGGGGTCGTTCTTAAATTCCGCAAGACTTTGTGAAGGGGAAGCGGTCGCAAATTTCTTACGTTTTCTTGCAAGGGAGGAGTAATATTTTTATAATATTAAAATGTTTATAATATTTTTAATAAATGTAATATTTCTTTAACCTAATTTTCAATATGAGTAGAAAACGATGTTTCATTGCACACACAAAACCGAGTTAAGGGAAGACACCACTGTAATGGCCCGAAAAGTAAAGGTACCTTTGGAAATTTATTAAAAGCAAACTAGGTAATGAATCTTTTTTAAACTTTCAGGACTTCTTATTGGATATTTAAGTTATACCAAATCCAAAAGTGCCATGTATGAAAGAGACATAAGAATCACATCCTGTGCACAGCGTTCGCGCACAGCCATTGATGGTGGCTAAAGAGGTTGCAGCAATTTTTCGAGCGCAAACTTTTCGAGTCGTTCTTTGGGAACAGAATCCGACTTGTTATGTCTGCTTGTTATTTTATCGCTGCTTTCAGACACTAACTCTCACTTTCAGCGAAAAATACGGTCGGTAGGCAGAGAATGCAGATAGACAAACTTACTTCGTCGTTTTTCTCATTAAACGATGATTTAAAAGAAGAGTCAAAGAATTTCGATGCATATGGTACTCATAAAAATGGATGAATAGCGTTCAATACACGGAGTTATAAATCGAACCAAACGTTTCATCATTGCACAACTATTTTCAGAAGCAGGAACTGAAAAACAAATTCATTTACGATCTAGGAAGCATTCCCTCGGAAACTTTGCATGCCAGAACGGTAATATTGACTCAGTTCCACCGTAATTATGTAAATGACAGTTTTTCTCCTCGAGCATACCATCGGCACAATTAAGAAAGGGTAGGGAAATTTCAATTATTTCTCGGGACTGAGATTTCTCCTTGGAAAATAAACGCCCCCCGTAATTCCAACTATCGATATAAAATTATACACCGTGCGTCGGTCGTTGTGGTCTTATTCGTGTTCGTTTACCCCTCATTAATATTCCATCAATTTCGTTTTCCCGCCAAAGCGTCCCGTGCCGCCGAGTTACGTGAAAAGGGACCACCATGTCGCCCGACCACCGCGCGATAGTTCATTTCCGTGGCTTGCACACAATTTCCACGTTTACTTAGCAGGAAAAACATAGGGCTGTGTTGTATTCAACGCGCGCCGCCAACGATCATTCCCTTTAATGATAACCACCCCTGTGTAATCGCGTTTAACCGGCATGATTAAATGACTTCTCTGGCTGGTGAACTTTCAATTAAAGGTAAAGTCGCCCTGCGAAAGAAAAACGCTCGTCCTTCGCGTTATATCCCCTCGTTCTAGGGAACGCGAGCGAGATCCATTTATCCAGGATCAGTTTTTCTCCGTCGACGCGAGCAGACGAACGATTTTCCTGTTTTCTGTTTCGTAATAGCTTACACTGCACGAATTTCTGGAATCTTCCAGTCTTCGGTGGTCGCGTTCAGCGTCGTGTAAGAATTAAGGCTCTTTCGTACGAGCCACTTGTGCTGCTCGATTGTGCTTGCATACGATCGTTTGGTAGTGACTGTGTTTATTTTTGAGGGCACTTTATTTAATATTATAAGAAGTAAAAAATAATTTACAATAGTAAAATTATAATAAATAGAATTAAAAGAATTAAATTAAAATTAAAAGAAATAGAGTATTCAGTATCTTAAATAGGTTTTTTTCAATATGCAAAACGGCACCGGTTGTAGCGTCTCTGGTAGTTATGTGAAACAGAACAACAAATCTTTTTTTCAATTTATGTGCCATTTGTAAGAATATGAACCGTAAATGATGTAAAAAATGCATATTTTAAACATGGCGAAACTTCAAACAATTAAGTGTGATTTTCGCCAAAAAATCGCGTTTTATTTGTTTAAAAGCAGTGGTTGAAATTTTGAAATGTTTTTGAAGCGATTTATGGAAACATTTTTGTTTCTATTTTTCGTTCGATTTATACGGTCCCTTAACTCCAGATATGTTAGGACGTTTTCACACGAGGCACTTCTGAGGCTCAGGACTGGTATTTTGGCACTAGCATCAAAGAAGTGGAACTTTGGAGGGTCTTAACAGTTAAGCCTCAGTTAAGCTACCTCTGAAAATAGCTATCCCGTAACATTAGCTACTCGAGAAATCTACAAAGTCAGGTCACCGAAATCGTCAATGAACGTATCATAGATGCTCTTCCTTAGATATATCTACAGATATGCTTTATCAGAGTTTCCTTTTTCATTAAGAGTATCAGGGATGAGCTACCCCCTGATATTTGTTTCATAACTATAAATAATTTCCACATGTCTCTATCCTTCTTCCTACATATATGCCACTCCTTTACGTACGGGAAAGTAAGAAATATCAAATTTTAACTTCTTTAATTATGTACCACTCCTCCGAAAAATTATGGGGGTATCGGGTTGATACTTGTCAGAAATTGATTTCTTAGATGAAACTATTTATCGTTATACACCAAGTTCAATTTGGTTTGGCGGTACTTTTTACCACGCTTACCCGGCCAGAAAACGTTAAGTGATCCAATTACAGACTAATTACTATTAGAAATCATCCCACCCCAAGATTGTATCTTTCTGTGGAAGCTAGCGATTGCCTAGCATCGTCGAACTAGCCTTAAACCCAGCGAATTCCACGGACTTGCATCATACTGTAGCCATCATGTTATTCGAAGTTCCAACAGGTGACGTTTGACCGTCGACTGACAAACTAATTAGGTTCCAACGTGCCACAGCGAACATCCGTTAACAATGTCCCCTTCATTTTGAATTAAAGGGGAAACCGAGTCGAGGACCGATAAACGTGGGACGCGCGCATTTGTTAGCGAAGTTGCACACGTGCCCGACAATTTTATAGAGTCCATCGTTCTATTCTAGTCCCTTCGAGCAGCCGGCCATTCCTGCACGCGTCTGTGACTCTAATAATTGAATAGGCCATCGCCGCCTGTCTCTTTCCCTGCGACTTTCCTCTCGCCGTCGTGGAAACGAACCGGAGACTATTCGGCTCTTCGCTCGTTCTCGAAGGTAATTCAGTGGCTCAACTGGGACGCGGCAACGATCGAGGTTATTGTTCCTCCTCTGTAATTAACTGCTCAATGAAAAGGAATTCTCGCTCGTTGCGCTTAGCAGTTTAGAAATTAAATAGGAGATAGTAGTTTCTTCGTAATGCACTTTGTTGGGAGTGTTTTTAAAAGTTGCAGAATAGTGGATATCGTTTTAAGATTTTTTTAGGGACGTGTGTAAGATTGCGTAAGTTTAGAATGTTAGATTTAGTTAATAGACAAGATGTAAGTATAATATTTCATTTTGAGAGTAATTTTATGGTGTATAGTTTAATAAGATATGTCTGTCTTCTGTAGAATAAATGGAAGCTTAAGACGTCGGTGAATTGATTGCAAATTTTAAAATTGTTTACCGTAGAATTATCATGTGAGGACGTAGGATCTGCTTGTCACTTCATGGCGAACCATGAGATTCAATTTCATTCAAAAGAATTTGAAAACTTTCATTGAATCACTTTTAAATAATTTTAAAAGTAAGAGAATTAAGGGGGGACCCCACCCTGAAGCTACTAACAAAAGACAAAGTTAGGGATTTTTTGTTCGTAAAAAATTAAAATATAGGGCTATAAACCCTATGAAAAATCTAAACCCTATATTTTTATTTATACGAACAAAAAAATCCCGAACTTTGTCTTTTGTTAGTGGCTTCAGACTTCAGAGTGGGGTTTGCAACGTAAATTTGCATCACAAGAATACGTCGCAAAAATAACATTACCTCACTAAAGCATCACGAGTAACAGAATTTTCACACGCTCTGTATCTTTTTCTATCTTCCTTAATCGAGCACTGTCTCTCTGTCAAGTGAATAATCGAAAATGTCAGCCGCGAGCCGCAGAAGTGTGTCGTGTGAAAAGGTTCTTAGTCCTATAATACTTGAAGACTTGACGGAAGCCAAGTGATTCGTCTTTTAATGCACCGATGACACGTCCACTTGATGATAAGAAAAATACCGATACTGTCAGCCTAGGCCTAGGATAACGAGGACAAGAGACGCGTGAGCTTAAGATAGAGTGGAATGGGGGCTGTCATCGTTTGAAATAGAAAGCAGTAGTTTGTCTGTCGAGCTTTCTTGCTCATTTTTCCGGACATTTGTCCTCGCAATGTCAAAATAGCGCTACTCGTGGTGCTTCCGCCAAATCTTCCTGGATCTACATACATTTCCTTATAATCTATGTCGAAATTCATTCATTCAAAACCGTGCGAACCACTATCAACACGTTAGACCTTATATCGTTGAGGTTCCAAGTATTTGTTGAAGCATTATGTTGACAGATTTTTTTGAACGCCTAATGTCAAAACAGTGTATCGTACATTACGAACAAGTCATTCAAATTCACTTTTTGTTATGCTATTAAATCACGTTTGATGCATTTTTAGAGAAGATGCATAATTTAATATAATTCAGTTTATTTTCGTTTAATATTTTAAAAAGAAGCTTTGACGTAATTACTGTATTAACAGGTTAATTATATAAAATATAAATGAAATAAATTGGGTAAGTAGACTTTATGAGGCAAGTAATTAAATCAAATCGTTTATGGAATTAAACCATCGAAACATGCTATACAGATGCGCGATATTGAGAGATAGAAAATCAGATCAAGATACAGCGCTTTTTCTCACGACGAAAACATACGGAATAAATGGTGAAAGGGGTCTACGATCGTTTCGAATTGAGAATAATTAATTAGTGCTCGAGGGTAATTGACACACCACTGACAGACGATATCCTGCTGGCTCGTTCATGTTTCTTCTGCCATTCGTATTGTCGGTCAGCCGCCACATTTCCCCCCCGTGCAATTAACAAAGTGCAATTCACTTGATGCTCGCGATTAGAAACGCGTGACAGTAACATATAGCCGTGATGTACGTTTCTCACGCGGACACGAAGCTAAGGACCACTATACGTTGTTAATGCAAGCTTCCACGCGTAGTTCTGCTCGAAACGTGCAATTAAAAGTCGTTTAACGGAGAGCTTAAATTGTTTATTATGCTCTGCCACCCAAACTGACTTTTTCGCCCGATTTGGCTTTGTAATTGGATGGGAACGTATAATCAACGAAGAATACTACAACCATTTCTTGGCGTGCATGCAACATGCTTGTATAATTTGGCAGCCATCTTGGAAGATACCAGACCCACTTTTGTACTTCATTGCTTAATTGCATGGTTATTTAGTGATTCGAAATGCTAAATGCTTCTTGGCACAACACACCCGCGTTTTGGATTTTTTGAAGAAGTATGCAACATGTTCTTCAAAATAGATTATTTAGGAGAATTATTTAGGATCGTTTTACATAAGGCACAACAAGCATATTGTTAAAAAAGTTTACTGTGAAACTAATCTTTTTGAGTTCATATTTGCTGAAGAAAAATACTAAATGAAATAAAGATTTATAATCTATATTTTGTACGAATTTTAGTTATTTTAATTTAGATTTATTTGAATTTGTATAGATAGAGTATATTTCATTTTGGTAGATTAAAAAGCTGAAAAATGTCGAAGTATAAATATTCTTTACTGTTTTAATTACATATACCTATATATTTTTTTTTTTGTAAAAATTAGAGAACCGGAGAAACCGTTTTTTTTAAATACTGGTCCTCAAATACCGGTTTCTTCAAAAGTCGGTTTTTGTATAAACCCTACCTGAAATTATTGATCTGACATAGAATAATTAATATGTACCTACCACTAATTGTTTCCAAACTCAACCTACTTACTAAAACTGTGTGCTGCTTCATTTAAGCTCCTTGATATGTAATCACAATAAAATTCAAACACAGACCAATAAAATAATTCAAACAACTGAAAGTTGTTATTCGCATTCTCCTAAAATAATCAGTAAACCTTCCGCGTCGACTGAATATTCAGAAACGAGTATCTGGTCATGCTGGATCAAATTACGATCGACCTAAGCATCGAACGAAAGCAATAAGTTAAGACGTATATGGCGATTGATTCTCTACTTACGGCGGCGAGAGAAAGAGAGAGAAGACGCGTGGTAGATGGCCGAAACGCCGAAGATTTACGGTACCTTAATCGCGCTACGGTAATTTGTAGAACTCGAAGTGGTGGCTGCGAACAGCTAATCGAATTAGCGAATTAATTGCGTTATTAGACGCCACGGGGCCGCAGCCTATGCGAGCACGGATGCCAATAACCGTAAATCATCGGATTGAATTTTGAATGCCGATTCTCTGGTCCCGTGCTCTCTTCCTTTCGAACGAGCTGCGCGTGGATTTTCGTTCTTTTTCAAGATGGTCAATTTATCATTGCACGCTAATTCCGAGGTGTTAATCGTTTAATAAGCGGGACACCGTGTATCGTGTATTTTAGAAGGCATTTAGATTTATCGGCCCACCGAGATTCCTGTTTTACGATTCGATGTCGCCTGTGACACGCGATTTGCTGTTTCATTTCTTTTATTTTTTTTTTGCGCTGTTGTTTTAAGGTCCCATGTTTGTGTGCTTTGGTGCGAGTGATTTAAATGAAAGAAAGATTGAACAAGATTGAAGGGATATGAAGATCGGATTGAAGATATATAGGAAACTTGGATTTAGTTGTAGTTTATGTAGAATTCTAATACAGGGGAACGTATGAAAGGTGAAATTGTATGTTGGTTTGGTTAATCGAGGATCGTAAATTAATGTAAGAGAAGTGAGTTATGCAGAACATCCTAGTACATAATTTGTATAAACTTGCCAATCGAGGAAATATGAATGGTATAGATTGATAAATTTACAATCGTTTCACTATCATTTACTTCAAGTATAACTTGTTTCAACTAAAAAAAATGGAATAAAAAAAAGTAGCTCAGAATCTAGGTTTTATGTCTTCAGGATTTGAGGATCCTAAATCAGAATCTTTTTATTAATAGGGTTATTAACTCCAATTACAAAATTAAAAGCAGGAATCTTCAATTTTCGATACTTCAAAATTTGTATGCACAATAACTCATCCATTTTATTTTAACTAATAATCTCGCCCTAATTCTCAGAAATAAATTACGATGTATATATTTAATTTTATGCACTTATTAAAAATAGTATTAAAAGAATATTATATACATTTCCATGAGCTACACACTACGTCGTGTGGGTGGATCGAAATCTGTGAAAGCAGCTTGTAGCAGCCAGCTTGTACTAATTTTACAGGACAATGCTTTAATTCACTCACTGACAATAAGTACTACTTACTTATTTCTGTGTAACTTGTCCGCGTAAATTACGAGATTGGCTCTTGCGGTATAGTATCAACATCACGCACAGAATTTCGCTGTTAGACAAGTCTCTGTCGTAAGGTTAAACTAGCATCGGATTGGATGTGCACCGGGTATTTTCGTGTTAACATGTCAAAAGAAACCGCGCTCGTAAACCAAACGAAATACGATGTCAGTGTCTTCCACGCAAGAAGATTCATTGCTACTTGCGACTTTCAGTGGTTCTTAGCTTTGCTACTCTGCTCCCTGCAGAATGCCAATGAACCCACGAATTTTCCATGAATTACTAGGAAATGATCTTTTGTATTTAGTATTTGATTCGATATAATTCGAGAAAGAAAATTATTATTCAATTTTGATAATCGGATGTGGGACAAAACACCTATCGTGTTGAAGAGAAATTGGATTTAAATTTGAAGAAACTTCATAAATTTTTGCAACAATCTGTTTCTTAAAAAATATTGTATACATTTTGCTACGGTTGATTTATATATTTAGGAGAATATTAAATAGAATTTATAGCATGACTGGAAGAATACGTTTCTGAGGGCAGATTGATTTACTTAATGTTACGAAAATTAGAAGTGGATGTTTCTTTGTCGAAAACTGTTATTTAAATTTGTGGTTTGTTGAGAAAATAAAAGTCTATGTTGATGACATACATTTTGCAAAGAATTTTCCTAATTACAATACCAGTACTAATCTGGATTTCAAAAAACAGTTCTAAATCTGTCTGTACAAATATTCCAAATAATCTGCACGCAGTCATAAAAAAATTATATTACCTAAAGCATGTACATACATGTTCCTCTTATTTGTCTTGTTTCTTACACAATATCCGACAACGAAAGATATAAATATTCACAGTTAAAATTACGAGCATCAAATCACAGGAAACAGAAAAAGTATTCATATCGAAAGGAAGCACAGGGCAAAGAAACAATCCCATAAAATACCGTTATCCCGAAGCCTCGCCCCAAAGAAAAAAGGAGAACTAAATTTCGAACAAGCAGGTCCTTATAAATCTCTTGCAGGAGCATTCTTAAAATAAGACGTTACTGTCCAGCCACGTTTCCCTATCATTTTCCCATGGGTAACCCCGGACGAAAATTTGAGAACCCCAAAAAGGGTAAACGTTACTGCCCCGTGGCCCGAGAGAGGAGGATCCTCCTTCAGGATTATTTAGGGGCATTCCTTGAACGCCCACTGGTCACCCACGAGCCACGAGCCGCCACCACGAGATCAGAGGAGCCCCTAAGTTCCTGCTTTCGAGACACCGCTAAACAAGACGAAATGGGACGAGAGTATAACTCTGTCTGGCTTGGGACCCTCTCTCGACTCTCGATTTTCGACTCCCCATCCCCAGACACATCACTCAGCGCACGTGTGTGCATGCAATATTGGAGCTGTTGCGTTTTTATTATGTCATTGCGTTTACATTGGAACGTTGTTCTTCTGAGAGTACTTAAATTCCATTCAACTTGCTTCTTATTTTTACCCTGTTAATGGGTGATCATACTTGTGGAAATCTTCAGATGCTCAGATTTTTATTTATACCTATCCAGAGAATGTTAAGTCAGTCGTAACTTCTAAGTTTCGAGTGGTGATTCAGGAATATAAATTTGAATTAGGCAGATGGCACAGATTAATTAGTATGGATCTGATTTTGAGATCAAAGTGTGTTCATGTTGAAAAAGAATCTTAGTCTAATTTTTTCTTAGCGAGTTATGGTAATATTTTTTGCAAGGATATGCTGGTTATGGTATTAAAGAGTTAAGAATAAGTTCAAGGAAATTTGAACGTAACATTTGTGACAGAAATATAGAAAAAAAATGTATAAAACGAAATATAGAAAAAAATTTTAAGTTAAATGATTTTTAAATGCACTAAAAACTAAAAAATAATTATTTTCTTGTACTACAATTACGATGGTGATATGTCACTTTAAAAAAAATCGTGGGGCAGCATATTTTCATCGTTCATTTCGAGGCTTGATTCTGTATTAATTTGAATCGTATCCTGTTATGAAATATCCGGTCTATTTCCAGTCTATTGGATAGTTGAAAGTGGGTTAAAATTGAGTTTCCAGATTTGAACCAAACATGATACAAACAAACAAACAAACAATCAGAGGATCGAAGCTAAGTAAAATCGTTTAAGAAAAGCATTTAGACAAATATCAAAAGCATTTCAAATTTAAATTCTAAATACTATGTTCGTTTCATAAGAACAATTTATATTACGCGTTAGGTATTATCTAGAAACTTTTATCAGTAATTTCAATCTATAAAGTGAATCCTAGAATCGTGGATCACTAAGCTCATAATATTTCTCGAAGATGCATACGATAGAAGAGTATATCTCGTAACATGGATTGAAAGAAATCTATCAACTCTGTAATCTAAAACTCTGTATCATCTTCCTAATAAATTACAAAGCATCTGTATTACCTCGTTCTCTTCTACTTCTATACAATACTCATCTATTTGAAGACTACCCCACCCCAACAAATCCAAATACAAGCACTGCCCCCCAAGATCATACATCACTCCTCACCTTTCAAACTCCCTAAGAAATTCAGCCAGAAACTCCGCAAGACTACCAAAGGAACAAAAAGAAAGCAAGCTATGCAGCCCGAAGAAATTAACGCACCGCAAACCCAGAAGAGAGGACGTAGCCCCAGCTCCTCGATTTTCGATTCTCAAACCAGATATGTTTACGACGCTTCCACGTGTCGTGCCAAAGACACGATGGGGCATATACACGAAAGCTCCGAAAACGAAAAGAGACACGGACAGAATAAAACGCCGCGAAAGTCCATGGAAGGCAAGGCCTCCCTCGATTTTCGTTTCTCAGGGCGGGATGCGCGCCTCGACGCGCGGACGATCGTCCATCATAATATTTGTGCCCGTGTCGGCGACTTGAATTATGTTGTAACGAGTAGTCACGAACGAGAGGAAGAAGAGGACGATCGCGCGTATCTTTGTCCGTCCGTGTACGGGCGACGAAAAGGGGAAAAAAGCCACGGAAACGGACCCGCGGCCCGCTAAGTACGAGCCTGATGTACGACGGGCCGAGCGAGCAAGCGCCGTGTCCGATTTTAACGAGAATCCAGCCAGATTAGACTCTGATAAACTATCGCCTGCTAGGGTTAATCCCCACCCAGATCGCCAGCCAGACAGGGATTAATATTTCTCGATGGTATTCCATTGATGCTCGTAATTAAGATGGATGCCGTGCGTGATGGATGTCGCTGGCGACAGCGTGGACGCAACCTGTTGGAAGGAACAATATTAACCCTTGCACTGCTGGATAGCTTCACCGTACGTCGGATGCAGGGTTCGTTTTCACTCATAATTTCATACACACACACACACACCTCGAAATAAGATTTTTCTATTAGGTCTTGATACTGTTAGGATCTAAGATTCTTATCTTCTTTGAAAACTAGGGGATACCGGGGCAAAGCGAGATGGTCAGGCAAAGTGAAATATTGTTTTCTATATGCTGCTATATAGGAGTGCTATGTAGTGGTTTATTGTATTTAACAGGTATGCCATGAAAGGAAGATATAATCATTTGCGGGGCTGTTTGTTGGTGAAGTGAAGTGTATGAGTTTTTAATTCAAAATTTTTAAAGTTTATGCATGAAATTGTTATGTCTAAAGTCAGGTAAGTAATGTTTTATTTGTACAAGCGTTAATCTTGTTATTTATGGTTTAGATTATATGATAGTATGGTTTAGTTTTATTTCAGTTTTATTTGTAACTTATAAATTGTTTTGCAACGAACTTGGGGGCAAAGTGAAGGGGGCAGAGCGAAATGAATCAGAGCATAGGTAATACAATATAATAAATTGTTTTGTGTTCTTTTCCTATAACTTCCTGTAATCGCTAGTTTCTTAAAAAAATCCCAAATTTTGATATGTTCTTAGCCCAAAAATATGATTGCTCCTTAAAGAGGAAGAAGCTTCTCCGGAAAAGTGCGACCAATGGAGTTCTTGAAGACATTGTGTGACTGATGGAAGATTGTTACACGTGGGAAAATGTGTTGCAATTGTGTCTACAATAATTTTTCAAAGTATATTCCATCATAGTTGGGCAGTGGAGTACGTGTTTCATCCTACGCTACAATCAGACAGTCTTTGTCCGGAGAACGGTGTCCTTTTGTTTGATTCCTGGTACGCGGAAATAAGCCAAAGTCTGAACTTTATGCAGGATGTTGTAGTGATTACGGCTCTCAGCTTTTTAGGAAATGTTGTGTAATGCGCGCTTGAGGTGTTGGAGCATCATGGTGGAAGAATCGAGAATCCATTTGTGAAAGTGGTCGTAAATTGTTTTCAGACTGAATGGTTACTGGCGAGATGTTTGCTCATATATTATACTCGGGACATTTGAATCTATGTACTTTAAATGTCTAGAAATAATTCTCGTTTAAACAGGCAAATCCTTGTATCCCTTTGTTGATTTGTAATAATACGCGATAAAATACTCGAATTAGCCAATGCACACAACCTTTCTATTGCATTCTTCCTATCACTCTTTCTTTCTAAAGTCTTCGAAATAACAATCATTCACCATTATAAGTAACACTGAAATAAATTCAAAATGGTGGCTGAAGGAATGAAGCACTGGAAATATTTATTGTATCACTCGAATAAACAAGATGTCACTTATATCTCTCTTGTTATTAGTGCTAGAAAAATATTATTGCAAAAATTTATTTACTGCGAAAATATGCACCTAGGTAGTTCACTATCTTGGCCAAAATAATTGAGATACCTACGTATCATTTTATTAATCATATTCCTATGAAAATTCTGCATACCACTCTCGAGAGTAATGCAATAAATATTTCCCGTACTGTTTGCTTTCCCCCACAGTACATACAGTTGCACTCCTCGGGGCAAATGTTCCATTACACTACGAGATTAAACATTTCTATTACTTGGATACTATTTTACAGTGTTTATTGAATGGACGGCAACGTTCGAATACCTCGTAAAGTAACTCGAGGTTTGCCTCAGGTGCCAAACCACCTGTTGGAAACGTTTCCACCATGGAATACCGTTCACCTAATTGCACGGGGATATCGAACAAAGGCGATGTAATTTATCGTCACACGAGGGTACCAAACTTCCATAAACATCCAGATTTTTACCCCTCGCCCGTAAAGAGGCTGAAATACTATCGCGCGTATCTATTCTCTTAGCAGCAACTCGATAAGGGGTACAATTTCAAGGAGGCTGCCTGTCTTCGGCAACTTTTATTTCATACCGCTCTTATCCTTTACAGGATAACGGTCCGCCATTCTTGCAAGCTTATCCAGCGCGAGAAACAACTTCATTCGAATATCCCAGTTTATTGGCTGTATATCGTCGTCGCGTTAATATTAATCTTCACACGCGACGTTAACGTCCCTATAACTCACGATGACTGGAAGTCGAGCCGATAGTCGATACAAAAGGTGTATCCTCCTTTTCCATGTTCTCTATGATCCATAAAAAAAGGGGAAACAAAAAAGCATCCGAAAAAGAAGCATAAGTTCATCCAGTTCGAGCGTTGAAGGACGTCGCTCGCGGTGGGTCCGACGACATAGGGCTGAAAACAGGCTGGAAAAAAAGACTTGAAAATTGAGCGACGGTGTTAGAAACACCGGTTTTCCATCCACCTCCCCATGGGAAATTCACATGTGATTGGAGACGTGTACAGGGCCCTTCAACGCCACGAGACTCGACCGTTCAGAGTACGCAGACGCGCGAGAAGAAGGCTCGGATATATTTATGTGACGCCCTGGTCGATAAGGGCAATGGCCAATTAAACTTGAAAGCCGGCCGAACTTGGGGAGGCAACCCCCCGCTGCCGTTTGACGTGGCTTCGATCACCGAATCACCGTGCACTGGACATCAGCTTTTCACTCGCGGCCTTTTGTCTCCCTTTCACCACGCCCCTGTGATGTTCCAGCCCGAGGATGATCCCCTTGGGACCGAGCCTCGTAGCAAGGACGATTTTTTTCCAAGGTTTAACGCCGCGTAAAGTTCGGAAGGTCTCTGTCTGAGAAATCGAACGTCAAATGCTGACACGTGAAAATGACCTCTCGTTTGGGGACGATTTGTAGGTCGCCCCCTTCAAGATTCTCGGGATTCTAAGAATGGTTGGTGGGAGGACAGTCTGAGGATGTGCGTTTTATGTTTCTAGGAATTTTCGACAATTTTGTGGGGGTGGTTGGTAAGAAACTGATGATTTGGATGTGTGGCGTGGGTTGAGGAAATTTGCTTGGAAATAATTTTTAGTGAAGAGTGGGAAGAATTTTTGGAGGCTTCGAGGTGGAATTCTGATGTAAGATATTTTGTAAATTTTCGTATTTTATATTTTGGAATAGTGGATGTGAAAGAATGAGGGTGGGAGGAAGGACTTCAGCGTAGAATATTATAGGAAACGTGTGAAAATTACTTCTAAAAGTGAACATCAAAGTCTCTCGAAGAAAGGTTAAAAGCTTCTAACTTAACTTCGAAATTTACTTTCGAATTTCGAAGAGAAATCTACAAGCAGAAACTGATATCCAAAATCATATGCACATTGCCATACCTATGACATCCATGTGCTCATATCTGAAGAATTTTTACCAAAAGAAATGACATAAAGGTACGCTTACACGACGACACTTTTCTTTGCACTCAAACAATTTTCCAGAAGATTGGAAACTGCCTAGAGCAGTCCGCGACACTAAATTTGACCCATGATGTAAGGATATAAGGTGTGCTCGACCGGCAGCTCATTTTCGTCTTCTACTGCGCCTTCCCAATTTCCGCCATATTAAAATATGTGTGGATATGAATGCATATGTATGTGTACGGACGCGTTATTGAAATGTTGACAAATTCATTCTATTCTATTGGTTGAGATCCAATATGGAGGATCTTGGGAAGGGCACGTTATTGGCTAATTTAGAAGGCTTGCGCAAGAGCACACCTTATGTCCTTACACCATGATTTGACCTATCGTCGCGGGAGTTGCAGTTAGAGCTAGACTGAAAACACTGCAACTAGCTCTAGCTAGACACAAAATACATTTGAATCTAGACACAAAACTATCGTCGTGTATACGTACCTTAAGAATACTCTTTCAAACACCCCCCGCAGATTTGCCACCCAACCAACAAATTACTATCTCCCCAATCCTGTTCACCTAGAACCTTCACCAGAAGAAACCAAAGTATCCGCCGTAATCCTCTCACCAAAACCACGAAAAAGTGAACTTCAGGTCCGATTACGTAGTTGTCCCCCGTGGAATCGTAAAATCGTATCGATACTGCACCAAGGTACAGACCTCTAGAAACAGCTCACGCCTCCATTCGCAATTGGCGAGTGCCCGAACAATAGTGTCTTTCTTTAGTCCAAGTGCCGTTTCTCCAGACCGAACACGATAGTGTTATCCGGCTATTCCGCGATTTTCATCCGAAGCAGCGCGTCGGTGGCATTAAGTGGCATTACTCGGGGTTTCCTGCAGCAGCACCGCCAGCCTGGCTCGTTATCTTCGCGGGGACACGTCGGCCACGAAGGTCCTGCCGGTCTGTTACACCTATTACAGGGTTTTTATAGCGCGGCTAGTTCTCGCCGAGGTCTTTGTCAGGCTCGTCGCGGCTCGACACTCCTCGAGACGGATGAGAAGGTTTCCTCAAGGCGCGGGCACGGAAACTCTGGCCTGGAAGAAACGCGACCGCTTCAGCGGCCATGAAACTGGGAACAAGGTTTATCGTAGCGGCCGATATTTATTCGAAGCATTTCATTTTATTGACCTCAACAGCCCTGGGGATCCTCGACCGCGAGTCACCGGGCGTTCGAGTCGAGGTTTAAGTTCCTCTTGGTGTCCCGCCATAACTGCAGCCTCCCTATCTGCCTGCGACCGCCTCCTCCGCCGCGTTAATTTATACGCGTCTACTTCCACCCGCGATAAGTGAAGCCTCCCTTTCGAATCACGTCTCGTCACCGAGGTAGCACTCGGTGCGCCGATCGCGTGGGCCGAATCGTTTGCGCGATCCTCGGGCTCCTTCCTCGAACTCCTCACCGGTTGGCTCCGAGATATTCCTGAGAATTATGGGGCGCTGGTGGTCTAGCGATGGGATTAAGCTCGGGCACGCGCTTACCGGTATCGATCAAGATAATGGCTGGATGTTTCGTTGAAATCGAACGGTACGAATCAGAATTAATGTCCTGTTTAATGGATTTGGGTGGCGTCCGGTGCGCCATTGACGTCGTAAGCTGATATCGAGGCGTGCAGTGATTTTATGCGTCGTTCGGAAATAGAATGGTGAATAACGAATGTAATCACCTTGTCGGTGGTGAGATTCTAATGCTCGGCGCATGTTGTATGAGGAAATATTGCAATTTGTTATGGTGAATTTGTGGAATGTATAGTATGCCTCTTCTCCTTTATGGACCCTTAAAATAGGACGAGGAGGAAGCAAAATGGAGCTGCTCATAGTATATGTCTAGGAAATTGTAAGTATTACAATGCGTCCTGATGCAAAGCTCGAAACTGCACGAATGGGGTTCGATGCTATAAGTAGAAATATAAAGTTAAGCAGGATTTTCGAAAAGTTTCGAAGCAGAGATGCCAGAACGAATCTGAGATTATCTTCAGTTCATGAATCAGAGGAGGACGACAGTCGTGATCAGATAGCACAGGTCGAATTTTAGATTAAAATATCTACTTTATGATACTTAACAAAGTGGGACTAGCTCGTTGCACATCACACAATGTAGCCCCGTTGCAACAAAAACCACCTCGTTACACGTACCTCGAGGGCAGGAGACTTCAGCAGGTTATCGCCTCAAAGGAACATCTAATGAACTCCGGGAGGCATTCCAAAGAGATCAAACAAACTTGAAGAGAGACGACAAAAAGGCCAGTTTCAACAAACAGCGACAAAACGCCAACCAGCCGAGTGACGTGTATCCACAATAATTGGGGATATATCTGCGTGGTGTCCGGGTCCCCTCTACCTGTTCGCGGACAGTGCAATTTTGTGGAGGACTCTCGCGAGACAGGGCCCCGGGAACGGGCGACCCTCGGAAAAGTCTCGGATTCCCCGGGTACAAATTAAGTATTTAAGATAATTAGCCCGGTCGTGGCGCTCGGTTCGTCGGTAGAAGGAGCCGAAGATCTTATCGGGCTCTGGCCGATTCTGTTGGAGTCTCCCTCTCTTCTGGCCGGTTTTTGGTCCAGGCTTGATTTACGTGGACACGCCGAGAAACACGGACCGCCCCGTCATTATTTTTATCTCTCACCCGTGACTAAACAATTGCCAGCCGATGGCTCGCCACCTGTGCAGAGGAGGAGGTGCGTTACACCATCCCCGCGGCGCGTTACGGCGACGGTTATTGCGTTTAAGCCGTCTTCACTTAGCACGAGCCGTGACGAGCCGAGCACAGCCGTTTTTACACGTCGTTACACGCAACCGTGGTCCCGGCGGTAATGCCGACACGGGCTGTGCAAGTGTAGGCCGTCGCGGTGAAAGGGGAGCCTGGTGTTTTCTCAGATCCTCGCCGTTGTACCTGGGAGGATGTTGTATAGCTACATAGTCGGTGGAGGAGATACGAGACTGATCCAGTGTCCCTATGTGGGGACGAGTCACTCGAAACTGCCTGTCGGATTTACGCTGATGCTAGGGCCTTTTCGCACGGATACTTTTGTGCCAAGGGATTGGTAGTTGGGATATATTTGTTTGAACAAAACATGGGTGCTTTAAAAAAGATGGGATAAGGTTAACAGTGGCGAGGTGCGTCAACTCCTCGATCACAAGTGGCTTCTTCGCACGGGACACTTTCGTGGCTCAGAATCGGTAATTGGGGTATAATCATTTCATCGTAAGAAAATTGGTTTAAGAAAGGTAGGATGAGCTTAAAAGTGGTGAGATGCTAGTGTCCCGATTGAAGGGCACTAAAAACCTTTTCATACTGGACATTTTTGTGGTTTTTGTGGTTAATACTTTAATACTTTTTGTTGTCAAATGTTTCCATTACATTAAGTCTGGAGGTCTCTAAGATGTATTATAACAAGGTTGATTTTACAATTTAACTCTAACTTTACTATCACACTGATCATATAAACAAACAACTATTAACAGTAGCAGATGCGACATTAAACACCCTCTTAAAATAAATGTATTTATTTTTTCTTATTTCCCGGCCCAGCTATAGCTGTTATTATATATAACCTCCGTATAATATATCAGAAAATGACATTAGAAAAGTAAAAGATAGAAGAAAATTAAATTAAAAATACACTGAAAGTAAGCTAAAAACAAACTATGTAAAACTAGACTGAACTAAACTGAACTAAAACTGAAAGTATCTAAGAATTGTAGTAATAATAAAAACAACAAAACAATCAAACAATAAATAACATAGAATAGAGCGTGCGACGTAGCAATAAGCAACATAACAAGCAAGTAGTACGCAAAGTAAAAAGCAGAGTAAACTGAGGTCTGCTACATCATATTATGTTATTTGGCATTCACACTCGTACATTGATTCACATTTCGTCTACATCACTTATCCAAATTCCTTTAAAAGCTGAACTCGAAATTGGAACCTTCATCCCAGACAGATCTTGATTACCATCAAACTCTCGCCAATCATAAAATTCCACGTAAATACGACGATATCGTGGTACTGCTATTACGAATAAACAGTATTCCTACTTATGTTACTTTTCAGAAGTTGTCTGTCCACTTGCCGTCTCGCGAGCCATGCAGAACATGGTTGCGAGTAAACCGTAGCCCGAGGACAGAGTGCATCGTACATCCTTGACTTAATTTGCCGAAGAACCTCGGGCAAAAAGGGGTAAGCCGAGTGTTGGTCGCATTTCCTACAGAAAGGTTTAAATGTGCCATTAGCTGACATGGTGTGGGCACAACGTAACAACTGCACAGCCACCGGCTAGTACCCACTCCTTTTATCAACTATAAATTCATGTACAAATTAATATTTTATTTATGCTGTTATATGTAGCAGCCGTAACACGACCACCGTTAGGTCCTAGTCGCCCTTAAATAGCCCGGTCATAAAGTGATTTTTCTACGGTCTTTGATCCACTTTGCCGAGTAAGTTGCCTCCTGCTTAGCGATAGATTTATGGAAACAAACTACGCTCTTCCGTACTCCGTGAGTGTTGTTCGTAGCATCGATTACTGTTCCCATCCATCTTTTACATACATAGCAGCAGGGGAAGTTTACTAAAACGACGAGCTTCACGCCATACATCGATGATCAACAACATCTTTGTACACGATTATCGGTTATCTATCGCTCACTTATGATAGCGATTAACATTTTAAAATATAGTGGATGACTCAGGAGAATGTTCTCGATTTTAGGGGGCGAAGTAATACTGCGTGCTTCGTGTAGAATAATTTTTGCTGACTTTCTAAGTAGCACGTTTCGTTAGAGATTTAAATTATTCTTAAGTGGCATTGTAATTATTTGGTCTCTAAAGATGAAGCTATCTGCAGGTGTCATGTTACACGCGATAATGTCCTGTAGTTAACTCGACGTGATAACGTAGTTGACCAGGATTTTGTTATGTCCAAGGGAAATTGCAGGCGATGGTGTTGGGACGCCTGTTTTTGTGTTGAAGATTTTTCATTTACTTGAAGTGAAGTAAAGAACGAACAGGACCATTCTGCACTGAGAACAAAATTACGCTTAGATCTTTCTTCGATCAGAAGGGTTAAAACGATCGAGTGTTTTTTTATGAAAAGCTGCGAAGGATGTGCTTCATTTATAGACGAGAAACGATGTAGGCATTTGCATCAGATTATAACTTAGTGTAATTTTATCAGAAAAAAAAATACAGTGGGCGATTTGTGAAAACTGGAAGATAGAAAGAAATCGCACTTGCAAGTGTGAGTGGCTTTGAATTAGTTAGATCATGAGAGTAACAAGAAACTTATTATTTAGATTGGTCAAATTAATTATACAAATCCTTGAACCATTAATTTCACAACAGAACGTCTATAGCGGGTCCCATACACATTGAGATCTTTATTAATACCGCGATACCTGTGTCTCAAGTATCAAACAACACGTCCACGTTGACACGGAATCATGAGACATCAGTTCAGTTCTCAGGCTTCCGTTCTCTGACACACTAAATATTCAATAAACCATATTCCCCCAAATTTTCAATCCTGACATCAGTTCAGTTCTCAGGCTTCTGTTCTCTGACACACTAAATATTCAATAAACCATAATTCCCACAATTTTCAATCCTATGCATCAAATTTGTCAAAAAAAAAAGCAACCGTACGCGGAACAGCAATGTGCCTATCCGCCGCACACAACGCCTCAACAGCACACCAGGAACGAGCCGTGAAAGACAGCCGCGCAGTTCCGTGAAACCATAAATATCCCGTTGATCGTTATAAATTCCGGTGGCATTTTTTGAGCACACAGAATCTGCTCTTTCTCCTTAATGATATGTCGTATCGAGTGTTAGCCTTGCCGTCCGTGGCATCCATCCCCCGTGGCCATCCGCGTTGCTGGCCATTTAAAAGGAGAAATAGAGTCAAAGTGGTAGGTAGCGGGTACGTTCTAGCAGATTACTGGCGTGTGATGCAAACCACCCGAGTGGTTACCGTTTAAACGGACGGGAAGGCTCGCCTGTTCGGGTTGCAGCGGTGCAGGGGCTCGCTGAGGAGTCACCGCGCCTCGCTTTCGCCGACTATCGCATGTGCAAATCGAAAATCGCCGGTTAAAAGACGTACTTCGTCTAAACAAGCCGTTCGTATCGTCACGAATGCATATACGGATGGGACATGTTGAGGTGGTCAGGAGGGGTTACAGTATTCCCTGGAAAGGAGAATGCTAATGCGTCCCCGGTGAAATTGTTGCTCGCCGAGTGGATACGAATTCCTGCATGATTCCGGATGTGGAATGCCTGAGACACGCGAGTGGTCGTTTGGAAAAAGAAAGGAAAGCTCGAGGCGCGGCTGATCCCCGAGGGATGAAAAACGTCCACGCAGCGGCGGTCGCGGTAAACCGCCCGGGGATTTACGCTCGCGTTAATACCCACCCGATGAAGCGGCGTCGCGGAACCACTCCGGTTTTCCGTTGATTTCAGGGCGCTCGAATTAACGCCGCGCGACGTGTGTGCATCCAATGGAATGGGTGCTTTGGTTTGTCTTTTAGTTTGATGGGGATATAGGGATTGTTAAGAGCGTGGTGTAATGTGATCCTGAAAAGTGGTAGAAGGTGGTGGAACACTTGATTTGGCGGTTGTTATGTTTGGATCGTGGAAAGTGTGTGAAGAGAAAGCTGAGATTTGTGTGAAGAGAGGTCGTTTTGTTAAGTTATGTTTTGAGACACCTTCTAAATGGAGTATTCAATAGTTTCTTTTGATTATGGGAATATTGGGGTAATTATTAACTTTCATCCCCGTATATTTTAACTTCTGTTTTATCTAGTATTCGATGATCTTTGAAATTCTGGAGTAGAATATTGAGTGCTTCGTTTAAGAAATGCAAGGTAGTGTCCAGTTTCGATGATGTAGCAGCAGATATCAAAATGATTAACTAATCATTTACATCGAAGAGTTCTCCAAGTTACACTGACGAATGTTAAATAATAATCTCTGCTAATCGGTAGGTTACTTAAAAGAATTGAAGTCATTAAAAGTAGTCGATTATTCTTTCACTCTTCCAAAAATAACAACCGAGATCCTTAAAGTTGTTACTTGCAGCGTGAAATGAGTTAAATCTTGTATTTACTCCTTTCCACCTGAAATAATCGGTATGTAAAATTTTCATCACATTCATCCACATTCTCCATTAAGTAATGAATATTCACATCAAAGCAGTCTGCTATCGTAGTAGGTATACTTGAATTACGATACTGTACCTCACGACCAGCGTTTCATAAAATTGATCGGGACTCCTTGAGAACCACTCGCCAAGTCTGCCTTGTTCCACGATACTCTTTATCGCCCCTTTCCCGGAAAGAGGTTCAAAAAGACGCTCGCCGACGTCTCGTATTGCTCGGTTTTCATAAATTGAAAGGTATAATTTATACCGATACGTACTCCGCCCATGTTAATTGGCCACGCCACGGAAACTTATTAACTCAACAAGACGGACGACTCATTAAGCGATGAAACGCACCACGGAGCCATTTTACGTGCCCTCGCTTGTGTTTTGCGGTACGTGTTCCTCGATCAAACTGAATGAAAGATATTACACCAGTTCCTCTTGAAAAAGGAGTGCACTGCTTTGCGCAGAGCAGTATACCGGTGGTATTTATTATTGACGAGTGTATGGAGTAGCAGAATAATATTTTAAATCCGTGGTTCGTGTAGAAGTTTTATAATGAGACCCCCGTGGTAATTGGTTTGTATGAAGAATTCTAACACTTCTACCCAAACCTGGTTGAAAACGTGGTACATATCTTGTTCAACACTACAGTGAGGACGATTAATAGAAATAAGTTTACAGCACCTGCTGCTGAAGCGTTGTAAAGTTGTAAGAAAGCAAGTCTATGCTTTGGTATATTTTTTTTGTATATATGTTGTTTTATGAAGTATTTGGTTTTAGAAGAGACCATCCAGTAATTGGCATGCCTGGTTGCTTACACATTTTGCTAACAGCAGGGGACTGAATTCTTCCAGTCAATATGGAAACAAGTTATTAGATATTGACATTTTGTATTATGCTGTTGTTCTACCGTCATTTGGTGGGCAAACTTCGAATGACTGGTTCAATACACGACAGAAGGAGCGGTTAGAGCTGAATTTTAGAGCAGAAGAGTTTTCGGAATGTTGGAAATACGCAGAATTGTTGTGGATGAATCAGAAGGTAAACTTTTCTCTTTTTTAGTCCAGATAGCTTATATTAGATTTTAGAAAACTAGCTAGGACACCTTATCACACGTACAGTTGGTATATTGGTCACAAGAAGATACATCAGATGTATCAATGTGATTCGACAATTTCACCATCGTCGAAATCTAATAGTCTCTTTTGGGAGTTGCAAGATTTACTAATTTTCATTATTGTTAGGTGGAAATGATCTACTCTCCGTAAGATGTCTGCGAATAGCTGTTTCTGTGACTTTGGTTGGGCAACGCCGGTGCGGTAATGTTTGTCGATGCAAACGTTGAGCTTCTCTACTATTTCCATTCACTCCTACATATATGTATGAGGCGTATTGCTGTTATTTCGCGGTGTGAATAGCTGCTGACGAAAATGTTGTTAGTACGACTGGTACCTACATTAAGCTACTGACTATTTATAAATTAATAGTATGCTTCATTTTGTTGTTCGGGATCCAACGATAACTTTACATTCCACTGTCATATCTGAGCAATTTCAATTAAAACTTATGTAGTATCTCAGAATTGATACAAATTCTGAACTGTTTCCAGAAATGGTCAATTTTAAAAAGCCATAACTCGAAAGGGAACCATTCAGGGATCTCTGTTTGTGACACAATTTTTTAATATTATTAACAGAGTATATGCAACAGTAGTGAGATTTGCAAAAATTCTACAGTAGGAATTTTGTATAAGTTAAGAGGATTAGATGATTTGATGATTAGTGATGGGGAAATTGAAACAACCACTCCAGTGTTTTAGTGAAGAAAAGATATAAAATATAATTATTCCGACTGAAATTTGCTTGTTACAAAAATGTTACTAAAAAAGCACTAAAAATAAGAAATAATTCTTTTCTTGTACTACAATTTCGATGATGATATGTAACTTTAAATAAAAACATACAAAGTATGATTATCCTTTTTCTTTACAATTGATATGAACAATTCTACAGGATAATCAAAGAGTTTGCACGATTTTATTTAAAGTCCCATATCACCATCGAAATTGTAATACCTACTCGAAAGTAATTATTTTTTATTTTTTAGAGCATTTTTAGTAAAATCGTTTAACATAAATTTTTTATACATACATTTTGAATCTCCGAGTTAGGGATCTCCCCTTGTGAGTGAACTTCAACCAGTCAACAATTTAGAAGCACCCTGTATAAACGACCGTGAAACCGCGGTTGCGACACCAGGGTGGCCGTCGACCGCGTTCCAGAAGGAAGTCAGCGGTGTCTGTCGAGGGGAAGAGGGTGATCCGAGGGGGGTATCGCGTGGCGTTATCGCGTATTATCAAGTAATTGAAGAGGGGAGCCCGCAGGTTTTACGAACGTAACGATGACCCTGCACGTGCAAAGTGCAACTCGCAAACCTGCTTTCCCGCGAAAAAAACTCGGCCGCCTTAACGCTCGCGGGTGAGACGAGGGGAAATAAGAAGGGAAAGTAACTTCACCTATCTTTCTCCTTCGCGGATGGGGATGCGTATGGAGTCGAGGAGAGGGGAGGGAAGTCAAAGAGACGAAAGGGTGGGGGGACGATGCGGTCGCTAATTCTTCGCTACCGCGGCGAAGAAACGTGGAGGATGCCTGGTAACAAGCGGGGGTTTACAGTGTAACGCTGGAAACGCGCGTCATCAAACGCACCGACGACGCACGCGTCCTTCTAAATCGGGATTTTCGACGGAGTTCGTTTAACTTTTAAATTGACCCCGATTTAAACCAGAAAAAGACGCAGACGGAGGAGCACGGTGGAAGGTTCATGGCTGTGACTCCCTCAGTAGACAATGGCTACTTCCTGACACGGCAGGGCCTATGGTTTTGGTCATCTACGGGCTTGCTCCGATAATAGGAGCAGATGCGTTGCATTTCTCGTGCTCGAATTGACGAACACGTCCGAGACGTGATTTTAGAGAACTCTCCCGCGTTATTTAAAGTCGTGACAACTCCGCAGGGTTCAGTTCGCGCCGTGATGATGCACGACCACGTGCGGCAACGGGGGTTGAGGAAATGCCTCTTGTGTCGAATTGGGAATTGAAAAATTTAAGCGTAAAAAATATTACATAAGGATGGTGTTGGAATATCAAATCTTACGAATTTTTATACTAAGGAGGGAGGGGGTAAGAATTCGCGAAAATTATCCTTACGTAATTTAAGGATGGCCCCTAATAGCCTTTCCCTAGTAATATAAATTTAGATACGATAACATTTGTAGATGAAAAAATAGTTGTGGAAAAAGCGATTTTTTTTGTTAAAATTCATCATATTTAAAATTTTAATATTAACGTCTAAAAATTTACAGAAATATTGGCAAAGACCAAAATTCTTTTACCTGGGGTGCGATACACCCCGTGTGGCCACGAAGGGTTAATGAATAAGAGTGCTCTATCGAAAGACGTCAAGTTGCTTCGATTTACATTTAACATACCCCCCTACTTTATTTTTCAACGAATCGTATTAATTTCAGCCCGTAATCTTGATTGGTATTACTCCTAACGAGAGATGTTCCAAATAATCTACTCAGGATTGATATCACTACTTACTTACTGCTAATATACGCGCGGCTCCATGCTACAAAGGCAATTGTATCGATAATTTCTGCTCGCGGATGGTAAAGAAATATATGATGTACCTTGATTGAGTAAGCAATCGTCGATAAATATACACGAATGTCGTGGGTACCTGTATAAAAAACCAGGCTCGCGAACACGCGACGGTAGCAAGTTCTACCGGTACCCTCGACACGCGAACATTCTTCCAATTTATTCCGTACTTACGCTCTAGATCTACTCCTTCATTTGTTTATCTGCGCCAGGGACGCCGCAGGCCAGTTTTGACACTTCGTTGTGCACGAAGTAGACTGAACTAAGCAAAGTCTCCGACCTCATTTGAATTCACGATAAGGGTAATCGTTACACGCCATTTGCATAGTTAGCGTATTACCACTCCATTACCAGTTGAATATGTTTTTATGGCATCCTTCTCTCTTTCTGGTCGTTGAATGACGTGCTGCGTAAATGGTGCGTCGGTAGTGCTACGTATGCACTTGTCTTATGCACTGCGTTCATAAATAGAGAGACATACGAATTTGGTGGCAGAGGAATTTAATTAGGAAATATGCTGTGATGGGGAAGTAGCTTCGTTAAGATTATTGCAAACTGCACTTGATATTTTATTAGGCATGGGATTGGTTTAATTATAAAGCGGCTCTTTAAGATCCTACGAATATTATCTTCCAAGTGTTTAATTACATAAATAAAACAGGGTACATAAACATAATACCTACTGTTGTTTTAGCAAGTCATTCGTTTTATAGTATAATAAAATGTTTGCTTCCTTAACAAAGGACCTTAACGAAACATCGTCCGAAATTAAGTGATTCTAAAATTTCGACTTCTGCACATGGATTCACTTCACCCCCACTTTCACTATATCCACTCCTGCAATTTATCAACCCTTAATCAGTTATACACACACAAATTTCCAAATTAGATTGCCTCAAAAACAAAACCTGGTCCGAGAAAACCTTCTTCCACAATTTTCTATTCATTCTTCCACATAAAACTACCGTAAAATGGGGGAACATTGGCAAGTTTTTGAAACATTTTGTTATATACTGTAAAAATTAACATGTTTACATTTGATTTAAATATCTTATCATAACATTGCATCTTTTGTGATTGTACTACAAGTGTCAAAATGCACAAAATTTGTGTCCTTTCCTTCTTTAATAAATGTTAAAAGCGTTACTGTACCGGGGTAACATTAGCACATCATGTAGATAGCATTAACGGGATAAGTTTTATTAATCTGAGGTCAGTAAACTTAAATTTCTATATTTTATTTTATTTTTTGCATCTTAACTAAAATCAACTCGTAACATTGCTACATCATATAAATAGCATTAACAGGTTAAGTTTTACTAATCTGACGTAAAACAACGTAATTTCGGCGTATGCCAATGTTACCCTATGCTGCCAATGTTCCCCCATTTTACGGTATCATCTACCACAACCCACCCCCATAACCTCTCAAGAAACCATCTTTTTGACATTCAAATCTCAAAAAAAAACGTTCAATCATAATCACAAAACCTTCACCTTTCACTCCTTTACTGTGCCCACAAAAACACTGGAAGCCCCTCCAATACTCGGTGACCCACCCATATTCTCCTCCTGAAAGACTGAATCTCCTAAGTGCGACTGGTCCACTGGTGCAAAGCAGAAGTATGCATCTGTTTCTCTTTTGTACTAGAAGAACCGCCGCCGGTCAGTCGCACTTAGGAGATTCAGCTTTAACCCGTTCCAATTCGTCCTGCAAGAATGCGCCGCAATTTTTTTTTTATTTTTAAAAAGTGTTTATTTAGCCATAGAACATACATAACAATTTTATATCTGCGAACTAGGTATAAACACAGCCGAAATTGGCACCTTGTTACAATAAAAACTTATACTAAGCAGCAGTCTCAAACGAGCACTCGTGCTTAAACAAAAATAATAGGATCTTTTAATAACGTTAATTTGTACTTTAAATTGCATTGTCACTCTTTTAGTGATAGAACGATTTGAACTTTGGTATCCTAGGAAAAATCGGCTCTAAACCTAGCAGGTCACTTTGGTGGGGTCTTAAATCTAAATTTGAGTCTACTTAAATCTAACCTACACTAATTTAATCTAAATATATTTACACGACTATTTACAAAGGAATGCGCCGCGATAAAGGGCGTCGAAGGTGCTGAACCACCAGGCGGCGTTAGCAAAGGAGCAAGAGAGCATCGGGAGCCGCGTGGCCGCTTGCCTAAAATATATTGTAGGAAGTCGGTTGGCGGAGGGTGCGCGGAATGTAAACACGCGACAGGAACAAATATGATCGGGCGGGCCCGTAGCCGGCTTGGCAGGGATCGGGCCGCGTAGCCGCAGGGTGCAGCCGGCATTCAAACGGCCTTCAGATCTATTCTGGACCTAACGCAATACCTGCTCCCGAGACTTCCTCCCGTATCTAAGTGTTCCATTTGCATGCGGTGAACCGGGCAGACTGATAATCAGACGGTCCTCGCTTTCTTGCTCCTGTCGTGGCTCATGCTCTTCCGATTAACCGAGGAGCGTGCTGCATTCCAGAGCATTTTCCCCGGGCCGGGCCGATACGCAGACCTGCATCCACGGGCAGCCACGTTCCGATTAATGCCGGCAATATCCGTGAAAACCAGGGGAACGGGGACCGTTCGCGCGCGCGTTTTCAAACCGATTGATCTTATCGCGGCGACCGAACGTACCGGGTGTCGTTAGTTTCAATCCCGCCGCAGATATTTCATTTTCAGGCCTTGAATTATGCTGGATAAATCTTCCGTCGCGGGACCGTCGGGCCCCGGCCACATGTGCGCACGCACGCCGCGCGGCCGATCCGCTGAAATCGGCAGGGGTATCTTAATCGCCGCTTGATGGAACCGTAACGCGACGACGACGGCGCGACAACTCGCTGGCGCACGTTTTTTCGGTTGACCGTTTAGCATTGCGTGGAGGCTTTTCTTTCGTTTTGCCGCGGGATAATTTGGTGGTGAGGTGTTAATGGGGAAGATGAAGCTCGGCGCAGAGGGCGCCACTAGCGCGTGTGTGTACTGAGGTTTTGCATGAGTGCGTATGTGTGAATGGTTTGCGCGCAATGTTTTAATTTGTGGAATGTATGAAGTGGGCACTTATATAATGTTTTATAATTAGTGTTTCATTTAGTGTAAATATTTATTGGTAACTAAAATTTTGAATCAAAAGATTGTAATGCAATTATTTATTAGAATATAATTTGTCATAGTAGGCTAAAACTGGGATTAAGAACGAAAATACAAGGTTTTATAACATTATACGTATTAACGATTCTTCATAACCTAAATTATGCAAATTAATTTTCTATATCTGTATAACTAATAATAGCTAACAATGATAACAAAAATAATTATAGATACATGCGCTTATCGTAGAAATAGAAATTAGGAAGTAAAGTAAGATAATTTAAATTCGCATAAAATGGTGATAATAAGTAGTACGCGTGCTAGAGGCGTCACAGGTGGCAAAAACTTGCAGACAATCTTCAGGGACGATGTTAATTAAGTCAGTTTATAGGTACTAAATATGCAGAGGAATATTCAAACGCCAAGTTAAGTCGTTTTCTTCAGTTAAAAGACAAGTTAAGGGCGATCTTATCTCTGCTTTCTTCTAACTCCAAGTCTCATGTTTAAATATTAAAGCATCAAACTTAAAATATGACTGCAGAATTAACGCCTTTACCACCTGAAGAGTTATTTACATCCGCGGATGAAAATCTCACGAATTCTGATGAAGAAAGGTAATACCTACTATCACTCTAAAAATAAATGTACAGGTTCGCAGTGATACGATCTCCGTTTTATTTACGAGAGCGTTACATCGTTGGCGAACAGGCGATATTAAGTACATATCAGCAATTTCATCTATGATCGTGCACACACTCCAATTAACCATATTAAAGAATCGGAAGTCGGTATTCCTTTAATCACCAACGGTATCAGCCGCCACAGTCGATCGCTGTTTAATAACTTCATGCAGCCCCTTATCTAACACTTACTCGAAACTATCGGTCATTATCGCCTTTTCAATTTAATTCACACAGTTCCTGCATGATTGACGAGGCGAATCCCAGTTCAGAGATCAATTCTCTGAGAACCCAGCGATTAAACTAGATTTGAACCAAACATACAAGAAACAAACAAACAGAGGATCGAAGCTGAATAAAATCGTTTAAATAGGAATCATGTTCTCGAGCAGCGTACCATTTCCAATATCATCCTCATCGTTTCCTAACACTCCTCAAAATGGAGAACCTAAAATTGAATCCCCCTTCCAGAATACGCATTTATTCAAGCAATTCGACTTGCGTAATTCGTTCAGCCGTTGAAGCTCGCTTGAATTTCTCCGAGAAAGACATATATCGTGCTGATATAAAACTACCGTATATCAACTGCGCGATCCTTTATCTCTGTTACTCCAGGTTGAGAATATACTTCGATCTGGCACGACAGTTTAAATTATGTGACGCGTACGCAGGCGTTCGCTCCGCGGTTGCTAATAAAGTGACAGAAGAAACGCGCTGGAAACTGGATTTATTGAAAGCTGTTCGGCGGCAGGAGAAAAGTTTCCAGAGGCTATATCCCTCCTGGCTATATCCCTCGTACGTGTTGCATGCCTTTAAGGGGATGCGCTAGTATAAATGTAAAAGTTTCTGGTGCTGAAAGGTGTTCTGGCTTCATCGGTATCTTTGAAAGATTAAATGTGATTTCATGAAAATTCAGTGATTTTCAATTGGGATCTGTGCTCCTCCTGTTCACCCCTTTTTAGGTGCTGTAATTGTTTACTGAAGATTACACTAGTATGAAATGGGAAGTTATTTTGCGAGTAATATTACAGGGGAGAGAATTGAGGGGCCCAGTGGAAAATAGGCACGTGACACGTATGCATTAATTTTCGTTTATTTGTACTATTAATTCGATCCTGTAATGTAGTGTAATTCTATGATCTTCTAATATAATAGTATGTACGTTTCACCGAGCAGAATCATATTAAATTTTCTTTAAAAAAACAAATGCGTAATGGAAAAGGGACCATAAAATTAATTTTTCAGGTAAAATTTGATAATAGTTGTCATTTATCATCTCATTGAAGTACCTTTTAAAATAATTACAATTTCGTATCCGATTTCTCGTATCTATTCTCTGAAATCATAAAAGTGTGGCATATGCCTATTTTCTTAAACGCTAAGAAGTCAGCTGAAACGAATAAATAAGTTTCTAATAAATACGCTATAATAAATAAAATAAATATATTTATGCTATGCCTAACTTCCCGACTGTATTCTGCACATAGCCCCACCAATATTTCTGCAACTTTGCATCCTACTTCTAGGCATACAAATCTAGTGCTTAATCGAAAGATTAAGAATAACCCCTCAAGGGGGCCATTAAACGGCAAGTGTTACTCTGACACGTGGCACGATCAAATAAACAAAATCATAGCATTACAGCCAATGGTATAAATAATTCTCATGGATGTTCTTCTTCGCCTGGGGCTGATTAATCCTGGTGCGTTTCAAGCAAGAAGATTCAATTTGATTTCGTTTGCATCAGTCGACCAACTTTCGCGCCCAACTCACGTGACCGATTTTTACGCGTGCCCACAACCTCCACCCTCCCCACATCCCTTGATTAATGAGCGTCTTTCGTGTCAGGAATACATATAAATTAGGAGATAGGTGCAAAGTAATAATTATAAAACTGTGTAGACTGGCGGCAGCGACGGTCGATCGATTTTTTCGTTTCTTTTAATTACCTGCCAGCTGGCGGCCCGGTACGACAGATATAGGTATTCTAATTATAAGGTAACGATAGCTCGTAGGAACAGGTTAACGCGTGTTTATGTCCACAGTTCCTTCGGGGCACCGGTGTTTAATAATATTACACGGATCGTCATTCTTCTGGGGATTAGTTGAGGGCCCACTGATGGCTTCTTGAACGTTGAATTAGTCTTTAATAAGGGCTCTTTCACGCGAGACACTTCTGCGGTTGGCTGCTGGCAGTGTGGATGTTTTTTCTTCCCTGTCTTTAAGAAGATTCAACGTTTCGAAATAAGTGGTGGTCAGAGTATTGACAATGGTAATGGTGAACGAGCCACCATAATGAATCGCTGATGATGAAAGTAGAATAACTAATTGCCAGTTTAGTTTATTGCAAAACATCGAGTTTGTTGTTGAAAGGAGGCAAGTGTTACGTTAAATTAAGTCGCAAAAATTCTGAGATAAAGTTTGAACATTGTAAAATATTATTTCCAGGAAAGTTTGTTGCTTCAAGTAATCATAACTTTCTTAATGTTTAATATTTTTAGCTAAAAATTTACGGTTATAGTCGTGAGATATGCTACTTCAATAAAAAATTTAATAAATCAAATTCCCCTCACTTGGGAAGCGTCTCTACCTGTAGAGCAGGCCTGCACAGCGAGCCTTTTTCAGCGCCTAGCGGCAAACAACCAGCTGTATGCCGTTACTAAGGGTAGAATCGGTGAGGCGAAATGCAGTAGTGTAGGTGCTCGACGAGCCCGCACCTACACTACTGCATTTCGCCTCACCGATTCTACCCTTAGTAACGGCGTACAGCTGGTTGCTTGCCGCTAGGCGCTGAAAAAGGCTCGCTGTACAGGCCTGCTGTAGAGGATACATGACATTACTATTCATGACGCGAATAGTACCATTTTCAATGTTGCCACAAAGATATATTACCTCAAAGCCTTGGGTCACTTGCCCTAGTGTGACAACCGAGGGTTAAAAAATTAGATAATAATTACTATTCTACTAATAGTACTATTAGTAGAATAGTAATTTTCTCGCTATTCAGTAACTATTGACTAATCACCTTCAATGGAATTACAGGCCTATTATCACAAGTCTAATCACATCATCCCTCACCACTATAAAGGTTTGAGAATAGGTGAAATCTCACGTGTTTAGCCTATAGCACAAAACCTCTTTAAACCTTCAATGTTCCATTATAGTGAAAGTGTGAGCATCAATTTCCACCCTAATAAGGCCACCGTATGTAACTCAGTAAGCAAGGATTGGATGGAGGTCTTTTTCTCCGGGATACAGCAGCTTAGAAGCGGCGCCACGATATTCCTTTGATCCCCCCTCACTTTTTCCACCGAAAGTAATAATTACGTGCTTTCTGTGGGATATACGCCTGTAATTACGCAAGAATCTCACGCTAGGCCCATTGGAACGGGAACTTTTATTCCGTGTTTTTTCAAAGGGCCCTGAAGGGCCCGCGCTCCCGACCAACGCGGAAAGAATTTATAGTTCCGAACTTATTTAATCCCCCAGAGACATTATCGAATTTGTTCGTGTCGCGACCGTCTCTGGTTTCACTTTAATTAAGCGATTCACGCGCACCAATCGCGGGGATAAATACGATTTATTGGCTTTTGAGCAACTCGTTCTAAAAACCGATCGGCGGCTGAACTATAATTTCACGTTACAACCCGTCGACGTTTAGACCCTGCCTGGCGGAATATCTTTAATACGTAATGGCGGGTCTAATGTGTCGTTGAGAGTGTGAAACGCGCGATAGAATCTTACTTTCTAATTTATCGAGTTATTATCGAGTTATTATATTGGTATTTTAGGACGTGGGTATTGGAATAGCGACAGGCAAATTATGTAAGCATTTTTAAGGGGTAGTTAGAGGAAATTGTTTCCTAGTTTCTTCCTGCGGATGATTTTCGTGGACTCATAGCGCTTAGATAAGTGCTTCGACAGGGAAAGTGATTATCTGGAGAAATAGGTTAGCTATTTAGTAGAAGATTACATAAATTTGCACATACGTATGTACATCGAATTAAGATACTTATACGGCCCACTATTGGTAGTTCAGATATACTCACTTTAACATATTTTAACATAAATTTAACATAATGTCAATGAACAAGGAACAACTTTTCTTTATATTTTTCTAAAAGGTAGAAAAGTCCTCAAAGTGGGTGAAACAAGACCCCAGGGAATTAGTGAGACTAAAAAAAAAGGGAAATCTTTTACAAACTTAAGATTTTGAAGAGAACAGTTAGGAAAGGGGTCTTTATTTCATAAATATTTTCTGTGTCCCATTCATAAATATGACATCACAATTCAAAATCTAATCTCTACAGTCATAATATCAAACCAAAAATTACTTGACATATCTCTTATTGTTCTTGAATAAATATCAGTCCAGATACAATAATAAAGAAATCATTGGTAACAGCACTTGACAAATCGTTGCGAGAAAACACCAAAAATTTTGGAAGAATTTCAACCGTGATCTTTGAAATGTTGTGTATCTTTGAAATTGTAATCTTTGAAATGTTTGTAGTGTTGCTACAAAACAAAAATACTACCGTCGTAGGAAGATCCTTTATTAGTGATGGGACTGATACCAATACTATTGATGATATTCAATCAATTCGATACCAAAGTACTCAATAGGAAATATCGATACGCATCGAAATGTTATGTACTTGGTATCAATCATCAATACCGATTCTTCTTCAACCGATACTATATCAATACTATACCGAATCAAAACCGGTTTGATACTTTACGAAATTATCGATACTTATTTGATACTTTACGAAATTATCGATACTTATTTGATACTTACGAAATTATCGATATTTATCTCAGTCATTTGGTAAACATTTAATATTTACACTTCACCGTGAGGTAAATATATTGCAGGTATTGATATTCTCGTATAGGTATCAAGTAGGTATCGATATTTTTGTGTAGGTATCAAACAGGTATCGATACATTCTGATATGTAAGTATCAAAGAAGCATCGATTCCTTTTGATACCTTTGACTCTGATATGTATCAATACCAGATTGAAATTTGTAGAAGGGTATCGATATGTATCGATACGGTATCAGTCCCATCACTATCCTTTATCTTCCAGATAATTGCAATACCCCATTCATCCCCCCTCTCCCCCAATTAACATTAAAACAAAACACACCCAACATCTGGTTTTCCTCCGTCAACGATATTCAAAGCACGATGATGTCCAATCGATCCCGCCACAGAAACGAAGAAGCGATCGCAACCCCTTCGCTGCCAACAGTCAACACGTTCAATTTCCCGTGAAGTCTATATTCATAATTGAGCTGCTCGTACCGGCCGATTGAACGCGAGCTCCCTCTAACCGGCGTTTGGCTCCCGACATTTCCTAATAACTATAATTTATGATTCTTGCCGGTGCCACGATTCTTTTGCGACCCCCCGATTGAATCCAGCCGAACAGCTGCCACGGCTAGGGTACGCGCGAAATGCTTGTAATTAGGTTAGAATTTCACGGTCGATCGGGCCAATATGGCGGTCAGCTTTCGTGGTCTTGTCATCATGGAATTACGTGGCCTCCAGGCCTGTGATCATGACACGATCCTCTACCAGCTTGGAAAAGCGAGCACGCCGACGTCGCTGCCAGGAGATTGCGCTCAGTCGTCGACCCAGAAGAGCATCCTAGAGTACGCTGCTCCCTTCGCCCTCTCTCCCTACCCTTCTTCCTATCCTTCCGTTCTCCGCCGTATTACTCGTATTCCCCGAGGAAGATCGCGTCGATGGGTTCATCGAAAAATATCTCGATTCACGACCGCGCTGCTCGAGACCTTGATTTTCGAGGCGAATGCTCGCCAGAAGTCGGAAATGTTGATCTACAGGTTCTACCTCCATGCGATGTATGGATCGCTCTCTGTCGAGGAAGTTGCGCGTCATTTGTATACACCAAGAAGGAATGTTGCTCGAATATCGTTCACCCGGCTCCGATCGGCTACTTGTTTGGTAAATTCACGCTCGCGTATACATATTCATGTCTCGTCGTGTTACTTTTGCTTACCGATTTCATGAAGCTGAAGTTTTATCCCCTGGGGACACTTTCTGCGAAACGTCGCTATGCGAACTGTCTTGGTCTTGAAGTGGGTGTCGGACGCGGATCGGTAGGGGATATAATATTCCTCCGTAAGAAGTACAGTTTATGTAAAAGAAGAACAAGGGTTGGCGTAATTCTACTTCGCTGACTCGGAGACTTGATTAAACGAAATGTGACTCCAAGAAATAGTCGACCAACAGTCCAGCCACGTTTTCTCTCGCCGTGGGATTTTCGATTTGTACCTTTTTCGGCGGGTATCGAGCGTTCGAACTATCATTTGCTAATTAACATAAGTTCATGAGGTTCATATGTCTGGCTGACATCGTATTCTAATTAATAATTCGCTGATAAACAGTTTCATGGTTGTCACTGGGTACAAGAATGATTATTCGTTCTTGATGCTCGATCGAGTCCGATCGTCGTTTCCGCGTGGCTTTCGAACGGTTGAAAATAGTAGGTATCGGCGGTAGCGCAGAAATTACGTAGGTATCACTGTGCACGGTTTACCTGACAAGAAGCCCAACAGAACATTAATCTGTTACCGGCCTGCATTACAGCCACCAGTGAAATGTTTGCCTAGCTGTTCGTGTTATGTAGATTAGTTATCAGATACACTGGTCGCGGGCTTCGCACTGCAACTTCGGTGCTCTATTCGATCCTTTTAGTAGTTCCAAGAATGTAAATTGGACATCCGCGAATTTATCGCGGTTCGCGTGATTTCTTCATTCTAGAACACTTTGTGGGGGACTCTGGCATTAGACGATCAGCTAATTACCAACTAGAAATTTTATTTACCATTTTATTTACACCATTTAATTATAAAATGGAAAAATTTGAAGTCACATTTCATTGAAATGAATTTTCTTGCATTTTTTAAGTCTGAGATCAGAAGAAGCAACTCTTAATTGCACGCGAAAATAGTTGTTCTAGAAAAGTATAAATGAAATGATGAAGTATGTGAGGAGTAGATAATAATTTTTCAAATTGCAAAATTTTATCATCGAGGATCCTCGTTCCAAACCCACCACTTTTCATTCCAAACAGCAAGTGGTCCTATCAGTCTTTCACACTAACAAAAGTCTCTCCCAAGTCATTGTCATACTCAACAGTTAAAAAATAGAACAGCCATTGTCTTCTGTGTCAGCAAAACTCTTCTACGCTATGTTAACTGAAACAAGGCGAAGCAAGGGATTTGACCACCCCGAGTCACCACCTTATCTTACTCTGAAACCCAACATACTGCCTATCACCTTAAACCCAGCTGGTGATATTACACCCCACATCAACCTTTGACTGGTGCAAGTTTTTGGAAAATGCCTCTTTAAGCTGGCCAACCTCTTCCGACCGTTCGCTTTTGTCAGGAACAAATTGAACTCCGAACTTCTTATGTTTTCACAGTAAGCATACGGAGGGAGAGCCGTGGGCCATACTTTCGATGCTTTCCAGAAAATTTTGGGCGAGAGCCCTTGGTGTGTAAACACGCTAACGCTACTCAAAGTGTCAAGCCCTAGAGTCCTAAACCAACCATACTAATAGTTACTGTTCCATCACCCTTCGATTCCAAGAGTATCCATAACCACAACAGAATTGTATCAAACGGTGCAATTCCAATTTTCGTACCAATAAAAAGACACCAACAATCACGTGCCCACGTTAAGGGACACTAAATTCTATTTATAATACGGCATTCCTGAAAGCAGAGGGCCGGGCAGCGTGACTCCTCGTCCAGCGAGAGTAAGAAAAAAGGAAAAAATGAATTCGCGAAACGAATCCACGAGACTGCGAGCGAGGACGAACGGCATGCAGATACGTGACAATCTTTACTCGAGAAGAGATCTATCGGGTACGCTCCATGCAGACGTAGTAGATGTACGATACGACTTTATTCGATGTTTCGCTGCTCGATACGGACTCAACCGTACTGGACGGCTTTTAATGAAATGCGGCTCTTAACGAGACTAGTTTCAAACTGGACACTTACCACGTCTTTATTTCAATCTCTGCGTGTTCTATCGGTCCGTCTAATCGGGAAACATTGGAAGTCACTTCAGAATCTGTGACGCTCGGCAGGCTTTCGTGGCCACGGAAACTCGTTCCGAACGGTACATGCATGAAAACTATTCTGGATCGCGTCTGCCCCTGTTTCTTGTTCTGTTCCGACGGAACGGTCGCTTCGATTTCGCTAGACTCGATACCTGCGTGTTTTATCGGCGCGGTTTCCCTGGTAAAACGCTACAGATTGCTTGATCTGCATATGAATCTGTTATTTTCCATATCGAATTTTCCATCGCCCTCTTGGGATCACGCTGATTGTGCCAGGGGGGTGATTAAGGGAGGTTAGGGTACTGCTGAATAGTTGGAGGTGCGCGGTGTTTTCGATATTTAAGATAGGGTCGCGGAGGATGGTGGATTTATTTTTAGGAAACGTTTAGTGGAAACTGCTGTTTATGTTAATCTTGTGTTAATTAAATCTACCGCGACGCTTAAAGGAGCGTTTCAGCGACCCGCAGCTTTCGCTTTTCATATAATTGAAAACTTGTTTCTAGCCAGTACTGGGTGTTAGTATAAAGATCAAGAGATGTTACTTCACTTAAAATATCACTCAATATTTCCAGTTCCTTCTCATCAATTTCCTATTAATACACACTGATGAATCAGAGCTGAAAACCGACGATTTGTTATGGGGAAGGAATTGAGAACCTTGCAGCAAGAGGGGTGCAGCTGTCTTTTTGACAATTTTCGATTTATAACGTGTAATATATGTAAACAAATTCTGCAAATCTGATAACAAATGAGCGATTTATTGCAAATTTTGAATCTGCACCCATTCCTATTTTGCATGATACAAATGCTCCAGATTTGAAACATTTACCAAAAATAGAAATAAAAACTTATGAACTAAATGACTACTACTTATTGTGTGAAAATATATACATATTTTTTAATCAGTGTTCTCTTTTCAATGTTAGCTCATAGCAATCATTTTATAAACACTGTTTTCTAATTTATTCCAAGTTGATAAAGATGAAGTTGCACCCCTCTTGCTGCAAGGTCCTTGATTCAGTTCCGCGACTGGAGACTCCGAAGAGTCAATTACTGATAGTCGGAGGCTTAGCCGCCACGGCTGTCCCCCGGAATTAAATAAAATACCAATTTCCTCGTTACAAGATGCGCGGACGCCCGCGGAAGTCGCGGAAAAATCGCGAGAATAACAAGATTAATCGGCCATTAAACGCATCCTCCTGCGAAATGGTACACAGTCAAGAGTGTATCAACCCCAGGGGAGCGCATTCCTTTTGTTCGGTACTAGTTACAGGCGGCGCGGGGGGAGAAAAAAGGAATGGGACAGGGAACGATAGTAGTTAAGGGCTAAACCAGTTTCTCAGGCTCGCACAGCTGCTCCTGTATTTCGATCAAACGTCATCGGGTTTAATTAAGTCTCGAAAACGTCGATGAAATTGATTGTACGCGAGCCACCGATTCGTTCTGTCGCGTACGAAACTGCGAAGACGGATCTCAACGTGAGCCATGGGGGAACAAGAATCCTACGCGCCAACGTGCTACCTTGTCCCCAAGCCCACCTGACTGCTGCACTTTTTATGGTGGAATTTTTGTGCACCGAAAACACATGCTGGTCCCTTGGAAGCTGTGCTAATTTACAGATTGCTTCTTTAAAAATCGGGTATGTTTAGCTCGCAACATTCTGATCTGATAAAACAGCAACTTATATACCTGCAGCATAATTGAGTGGTCAGATTGATCGCAGTTGTTATTTGTGTCTGCCTGACACTACCCCTTCGAAGCTGATCTCATTTAAAATATGAGGTTCCTGTTGCTGCAGTTGGAGTGATGCAATAAGAGAGTCGTTAGGTTGGTAACAATTTTCTACGGACATTTAAATCCTTTTATTAAGTATGCAGGAAGGTGGCTGAGTATTTATAGGAGACACTGCTGGACATTTATCACTTGGGGCTAAATGGGCTTACGTTAAATTATAAATACTATGGAGAGTGTTGTTAATGTAAGATAAGCGTTTATCGACCAGGATGTTAATTTGAATATTTTTGATCGTTGTGTTTGGCAACTATTATATTTAGTGATGGGCTCGTACACAGTACAAGAAATCATTTTAATGTATCTATTATTTTATAATGAAAATTCGCATTCAATAAAAAATACATTCGCGATTTTTTTATGCCGGTATAATCGCACATGTGAGCAAGCAATTCGGATTTCAGTGAAGAAATTCGAGGAAACCGGATCTGTGCAAAATATAAAGAAGCCTGTGCGTCTTCGTTCGGCCGAAGACATTGCCGAAACAGCGATGTTAATTGGCCCCCAAGATCGTGAGATTTGATGTCGTTGAAATATTTTCTTTGGGTTACGTGAAAGGTAAGGTGTACGTATACTACCAATCCGTAAGCCATTCACAAGCTCAAAGACGAGATTCAATGCGTTATTCTTGAGTTCGAATAGCAATTATGCAGCAAATGTGATTGGAAATTTAGAAAGAAGAGTGGCTCCCTGTGAAAAGAACTGCGGTGAGCATTTAGCCGATATTGTCTTTCGCATACGATTGAAATCGATCAAATTTTATGACAAAATAAAGAAACCCGGAATTTTCTAAATTACAGTGCGTTTTATTACAAAAGGAACATCCTGGCGTCCTTATTGCAAAACCCATTATACCTAATAAGCGAATAGAGGAAAATCGCGTACAAAACGAAATATGGAGGAGTTGAAATGCCCTTGCAGCAGATCCGGTCCGTGTGGCCGATACTTTTTATTCCCCGCGTTTCTGTAATTTAGATGCCGCGATAGCGTAGGTATTACAGAATAGAAAGAAGAGGCGGAGGAACGGTGTGCGTCGCGTGGCACTCGAGCGCTCGCTTTTCTTCCTGAGGAATGCCTCCTCGCCGTCTGTCGGAGGCGTGCTACGAGGCGATTTTATCGAAAGGAAGAGCAACTTTTTCCGATGGACAGGTTGACTTACCGATCCATAAAGAAGACCACAGGGATCCATGCACAGGTACAGGCAGGTCGCGACACCTTGGATCCTCAATTGACCTCTGGACACCGATGTCCTCTGAAATATCGCTGAAAACAGAAAAGAGGTACCATGGTTAATGGTAACGAAGAAACAAATTTAATTCTGCTGAATTCTAAAATTCAACTTCCTTGTATTTTATTTTTAATTCCATAATGGAACTTTGACGAGATTTCTCCTGTATAAGTTCGTAATAACAGGGAGAAGAATAATTCCATCGAATTTTACTTTGAACTTCATCTCCAATACTAGATACCTAATAAGCTATCAAGGATTTCTTCTCAACGGAGTGCGCAATGATGTATATACCATTGATTACTATAAACATTGCTAGCCTAATTGCCAATTTAGAGAAATAACTATTAATTATTATAATGATTCTTGGTATTATTAAATGATTATTATTTTTCTTCATAAAAAAATAATTTAACAATGAAAAGAATTCAATACAGACGTATAACTTGGAGGAAAAAAATATTGTCACAGACATACACATTACATTTTATTAAAATAAATTTCTCGAATCAGAGTAGGATAAAAAATTTTCATTTACGCGTTGGTCACTCATGGGTCCGATGGACACACGCTCAAATCCAATATTTTTGTAACGGCTGCCACTCACCAACGAACTTTCTGATTCAAAAACTGACGTTCTCCACCGGAAGAGGGAACCTCAAATTTCCGTAAAATGTCAGGTCAATGCCATTTCAAAGCCAGGAACTTACCGGTATCAAGCTCCAAACTTAAAAACCGAGTGCATTGGACCCACTGTGACCAGGAAGGGTTAAAACTGTATAAACTATAAACCGCAACTCCTCAGTCCTCTCATCTCCTAGTATTAAACCCTGCCACAAGAACGTCTCTCTTGAGTAAACCACCTATTCGTCCCGGCATTAGCTTTATTATAGCTTCCGAATGCTTGGACGATCCTCTTAATCGAGGCATATTCGAAAGCAGTGGGGTATTTTAGCCCCAGTGCTCGCGACGAGTTCCCCCTGTTCGCCAATTGATCCAAGGCACTTATTAAAACCTTCTTTTTCCCCCAGAAATGTTCCGTATGCTAATAGCCTATGGTGACCATTTATCCCCGAGGGCCGGATCCGGTCTGCATCGACTCGTTCTGCCTCCACAGCGGTGTAATCAGTGGTATTTTTCGCCACGCGAAAATACAATGTAGCACACAAATCGCGGTCGTTCTTCGCAATTTTCCAGCGTACTGGCCAAGCAGTCGCCGTAGCGCGCGCGCGCTCTCGCTCCAAGGTATCGATTATGGTACTCGAATCGCGCTAAGGGACGGAGTAATCAAATGTTGCGGCCGAAAAACGACGATAAAAGCCGGTAATTATCGACAGCATCGACCGAGACATGTCGTAAATAACGCGCCCCATTCTTTCTTCGTCCCACCAGCCACGTTTTGCAATTACATTTATTGCGTGTCATACCTCTCGTGCTTATTAGCCCATTCGTGGCGGGCTGAAAATTCCTCGTAATGACATTGTTCGTGGGATCACCGATTCAATTAAAGACCGATCGTCGTCGGAGAGGGGAGCGGAGAGAAATAGAAGAAAATTCAAGTCCCCTGGGCAGCGTAAACGTGGAATTAGCGACAAGCAGAAGAAAGCAAATGGGACCTTGGCTGCGCGTGCGGCACTGTGCCATTGGTATTCTTTAATGATTCCTTTGGGAAGGATGTCTGATAACTGGATGTGATATGTGGACGAATTTAATGATGCAGTAATGGGTGGTAACAGAATGTCGGTATTGTCTTCTTCCAGGTACAATAACGACTGGTGATAAGTATAGATTTTAGATTGACAAGGGTGGTAGCAGGATATTAGTGAATCTGTGGCTCGAAAAGAATTGGAATAGTAGTGTCGCATTCATCTTGTGGGAACACACATTGAAAATTAGTCGAGGATGCAATCCCCTTTGTAAAGGGTTCGAATAACTGTGTTGAATGTGTCTACTGAGGTACGTGCAAAGACCACATTCTTATGCGTACTTGTTACGTTTTGGTAGGGAAAATACTACCAGTGACGAATATTAGGTTACATGTGAAATAGACCTATAAAACTCCCCTTTGTTCCATATTATTGTATTTACAGAATGTTGTACGGGTATGGTTCTAGAGCACAGGGCCTGGCTTGCTATTTGTTAAACAGACTACTTATAAATAACGCAATATGAAGGTGAACCGAGCTGTACTGGAGTTAGTTGAACTTTTGCTTCTAAGGACATTCTGTGTGGTACAATTAGTTTGCTAATTTATGTAATATCTTATTAGATCATCTTTCTTCTGGTCAAGAAGATTAACCCAGCTAGCAGAGATGGGAAATTTTTTTATTTAAATAAAATTTCGAATAACGAATAAAAGTTAAAAAAAAGTATCCATCATTTGTCGAATAAAGTTACCTTGGGTTAACGAATGAACGACGAATAATTTTTTTTAACTTTTATTTACTATTCGAAATTTTATTTAAATAAAAGTAATGAAGACTCCTATCATAATCCTTCCAAAAAACCGTAATATGCACCTGAAAATCTTGTAAAATTCAATTCCTCAAGAAAAGGCAGAATTTCTGACAAAAAAAATTTAGTCTCCACTGTCGATTTATTTTTCTACAAAAAGTTGCAATTGCTGCTATAAATTCGTCTCCGCCGCGTATACTTCATCTAACAATAAGAACGAAACACAACGCGTCTGCTGAAACGAAACGGTATCACGGCTCGTTACTCACCGGGCACTTTTTCTCGTTTTACCATCATAAGTCTGTTTTATCACGAAAGCCTCTAAGCGCGCTCCCTTATCGTAAGATCCGTTCAAGGTGGACGCGAGGCTGTCGTTACGATTAGACGCGCAGCGTGAATCTGGCCACGACACCTGCGCTCTGTAAATCTCGTCAACGCGTAAACACAGCGGCACACGTTACGTCTTGTACAGCAGGTAGGTAACAGTCGATCGCAGAATGCGTGAAGCCTCCACCTTCACCTTCGCATTTCCTTAGTTCCTACTTTAGAACAAGATTCCACAACAGAGTTTCATCTCGACATCATCTAAAACTCTTTTCTCAATTCTTTCCCAATCTGTGACGAATTTTGGCGGTAATAGTCTATCGATTTCGTGACATTGGCGTGTTTTCACGCCAGGGGAAGCATTGACCCTCTCGTTTAATCTAGGGACACTCAAAACCAGTGACGCGGTCAGGATTTAATCTTGGAGTGACCCGAGTTGAACGGATACAAATATTTTTAATGCATATTCAATAAAACTCATTAGGTGATTATAGAAATTTGTTTAATCCTGAAACCGAGCTGAACGGATGAAAATATTTTTAATGCATATTCAATAAAATTTAGTAGGTGATTGTAAAAATTTATTTAAGATATGAAATCCAGTTTTCATTTCTTTTTACAAAGCCCCTTTTTTGGCGGACCCCTTGGCTTTTCCTTTTTAGTGTGTCACTACTCAAGACCATTATTAACCAAAACGAAGGCTTCGTAAGATTTATAGTGGATGAACTTAGAGGAATGAATCCTATGATAGAAATAAAATATTGTTCGCGAGGGTTAAAGTTAGCAACGAAGCTGAGCAATACTTTCTCGCTGATGACGAATACACGCGGCTTGATTACTACTCCTAGTTTCTTGCCACCAGTCGAAGAATTAAGGAAGCGATGCTCGTACGTAATAATTAACATAAATAGTGCGATGAATCCAACGGCTGCTATATCCGCGAGGCGAGGGTTTAGCGTTTTCTTTCTTTTCTTCTCTCAGGCTTCGTCGCACGTCCGCGCGATTAAACGAAACGTTGAATTTCCGAGGTACGGGCGATCGCGGCCACCACAAATGAAGTCCAGTAGGAGAACGCCGGGCTCGCTCAAGGGAAACGAAAAGGTGTCGTGGATAGCAATTTGTTACTGCAAATTGACGCTTCGCACACCCTCCGCGAAAGTGTCGGAACTCGAAGCCCCGCAATCTTCTCGTTTTGTCGTCGCTTCTTTACCGATATATCAATACTTTTGCCGCGGGAGTCTGTCATAAGTGGAGAATTATGAGACGGTTCCGGATGCAAAGCGATGCTAATTCACGTTCATCTTTGACTTCCTGGTTTAGCGAATCGTTGGACGCCGTAGCTGTAAGTGTTCTGCGGCTTTTACCTGATTTCTTCGTTGATTCTTTGCGAACCCGTGTAACTCGATCTTCGACTCGTCGATTTACAGTTTACAGGTGTGAGGAAAATTTGCAAATTACAGGGAATGTTGGATAATTATATGTATAAGAAGATTAGGTGTTCGAATGTGTTACAGGTTAAAGATAATTACCTCGCTTTGCTGGAAAATTATGTGAAATTATTACTAAATGTTGTATAATCAACTAGTACAACGTACTAATGGCTAATAAATCCATCTTTAAACATTGTTTTTTTAATTTGATTCCTTTTGAAGGAATATCGACGAGATCGATTAAATTAAAAATTCACGGTTTTTGGTCAAAGGAAAGGATCTCTTCATTTAGTCCTGCTCGTAAAACCATAACACCATCTGTCTGCAGTAGCTTATTACATTTTTAAAGCCAGAAGTGGTTTTAGCTGTCGTTTTAGTCGCATCAACCTGCATACCAATGTCGTTAACTCTCGCACAACGAGAAGCATATGCAGAAACACACAGTTCTGCGGATTCTCAATTATACCACCGGTTATAAATACGTACGAGGGACTAAATATCACTCTTGTCGTACGCGGTAACAACCGCGAAGCCATTCACGGGAAAAATACGCCGTGTCTCCTGTCAAAGCCACCTGCGATCGCGAAAGCTCTCAGGATCACGATCGAATTTACCTTATAAAATTTAATTAGTCTAAAGTGTCTGTCCCCGTTGCGTTAATGCAACTTAAGGACTGCTCACCATATTTTTCACCTTCATAATCATAATCGCGTCCGCGCGAAACTGGAGAGAAACGATGGAACGACAGGCAAGATACCCGCGACCCGATTAAAATTCTTAATTAACGAGAGAACCGTAATTTCCTCAGCTGCGGGGCTGATAACATTCAATACGTGACGCACGACGACGAAAGAGACCTCAAACTGGCAGATTACAACCCTCGCTCTGCCTCCGTGCTCGCCGATCCGCGCAGCAGAGATCGCGGATTCCATGCCAGTTATAAATTATTAATCTGCAATCATGCATTTTTCTGTTGTACCGCGGATAATCTGCCGAACGTCCCTTGCTCTCTCTTAACGAATTTTTCCTCCCCCTCCCCGCCGTCGATATGATACCCCCGATCCGCGGTCGGAAACTCGTTCCGTCTACTAGAAAATGCGGTCGCCGCGATGTCTCTCCGCGGATTTCCGGTTTTTGCTCCGTTTAGCGACGAAACATGTTCTGAGGACAATTAAGCACAACTCCCCTGGGGGATGTATGTACATTAATATATATATAATACACTGTTTCATTGCACGCCACTCAAAGAACTCGACGTTGATAGCAACTGATTCAGAACCAGTAGGTATTATGTACCAGTAGGGCATCGTCGCGCGCCGTGGAAATAAAAAAATATATAAAAAAAATTGTATGTTAAACGATTTTATTTAAAACGCACTAAAAACTACAAAATAATTATTTTCTTGTGCTACAATTTCAATGGTGTTTTTTTACTTTTAATAAAATCGTGGAGCAGGATATGTCACATCAAATTCATTTCGACGTTTGATTCTGTATTAAATTGATTTATATTCTGTTATGATATATCATGTTACACTATTTTATTAAAAGTGAAAAAACACCATCAAAATTGTAGCACAAGAAAATAATTATTTTGTAGTTTTTAGTGCATTTTAAATTAAATCGTTTAACATAACTTTTTTTGTATATATTTTTTAATTTTCTAGTTTCTAGTGTTTATGGATTTACATTTCACACCTCAGATTTCTTTACAAATATTTTTTAGTGCTGTATACTGTTTAACAGTTTGCTTAAACCCTATAGTGGCTAATTAAAGAATTGTATTAATTACTTATATCACATTGTTCCATATATTCCTTCGTACGCGACCTTCATATACATATACTGTCGACTGATATAGTCGATCCATTTTGCTCCATGACAAGAACCGCGATAATTTGAAATCGCGATGCGGACTAGCGACCCGAACGCACAAGCTTTTTGTGGTTTTCGAAAAGACCGCGAGTGGTTGATTTCAAGTCGATTGGATTTGTGGTTATTTGTTACATTTATTGATGACTGTGTAATATTTTCACCCCCTTTGGTTTATTTTTCATATTTTTGTATTGTCATCCAAACCACGCACGCCTGCAAAATTTCAATACAATTGGGTTAAATTTCAGTTGCCAGATTTAATCCAAACATACAGAAACAAACAAACAGAGGCTCGATGAATATAAAAAAAATCGTTTAAAAATCGTTGGCATCTTACCGCCGTCAGTCGCGGCTGTGTTAAATAGAAGAAGAGTACCTACATATCGACTATTCAGCGTGGTAAAGCGTATCGTTGATACAAAGAAACATGAGAATGGTACGCATGATGTAGATAACGAAGCGTACCTACTGTTGGAATTTTCATGTACCTATCCGAACTATTGGTGCGTTAGCTTCGCGAGCGACTTGCCTGGAACCAGTTCGCGATTAGAGATGGTTATCCAACAGTATGGATGTAGCCGCTCGTTGCGAAGTTTTCGTTTTGAAGTGTAGTTGGAGAATAAATCGAAGACTGATAGGATATACATAGTAGCAGGGATGTTGAGACATAATTCAATATAATGAGATGTATATAAGTGGTATGATGTAGATAAGTTGGCAATTTTAATTATGTTTGGAGAGAAATCGAGGGACAGTGTTGCTAAGCTGTGATTCTACTTAGATATACTAAGAGGGGACTGCTTTTCAGGGGATTTTAAAAGGATCAGGCAAGCTTGTGGGATTCAATTATCTGTTTAATTAGACTTCGAAGAATATTCAGAATTAATTGAGTATTAGAGATGATACTAAATAAGTAACTATTTAATATTCCGATCCATATTTCGTTTCTAAGGTATTCAGAATAAATAGGTACTATTTATTCAGTAGTATATCATTATCATTCTCGTATTTGGTATTAGATAAATACAGTAGTAAAAAACAGAAGATTTATCAAGAATTTAATTATTTAGTAGCATATGTTAAGTAAAGTTAGAAAATCCTACGTGCTTCGTAGAGATCTAAAAACAGTCTTATTTATTTATTTTTTACAAGGTCAGCACAAACAAAATTATAAAACTTCAGTTTTCTTAGCTGTTTCGAAATGCTAGATAGGACATTTTAACCAAGGAGGACAGCATACTTCTCCAACTCTGAAAACACATATCAATGTGCAATAAAACAAGCCGTAAAGAAACCATGATAAACTGTTTCCATTTAATTTCAATTTACAATGACTTGAAAAAATGCCACAAAAATGCCAAACGAAAGAGGGGAAATCACACTCTAAACGGCACAAACAGATCTCGTTTTCCTTCATGAAACGGCTTCCTCCATTCCGACGCAGCCTTACAGCTCAACCCAACGCACATATTATTCAAACAGAGTCCCGTCTTTTTTACGTTATTTATATTATACGGTGCTTGAAAACTGTGAGACGCCTCATAGTAGTAAACCAAAGTACTGTTATTACTAAAATTACAGTGCGGCCAGCGGTCGCGATTTTTTACGAATTTTCACCCTGATCGCTCCGCGATGGCGGCTCGCTTCCGTTCCCGATAGCAACGAATATTAAAGTGTCAAAGATGCCGTATAAATAATCTTATCTATGCCTGGACGCATAATGCGTAGTACCAGGGGAATTTATTCGCACTAAGGTAGCAAGTAAAAAGCCAATTGCGCAGTATCGGTGACGTGTATCTACGAGATGATGTTTTATGTCTGACAAGAATTAGCTGACTCGGTGATCGCCTCTTCCACCGATTAATTCAATTTCAACCCGATTCTATCAATATCCCGTGGACGCACCGCGATAGGATTATTAATTCTAGGGACGGTAGCACGAGAAGAACTTGGCACTTAATATGTTATTCATAACGTTACAAGGCAACGCTTTCTACGTCCACAGTGTTGCTTTCTTTTGCCGGGAAAATTATTACACGGCGGAAAATACGGAAGCACGGTCGCTTGCTTCTTTCCTCGCGATTGCTTGCGTCGAGTTTAATATCCGATAGGCCCCGACATTTCCGTGACTTGTAACGAAAAGGAAATTGTTTCATTTTTACGTAGCACAGAGTTCATCTAAGATGGAGGTAAGTTGACTTTTGATAAATGGAAGGTGAGTATTCTTTTCTAATGTTTCGGTTGAAAAATTGATTTTATAATTATTTGAATATCGACAACTTCATCAGAAAGGAATATACAATCAAAGTTGTAAGGTATAAAATTGTAGGAAAGTAGAAGTAACTCTCGATATTTCTCGTTATATATTTCGATAGAGTACAGTGAAATATTTTCTTGATAACTTTATGAAATTTGTCATAGTCTACGAGTTTCAGATTCACGGTTAATGAAGTTATGACTGTCTATGCTAGAAGAATGCAATGAATCAAGATCTTGTTATAGCTACTATTAATCAAGATCGAAAATATTGTAGCTCACGTGTGCAATGTGGTTAAACTGAAAATTGTAGTTCCAATCAGTTGGCACGTAACGCGATGCGTTAAATAGTAATAGTGAAATAAACGATTTACGAATATTGAAGTGTGTATCATACCAATTCAACGGCCAATCACATCCATTTAGAATACTGTAAAACATTGGGCTTGATCAGTCGTTTGTTCGCCTGATCAGTGGAATGGGCGACTGAACAAAGTATTTACGAGCACTTTTCAGACATAAGGAAGAACGTTTGACAGTAATGTACGTATCCCCTGGGTCAGGCCAGTGAATAGAAGTTTGTCGGGCAATCGATTTCAATTGGGCGAATATTACGATTCGCTTGATGTGTTTTAGCGCGTTTGCAGTCGTTGACGAACTTCTGATGTATTTTTTATGAGCAACTTGATTATTGAAAGGATACAGCGCGCGGTGTTAAAAGAATTAAAAGGAATACCTTCTGGAAAGAAACGATAAAGAAAAGAGTGTGTGGACATGTCGGGTAGGTGACATCCAGATGATATCTTTCGACGTGCACAAGTTGCGAAACAGTAACAGCATGTAGAAGATGAAAAAAATAAAATAAAACACCAGCGAATTTGGTATACGAATTCGATGTACGAGCATGGTGAAATTAATGCAATGACAGTAATTACAGCATATTTAAAGAATAGTATTAACATTTGGAAAACCTCGAAAATCAGGGAAGAGTAGGTACCATTTTTTATATATATATTGTAGCGTTTTTATGTGACTCATTCTATGACTATTTTCAGTTGAATTCAGTTTATATCCAACCACAAATTGGTTAGGTATTCAATCCAACGAAGGTGGATGTCTTGTCATGTAAAAGGCAACTGCAGGGTCCATTTTGATTCATTCTAAAATAAGCTGTTTCTTCTTATGGTCATAGCAAAATATTGTAATCTGGTGTTTTGGTAGATGTTTGAACCACAAATTTTAAAAAAAAAAGACAGGATTATTTTCCGCACGAAAATGTTTATAAAAAGAAGATTAGTCGAAATGTTATGATGGTTGGTGCCATAACGGGGTTGTTTGAGATGAAATCATCCCTTGAAAAAAATCCAGAATTATCTTTTTCGTGGAATGTCTCGAGAACGGTGAGAGATATCGAAAAGAAGTTTCAACAAAAGTTGCATCTTTTTTTCATATCTACAAAACTGCATGCAAATAATTATCGAAAAATCCATATATTTCAAGTTATTACTCTTCACCAATCCTTACTTCAATAATTATGTTTACGCGGATGCAACTGTGTTTAAACTTTAAACTTCTTTTCGATATCTCTCACCGTTCTCAAAATATTCCACGAAAAAGAGAATTCTGCATTTTTTCAACGGGTGATTTCACCCCCTAAAACCGCCCCATGGCAACCAAAACTAAGTTTGTACTCCGTATGAACTACTCTACTTACACACAAAGTTGCATAATTGTCTGAATTTTCGGGTTGCCTAACACCCCTTGCAAGTAACTCTCACCCACTGAAAGCTCTCACCTCTCAATCCAATCACCCAGTGTATGTACCAACATTTTTTTTATGCAAATTTCATTCCGATATCTTTTATAGTTTAAAAGTTCTACACGAATGTTCCCTACTACCCCTATTCCAACCACTGTGCGGCGTCCGCGTGGCCAAGGTTTTATTCAAGCTGAAATGAATCGAGTTCGATTTTGGCAGCGAGCACGTTGAAATGATGATCGCAATCGACGTGTACCCGCATTTCACACTGCGACAGCCCAACAGCAACCTCTTCGCGGACATTCGACTCTGCTGGCAGGCACGAGACGATGGAGGAGTGGCGAGACTCCCGTTCCTGATGTCGCGCCTTGATAATCGCCACGAAGCCGAGGTGACACGTCTCGCGCGTCGTTACCCAGTGAATCGCTTGAAGTGCGCGTGAAACGATGCACGGGGAATCAATTAGAGCGTTGTCGTTCGTTAACGCTGCAGGTCATTAACTGCGCCCCCGGCCGGCCAGCCGCCGCGGGGAAGGCGCGTGACTAATCCGCGTGCGCGCGCACGAAGGACGTTGCCCACAGGTGAGGCTCATTTCGCGGCGATCCCCATCCGGACGTATGTATTGAGTTATTAAAAGGGTCGCCCCGTCTCGGGGGCGCCCCGACGACGACCGACGGCAACCTGTCCTGTTATCGGTCAGGACGACGTTAATAGCTAATGGCGCAGTTAATTTGCCAGTGCAAATATGAAATACGGCTTGCGGAAACTGTTACTCGCTGCGAGGCGATGATTTACATTCGACGGCGAAAACGCGAGCTTTAGCGGCTGCGAGAGTGTTGTACGTAATTGGTCCCCGAGGGAGTGTGAGTGGCGAGGACTGCAAGCGTGTGGGTGAGTGGGCGAGCGCTTAAGGTAAATGGGAGTCTAATGGTGGAGATAGGGAGTTGTGGGATCATTTGGATATGAGCGATGTAGGTGGAGCATTTGTTGCGGTACTAAGTAGGAGAGGTTTTTAGAATTTTAGGTGTCCGCCTCCGATTGCTTTGGATTTTTGGGTATATATTAGAGGACAGAAAATAAGAAATACTTGACTTTTTATTTTGGTTCGTTTGCATGTTTAGGGGGTCCACTCCTCAGAGTTCATAAGTACATTTGATACATACAGTAGCGGACAAAAAAGTTACCACTTTTTCGACCCACCCTAATTCTATTACTTTTCAATATCAATTCAAAATTGTAGTATATGCCTAACATACATATTCTGAAAGAGAATTGAAAGTTGTATAAAATCCAGTTACAGTTGAATTTATTTAACTAACAATAAAAAAACCGCACATAACATTAAACAAGACAACACACTTTTAAAGTCAATAAAATGTTACCACTTTTGAACATAAAAACATCTAATATTTTGTGGGAGGACATTTTGCTTTTAGGACAATTTAAAAAGTTACTAAACGTGGTAACTTCTTTGTCGGCTCCAAAAATGTGTTACCCCCTTTAATATCATACAACACTTTTGCTTGTCAGTTAATTAAATTCAACTTTAATTGGATTTTATACATCTTTAAATTCTCCATCAGAATATGCATATTAATATGCATATTCTGATGTGGTATATTTAAATATACCACAGTCCTAAATGTATGCTGAACAAAATAACAAAAATAGAACAAATCGAAAAAGTGGTAACTTTTTTGTCCGCTAGTGTAAGTACCTAACCACTCTTCTTATGAATTTTGAGGGGTAGTTTCACCCTCTAAACACGAAAACAGGCAAAAATAAAAAAATGCGCAGGTATATCTTATTTTTCGTTCCCCTAAAACATATTCAAAAACAAAAGAAATCGGAGGTGGACACCTAAGAACCTCTCCTTGTGAGTTTAATGTGTTAAAGAAAGACTCCACAGAATGTAGCTCCTTGGACAAATTATGAGGTCGATGATGATTCCAGTTTCTTCGCGTCGCATCGTGAAATCGATTTATGTAACTACATTCGATCACAAGATCGACAGTGAAGAAACACTGGGAAAGCTTGAAAACGAGCCCGACAAAGAGTTCAAGGGTGCACGGTGTCGTTGAGGTGTAGGCCAGCTATCAGGGATAGACGTGAGAAACTCGACAAGAATTGGTGAACGGAACCGGGAAGGGTAAGATCGGAATCAATCGATTTATGATGTTCCGATACGACACGTGATTATCGCCCTCTACTTGAGGCGGCCAGAGACGCTTGTAATTACGTCGGAATCTCACGCCCGATCCCTAAAAAAGTCATGGTCTTTAATCTACTTTGTTGGAGCCGCGAGAAACTTTGAAGAAAAAACCTACGATTAGCATAAGGGGAATCACAACTGGAATTACTAAATCCTCGAAACTTCGTCTACTTTGTTGCCTTCGTAATCCCCTGGTTTCGCTTTAATTAAGCGATATTCTTGCGCAGGAAGGGATAATTAGAATTTATAGGTTTCTTAGGCAGGTGGGATTATAATTGGTTCTAAGAAGAATGTAATTTTATATTTCAACCGGTTAGTGGTTTCAGGCAGCGTTTGCTTCTTGGAGATTTAACAAAATTCTTTATTCGTATTCCGTGGAGCCCATACTGTGTTCTTATTTTTATGTACTGAAGTTAGTAATACACGGGCAGTTAAATGCAAGCTTTTGCAGGGGTAATCTTTTAAACAGCTTTCCTCCTTTGATAGAAAGAAACTCTGATGCAAATGTTTATTATATAGGATGTTGGAACAACATACACTACAAATACATAACTTCTTAAAGTTTCCTTATAATTTCTTAGTATTAGGAACTTAATGCGCAATTGGAGGTCAATAATAACTGAGTAGTTGAAATGATAAACGATGTAAGTGCCAAAGAAATCAAATATTATTTGTTCAATGGAAAAGGATGTGAATTCCATGCTGAATACGGTGGTAAACACTGTCAGTGCTAGAATGATTTATTTTAGTGTCTCGGGATATTGCAAGATAGAGCTGAGATCATAAGTACCAACGTACCTGTAGTTGAAAAAAAAATACTAAAAAATTTCAAATGTGGCACTTATATTATTTACTGTTTAAATTCCCCAATTCTCAATGTTTACAGACTAGAAGATGAAATACTATGCTTCAACCACTTTAAACTTCAACAAATCAAAGTGCGTAGTAGCGCGATAATGAATTCCATCTTTAATAAATTAGAAGACAAAGTGTAATTCTAACAATTTTCAATGCTAATCACTTAAGCAGGCAGAGAGGTTCAACAATGCTACTTCTTTTTATTCTACATATTAGTTTTACTACTCGGCTTCGCCTGAAATTAGATTTCTAATGTTATAAAAAAAATGTTTTTTTTTGTTTATTTTGTGAAAATAATGACATTCATCTGGATTAGTCAGGCATAATGAGTTGAGGCACATTGAAATGATCTCAAAGTTTATCGTTAGAATGTTTTTTAGGCGACAGACAAACTCACAAACATATATAAGCTTTCTGTTTTATATATTAAGATATGCAGGGTTCACAAGGCAATCAGTGTAAGTCCATTAGCATTAAAATCGAGATTTAAACTGTTTGTCCTCCGAATAATTTTGCCTAGTAATTCCGTGAGTCAATATAAGTACCTACCGTCATTTATTGCTTACGTTTGAAAGCACTGACTTACTAATTAATTTATCAACTGAAACTTTTAACAATAAAGAGGTTTTTCAACCACATAATTCATTTTCAGAAAAAGTTAGATTTACGCTACTTGGCTTCTGAACCTTCCACATATAAACCTTTTTATTCTATACAATTTCCTCTTATCAGCCTAAGTTGTCTTACAACACGACGGATTTCTATCACAGTATCTGTCCTTCATTTTGCTACCTCTATTCCAGCTTCTACTTTCCCATTCCAATCCCACGAGTTTGTTATTAAAGCCACCTACCACTTCACCTTTCGAACGCCCACAAATAATATCCCAAACCAAATTACATAGAGGAAGGGGTGGTAATATGGCCCCCAGTTTTATATATCTTCCTAAAATCTGATTCATCATTTAAACTGCTTTAAATTTTTGCTTAAAGTGTAGGGAAACTACTAAAGTTATGTGTGATAAAAGGTGGAAGCAAAAGAAAAACAATTTAACGAATTTAACATATATCATGAAAAAATGTCATTTTCGGCACTCTTACAAAAGTGAGGGTAATATCGCTCCTAACAAAAATCATAAAACATAATTCTTTGACATTATCAGAGATAAAAAAAATGAATACCTAAAGAATATTTGATTATTTATACACAAAAGACGCAATCATATTCCACTCTTTCGCACGATGTGCACTCGCTATGTGTCCATAATTCGCATTTGATGCATTTAATCCATATTTCACCACGTTGATCCATGGCATGACGTCCGCCACAAAACATGCATATTGCATCGGTGTTATCAGAAGCTTCACGAGGAATTTCGGTGTCTGAAATATCAGAGGATTTTGGAGCTCATTACCCGGGGCCATATTACCCTCCATTATGGGGTGCCAATATATCAACATGCATAGTTTTCGAAACATTAAGTTTACATTTGAAAATATCAAAGATTAAATGACCTTACTTATGAATTTCGATTCTAAGTACCTTTCATCAAATATATCCTGACACACAACACTTCAGCTCTCTTCACCTGCAATAAATACTTCTTCTTGTGGACGACGAAAAACGTTCGTTTCGCAGGTCATGTTATTAATGCTATTAGCCACTAGTTATTTTTGTTTGTAATATAAAAATCATGTCTGAGCCGAATTATCAGCAGGGGGCCATAATACTACCATTTCCTCTACTCTAAAACGCGTTCCATGCGCCCGCCGTCAAAGTGAGTAACAAGCGCGCGGCAGGTAGCGCTCTCTCCACTCAAGGGGTTAACAAACTAAAAGAAACACACGGCTGGGTGGCGAATGTGTTAAGCCGCGCGAAGGTGCACCTCGTTCCGGGCTATCGAACGATTTTTAATAATTCACCGCTCCCGTGTGCTCCACCCCGGCTTATCTCTCGCATCAAATTGCCCGACGTGTAATCGTCCGGCGCGCGGGCAAAACGCCCGGCCGGGAATAAATGGCGGCGCGGCGATTTCCGGCAGCGCGGCATCTAGGTCGCCGCCGTGAAAAACGGCCGCGCGCGATAAAGGTGCGTATACTGTTAACCCGCGACGCCCGACGTCGGAGAAAGCTCTGACACGGGGAAAAACGCCGCTAATCTTCGACGCTCGGTGTCGCAGGTGGACCATATATCAGCCGGGCGAATAGGCGCCTTAGATCCGCGCGGAGTCGTAGTAAAAATACGGCGGGCTAAGTGTCGAGACTGGTGAACGACGCGGCGATGTCAATCGCGTGGAAAAAAAGCCGCGGTTTCTCTCATGCAATATTCATTAACGCTATTATTGGCGCGAGAAGTGCCGATGATTACTAACGGACGGTAGCGTTAATCGCGAGATATCGCGAACACCTTTCTCGCGGCACTAGAATGCGTTTCGACGGTTGCTGAGCCTTGAGGAGGGACGCGGCCAAGTTGATATTGATGGACGAACGGTCCCCTGTGTTTTATACGCTTGATTTATCGCCGTTTTGCTGTAACCTGGCCCCGAGCCTCGTTACCGGCGCATTGTCGCGCGAATTTCTTGTCCATTCCGGCAATAAATCACGCGACGGTTCAAGATGGCCGACGCGGGGACAAACTTTAGAGGGATTGACCCCCGAGGGTCGTGGGTGCACTCAGGTCTAGTCGGGCTTAATCTCTGCCGTCACGACTGTAACCCGCGATACTTGCTGGAACTCTCGGGTCCAGAGATATTTTAGTCTAGTGTAACGGTTATTAATAACGGTGGAATTATTGCTGGAGATTATGAAGGCGGATTATTGAGATCTGCTGGCTGGGGGTGATTTGTTTTTGTCTAGGGTCGGCTTTCAAAGGTGAAGTTGCTTGAAGAAATTGTAGAGGAGTGGTGGGATGAAAGAGACATTTTTGTTTAGGAGAACATAGCAAAAGAATTAAAGAACAATTCTACTTCTAATTCGTAACATTAGAAAGGTCAGCTATCTGATTATAACAGTTCATGATGATATTAAGGGGGGATTACGCCTTGTTGGGCCGAAAAATAGGTAATTCTTTATGATTTTTTGTACAAAATCGGTTCGACAAATTAATTTGAGGTTTGGCAGGCTATTTTATTATATCTTGAACTATTGTTCTGAATTTTTGTGTGACAGTGAAAAAATACATGGCAGATACAGAGAGAGAGAGCGTTGAAAAATAATCGAGTGGCACTGTATGGAACAGTACTGTAAGGGTTATTCGAAACACAAAAAGGAAAACAGATTCTTAAACTATATGAATGAAGGAAAAGAGATTCTTAAACTATATGAATGAAGATGGCTGTCGAACTGTGTAATGAATAATACTTTACTCAATATCTGTTTAAATAAAAACTGCTTGAAATGCTACTAAATTCTAGTTCCAAGCAGAATGGCTACAGCAGAGGGGCGGGAAACTAACAATAAGCTATGGGATTAACTATATAACACTATGATGTCGACAACCTCTCGATAGTCTCTAATAACCAGTTGATCTTCTTCAAACTACAATATAATTACAATTAAATGCACCTAAGTAATAATTCCGTTTTCACTCTACTATCAGGAAAAATGAAGCGACACTCCAGTCTTTCCAGTCACCAAGGCGGTCCTCTTGTTTCTCGTGTCCCTTCGCTGTACGCCACATCCAACGATCCCTTGTTCGATGTCTGGCGATTCGCGGAACTAGTTAACTATGAAAACGTCCTAAACATTCGCTAGCATACCGATTTTTCACCCATGAACGGAGCAATCTCCGTGAAATTGTTATGCATTACATTATTACAACGTCATTTATACATCCACGGCGGAAGATGACTCGCGAAATTCCCTGCACGCAATATTCGCCGACGCGATTATTAGTACCTGCACCAGCAAATTACTAATGAAGCCCGGGAGGAAAACCTCCGTTGATGGCGTATCGGTAAATTACGAATACCGACTCGTACCACGAGGCGCGACCGTAACTGTATCAACGTGCGAGGAATCGATCGTTACGCGATACGAGTCGCCTTTTTCGCTGCCTGTAAACCTCAACACTTTACGCAACGACACCTCCCACTTTCTTCGTCCTCCTCCTGTGGGCATTCTTCTTTTTTCCCGGTAGTGTTTGCAATTTTTTTGTGACGTATAATTTCTTCCGTCTTCTGTTTCTTTCTTTTTAGGATTTCTCGGTGCACTTTATTCGTTGTAGCAGGACGTCTGTAGTTGCTTTAATTTGGCTTTCAAATCGATGTATTCTGCGTTTTCTGGTAGAATGATTCGATTCCACGACGGATGCTGGGTCCGTTTTGACCCGTAATTTGATTAAAAATCCTTGGTTTCTTCAAGAAGTAATTCCACAAGTAATTCATACTATTGGAATTTGATATTTAGGGATGAATTTCAGTGAAAATTTAGCCAAAAGTTAATTCATTTCCAAGATATGAATTAAGCTTTTTCCTGTGATGAAAACCAATCAGAAATGGCAATGATGTATTTTTATCGTAAATTCAGTTGAAGTCGCTCTGAGTTTTTATTTTATTTTGTCAATTTATAGAATATTTAACCTTTGGCCTATTATTTCACTCTTAATTTTATAGTAATATTTCTTAATATTGCGTTCCCCCATAGGAATACGTGTTAAATTGAAGGCTAAATAATTTAAATACTGCCGAATCAAGTTTCCTAAAATTTTTCGGGTGGTTTACTATTTTTGCATAAAGATTCATTCCTCCAATTTCAAAAAATTTTCACTTATTTTTAATATTACTGAAGTTAACCCTTCACGCTTAACCCTAGAAGACCATTAAGCATGGGTCTAAATTGACCCTGCACCCGCCACAATGCTTAATAGTTTTTGTGAGAAATAAAATTGAGGTGAAGAGAAGAGTATAAAGATCGCTTGAAATAATTACAACTCCCTAGGTAACATACAAAAGTGAATTAAATTTCTACACACTTTACTTTTCAAAGTCGTATTTTTCAGAAACCGACCCACCGCATGGCAGAAATTTATTCTACAATTTCGACTCATGTACTTCGAGTTGTATGATCACATAGTTCTTAATTAAATAGTACCGCGTATTCCAACCCACCCTGACTAACAACAATTAAGCGAGAGGTGAAACAAGAAGCTGTGAACGGCGGAATGATTTATCGCGATGTTACAACAAGAAGAAAATGTTCGTAGACTGAGCACGAAGCTAACGTAAAGTAAACAAGAAGTCTACCGTAGAATAAGAAACTGTGGATATGCGAACAATTTATCGTAACGTTGAAATGGAAAGGAAATGCTCGAGCATCGGGCACGGAGTTTAAGATAAAGGCAATCAAGATGAACGCGAAAGAAGAAGTATGTAAAGAGTCAAGGTTGAATCGCTTTCGTGCGAGCTACGCTACGGGCTGGCTCGGTATCGCAAAAAATGACTAAGTCGCGTGTTTTCGTTCCTTGACCTTTTTCTTTCGGTCGTTTTCCCTTTGTTTTTGCAAGAATCGTTAATTGAAGTTTCTTTTCGCATTGGCAGTGCTGGTGAAGAAATATTTGCATACAGGGTACACTGGTTCGGTTCACTCTACGATAGGTATAATTTGAAAGCTTTCGCCTGTAAGCGTTTATTAGTTGTCGCTTAATTTCGATAATGTTGTAGAAGATTACAATTTAACAGAGCCACTTTCGATACACGTTACTCGCTCGATACCTGTGGCGGGGCCAATCTTAAAGAAATTTTTAATTACAAATTAATGCTGACATCGCTGTGTCATCACGGAACCGTAAAACTTCAAACTGTTTTTCCTTTACAGTTAGTCAAATTCTGCAACGTGTCAGATACTTGATCAACAGTTTTCTTACATTCCTAATTGAAATTATAATTTAAATTGTAGGTAATAACCGGCCATTATTCTTCTTTCATAAACATTACGTATAGCATCGAAATATTAGGTAACGTAATTCTTAATTAGTTGCCAATATTTGACAGGGCTACTCTAAGAAATATGAAGAAACTGTTACATGAACGTGGACAAGATTGACATACAGAGCTATGACGAATTAAAGAAGAATGTACGCTATGACAGATTTTAACTTAATTTGGTTTTACCGATTTCATCAAAGTTGTGGTAGCCACTGTGGTTGGGAATTCTTATGCAGTGTCAAGGAATTGGTGATGCAAGTCAACAGGGATGAATCTTTGTGTAAAAATGAGGATTCTTGATAGACCTTGGAAGACTATAATCGTTCAAAAATACCGAATATGTCTTACAATTATGTGTATGGAAATATTTTTAATAAATTTGTTACTTAAACTTCGTTTAGTAAAATTTTACTAATATAACTAACATTTTTGAAGATCTTGAAATTGATTTCGTCTGTAAACATTTACTTGAGCAGCACGTAATGCTTAATTTGTTGTAAAGTTACAGCATGATAAAGGAAGGTAAATGAAGTATATCGTACATTTTGCAATTTATTCTCCAAGAATCAGTAGCATAGTTGTTCCACTATTTTAGCAGCGTATTTACTATCCTTAAGCACACAAATCTTTGCGGCACAGTCAAGTTTGTTCTTACGTTTTCCCCCCTGTATTTGCAGAAACGTTATCTGCTTTGAATGAGACAAATATTTGCGCGATACTGTGCACGAGGTAGAAAGATCGATGGCATAGTCGAGTATCGTGTAAGAAATTTCATTGTAGCAGAAATGACGTAATAAACTTTCACATTTTCATATCCTTTAACTAACAATTAGTAAGACTTTCCTATTGAATATTCACACATAAAGCCTTTTCGCGCGAAACTTTTTTGTGGCTCGTAGCTATTATTTCACAACGTTTCCCACTTCTTTCTACTCTTTATAACCTAGCGCTATTTTCAAAATTAACAAAGTTTTTAAAAACTTCAAATTCATCAATTTTACTATTTTTAGCTGTAGCATCTCCGACAATTGTCTCTAAATAAGAATTTACACAATAAAACTGAACCAAAAGCTTGAATAATGTTAACGAAAGACTATTAATTCTTAATAATAGCCTTTCCCCAATACAGCTCACATCGATCTTATCAAGCAACTTCTCAACTGATACTAAAAAACAACCAACGACTAAATTCAACTTAATTTTAGGACGTAACAGCAAGTTGACCTACAAGCCTAGTCTCGTTTCCACGCGTACACGTCTGAAAGTCTGAATCTGCTGCAAAATTCAACATCGAAGCTGGCGTTATGCCTCGTAACTGTGCTAATCGTTTCTCAACGAGCCTTAGATCAAAGGGAACATCGCGGCGAAGGTTAAGTTCAAACGATACGCGAAGAATCAAGTTCAAATCTTGACCTGTCGCTCTCATTCAAGAGACGAAGTGCTGCGTGACTCGATTCACGTACATCGATCCAGAGAGAGGAATGTTACGTGACAATGTACACAGAATACGACCTTGCTTGGGGTCAATCGACCGAGTCACCGTGTTCTGAGAACGATCGAATCAAGGACTAGTCAGAATTCCCACCGTTACAGGCGAAAGTGGCGACACTTTTGAAAGTGACTTCATCGCGAAATTAGATTCACCACGTGTGCGTCACTGTCGGATCAGTTTTTATTACGATGACTTTTAAAACGTGATGCAAAACTGATTGTATCGTTGTTTCAATAAGATGAGTGGGTGGGTACCATTCTAATAATTTTTTGAAACTGTGCAGGTTTGTAGAGGACCTTGATAGGAGTATGAGGCAATTTTTTTGTTTGTGCCTATTTTCGCTTCTTCGGGGTGAAAACATCCCCTAAAAGTTAATGACTGTTTTTCTATTTTCCAGTATATCTATCCAGTAGATACCTATAAAAAATTGTTCTGAAGAAAATTTAATGTTTTTATGCTGAATAAGATTATGTAATCGAATTGTTTAGAAAAGGTGGGGAACGTTTTCCTGTCTAAACTACAAATTTTAAACAATTTGCTTACACAGTTTTATGGGATATAAAAACCGTACAGTTTTCATTCTAATAATGTTTTTATATTCTACTACAGTTTTGCAAGATATACAGGAAAGTAGGAAATAACACATTAACCTTTACGAGGTGTTTTCACCCTGACGAACCGAAAATTCATCGCAAAAGTAACATCATTTAACTGCACACTATAAAAAATTTGCTAATGAACCACTAAATTAATTCCACTTACATTTTTTCTGAATTTAATATTCAATACCCCAGCAACGTATAAGTTCTTCAAATTAAGCTTCATATCCTCAAACTCTGAGTCCTATCTGATCCTCGTTCAGAGCGTAAAAATCATGTTTCTTAAGGCTCCCCCAAGTCTCCATGTTTCTCGATACACAGTAAAACAATCGCTGCGACCGCGGTGCCCCGTCCGATTAGGTTAACGAAATAGAAACAGGAGTTCAGGTTGCTCACGTTTCAGACCGAAGCGCCCCGTCTCCGGCGTTCCTAGTAGCTCGGCCCGAGATCGGAGCCGATGAAAGAACGAATCGTGGGATTTATTACGTTGCCGGGCGAAATTTATGCCCATCTGATTAAATTCCAAACGTCCAGCGCGCTTGAATCGTAAGGAATATCCCCGGGCAAATTAGCGCCGATCCCGGTCCAAGTTAAGTGGAAACTAAAAACTTTAACGAGGACAAATAACTGGAAGGGTGATGCATAGCGGCTAGACGCGTTACTCATCTCGTCGCGTTAAATCCTCGCTGGTACCGAACCTGGCATTCCTGCTATCCGAAAGGATTAAATGACGCGATTATAAAACGGTCGGAAATGGAAAATTATCTGAATCTCATTGTCAGTGGGCACGTTGACGCGCGCGAGCCCAGGCGTGGCGTAGGTACGTCGTAATTGGAGGAAAAAGTATGGGAACTGGTTTGTAAGAACATTGTACGAATATGCACACCTCGTATCAGATTTTTTTGTGGTGCATTATCTTTTGTACGCAGCAAAATTGGTACCAACGACGAACGTGTTAACCCTTTAAACTGAAACTTATTCGCTGGTTGATCGACCAGAGATGCTTTGCTCACTGCTAGCATTCAATTTAGGCAGAACTCTGGAATATGAAAAAATGTGCTACGATGATTTGAAAATCTATAATTTATTTCATTTTCCAGATCATAACTAATTCTTACAGTTTTACAAGATTTAATAATATCAGTGTGTAACGTTAATTTAAAGAGGGTTAATACAGTTGATTGTTGTTAAGAGGGTTAAAACTGATTTTTAATATATTATCTGGGGAACATGGAATATTTAATTAAGGAGTAGTTTCTTCTAGTGGTAGCATTTGTGTAATTATCTGTAGGTGCTGTTATTGTATGATTGAAAGCTGAATGTATGTTCCCGAGATAAAGCACCACAATAAAATCATTATATTCAATGTTCTTAAAATAATACCAGTGCGTGGACTGTAAAATTATAAATATATTTTGAAATGATCATAGCTGCGTAAGAATATTTATTTTTAACTGCCAACTCTGTTCGTCAAAATGCTTTATAAACGCTTCAGTTACGAAGAATTTGGATAAAAAATAATTGCAATAGATATATATAAAACTTGATAATTTCAAAGTTACTACAATTTATGTTCCGAGTGAATCTTAGTGACCACCATTATCTCTTAAAGCAATCCCTGGGTTTCTCTGTTCTTTCGCAAAAGTAATAGATACTTTCACATTAAATCCTCTGTGTATTTGTAGTCAAAGAGAAAGCAGACAGCAAAATACAGAGTTTAGAGCAGAAAGAGCATCCCAATAGGAACAAAGAGCCATCAAATAATACACAGAAGGAATTGCGCCCGATGAAAAAGGGAGTCGAAACAGGTGGAAAATCCCCAAGACGTCCGGACTTCCACTGATGTTCGTTTATTTTCAATCCAGCGCGGTTTATTGATGGAATGCACCGAAAAGTCCGTGATATCGCCTACATCCGGCAGGCCTATCCGATCCTCAAGTATTTTCAGAACTCCAAAACTTCAAGGTGTCGTAAAATACTATGAACTTCGTGCACGGTCGGACATTAGCAGCGACGTGTTTACACAGCGTGAAGTTAAATAGGTATTTTCTTGGTCGTGTATTATGGCCCCGTTCGTGTCATCCATAAATGTATGAATATACAGTAGGTACTGCAAATATTCATTGCATCACTCGAATAAACACGGTACTCGGTAGTACTGGAAATATATTATTGCAAAATTTATTTGTTGCAAAAATGTGTAGCTCGCTATCTCGGAAAAAAATTGAACACAAATCATTTTATCAATCATATTGCAACGAAAATTCTGCGTAGGTATTACGTAAATTTGAGAGCGATGCAACAGATATTCGTAGCATCGTTTGCATGGAGATATATTTTTTTATATTAATCTAAAATCAATACTGAAGTGGCGAACTAAAACTGCAACTAGTAAGATATAGTTACAATACTGGACAAAAGTAATGGGACACCGTTTAAAACAGAATAACTTTTTTAAAATTGCTCCAAACGACTTGAGTTGTTTTGCTAAGCTAGAATGATTAGTTTACTAATTGTAAGTATTTGATTTCGTCGTTTTGAAAAAATTGCGATTTGTCGGAAATGCTGACAATTTCTTCGAGATGGCTTAATATTAGTATGAGCTACAAAAAATTAAATGTGGCAGAAATTACAGTTTTCAACCTGTAACTGTAATAAACCTAAAGATTTTACATATTTCGATGCCCGTCGTTTGTTTCTGCCTGGCATTTTGAATTTTTTCATTACAGGCTCAGATAAAAAAGTTGAAAATCGACCTCCACTAATTTCTTTACTTTTGTCCACCATTATAGCGATAAACTTCGGCTGGACAATCTCACAATAAATGTAAACTGATTTTGAATCTTTATTTCAAGTCCTGATTAAAGAATAAAAATTTGCATGAATTTAGGTCTTACAAAACTCTATTAGCTATTTAAAACTAATCAGCTAGACAGATATTTTAATGACTCAGAGTTGCAGAAGTTGTGCGCCCAACACTTTCTCTGAAATATTTTTTAAGCGTGATATAACCAGCCACCAGTCAGTCAGGCATTTTAATTACCCCCTTCGTCTACCTTCAACCGAAACATCCCTCCGGCAGCCTAAATGGAGCAGCCAGGGCCACGCGAGGATCGAAGAAACCGCTCGAAAGAATGCGTCTGCACGTGCTGCATCGAAATAAATTACGGATGCGTTTCGCGATGCAAGGCAAATGAGTTACGAGTGTCACAGAGAGGCCACTAACCCGAGGTTATGTCACGAGGAGGAGCTACGTCGTATGTTCGTCAGCGTCCTCCTCGCGGCGCGAACCCGAAAATATTAATAGAAGCCTGTTGACGCTGTCGAGTGCCACAATAAACCGTTCCCCTTCGCGCGCCACTGTTTAACCCTTTAAAACGAGCCCCCTCCGCCCCAAGCTTGCTTCAAACGCGTCGAGCACATACTTGTTTCCGGTCTCAAGGGTCCGATTGCCCTTACGACTTTTGCATCGTCTGTATTTATATTGTAATTTTAGATGGCTAAATCTTTCGACACAATTACAAATACTCTGTAAGCTTCTTCCAATTATTAATCTATAAAAAATGTATAACGTGTACAGTTCCTTAAAGAAAATTATGTTAATAATATGGATTTTATATTTTGTTATGTATTAATAGTTATAAATGGTATTATAGAGGTTTGTAGCATTCTCAGTGGGGAATTTCCGCGTTGAAAACTAAACTACAATGGTATCGGCGCACTGGATCGGTCAGATTGAAACAATTATTATTTTAATCAATTAAAATAATACATCAAAGCTATTTTGCAATTAATTAATTATATATATTAGTTTTCGACGTTTCGATCTTAGTTTAGATCATCTTCAAGGAAAGTTAAAAACATATATAAAATTTTCGCGTTGAAAGTTTTGGATCAATCATAGAAGCTTTCGCATATCCCAGAAACTAACCAAGATTCGTTCGTAACAGATTTATATGGAGAGGAGTTAAGAGAAAAGTAGAAGTAGGCTATTTCACAAGAATCCACGGGTTCGAGGCATGTACATGCCCGAGCTTCCAAATTGGATAAAGACCCCTTTCACCGACAATTCGGGAGAGGGAATCGAACGACAACTGGAACAACGCCAGGAATCAATTCACTGGAGCTAATTGAATCTTCATGCTCGGAATTCAAGCGATTCTCTTCAAGCTCTGGTCGAACGGATGCGAAACTGTAGCATTGCTGGCTCGGTTCGTGATTTTAGGTCGAGCTACCGGTGAATCTTTTACGTTCGTTTCCATTTTGTGAAACATAGTTTAAGTTTTATAATGTAAAAATAGAATCAGGTAGGGGATCGATGAAGTGCTTAATTGTGGAAATGCACGAATATGTTTAGGTATAAGTACAAATGAATCGAAAGTCTATAAACGAGGAAGAATCAGTACAGACAAGTGAGCAAACACAGCAGCAAGATCCATAATGATAGTATTAGTATAGGGTAGATGTCCCAATTACTGCCACATTAAGCTCATCGCGTAACTTTCGTTAATTATTTCAGAAGTTATTTAGCCTCAAAATCATTCCAAGTTGCAGCATACTAATGCTTAAGAACTCTTTTATCTAAGAAATTTTTTTTATAGTATAAACAGTATGTTTTAATTGCTAATTAATTGAAAAAGTATAAGGAAGTCCAATGTCCCTAAAACTGTCATTCACCTTTTAATATTAATTTATAAATATCAGTATGCAATGCTTCTCTATTATTATCTAACACGGAAACCTAATTTAACATTAAAATTTTTTTCCCTTACGATTTTGCACGCATTATTTCACTATTAAGTAAAATAATTAAAGTGACAGTAATAGGGACACTGTCAGTAATTGGGACATCTACCCTAGTAGTATTTTTATATAAATTTGTAACCAGCAAAATGATGACTTAAACCCCCATAATTTCACATGGACTACGTTGCATTTCACTTCCATCGAAATTCCTGCCATCAAAGTAGTGATCGATGTAACATAAAGTTACTCATGTAATACATGCCACCCTAACACGAAGCATTCGATGTTCCGTGAATACATCAAGTGTCTTCCACGTACAGCTCCCGTTTTATAACGCTGTAACACGTCCTCTTTATAGCCATGTCCCATTCTACTTAGCCTATACAACATTAAATCCTTGTAAAAGCAGCGGAACATCGTGGTAAAGGATCGACTACCATGGATTGGCGAGCGTTCGCTGTAACGCACGATTTTACCTCGTCGACCAAAGTTCATCCTGGACACGTACGAACGACGTACCTAATGCGAGGTCGAAGAGTAACGATACAAAATTTAAAGCCGAAAGAGGAACGGTACGTGGTGTACAGTAGAGGGCTGCGCAGTGATAAATCGCCGGTTCCTGTTCGTTTTGCTCGAGTAATTTGTGCCGCTAAGTGGCCACCGGCGGGCATAACTCTTTGGGAAGGCGCCTGTAGGAACAACGACACCGTGAAACACGGGTATACCTTTTTATGTAAATTCGACGCTCCGTGGAGTTCGGCAGTCGTATAATATCCGGAAGCCGCGGGCCTCGGGGATACCGCCTCGAACACAGTCGGGGTAAATGCGGTAAGGATAATGCTGGAGTTTGTATAGTGTTGTGTTACCAAAGGTGCCGCCACCGCTGCACAGCATTGGAAAGTTTTCGTCGGCACTAATCGAAGGATATCATTTTTTACTTGAAAATTAAATGCGAACACCGTCTGGAAAGAGTTTCATATCTTTGCTACCAATGTTGCATATTCGTGACTCTATAATTTCTTGTGATAGATTCAGTTTCAAGCAAGATGGCGTCAGGTGGCTATATATATAATAGTCACAAAGCTAACGACCACAAATTAATGAATATTGAGTAACACACTTGTTATTCAATTTCTGGTGGCAGCTTGCAACAAATTTTGTATTGTAGGTATTTTACGTGGATAAAATAATAAGGTCTAATTTTTTTCAATGTTGATGTCAGGCGATTTGGAGAATTCTTGTAATATTCTTTGTAGACTTAATTAAGAAGGTACACTGCATTGAATAGAGCTACTGAAAATGGAGGGTGGTTTGTCAGTGATACTGAATGTGTTAAAGTTTGTAATTTTGGGCATCTGAACAAAAAAATATAGTAGGAAATACTTGAGAACTCAAAGCACTTAATGGGGGAGGGGCAGTTGGATCGGGAATTCACCAACCTTCAGAAATAAATAATTTTTTTGGAAATGCTTTTGTTTAGTGCAAGAAACTTCGAAAAGATTACATTCAACCCTCTGATGGTGGCAAAACAAAAAGAATTAAACCACGCAGTAATATTCTGCGAAGGAAAAATAATATTTTCAAAACTGCGGAGGGCCAAACGAAAGTTACATACCTAGGTTCGTTGAAGCCTGATTCACGAGACGTTTCCCAACAGGGTACAAGCAGCATTCGCGCAAAGGGGACTACAATTAATCGTTGCCCGGTTGTTTCGACGAAGACTTCGAATTCTAATTTCGGTATCTTTATTTCCCCCGAGCCCCTTGCTGGACAACGAGCTGCGGCGCGATCGATCTTTTTGTCTTTTCGGTATATTAATCTTGGCAGGGCGTCAAGACCTCCTGCCGGCTTTCACGACCGTAAATCCACGTTTCAAGGATGGAATAAGATGTTTGGAATTTTTATAGATTCCCATCCGCACTGCCCCCACAATACAATATTCACCCGCGTTCTCTACGACCCCTTTCGGCCCTCGATTCTTAAATTTACATAAACAGTCCCCCGTGTTTCACATGCTGCTGCTGTGCATCTACTACGTGGCGCCTGCTAAAAGATCGCCTCATGATTTAGGTATCACCACCGATTCCTCGACCAAAATAAAACTATGAATGAAAACTGTCCAATCGTGGCGAATTTTCGCACCATATAAATTACAATATTTCCTAGTTTGATCTGTTGTGAGATAATGGTAAGTCATAATTCTCTGAATATACGATAAATATGTAGTAAATAATAAATTTTGTACATGAAACCCCATTTTTAAGTCCTAAGAATGTTTAATTTCATAAAGGGTTAAAGTATACTCGTTGTAAAATATTTATACTTATTTATATTATAATAAGTATTTTAATTATTTTTTGTGAGAACCTCAGTACTTCATTTTTATATATAAAGCAAAAAGTATTTGTGTGTTTGTCTATCGTCTAAAAACTTTCGAACGGTAAACTCTGGGATCACGAAATGTGTCGCAGCTCATTATACCCAGCTCATCCAAATGAATGTGACTATTTTCACAAAAAATAAATAAATAAAAAAAAGTATATATAAAATCAGAATCTACATTTCGGGAGAAGTCGAATAGTAAAACTAGTATTATAATAAACAGAAAACTCACTACTACTACTATTAGAAGAAACAAAACATTAACTACCAAAGTCATAACTTCATCCTGCATTTACCAATGTATTAATTAAGTCCTTCGTCTATTGCTGAAAAGTTAGACGAAGAAACCATTCGCGGAGCCTTGAGTCCGCTAAAAATTACGGACCGGCCATCTGTCTTCGGAATCTTCACCCCCATTTCTCTCGCTCGCGCCCAGGAATAACTCGTTTCGCAGTACGATAAATCTTCCTCCTGTTAACCGATCCGCGAGACAAAAATCGCGGTTTATATATCGCGAGCGATGGGACAAGACCAAGGGCTAAGCGAATCGAGCCGATAGTAATCGTTCGATTACAGGCTTCGTCACTTCCACTCTCGCTCCGTTTTGATATATCGACATTAACGACCATCATATAAATGCATAGAACCGTAATTGTTGAACAAACAAGACGGACTTTCAGTGGATTTTGTACTAACCCGGGATGGAACGTTTCCACTGGAACTTAGTGCCTACACTTTTCATGGTGTTTAGTAAAATGATATTAACATTCAGCCAATTCGATCCTGTTACTGTTAAATTGCTAACTAATTCGATATGTATAATGGGAAAGCCCAATTCATTAGATATCAAATTCAATATTTCCGCTTCAAAATATCAGAATTATCCACTTCTGGACTAATGTGTATTGGTGGTAATTTAGGATAATAGAGCTTGCGAATTCTTAATGATAAAAGTAAGGTACCAAGGGATTTATAATACTGACAATATTAATAAATCACAAATATGGGGAAAAGTGATTAAAAACGAGATCCATTAAATCCATAGAGATTTAAACACACGTGTACTACTCCCAAATATTCTTAATCCTTCATAAAAAAATCTGTCCCCATATTTTTTATTTATTTTTCATACCGGATCCTCAGCTTCTTATTAATTGTGGCGCTAGGTGCTACAATGCTACGTAATAGTATAATATGCGCAATATTCTCTGCATTGGCGTATGACCTGCGTGTAACGAATAATGACTACTTAATAACAAATCCTCTTAAATGGGGAAACATTGACAATCCAGTGACATGTAAGTGCTGACAGCAATCCGACGGTTGCAGCCTCCGTTTCTCGCCGCCTCCCCAGAGAAGCAACTTGATGAATCGACTGCAACGATTAACAGCGTCTCTAACGTTTCTTCATTAATTAACGAGGCGAGCATTGGCGTGCCCGTGCTGGAGTAATTGCTCGTCTTCGATTTCACGGTCGGGCCCCGCGATAACGCGACTCGTTTGCCTTCAGGGACAGGACTTTAAGTAAGTAAGCGACGCCTTGTCCCATCAGCTGTGGTCTGCCGGCATTTCATACGCCCCTTAAATCAGGGTTTATTGCGTGACCCTCTTTGAGTGTCAACCAGGCCACATTGTAGATACGCGAAATATTTGGATAGCCGAAATTTTGTTGAAACGAAGCTTCCATTATCAGTCTGTGTAGAATATATCTGGGGTAAGGATAAAAGCTTTTTCGCACGGGACACTTCAGCGATTCGAGATTGCTACTTTAAAGACGATAAGGAAATGGAGCATGTGTAAATAAATTTGAAATACCAGTCGCGGGATACACGAAGGCTGCAAGATTGTAAGTAACATTTGTTTAATATTTGAGGACCTTGTAGCAACAGGGGTGCAGCTCCATCTTTACTAACTTCAAGGGAATTAGAAAAAAAAACTGTTTATAAAATTATTGCTTTGACTTAACATTAAAGAGAGAACACGAGTTGAGTTGATAACTGTTTGTTTCTATTTTTGGCGAATTTTTTCAAAACTGTAGAATTTTTTTACACACGTATATTACACGTCAGAATTGAAAAACTGTCAAAAATGAAGCTGCACCCCTCTTGCTGCAAGGTTCTCATTTAGTTATATTTCGAGAGAATATTATTATAGACTACAAGGTATAATAACTGAAGCAATGTCTACAACTAACTCTATAATTAGGCATAAGTTACACACGAGGTGCTGAGTAAGTTTTATAGAAGGTGGTGACACTGAAGTGTCAATGATGACTACAGTTATTTGCTATATCATGTATCCCAGAAATAGTAATTAAAACGCTATACGATTTCTTCTTCCTAAGGTGTCAAATCTAATCTCACCCTGATACAGGTATATACATACTACTTAACCAACCAAATATTATCATTCGAAAACCAAGCAATATCCACCCAACCCCTTCATTCAACACTCAACACAGAACCAAATGTTTTCGACACCAAATGATACAAATCAACTGTTGGCAAACATCTAGATCCTTCCTCAAAATCCAAAGTGTTCCACATAGCTCCCCTCAAACCTTGACTACACATGTCTGCCGCATTTCACCGTGGACCTCTACCGCAACGCTTATCGCGCGTTCATTCGAACAGCTTGGACCACTCCCTTGTCAGTGAAAATGAAACGTCAGGCCCCCGATCTCTCAATTTATCCATCCGTTCGCAATTCTGCCGCACTACTCGAGTCACGTCTCAATTACTCACAGCGAACTTGCACACGCCGTTTAACCACTCTGGAAAGACGAGAAGCCCGCGCCCCGACAATCGAGGCGATCGAAATCGGCTGTGTACATAACGGTACGCGACAGGCGGAATAAAAAGGCGATCACAGATTTAACCGCCGATAAATAAGACATTTTCGATCCGACTGATTGTAATTATTTCCAATTTACTTAAACGCCGTGTTCATTAAAAAAGCTTAACGAGGCACACGCAACAGAGAGCTCGCCGGCTATAACGTGCCCCCACCTTCGAGTAGTTTCATGGCTAACTGTATATTCGCCGTGCACATTAGATAGGAATGTATCTCGGCGGCTGGTCAGAGGAGAATCTTGACAGATACCACATCGCATAAATCGTGACCGTGGAAAAACTGGATCGCAAACGACGCTGAGGTGGTAACCGTGCTGATCGACTATTGGCTCGCGTATTATTTTTAGACGGACCTGCTCTCGGGAATATGATTAGCGCCGGCGATGTTTGCGTCGCTCTTTTAGACAATGTTTACAATTATCGGTGCGCATAACCTTGAGAAACGATCGAAAGCAGGGGTTGAGAAATGGCCAGCAATTTACAAGATCGTATCGATTTCGTTAATCGACGCGCAACTAACCGGGGAGACCGTTCCTATCGATAGCCATGCCCGCGTGAAACACTCTCGATGGCGTAGGAAACCGTGGGGAAACGAGTTCGCTGAACGATGGTTCCCCTGGATCGATTTGCCGCATCTGTCACTGACACGCCCGATTTCTGCTTTCGTGTGATAGAAAGTGAATTTCAGCGCACGCGAAAAGCATGGATTTGAAGAATTTAGGAGAAGTAAGTCTGATCGAAATGGACCAAAAATGTTCAGATAGATAAAATGCACATTTCAGAAAGAGGCAGATTAATTTGTTGATGGGTGTTGGTATATAAATTACGAAACGGTTTGATATATTATAATGGAGGTGCAATACTTAGTTGCCTGTTAGTTTATTTTTATAGGGAAGGGGGTAGGGAGGCAAAAGGGCCTGGCACCCCCAAAGAAAAAGGAAAAAGGATATTAACGTAACCACGACTGAAACTTAAAATTTAACTTAAACTTAAAATAAATAACCATCTTCATCGCGCCTTATATCTATCAGGATTTATTAAACAGCAAGCTGAATCTTATTTATCAGTTATCCCACTAGAAAGACACTTTTCTTTTTTTTCAACAATTATATGACGTCTTGAAAAGGTAGCAGTAATAATTTAATCATTAAATCTTCAAACCCTATATTTGTAAGCAATTATCTCACACTAGGTACTCATCAACAAGAGCACAGTAGCTAAACACTCAATTAATAATAACAGTAGCTAAGAAACTTCAACTACCTCATCAACATCCTCACTAATTGTAAAAACGAACTAAACCACAACATAAAACGGTACAGAACAATGTTAAAAAATGATCATAAGTACTTAGTGAATTCATTGACACACTCAAACCCTCAATGAGCAACTCAAAGCCGCCTTGGTCCCACATGAGAAGCGTACACCTTCTCGCCGTACAAAATACTTTCGACTCGTTCCCTGGATTATGACATTATCGGAATAATCGATGGTCACGATTTGCCATGGTTACGCTGACGGCGGGCGATCTTTTGTGCCGGGGAGAGGGGTGAGCCCTGATTTATGTGCAAAACGGCGCACACTTCGTACTCGGACTCGTACACGAGTTTCGAGCGGGCCGTTTTGCAGGGAGATTTGAGAAATGATGTATGGGCCGTTCGTGGGTTCAACGAGACAACCACGGGCCCTCTCTTGGCCGCCGTTCCCGGATTTCTTCTTTATTTTATGAACGGCCACACGCGCTTGCCACCTACCACTCGATACATTATTTCCGTCGCCCCGACCGGCGTGATTTTAATTCGCGCGTGCCTAATTGTCTGCGTGGGCGGAAACTCGTTCCCCGATAAATTTCTTGCGTCTTTTTGGAATTTGTACTGACTTGCTTTCAGGTGGCAACGAGCCATGCGACTCATCGCCATTCGAAATTAAGGAAACACTTTCTTCGAATTTTTGGTAGTTCAGTGTTAGCGGTTACTTAAAGTGGATTAGATTATGAAAGAGGAATGAGTAGTTTAAAACAGTATGAGCTCTATGCAAAAGTGGGCGTTATTTGTGATTCAAGTGGGACATTGGTGATTCTTTGTGTGAAGATGAAGCGAGGATATGAAACTACATTTTTAATTTAATTGTTTCCTCACTGCTAGAAGAGATGTTGAGGAGGGATTTACTATAGCTATTGAAATATAATTTGCAATTAGAAATTCCACTCTTGACATCTTCACGATAATGGCGAGGTTCGAAAACAATGGTAACATACAGCAAAATGTGTGTAGAAATTATAGAATCGTGAATTGTTAGAATGTAGATAGAGAGGTACCTACATTAGATTAGCTCCTCCAACATGGCTATTCTATTTAGTTCACGATCTCCGTTAATATATGTAAATAGTCTACACATTCTACGTCAGACATGCCCTAACTCTTCTGTGACTTTTCACCACATAATCCTAATACTATAAAGTCTTCCTAATGCGGTCGTAGAGTTCGCAACAGGTTTGGTTTGACTTGGAGATCTGCTAAAGTGAACTGGGCGATCACGTAAATTGAGAATAAAAATCCTAGAGGTTAGCTGTTCTATTGGGATTTATTTCGTTAATCCACTTAGATTGGGTTTCTGCTCGAATTCTCATGGAATTTTGATGATGGGATACGCGTGTTTGATGGATTAAGACTGACGGGTACAGAGGTGTTTGAAATGTTACAGGTACACCTAATTGTGGTCTGAAATTTATGATACTGTTTCGAGTTTATAGACTCTTATAGAACCCCTTTCGAAACACTAATGCCAAGAATTTTTTCTCTGAATTTACATGATCACCGATCGACACGGTTTTATAGACTTTAAACCCAAACTCAGTCGGAGTTCATTAACGAAATCCTAAAAAAATACCGACAGTCAAGGCTCAAGTTTATAGGTTTCAGGTCTTTTAAGGTGCCACGAAGGTTTCAATACCAAAAACTGTGAATTATTTACGAAAAATTATCGCTAACCTGAAGTCTATAATTCTGAACAAGTAACAGACTCATTTTCAAGACCAACTCTCAATTCGATTCTATATAAACTACTTGCACTCCAAAATGTGAATCCTTCCATATCAATGCACCACCTCGTGCAATTTTTCCAGTTATAAATCAGTTTTCAAGCATTCTTATTGCTGAAACTTTAGGACCTTTTCACCCAAAACACTTTGGTCCCTTGTGACAAGTATTTCACATACCTTACACCTCGATTCTTAACAAACTAGTGTCATCTCTGCCAAGTAGATCTAGTTCTCCACAAAAAAATAAATAAAAAATCCCATAAGCCCACAGTAAACAAAAAACGTCCCCTATACCTCACCATACCCTGCAAACACACGAAACTATACCAAAATTCAAAATAAATCTTCTCGAAACTGAAGCAAGCTTCAAAATAATTATATTCCATATTTCAACTTACATTTTCATATGGAACCATCACCCTTTCACTTATACCATTGTTTGCGAAGCACTCAGTATATCTCTAAGGGACAATATCCTTACCTCTGGATGAAACGGTCCCCAGTGACGAGTAACGTTCTTAGACACGGCAGTATTTATTGTTATCGCCGACTCTGAAATCGCTTGTTACAGTGACGCGCCGTAAACCACGTGCCCACGTGTATGACTTGCTGACAGTTTACAATAGGAGCTGAATTGCCCCGCTACGTCGCGAGGCTTGGGAGAACAGTTAGGGCGTGTTGAGTACGCCTCCCGTGTTTCTCCGTTGATGTCTTTGTTAGGTCGCGCCGATCATCGTGCTTAACGGTTCCTGCACGCCTCGGGAAAGACGTAAATGTGCATCCTGGTAGCCGATAGATAAGGCAGTCCGCTGGGCCGTTCCAAGCAGCTAGCTGAATGCGCTTAATTAGGGCTTGAGGGACGTATGTAACTGATCGCGACTGCGTCGGCCGCGGCATTCGAAACGGGTGTGTTTAGCGTACTGTGTTCGGACGTGGCGTGAGGCATCAGATTAAAAGCAATGGTTGCGATATGTGCTCGTTTTTCAAGTACCTCGTGTTCGAGGTTGCTTCTAAGGGCACTTGTGTTAATCGATGGTGATTGCTGTTGTTTATTGGCTAGAAGTTCTTGGAGATTAGGGATTAGCGATGTTGTTTCAGGAAATGGTGGATATTTTTAACGACGGACGAAGATAGCGGAGGACGAGCGATGTGATCGCGAGAGGCGTTTGTGTACACGTGGGTGGAATTGAGTTGAATCTTTGTAGAAAACACTGTAAGTGTAAAAAATCAAGTTCTATATTATATTACCATTGGCATGTAGAATATTTTTCAATTTTTTTTTAATTTTGAGACTTATAGAGTTTTGTAGAAGGACTCTTCAATTATTTTAAAGGATATTGTATAAATCAAACGTTAGTGATGCAGCACAGCGTATGGAATGTCAAATATTATGTAGAGCAACTTCGAAAAATTAATTAAGGATGAAATATAGCTAAGTTATCCATTACCATGAAGAAGTATTATTAAGGCATATTGTATTATTAACATTACTACTAACCAGATTTATCAATTAAGGAAAATGACAGCGTAAAAAAGATGCGAGAGCGACATGAATCCTTCATTAACACTCTGGGTGTGAGCCACCTATAAACTGATTTTGACGCTCTGTACCTTTTATATGCGAAATAAATACCCTTTTTCCAAAGCCGACTTACAAACTATTTTTTCTCTGAAAATATTATATCTGAACAAGGACTGTGTAGATTTTTAGCTTCTAATATTGAAATTTCTAGAAATTACAATTATTTAAAGAGTTTCTTCGTGTTTTCTCGACATATGGAAATCTAGAATTTTTTTGCAAAAACTGTGATAAAATGCCAATTACAAAACTATTGGAATACATTCTAGAGACCTTGAAATGGACCCATGATTTTTTTCATAACGATTTGATTCTTTAGATAAGAATGACAGTCGTTCAAAAATTGTTCAGAGTGTGAGCCACCCAGGTATGTCAAAGTTGATCGAAAAAGGAGGTGTGTCAACGAAGGGTTAATTAGTCGTAATAGAAGCTTATACAGTATTGTCCCTTTCTTTAAAATGAAAGTAACAAAGCCATCGATACGAGTAATATACGAAACTAATAAAACAGCAGGATTGCCGCTTGACTGATTTAAGAGTCGAAGCGACAGTCGATTGTCAGATGGTCGAAAGGAGGTTCGAGCAATTCCATGGTGCAAGAATGCCGCCACAACAATGCCACGGGAAGATAAGATGACGATAATCGGTCACCCGCGATGTTCCAAGCTTTCTCGTTCCGCAGCAGATTCTATGGACAGGTTCAGGTATATAAGACAGGGGTCGATAGTCAGCGAAGTCTCATAAAACCAGAAGAAACGAGCTATTGCTTAGGCAGCGTTGTATCCGGCTATAAAAACGGAGAAACAAGTTCGGAGCAATAATGACATTGAAATAGCGATGCATACAAGAGGCAAACCGCCTCGATAGAGTCATTTCTTTATCTTCGTTTTGTTTTCCATTCCAGGAAAGCCAACCGATTGCCCCGTTGAAGCATCGGTCTGATCCACCTTGGAATTTCACACCTTGGTCGAGGGACTACTCGATCGACTACTTTTTCGATTTCTCGTCAAGTTTGAACGTATCATCCAAACTTTCGTTATTTAGTTAGAATGATGGGGAGAGGGGAACTGATTTCGTGATAATGAGAATTAGAGTGACGATTACCTTGATTTGATGGATATGAGAACCAGGAATGTGGAGCAACGTGATTATTTATGGAATTTCGTTTGATGTACAATTTGGGCGTCAAAATGTAGATTTAAATTTAACCCCTGGTGGTCAAACGGGGTGTATCGCACCCCAAGATATATCTTTGCCAATATTTCTGTAAATTTTTAGTCCTCAATATTATAAATTAAAGTTTGGTAAATTTTAACAAAAAGCATCGGTTTTTCCACAACTATCCTCGGCTCTCCAAGATTAAATTCTGCGTGCGCCACTGTATTTTACCGCACGAATAACACAGGAAAATAAATAAGTAAAAAGTAACCCCATGAGTCACAAAATACCACTAAAAATGAATGACATACAGTTGAATATTTAGCGTGGGTAAAAATTGCCCCGCAATCCGTCTAGCGAGGGTAAAACACCAACAGCCCCCATACCACCGAGCGTGTTAACGATTCTATCAACTTATTACTAATTGCACAGAGTCTCGGGCTCAAAAGGAAGCGCACGAATGGAGATCAAGCCGCTGTGAGCGTGGCTTGATGAATCAGCCGAATGCAAATGCCGATCGATAATGAACTTCGTTCCGGCAATTAACAATCGCGCGTTGGCGAGGGCAACACGCGACAAAGGTTCGAGAACGTTGGCCGGAGACGTGGCCCCGTTTAATCACAATTTGCGCGGCCAGATTTTTACGAATGATTAATCAAGCCGCTGTGGCTGGCCACGAATGGCCAATTAAATTGAACCATCGCTTCGTAAGGTCGTGATTAGTCAGCGGTTGCCGCCACCGTGAGGGTAGCCAGCTGATTTATGCCAGAATAATCGAGCGTCACGATACTCCTCGCACGAAGTTCCAGAAGAAGTTACGTACACACCTAGCCGTTTCGATGGTCACCATCGAAATGATACCCAGCTTGTAATTTGTCGGGCGTTAAATGGACACTGGAATTTATTAATCGGCCATCGTGTCCCGTTAATCGGTCGCTGATTGCCGGGAACTTGTCCCCTTTTGTTCTGGGGGAGTGACCAATGGAAACACCGGTGATCACGCGTGATTAGGGTGAACTCCTAGCAGTCTTTCGTTTTCCGTAGATTACGCAGTGTTAACGAAGATTCCTGAGAACGCCACGATTGGCCGCCAGAGGACAATTAGCTTCGCCAGGGGAATAATTTATTGGGGTGGATGTGGTGCTCCGCTCGTTTGTTTCCTCACACGTTAGCTGGTAACGGGTATAGGTACGTATGTATTTTGTATAGCCCTCGATGTTGCTGAGTGACTTTTTCTGGTTGAGAGAAAAGTGGATTCTGTGAGTGAATTGTGGTTTTAATAAAAAGAGGGACACTTATCTGCCAATATTTCGCACACTTTGCTTCTTAACTGTGCTAACCTAAAGTGCATTAGTTTTGGAGGGAAGCTGAAACTTGGAAAATCTAAATCTTCGAAATCTGAAAATTTGGAGATCCTAATTCTGAAGTTCTGAATCTAAATCATCTAAGCCATCTAAATTCTGAAACTTGGAAAATCTAAATCTTCGGAACTCAAGTTTTGGGGATTAAAATTCTGAAACTCTGAACATCTAAATTCTCAAACTTGGAAAATCTAAATCTTCGGAAATCAAAAATTTGCTCTGCCCAGAACAGTGAAGCCAACTGAAATTACTCAAAGAATAATAATTAAGAATAAAAATTAAAAAATAAGAAATTGTCTTATTGAAGCAAGGAAATTTTCTTTCGAAATATTTTGATGAAATCAAAAACAATCCAATATGAAACTCAAAGTTGCCCATCAAAAACAATTTCATCCCCCATCCACCCCGATCCTGGATCTGTTTTCTGGACTCGTGGTCGTTGCAGTGCACGACTTAAACGTGCAAAATGGAAACTCGAGCCTGGCCCAGCTGCGCTGCGTAGGATTCGGCGCCAGCAGATGTAGCGCGGGTAATAATGCGGCAGCGGGACCAGCCAGGAAAACCGCAAACAATGGTCGACGGATCGGCCGAATCGTTGGTCGTGTAAAACGGTCGTTAACCAGAGAGACAATGGCCGAAACGGAGCCGACGTTATTCCGAAAACACGACGGGCTAATTCGGAAATGGGCCAGAAAACCTTTCGCCCTACCCCCGTAGCTCCTGTCGTTCTTCTTTCACGGATATCAGCTTTCTTCGCAGCCCACTCGCAACCGATTTTTGTCGACGAAACGTGGCCAATTGTTGCTCATTCTTTGGCCGTCAACGAAATTTCCTGACTGCTTTCGACAGATGCGGGCTCCACTATTCGAACGTCGAAAGATGGGCGAACGAAGAGATCGTTATTTCGAAGGGTGTCATTATTTTCGCTTCAATGACATCGACATTTTGCAAAGGTTCTTAATATTTCTCTAGATAAATATTTACTATGCCCAACTTCTCAACATTTTCGTAATAAAGAATCGTTGAAGAGTCCTCGTAGTCGGTAAGTGCCACAATTGAAAAAAAATTTGATTTTTTATTGAAAAATATTTTGCGGAATGTTTGGTTACCCAAACATTCATATTTCTTGAAGACTTTTTGAGAAATTTCGCACGTTGATGTTGAATACACAGGCTTTCTAAGTATGTCAAATTCCGACAGTCATTTATCAATTCACCCAATCATTAATCTTTCCAGACTAGTGACATAATCTTATGGTTTATTATGTGCGTTTTTAATTGCGGCACCGAAGAAAGGGTATCTAAGCTTGACAAATTGCCCATGATTTCGCAAAACGCCAAATGTGCCAACTGTAATTAATCGCGATAAATCTTCCCCGCTTTGATGCGATTAATCATCCCAAGATCTTTCCGAGCTGGATGCTAGGAGGTTTTACCCAAGATAAGTCTCTTCCGTTTTCTCAATGGTATGCGCGTATCGATATCTACTTTTTACGGTGAGCTGACGGCCTTTGTGTCATCAAAGTTGTTTTCCTATTCCCCACAATTCTGTTAGAATGAGCTACTTAAAAATGAAAACAGAAGCAATCGAGAATAATTTCTGGTTTACCTAAATAACTCATTGCCAGTTCACCAACCTCCGAGCCAGTGGAAGTTTTTGCAGGAACCTCTTTAAAAAACCAACATTTTACCAACATTGTAAGTTCAGATATGGTAAAACTTTAACTTTTTAGTGCTATTTACAAAAAATATTCCAATGTTACCCGGTTAAGGACAAAAATTTTATGCATTTTGTAGTGCATTCACAAAAGATGCAATATTATGATAGAACACATAAAGCAAATGTAAAAATGTTAATTTTTATATTATATAGCAAATGTTCCCCCAGTTTACGATACGTTTGAAACATAAACTGTTATATCTTCAGTTTCCACACATATACAGCTTTCTTATTTAATATACAAATAAGTAAACTATTTCTGCGCTACCTGGCAGGTAAATTTAAAAAGGTAACTCAATATAAGCGCAAATTGCGGATACGCCCCTTGGACTTAACGCGGCAGCATTAACCTACCACGATAATTACTTCAGAAATCGCGGATCACAATTCCACAGATAAGTGCCCTCACCGCAGACTATTTAACCAAGATCATCAGAAGCACCAGAAGCTCCACCTCCTTCTTCATTCCGCTTAGCACGATCGATGTATCACCCAGACGAATCACCTATCGCTTCCTACTTCAGAACTAGGCGGTATATAGAATTAGAACAGTAAAAAACATTAGCCTGCGTGCATAGTGCGGCAGGACATACCACGTCTCAACCCACCGCTAAATTAAAATCGACTTCCATCGTATCGAATTAAGTTGGAAAAGCCGCGCGTGGAAGCGCCCCTCTTCCCCCAATCAACGGGCAGACGTTTCTCGCGGAAATTACAAAGCCGGAATCGCTCGGCGATCGGCATCGTGTAATCGTTGACTGGCGAAGGCGTTTCACGGAAGGCGTTTCCTTTACGGCTTTGATTCCGCCGTAGGAGAGGAATCCCTTGTCTGTTACGAGCAAGCAACAGGTTATTCTTACGTGCCACGTCCCCGTTGGCGTATGTGCGAGCGCGCGTGCTTGCGACAACCGTGCACATGTGTGGAGTGTTGCGCGCGTGCACCGCGCGCGACCGTGCGTGATTACCCCTCCCCCCTTCCTTGATTATAATAGTCATTAAGGTGAACGGACGTCCACCGTGAACATTTATAAATATCATTTGACGAGCGAAAAATGGACGATAGGGGATTCCACCGTGGTATGCAACCAGGGTTAATTACCATAGAAACATTCTTCCGCGTGGCTGCTTGTCTAGTTGAAGCCAACGACTTCATCGCGACACGGCTTCCTGCTCACAGGGGCGATTAAGAGAAATTGTTTAGATTAGGAAGCGGTCTTTGATAGCGCTTGTGTATAGTTTCGAAATACGCGCGCTCGGTACGGCGTAAGTGTGCATGAAAGGGGTGGGGCGCACGTGTGAGATAATTTGTGGAATACTTTTCGGAGGGAAAATGATGGTGATGATGGTTTTCGTCGGTATTAGGAAGAAGAGATTTCTGATTTTCAGGGGGTGAGCAGTTTTGGGGGGTTTCAAGGTTGTTAAGGTTACTGTTTAATTGGGACTAGTTATGCGAAAAGTTACCAACCCTAAAAATGACAAAAAATTAGTTAAGGGGTCATTCTATTTTGATCAGTTGAAAAATTAAGCTATTATTAAAGACTTTTTGTCGGGAAATACAACATGTAAGGAAATAAATGTTTTTTGTATTTGTTAAGCTACTCATGTACTATACAAAAAATATTTATAATTTGTTTTCATGTTTTTTTTTACAGAGTTAATATGGCAACTAAACAAAATATCAAGCTTATCTAAAATAAAAAATACGAAAAGATTCTTAATCTGTATTAGTGTCGGTATCGCCCGTAGCTAAATTAACAATTTTTGTCGAAAAATAACCGAGATTTTTCTTCGGGAACACTCGAGAAAACATCCTTTGGGATGTTTTGTCGAACTTTTTTTTCAAACCGGTGCCATTTCGTTACTTTTCAATAAAAATTGTTAATTGTGCTAGGTGCGATAACGACACTAATACAGATTAAGAACCTTTTCAAATTTTTTGTTTCAGATAAATCCGAGTTGAAAGAATCCACACGAAAGAATCTTCTATACACACCTGTACAGTATCAATTTTTATACAATAGACATCTTATACTCACAATCAGTTTCATGACTCATAATCAGCCTCCATATATGCATTTCCAAATACAGTTTCCTCCACCGATAAAATTCTGTTCAATTTCGTCATCGTGGGAGTGATAATTGAGCCGTTTTATGGCCAATTGATGATCCCACTGTACCATCCACTTTTCTCTGTCTATCGCCGCAATTAAATTATAATAAATCATAAACCACTTTATCTTATTGTCCGACCTAATCACAGCTTTAAAACGAAAAAGAAAGGCGCTCCGAAGTAAGTTTCAATTTTATCACAGTTTTGTTAAGTATTCACAGACATTCTGATCCATTAACTCGCCCAACGTTTCATTAGTTTTCAATTCCCATCGCGTAAACAACTATTATCTTGATACCAGCTGAAGTTTCCTAGGTACTTGTAGAACGGCCAGATTTTACGCTGTGTAATTTCCGTAAATTGCCGCATAACGTTTAGGCCACTCTGTGCATCGTATTGGCAAGGAAACGCGTGGGTGAAAGAATCTTATAAACAGCCATCTGCCCATGAAATTTGCCCTTACGTCAGCGACCTTCGTGACCTTGACCGCCTTGCAATCACGTTCTCTGGCGTTCGGTCGAGGAATTAAGCGGTTAACGGTACCGTTAATTTCACGATTTTAAAGGCTTTGTGAACTTTACATTACGCCGCACATTCTTTGTGTCGGTCAACAGAGAAATTGTCACTAAATTAAATTGTTGAAATGAATGGCTTAAACATTTAGAACGTGTACAAAATGATGTATTGTCAATTTTAAATTATTCTGTTTTAAAATATTAAAACTTAAATTATTCAATTTTAAATTGCTCTATAAAACTGAAAGTTCACAGGAAATTTTTCTCTACATTCACAAATAAATTAGGTATTATTATTAACTCATTCTGAAATTGAAAAGCAAGCAATATCATTATAATTCATGGGACATTACTTTACTATATAAAACGTAAACTAAAAAGAGTCACAAAGTCTGTGCCGAACCGTTAAGAATTAAATTCGAGGAAACCGCGAACGTAAAATTCACCAAAAAAAGCAGGAAACTGTTGATGAACCGAAAAAAGTGACGAATAATGAGGGCAAAACTGGAGTAATGAGCTGATTTCGTTTTATAACTCGATTACCCCAGGGGAATGCCGGTTTGGCGGCGTGTCTTAGGGCGTGGATTAATGAAAACTGAATGATCGAAATATGGAAGAATGTTAATCGTTAACGATGCAAATGAAACGACGGTGGCGTCCATAAAGGGATATTCATGGCGCGCCCTGTGTCCCTGTGGAAATTTTTATAGGACAAAGAGAACGGCCCTAATAGGGACGTGTACCCCGAACATTCCTGCAATGAATTATTTAATTTTTTCCGTTTTCTTTCTCGCTCTTCCCCGTCCTCCCTTTCGACTCGGATATCGCGTCATTATCACCACGCGGAACTCCATCGTTTGTAATGTAGATGAGCCGTTATCACTGAACCAACTCCGACACAGATAAAATTCGATGTCAATGAACGCTCCTTTCTAACCGTGAGCCGCGTTTAGACGTTTTTGTTCCTAATTGGCTACGAAGCTCGTGAATACGAACATCGCCGCCGTCTATTTCCCGATGAACGGACGAATCTACCTGGACTCCTTAACGACGACGGTTGCGATCGCTTTCGACCGACCAGTTGCCCTTATCGTGTCGATGTGACGCGGAAACTTATTAGCGAGGCTAATTACTTCCCTCTCGTCCACGTATTCTAATTAAATCCACGCCAGTTAACAATGTCGGGGCTAATTTGTGTTCCAGGTGAAAACTAATTTCATTCGTCCCTTAAGAACGTCTCTATCTTATATCCTTAATTATAAAGGCCGACAGTCTATGAATTGTGCTACGTATCATGGACACGTTTGGAATTTCAGATACATATATATTGCTTTATTAAATTATCTGTGTCTGGAGTTTTAGGGAGAATTTCGTGTAAAGTTGCCATTTATTTTAATAAAAATGAGGCAGATAATTAAGATTCAGAATGACTGAAGGCTAAGTTTGTTAGCCTTTGGTTAAGGCAAAGAAAATGTGTGATGAAGAAGCCGTTTGGAGATTATTTAAAATTGTTTCAAATGATTTTTAGTTTTAACAATTTTTAGTTTTAAATATTTGATTCTGAGAATCTAAATTGCTGTTATTGAATCGTGGAAGAGTTTTGATCGTTCGGTGTTGAAATCAAGTTTCTAGATTCAGAATTGTTAGATAAGTACCCTTTTTCATTAGGTGGCGTTTAGTGACATTTTATCAGTTTTCGAGTTCTATTACGTAAATAATTATTTAATTACCATCCGTAATTATCTACCCCTTTCGGTGAGATGGTCTCCCTATTCGGTGTGTAGTAAAAAATCCTGCGGCATTCAGTGTCCAAACGTGATTTATGTTCGACCACGAGGGTCGATCGGAGCCAGTGTCAGGGTTATCGATGACAATCTCTTTCCGTCGCAACATTGGAGAGAAAGTAGGCTCATGGACAAAATATCCACAAATTCGAAGAAATATCAATTTTTCCAACGCCACCGATCTTTTTTATTAACGATTTCTCCTAGATTCAATCTTCTAATTTAAAATTCAAAATTCTCTTTTAGATTTTACGATTTGCAAAATAATGCTATGTATGTGCATGCATAGAGACGTTTCTGATTCATTGCATCCGCAAAATGAAATATTAATTAATTAAAATTTGACGTAAAATTGGAGTATTAAATTACAATTTGAAAATATCAAATTCAACAGTTACTTGTAAGGTATTTTTGGTCATTTTGTATTTTGAATCTACCAGTGTACTATGCCACATATAATAGGAAAAAATTTACTAGGTTAATACACTGATTAATATTCATATATTAATACATTACACAATGACTATCCCCAGCTTGACGTTGCCTAATCAAACTGAGCGCGCTACATGCGTGCAAAAAAGCACGTATACAGTTTTATTTTTAGCGTTCCACGATCTACTGTGTGGCGAAGAAAAATAAATGGCGAGAAATGTGGTGGTAGGTGTGGAAATCAATTGGGAATGCAATGATTGGTACGTGGATAAACTGTAGAATATATTTTCGTTGCACGACGTCGTCTCAGACAAATTTCAAACAGAAACTCCATTTAGTCAGATAAAAAAAATTATGCATTTAAAGAAAACCTCGTTTTCACTTTTAGTCAGATATTCATTGTAGTCCATCTTGCAACATTAAAAAATTTCATATTCTAGTAATAAAATTGAATAATTCAAATAAAAGCAATTACACTTGCCGCACTAAATACATAAAACAAAAAGGATTCTCGGTACCAAAAGTAACTGTGTTAGGTTGGAGGGTTGAAAGACTCCAATCTCAAACGCCACGTCTCGCGATCGTAACTTATGAATCATAAGTGTCCTCATCACGAATCATAAGCTCTGCTACTTCATTCATTCGAGCACACATTATCCTGGCGATAAGCCACTTCGACTACCGTACATATCGACAAGCCCCCACTGTTACCAATACCTATACAAGGGCTTAACTCTTCAGCTACCACAGCTGACACATACCCACGAGAGACGCCTATAGGCGTTCGTCAAACACAGTTACCAAACACGCGCAAAGACCTCCCGCACGCGACGTGCGCTCGTGATCCTCCTCTCACCGCGAAACCGGTTACCAATAACCATAATCGTTATCCTCCTATTTCGAGGTTCCCCTAAAAAAAATTGATACTCACGCATTACGAGACACTATCCTCCAAAGGTATATAACCAGCGAAAGGCTAAGTTCCCTCAGGATCGCCCTTTTCGAGATCCACATCGTCTCCCTCTAATTCCATGCACGCCCATCGCTCGTTAGGCGGCCAAGAAGCGAGACTAGCTTATCGTAGCGCTCCCCTCTCTCTTCCTCTTACGTCGCGACGCGGCGTAAGCGTGCGTTCCGTCAATAAGACGAAACGCGATTGAATTTATCTACGGTCACGGGGGAATAAGTTATCGTGCGTCTATGTAAATTGAAAAGGCGTCCCATGCGTGGGCCCGGTCCAGAGAAAGAGCGCCGGTGGTCGTTGGTTCCGAGCCCCCGACTCGTCACGGGGGTGAGGTCCAAGCTAGGTCCGCCAGGGGGACGACGTACGGCTTAATCTTCATAATAAATGACCACCAGCGGCCGTTTAATTATTTATTTTTAATATATCCTCGCTGATAGGTCCGACGGTGGGCATTATTGGAGCCGTGGCGTTTTAATGGGGCGACGGAGATCCGATGTGACGATGCATGCCGGTGTGCCTGGTCCACTCCCTCGGCGGATTCCTTTTTTCAATGGGCCAGACAGAGGGAGATACGGATCTCCGATAAGCAGGTACACCGGCCGATATCATCTGACCGCGTAGTTCACACGGCCAGAAGAAAGTGAAACCAGTTTGATACCGGCGCGGCGCGCGAGTGTCCCCTTTTATTTCGACGCTCGCGCGGACACTGACGCGCGATCCAGACGCGTTTATTCTGGTCCGTTCGCGGGCTTCTTTTTACTAGCGCGGAACGAGTCTTTATCGTTCCGAGGAAAACCCTGGCCTGCCCTCCCCTCAGGGCTGTGCGCTGCACGCGTTTCGTTTCTTTCCCTTTTTTGTCACGATAGAGAAAAGGGAGAAGAAAAAAACGGACGCGCGCGTTTGTGATTAATCGAAGCTGCTTTCAGGCTCGGGGAGCGATTAAATTCTGACGCGAGCTCCTCGTTTTTCGCGGGCATTTACCGGAGCTAGTCGGAGTACAGCGCATGGCGATGTTGAACTCGGGGTTTAGGCGTATTAATTTCGCTTGTTACGGATTTTAGTGTCAATTCGTTGGTAATCCTTCGCGTTCGCGGGGTGTAGCTAGTGTCGCTGGAGGGTTTAAGCGGGGATCGTACGTGGGATTTTTTTGAAATTCTTTCTAGGTACCTTGTTTGTCTGGTGATTAAGTCCTGATAGCCATCTGGTGGCAGAGGAACTTGGAGAACGTGTATGGGGTTCGGATGAAAGTTAATATTCATGTAGATTTTGCGTACGTCTTGAACTAGTGTTCAACAAGGTTCAGTTAGTATTTACATATGTCTCAAGGGACTTGTGTACTTAGTTTTTGAAATTGTGGAGACTACTGGAAAATAGCAATGGTGTATCTACGTTTATGAGAGTTTTTGTTATTAGGCTAAATTAGCTGAATACTGAGCAATTAGCGCAATGCTGAGCTGTGATGATTTCAATATGAACTGATCCAGTTTCCTACTCGCACACGCGTGAATGATTTGGGTAAGATATATGTAAGTCAAGCATTGAACATATTCACACTTTGAAGCGGAAATTAAGCACAATGATAAACAATGAAATTAAAAAACAGCTGTTAGATGAAAGTTACGATTTCACTGACTAAATACCATAAGAGGCTAGATATCCATCACGAAAGGTCACAAGTAAATTATCGTATCAAAATTTTAGAAATCAGAACACAAACTAAATTACGTATCTACTTAATTAATTTTAAGCTACGAAAGATGGTGATAATCAAAGCAGAACAACAATAAAAATATATACTCTCATGAATTTCTAATATTCTGTACCTGGTATTCGGAAAGTAGTGCGATTAATCATTTGAAAAGCAGCAAATTGAGTATTGACTATGATGAACAGGGCACTCGAACATCACGTTTGTCTGACAATTTTCTCCCATAGCAGGCTCTTGCATCCACACACATTGCTTCTTGCAACTCGAAGCTCGTGCTCAAAATTTCAATGTCTCCCGATTCTAGTATTTGTATTGTGAGTGACGCTTAAAAAGCACAAAGCGTTGCTAGTAAAGGAGACTTCACGGCATTCTGTTCGCTTTACCCTTTGAATATTGTGCGTGTCCGCGTAAAAGGGCGCATAGAGAAGACGCTTGCGATACCGAGCACGCTCGATGGTCATGAAAAATCCTAAAATTCGATATGGCGAGTCGTTGGCTTTTCGAGCGGTGCGTAAGAACGATACGGAAGAAACGCCGGAAAATTTCACGTAAATGACATCCGAAAACGCACGTACGGCACGCTGATTTGCACACGAATGCGCCGTGGGATTCCAGGAATGCAAGGAAAACGATGCTGAGCGACAAAAGCCGAACAAAAAGCACGCGCCATAAACTTCTTGCTGGAGGAAACTCAATGGTACTTATAATGGCACTTTCAGAGAAGTCGCCACAGCGAGTATTCGCGATAAACGATATTTCGAGAAATTACTGGACATTGCGTTTCAAAGTGAAATATTCCTTCGTTGATGGTAATAATGGTAACAACCATGGTAATAATGGTAGAATCATGAAGTGACTCTTTCTAAATCGAAGAACCAATAAAACTTGTATATCTAGTAATATACATGTACGATTTCAAAAACTCTATTGTATTTAGACTAAGAAACTTCAATTCTTACAGTTGTAATTATACTATTACACTTCACCCTTAACCGATGATGTCCCACTTTGTGACATAAACGGTGACGTGAGGTCTCACAGACTTCTCTTAATTTGACATTGTCAAACTCAAATTCATTTTTAACATATACCGCAGTTATTAGTGACTTTATTACATAATTGAAAATAATCAACAACACAACATAACAGTAAATAATAAGTGGAGCGTGCAAAGTAAAAATAAATAACATAAGAAGCAAGTAAGAAGCTGAGTAAGACTCATATGTAGTAACAAGCAGAGTAACCTCTGGTTTGCTATATCATATTATGTTGTCCAAGAAGTTATGGTAATTGAAATAATACACGTAGTTTAATATTTAGAATGGTATCAGAATGTACCCTACTTTAATTGATTTAATTTCAATTAATCCCGAAAGTCACGCTCGATTTTCCATGTCTCCAGCGACCCTCCTCAGTCGCCCTCTTACATAAGGCGGTCGATTGAAAATGTGACACAACGAGTTCCCTCGTCGCCGCTGGCAGACGTTCACTCTCTACTCATCTGTTCGCACAATTCACGGGATCCTATCTCCCATGTCTATGACAAACGTCTAGCGGGATAGTAATGGGCCTAGAGAGTGTGCCGAAAATAGTCGGCGACTAAATATACGTCGTGCACCGGTCGCAGCCGAGCCAAAAGACAAATGGGGACTGGCCCGCTGTACCTGAACGTGCAAACTTTGCTTCGCAAAAGTTCATTGCTTTCTGCCCGCCGGATTCCGGGTCACGCGATCTCCTTCTGGCTCCTCCAAATTCGCAAGATTCCCACGGGTGGCAGTGGAAAAGGAACGTCGAGGTACGACTGGCGCTCGTACGATCCAGTAAGTGCCCTTTAGACCCCGGCGCATACTATCGACTTTCCGCAGACTAAACTGTTTAGTCACGTCGAGGACTGTCTGCAATTTCACTATTTTCTCGAGTCCATGAGCCATAGATAAATATGCACTTTCATGTGAGACTATATTATTTATGACAATGATTAAACCGTTGATTGGTAGGACGAGTGAGATTATGGACGATGCTCGATTTGATTAAATTATGCTCGATTTGTGTAAATTAGTTAGTCGATTGAATTGATACTATGGTATGACATATAAACGATATATCGATTTTCCCTGACTAGAGTGTTTAGAGGACGATCTATAGTTTGAACATTTTTTTGGAGTCGATGAATCGATATCGAGTAAATTATCACTCGTTAGAATGTCGACAGTATTTACTAGGCCTTAGTTTCTGATTGACAGGTTGATTTGTTCCACTTCTACGTGTGTAGAGTAACGAGCGACGTGTATAAAGATGTTTGACAGTATGATAGGTCCTATTCTACTAATGACGGGACGAAAACTATGAAACTGTTTTCTACATTTCATATTCTAAGAAACAACAACTATATGGCAGGTTTTTTGATTTTTGATATTGCAAATAATTTTCTTGATTTAGGGTTAATTTTTCCAAAGATGAAGCAGTGAAGTGTTGTACATTATAAGCGTCGAGGAAAGTAATTGTATTTTTATACTTTTGAAAATAAATTACTCACTGCTTTGAATGTGACTTTTGACTGCGGGGGTTGAAACGGTGCTAGAAATAACTGTTGCAAACTGTTATATAACGGTTCCTCACCGAATAGTTATGAAGAACCGATATTTTGAATAACTGTTATAAGGAGCAGAAATTTCTGACTATATCGATTTCGGTTGCGGTTCCAGAACCGTTATTTTTTCGGTTCGATATCGGTTCCAAACCGATTCTCGTATCGATTTTAGAATAAGTGGAATCGGTTGTATTATGTCTGCAGATTATTGTGTATAAGCATACCTTTTACAACGTCATTATTGAAAAAAATACAAAAACCATAATAATTAAGCATATTATTATTTTTTAAGATGAAAAGTGTTCTTTAATATAAGTGTTTTTGTTGAAACAGTTTAAATTTTTTTGTGTTACTTTTACCACCATGGTCACAGCCCCATAAATTATGTATATATATATATTCGTCAGTTATTGATAGTCCTTGCAAGTGCGACTGAAATGATTTGCACCTTTGATTAATGCCAGTGACAAGTAAGTTTAATACTAGCTTTCGTTCGTTAAAGAATATCGAAACCTGAAGATCTCATAAATAATCAATGTCACCTGTAATTATCGCACTGAAATTAGCATTCAGTGATTTGCAATTTTGATTAATACTGATGATAAATAACGTTACTGCTATTAGTATTCATTAATTAGATAATAAGTGCTCGAAATCTGACCGACTTGTCAGTTATCGATTGCCCTCGTAATTATCGGTGAAATTCATATTCAATGATTTGCAACTTCGATCGATCCCGTAGCAAGTAATTTCATTGCCATCAATTTCCTGTAATTAGATAATACACCAATCCTTGTGTCACTGAAATTGGTAACCAGTGATTTGCAATTTCGATTAACACGGTTGAAAATCCTTATCCTTGCGTCACTTTCAATCACCAGACGAACCAAACACTGTTTCAAAAAATCATTCTTCTCAATCATTTATAATTACAGCCCCACAGTTGCAAGTGTTAATAGTGTTATAAATATTTTACTTCTACCTAGCAATATCGATCGTCGACGCAGTACGAACAAGTTCGATGCTACCGTGACAGTAATTCAAGGACTCAGTGGAAAGGCCGATGCCACTCTGTATGATCCATTTTTTTCAATCATTGGGGGGGGGGGGAGAGTGAATAGAGATAAGAGTGTGAACATATTCAATAAAATTTGTTGTATAGTTGAGCTACAACATAACAATATCTACTCATACTGTTATTGCACTTATGCTCTGATTATTAAGTGTTATTTCATGCATTATTTATTTGTTATTTACTAAACATATGTAGCAATATAATATTCTAAACTGATTGAAAATATCAAAATAACAGGAGCTGATGAATCCATCAATGGTGTATTCAAAGTAAGATATAATAAAAGATGTTAAAGAACATGAAACTGACGACTGTGTTACAAAACGCCCCATGTAGGGTTCAGGAAAATGATTATTTACAGTTATTTCCAGTTATGTTTTTATCACAATTTCGGTGTAGTTGTGAAGAGTAATGAACACTTAATGTGTTTACACAAAAAATTTAAAGAAGTTTTAAAAAATATAAGTTTTATAGAGGTTTCTTTAAAAGTGGGACGTGTTGTATAGTTTTACCCTAAAATAACCTCAACAGGCGTCTTATTCAGCTTTAGTATCGAATCATAGGTGAGCAGATTCGATAGATTATTAAATCTATCTGTTCGATATGTTGTCTTTGAAAAAATGTCCCTTCGTCCTTCAGCCACTTCTAAAAATAAGGAGCACAGGTATCGAGACACCGCGATTTCGCATAATTTATTCAAGAACGACGTCGCCAAGAGGTGGCGATGACGGCAGAGTGTTCCATGCGGACAAGGTCCACTGAATTCGGGAATCGAATTTTCACACTTGTCCCCGTTGACACGGCCGACATTGTACAAGTCACGCGAGCACGCAGCGTTTGCCCCACTCTTATAATCGACAGATTGGCGCGACCGTTTATCCACGGGGGAATAAATTAAATTCTCACGGTGACGAGTGCTCTGCGTACCGATAAAATGTATGCGTCGGTTGCTGGGGCAAAAACTTGGCACATTGTAAAAAGCAGCGAGCAGGAAAACAGATAGTTTCATTCGGAGCGCTGTTTGACTAATAAGGAAGATCGATAGAATGATGTTGATCTTCGTATTTAAGTTTGACAATGATTGTTGTTATTGGTTTCGTAGAGATGATTCATTATACTTGAACGATGGAAATGAGAAGCTAAATGTATCAGGTTGCTACCGGGTTGCTCGATGTACCGAGCAATAGTGACGTTTGTGGGAGGAATTACGAGGAGGGAGTGGGAAGGGAAGGAGGTCATGGGACATCTTCTGTTGCCAGTCATTTGGTAGTATTGTGTAGTCACAGTAGATGGTACATGGAATTTTGAATTTAGTCGTTACTATGCTTAAAGAATTCTCGATTACAATTCAAATAAATTTACTATGGTACTCTGTCCTCTTTATTTAAAATGTCCTATGTAGCAAATCAGTACATCCAAGAAAACTGAAGTTGTGCCATTTTCTTCGTGCCGTTCTTGTGAAAAAATAAATAAAGTAGGTTGTTTCCAGATCTCTACGAAGCAGTAGGGGGCTCTAGCTTTTCTTAAAACGTGAAACGCGCGTGGAATTTGAAATATTTCAACATTTCTTAAAAAATGGACAAATGCTAGATAGGACATTTTAAATAAACATGGCAGTACTATACTAGAGTATTTTGAAATATTCTCCTGTCCCTCTAAAACTGTATTTTACTTTACTACAATGGGTTGGAAATCCAATTGTTAAGACTGCGAAAGTAATCGTTTCATGACGCAACATACGTTGCTCGATTTCGGCACTCTTTCAGACTTCATTTCAATTCAAACTTTGATAGGCATGCAGGAAGTCGAGCAGGTTGGTAAAGCGTCCCGAACTAGATTATGTAAATTCCTCTGTTCTCGTCCATGCCGTGTCAAAGCTTAATGGTACCAAGGGTACAAACTATTCCACCACGCGCGCGATAGTTATGCTGGACAGAAAACAGAGATGATTATTGTAACTCAATTAACTTGCAACATTTCCTTTTACTCCCTTTACTTTGCACCCCCTTAACAAAACAGAAATCTTAGCTCACAAGCGGATCAAAATCCAACATCAAACCTTCCTCTAGTGATTCTATTTACGAAACTATACTATAAATAAAAAAATGGTCCCCTATTCGCCACCAACTGCCAACAAATCCACCAACTAAAAATCAAACCAGCTCTGCACAGTGACAAGACCTCGAACACCACAGCCAACGCCATCCAACAAGTTACACTGGATCTTAATAACTCACAGCACCTACTTACAATCACCAGTAACTCTTCCAAACGTCCCCCATATCACAATCTCGTAAAGTCGCGGTCCTCCGGTCTCTCCTGTCCTCGGCCGGTGCCAAGCAGAGAGCTCATTGTCAGATTCTTCGACACGGTGACTCAATGAACCTCGGGTGCATTGAAAACCAGGCACGCCGCCGCTTCAATGGACTCGTTTAATGAACCGAGGCGCGTATACACTGAATATACTCGTGGCCCTTGCATGGCCATTCGAAATTCCGCGGGTGGATGGCGCAGGGTGCGCCGGAAGATGCTGCCGAGGGGTCGGGGGAGGGGGGTGAACAATAGCGGCCGAAATAGCGGCGAGGGCCTCAGGTGAGGATCTAGGTGAGCCTAACAAATGTCACGTCACACCGATCGACTGACTCGACGAGGGATACTTGTTGGCGGGGAGCAAAAGGCGGGAGAGAGGGGGCGCAGGGTCCCCGAGGATTCGATAATTCATGGCGCTATGAATAATGTATGGCTGCACCGCACGAATTCATGAAGCACGGCCGTCCGAGACGGCGGACTCCGCCGACTTATGTTCCATGCCAACTTCTACCCGGCCCCGAAACAATAGAGAGCACCCATATCTCGGTCGGGCAGTGGGACGGGGAGAGAGGGGGACCGTCCTCAGGGCGATTTGAAATTCTAACAGGCGTCTTTTAACAAAATGCAGCCGGGTTAAACAGCGTAATCCAATTAGCGTCCCGCTTTTGCGTGTCACCCGACCGAAATCTCGTTATACAAATGAGGAAATAAAATTTCAAATCGAAGCCGACTGGGCCCGTCTCGGGGGGTGGGTTTCAGGGGTGGGGTACCAGGGCCGCCGCTTTGGGGAAACTTCACTTTCGATCGTCGAACGGGAATGCTTGGTACGTGCGTGACACGGTGGACCAGATATGGTTGAAAGGGGGTTAGGAAGAGGCAGGTTTGAGTGTCGGAGAAATTGCGGCAGGGGGGTTGTTTGATATATGGTAGTTGATCGTAGAAATTCGGGGAATTGTAACTTCTTAGTCGTGTGATTGTCAAAAATAATGTTCAACCTGTTACTTTTTTAACCGGATCGCGTTATCGATTCTTTAACTCTACTAACAAGGGAAGATCCTCAACCCGAAAATTTAAAAAATTATGAAACTTTGGGGATATGTAGAGGATATATACGTATTTAAATATGTATTACTCCATTTTTTTTTGCTACCGAAAATTCACTTTAAGGGGGTGAAATTGACTCCTAAAAATTCTCCTATTTTCCGGTTTTGTGTTATAACCACGGTTGCCACCTTATCATCATATCAATCCCGAAGTGCCACACATTCCAATCAGGAGATTCGAATATAAACCCAGAGATCGAAAAAGCAAAAAAAGTTTTGTTCTCGAATATCCGGAAAACAGATGTGCAATTTTTTTAGACTCAAACAATTCAAAATTTAAAAGTATCTGTTTTTTTTAATTAATAACATGTATTGTATATAAAATTGATAGCATTGTATAATACCACAATTTCTTATCTCGAAGAAGTGTAAGTTACCAAACGATAATCCTAATTAAAGGAAGTAACTTTTGTCTGAAAACTTTTTGTCTATCTTTCCCGTTAGTTCTCGAAAGACAACTATTACCGTGTTATGGAAATCGACGGAGTCGTATTCGAGAAACGGTAGTATTATCATGGAATTTTACACGTAATACGTTCAACTTAATACGTAACAGTTATTATAATTGGCTGTAATTTTTCTGAAACAAAAACTACTCAACACGTGGCGTTACAGTTACCAAGAAGCAGCTATTATCGTGTTATCGGAAACGACGTACTCGCTGCACTCCTGAAACGGCGATATTATTGAATTTCACTCGTAATTGCACGCGACTTAATCCCCGGCAGTTACTATAATTACTCTTAATTAAAAGTTGTAATTACGTATGAAAAAAAGGGACATGGCGAGCCGCGAGTTTATCACACCCGCCATCGCGTCATGCTTTTTAACCGCTCGAACCGAGGTTGCAGTATTCCTGCCATGTTTTGCAACTTAATCACGTTCAATAATAGATGTTACGCGTTGCAATTATCAGCGACAGTTCACCTCGACGGCGTATCACAATGTAACCTGTTCATTACTGAAACGGTTCCCATGTTATCCGATTCATGAATGCGTGTCCCCTGCAACGCAAAAGGGAACGCGAAATCATTGTTGCAAGTGGAAAATCGTGGGCGCATAATATGTACGATTATTTGTGGACGTAACCGTTCTGTATTTGTGGTGAATTAACTGCAAGCTAATTACGATTCGAGGAAAGAGTATTCGTAGAATAATTCAAGAGTTCTTGTGGAAAACACAGTAAGTGCCAAAATTTAAAAAAAAATGTTGCGTGTAGAATTATATTATATTTAATTATTTATATTTAATAGTATAGAATTTGAATGCAAATTCCTTTTCTATATATGTTATCAATAATGCTAAATATTGTACCGCTGGTGTTGTGCAACGCTCAAATCGCTCAAAAATCAAGTTGTTTTTTGTGAATTTATTGCAAGGAGAATAAGGCAAGCACGGACTTTTCCTTTTACACAGTGTTTAATACTATCACGTACAGTAAAAAAAATATTTTTTTTTACTAAAAAATAGTTTTGGTTTGTTTTTTTTTTACTAAAAAATATTTTTTTTTACTACATATCTATTTTACAAATGTTGCCACATGAGGATGATTAGAAAGTGTCTTAGAAAAAATGTCTTCGATTTTGTCTTGATATTGAGTTTAAAAATAAAGATACAATGGTTCCTGTGGAATATGTTTTTCCTACAACCTACAACTGTGATGCTACAATTTCTTTTCCAAAAAGAGATCGAACTTTCCCGGACTTACAATATTACAAAAACAAAATTGATACAGTTTATAGTATTAATAAACATTATCCAAAAGTACTAAGTAGTCACAATTTGTATTCATCTCCTTAGAATTAATTCGCAAAGTAATACTTGATCATCGAGCGATTGGACTGCCTAAGTAGTCCCCTTAATTGACCAGGTAATTGACTGAATCTCATTCGCTTACAAGTTGCAGGAGCTTCTGATGTGATCCAACGATTTGCAACTTTTTAGAAACAGCTTTGCCCCTCCTCGTGGTGTCGTCACGCTTTCTCACGATCCTGATTTCATCACGCCGTGTTTACGTCCCCTCGTTTAACGAATCCCCGTGCGGAATGAGGAAGCCGACATTCGGGATACAAGGTGAATATCTCGCATTAAGATTCCATCCCTAACCAGTTGGGACAGTCTGCGGTAGATAAAGAAGACAGTGCCGATAGCAGTCACAGTATCATACTGTCATTAATTAGGGTTCGACCGATATCGACGGCGAAGAAGAATTTCGGTGAAATTCCACTCAGACCTCGTGCTTATCGTGACTTTCTGAAGACCAAGCTCCACGGACGCGTACGAAAAACTGTGGTATCAGTTTTGTCACGATCTGCTGCCTCCTTTTTGATAAACGCGAACCACTGTTTCGCGGGTCAGCTGCAATCTTTACGAATAATCCTCAATTAGCGACTCGCTGGGATTGTCTTGCTGTGTGAGTTTCGGGGAGATTAGATTGAATAAGAAGAATTCTGTCTGGGAACTGTGGTAGTGTTCTCTCGGGAAATACTATTCTTCAATTCTTCTGTACGCTGGCTAGATTGTTTAGATTTTAGATAGACTACTGGCGTGATTTTACAACTGAGTAATTGTTTGTTAGCAACATTATACCTATATCAGTTGTTTTGGGAATTTAAGGGAGGATTCTCGTTTAACAGTCCCAAAAAATAACTGATATTTATGATTTTGTTTTAAATAAGTATTGTTGATATTGGATTAAACTCTTTTGGGACATAAGGAGGACATCGTTAAACTTAAAGAAAATATTTTTTATGTCGATCCTTTTTATTACTTATTAATTATTTATTAATTATTGTGGAATCTTGTTAACCTCTTCGACGATGTTAGTGTGATGTGTAACATGCTGTTATACGAGATCCTCTCCCTTAAGTGATATTTTGGAGAAAAATGAAGATGATATTTTGAAAGCTCTAGCAGACTACGTAAGTCAGATATTCAAAAATATGAATAACTTTATCGTGAGTGTAAAAAATAAAATTTCTCTCCGAATGAAAAACTAATTTTTCTGTTTCATACTTATTATCTCGAAGACCAGTAGTCAATATTCGATACGAAATAGTAGGAAAGAAAAATTGGGCGTTATATTTCAGAGTATTAATTTCTAATCTTTCTCTAAAAAACAGAAACTTTCTCCAACACATATAGTCTTACAATCCCACTTAACGATCTCAGATGATTCACATAACCAAATTAATCTTCATCTAACCTTATCCCAAAATATCCCACCACACCTGACTTTTAAACGAACATCAATTGAAAAAACTCATCTCAATTAAGGACGTTCGATCGTTGTAATTAAGGAGCGACCTTTATTTACCTTCGCCGACCTCCACGCGTCAAAATCATCCTCGCGTATGAAAGAAAATCGAGTGGGGAAGTAGATATGTCGTAATCCAATGGAATATCGCGGATTAGCAGCCGGATGTCTTATGAGCACGTGGATGCTGCGCAGAAGGAACGAAATGGAGAACATCCAGATCTCCAATCGGCCTCTCTCTCCTTCCGTGTACGTTCGAGCGGCCATTTGAATTTATTACAGTCGTATTTCGACCACCCAGAAAACAGAGCCGACCGTCGGCGGGGTCCCGAGGCCGAGTTTCGACTACGCGCAGGAGGGAAGAAAACGTTCTATAGGTCAACTTAGAATAGAATCGAAAGCGGTTCGAGTCGCCGCGTTCCTGAGCCCCGTCCGCGCACCCCAATTTCACGCACGCATCTTCTCGCTCTTACCAGCGCGCGCCCCACCAATCCGCTTCGCCCACCGTAACTGACAGTCAGCGAAAGTTTTGCCAGTTGGGACCAAAACATTGTACACTTTGCTTCTCTTTGCTCACATTGCCTTCTTACCTTCGACGAGCATACAGTTCGGAATAATTAAAAATGGGGGTTTTAATCAATTCTACCCTTCAATTGTGGTTTGTTGCAGGTGAAAATGGACTGTCATGTGCCTTTTTGTAGTTTCAAGTTGGTTATTGTGATGAGAAAATAGAAGAAATACAGAAGAAAATCTTGTTTAAGCTTGTTTAAACATTGTGATGTGTGTTAAATGAAAATTCAGTATTAAGTGTTGCTTTGTACTTACGATTAGACTTAAGTTGGTCATTGTAATAAGAAGTAGAAAAAGAGAACTGTAAAAGATATTTTTATGTCTAGAAGTATCTATACCTGCCGTTTGCAGCTAAAGGGTTAATGTTCCTGGGGTGGAAACTCATGGAATTTCAGGATCAAAGAGACATTATGCTGATTTGATTGTGCTACTAGAATAAGTGTCACTTTGAATTTTGAATATGGATTTCTTCACTCGCGAAATTCTCTAGAACCGTAGGTCGAGCGAATGGAAAAACGCGCGAGCAAGGCCACCGAAACAGAAAGTCCAACTTTCGCCTCCCAGTAGCGAAGACACAATGAATATTCACAGCCCTGTACCATAATGCGAAGATAATTATTCCGGGTCAATAACACGTTTCCATGATTAAATCTAACGATTAGATAATATGGTACAATTACGTAACACATGTTTGCGTGAATACCCATAATTTATTTACTCTGTTATCAGGAGGAGAACATAGGACAAACATTATTTACCATACAGTTTGCAAATAGCAGTTTTCCTTTAAATCATTTTAGAAATACAATGGCATTAACCTGATCATTAACGTGAAATTTAAATCTTCTATTAGGTAAACAATATCCCCGAGTTACTCGTTCAAATTAAAATCTATAATAAAACCATATTAACCGTACCAAAAGCATAAATCAGAAAATAAGCAAACCTTGTAAAAAAAGAAGACTTTTCTTCCACACAATTCTCGAAAATCTTTAACATAAATTCACCCCCAAATCCTAAGCACCACTTTCATAACCATTCCCTCAGAGTAGTATAATCTTCAAAGATGCTGCGATTTTATTATGAGAATATACCAAATTTTATCACCAATATTGTTGAAATATATGCCAAAAATTATTTCTAATCCACTCTAACCACGTGTCGCGCGCTCCTCAGAATTCTTTCAATATTTTCGCTCGTGCATGCGCTTGTAGCGAGATCTCTGTTTCACGCACAAGATAAGCACCTTAATATCTTCGGAATCGTACCATTTTATTTATGACTCGCGAACACGGTATCTTTGTACCTTATACGCTGCACGCACACATAAAATTCGCTGCTGCAATACATATGCAAAGGGAGACGACGATTGGATCCCGTTGGCGCACCTTTAATTCTAACTTAATGGTCACGCGTTAAATTTTATTCTACCCCCGAGACGCCGTTGCTGGAAAAAGTTCGAGATCGCGTCCCTTGCAATCGGGGTCTAAATTTTGAGATACGGCCGCGGTTAATCGCGCCATTGAGACGATTCCTCGTTTTATTACGGCCTCGGTTTTCAATGTGTGCTTCGTGATTCATGGATTCAGGGTAGGCGATGATCTTGCCGCCTTTTCACACGAGACGCTTCTATGGCCCACTACTATGTAGCATCTTGATTATATTCAATTGGCAGAACAGTTGGTGGTTGGAAAAGGATACAAGGAGATAAGAAAACGATGCGAATGAAGTATCTCGTGTGGAAAGGCTCTTAGGAATTCAAGGTATGAAGGTTGAAAGTTGAAATGTTGAAATCGTTAGGTGGGTAGAAGTGTTTAAATAGCGTTGACTCTTGGAATTGAGTCGTTACTTGCGCAGGATAAAATGGGAAATGTTTAACCGAGGTTTTACTTATCAGTAATGTGATATATTAATAAGAGCAGATATGTATCTTGCTGCTGGAAATTCAGTTAAGTGGTATGAAAAGGGACAGTCTTGAGAGTGAAAGACGGCAGACGGGATTTGTGACATTCACTGTACCACAGACTCAAAATGACTAATACACCTTGGTGCACTCAGGGTCTTGAATACTGAGGCTCCGAAACTATGTTATGTGTCGTTAAGAGGGTAGTGGACAAAATTTTTTTTACTGAAAAAAATGATTCTGAAATCTTGAACAAAGAAGAACATTTTGAACTAAATTTGTGCTTGGGGTCATGACCGCCCCCGGGATACCAGTTAAGGGTTAATGGGTTATACCTAGGCAGGCAGCCGAACAGTGGCGAATGTTCGTGACCATATCTGTTTACAGAACTTTTTGTACTTAAAAGAACAACATTTATTTAAAGTATTAACGGAGGGAATGCCCAAAATATTAATTTAAAAAAATGGCGGCCATTTAAAGTTGAAATCCTGATTTTTTTAAATGTTGTTCTTTTAAGTGCCAAATGTTCTGTAAAAATATATGCTTCCGCTTTTTAAAAAAATCACAAAAACATTCGCCTCTTTTCGACCGCCTGACTAGGTATGTATAACCCCTTAAGTGTATTTTGACTACTCGTGATTGGCTAAGTCCTTAATACTCAAGTATCCAGCAACTATATAAAACTCCTGAATGTCACACCCTACTACTCCCACGACGTCACTACATCATCTCCACCCAAAACCTCGCCTCTCGTAACCTACACAGAATATCACCTGAGCCCTAAACTCCTTCACTCGAGTGCACTATGCCATTTATCCCCCTACTGCTACAACAACGTACCTACATTTCCCACAGAGATACAGTGGTAGTAAACTAGCAAGGGGCAAAATCAGCATAACTTTCCACCTAACAAATCGAGAACCACCAAACGCGTGCATCATATTTGGTAATACCTAAAGTTAAAGCAGATAAATACAGGCCGCTACTAATGACAGTAAGTATCAACAAGCAAACTCGGTGGCTCTTATCTCGTACCCACAATAATCCCCTCGAGAGGATCTCAGCACAGTCACAATATTTCTACAAGGCGCTAAACGTTCCTTCCGCTCGACATACCACTTGGTAGCCTCGACCACAATGAGCTGGCACATCGAAACCGCGGTGTCTTAGCGCGATTAAGCGAGGAAAGAGCACCAGGCACCAGGGCAGATGCATTAGTCAACAAGAAGCGCCTGTTTACAGTGCTCTGCGTACCTGAAGGAACGTGGCACGATCACTTAGAGGGACGATTAGCCGCAACAGGTGCATCGAACTTGGGATCATTCCGCGCGGCGGCGATAAACTGAATTTTATTGCGACGGCTTTTCACGGCCCGAGACCACGCTCAGCGGCGTTTCCCCTTGGCCCTTTTTCTTCCCAGTGTATCATCCAACCCCGTGTTGCTCCATTTTCCCTCGTGGCGACTACTTCTGCGCCGTTCGCGGAGGCATCGGACGCATGCAAATCGTCACAGTTATCGGGCGAAGTGACTCGCTCCCCTTCTTCCCCCTCTTTTCCTCCGCATGACCCATAATCGGTTAAACTACCTGCTTCGTAATTAAAAAGGGGAATTACCTGCCCTATGATACAACCACCGATCAATTCTACACTAAACGCATCTAAAGCGGCCTGTAGACGGTCAATATTCTTGTGCAATATATATTGCACAACATTTATGCTGCATGCACCACACGCTCAATAATATTGTGCAATATTGAATAATGCACAAGAATATTGACCATCTACAGGGGGGTTTACACAGTGTTTCTTGTCCCCTCGCAACTGTCCGCTAATTGTTTTTACGAGGTTCACAAACGACTATCAAGAGAGGTGCTGGTTAATTAACCAGATAAAGGACCACGGGATACCATGGAGGCAGCGTATCGAAAATCGCCGTTGAGTTTTCATAAATGATGTCCGCTGTAATCCGCGATAACCTGCTATCGTTGGCGAGAAGCTTTTAAAAATAATCGATCAAAGCGTATTAAGTGTATAAGAGTCGAAATGATTTTCTCGCTAACGTAAGAGTGGAAAGATCTGCTACCCGGTTTGGTGTCGCAAACGTGCACGACAGCACGTATAAATCGCTATAAAGCAACCAGAAATCAATAATATCGGGAGGAGTGGGGGGTAGCAGGAACGCAAATTACACCTATTTGATAAATTTCTGCACCGGCATGCTGCTAATTTCGCTGGCAACTTAAAGCCCATAATCCAACAGAGGACAGCGATCTTATCTGGGCTTCTTTTTCGCGGCCACGGTGGTACTTAATACAAGACGTGGAAGGCTGTAAACGGAGTGTTTTTTAATTCACAATTAGCGGCGGATTTAAGTAGAATATCCTCTTATTTTTGCGTCCCCCTTTAAGTACCCCGATGCTATCTAGTAATTTTATGGAACGCAAAAGGACGCAACGAAATTATGTATTCCTTTCGCCCGTTCCAAAGGAAACCTTTTCCGCTCGTTCAGAGCCCTCTCGCGTTCCGTTTCTTCTGGCTTCGACGTACTAGCTTTTATTTTTCGTTTCATCGCACGACATCGAGCCTCGTGGGTAATCCGCGCTTCGTACCAGACAGCGTTTCAATAATTTTCATACGGGGCCATTTTTCCAGCTACATTTAGGGACCGCGTAGCGAGATGTTATCTGGAAACCTGAAGGAGGCGAATTCGTGCCGTTGCAGATGCCTATCTCGCAGTCCAATTAACAGCACGATGTCCTTAAAATAATGCACGAGTTTACTCCGTAGTTACTCCATTTCTGTTGATAGTTTATTCCACTTCGATGGACGCTAATATGTTCGTATGAGGGTTATATTATGATGGAGTTAATTTTCTTGGTAGTACAGCTTGGTCATTAAAATCACTCTGAACATGTGAGGCTTGGAGTTTTAAATTTTATGTAAACAGCTTAATGAATTTTTATTCTTGGCAGCTTGTGACGTATATAGTTACTGCATACCTTAACTCTTTAGCGCCGGACGTAGTATATATGATACATTCCCTTTACTACCTGAACCAGGTATTCGTTTGCGTTTTGCATTTTAACCTCTGAAAAAGAATATAAAAACGTTAAAATACAGACCATTTTTAACGAGGAAAATGTTTTGAGCATAACAATTTGCCCCCCTCTGTAGGTGCGGCACTAAAGGGTTAAATGTAAAAATATAATGGGAACGGTACAGTGCAGACATAATCATGTCCGCAGAGCTGTTGTAATGTAATTTGAAACTGATACTGTCGGAAAGTAAGAGAAAAATATTGGGGGCATTAATTTTATTGTTCTTGCACATCACCGACGTCAAAAGTCGCCAACTTATCTACAATACCAATCGTAATTCACAGAATCTTCAATTTCACGTATTACCATTTCTTTAAACACACCCCTATTTGTGTACCCAATAATGGACCAATAAAAATGCCCACTTTCAATATTTCCGGAACCATGGAAGCAAGAGAAATAATTTTGGATAATACTTGTTTGGTATGAAATGAGCCATCGTATGCTCATAACGATTTCTTTACAAGTGAAGTCACTTACGAGCAATTTTTCTCTTTCATGATTTCAGAGACCATTCAAGGTGCTAATTCGAATTGCTCTACCCAGTAAAAAATACTTGAAAAAAGTACAAGTACTGCTTCATTAATTACACCCTGACACTTAACGTCACAGAAACTCACAAACTCACCCCTCCAAACACAGATCACCCACACCACGTCCCAGCAAGCACCCAAACCCTACAAACTCAATTCCTGATTCAGGGAACTCATAGTCCCATTACAAGCAATAAAAAACTTCCCCAAAATTCTCTCGTCTTATCCTCGTCTATCAACCATCCCTCAAACGCGAGCACCCCCTGCACAGAAAAAAAGCTTTCTCCACAAAAAGACGCGAGAAGGCATGGGTGGGCGAGTAGTTAGAAGCGGGAGTAGTGTGGCTGGTTCGATTGTTATGCTAATCGACCTCGTAAACTTTCGACGCGCACACAGCGCGGCGTCCAGCCGAAAACACGAAGGAGCCGTTGGTCAGCGCACGGACGTAGTCCTCGACCATAGGCAACGTAGGAGCACGTAGGCCCCCGGGGTGATTAATCGAAGGACCACACAGCGTAGCAGCGACTTCGTGACAGCCGAGAGCGCGACGAGCCGTCAGCATTACCGGTACTTCTTGCTCGAGTTTGATTGCATAACAAGGCGGCGGTATGCAGCCGATAACCGGGCAGATTACGGGGACGTCGGGGGCGCCTCGAGTTCCCGAGGCAGACGTCGCTGGGGCGATCACGTATCTTCTGTGCACCAACATTCGGCGCGTAGGTCGCCGAGACTCTGTGGAATCTCGTTCTAGGGAAGGTCGAGGGTCGCGAGCGTCCTGATTGATCGCTTCTGGAGAGTCACTCGTCATGATCGTCTACTAGGTCAGTGGTGCGCAAACGATCACCACGACTGACGGTTCACGAGGATTTGAAGGCTTCGTGAGCAGACTCTGAGTTGGCTATTATAATTGAGGCGCTGAGAGTGGAGGCGGAATAAGTCACATTTTTTGCGAAATTGAGTTAGTGACAATAATGCACTTTAGTAGGCTGTACTAATCATGTAAAATAGGAAAAGTTCATTTTTTTTCAATGTGGGTTAGTCCCTTTTTATCTCAGTGCCTTGTATCTACTTTGATTATTTAGTGGTGGTTCTGTTGGATTCTGTTCGAATCAACTGATGTGAGTGTTTCGTTGTGCAGTATTGGAAGAAAGGGTTGCTCCGGGGACTTTATTGGTTGTTTGTAGATGTTAGTGAGTTGTTCTAAGTATTATTACCTCAACGTGCTATGTAGCTTGGATATTTAATAACAACGACAACAGGTGTGTGCGGCACCAGTGCTATATACATGAATATTGAGTATATTAATGCATTATTAGCAGTGGCGGATTTAACAGGGCGGCTGATGAGCAGCTACCACCTGGGCCTCTGTCCAGGAGGCCCCCCAGGGCCCCAACTCCAAAAAGCTTATGATTAAATATAGGTATCCAAACACTACAATTTTTTTCGTACTACTACACTTGGCTCGTTTTTAGTAAACTATCTCTTCAGTTTCCCGAAGAAATGGACCCCGAAGAACTTTTGCCACCTGGGCCTTTTTTCTTAAATCCGCCACTGATCATAAAGAAGACACGAAGATAACTATAAGTGGGTCTACAAATATTATTTTATAAACCTACTTTTATAAAATAAATACATCGTCCCGTAATAGAATTCCTAATCTTCGGAAGTACGGAATACTTGGAGTAATTCTTGCCAAGGGAATCGAATCGTTTCCCGTTCAGTTCCTTCATAAATATTGCATCCACAAAGTAATCACGAGCCACGTAGATCCAATAAATTCTATTGAAGTGGCCCCCGTTGGTCTGCAGTCAGGACACGCGTCAACGAGTTGCGCGTCACTGCGATAGACGGGGTGAATCCTGCGGCAGTATTTCCAGAAGCGATGCTTCCGTGCAGCCGAGTGGTGGGTATAATCTATTCAATGCTATTTCAGCCCATCGGCTGGCCCGGGATCGCATTATAAAACTGACCGTGGATAATACGGGGCCGGATTACATCGGCGATACCTATTACGGCATCTTTGGTGAAGAGATAAATCGTTTCTGGAATCGCTGCTGGAATTGTTGTTCGCCATGTGTGTCCAGTTGATCGAATCTCCGCGCTGGAATCTACCAATCATCGGCTGATAAGCGATTTACTTGTTTTTTCGGCAGCTGTCGTTATTCCGCCGATTGCATCGAGATCGATATCAGCGGCGCTCGGCACCGCAGTATCGATCCTTTATTTGTCTTTAAACGATGGCTTAGCTAGATTAATCCGGAAGTTAGCTTGCGTCTGACACTCTGTCGGAGAGACTGAACAGCAAATGTGAGGCACGTAAAATGTACGCGGCAAGCACCTGCGTACTTTAAAGGAGCATTCCGAGTAAATTAAGGATTACAGAAAATAATATGTAATTTTTAATCGCAATTTGTAAGTTGTAATTAAATTACATTTTGCCCAACTCTATTTTAATGCGATTGTGTTTTGGAATTTCGAAGGCGATAATAGAGGGCGGTTATAGGTAATATCTTTAGCAGGATTGTTCAAGTATTTCTGTGAATTTTTATAACACTAATAGTTAGTGTCGTGGAACTAAATTATTCCTAACGAAGAATGAAAATTATTTCTGTAATTTTAAGTTGTAGGGTTGCGAGAGTGTGCTTACTGATTGTGTATTCATAGGCTGTGATAGTAAGCTGTTCTGCGTGGAAATTGGAACGAAAACCACATCTAACGTGTTTATTTATCTGTGACACTTGCACCGTCACGACAGGTATTATACCTCCCATGTGAGTGCCATGTGAATGGAATCATTTAAATCTTCGTATTTGATCTTAGGCGTTAGTTACTACATATCTACTTGTCAATATGTCACAAATTGTATCTGTAGTGTTACAGACCAAAGTGCTATAGAGCTTACTATTTCCCTGACATTCATAACGAATTTCTTTCAACAACATGTAATTACCATCCCATTAATTTTCCTCATAATCGAATCCAATTACATCCAATACGAAAGCATATAAGAATATTTATAAAAAGTGGAAGTAGATGTAATTAATCATGTAGGCAGGGAGTTTTTGTGGGCATTAGAATCTGACCACCAGGATTCAAGCATTCGTTGGTAAAATGGAGGAACGAACAGATTTTAATTTCTCTCAGTGAGTACTGTCCGTGTTTCACAAGTTCGACACGCGAGGACAGCGATACGTTTCTCACTATCGCCTTCTAATTCGATGGAAAAAATATTAGCAAAACGAACACCCTTTGGCACGAATTCCCTAGCGGGACGCACGCGAACGAATCATGCGTTAATAATTAATCGGATAGTAATTCGCGTGCGCGGACAGTGTGATTAATCGTTCCACTGATGTATCCGTATCACGCACGTGCCAGGGGATCCTCTGAAAGTGCACGTGAACTTGATCAACGAATTCTCCAATTGATTTACGACTGCTGGTTAAGGACAGAAGCGTCTCGATACTCGCATCCACTGATTCGTTCTCTCGACGATCATTTTTCCAATGAATTATTCATTTCTACGTGCGGTCGGATGTTGAGATTCTGCGCTCATTGCGGTAGAATATCTACATTCAGCGTTTTGTCCAGGAAAATGACGAAATTCTGCACTATGCGCTGTGAAATCTCAAAATTTTGTACTATTAGATGTGCCAATAGTAATGCACTATTATTTAATAAGTTAGAAATATACTTTAAATTCAAAATATTCTGCCGCACGTTCTTTGTTTGTTAGCGACAACTTGTAGCTTCACTCAGAATTCAAGCTGGTCGATCATGAGGAGGATTCTCGTTTTTTTAAAGACTATTAACATTTGATTAATTTCTTTGAGGATATAAGCCCGATTAATAATCACTTCTCAGTTGATTATTAAAAAACAGCAAACGTGGTACGAATTTTCCTATACTACTTCACCTACTACCCTAAAAAGAGTATCTATTATATTGCGCCACATGGAAATTCAGATAATATAATCTAAATCACACATATCCCAATTCTTGACACAAGAAACCTCCCAATCACTACTATAAACTTTACATAAAATTTAAAATACAAACCCCTCAACCACAATTATTATTACACTTCGCATCCCACACCCAAAGTATTGACAGACACTTAATCACGACCGGTACAACCTCCTACAACAATCTCAAATTAAACCTCCCTCCCAAGAAACACAAAAACTACCCTAAACTCTCCTACCACCAAGGAACCCGCAGCCACGAAATAATTGAATTTCTTACACCGAAGCACACAATCGAAATAAGAAAAAAAAACTCGAGCTCCAATTCTGCACTCCACCACCCGTTTGACTAAAACAACTAGAACCGACTCGATCGTCCGTGCTGGCAACGACAGAGCGAAAGGGTTCGGAACGGGGCGTCCTTAAACAAGCCGTGACGAGCCGCTCGAGAAACGGAAGCGATCACGAGACCAGACGTCTAATTAAATCCTCGTTACGCTGAACCAACCGGGAAGTCGAGTCAGGCCAAGTGAAACCATGGATTCAGTCGGGTAGCGAGGAAAGCTCGCGAGATAGTCTCGTCGAGGATTTTATTGAACACCGAGGCCGCGGGGGCTCACAAAAGGGAAGAAAGGCTTCCCCTCGCGACGCTATTCGGAGCGGCAACAAACGAAGCAGCTAGTTCTCAATTATTCGACGGGGCATGGGGCGGCGGGACGATTTGGAGAATCAATGAGACACGAAAGGGAGAGATCGATATGGGCGGCACCTTTGACTAAACGAAGGTCGAGGAAGGTAGCGCGGCATGCATCATCCTTTTACCCTCTACCTCCCAGCCTCTCCTCCCCCCTGCGGGGGTCGATAAACTTGGGCGCACCTAATCAGACTCGAGCCTCATTGGTGGTATCTCGATGCATTATCCCCTTTATTGCCGGATGATCTATCGCGGTAATATTGAAAAATGGCCCCCGCCGCCTCGCCGTTCCTTTGACGACAGATCCGAAGATACATAATATATGGCCGGCCTCATTGGGAACCACCCGGCTTTTCGGTGGGATTACAAAAACCGACGCCAGCATCCTGTTCGTCGAACGGAAGAGGCCTCGCCCGCCTCTACCTTGCGCAGACTTCAAATTGGAGTCGAAGAGTTGGCGGGCATTTCGATTGGGGATAAATTTAATTAGCTAATTGAGATGTGGCTGAGATGTGTGTATTAAATTTCTTATGGGAGTTTGAAATTTTTAAGAAGGTGGCTTAAAACGAAGTGTTTTGAAGTATGATTGGAAAGCGAAAAAGGGTTGCATAGATTTAATGTTTGAGGAGTTTTAGGGATTCTTGTATGAAGCTTCCAAGTGTAAGTTATGTTTCTCTGAAAATGGGGAGTAACTCATTAGTTACTTCATTAAATACCGTTTCATCACCATTAGGTAATGTTTGCTTCGCGGAGATCTGATGATCCAGTGATAGATACAAAATCTTTACAAATTTAGTAAATGGGCTCCAAGGATTTTCACTATATTCTTCCGTGTTTCTTTAAACTATTTACTTTTTACACATATCGAAACACTCTAACTGTAATGCAATATGCGTGCAAATTCCATTGGAGCTCACCAAACTAGTTACACAACCGACTTCTGTCGCAGCAATTAACAGGAGGCTGAAAATCGATGGGGAAAAGGTCCTGGGACTTTCTACAGATATTGATAGTCTCTCGAAATAAATTTCAGAGCCACGGAAGTTTATCGGGAGTAGTCCCACGCACGGGCGTGTACGCCAACTAATTATACAGCGGCTAGGAGCCTTACTTCGCCCCTAGAGAACAACGTTCTTTGCTAAGTTTGTCGCGTGCACGTAACTCTGCTCGAGCGTGACTGAATCTCAAAGCAGACACCGTCCCGCCACGCTAGGAAGAGTGTCACTGTGTTGCAAATTAATGCCTCTGACTGTAACGGCGATTGTTGGGCGATTTACTAGCTTTCATCGACCGAGGAGGCGCTCGTCGCAGAGACTCGGATAGTTGGCAAGCGAGTAGCTCTCGCGATTTGACGACTTGCGTGCGCCAGTGACATTTTTCGCTCGGGACTTGGACTATGTAAAATTTTCTGTTTGTATCTAAGACACACCTGTGCTTGTAAAATGATTTGTTTGTTCTCGGAATAGTTGACCGGGCTTCGCGAATATATCTAGCATAGTGAGACGAATAGCCTTTTTACGTTGTATTGGATTTATTAATTAGGGTGTTTGGTATATGTATAGTTCTGTTCTGAATGTCTTTATTATCTGTGAAATTAGTTCTTTGGGAGTATGGAAGAATGTCAGAAATTGGACAATAACTTTGTAGAATTGGATTCTACGCAAAAGTGGTTAACCATATCTGAAGGGTAAGGGGGAGAAACGAAGAATGCCCATTTTTCGTGATTTTGCGATTTATAGCATATTTTCTTGGTGGCAACTGGGACTACAGAACTGTCGAATCACAAAGGCTTATAAAATTCAAATACCCCCGTAATATAATGTTAAATATTTGGTATAGATATTGGTTAAAAACAGGAAATGTTCATTTATGGCATCTTTGGGCGCCCAGAATGTATCGTGATAAATTTGAACCTTTAAAGTTTAGGTTATCAGGAATTACGAAAAAAGCTCCTCTACCGATTTTGCTAACAAACGAACAGATATTATTATACATTTATATTATTATATAGAACTACTTTCTTCTCACCCTCCTCCACAATACTTTCTACATATTATACATATAACAAGAACAACGGTAGTATTTAAAAAAAAACATCTGACATCTTAATATTCCACAACTCAGTCATCGAATTCAACTTTCCCTCCAACCCCATAAATGTTCCCCTGAAGCAATGCAACCTTTCTCCAAACCACTTTCTCATATGCCGAATAATAAACGTGTTACGCCACGTGACGATGCTAAGTGATTCATCCCGTGTAAACTGCCCACGAAGATGTTTCTATTAAATTTTAATTAATATCCTCAGATTTCACAGCGCCTCAGATAAATCCCCAAGCAATCGATATCTCGGTAAAAATGAAATAAACACCAACAACTTAAATCAATCTCACATAAAACATGCAACCCGTGCAACCGATACTTATTACGAAGATTTTTTAAAACTCGACTTTATAGAATCGACCGCGTGGATGAGTTTATTGCGCGTCTCGCCGAACGGCTTAATCGAAAGGAAAGATCAATTCGATTACACTCGTGGATGCGTTTACCTTCCTTCAATCAGGTGGATGGCGCCGTTACGCGTATTCCGGCGAGTTTTAATTGCCGCGCGTAAAGCGGACGCGCGTACAGTCCGATTTATTAAATCACGCGTACACGCGGCGTAAAACGCGAATCGTTCAGGTTTTTTGCCTCACTCGCGGACCCGTTGTAAAACGTATCCGTGACTTTCAAGCCGCCTCGAATCGATATTTCAGGTCGCGTCGCCAGAAAAGGGAAATGTTGCAGTTTCAGCTAGATGTAACGTGTTAATTGGCGTTCTCGTTAAAGAAAAGCTGTCTCGTACCGCCGTTGTCCAAGCCACCTATATTTCACCGGAATGGTCAATACGCGGCCTGCTAATTGGCTAAATTAATTAGGCTGCCCAGGCGCGTAATTTATCGGCTGATAAACGCAAATACGCGTCCAACCTTCGTCGCGATACTCGCCCGTATAATACGCCGCCGTGAAACGCGTTATGTATGCGTCACTGTATGTACAGGGTGATCCACGAATACAATTGAATAATTTCACGGACTGAATCTACGAGGTGAGCTGAGGAGAAATGTTGTATGAACGTAGGTCCTGTTTTTCATAGTTGCCGCAGCTTTTTTCCCACCTGTGACCCCGTCAACACATGTGTTTTAGGTGTATTTAAATTTTTATTTTACTTTTCAATTTCTATTTCTATAATAAGTACATGTATCTATAATTATTATTTATATTATTGTTAGCTGTTGTTAATTGTGTAGATATTTAGATTATAAAGCCGTCGAACCTGGTAAAAGAGAAAAAAAATATTGGAAGTTCACTTTAGCATAAAAAATTTTCACATATTTTAAAATACTTTATAATTTTCTCCTTTTGGTGTCATTTTAATTTTGAAATTCTTATTATGGGAAACGCTCAGAGTACCCGTATTTCGCGTCGAATGAATTATTCGAAAACATGTGTTGACTTGATCTAAAATTTAGAAAGAATCTCAATAGTTTGTCGATCCTTTTATTTAGGATAATAGTCAGATGCTACTGTGTGCGAATACAAATTAATTAACCTTTATGTACTGAAAAGAAAGTAAATTTTTAAATTATTTCTTCCTACGTCTGGTATCTTTCAACCAGTACTAGATTTATTGTTGAAGGTGTAACATGATGGGTTTTGAGGGACCAAGTGCACTGTAAGTTGGAAACTACCTATATGGACCATCTATGTTAATATGTATAATGTTTTTTACACGTTCTAGTGCATAGATTTATTCTGTGATGCACATACTGACATACATTTATGCCGGTGATTAAGAAAGTGGTGGAAGTTGAAAATTAAAAAAAAATGGAACTTATCACTTATTTTGTAATGTAAAGTGACGTCACCCAAAGTAAATGATGAATTCGATTTTTTTAGATTTTTTACCTACACCAGTTTCGTAATCACCGGCAGATTTATGAATCACCCAGTACACAAATGTACGCGGCGTACGCGCCGGAGTAACAGGGCCATGGTGTCGTTCGTCTTTTTCTTCAGTTTTCACGAGGGACGTACAAGGGTCGGGCGAAAAGAAACAGCCCCATTTTTCACTATATCGGGGCAGATAAGATTGCACAGCAATAAACGAAGTATAAAAGGTCAGCGATTCCGAGCGAAACGTGCAAGTATGTTTTCGTACGAGGAACAGGGATTTGGGGAGACGAATGAATTTACGATTCTGCTGGGCCCAGGGCAGGAAACGTATAGATTCATTGTAATAATTTCACATAAGTATCTCGGAGCGTTGACTTTCCCGAAGAATGAAGATCGATAAGTTAAAAACAAGAGGCAGATTTTATGATAATGATTCATGTTTTCACGCTACGAAGATTCTTTCAATTTTCACAAAAATGAAGACAATACAAAATTACTGAAGTATTCGATTTAGAAGTACTGGGTTATTAAAGAATAACCAATGGAAAGATATAAACAATTTTGGACACTCGTAGCTGGTATGACCAGGACACAGAATTTTTTTAAATTCGATGTTGACTTGATTAGTTTTGAAAATCTACAGTAAAAATTTAATTAACTACTTTCAATACGTTTATGCTTATTATGTTATTCCTTTAGAGCTTTTATTTTATTTATTTACTTCATTACTTTTATATGTATACATATATTTTCACTTCGTAGGTAATAAATACATATATACGTACATAAAAGTCTCCTATATTTACACCAAAACTAATAGAAAAATTAAACGACCCATTTATTACCTGGCCCAAACCTCCCCACGCAAGAGAGGTATAAATCAAATAATAACTTTTATAATCTTAAAGATTTCTTTGGAATAATAAAGTGAATTGATGATGGAACATTGATAGTAAAACCTTACTAATTATACCTATTCACATTTAAAGCGTGTTTCTCCCTCATTTTTCTCAATATTAGAGATTAATTGAAATCTGTCACAAACCTACACACTCGCCCCCACTTACTGGTAGTTACAGTGCAAAACAATTCCCAAAAATATACGAAAAATATTACTCTGCCAAAGCCACTGCCACGTATACACGTGCCTACTCCAAACACCCACTATTGAATATCCATGAACGTACTGAAAACCAACCCTCTACGATCCCCCACAACACGTGACCCGTAACAATCAACGCGTCTGCAGTTGCTCTCGAATGAAGACATCAGCCATTAACGACAAACCAAACACAATAAACGACTTTTACCACAATACACGATCGAGAGACGATCAGACGAAGAGGCAATCCATTAATTCCAACCAGTCACGGCCACGAGAGAGCCGGACCAACAAATTCCGTTTCCGTCGCGGCGCAAAAAAGGTCTGCTAGAAGATCCCTCATCCGTGCCGCGAAGAGGCAAGATGTAAAGGGGAACACCACTGCACAGCGCAGGAAGTGGTTGCGAGATCGTTAAGTAATTTCCCTGTCGGATTACCGGGCCTGAAGATTACGAGGAAGGCCCGAGAGGCACTCTAAGCGCTGCGCCCAAGACGGAGAAAAAGCGAGGTACGTAGAAAACAGTGAGTAAACCGAGGGACCGTGGCGAACAAGAGTGACGTGCTGGAAAAAGCACTGGCCACGTCTCACACGCACGTACCCGCGAAATCGGATTACCGATTTTCGTGTGGACCTCGCCTCTAAACTGCCTCTAAAGTCTAAACCGTCCTCTGGATCGACTGCCGGCCGTTTTACGTCGACGGCCCCGCGATCCCCGAGACGAGCAGAGGAATCCCTTAACCCTTTGGACACGACGTTTCGACGGACGGGCTCCGTGAAGCTAAATGGGCGTAATTCGGTGAGTAACGACTCACCGAAAAGAGGACGGTGGTTCAACCGGAGCTCGTAAGGAGCTTAAGCCTCCCCTTGGCCAGCCGGCCAATCTTCCCTCTTGCCACTTGGTCGCCAGTTGTTTTGTGTTCGCGTGTAACCGTACTGCGGTCCATTAACTCGCTGGAAAATGGAGTCGAGGATTTACGGTGGCTCGCGTTTTAAGAGGAATGCGCGGTTCCTGCTTTCGTGTAATTTTTTATGCTCGCCTCGTGGGAACGCTGGCTTTCGGTTACTTTTCTATGGTGGGTCGCTTCGGACAGCTTCGTTCGGTTTAGATCGTTGCGAAGAGGAATTATTGTTTGTTTTATAACGATTAATGATTCAAGTGAACTATTAGACTGGGGCCTAGAAAAGTTCAACTTTGACAGATTTGATTGTTTTGCTTTAATAGGAGTGTATGGTGCGTTGGTAGTGCAATACTGGAATATTTATTGTGTTATTCTCAACTTTGCGTAGAGCGTGATTGATAAAATGATTCGTATCCAACTTATTTTGGCTAATGTAGTGAGCTACATCTTTTTGCAATAATACTTTCTTAGTACTAATATAATGAGAGAAGTATAAGTGATAACGTGTTTATTCGAGAGATATAATAAATATTTCCAGTATTGTATGTGGTTTTAGTAGGTAAAACAGTGGATACAGATATAAATGCATCGTTGTGGATGAAATATAATTCATGGACACCGGACACGGGATTCTTTGGCTGCGTTCAGTCGACAAAACCGGTGACAACGGTTGCGAGGTCGCCAGTGATCAGTATTCACTATCTGCAAGTATCTGCTGAACGACATTTGTGTATATTTGGCGGGAATATAAAACAAATGGAGTCAGTATTATTAATTGGCCTGGATAGTGGGTTTCGACATCTTGGAAAATCATTGAACTGATCCCTGATCCCAAATGTACCGTAGTTTATTTCCGGTACAAAAAATGGCGACCGGTTACTAAACATGTTGAGTAGGTGGTAAGTGAGCGGTTGCGTTCAGAATAAAATCGAGGGAAATCACTCACCGGTTGTGTCGGCTGAACGCACCCATTTTTACCCAAATACTGTAATTTTGGTGAAGCAATTAAGTTTTATGTCAAATGTTGATATTGTGCTGATCGGTTTTTATTTTCTTGAAGCAATGATATTTATAGGTAATGGGTAAATAAGAGTTTTAGGGTGGGCACAAGTGGAACTTGCATCTGTTTAAGTTGAGCTTATTTTGTGCAACTGTTCTGTTGTCTTTGAGTATTGCTGAATACTGAGCACAAATTAAATTTTTCATTATTACTGCTAAAAAGAGAAGCTAATCCTTAACTATGTCCTTCAAATATAATTAAATTCAACCTGACGAGGTTTCACGCTGGGACGTTTTCATCCCACACTTTTCCATGACACTTAATTTGTCTCACGAATTCACAGTATTGCTAAAACCGGCTTCGATACGCAGCCAAATGATTTATGTAGGTACTTCTTACGAATGCTAATGAAAATTATTGCATATTTCATATGTCTCACTACCTCCTTCTCCCAGGAGGAGAATCAGGAAGACGAGACAGCATCTCTAAGCGACGTTCTAAGAAGACTGACAAAAGCGCGGGTTAAGTGAATGGCATTAGTTAGTTGAAATGCTCGTAATATTCCCAGAGCGTAGTTCCTACGGAGCTTCAATTGGTCCGCGTGTGGCCCCTTGTCTATCTACGAGACAAGCAATCAACAAAGTAATATCACGCATGTAGTTGCAGTGGTACAAACAGGTTCGCACCGGTAACATACTGTTACGTTCTATTTATTTCCCCATACAGACTGATCAAACCATTATCCATTTAATTTGGGACATTCTCAGTCAATGCTTAGATATTGAAAAGTAAAGCTACATGTGAAACCACAATTTCATATTATTTTTAGGAAAAAACATTAACATAAATTGAACATATTTTACAATCTAATCAATGTCTGTAGAATTTCATATATTAAATTGTTGCGAATGAAAAGTCGAATGCAATTTTACCTATATAAAAGTATCTAATACCCATTCACATTTTGTCTACAGCCTAAATTTTGTAAATATTAAAATTCATCAAGGGCCACTAACAACTATGCATTAGCTATCAACCTAAGATGTCAACACTGTTTAGACTTTTAAAAATTTAGAGGGTGGCATTTTTTGGCAAACCGTTTTTATTTTGGTGTGATTTTATTACCGGGTGATCTTCAAACACAGAGGCTTGAGACAACTTTAAAAACAGTTCACTTTTCTTTCATCTAGCAAATTAAAAATAAGCAATAACTCACTGTGAGTTTGTATACTGAATTAATTTTATAATTGTCTCCACTCTTTTAAATTGAAATATTTTATAATATTTCCCAAAAATGGCGGCAGACGCCCAGGGATGCCAAATTTCCAAATCCGCCCTTGTGTGTAGTTGCTCCTAGTTCCCAAATATTTCGTCAATTTGCTTACTAACAATATTAACAAAACCAGTTCTACTTTAAATTAACATCTACTAAACGGTTCACGTGGCTCCTCAAACCACTCCAACGTCGACACGAACACATCCCAAAACTACAGATGCACCCTACAATTTAAATGTGATATGATCGCAAAAGATCCAAAAGCGAAGAAAAACAATCAGAACTTGAAATACTTCAAACTACACGCCACTTAAAAACCAAGAAACTTCCACCGTTGCCCAGTAAACACACAGTTGAAAGATTAAAATCACGCGAAGCACCCCCAACCATAGATCACTCCTCGCCCTGACGAACCTATAAATCACGACCACATGCACTTCAACATGTCGTGGTTAATAATAGGTACTGTACAGTCTACGATGACTATATAATGGCAGATATCGTACGTTCACAGTACCCTGAATAATAACGTGGTTAGTGAACGTGATCTACTTATCACTCCCGGAATGTAAATTGCTTAATTATCGGCCGTCATGGGCACATTGTCGAAGAGAGTCTGGAGCAGCCCGCCAGCGCCGCGTCATTTATCACTAGTTTGCAACGTGTGAAGTGTCTTCAGAAGTTATCCTTTATGGCTGAAAGTAGAAGCACTTCTTACCGTTCTTCATACTTCGCTGAAGCCTCACGCTCGCGAGGAATCGATCTTCCGCGTTTTTTCTTGCTGTACGTAGCACTTAGTACAAGCCATGCTACAGGTTTCTTGGTGTTGTGATGTAGATCTACAATTAGGATCCTGACAACTTGGTTGTCTACCATCTTCTCAGGGTCCGCCGCTTCTTCGACTTTTTCCCCGGGACCAGTGTGTTCATTAGCTCTCTGCTCGCAGAAAAAGCGTGTCCACGTTAATACGTTCATTACAGCATCGCATATATCTAACGAATGAAGATGGTCTAACCTTTAATCTAATGCCGAGGGGAACATCGCGAAGAAATGACACTTTTGCGTGCTTTATAGTTGAATATTTCGAAGGAGGTCGAATAAAATTGTTAAATTCACATATCAAAAGATTCTTCACCCCAGTTCAATAATTCAACCCAATTTCCCAGTGTCCAGGAATCCCAAGTAATTTTAAAGGCTTCATATTCAAGCTAATGATTCAAACAATGCAGAAACTTCAACTTCAGAAACATAAATGCTTCACGGATCGGTTCCCCAAGCTGTGCCTCAGGTCCTAAGAGTTTCACAATTCAAATAATTCAAATATTGTTCATATACAATTCCAAATTAAAGCTACCCCAATAATTAGTATACACAAGCAGCTTCAACTATTCTAATTTTCCTAATAACCCAAACTCTTCTGACTTTAAACTAAATCCTACACAGTCCCACTCACTTTTCACCGCCCCCATCTAACATGACTTCAAACTTTACCTCCATTCCAATTTACTTGGAACTACCCTGCTCATAAATAACTAATTCGAAAAACCTCCGCATGCAATGCCACGCGACATCTAAACCTCAGGAACAGAAGAGATATCCACAGTCATCTCATAAACCTCCTCCACGTTGCAATTCTTAATAAATCCCAGCTAAAGGTCACATAGTACCATAATCTCTAAGACGTCCCATAAGTTACAGCTGGATACCTCGATAAGCCATCGCTTCCTAGAAAATTACAGCGAGACAGCGATGTGATGGGGGAGAAATTCGCCCATTGAAACTTTCTTGAACCGTGGAGCAACAGACGCGCCGGCATTCAGTGGCGTGGGCGTCAAGGCACGTGCTACGAAAACCCCGGATATTATCGCACTTTCGCTGTCTTTTCCAGCGACCACTCTTCCCGGTCCGCCACGCGTTCCCATGGGGCTCCCGTATTGTTTGATGTTGTTAGAAATTCGTTTGTTTGGCGAGCACGCTCGAGCAGCTCGCGTGGAAGTTCCTGAGGCAGAGCTGTCGTGGACGAATTAGGGCCGGTTTACACGATACCAAGGCGGCGTGCCGGGGCGCGCGTGTGCGTGTGGTAACAGCGGGGAGGAAAGATTTGTTTCGTGACGCCACACGGCATCGTTTCGACAATTACGTTTAAAAACACCGGGCTAAAACGCTGATTGTCGTGAACGTTGCTGGCGGTCTTCCAGAAACAAGTCTGCCCGCGTGCTTTTTTTACCACTACGCTCGCGATCGCGGTCTCTTTTTGTGCACCCCGTTGCCGCGTTAGAGCAGCGAAGGGGAGAGGTTCGCTTTTTAGCTGTCGGATGAATTTTTTCTTTCGACAGTGAAGCGTGCTCGGGGGGTCTGTTCTTCGAGGATGAAACAGGAACTATGAATCCTGTGGAGCAGGGATTGCATAACTTTCTCTTTCCCCGGGTGACTAAGGAAAAATTCAGTGACATTCCACGCGCACGACTTGAGGTGACTTTGCATAGCTGACGCCAAGGTCGACCGAGAGGCATATGTCACAAATCACGCTGAAAGACTGGGCGCATACGTGGCTACATAGCTTACGAACTAGTCGTGCCTCGAGATTTCCATGAGCTCCAGAGTTCCCTAATCTAAATTGATACCAAAACTTAAGCAGACACGAATTGAAAAAGAAACATTTTTCTATAAATTAAACAGACCTGGAAATAGCTCGAAGGTCGTCTGGTAGGATGTCTTTATCTTTGGGTGAGGTGTCTTGTGCTTTTAAAGTTTCCGCGTGTTGTAATTACATATTGTAGGTTGAATACTCCGCGAATTACCATTTTATAACACTTGCAGATTAAAAATATCCTTCATGTATCTAGGAAATATGAACTTTAACGATTTAGAAATTTTTAAAATTTTCAGTCATCTTAGTTCCCGAGAGATGATATTCCTTCAGCTGCATAGTGTATGTTTAGAATACTCATTCGCTGCTACTATTCGAGTAGCAGAGAAAATGGTTGTGTATACATCAACCTAGAGAAGCTAAACGCAAAGAGCGTGCTTGTTCGTCCATTAGTCTGAGAAATAACACGTAACAAAATTCAAAAACAAGAAGTGTACTTCACAGAAGAGAAGAGACAAGTATATACACGTATGTAGAGGGGCGCGCACATATGCATGAAACAAAAATAAAGAAGACAGAAATGTATCAAAGTTCGTTATCTCGTCTGCTGTGGGTCTGAGTCGCGTATGGATCTATGCCAACGAAAGCATTTTTAAACCACGGTAACATTCATACTGTAGCTATTACTGACGACAATCTCGCCCACATTTTTCCTGGAAAGAATACTACTACTCATAGAATCCAAAATCGATTCAATTGTCTTAATAATCTCACCAAGCCCAACATTCCCCCTAGTTTCACGGTAAACACTCAGCACAGGAATCGCACGTCGTCTACTCGTCAGATTCTCAAACAAGGAGAAACTTGCACCGAGAAGCAGCCTCTAGACGTGTTCGCAATAAATCCACAATTTTCTCCTTTTATCCTGGTGTACCTACACGCGTCAAGGCGCGCGAGCGTTATCAAAAACGTGGGACCCAGCTTTCTAAACGTCCCGCTGGGTGCACTTTCAGCAAATAAAAGCCGACGTCTGGCGTTCCGATACCCCTCGGATCGAGCGCTTGTATCACGTGTCGTTACGTGAAAACACGATCCGACTGTGACTCGTGGCGGCTTCGCGTCACACCTGTCATCATCATTTCGTCGATGACTGCGCAGGCGGCCGACCAGCGAGAACGGTCGACCGCGCGCAGCCGCGTCTAACAGTATCTAAAGGCGCGATCCCACGGCGCGTGCAGCGTCAAACTCGCCGAGCCAGGCGCCGTGGGAATGAATGAACTTGGGCTCGCGCGTCTTGGCTTGGGCTTCCCGCTTGTTATCGGTAAATGTGGCACGCGTCGAAGCTTATCTTGCGCGGTTAAAACGGCGGACTTAGCCGCTCCGTGGGAACCCTCGTTGCTCGCCGAGCCACGCATAGTGGGACCGCGCCTTAAAGACGCGTAGCGATCGTTCGCGGGGACCACCGCTATTTTCGTGCGGGCTTAGCGTCGTCTGAAAGACGCCAGGACGGAAGGGGTCGGCCAAAAGAACGACGCGAACGCTAAGCAGGCCCCGTAGGGGCACAGAACCAACGAAAATAAAGGGGTAACGCGAGAGACCGTGGCTCGTAAATTCGGCTCTCCATTGTAAATCGAAAGAATAAAGGAGGCAGCAACAATGGCGATATGTTAATCATAAATTTCGACGGGCGTGCGTGCACCGTCCACGCGGCGGGAGGATCGTGGAAAGGAGGGAAAAAGGAGGACGGCCGGGCGAAAGGGCGCCCAAACGTAGGGCGTGCGGGCAAGAACGAGCTGCCCAGAAGAGGATGCGGTGGGATTAGACACGAGGGGCAGAGGAGGAGAGACAATGGGGAGGAAACGACTGGACAGGAAACTGAAAATATTGTGAAGTGAGTGAAGGGGGAAGATGGGAGGGGGCTGAATGTTTCCCCGCCCGACTTTATGGCGCACTGAATCGCCAGGTACGTCTCGTGGTTAGTGGAGTATGCAACATTGAAGCTCTGGTGGAGGCAACATTGAATAGACTCTGCCGTGGTTGAAATATTGGGTAGAGGAAATGGTGGTATTATGACCTCTTGCTGGTATTTCGGGCCCCTAGTCATTTTCATATTATAAACAAAAATATCTAGCGGCTAATGGCGTTATCCACTGCACCTAGCAGCTAAATATTCTTTATTCGTTTATTTTTTATCACTGATGTTGCCAAAGAATAATTTTTTATGATTTTTCTTAGGGGCGATATTACCCTCAATTTTGTATGAGCGCCGAAAATGACACTTTTTCATAATATATGTTAAATTCAATTAAATTTTTCTTTTGCTTCCACTTTTTATCACACATACATTTTAAGTGAAAATTTAAAGCAATTAAAATTATGAATCTGATTTTAGGAAGATATATAAAACTGGGGCCCATATTACCACCCCTAGCAGACTGTGTGCCTGTTTTTTGGTTTCTCTGGTAGCCTCAGTGTGTAAATTGCTGAGAGGGTAGAAGAAAATTGAAGCCTGTCATATGGGAATAGCTTGTAATGTAATTTGTCATTCGGAATTGGAATGCGTAAATAATGCATACGTATAAAAAATGATAAACCAAGCTATTCATTCTAGCAGTTATTGAATCAAACTTTTGCAAGATATTACCCTTGACAGCAATTCTTGCCAAAATATATGTACCTACCACGAAAGTTTTCCACACGAATGATAGAAATCCTTAGTATTATTTCGACATCGCATAATTACACGAGTTAAAAATTTAATTAGATCGACCGATATCAGAACCACGAACGCAATTAAACCGCGGAGAATTATATATGGGTTTTAAATGCCACTTAATTATAAACATTGTACGCGTACGATCTTTCGCGAATATAACGACCACGTCACACGCAACAATAATATAATCACAGTCGCAAAAATAAGATCACACAGAAGGCGAAAGGGTGAATCAAGAAAGACAGTAGGGAGGGATGAAGACAAGAGAAGAAAAGGAGGCAGAAAGGAAAGCAATAGAAGAAACCAGTTTGTGCGAATTGACAGCCACGAGGATGATGAGTCTGATTTATTCCGCGAGCGATAAGTCCGACTTACAATTTAGATATCCCACGCGGGAACGCTTCGAGAAAGCGTATTTCCGCATCTGCAAGGTAGAAAAGACGGACGAACGATCGGGAGGAAGACGTAGATTGCGGCAAACGACCAAGATGGGAGAGATGAAGTGGCTTTGCAAAGAATTTACAGTTTACAGTCACACAGGTGAACACGGGAAGGGACGTACTGGAAAAGGACCAATGCGAAGCCAGGTAGAACGTCGGAGGATAGTTGGTTCGAGCCTTATCTCATGACAAGTGCTGTTTTTGTATCCGGTTTCATGGAAGATAAAGCGTGCACAGAGATGATGCATTCCGTGTGTTACTTAATGCAACAATTTTATTCATCGTCCAACTGAGGGAATTCGCGTAACGCGATGATTGTCCGGAAAGGGGCGGAGATTTGCAATTAGGGCTCTTGCGATTAAGAATAATGCCGATCGCCGTATCTACTTGCACGCCCGTACTTAGTACGCTATTAATAAAAGGATATTTCTTTTATCCTTCTTCGACGAAACACGCATGAAATCCGCGAATGGCTGTCTGCTTTTGCTACTTGGCAACGGTCGAAATGGAAATTACGGCTGCTTTGTAATTCCAAAGCTTCGTATCATCCACCGAGGCACGGCAATTCCTACCCTTTAGTCACGCAACATTCTGTTAATATTTTTTAGGCAAACTAAAAATCACCCTACAATTTCTTCGAATGGGTGTTCGCAGATTCGATGGCCATTCCAGGCAACATCGGCGTCTAGACATTTTATTAAAATGGCTAAAAGCTTCGAGCCAGTCGTGATTCATTGATAAAACTCGACCCTTAGTTTGAGAATGTTTAATGCTTTCTACTGTGGAAGCCACAAGTGCTATATCTTAAAACTCAGCTCATTATAATTAAAATGCTCTTTGGTGGTGCTACAAAGATTCGCCATTTGGGGGGTACCTGCTACTAGAAATTAATTTTCAAAGAGTATTTAATCTCTTTAGTACAACCAACCCTCAAACTTTTCTCATGACCTTTAGACGCTTAGCAAAAAATATACATCTTCTCTTCCTCTTCAATCTTTTTCAACCCACAACTACCTCTTCCTTATGAATATACCCAAGACATTAACCTGCGTAGTAACGAACTACAAAACTGGCCCTCTGACAAGAGTCTAACACTATATGGACAATAATGAACCGGTCGATAAATGAAAAAGCTGTACGCAGAAACGTCGAAGTCGGAAATCCCTGCGAGAATGATAATCGACGATCTACGAGGCGCTAATAACGCATCAAGACGAATCGTAAGAAAGAGAGTTGGGGGCAGGGGGGTTGGAGAATCGACGTGCGTTCGCGGCTAAAAGTCAAAGTAGATGGCTAATCCCTTTCATTAGACGAGTACACGTGCAACCGGTCGTAATGGCGAGTCACGTTTTCTTGCTCAAGTCAAGTGTCGTTATGTCGACTAGTTTACAACCCGACGACTGTTCCAGCGGCGGTGCTTGTTTCCAAGTGTACCCGCCGCTTCCGTACGCGCGGATTTTAATCCTCGCCTGTCACCTTATGAAGACAAATGAACTCAATTTTCCCCCCGGGAAAAAATCCCGTCAACCCTTTTATACACGGTGTTACGCGGCTACCAATGGGTGCAACGCGCGTTCCGATGTCCCCGGCTGAGAATTACGAAATCGTATGCAGATTCGAGTGAAGGTGCGAAGCGAAGGTAGCTGAAGAGCTATGCGGCTGCGTAATGACAGTGGGAACGTGGAAATTCAACACACAAAACAAGTTTTCCCGTTTGAGCAAGCATTACGGACGGGAAGCTGTGAATTGTTTAGGTGAACGTATTGTAATCTTGCACTGCAGTTTCGAATCTACATGGTTGCGATTAAGCGTGTTATTGAGTTAGGGGAGGGAGAGAGTATCTGCATTGTTTCTATAGTCTGGGTGGGAAATATTGGCTGCTGGGGTTTCTGGGTGTGTATTCATCTCTCAATTTTTGACAGAGTAAGGATTTTTATCAGTTAGAATCCGATATATGGACCGTTTATTTTGAAAGTGGTGTAAGTCCCTTTTCTCTTGTTATTTTTTCTAGTTATATATAAAAAATTTACATTAAATTAAGCATGAATTACGTGATATCTCATTTTTTTCAAAAATGGACTTACACCATTTTCAAAATAAACGGTCCATATATGTCATTTCAGCTTCTCCACTACTCGGTTCGATTCACGTTTTCTTAAATCTTGGCCTGCGTTATTATTATTATTACTACTCGTGAATCCTTTGTAAACTTTTACCATTTCTTAATCACTTCAGTTTAGTTTCAATTTTTAATGTAGTACATTTCCAGGGCAGCTCAAAGTTAAATTCCAAGTCGGCTCTAATTTCAGTTGCATTGCGCCCTAAATGGTGTTTACTTACTCGTGCATGCAAAACTTAGAGAGTACTTATTTTCCCTTTCCTTCTATTGAATCTTCTTTTTTGCTTTCCACTATATTTCCCAATATTTCATGTTTCTTCTCGCTCATAAATAAACAGAACTCCTTTCACCCTAAGTACACCTAAACGAGTGAATAGCAGACTAAGTGCCTTTCCAGACAAGACGCTCCTATAACTCGCACAACAAAAGTGTCTCACATGAAAAGACTCCAAGAGGATTTCATGCACTCCGCAAAGACCACACCACTTCTCCCATCCTCTCTAGCTGTCTCGCTTGGAATGCCAACGTTTCCTCGATAGCAACGAAAGACCACCAAGCCACCATTCCACGATACACGCCCATACGGTGCAATAAGAATAAACGATTGAATCGTGATTCACCCTTCGTCCATTCTGATGGCCGAGCTTTGACAAGCGACTCCTACACGCGAACGAAACCCATGTCCGTAACGCGGATAAGCCACGTCAAGTTGCCACCGCGCTGTGAGGGCGACGCGACACGACGTCACCATAGAGAGAGGGCCACGACGAGGCGGCGCGGTGCACGCTGGGCCCGTTTGAAACTAATGCGTCTGTCCAGCGATTCGGGCACACGACGAAAATCAATCAAGTCCATTAAGGGGTCCACGAACCGGCCGAGCATTATAATGCCGATACCAGCCAATGTAACGCGATACCTATGCGTCGTTGACCGACCACTCTGGCAGAGAGTCGCTCGGACCCTCCTCTGTTATGTCATTAATGAAGATCCATTTAACGTGACGCGCTGTCGATTACGAAATTGATGACGATTCTCGGCCGCGACGTCAACTGTCCTTTAACTTCGCCGTTCTGATACTGTCCGCCTCCGATTGTGGCCCCTTCCCAACTGTTGACGTGAAAGTCCACGAAATCGAGTCAGAGTGAAAGGAGGAAGAACGGAGGATGGGGGTTCGAAACGGAGAAGTTGAAGGGAGACTTTAACGCGCGTAATGGTATGAAATGGAGTTTCGTAGAATGAGTAATTATTGGGCATGCGAATATTTAGCGATGTGGTATATTGTAATAGTAGTTTTACTACTCGGCTCCGCACGAAATTTAGATTCTGCTTTTATAAAAAGAATGTTTTAGTTTTTTTTTGTGAAAATGTTCACATTCATCTGGATTAATCAGGTATAATGAGCTGAGGCATAGTTCATGGACCCAGAGTTTATCACTCAAAAGCTTTTAGACGGCAGACAAACACACAAACATATAGAAGCTTTCTGCTTTATATATTAAGATGTCACTATATTTTTGGAGACCTAAAATTCGGAGAAAATTGGAATATTAAAGAAATGTAATGCAACATCAGCTATCAACTGCCTCAATTTACACTTAGTTTATTGATTCTAATATTTGCGTTATAGCCACCTAAATACTATTTCGTCCATCGTATTTATTCATTATTGAAGACCTACATAGCTCTTATGAAAGGTTCACTATAACTTAACCAAAAGACAACTCGTCAGCATCCATTGAAAACGAGACCCAATTGAGTAGAAATACGAGATTTAGAGCAGAGATTGAGTGAAACTGTTAAATTGGGATTCAACGGAGAAGATTGTTCTGATCGATCTAGGAAGTGTCGACGTGTCTAGATCGTGAGAGATGATAAGGTAAAGTCGATTTAATGCGAGGATACGTTGTAGCGTGCAGTTTGCGATACGCCAAGCGATGCATCACGCTTGATAGTCTTAATGTCTTCGGTAATCAACCATCTCGTGAGGAGATGAAGTGTACTCTGTGCTACATGGACTTTGCTATTTTGTCATGAAAACAGGCCTTGCGTGAAGATCGTAGTAGCATATCTCTAGAAGAAAACTTTCAATCCGCAAATTTTCACAATTAGCCCGGTGACCCTCGGTCAGGATTGCGATCGTCGACGTCGATAAATCGCATTTGCACGCGAAATTCAGCAACTGGAGCGTCGCGTCTATTTTTAACCGCATTACGAGCGTGTCACGATTGCTTAACTAGTCGTCGCGAGCAATGCAACACGCATCGCCCATGACGATGCACCTAGGTGACGATCAACCACGTGTGTACGTGGCCTGTCACGCCGCGACAACGGAATAAACGAGGAAAAGCGTCGCACGTAATTAAAGAATCATCAACATTGAAGTTCACCAACTGCATATTATATAGGGCGAATTCCACTAACGCCCAAATCACCTGCAACGCCCGTAATTTTCATTATGGTAGATTTTACTATACGCAACTGAGCGCAACGTCAAAAATTTCAAAGTCGATTTTCTCAAAAATGAAGCGCGATATCAAAAAAAGTTACTATTTCTTTTTGACTTATAACAAGTAAATAAGTCGAGAAAAAGGAATAAAATTTTTTGATATTGCGCTTCATTTTCGAGAAATTCGACTTTGAAATTCTCAACTTTGCGCCCAGTGGTGTATAGGGAAACCTAGCTTAATCAGAATCACGGGCGTTGTGCGCGATTTGGGTGTAAGTGGAATTCGCTCTATATACAGTAATTCCCCGTTATGAGCCCGTTTTTTCTCCCCGTTGACAGCCCGGCGACTATCCCCACAATTTCTTGGAAGCCTACGGATGAAAATGAGAGAACCGGACAACGAACGAGAGGAAACGAAAGTGTCAGACACGAAGTTGCCGTCGAGTACGAAAGAGAGAATCATGTCCACAAGCCACTATGAGCCCGCCGCCAGCCCCGTTCGTCGAGCTCATAACGGGGAATTACTGTAGTAATCTTCCAACGAGTCCCAAACAACACGCCACCTGGTGTACCCAAGTGAAAGCTTTCAAGCTGTTAATGCATCGCGAATCTCTGTGGGAGGGTTTCAATCAGTCTACTTCAAATTGTAACGATATCCCATTAAAAGGTGCCAAAGATCATCAATAAGCTTGCCATTCTTCTGGACCCCGTTGAAGAGATCCATAAAGAGACTTCATTAATAACAATTTCAGGGAATAGACATTCGTGGCACGCTTGGACCTCCCTCATCGACCAATATCGGTTACGACAGCGTTGACCTATTCAGAGGTTAATAGTTCCCGAGGCTGTCTTCGCGACAAAGGTATTAAAATGCGGGCTGCCGCGTTAGGGGAACGTCATTTATCATGTTTCGGGCTGTGTCGGGCATCGATGCTTCAATGCGTGTGAACACGCTCCGTTTCGTATAATCCGACAAGGGAATAAACGCTAGCGCGCGTGCGCGCACTCACGGTGCCCCTGCCACGCGATACGCGACAGGATAATTATTTTTGCGACGTAACCTCCTGACAACGCGTAACAACGTTATCCTTCCTCCTCGATAAGGACGCGGGACAGTCATGTTTTAAGGGGGGTTCGCACAACAATGTCTGTAGGATTTATTAGGACGATAATGTGACATACCCAGTGGTAAAGCATCGTGAACCGTTGATGGGCGTAAGATGATGCATTCGATCGTTATCGGATTGGCCGATCTGTTCCACCAGCGAAGGCGCCACTCGATCCGATGGCACGGCTTTGTGGCCACTTCTTTTCGGTTTTTTTATTTCGTTCCGAGCGGGTTGTATTGGCTCAAGCTTTGACGCGTCGTCGATTTTAATCCACTGATTGTAATTAGGGGTCTTACGGGAAATTCACGCGACTCTTAATAGAGATTAACTTGTATCATTGGATCGTGACGATCGAGACTATATAGCAGGGGAATCTGAAGTATTGGATTGTGGGTGGTATCGGGTGTCGATGTTGTGGAGATAGTGATTAAGTGTAATTATATCGTTGTGGATCTTAATTGGTTCCTGAGGTCAAGTGGAGGATGAGGGGATTAGTAGGAGAACTGAATACTTATCGTAAATGAAAATTTCGTGGGGGAATTTTGAAGGTGTCTTGTAATCCCTGAGATGGTGCTTGCGGAGCTTATGTTTTTGATCGACGAAACCACTTCGAAAGTATATATACCGTTATGTACAAATTTAATATACTTAAATTAAGAGAATGAAACACCCAGTCCCAAGGCTCAAGTAGATACGTTGATGCAGCCACCCCGATCCCGGTTGCTCAAAAATACCACTGCATACATGGCTAGAACGTTCGTAATCTTGAAACGTTTCCGACATTCTCGTCTAAACGGCGGTTCACCGGCATTCTTTCGGCATTCATTTCATTTGAGTTACCTACGTCCGGGATATTTCAATTAAAAGCAGTAGACCAATCAGTCGCCCAGCACGCAGCCGCGCACTATCGCGTGGGTGTCAAGAGCTGCACTGCTGCAGGGGTTCCTGGGTTTCACTATACAACTATGGAATGACACGTGTTCCGTGCTTTCGTGTTTCGCCTTCAATTATCTTACATCAACCCGAATAAATTACCTCTGTTACTTGCACACTCTCTTAATTCCACCGGGCTTTCTGCCTTTTTCCCGCGGAACGGTACTCGTAATGGCCTGTTGACTCGTGAACACGCACACCGCTGATTTGTTGGATGGCTGGCGTTCGGTAAAAATCCACGGCTCTGTTGAAGTTAGAAACGTCGGGTTTAAACGACGTATCGTGCTGGTGGTACGCGCGGTATCTCCTTTTTCCCGATACTTGAAATTTCCGTGAGAGACGTTTAGTCAACTTTTTCTCAGTCGCCTCGTATCGATGCACCACATGTGGCGCACAACTAGTTCGCAGCGATATGCTTGATTGCGTCCCGCATGGCGCACTGGTCGTTCTTCGAGGAACGTCCGTGGGACATGCAGATATGCAAAGTAACTTGCATACCACCCTGGTGATGTATTTTTATGATACGTAGAAAAATTGCAACTGAATTTTCATGAATTCTAATGTAATTAGGATTTAGAGGTTTTCTATAACAAATCAATAAACTGAGAAATAAACTCCGAATAATAGGAGAACGTGATCAAATGAGTTACATATTTGAATTAGATTCTTTTACTATTCTGAACAGTTGAACCCAACGCTCAACATTTCACTACCTATTGGGTAATAAAATGTTTCAACTCCGACGTACGCGTTACACTATTTTATACATTAGTAAGTTTATCACAAGTTTCCCTAAATTGGGATAAAACTGTCTGTACTTACAAGAGAACACCGCAAACTCGCAGTTATCGATTGGAACGTAAGTTTGTGGGTTTATAGAGTGACTCAAAACAAGAACAACAGTAAGTTTATGAATGTGAAGACTCAACTGAAACTCAAATAAGCACTCCCACTTTTTCGCGTATACCTCCTGAAGTACAAGAGCATGATTACAAGAACATTTAATCCTCTGTTAATATCTTATCACACGAGACACTTCCATGCCGCGTTACTACGATTAAATCAGCACACACATTGCTCTTCCCCCAAATCCTATCAATTATGCCAATTTATCCCAAACACCACTCGTGAGCCACCAGCATCACCTGTAAAAAGTCCCCTCATTTAAATGCCTACACTCTTCCCTCCGCAACAAATTCCAAGGCAGTTGACAACCTAGAGCAGGATCATCCGTTCAAGTCCATACTTCAACCTACACTTGTCTACAAGTGCAAACAGAGGTCAAGTTGTTCCCCCAAGCGAAAACTGAACAAGGATGTATGCGCAGAAAATCCGTGTCCAAATATTGCGGGGGGATTCGCGGTCCATGACCGCAACGAGGAAGTACAAGAGACACGTGAGAAAGTGCAAGTGGCGGGGAACGCCAGAGCCCAGGGACCGAAATGGCGCCTTCGGTAAAAACCGCAACCATTTCATAGTGCGCGGCAAGGAACGAAGCGTTCGTGCCGCTCGATCGGGCGGGTTTCCTGAGGAGCAGTGAACATTAGCATATCGCGATTGCAGAGCACCGCGGAAACGACGCGATAATGACTTGTACCGCGACAAAAGTTCATTAACGAGCACACGATGGAGATGGCACCGCTCGTGCACGCAGTACTGCGTGCACGTATTAGAGTCACGACAGAGTAATACGCGATAATGCGTGTTACTCAGGGGACGTAATTGCACCGCGCGAATGAATTCATTTTCTTGGCGTTCCCTAGATGTACGTTTTGCGTACGTGGATAGTTTGCGAGGATCACTTATTGTTAGTAAGTTGGAGATTGGTGGTGATTCTGGTGTGTCGTTCGGGGTAGGCACTTGGGATTCGTTTTGGTGATTCTGGTTTATTGGTGGGGACTGGTAATGGTGATGGGAGTGAACGTATCCGTAGGTGGTATTGAAACTTGATGGGTTTTGTTAGCATGGTGTATGCATACTTGGATAAGGAAAAGATGGACTGATGCTGAGAAGCAGTTAGTTAAGAGTGTTATGACTTTATTATAGTCTACATATGCTACGTGAAGGGGGATGTAGGTAGTTGCTTCTTGTTGAATTGTGGCGTTCTTGTTACTGTTCAATTTTTTCGTTTTCTTTTAACCATCACTGTATGAGTTTAATCGAATCCTAATACAGTGTGTAAAAAGGTACATTGAATGATAAGACGTCATGTTCTTATACCTCTTTGAAGTTGTATCAAGAATGACTAAATTTAATGGAATTTAACATAGGTATTACTTATATCACAGCTCTGCAATGAAAGTGCAAAGCGAAAAATAAAAAAATCATTATCGTCATCCGATGTTAATAACTTTTAATTTTTTTAATTTCAGATATATGTCAGAGATGTTCTGACATTTCAGTGGAAGATACTTCAAGAGCGCGAAACAATTGGGTCGATGTTTTTATCTCCCGTTTTGGTAATTTGTTAAGACCAGCTAGATCCCCCGATTTAACCGCCCCAGACTTATTTCTTTGGCGCTACTTGAAGGCATTGGTTTACGATAATCCACAGACTTTACAACAATTAAAGGACACTATTCTACATGAAATAAAAAATCTAACCCCACAAATCCTTTACAATACCATGAAAAATACAATAAAAAGTGCCTGAATTTGCATCAATTTGAATGGCGATCATTTATTGGATATGATCTTTGGAATTTGATGTCATCAAATTTATAAGTCTCAATAAAATTATGCCACAAAAAACGCCACGTTCTTTCAAACTCCATGACGAATTTTGCGCAACCTGTTAGTTTTCGGACATAAAAATGAATCAGCTTGTTCATATATCTTATAAATCACATCACTCAATTCCACAAAGTCCATTATTCCCACACCACGAATTATGTTCTTCGCAGCACACGGATGTCGTTACTAACGATAAAAATATTTCTTCCTTCCACTATAAATTCGCCACACACATCCACCATAAATTCAAGTATCCCTTACATAACTTCATTGACAACCCCGTAAACAGTGCCAGGGACCCTCCTCCGATCACCCTGCATTGTAGCAAAAAATTATTCGCTCAGGGAAAAAGAAATGCCACGGAACGCGACACCGAAACCCAGATACCATTACTGCTCGTTCGCCATCAACTTGGGCTGTCAGGGAATAATAAAATAAATACTTGTTACCATCCAATGTGGACGAAACATCGAATCGGCCCGCGATATAAATTACACCGCGAGGGATACATACGGGGCTAATATCGTTCGTATAATTCAATACCCCTCAATGAAACTCGCCAGGGCCCATCGAGCACCGCAAAGTGCAGCTTTGCGCGCGCATTGTGTCCGTTGGCTCTCGTTAATGCACGTAACAGTGGGCGGACCAAGACCCCCAAGTGCGAAAAGTTAGATGGTACGTTATTATTTTTAGGGACGATAAATATTTGCCGATTTAACTGCGCTACGTCGCCTTAGGTGCCGATTTATCCCCCCACAGCGGATTTGCATACAGCGGGCCCCTGCACGGGGGTCGGAGTTCCGAGGGGATCGATCGACAGTGTAATTGATTTAGTGAGGAGCCTTCGATACGCTATAAATCACTGAATCTACTGTGCCTCTTATGAGAGTCATTTGTTATCATTAAGTTACGCTATTTACCGGTTCCTGGTATTGTTGGAGGGGCCTTTGATCGAAGGTACTCTAAGATTCTACTAGATGGAGGCTGAACCGTCGATCTGTCATTTTTTTAAATTCAGCTTCCAGAGAAAGTTTGGGTCAAGTGGGTTTTAAATTTTATTGCCAAAAATTGGATTGAATTATAATAAAATTGGAGGATTTATCTTTTATGGAAATCAATATTTCTAAAACTAAAGCCTGGTATAATAAAGTATTGACTTATCTTTTCGACTTTGCTACCGTTTGCTTACCATTTTTTCCTTAACTATACTGTAAATTTCCTCTACCATAACAGGATCAGAATTACAGGAATAACTTATCTACCATGAGAAACCTCAGATTCTCGTCGCAATTATATCACGAAATGAACTATTAATCCCGCCAACGACAGCAAAGAAAGCGTAACTATCATTCAAGAATTATCTTAAAAACTGTAATTCCGATAACCCCCTTTTCCACCTCGTTGCACACCTCAGTCGACCACAACGTTTTCATCAAAAAGGCCGGCTGTTCCCGCAGCAACAATGAACACATCTATTATTCAGGCGTCTGGATTCTTGCTTGCATCGCGGGACAGGTGAAAGGGACACCTAGCCATGACGAAATTACTTTCGAGATAACGACACTATCGGCCTCTTGTCATGAATTTATATGCGTGCGCGACGTGTGGACAGAGAAACGAGCGTGTTCGGCTATTTATCGGGGCCACCGTTTGACAACGTGAAAATTGCCCGTTATCAGCGCAGCACGTGTCGACTGTGCGCCGTCAGGAAGCTCGTACGGATATCGATACACGGATATGGTTCGCTGAACTGATAACGTGTATGGGCCGGAATGCGCGCGACGTCCCGGTTAACGCGCCACATTTTTGGCGACACCGGCATTCCGGGAGGAATTCCTCTTTCGTGTAGCATTTAAAGTACAATGCTCGTATCTGTGGAGCGCCAGGAACGCAAGGAGATAGCGCGGCTACTTCAGATAAGCTGAAAAAATCAATTTTCTTTCTCGGGACAGTGCATGGGAAGTCTGACAGTTCTTTGTTTACTTTGCGGGATACAGGGATTAGAACTTGGTCACAGTTTTATCAGAAAGTGTATTGATACAAGGGGCTTTAAAAAATAAGGGTGGGGTATTGAAATTAGAAGGTGGCAAAAAAGGATCTGGGGAATTATTTGATGAAAATAGTGTGCGTGGATTTGGTCGTTGTTTGGTTTAAACTTGTGAAGATAAATTTTAGGTGGATCAATCGTGCGATGGTAATTCTCGGCGAGATCGTTCGATTATGTTTAGAGCCGCCGCAATCTATGAATTTGATAAACAATATAATTGGTTGCTTAATCTATCAATCGGGCGATGACCCAATTCTATCCCTAGCACGTTCAACTAGAACTAGACTCACCGCGCTACGTGCACGGTGTGTGTTTCTGGGTTATTTACGAGCAGTTAGAGAATACTTGACCCTTCGGTATTGACATTATAAGTAATTTGTTTCAAACTTTGATATGTTAATGGTCTTAAGTAATTTGCAATGGAATTCCGATTCTTTCTAAAACTCTCCTCAACACTACACAATTAAAAATACAGTAATTTTAGTATTCATTGTTAAGTACACCGTCCCCAACAATACCCATCACAATTTAGACACCTAGTATCACATCTTCTACTCACAGATCCTCGCACAATTCCTTCCAAACGACTCTAAACCCCTTTCCACACGAATTTCTTCAATCCCTTTCTATATCCTTCAAATCAACGCCACCTCTACCAAACAAATACATCCAAAACACCATTGATAATCCACAGAATCGTCTCCTGTAAATGGGCCCTAATCAATCAACCCTCTCATTTGCGTTTCTTTCATACACCAACTTTCTCCACCACCAGATACTCAATCAAATAATCAGAATCCCTCGCACTCCAAGTCAGTACACCGTCTTCGATCGCAACTTCCCAACTTGAACAATTCGCAGTGACAAAGAAACATTGACCCCCCAATAAAGGCCCCTCACGATCATCAACGAGCCTCCAACAGTTCCTCCGAGGTCGTTCGACTGTCGCGGGTGGTCAGGCCTAAACGAGAGTGGGAGAAAGTCGAAGCACTGCAAAAGGTGCAACGGAACGGTTAATTAGGAGACCTCGGGGGCCCGCGAGGGGTTGCGTGGCAGGGCGCAAGCGGTCGCGATCGGTATTCCACACGCTTCACGCGGGGACCACTTAATGTCGGTGCGTACGGCCCTAAATCTCGGGCCTGGCGGCCGCCGAGAACGCATGGGGTCAATTGGTGGGTCCTTAAATCGCGAAATCTCGGTACGATGACAAATCGCCGTTATATATGCTCCCGTTCCCCGAGATCCGGCCGACGATCCTTGGGAAGAGCGAGCGACTCGCCGTGCCACGCAGTGCGTGCATCCTGGCTTCGTGCTGGCCGCGCGCGTAAATCAAAATTTACGCTGTCCCATCCGCACACCTTTTCTCCTCTTTTCACGGGTGCTGCCCGAGGACGGTCAAAGACACGGGGAACGAAGCGGCACGATCGTCTCTCCGCTTCATCGGGCAGCATCTCGGTTCATCGTCGAGTTCCAGCAACGAAATTTCCAGCTTTCAGGCAATGGCGAGTGCAGCGATTCAGGAAGATGAAGACTGGGATGTTTTGGGCATATTTGCTGGGTTGTTGAATTAATTTTGTTAGTGTTATCTGTTATTTGAATACTCGTAGGCTATTGTTGTGTGGTATGAAGTTGAGGATTTTTGGATAATATGAAAGCAGAGTTTCGTTGAAATAGGTGGAAAGGTAACTTTGTAAGTTTAGTTTAGAACAGTAAATACTTGTATATTTGTGGTAGAGAATTCCTTGGAGATTTATACTGTTTGTCATGTTAGTTCTCAGAGTATCGTGTTTCAGATTCAACAAGCTGAGAGTGAAAGGGGGCAGGGGAAACGTAGCAGCGGCTTCTAATTAATGGCCTAACGCGCCTCGTCACGTACTCCTCTTTTTCACCAATTTGAATCTCCTTCTGAGAACATCACGATGTACCATGCCGTGGACTCGCCTAATTATCGGAACGCTCTTTTAGTTGGAGCGGGGGAGAATGCAAAGAACCTAAATGGAATTACAAACTCTTCCAAATAACTTCTTACAGACTGTTGTTTACATAAACGTGTGTACCTACAAATTTGTTGGTCCATTAAGAACAATTGCAATTTTATCAGGTGGAATAATTTGATGATTATTCTCTTAATTGGGATAAATACCACAGTTTATTGTAACAAGATGAAATGTCTTGTGTATGTATTACACAATAGTAATATAATAAAGTACTTCGAATATACCATACCCATTTTGACTACCACACTTCCACCATAATCAAAAGTTTAGTAGATACCATTAAACAAACTCGTTTCTGTTAGCTTCCATCCCAAATTATAAAAAATGTCAATTACGTTTAATTTCAAGATAAGTTTCTTCGCAAAATTTGTTTATTATTTCCACCTAGGAGTTAACATAATTTTAAGAATCCCTTAAACCGCGGCACTATCAAGAAACATTCGCGAATGGGGGAAACAAGAATAAGGCACGACTGAACAAATTTAATAGCAGCACGCAAACGCGTACCGCTGCAACACTCTGCCCACTCATCATCAACCGTTCCGCGCACGTATCTACCATAATTCAGCATTCCGCGGGATTAGACGCGTGTATTTCGTGCGGCGACTTGTCGGTGGCGCTGCTCGACTAACCGAGTTTAAACGCGCGCGCACGCAGTTTCATATCGGGCCCCATCAATTATCATTTCTAAGGCACGGGTCCCCGTGGATATCGTCTCAATGTATTACACAGTCCCCCTCCTATAATTTATAGTCAACACGATGTACAGAGACATTTCGATAAATCCATGCAAAATCGTCGAGTGTTCAATATACAGGGCTTTGAAGGAAGGTGTAGATAGTAGGTACTCAGTAAATTTAGTAAATAATGTTTACTAAGCGTGTATCGGAAAATTAACCATTCTAGAGTTACAAGCAATTTTCATTTATACAAGTAACATGCAAATAACTTACTATGTTATTTGTCTGACGTTCACAGAAAAATATATTTCAAATGTCCTTCTTTCATTCCCAGATATATCTACTTCACATTTAGATACTACAGAATGGCAGAAACTCTTCCAGAAACTCCTGGTCTGTCTTTGATCAGCATTTTCTACTTACTGCAGCGAAACACTACATATGAACTAGAGTTCGGCAAAATCTAATCTAATTACAACTTACAAATTACGATTAAACTGTAATTGTGTAGTTGATTACACATTATTTTCTATAATCCTTCATTGAGCCATTGCTCACGCTTATGATGCAACAAAATTATAACGCAATAGTGATTAAGAATAATTGCACGCATTAAATACAATTGTTAACATGGGAAAACGATCTCTCGCGTTCCAAACTACCTGCAACAAATAGAAGCTAAGCAGCTCACTTGCCTTACCGGACCGAAAATCAACCACCGTTCTAAAACAGAAGATTTCACGATCCAAGTTCACTGAACATTTTTTATTTAATTTAGCAAACACTATCTATCCAATATGTCTAGACCACTTCTTTCTTTCAACACCCCGTATGTAATATGTATGTGTCCCGCTACAGATCGGGCGCTACACCTGTCATCGTCCACTATGTTGCATTGAAACTAAGTAATTCGAATTGGCGTTCGCGATATAATCTGGCCGGTATGTCGCTCGGATGTTCCACTTCAATTAAGTGGGCGATACTTCAGAAAGCTACGATTCAATTAGATATCGCGAGGTTGCGTGTTTAAGGATAACGCAGTTGCTGATATTCCGGGAATAATCATTTAAGCGTAAGCGTGGCTCCCTCGACATGTAGGCGAGGATCCACTTGCGTGTGGATAGCCGACCGGGTATCATTATGCTTGCAACAGAATACACGGCTCGCAGAGATAGTTGCATTAGGAAGGTTCGGGAAAATACTCGGGAATGGGGCGATAAGATCGCCAGGCGCTGCACAGGTAGAGCTGTTTCGCGGGGCAAAAATCGTGGACGGGAGTAGCGTTGATACCCTTGCGATTACAGGTACATACTTATACATTTCGTGGAAGATACTTATGATTATCTGTTATCTATAGTTTATTAGAAGCGGTGGATCTACACCCCAGTGGATCAATTTGTGAAACATTCTTCAGGTTTCAGAGGCAGAGTTGGGCGCTAACTAAATAAAAAATTATTTAAATAACGGATCAAATAAAAGTTACTTTAACTTGAATTAAGTATTTGACGAATAAAGTTAATTTTTTTATTCGACGGATACAGTTATCCCAGGTCAACTTTATTCGGCACATGGCGAATAATTTTTTTAACTTTTATTCATCATTCCAAATTTTATTTAAATAAAAATTTTGCCCATCTCTGATCAGAAGACACTGTATAGATGGCAGGCTCCACCTGCCACTAAATATGTTTCAGTTTTGATTTACTCAAAGCGGGGGTTTTGAAATATAGAATGTCCGATGTTTTAATGGATATTTTGCGGATTATTTTTCCGATGCTGGTAACTGGAAATGTGCACTCATTTTTTTAATTGTTTGTAAGGAATTAATTGAAGCTTTACCAAATGACTTTATCGTTCACTAAATCAAATCGTAGTCAGTTTCATAAATTATCACCCAAATATTTTGAGTTTCCAAGGAAGAAGAGCAACTTTTGTTTCAAGCCCAGTAAATATTAATATAATACAACTTGATATCAATGTACCCTATCTTCTTCCTGTGATTAGCTCTACCTGTACAAATTTAGAAGTTGCAATTCGTTGAAAAAGAAAAACTAAACATACGCATGTAATAGTTACATATGAAGAATATAGTTCAACGTTTTCTACATTTGAGTGGAACAGTAAAAATAGAAGCTATCACTTTTTCATTTTACTATTACAGCAGCAGTTGCAGATAGACGTTGCAAGGGGGGGGGGGGGGAATGAAATATGAATAATCTACATACCTACGTGCAAGCTTTGTCACTAATGTTTTGTTAGCAGTGCATTTGAGGTATGTCAATAGTATTTATCGCGTAATAGAGCTTATCTAGAAGTCGGTTCTACGTGAAAGGCGGTTTCGTGTTACTGTATCGTATAATATGACTTGACGTTGCAGTAATTTACATTTATCCATTAAGGAGCCTGCAATTTCGAAATTTATTAATACTCATGTAACCGAAACGTTTCATTTGAACAGTAGAGTGAGATACGAGAAAAGCAGTTACCCGATTGTTTTAGAATTAATTTCAGATACAAGAACTACTTTCCTCTTGTGAATTGTGTTGCTCTTCTAATTACTAAATCTGGTTTCTGTATTACGTAAATCGTGTATTAATAGTTCAATGATGAATAGAACTGATGACTAGAATTAATAATTTGGACAATGTTCCTGAAATAAATACCCGGCTTCATAATATTTTTAATGGCTATCTAATTATGTATTTATGGTGACACTATGTGATTCAGTATCATAAGAACCTACTACTTTATACATTTACAAGAACTTCACAGTTATCCAATATGCTCTTTCCTCATGAAGACACGAATTTAATAAGATTCTTCAAAAATATCCCACACATCGTCACGACAACTTAAATAAAATATTAGCTAAATAAAAAAATGAAACCACCTAAGGTACATTTTATTTGGCTCACATATATATCCATAACTTCAATTAAACCACAAATATCTCAACTTCCAAATATAGGTCAAATTCAAATTGTACAGTTAAATTAAACTAAATCAAAATCAAATGAAAATTAAGCTCCAGCTCGTCTCGAATCCCGAATAACGAAATTTCATAAAAAGAAATTTCAAAGTAAAGTCCGAAACCAGTGGAATAAGAAAGAAAATAATAAAAATCCGCAAGATACATTGTGTAAACAATGTCAGCCAAGTAATCGTGCAAGACTGTCCACGAATTCGTAGGCGTCCCTAGGGCAATATAGGTCACGACCTCGCGATCCCTCCGTATAGTTCCGTCTTTGCCTAATTGCAGCATTCTCTCCAGCTGATAGCGGCGTATTGGGGCCATTGAATCCCCTCGAAGCTTCCGTTATCACCGTCCCTCGCAACTGATTTATTACCCCGCCGCAGCCTCCTTTTTCCTCCTCTTTCGTCTTTTAATGATATTCGACTACGATCGCGCGTACTGTCGTCGCACGGCGGAAAAATCGGATCGAGTCCCGTGCCACCTTCCGGACCGACCGGAAAATAATTTATTCCGTGATCGAATCGATCGCGAGTCAGATTTCAATGTATGTACAGGTTGATCGTGATTTATGATTGCGAAAGCAGCAGCGGCAGACCGGCTTTACCGGGTTATGATCCAAGTTATCCCTTTCAGCCGCTACAGATTGCTCCAAACACGGAGCGCGGTCGCGGAATGGTCATTTTAAGCGCTGCCGCTGATGAAGGTGAGAAAAATGGCGAAAAATGTGGTATAATGCGAGAAGGATCGAAAAATCAGGAGTTTGGTAAAAATAAGATATTATAATTAACAAGGTATTCAAGTATATTGAGGTCTCTATGGGGGGACAGGAATCGAAGTTAGTCCCCTGTGTTGCAACTAGTAGCAGGTTGCCTGGTTAAATCAGTCCCACTGTAATAGCGTGGAAGAAGATAAGATGGGATGAAAAATCGAGGGGCTGAGGAGGTGAGAATTTATGTTCGAAGTGAAAAGAAGACTGGAGGTGTCTGTGGAGATCTAGGAATTGAAATTAATCTACTGCGCTGCAACTAGTAGCACTGGTTGCATAGCTAAAGGCGTTCTACTCTAATTCCTGCTTCTAATGCAAACCTAGTATTCGAAGCACTATTGTACTACTACTTTTAAGTAGCACGAGTTACTTGCCTCTGCCACTCAACCATCTATCAATATGTCGTACAAAAATGATCGGAACGCGAAGGGTTAAAAATACAGAAAATGTAACATTACATCGGAATTTCTGTACGCAAATGCACGAGGCCGAGTGTTTCCACAGCGGAGTTGTATATTAGCGATAACGTCCTGGAAAAAAGGCAGGACAGCTCGGGCTCGTGGTTACATCAAATCAATTAACAAGCGGTCGCATGTTGAAAAAACTGCGTTCGAGCGCATCTCGTTTGGCATTTCCGTCGATGCACGGCTGATCGCGATACCATTCGACTCATTTACATGAGATTACCCCTGCAAAGGTGAAATAACAAATCTCCGCACGAGATTCCGCCAAATGAATTCCTTGGTAATTAATCTTCCGGGATCGGGGCTTCGTGATTACGCTTTAACAGACCTGATGAACGCTAAACGATTCGCGGGAATTTTTAGCAAAAGTGACATTTTAATTAAAGCACACAAGTATTTTGAAGTGCTCCTCTAAGGATATCTTCAAAGCGCAGGAACGATTAATACTCTCAAAAAATCAGAAGGAAGAGGATTCCCTTTGAACAGTGTTTCCCAAACTTTTTCGAGTCGCGACTCCTCCTCATATAAGGTAAGGTAAATTTAATAAGTTAAAGAAAACACATTAAAAATAGGTATTTCAGAATATAATTCTAACTTAATATTTAATTATCTTAATACATATATCTAAAAAAAATAACCGCGTCGCCTCCCAGAAATCACTTTATGACCCACAGGTTGGGAACCACTGCCTTAGAATATATCAAATTAAAATGAATTTGAAACATTATTATCGTAGTCCGAAAAAATTCTTGCAAACCTTCAAGGGACTAAATTCTTCAGTGGAAAATAAATTAATCGTTCCTCAAATTGTTCGACAAATTTCGAATTTTATCTTCTTAATTAAATCTTTTTGATGCCCTTTTCTATCAAATAAGGTAGTATCACAGATCTTCGAGTCGTGGCTACAGATTGCTAAAAAGGTATCTGTCGCGTTTGCAACACCGAGTTGAGAAGATACCAGCAGACGAAGCAGATTATTGGAAATAGAACGGAAACGGATCATCGCGTACAATAAACGTTCAAATTATCGGCGATGTTAGTAGTACTGGCGGTTGGTTCACGCTTCAAGATTATGCTGTGACATCCGATTTTTCCATTCGCCTTCCAATTGCTTAATCATCGCCGAGCTTACAACGCTCGCTGCTGCGCTACGTAACTAGTTTCGCTAGAGGATTTTCGCTCGTGATTAAACGGTCTCGAAACTCGGGGAACTCTCCGATGAACGACATAATCAAGAGGCTTTCATGCATATTTATGAGCAACGTGCTCGCCACTTGCAACGATTCATTTTTTCAGCTGTAAATATTTATTAACGGGACACGTTTGATAGAGTTTTCCAGAAAAAGCGGCTGCCTTAATTGGCTGCTGGCGGCAGCAGGGGGGACGCCAAAATTTTAACACTCTAATGACTTTTAATTTCAATAATCACTCTGCGGGAATTTAACGAACTGCCCGGTGTAATTAGGGCGATGAGTTACGGGGTTATTAAGAAACGTGAACGATATTTCAAGGATAGGCGCGTTTGAGCTGTTGTGGTATTCGGTAGTGGAGTTGGTGATTTTTTATTTATTTTAGATGATATATTAAATTTGAGGTCACTTCGTGAGAATAGTTAAACAGCATGTATCAATAATAAAATTTACAAATTCACATCGGAATTTGTAAATTGTATTATTAAGATTGCTATCATTAAGATTGCTATCATCGATTGATATGCATAATTAAGAAAAGATATTGATGTCTTCATAAATTAATTTTATTTTGGAAGTGACGGCTGCAGTTAAAACTTGATATTAAACAGCTGTGCTGAAAATTGCAAAGTAGTGAATAACAGAAATAGATATCATGAATAGCTTACACAAAAATGACGTTTCCATAGAAAAACTATAACAGTATTATTAGTTCTAAAAAATTCTAACTACAGCAACATAATAAATTAACTGTTACATAGATATATCGTTCTTTTGCAAATTAGTTAATAATATACTAAAACACCATAAAAGTTCCAACTGAATTATTTATATACTTAAAACATTGCTAATTCTATAGAGAATTATTCTATTATCTGTTATCACAGAAGAATATGCCCCAAATAATACCCATTTGGTGATTATTTAAACTTCCACAAAATCATTTCACATTACATCTTTATCACAAATAATACTCCAAATTTAAAGTAACCAATCGAACACGCCACTACACTCTGCATTACACCGATATTACGCAAACCCCGATTTTGCTTTCCTATATCAAAGGATATTACCCTTTAACGCACTAATAAATAAATACAACAAGCATTATTCACCACCGTGAAAAAGAACAGGTACACGGCGAGCACAAGTAAATCAAAATATAAGGCGTTAAAAACAACACCGGAAGAAAGTCGAAAATAGACTAGTTAGTCACTGTGAGTCGGGCAGCGCGCGGTGTCTATTGGCAAGCCTGAAGTATTTTGGCAAGATATATACAAATCGTAATTAAACCGTTCAAAGACAATGTTACTTTACCGAACCACGAAAGACGAACGAAATTAACGATCGGTAAAGTATCCAGCTACTCGTCCACAAAAAAAATAGAGCGAAATTTTTATACTACCTCCGTCGACCGTAATAGATCCTCGAGGTACGTCCAATTATATAACAAGCATACTTTACGTGATTGAGCAGCCGAGCCATAAATAATTTCTGTACTTGTCAGTTTATGATCGAGTGGCATGAGGGGATATTTTAAAAGGTCCACGACTGTCGCGTGGATTCCGTTATTCCCCGCGTTCTTACGTAAACCCCCCCCCCCCCCCCCCCTCGACCAGAGGAAATTGAAGTACACAGCTTTCGTTTCGTCATTAGGGAACTTAAGCAAGTGATTCGTGAAAGGGTACCGCTACAATTATCAGAAATAAGGCTGGAAATTATATTACATGTAGAAACGGTGTTTCTCAGGTTTTAAAGCTGACATACCTTTATTCTAAGACTGACTGATGTTATTCAAAAATCGTCTGCGGTCTTTTTTTTTAAAAGGGATAGAATAGTTTTCTGTTTCAGTAATTGTCACACTTTCAAAAGTCACTGCTTTTGACAACACACTTTTAGTAAATTGAACTGTATAGAAATTGTTTGATGTTCTGAATCGTGGTTGTATGAAACTGAAGTTTCTTTATTTGTCTGTGAAATTGTTCAGGGTTAAAGGAAGAGGCTTTAATCTAGTTACGAACGTGAAGTTCGGTTCAGGTGAATAGGCATCCATCCCGGTTTGAAAAAAGAAACTTCAATCGGTGATGTGAATTTAGACCAACTACTGACAGACTATCGAAGTTTCAAATGTTAGCGTGGACTAGTTAAGAAGCGGCACATCTACTAGGCAGCGCATATTCTTGGATCACCTCTACTCGGCCCAGTCACAGACCTGATCGCATTCTACTGTTAACTTCGCCGAGTCGATTACGATCGCACGACAAACCCTTTCTCATCACCGTAATTTCTCTTATATTTCTTCAGATCAGCCTATTGTTTGGAATATTTGATTTCGATCCTCGATCATAATCCATAGTGTGATCAATTTCTGTGATAATTTTAGTTGTTCTTTCAATACTTTCGACGCATCATGCGTAGGTATATATTTTGTTAATGAATGAAAAAATTGCTGTGTAGTTGAAAGAAGTTTTGAATTATTACTTTGGAGTATTAATTTCTCGGAACAAAGTAAAATTAAGTTACTAGTGTAAATCAAGCTTATGAAACCTAAATATCTACCTAAGGGGCCTATCAAGAGTAGAGTGTTGTTGAAACTTGAAATAGAACTTAGAAAGTCCCTAATGTCTGCTTTCTACAATTAAAGCACCTTAATGCTCAGTACTTTATTTTAATGTAAACTCACGACCCTTCGATCAATTTCTATGTTAAAAAGTCTACCCATAAAACTATGCAGACTCTCAACGACTATACAACTGTATTTTGTCTTTATCTGTGAGGCAAGAGAGCTCGTCGCGTGAAATATTAAAATTTCGAAACTCGATTCGTTTAGAATGCATAATCGGGATCTAGGAGCATCGAGCGTTTCAGTGGAATCTTGAAAATCAGGTCAACGTCACCAACGAAGGTGAGTCGACGAACCAGAACGTACGAAACGGAATACCTTTAAACTTAGTTGGATGTCTGAAGGGCTTTGTAGAATTGACGTCGATTGTGAACGAGCTACCTGAGAATTAAAAGTTTTACGCCGAGATCGAAGGGATTACATCAAAGAATGGAATAAATGGAAAAGAATAGATCTCTTGATAGCGTCGTGGTTTCTATCGACTCATCTGATCCTTATAGAATTTATTTTCTAATTTTTTGGATATACATATACAAGACTTTAACACTTGTATAGTTTTATGTCAAGTGTTCAAACATTATATCATATATGTATTTTTAACGATGAAAAATTGGAGAAGTTTTCGAAGAGATTTGTTTAAAAGCGATCTCGATGTGGGTGCAATATTTAAAGATTTCCTATATTCAGTGTTATTAGTAAATATTAGTTTCGAAGATAGGTATATCGTGGCTTCGAAGTATAATTTGTCAAATTCTAAAAATTCATATAGAACTCAAAATTACTATTCTAAAGTCACTACTTCAACCAAAAATCTCCTATTAATAATAGAACGAGAAATTCATTATGTACTTAATTAACAATTCCACCACAACCTGCTCCAAAAGCTGCAGTCATTCCAATTCCTTTAAACTCTGCTAAAAAATCCTCAGTTATTTAAATTCCCTTAAACTTTACTCCAAAATGTGCCTCCATCCTCTCCATTTAACGCAACCAGACCAATCCTTCCATTACAAACGACTGAAATCCCAGCAATTCGATTATTAACCTGCCTCACAGTTTCATTTTCGAAAAAAACCTATTCCTCTCGCAGACGAACGAGAGAACGACCACGAAGACAGCACGAATCTCTGGTATCGATCAGACGTCACCCAAGGCATGCGGATGCACGGTACACCAAGACGAAGAGGAGCGATCGTTCCAGTTCCAGTCGAACGTGTCGATCAAAGATTCGCGTTGCTCGACGGAAGAACAAACGAGGAAAAAGAAGAAAGGATTTTCAAAGGTGTACTCACTGTAGTCGGACGTGTCGTCGTTGGAGCCGTTCACCGTGCCGTCCGGCAGAATCTGTAGATGTCGGTTCTTGATGTACATCTGGATTTTCCTGGAAGCGCCGGTGATGTGCGACAAATTGGCCGACCGTTCTGCCCTCACGCCGGCGTCACTCATTAAATCAACCGGCGCGGCACTCACTGCACTAATAACCGTGCCAATCGCCAATACACTGAAACCGCCGATACCCGGTTTCGCACAGCAGCGATGCACACTCGATTTCCGCAGTCCACACTGACCGAGCGCGACGAGTAACAAGAGAAAGGCCAACTGAAAGTACGACGAACGGCTGTTTGGGCACTCGCGTCTCTTCTTCTTCTTCCTCGTTCTACGGCTACTCCTCAAGGGCTCGTTGTACCGTGGAAACTCGGCTTGCCGATCGGCCGGCCCGACCTTGGCGGCGACGCGCGACTCACATCGCCAGGAATTCGTCCCGTCCACTTCCTTCCACGTTTCGTCGGCCAAGGACGGGGCCGCGGTCCTCGACGAGGCGAGCTTCTCGTAGCTCTGTTCTTCCTCTATCGAGGGTTCGCTCGATTGACTAGAGAGCCACGCCGCCGATCGTCCGATACGAGCGTTGCTCGAGCGACGGAACACCGTCCAGTTGCCGTCAGAGAAGCCGCCTTCCGTCAGACGATCACGCTCCCCGTGGCAACCATCATGTGCCGGGTGGTTTTCGCGCGTCCCCCACGGATCCGTGACCCGTTGAAATCTCCAGTCGACCTCGTCCCGTTCCGACGAGCACCACCGCCCCGATCCTGTACGTGCTATCTGTGTCGCGTCCCCCTCGCACTCCTCATCGATGGTGTCGTGTAGCCGCGATTCCAGTTGTCGCGGGCAAGAAACATCCCGATCGGAATCCCTGTACTGTAGCGTCTGCGACGCGTCGGCATCCCCAGGAACGTCGTGCACGGCGGGCAGCTCGGTTCGACGGAATCCTCTCAATCCTATCCGTCGCGATGGCAAACCGGACCAACGGCGTGGCTTCGATGCACTGTCATCCAGCGATACGTTCGCGCCGGCCCGCGGTAGTCGTCGTACAATAGACGCTCGGACAACTCTATTTTCGCGGCGCAAGGAAGACTCGGCGGAAGCTGATGCTACGATCGGTATCGGGCAGTCGGCACGGTAATCACAGTGCAGCACCCTTGGCCCGCCCGTGTCGATCTCAGCGGGCATGACGGTCTCATCCACACTCCTTACCGAACTCTCCTTCTTATCTACACACCACTTCCTCCTCGCTTTTATCGTAATATCTCTTTCACTTTCTTTTCTACCACCACCACTACCTTCTTCTCCCACTTCCTCTTCTCCCTTTTCCCCTTCGTCTCGTCGTGGGCGTGCCTTTTTAACCGTCTCCTCGACGTACCCGGTGCCTATTGTTTTTACTCGTTTCGCCGTCTTCGTTTAGGAGTCTCGGGGCTCGGTACCACAGCACGCGACTCGACTGGTCGTATCGATAGTCACAGGGACCAGAAACACCGTTTCACGATGTGGCACCACCTCGTCATCCTCGGTTACTTTCGCCCTAGATACAGGCTCGCCTTGAAGATTCTCTCTGAACAGTGAGGATGCAGCAGCTGGACTGCTGTTACCGTCCATGTACCGTGTTTTCGGTAATGATCTCGCATTATTACTGGCCGCCGTGGCAGCGGTGCGCTGGTTCGCGGCTAGTTTAATCGGGCGCAGGATCGACGGTGTCTCGCGAACGGGAACCGGGATGAACGCCAGTCAGAACGGCTTGTTTGCGAAGATAGGAAACCACGGAATTGGTTTACGAGGTAGCATCGAGGCGGCGTACGATGGATCCTGAATGCAAACGAGCGTCTGGATCGTCGTGGCTTCCTGTGCCCGATATCGCCGAGGGTACTCGTTACACTGCGAATGATCCTGGGTGAAGATCGGCCGAAGGATCGACGATCAACGAAATGCCGTCGACGATGGGATTAGCGACAAAGGAGGCGAAAGGATCGTTGCTCGCTCGTCTTTAATCGGTTTTGTCCAGGCACGCAGGTTGATGCTACCGATTACCTTCATCGACCTCGCTCTGCCTGTCTCTCTTAGTCCCTCTATCAATCGCAAGAACTTCTCTACCGACACGTTACTCGTACCGCCTTAACGGGTTTCTCTCTCTCTTTCTTCCTCCTTTCCTTCGTGCACCGGCACCACCTCCTCTTCCTCCTCCTCCTCCGCCTCCTCCTCCTCCTCCTCTTCCTCCTCCTCCTCCACCTCTTTCTGTCTCCCTGTCTTTGTCCCTATCACTCTTTCTCTTCTTTCACTTTGACCGCCCTCCACCTCCCGCCCCGTGGGAGCGCGCGTATCCTTCCGGAGTCGCGGAGGGTCGTAATGAACGGCGCGCGGTGCTCGTTTCGCGAAATATTCGCGGGGATCACTGCCACCACTTCTCTCACCACCGATCGGACGCGTGTAACATTCGCGAGCGCTGGCCGCGGCCAGCGGGGCACTCGACGAGAAGGAGGAGACACACAAACCGTGTGCGCTCCGACACGTTCGTCACCGCGAGTTAAACACCTGGCGTGGTTGTACGCGATCCTATCTCCGTGCTGATAATCAGACCAACCCGAGTCAGAGGAAGAGAGAGAAAGGAAGAAAACAGCTAATGACCTCCTCCGTGTGACACTGCAACCGGGATCCGGAAGGCTATCCACCACCGGTGATGTCCCAGCCGATCGACGTTGATCCCGCGACGAACAGCCTCGTGGCGTACGTCAGGATCGCCGATTCATCGATCGATATCCCTCTCTGTCCTAACCCACCACACGGTTGGTATACCCACTATCTGTCCAAGTGGAGAGACACACGGCGATTTGGAATTGTGATGTGGTGACCGTTGGTCCGATTCTTCGTTGTCCTCGATTCTTCGTAACAAACGATCCAGTAGCGCGGGATCGTGCTGTCTGTCGGTATTAGTAGGAGGTCGGGGGTAGTACGGCGAGCCCGGGGTTATCTCGTAGGTCGGATGGTGCCGGTGCGGCGTCCGAGAAACTACTGAACGAGTGCCGCGGTTCTCTTCTCCGGCTCGGTTCGGGCACGCTCCTCGGTTCGCTCTCGTAGAGAGACCGAACAGCAGACCGACACACCAGCACACGGGCCGGCAGCAGCCGAGAGTGAAACCAATACCAGCGCGCGGGGATCGACTCGGCTCCTCTACTCACACGGTCCCGCAGCATCCATCCCATCCCGTCGTAGTTGTAGTAGTAGCCGTCGTCCCGTTTCGTCCCGTTCCGCTTCGTACCGTGTCGTCCCGGTTCCGTCACATCCCAGAGCGACGCAGCACGCGACAGATCTGGATGCTCGCTCGCTCTCCTCCACTACCGCTCCACCACCGACCACCACGCGCCTCTTCTTCTCCCTCTCTTCTTTCGCGCCGCTCCCCCTCCTCACCCTATCGCCCTATCCGCTTCTCTCTGTCCGCCGACCTTCTCTTATCTCTGTTTCTCCTTCTCTCCTTCCCTTTCTCCTTGCCTCTCTCCTTTCGCTCTCTCTCTCCCCCTGTTCCACTCTCTCCCTATTCCTCTTCTCTCAGCCTCCGCCTGTCCACCTATGCTGCTCCTTTTCGATGCCTTCCTCACCTTTCTCTCCTTCTTTCCCTGGATCACTCGGTTCCTCTCTTCCTACCTCTGTCTTCTCGTTACACCTCTTCTGCTTCGCCTTTCCTCCCTTGCGTTTGCTCCTTTCCACTTCGTCCAGGCCTCGTCCCGGCTTGTCAGTACGTTTCCCTCCTGCCGCCTAGTTCCCCGGTCGGGCTTCTTTCGTGTCTTATTAACACCGAGCCGGTGCTACGCTTTTCCTTCACTTCGTCTACTCTGCTCAACAGTTTGTGTCTTCCTAACGCCCACACCTCCTCGTCTATTTGATTTGGTCAACGCGGGGGTGCTCTATTATCTCTCTCGGCTCCTTATGCTGCTAAGAAGGTTGATGTGGAGAGATAAAAGAGTTGGTAGGATAGAGGAGGAGGAAGCCCGTTAACAAGGCCACGAAGGACGCACGCGAACACCTGCAAACCTGGCAAGATGAATCGCTCGGAAATCGCCTCTTGCACGCGCGCTCGCGTCACAATTCCTTTACTTCGTCTTCCTTGTCGCCCTCTTCTTCCTCTTCGTCTTCTTGTTCTTCGTCTTCTCTTCCCTGTCCTTTCGATCCTCCTTCAATCTTCTGCGTGACGCCCCCTTCCAGCTTATTCCCTCCGTACCTTCTGCCTTATTGAGTCCTTTCTTCTCGTTTTATTGCGATTGCTTCCGTCTGTTTCACCTTGTTCGCCAGTCCCTTGCTTCCCCCTTACTCTGCTCCTCGTTGTCTGTCGCTGTTCCGCCAACGGACTCGTCGCGTCCGTTTCACACCGCGGAACGCTAACGCTGGAGAACACGATCAGCCAGGACGCGCATGAGTTCTCGTTTTCTTCGGCTTCTCCGTTTCCTTTTCATTCTTCCTTAGACACGAGCGAAAGCTCTATTGAGGTCAGCCGTGCGTACCTGTAAACAGTAACAAGGTCGTCCCTTCAGTCGCCGTGGAGAAATGCTCCCGTTTGTGGGATCTTTCCGCTTTACTAGGCGGCGGTAGAAAAATGGGAATCGGAGTTGATCTATGAGAAAGTAGTACAATGGTACTATTATTCGGAATATTCTTTTGCATATTCGGTATGGCAGATTTTTCAGAAGTTTGTCGTGGAACCAATAAATGTTCTGAAGGAACTGGATTTGAATTTATGTTTCTTATGGGTAAGTAAGTTTGAGTTAATACAAACACTAAAGAAATGTTTTGTTATAGGTAGGTACTTTTATGTGTCTTTAATATTCATTTTAAGTGATTTTTTATTGAATACCAGAGTGGCTATTTTATCATTTAATGTGTTAATAGAAAAGAAATTGGGAAATTTCTTAACATAATCATTTTTGAGATATTGGAAATATCTTCTGATTCTATTGGAATTCTATTGGAAATAAAACAATGATATTCTGAGAACTGATGAGATGGAATTAAATATCCTACCAAAGAAGTATGTAGCCCTCTTTACATTTTTAGTAGTACATACATGTGTATCAAGAGACACTTTGACTACTTCTATTTTTATAATAGCTCCTGTGTTATATTTTCCAAAATATGATAAATCCTTATGTTATGCATGATTATGCAAACTCTTTCATAATTTTCCTAGATAATTGCCATCATAACTCCTTACTATGAGAATATTTTTCTGAAAATACTACTTAGATCTTTACTACAACATTTACAAATATGCCCATGCAAAATAATAGTTTTCTAACTCGATGAGAATCAGTTTTCCCAAGAACTTCAACCAACATGCTACATTCCCTCCGTAACAATCGTCTTCATCGTAACGTGTCAGAAATTGTGGCATCACATAGATAGTAGCAACATTTTTATCATGCCGCGTAGATATTTAGCGAAAAGAAACGCAGATAACGCATTTTAGCACAGTGTGGTCACATTAAGTTCAGTAAATAATACTATCTAGCTCAATTTTCCCTCGGCGAGTCGCGACAGCAACAAAGTAGATATCTCCTGCTGCGCGTCTACAACAGTGACATGAAAATCACCTTAAATGTTGCATTACACTCCTTTGTATCCGATTTGATTTCACACGTTCCATTACACCTCTCTGTATCCGACCTCATTTTAAATGCTGCATGACACCCACCTTTACTATGCTTTGTAAGTAGATTATGGTAACCACTCAAGGTAGAAACCTCCAAATATATTACCTGCACACCCCAGGACTTTAGAGAACAATATCCAAAAAGTGCGTTGCATACAGCTTGAGGTAGAGGAAAGTGGGGCAAAACGGAACACCTACATATTTATGTATGGAGAAGAATTAAAATATCTCTTAGTACACATTTATTCTTTCGTCCAATGTAATTCGTCCTAATTTATACTTTTTTTTGCAGTTTTATATTTATATTTGAGGTATCTTCAATAAATTTCATGTTATCTTATAATATTTTTTTCTTATCTATATAATACTATATATTTTCGTTATATGTTATCTATAATAGTTACCTATATCTACAATATATGTATATATAGTTTCTTACATAAATTAATATATTTAAAAACATAAAAATAAAAAATGGACTTTTACATGGTTTTATATGAGTTTTCCGTTATACCCCACCACTTGACCGAGGCGAATATTTCAATACCTGCGAAGAATCTTCTTTTCCTTCGGTGCCAAATATTTTTCTTAACACACAAAGTCTTCGATTTCCTTATAGTCTGAGCCCCAAAGTCTACTGAAGAATTCCAGTGAAATTCCATGTCTGTTTTTCCTTCGGATTTTTTTTATCACACTCCAAAGTTAGGTATTCCGTTTTACCTCACTTTCCCCTATATACTTGATTCGAGGGAAGACCATTAACCATTAACATTCTCATGGACCCCATGATGATATTTGAGATGCTTGTTTATTTCTGCGTTTCTTAACCTGAGGCTAGGAAACAAATGATTCTAGTCTTTTAAATGCTTTGCAAATGCGATTTTAATCGCATCACTAGTATTAACATTTTTTAAACTGAAAACTCGACTGTATAAACAGAACTAAAAATTGGAGTACACCCGTGTGTGCTCATCCTAACATCACACGTTACATTACACTCTCTCATACCCTGCCCAACATCGAGCGCACACAGACCAAAGACCCACATAGACAACAAATCAAACTGACAAAAGAGCAGAAGACCAAAGACACCAGAAAAAAGGGAGGAAAATGGAATCACACATCTAGTATACGTTTTGAACGCCGTTAATAGCGGTTTTTTCGGGGAAAACTATCTCATCCGGTAGAACAGTCTACAAGCGGCTTCCCCGGCGTGTACGGAGATAAAGGGGAAGATACCCTTCATCGAGGATCGCGGCATTCCCGATACCTAAGTCCTTCGACTTTTACGAGGCGCGTCAAATTTCTACCGTTGTCGAACATCTCGTACGACTTCGACGGCCAAGATAGCCGATAGTAGTCCCAGTTTCGAGGTCCTGTCGTCCAGCCGAGTGAGAGGAAAGGTGGAAATGAGTTCCCTACCGCGAGTCATTGTCAGCTAACCCTGGTCGACTGTTAACACCGTGGATTGTTGTCACGCGAGCCAAAAGTCACTTAAAGCGCACTTAACCGCGGCCCTCGTAAACACGGAAGGATACTGCCTCGCGACAACGACTTGGAAAAATGACGAAACGGAGCGGTGCATGCTGATACATAAAGGCAGGCAGATACGCGGTCCACGGAGATTAGAAGGCGCCATGGATTTCCACATTCTTGCGTTGCCGTTGGCATTACTGTTGCCACGATACCGTGTGAATTATAGTCAAATTTTGTCGAACGCGCGACCACAAGTGGCGTGCTCTTCGGCGTTGTGACTAATTGGAATTCCAATCTTCTGCCCTGAGTCTCTGTGTTTCTGGTTGGCCTATGCGTTGCTCGAGGAGATGGCAATTGTTGAGGGTTGATGCGGGAGTGCTGGGAGTCACGAAAGAGTTGGAGAGGAAAGTAATATGCATATATGTATATGAGTGAGATTGCTAGGCATTTTAATATCTACTGTCTTGCAGAAAGTGATAAGCTGAATTGATTAGGGTACTGACAAGTATGGAGTTTTATTTAGGAAGTAGAGCAATTGTATTTTTTGTCTGCATTTGTGTGTATGTGCATGATAGGAAGCCAGGAATATGGAGTATTTAAAATTGCTTCTTTGCTTTATGATTGTTTTTCTATGTATAGGCGTTGTAAAGATAGATTGATCAGGTATGTGGGACACCCTTTATAAATTGCTAAAAAAAATTGGAGTATCTAATTTCTGAACAATTTTTTAGACCAGATCTAATATCAGAAGATAAACTTTTCGAAATACATACTGAATACCGTATTAAATAATAGTCGTTTGAACAGGAGATGTTCGAATTATTTGGAACAATGCATTGATTAAACCAGATGTAACAGGGACATCAAGGAATAGAGCAGTACTTCTGTAAGGCATTCTGAGCAAAAGCGGACTAACCCACATTGAATTTTTTTTTTCTAATTGGAATATATTATTGCTACTAACTCAATTTCACAAAAAATGTGGGCCAGTCCGTGTTTACTCTTAATGTCTCATACGGAAATGAAATTTGATTAAGGTTAAAAAGATTAAAGATTAAAAAGATTCTTTTCTCAGTAAATACAACATATAATGAAATAAATCTTTTTGTATTTCTTTTTGTGTTCTAGTATACGCAGGATTAACAGTTGATAGAATTGAATGATAATAATAATATATCAGTAGGTAAAAGGGACAATGATAAGATTCTTCAAAATTTGATCTGAGTCAGCAATGGAAATCCACTGATAAATATTGCAATAAAATGAGCAAGTGTTTTAATCTCACCAATCGATACTTCTGCAAGTAATTCTCGCCTATTATTTTTATCTAACGTGATAAAATGGCGCCTAGGTACGCCTCTACTACCATGGTAGACATGATTCATCTAATATGTAGCATGTTGCCACTTTTTTCATTCGCTATAACTTGTGTTCTGCCACTTTTCATATTCTATTTTCCATTCCCTTTCATTGACACCCAATTAAGAATTACCGCACATAAACCACCACTTAACATCGAACATCACGAACGATCACATAAAAGAGTTAAACACACCTCATTCTAACAAAAAACCAAAATTATAGAGTCACTTCAATTTTCCACAACCGTTGCATGTATGTAGTACATTTCGTAGAAAATTCTTATCCCAACACCCCATAGTAACGCGGCGAAAAATTGACACGGGAGATTTTATCCATTCTCGCGGAGCACGACTACACGCTGCCGCCGCGTTGATCGAATTACACAAAGTATCGTAATTTATTCGCGCCGTCTGAACGGACGATGTCAGCTTTTACGTCAAATGTAAGCGTCTGTAATTGGACGCGGTATGAGCTGCAATTGAGAAACTATTAGTTTGATGGTTGTAACCTCGATCCATTCAGTCGGCGTATACTCATTACCCGTTGAAACTCACACGTGGCAATTTCAGTCAAATTAACGTCGCGACCTATAGAAACGATCGGATTAACCTGCCTTGGACGCGAGTGTTTCAAAACGAGCCGTACGAAACCAGACGTGATCGCAAAGCTGAATCCATTAATGATACTTCATCAATTCACCGCTGACGTATCAATTATTCGCATGAACATCCGTCGACGGCGCACTGTTCCGCGCGCTTTCACTCCAAAGCACGGAAAATATCTGGCGAACGATATTTTCGATAATTACCTAGGCGCGACGTTAAAAGGCGCGCGAAATAACGCACCAACGAAAATTGCCCGCTAAAAGCGATAATTTGGAGCAATAAAATATGTGATGGGAATTAAAACGTGATCAAGTAGATTAATTGATTGCAGACCGTGGCACGGATATGCATAAGTTAAATTGTTTATCCTTGCTCCGCTATGCAGCAGAATGTATAACTTTTGCGTTCTGCTGAATGTAGATCTAAATTCTATTATTTCGTAAATGAGGCGTTAAACTGCTTTACGAGCAGTTACCTACTTGAGAAAAATTAATTAGAGGCAAAACGAAAGGTCTTAAGTCCGAACAGAAATATAGATATAAACTTAGACGTCTTATATCATGACCGATTAAACGCGAACGATTTATAATATTGCCACTGTTTAATTTTATGTTACTACTCTATGCTAATATGTATGAGCCAGACTAACGGATGCAAATCGATGGAAATTTCAGCAGGTGGGCGTAAATATATATCGTTCTAGCTTCTGAGATAAGTCAGGCAGACTGAATAAACCTGTCCTAATGATACTATTTAATCAGGGAATAGTATGTAATCAGTGGCGCGAAGGAAATCATTGAAGTTCTTCGCAATTAAGAAACCTCCGATTCTCGTAATTATTGACTTGCTCGCGATAACAGAAACGTTGATTCATGAATTAGAACCGAATTCCCTCCGCCCATTCCTGTCAACTTGAAACCCACACGCTGCAGTGTTAAATACATAGGTGTTTTTTTTTAATCTTGAGATTTTGTTCTTCGGAATCTGATACTTCATCAATTTTGCAGGTACGAAACTCTCTATTACTTATTTTAGGGAGTATATTTCAGAAAAAAGAATGCTGGAGTTAGTGATCGAAGTTGTGAATGATTTTCACTAAACTCACCAAAGTTCAATATTAAGAATGCCTTCAGCGAGACATAAATGAAATTTTTTATTTGTACACAAATATAATATTAACATATTTTGAAGATTTAGGGACAATGATTGAAAGATGTGATCTTTCCGCTATTAAGTTTTCCACGGTAACAGGAACCATATCTATTCTCGCCACTTTGTTCAAAGGCTGAAGCGTAATAGCGATGCCCAGTTGCGTACTTTTAGATGCCCCACCACTCAGCTATAAAAAAGCTTGCGAAGGGAAGGCCGGAAGTGGAAACACCCTGCCTTAATGACTCATAGCTCGAATCGTAGAACTAAACGAGGTTCTTAAAGCACACAACTCCTTCTTGGCATAACAAGTTACTTGGCTCCGAAAAAGTGAGGTTATATTTTAAAGTTTTTAGGTCCTAGTAACACTAAACCATTGATGGACTTAGAACGTTCATACAACCATTTTTTGGAATCCTTATATACAGCTAATAAATCAATTTTTGAGGGTACCTCAACCCCCTAAGTAACACAAGGCAATAAACTAAAACCTTTTTCACACGAGGCACTTCTGTACTCGAAAATTTTATTTGGAATACATTCACAGAATTTCTAGCTCCATCAATCTTAAAAAAAAACCCTATCTCTGTAGATCAAATATATATATCCCAACTATCAGCCAATCAGTCGTAGAAATATCAAGTGTGAAAGAGCCTTAACTCGCCGCGAAGCCAATGAAAATATTCCGAGTTAATGAAATTACAGTATTTACAAGCGTTCAATAAATGGATCGGAGTATCTACAAACAATTAATGTTTTCCGTTAGACCTTTATTTCACATACCCATTCAATAAAACTCGTTTGGTCGACTTGGATGACGGTGGACATGACTGAAACCGATCGACGGTCCGCATTGATCAGAGGGTGGCGCAAAAGGGATAGGCAAAGGGCAATAAAATAATGAGGACGGGGGAAGTCGAGGGCAATCGGCGGCTGATCCTCGATCACCGAGGAGATCACCGGTGATCGGTCAAGTGCCGACGATCTTATCTTTAACACTGGCTTAAATGTATCGAGCAGGACGGCGCTCCACCACTTTTTTGCGCATAATTGCTCCCATTGACGCTCAGCGGACCTCCTTCATCCTCCGTCCCGTCGGAAACTTCATTTTGTGCCAAACGCAAGGAGAGGGCAATTACGTCGACTATTCCTTTTTATCCTGCACTGCGGTTGACGTGAAATCGATCATTGAAAGCTTCAATCCGAAAGCTCAATTTTTTTCGCTTGCTATTAACCATTTTTCTTGTGCCTGTTTGTGGTGAACGGAGGAAGGCGAATGGTCCCATTAAGGCCTTTCCACACGAGACACTTTTATGCCCAGTGATAGATATTTTAAGGATATTCATAGGCTTTGTCCCTTTTTGTCTTTATTGCCCTTAGACGGTGGATCGTTTCTGAACCGATTGCATCGCGTATACGGGGTCCATTTTGACCAATAATGATAATTTTATTTATACACATCGTAGAGGAGGCATTATAGTAGGCGTTTTAATTAATGTTTGATTTAACACGGTGATATTAGCGATAAGTATCGTATGTAAAAGCTACGGTTTTCTCCTGTTGCAGATATAATAAAAGCGATGCAAAGATATTTAATGGTAATGTCACAGAAATGAACGAAAGAGTTCGCGCGATCGATTTTTTTGTGACACTCATTTTCTTGGCCCCATCCAACGATGGTACAAGCAAGCTAATTTAGCAAATATATTTGAGATGATTGTCAATCTACCTAGTGACACATTTGTATGTAATTACATTAAACGGAAAAATGTTCCTTCTCCTTTAAATTGTTTTTGCAACTTTTGCTATGTCTGATGATCACTCTTCCGCTGAATTATCAGTAAATGTTCGCTTATAAATCCTGGTGTCTTTTTCAATTTTGCAGATTTGAATAAATGTAAAGTGAAAATTTTCTTGAAGCTTTTAATACAAATATTCAAAGAGCTTCGTAATAAGATTTTTTTTGTATTTAATATCATGCTGTTTTTAATAGCTCCAATTCTGTGCACGATTTTTAAGGTGAAGTTTCTAAATTCTTATAAAGGTTGAATCTCAGATTGTGCAGCCTGAATCGTGTCATAACATTTGTGCCAGGCGACAATGAGATAAATTGTAGGTGAATGCACCCGCGTTTTAAAATTTATTTTTAGCCTTGGTGTCTTCGAAAATGCTTGTATACCGTACCCTAGATAAAACAGAATAATACGAACTGAAATAGAAAGACTGTCATTTAATTTAAGAGTTCTTTGATACAGGTATGGTGAAATTAAAATTTTACTTGAATAGTGTAAGAAAAAAAGACATAGGTAATGCTATGTTATACGAAGCATTAAATAATATTTAAAATAAAGTACTATGCAATTCTCTATTTCTTGATACTGTTTGTTTGCGTAATGTCTAATATTAGAGTCAATATCAAATCTGAAAAATAAAGTGTGTTGTAAATCGGTTTGTCCATTTGTTTTTACACTTAAGTTCAAATTAGATGGAAGGAAGAAATTCGAAAAAAACTATTATATAACAACTAATTCACAAGCATTGTGTATTTCTGGCACTGCTTGTAATTTGTGATTTTAAAACAAAATTGCAAAAAAAATGAAAAAAGAAATCGCCCAACGTGGGGCTCGAACCCACGACCCTGAGATTAAGAGTCTCATGCTCTACCGACTGAGCTAGTCAGGCATTGGACATTTTGCAATAAGATGATTTATTTAAATAATTGCACGAATTCTAAAATATATAACATATTTTGCACTAAAAAACATAATAAAAATAATTCCTAACTTGTATAATATGAAAATAATTACATGTAGTGTTATTATTATTATGTAGGTGCCACGTATAATACATTTACTGAAATTTTTTAATAATAATAATAATAACAGCGACAGCCACAGCCACAGCGACAGCGACCGCCACAGCGACAGCTACAGCGACAACCACAGCGACAACGACAACGACAATATCAATAACAATGATAATAATAATAATACATATACTATATAGTTCACATCTTTATAAACAATAATTATATACAATAAGTTAGTCTGTTAATACAACGTGAACCAATATTTCCTTAGAACAAAATATTCAAAGTAACAACCTGTTTGTACGTACTAAGCAAAACGTTAGTATAAATGGAATACAGTAATTCCTTCTGCGTCACTTCAAACAATCAATTTTTTTTTATAAATGGAATGATTATTTTTCTGAAACAAAAAAGTAAAAATACACTGAAAAGTGAAACATAATTTTTTCCCTTATTTAATTTACGACACACATATTTTTTATGTCGGCGCTAGATTTACACAGTGCAAATGACGAGGCACCGACTTAAAAAATATGTAAGTCGTAGATTAAATACGGAAAAAAATTATTTTTCACTTTCAGTGCATTTTTATTTTTTTTAAGTCGGTTTTAATTTTTTTTAAATTGTTTTATATTTAACTTTGTAGTTTTATATATCTCGACACAGCATGCTGAGGAAATATACGTGTACGTACATAAAATAATAATAATTAGGTGATAATAGTCATTATTATTAACCAGAACTGGCAAAATATTGGGCCAATGTTGATACAGTGTATGATGGGACCACCGGTGCATCGCCCTCTTTCGAATAAAAAAAAATCATCAAAATCGGTCCATATGCTGAGGAGTTATGTGGGGACAAACATAAAAAGAAATTAAAAAAATACTGACGGATCAAATCTATAACCTCCTCCTTTTTGAAGTCGGTTAAAGATAATACGTACAATTTAAACGACAGTCATTGTTTTCAAAATATCACACTCACTTTCCTTAACTATCAGTTCGCAATGCTGTGTCTTTGTATTACGTAAGTGAATGAACTGACCCATTTTCCCTCCACCATTTCCTCTAGACAATTTTCCGCTCTGCCGGGACCCTCCTTTTGAATTCCACGTTTCAAATTACATGCGCATAATTTACAGCGGTTCCAGGATCCCAGGATTAAGCGGTTAACAAGGATTTCGAACAGAAGATGCATCGACAAGTGTCGTTACAGACCGACGAGCGGTTGCACAAGGTAGATACACACTGTTATCTGTTTATTTAGCCCGTGTAAAATTGACGGTCTGCACGGGGATCAGTTACCGCGGCCGTTTTACAACAGACCAGGTTTTCCACTCGAGCTTTAGTGCCTGCAATTCTATACCAATTCCCAGTGAAAGCACGCCGTCTGCGGAGGAGCAAGACCAGATAATAGTCCTCGAAGCGGCCGTAAGGCTCTGAACTCGTAATTTGCCGGTGGTAGCAATGAAAATTTATTCTAGGCCGCCTGCAACCGTCCTTCTCGATACTTCCAGTTTACTCTGGGCTATTCTAACAGCGCGCAGGTAAAATAAGCCGTGTAAGCGGGTCGCGTGCTTTATGGAAACCTTTATTGAGGTATCATGGAAAGGAAATTACCGTCCGGGGAAATGGCACCCGCACCTGCTTGTTTATTGCGGCAACGTCTCGTTACTCAAGTGCGAAGCTTGCTTGTTTCAACAGCATAATGTTTATATTGGGGAGTAATAATACTTTTCAGACGATTTTTTTTTTTGGTATGTATTTTCAGGATAACGTGGTCGTTTTATTTTTATGTTCTGGTGTTTATTACATTCGTTGAAGGGGTCATTCCACTGTGAAGTCGTGAATTGTTCCGAAAAGTAAAAAATTTGTCATTTTTTAGAATTTATTTGTTAGTAAACGGAATGTTCAACGAAAGTAATATTTTGTCGACTTATTAATACACTTATTGACAGTATGAAAGAAAAATCTGTTTTAAATGTTTAACATTTTTAGCTTAATAAATACCAAAAAGATTTAATGCATTATATGTTGTACCTACGGAGAAAGAAATCTTTAAAATAGCTTAATTTTTCGGACGATCAATGTAGAATGACCCCTTAATAGAGTAAGGCATTTTGATCGAAGGCGATCAGTGTTCTATGTGGTTTAACGAGGTTGTAGATTTTCGGCGGGATGATGTTATAATCATCTTAAGGGCACCGACGTTTGAACAAGGGCGTGACCAGGATACCGCGGTAAAAGAATGAGCTACGAAAGAACAGACAGACGTCCAATGGCGTGGCATATGTTACGTTCAATCATGCACACTTTGTAATTCTCGGGCGTCGTTAATTTTCGGCCTTGCGTTAGGGTTAACATGTTTTACATTCTGCGAGAGTAACCTGTAAATGTGGTATCTGCTGAGTTGTTGCTTTCATTCGTCAAGAAGACACACTTTTTGAACGGAAAGCGTGGAAATGTAAATCACAGTGGAGTCTTGATTCCAATCATTGTAACATTCACATAAAAATATTGTAATCGATTTATAGACATTTCCATAAGTATAAGAAAATTCACAAAAAATACAGCCATAGGGGGATTTACAAGGAAACCACATGAGGTGTTGCGCTCCGATTTTGATGGAAAAAAAATATTTGTAGACACCTAATAGTTTACGAGATATGTAACAATAACGCGTTTGTCCTTTGATGGCAAGTGCCTCAAACTTCAACAGTGTTGTAGCAAGTAGAGCGGTGGCTTAAAGGGAAAACACACGCCGAGGTGTGTCCTGTACAATGTACATGCTTTGGGATGTTTTCACGTCGATATTTTTCGGAAGTCCACTTTCAAAATTTACTTGGAAAACAAACTAACCTCGGAGTTCGTTTCGTACAAAACTCACCCGGCGAGAGTAATCGCTCAAAAAATCCCATCGGACTTAAAAGAGCATTCGTCATAACCTTGCGCTTGACACTCAAAGTGTCCTCGTTGCATATTCGTCGCAATAATATTCCCCCCCGCCGCGTCACCCTCGAAAGACGACCACCCCCAGACATTTCTATTTACATCTAAACGTCCCATCTCTATTAGAGCCTCGCCTATAAACGTCTATCGAATATTCCGCGTCCACCTTCCCCGAAACGTCTCAATCAGCCACGGGGCCCGCAAACGGGCCCACAAGGCGTCTATCGCGACGATCGATTGTCAAAATTCGAGGGCTATCCTCGAACGGCCTGCGCCATTGGGAGCCCTCGGATTTTATAGTTTAATAATAGAGCGGCGCAGAAGAGTGTTTGCTTATCGGATCCCTGATTTTCGGCCGAAGACACGACGCCGTCGTCGTGCGGCTTATAGAACAGGATGGGGCGAATAAGAATAAAGGTAAGAAGAAAAAGTGGGGAGGTGAAAAAGGAGCGGGTAGAGCTAAAGGTGAAATAAAACGAGGCGAAGGAGAGAAGAGCGGCATGGATCACGTGCAAAGAGGGGTGGGTGACTTGTGCGAAGCTGCTTAGCCCGGCTATGCCTCCCACCTGCGGCTGCCTTCTCCCTCATCCACCGTCAGACACGAATAATCGAAGCATAATTTCAGCCCATGGGCTGCCCCTCGCGTATTTCGGACGTTCCCTTTTTATATGGCTACGTACGACCCTCTTTACTATACAGGGTGTATCATATCAGATGGGATGGATTAGGATATGCAAAGCTTCCCATCAACGGGGATCCCCATTTCGCGACCGCGTAGGAGGTTCTTTTTCCTCGCCGTACAAGGTGTATCTTATCAGATTGGCGAGATTATGGTATGTAAAAGTTACAATTAACAGGATTCCCTGTTGTGCGATTATGGATGATGCTCTTTTTGCTCTTCGGACTGTATCGTATTCGATTGGCAGGATTGGGATGCGGCGAAGTGGCTATCAACGGGATTCCCCATTTTGTGGTTGCGTAGGAGGTTCTTTTTCTCCGTCGTACAATGTATATCTTATCAGATTTACGAGATTAGGGGGTGTAAAAGATGCAATTAACAGGGGTCCCTGCTGTGTGCTTATGGATGATGTTCTTTTTGTTTTGTGGGTCGTATTCTAGCAGAGTGACAGGATTGGGATATGCAATATGCGCAATTAACGAAAATAGCAAAAGAAAAAAGCCAAAAAGAACATTTTTCTTGCATTTTGCCCGTCATTTTGCTAATTTTCAAGATAAATCACTAATTATAGTTTATAAACACTAATTTTATCACTTTTATATTTTTCTTTTCTGTAGAAATGTAGTTTAATAAACAGAAAAAAGTTTCATTCCATTACTATAATTATTTTCGTCGCAATAAATTCCTCAAAATCGCTGAATTTATCGACGCACTAACCAGAATGACCGCTTAACTCAAATGTCATGGCTAACAAACACTGTCATAATTAACAATGTTCCCGTCTCACGTGGTTACAGATAATTTTCACCTTGTCAGACGAAATCTATCTTATCACATTCCCATTCAAAATCTTTCTATTCTCATAAATTTCTATTCACACTTGACCCATCAGAACTCAAATCTACGACTCGACGGTCTGTCAAGCTGCACTGATTCAAGGCACACCCTGTATAAGGCACGTAATCATGGCTATGTCTCGATACGTATAGGTATAACGAGTCGGGACGTAATTTAATGTGCTCCAGGCGCGATTTTTATTTCTATTCCTCTCATAATAAACGATTATCATAATAACTGCCATTACGTTAAGGATTCACGGAGACGACGTGGAACTTCGGCCAGGGGTAAGCAAACTATTTAATACACTCGATGAAAAAATATGGCTCGGTCTACGGCTATTCCATTACATCCACTTTGCGGGCTTCCTTATGTACCGATGTATTTCAGCTGACAATGAGACTAATGTGTGGACACCGATCTACGAGGTGACAATTTGCATACTTAATCATTAATCAATACGCGGAAAGATGATTTGCATGCGTAATAGTATAGGAACTAACAGGAACCCTGTAATTTACGTGTTACATGTAAAGAAGAAATATTTCCAAGAAAGGGCTCTGTGTGCTACAGTCTCTCGTATAATTGTCCCGAGTGGCAATACCGAAACTGAAAACGATCCTGTTTCCGCAGAATTCCTTTCCTCTAACCGATGTGCGGTTCAACTAAGAGTCGGCGAGGAACGTGAATTGTTTATGAACATTGCATAATTAAAGGCGAGAGACTATATAATTTACTTACCGTACGGTAGGTATCCCTTTCGCACGTAAACATCTCGATCGTCAGATGAAGCCATTAATAGTTTAGATCACGCATCGATTGTGTATTGCTTTATGGTTATTGTGCCTTAATCATTGTCATTACGGGCCGAAAGCTTAGCGCTACGTTTACCTTGCGATACCGATAATCTCGGTCTCTAGGAACAGTGATCTTGAATACCGAAGGCTCCAGGCACGAATTCCTCGAATATCGAGATCCGTTTCTAATATCGAATACGTGTATTTCACATCTTTTTCTTTCCTCCTGGCCGAATCGGTAGAACAGTTAGAAGTTTCTAGAAATATATTGCGCCTGTGTCACGAAAGGATTGCTTCACTGTAATTTAACCAATCAGGTAGGTATATATAAATAAAACTATTGGCTTGATTTGTCTTTTAAATCAAGCTCGAATTCATAAAGTACTATAAAGTATATTCATATTATTTGAAATGATAAGAGTGTTATGGTGTTTTCACTATCGAGCTCACGTCCTATATTGAACAATTTTTATTTCTTTATTTATGCATAAATATTATAATATTAAAGAGCCAAATTACATCTAAAATTTAGAATTCAAGAATGACAGTTGAAAATAACTAAATAAAAGCTGTATGGGGTCGATTGACCCCATTAAGTTGAAGTTAACGTTGAAAAACTTATTCGACGCTGAAGTTGAAACGCTCGACGAATAAAAAAATTAACTTTTTTCGTCGAATAAATTCTCTTCAAATAAACAAATTAACTTTATTCGTCGAATAAAGTAAACCCGGTGTTTAACTTTATTCGACACATGGCGATACTTTTTTCAACTCATATTTGTTATTCGAAATTTTTATTTAAATAAAAATTTTGCCCATCTCTGAGAAATACACGACTCCAACATCTGTAGTTTTGTGTCATGAAGTGAAAAGGACGCCAGGAGAGTCCATGATTCCCGAAAGGTTACGATAAACCAAACCACCCGCGGTCATGGCAACTCGTGTGCAACTGCTGGGTGTATATAGTCACCTGCTTGAGCGATTAGTTTCATCCATCATACGCCATAAAGGAAGTCGAGGGGTCGAACAATATCTGATTTCGGGTTTCGACCTGTGTGGCGTTTTCGGTTTGTGGTGGGGTCCCCGTGGTTCCTGGGGACACGAACCCTTTTGTGGGCAACGGGGCCACCCTCCATTCTGAACTTTCCCCCAAAGGGGGACAGGCGCACGACAACCTGCCTTTTTACAACGCCTCGCCTCTATTCAATAACGTTGTCCACGGATGATCGTGTAAACACCGATGCGGCGTAAAACACGTAGGACGGACAATGAAACACCTTTACAGCGAGTTCAAGACCACCATTTTTTCCCTCGGCCCTCGTAAATGGGGAACAATGCAAACAGGAAGTGTTCATTGTTCCATCTGAATTGCTAACGTCGTCTACGAATCGCGCAAACGATCAGATCAAACGTCGTCGCCCGTGAAGATCACGATGCCCCATTCGTAATACATACATGTTTATACTTCGATTGAGCTTGCTCGCCGACGGAATCCAGAATTTTTTTTACTTATATACACGGGAAAATCCTTTGGTACATATGGAATAGAGAAGACAAGTAGAGGACTAATACATAAAAGTAGAAACACAAAAATGAACAGCATAAAGCCAAAAAGAAATAGTGACACTATAGAGTACAAGCAAAAATGAATAAAATACAATGTAAGGATTAACAAGGAATTAACAGGGGTTATTAACCTTCCTCGCTGAGTGATTTAAAGATAGCGAGTGGCGCAAGAAGTCCACTAAATGCGCAACAAACTTGGGGGTACGTGGCTCAGGATAAGTGATACTAAGTAGAGTTTGTTGGTTTTTAAAAACCGGGTTTAAAAGCCGTTTTTTTATAAATTTGTAAAATTCGGAAACCAGTTTTATATACTAGAATTAATATGTAAAAATGAATTGATTATTTAATTAAAAACGTTAACATTTTGACTTGAATCGCTTCGGACAAAAGCATATTGTAGTAGATAACAGTTTACTGTTATCGTCACGTAAATCGAAAATGGAGAATAAAATTTTTTCGTACGAGTCTTCGCTTTCGAGAAAATCGGATTCGAAAATTCTGCAATAACTTTCATCGTACGAGGATTCGTCTTCGACAAAACTAATTTTCAAAATGCATATTATACAGAAAAAAATGTATTCTACATTTTCGAGTTATTTTTGTGCGACGAATTACCACCTGCCCAGTTGCATCACCCGTGCTATCCCACCCTGTATATAAGTAGGCTACTAAAATGGCCCCCAGGGACATAGGACCCACTTGTTCTCTTATTTAACAGTATTTCCAGATAATCTTATTGGGTAGTCTAGAAAACCTTCACCGTAATTCCATGCCGAATGAGAATGAAGGTACAAGTTTGTCGGTTTAAAGATCGCCATTTCTCGGATCGGACTCTTCATTCGGGATTGGATGAGTAGAAGGTATTCGAACCCGATGTCTCAGATAAAGTAGGACGAGATAAGCTTCCACGAATTCTAGAATTCCTGTATCGGAGAATCTAAGGAAACGTCACGCGGAACACCTCTAATGCGGTTCAATTTGAAATTCCAGGATGGGTATAGAGTTTCGGGTGGGGAACGATGGTGGCAGGCAAAAGGGCCCGCTGGCGCGATCCGGTCAAGAGAACAATTCCCTTGCCAACCCTTTTCTTGTGATTAATGTATGCAAAGATAGCGCGCCCGAGAACAGGCTCACTCTCCTGATTGGTTAGAACGAAACCGGACAGGCAAAAGCAATTCCTCTGTAGCATTCATTTAATGACTCCTCGATTGACGACGCGCCCGTGAACACCTTCAACTTGTCCTCCAATTAGGCTAATAATCAATTTTCTTCATTACTGCAGTCGATGAACAGAGTCACATATTTCGAACGCATCGATGTATAATATTTACGATCCGTTACTCACAATAGAAAAGAACGAGGACATTCAACGAAATCCTTTCTAAAAGGTGGACATTTAACAACGGAAGAAAAAGGTAGAGATCCACGAATCTGAACGTGGTAAACGTTCCCAAGGTAGCTTAAGTTTCAAATTCCAGGATAGCTTTCAGGACTAAGGAGGACACAGGGATACTGCGCGGAGGGAGGACAATTCTCGTGGCAACCCTTTCAGCATGATTAATGCGCGCGAAGATAGCGAGTTCGAGGCCAAGCCCATCCCCGTGAGGGCGTATTAGTTTTAAGGGAAGGAAAGAGAGAAACGGAGGAAGAGAGGAGCAAAATAAAATGCCCACATCCGACCTCCTTCATTATAAATGCCCCTGTGTGTTTATTGTCGGGGGCCACTCTATAGGTGTGCTACGAAACCCGTAAACTCTTTCGGGGCTTTTTGGGGGCTGGACCGTCGGAAACCGTAGGACGCCTTCCTTACAAGATACAGAGTCCGATTTTTTTCGGCATCGGGCTATAGATGCTGCTCAGAGATAAGGAAACGTGTACGCCGATTTCTTGGTTCCACGATCGTAAGTCTGCACGTACCTGTGCGGCTCGTGTCTAATGAAGTCACGGAATTTCGATTTTTCTTTTGGACCATTCTGCTTGGGCATTTAAGGTCTGATGGCTGGGGATGAGTAATTTACAGGTGGGAGTGACGTTAACCGTATTTGCGGCACGGTAGATGAAGAATTTATTAGGTGTAATGATAGAATTTGAGCCTGTTTCAGTAAATAATGTATGTCAGGGTTGGGGAAAATTGGAAAAAGTTTGAGACGAAATTCTATAAACTGTAATATTTCCATAAGCAAATACTGTTTGAAAATACTATTTCATTTAATGCTTAAATCATGAGTAAATATTATTTACTATTTACACTCGGATTCGCAAATAGGAAATATTAATAGGGGATCGAAAATAGCAGATACAAATTTCAAAAGCGAACAAATCTCCCAACTGTAGCTTGCTACCTTCTTAAAAATACATATATTCGGGAAAATATTTCTTGCAAGTATTTCTCAAATTTACATTATTTGAAATACTACTGCTAAAATAACTTTACTCTTGAATAACAACAATATAAGCAAAAAATTATCTAATATTTTTTTCTGCAATTATATAATAACTGGTTCTAGCATAATTCATTTTATTATTCGTTCTACCATCATTCGTACCACTATTACTCACTCTGCCATCATCGCTGTAGTTATCATCATTAATCTCAGCATCGATCTTCCTGTCAGTGATCCAAATGAACATCATTTGGGTTCAAATTAATTAGAACTAGACAACATATTTGATACTTCTCAGAAAAATGATTTTCGACTTCCTAATTTTAGAAATATTGCCTACTTCAAAGTTAAAACGACTTCAAAGAGAAACAAGATCAGTATTTGTTCTTATTTTCTATGAAAAATAGCAACAAGTTATAAAGTTTCCGAAAATGGCACCGCGAGCTGTGTCAAGTTAAAATACGAAGCTGCATAACTTGTCAATACTTCAAAACATGTAAATCATTTAGAAATGTAAGATACCAACATCGAATGGAGAACTCAGTTAAATCCACCCCCCATAATTGTCGTAGACCTTGTTCACAAACTCCTTATTAAAATTAAGATTCGTACCGCGATGAGGAGCTCGTCATCGCTCGGAGATCCAGAAAATCTCAGCTGAACGGTCTTCGTCGAGACTGATTAATTGGAGGTTAAGGGTTTCGAGACGTTAAGTGGTTCACTGAAATGTTTCTATGGGCCGATGCATGGTGGGAGCCACAAGAGGCCGCGCGTGGATTCAAAGGCGGGCGAAAGGACAAAGGAAAAAGAAGGAGAAGAATGCGACCTCGACCAGTTGCCGCTTCTTTCGTGTCAAAACACGGCGCTAATACATCATTAAAAGAACGCGCCCCTAGCGTGAAGGCCTAGCGCCACTGAGGGGCTACAAGGACACCTCATAATCGATTGGCTTACTTTCGATCAATGCTGTCTCCTCTATCTCCGTTACAGCCTCGGCTCTATCTTGCACCCCTTATCATTTATAGCTTCCTAGTTATCGGTTCGAGAACACGAACAGACTTTTCCTCGACTCAGACTTCTAATTTCAATATCTGTCTATTCTATTAAAATGAAGCAAGTGAAAGATATTTTAAATTGAAGGGATGAAGCATAATATTTGCTATTATTGTTTGAGGTTTCTGGACATAAGTCAGGTAATATTTTAATATTTCGACTGATGTACAGGTAGTTTATTTATAGCTTGAGAAGGCATTGAATGGGTTGATATAAATATTTGTAAGAAGATCTCAGTCTGATGTCTGTCGTGTAAATAATTGCGTTCCCACAAATCCTTTGATAGTAATGCCTCAGTGCCCGTAGCACAGAGCAGAGAAATAAATCTCAATTCGAAGAACGCCTAATGTGACTAAACTGTGAATGCTATCATCTCGCTGGATCAGTACAAATGAATATAATTAATTACACTGTGTGATAGCAAATATCGCTTCACAGACGTATATCTTGATTTATGGTAGTCACGCTAATTCATTTAATGAAACATAGTATTGACTAAGTAGGCATCATTGACTGGCATTAATCTTTCCTATGTGTAATCTAGAATCGCTTAATAAGCTATTGACAATTCTGCAACCACTGCTCCAAGTTTCTCATAGTCTGTTATTTAAAATAAACTTGACGTAATAAACATAAATTTTTTAATCCTTTTCTACTCGTAGTAGAATGAATTGTCGATTTGTGGAAGTAAAAAATGTAGTAAGTTTCCGTTGGAAAGGTGGCGAATGATATAAAGAAATTTGAGTAGGGGAGACCGGGGCAAAGTGAACCTCGGGGTAAAATGAGCTTCCTTAATTTATTCTTTAACAATAGAATATATTTACAAATTTTGGTGACGTAATAAATGTGTGTAATACCACAATGATAATCATGCACATTCAGATATCGAAAAATGGAAATTCATTTAAAAAATTAAAAATGAAGTTTTAGTGACTTCCAATTGGTTTTCTTTTCAATTTAGCTTTTTGGATAAATGAGTCTTAAATATGTTATTTTAACTCCATTTTTTTTCTGCGCGTTTATAACAAGCTTCTAAACATACATGTACACGCATTTGAGAAAACATTAATACTAACATTATTAAATAATTAATTTTCCATTGAGTACACATTCGGGGTAAAGTGACCGGGGTAAACTGAGCTGCAAATGGCTGCTAAGAACCAATGCGCAAGTGATGTGCGCAATATCCCCAACCTGTCTGCTGGCTAGAAAACCTCGCGGCGTGATGGAACAGAATCTAACCTCAAAAAAATGAAATATCTGCCACAGTTTTTGACAACCACGGTGCAGAAAAGCCAGAAGCTGCCGTGCTATACACGTCATTTCAGCGCAAGGGGTTAATAATTACCTATATCCTTAATTAAAGTTCTTATTTTGTTGCACCTCACTGTACCCCTGATAGTAGGTCACTTTACCCCATATATGGGGTAAAGTGGTCAGTTTTGGCATTTTCTTTTCAAATTGAATTTTAATATACTTTAAGTTTATTTTAAGTATTGCTATTCGTCATTTATCAATAGTAATGTTCAAATTATATTATAAATCTATTTCCACACATGTTTATATAAAGGGAAAAATTTTATTCGTCTTCAAACTTTTTTCGTGCCACTTTGCCCCGGTCTCCCCTACTACGATATGAGAGGATAAATAAAATCAGAATGTTACAGTAGAAAATAAATTTGCAGCGAAATCTACTGACAGCGGTACAACATTACATCCCACAGCAACCTGAAATTTAATATCACTACGAAGATAGTGCAATTTTTGCCAGTCAGAAACCTTTTGCACTCTTCTACTGTTACATGTGCTATATAATTTCTAACTATTTTTTCTTCTTCTTGTCTTCTTATATATTTTTTTTCGTATTGTCTACTGTGCAATAAAGAATTATCATTATTATTATTATTATTATATCTATAATGATAATGTAAAAGCAAGAAGTTAAGCAACCAAGAAATTCTACCGAAAATGTCTGTCCCAATAATCTCATGACTCACTGCATCTAAAATTTCACTCTGTCATGGCCAATTTCGATTAAAATCAAAGCCACCGCGTCTGCTGCATTCACGAACGTACCCGCATGCACGTAGTTAACATCAGAGTTGGGGAGTAACTAAATAAAAAATGATTTAAATAGCGGATCAAATCAAAGTTACTTTAACTGTAGATTATTTGTCGAACAAAGGCAATTTTTTTTATTTACCTAACACAGGTCAACTTTACTCGAGACCCGATGAATATTTTTTTTTTAATTTTTATTCGTTATTCGAAATTTTATTTAAGTAACAATTTTGCCCATCTCTGGTTAACATTAATATTGCCACAGAAAAATAACATGCAGTTCTTTACTGGACCAAGTGTACTTGAAGGTAAAACGGAGGACGGGGAACTCGTGGATGAAGGGCCTACGGTGGAGGAGTTAAATGACAAATTGATGCAGTGTTAAATTGGCGGGCGAGGCGATGCAGGTAGATGCATTTAGAGATACACCCGTAACTTCTAGGTACAGGGCCAGCCGCTCCAAGTCGAATTTGCGACGCCCTCGGGCGCGATCGTTATACATCGCAGTTTCTAAATTAGTCTCAACTCACTCTGATTGAACACCGGCGTGGCGAACCCTTAGCGATCGCGCGCGGCCCGCTCGATCGAGGATTTATCACGGCCCGATCGACGAATACTAAAGGCGAGTATGCCTGTCGATGATCATTCCGCTCCACGCTCGGCTACGTCGCTTCGTATGACGTTAAATGGCGCATTTTGCCCAGGCACGAATAATGATACGAAAAGGAAGTTCGTTGGATCTTTGATAGATGTCTAATTGTTGGATCCTGGATTTAATTTTTGAAAAAATCGTGAGCGGGCAATGGAATTTTCTTTATGGCAAAGGAGAATTTAAAAGAGTTTCTGATTTAACATTCTAATTGGGTGTTATTTGAGGATGGTTTAAATATGTACCTAATAGTGTTTGATATGAAGAATAGATAACTTTTTAATTGGAATGAATTAGTAATGGGGAAATTCAATGTATATTGGTGGATGATTTTTTTGTATTTCGGAAAATAGGAATTGCAGTGGAATTTTTATTATATTTCGTATTTTTAGAATGTTTAATCGAACTTCAGTGGCGGGTTTTGTTTATTATATTGGTAAATAAATGTGGTCGAAGCATAGATCCAAAATCTGTGCATGTATTATAAATGTTCAAAGCAGATGTTTTGAGCAAGCTTTGAATAATAAAGCTTCATCTTATTAAGTTTTATCATTCTTTCATATTTGATTATGGTAATTCACAATTAAACGAATAAATTGAAGAGTTCTTCTAGAAAACACTGTAAGTACTAAAATTAGAAAAAAAATCTTTTTTAGTGGAAAATGTTCCACGTGCCGATGGTAATACTTAATTATGAAATAAATGGTAATTATTAAACAACAGAAATTATTTTATTACGTTCCACTTCTGAATTTGCCCCACTAACTAAGTAGCATACATTCTTCACACTTCATATGAGTCATACAGCAATTAACGAATACTCTCGTACAAAGAGCTCCTTCAGAAAACCGCAGAACACTAACTTCCAAAACATCAAAAACCAACCCATTCAATCAAATTCACTTACATGACGGATCAACTACACATCCTGCCAGCCGATAATCTCCAAATGCCAGCAACTTTGCAACAGTAACGTGGAAGTGGCGCGTAATCGATTCTTTTTCCTTATTTTTCGCGAATCAAGGCGAGTTGGTTTACGAACGTAAATCACACTGGCTCGCCGCTGGTGCTACTTAAGTAATATACCACGGATAATTCAAGGCCCGTAGCAACGAGATACCTTAGAACACTGCGGTTTTTTGCGGCACGTTGCAAAAAGGCCGGAAGGAAGAGAGTTGGAACTATCATCGGCGTTTAAAGGGTAGAACGCTTTGCTGATCGCGGACAGTGCAATTTTCTGTATTTCGATTCCCCAATAAATAACGCTCCCCTAGGGAAAAAATATCGCAGGCGGACTCGCATATCCCGCGTTTCCTCTGCGCCGCTTAAACGGCGGAACGGAGGGAAAAATGGCCCCTCGGTGTTACACTTTCGAACGAGCAGCAGCCTCGCGAGGGGAAATAGGTGCAAAAAGCGCGCATCGATGGTCACGGATGCGCTGCAATTATTCGCAATGTCCGAAGAGCATTCCATGATAACATGGGGCAACGTCAGATCACAACGATTTATGACAGTTCGATGAATACTTATTATGGCCGCGCACTCCGGCGGTCATCGATTACTACAATTAACGGGCATCGATTTAGCATATGTTTAAACCGCGTACATGTTATTTAGATAACAATAATACCGTCGGTAAGTGATCCAGGATGTTAATATTGATACGTAATCGCTCGTATAAATATAAGACGCGAGGATTCAGGAGTTTAGTGGCATACGTTGCAACGTAACTTCATAATATGAAGTCTACATATGAAGTTCATATGTAGACTTGTGTACGTACCTATCTATATATGGTTTCTGGAATTTTAAACATTCTTTGCTTTTATGTCCAATGATTGAGCAACTATTAGCTTTATTTTTATCGAATTTGTGATTCCATTTATGAAAAGGGGGGGAAGAGTTTTTGAATGTTTATTGGAAGACGATGGTTTTGGAAGGTTTTAATTTGGGGATGAAAGTTAATAGGGTCGTAATTCATAGTGGTTTTTGCTTTGCTTTGGTAAGTTAAGTGCTAAAGAGAAATAAAAACTGTTATTAACTCAAATTATCAGAATTTGCACTTACATCACTATGATTCTCAGCCCTTCATATGATTTATTCTAGTTTCAAAATTATTGTGAGAAGATCTTGTGAATGATATCTCCAGTTCTATTGAGATATTTGCTTAAGCAAATTGACATTATTTAATCAGTGTACAAGGTAACATGCAATACTAAATATCTTGAAAGTATCTTGTAGCTATAAGCTATGGGTTTTCACGATATTCCATTATATGTACTTATATTATTATTCGAGAAACACTAAAGAGATTCATAGTGATAATAAAACTATTTTCAGAATGGGCTCCAACCAGCTTCGATTTTCACCTGATTTCTACGTAGAAGATTATTTGAAGGATTACGTGCACGCCAACAAGCCTATAAACATTGTGAAACTAAACGAGCCTTAGAAATGTGTGGGACTAAATGAAAGTTATGCCGACCGGGTAGTCTAACTCCAAAAGCAGAGAGTGTTGCACAATAAAATACGATAAAAATTGTACAAAACATTATCAATTCTATTGCATCTATATCATATTCAACTTTTGTTTAATTTAAATCCGAAATAACTGATTTGCTAACTTTTTTTTTAATATTCTTATTTGCCATCCCGTATACGACTGCAACATTCATAAAAGCGAATAAAAGAAATCCAGCTCACAGATAACACACACCTCGATTTCTTCTTCCTATAGTGACAGTAACTTATGTTGGCTTCATTCATCAAATATTGCGCAGAAGCAAAGTTCATCACCAAACTGTAATTCGTTGATGTGAAAGCTGCGTGAAAGTCGAAGGAAAACGTATCAGACAGCTTTTATGGGGGGCAATAATTTATGAAGCTATAATATAGAAAATAGTAAAACAGCCAATGAAAATCTCTCCTGCCATCGTATAACATGAAACATAAGACCTTATTCTTGCATCACTGGGATACGAAATTTCGTAAAATTTCAGCAACTGTTCCTTAGATCAACATCTTTCACCATTTAATTTGAAGTGTCATTTTATTTTCTTGAGGAAGCAAACATTTTTAAGAAATTTTGAAAAGAAAATCTATTTGTCTATTTTATAAAACTTACACTTTTGTGTTCAACAATTCTTATCGACCACTATATACTTTTATAGCCACGAGTTAAGGAGTTATTCGCAAGCAGGAGGTAAAAGAAGAATATACATATACTTTCTGAAATAAATTCCCAAAGAATCGTTCTCCTTCTACCGTCTGACTACGAATAACCCCTTAAGTGAAAATCATTTCTGGTGCAACAGTCTCAAAATGAGGAGTATCATCAAGCATCAAATACGCTCCAATTAAAAGTCCCCTCCCTTCGCTCGTAGAACGTACAACCAGCCTATTTACGGAAGTCACGGGCATTTAGATTTCTTCCCTATATGAGACACGAAATACCTTATCAACTAACGAGAATCCATCGAACCTATCCCGATACGCGGAGATATTCTCAAGCGTTTTAAGATCAATTCTCGACAAATTGCAACTCCTTCAATCAGGGATTTATCACGATTGAATCGACGTTTATTATAGTCATTATCTTGGCTACACGTTGGTCCGCGCTCATTTGCATGACGCAGACACGGCCGTTCCCTTCGTTAAAGCGGCAATCCTGGGCCGCCAGTCGACAGTATATTGTTCATAAATATCGGTAAAATTGGAGTAACATCTCTCACGATGCCCGCCGATGACCATCCTGTGGGAAGCACCGAGATTAAGTGACAAGTTATCTCGCGCGATATACGCAAATTTCTGCCCGCGTGAAGTCGACACTTTCTATGAGAAACACTTGTCCCTTCTGTGCATGTTAAAATGCCACTCTGATATACACTTGAGTTATAAAATGTATTCAGACTTATTTTCATTGCGTGTCCTCCGCAGTACCGCGATCCTTTTATTGGAATTCGTAATTCACGGTATATTACAATATTTAACGTTGCAACTATTACTGTATAAAATATCTAGTGGTTCGCCGGGATCGTTAGAATTCTTGTCTGAAATTGTTATATTTAGAAACATGGCATGTTTATAGGCCGGTGTTTGTAAAAAATGAGTGTTTGTAAAATGGAGAAATATTTAAACGATTGGGATTTTTGCAACATTGCCAATGAGTTATGAGAGTAATGCAGGCGTAGTCAAATTATTTTTACGTATTCGAAATTGCAGGGTAGTTCGTTTCATTTTGGTATATATCTTATTCGATTTATTAAGGTTCTAACGATGAATAGACTACCCAGGGGATATATCAAGGTGTAAATAACGATTATTAAAATGAATTACTTGCATGTCAATAATCGTGCAACAAGTAATACATTTCTCCGACTCGATACATGTGTACACGGTTGCTCGTTGTGCACATATGCACGCACGCCCACATTCCTGAAACTCGACTTCCCTACTATTAACAGGTATTTTATGAATATGCATTCCTGACTTCAAGACCAGCATTTTTCACTGTTTAAGTATTCAATGTCGGCCAGGGAAAACATTGTATATCGCCGTCACGCGAAGCTGGCATACTGCATGAATGACACGCATTTGCGTTTATTTTACATGGTTTATGTTTGTGATTAACTCCATAAATTCCGAAACCATGTCTTTACAAGGTCCAAAGCCATGTATGTAACATTGAAAAATAATCTTTTTTAGTCATTTCTTTATTTTATTCTTAGCCGGGCGCTGCGCACGCGAGAGGCTTAAGTTGAGAAACTACCCTTCAAGTGGTAGGGAGGAATATGTATTATATAATTGCTAAAATTGGGTCCATTTGATTATACTTATTACTGCTAGATTAATTCTAAATTAATTCAACATTCCATACGCTGTCTGAAAGATGTATGAACTCGACCAATACCAACCCCCATTACTACCAATTTGGTAATGCCCTATCTCTTGCAAACTATCAAGAAATCCTTGTGCAAAGCAAAAAGTCGATTGACGCTCCAACCTTTCGCGTGCCAATTATTGTGCCCTAAACTATTCCATTTTCTAAATTAATGTCGACATCTGCCCCCCTCCCAGAAACCACGCACAAGGCAATCAAATCGTTTCCACTTTCACAGAAATTCCAAGGATTCACCCGTCTCCGGGAAAGCTCGTAAAGCCCCACTTGTCCAGTGGCGCTTTTTGTCGTCCCCCTCGGAGGCTCTTATGATCCTTGATTGACACGCAACATTCCGCGAGAAGAAGGCAGCTCCTCCAATTTACGCAGTTCTCGCGCGGAAAATTATGACGGCACGTGACGTCGGCGCTTTTGCTCTCTAAAAATAGTAATCCGCGGAGTGAGCTAATCCCATTGAAATAGTGGCGGGTGGTGGACGCAACGGAATCCACGCTAGACAACGGGTGGAATGACATCTGGCGATGACGACGGGGAGAGTATTTCCTTGCTGGATGCTTTGGCACCAGCCAACCATCGCGAGGCTTCTAACGCGTTCGACGAATTCGTCGCGTGTAATCCTTTATTCGATTAGAGTGCCAACGCGATGCGCTTAGTCCGTGTCGCCAACCCTTAATCTAGGCAGCACTTGCGCGCCTGCCCTCGGGACAAACAGACCGATTACCCGCTGAGTGGACGGTGTTTTTATTTCGTCGATGTTAATTCGTGAAGATAGAATGGCAGAATTTCATTCACGTCGAATTCATAGTGGAGGGAATTTGAAACGTCACGTTGGTTCAAGTGCTCCTCGTTTTAACCACTTGCGGTGGAATGATGAGCTGCGCTCTTGCTACCCTCTTCGTTCTACGTATGTATACTTGGATTATATTAGGTTGGTGCACATGTTCGTTCGTTTTATTGAACCAAAGTCTTTATTAAAAGTAACAAGATGTTATATGGTTTTTTAATCACAGTATTTATTAATTAATCTCTAATGCAAGTGTAAATACTACATGGCAGATACAGAAAGCAACCAACCCCAAAATGGCAAAAAATTGGTTAAACGCTACATGAATCCCATAATTTTGTGATCTTTATTTCTAAAAAAAATGACGAACCCATTGAACAACTCTTACGTTATACAATTGTTAAAACTACCAAGCCATAGTTCCCTTAAAAAAATGGAAAAAAGCTACAGAAAATTTAAAATAATATTAATTATTTTACTCACTGTTAAATATCCCATTGAAAAACGTTGTAAAACAATAACACGAAATAGAATTATTATCCTAAATAGAAATAAAGCTACTTTTCTTTAGCAAGTAAAATCTTCAAATTTTTACTCAGTTTTAGATCATTGAATATTGTTAGCTTTCTGCAGAACTAGGCCCAACCGTAACCCTTTTGAACCGTATCCTTATCATGTATGCAGATCTCAGAGGAAGCTTTTATATTATATTTTTAATCTTGTTATGGCCTATGATTCTTATTTTCTTAACGATGTAGTTGGAAGAAGTAATAAGTAACAGAAATACATAACTGATACCTAAGGTGGGTTAAAGTGGAGCCCGTAGCTGCTGGCAACAGTTGAACGTAAAATTTACTAACCTTGGAAGATGTTAGATATTTTTCAAAAAGATTGGAATGAGCTGGTTGCTTCGTGAATTTGGAATGCGAATCAATGTTCATGGGGAGAGAAAATGTTTTGCGGGGGAAAATATATGCGAGATGTGCTCCGAAAACACCGTTTGCATGAAAATCATGCGTCGTCAACAAATGGCCAAGGTTGCAGTTATTGTTCCTTAACTTGGAGAGGAACGTCGAACTCTGGAGCATGCTTGAATTGCAAAACAGTTGTATATTAAAAATTCTCTGCTTAATACAGTTTGATGGTTCTTCTATCCAGTTGGATAAAATGTGTCTCATTACAATATCATTGTAACTTGCAGCAACGACATTGTCTTCTTTGTACATACACCAACGTTTTTATTTGTCCAAAATGATGCGTTATTAAAGAGGATGATGTTTCATGGAAAATAAAACAAAAATAGAGAAGGCAAATGAATTTCGGTTTTTGTGATTTTAAACAAATTGATTTCGAAGATCTATTTAGTAAATTTCATTCCAGATCATCCCTCACTGATTTTTATTCACAAATATCAATTTCAGACTAAATAACTCAAATAAAACATTTAAAAATTCAATAAAACGCAAGGCTTCATTAATTACAACATAAAAAAATTGCTTGTAGAGGAAAAGTGGGATATTAATGGAAATAATTTCCAATGGAAAATTAAGACATTCGGTTTTGCACGCTGTTTCGATTTAGGAGGATAAGATGTAAAAGGGCTAAGAAGGAAGATTACTATCTCCTATAATAATACCATTTTCCGTGAAAGCAGAAAAGGTGGGGTGTGTAGTTTATGATACTGTCGTTTCACACCGAGAGCGAACCGCCCTCTTGGCAAAGCACATAATTTCCAGTAACATCGGGAACCACCCTTGTCCCCTACTGTTTTCCACGCATTTCTTCCCTAAGAACTGTCAGGCTAAATACTTTATATACTTTAAAATGAAATTTCACCAGAATTTATATATAGGTATGCTGGTGTATACAGATGCATTCCATTCCGTGTTGCTTGCTATTTCTTAACATTTTTTAATATTGTGTACTGTCACATTTTCAAAACCCTTGTGGCCTAAATTTTTATTTTATATAAAATAGCTGAACAGATATTTGGAATATGTCACATGTTGTAATTAGATTTCGATTATATTTGAAAACTATAAAATTGACTTCGAGAGATTGTGTTCCGCTGAACTAGGTATACGGAAGCTTCTGCAGCTTCCATCAAAAAATCAAAAACGCGATGATGTACGTTTCACGCGCCCCTTACAGACAGTGACCGCCACGCGAGTCGATAGATATTCATAATGGATGTTCATTCAGTAAATGGAACTGCTGAATACTGACGACCATGAGCACGGTGGCACAGGGTGGGCCCTCTGTTTGCTTGTGCAACACAGCACTACCGTCTAATGACAATGTCGTGTCTAACAGATTATTTTAATGGGTTAAGCTTCTTAATATTCCCACTCACATGTGCGTTTCGGCTCGTTATGGCATTAAGTGTTTGCTGTAATCCCCGAGATTTAGACAAGAGCCCTACGCGAATCGAAGCCATGTATTTTCACGTGATTCTACTAAACAGTTGTTGAAATGCTTATTTTTTATACTAACGTGGATTGAAACTCTCCACGTGATTCCTGGTATTCTATTACTTTGACAATCTAAATATTATAGTACGATAAAAGACGGATGGAATGTGGAGGTATTATGATTAAATAAGTGTAACGAAGGCTTGAAGATAGAAAGTATGATAGGTGCAGCCCCTAAAATTAGAAGAAATGTAACAAAGAGATAGTTAGAATTATGAACACGATGAAATATTACAACCCTTAATGGTACCAGACCGTCGTTTTTGTCGAAAAGCATTTCTTTTCCATTTAATTAGAAAGAAATAAGTTGAAGCTGAGACTTCTTCTTTAACACAAAGTTTGTTAATATCATAAATTTGCATAATAATAAATTTGCATCATAAATTTTTACTGCAAAGAAACAAATTTAACAACTTCACCAACACCCCCTAGTTGCTTCCGAATTTTCAGGCCAACTTCCCTTTCGATTAGAAACCCCATCCTCGAATCAACGTCCACGTGCGCCCGTGTTGCCAACTTTCATCCTGAGCCAGCTTCCACGGTGCCTAAACTTGTCGGGGCTCATTGAGTCGGGGTGCATGTAAATTTATTCCAGTGAGGTGTGGTGCGACGTGCTGCACATATATCGTGCATGGACAGCGGAACTTCGTCTTGCCGCCTCCACGTAAGTTATGTACCCACCCGGTCGGTCATCCACGTCAGGCTCCTCACAGATCTTCGGACCACTTTCGCTTTTGGCGTTCCCGTTGCCGTCCCGAAAGAATAATTCCGATCAGTCGCCGGTCGACCGACTTTACGCGTCTCGTTAGAGCCCCTTTCCCCCCCTGTCCGCGTTAATATCATTCCTTTCCATCTTCTCACTTCAACGGTCACGTTGTTCGCCTTTTAATAGTGAATTATAGTGCTACTATAACGCGATTCTTGCGGTATAATGTAAACTATGCCCTTCGGCTGTGCGTTCACGAAGTCGCGCGGAGACCTGTGAAAGGTGGAATTTAAGATTGGAATCTATTAATATGACGTGTTTTGATATGGATATTAACCCTTCGTGATGATACGAGGCGTTTCGCACCCCAAGCAATTTTTTTATTTGCCAATATTTCTGTAAGTTTTTAGACCTTAATAATAATATTTAAAAATTTGGTAAATTTTAACAAAAAATCGCTTTTATCCACAACTATTTTTTCGAATACAAATTTAAAAATATCCAAATTTACATTTCTAGGAAAAGGCTACTAGAGCATGATTGTATGAGTATGAGAATGTGCAATTATCACTCAAAAGTTAAAATATTCAAAAATACGAAAATGATAACTCAAAAATGATTTTGGGGTGCAGTGAACTCCATGCGACCAATTTGTAATTTTCTATAAGAAGGTGTGACCACGGAGGGTTAATAATCGTAGATATTTTTTAATCTAAGTATCTAAAATTTTGATAACAGCTATGCTCTGGAGTAGTTTAAAATTTAGCAGAGTTCTGTTTTCTTTTTCTTTTTTTCAGAATTACGCATTGATCGCAGATTGTCTTCATGTATACTTGCAGGTTGTCGCAAAAGATTGTAAAATGTATAGAAATTTTGATAATTTCGTTATAATGGTTGTACATTTTGGTATAGAAGTAAATTACTTCGCTGTATCTGAAGTGAAATAATATCGAATCAGTGCTCTTATCATCTTCAATGTTTACTTCGGTGAAGCACTTCGCGTGAAATTTTTCTCAGATTTCATAATCTGGATTCCAGTGGTATCACCGTAGCCTTGACAGGCAGTAGAACAGCTACTCGTGGCTACAATCAACACTTCTCTGTGATTTGAGAGACAGGAAAAAACTGGCGACAATGGAATTTTCATTTTTTTGGCAAACTGTAACGATACTGGATTCTACACATGGCAGTCATATTTAAGGGGTACAGGACTATTGACCGATTAACATCGACGGTTTATTTTTGTCTGAATTGTTTAGATACCAAATAAACATCATATCAATACTTTTCACATTTCTTTTTGCACGCTTTTACAATTTAAAAGAAAATTGTCAAATTGTTGAAAATTATTGAAGTTATTTAACGCTAAAGATGGTCCCGTGTAGCGTGCAGCTGTGTATCACTTCATAAAAACCAAAAATTTAAAAATGCCAACTCTATTTTGTACTTTTTAGTGCATTTTGATCAATAAAGTCATAACTTTTCTATAAAACCACCAAAACGTTTCAATGTATTGAGTTGATTCCGGTACAGGCTAAAAAGGATATTTACTTTAGACGTAGCCGAAATTTCAAGACAGTCGGTTAATTAGCTTTTAAAACATCGTAACCGCGATTTTAAGAAATTCCTATTCTAATAAAATTCTTCTATTTGCACCAACACTTTGAATTTCAAGAAAACGTTTAAAATATGGATTCTTTCGAACCGAGATGTGAAACTACCCTCTTGAGAACATGTCCGCGCTCATATCGGCGTGTGCACGTGGAAATCAATGATGATTAAAGCCACATGGCTGGTATTCGTTGACAGGAGACGAATAACGCCCGGTGTACTCCTGTTTGCATCCGAGACGCGACTAAATTCTTTGATCTTCCTCGAAGGATCAGAGTCCAGCGAGCCTCTGCGCAGCTTTAAACGTCCTCACGAGCCGTAAAACCCGACACTGAAATCTGAAACGTTGCCTAAAGATCGATGGCTAACATCGTCAGCCAGTACGAGTAATGTAGTTGATGAAAAAGAAGTAAAACCGGAGGATTTGTGCTGGCTCCGGTCGCGCCGGAAGTGGTGGGTGCCAACAGAGCTGGCGGCGAAATTCGAGAGTCGTAGATCCCCGGTTCGTAGATCCTTTCGCATATACGCGTCTCCTGTGCGTATACCAACAACAACGTGTAGATCCAGAGGCACGATACGCCCAATTTATTGGCGTTCTTAAGGGGAAAACACAGACTCGTGACCTCCTTTGTTCCTCTAACGATTCTACAGGTGCGAATGTTTCGGTCGAGTTCGATCGAAATCTTATTAACGAATGAAATTGTAGACGGATTCGTTGTACCTATAGTGGAGTAGTCGTGTGTCATTGAATTTTGTGATAAAGTAGGTACCAAAATATTGGTGTTCTATTGAATTTTATGATGGCACGAGTACTACAGCATTTGTGGTTTCATTGAATTTCATGATAATGAAAGTATCGTGTGTGCCAGTAGTACACTCAGAATTTAATCTTGGGGGCCGAGTTGAACGGATAGAAATAGTTTTAATGCAAATTCAATCAAATTCATTAGGTGATTATGAAAATTTATTTATCTAAAGAATGAAATTTATTCCTTTTACTTTTTACAAAACTCTTGAATTACTTTAGTCGTGGTTATATTAATTTGATTTTTCCTTTTTTGGGGTGCTAGGACCCCTTGGCCCCCTCTGAGTGTGCCACTGATGTGTGTCATAAGGGTATTGCAGAATAAATTATGTCATGTCTTTTTTGGGATTTAATAAATTTGTTTCTACTATACCTAGTTATACCGAGTGTTTTTAGAAAAAGGATAAACAAATGTTGGAGCACGAATAACGATATCTTTCTTATTTTTATATACATATAAAATGCGACGAAAGAGAACAAGAAAGGTATGTAATGTACCTATCCCCATTAGCAATCACGTCCCCTTTATCAACGAGTTGCCTAAATCGTTCCATTAAAAATAACAAGTCTAGAAACGTATTGAACAAAGAACTGAAGTTAAAAATATTTTACCTATTAGGTATTTAGTTACAATTTGATCTATTATCAATTTCATTCGCTTTAATAATTAGGAAATTATAAGATTATTCGCGAATATCAGTGGTAGCGGATCTTGCTAAAGTATAATTAAGTAGTATTGAACAATTACAGTTAATGTCAGAAATCTATAAGGCGATAAAGTGCCTTATTAAGATCAATAAAGGAAATACCTGCGATAAAAAATTAATTAATGCGGACATATTAAGATAACTGGTTGTAAACACAGGTATAGGTATCATTAAAAGAAGCATTAAGCCGAACGTACTTGTCAGTATAATTTTGTTATAAAAACGTATGTCACTTTGAATATTCAATTATCCATAATTACAAACCTGTGTTCTGAAAAGAATTAATAGAATTAAAGTAACACGAAATTCCAATTTCATGTTTCTATTAGGTAAATAGATACCTATACATTATGCCACTTGTATTACTAACACAAATAATCGCATATTAATTTGACAGAATTTACATATTAACCTATAATGAACAATATGTGTCTTTAAATTCTACATTTCTTTTAATTACTCTGTGTAAGTCCCACATAAATACTTCGTCCAATTTATTTGAAAAAATATGAAAAAGGTACAAAGGTATATGGAATAAGATACTCGAATTAAAATGTGGCATTATACATTCTGCAAATACGTACAATTAACCAAACATATCATTCCAACAACCGAAACCTACAGAATCAGTTATTAATCATCCATAATACATTTAGCCAAATGAATATTCGAATATATTTTATTTCAATAATATTCACATACATCCATTTACATACATTTCATTTAATGTATCTCAAAGGGGGTCCCTTCTCTGCCATGTTATTTATCGTTACTGGATCGACATTTATTAATTTCAGCCGATCGTATATAGTTAGGTACAATCCCACCCATTTTCTTTACTTTACGCCCCTCTCAGTGATAGCTTACTCCCGTTCAATATAAAAAAACCACGCCGACAGTCGTACTTACACGTACCACATACGAAGAATTCCTCTGAACGCGCAACATTTACGTATGTTAATGCAAATCGCCGTACCGTAACTGGTTATTAGAAACAAGGGGTCGAATTAAACAGTTAACTATTATAAATAAAAGTTATTTATCAAACTTTTAACTTTTAAATCATTTCTTTTCACCTCTAAGTTAACTTTGTACATTCCCATTTTGACTATGTTATAAGAGTTCAATTTTAACTGTTATTTTGTGCTCGATTAATAAAAGTTCTGGAGGATCGTGTACTTTTGAAGAGATACCTATTTAATTTGAATATTTTTTTTAAATTTAGTATTATTTAAGGAATTGAAAGCAGGATAAATGTAAGCGGGAAAGCACATTGTGATTTTTATATAAATATTTTCACCGAACGGTTTAAGGTTTCATCTTCAGATCTTCTACCCCACAGTATTTCCAAGAAATCTGCTTCTCACAACTCTAACTTTTTCAGAGCAGAATAAATGTTCCTGTTTAAGTAGAACTTTTCCTACTTTCAGAAAACGTTAAAATTTCTAAATTTGGTGAATTTTAACAAAAATAATCGCATTTTTCTACATCTCTTTTTCAACTACAAAGTCTGTTCTGCCCAATAAATTATTTTTAAATGGCTGCAGTGTGTTAACTGTACAAAGGCGGCATAATAATTAGTCTTTTTATTGAAGGCTTGCATGAACGAGTTGAAAAGTTAAAAGATTCAAAAATACGAAAATGGTAACTGAAAAATGACGCTGCAATTCAACGAACCCCATGTGACCAATTTGTGATCATAAAAAGGTGTGATCACGGAGTGTTAACACGAGAGTAAGACTAAAGTGTATTGCGTATGCCCAATCGGCGATGTAATCGCCGAGTAACGGCAATCGTAGCTATATATATTTATAATAATATTCAAAGCATAAAGAATCTAATTAATGGATCTTTCTGTAATCAGCGATTGGTGCTCGTCGTTGCAGCCGAGGAACTTCTTACAAAGGGCTTTCCCATTGATGAAAGCAACCAGCTAGATAATTTTCCATGCGCCATGTTATCGTGAAATATCGCGCAACTTTTTACCCTAGTGGCATTATTAACTTTTTGCGCTAGGCTATCCTGCGAAACGAACTATGTTCCCACAGTAATCTTCGATCCAATGAGATATCGCCGCCGTGTCGGCGATATAGAGGCAGAAGGCTCCCTTCGGTGTAGAATTATCATACCGGTTTCAGGCATGATTGATAAGAAAGGGCTGTGAAATCCCTACGACATCTTTCATTACGCACACTCAATAACTTTCTATGACGTCAAAGCGATTACAGTGCGAATGCAACTCTTCAATTCGAAATTCGAACGCGACTGGATCGATACCATCGACCGGGAGAGACACGTAATGAGATTTACGATTAATTAGCTTATTAAGCTTATAGTATCGACTACTCCCCTGATTTCTATCGATCAATATAGATATGGTTACTATTTAAATTGCATAATCATTCATGGAAATTTTCTAGACATAATTGAAGAGCCCTTGTAGATAAGACTGTAAGTGCCAAAAATTAAATTATCAGGAGAAAGAGAAAACTTCCCTGACGTTAAATTATATAAAAAATTTGATTATCAATTCTAAAGGTGCAAATCGACGATGGGACTAAAATATCGTGTCTCACGTGAGACTTTAAACTCATCAGACAATTATTTCATTATTTTATTATGTTTTAATTATTTTCATGTCATTAATTTCATGAAGTTAGACTTTCACGAGATAAGTTTCATGATATATTTTCAAATCTCATCTCTCGCGACTATTTCCATTATTTACATTTAGTTGTTGCTCAGATTCTTGTCTCATTCTAAGCCCCATTACGCACTTGCGACAAGTTGCCGGCGACCACGAGGTACGCGGGAATATATGAGTTCGTAAGCACTTGGTCGCGGCGAACAACAAAGGTTTCTGCTCTCTTGTCGACCAAGTTGCCGGCAACTTGTCGCAATTGCGTAACGGAGCCAATAGAAAAGTCTCAGAGACAACAAAATATAAATAATAGAAATGAAAGAATAATAATTCTTAAAGATTAAAGTCTCATGTGAGACACAATATTTTTATCTCATCGAGGATTTGATTTCACACGGCGCCGCGGCGATACATATATCGCGATATATTTACGATTCTCGTAAAAACAATGAAAATCGGTATCCATCATACTCCTATCACATACCTACGTGTATCTCCGTGTGAACCCGGGTTTTATCTTGGTAACCCCTGTGTAGAATCAGATTATTAAAAATAAACAACAGCTTAAGTACCTTACAAAGAAACAAGAATAAAACGTGGAAGAAAGAATCCTAATCGTACAAGAATATTTAGCCAGCATTCTTATAGAGAAGTATTCCGATTCTGAAGTCATTTACATCGATTTCGTTTCCCCCTTTGATTTCACTCGTGCATCTCGCCAAAAGGAATAAGAAGCTCACACACGTAATTACTCCGGCATAAATAATTTACTCGCGAGATCGAGTTTCCTACCACGATACGCTTCCACAACTTGGCTTATTACGGTTCCAGCTCGTTTCGGACCACCCGTGCCAAAAGAAAGCAAAGCAGCTCAAGTATTCCTCATTAGGTGATTCAATCACATCGGAGTTTATTACGAACTAAATTATCGAGACACAAGGAAGCCCTGGATCATACTGGTTCGATTGCAGCCAGAAAAAGTGTCGCGTAGAATTACTTCTGCGTTATTGAGACTATTTAATAGCCCATTATCTAGTTAATTGAACGTTGCCTGTATATTCCTCGATTCATCCACTTATTATTAATGATTCCGACGGCTGTCTGGCGGCTAACATTTTTCTTAATTCAGTTATTCAACCCATTAAGAACATTTGCACATGGAAGAATTGAAATTACATATACCGAGCCGGTTACAGTCGTCGGTCCTGCTCGAGTTACCGATCTGACTATGCGCTGTACGTGAGCGCGTCTGTGTGTGTAATTCAGATGATAAGAGTGAGTTACGATGCATTTTGTCGTGCCGGAACAAGACGACAAAAGGGCCACTAGCGTTGGCTGATCTGTTATTCGTGTGCACGCATAGCGCAAACGCATATTCAGTATTTACTCATTTACATATTTACAAGGTGCACTTAATGCTCTCGGATGAGGTGCACGTGAGTACGATAAGTATCATCGTGCACCACTATTACGTAGGTGTATCCCGCGACAAGCCTACACACTTGCGTGTGCGCGCGCGCGGTGGGAAGTGCTCTTCGATAAATCGATACGATGCTGATTGGATCTACTTCAAACCTGTCGCGTACTTCTTTTGAAGATAAAGCCGCCTAGTTTCGCATTTTTCGAATTCTACGGTCGCTTAACTGTCTGGTATCCAGGGCTGAGCTGTATTCACTTCAAATGAGATTGTGATATTGGATTTTACGGTGTATTGATTCATTTGAAGGAAATGTGAAGCACTTTTATCAATCGTTTGTAATTATTTCTGAAAACGCGGAGTGAAGCTTGTTCATTCTGTGTATAGTTTCAAACAACTGTAGCGTGTATTAATTTGCATTGTTGTGGATAATTAATTCTTCAGGAAGAATATCAATATTTATGTTTAATCCAATGATCCCAAAGACGTAGCAAATTTTTAAAATTCCACAGGCACTTGATTTGACTATGAACAACCTTGTATAAAATGAAAGGCCAACAACAAAACTTCAGTAGAAGAAATCGAACACCACTAAGTTAAGTGAGGGTGATAAGGCCCACTTAAGGGTTTAGGCCACCTTGGATGAAGCAATATTACAGTCATTTTCGGGAATTTCTTTTAGGGAGATAATGAAATAAATGGAAAATTCAATATGAACCTGTTATTGTGCAACTCTCGACGGAAAAAGTCATTTTTTCGCACTAAATAGCGGCGTTAGAGCAGTGATATGCGTAATCTTTTCTTCAGAGTTGGCGTTCACGTTTTCTCTTTAGGTGGATGGAAAGAGCTCTTGTTCACAAACGTTTGTTATTTTTCTTCGCGTTGAAGTGACACATGCTGTGAAGCACTTCCTAATATTGTTCCCACTTAATATTATCAGTTTCGCCACTTCTTCGTTCTTGAGGTTACATATTAAACGTGCATTTTACAAAATCATCAATTTTCTGGGAATACATTGCCAGTATTTGTACAGTAATTGGATGATGAGTACTCCCAATACAAATCCAGGATAACGACGTAGGTAATTGTCATAATTGGAGCAATGCAAATTGAGGGGAAACAGTTGTTATATCAACGGCGCGGAACCTCTGCGAATGTCATTTCGTATGTAATAAAAGCAATATGAGCATAGCAGTATTGTAGATTGACCTATCAGGAAAAAATGACGGCTGGACCTTATTATCTACTGTGCCTTATTACCGCACTTACGTTACTTAAAATCCAAAACAGAAAAATAACGTATTTCTACAAACCAAACTTAACATCTGAATTTAATCCAAAAAATTCCAAAATGAAGGTCCCAAAATGCACCCAACCATCACACTATTACAATACGAGTCAAGATTTCAACTATTTCGATTCCCACATCAAAATTGTTGCACAATACATAACAAACATAAAAAACAATCCTAAAACAGAATCGTACCTACAACTCTCCACCAACTCAATTCTGAAACTCCTTCAAAGTTCACTTAGCTGACCTACAAAGATTAAGGTAGGAATGCTTTTCGCGTATACATACGCATTTTATCTGTAAAAGCTGTCTTCAAATCGCCTCGAATGCGTGGTTCGGAAAAGTAGTTAACAGTTGTAAAAATTTATCGCGCAGTTTGGCGCACGAATCCTGAGAAAGGGAACTAGTTCCTAGGTAGAAGTAGGCATCAACAACGCGCAGTCTCTGCTCACCGTTTCAGGCGTCGATCCATCCGTGGAAGCCGACTGTTAGGTATTGGGTAAGTGGATTCGTTCATACTGATTGGAAACGTGTGATTTTCGCGATGCCTCGCGCACGATTGTCTACGTGCACGTTCCCCAGGGGGGACGTGGCTAATTTCGCGGTGGATATCCGTTTGGCGCGCACCTGTTCATCTGGTATGCGCTTCAATTAATTCGAATGCGGACTGGGAACAGTCGTTGCACCCTCTTCAAAGAAAGTCGGCCCGACGTTTATCCGCTGACGATACGCGCGGATGAAGGAAGGCAGAACCGGTCCGATATTAAACGACATTTATTTGCGCGGACCATCTAGCCGCGGCTCGCCTATGCGGCCTATGCTTCGCCGTATCCAGGTGCACGCTGCCCTTCTAGTCCAGAAGCTGCGTTTTCGCACGATCCATCATATCTGCCGCGCTTGCAGCTGATTTGCCGTTCAAACGCTTCGCGTGCCGAGTCGTCCCAACGTTCTGATAATCTATACAGCGCTACTTTAAATTGTAAAGTTTAAAATATATCACAAAGGAAGATTTCTGGAAATTCGAAAAATTCTGAAACATTGTGAATTTGTAGGGGATTTCCTCCTGATTACAACGCAATTTTTGTTTGATGCCCAAATTCACTCGATGGGGGTGAAATTAACCGCTGATGATTCGGCTATTTTTCGATCAAAAATTTTTTGGAGTGTGGAGAGTTTTCAAATTGAAACTTTAACTTTTGCTATACAAATTTGCGCCAATTTTCTTATGTAATTCTTATGTAAGGATGGATTCTTGGAAGTTTCATCCCCAAGGGGGTGAAAAGTGGTAAAATGTATTTTCTCGGACTCCCTAATATCTATTAGGCCCGATTAGATATCAACTTGGTTCTTACTCACAAAGATTAATCACAGAAATGCCTAAAACTCAATTTCAGGATTTCTCCCTAACCGACCCCTACGGGAATGAAAAGGGGTGAAATATATTTTCACGGATTCTTCAAAATCTCTTAGGCCTGATTAGATATCTACTTGTTTTTTACTTCGAAAACACTCACAATAATACTTAAAAACCAATTTCAGGATTTTGCCCTAATCAACCTCTAAGGGGGTGGTGAAAATGGATGAAAGGTGTTTTCATTGACTCCTTAATATCTCATGTGTATGTAGATACACATGTAGCTTCAGTTTGATGAACTGAATTATTTCACGATTATTACTAAGAATATTGAGAACAATATGAGTACTAATTTTTTAAAAAACCTTCAAAGACAGATTCAGGATATGTCATCCACCATTAGAAATATTTTATTATTGCATCGATAGAAATAATGAGTCACGACTGCACATTAATGCAATCGATAATGGAATTAACCAGATCATGGGGCAGTTGTTACACATGGATTGCAGAAGAAGAAGAGGTAAAAATAAATTTTCCTGATGGGGTCGTATGTAAATTAATTTGGAGGTATTTACCCGAGATGCCGAACCGCGGGCTACACAGTAACATAATGAGACATTCATAAAGTTAGTCTTCGTGGCCTATTTCTGCCGTGACCGTAAGACGGCGCCAACCACGCTAAGTTTACCTTAACGTAGTCGACTACATGCCCTATGGAAAAGCTAATTGCGCGAATCAAGGTTCCGGGCTCGTTATAAGCAGTTCTAAATAAAATCAAGCAAATTACTCAGGGATATATTAAATATCCCATGCTGCACATGCGCCTTATCAAGTCCTCCCCAAGTAGTAGGTAATCTCAGCGAAATTACGCCATCTTCGGTTGTAACGTTGAAGTTATATGATTCTGAATTACACGAGTATGCAAATTGAAATACAATACCATTTTGCCAGGTGGAGATCGATATTTAAAAGAAAATTAAATCTATGGACAGAAATTTTAATTAGAGTGTGCAGATATGAACTGCTCAATGCAACATTCCCTTCTGCAACCGACGTACATTCCCTTGAAGTAAATGATGGAAAATGAAGAAACTACTTAGCAGCATGTAGCTTCAATAGTAATGAGAATAATCTCTGAAGTCAATCGCTATTTAACAAGTTCTCCGAATAAGGACAATGATATTCAAATAGCTAGATACGAATTCCACATTAGGTATAATTTCATGCAGGTTTATTTTTACTGCAGTTACGTAATATTTGTAGACAATTCGCGAGCTTCTTCGTGGCTCTCGATTGTAATGTAATCGGTTATGTTGTCGAGCAACGGTGAGTTTTATGATTGCTAATTCTCAACCTTGAGTGAGCATGCCAATAATCTCCCGCGAAACCCTGTTCTGGAAACGCGGCCGGGCGTGAACGTCGTAGAAAAAAGTTACATTATGCAAAGAATAATGGCTACTACGTTCGATACAAAACACTTTTGATGTTGCCGATGAAATTATGCAGGATGACTCAGATCATCAGATCAGATTATCGGGAACTAAAAATGTGACATATAAACGGCCCCATAAGCCGTTCGCGTAAAATATGTGCAACTCGAGGGCCACTAAATTACGATATATTTTAATCGCGGTCATTATAATATATTCGTTTTTGTCAAATTGGTCCAAACTTATTGAGAATTACAACGATGTTACGGAGGTAAGTAGAAAATTTAAATAATGTCCCCAGCGACAAGGACTATCACTGCTTTAAAATTGCATTCGAATAGAGTGTTCAGCCAGATTGCTTGTTCAGAATTTTTCGGCAGATTTTATGTGAAAGAAGGAGGATATTAAAACATTCGAATTCCTCGGGCAGTTTCATGAACGAGTATAATCGCGAAGTTAGAAGCAGCTATTGGTTGATAGGTCAGCGGAACTTCGATTCACGCAGCCGAATTAAATTACAGAAGAAGCAATAGTCACCTCGAAATGTACCTAACACCTACTCCCAAAAATTTGCATAAAATTCAAATTCAATGCAGACTAAAGTCAAAAACTAAATATGCAAGATACAAGCATGTCAACTAAGTTGCTGGACTAGTACTCACACAACACAATCTTCTTAACAACATTTCGAACCTGTCACGACTCATTGCTTGTCACTAAAAAAAAGTAAACCTTGAGCTGCATAAGGAATGTGCCTCTATACTAATGAAAGACAAGTTGATTATGTAGATGTAGGAGGTTAATTACACGACGTGCAGCGACCAGATGTGAAATAATTTCGTGGAAACATTAACGAGGCTGTAGATTGCAATGCAGAGAGACCGTGATTACACACCCATATCCGAAAGAGTGAACAAAGTATGTGTTCCCAGGGAATCAATGTCACGCAAAATAGAAGCTCGACCCTGTCAAGGAAGCTGCCACCTCGCGCATAAACTGGCTATCATCGGACATTAATTTCAACTTAATCAAACGGGTCGCTCATTAGCACTCGTTTGCGACCAACAATCAGTCAATATCTGTCTGGCCGCAGATCTGACCCTGTGTCATGTACCATAAAGTATAGCACCGCAGATACGTTTGCGCGACACAATAACGAGCAGGCCTTAATTGAAATCACCAGGAGAGGCTAATAGTGCAATGTCCATTTTACAAACGTTCGTAAGTACGATATGCACAACGGGGATAATTCTTGACAAAGGGTGTTCAATCTGGAAAGCGGATAATATAGCTGCACTAATTGCTATTATTGTGCTAGAGTCGTTTTGACATTTTGGTAAAATTTTCAATGAAAACCGATTTAGCGGTAATTTACAGGTATTTTTTAAGGTATTGAAAATAGGAGAATAAATATTAGAAAAAAAAGTTTTTTTTTCTTGAATAGATTTAACGAAGGGGATTAGGGGATATTAGAGAAAATTAATATACTAGAAATCTTTTTTGTTTTTTGATTTTAGATAATCTGGTTGCGAATGCCAGTGCTCATCCCAAAACAACGTTTTAAAAAGGTTTCAGGGATGTCGGTTGTAATTTTATTATAAACGTAAATATTTTTTTATAGAATAAATATCAAATGGTATTTAAATGTTGTTCTTTTAAGTGCAAAAAGTTCTGTAAAAATATATGCTTCCGCTTTTTAAAAAAAAATCGCATATATTCGCCTCTTTGTGGCCTCCTGACTATGTAGGTATAACTTATGTAGGTTTATTGGTGCAAGGAAGCCAGTACCTTAGGGAAAGTAATAACTTATTTTGTAGCCAGTGGATAATTAGTAGAACTAAAAGTGTGAAATATTTTACAGATGAGTTCTATAAGAATTGGAAAGATTTGTTTCGTATAATAATGAAATACGAAATTGAGGAAATGTAACAAATGTCTACAGTAGTGGAACGTCAATTATTGTATAAAAGAATTTCCAAATAATTGATCGATAAAGAAGAGTGGAAAATACTTATCATATAAATGAAAAATACACTAAAAACACCCTATATGTATATTTTTACTTCCTCCATTCGAATACTGATGATCACAGGTTTCTTGATGCCTGCACACGAGCAACCCAAATTACGTTACTGTACGATGAGCAATCAGTGCACGGAGCAACTATTCCTAATTCGAATTCAACCTTTAAAAAAGGACAGAAAGCAAGAATTATCAGTCTAAACTTTTCTAAAACATTACGTAGAAGAACCTGGTTTTCACATTTTATGTATATTCCAATCAAACTAAATAGGCAGGCGAAGAAAACGTATTCCTTATACTACTAAATCATTAGCCTCTTTTAACAATCAAACGCAGGAGTAAATAAATACCAAAAGATTTTTTAAGAAAAAATCGTTTTTAAATAAATCAAGCAATGTTTTCATTTTTCATGTTGGGATACAAAACTAATAGCGCTTAAGACTCATCTTTCAAAATAAATAGTTATTACACACTGGAGGTGTTAGCCATAAATCCATTTTACATCAACTTTATACTATCTCTGCGTTACATCTGCAAACCACATAACTCTCATTCAGTTCTGCGTTAGTTTTAAGCAACTTTTATGTCAGATCTGGATTATGTCTTGGTCAGCTCTTTTTCAGCTTTGGATAACTTTAATGTCAGATCTGGATTAAATCTGGGGCAAATCTGTGCTACCTTTAGCTAACAAGGAAGGATTCGAAACCCGGAAATTCAAAAAATTCTGAAACTTTGTGAATATGTAGGGGATTTCCTCCTGATTACAACTCAATTTTTATTTGCTGCCCAAATTCACTCTAAGGACCCTTAAACCCCTTAAATTCGTAAGAACTATAAGTTATCAAATGACAGTCCTAATTAAAAGAAGTAACTTTTTTCTCTATCTTCCAGATTGCGAGTTACAAAATAAAATCTGAAAATATCCAAATCTTCAGGGGTTAATTTCATCCTCTTAAAGTGAATTTGGGCAGCAAACAAAAATTGCGTTATAATCAGAAGAAAATCCCCTACATTATCACTAACTTTCTGAGTTTTTTTTAATTTCCGAGTTTGAGATCTTCTCTTGTAAATAAATTCTGTCTTGCGTGCGTGATCTAAGACCCCATTCTTATCTAGACCCTAAACCCTAGGCAAACACTTCTCCATTCACTAATATACCAACCAGCAACTACCATCCCACGAAGAAAATACACGTCACTTGCAGGAAATACTGAACCGAACACAGGAGTTACTTGAACTAGTGAAAAGACACCAACTGACCACTCTTAGCTCTTCACAGGCGTTCCAGGATTTTTTGGTTCGCAGTGAAAGAACGAGGAGGTCGCTGTCGCGAGCCATGGCCATTTTTAAGTCGAAGCTCTCGGATCTAGCGAAGCGGGCCAGCGGCCGTAAGCGTCTCGTGTACGGAACTTGGCGTACGTGCAATACGAACAAATTACGATGGCGCTCGCTTGCTCACCGACGACGTCGCGACGGGCGTCGCGGCGACGAGGGAGAAAGACGTAACGGCCGGCCACAATGGAGAAAGGAAAACGCGAGAGAGAGCGTCGCCGATGTTCTCACAGTCGGTATTCAGCTTCCTTCGCCGAGGGACACGCGTGATCCGACGCGCGCGCGAATAGTGCTCCAATTCAATTAATACTCATCAGCCTCGATTTTTCAATGAAATCGAACGAACGCCGCGCGACGAACGAGCAGCAGGCCTCTGCTTTGATGAGACTTCGCTGAATCCAATTCAATAGATCGCTGACACGCTTCTCATTTTTTCACGTTAATCGTTAGATATGGAATTCATGTGATTCGACACGCATTTGCATTCGATGGCACAGTAGAGCTTCTCTGTATCCGAATACTCCAATTTGAGAACGTTCTGCTAACCGACCAGAGTGTCTCCTAACAACAGATGACTTCTCCTTTTGAAAGTGTAGTGCTTACGTACAATGCATACTATCCCTTGCTCGATCGAAACTAATTGTGGTCAGAACAATTTAATTCAGACACGTCATTTATGTGATTTAACAACCGAAAATATATGGGATACTGTTCCATCTCAAAAATTATTAGACAACTGGAAAAAATTTACAAAGTCTAAACAAATTCTCAATTTCCTTTTTAAAGGAATTTATCGTCAAATACATAATTTCTTCTTTTCATATTGCATTATTTAATACGAGATATGTCGTGCACGATCTTAGAAATTGGTATAAGATAGTGTTGTATCAGATTGCTAGGGTAGTTTGAATCAAGCTGTGAGATGGATATATTTGAATATTTGATCATTTTGAAGATTAATGTTTGGTTCGAAATTCAGTCATCAACTTCCTGTAACTCAAGTGTCTTATCTACTTTGCAACAATGGTATTACAGACACTTATGATATCCATTATCCACGTGTACTTTTCTTATCTGTTGCGCGTTATTGCTTCATTATATTTCTGTTTGGGCTAGCTTACACTAGATTTATTAATCCTAACACTATATATACATATGACTATAACACTTACACAATACTACTTAGCCTTACTACTCGGCTTCGCCCAAAATTTAAATTCTGATTTTCTGTATTATCTGTATTATATTTAATGTATTTCCGAATTCTTGTAAAACAACTACCACGACGAAGTTATCACAATTTTTATATCTGTTCTATGCCATTCTTCCAATATTCTTACCTACAACATAGACTCAAAAAGACAAGCATTCACGTAGTACGTTTAATCAAAGATATAAAAGGAGCGTACAACGAAACATCAAAAACTGAACAACAATTTTAAAAAAAACGCGTCACTTTGATGCACAGTTGAAATTCTCAAAAAGTATCCTTCATCTGTATCAATCCTGAAAGTCAGTTTCAAAGCAGAGAATTTTCTATCAACCAGTTTTAAGACTTATTCCTTCTCCTCCTTACAATTGGACTGAAAGCACAGCCCTGCGCTCTCTGCGAATATTGAACGTTAAGCGGTAGAAGCCTTTAGATCAATTTAACTTCATTACACCTGTTCGAGTGGCCGAGCAAAAGCGATGTCTCGAACGACAAACGACCGCCTCCGGGGTGCTCGAGTTTCCGGTCGATATATCTCCACGCGCGACTAAACCCGCAATACCAACGTGTATACGTACGAATTTTTTCGATAGAACCGTACAATTAATCGTGGAAAATATTCTGGCCAATATGGCGACCGTATAAATCGATTCGATGGAGATATCGACATCATCGTCTAACTAACCGATCGGCGAAAGAAATCGTACTGGTGCCGGGTGCTGCCGACGCTGCGGTTAAAGAAAATGCCGCTAAATTAATGATTGTATATTTGTAAACTCCTCGCAATCAGGCCTTAGATCGGCAGATTCGATATTATTATTACACAGCGTGCGCAATCTCGTTCCTACGTGATGCGTTCAGCGCAGATAACATCGAAATTCTACGGAATATAAGTATAATTGCATTGATAGCGAATTGGTGATCTCCCTTTCAATTCTTCCTTCCTGTCAGTATCCTCGATTAGTTGCTTTACGTTTAATGAGAATGTTCCTGCGTGCGTGTTCCGCGATGCGGATGAAAAGAACAGACGCGAGGAAATTGTGGATGTACGTATTAGAAGCCGCGGAAAGATCTGTAGTTTCTGTTTTAATCGCTTCTTTGTAACATTGTATCTCAAATAGTATTAAACGTCATACCTATATATAAAAAAAAATCGTCATTTCTTTAGCATTAAGATGAAATTTTTGGCATGAATACAACTTACTTGAATCTACAAATGAGATTTTTAAATTTTCATCACAGGCTGAGTTAAAATTTTTAAATTTTCATCACAGGCTGAGTTAAAATTTTTAAATTTTCATCACAGGCTGAGTTAAAATTTTTAAATTTTCATCACAGGCTGAGTTAAAATTTTTAAATTTTCATCACAGGCTGAGTTAAAATTTTTAACTCAGCCTGTGATGAAAAATCTCATTTGTACATTCAAGTAAGTTGTATTCATGCCAAAAATTTCATCTTAATGCTAAAAAATTGACGAATTTTTTTTTTATATATAGGTATGGCGTTTAATAATATTTGAGATGCAATGTTACAAAGAAGCGATTAAAATAGACACTACAGAACTTTCCGCGCTTTTTTAACTTAAAAAAGATGAAAATGGTAAAGTTGTTAGTGGCAAAGTATTCGAAAATAAATGGCTTTTGTTCGAAAAAGTGTTTAATTTATAAAGTTGCGAATTTATTAAGTTGTGAAGATTGAAAAACTATGTTCGAGTAGTTTTGGAATTTGGGAGACAGTCAAAGGGTTAAAAAACACATTTTCGTACAAGTTACTCAAAAGATTTTACAATGATAGATAAATTTCACATTAGAGAAGCATATAGGTATGATGTGAAACATTTTCTTCAATAATGGAAAAATATTCTTTAGTACGCCCAAACTAAAATCTAAAAATCTCGAAAACACAAAATACATGGCTCACACCACGTTCATAATCGTCGTTCAATTTAAATAATACCTACTCCGTAACATAATAAAATTAAAAAAGTTTAATCAAAGCGTAAACAAAATAACCTTTTTAAAAAGTCTCTGCAATGATCCACCTGTAATGTCATCAATAATGCATATTTCTGTCTAAACAAACACGTTTTTTTCAAGCATATAATATTAACAAACTTCGCGTCTTAATTAATTTCTTCCTAATTAATTGAAAAAACAACACTTCATTCTCAACAAAAACAACTGCCTACTTATTACCCTTAAGAGAACACTACGAACAATCAACTCGACTTCCCTTATTCTTTTACCAGTCGATGAATTATCATAATTCCCCTGCGCAAGGCAAAGAATCCACGCTGGCTGACAGAACAATCTCAGTACAGGCGACCTACGAGACAGAATGCCGTCGTCGCGGTGAATCGCGCAAGTTATTACAAATAGGGCACTATCTCCCGCCGCGGTCCCAGAAAAAGCTGCAATGATAGACCGGCAATCGCGTCATAAGTCGATCCTCAAAGCGAGTCTGCGACCGAAAAGAACCACCATTATTGGAAGCACGTACTTACGATAGAAATACGATTCCATACAGGCGATTAACGAGCTACCGTCTGCATAGCCTGCAAACCGGTCACGTTCAACTTATTTTGAAGAGTTCGCGGGTACTTAGTTACTACCTGCGCCTCGCACTCGATAGCGCGGAAGCGCTCCTGCTTTCTTGAAATCGAAACACCGCCGTTTAAATGAACGGGCGCACGGTGGCGCGAGCCTCTCGCTGAAACTTCCATAACGAGGTGCGTATTATGGCGGTGCCAAGGAGCTGAGCAGGAACTTGTCACTCGTTACACGAGAACCGTTAATTAGCGTCATCCGAGTCACTTTTTCAATTCGCGTTAACGTGTAATGTCATAATTCCTGTTTGACAAGTATTTAGCCGAATAAAAACGATAACACAGGAGACAGTTACGTGTAAAAAAAAGGCCGTTTGCACGGGTGTATGACATTCGATTTAGATGTTTCCGAAGGGGCATGGCGTGAAGTGGCAATTTCATAGTGGTTCACAGAGGCTTATAAAACGGTTTTATTACACTGTTAGTATTTGAAATAGACGCGACTGGTCTAGCAAAGTTGCTACACTATTTATCCTAACGTCTGGCTAAATTAAGTCCAGTGGAATGTTAATGGACTGGTGGGAGCACTCTGAAATTCCCTAGACCGTGTCCTAAATATGCAAATTAATTAAAGCTATTAATCCAATGCAAAGAATTTTACCCAACCTCTAACTACTGAAACTCCTTAAAATATTCCAAACATTGGACACGTATCAAGTGACAAAACCACTCGTGATAATTTAACAATACGGCCCAAGCACCGTGCTCTACCAAACCAAACTCAAACGTGTCGACTAGGAAATCTATCAAGCTACCCATCCCGGTGTCCAATAACGACTATCAAATCTGTCAGGAGATATCAGTCAGAGACGTGGGGAAAAGCGTGTTATTAAACACTTGAAGCTAAAGTCGTCGGATCCGACAAACGTCAGAAATCCTATTAAATCTCGTATGCGCTGTCAGTTCCCTAACGACCTTAAAAAGCCGACCGTCGGAACGTTCGCCGCGCGAACAGCAGCCTCGCATAATAAGAGGCGCAGGGTGAACAGCGGTGGGGCAGATTTTCCTGAGCATCGATCCTAGATCCCGCCGCTGCCGGGAAGGGCATCTCTCATTCCGCGTGCGGAGGCATTCTTGACGCGCAGCCGGCGAAGGAGACAAAGACGGGAGCAGAGAGGAACGAGAAATGAGAGCCGAGAGAAAGGAGCAGCTCTTATCTTCTCGCGGCACAGTTCAACTGCGAAGGTCGGTCAATGGCCAACGTCGACTATAACAGCCGCTAAACCGTGGAGGGGGAGAGAGATCCAGGGGTGGGGGAGAGAGAAAAGGGTGGCGCGGAGAGACAGAGAGGGAGAGAGAGCCAGGCAGAGGGAGAAAGGGCGACGTAACTCGGGATGGTACCAGAATATCATTACGCTCAATTGCTATACGACGACATCCAGGGACCAGATGGTACATGTCAATGCACGTGCGTCCGGGGGAAAAAAGGGGTTGACACTGGCTGCCGGGCCCGGCTACTGTAACAAGATTATTCGAGTTCGCGTCAACAGCACCAGCCACCATGAATTCCTCGTCTGATGGAACGCGGAAATTTCTTCGTCACGGCAAAACATTACTGGACGAGCTTGATCTCCACGCGATAGAAATTGTTGTTTCCCTGGATCCCTGGATCGTCTATGGCTAAGGTGGAGGAGGGATCACTCGATCGAAAAAATTGTTTCAGGTTTGCGGGAGAGGGGTTCTTGTGGATTTTCTTGGGGTAATGGTGGACGACTGGGGACAATGTAGGATGCATGTTGTTGGTTCGGGGGAGAGGGAATCTAGAGCACCGATTTAACCCTTGGGCGGGGGATAATTTGGTCGGTGGCGGATGCGGGGTTTGTTTTGACCCATGGTATAATTTTGTGTATGTGGTTTGCAAAATAAGGTTTTATTAGTGGAATTTGATCTTGTTATCATCGACGATTCTTATTTTGTTGGGACAGTGATATTATTAAGGAATAACATATACCTAGGAGTAGAAAAATTAGGATGAACTTTGACGATTCTTTTTTTTTGGAATTTTGTTTTAAGTTTTAACACTTTACTCTAACGCTTGTGTAAATTTAATTCGAAAATTAAGAAGATTGAATATGTAATAACCGCGGTAGGAAACTGTCGCAAACCATTCGTCTGCACCGGGGAACCAAAATATCTCCGATAGGTTTTATCCGAAACAGAAAAACTTCTTTTAAATACATGAATGAATCTACTTAGTTTTTGTCATAGCCGATTTCAAATGTTATTTTAAATAGAAATTAAATCGATCCGCACTCAAGTAGAGCTGTAAATATTCGAATAATTAGGAGTTTTCGAATATTCAAACATTACTGATAAATTTGGAACTTTATTAATCTTTGATAAATCTTTTAACTTCAAATTCCTGTTCGGTATAATCCGAAATTTAATCACTCCGAATATTTGAATACTCATAATTATTTCAATAATGATCGAATATTTGAATATTCCTAATTATTCAAATATTCGAATAGGTACTCCTAATTATTAAAATATTCTGAATAATCTGAGATTGGAATTCCCTGGTATTCGAATATTCGTTACAGCCCTACACTCAATTCTGCCTTTACGGAGGAGATATTTCGTGTACCACTACAGCAAACATTGGAATTGGGAATGTACATTGTTACGCGAGGCTAATTATCTTGAGCGCTACGCGAATCGTATGGGCTATTTCCAAGAACAATAAAACGCTTTTACGTAACAAAAACTACAGTATCGCGTAATCACGCATTCCAAAGCAGGCCAAGTTACTTCATTGATCACTTCTCGCAATATACACCAGAGACGTAAGTTCCCATTGATTAAACCCCGGACGAAAAAATGCAGTCGCGTGTGCATCGAAATGATTGCAACGAACTACCGACGCTTGTTATCTACCATAATAATTTTCAGTCCCCGCTGGATGATCTGGATTAGGCGAATACGGGGAAGCAATAACAATCTACAAGTTCTTCAAACGTCGGCAATCATCAGCCTCATTTCGAATGCAAAATATACATCTATAATGACTGCATATAAATGCATTTGGGATTATTTGCATCTAGCAGTGACTATTATAGCTAGCTAATTTCACCACAGGGTTTAGTATTTTATGTGTTTAAGATTTTTCTTAGCGTAATGGCAAACACATATTTTCATCATTTTCTTTTGTCAAACTGTACGCTTGCAAGATGAATTACGGTATTTAAACGTATTAAGCGGCTTCAAGTTGTTCCGATGGGTTTTGCAATAAATGAAGTTGCAAACATTAATCAATTATTTTTTGCTAGTTGTCGAGCCTACTCAAGGGTACTACTGGTTTCCGAGTTCCGCGTTCAAATAAATTTCCCTGAATACCTTTTTCTTCTCCTCAACCTCCTCTTCTTACAACGTGTTAACATACCTTCGTACTGTCTGGAAACAGGAAGATGGGTGAGTGTAATTTATTAGTCGGGAACAACTACTTACAATCGTGCTCCAATAATCAATTGACAATTTGACGGGCATCATCGATCATAATTTCATGAAAAATGAATGGCGTCCAGCAATAATCGCCACTTAAGGTGATAATTAGTAATACAATTTCAATTAACTCCTGTGGTTTAATGACACAAAATGGGAGAATTGTGTTTGACTTTTGGAGACTTGAAAATTAATTTAGAACGAATGTTATTTGACAAAGTAGGCTGCAAATATTCGAAAAAGAATTTAAAATTTAAACTGCAAATTCAATTTAATTTCAAGTGGTATGATTTAATTTAATTTCTGAAATACTTGCACCGATAGAAAATACAATTTCATTAGGAAGAATGATTTCGAATAAAAATTTTAGAATTTTGAAACCGAGTTTGTATATTTTATAATACATAAAATTTTTAAAGGGTAGGATGATTTAAAACTAATAATCTTTCATTTCGGCAGGCATAAAACGAAATCAAGCTTAAATGGAGTAAGAAACTGTGTTTCATTTGTGCCACTATGTATATGAAAAACATTGACTTTCGCTCCACTCTGAGAACAGGTCGACGATATTGTAGTGAGAATTGCTGATAATTAGCAAACAGATTGCTAGCGTGAAGGCGAGTAGAGTCAGGGGAAATATACATTATTAGCTGAACCTAGTTTAAGCTTTAAGGCCGATATTTTGTTGAAATACACTTCTACATATATCTATACTATTATATGAATTTGAAGTTACATACTTTAAAACGCGTTTTCTCAATAAATATTAACTGTACCCACATGTGTGTTATAGCACTTTATTTGTCTTGACAAAAGGACGGCTTTAACGTTTTTATTTTTTCAAATAATTTATCTGTGTATATAAAATCCAAATACCACTCACTCATCACGATTTCTCGTGAAATCACTGATCCTATGACAGACCTGATTAAAAAATCTTTTTAAAAACTCCCTCTCCTTCACCGACAAAAGACATATAACCCGGGCAACGCCGGAAACTTTAAGCTAGTATGTATATAAAGTTCTAATCGAGATAACAGATTCCTGAGCACGTTGAAACATTCTTTATTCGTCCAATTCAACAAAAATCGTATTTTTCTCGATACTTAATTCGCGTGTCTTGTAAACATTGCCGTAATCCTGAACTTGAACCTTGAAGATGGTGTCAAAAAAAGCACAACAATCATTATATTCTCCACCATTCAATCCACCATTAAGCTCCTCTCTCAAGAAGTCGATCATAAATCTATTTAGCTGGAATTAATCCATTTTCTAAACCTGCCATCTTCGTATTTCCATTTATTCAAAATTTCAAACTATCAATAAAAAAATCGTGAAAATTCGATTAAACTGTAATTTTCAACCATATTTACTTTTAATTATCATTTACGGGTACGTTTTATAGAAGCAGTCACACTGTACCTCGCCCTTTACAATAGCAGCAAAGACATTATTATTATTAAAAAACAGGAATGATATAAAAAATCGTGCCTGCTAACAGCAAAGACAGAAGCCTCACACCAACGAAGCTAACATACCTACAATTCGAAAGGTGGTGAAAAATTCTGAAATATCATCCATCCACGCATAATTAAGCATTCCGCTAAAAAAAAACGTCCAAAGGAATTCGTTACACATCCAATATTGCTAATCCCTCTCCGACCTCTTCAAACACAACTGTCTTAATTGTCTCTCGCGCGTCGTTTCGCAACCGTAACGGGAACACGCCAGAAAGATCTTGATAGATTCGTTAGGTCGCCAGACAGAAATCACGAATACGATTTCACGCGACTTAGGAACGCGACGAGTGTATTAGGGGGATGGCCCCGCGCTGAATGAAAATCCTCAGGCGGGCCGACTGGGCTCGAAAGCGAAGGATATAATGATATTCGAGCCCAACCTGTCAGCTTTTAATCGTCCCCGGGAAAAATGGTAAAAAATGTGTCGAAAGTGATGACATGGGTGTTCGTCGGTGCTGCGACGAAAAAAGTGGCCATTGCTCAGCGTGTAGTATGTATGTACATGCTTGGTCGTCATGTCGATGGCAACCAGAAACGAAATACTTTCGACCGGGATCCTAACAAGGTCGAATCAAGACCTCAGATTTCAAGTGCGACAAAAAGTCGCCGACGTATTGAGAGGATTATACTTACATACGTAGGAGACACGATTAATCATCGAATGTGAAACGGATACAGGTTTTGAGGCAATAACGCGTGGCTGCTGTATGCCGTGCCCTTGATAAATTATGAAACGTAACAGTGCTTTGTATGCAAAGCTAAATATGTTGCAGTACACACCGTGAAAAATCGAATCGCAATTTGTATGCGCGGTCTTCGCGGGGAGACTCGTTTTTCGAAGTTGAAGAAATATGGTGTTTTTAGGTATGAGGAGGGATATCGTGGGGTTGATATTTCGGAGTTGTGTGTTGTGGAGCTCCTAAGTTGTGCACAGGCTGGTCTGTCCTGTATTTTACAAGCTTTTTTATTTAGCTTATGAAACTCGTTAGTTTATTAGGGTGAAATCTGGTAAGCTAATTTTGACCCACTTCTACATATCCGAGCGACTTGAAATTTTGCACACATATGTCGTTCCGATGACAATACAACATTTTAATTAAAAAGCGTAAAATAATTTGTAGTAAACTAATTTTTTGAAACATGCTTTTATTAAAATGTACTAATGCACTCGATAATCCTTAATATTTATTTATTTTGCACAAGATCTCTAGATAGTATTAATTGAACGTTTTTATCGGATGTTTAGTATTGAAAATTGTATTACATACAATAAATATAAAAATAAATCGCATACATTTTTCTTAAGGCGTTCTATTAGAGAAAAATATTTACTCTTCATTGCAGTGGATAAAGATGATTTCTAAAAAGATCACTTCCATGCCTAATTTGCACTTTGAACCTTACCTGCGTTTAACATGAAATAAATTCCTACCAGTGCACTGTAATTTGCCATAATACCATCAAGATATCTTGATGTACTTGATAGCACATGGGAATACAAAACAGAGGATGCAGCAATAAATATTATAATTGCACGAAACACTGTTATTAAATTAAGGCTATCAAATATTGGACTTTGGAATTGTAAACACAATATACAATAAACTTACAATCTTATCCAATTCGGAAAGATTAATCTGACTTTAATATTAGCAAATGGCCGTTTAATCTCGTGGATTTGAATTAAGTATTCATACGTGACAGGGAAACGTTGGAATTACCCTGCAAATGAAGTACATGCTCGGTACATTTATACAAAATTGCCTGCCAGAAGTAGCCGTCCGGTGATGATTTGCAAGCCCAGCAAACAGGATTTCCAGGACGCTCGATATTAGTTTCGACGATGCTCGCCGATTCATCAAGGGCATTATAAAAACGTGATTGCTCGTTTTTCACGTGTTGCAGAAGTTAGGGGTTTGAAACAAGACACTAAGTAAGCATATTCTTATTCCGTTCGTTGCGCGCCGTGCTAATAAAACACCTCCCTGGAACGATTTGCTTAGCGAGCAATGGAGTGAATAGTCCTTTCATCAAGTGAATGCAATGATTGTAGGCAATGCAGTTTTTGGCTTGACCGCGCGTGATTTTTTTACCAGTGGAGAAAGAAAAGAATTAGAAGTCGTTTATTTTATACTTCGGTACATAACTTCTTTAAATGCTGTTTTCATCTCTAACATATATAGATCCAATTGTATTTTAATTTTCTCTTACCAAAGTGGGACTAAAATCTTTGAAATATTTCTTCAATTATGTTATCTAATGATAATGATTGAGTGAATGAAAATATTTTAAGATAAGACAAAGGTAGGGAATATAGAATATAGAATATAGGAAATAGAGAAGGGTAGCAAAAAAATATAGATTAAAGGAAATATGTGAATATACAAAATATATTAATTTTAAACCACAAAAGTGACTTGTGGGAAATGGCTCTTAGATGAGTCATTCACGTAGGAAGATGTGAATATGAGTTATATTATCAAGATACTCCGCCCCATTTCGAATGGAATATGCGTGATTTTCTTGATCAACAATTCTATCAACGTTGGATCGGTCGCGAAGGATCAATTGTTTTGGCCTCCCAGGTCATCGAATTTAACGCTGTACGACTGCCACTTATGGAGTCGCATAAAAACTTTGGTTTATGACAAAGTGATAAAAACTGGTGACGAGCTCTGGGGGTGCATTCAGAACACGTCCACAATAATTTTTAATACGCCAGAAATATTTGAAGGGGTCTGACAGTTACGTTTACAAATGATCTAGAAGCCATATTATTTTTAATGTATGTAACTGAATCTGCTCCACTAATACACAAAATACATTCCTGTATATTAAAAATTTGAGAGCGATATTGGAGTGTTGAAAATTTTCTAGTATTGAAACAATTTGTATAATCCTCTTTCAACTATGTAATCTCTATTTGAATAAATTTTTGTTGAAATCTATATTTGTAGTTGTCAAAGTGATGCCCGTTATCAGATCAATTTTGCATATCTATAATAATTATTCAAGTTGGTACCTACATATTTCATAGCAAAATAAGTTACGCGAAATATGATAGTAGTAAAAGTGACAAATGTAGTATAATTATAGAATAATTTCTTTTATCTGAATTTGAATTTAAGTTTGTAATTTTAATAGTAAGGATAAGGTAATTTAAATGATTTTCAGTGAAACATACTTATGCTAGGTCATATTTCAATACCCCTTTTCAAGGATATATATAATGACTTCATCGAAAGTTAATAAAAAATCGCTGAATGGATATTAACGACGACGTTCACTGATCGACGTTCAGTAATATATTAGAAGCAGTGATCAATATCGCAACAATTTTGAAAAATGATACATGCGATATAAACTATCGGTCGTGCCGTGATAAACGATATTCTCTGAAGAATAAAGTCTACTTCACATTAATCGGTAATTGGAAGACTAACCACGTAGAGTAATTACAGAGGAAAATTAATTGTAACACATTTTAATACTGGACATACTATCAATTTGCAGAAATGAAATTCGAATATTCCAATTCCTCAGACTGTATCATTGAATAGAATAATAATTATATAGTAGTTACTATAGTCTAAGCAGTCTAAATCTATCAGACTATAAAGCAATAAATAATCAGATTCAGTTGATCATGATCGATTAACCACTAACGACACACATAATTAAATGTTACTAGGGCTGTAACGAATATTTGAATAATCTAAGTATTCGAATACCAGAGTAATACTACGCTGTACTATAAATGATAAATATAAAGTGAGCATAAACATTCAAAATGTACTAGAATGGATTATGATAAATTGTAAATGGCTATAATAGTACATCAATTTTTTCAAATTTTCAATGTTAAGCCTATGTGCATCATCGAGACTCCAATATCAGTTTTCCGATAAATATAATTATAAGAGTTCCAATTTTTATTTCTAGTCATCTATATTCACTATTGACTGTATAATATATTTGCAATCGACTTGAAAATATTTTTACTATAATTTCATCTCAATAATTAAAAACTAGTTGTCTGAAACAATTAACTGAGTTCAAAATATGTTTAACGTAATATGAAATAATTACTCAAAATATGCTTGGATTGCATATAAAAAATATTGAACACAAAATTAAAGAGTATTTTCCTCTTGTGTACGAACTTTATAATCCAAAACGTTCGATAAGAGTTTATACACTTTCCAATCGGTAAGGTTGTATCTTCTATGGATCTAGGCTCGACGAGTCTCTTATTTTTCAATGACTCCAGGTTCTGATTCTTATCGAAAATAATACAGACATTATAAGATATGCATTACGCCCCAGTTTATCTGACAGGTCAACCGGAAGTTTCCAGATTATGGATTACAAATACTATAGATTGAAACCTTTCAATTTGAAATGCAATATAAAATTCCTTGCCAGAGTACAATTAAATTGATTATATATTAACTTGCAAGTTGACCATTTGCACATTTTGAAGCAAACATGCGCTGACTAAGTACCGATCTTTTTAAAAGGGCTGCTATTAATATATTCATCGCAGTTTTTACAACTCCCCCGATTTTCAGGTTTTCGACTAATTTTGTGATTGTTTATTATAAAAAATATGCAGATCAAATATATCAGATAACACATGAAAGACGTCCTTCCTTTTATTTTTATGAATAAAAATGCACTACAAACTAAAAAAATACAAGAAAATACCACTCAGAACTAAATCAAGATAATAATAAACAAACGCACGACCGTCATTAGGGACGAAGAATATATCTTTCACTACCGTACATTTGAATTACCATTCTTCAATGACTACCCCCATCCCTGTTGCAACTTTTACAACCACGTCGAATCAGACATATTTCTAATTTCATGATCATTTATAAATTATAATAAAACATATTCTCAAAAATATGTCAAATAAAACAACAAGGGCGAGCCTCCTACAGTCACGAGAAACAAAAGGAGGGGAGGACAATCTTGACAGGAGACAACAAAGACGGTTGCATGTAATTATGTCCAGCAATGAACCGCTCTGGAGGGTGTAATCCCATTTTTCTTGATACCGTCCATTGAGAAAATATCCCATCCATCATTGTACATACCTACGGTTCCCTTACTGAAACCACTCGAGAGGGACGTTCACGCAGTGTGAACAGAGGCTGGAGATCAAGATTCGTGTCGAGATCTACCCAGACGAACGGACGCATCAGAACGTTCGTAAGTGGCTCTTGACCTCGCACTTCTATAACTTTACATATATTCACGCATGTCTACCCTCGAGCATACGAGCCTTTATTATACAGTGATAACGTCATCCCTTAGAATTTCATGCCTATAAAAACCAGACGCGAGTCGCGTAGTATCGCTTACAAACGAAAAAGGCCACGACGAAATTTCAACGCCTGTTGCACGGGGCTGGCGAATAATAAGCCCAGAAGGATTTATAGTATTTTATAGTCTCGACCCTTCGATTTTTTATGGGCACAGTAACCTCTGTGGCTGAATGTAGCAATGTAATGTACCGCAAACTGGGGGAACTTTGGCGAAGAGGGAAAAGAACGACAATTTTATGCGTTTTCAAAATAATTGCAGTACAATCACAAATGATGCGATGTTATGATAGGATACCTTAAGCAAATTTGAAAATATTAATAAAAAAATATAAAGGAGAGTGCATTGAACATAAAAAAAAAACAAATTTAAGTGTCAATGTAAATTGAGTTTGATAAAACTTCAGCTGTTAGTGATATTTTTACGGTTATGGAATAACATTGGCAGCGAATTAACGTGTATTAAAGACGGAAAAAGATAAAATTTTGATGTATTTTAAGATGCAATATTACGATAGGATACTTAAAGCAAATGTGAAAATTTTAATTTTTTTATTATATGGCAAAATGTCCCAAAACATGACAATGTTACTCCAGTTAGCGGAATATTGTGAAGTCAGATTAATTTCTCGATTATTAATAAAACAAACTTGTGCATAATGGACATGAAGCCTGACTATTTGAAAAATTCTGAAAAAGTTGAACATTTGTGCCCCATTAAAACATCCAACGACGAAAATGAAAAATAGGGACCCTCCTCATAATTTTGAATACCGAGGAATTAAAAATCTTTACTTCCAGATAATAAGTACAGCACTTTTGCAGTTTCTAACCGTAAACTGCTGCCCACGGGGCACACAGAACTATCAAGTTTGCACAGTGTGCCGATGACTCACGATTAAAGGTACAGTATTAGTTTCAAACTTTCACAAGTGATAACCGATAACGGAGCTTGCCGCAACGCCGTCCTATTACGTCCATACGTACGTAACAATCAAACACCATAGTCAATAATATTAATCAATCTTGCGGTTACAAACGGATGAAAGGAACAACAAATTAGAAACTACCTATCCCTGGGACTAATAAGAGCTCAGCTTAACATCGATGCAATCAGACAAGATGTCTCGCAGGAGAAATAAACTCGTCTAGCGACAGCATGCGACAATTTTACCATTCGTTAACCGGGTCTTATTATATTCGAATTACACCTGCGTCTATGCCATCCTAGACAAGTTGATCGACAAAAATTAACCCACACAAGCCTGGCCAGTCACCGCAGATAACACAGGCACGGGTAATAGTAAATAGGTCAGTCACCTTCGTAGATATACTGGCTGTTATATAAAACTTAAGGCTCTAACGCAACACTATAAAGAGTCACATCGTCGCGAGCTACTTTATCGTAGCCTCATGGTGTTCTGTATAAAGGTCGTTCGAAATGGAGTCCTCGTGGCCAAATTCCCCCGCCGAGACACTTGCAGTTTTCGCGGGCCACGTGTACAGCTGTAGTTTCTTGGCTCAGTGACACTTTTTTATAAATGAATGGCCGAGACGAGCTAGAATGACTTCCATATCGCATGGTTCTCTTCGTGGGAGGAATTGTCTGACTTGAATACTTTGAGCAGGCTCGAGCATGTTACTGAAATGGCTCTTTTTTTAAGGATTTAAAATGTATGCTGAAAGCAGTGGTGGATTTAAGAAAAAAGGCCCAGATGGCAAACGTTCTGAGGGACCCATTTTATCAGGGAAATGAAGAGAGGTAGTTTATTAAAATCGAGCCAAGTGTAATAGTATGAAAAAATGTAGTGTTTGGATACCCATGCCTAATCATAATTTTTTTTTGAGATGGGGCCCTGGGGGGCCTTCTGTGCAGAGGCCCAGGCAGTCGAGTGCTCATCAGTTCCTATCTTTTACACTTCGCGAATAATAATACAAAATCGGAAAACTTTCAGGGATCAATTTCACCCTCTTACAATAAATTTGGGCAGCAAACAAAATTTTATTGTACTCAGGAGAACATCCCCTATATATTCACAAAGTTTCATAATCTTTTGAATTTCCGAGTTCAGGATCTTCCCTTGTTAGAGGTAAATTTGTGTTATTGATATGTTAATTGCGTTGTCTAATTTTTTCTCTTTATATGCTACCCCTATATTGAACAATGTACAATCCTGTTAATAAAAATAGAGGGACCTAATTTATATTCGTCGATTAGGGGATGTTTGAAGTCTTTCAAAACTCAAGTAACGTGACCTCTCTCCACATCCTTAACATCGAATTTCAAAACGTTCTCAACATAATATAAACAATAAAATTCCAGTGCAACAGAAATCTATTGCACAAACATGTCCGCGGAACTCTGAAGTTCCCCAATATTTTAAAATGAAAACACTACGTAAGTATTTAATCTTCAATCTTTTACCAAAGCGAAGGGAGAAAAACATTTCGATGGAGGAAAGTCAAGGCTCAAATTTGCATGCAATGGGTACCTAAACAATTCATCGAGTTAGAGTGATCGATTCACGTCACTTCCTACAACTCCAAGTTTAATAACCTCGCCTAATAAATTGCGAATGCCAGCGCATAACCTACGATTGCACACACGATAGACGAGCATTAAACTATTTTAAACACTGCTCAATTGTCGGTCCCGCTACAGTCTAGACGGCAGCTAGGATTGCGTAACATTTAGTAATGAAACCGATGATCTACGATCTGTGAACGTACGTGCAAACGCTTCCAGGAAGCTTCCAGTCCCATCGCGTGGGAACGATCCCAGATCGATTTTAATGAAAACTTCTACCATTTCACAAATCCCATTTAAGTAACTTCTATATCGCATCTGCTGTTCGTGAATAGATACCACCGTGTTCTTTAATTATCGTAGCCCCGTAAATTGGTCGAATAAATAGACGTTCGCTTATAATACGCGGAAGAAATGCATCCAGAACCAAAATTAACCCGCGGGCAGTTTGCCACTTATATTTTCTCGTTGGACCTTTAACCTCGATGCACTCAATGTACGAAGAAATATCGCTGGTATGCTTGTGTCAAAGTCTCGCTTTAAATCTACCGTGACGAGCGATTAGTCAGTTACAGGATGGAATCTGGAAATTTTTGAAAAATAAATAATAAAATATTCCTTTGCATTGGGACGGAATTTCGTATAAAACAAACTTTCTTAAATAAGTGCCCAAAAGCTTCTGTAATAAAAATTAAGACCAAGTTTTGGGTAACTTTTAGCATTGAGGAATTGATTATTTTCTGTTTAATTAAGCTAACTCTGATCTGTTAAGCGAGATTTTTCTATCCGGTCGTTGTTATCGGGCACCCCTAGAATTTGACATTGAATTCATCGACCCAAGAAAGGTGTTACGGGTAGAATATATCAGGGATTAGTTCACCTCAAGATATTAAACTGTTATTTCGAGTAGCTGGTGTCGAAAAAGAATACAGTGACACATGGTGGATGCATGTATCGTCATAAAAATAAGCTCGAGAAGATTGGCGACACGGGATCCTTTCTCTCATTCGGCCTAAACCCGTCTTCGACCAGCGACAAAGGCGACGAAACTAGAAGGGAATAACTAACGACGTCGTTCCTCGTTCATCTGCTTCTCATAGCACTTAAATCAGGATGTAAGGAGATTACAATCAGCGTACATGACTACTTCGACCGTGGCACAGTCGAAAACTGAACACAATGGGGAGTACTACAAGGAATAGGTTACCGATCAATGGCAGGATTTACAAAAAGAACCTGGTACATGAGATTGGGAGACACACCCAAATCTCGAAATATGGCAGCTTTAGCTGTTGCCTCTAATAAAACTTAATTGAATGGCATCTGCTGTCTTTTTTATACACTGTTTAATACGCATTTTTCATAGATAGAAGATCCTGTATTTTATGAAATGACAATTGACCTCTTCACTACTTTTAACGTATCTCTTAGAGAACATTGAAAAAAACAAGTTTTATTTATTAAAACATAATAAATCCTAGGGTAAACCAACCAGTAATTGACCGCATACCAGTGAATGACCATTAGGCAAAGAAATGTCAATTATAAATTTAAAAAATACTATATATTTAGAAATGGAGTGTAGTTGCACTTTTAATATTCCATATTTTTAGTTATACGTATTAAATAAACATTAATAAGTTCAATTCTTAATAAAAGTATGCGGTCATTTACTGGGCTTCTCATTCAACAATTCGGTCATTCACTGGATGGTTTACCCTACTTCGCAAAACCACAAATTGAAATATCATATAGTTACTTGCTATTTTTTTTACTAAACAATTTGCAAATTTGGTAACTGCGTATAGTAAGAAAACAATAAACCAATTTATGTCTATTTAGTTTAGCTACTCGAAATCTTCACTACTACCAGAGCTGCTACTGTCTTACGTCACCGGAGCATTTTAGAAACTCACTCCGATACAATAGAAGCTTTAAGGGCAGCTTAGAAGAAACTTTTAATGCCTGTTATCCAGCGTGAAGCTCTCAGTATGCAAATTAGCGGCTCATCTCTCAACGACACGTCGTAAATTTTCATTGCATCGTATAACTCATAAGCAGCCATCCCACAGACAACGCAGGCGAAATTTGTTGATTGCGCTAACATCGCGGGGCAAAACACGAGCGCCCGGTGTACGTACTTGTTACACGCCATTTCGCCGTAATTCAAAATACCGGGGGAGAATATAAACACAGTTCTATTGTCCGTGACTTATGCTGCCTGAGTCGCCTCGTATTGTGCATTATATCATCGGGCTGTTTGCTCTATCACAATGAAAGTGGCTTGTTGCAGAACAGATTGCCGCGATGGCAATAAAATATAGTTCATCGCGGAGACGGCCAGGTAAGTCGTGAAGAACGTCCTGTCTAACTACGTACATGAACCACAGTCTCTCTTTGTCTTCGATTTTTCCACGTAACCGTGATTCATCTGCAAGCAATGCTATAATAGTGAATTGTTTTAAACTACCGTCAAAAATATGGCACCGAAGAATGACATTCTCCAAGTGGAACACATTGGGGGTGTTGATCAGGGGTGGATTTGGACATAGGCTAAAATTTTGGGCGAAAGAAATTGAACAAGAATTAAAACAATTCTCTTTTTTTCATGTAGCGAATTCGTAATGACTCAGATGTGAGTTGTCACATTGAATTAATTTTAAAATTGTCTCAACTCTTTTAAATTAAAGTAGTTGATGAAATTTCACAGAAAGCGCGGCAGAAGTTTGTTAGCCTAGGGGCACCAAATCTCCAAATCCACCCCTGGTGTTGATAATAAGAATTACGAACTAGTTACTGATGAATATATTACTGGAAACTAGAGAAATTGGAATTAGAGAATACTTTGAACCAAACACAAAAATTTTAATACTATCAAAAATCTATCTATGTATTCGTGGCAAAATCCAGATCACTGAATTCTTCTTGTCAACAAGACTCGTGAAAACTATACTTAATACAAAAGAGTTGACCTCGAGATCCTAAAAGACAAGGAACTCTCACAAAAGCCATATTAGTCATTTAAAATCCTTGTTTGACCAGAACCATAAAAACTTCCTTCAAAAAAAATATTTTTCAAAACTAAAATTAACTATGCCACGTGGATAATTTTCAAGCCGCTGATTATCCCATTTTTCATCCCCTGATTGCTCGCAATATATTTTCTAGATTAAGTGATCCCTTTGTTAAAATAAAAAAAAAAGGGTAAACGTATCAACGCTCTGAGCATTCTCTATTTGCTCGAAAATCGAGAACAGCCGGCCCATCGCGCCTGGTCGGATCGGCTTACGTACTGTGGGCGTAGCTTTTGAAATTATTCTAGCTCGACGCAAAGCGATCGTTTGTCGAAGCGAATCAATGACGAACCTCTCGCGAGAATAATGGCTTTCGGCCGTGTTCCATTCAAGCGGACTTGGACGAGTTCTCGTTCATGGTCCACCGATGCCGATATTCTCCCCTGGCCGAAGGACACGATACGCAAATCGCGTTTACCCGCCAAGAATCACGAGGCTGGAACGCGAAAATGTTCAGTCGCCGCTCGACTTCGCCGCGCGCACGCCGCCCGCCTTGCCGAGATGTCGCAGGCAATATTCGTGAAAGTCATTTACATCGGTGCTCCTTACCCGAGACGGGTACTCGATGACGTCAACTTCGATTACGGCCAAATTCAATGGCAAGGTCTTTGGCCTCACCACCTCGTGGTATTAAGGTCAAAGACAGCGAGAAAAGTCTGCCCGTACACGAGATCGTCATCTGTGACCGACAAATACAAGTGCGCGGGATGCGCCGTGCATTCGAAACGATAGGCGGCGTTTAAATCTGTTGAAATTGAATTGTATTCGGGTTTGTGGGTCTTGGAGGAACTTGGTCGGAACTTGGGACTTATTGAACGAATTATCTCCATAATTTGGAATTTGGGACTTGGACTTATAAGGCGAATTACGAAGTTAGGACTTGAGTTCGCTTATAGACAAAATTGGAAGTTTGTACTTTGTGCGTTTATTTTCCTACATATTAGGTATTTTAAAACAAAATGAATCGTATTTAAAATATACTTCTAAGTTAATTTTCGTTTGATGTTTTTGGATAATAAGATAGTAGAGGTATTAAGGGGGGCCTACCTACTCTTTCCAATAGACTAATGTTTAATAATAAAAGTTTATCAGTTTATCTAGGAAAAATTCCCAAAAATACGTGTTGATTTGACCGTTCGAAGTAGGCCTCCACTGTAAGGGGCGATGCAGCGAAAGTATTTGGTCATATTCACTCTTCTTTTCAAAGCTAACGAGAAGACTATCCCCTAGTAGCACAAAATATTGGTTAAATATTTTTTCCAAATATTAAAAAAATATTTTTTTAGCCACACTTTTTAATATGAAAAAAATGTTGATTCCAAATATTATATACACATACTGAAAATGTGAAATAAAGGTTTAGAAAATATGAACTAAATATTCCCCACAGTCTCGAACTTAACCTATATTCCGTATTATTAAATCCCCAAAGATTTATGTGAGATAATACTGTAAGAAATTTCAAGGTACTTTAATGTGAAAAACAAAATTTAGAATGGTTGTGTTAATTATTTAGAGATTAAACATTTCACGATTCGAATGAAAGACAGTTCCATAAGCAATTTTTATAGCAGGTAGAGTGAATTGAAGTGTGAAACAAAAGCAAAATCGTGCTCCACCCAATGTTGCTTAACCTTTGGACCACAACGGCAGTGATATCATGTAATCGACACTTTACTCACGTGATGCAACAAACCTACTCCCTGTGGACCCACTTCCTTTCCTTTTTATAAATACACTTCTACAGTGATCATTTTCATGCGCTCAATGTAGAACAAATATTAAACGCTTCTATTCATTATAAATTCTATTGTACAATTTGGAAGTTTTAAAAAATCATTATAGCATGACACTTCTAAATATATTTGTTACGTGTAATTATTGTATTTGAAAATTAAATGGAATTTTTTAATTCCTCAATAATATTATTTTCCCATTTTCTTAATATATTTGCAAACGTATAATATTTTTCCTAATAGTTGCTCAAACGACTTTTCATATTACAAAATAGTAGAATTATATTTTTGTATGAAGTGTAATTATTAATTTTTATTTTCTGATGTTACAAAAATTGAGCCCTCAACTGCAAATAGTAATATGTGTCACTATAAATTATAACGTCACTAAAAACAGAATAAAAAAAATAGGTAACTTCTTTGTTTTGGTCTCAAAACCACATCACATGTTGGAAACTTGCAAACAAGTGTGTTCACATTAACAAGCGAAAGGATTACTCTCGTCGTGTAATATACGTAATAAAAAACAAATCTACATCGTTTGGTGCACGTTTTTCTGCAAATCCGATAACAAATGAGCGATTAATTGCAAGTTTCAATCCTGCACTATATTTTGTACAATATTTTTGTTTTGGACAGCTACAGATTAGAAAAATTCGCCAAAAATAGAAATAAATAATTATCAACTTAATAAAGATGGAGCTGCAACGTCCTCAATTAACAATCTTCCAATAACTATCAAACAGAACACAACCTCCACAAGGGACCCATTAAAAGACACATTCGTCTTTCAAATTGAAAAAGAGTGAAATTACAGGAGCGTTCGAATAATTGCAAACTGTGTAGTATACGAGCACTTTATCGCGACGGTAATTGAGACTTATTTACCAGATATTATGATTTTAGAAAAGTAAACGAGGCAGCCGACACGATGACAATCCGCGGTTCAATTTCGCGTGTCACTTCACGCGGAAAGTATTTGCTTATCTAATATCTCGGGTGTTTCTCAGCCAAGGGCAAGACGACGCTTCTCATTTCGTGCAATGCCACGTTCCCGCGGCCGAAGAATAATGTTACACGAATGAAGATAAAGGGGAGAATAGGGGGGCGAGACGCGGCGGATAAAAAGCAAGAGGAAGGAACGAAACGTACCGCGGGATAATTCTGGAGGTCGGAGTCAAAAGCGTAGGCGAGGATCAAGATAAATCATTTACATGCGCTTTTATACCGTGCCGCGTGTTTACACGCCTACGAGGCGGTGTATTAACGATACTTTAACGAAGATACGGGGAAAAGCGCGCGATAGCGGATCGGAATTTTTCTAAATCAACCGCAGCCTAATGAGTAAGACGTGTAGCGACGCGACTTTTAATTCCCCTCATCTGATAGCCTTGTTAATACGGTTACGCGATCAAGATGTCTGGCTAACTGATAGTTAATGTGACATAATGAATTCAATCTGTGCGCGCAATTATTTTCTCTGTTGTGAAAGACGGGCTCGATTACCTATCACATAATAATTATCGAGGGGGTACACTCTGTGGGTAATCGAATCCTGCAGATAATTGAGCACCAAACAGGAATATTCTGAATGAGAATTTTTTTTCTTTCATTATTTAATGTCGCAGCATTCACTTGTATGGGTTAGCGACCTAGGGTCCGGTTTACAATTTGTCGTACAGTTTGATGTGTTTTAGGTAATGCAATAGTGTTTTAGCAGGTAATCGCGAAATTGATTTTAAATTGATTTAATTATTTGCTTTTTTCTACCTTCTATCGAGGAATATAAAAAGATAATTTGTCAACATTAACATCGAACGTTATTCGATACAACCAGGTAGGTACCTAATATTAACTTTTATCGAGAGCACCTGTATTTTTACTTACACACAAAAATCAAGCAAAATATAATTCTAAATTAGTAGAAATAACATTAGAAACAATAAAGTAAAAAATAATGACAAAATAACATTAGAAATACATAAAGGAAAAAATAATTACAAAAATAACTCTGCTTAGCTGGAATCGTATTATAAACCACTGTACTTCGCCCTGGCAAATAATCGTATTTCTAGGCGTTCCATTCTCAAACGATCTTAAATTGCATACTACAATAGGAAAGAATTTATTCCCCGATTTTATTCAAAACTTCAGTCCACATCCCATGAAACCTAGGGTGGCTTAGTAACCGATCCTCTAGCGCCGTCGCGACGCGCCGTGCGTATCCAAATAAAACTAATTACAAAAGTACCTAAATCGACCGAAATCTCGATTCCCTTGCACAATACCACCCAAAATAATATGCAGAGTGTGTAATAAAGCGCGATACGGGTGATCGTACTGCAAATTACACAGACAATACGCTCTTAAGTATACGGCTCGCGGTATGTCCAACACCTTAGCTGCCGGTGCAGCTTGAAGGAACGAATTTATTCGCGACCCGCTTCTATAATTATTTACGATTAAATGAATTATATAGTGTATCATCATACGTCGTTACAAAATCAAATGCCTTTGTTCGTTTCCCGGATTATTGTGTTCTTCGCGATTCGAGTACTCGTCCCGGTCAATCCGCTAAGGGTGTAATCGAGATAATCGATGTACACCTCCCACAAGATTGCACTCGTGCACGGTGCCCGAGTCCCATCCACAAGGATGGCGAGTATAAATTGATTTGTGGGGAAGAATATATTCTTTTGAAAGGCTCATTACGCTACAGTAGGTATGCAACCCTCCGCGTACTTATACCCCCTTCGACCGTAATCAGTCGGATTATCGAACCCTATTATTATGATAATTTCCACAAATACTTTTTTAAAACTGTGGCCCACTTCGTTTCGTTCAAATTGTCGCCGCTGAGTAAATTGAATTCATTTTTATGACCGACTCAATTTCATTTTGAGATCTTGTAGGGGAAATGTGTGAAAAAATATATTAAATTATAAGAGATTCATGAGCAGTACCTACTTTTTTCGAGTGAAGTCGTCGAATCCTTAATATTAAATGGACAGTGTTTCATGGACAATTTCGAATATTTTGACTTGATAGAAACATTGCTACTTTAAAAAGGACAATAAAATAGAACGCGTGAATATATCTAAAAGACACTCGAATGCCAAAAGTGTCACGTACCACGCTGACAACCAGTGCAAATTAATTTCGCGTCCCATACAACGTCTACCACCGAGTTATTTATCACGACAGATCGATCTAATCGAGGGCCCAACGGCCACGTCGAATCGACGGTGTGAAATTATTCGACCAGCCCGAACCCCGGGGCAACCCCGCTGCCACATTAGGGCGTGGACGTAGAACGAGGGTTGAATGCGAGGAAATGAGCCTTGAAATATAGTTTGACGTAATAGATATCCAAGCGCGAGGAAGTTGTGCATTAAGCGCGGTAAAAGTAATGAAGAATTACTATGAAACGGGCGTGTCTAGAACTGGTTTCCAATCTGATCGAGAGTAATGTCGCGTCCGCGAGTGCCGTTTTATGAATGAAAGCCCGAGTGCTCTACCGTTAGGAGCTGTCCCCGCGCTTTTCATCCGCGGAAAAATCAAGATACCGTCGGGGTCGCGAACGGCTCCATACCAAAAAAGGGAACGGCCGCCGATGCATTTGGAAATCGCGCTTTCTCAATCGTAAATCGTTGTCTCTGGGATATCGGTTAACGATCCTTTGAATCCTGACAGTACATACGGGCATTTTGATAAACGTATATAGCCGTGATACCGTTCCCCTAGCGATTTCTAAACCGTCAAGTCGTTGGTCTCTGACGGTCTGTGTTAGCTCTATGTTGTATAAATTTTTTGCAGACAGTATTTTTTACTGTTTGAATATTGAAATGCTTTACTATTCTGTGATGCGTAAACGGCAATGGGTTATGCATGTTTTTATTCAGCTATTGGAACGGTTTATTTATTAAACTATCTTTATTCCTAACGTAAGTATCATTGAACTGTTCTGCCAGTTTTGGCGTGCACAGCTGCCCACTTGACAAACGTATGGGCAATGCGCGGGCAATAAAAGGGTCAGTCACATTCGTCGAGGATATGATTGGTCGTATACTTTCCATGTTTTATGTGACCGATACGCATTCCACCGCGGCGCGTAATGTAGTTAAATAAAAATGTGCAAGTTTCGAGCCGGCTGTCGCGGTAGATGGAAACGATGTTGGAAGAACTCTCACTTCCAACCCGGTTTTGTAGGACAAATATAATCGATCGAGTTGTGTAACGGACAAGATTCTGTCAGCTCCAAATGACTTTTAGACACGAACGTTTGTTGAGGTGGGATGGTACACTAATTTTGAATGGAAAGATAGGGTTTTAGATGTTATAGTTTCGTTTGCAATAGGTACTAATCAATCTATGGCGGGACATAAAATTTTTGAGTGCGTCGCGATCGGGGAGACAAAAAGCAGAGTTTATGAGTTATTTCTGCAATGAACTAGATATAAGTGATTAAGTAAGAATTTGGATATGTACAGCGATATTCCTATTCGTGATTTCGATATAATTTCGTTGGAGTTAAGAATGATTCCTACTTCATCAAATTTTTCTCGAGAAAAGATTTGACTTTAAGTAATTAGAAGAATTTTTTTTGGGAGGAATTTATTTTTATTTGGTAGTTTTAAGCATAGTTACTTTAAATAAAGTTGAAAATGAGAATGTTTCAGAACTGTCCGTCTAAACTTAATTGACTTTTTATATTCGTAGAAAAGGATAAAGAAATTTTGATTTTTAGTAGACGTGTGCCAGAAAATTATTGAAATATAAATGAATATTTTTTTGGAGCACTCACAAATTTTTCCAAAACAATTACAAATTACGATTAAAATGTAATTGATTACACATTATTATTTGTAATCGTAAATTGAGGTAGTTGACGAAATTGTAGTCAACTACCTAAATTAACGATTACAGAAAATAATATATAATCAATTACACAATTATATTTTAATCGTAATTTGTAATTAGATTACAATTTGCCAAACTCTGATATTAGCCAATTAAATTTGAACAGTTCTTAGTTTTCAGACAAATCATTTTAACACAAGACTCGCTACTGTAGATTTTGCGATAGTTACTAATTAATTTATAGATAGTAAGTAGCATTTATATGCACTAGGTACCTTTGCATTGATATTTAAATTACATAATCTCCATTCAGGTAAGTACATAGCTGACTTAATCAGTTACGAGTTCTTTAATTAATTAGGGGAATGTATAATTTAGCCTCCGGATATGGTCATAATAAATTGACGATCCCGTCCCGCGAAATATACGCACAAGCTGATCGTGAAGCGTGTAATCACTTTGCAATCCATTAATCACAAATCTATCAACGATAAGAAGAAAGGTAGATGAAGTTAATATATTATCCCACAACAGATAATTTCAGGTCAAACATAATAGCAGCTATGTTGACCCTGCCAATTTCACCACTTTTTTTTCTTTTCCTTTGTTTTGTAAATTAATTTTTTTTCTTTTACATTTTATTTTTGTTTTCATGTCATAAAGACGTTTTATTGTTATCGTCGTTAAGTAAACTTTCCTAAATGCACTTTTGAAGAAAACGAATTTCAAAATGAATTAAATCAAGCTGGAAAATAAGTTCATATATTTGTTTGCTTTCTACTTTAATTTTTTTCTACTAAAATTTTTAATTTGGAGGTCAATAGTGTTAAAATCCTTGTCGCCGATTAAAATATTTCACAGATTTTTAAGCCTACAACATTCATGTAGAAATCACTTAGAAACCTACGTTCAAATTACAACACAAATGTGTGTGCAATCACATAAGGAACAATCGACTTATCACCTTTAAAAACTGAACATTTCTAAGATCACCAATTCTTGCAACTACGAAAGTTACGCGTCGAAACGAATTTTAAGGAAATCTACGGACGAAGAAGTACGTACATGCTGCGCAAAGTCCTTTCTTACCTTCGTGCCGGAGTGCACGAAATGGGATGGTAAAACTTGAGTAATGATCACCTGCCGCCAGTATTTCGAGATTTCAACATTGCCTCCCCGTCTCAGACAATGAGGCGTTCTTATGCTTGTTTCCATGTTTTTTACTATTCGTTCTTTTGCACATCTGCAAGTATTGTTTTCGAGGACGCAGACGATGAATGAATTGCACCCGAACGAGCCTCGCCAACAAAGAATTACATGCATACACGGTATATATCTTTGCTTGTCTAACTTCGCGGCTCGCAGCCGATCCCAAATGGATTTTTCACTTTTACATTTGCAGTACGTTAGCGTGCACCTACTAACGAGTGGACCTCGACGCATATAGCGGAGCGGACGTGAATCTTTCACTTCGAGAAGCGTGAAATTAATATTCGAGCACAGAAGTAGTACCATATTTGTTGCTTGATTACATTCACAAAGCACCCCAATTTCTACAAAACGTAAGAAAGTAAGACAAACAGATAGGAAAGCAAAAAAGATTTCACCCATGCTTGACCAGTCACGTAGATACATAATAGTTCACAAGCTGTTTAAAAATAAAGATCATGGAACAAAAGATTGTAGAGGAAAATGGATGGATATTTTCGTTAGCTTTTTGTTTCTTTTCAAACGCTGAGAAAGGAAGAATGATAAAATACTATTTACTGAACAAATTCAAATAAAGCAAATCGGAAAAATAATGGTATGCTAAGAGTTGAACTTGAATTCAGGATTTCTAGATTATAAAATGCTTCGATTCTACCTATTGCGTTGGATTTTTATAAAAAATGACTAGAATTTCAAACCTGACAAGCTTTTAAAAAATTCAGAATTAAGTATCTAGCATCGAAGATTAATATAGAATAACAGGAAAATTTATGTTTTACAGTCAACCACTAAGATAGAGATTAGAATGTCATCTTAAAGAGAAAGTCTGTTACATTTTGTAGCTTACAGTAATTAGTTATAGGAAAGTCAATTTCCTGCTTCATTACCCTTGGAAATGAGTCGCACTTGCAGAGTAAGCACTCCAAGGGGTGTAATAGTTTCCTAATGCAACCATGACACGCTGATTTTTATGGTTTTATGCTACGTTATAGACAAGGAAACCATTAGCTACGAGGCAGAAATATAATTACAACGATGGTGGTTAATGATGTAGCAAGTGCATGCAGCTACCCTCCGATGGTTTATGTTGCAACATCGACACTTGTAAATGATCTTTATCAAAAAGAAATTAGCAATGACGTTAAATGCAATATTATACAACTTATACACGAAACAGGTTCTTAATGTAAAACACCTCTTACTCGTGCGATAAAGTTGAGAATTATGAGAGGCTCCTTAACAATTTCACAACGTTTTCAATGAGAATTGTCAATAAAGTAGTGCTACCGAAACTGGATACAATAAACATACGAAAAAGTTAGTTTCCTGCTCTCAGTATTTACCATATCTTGAAATAAAAATATCCAAAGAGTACCTATTAAGAGGCATAATATATGTACGAGCCTATATTATAAAAAATCAAGTAGGTATGCGAGATCCTTTAGTGTCACATTACTACCACTATTACATTACATACCACCACTGTATATACATAACAAATGAACCCCTACACTTTTAAATTCCTTTTTCACACCTGCTCATTTCGCCGAGTGGAAAAGATTACACAAGTAACGTGTAGTTAAAATTTCAAACGACAACAAAATCTCTAAAGATTTACACGCTAGGAGAATCTACGTGTTCTTGGCAGAAAGAAATTTTACCCAATTATACAGCACGCAGCGCGAGTATGCACGAGTTAAATGACCCCTCAGCGCAAGTCGTAGTGCAAGACAATGAAGTCATTACACACTCCGCGGCGAGACAATTGACTTTCACAAGGAAGCTTCTTAGATCCACCGAAACGTCCTTGCCAGTTCGTTAAACTTCTCGATCTAGGGTTTGATCGTTGCCCGATGAAATTGGCAGGGCATCTGCGCGCCCGGCGAGGGCATTCTTGAGCGATATAATTAGTTTCTAATTAATAGTGCCAGTGGCAAAGGATAATGAGTCGTTCCCACGGCGATTGCGATCGAAAATTCCTAAGGGAGGATCGCGGTCGTTATATCTCCGAGGGTGGCGGTGTGTGGGTGAGGACGCCACTGGAATGTTTTGTTTGGAAGCAAATTGTGCTGGGAATTGTATGGTTATGCCGTTGTACGAGTTTAGCCGCTCGTCTCGTTAACATTTAACAAGTGCGTGTTACGCCGCCTAGAGGGCTGCCAGGATACAGTTTCGCACATTCTTTTTCGCGGAGGCTTAAAGACACCCTTGCACAGAGCAGGAACAGCTAACTTGAACTTTAGACGTTCTTTACTACCGTTACACGTTCCCTGAGGGGGATATTATTCGTGTATGCGGTGTCATTTTCTGTTTGCAATTTAGGGGACTTTATTTTGAAATCATTTCACCATCTGTTAAGGTTTTATTGTCAGACATATGAGGTAAAACGCGTGAATGGAATTACTTCGATGAATATTGTAGAGTTTAAAGGAAGGAATGCAATATTTTGTTGTGATTCTTTTACCACTCAAACTTTCTTAAGCTTTTTAAGACTTTAAACCTAAAGTAAACTATTATTAAGTGAAAAAGTGAACGACTTCAAACTTGGAAAAATATTAAAATAATGTAAAACAATTATTATTCTCTTACTTAGTCTTTCTGATGCCTAATTAGGGTATAAGCTTCATGTTAGGAAGAATGCAGATAGATTAATTGAACCTTGTTTCTTTACTGATGAACTAAAGTATTAATTTTTTTGATAGAACTGTTTTGTGACATTCCCTGTTGTTCCATATCCTTTAGAAAATATGGATTCGCAAATTCTAGAGAAAAATCCGACTGCTAATTTGCACTTGTTGTTCTAAAACAATTTTGTCACACCCTCGCGCTATTAAAAGTTCTTTTTCGAATTCTACTATACCCACAAATGTACCTATATTTATCAAGGAAATTGTATGAAATTTTATTTCAGTCTGTATAAGATTTATTCAAATTAATGTTGTATTCAAATAATCGCTCGAATATTTCACTTTCATTTGTCCCTCGAACTTTACTAAAATAAAAGAATTCCAAGACGTATTATACGACATTACACTGAACCGAATATACGACAGTCAGGGTACATGTTAAACGGAAACGTAGATTTGCATAAAGTACTTATTTCTTAAAGCGCCATCTTGCACAGTGGATGCATTCAAATTACCTTGCAATCGCATTACTTTTTTTACTGTAAGAAACGAAACGCTAAAAAGTGTGCCAAGGCGAAGCAAGTCAACTGCAATAATGTCGTGCCCACTGATATGCTTGTTAATATATTCTGTAATACATAAATCGTTGATACGATAAAAAAACATGGTTATTAAGAATTGCTAAACGCTATAAAAATGAAAACCACGTATATAGATATTTACTTTCTCTAAGCAAATTTGTTGCAACACTTCCCCCTCCCCACACCAAAAAAATGTTCGTGTAACCCTTCTATTATTTAAAATAGTTCACTGAAGTGGATAAGCAATATTTTTCAAACTCCAAAGACTCAAAACAATTTACAGAAAAAAGGGCATCATATTAATATCAAAATTAATATTAAAATTAATTATCATCCAATTATTAAATTAGTAATTAATTAAAATTAATATCAAGCGAGGTGCTTGATATTAATAATCACTATTCACCGCTTCCATCGTCAAAAAGATCTACACAAAACTTGAAAATTGGTACCACGGATTTTAATCTGGGCAGAAATCTGTTTCTCGCGACATCAATTTGTTACCATTCTCAAAAAATCGAAATAGGTATGAAGTGAAAAAAATCTGTACATTAATTTTCGTTGAAGCCACAGATTTCTATCGCAGATACATTTCTAGTCGCTACAACATAATTCCCTGAAGAAATTCCAGTTCAAAAGCATCGTCCGAAATTCAATGCCAATAACAGATCGCGTAACCAGCGAAACTTTCGTCACTCACCAATTTCATGTGGATGTTTCCTTTAATCCAAGAAAACAGCACACGACAGGGGGCGTAACGGAACTGCTGCAGGCTACCACCACAAGGTTTTCTACGAAACCCACACTCGCGTGTCGAGTAATTGCGTCGCTTTACTCGTAGGAACAAAAGGAGCAGCAAATTTTACGATACACCTGTCGCGGGTAATAGATGTCACGCACGTGGTTACGCTGCTTCACGGTTTCACAGACACTGAACAGAGATGCCGCTTTCACTAGGAGGGCACGCCGTTTCCCATCGTGATTCGAGGAACCGCGGTGCCGAGCTTCGTTAAACCACCAAGAGCCTCGTCCCCAATGTCAGCCACCGTTCGACACGTGGTGTTTATCGAATTCATGAAAAACCGTCACCCAGCCAGAAACACGTTCATTCTTTGTCACCGTTACGTAACGCCTGGATTCCGACTAGACGCCAGGAGCAGGTTCGTTTTCACGGTACAGGTGAACTTGCCCGTTCCCCCAGCAAATGAGAAAACGAGAACCCCCTCGGTTCGTTCGCCTAATTTCCTCGGTGCGTCGATGTCTGACCTTCGAAACGAGTACGACGACCTTCCCCCGCGACCATTACGCGAGGTTCTGACCGTCGTTACGTTTACCCCGCGATAGCAAGAAAGCTATTAAACCACACCAACCCGATTACCGCTGCTTTAATGTCCCCCGCGGCACGCGTGGGACCACGTGGCCGATCGGGCGCGCGACGTTAGCACTGGAAGATCGAACGCGAACTAAACGAACCGAGCGATTCTCGATCCGTACCAGCGGGAGCTTCGTTCCTTGGCCGGAAGTTGGGAATACGGAAATTTCGTTGACGAGGGAACCATACCTCGATCCCGTGGCATCGAATCGGATGGGGTATAGCGGGAGGCGCGCGCATGTCCCCTGTTCATTACGCGCATTCCATGCGTGCCCATCGGCCGATCGAGCGATATTGGGCGCGCGCGACTGCTGGAACGATCGTGGGGACCTAATCGAACCGGGGCTATTACGTATGGCTGCGATGGAGCGAGGTGCGTGGAAGGGACGGGAAACTGGCGTGCCCTGATCGGGAGAGGAATTCTCGTGGATCGGCGGCGTGATCGATTCGCCGCATGAGAGTGCCACCGGCCACGTAGGTTCGTGGGAGAAGGACGAGGCGGATATGCTTCTCCGGTGCACGGTGCTGGGTGGACGAAGATGTGCTAGATGAAGCGTGAGATCGCGTAAATGGTCCGCGCACGACTATCGACGCCAGGTGACGTGTGATTAGAATAAGGTCTTATCAGCGTGAGCGTGCACGAGGTACTGAACCACGGCACGGGGTACCCAGTGCCGGGGCCCCCCTTTTGCCGTAACAGAAGAGTGGAGGGACAAGACAGGTGCTCCAGCTTCTGTCTGTCTGCCTGTCTACCCGCCTGTCCGCCCGCCCGACTCGTTTAGGCCCCGTTCACACTCCGCGCGGCACGATCCCGCTACGATACCGAGCGTGCTTTGAACGATGCGTTTGATCATCGAATTAAACCCTCGTCGATGTTCGCCCCGTTCGACGGGCACGCGGGACCAGGAGCGTTCACAGGGAGATCATTGGCACGGGCTGGAAACTTGATGATGGAATTTCGAGTAGATGAGAACAGGTATCTTCGAAAGTTTTTTTTTTGGGAACTTTGATTTATACAGTCCGGGGAATATTTATTGTAACATCCTTAGATCCATGTTCTATGAAACTTTCTTCATAACTTCGTGATTGATAATGTAGGTGGTATGTAACTTATTTTAACCTAGATGTTGGACAGTGTATGTCTAAATACCTAGTTAACAATCAGATAAAAATACGTTCCGAATATTAATACCAAATAAGGTGGATAATTATTGAGTAAATTCGTGAATAAATATTTTCAGTAGGGTGGAAAAAATTGCCTTTTCGTTGTGTTATTCTAGCAATATTTTAGATGTAGGTGTACATATATGTGTACAGAAACACGTAATTTTCTGATCTCCTGATGTGACAAAAGTATTGAATAAATTTATGAATCTTTGATGCGTTTTTATGGTTTTGGAGAGTTAGTAATGGTTAATATCGACCCGTACAGTGAAGGTAACAAAATAAAATTGCCGATTATGGAATAATCGATCACACACACGCTACAAATATAGGTCCTCGAGGGTAGAAGAGGGGCATCGTTAGTTTTTTAAAATCGAAATGTATACGGATATTTGTATTTTTAAACAGCTTTCTTCGATTATAAGAACCTTGATCTACAACATTATTTTATTCATAGGTAAAGATATATGACGAAAGATATTTTAGAAAGGATAGATACTAGCAGCTAAGACGAAATATGTATATTAAGTCGAATACTTCATCGTTTCGAAATTAATGTGGCTATTAAGTTTTCAAAATGGTGTCCTTTCTCTCTCAAAAATTTGTCCACTCTGTTCGTAATGTCACGTCGAAGGACTGTGATGCCTGTATTTATAAAATTGATGTGATACTATGTGGGAAAATATTTGGAAGTGAATGGCTACAACCTTGAAAATATTTTCCTCATTAATACATATATAGGTATACTTGTATGAATACGATCTGTTTTTAATCATAAAAATAATGGTATTTTCAAGCATTACAATTTCAAATACCACTAAATAATACTTAAACTGGCCGTCTCGTAACAAGATTGCCTGATTAACGAAACGATGCCTATTTCCATGGCACTTATTTGCTTTCATTTGACAGTTAATAAGCTAATCAAGGAAACAGGATAAATACTTAAACCCTACTAGCCAATATCGGGAAAAAATATTTCACATTACACCTGATATAATTATACCTGTATACGTGGCAGCTCTCCGTTTATAAAATGTAAACGACTGTCAGTTACAACTTGATTGACCGACTATTTCATAATTGCCTGCCTATCACGCTCCCAGAGAAAAGCATCGCGTCAGGAAATCGGTGGAGAACCGCCTGGAAGGATTCAGTTATGCGGAAATTCACGTGCCAAAGTGTTAAGGTACGCGATAGAGTCGCAAGCGTTGATTTTGATAAATGCCCGACCGATCAACGCGCGTCGATCTCAATTTCCGATTGAATATTTGATATCTCATATTTCCTGTTAGAAAATTTGTCAAGTGTAAAAGACGAACGAGCATCTCATTTCCATATTCCTACTCGACTGTGAAATTAAAATTGACCGTAGAATTAGAAGTGTCATTGATCATCCTGAAATATTTTTCAATCGTGATGATCGTATCGTTCGATGCAAATGTTCTTTCTTTTTCTACTCACTTTAGAAATCGTCTTACTTTGGTGAAAATAGCAATGCTTTTTCATAATTAAGGAGGACGACTAGTGGGACATCTTTCTGCATATTAATTACGCTCCTCCACATGGATTTTTTTATTATTCAATTGCGTTCTCATTCATAAATATTATAATATTAGCGTTGCAATAACAGAATGTTCTTTAATTTTATATTATAATATTATATGTATTTTTTAGATTCCAAAATTGAGAATTTATATCTATGTGCTTGTGAATGAATATTTGTTAAAAATATCTTTATTAAAAAATGATATGTATATTTATGTTGAAAAATACAACACAACTGATCGTTTATAATAATTTCTACATTTTGAAGTTTAAGTATCAAACTATAATTTTGTTACTTTATTCATGTGTCGCATTACCCATTGCATGATTCGAAATACGTTCTAACACTCACCGACAGGTGGCAGGATTTCTTAATTCCAAGAATATTATCACGGACGACGTATAGAATAGATCTTTCAACTTATGGACTTTCGTGTCCCACCATCAACAAAGTATATGATGGACCATGTTCACAGACCAGGTATAGGATAGACGCAATGTAATTTTGTGTCACACCACAGACGAGGTATAGAATAGACCTATCACCTAATGGAACTTTGTGTCACCACCCGAACTGTGTTACCGACCCATAACTCGGGAACTGAATGTAGCGGCCTCTGCTCATGAACAGCGTCCAACTCAGCAAATACTCTGAAATGTGTTGAAATGCTGAAAGGTGCGTTACGTGCTTGTTCAAGTGTGACTTCTTTAATGTGTGAATTTGACATAGGTTTTCGCTATGCTACGCTTTGACTCGGTTTGTCAACGACTCGTGCGGATGTCTCTTCGATAATCCATTTCGGGGATCAAGACACTATAGCGCTCAAAATCTAGTTCTTATAAGCCTCGCAGAAAGTTGCATGATGCATGAGTGTCGTAGGGTGCATGGATGCAACTGCAAATCGTGCATTCTTTAATTTCACAATCATACGGGATGCATAATGTGTCGAATACAAGTTACATTTCTCAAGTTAAACTCCCTCGTGTGAGTTCTTTCAAATCTTGTCTCTTAACAATAATTATTACATTCGAGTCATTAGAAATTGAGAAATTTCAAATTGCATGGGAAACAGTTGTGGTTGACGGCAACCTCTACCAATGTGACAACATTGACGAAGGTGTGAGCTATCAGTTCGACTTTATCCGCGATAGTGAATAATGCGAATCGGTGAATATCTGTGAATGTTACAGTATTATTTCCTGATTTGTCGATTCCTACACCAATTAGTTCGACTACTGGACTAAATAGAAAACCGTTTAACAACATTTCACTGGAATATACCTTTCATCTAGAAATTTTTTTGACGAAGCGTTGCCTAAGTAGTAACTGAGAAAGGAGCAACCGTTTGGGAAATATGGCACCAAGATTGCTATTGGAGTCTTTTTTCTTTAATATTATTGGAGAAATAAAATGTAATTGTAGAAGAAATATTTGGAATCGAATCTGGACGGATGGAATATAGATTAACGAAGGTAGATGATCGCAGCCAATCGGCTCGTATTACTTGTCACGTAATTAATAATTGTATTACAATGTTACTTGTCATACGATTAGTAATTATATTTCAAATAATACAGATTGCCCAGGTCTCACCCCGAGGAGGCGCTGCGAGTGGAGACCCGCCCTAACCGCGGCCCATCCGCCCTCCTTTTATGCAAAATTTTATTTTCATTTCCATAGATCCCCCTGATGCACGGTTGCAAAACGATCCTCGATCGCTCGACAAGCGGGCATCAGAGGGAGTCCTTCTGTAAAAAGCTACCGCGATAACCCATACAGCACACTTCGTTGCGGCAAAGTTGCAGGATGGTTGCAGTAACCTTGCGATGTTGCATGGTTGCAGTGCAATGTCGATGTATGGTTGCTGCGACGTTGCCGTGCAACATTGCACGGGGCGGACATAGAATTGTTTCTGCATAGTTGCTGCATAGTTGCGTTGCAATAATGCACTGCAACTTTGCCGCAATTATGCCGCAACTATGCAGCAACTTTGCCGCAATTATGCCGCAACTATGCAGCAACTTTGCCGCAATTATGCCGCAACTATGCAGCAACTTTGCCGCAGCTTTGCCGCAACTTTGTCGCAACTTTGCCACAACTTTGCGGCGTTAGCAAATTTTAAAACATAATATCTCCAAAACCGGCTGAAATAAAGTGTATACATTATACTTTATTGAATTCGTCTTGAAACGCACTATCAAGTGATCTGTTAAAAAAAGAGTTCCGTAGAAAATTTGCCCCCTCCAACCACGCAATTTCATGTAAACAATTTCTTTTATATCTCCAATACGTTAGTAGGAAATATCCAGGTGTTTACTGTTCCCGCGGACATCCAGTATAATGAACTAAAATATAAAATATATGTCGGAGAAGGCAACCATTTAATCAGTTCCAAGCATAAGTCAGAATCTACTTTACTGGTGGCACGTGCCAAACTGATGTTTCCGTGAAGGCGAGCAAGGCGCACAGTGCTTTTGGAACGACAATATATGGGGGTCGTAGTACTCATGTAGTATAAAAGTTTTTAACGTACAGAGTAATCAATATATATACCATCTACAGTACTCTACATCCAAGAAAGTTTCGTGGCCACAACGGTAGCGCGTCAGATTGTCATGCGGGCGGGCCGGAGTTCAAATCTGTCGTAACCAATAACTTTTTTTATTTTTTTTTAACAGTTTTTCGTTGCCTCAAAGTTGCCGTGCAAAGTTGCCTCAAAGTTGCTGTGTAACGTTGCAGCAGGCGGACATAGAATTATTGCTGCATAGTTGCGGCAACGTTGCGTGAATCGTTGCAATCTTGCACCGCAACTATACTGCAACTATGCTGCAACGAGAGTGTGCTGTATGGGAAAGCTAAGCTGAATTTAAAATATTTCTTTGTTTCTTTCATTTCAAATTTTAAAAACTTTCTGGTATATTTCTACCATGATAATTATTCACTAATTGCGAATAAAACAAAGAAAAGGGGGGCAAATTTGAGGGAAATTATTAGGGAAAACAGTGATAATGATACATCATTATAGGATATGTTATATGATATATCATTATTTAGCAAAAAATTTTCCCCTTTTTTCTTTATTTCATTCCTAATTAGTGAATAATTATTATTTCCTATTCATTACTAGGAAATATGCCAGTGTATATTTGCTATGCTTACTTAAATACTAATAATTCCTACCTATACGAGCGCTCGTATTTAATAATTGCTACTTATATTTAGTTATATGCTAGTTATGTTTAGTTATATTTAGTTATAAATACTGCAGTGTTTAATTATTTCCTTAAAAACTACTTAATTATATGTGGCCATTAAACACATTACCTCATCATATACATATCTACTTAAATTTAAATAATGACCTGCCTAATAAAAATCTGAAATTGTCATATGTTTCTTACTTCCCTCGATGGACCCACGATGTTACCTGAAACATTCTCAAAAGTATCTATTAATAAAAATTCCTTGAGATTTCGTTTCTCAAAGATGATGAATCTGAAACCATATTTCTAAAATAATCTTCACACATAATATATCTGTAACAGAAACTTTCTCAGTGAATTAGTACCTACAATCTATCTCGATTAAGTAATGTAATTTCAACAGATATAGGGTAGATGTAACGTTTTTGGCTATTGCACTGTTTTTGGCCATGTGCATTATTATCTTATTTTTAAATTGCTTGCAGATCATTATTGTGTGGAGAATTTCACATCATAAATATTTTATTTAGTATACCGCCCGAAATATAAGGTTATATGTATTGCTTACACGGAAAAATATTAAATTTTTTAAGAAGTGGCCAAAACTGGTACAATACCTTAAAATGGTCACAAATGATGCATCTACCCTAGTCTTTTCATTGAATCACTATTGCCCAAATATTGAAATATCATATTTGAAGCTACAAGTCAAAACTCAATATGGAATATCGATTTGGTATTAAGATGAAAGAAGGAAGAGATTAAAAAATACTGCTTCATTGTCAGCAGACAAAGTAGGCAATCAAAACTTTAGCAATTCGTGAAAAAGAAGCTACTAATGATATTACATTTCATTCCGAAACAATTAATATTCATAATATTAAGCACATTGGGTGCTTTGTTACATCAACTCAATAATTTCCTTCTAATTCCTCATTAATTGGCATCTTCAAAGTTGATGTATCACAATCAATCATAATATACTATAGTTAATCAAAAACATTTATGCAAATGTTGAAAATTGGAATAATTGCACTTCACTGCACAGTATTTGAAGTTACTGTCATACAGAAAATAGCAACAACGAGCACGTATTAATATTGAAAATTTACTATCAATATAAAGTGCCGAATTGCAGTTACCTACTTTTTCAGTGCAAATTTCGTTTCAATATCATCAAATTAAGCAACAATCGTGGGTGAATTTTGATCAATGCAAAGGAATGTTGAAAATTTATAAAAATAAAAAACTACATTTCTTATCAATCTGAAAATAAATACAAGGATTGACGAAGTTACTATGCAAAAATCGGCAACGCTAATGAGGAATAGCTACTACTACTTTTCAAAGACTCTAATTAGAACTTCAATTGAATGGAGGTGTGTCAGAAGTCTGCGATTTCTATTACAAATAATGAATTACACCTTTCATCGCCATTCTTTCAGTCACAAAATAAAATTTTTCAAATGCCATTCCATGAAAATTAGAACTTCAAAATTAAAAATATTCTAAAACAAAATAAAAAACATTTGTCTGCAAGATATGAATATACTTTTAAAACAATATTTCCAGTGACAAACACTCGATTCAAGGGTGGGTAGGCGGTGATAGGAGAAGGAGGATGGTGCAGCCACTTAGGGCTGCTGAAAAAAATGATCAGTAGCCAGAAGGGCAGCTGATCATTGGCCACTCATTAATGCAAGAAACCCGTGAGTGGACCGTTTCTATCTTTCGGAACGCTAACTTATTACAGACTAAAATCAACTCCCGAGCACAGTCACTAGGACTTTGGACTACTCGCAGCACTAATTTCTCAAACAACTTCAAAATTCCCGGATGGTGCTTCATTACTGAAAATTCTACTATACTCAATACAAATCCCGAATAGCAAACGAAAAAGCTCCCAAGGAGCTATACTACTCTAACAAATATAAAAATCTATCGAGAACCACCAGATGGGTGGCTTCATTTTTCGCAAAACTAATAAAAATTTAGTGCACCTGTGTCTTGTAATACGCAACTCTAACTTTAATTCGTTGCAACCTTCCTGAAGGCTGTGTAGAGTCCCCTGTGCTGCAAATCCAGCAGCTCGGGACTCTTTTTTCCCAGGAACATGTCTCCAGACATGTCCCAGGACAGTTTCGGGGCATTGGAGTCTGGGGGTCGCAACTCTAATTACAAACGCGATCAGTCATCATCGCAACAATACCTCAAAAAAGTATCAAGAATCAAACTAGGACGAGTAATTAAAAAAACGCGATCAGTCGCATCGCAACTCTATGGACATTCCACGCGAAATCGGACACTTTTCGGAGTAACATTTCGAATGTTGCTGGAATTTGAACATGTTGTAGTCTTTAGTGATATTTAAACGCACCTCAAGGGATTTTTCAAAATTTTGAAAAATGTCGATTTTACAGCTGTAAGGTAAGGGCTAGCTTTTCCTCAATAAATTATAGCTATGTAAGTAGTAAATGGATGGAGATGAGATTTACAGTGCTTACAGAGAAGACATTAAAGTTTTAAGAGAAAATTATTTCAGTTTAAAAAAATAAAAATTTGTACCATTTTTGTGCAATTATTTTAATCAAATGCAGTTTTTTAACATCGGGCGTGATTTTAAAAATCCCCCCAAAAAGGATAATATAGTTCTATCCTTCCTCTGATGGACAAATTTTCAAAAATATGGACATTTTAAAATTGGCCCCGTAAAAATTGTCGAAAGTTGACGTTGCGTCAAATCGCTCCGGCTCGACTGGCTGGGCCGTGCGATATTCGCAGCGGCCAAGCGGCTATATCTGCTATTCTTATACGGTGTTTTCGAATATGGTAAGTATTTGTAAAAAACTGAAGATGGAAAACTTTTACTGCTTTTTATATACAACATAATACGGTAACTCAATTTTGGGTGTTCGCAATATTTTCCTTGAAACAATGGAGACCCTTAGTTTTTTAAATGGAATGCTAAATATTTAATAGCATTCCATTTAAAAAACTGAGCCTCACCTTCGTTTCAAGGAAAATATTGCGAACACCCAAAATTGAGTTACCGTATTATGTTGTGTATGAAAAGCAGTAAAAGTTTTCCTTCTTTAATTTTTTACAAATACTTACCATATTCGAGAACACCGTATAAGAATAACATATACCTATAGCAGTCGAGCCGGTACAATTTGACGCAGCGCCAACTTTCGACAATTTTTACGGGGCCAATTTTAAAATGTCCATATTTTTGAAAATTTATCCATCAAGGGGAAGGATAGAACTATATTATCCTTTTTGGGGGGATTTTTAAAATCGCGCCCGGTGTTAAAAAAACTGCATTTGTTTAAAATAATTGCATAAAAATGGTTCAAATTTTTATATTTTAAACTGAAATAATTTTTTCTTAAAACTTCAATGTCTTCTCTATAAGCACCGTAAAGTCATCTCCATCCATTTACTACTTCCATAACTATAATTTACTGAAAAAAGTTAGCACGTACCTTCAAACAGCTGCAAAATCGACATTTTTCAAAATATTGAAAAATCCTTTGAGGTACGTTTAAATATCATTAAAGACTACAACATGTTCGAATTCCAGCAACATTCGAAATGTTTCTCCGAAAAGTGTCCGATTTCGCGTGGAATGTCCCTCTAATAAAAAGAATACCATGAATCAAAAGTAATACAACGAATCAAACTCTAGTAACTCCAATTCAAATTTCAAAATACTAGAACAATCTCAAAAACAATCGCGACTCTTTTTTCGGAACACTACAAGCAACCACGATCGATATTTTTTCGCAACACTATGCTGGAACCAAACGCGGGGAATACTTGATTTGCAACGCTAATTCAAACCGTCATCAACTTTTAATCGCAACGCTAATTCAAACCGTCATCAACATTTAGTCGCAACGCTAACTAGCTCCGTAATCTTTTTCGCAACCCTAATTGAAAACGCGGGGTGCTCAATTTCAGGGGGGGGGGGGTATCGATGGGTCCGCCTATCGCCAACCAAACTACTACTACTACTACAACTACCGACGAGCATAATGGCAAAGTAATACCTATGAAGAATGACCCTGCACCCGAGGATGCAGGACCATTCTTCGTAGCCCACATGATGTGGCCTCTTTGGCCGGGCTATCTTCGGCTCTTTGGCCACTCCTTTGCTTCGGGCGGTCCGCCCTTCTGAAAGTTAATAGCGTGCCCAAGCCCGTCCTTCGCGACCGCGACCAGCGACAATGTGCAATGTCCCACTGGCGTCAAAAAGTCGACATAGCGAGGCTAGAAGCGAGGGCATACCCCACTCGCGCTAGTCTGGCCGTCGACTTTTCTCACAAATTTCCTGAAAGCAGGTCATCGTGCGGGGAACATGCGATCAGAGAATACGATGACCTGCCCCGGCCCTACCTACTTATATTTAAGTCACACATTCATACCAGAAGGTAAGTTACCTATTCTACCTAATACCTATATTTAAAAATGGCAAAACAGTCTCTCAAACACAATCATCAGCCAACCCACTCCACGATTCTCAAGCATCGCCGCCCGGGTGCAAAAGCCTACACTAGAGAGACCGTCCCGGGACGGCTCCGTCACCCGAGCTTGGCTACAATCACACTCTAAGTGTACGTACCAGTTTTCACTGAAATCGACTGACAAAGGCAGTGACCATTGCGTATAAGTATGATTTAAATAGCAATTAATTATTTTCAATTTCAAACAATGGATTACTTGATAATGTGCTTTGTACGTATTATGTACATACATCAATCCTTATTACTTTCTCATTTGATTATATGAGATTGATTAAGTTTCATATTCCAAGATTATTTACTAGAATGATCATCGTGTGCAACAAGGAATATGATACATTGGTATCGTTATTGTAATGAATAATAATATAATGTTATAGTTTCGTTAACATGGTCTCTGATGAAAATCTTTCACCGCCGCTAATTCCACCGCCTAACCACACAAACACACAGGTGGAAAATGCGACGTGCACGATACACTAACGCAATGCCAGCCGCCGACATGTAATTATTTAGTAAAGAAAGTCATCGTGCCCCATTGCCTTCACTCACCCAAGTAGCGCATGGGCACGTGGATGAATTAAAAGGCAATGGGTACGGAAAGATATCCTGAAAATCCTCAACTAGAAAATATGATTAGTTTCTATAGTGTCTAGCAGGATATTATTCTTTCATATTACATTATTAAGCAAAATGACTCGACTTTCAACTTGTGAATACTTTAAAGTTCGATAAATAAGAAAGGACTCTACTTTAGATCAAGAAAAAGGACTCTACTCGACATTTAATTAGCGAGAAAAAGGACTCTAAAATTGAATTATTTAAGAAAAAGATTCTAAATCATGAAGAATTTACTTTAAGAATTTACAACGGGCTATTCCATCGTCAAAGTAAATTTCATAAAACAAGAAAGTATGTTCTCATGCTAATTACTTTGAATCTGAAATTTGCCCACCCTCAATTGTCTTCTTGCACATGGAAATTAATTATTCAATTGTGTGCGCAAACGAGTGACCTTTATAAGAAAGGAATTACACTTTTATGTCTGTTATCATCATTTAGACATCAAGTTACTTTTGAACAAGTAATATCAGAAAAATAAAAGAAATTCAAGTCATTAGAATCGTCGCAATGACGAAATCGGAGGGCATCCGATTTTTCCACTACGTATTAAATAAAAATGATCGTAGCTGTGGAGTCTGAAATTATCAGACTTCTTCGCTACATAAAAATTAGCATTCAGCTGTATTGATATTCATACCAATACCTTCTGAATTGCTATGCACCTTTACGTGCATTATTTAATAAATATCTACATCAATGTATGATCAATGATAAACATTCGTGTTAGGAACCGTTTATCTTGGAAATTATAATTATAATTTGATTCTATTGAAAAGACGCGGCGTGCAAGAAGACCCTAGCCCTCGTCTAATAAATACATACACAGACAAAATGTTACAATTCACAGGCATGGTTACCATGTCCGCGGTCATTATGCTCGCCAAAGCACATATACAACCAGTCACTCGTGTCGATTCGGACCAAACGTCCTACGACATGATTGAGTGACCAGAGGAACCATAATGCATGCGCACTCACATTTCGCTGTGCCCCGGTGACGAAGGCGCCAACACCCCTGCTACTGCTCAGAGGAAGTCATCAAACTGCTAAGAAGTCATCAAGCTGCTCAACTGCGCCCAAACTGTAACGAAGGAACAGAACACGATTATAATTTCTTTCTAAAGTTACGATTGTTTGAACTCTAATAAAGAACCTCGAAACAATTCAAAACTAACGAAATTTTTTAACATTTAGGCATTTTAAGAAACAAATTAAAAAAATTAAAATTAACAAAATTTTTTTCTTAAAATATCTAAGTGATAAAAAGTTTCGTTAGTTTTTCATTTCTTGGTGATTCTATTCTAAAAATTAATTTTTTTTAATTTTTTCTTTCTAAAATTTGGAAGAATGAACTCTACTTTAAAGGAATTAAATGAAATACATAGGTACTTACATCTTTCTATTAAAATTCTGCGCACAAATCTCCTCTTCAGCTGATGCCTGACTCTAATTTCCGATAAGGAGTTTCGCTTTCAAAAGTAAAAAACAATAAAGAAATAATAGACTACCAACGCGCCCCAAAGATCATAATTGGCGAACAAAGTCCTGAATCTATTCTCGCGATTGGAAAGTCAGAGCCGCGACGCTCGAGAAAGAATATTAATTGCGTAGAAAACACTGACTCTACCCTCGCGTATCCCCAAATTGTTAATGACAATCTACTATGAGCAACTGTGCTCTTCAAAATGAAAAACTTTGTACGTCATAAACACTGACTCTATTTGGCCGCATTGCGCGCGGTCACAATCTCTGAAAAATAAGTAGGATAGGAGAGTGGAGGTAGGTGTGGTTTCATCGAGTATTTGTCGCGAGGAAATATTGTTTTTCTTGGAACCAGTCAAGGGACTTTCGCTCCTTGTTATTTAGAATACAAGGTGTGATGCGAAAATAAAGAATGCTCGCTCGATAGGAGCAGCTTTACATTTCAGTAACACGATATTATCCAGAATATACTGCTACAGAAATAATTATTACATTTAAATGAATCATAGTAGTGGCTTTCGACATTAAAGTTGTAAGCACGTTCGTGTTATTCGAATAATACTTGAAATTATTAATCACGATATTTATAAATATCCAAAACTCATGGCAAGAATCAAAATTCGTTAATTATTCATGCTCAAATGGCATGTCCTCGATATTTCTATACATAAAGAAGAAAACTTGCATCCAAAACCGAACGTAAATGCAATTACAACAGCCTCATAAAGATATATTCTTAAAAATCATTGAAATATCATTGAATTCTACGTAAACGCGACCGAAATGCAATAGAATTCGATCATTCCAATATTTCGTCAGCATGTACTGACGCCACTTTAAAAATTTTAAACAAATCTGATTAAAATTATTCAATTTATCATAATTCAATCTTTTCCCATTTGATCTTGATATTAACCGACTGCAAAGTTACCCATCAACCTCACAGCCAACAATGATTCAATCAAATAACGAGAAAAATACCTATACCACACGTATTGCCACCTTCTTTTTCCAAGGAATGACCAGACGCCATCCAAGCACCGTTCAAATTAACGGTCAAGTGTCATGGCGTCGCCTGCCCTTTGCTTTCGATTCTCGCCTCAACGTCTGTAATCGAACGATGCAACATGTTTGAAACAAAAGCATTAAAACATTCGTAAGGCAATTAAACAAGAAATAAGCTTGAAATATACCAGAAAAGGGATGTAACTGAATACCGAGACCCGATATGTGTGCACTAAATGCACAGAAATATCGGTGAAGCAACGAAGGGAATACGCGACGAACATCTAACTGTTTTCTCGCGATATTTAATCAATTTCGGGACGAAAGTGTATTAATAGTTGCAGCAAGTGACGATAGATAGTAAAGAAGAAGACTAATACCGGTTAGAAGTAATTATGTGACGACAGACAATGTACGCGTACCATTTAAGTACGCAGCTATCGAAACGTCCTAACAGAACGACGTCCACGAAAGGAATGACCCCCGCGCCCGCCGCTGTACCTCGGCGAATATTTTGCCATTATTTAATATTGGCTTTGGTGGGGGGAGACGAGCAGGCCTCGCGAGACGCGAAGTAATACACGCGTACGTATTTCCGAAATGTTGGGATATAGGTCTGTATTGTACGCCGAGTGACGCATATATCGCCGCTCGTGACCGAGCCATCTAAACAGAGGTGACTTCCAATTCCTGGAATCGTTTCTATGCATACGTTCTGCTACGGGTAAAATAGAAATATTACACGTAATATATTTCCGTCGTTTATAAAATATGTAGCATCTCCATACAAGAGTGTACTTTAATGAAGCTGGTAAATCTTAACACAGATGGCTTAGTAAGTATATATTCGTAAATTACTTACGTGGTATACAGTTTCTTATTGGAAAACTTTGTACAAGCTTCGCAATACATTCGAGAATGTCGCGATACCAATCCCGTGTTAACATCTGTACATAAAATGAATACTCATTCTCTATACATTTGTGTGAGCACGTAATTAACACGAGAGCTAATGAAAGCTCCACGGAAAGTAGGTCGAAGTAAGAGAAGCAATCGCGAGAACTAATTTTCGTCAAATATTGATATTAAAGACACCTTTTAGGCGTCGCACAATGGGATAAAATGACCCGGCAGCGATAAAAAATCTATAACTTTGGTTCTGTTCTAGATATTTTAATGAAATTTGGCTCAATTTAACCGCAAATTTACGGGCTTTAAGTTGAATTAATATAAGTGATATTAACCCGCGGAGGCCCGTGCTAGGCCCGTGAATTTAGACCCATGTTTTCGAAAAGTGGGGTTACTGGCCGATTACAATTCTCATTTTATTAACATACTTACTAGTTACTGTGTTATATTGTGATAAACCCTGTTTTGTACTATTTGCTATTGTTTTTCATATGATTGGTGCTCAAATTTTGCCACAATCGCAGAAGTTAAGAGCTTATCACAAACTTTTATGTTTCCCATAGTTTTTATTCACGATTCTGAAAATTTTTTCTTTAAGAGGTGCAATTTAAGTTAGTTTCAAAGTTAATTACATAGATGTGTATTTTATTAAGACCATACATTCGGGTAAAATGTTAACAAACTTTTCATAATATTTTAATGAGTTGCAACCACTTGTAATGGGTGTAATTAATATCATATGAAAGAATCAACCCTTCCCTTTTAGAAACAAAAAGAATTAGGTGCTACTTTGTGCTACTTTCCAAGAAAATGATAATTGAAGTAAAATCTACCCTTCCTGCCCATCAGAGTTTTCTGTGCTGTCTCCTAACTCAGGATATACCAGATATTTGCGTCACACATCTAATAAGTTAATCATTTCTTCCGGATATATCTTAATTACATCTTTTTTCCTTCTTACTCCTTGAAACGATGAGATATAACGGTCCGAAGATATCAAGAGCAATTCATTAGGTCTTGATTCTATGCACTTCGAGAAATTTTTGGACTGTTATGTCCGTTATGGTAACGGCAATATTTGTATTCTTTATTTTTCGTTTGCTGCGGTTCTTCTGATAGCTCGCTAATTGGCAGTAAGTGGTGAAGAATGATATTTTTTCCATGCTTTAAAACCTTGTGTGCACAGAATCAAGACCTGACGAATTGCTCTTGATATCATCGGACCGTTACATCTCATTGTTTCAAAGAGTAAGAATGGGTATTGGTGGACCAGTTTCACCCCCTGGGGTACTTGTCGAAAGGGAAACGTTTCGGGCGTAGGGGGTGTATCTTTTGGTACACTGCCCGCGTAAGTCACCCGGTCCGATTTCCCAGTCTCCGTGATAGACGGCTCGAATTGCATCCGAGCAAGAGGAATCGTCTCGGAGACGCCGAGCGCTTTTTAAACCGAAAGGATCGATGGAACTTTGTTTCCATTCATCTCTTTGGTTTAGTTGGCTAAGGTTTTCATGTACAGGGAGATGGATGGAACTTTGATTCCATCCATCTCTCTACGGGTCTCGAAACGCAGCAACCTCCTCGCGGTGAGACCTGGAAATCGGTGAGGACCACCGAGCCGATAGCTGTGATTGTCAAATATCCTAATTAAATATAAGAATTGCTTTAGTTGTAAGACTTTTTCCAAATTTTTTAAAATGCACAAAGCATTGGTCAAACATGGGCCAGAAATATTTCATAGAAATGGGTCACTTTCGTATGTACCTCCGCGTCGGTGTGCGGCTCCTTGGTAACGTTTCCCAAGCATTGCGACTTGCGAAACGGAATCAAGCTAAAGCCTACGATCTAGATTAAGGGCCCAGATCGAGGCAAACTTACCTTCAGTGAGTTTGGTTCGGTCTCGGCAGCTAATCAGAATTCTATTCTGTTTCAGATAGGTATGTCGTCGATAGTTTTTCGTAATTTGTTCTATTTCAATTTTATGTATTTCGTCTATGGATTTGCTTGATTCATTTTATTTCATGTCCTGTATTTTATTATGTTTATTTAATTTCCTTCCATGCTGGTCTCACTATTACTAACATAACGTAGTTGATTGTTTCAGTTTTTCAGCACCTTTTTGAAATATACCAAGTTACAATTCCTTCATGAGGCTTTCCACGTTACGCCATGAAAGCATGTCTTCCACAAATAATGGTGTTGTTTATATAAATTTTTATGTTCAATAAATTTTTTTTGCGTTAAATAAACTCGAATAGAACAGCAAGGTTAAAAGGCGTATGTGTTCTTGTTTTGTTGCGATCCTTTTTTTCTGTCATTGCACAGAATACGTTTATAAAACGATCTTTATAGTGTTACTCCAACAGAATCATTTGTAAATCGCGGGTTTCAAATGATCTAAGTTTTACCCGTGTTGAATTTTAATTCCTGCCACGCGTAGCGTTACAATCTTATTTTAGACTCAATCGATAACGTTGGGTGTGACATGAAAATGGTAAGGGGGCTTGCGAGCCCCCCGAGCGTGTGACACAAAATTACATTGCGTGATAGGTCTATCCTATATTTCGTCGATGGTCACACGCTCGCGAGCCCCCTTACCATTTTCATGTCACACCCAACGTTATCGATTCAGTCTAAAATAAGATTACAATGCTACGAGTGGTAGGAATTAAAATTAAATGTTATGGAAAACATTTATAATCTAAAACGGTCTGAAATGTTAAGACTAATTTCAAGAAACATGTTGTATAATTCCATTTACTAATTGATTTTCGTAGAAACACAATTTGTACTTATTTCCATGAATTTCGATCATAAATATTATATACATATAACCCCATAATAAACATTTGTACAGTCTTAATTGTCTATACAAGGAAAATTGAATTGTGGGCCCAAGCAGGACAAAAGTTATTTCATTAATTTTTTATCTTTAGATACACAAGAACACTTATGAACACTGGACACTTGTGAACACTTGTGGACACTCATCTCACTAAAATATATCTCAGAAAATTTTGTGAGAACTACTTCTTACAAAAGCCCAATTAAAATCGACGTGTGCGTGTTCCATATATATGTTCCCTTGTAACTTATACCATAATTCGAGGTTTCAATTTTGCCGCTTTTTATGATTTAGTTAGGAGCACATCCGCAAGAGGGTGCTAGTTCTGCCAACAGAAATATATGAAAAATGCACCCCTCTGGAAGGACGCTATCAATGATAGCGTCCATAGCCTATCATAGCAATCATGCGGAGTTAAACGTTAACCACGTGATTTTTAAATTTTATGCTTGACAGTGATGATAACTGACACTTAAAGTTGTACAATAGGAAAAATACTATGAAGATGAAAACTGAATTGTGCGCTTGTTCTTATACATTACATAACCTGCTTATTATACACGCTTAATTCAGTAAAAAAAAAATGGAGCACTTGACACTTACTCCAAAAGTGAATTATGAATTTTGTACATAAATGGAATTTATATTTATACAATTACTTCACTGATATTCAAATAATGAATTTTAATCATGTATATTTAATTATTTGATTTGTAAATATGAATTTAATGGAATTATTTAAATGAAATAAATTGAGATCAAGAATTATAGAGAAATATTTATTGTACTCTGAAATCATGAATATATATATATCATATAAAAGTTTTGATTGCGATGAATTGAACAATGATTTATACAATTCTTTCATGCCATATTTTGAATAGTTTCAAAATACTGGTCTATTTAAATAAAATAGAAACAAAATGCAATCTCTTAACAAAATGCCATCCTTCGGGGATGATACTTTATCCGCCTGTATTCAGGCAGAGATTAAAAATATGGATATTGTTCGTAATGATAGTGATATAGGAAAGTATTTTAAAGATAGTATATTTCTTACGAAGGTAGCAAATAATTCAAATGATGTTGATAAACACGCATTGTCTAAACAAGGCAGTGTATCGCATAGTTCAATGAACATGAAAGCTAGTTCAAATCAGGATAACTCAGAGCTCAGGGAACTTAGGAAAAATACTATTATAAAGTCAATTGCTAAGAGCAAAACTAATATATCAAGTAAATCAAAGATTAGAAGCATTGCTTCCTTAAAGAGGAACTTTGGTTTATCTCAGAAAGAAAAAGAAAATGTCAATTACACAAATACTGATCTACCATGTAATACAAATACTGATCTACCATGTAATACAAATACATTGTCAAAACAATGTAATATACCTGAATTATTAGTCTCGCACACTGATGACAGTAATATCAGAAGTAACGCTACGACCAATATAACAAGCGATGCAAATCACATAAAATTATCTAACAGCAGTGTTGCATTGAGCAATGTTGAGAAATCTTCAAAGATATCTCCTTCTATTTCAACTATTGGTACTCAAGACCGATGCAAATTAGCTTCTTGGAATTTGCCACCAAATATTCTTCAGGTAATATATTTACATAGTCCACATTTTCATTTCAAGAACATTTAAACGAATTCCAAGGGTTCATAATATACAATTGTCACAATGAAAAACAATAATTAACGTTTCAGAAGTATGAAACAAGGGGAATAAAAGACATGTTTGCCTGGCAAGTAGAATGTTTGTCGAATCATAAAGTCATGGAAGAGAAACGTAATCTCGTATACTCTGCTCCGACGTCAGCAGGGAAAACGTTAGTGGCAGAGATTCTTATGATAAAAACAGTATTAGAAAGACAAAAAAAAGTGATTTTCATTCTACCGTTTGTGTCTGTTGTGAGAGAGAAAATGTATTACTTTCAGGTAAGATTTGATTTTACTGACGAGCATTTGAATGTACGCAATTTTCTAAGATATAAATTTATAGGATCTATTATCGGACAGCGGCATTAGAGTCGAAGGATTTATGGGAGGTGTTGCACCCCGCGGAGGGTTTGCAGTTACTCAAGTTGCGATAGCAACGATTGAAAAAGCCAATTCCTTAGTAAACCGTTTAATGGAAGAAAATGAGTTAATCAATTTGGGAGCTGTGGTGATCGATGAATTGCACCTTGTCGGCGATCCAAATCGAGGATATCTTCTCGAGTTACTTTTAACTAAATTGAAGTATATGACTCTTAGGTAACTGAAAGTCATTTACCATTACTTATTTCATTTATCGTAACTTATCGTTATGCTAATCAAATCGAACTGCTGTATAATTTTATCTTGTTTTATAACAGAGATGAAAATGTTAATATACAACTGATTGGTATGTCTGCTACGCTTCCAAATTTATCTCTCTTAGCTGAGTGGTTGGATGCTGAACTGTATAAGACAGATTTTAGGCCAGTGCCTTTAAATGAACAGTGCAAGGTACGATATATAAACACCCAAGATTAATATGGTTTACAATTGAGATCAACGAAAAAACTACTTTTTGATTTTAGATCGGTAAGAATATTTATGATAATAAATTGTGTCTTATCAGGAGTCTAACATCAATGCCAGAATTAAGTATGAATTCAGATGATATCCTTCATCTATGCATTGAAACAATATCCGATGGACACAGTGTGCTGATCTTTTGTCCAACGAAAAATTGGTGTGAAAAATTAGCTGAACAAATAGCAGCTGCATTTTTCAAGCTAGGTTTGTTTGATAACGCAATTAACGAAGTTTACGTATAAAAATGTTACGTGTAATTAAATATATTCTAACGTTTAGGGCGAGAAGATACAACGCTCGGTAAGACCTTAAGGGAACAATTAGATTCTACATTAATCTCGGAAACATTGGAGCAATTAAAACGCAGTCCGGTTGGTTTAGATAGTGTGCTAAAAAACACTGTTTCATTTGGAATCGCTTTTCATCACGCTGGTCTTACCATGGATGAACGAGATATTATAGAAGGATCTTTCCGGTACTTATTTTCGTTTCTACTGTGAGCACTCAGAAAAAGACTACGATTAATTATTAATTATTTTAGATCAGGATCTTTGAGAGTTGTGGTCGCAACGTCAACTTTAAGTAGCGGAGTGAATTTACCAGCAAGAAGGGTAATTGTTAGATCTCCAATGTTTGGTGGTAAAATATTGGATTGTCTTACATACAGACAAATGATAGGGCGCGCAGGTAGAATGGGAAAAGATACGGCAGGTGAGTTAAAGTTAGAAGAAAAGATAATTTAGTTTGATACGTTTGAACGCAAAATTATTTCCATAGGTGAAAGTATACTCGTGTGCAAATCGAACGAGCAAAAAGCAGCTGAAACATTACTATCAGCGGCGTTAGAACCGATTGGGTCTTGTCTCGAGGACTCGGGGCCTTTAATTCGAGCGTTTTTGGAAGCTATAGCTAGCGAAGTTGTGTATACTCCATCGGATCTTGAATTGTACACTAAATGTACTTTAATACATTTAAGTGACGAGCACAATCCAAAAAACCCTACGAACGAAGCAATCAAATTTTTAATAGACAATGAATTCCTACTGTATGTATATCTGTAGAAATCACAAAGTTTCGTGTTAATACTTCTGCATTTCTATGGGTATTATAACATTATCTAGATCGCAAAAGACAGAAGAAGGGCACAGATGGGTAGCTACGGCTTTCGGAAAAGCGTGTTTAGCTGCTTCTATACCACCTAGGGATGGTTTGTTCTTACTCGAAGAACTTCAAAAAGCAAGGCGGTGTTTCGTGTTGGACACAGAATTGCACGTTATATATTTAGTAACACCTGTCAGTTCTGGAAGCCAAATTGGAACCATAGATTGGATGGCCTTTCTAGAATTGTGGAAAACCATTTCAGAAAGCGAACGAAGAGTTGGGCAACTAGTTGGTGTAGAAGAACGATTCTTAACATCGGCTATTAAGGGCATCGTACGCCCAGGAAAAATAGTAAATCTTTTTGAATACATATTTGGTCATTCAAACATTTAAAAACTGTATGCACTAAATAAACGAAATATTTTATCTTCAGCTTAGTATACACAGAAGATTCTATACTGCGCTAGCTTTACACGACTTAGTACGCGAAGTTCCTCTCAATACAGTTTGTAAAACATATGGTTGCTGCCGTGGAGTTCTTCAAAGCTTACAACAGTCGGCCTCTACATTTGCTGGTAATATTATAGCGATTATAGCTCTTATAAGAAAGGTATTATACAGTTTGTTACTGCATTACAAATGTATCTACAGGAATGGTCACCCAATTTTGTAAACAACTGGGTTGGGACTGCATGGAATTGCTAGTTTCCCAATTCCAGACCCGTTTACAGTTTGGCGTATGTAGAGAATTATTGGATTTACTACGTCTTCCAATGTTAAATGGGCTACGAGCAAGAAGTCTTTACAAGCAAGGAATCACATCTGTGGCAGAGTTAGCTATCGCTAATGAACTTGATGTCGAACGAGCTCTTTACAAAGCACTTCCTTTCGAAAGGTACGTTTTTCATTATTATAGATTGTTGCATATTTGAATAATATGCAACGCTCCTAATAACAGCAGTTTATACAACTTTTTATTTTAAATATATTTCAGCGAAAAGGAACAAGATGGCGAACACGAATCAGAAACTGTGAAACGAAAAAAAATGAGGACAGTATTCGTTACTGGAAAAGATGGTTTAACGCCACACGAAGCTGCTGCCCAGTTGGTACATGAAGCTAGAGTACTAGTCCAGGTACTGGGTTATTATCGGTAATAGTAATTGTTCTTTACTTATTTTGAAACTATATAAGCTTGTTTTTTAATTACAGAACGAACTAAGATTGCAAGACATGTCGTGGAAGCAAAATGAGCAATCTGTTACTGCAAATGTATCTTACGCGGCGACGCATTCACAAGCGCAGCAAAATACATTGCTACATTCGAAACATCACAATGCCTCAACAAACGTTGAAGTTTCTGCACACAATAATTCCCAAAGCAATGCTCACGTAGATATTAACGTACAAAACACTTGTTCAACTAATGCTAAAAGTGCTAATTCTATAAATGAAAAAGAAGAGTCATTAAATCATAAATCGTTGGAAAAGTCTGAAGTTAATACAAATATTGTAGAAAATGATACAAATTTCGAAAGCAATGTGGTTAACAATGTAGCTCAAGAAAGTGAGAATGACAATATAAAACTTACCGATCAGTTATTGCAAATAAATATTCCAGAATTTTACGATTCCCCGACTGAAAAATTGTCCCTTGACTTCTTCGAGGACAGTAGTCCAAAAATGGCACATGACTCCCAAAAAAGAAAAGACAGTGGATCTTTACTCAGTTTCAAAGAGAGCAAAAAAAACCAAACTCACAATTTTACTATGAAACATTCTATAAATAACGAGCAGGATGTTGAAAAATCAAGTAACATTCCCACTAAGAAAAGCAGAACCTCGAATGAAATAAATACTGCATCGTCGATTTGCGTAAATACGATCACACGAGCCATCAGTTTTGAAAATGATACGAAACTAAGAGTTTCGGGAAGCCCCAATTTATTTGATGACAGTTTAAATCTCGATACTCAAGTTTTAAATGTCCTTGAGCAAAACATTGATTCGTTGCATTTCTCAGAATTCGAGGAGACTGTATTATCTGATAATAAATCGGCAGCAGAGAATAAAGAGAAAACAAAACTTCAGACCAATAAAAACATTAATACAGAAGTACAAACAGAGAAAAATATAAAAGATAAACATATAAACAAGACGCCTTTGAATTTCACAAATTCACAGGCGAAACACAGCATACTGACATGGAAAGAAGATTCTTGGAATGAAACAAAGAAAATAACAGAAAAGTTAAATCAAATTTGTAATAAAAATACTAAAGAAAAGAATGAAGAAGTACCAGTTAAACGCAATATTAGAAACGTAAAGAACACAAATATGGGAGAAATCGTAGAAAGCCCTGGAACAAGTAATTCAACACCAGAGATAAGAAGAAAATGTCCCGCAATGTTCGAAAAATCAGTGAATACTTGTGATAATCTGCGAAAAATATCGCAGAAGCATAAATTTAAAGACAGATATCCTGAAAAATCACCCGTGACGAATGTAATAGCTTTCAGTAATCGTCGAGCGTCATTTGATTCAAACAAATCTGATTCAGATGACATTATTATTGCTTCGCAAAATATGGATTCGCCTGCCGCAAGTATCAGAATACGAAGCAAATTAGATTCTGAAAAAAGGCGAAAGATATACACCCAAAAAGTTCCCAATCGCGTACTGGATGATGCGACAAATTATACGAGTCCTGTATCCGGAACGATACATATAGAAAAATATAAATTTAGACCAAAATTGAAAGAAATACTTCCAAGAAGTATACTAACTTCTAAAGACTGTAGTACAGACAGTGTGATTTCAAATTCGGATGAGGGTACACCCATAAAGTCCGAGAAACTTTTGCAAAAGTCTAAAATTAGTTTAAAACAGGTACACAAAAATTCTGAAACCTGCCTACAGACCAACACTATGAGCAACATAAATGAAACCACTAATTGGAATACATTAAATATAGTAAAAGTTGGAAGTGATAGAGGAACATTTAATTTATTCAAGCGCGAAGTAATGCAAAAACGATACATTGCGCTAGCTCTAAATTGCGAAATGTATAATAACGACGTGAATAATATCGGCTCCAAAATTGTTAGCTCCACTAATAGTGAAAGGAAAAAGAGATCCAAGAAAGTAGAAAATTATGTTTATGCTGATAAAAAATTATGTGGGGCTGCTATTTCTTGGGAAAGCAATATTGCGTATTATATTACTTTCTCTAATGAGCAAGGTATTTGAAATTCTACTAACATCAACATTGCTTCTCAAGAACTACTAAAACGATATCTTTTCAGATTTAAAAATTCCAGGCAGAGAGCAAATGAAGCTATTAAAAGAAATACTTGCTAACACACTTCTGTCTGTGAAATGTTTCGCAACTAAAGAAATATATAAAACCTTATACAAGTGCTGCGGTATTTCTGCAACCTGCAAGTTTTTAGATCCAACCGTAGCAAGGTGGTTATACGATGGAAACGTTTATGAAAAAAATTTTAACGAAATGGTAATGAAAATGTACATTTCTCAGTTTTATTCATAATTTTTAATATTTACACACGAAATAAATTTGCAATTTAAAGAAATGTTTTAATTATGAATAGGTAAAAGAATATTTTCCACAAGGATGTTTCATAACGAAACGAATAGGCGTGTGTTATGACACGGGACCTGGATTGAATATCAAAAGCACAATACCAGGAGAATTCAGAGCATCTGCAGAAGCTGTACTTACGTGGTACATAACAGACACTCTGTTAGATAAATTGAAACAATTAAATCCAACATTACTGTACACATTTAAAGGTAATATGTTACCTTTGTTGGAATGTAATTTTAATCTACTATTTTCACATTTATTTTAATCAAATCTTAAATCACTCTTTAGATATTGAAATGAAAACGGTGACTTTACTAGCTATCATGGAATTAACTGGTCTAGGAGTATCTTTTAAGTCATTACAAGACTTGTCTTCAGTTATCCGCGAAGAAATGAGATCCTTGGAAGAGCGAGCATATGTATTATCTGGGAAAAAATTCAATTTCTCCTCGTCCAGAGAAGTTGCCGAGGTTTGAATATATTCTTGAAATTTGTTTTTATTCGTAATTATTTTAATCTAATTGACAAATATTGAATTGCATAGGTTTTAGGTATGTCTAAAGGGAAAAAAGTTAGCGTTAATAAAGCTGTATTGGGGCAGTCTGACCACCCAATATCTAATCTTGTTATATCGTGGCGTAAATTAAATGGAACCCAATCGAAAGTACGTACATTAAAGGAGGAAACTGAAACGTTAAAAATAACTTTCCTAAGATTTTCAGAAATACACTAAACTAAAGTAGACTAAGGCATCAAAATTGAATTTAATTACACTTTCTTGTACTCTAGATTATTTATCCAATATTGAGTCTAGCTCAGCACAGTTCCCGTATTCACGGTAACTGTGTTACACACACATTAACTGGTAGAGTCTCGATGCACGAACCGAATTTGCAAAATGTACCAAAGGACTTTAATTCTGAAGACAACAGCTTCGTGATAAGTGTACGAATGGCGTTTGTAGCTGGGGTAGGCAATATTATATTGTCAGCAGACTACTGTCAACTGGAATTGAGGATATTAGCTCATTTTTCCAAAGATGCGACATTGTGCGACATTATGCGAAAGCCAGGTGATATATTCAGAAACATTGCAGCAAATTGGAATCACGTGTCTGAAGATCAGGTATGCGAAACACATAAAATGTTGTATATTGCTCAAAGTAAATTTCAATCATTTTACTACGGGTTCATTGGTAGGTGGACGATAAAATGCGTCAACATACAAAGCAATTGTGCTATGGAATGATTTATGGTATGGGAGTAAAGACACTAGCCGAAACTTTATCTGTAAATGAGGTTGAAGCCAGAGAATTTTTAGACTCGTTTATGAATGCATATCCAGGCATATCTAAATGGTTGAGTAGTGTGATAGAAGAAGCTCGTACGAATGGATATATAACAACGCTTTTAGAAAGACGTAGAATGTTTCCTGGATTGACCAGTACAATTTCAGCAGAGAAATGTAAGTTTCATTATAATAATCTATATGTACAAGCAAAGGCGTCCGTAGACTTTTTTCCAGAAAGGGCCAACTTTATGGTGATGATGAAAAAAATATAGTAATGATAAAACGAGTAGTCCGCTTGCTTTTTTCAACTCATTTTGTTGGCCGATTTAATTAAAAATTTAAATTCGAAATTTAGAAATATTCACTTTTTTAGTATAAACGTAATAAAGATCAGTTTTTAAAAATAAGCGATTTGTTTCACAAAAGCAAAGGGAGGGGCAATTGTACTTTTTGCACGCCCCCCTGCAGATGCCCATGTGTGCAAGAGTTTTTCCAAATACCTATGGATGAATTACTGTAATTTTTTCATTCATAGCACAAGCAGAACGTCAAGCAGTGAACACAAAAGTTCAAGGCTCTGCAGCAGATATTGCCAAAAAAGCAATGGTAAATATCGAAGAGAGGATACGATTCGAATTTCCTACTTCAGCAATCGTTATGCCCACTCTTCATCCTAAGCGTAAATTAAGAAGCAATAGCAGAGATGCGCTACAAAGGGGTGGCTATTTAGTATTACAGCTTCACGATGAACTATTGTACGAGGTGGGAATTCTCAAGTTTCTTATTTTAATAGAAGTAATTCAAATTTTGTTTCAATATATAAATTTCGCTATTTTAGGTGAATATAAATGACCTACGACAATTCGCAATAATAGTAAAAGAATCAATGGAGAAAGTGTGCCAACTTGCAGTGCCATTACCCGTGAAGCTCAAAGTTGGACCTGCCTGGGGAGATCTTACTGAATTTAATTTTTAATGCTAATCTATTTAGTGTTTCCACTAACAGTAACTATTTATACAAACTTTACATCTACGTGCTTTTCAAAGCATAGTTTTTCAATTAATCGTGTTTCACAATTTTTACTACTAAAAATGTTATTTATTGAATTCGTAATTGTATGCGCTTTTACATACATTTATAATGATATGAATTGTACATATTTACACCACTTTGTTACTATACTATTTTATATTACGATCTAAACTAATGAATTACACGTTTAAATCGTATAAATGATCTAATTTAATGATTATACATCGCAGAATCGAACAAAATCATCTTAGGTATATACTTTAAGTATAAAAATATTTTTTACATTGAAACTCCTTTTAAGTATTTATGATTGTTACGTTAAATTTTACTGTATAAATACAGGTAAAAACAAAGCTTAACTGTACGATAGATATTTAAGTAGGAATTTATTTTTTTACATTTCCATTTATCAATATAATTATTCTATTTACGAAAGTGTACGAATAAAATCAATTGTGTAATACTATTAAATTGTACAATAAATAGAAATATCTGTTATTCGACATTCTTGTATGAATTTATGTAATGATAATCCTATAAGCAAATGTTTTACTATTTTGTAAAAATATTCTTCAAATGGTATCACATGGTGGTGCTAGTGATTGATGTAGTTTCGATACTGCCGTTTGTACTATTTGCTGGAAAGTTTCGTCTTCTTTACTAGTTACTTCTAAATTCAATAAATCTATGTGCGCTTTCTTCCCATCAACCGTCACGTACAGTTTCTCCCCTTTGAAAATTTTAGGAACAGAATCCTCGCCAAACATTTCCTGAAGCATCTCTATCAGGCACTCCTTAAAATGCATCCTATCCATCTTTGTAGGTGCCGGTAATACTTTAGGCGGCTGTTCCATCATCTCAGCCTGCAATATCGCAGTCAGAACAGAATCTGCGTACATATCGTTTACAGGCGTCGCGACCCACTCCATAGTAACAATTTTTCCCTCGATCGTAACATCGACGTTCTTAAAAACGCGCAATTTCTTATCGTCAACGATTTCCAAATTTCCAGCGATCTGAGTTAGAAGGTGCTTTAATACCGGTAGCGACGCTGAGAAATACACACTTTGTCGTTGAACAACTTGACTCATACTCATGTCTGTATATTTCGATAAGTCGCAAGGCGCCAGCATATGATAGTTGAAGTTTCTCTTGACTAAAACTCCGGATAATGTTTGCCCTGGCTTCGGTGTCTCCATCGCTAATGTTCCCATTACCTTGGCTGTCTTTTCACCTCTGAAGTACAACTCCACGGCAACTGTATTTCTAGGATTATGTATTTCCATTGTTGTGCTAGGATCGTCTTCGTATTCTCGCTGCAAAGCAGCTTTCAATCTTCCCATTTCATTTTGTTCTCCATGCACAAGGACAACATGTGGAGGCTTCAAAATACGAATAAACTCTGAAGTCTGTTGATAATCGGTATGCGCTGAAAATGATATATAGTCTACGGACATTTTCAGCGGTAACTTTTGCCCAGACATGGTTGTAATCTCTTCGGGTTCCGATAGAATAGTCTTCGCCAATGTTCCTTCCACGCAATAACCAGCAATTATAACTCCGTTCTTCGCATCCGTACACCACGACTCGAACAATTCCCTCGACAGACCACTCTGCATCATACCAGGCGAAGCCATCACCACGCATGGTCCGATATCTTCGAAATGATCAATGCCTTTTAAGTTAGAAATGTGCTTAAATACAAAAGGATTGTTAATGGCTATTTGCCTTCTGATTTTGTCATTCATCGCGTTCACGTAAGTCTGGTAGACAGCCATACATTTCTTCGCCAGAGAAGAAGCGTAATATATAGGAATTTCGTGGAGTTCAGGATGCTGGCTCCAGTATTCGTCTAAAATAAGGAGAAGCTCTTGTGCTCTACCCAACGCGAACACGGGTATTAAGCACCTTCCACCTCTATTAACGATTTCATGAACCAAGTTTGTAAATCTTCCTTCGCGATCCTCTCTCTTTTCGTGTATGTGCGTGCCATAAGTAGATTCGGTGATTAAAACATCTGGGTGAATGTTTGGAATTTCAGCAGCCATTAAATGTCTATCTTCTTGTCGACTGAAATCTCCGGTATATAAGATTTTAACACCCGCTATTTCTATCATAAACATAGCAGCACCCAGTACATGCCCAGCATTATAGGCCCAAAACTTTATTCCAAATACGTCCTTCTCTTCGTGGAAGTTAATCGTTTCGATTTTATCCATACTTGTTTCAAGATCCGATTCGGTATATAACATTTGTTCCGTAGCAATATTGCTTACTTTGATGTAATCAGATAGCAGCCAACGATAGATGGCTTTGGTGGCATGGGTCATGAAGCATCGTCCTTTAAAGCTGGTTTTTTGCAGAAACCAAGGCAAAGCTCCGCAGTGGTCCAAATGAAAGTGAGAGATTAAAAGCAGATCAATTTCGTCTGCTTCTACTAAGTCTACGAAAGGTAGCGCATCCATTCCAGATAAACCTGGATGAATACCACAGTCCAACATAATTTTCTTTCCTTTAAATTCCAGCATAATACATGATCTTCCTACTTCCTGGCCAGCGCCAAGTGGCCTAATTGAAAGCAAGTCGCTTTCTTCAGCTGGCACCTGTGTGTCCGGTTTTCTTTTTGAAGACATTTTTGTAGATTAATTCTTATTATGCGATAATGTAAAACAAACAAATTATGTTCCCAATCTCATATTTCTCACGCTCGGAAATTATGTTTCCATGTATAAGTGTGCAAGGTTATATGAGAAACAATGCATATCCTTATTCTTGTTTATGAATATTGTATGAATCTTATCGTTGCGATTCAAAGAAGAAATAAGTCTTCGCTATGCGTTTGTTTATGGGTAATGCCGGAATGCAGGTTAGAAAATTATTTTACTGATTTAGTAATTAATATGTGAGAAAGATTGTGTATTGGAATTACACAATTCGGATTTATAATATCCTGTTTACTTGTGCTTCGTAAACAAGTAAAATTATGTTAATGTTTAAATTGTTAACAGCAAAGCGCGACTTTTTGAACGGAACCTACACTACCGCGTGTTTGAAGAAGAACCAACAAAACAGTTCTTACCAGTTCTTACATTTCCCCAAGGTACGCATACAGCATAACATGTTTAAATACCTATATAAAAAGTTTTAACATACACGTTTATACAGCTTTCGCCTTTTTTCGTTTATTTTGAAATTATCAAATTAATTTCGTAAACAGTACATGACATGTTAAAGATGTACAATTTATGTTTGTTTTACGTCTGAATATCTGAAAGTCCTGATTTGTAACAAAGACATCTTTAGATATCTTATGGACATCTTTAAGATATCTTTAGATATATTTGAGACATCTTTAAGATATCTTAAGATGTGTGCTTAAAGATCTGTGAACATCTTTAAGATATCTTTTATCAGGTATCTTTTCAGATGCCTTTAAGAAATCTTTAAGATGCTGTGTGCTGTTCTCGGTTTTTTATAATTTATATAATTCGTAGATTATCGGTTATATTAGATCGTCTACATAATCTTATATTTTTAAATATAATATTTTTTCTAAAATATTGCCATTTTGAAAATAAAAATTAAATGAAGTAATAATAATACACGTAGAAGTTAGTGAAGTGAAATGTATTTGAAGAGAAATTTAGCCTATTAATTTACCTTAATAATCACACGCGTCGAGAGTAAGCTTCCACAGCAACATTTCGGGATAAAAGTCCATGGTCTTGATATTCAGTTTCTAATCCACAATTGCGAAACGATTTTAACGAACTACACGTAGAAAAATAATACTTAATTGTACAAAAAGACTTAATATTGTTTTTCATTCGCAACACTAATTGCAAGTAACGTGCACTATTTGAATTTCTACTAAAGTTATGCTCTATCGCCAGCAGGCGGCGTCTGCGCAGAATCTCATTCCCTCTATACAAAGCGCGCTAAAATTCAAAACTATTATTGCTTGTGGAATTTTATTCACAAGAATAAATGCAGATTTTTTAAGATTACTGCAACTATATGATACAAATAATTAATAGAAAATGTTAGAAAATCGATATAAATAAAATTCAAAAGATACCTCCATATAATCTCTGCCTGACGAAAATAAAGGAAAGTTTGACTCGCTACTCTTATTCTTGTTGATTTAATACAATTGAGAATTGTTACACATTTTGTTTTATATCTTTTTAACTGTTTATTTATGAAACTCTTTTGATAATTGCTCGCAATAAGGACGCCTGTGACTGCCCGGTATAGATTTCTAACCGAAATGTTGATGCTAATGTTACTGGAACGATAATTAACAACTATATACATTTATACATATTTAACCGAAACTAAAACGAATTAACAGAAAGAAAATTTTGACTTTTCTTTGCAACGTGGAAAATATTTACATACCGCGATATTAGAACTGACGTAATTCACAGTAAGGCCGAAGGAGGGCGACAGTGAACGACGTGACTGGTTTAATTCGAAAAAAGCGCGCCAAAGCACAGAGTTATAAAATACTTTGTATTTAACAAATTACAAGCAAATCTTTATACAGACTTCGTAAATCACATAGTTTAAATAATCCTCTATATATTCTGAATTTTGTGTGGTATATTGGGAACTTATAAACCTTTTAAATGTTTGCAAAACAGTGCAATTAAAATTAAAAATGCATGCACTACGTACAATTGTAAGAAACAGAAGATTTATAACACATAAAACTGAAATCCGTGAAATGTCTTCGGATTCGCCCCAAAATCATACTTCACTCATAAACTAAATCGATGCCAATCGACTTGTCAATTATTAACCCCAAATTTAACATTCAAATTCATACACACTTTTTTATGTAACAAATTATGTTTACAATCTTCGTAACACGCTCATTAAATTATAGAATTTTTAACGTCCAACGTTTAACGCAAGCGACTGCAACCTTCCACAGGAAAGTTTTTCCTTCATTCGACCGTTGCTTACGTAGTGCGGCATGGATTTTATTAGTGGCATAGTAGAACACTGCTAGCGTCAACAAGATACTACAATAATTGCCAAACAGTTTTCACTATATCAATCTTACTGCGATATCTCAGTGTATCTCCAGGAACAAAGTTCACGCGCGATATGAGTACGTAAAAACTCAAGTGTATCGTGCCATGTATTCGCCGCAGACCATTTTTTTTTATTATATTCTACGCTCACATTTGTTTGGCATCGCTCCTGCAGCCGATTACATAATTACATATATTTCTGAGTCTTGAACACAAAGCCTAGGTGGTGCTGCCGACTTTAAGTGCATATACGTAGAGCGCCTGTAAACATATACCGGGTTTAATTAAAGATGTTGTGTAACTTTGTTCCCGCGCGAATTTATTCGAACATACGAAACATTTCAAGTAATACTTAGAGAAATACTTTTATTTACGCGTGTATCTATTTTTTTTTATCTTCACTTGGAAAGCGTTTTAAACCGAGAGTGTCGCATACTTATTGTTTGACCGTAACTACGTTTTATCTACATTTGTATTTACCTCCATTCTGCTTACTTGGTACTTGATTAATATGTGCGCGATATTCGCACAGTGATCGATCTGTTACGATAGATATCGAACACAGTAGTTTCATTCATAATTCTTATTTCGTTTATATTATTGTGCAGAGCAGACAAACGTAAGTTTCATCAATTCGGCCCACGTGGAACTGAAATGATAAAGGTCACAAGTAACGGTTCGGTATTGCTTCACTTCAGAGTAGCCTACAGTTACGATCGTACAGTCAAACATTTCAAGTATAGTTTTTCGCGTCCAGCTTTTTAAACATGACTCGCGGGAAATTAGCTTTACCGATTTTCATCCTTGCACTAGGTTCACTTCTTCAAATTGCGAAAACGGAATACCGAGTGGAGTTGGTGCAGGTGGTGAGTACACAGTTTAACTTTGAAGTAATAATTAACTTTAATTTGTTCGCCATCCATTTTACAATAGGCGCTCCAATTTTTTTGAGCGCTACTTGCTCCAAAACGTAATATTTTAATTTTCATTCTGGTTCGTTTTTTTAAATTAAAACACATTGCAAATCGAAAGTATAGAGCAATTTTGAAGACTGTTCCCGAGAATTTGCGGCGAGGTTCCGTTCTAAAAATGTCGAAAAATAGAATTTTTGTATTTCATTTGTCGAATGTTTAACCTTTTACGAATACGTGTTGTAAGGTTTTTTTTTAAATTTAAAACATTCCTGAAGTTATAATCGCGTTTTTCTCGAAACAGTGTTCTTCAAATCGGTGGGACAAATATCTCGAAAAGTTATTTTGCGATTCCATTGAAACTTTTTTATTTCGAAACTTTTATTTCCCTTTAATTAACTCCTAAAGATCACCTATTTTTATGTGCTCTAGACCGGAACATCCAATGTTCCTCTAGAACATCCCAAGTTCCTCTAGAACATCCCAAGTTCCTCTAGAACATCCCAAGTTCCTCTAAAACATCCCAAGTTCCTCTAAAATATCCCAAGTTCCTCTAGAACATCCCAAGTTCCTCTAAAATATCCCAAGTTCCTCTAGAACATCCCAAGTTCCTCTAGAACATCCCAAGTTCCTCTAGAACATCCCAAGTTCCTCTAGAACATCCCAAGTCCCTCTAGAATATCCCAAGTTCCTCTAAAACATCCCAAGTTCCTCTAGATCATCCCAAGTTCCTCTAAAACATCCCAAGTTCCTCTAGAACATCCCAAGTTCCTCTAGAACATCCCAAGTTCCTCTAAAACATCCCAAGTTCCTCTACTGCAGTACAATGTATTTGTTGTAAAATTTGTGTATCTTTGCTTATCAAATCTTTCAAATCTTACCAGCTGCTTAGACATGGAGAACGAACGCCCCGTGAACAGGAGTTGTGGCCGAAAGATACACACGATTTATCGAGTTACGAGCCATGGGGTCTTGGACAGATGACGAACGTAAGTACAAAAATATGAATAAGACGCGTGAACAACAGATGTATCAACATTGGCTGGCGATCGTTTTCAGCAAGGGAAGATGAGAGAGTATCGTATTGGCCAAATGCTAAGAAAACGCTATGACGAATTCTTAGGAGATATTTATTATCCCAGGGACGTGTACGCGGTCAGCTCGGACATAGATCGAACAAAATTGTCCCTTCAACTGGTCCTGGCTGGACTTTATCACCCGTCACCCACGCAATTATGGAACGAAAACTTATCGTGGATGCCTATACCGATCCACTATACGCCGGAGAAAATAGACATTCTATTGAAACCAGATTTCTCTCCAGTGTAAGTGGCAACCTGTATATTTCCACTCTCAGCTACCTTTCATTCTTATTTTTGTGCCATTCAAGGCGATTAGAAATAACGATGGCGACAGCAGTTGACAGGGAATGAAAATAAACAGCCACGATGCACGTAACAATAATAAGGAAAATGATTTTGGCAGAGAATGAATGAGCCGCGATGCTTGTAAAATAGAATGCATTACATTGACGCGGCTGATTTATTTTGCAGGTATAGAACAGCTTTAAAGGCAGCGAAGAAATCGAAAGAAACTCTTAAAAAAATCTCAATCTACAAAGATCTATTTATTTATCTAACCGAGAAGACAGGTTTAAATGTGACTAGAACGAGTCAAGTGTATCAAATGTATAACGCGATGGTAGCTCAGGTATATTCAGCTAATTTTTTAACAATAATATTGTAACATTTATGTTTTTCATTGAGATCTACATTTTCTCGGTGTCTTTGTTTGCGTTGCGATTATTAAGAGAATTTTACAGAGAAGCATGGACCTCGGGACTCCAGAATGGTGCACGGATGAAGTGTATAAAAAGATGCAAGAAGTTGTGGACCTTGAATATGAAATTCGTTCTTCAACACCGGCATTGAGACGACTGAACGGTGGCACGATCGTCAAGAAGTTCATTGATAACATCAAACGACACGTGGGGAATGATGGGAAACGAAAGATTTACTTGTATAGTGGTCATGAAGTAAATATAGCGGCATACGTGAGAGCGCACAATCTCACCGAGCCAGTATTGCCACCTTATGGGTGTGCGATTATATTAGAAAAATTGGGCAACGAAAGTGGCAAGCACTTCGTTAGGGTAATTATTAATAATAGTATATCAGAATAGAACAGTGGTGGTGGAACAGAAAGAGGTCCTGATGTCCTCCAAAAAGACGCGTTGTAAAAAGAAAAGAAAACTGAATTTTATTCTTTAAATAAATTATAATCTCCTAATGAATTTGATTGAATTTGGATTAAAAATATTTTAATCCGTTCAACTCGGTTCTCCCAATATTAAATTCTGAGTGCGCCACTGCAGTAGAATTACTTACCCTTGTGGTTTTAATCTTGGAACTGTTTAGTTTCTGATTTCTAATAGATTATAATTTAGAAAAATTTAATTTCGTTATTATTAATTTTAATTCTCTCTAATGACTGATATGCATTAATTGTCCTTTAATATACAATTATTCATTTCTTACCAGATGCTTCTGTGGACTGGAATCACGGAAGAATTGATTCCTTATAAGCTCAACGATGACGAGATCTGTCCATTAGATAAATATGTAAAAATGGTGGAAGGCGTAATTCCATCGGAAGAGGAATGTAATCATATGTGGGATTATGTATCGAAAGAAGAGTTCCAAAAACTATACGATGAAAAGTTGAACTTCGATTAAATCTTTCAGAACTTTGGTACACTGTATTTTTTTAAATAAGTAATCATGTCTTCGACAATAATACTGGAATTAAAATGAAAAGCTATTTAAGAGAAGTATGAAGGGAAATGTGAAAATTAAAAGATTAAAAATATTTTTATAACCGTAATTATATTACGCAAAAAATTATGAAGTTAGAAATAATGTTGACTGAATTTGTTATCACATCTGGTTGTACAAATATTTTATTCTTTGGAGTATGTGAACACTTGTAAACTGAACGAATGGGAGATGTAAAGCTTCGTTATGAACTCTCAATACAGTGTTTTTATATTTGACAAAATTTTGTCCCAGAATTACCTACTGAAAAACCAATTAAAACAATAGCAATGTTACCGTTTTTACGAGGAACAGCAAAGGTAATGATTACTCCTTCGACATTTATCTCTCCTGTCATCAGTTACGTGTATTATCATCATGACTGTGTTTTGGGTAGTAAGTTCACAGGTTTCTGGTTAGCATCCGGAAAATATTGTAAGTACTTTTTAATATAGTATTCAAGATTTATTTTACATAGACTTCGAACGCAGTTTAATCACAGACGAGGTACAGGATAGACTTAAAACCTAATGTAAATTTCTGTCATGCGATTCGACGCCTCGCGAGAACAAAATATCTATCACAAGAAGCAACTTGGTACGATTAATAGTTTTAGAATTTAATCCCTTTTCGCGAAAATGGGAAAAAATTTCAAACTTTGACGGCCTGCATTTTTTAAACAAATTCCCCCAATCCCGCCTAATTTAAATTTCATTCAATTTCGATTTAACGTAGAATGGGCTCATTTTGAAAAAATTGTTGAAATAATTTTAAGGAAAGGGAACGAAACAGATCATAAATTTAAATAAATAATCTTTTACACATATATAAGAGCAGACAAATATTATTAATGGCATATTGTAGCGGTTATTAAATCACATTCTAATACAGAATTAATGCAATCCCGCGCTACGTCTTCCCGTTTCAATAGTTAATTTGGTGTTTTACTGCTTATTTGCTGTCATCGGAATTTCCACACAATGCTACTGGATCTTCCGCTATCACTGGTGCGGCGAAGTTTCTGAAAGTTTCCAGCGGGCACATTTTATCGTCACAACCAGGTATTTTAAGGATTCGAATATCGTCCTCATTTCTGTATAGAACCTGCAAAGAATGGAAATAGTAGAGTAAAAGTAAAAGTAGCTGTGGATGGCAAAGGATGAATTAATTAAGTTATTACCTGTACATAATAAGCATTATTGTCTTCGTGTAATTCAAACATGAGAGCGGCACAGTAGGAAGGAATTTGATTATCATAATTGTCCAACGCTATAAGTATGGGAGCAATAGTGAATTCATGAGCAGCATACATAAATGCTTTCCGTGTATCATTTTTATTTAAATAATTGTCAACGGTCCTTAGCCATTCACGAATCCACACCCCTATCAAATAGAGTAATTATGTAAAAATAAATATGTAGGGGAGAGCGGGGACAAACGTAACGACGTCATGAAAGTAACACGCTTTCTCCCGCTTTCCACAAAAGTTTCCAAAACGTTTGTGTTTCTTTTCTTTCACGGAGTGATGCTAAGCAATACAACGATTCGTATACCGCGGACAAGCTAATTTTGTTATTTCGATCATTCAGGTAAGTGTCTCCTTTGTTGGTTTTTTTGTTAATATTCATAGTTAAACTATAGACATTGATCCAATTATTTGTTAGAGCGTTCTTAGATAATGTCTTTATAAGTTCCTGTATTTGATTTCAATAAGTCTTGTATAGTTTGTACGTTATCCCCATATATGGGGATAAAAGTAACAGATCACTACGGGGAGTAGTTGAATCCAATATTTACAATAGTTTTTTTTTACAAAAAAACATAAATATTAGTTACTTTTGGGGCCGTTACACGAGATTCCATATTAAATCAAATACACAGTATTAAAAAAATGTTTGAAGCTGGTTATACTTTTTTATCGTTACCTACTTAAAATCTGTTTATTTAAATGTTTGTTTCTATCGTTTCTGATAATAAAAAATCCTATTTTGCTTTGGAAGAAGTGATTTTTACTTAATTCTCCTCAAAATAATTAGTATTACTTTCGTCCCCATGGTATGTTACTTTCCTCCTACCCCAGCAGGACAAAAGTAACAATGACAGTCACTGCGGAAAATTGACACAACTCTTTGACCACTTATCGTGGAAGGCTGAATTTGTGATCAAATGATAGACCAAGAAACACACTATCTAAAGGCATAATTTTCGTTTCTATATCTGTAAAAGGTAATTGGCAGCTAGGCCAAATGTAAAAAGTGTTACGTTTGTCCCCGCTCTCCCCTACATTAAAATATGTGTAGAAGCAGTACATTAAAAACAATTTCTTAATAAATAATAATGTTCCAAAAGTTGGTAAGTAAATAAAGAGCCTCACCACCTAATAGTTGTTTCAATTTTAGAGTACGAGTTCGTATAACAAGATCGTACGCGGCAAGTTCATCCAATTTTCCATTTGGGAAAACTGATTTTGTCCAATTGGGCAATGTCAAACCAATATCTTTCTAAAATATTAAAAAAAAACTTTAAATAAATATGTCTACATCTACTTATTTCGTATAATTAAAAAAAACTATAAACTATCCACGTTAAATTTGTGACAATATTCTTCACCTGTGCGTACAATAGCTGACGCAAACTGAACGTTGCCTGTTGCGTGACATTACGCCCTGTATGTTTGGATAAATATTCATAGGCATCTTTATTCTCTTTTTCGTACTTGATCACATCCGGGTCAGTTTTCTCCACGACGGTTCTCCACTTTTTAAAATTTTTGCAATACATGCGGTTATAGAGGGTGTCAGTGGATAGCGGGGGTGCCCATACTGGTATAGGTTGCCAATTTAAGTCAGAGTTCCATCTGTAAAATTGAATTGATTCGTTGTCATCCACGTTACTTCTCTCCTGGCATTCAAATATTGGTTTAGTAACGATTGAAGTTTCACATTTGTTCTCCGTGTGGTGGATACATGCCAGCCGCTACCAGCTCTCCAGTCATCACCACTCTATCCACTTCGTCAGCGCGAAACCAGATGGTTTCCTTCGAGTACATTGGGCCCAGAAATCCATCATATCTTTCTCGAAAGAATTGACCGAGCTTATATGATAATCTTTTACCATCCTATGTGAATAAAATATTTTTAACAGTGCATCAATCTTTTTAGGGGGTCATTCTACTTTGATCGACCGAAAAATCAAGGAATACAAATTGAAGACTTTATTCTCAGTCAATGCAACATATAATGAAATAGCAAATTAAAAAGATTCTTTTTAATTTTATTTTGTATTATATAAGAGTAGCTTAATAAATATCAAAAAGATTTATTTCATTATATGTCCTATTTACTGAGAAAAATCTCTATAAAAATTGTTTTAATTTTTCGGCCTATCAAAACAGAATGACCTCTGATTTCTATAGGATATTGAAAAAAGGGTAGAAAACATAGAGGGTATATAATATTCACCTAACTGACAATGAGTAAGAAACACTTCACAAACGTAGAACAAAAATTACCCCTGTCAGAGTTGAAACCGATTTTATTTATTTAACAAATGATTATCCAACCACATTCTTGTTTTCATACCTTTTCCATTTCTATAGAAGCGTTATATCCTCGTATCGTAAAATTACGTACGTAGTCTTTTCCTTCTTGGTCGGTACATGACAGGCACATTCTACTTACGGAAGTAAGAAAGCATCCTGACGTATAATATGATAATATCATACGTCATACAATATAGGTACAACGAAATAAGAATTCCTAATGGCACTCTTAATCAATTCTTAACTACTTTGAACTATTTTGTAATATCAAATTACTTTCTGCTCTATATATTAATATTATTCTGAATAACGAGAAAGTACACAAGTCAGTGACGTTACCAAAATCGAAGATCACTTGCGGCTCTAAGATTAATTTTTCAGTTTACGTCTGCTAACCATTTTTCACTCAGTTCATCGAGTACTAAATAAATATTATTTACCTCGTATATCCTATTTTTGAGCGTAGAATATTCACATTTTTATGCAGTAGAATTTGATACAGAATATTTCTACAATACGAGTACGTTAAACACTCTAATTTTAATAATAACGATTATATCAAGAGTAACATACGTTAGTTAGACTCCCTGCTCCTTCCGGTTCATAATTCAAGGTAGCATAAGGGTCTTCAGGATACGATGCTCCCCGCGTAGGATACCTGTTTCCATGTCTAAATATTGTCAGTACAACCCGCAGTTCAGAGAGACATGGTTGAAAGTAAAATACGCAAACGATGACCACTGAAGTCCACGCAATTTTCATATTTCTGAAGATAATAGAAACTTACGTAATAGCACAATAAAAAGATTTATGCACTTCTATGTATGTATGCTTATAGTTCCTCATCCTCGTTTAAATTTACGGGGACTAGGCAGTCGATTTCCGTGAAGAAACACTTTCTTTTTAATGTATTTGTAAAAAAAATGAATGCAAATCCAGATGTAAGCATTTACCCCATGTTTATTATTATCATCGAGATTAAAACAAATTTGGTATGAAATATACATATGCTTTAATAATGACGGTGTTGACTGGTAAACGTTTTAACGTTCTTCTGTGATTTTGTTACATGCATAGTTTCCCACTCAATCAGTACAAATTAAAATTTAAACAGAATTATTAAATTGGTGGCCGATAAACTGCGATTATTTCAAGAAAAATTTGGCCGTGTTTTTGGGTTACTAAAAATTCGCGACTTTTTAATTTTTTGATGAAAACTTCGATTTTTTACGGACCATATCATAGGTTGCGTGGGAAATGACATGTTTTATACATCCTGTACTTTTTTCAAGTCGATCTGAATATACTTTTGAAGAAACCATGAAGAAACAAAGAAAATATAACAACACATTTACCTGTGGATGATTCAGTGTCACTGGAGAGTCAAGTATGCAGAATGGCGAAACTCGAGAGCCAAGGTATCTAACACGTTATACTTCATTCAAATCAAATGCACGAAAGAAACATTTCTGAATCGTTTAAATAGTTTTCACTCTCCTGTGACCTTATTTTTTGGTAAAGCCATTAACGCGTTGACTCATCAAATCTATTTCCCTTATATAGATTTATGGCATGAAATTAAACGCACGAAATCAATTATGTAGCATTCAAATAAAAAACACGTGCACGAAAGGTGACCTCGAAATAGGTTTAAAAAACTATAAAAAATTGAAGAAAAAATCAAGAAACACATGTTTCAGGACATTCTTCAGAAACGTAAAAACAAATAAAAAATACATTTCATTAAACAGACATAAAGAAAACGTAGAATATGAATGAAACCTATGACCGTTGTTTTATTAATCTAAATCTAACAAATCTCTGACATCGCTTGAATAAGTGTTTATAATTACACGGCAAATGTTTCGCACTTCCGCGTAGATAAGAGCCTACAAATGTATATTTGAAGGTGATGATCTCAGAGACCAATTGTCTGAATCCCTCTGACCAGCCTAGATTTGAAGAGAATGTTGTCCACGATAGAGGATAGATAAGATAATCGTGTATTACTTATTTTTGTACTATATCAATTTAATCATAAGTATGCAATTGTCTTTCTTCCCCTTATAACGTAAGAGCGTATTTTTGGAAGAACAGCTACGTGACATTTTCTACTTACGTTCAATCGTGGAGCACGACACTACAGTCTAGCGAACAATAAAAAACGATTTTCGCGCTTCACACACTTTGTAGTTTTGTTCCTTTATTTTACAAAAAAAATTATAATACAATGATATGTTATCGTACTGTTACTTTGTGGTTGACATTTTTTCCCCAATCAGTCATCTTTCAACACGCTGCGGCATGGCAGGTGCTACGTGTCCCATACGCGGGGCAGGACCATTCATCATAAACATCGATATCCAAGAAGTCAGAAACAAGTGTATAACGCTGTTATCTTTTTTCGAATTTCTATGATATAGAGGCTATCATCTGTGAGCCAAAAGCATGTGGTGTGCAATACTAGGGTTAATAAGAAAACCGACTTTTGAAAAAACCGGTTTCCGAATTCCACTATTCCCAAAAAACCGCTTAAATTTTCCGGTTTTCGAATTTTCACGAAAACTATAATTAATATAGAAAATAAATATCTGTGCTGATTTTATAATTTTTCTGTGCTCTTAATATTTATGGAATTACAAAAATATAACAAAATAAAATATACTCTATCTATACAAAACCAACTAAATAACAAAAATTAAAATGTCTAAAATCCGTACAAAATATAAATTATAAATCTTTATTTCATTTAATATTTTTCTTCCGAAAATATGGACTCATGATGATAAGTTTTACAGTAAACTGTTACCTGCTACAATTTGCTATACAACACTATAAGAAATCCCGGCGTTCGCGAACCGAGATCAGCTGTTGCAGTAGCTTGTTATCAGGGGTTGAAACGGTTCCGAAAATAACTGTTTCAAACTGTTATATATTGGTTCTGACTGAAACAGTTATGAAGAACCGATATTCTGAATAACTGTTATAAGGAACCGAAATTTCTGGCTATATCGATTTCGGTTACGGTTCTGCAGAACCGATATTATATCGGTTCCGTAACGGTTATATATCGGTTTTATAACAGTAATGTATCCTATCGGTTACGCATTGGGTATGCGTAACACGTTTCAAAATATTTACAACCAATGTTACATTTTTTTAATGGAAATTCGATTTGTTTATAAGTCTTTTTATCGCTGGGCCTCTGTACCCGGTGTCTCTCTTTTCAAAACTCCATCAATGCAGGAAAAGCCGAAATGAAAGACAGCATCTGTAACTTAAGTATTGAAAAGAGAGATTCTAGATAGAGAAGCTCAGCGATGAAGGATCTTATAAACAAACGCGAAGAGCGATTCTCTGGGTCGGAGGGTTTAAGACCAATGGGCCAGTCATTTGTATTCCTGAGCTAATGGCGAGCACGTTGAATTGAATACAAAAAGTATTATATTTCGCAGCAAGACACGTTGTCGTCCACGAGACACTGTGTTTATTAAAAAAAAAGTTAATAATTCACACTTTAAATTAAGTGTCAAATTAATATTAGTCATAGTGTATAATAGTTATTAGTGATATTTAAAAACATATCGACATAATGGGCCGAAAGAAATGCGACATTGTTCGTAAGTATTTTGAAACGTGCGATGACAGCATGAAAATGCGATGTATAGTTGGAAGTTGCTCCACAACAATTTCGGTGTGTATATTCAATTTACTTTGTTTACATTTTTAGATACTTGCACATTAAAGTGCAAGTGTACACGCCACATTAATAAAGGCTTAAGTTAGGTTTAACCATAGCAAGAGTTTACAGTATAAACGATATATAACCGTTACGGAACCGATATAATATCGGTTCTGTAGAACCGGAACCGAAACCGATATAGGCCAGAACCGTTTTCACTCGTAACTGTTTCACGATTATTTCGGTTCTCATAACTGTTTCGAGAACCGAAACCGATATCATAACTGTTTTCAACCCCTGCTTGTTATGATTTGGAATTTCCGTAGCCGAAGGAGCAATACAAAAATTCAAAGCGTTATTTAAAATGCGAGCGTTTATTCAGTTTAAAGCACGAGAATATACCATGCACTGTTAAAGCGATAGCGGTTGGTCAATATAATAATGCGTTGGACGTTAAGCATTAGCACATAAATGATAATCATTAACAATATATATATGAGCATGAAATAAGTGAGTATAACCAACAGACAACAGTATGAAAAGCACTGAGCCTTAGCAACGATAACAGTGAAAAGCTATGAGCAATTGATACTAATATAAATTATAAATCAATAAGCATTAGCAAAACTAATTATATAAATCAATAAGCAATAGTTTGAAATATGAAGCCCGTAGGCGGCGTAGGCAGTTAGAAATAATACTGATGGAGATGATATGCAGTCGAACAATAATTGATTACAATCTCTTACAGTCGGTGTTGCAAATTAATAATCTTTTAGGGCGTAGACGTATTAATTTTAACACTTTGTAAATGGTTGTTAACTTCCGTCTTGGTGGTTTCCGTAAAAGAGAGCTTATGAGCGCTGGGCCCCTTGTATTTATGTGGTGCTCCGGAATGTCAGGTATGGGGGGTATGCGCAGTATGCACCATGACTCATGTGCAAAATATGCGTTGTGTAATTGGAATGTGTTGATGACTCGAAATATTGCGCGAAATATTAATTCTTAATGGGCTTCCGAAAAGGGGGGTACTCGACCCATTGGATGGCTTTTGGTTGTTTTGGTTGGAAAGGGGTGAGAGTGGCTTTGATTTGGTGGGTCGTAGGGAGTTGTTTAGATTTAGGTATGAGGGAGGAGTTCGTGCCTCGTAGGGCAAAGAGGGGAAGGAGATTTCGTACTTGACCATCTCGAGATGGGGACCACTAAGGTACATCTTCTCGACGGCCCAATGGTTGGGGAAAAAGGGGTAAGAGTTGAATTTTAGGGATTTTGGCGGAGTTGTGGAATGATTTAAGGGGAAGATTCTAATTAATACCGTGGGAAAAATAGTGAGACGTCACAAAATATAATATTATAATTATTTTTTATTATATTGAAGCTGAACAACATATTTCTGTCACCTTAATCGTGCTTAATATATCGATCAAAATTTCTATACGTTGAGTAATCTTCACAGAAATCTATAAACTCCTTTAACTTTATTCTTAAAAAAAAATTTAAAAAACCACCTTTATTAACATGTATTAAAAAAAGAAAATAATTTTGATACCGGCCTAAATGACTGCCTTAGAAGAATTCCCACATAAGACCAATTTTTTATTTAAATTTATTTTATGCTTTTTAGTATGTGTGCCAAGCTTCAAGTCGATCGGATATGTCGAAGTAGGTCAAAATTAGCTTATAAGATTTCATCCTCACAAACTAACTAACGAACAAACTCAGAAGTGAAGCTAAATAAAAGCTTGTAAAAATTATCTCGATTTTAAGAAACACAGTACAACATTGAAACAAACGACATTGAAAATGCAATACCATATTTTCTTTACTAAAGGTACTGCTCATTACACTCATTAATGAACTCTACAGAGCTGAAGCTATAGTAAAATAATAGAAGGTAACAAAAAGCATACCTTTTGACGACACCTTGCAAAGTAACTCGCACTTACCACACTAATTTTTTCACGTACTTGAACGCGCGACTCACAATGAGCATCTGCACTCTGCACACTTGCGCCGTTTGTCCGATCGCTTTATGCATAAATTTATAGGGGAGCATAAGTCACCATTCAGGAAAAAGTTCATAATCCTTATTGATTTATGATAGAATATTTCCTGATTGAATGATTCATCGTAACAACGTTGACAGAGTATTCTTGTGGAAAATGGTGTTGGTAAATATAGAACAGGTAAAGGTATTCGAACGACGTGGATAAAAATTGCTCCAAAAGCCTAACTGCCAGTAAGATTGAGAAGGTTGTCAGAGAAAAAAACGTGGATTCGTCGATTAGTCAGAACAGAAATCAAAGCGATTACTGTGGGAGGAAGCCCTCATCATGAATGCTTGATGCATGGGTCTTTTCGAGACAATGACGCGATGATGGACGAGGAAAAATTGCACGACATTGAAGTAATGATGCACTACGTTGCGCAATCGCTAGAGTAGAATACAATGCCCTATGACATTTTAATTTCATATCAGTCGGATTAATTATTAGATTTCAGTTGAGCTATTTGGTTGACAGGTACAAATCAAATTTTTCTTACGACATATTATGATTTTTGTGTATAAATAAATGTATTTCCTAGATTTATAAAACGAAATGTTAGATATTCCGTGTACAAATTTACAGTAGATACTTCACGATCATCTTTTTCTATTTTCTTACGTAGAAATGGCTTTGATGATTTTCACTGACAATACATTGGGCGATGTTTAAGAAATAAACATCTTAGATCACACGTTGAGTGCCTTAAGTACAAGACAGTTATTGTTTACACTAGTATAAATTTAAGTAAATTACAGTAACCATAATGACAAATACACTTTTCCACATGAAGGGACATAAAAACAAGAATAAATAATTATATAATACAAATCATTCAATTTACTTTATACATTGATGTATATATTTTTATACATACAATTTTATAAATAAATACTGAAATATGAATTACATTCCTCGTATCTACATTTTCGATATTTCGTTAAAAACTGCATGACCAATATCACTGATTTAAATTAGAACTGAGGGTTAATTGAAATACATATTGCAATAGTTACCCTTACGTTTCCTTTAGTTCGAACGAATGCAATTCATTTTCTGTCGTTAAAGCCTAGCTGTTGTACTGTTTAGCAGCTTTTGCTGTCCTAATCAAATTGTATCGCAACAAGTCTATTTCCTCAGCTGATTTTACGTCGCTGTACGAATTCGTGACACTCTTATCACAAATCAATTCCTCTTTGAATGGTATCACGTCCTCTGTCAATTGCAAATACTTATCTAAGGGGCAAAGTATGTCACAACCAGGTATTTGAAGTTCGACCACCTTCGATGGAATACCCAAGTAGTTGAGTAGCTGTAAAAATCATTGCAGTATGAGCAAACAAAGTAAACAAAAGCTGAAAATTAATCTTTAATCAAGCTAAAATGGTTCCTACAGTCGATACTCTAAACACATTGGTGTCAATCTTCAAGCATCTTCTATCTAGAAATTAAATCAATTTTCAACGTTAACCCACAGGTGATCTGTACTACTCCTATAAGCTGAAAGTACATATACCTACTCGAATAGCTTCCGCGGCATGCTTTTAATGGTCAATCATTTGAAAAGTCATGACCATAAAGATTATTATTAAGTACTAGACTTAGCCTTGGCTACATAGTCAATATCCACGCAGAAATGCAGCGTAAGAGTGCAACGTAATAGAATAGCATAAATCAAGTCTCTAGTAATCAATAATTCAAAGAACGACAGGAATAGAGCTGATCAATTTTATCAGATTTTAGGATTATTAGGATCTTATATTGTTATAATTTCTCCTGGTTTATTTTATTTGATTAATGCTTTTTTTAATAAAATAATAGTGGATTGATGTTGGTTAATAAGGGTATATTCATTTTTAATAAATTGTATTTTGAATTTAATTATATTTTATCATTCAAATAGTTTAATTCAAATTTTGATTTGTGGGATCAAATATGTAATAATATTACTTTGAATTACTATCAGAAGCTTATCAAATTTTACGTACCTTTACGTAATACTCGTTATTTATTTCGTGCAGCTCCAGTATCACAGCACTGGAATACTCAGGAACATGAGGATAGTACACCTTAAAACCGTGTAAAACGGAGGCAATGTTGGTTTCGTGGCCACTGTACAGATATATTTTCCTTTCGTCGACCTGTGTTCCAGTTATATAATCTAGCATCGATCTTGTTACGCGTCGGATATATGGTCCTGAAACAATGGATCAGAGGCTGGGGTTAATAAATTTACAAGTGCAACACGAACGGAACTATGGCATCAAAATCGAAGTGTGATAACCAGATTGGAAAATTAGTGAAATTGTCGAGTTGGATAGGGATTCGGAAATTTGAATGACAATTTAAAACTACAGGGTGAGTTAAATGTTTAAGACAAAAGTTGTTTGGTTTCGAGGGGCCCATGACGTAATGGACAGAAATTTATCTCAGATGGATACGCTTATTTTTTAAGAGTTTTGAAAGTCAAATTATTTTTTTTAAATGGGACCGTATGTTTTTCAACACCTACAACTGTAAAAGGTCAATCAGCTTTATTAACAGAATCAAAATCAGGAGATTTGTCCCTGTACTTGCCTGGCACACTGACCACTTGCACCGGCAACTAAGATCATATCGACTTTTTCCTCTTTTTTTTGAGTAATAAGGTATCATGAAAAGCAAACTGATTCTCTTCGGTGTCGCAATTTAGATTGGCCTTTAAACGACCAGCAAAGCCTTTTTTGGGGTTTTGCGTAAGCACACTACTTAAAAATGATTTAAAGTAACTCCTGGACATTCTATTCTTTGTAGAATTTCGGCATATGCATTTCGAATACTATGGTTTGATTTTATGATATTATCGCCATCTCTGAAACTAGAATTTGATATTTTCGCTATCTCTGAGATTATTATTTGACATTGTTGTTATCACTGAGACTATAATTTTATACCAAAAATAATAAATAAAAACATGGAAAATAGAAGAAAAACAAAAAAGGAAAGATGATACAAAAACATTCTACGTCATTAGCTCTGGGTAACGCTAAAAGAAAATTCTCTGAATTTTCTGATGATCGCAGTCGAATCCTGCTTCTTTCCTTCTCTTTTCGACTGATCATCAGAGTCTGATAGGTATGGAGGGGGGCGTTCAGCGTGGCAGCAAGTAGTAGGGGCCCTGATGGCTCGCGAGTTAGTCAACCCTGAATTAGAACATCGTTCTACTTTCAAGAAAATAAAAGTTTCTTATTTACACATAAATATATGGAATACAAATTTCAGTTTCACTGCATTTTACAACAGTTTTTTCGAAACACAAAAGACAATAGTCATAAAATTACAGTTATTTCATAATTAATTGACAATTTCAACAGTTTCATTTGACCCCTGCTAATAACTGAAAAATATGTGATTTCATAACGTAAATTTAAGAGAACTGTGAGAACAGGATGGGATCAGCATGGGGCCAGGGCATAAGAATAATAATTGGCAAGTAGAGAATGTATAAAACCATTTTACCTGCGTAAAGCCTCCTCAGTAAAGGAGTGGAAGTAGCAATGTCGTATGCGAATACAGTTGCGTTCCACAGTTCACCATGGGGAAACACCGTGTACGCCCATTCTGGTAAAGGAAGACCAAGAGAATATTCCGCCATTAGCGTATGATACACGTAGAACATGCCCCATGGTGTAGATACGTTTTTACCAGTCCATTCTGTCAATTGCTGCATGAAATCGCTGTATTTAGAGAGTTCTTTCTGCCCGAGGGGTGACTGCAACACCCTGTTGTATTCAGCCAAAAATCTGCAAACAAAATGATTCTATTTAAGTCTCGTGCTGAAACTCGAAGTTTTCGTCTAAAACAGTGCTTAAGGGGAGAAGCCCGTATAAACGGCTAATTTTTGTATCAATTTTTAGGAATTTTTTGCAAAGATACCAATGCGCTAATCCTTTCTAACTTTAAGGGTACTTTATTTAACATTATATAATAAGTAAAAAAAATTATAACTGTAAAATTATAATAAATATAAAAGAAATAGAATAGTTTCAGAAATAGGCTTTTTTCGAGATGCAAAACGACGTCGGTTGTAGTGTCTCTGGTAGTTGTGTGAAGCAGACCAATAATTTTTTTTGTAATATATGTGCCAATTATAAGAATATGAACCACAAATGGTGTAAAAAAATTAAATATTTTAAAAATGGCGAAACTTCAAACATTTCCGCAAAAAATCACGTATTATTTACAAACTTATTTACAAACAGTAGTTAAAATTAATAATTTGGTTAAACATTGTGGTTCATATTCTGAGGAATATTATAAGCTAAAAATGTGAAAAATTTGAAGTTGATCGGTCAAATAGTTTTTAAGTTATCACCGGCGCCAATTTCGAAAAGGTGATTTTGAGAAAAACGCGTTTAAAATGCGTTTTAAACTCGGTCTTCTCCCCTTAAGCTAGATGAAACTTTATCAAGTGAAAGAAATGGTTGCATCTGTAAAGGCGTAGATCGAGAATAGTGTGTGCAAATTTTTTGTTAAAAAAAAGCTCGATCGTAATTTAATGTGTAACGACTGCATTGACTGTGGTATTTGTCATTTGAGCATTTATTTCAATTTTGTATATTCCGAAACGGTACCTATGTTTAATTTTGAAATACCTATCGTTTGAACGAAACCGTTCATTTGTGTGCGACATAATTTTGAGACTTACAAAGGGCACTCGTCTGCACGAAAGATATTGTCCTCGGAGGCACGCAAATATTGCGTAGGGATCGGTTGCCAATTTAATTGCAAATTCCATTTTTGTTCTTTGTTCGGCGGGAAGAGTCCTGCCAGGACTAGTTGCAATGACATTTTGGTTCTGTCGTAATCTGAGCTAATACCCCAGACGGACTGAGGCGTATACGTGGTCCCCACGAATCTCGAATACCTCTCTCTCAGAACATTTCCCAATGTGTATTCTCGCTTTTTGCCTTGCTGAAAATGTATAAAACATTCTATCCACGACAATTCCTTTAAGGAGTCTTTCTAGTTTAGCGGCTGAAAAGAGGTTATTCTTAAACTCTGATTTCTCTATCACAATTGCATTCTACTATGCTTAATTTCAAAATATTGTATAACTAATATAATAATAGTTAACTAATATAATAATAGTTTATAAATCAAACGATCATTTAAGTGTGCTCAGAAAGATTCTTCTAATATGATTTTTCAAAAGAGCAAAAGTAATATATGCATAGGTATTTCCTTCTACTCCGAGTAACGAAATTTTTCAAAGAATAGTTGAATATTTAACATGGTTGAGTAACCACTTTTCAGATAGTATAATGTAAACTTTGTAAATAAAGATAATGAGGCTACTTACGTTAGTCAACTGACCTCGTCCCATTGGATAAAATGCGGAATTGAGGTACGGGTCATTTGGGAACTTTTCTTCGTTACTGTCGTCTGGTGTCCTGTCACCATGCCTGAATAGCTGAAGAATTACAAATGATATCCGTAGAAATTAATAAAGGATTTCCATAACTAGTTTCGCATTGCGTGGATTGACATTTTTCAAAATTCTAAACGGAAGAATTAATTATTGCCCCGGACGACTTTTGGCAGATTTTAAATGAAAATACAGCATTTTCGTTCGACCGAATGTAACCGGTTCGCGACCAGAAACCGCGCTAAAATTAAGCAACTACAGTTCTTACCACGTTCACCTGTCGTAGTTCTGCTCCAACGGTCGTGGCACAAATTATTGCTGCTAAACCAGCGATTGCACATATTGGCAAAACAGTCCTGTGGCCACTGAACGAAATCATGTTGTAAATATTTAATCTGAAACGAGAGAAACATTTAATACGATTAGTCCTATTTGTCGAAAACTTCGTTACCTCTTGTAGTTTATGTAAATAAAAAAAGTATTCTAATTTTTGCAAGATATGTATAATTTTTCAGTACGAATTTTACTGAACACTTTTAATAAATTTGTTTTGACTTGTTCTTCGAATTGCTCGCGAAATAAATTATCGATTTTAATTGACTGATGATTTTATTATCTACCTGTTATCACTTAAAATTATTCAATAGTTTCTTTTATCTGATTGTCAAGTAGAACCGTGTGGTAAGTTAAAATTGCAGATTAATTGTTGATTAATGTAGATATGTTATCATATCAAGATACGATGAATTGATCAGAGAAATGTTTGATACCATTCATTAATAAAAGAATGTAAACGAACTACGTATTATGTTAATATATTTTATAACATCATTTTATATTAATTTCGCTAACATGGGAAAATATATTTAATTATTATTTCGGTAATTAATAAAAATGTTTGACATCTTCATCTCACCTACATAGGTACGAGTGAAATTACAGAAAACAATACAGAATAGTGTTAATACTAGGGTTTTTTGGTTTTTAAAAAACGTGTTCAAAAACCGTTTTTGATTTTAGTTATTTTAATTTTGTTTTATTTATTTGGTTTTGTATAGCTGGAGTATATTTTAATGTGTTATATTTTTGTAATTCCATAAATATTAAAAAAAAAGTTTTTTTTTAAATGAGTACAAATATTTATTTTCTATTTTAATAACATTTTTTGTGATAATTCGAAAACCGGCTTTTTGGGAATAGTGGAATTCGAAAAGCGGTTTTTCCAAAAGTTAGTTACTGTATAAACCGTAATTAATACACTGAGGGATGTATTGAAGAACAAAGTTTAAGAACAAAAAGTTCTCCACTAATATAACACTGGAATTATCGCAATATAATTTAGAATTATCTGTAAATTGTCAAACTGTTAATTTTAAAATACATATAAATTCAAAAAAATTTGAAATAACACTCCATTATTTATATCTTATTCCGACCACATTGCTCTCTTTTCTTTGCCTTTTTTCGTCCGTATAATAGACAAGAACGCACACGGTTTACTCACGTTTATACTACTTATTGTTAATGAAATATTCAACGCCACTACTAGAAAGTAATAAATAATACTGAAGTGTCAGTTAGGAGATCGAAGGAAACACTGACTATATTGTCCATGAGCGAACCATTTTAAAGGATAGCAACACGCCAAACAAAAACGTCGTTCCCTGAAGCGGTTTCTCAGTAGTGGATTTCGGTGTAACCCACTGCAGAACGCGAATCGGGCGTCCCCGTTTTAGGACCGCAGAATGCACATGAACTTTCGTCATGTACTTACGCAGGAAACGATAAGGAAAACAGTATAAGGGTTTCCATGTCCTCGACACTTTAAGTGACGTTATTTGTATAAAAAATGTGGATCATCTACGCTTATTACCGTTACTACTGATATGGAAATAGTTGGTGCAAAATTTCCCATGAGGTCAGTTTTACATTTTCCTTTTCCTCTAGGTATCCATCATACCCGACAAGGTGAAGCACCTAATTATATATTACACGGGTAATGACAAATAATGCCTCGGTTTGAAAAGATATGAAAAACGGGTCGAAGAACTAAGTGTTTTACCGATTCCAAGAAACACGCGGTACAATAAGAGTCATTGTTCCCTTCAAATTCACAGTTTTCAAAATTTTAAATGTATTCAGTTTTTTTAAAAACAATTCAGATATAAGTAAATTATATTTTTCTATTGGAAATCTTTTAATCTCCATGAAGCAGATTTGCAAGAATGATTTTCTCAAAAACAAATCCTCGGTCGAGCAAAAGTTATGTCAAAACTTGTCCCATTATTATATACTGAATAACATGTTACATTTAACAACGTGATACTGAAAATGAATCGCCTGGTTTCATGTAATAAAAAATAAATTCATTTACGCGAAGAAATATTAAAAACATCAGTTAGTTTTATTTTCGTAATCGATTAACTACGACATGTAAACTCATTTCTGAAGGCAGTAAATGCAGAGTGTTTAAATATTAATGTTTTATTTAAATAGTCCACTTTGTGTGAAATTTGAATTTTTATATGCAACAAATAGTTCTTGACTGTTTCTTAATGCTGTGTAAAAATCATAGTTATATGTACTTGATAAATTTGGGAAAAATAATATTTTCGTTCGTTGTATGCGCCCGAATCTTATGTAAGTACCACTGCATGTTTAAATCTAACTTTTTTAAAAATAGTAAAAGGGAACACATTTTTGCACTAAACCATCGATATATAATTAGGTACGTACAAATTGCAAACTGGTACTTAGTTCTATAATGACTCATTTACTCGAAACGATCTTAACTTTTTGTGCCTCCATTGGTGCTGTTGTAACTCACTAGTCTTTAGATGCTTAAACTCTGAATTGCAGACAATGAATGATTTAAATATTTATTGCACAACGTGCGAATAAGTATTTAACAAATTATAACGGAACGAATTAAGTTATGTTTGATTGTACAATAATGACACAAGAAATGGCATATTCTTGGAATATTTGTCTGCGCGCAGTTCGAGTTAAAAGTTATATAAAGTGAAACGAATATTCTTATAAGAGAGATCTCTGTTTAAATAATCAAATTAATCGTATTTAATAATGCCAACGTAACAAAGCCAACACTACAATGTCTTACGAGTTACAAAGTACCATTTGCGTAATGATCGTTAAGTAAATTATTTCTTGGCAGTCGTCATGTTTGTTAATAAAAATGTAAACAACATATCAGATATGAGTGATGGAAGGTGAGATATTCTATGACTGTTATTTCAGTTAAAAATTTGTTATAAAAACGAGTTTTACACCCGGTTTTTAAAAACCAGCAAACCCTAGATCGATGCCACCTCGTCATATGTATCTATATATATTTTCTCAATTTTTATAATGGTTTTTAATGCTTTACAATACGCCAAAATCGAGTGCTAAACCGCAGTTTAATCGGCTGATTAGTTTCTTTGCAATTTATATCAGAAGATTACCTATTCTTCGGGTCGTCACAGTATTCTACCCTCTTAACCCTCATTCGTCCCTCGTGTCAATTTGACAGTTTTCCCGTAATAAGTTATACTGTTCTATTATTTGTGATTGAAAGTTGTGAAAAATGTAAGATGTAAATGTTAACTCATCAATTTGAATAAAAAAATATCGAAGAATTGTCATTTCATCGATCTTATACTACTGTGTCAATTTGACATCGAGGGACTGATTCAGTTTGTGAAATGAGGAACGGATGAGGGTTAAAGTTTCCTTTAGGTACTTGTAATATTTTCAATACTTCAAATTACTCTATTATTCACAGTGTAGCTTTTGAAGAGAATATAAACAAACAACCCACCCTCGATTTCACCTAGAAGATGCCCATTGTAAACTTATCCAATATTCCACCTTGTATAGAGGCGGTCGAGCCACCGCGAGGTTCTTTATAAGCTTCGCCTCGAATAAAATCGAGTAATTACAATCACATCGTTAATTAAAACATTCAACCGTAAAATGTGCTGTTCTATGTTGGCGACACTCATCTTACGAAAGATTATTCGATGATAAGAATTTTACGAATATAAGCTCGCGGTTGCGTAAGCCGGAAGAGTAATGGATTACGATCAATAAATATAGTAGCGGACCCGATGTGATTGGCATTCGATACGCGGACAGGGAATTATTCTGCGATCTAATCGTTGGTTTCCGCACGGGAGACACGTTTTAGGCTTCGCGGTTTCCATCGAGGATATTCGAAGCCATTCGACGAATGTATGCAAGCTCGAGGCTGCAATACACACATCGTGCGAAAGAGATTGGCGTCAGAAAGGAAGAGAAAGACGAAGATGTTACGATATTAATTGTTTTGTGTAATTTGAAATTCTCATGTCAAAAGTCTCGGTACATCTTCGTATCTACTGAATATTGTTTGGGCAAAGTCGAAGAGGAGCGCAAGTTTGCGCAAAAATTTTCTACTTCAACTATCTTGAATAATAGGAATAAGTTTTTAAAGAAATTTCAAGTCTGATTTTTTTTTTAAACATTAACTCTTCGTAACTTGTTATCATAAAGATATTTGAATAGAGTTTTTATATTTTTCAGTCCAATTTGGAAAAGACTATGATCAAGAATCTAGGATTCAGTAATATATGTATAAATTGTGAGCAAATTCATAGTGCAAACTATAAGCGTGGTAGTGCTCGTCGAAATGAATAGGAAAGTGTTTGCAAATATAAATATTAATTTTTGCCAAGTTATAAGACATAACTGTTGTATCTCGTCTTTTATCAGAAAAATTAACAATATGGTTATTTGACAGTAGTTCGTGTTTCAGATAAATTCAGAAATGGGAAGAATTTTAATTTAATATTAAATTGTATGTTTAATTATATGTACAATATTAAATACTATGACAGAAGTATTTTTGTTCCTCTGCAAGCCACGTTTCTTCACGAGCAACTCACAATGCAAAACCACTTCAGACTTGAATATTTTTACCATTAATTTTATTAAACGTGACCCTTTTAAGTGCTTCCATATAAATCCTTTTCAATTGAAAGGCAGATTAGTATAGTACTTCGAAGCATAAGAAGTTTCAACACATTAGCATTAATTTAATTCTCTGAGCAAGAGTTAGTGGGCAGCAACAATTTTGACAATTTGTAAATTAATGTATGTTACTAGGGTCATTAATAAATGCATTATCAAGATTCACATTGACACCGTCTTTATAAACGTAGTAGTTTATAGTCAGATCTGATAAGTCAACCAGATATAATCAAGTACATTAGTACTTACTTCGCAGATTTTCAATTTTCTTGAAAAAGATGTCTTATGCAAAGGACATTTATTTGACATTCTCAATTTTCTTTTGCTAATACAAAGAACCTCGTATTACGCCATACCTCCTGTATGTACATTCTTTGCTCTCTAAGCCATATTAGCATTGATTAATTCTTGGAAATTTTCCACAGTAAAGTGTTATTATTACATGAAAATTGATCAATTTATTTGCAGCCATTATCATTGATAACCAGAGGTAGTAATTTACGAACAGGAGGTAATTATATTGAGAAAAAAGTCAGTAATATCGCGAAAGACTTTTATAAAATACGACTTATGTAAAATTGTTGTTTACAAGCTACTTCTTTGTCAGTGTGATAAGAAAAATTTCAGTATTTCACCGAGTAAATGTAAACATTCAACATTTATATTTATCGAATACAAACAAGGCATGTAAAACAATTTCTTTTACTCAATGTTTCAATTTCATTTTCGGATCTTGTACAACAAAACATTCATCGATTAGTATAAACTATATGTATTTCATTAATTTTATCACTTCGAACTACTTCCACGTCTTAAAGCAATTAACATATTTTTACAATAATAAATGTCTTACCTAAAATACTGCTCCTATTACAATTTAAAATGTAGCACTGGGAAAAAACAATTTGAAGCTAATACTATTGTGCAATTTAACGTAAAATGGTGCATTGACTTTCACTTATACATTCCTCGCGTTCATTATACATGACCACCCGAAAATCTGCGTGACATATGACTGTCTTAAACGCCGCGCACAAAATATAAGAATGGTACCTTTATCGGCTTCCGAGAGAATCGTTCACAGCATATAAATGTGCCTCTTTTGTTGATAACATATCTGTGTATCGACCGTAACGAAATATTATCTCCACAATTATTTGACAAGCAATTTGTGACACATCTGGAAAGTCATTCACAACAAGCCTAAGCGAAAACTGTAGTTAAGTAGGAGAAAGTGGGGCAAAACGGAGCGCCTAATTTTTGCGTGTGATAAGAAAAAATCCGAAGGGGAAAAAGACATGGGACTTCACTAGTAGGCCTAACGGAGTAGACCTTACACTATAAGACAATCATAGACATTGTTAAGAAAAATATTTGGCAACCAAGGAAAATATGATTCTCTGGAGATATTGAAATATTCGCTTCGCTCAAGTGGCGGGGTAAAACCATGTAAAAGTACCAAATTTGTATTTTTATGACTTAAAAATTATTAATTAATGTAACAAACTATAAATATATATTCTAGATATAACTATTATATATAAAATGTAAAAAAATTCATAAGATAAAATGAAAATGTTTGAAGATACCAAAATATAAATATAAAACTGCAAAAAAGATATATATTAATCTATTGCAAGAAAGAATAAATACGCACTAAGAGACATTTCCATTCTTCCCCATACATAATAGGTGTTCCATTTGACCACACGAGGTAATATAAGTAATGAACATTTAATATTTACACTTCAGCGTGAGATATAGAATTGGGTAAAACGTCGAAATACAGTGTAAGGACTATAAAATCCAATGCTATACTTGCGGTCATAAATTTTCTAAATACAAATTAAAAGAAATGGTCGAAATGCCAACACAGTATCGAAACTATGATCGATAACAAACTGTTGTAAAGACTGTTTGGTCCCATGTCACATAATGGCAACTCATTCGCAACTCTTATTTAAGGGAGGGGGCCTACCTAAAACGGTCAAAACAATATGCTTCTTTGGGAATTTGCAGCACAAAGAAGTGAAAAAATGACTGTCCACGCTTCTGTCATTAAGGATTATTTTATCTACATTTCTCAAAAGTGGAAGTGCATTGGTGAGAGCAATGAAGCGTGCCTTCTATCTTTCGGCGAAGTGAAGCGTCGGGTATTTCCCGCGACGCTAAATCTTTGAGAAGATAACGCAGATACGTTCACCTCGATGCACGAATATGTCAAAAATGTTAATGTGTCCGTTATTCTAAAGAAGTGTTCAGTGCATGCTCAACACGTGGCTGGGTGACATTATCACGCGAGTACGAGCCTTAAATTAGTGGAATGAATGATAAGGTCCTCCATTCCTGCTGTCAGCGTGTGTTCAGTTGATATGCCTAGAAATGGACTAGAAAAAAACAGGCTCTTGATAAAGAAAGTGATCAGGGGGACAATTATCCTTCGCGTCACGTATTGTCACGCCAGACGTTCGTGTCGTTTCGACTGTTGAAAGAAAATGCCGTAATGGTGGGCATTAACATTCCTTCACCTGACTACCTGCAGGCTGCATGGTATTTGGAACTACCTGTTGGAAAAGGTAGACGCGAGATATTAGTTTTTATCTCTTATCGACAAAGTGTTTATGCGAAATTTATGAATAGAATAAAAATTCATGACGAATGTATCATATTTTGAAAGTGTTGAAGTGATTCTTATTATTTAATACTAAGTAGTGGAAGTTGTGTACCTTGAAGTCAATAAATTATATATATTGAATACTGAACATTAACATTGGAAAATACGATGGAATAAAAGAAACTAAGTAGTTATACTTTTTAATTAAGCAGAGGTTGTTGCACACGCAACGAGTAAACTTTTTCGTTAACAAACGAACAACTACCTACTTACTGTTTTCTCTTTTCTTAAATGAAAGCGTACCTATATTTTTTCGCAGTTCACAATGTACTGACAGGGGATATCAGAATAGTCAGAAATATTCGGCAAGTATTTTTTATCGGCCATTGTGCACATCTAGGGGCTGAAAATAGCCCTCAGAGTTGAGGGTTGAAAACAAATTTTGCTGAATATCGCGGAAACCATTGGGTGTAGATAAAAAGTTGCAATTGCAAAATGGTGTGTCTTTTAATAGCGAATTCAGCTACGTAGACAGTTTTAAGAAACATTAATTTGTTTAAAAAATATATTAATACAATGTTTTAATCCTTAACATTGAGGGCTATTTCCACCCCCTAGAAGTGGACAATGACCGATAAAAAAATACACGTGCGACACTTAGGTGATATCCCTTGGGAATACAATCATGATAATTTTTTATTGTCATCAAAATCTACATCATCTTAGTGTTGTTTGTAGAGGCGATTTAACTTCTGAAACTGCGTTCCTGGGGGTCATTTCAAAACTAAAGCTTACTCGTAGACTTCAAGTACTTCAAGTACTACTGTAAATCTGAACACGTTAAACGATTCAAGATAGGTAATCGCTGATACTTTGATTACGAAAATGTGACGCAAGTTATCGTCAACAATTTTGTCCGTTCTAGGAACAACTGCTGGAACTATGGCAATTCCACTCAGCCCATTTTGTAAAATTATGTTTTTTTATTTGGGCTCAAGAAACTTTCCTATAGTATAATTTTACTACAAAGACGCATAGAATTGCATTTAATAAAGCAAAAGAAGTCGCCAACAAATATTCATTTAAAAATATTACACTTGTGTGACACTAAACACACTTGAAGCGCATGCGGGGAGGTAATTTTACTCTCCCTTTGTAAGCACACAACCTTTATGTAGTTCTGAAAGTAGTAATGCGAACGTAGACTATAGAATATTAAATTTGCAGTCTACAGAATTATAAATAACGATGAGATTGATATAAATCCAGATGATACTTTGGAGTGCCTCATTGCATAACACGAGTAAAACATCAAATTTTAAACTTTTTTGCCAATAAGATAATTATTTTCTCTGCACCATTCCAAGAAATCCATTGCAGGTTTAACATTATTATATTTGAAGTCGTAGTACGATTAGATTACTACGATATTCTCCATCGATTCCACGAATGCTTAAGTAAGCTCAATGCGATTTATCTCGTTTTGCACACAAGCATTCCTATTATCTACTTTCACCAGGTATAACTCCGCTTGTTTATTAACATTTACCAAGTATGGTGACAATAATATTAATCGCAATAAAATATTCGTATATTCGGCAGATTGAATTTCATGGCCGATGGTGAATCCCGCCTATTTATCATACTTTGAAAAGTTTATAAGGGTCATAAATGTGCAAAATACTGTGACCTTTAAAGTGGGCCTGTTACGCTGTATGAATTAACGAATTTAACTGAATTTACGAACCAACATAAAAAGATGATTACAATAAAACTCTGTTTATGATTATAGTACAACTCGAAATTATCAACAATTTTTACGAGTTACTATCATTTATCAGAAAGAATTAAGGCGATAAGTTTGATGCAATTTGTATGCCTTCCAAGCACGGGACTTTCAACCGGAGCTATTGATAACAGTTAGCCAGATTAATTATGACTATAAACAATTTGTTGATCGCACTGCGTGATTCTGAAAGATTTACAGGTTGTAAAATGTTTACCATCCGTGTAAACACAAAAACGATTATATCAATACACGTGCATTATTCACTATGTGCAGTAATATTTGATCAGATATGACTTGACTTGCCTTAATGCCTCATTTCTGCTTTTACGTAATTATAATTTCACCAGATTGTAAAATTTTGGCCTTTTATGGCTTGAAAAGCCAAATGAATAAACTATGTGAATAAATACATTGAAGTTAAGAAATAAGTAAATGGCCAACGTCTCTTTCAGTGTAACTGACTGGGTTGGTTAATCAATGTATGTTGACTCAGCACTTTTTACTTGAATTAAAATATACTACATGCTCTGTCAGCTGTATATCGTTATTTCACTTTCTGCAGTGTACAGAATAAAAACGAATTTTAGACTTTTCGGCATTACATGTAAGTAATGTTTCCATCTTTATTCACTTTTAACTTATTTTTTCACTTCTCTTTAACATTGAATATAATTACACGCACACATTACACACTAGCTGTATTGCTCCTATATTATTAATTCAAACACCTTTTATTATTATAAAATAAATCATTCCTTCCAGTGCCTTTTAGTGGTCCTAAACACGTATAGTATTTAAACAATTAGTAAGTCGAGACTGCTTTAATAAAATTGAAATACACTTTAAACCGTAAAAAGCACAAGAATTGAAAACAGTGCCTATGGTGCAGAATTTGAAGAAAACAATAATAGATTAAGAAGATATCTTACTCGGAATATACCCATGTAGCGCAAAATATACAATGCACGTACCTACCTAAATCCAATATTAAAAACAGATACAATCTATAAATATTTCTTTCAAATATTTACTTTACTTTTTTGAAATATTAATTTTACATTTACAGAAAATTTATTTTACAATTCTGAATATTTATTTTACACTTTCTGTATGTGCATGTAATATTTAGACTGAACATTTTTCTCATATTAAAAAGAGTGACTAAAAAACATTTTTTTCTTAAATATTAAAAAATTATTTAACTAATATTTTGTGCTCCTAGGGTACCATCTTCTAAAAAAATTTCCTTTTAAAAATAGCACAATTTTGCAACCTCCTTACCCCTAACACAACGTTTAATTTCACTCACTGCCAGTATGCCACTCTTTTAGCTCGAACTTGAAGCTGTATAAGCGAAATTGAAATCAACGAAACTTTCAAACTCCAAACAATAAAGCTCTTGAGCCACGTCTTTATAATAATGCACAGTGTTAAAGGATTCACACCGAAAAGAGTCAACTGACTGGTACAACATCTTACTTTGAACACGATGACTCCCCTAAGGTCGCGCTGCCCCCGTAGAGTGTCGCCAGTTCAAACAATCAGAACATCAGCCGATTTCAGCAACATTTTATAAGATCCGTGATCTTCAGATTGCGGAGACCTGCTGGAAGCGAACTGATTGCTAAGGATTATACAAAGCGTGTAAGATGTCTACCTTTGATAAGTCGGCGATTTCACGCGAAGACTGGCGATTAAATTAACCACAACTGATGCACGAACGCTTAGAGACAGGCCAGAAATTCTTTATCTGATTGTTAACGTCAAACAGAGAAGTCGCACACTGTTATGCAGCTACCTGGCAAGTTAGAACAAGTGTCGCCTTCGTTATTGTATTACACACCTTTCGTTCCGGCAGAACAACGCTGAAAAGTATTGTGAACGAAAAAAAAGAGAAATACGCCGGCACGAAAATAATAATTATAATTATCGGCAGGCAAGTGAGTGTTTGAGTCGTAACGCTTTGCAGTAACCTCATTATTGCGGAAGTGAAGTATGGTCTAGCAGTAAACAAGAGAAGTGAATAAAATTTTTATGAAAATATCACCGATTGGCGATCGGTCGAAATTCTCTACAGTGCACAGTGTTCGATGTAATGGACAAACGTCAAGAATTTTAAGTACTCGATCCACAAATTCTTGTATCTTATAATGCTAATAAAGGAACGTAGGTTTTAATGCTACCCATAACTTTTGCTGAATTTACCAATTTACATGCATTAAAAAAAATTTAAAAAAACTTGTAAGATCACAAATGTGTCAAAAAGTACCTTTTGTAAACAAATAGAAAATTTATTTTAAAAAATTTGGTATCTTTCGAACACTGTGCAGTGACACCAATTTTACACCTTTAGTAGAATTTCAAGCAAGATCCGATTTGTTTTCAAGACATTTTTGGTGTCCCGCAGTAAAATAAAAACGAAGAAAGTCTCGAGCTGTGGAATTGAAAATGAAAGGGATCGTACGCGTGTTAAGCTTCTTGTATGTCTTAATAATACCCGTCGAGTGTGCTCCAGAACTGCAGTTATTACAAATCGTAAGAATTAAAACTATTAAATAATATGAATTTTTAATTTGTTCACGTTTTCTTATTTTTCGAGAATGTCGAGGCTGCTTTGATTCCATCAAAGACCTTTTGACAGTTCTGTTATTTAATAAATAGAAAAATTGTAGAAACGAAAAGACCAACTCTAAGGAATTTTCATAAATTTTTACAGATATTCGCACATAAAACTTATGCTCCGATTTTGGATTTGATAAACAGCAACGAAACAAGTATACCAAGCAACTTAACATACGAGCACTTCACGTCTGCTTCATTCAACATGCCCAACGTAAGTTTACACGGTTGTTTCTTAATTAATTAATTTTTAATAATTGGCAATAATTCTTAATTTTTTAATGTAAAAAAATTAGTCGTATAATACAGTTATTGTTCGTTAGTTGATTTGCTGTACCCACTTCCAATTGAACAGATTTTACATAAAAGCAAATGCTGTTTTGCACAGGAGCGATTTCAATGAAGTTAATTTTTTAAAAAATGGCAGCACTCTAAATGAAACGTTCAATTTTCAAGCATGATATACCTTTTTATGTAATAAAAAAGAAGCTATGAATCAAATAAAAAATCCGCCCTGCCAAAAACTGCGTAATAGTGTATCACATAGCCATGAAAATTGAAAGTAAATCAGTTGAATAGTTTTTGAGTAATCGTGGGTACCGTGTTTGACAACCTGATTTCGAGAAAAATGTATCTTCGCTATTTCTGCAAATTTCGGTTCCAAATTTTTTGAGAAAACATTCTTGACATATCGAACACTGAAAACATGTAAAACAAACCAATCTTTAATGTCCCCTCTTAAATAATTTTGCATGCCAATATTGTAATCAACATTTCGCTCAAATGACTTCGAAAGCTGAAGCCAAGTACTCTGTACGGTTAACAAATAATTACAAAGGGATTAATAAACAACAATATAAATAAATATAAATGTCACCTAACAGACTGGCAAGCTTAACATGTACAACCTTGGAGTGCATTTACGCGAGACGTACGGAACATTTTTGGGCGACGTTTACAAACCGCAGATAATGAAAATGCGAACAGCCGAATATCCACTATCGATGATATCGGGCCAATTAGTGAACGCGGGTCTCTGGCCTCCGGCGGAGATTCAAATATGGAACAGCGAAATGAACTGGCAGCCAATACCCACAGGTCAGCAAACAAGAAAGAGGCGAAAAAAATTCCAAAGCAAACCACGATTACTGAATAATCGATAAACCATCTCGCTATATTTGATACCCTCCCCCACATGCAGATTACGTACCCGCGAAAGAAGACACCTTATTACTCGGGTCGCAATGCCCGGGCTTCATTTCGGAGAAGAGGAAAGTATTAAATATGGACGAAGTCCGAAAAACCATGCTGTATCATTCATCCTTATTCGATTACGTGTCACGTTATACTGGGATGGAGATAAAGCGGCCATCGGAAGTAGCCCTCCTGTATGCAGTTCTCGAAACGCAGGTAAGAAGTTTGCTCTACCTATCTAGTACGCACGATGGAGTTTCATGAGTTGTTACCTAATTTATGTAGAAATAGGTGACATCATTTCTATGTGTTTCGGGACCCACGGCGCCGGGAATCGAACCCGAGTCGTCCGCGTGCTAATCAGTCGCGTTTATCACCACGGCTGACGCCAACTCTCCCCGGTTTCTTAGAGGGGTCATTCCACTTTGAACCGCCGTAAAATTAAGCTGTTTTTCAAGATATTTTTGTCAGTAAATGCAACATATAATGATATAAATCTTTTTGGTATTTATTAAGCTACTCTTATATTTTACAAAAAAATTGAACAGAATTTTTGCAGTTTGTTTTAAATTTTTTTACTGTGTCAATATGGCACCTAAAAAAAGAGGTATCCCTAGTAGCATTTATTGTTGGCATTTTGATGGCCAACTAATTCCCAACTTGGGGATACTGTGGGCCAACCAGAAATGATTGGCCAACAGATTTATTTCATTATATGTTGTATTTATTAAGAAAAAAATCTTTACAAGTACCTAGCTTCATTTTTCTGTCGATCAAAGTAGACTGATCCCTTAAGTTCGAACTACCCCTTATTCTATGGGGGTTCCTGATCCCACATTTATACGCAAAATTTATTTCATTTGCAAAAATTTATATGACTGATTCTGGTTCTCGAAATGGGTGCCATTTTGTCCTATGGCCATAAGCCACCTTTCTGCAAATTGAATGAAAAAGAAATAGAATTATGTGCAGTGGGCACGGACTTATGACTCACCCCCTGTGATTTGCTTGATTGAAATTAAATATGGAATTGAATATAATTGTTTAAGAAAAGTTGTAAGCAGAAAATCTGGTGAAATGTAAGAATTGTTTATTGTATGAAATTCCTATTAATGATTCACGTGAAAATGAATGTCGTCGCAGGCTGATCTGAATCAATCGCTCCCAAATTGGGCCGAGGAGATTTTCCCCCACGGAGGAATGTACAATGCAACGCTGTTCGAATATGATCTTCTCTCGGAAACTCCTCTTCAGAGACAGCTCAACGGGGGCACATTTTTGAAAGAAATCCTAGTGAATTCGTTGGATCATATTCGAGGAAGTGTGCCTGAAGAGCAGAAGCTCATGATATATAGCGGTAACGAGAGAAATATCGTTGCTGTTTTGAAGAGTCTCGATTTGTGGTCGCCGCATATTCCGAACGAGGCGGCTTCGCTGATTTTTGAAATGTATATTGACAATGAAACGCATAGTCACGGCGTCAAGGTACCTGTTTCTTTTTAAGCCATCCCAATATGAACGCCTCAGCTTTTAAAAAAGTTGCAAATTTGCTTAAACCTAAACGAACAGTTGCAAAAATGTGGAATATCAAAAATATTCCAAATTTTGTCCATTTTAGTAACTTTTAGTAAATTTTAGTGAACCCCTCGTAATTTTATATGGACTATGTTATATTTTAGTTTCATCAAAATCCCTGGTACTAAATTAAAGAAAAAATCGATTTACCCTGAAATGATCCATAAATGTTCGAATATTTGAGAAAGAGCTATAGCGCGTCCTATTGTCATGAATTACACTATATAATTTTTCAATTGCAGATAAATTACTATACGGGAATAGAAGGTGATACCATTCCTTTGATAATACCCAACTGTACAGAAATCTGCCCATTGGAAACATTCTTGGATTCGGTTTTCCCTCTACTTCCACAAAATGCGGAATTATTATGTAACTGGAGACGCATTGATCTTTCCGAGGAGACAATACAGTTAGACAATACTATTTACAATGGATCTGAGTCTCATAAACTGAAAAGTATTACAATCGGCTTTTTATTGCTAACCATTTTGTCTGTATATCAATCGTCTTACACTATTTAATATACATGTAAGTAGATGAATAATGTAAAAGGATCTTTTAAGAATAGTAATGTAAAGCGATAATTTATAGTAATTTATACTTATGGCGGAATATATTTGTATGTTTGCTATGGTTTGATACTGAATACTTTTTTGTAATACTTGGTCTCGACACTTTTGACAGCAAGTTTAGTTAATATTCGTCGTATTATTATATTCGATATTATGTGAGTGAAGAATCTTCAACATATTTTAGTAATTTATATGAAATTTATGTACTTTAGAACAAGAATTAACATTATACACAATTGCATACCGTTTATCTATGATATACAAATTTGTTATGGAAAATCAAGTTTCATACATGATAAATAAATAGTCCATTACATGATAATGCGATTAAAAATTACGTTAGTTGTTTATATGTGAGTATGCTATCTAATCTACGTGACTTTACCGCCAACTGAGGAAAATGTTCGGTAGCAATTACTGTAAAATCGACTAAAATCTTTAGCCATCGTTGCTCCCTTGTTTGTACGCTTTCTTCCACTATCACACCTTCAAAATTCAATTGTTTCTTCCATAAACTCGTGACAGGTGGTATTATTTCTTCTTCGAATTGTTTATTCCCCTCGTGAGGAAAGAGTAATCGGTACTTTTGTAAACAGAGACTCAACGCATGAAACGTAATATGCAATTCGTTTATTATATTACGCAAATCTGCTTTTTTGGATTTCACCAGCGAGATTAAAAAACGTCCCTGGGATTTCAATTTTGCAGTTAAATAATTTATTACTTCGATGCAAACTGGCATAGAACTGCAGAGTTCTAAAGCAATAAGCACTTGGTGGGTTGATATCGTTACCTAAAAAAATGAAATTTTCATTGGAAAGCCACACTTAATTTTCTAATTCTTGTCAGGTCAATTTTCTTTCGAAAATCAAGGTAATTAATATTTCAATTACTTAATTCGTGCAATAAAATAATACTTTATATAGAACTAAAAAATTTACGGAATTTTTTTTGGTAAAAAATTGAAGAAGAAATCTTTCCAGCCGCGGAAGAGTGTTTTTCAGAAGAAGCTTTTTTTGTTGAGCTGTAACGCCGCCATTTTATATTAAAAAAATTTAAAAAAATTGTGATCATACTTCAAGGTGTGTGCAATAAAACCCTTCAAACATATTTTGTATTCCATTCACTATACTCACATAAAAAATACTCACTCAAAATCTGAATTTTAATATCACAATACCCCTTAACAGAAAATTTACCTTCTTCAAATCAGTGTTTCCCATACATTTTCCCAGCGTGTCCGTGACTGCCTGCACAATTTCCTGCGTGCACGCGTTCGTTTTATTCTCAGCCTCAAAAACGTCACAGAAATCTAGTATCGCTTTTAGAGCCTGAGCCTCTAAAGTACCTTTCCACCACCTCTTTCTCATATACTGCCTAGCCATCCTCTCATCTTGAAAAACCGACAAAATCACTTTGACCGATCGAAAAGCGATGTCGTCCACACTTAGAGCATCCATCGTGAATCTCAACAACTCAGAGGACACCTTTTTCTCTTCTCCCTTATTCCCAACAATCATACAATCTACCTCATCTACACATCTCAATTTCCTCTTCTTCCCACAAGTATCCTTGTAAACCGGAGTCAAATAATCAATTTCCTGTGGGTATTCATTTCGCCAGCAGGCATCCTGACAAACACTGTGTTTCGTCTTAATCGAGCAAACATCCTCATCGTTATCTTTATCCGAAAATGATTTGAAGGGGAATAAACATGGATGCTCGTCTGTACCAGAAATCCAATCGTTCACAGCCGCATCTATCCCAGGAAGCACCGAGTCATCCGTGCCACTGTGACTATTCTCCCTCTGATAAGGAGTAATATCCTCTACTGTCTCAATTGTGAGAATTCCGATATCCTCATTTTCGTAGATATAATTCTCTGCGCTTAATGGGCACGTACTGTACGCGCTGTCTCTTTGAGTTGCAGTGTCGACTCGATTCGAAAGAGCAGTAGGATTTTTATTAAGAGAATTGGAATCAGGCAGTTGCGCGCGGTTTTTAGTGATCCGTGTATCCGACACCCAAGCCCGCTCACTTTCGTCGTTGGGTAAACGATCTCCATTGAATATGGTGGCGTCCAACAAATCATTGTCTAAGCTGACAGATGCGGACCTCCAAGGTAATGAAATCAGTTCTACCGATTTCTCGGAGAAGGAACCGTTTCTTTCGAGCAGTTTCTTTGATTTTTCGTCCTGAACTATATCTTTGCTCTCCAAGGAATCCTTAAAAATATCCGAGATGGATGAACTCCTCCCGTCTGAATCTGGGATTACGTAAATGTTTGATGCTCTGTTGGGTGACATCGAATTGCCGATATATCTTTGTGGAGATTGGGAAGTAATAGTGCAACTTGTATTCTGAATGAGATTTTCCTCAGAATCTTCTTTATTTGTCTGTGATGGATTAATCGAATTTTCGTTTTTTGGATCTTGGACCTCGCTAGCTGAGTCTCGACGGCAGCATTCAGAATCCTTCCCTGTAGGAAACGCAAGGATTTTTTGAAATTTAATTTTGTGGGCGCATATATGTATACGTTTGTTCAATGCATGCAGTGGGTGCGGGGAACGCCTAGAGGCGTTCAACGAGTATGGTTGAGAGATGCGACTAGAGGCGTCCCGCACGCAGCGTGTGCTGAGCAATTTAAATTGATAATACCCAAGGGGTGACTTGAGTGTAACAAGGTATTAATTTTCGTTAGACTGTGATCGAGAATTTTATATGAATAAGAAGGGAAACATTACGTCAAGATTCAATGATTTAATCCGTATGGATTATTCCATGCTGCCTTTTCGCACTGAGGCATAAATATTTCCGGTTTAACTGCGTTTGACTCTTCCTAGAAGGAAATTATTCTGGCTAAATATGTTTCATTTTAAAGGGAATCCCTAGCAGTGGGATTAAATCTTCTTCCTAGATCAATAGTTGCAAACAGGTATTAAGGCATTGAGAATAAAAACACGCAAATCGTATAAAATAGGAAAATATAAAGTTTTTTTCAATGTGAGTTAGTTGGTTTTTACTCTCAATGCCTCGTATAAGCTAAATCCTATAAATGTGAAGAACTTTTACAACTATTTGTCGAGGAAGAAGAGTTAATCCCACTGTTAGGGATTCCCTTTCAAATGAAACATATTTAACTAGAATAATTCCTTCTAGGAAGACGCAAATGCAGTTAAACCGGAAATATTTATGACTCAGTGCGAAAAGGCAGCATGGAATGCTCAACCCCTCGACCCCCTTGTATGCTTTTCAATGGGTTTATCGCTGACGTCAATAAGAAGTACAGACCTACGTAACTGCTCCTGCATTTTATCAATATGCGTTCATACAGTTTACGTCAAAGTGATCTTGCTTCCTTATCTCCACTCGAGAGATTTTATTGTCGACGCTTATCTACTGCCAGTATTGATTAAAACTGCCTTGATATTACGATTTTTTTTAAAGAAATGTAGTTATATAATTTAAATTACTAAAAAGTAAAAAATAAAAAAATTAAAACCGAATTCAAAAGAATAAAAAAGCAGTAAAACGTAAATCGATGACTCTCCATTTTTTTAAGTCGGCGCCAGATTTACACAGTGCAAATCATAAGGCCCCGATATGAAGAAATTGAGAGTCAATTTTTGGTGAAACCAGTGCCTCATCATTTGCACTGTGTAAATCTGGCGCCGACTTAAAAAAATTGAGAGTCATAGATATAATAAGGAATAAACTTATTTTTTACTCATCAGTACATTTTTATTTTTTTGAAGTTGGTTTTAATTTTTTTTATTATAAATTTATTAACATTTCAATTCATATAACTGAGTTTTCGTTACGCGTCCGCCATCGTCAAGAACTTTATATTTAGCCCAATTCTTATATCCGAATTCGTTAATATTCTTAACGAATAGTTAATCTTAACAATAGTTACAAATGATTACACAAATTTCATTACGAATTCTCGACTAATTTTTGCGCGGGGAATCGCGTTCTCTCACAAGGGACCATCCCAAACTCGGAAATTGAAAAAATTCTGAAACTTTGTGAATATGTAGGGAATTTCTTCCCGATTATAACACAATTTTTGTTTGCTGTCCAAATTCACTCTAAGGGGGTGTAATTGATCCTTAAAAATCCGGTTATTTTCCGATTTTGTGTTATAACTCGTGAATTGTAAAATCATTTTTTCACCAAATGATAGATCTAATTGAAAAACGTAACTTTTGTCTTGAAACTTTTTTCAATCTCTTACAGTTCGCGAGTTATAACACAAAATCGGAAAATATCAAAATTTTCAGGGGTTAATTTCACCCCCCTCGAGTGAATTTGGGCAGCAAACAAAAATTGCGTTGTAATCAGGAGGAAATCCCCTACATATTCACAAAGTTTCAGAATTTTTGAAATTTTCGGTTTCGAGATCTTCCCTTACCAATTGTACCACCACTCACTCCAGAAAATTTGATCTTATATTCAGGTACCATTCACTTCAAAGGAATACAAAACAAAATTCGCTTGCTAAAAATATTTTTAACATTTATCAAAAATTTTAAAAATTCTATCAAACTATATTACTTTTGTCTCGACTGTTGTTCCATTGTTTATGAAACGCCAAATGAAATTGTTCCACCGAGATGTCTTTCATGAACGTGGTCGCTGATTTCAGCCAAACTACAGCCTGCACGAAACTTAAATCATCCTCGAATTTTTCCATACAATCTGACACTCTTTCATCGGCATTGGAAAGATTTTGCGGTATATTTAAAAAATGCCTGCATCGATAGCAATCCCTGTTACTATTCTCATCGAATTTCTTTAATCGCTTTTCATCCAGCTCCATCAAAAGATCCTCCACAACAGGCGAATATGATCCTCCTTTTGCTTCTGGTAAATTGCACGTGGAACTGTCTGTACAATTATACAATATAAAAATAACGACTACGAACGTACAGTGTGTTATACAAATTTTTTCATTCTTGATTGTATTAAACATCTATTTTTTTTTTAATAGTACTTATGCAACCTAAATTTGATGTGGGATTGTACGAATGCTTCGTATATATTTGTCGCAATTCCTGCAGCGCCTTCTTCCGACTTTCAATATGTATTTTCATTTCTTCATTCTCCATACTACTCGCATTCATCTAGAAAACAGCGTTATTATATATCCATGTATAATTTTTATTGTGTAAGGGAGAATGATGAAAATTAAGTAATTTGATGAATTATATTAAAATGAATTGGAGGATTAAATATTTCATCTAATTTATGTAAATTTTAATGGAAAATCAAGTAATTTGATAGATTATATTGAATTCAAACGAATATCGAGTTCTAGCTTATATAAACAATTTACAAAGTCCCGTTACAATCGCATAAATCTGCAAATATGATAAAATAAACAACGTAAAATCATACGAAAATGCTGCTGAAAAGAACTGTACGCGTTTAATTTTTAAATGCTTGAATACAAATTTGAATATCTCTGTTTGCCAACAGTAGCAGTGCGTGCAACATATCGGTTAAGAAACTCCCTTAAGAATCGTTGCGTAATTCCTAGACAGTTTTCGACGAGCCGTTGTAAATGGGATTTTAAAGGGCAACTTCACGTGCTTCCGGTTTACTGAACCAACCCACCGGGTAAAGACATGGTGGTTCAGGAACACTAGCCGTGCAAAGTGAATTTTGATTTTAGCTTTACCACATAGGAAAAAAGTTAACATAATCGCTTGTAAATATGGATTCGCCTCCGACCGGCTCTTTGACTAGTTCCCAGAGGGATGAGCTGATGGACCAAATCAAACAACAAATTGCCGTCGCGAACGCGCAAGAATTGCTTACGGTACGGTTACACAAGTCCATATATCTCTTACATTTTACGAAGCTAGGATGAATGAACGGACCGGTTTTCATCTCGTATTTTCAGAAAATGACAGAGAAGTGCTTCAAAAAATGTATAAACAAGCCGGGTACCACGCTGGATAGTTCCGAACAGGTAACCTCTACTATTTGCGAACTATAACCTCCCGAATACTTAAATGATTTATGAAAAAAATAAACAATTAGATAAGTTGACTATTTTATAGTTTGATAGTATGTCCCTTTTATGTGTACGATGTTTTAAATATGTAGCTCGTACTTCATCTTTCAAACTAACTTTTATCGAAAGTTAAAAGCCCGTTACCTTCAGTGGCATTCGATCGACGCGTGTATCGTTCATTCAAAGATAATTTACGAACACTGAGGATGTCAAAATATATTCTAGACGGTATAAATAAAGAAGACACTTTTGAAAACAGTGTATTTATTTTTTGTGTAAGATAGATTGTAGATGATTGTTTATTATGCTTAGAGTTATCACTTTGAATGTTCATGAAGATGTTGTATTAAATATAAATATTACAAATACTTGTATGTAAGCACGAACAGAAATAAAATAAAGATAATAAATATGATATTTTTATTGTAATTCTTGCAAGAATTCATTCGAGAATTTTAAGAGATTTGAAGAATAAATTTTTATCTTATATGTCTGATTAAAATAATGTTACAATACTGCGTATTTTTATTGCTATTAATGTGAAACATGTTATAAACTACTTTGATTTATTTACAGAAATGTGTAGCAATGTGTATGGACCGATATATGGATGCATTTAATCTAGTATCAAAAGCGTATAGTGAACGACTGCAAAGAGAACGTCACAGAATGTAAAAGTACAAATTTTTGAATAAATTGTTTCCTTGTTGTATATTTCGTAGTTTACTGAACAGTGAAAGTTGCGCATCGACTATTTTCCAAATATTAAAAGACACAATTGTAATTGCACTATATATTTCACTTGGGATTGTTGTAAAACTAAAGCAATCCTTTCCGTAGTTATGTCATTTATAAATATTAAATAATTTTGTATATATCAATAATAATTTTACTTAGTTTCCATTATAAAATAGATTTTTACGTTTGTAATTCCTATACCCAATTAATAAATTATTCTAAATTCGAATATACATTTGTAAAACATTATAGTAATATAATAAATTGAGAGTGTCTTAAATTTATTTGTGTTGTAATACTCGTTCCTTAATTTACAGTATTCTTTTAGCAATATTACTCGAGAGACATTATTTTTCATCTTCGTACATAAAATGAAATCATTCGTAATAAGTCGTGTATCATTTAGGAGAAAATGAAGATGAAGATCATTAAATGTATGAGATATTTGTAAAATACTTAGGGTCCTTAATAGGGATTGGTTACGAGGGAGTTACAGAAAGAATTCACAACGCTTGCAAAAGAGAAAAATCTTTATAAAATAAATAACATATACATGAATATCATTACATCATACTTCAAAATCATAAATAAGTAACTTAGGTGTTTTGTAAATCCCACAATTCCATAGTATGTATTTGCATTGTTTATTATTCGTACACACTAAAAGGCACAATATAGCTACCAATACTTCAACGTGGTTACAAAAGTAATTCTTCTAGGACTGTATGAAAAAATATTGTGAGTAGTTCATTAATACTTCATTTGTTTGATTTCACATCATAAATTAGCAAATAACAATAACTACACCTACTTCGTACCAATGTTTGCAAAATCTATGATTAACTTGCTTCTAGCGCATCGAATACCATCATTGTATGTACAGATTAATCCAGATATTTTCATAACATAACAAATCAATGTCACTAGTCATTCGTAATAATCTTTTGCTAGTAAAAGAGAAAATTGCTTCAAAGATATATATAAAAAGAAAGGAGATAACCGATCATTTTTGTCTGAAAAATATAGTCCCAAGCCATTTTTGTACTGCATTCGCTTACACGTTTGGCATATAAGATGAAGATTTCCATACTTTAAATGTACTATATACGTACATTCTACGAATTTCTTAGAAATGAAGATATATAATAAACTTTCGCATGTATTGCGATACATGGAGGGGTAATTAACTATATATCGATTAGCTTAGGATTAACTGAAACCACATAAATATAAAAATGTCCGTGTACCCTGCAATATATAAATGTTTACAGAAACACTTTCTACTTTCGTGAGAATGTAAAATAAAATCTGTCCATATACTTTAGTAGTTGTGAAACATTTCTTAAATTACTCTCTCTTTCTTATATGCTATGGTGAAAAATACTTATTGCGTAAATTTTTGTTTCCACTAATGCTAACAATACAACAGAAGTGCAATAATCTTAATAACAATGGAATGTATCTATGTTTTACATTCTATAGAATATAGGAATGTTCAGTGTTGTCCTGAAATCGTTTTTTTTTTTTATAAAATTATATGTCGTGTCGATTTTAAAATGTAACCACGTTGATTGGTCAGGAACACACCTGCTTTAATATATACATAGTGATAAAAAGTCGATTCAAACTAAGCGATTCCATCGATACGCATGTACCTTTAATACAGTAGAAGCAAATCCTGCGAACTTCAATTTTTTCCGGTCTATAATAATAAATATAAACCCGGTGAAGCATTTATCCTTTGAGGTACAAATCCTAAATAGACAAATAGCTTTTAACGATTACATTTGAAAAACTATCAAAGTTACTTTTGTATTTCTTTTTTTTGTAACTACCGTAAAAAAAAATGAAGATTAAGAAAATGTAAAATACGATAATACATTTCAACAATACTGAGTAAATACAGCCTTATTGTACTATAAACAACGCTGTTATAGTAAAATTAAAATCAATGCTCTTCCAATTGTCCTATGCACGAAATTTTTCGAATTATAATAATTTAGTAATTTTATAATTAGGACCGATCTTGCGCGACTGGAATTGTAAGACACGTTACTAGACTATGAAATCTCTTTGTTTGAATCAATTACAATATTTACTATTGATGACGTTACAGTATTCGTGTGCTACTGAAAATTTTTGTGAGGGAAGCAGGCTGTACATTTTTTTACAATCAGATTTTTGATTTGTCGAGCATCCTGTTGATCCACCATGAATTGTACTTAGTTATTGCATCTTATTCGGGGCGCAGTACATTTATACCAATATGTTTATCAAGATATTGGATTGCCCAAAAATTTCTATTACTTACTCTAAAGCTTTTATTAGTCATTAAAATATTACGAGTCGCGGATGCAAGAAAAACATACGAGCACCTAACTTTCCACTGAACTTTTTATAAATAACTTTTTAGTTTTACACGTTTAGCACCATTATCCTTTAAAAAGAAATAATTTCATGTATCTTTTAGGCAATCCACTTTTAGACGGATGATTCATCAATATTGCTATCGATACTATACCAGTAACTTTAGATAAATGAGGTAAGTAATGACGTTCGGTCATAAAATCAGACAGAGGAATCATTCTAGTAAACACAACAAAACTATTACAAATTTTTTTTGAAAGATATAACTAAGTATCCAACAACCATTAATGTAACCAATTACTTTCCATTCTTTAAGGTATTTTAACATTGAGATATAAATGGCGTTAAGATTAATAATACTAGACATATTTACAGAACAACGTAGAAGGCAGTTTGTCTGAAAATCCTCGCAATCAAAAGTTATTAGTATTAAAATATTAATTCAATTAACAATGTATCACAATCTCTCAAATGAAAACATGCTTGCCTACTTTGATTTCGATCTAATTCTGACGTCGATGTAATCTTTCAACAGCAACTGTTTCTCATCGAATTACTATAAAATCCTGAATATGTTTACGATGCCTGTTTCGCGCAAGCCTATGTCGGAACTTTCAAAGGGTCTCTAATTTTCAGTACTTAGATTCACAAAAAATATAATTTAACATCTTATTGCGATAATAACGAGGGACAACGGCAGTCCAGTTTTGTTCTTTAATATTTGGTTCGTTTCAATAAAATTTGTATAACTTTTTTTCGTAGGAAGTTAAAACTTGCTAGGTTTCGTATTACGAGCAATATAGTATTAAATACAGAACGTTCGTTTAAAAGCTGTGGTTTCTAAATGTTGCTAAAGATATTGGTTACCATATATATATAAAAATATGTTAGTTTCTGTCGCGAAATTTATACGAAGTACTAAAAGTATAACACTTATGGATACACATTCAGACATTTCCCTTCTACGTTCTTTGCAGAGAAACTTATATATAAGTATTGAGCCATAAATGGCAGTGCCATGTCAGAAACCAAAATAATTCTGCACGTTTGTGAGTCCATGTCAGTTCGTATTAACATACTTGACACCCTGGCGTGGGATATCAGATATCAATATTATAAAAGAAGTAACATTTTAAGATTCTTGCAGAAAGTAAGATGTAGTAACGTGATTTACGATTATAGTTCTTTCGCGCAATTCGCTGTAATACCCGTTGCAAAATTTGATATATTTTTATCCATATTTATATCTTCAAGCTAAAAAAGAATTACACATGCAATATTCGAAATAGGTAAAAACAAAACAAAAATAGAAGCATGTCAGTTACTGGAGTATGCTAAAAGAGAAGTCCTTCGATTTATGCTGGGTTTACTTACACATGAATTACTGCTCAATATATCATCGATTTCTTCAATCTCTTCGCTTATATCTTCGCTATGAGCACTCTGAGTTTTATCCTGCTTCTTTGCTTGTAGTTTTATCGGGCTATCTAATTTATCAGGTTCCTTAGAGGGACTTTGATCGTAATTGCTTCCAGATGCAGACGAAACGAAATCTTCTTCGTAATTATCAATACCGTCGGTACCTGAGAAAAATATTGGTATTCACATATCGTAACGTATTTACACAGGAGATAAATCGTAATTATAGGGATGCGTATCGACGTACCAAGTCCAATATCCATCAGTTCTTTCAGATCGTTAATATTAGTCTTTTTACCATTTAATGGCGGGAGATCACTAAGTATAGAATGAGATTTTTTATCTAGAGATGGGAGATCTTGTAAAAAAGATTCGGTATTATGTATAGCATTGATATTTTCTCTTTTTCCGTCGACAATAATTTCTTCAAAGTACACAGTTTTCCCAAAACTGTTTCCAGTATTAACTGCTTTTTTATTTTGTACGTTATTCGCTATTTGTAATTCCAAACTATTTATATTATTCTGCTTACTTATATCTTCGTTTTGATCCGTTTGCGCTTCAGTAACTATAGATTCGTCAAACTTAATTAAAGGCTCGGTTTTATTTAGTAAATTTGTTTGGATGGGCGTATCTATTTCAGTCTCCTTTGTCATATGATTCATCACGGTAGTTGTGCCATTTGGACTTGTAGAGAGTGTATCAAAATGCATATTATTGTTCCCTTTGCTATCAATTCCATCGTTTTTCCCTGTGCTTTCAGAAGTTGTACTTTTCCTGAGAGAATCATTTCGCTGTTCAAAATTCGACCCATCTATTGAAATATCATCCAGAGACATTCCTTTATTTTCCTTATCCGTTATTGTCATATTTATTGGATGCTTCGAGCTTTCCTGCGAAACACTCTCCAATTTATCCGAACTGTCATTATCGTTTGATAAAGACGCGCTTTCGTTATGTAATACTTTTGGAATGGAAATTTCAAATGTTGCGTTAGCAATTTTTGTTACAGTTTCGTCTGTTTTATTAAGCCTGCTTTCGTTAGTTTCGTTCTATAACAATAATTGCCCTTTGTAATTACAATAATAATTTTGCAGTATTTTATGTTTAATATAGATACCTTTCGCGTGTTATTAAAGGCACTGTTCATGCTGCTTTTTAAAATTTCTCCAAGCAATGGTTCATTGGATTCGATGCCCAATTCTTCGCACAATTTATTTCTTCCAACATAGTTATATTCTTTTCCAAAGTACGTCTCCGGATCATACACAGATATTGTATAATCGAGACCAAAATATTCTAGGAACTCCCTAACCAAGGAAAACAATAATTTTCCTTCTGAATTAGCCAGGTACTGCTTTACAGTTTTATTGAGGAGTGGTTCTGGATTCTGAAATGTTAATTAAATTATGCAGAGTGGAACTATAATTCTATTCGTCTAAAACATGTGTGCTATTGGTCGATGAGCCAGAAAATGTTGTATGGTATCAAGAGGGACATAATATAGATCATTCGAAATCAGAAGAGGTAGTAAAATAATTATTCTTAAAGTAGTATTATAACTAATGCCTTTGCAGTGGTATATTTCGAACGAAACTTCTCACAACTATGTACTGCAGAAAATGTTGACATACCATTACTGATTCTTGTTCTTCTAGAGCTAAAAACACACTTGCCCTGAGTTCCGCCTACAACATTACAAAAGATTTTCAGAGAAGTATCACAGTGAAAACAAGAACATTCCGCGAGAGAAAGTTCTTTGACAGAATTTGCATAACCTAAAGAAAAAGACGTGTTTCTTAGGGCACATTTTTAGCATACCCGCACTTTTGCAAGAACACCATTATTCTCGAGGGTTTGCACCACCAAATCCCGTAATTCTGTGTCCTCCTCCATGGAAATGTTTCCGTCTATCATGATTATAAATAAAAATTACACCCGCAAACACTCAAGAAATGTAAATATTTACGCTTTCCATCGCGTGCCTTCTTTTCACAGATGTTTACCTAGAGATTATTTTTTCCTTGTCTAGGGAGTTTGAATTTCGGCAATTTTGAAAAATGTCGGTTCTTTTTTCCGGTAAAAGTACACCAGTGTCTTTCTCTTAGTTATACGGAGGCGTGAATAAAATGAAAATGGAGCTCATTAGACAGTATATTCTGTAGGATACAAAACGTAAAGTAAGACATTGAATTTAATTCTTTGTTGAGAATGTGTTACAAATGCATCGGTATTACCATAGACGAGATGTAGAATAGACATGACATCTTATGGGAATTTGTGTGACGTAAATGTAAACTAATAGCGAATTCGGCACCCTGCACTAATGCGCACTAAGTGCGAACTTTTTCGGTGCCACCATTCAACTATAGAATATCTAGAAAGAAGATAGTTGATAATGGGGTGATGCTATTTCACTCTTACCACGCGTCTCTATATGCCTATACCCAAATGTGCTACACGATAGAAGTACATTTACTATATACCATTCCATATAAGAGTAAACCTACGCCCCTACCGATTTGCAACCGATCTGCGCAAGCTTTTACTACTGCCTGCGCATGCGATTGGACGTAGCGCTTTCACTGTCGGTTTCTTACCAATCAACAGCCTCCTCAGAGTCATTGTTACGCGGAACGAGTCTATACTGCATTCCACTTTAGAGTATCCTCCATTCCATACAAGAGTAGACCTACGTCCCTACCGATTTGCGACCACACACGCGATTAGTCGTAGCACTTTCGCGATTTGTCGTAGCAATTTCCCTGCCAGTATCCTACCAATCAACAATATATCCCTGCGCGGAACGAGTCTACTCTAAAGTGAAAAGCAGTATAGACTCGTGCCGCGCAGGGATATAGTGTTGATTTTGCGCGCAATTTCATTCAGGTCCATGAGTTGAACCCAGTTTAGATGGGATGAACTCCACATACGGTCAAATCGCCCACAACGCCCTTGATTTTCATTAAGGTAGGTTTTCCTACACGCGACTGACGCAAAGTCAAGAATTTCAAAGTCGATTTTCTCGAAAACGAAGGGCAATATCAAAAAATTGTATTCCTTTTTCTCGACTTATTTACTTGTTATAAATCGAAAAGAAAGAGTAACTTTTTTTTATATCGCGCTTCATTTTCGAGAAAAGCGACTTTGAAAATTTGGACGTTGCATCCAGTCACGTATAGGAAACCTACGTTAATGAAAATCACGGGCCGAAGTGAATTCGCCCCATGGAAACCGTTGGAAACCTGTGACGCGGCAATGCCCTAAACCATGTTCACGAAATATTGTAGAAATGTTCGCAACAAAAAAGCGCAAACCACGTGAAGTCAATCACTATCGAACGCTAGAGCCCATTGAATATAAATAGATAGGGTGATCATTCACAATCGTTTGAACACGTGTATGTACATACACACATATGTAGCAATATGTATATATATTACATAGCCATTTGATGTGTGGTGTTGTGTTTTGCATTGATATCACAGTTCATTTCATATACCTAGATATTGTGAGTTATAGCACACCAATTGATTACAGCACTTATTAATTGATTTTACAAAGAATAAGTAGTTAAAGAAATTGTACAACAAAATTTATTCAACCACAATATATGATACATTTATCTAAATGTTTTTGTTATTTACAGTAGACACTGAATTGTAAGATGAATTTACTAGTCAGACTGATAAAACACTGGACTTAAACAGACTAATAAAAAACTACTTTAAAGGGATAATCTAAAAATGCAAGGAGATAAATATTAAAGCCTCTCAAATTTGGACATTAGAAGAACACTCACAATGGTAATTAAAAATCATTGCTTATTTACAATTTTGAATACAATTTTACTTATTAACAACAAAGGTTAAAATTTGCTATTTAAATTAGCTTCTCTTTTATTATACTAATTATTATTATTACTACATGTAATATTTATATTATTCTGTAGTTTCATTTAATATAAATATATATTGTGTTACAAGTAAAATTGTAATGAAATATGATTTTTAGCACGGCAGAGTAAAGGTTCGGACCAGCGCGGAACAAGAAGCTCTGAAAAAGAAAGAAAGGGCTGAGAAACTTAAACATTACAGAGCTGGCATAAGTTTGGTGTTTCAAAAGGTAATTTCCATTTTATACATATCTCCATTCAATCTCTTAGTATCACCAACTCAAGATAATGAATGCTAAAATTTGACAAGAAAAATCTTTAAACCAGGAATATGAAATATGTGAATAAGAAATAGATCATAAAAATGTACAATATCAATGTTTCCTTTTAAATGTTACAGAGGCTAGATAAAGTTTACGATAGCGAGTTAATGATGGTTACTGAGCGCTTGCTAATAGAGAATCCAGATAATTATACCTTATGGAATATTCGCAGAGAGGCATTTGTGAATAATGATTGGTAGTCATACAATGATAATTTTAATTTCCAAATAATAAGTGATAAAACCTTACCGATAATTTTAAATCGCTTTCTTAGAGTTAATATGGATTTAAGGAAAACCATTTACTGTTAACTAAAATATTACAAACACATTTATCCTATATTTAACTAAGAATATACAATATACATACTTTAATATTAAATTTTACAAAACAGGAACGAAGACCTTCTGAAAGCATCTCATCAAAATGAATTTACACTTACCGAAAACTGTCTGAAAAAGAATCCTAAATCATACTATGCGTGGTACCAAAGAATATGGATTATGAATCGTCTGAAGGAACCGGATTGGAAAAAAGAATTAATGCTGTGCACTAAATATTTGAATTTCGATGAGAGAAATTGTACGTTGTTAATAGTATCGGGTTTTTTAATTTCATTATCTAAAATGTAGTTAGGTGCGAATATTTTTTTTCCTTTTATTTTAGTTCATTGCTGGAACCATAGAGAATATGTTGTACAAAAAGCTGGAATTTCTCCCGAAGAAGAATTTAAATTTTCTACCTCAAAGATTTTAAATAATTTCTCAAATTACTCTTCCTGGCATTACAGGAGTCAACTTTTGTCAAAAATGTTCCGCAGTTGCAACGAACAGAGCATTGATGACAAGAAGAAAGATGGTAAAACATTTGCATATTAATTATTACATAAACATACACACGCATTAATTGTTGCATAAATGTAGAAGAATTATACACATGATAGTAGGAGTGACTGTTCTTTCTTCTTCTAGAATTGGAGTTGGTAATGAATGCCACATTCACAGATCCCAGTGATTCTAGTGCCTGGTTTTACCAAAGATGGTTATTAGGTAGCCACGAGTTTTCTCCCGCTCTGTCTCAAGCTTTATTGACGGACAATAACGTGACTCTTCTTATCGATCAAAGTGTATCGGCAGATAGAATATCCTTGCACATAAACAATGAAAATGAAAGTACTGAATGGAGATCTTTGCAAAAACTGAAATTTTCCAAACTGTGGTTTGGAAAGTTTGATAAGCCGTTAAAAGAAGTAAAAGAGGTCGAAGTTAATATCGAAGGGAACTGTTACCCTTTATACTATTTCAATCAAAAGTGGATATATAAAAAGAAGAAGCCTAAGTCCTGTTCCAGCAAAACTCAATTGCTAGAACAACTATCAAATTATAAACAGCTTGCAGAAATGGAACCTGATAATAAATGGGCTCTTCTTACTCCTGTGCACTTAATGAGAAAAATTGATTTTATGACGTTTAAAGATGATATTTTAGCGAGCCTAAATATTCTTCTAAATACTGATCCCTTGCGGTCTAATTATTACAAGGATTTACGTAAGTATACTTAACTAAGTAGGATACAATAATATGTAATGGTATTACATAATTTTTTGTAGCAATATACACAGTGACTTATTTCAATCTTTCTCTGTAAAATTTCAATATTCACTTCAAAATAATTCATGTTCCATATTTTCTTAAACAGGGCTTTACTTTCAATTTAGATTTTTTTAATTCTACTAAACATTCACCGTGTCTATTGTAATTACAATTCTTATTATTAATATTATTAATATAAAAAAAGGTTATTTCAAATACTGTGATAATCAAATAAACTGAAGATATTCTTCCAGGGAGTAAATACATAATAGAATACCGATTACATGAGTTGTGGGATATGGAAGGAGAACAGGATGTGAAATTAGAAATTGATCTTTCAGGATTAGACCTAACAACGCTATGTAACGAATATCTTGGTTTCTTTGAAGAAGTAAACCTTGGTGCGAACCTTTTGTCAAATTCCTTGCATCAATTATCTTTTCTACAGAACTGTAAGAAGTTATCGCTTTCAAGTAATCAATTGGAAAGTCTAGAAAAGTTTCCTGTGCTACAAAGTCTTGAAGTTTTATCGCTAAGAAATAATAAACTTAAAAGTCTAGGGGATGTATCAGACTTACTGAAAAAATTAAAATTAAAATCACTTGATTTGAGAGAAAATCCTGTTTGCGATCACCCAGAATGGCAGAAGGATCTTATGAAAATTAATCCAGGTCTGGAATTGTATATAGAATAATGGTTGTGATATAAACATTAGCTCGAACATATTGCTATAAACATTTAATAAAATAAACACAGTGATTGGGTATAAGAAGCATAAAAATACTTATATGTCTTGTATTATTTATATACTTTATTATACAACAATTTCATTCAGACCTATCTGCTATTACCGTCGAAAACTAAAGTTAACATATCCTACTCTATCTCTGTTATTACATACTCGTTATAGGTGACAATGAACAAATTAAAACAATACATACTGGACTGTCTGCTGAACATACAAAATGTCATTGTGAAAATCACACAATTTTGCATATAAGCAAGGAGCAAAAGTGAATACACACCCTTTAAAACAAAACAACTTTTTTAAAATGGGCCCAACCGATTTGAGTTTTTTTAAGAAGCCAGAAGGATTAGTTTACTACGTGGCGTGTTTCGTCATTTTGAAAAAAACATTGCGATTTATCGGAATAGCGAAGAAATTAGTGAAGGTCGCGATTTCAACTTTTTTATCTGAGCCTGTAATGAAAATTTAAAAATCCCATTTGTAGATTTAAGTAAGTTCTAGCTTTTAAATCAACATTATGATATTGTTTTATCAATATGAATCGCAAAAAACGAAGTTTCAGAAATTTTTGTCTAGTTTAAAAGTATACAGGGGCTAAAAAAAAATTTCCGGTAAATCCAACGAAGAGCTCTTATAGAGCAAACATTTCTCTTTAATTTCCTTTTTTTTTGTTTTGTATGATTTTTATTGACTGAGTTATTCGCGATCAAAACAAAAAAGGTACTTTCCACTTAGACAAATTTTCATGAGTGTTTTGGAAAGCTAAGAAAGTTTCCTTTCAGAACCTTTAGTTTCCAATTTTAATTTTTTTTTAATCGTATTAAATCCATTTTAAAATGATCCCAAAAATTGACGAAAATGTTTTGAGTATAATAATTTGGCCACCGTTTGTAATTTTATACTTTCTAATAGTTAATAATTTTTCATTTTTGCCATATTTCTTCTGTTTCCTTAACATATTGAGTTATTGAACCATTGCTCATTATCATCCCTTTACTACCCCCATTTTCCCCCTAATTTTATATACTAGTAGGAAGGATCATTGGCACAAGAATTAGTAATTGCCAATATTATCACCAAACACATTTTTCCTCAATTTCAACAATTTTCAATGTTGCCGCCAGTGTAAAAATAAATCAATAAAAAATAGAATGGTCCTAGGAGAAAGCGCACCGTTACCGAACACGCCGGGTAACATTATTGTTTGGATTACCATCCGATTTATTTATTCCCTGGCATTCGGTATGGCCGAGCGATATAGCACGTTATTGTTAAAATTCTGCTAAGTGGGACGTGCATCGAAAGATCCTGGCCCGTTTAGTGATACATGTATACGATGATTTATTCCCAAATAATCTTATCATCTTGCTCCCTCACTATTAGTATGCGTACCTGATGCCTGATACTAATAGCGAATATTGTTGTGTGGACGAAGGTGAGCGTACACATGTATGTATGTATATAAATGCGATACGTATGTGCACGTTAAGTCAATCATTATTTCTCATAACCTTTTTATGAACACGGAATACAGCGGATGCAATTAGACAATCCTTAAAAAGATGTGGTTAAATCCATACATCTTGTAACCGGCGAGTGGCGAAGATAGTAAACGCATACCATATCCAATGGAGCGGACCGTGTTCTCGTGATTTTCGCCACGAAGTAGATTCCGTCGCATCTTCGCTAAGCGAAATATACTCGTTCAAAGTCCAAGTTAAAACGTGTAATATCTGCAGCGTGTCGTACCATGGCCTCGTCAAATAAAAAATTTCAAATTGGTTCTGCCTGGTTTCAAACGAAAATTAACCTAAGGCCGCAACGTCGAGGTATCCATCACGTTACCGAAGAAATATTAAGAAGAATCCCGGAACTCCGCGAATTCGCGGTCGGAATTTGTCATATACAAAGTAAGTGGATTCTTCTGGCAAGAAACGACTGTATTACCGATATCACTGTTCTTAGAGAATTCCATTAAACTTTCGATATTAAAGTGTATATAAAACTTTCTTATATTCGCTTTTTGGTTTGATCAATTCTGTGGATTGCTTATTATAGTTTAAGCAAGAGGAACATTTACTGTGTATAACCTATGTTTTATAGCAAGTTAGAGCTTGGTTTATAGTTTATAGTAGACCTGTTTATGCATACACATTTATAGGTATTATATTTATTAATCATTATGCGTGCGTGTGTATATGGATTTAATCCTGCTCAAATCTATCAAACGCTTAATCATTCTTGGTCAATAACCAAACTTGAAGCTTTTACTAATTTAAATTCTTGTTAAGAAAAAGCTGAAATGTATTTCAGTGTTTAATGGAAGCGATTAAGAGGAAATCCTATTTTTTGGGCTAAAACGCAGCAAAATTTGAAATTTTTTTTAAGAAACTACCGATTCAATTCATTTGAAATTTGGACCATGTTTTTATGCATCTTTGAAGAAGTTGCAGTCTTTTTTTTTTATTAATTTTTAATAGTAAATATAGGAGTTATGTATGATGTACCAACATGCTGTGTAAAATTCATCGTGCGCTGGTATGCATGATATTTATCTTCCAGGTAATCCGAAACAGAACAATGAAACAGCGTTCTACTTTATACATATGTAACTTCAGTTTGGTGAATCAGAATAAAACAAAATAATTTATTGAGGAGAGTGGTGAGTTTTCAAACTGAACGGTCCGAACTTTTAATTTTCGCTATTCAATTCTGCGTCAGTTGTCTTATGTAACAAAAGAAGTATACAACTTATCGGTATTCTGGTTCATCAAACTGAAGCTGCATATGTGTAAAGTAAAACGCTGTTTCGTTTTTCTGTTTCAGATTATCTGGAAGTTAAATATCATGCACAACAGCGGACGATGAGTTTTCTGAGGTGTGATGGTCGATCATGCATAACTACTATATTTATTATTTAAAACTAATAATAAAATAACTGCAACTTCTTCAATGATGCATAACAATATGGTCCAACTTTCAGACGAATTGAATTTTTAGTTTCTTCAAAAAAATTCCCCAATTTTGCTATGCTTTTAGCCCATAACATAAGATTCCCCGTCTTACCGTGTGTAATAAAAAATTACCTATAATAGTAAACATTCTTTATAAGATGGGAATTGAATCGTTAGATTCTGTATTAGTGCGATTCTAGGCAAAGAACATTTTGTTTAATTACTGATGATATTAACTGCTCGTAGCGGTTATTCACATATTCGGATAACGTTAAGTATTAATTTCAATGGAATTAACGAAAAGCTTTGCATTTTTGAGAGATTATAGAGATTTGCAATAACCGTGGAACTTCTAAAGTTGTATTTCTACAATTTGTAAAATATACATAGGGATAATACAAATTTTTTAGTTGTTTCCAAACACAAGAAATTATTTCTCCTGTAATTTTCAGTTCTTCACACGTCCGCGAGTTTAGCATTAAATGAAAACTGGGATCCAGATGTTAGAGATGACGTGGAAATGATGCTTAATAAAATAGTTCCTGAAGGTTTGTCCTATAGACACAGTTGCGAGGGGCCAGACGATATGGTAAGTTTGTGTGATCATTTCGTAGTTTTTGAAACTAGATCGTGCAACGCATGTATACATATTTGCGAGATTTATGTAAACTTCAAAGTTGCTGGGTGGAAGAACATTTAAAATTAACGTCGTATATGAATAATTTTTATAACAGATTATAAAAGCTAAATATAATTTCAGTTTCCTTTTAAGTAATAAACTTCTGTTAGAGAAAGTTCGAATGCATCGTGCATTTTAAACACGAATAATAAATATTTCCATAACAGTACAAGTTTGTTCAATCTGTACGTGTATGCTATAAAACTGTATACTTCTTCTCATAACTGCCTTATTTATAGCCAGCACATGTAAAGGCATGTTTTCTGGGCTCGTCGTTGAGTATTCCAATTACCGATGGCCAATTGACTTTGGGTGCATGGCAGGGGATTTGGCTGTGCGAACATCGTAACGATGCTGGAAGTCGCAAAGTAGCTATAACATTGACTGGTTGCCTCAGGGATCCTGCAAGTAGTCCTTTGAGTCCTGTTAGTCCTATAGCTTCTACTAGCAGCTAGGACCACTCGCACCCCCAAAGGCGTAGCAAACGTCATCTGGGCATATCTACATCCATCTATTCAAGCTAGCAGCCGCTTAACTTTAGTAAGATTCTAAGAGTATAAGTTAAAAAGAGTGTATGGATACTTTAAAAGTATACACATAAATATACGCCGTGTATATTCATTTGTATTATGGGATTTAGTGATTTTTATCTGTGCATAATTTTTAAATACGATAAAAATTATTGACAATATTTATAATAAATTCTCATATCTGTATATGAAAGGGATACTTTTATTTGTACTTCAAACAGGTATATAAATAAATAATAAACTTACGTTCCACGATGCTTGAACTGTAAAAGAGGTATTTATTTACGATTTAAGTTAACAGTGACGGTGAAGAGGTACGGTTCATTAAACGTAATGTTGTTCAGTAGTTATAAGCTGCCAAGGCGAATGTATATTATATACATTGTAAAGGATAAAAAATTAATTAGTGCAAGTATCCAGCACTCTTAATTGCTCTTAGATAAAATTAATGCATTCCGATATAATGCGTCCAATACTCCGAATTTAATTATATAGCTTTATTTAAGAAAACATTTTGTAAAAAAAAATGATTAACAAGGAAAATGGCATTAATAGACACTCGGTTGAGGACTTGCATTATTTTTTACGATATGTAAGGAAATCTCAGCTTGAGTACGCGCAATATGTTACAACTTTCTAACTCACTGCTTATCATAATAGGGTAGGCATTTCTAATGACGTTTCCAATGCATTGGGGGTGTATATAGAATATAATTCACACTTCTTTGCTGTGCTAATACATTTCTACTAGAGATATTTACATAGATTATAATAATAGTCTGGACATGTGGACAAGTCAGTATGAAAGTAGAGCAATTAAGGAAATCATCAAATTACGCAAATAATGATTTAGAATAATTACTGTACTACATCGCTAGGTATTTGTCAATACAACAAAAAAAAATTGTAATTTAGAAATCTCGATTCATCTAACTGAAATGTGTGAAATGTCATCTAGGGATCTAGCACCGCAAAGAGTTGTAAGTAAAATTACTTATAATGTTATTAAATTAACCAAAGCTTATCATGGGAGCTTGTTGACATATACATATAATATACATACATACATACAATACATGCATACATACTGTTAAGCGAACAGTTTATGTTAGTTGTTAATCTTTCTCATATGTAGCATAAATGGTCGTCCATTATGATTAGTGGATATTGCTTTGATATAAAGTGTCTGATGCAGTTCATATAGCTTAATAAACATTAACAGCTCAAGAAATGTAACATTATCAAAAATTATAATAATCAAGATGACAGATTTGTAATAAAATTTTATATTTCTTTTGTCCATAATAAGAATCATGGACCAGATTGGTACACTTTGCTACGTAACGTTAAAAATTTAAGAACCAAAAAAGTTATGTGCAACGTAATCCTAATTTCTTCGATGTGCCCAATAAACCAGGTTCTTGAACGTGTAAAATTTATAAGGATGATGACGAACATGATAAATAATATTCAGGTTTAAAAAAGAATTAACACTTTATTCTGTAATTAATATATGTAAGTAATAGTAATTTTCTGATAATCTCGCATACAAGGTTCATTTTATAAATTAGGTAATCCGTAAACTATCATATTTGCAAAGCAATTACTGTGAACGGTAATACATTTTACAAATTAATGATACATAAATATCTTTAATTCCCTTTTAACATTTACAAAGTGATTAGTACACATGTTTAATTTCTCAATCAAATTTCATTGAACTGTTTCGTCGAAATTAATATCATAGTACATTATTTTAAATGATGTTGAAAGATCGACCAGTTCTTTGGTAATGAAATTGTGCAACTTCTTAAAATCCAGATTTACTAATGAATATTAATAATTTAGAAATTAATGAATATTCCATTTTTTCGTTTACATTGGAATCCCTCAGATTATGTAAAATGCATGTTCGATAATTATCGTGTAATCGTTATTATTATTATTATAAAAAATTTACCAAACTTGACGAATTTATAAACATCCATCAGCTGAAATTATAGAATAAAGAGAATTTAAATCTTATATTTATTACGTGTCTTGTAAGAAATTAATACTTTGTACTGGCAATTGATTAAAGTTAAGCTTATATAAGAAGATACCTACCATATAAATTATAAGTAACACTTATAACGTTATTTTTTCATTTATATATGCAGAGTACTATAATTTCGTATAGCTTCCCAATGTTTTGAGAAAAGTTTCCTTATATTATTTCAACAAGTAATGTCAAAATCGTTGATGTAATATAATTGTGCGTACAATCTACAAAGTTGTTCAAACATTTTTTAATATTTTCCTATCTGTATGAGAATCAAATGCCACATTTAATAATATCATCAACCATATTTTATCCAGTGTGCGAATCATACGTGCCGTGAATGATTTCATGAAAATATTGAGAAGAAACGTTTAAGCGTAAAGAAGTTTTGTGCAACTATTTCCTATAATATTGCATTTTTTTACTTTTAATACCATTTAATAATTTATTTAGAAAATACAGAGTTTATTATTTATTTTATAAGTATCGAAAACAGAAGTTTAATCTAATGTTTGAGAACAACTATAAATTGTATCTTAATATGCAGCTACTGAGCAGAATATATTTGTACCGAGATAAATAATTCGCGTTTAACGCATACACGTTTTTCTGATTGTTTAACTTACCGAATACTTATACAATTTTCTAAATGTATAAAATTTTATTAGTTTTTATTTAGCTGGATATAGTGGACCTACATCATTATAAATTTAAAAAAATTGCATACATTAGGATCATACGTACAACGTGTATTGGGTACTATTATAAATTAAATTTAAAATTACTAAATGTATATATTAAATTATGTTTAGACGAGAAACAGTGAGAATATCATAATGAAGTTTAATTGCAAGTATTGTATATTATCCTTAAAACTGTAGAAACTAGTATAGTCTTTATGAAATAAGAACTAATATGACCGATAATTATGCTACTTGAAAAGGACTTCGCAGCATGAAAAGAACAAAATACAAGATTATGTATTCTATCATATGACTGAAGTTTGCTCTATTTAACATATTTTTAATTTTTATACCAGCTTATTTACTTGTAATTAAAGAAATAAAACTATCAACTTGCATAACATCAAATTCGACACATTTGTTAGTTTATAAAATATTTTATTAATATCCCAGAATTATATTTGATATAGTATCGCATTAGATAAAACAACATATTACGCAATATTAAAAACAATAAATGAAACTACAAATGAAAAAGTAGTAAGTTAAAATCAAATTAGTTTATTTTTATCTACACTAATCGATTAAAAAATTATCGTTGATTTAGACGTAAATTATTAGTACACCAAAAAAGTTAACGATACAACAAAAGTAAGTAGGATGCATAAAAATATATTTAAATACATATATCTATATGGCTGCATAAAGTAATTTTCTGAAGAACAATGTTCCAAATTTAATTTTATTATTATTTTAAATTTTCTTTATAACAATTTTGTTAATTTAATATATATATATATATATACACATTATATTTTCGCATGATATATAGATAGAAATTTTGAACCTTCTGTGTCTAAGGTAATTTAATAATTGGGATATAAATATAAACATCAAGTTTAAGAAAAAGATGAGCCAAGTACACGCATATAATATTTATCTGTAAAATCAAGAACTAACATGGTAATTATTTCTCTTAAATATATACTAATGCATGTATACATAAATATACATATATAAGATGAAGTGATAGGAGAATACACAAAATTATGTTTCTACATCTATTATCAAAAAATTGGAAAAATTAATTATTTATTTAACTGCAAATAATGAAACAGGGTTAATAAATATATATTTTTTAAATTAAGTGAAAAGCGGTTGAATGAATTAGTATATTCAGATTCTAAAGTTTTTTACACGAAGATAGTTAATGTCTTTATAATTATTTCTTTACAAATGTAATTGTTACTGCTTATTTCACTGTAGGTATATTTTTTATGTAGATCAAAATCCACAAATTTTTTTACATTACACCAAAAGGATACATTACTGTTTGTTTTATCTGTAAAACATTTATACAGTTATACCCTTAAGTATACCAATCAGAATGGATGAGTACGTATATTGTATAATTACTTTTCTTTGGTGCATAGGTTCCTTCATTTAGCCAAATCTCTTCAAACTACTGCCTCTTGAAAGATTTACCTTAGGCGAAGAAACTTAAAAACAAATTATTAGATTATGTTCCATTACATGCTAATTAAATTATAATCTCCAATATACGTTTTATTAATATATATACTTTATTGATTCATTTGAACTAGAATAGGTAATAGCATCGATTTGGTAAATATGAAACAAATGTCATTTAACAACATTGTTATTACAAAGTTGAAAATCTTATTAGCATTATTACTATTACATCAATGTAACTCTTCACGTTTGAATATATATTTATAAAAACAGTTATTCTTTAAAAGTCTGTGTAAAAGTGGTCTCTAATAACAATTGCCTTAGAATACCATCTTAAAAATTATGTTCTTTTAATCTCATTAGCTTTTTATAGATACGATAATAACAATAAATCTTTACGTACTTATATGCAGCTTATTAAAATATTGCACTTATGTGTTTAAATTGTTACTCTACTTTATATCAGATAATATTGGTCTTGGAATATGAATTACATACTTTCATATTGTATATCAAGTGGCAGCCATTAATATGTAATTTAGACATGGAAACGCTGTAATCGCATTATATTATATCGAACCCATACGTACGTTCTCGTTACGATTAACGAGATCGTATTGTAAAAATTTGCACAATGCGCCAGTATAATTAATAAGCTATACATTTTTTATATATAGAAGCATTTTATCCATAACAGATATTATAATCATTACTTAAGTATGTATGAAAATATATACTGACATTGCTTTCAGAATAATAGTATAGTAGACTTACAATTTAATATTCTACACGCTTCCTTTCATATTCTCGTTTCCAATCAGAGTTTAATATATCTAATTTCAGCATTCTTTAGTATCGAAATATATTGATCCAAACTTATTACATTTTAATAACTGACATTTCTAGTAACACTTTTATTATAATTTTTGTGGGACTTGTTTGAAGTTTTCTACATACGAAGAGAGCAATTCTGGACCAATATATTAAACGCAATTTAAAACATATGTATATACGATGATATTAAAACATTGTAATGCTCAGTATGTAGATCAAATTTAACGATAAAAATTAGTTCATTCGATATTTCTGTAATCGCATATGTTCTTTATCCTTAAACACATAATTAAAATAAAATACTTTGAAGAAACGTTTGTATTATAGATATATATATACTGTGGTGACTGTTAGTGTACAGTAGACATTGCTTTATTTTATTTTCACAGCTAACACAAATATTCTTTTTAAACAGCGTTTAAAGCGTCGCTATACTTTGGACTAAAAGTAATTTGTGACGAAATTATTTATCATTAGACAACAATGGAGCAAAATAATAGAGAGACAGAGATTAAGAAATAATAAGCGATATAAAAAAGTTATGTTATCTCCATATGTTATAGGCGCTAAAGTATGGATAACATAATGTCACAGTATTCTCGTATTACATTACAGTTTTGCCTACAAATTCCAATTAAAAGTAGATTAGCTTTACAAAATAATATGTAGAAGTATACATTTAGTTGATTTGTGGATTAAAAATGTGATTAACATATTCTGGTAAAGTCTTACCATCTGGTTGATTATTATTATTAGGCTCGCCAAATTCTTGATAATTCGCAGGTATCGGATGTGGCCCCGGATTTCTTAAATCGTTTGCTTTGTCTTGAACTTCTTTAAATGAGGCTTTAATATTATCTAATGCAGTGCCTAATCCTGTTTTGATTTGATTAAATTCTTGTGTCACTAGCGAGAGTCGGCCCAAAAGATAATTCAAGTTCTCGTCCACTTCTGTCATGCGTTTCGTTATTTCGCCAACCTGCATACATAAATATTTATTGTACTATGTTGAATTTGCTGCTTTTCCCAATTCAAATCCAATCCTTACGTACCTTAGTTTCCATTCCACCCATAGTGGAAGTTGTACCATTAACATACTCTTCATTCTGCTTGTGTAACTTATCCAATGCTTTCGCGCTTTCTGTCATTTGCTGATACATAACATTTATTTGCCGCCACACCTGCCACGAAAGAAGAAATTTTGGGGGAGATTTATTTTATAAAGAGAATTCACATTTGATTGCTACCTGATTCATTTCTTGTTCCATTTTAGTGGTCAAGTTTGCCAGAGCACCGTTCTGATTGTCCATAATATCATTCGATATACCATCGAATCTTTCATTAAGAGTATTATTGATATTTATGCCTTGCGCTTTCACCAAATCACCTACTTCCAAAAGAATTTGATGCACCCCGTATTCTACTCTTTTTTTAGTATCCAGAACATGATCAGCCATGGAGACCATTACAGCTTGTCCCTTTTCAAGAACGTGTAATTCTTGATTTACATGTTCAGCATCAGTTGCCAAATCCATTCTAAAATTTCGTAAAATACTCAATAAGATAGTGGCATTAATACTTTTCATTTCTTAACAACAATGCATTCGTTGCTTTCGAAGTGTTTAATATCTCAAAAATGTAGCTAATGTTTGAACTAGTTTATTTAGAACATTCCTATAAAGCAAATAATTGTTTACCGCGGAATTGGCACGTATGTACATGCGGATACAAATCTAAAAATTATTGCTGGGGTTTATTACATTCTATCATATCATATATACAGTGACGGACGAAAGAAAGTTTACAACTTTTAAAATCGCATAACATTTTAGAATTTATTCAAACGACATGGGTTTTCTTTGAGAAGCTAGAAGGATTAGTTTGCTAAGCGACGTGTTTCGTCGCTTTGAAAAAAAATATGGAATTGGTCGGAATAACAAAAAAAAAATAGTAAATGTTTTTCAAACTTTTTTTGTGAACCTTTAATGAAAATTCAAAAAACCCGTTTGTAGATTGAAGGATATTGTATACGTGCTGAAAATTTCATGAAACTCGGTTAACGTTGCTCTGAGGTATAAACGCTTAAAGATCACAGAATAAAGTCGAAAATCGCTAAATTCCAGAAATCAGCAATTTCTGACCTTATTCTGCGATCTTTAAGCGTTTATAGCTCAGAGAAATTCTAAAATTGCCTAAGCACGTGACTAAGCATGTATACAACTTACTTTAATCTACAATTGAGTTTTTTGAATTTTCATTACAGGTTCACAAGACTTTTCTAGCTTCTCAAAAAAACTCATGTCGTTTGGATCAATTCTAAAACTGTTATGTGGTTTTAAAAGTTATAAACGTTCTTTCATCCACCACTGTTTATACAGCCATATTTAGAGCAAATATACATATATAGAAATATTACAAATAGACTAATTTCAATTTTAGAAACAACTTGAATTTGAATTATTATTTGTTGTCAAGAGTACTCAATTGCACAGTAATATCACCTAAGAGCTCCTATTGTCTCTATTGTCTCGTTTTTAGTCTCCATTAATTTACCATCAATATCATTGATTCCTTTGGTAATAATATCCTTTAAGGTATGTTTAGCTTCTTGTAAGCGTGTTTGGGTCTCATTATGTAGTGTTTGCAACTCGCTAATCCTAAATAACAAAATTTAATGTATATCCATATTTTGTTTTCAAATAATCAATGTCTGAATTTTCATTCCATACATTATAAAAGAATCATCTCTTATAACAATGGTAATAAAACTTAAGAAACTTCAAGTAATAAGTATTACATTTTACTCTTTAAAGAGCTTTTTGTTTTTGTAATATTTATTACTTATAATAAATATATGTTCGTTTAATCTATGTAAACTTTACTAAAAAAATAACATCAACATACCTTGGTAAATCTTTAATCTGATCAGAAGTATTTTCTAATAGTTTCTGAATGGGATGCAGTGCTTTTACGTAGTGTTCCATATTAGATGCAATACTAAACTGAGGTTCGTGTAATATCTTTTTAATATTCTGCGATTGTTCCCTGACTTTTTCCAATGAAATCTCAAGGTCGCTAATTCTTGAACCAATATCCTGGATCTATGGAACATTCAATTTCAACATGTTTCTTAAGATATGATGTATGTATAAGTTATTTACCTCTGTCAATAATGCTTGTATCGTCCCTGATTGAACAGTTGCAGTTTCCTTTAATTTGATCGCTTCTGCTTTCAACGCTGACTCTGCTTTCGAAATTCTTTCCATCAACAATAACTCTGTGTCATTCAATTTTGAGAAAATAAGGGAGACGTTCTCAGCATGGGGTGATGGAACATCTGGTCGATTATTTACTTCAGACACTTTGTTTTCGATATCTGTAAGCCATCCTTCCAAACGGCTTTCCAAATCTTCCAAAGTATCAACAGTCTTTTGCATTTGTATTCTTTCTCGCTCGTCTCTCTAAACGAAGTAAGAACTTTTTATGAAGTATTATAATGGTATATATGTATGAAAATGGGACTCCTCTGAACATTGAAAAATGAAATTTAAGAATGAAAAATTATTACTTATAAATCTGTTAATGTGTAATTATACAATTTTTGTTTATACAAGTTTATACGCTTCAAATCATTCTTCATTGTTCTGCTTGTTAAAATATGCTGTTAATTAATAAAATACCTGGGAAATTAATTGTTCAATTCCAGTGACCCTTTCGTCAAGTTTTGTCAACTGAAATTTTATCCCGTCGATCGTTAATACGCGCTTCGTCAACACTGCCAGTGACTTTTTCAGCTGTTCTCCCAACTGGCGCTCTCGTGCCTCGTGCCTCTCCAATTTATCAGTATTTTCACGCATCATATGCACCAAACTTAACATTGCATCTTTAATATCTTCGTGTCTAAGAATGAATTTTTTATTGTATTAAAAATATCCAATAAAAATCAAGGAGTACAAGTATAATAATCGTGCGATACATTTTTATGAAATATTTTTAATTCAAAATCTGGTTTATATCATTGCTATTTGAGTTGTAAGAACGAAATAGTGAATATAAAACTTACGTAATCTCTCTAGCACTACCAAGATTTGTAACACAAAGTAAATGTAAAACCAGTATTAAGATACACTTCATTTTTTAGTTATAGTTGATAACTGCACGGAGAAATATCTGAAATAGAAAAGAGATACTAATTTTATCCCACAGCACTGATGTAATTATCAGTTGTAACAGTAACAAGTTGACTACATCACCGTTGGAACTATCAATGTAGATGCTGTGTCTCTAAAATGAGTCAAATGCCTTGTTTGATTAATTAATTGAATATGCTGTTACTGAGATAAGAAGCAAAGAGGTCATTACTGATGACTCTTTGATGGGTAAGACTGCCTTTCTTTGTGAATAAATTACAGTAATAATTACAGCCTTTATAATCAATGAACACAGACAGTGTATTTGAATAATTAAATATTAATGGAATCATAAATATATTTCAAAATAATCAACGTGGCTGAATATATAATAACAATATTGCAATGTTTATCATTTTGAATTTTGTGTGTGTGTGTACGAAGGGGAAGAAAAAGGAAGCAAATAGAGAAGAAGCAGAGAGAATGACATGAAGTTTCCTTATTTCTTTATGTGTGCAAGCTCGAGTTTAAATTGATCACAGGAGATATTGTATGTCGATTTTCTATTATCTATTTTTTTTACAGCGTTAAATTAAATAAAATATGCAATGGTAATATAACATCATTTTTCATTTTCAGATAAAAATGCCAAAAATACTTGGCTTTTCACTGCCGTACGTCACAAAGAGAGTTCAAATTTTAGCTATTTATAGATCTACAGATGCACACCAAGTACCATTTGATGGAGCCATATGGTCCATTTTAAACCATCTGTTTCGAGTGCAACGCATTCTTTTTTTGTATCGTATAAACAAACTTGAGTACATCACTGCTGGCATTCCAAGTAAAATCCATATTTTGGAATGCTTAAATAGAGCACAAGAAACCTATCAATTGTTATTTTAATTAATATCGAGACTATGATTACTTGAATTTGTAACTAAAAATTAAACGCAGTACTCAATTTGCATTAACAGTTAGTTTCATATATTTAAAATAAAATATGTTTATTATTACATCATTTTCTAAATTAATTATAATTCATTATAATTCAAATTACAGTATTCTAGTAAATGATATTGAAGAAATTTATAATTTAAATACGCATATAATTATTTGTATCATATTCATATTAAGCTTTGCTCTATTTGTTCTACTTGCAGCAACAAATAAGTAAATAAAACTTGATTTACATATAGTTATTGTAATAGATATTTTTAGAAATATGTACTTATTATGCTATCTTCGTTCTTTAACAACACTATAATTAGATTAGATTAAATATTTACAGCTCTAACAATTCTGACAATCCTGCAGGTAGCTAAATATTTATAAATATTAAAAATGAGCTCTTCACTTGAGAAGAGCAATGTATTTAATGTAGTTATATCATTTCCTATCATTATAATTACTAATAATATACATCAACCATCGCTTTAAAATCAAAAAACAAAACTTAACAATTCAAAACAAAAGTACATGCACTCCCTTTCATATTTTAACAATGTATATCAGCAGCATCAGATTTATAACTTTCAAAATTCAATTGCAAGTAATAACAATAAACAGTAAACTAGAAAGATCAAACACTAACTAAATACGATCCAATTCTCCAAATACATTTAAAAAAATTTATAAACAATCGATGTCTGTTAACAATACACGAATCTTTGAGAATAATGGCATTACAAGGAGGCAATAAAGAAGAGGAAGTGTAATGTTAATAAAAAGAAGTGCTACATAATCGATTTTGAAAATATATAATACTAATTCTACTTACACAAATAATAATCGTATTCTATTTCTTTGTGTGAAAACGGAAGATGCTCTTATAACGACCCTTATCCTTATTCGTACAGCGAAGAACTGATTCCCATATCATCAGCTAAATCCACATTTGGATTTTTAAAAAACCGAACTGAAAGTATGTCCTATTATGTGGCGACACGAAGTGGTCATTTTTGGTACTAAATATGATGCATGACTGTAATGGCGTATGATTGAACCAAAGAGGAGATATAATAAGAGGCGTCACTCGACAAGGACAGAAATAACCTAGGGAAATCACTAGACAACCAATTTAAATGCCCATTCGGCAATGATCGGTAAACTTCGGCAATAATCAGCCAATTGCGTTAAGGTACATTTTGTCGATTTGAATATCCCGCTCGAATAGACAACCAATTTAAATGCCCAAGGTCAAGTAAGGACTTCAAAGGTTCCGCCCGGAGTGACGCCTCTTATTATATCTCCTCTTTGGCCTTATGTTGACTGCCTCGAAATTGTTTCCAACATTACGCGAGAGCAGGCCCAGATTAAGATTTTTGGGGCCCGAGGCTATCAAACCTTTGAGGCCCCCCCGTGGTAGATTTTTAGGGCCCGGGGCTACATATCAAATCTTCGAGGCCCCCCCGTGGTTGAACATCGCGGGGAGGGGGAGGTTTAGTGAGCTAATCGCTTAGAACGGGGCCCCCCTCGGAAAGTGGGGCCCGGGGCTGCAGCCCCCCCTTTAATCTGGGCCTGCGCGAGAGAGAAAGACATGTGCGAACTGGCGCGAGAGAGAGAGAAGTATATGTCCTAATCGACCGTAATGCGCATGCGCGGATATTATTCCCACGTGGGAAGAGAGAGGATCGGAAAAACAACCCTTGAAAGAAATTTATGACTTCCTCAACGTAGCCCGATCTTTGGGAGTGATCTAGCACTCGTAACAGCTAACAAAGGCCAGAGACATCTCAATGAATTCACAACTTAAACTATTACCATTGGTACATAGAACATTTTCCGATAAAAGAACTTTCTTTCAATTTTAGCACTTACAGTAGTGTTTTCTACAAAAACTCTTCAATTATGCAAACGTCCGCTTTCAAATCTCGCTCCTGCATGTTTTACATATCGATTGCATACAATTATCTAGCTACGTTCACGCGATAGCGTAACACTTTCACTGTGTGAGCGGCAATAAGCACGCGCGCGGCTTATCCGAGAATTGCTTGCCCTCCGTGTACAGGTTATTTTGTCTAGAATGGTGATTTATGTACACAAACTTGTAATTTACGAAATGATTGATTTCTCACAATTCGTGATCGATTTAATTTAAGTACATGAAGATGTATAAACATTTTACAACGCTAGGTACAAAACGAATCTCCTCTCATCGTGTCTTTCTGATGCCAAAGCAAATAATAGTACAGCGTCCAATGCGGCTGTGTTCCTTTTGTAACTTCTATCACTGGAAAACATCGAAATGTATGTTCTCTGTATTTAAACATTGATGTTTCTCAAATATGCAACTGCAGTGTCTTTTATTTAGTTACAATTAAAGTGCGACTTGTTTACACTGCTGTAACCCTTTCCTTATAACCTTTTTAAGTCAAAATATTCTTCAGCATCGAGAATGTATCGGGTTTATATTTATTATATTTATTTATGGATTGCATAATTTTCGTTGCCCTCATTTCAACAATAGTTTAAATTCACAAGGAGGGCTGTCATTTGCAGTATAACCCGAAAGAAGCTGATTCTTCGCGATAAAAACATCGACAATGTGGAACAACACGTATTCGTACGAGGTCTTGTTACTGAGAAAATTCATTTCGAAGATTTGTGAGATAAACATGGTACAGAGTATGACTTACTTATTGTATTTTAATATTACTCGTTATTTCTGCTTATGTGTTATCGTTTATAAAGAATTATAGCTGTATGGTTTAAATAATATGCTGATGTATGTTCGTGCATGAATTGATTTTTATTACATAAAAATTTATTGAAAATGTCATTCCTGTTGGCATATAAAAAGTTTTATCCACAAGAAAAGGATCTGAGATTAATGCCTATAACTTTTACATGCTTTGCAGAATCAGTCACACATTCAGGATTTAATATTCGGGGAGCCGAGTTGAACGGATAAAAATATTTTTAATGCAAATTCAAAAAAGTTCATTAGGTTTTGAAAGTCTTGGAAGTCTTGAAACTTTTGCTTCAAAGTTTTAATAGGTTTCGAACCCGTATGTATGTCCACTGCAGACTCGTAGGACAATACATTTATAAACCGTGACCCTGGCGAGACCCTCTCGCTGATCAACGTGGCTAGTTTTTGGCAGCCAGATGTTCATTTTCAAGACTTTCACAACCTCCAAGACTTCCAAGATTTTCAAGAGTTTTAAGCTTCGAATCATGTTCAAAGTGGTTCAATGTTTTCGTCATATATATAGATTCAAAATGATTCAAAGTGCTTCAGATCCGATACTACTTCCTTATTGTGTAAAGAGAAATACTTCTAGTAGTAATTTTCTAGACTTCATTGTTTAATATTGTGCTGTGTATGAATGTGTTACTTGTTTTATATATCTTTTTAATATAGATTTCCATGGACCTGTTGGTCCAATATGATTGTTCATAGAATAGTCACAAACTATAACTCAAATGTAAAATTTTCATGTTTACAAATATGGATACATAAGCAGAAATAATTGGTAATGAATAAGTACATCAGCTAAGTCATACTTGATCACACGTTGTCAACGAATCTTTAAGATTGATTTTTCCAGAACGAAGCTTCATATGAAAGACTGTTTTTTTACATTTTCAATTTGTTTTTGCAAATAGAATTATACCGTTTTCAGTTAAGGTACGTTTATGTTGGAGCTGCGATAAACGATGAGAGCAAAGCATAGAAATACATTTATAGTTTTATAATGAAAGTGTTTACATTGATGCAGCGAGCGGAGCTATGCTTTCCGATGAATATTCTCATAGTTCCTATCGCAGCTCCACCGTAAACATACCCTTATACGATTTATATGCTACCCTATATATTACTGTTTAAAATAATATCAAACGATCTGAAGACCCAGTGCATTTATAATCAGATATAAATTGCAAAGATTAAACATCATTTCTTATGTATTTGTGTAAGTTTCTTAATTATCGTCTATATGAATTTATTTAATTTATAGCTGTAGTACATCATCAAATTCGTACAAGCACTACAACAATGAACCTACTAGGTCATTCACCAGTCAGGAAAAAAGATAAACAAAGAAATAAAAAGTATGCCGAGTTATTAGAAGGTAAAATTTTATGTTAATAATATTTTTGTAAATGAAAGTAAAGTATGTATTTAAGTTAAACTCTTTTGATTGTAGTAACAAATAAAACGACAAGTAATAAAAGGGCTACATTACAGAAGGCAAAAGCTTCTGACATATCTAAGTTTCTCGATCGGCTTGATAATACTACAGGGAAGTCGGATAAAATAAAAAATCCTAGTTTGATGAACATCGCCCATTCAGAAAATATAGATAAGGAATGCATTGATGATATTCACTCTGATATTGTGAGTATATATATACAGCAATTTTTTAAAGAAATTACTAGCAAATGAAAGTTTAATATGTTATCAACTGAAGCGGAGTTTTCTTATCCATAAGCCAGACATGAAATTCACAAAAATCTTCGAAAAATTTTAGTATGCAAAATTTTCAGTTCTTGATAAATGATTTCTGTTTCAATGAAGCAGTTAACTTTATGCTGCCATCATTTGATCAAATTATATCTAATTTCTTCTGAAAATAGATTTATTGTTAATGAATATGCTTCTCTTCAAAATCAGACAGTATCAAAGAAGTATATTTATTTAAATGTAAAGAATCTTTTATTGAAATTTATACCATTGTATTTATAAATTACAGGAAAACAATATACATTTTTCATCTCTCATCGAAATGGAGTATTACAACCAGTTCCCTCATAACAAAGCGGTACCTAATGATTTAGTAGAATGTCATGATATCGATGACATTGCTCCCCAGTTTTCCAAAGAAATGAATGTCGTAATAGATAAAGAGACAGATAAAAAGTTAGAGAAGATAAAAAAGTAAGTAACAAGAAAACTGTATATGTATACACAATTAGTGTCAAATTACTTACCAAACATAGTTCAGTATAAAAGGGCCTCTTTATTTTTTATACGGTAATCTGAGAAAACCTATTTATAGATCGTGTGGCTCACATTTTTCTTTTTACATTTTGTGCTTATCTAAATACAGTACTGTAGGAAATCTCAGAACGCCTTAACATAAAATTGTATATAGTCATTGAATTTCTATCTCGCAAAACTTTAGATATTAGTTACATTTTCATTGTGATTACTACCAATAACTTTCAACATCAATTAATAGCAATCTTGTACGCATAATTATTCTTTAGGAATACAAAACCGAAAGCAAATAAGGAACAAAAATGTGTCACTGAGAAGTACGCCACACAATATTATATTGAAAGCTTGTTGGTTTATATGCAAGTGTATCTAAACTGTGGATTGCTAAATCGAGCAAAGAGAACGTTGATGAAATACAGAAAAATTATGGAGAACAAGCTAAAACCTTGTAACAAATGCATTGACCTGTATAATATACTTTTAGAAGCTTATGCTTTAAGAAAAGATGTGAACAAAGTCATGCAGCTATACCTCTTAATAAAAGAAGATTGTGTAGCCCCGACGCCACAAACTTATGTATACATATTTGATGCTTTGGGAAGAGAATCGATACCTAAGATACAAATAAGTAATTAAGATACAATTAAAATACAATTAAGTAAAAGAGGGAGAATCTATTATAACTGTTTCTGTTTTAATATATAGAGTTGTTGGGGCAACTACAGTTAGACATGTATAATGCAAATATATCTGTTAATGATATATTTAATAAATCCCATTTTAAACATGATCAAGAAGAAAATGTATTAAGGATAGTAAAAATGATAGAGCCAGGATTTGAGCGAACATACACTACGTTAAATACAGAACATAAATGCCCACTTTTACGGAAAATTCCTATGGGGAATAATTACGAAAGTCCAGTGGAAGGATTATTGACGATCGATACATTGAAAGATTTCTTAAAGATGCAGCTTCAAAATGAATCGGCAATTGAGGTGGAAATAGAAAGTATTGAAAAACGCGACAGTAACTCGGAAACTGCTTCTAAATCTGTAAGATATTATTATTTAACGTTCATTTAAATTTATTTTATGCCTACAAATTTATAGTTTCAAGACTATCCGTATCATTCGTATAACTGTTTATTTTTCTTTAATCAGAGATCAAAAGTTATCGAACTTGAAAATTATTGGAAAGGGTCAGCTTTAGCAGCTTTCGAAAGGAATTTAAAGTGTTTAAAAGAAAAAGAATGTCATTCTAATGCTTTAATGGTTTTACACCCATTTTTAGAAGTATTGGATAAAAAGTACTATGTAAATGCTATACTACGAGAAATTAAGCAACTAACTCGAGGTTCGGAAACTTACAGTACGTCTCTTAAATTGTTGTGCGCTGACCTAGGAAAACATATTTATAAGAGATACGAGGTATGAATTTATTTTTAAACACGCATTACATCTATTTTTAAATTATAACATTACATTCTTTAGATGTTTTAAAAGTATTTACCATTTTTTTTGTGTCTAATGTATGAAAGCCCACCGTCCTCTTTTATTTCACATTAATATACATACTTCTATTTTGCATTTCGTATCGCCGAAAAATTATTTCTCTTAACCATAATTTTCAGATAAAAATGAAGCAACAGTATGGAATATTGGATTCGATAGTTAATATTTATCAGAAATACTTGGAATGGTATTTGAACCCTAAAAGTATGCCACAGTTCAATGGTATGGATAATCGTACAGTGTGGCAACATTTCGAATTGGAAGAAAAAAGAAGTATATGCGGTACATCGTTAAATGCTATGTGCTTAAGTTGGCCTACAGATGTAATTACAAGTGTAGGAAAATTTCTGTACAATATCATCTTAAATGATATAATACTTAAACCTGAAATATTGAAAGGACACGATTTTAAATGTTCCATCCCGGCATTTTATACGTTGTATAGAAATAAGGGACATTACTTAACGGAACAGGTTTGTATATAGAACAATTCATTTTGCAAATACTTATTTGATACATTATTAGTAGATTGATTTGATGTATTATAATGTAACATATTAATTATAGATTAAACCACATCCTTTTGTATCAAAGCTGTATAAAGACTCGCAGCTTGACACAATAACATTTGATTCATTTCTTGTGCCATCTTATGGTCCGCCGCGTCCATGGACTTCCGTCTACACAGGGGGATATCTTATAACAAAAACAGATTTTGTAAGAACTCCATATTATTCGGTAAGTTTGCTCGTTAATTATCAATTTAATTTTCAAGCGTCAAACTTCTATTTGTCAAAATTTCTCACAAATACGATGAAGAAAGTAACTTAAGATATGGTAACGTCGTACAGAATAAACAGTATGTATTTTCGTTTTTCTTTCTTTTACAGGATAGCTCATTGCGTAAAGTTCAGGATACACCATCACAGAAATTGCTTCCTGTGTTCGATTCTTTAAATCAACTTAGCTCAATTCCGTGGAGAATTAATTCTGCCGTACTTGATATCGTAATTGAGGTATTTGATTTTAGTGTCCTACTCGTTATTCTTGGGAACAAGTAGCCAGGTGCAGTAATTATAATCAACTTACATTTACGTTCTCTTTTTTAATTAGATATTTCAAGAAGGTGGTTCTGTAGAATTAAATGTTCCTCAATCGAATTCCGTATTGTCTCCTCCACTTGCTGTCGAAAGAGATGCTACGGCCGAAGAAAAGCGAAATGCAATAATAGCATGGGCAAAATATAAGCAAAAAAAGTACGAAATGTATTCTTTGTGGTGCGATGCCCTTTATAGACTATCTCTTGCTAATCATGTACGTATTTCATTCTCGTCTTTCAAATTGTTTTTTCATTTTTCATAACAAATGACTAAATACTAAGCTTATATGTATATGTAATTACACATTATTGTCCATTGGCAAACTGGAAATGCATAAATGTTTCCCAAATTTATCTGTTTTTAGAATTTGAATTACTTTCTGTTGTACATATATACATACTACTCTTACAGGTGTTAATACGTATACATTTCTGTATTATTTTTAAAGTTTAGGAACAAAATATTCTGGCTGCCACATAATTTGGATTTTAGAGGACGAGTTTATCCTGTTCCTCCTCACTTGAACCATCTATCATCCGATTTGGGCCGTTCTTTGCTTTTATTTGCAAAAGGGAAACCTCTAGGTCCGAAAGGATTAGATTGGTTAAAGCTACATGTTATTAACTTGACAAACTTAAAGAAGGGATCGTCTCTTAAAGAGCGCCTAGAATGTGCAAATCAGAATATGGAAAACATCTTGGACAGTGCTGCTAAACCTTTAACAGTAAGTGAAGTTATCATTTGAAACGATAAAATTGCTCGTCAATGTTTCTTTGATTACATGTTGAAGAGCAAGATGGATCTATGATAATAATTATTAAACGTTTCTACTAAGCATGTGTCTATAGATTTATAAAATCTTTATGACTTAAACCATATTGTACATATAATATTAATTAAAATTGATATTAATTTATACTCGGCAGGGTAAAATGTGGTGGAAAAAATCAGAAGAGCCGTGGCAAACTTTAGCAGGGTGCATAGAAATAGCAAATGCGTTAAAAGCACCAGACGTAGAAACATACGAAAGTAAATATCCCATTCATCAGGATGGGAGTTGTAACGGTCTCCAACATTATGCAGCACTTGGTAGAGATCAAAGTGGCGCAGAAAGTGTAAATTTGTACCCGTTCGATACTCCAAAAGATGTATATACCGCAGTTGCTACCATAGTAAGCTTTATACAGCATAACTACCTATATCAATTTTCTTGAGAAAAGAAATACATATGAAGCTCTTCTCCAGGTTGAGGAGCAACGACAGACTGATGCTAAAAATAATATTAAAATCGCGCAAATATTAGAGGGGCATATAAAGAGGAAAGTTATAAAGCAAACAGTGATGACAACAGTATATGGTGTAACGAAGTATGGCGCAAAGCTTCAGATAGCAAAGCAACTGAAAGGTAAATGCTTAGTTTCGTTTTAACAAATGATTAATTTCTATATTCTTCTCTAATTTTATTATTCAAATTTTGAGTAGATGTACCAGACTTTCCAGAGGAATCTGTTTGGGGTGCCAGTCTGTATTTAGCTGACAAAACATTTTACAGTTTAAGGGCAATGTTTAAAAGTGCGAGAGAAATTCAGGATTGGTTTACAGCATGCGCTCGAATTATTTCTGGCATTTGTGGCGAGAATGTGGAATGGATTACTCCTTTAGGTCTTCCTATTGTTCAACCTTATAGTAAACAGAAGACCACGCAAAGATATGGCAAACACATTGAGTTAGTAAAAGTATATGATATAAGCCATATTCTTGAAAAATCTTAATTTATGCTTCAGAATTTAGTAAGGCTTTTTGCGCGATATATGGTACTAATACCAATGTTTTCCTTATTTTATGAAATAGAATAATGTATAAATTTATACATTTTCTAATACTACATCATATATTGAAAAGCAACATTTAATTAAATCATTAAATCAACATTAGAATTGAAAATCATGTAATCACCACTCTCTGGGACTACTCTGGTTTTTATATCACATTCACGTTTTCTAACTTACCTTGCTTAGCTTGAAAAATTCGGAAATGATTTTCACAATCTTTTCACCAATTTTTAAAGATGCAGATTTTAACATTTTATACATTTGATAAAATAAGAAGTAAATTTTATCAATGTTAAACTTACGTAAAACGAATTTTCAAACAAAATGTGATTTTTGTATTTATAGGAAGCCTGACTCGTTGAAACAAAAGAATGCATTTGCACCAAATTTTATACATTCTCTGGACTCGACTCATATGATGCTCACTAGTCTCCATTGTAGGGAAGAAGGTATTACTTTCGTCTCGGTGCATGATTGCTTCTGGACTCATGCTTGTACTGTAGATATTATGAATAAAGTAAGTAAATTATTACACAAGTGTACTTAAAACTTTCAAAATGTTACTTAAATCTTATCATACATGTAATTCATATTATAATCAATTCATTTTATAGATATGTAGAGAACAATTTGTTGCCCTTCATTCTGAACCAATTCTCGAAGACTTAGCGACCTTTTTTACGAATCGTTATTTGCCAGTATATAGGTACGTAATATTAAAGAAATCTATAAATATTTTAAATAAAGAATAGTCTGCGATGCTTTAGTTAGGTATTTGTTTATGTAATACGTTGTCTTTCAATGATATTAGACCCAGCGCAGACGAGCGACGCCGCGTGGTTGCGATTTCGTAACCGATGACACTGTGTCTGAATGAAGTGAAAAATTTTTGCCTGTTCATCCCTTGATAGATGTGCGTTGTCGACATCGTTGCGATTTCGTTAGTAAAATTGTGCCGAATCGCATAGAATCACCGGTGCGAAATCGCGATGCCGCATCGCTCGCCTGCACCAGGTCTTAAAGGTAGTATTGTTGTTCAGGGTTTAGTGTACTACTGATCAAGTACTTCTTTATATTTATATTTTTTATTAAAACATTACCGTAATGCACCTAGCGTCGACACAGTGCCCTTTACATACTAATCCAAATTTCTTATGATTACAGAAACATAGAAGTTAATAATAAGAAATACATGAAGGACGTACATCAACATTTAACTTCTATACCTTCAAAAGGCACTTTTGATATCAATAAAGTATTATCATCTACATACTTTTTTAGTTAAAACTTTAAAAACGCTGCAATATTTTATGTACACTTGATATGAGAAGAATAAATGATCAAAGTTCAAAACTGTATTTATACTTCTAATTCCCGCTTTGCACGCTTGGTAATTTTGACTTTGTATTTATCTTCTATATTTTAGTACGAACAAAATTAATATGAAATGCTTGTATAGTGTTACAAGTGACGCAAGAGAACTAAAACTGTTTTGTTAAATGTTTACACTTTCTAGGCACATACGTATAAATATTGGCTTTGTTTCAACTTTGCATTTTTTATGAATAATATATTATTTCGTATAAAAAGTTAAGTAAAATAAGATATAATGTATTAAAATAGGAAGCTTATCCATAGTTTTCTTTGTCCTTAGTACGGAATAGTCTATATTAAGTTTAGATTAAAAATTTATACTTTCTTAACGCTAAAAAATGATAAAATATTATAGATATGGTTGCCATCCGCAGTATATACGGCAGAGATTCGAAGGATCGCGTGCTTCCTGTATTAGTCTTTCAACTTGGCCAGACACGCTTGAAGCTAAGCCTTCTTCAGTGCCTTGTAGCTTCTGTTCTATTCTTATAAGCGCTCTTTCCGCTGTTTTATTTCTTCCCGTAGAACCTATTGATAATATTTCCTTTATGTTTTCTCCAGTATTTATAAGATATTTAAATGTATTTCTATATTTCCATAGTTTAAACCATTCATGAGCAACCTTTGGCCTGTAGTGGGCCAAAAGTGGAAACCTAATACTCTACGCGGGTCGCATTATTGAAGGGGGATTGCGCCTTGTTAGGTCGAAAAATAGGTAACTCTTTGTGAATTTTTTACACAAAAACCTCAAAGTAAAAAAGGTTTGAGAATTATGATAAAGATAAAAAATGGAGAAATAATATTTACATTGACTGGTTTTTGGAAGTGATCTGGAGGTACTCCCACTTTGTATGCCGTGTGCCTTGGCTGGTGTTATAGTCCACGTGAACAACGGGTCGTACAGAAGAACTTGAAGTAACGTTATAATTACTTGTCTTTGATCGCGTAACACAGTTAAAGTCTTTTCACAACAATGTCTCATTGTACCCTCTACGCCACTCACGCCCATTGCTACTTCAATATTCCGTGTAAGGCGAAATGGAATAGTTTCAGGTACCGGTAACACTTTCCCCTGCTCGAATGCTATACCTAATTATATTTAAGAAACTTGTTATTAAAGTATTCAGCAACCGTACTATTGATATAATTTAATATTCGTCTCGTATTATATTTGCAAGTGGAATAATTATATTTACCAAAATCAATATGGATCACTTCAGCAGTTGTTTGATCTAGCAAAATATTATTCAAGTGCCTATCCCCTAAGCCTAAAATGTACCCCGCCATAGATGTGGTTGCGATGCTGGAAACAATAAATACGAGTAACAAGTCAGATTTAATGTGACGTTTATAATAATTTATACGTTATAAAATAAATACCTGCGAGTGTATGCTAGTCTTCTTTGAAACCATGTCTCGGGAGATGGATATCTTTCGATAAAGAAATAATGCATCACTGGGTGCAAGTGCGCACAGCAATTCATAAATGTTTTTAATTTTGTATCGCTTGACGATTTCTCCACTTGCTAGAAACAGAAATCTATTAAATTTCCCTCTAAAGGTATGTTTTCCTATACGCGTCTGGACGCAGCGTCAAGGAATTCAAAGTCGATTTTTTCAAATATAAAGTGCAATATCAAAAAAAGTTACTGTTTCTTTTCGACTTACACCAAATAAATAAATCGAGAAAAAGGAATAAAATATTTTGATATTCAGGTCATTTTCGAGAAAATCGACTTATCGTCACATAGTACATTAATCCTTCTAGCGTCTCAAAAAAATACAAGTCATTTGGACGAATTGTAAAAAAGTTATTCTGTTTTAAAGGGTGTCCCAATGTATAATACTATTTATAGTATTGGGTAAATATAATCTTACTGCTAATTTCTCTTTGCAAACGTTTGGTGTATAATCTTTCGGGTAGTATTTCTTGTGAAGCCCAGAGGTCCCACTTGAACCATTCAATACAGCTATAATAGGTATTGTATCGTTACACCATTCTAATATTCCTGATCTTTGTGTTAATGGCACAACCTACAAGAACAGGATAAATAGTATTAATCTTAGATACATAATGGATGTTCAATGCTGTAAAAATAATTTCATTTCATAATACATATTCATAATAAAGACAGTGAATAGAATAAAAGAAAAAGCTTGAAGTGACATCAGAAAACCGCTCCAACTACCCAATAATATGAAAAAAAAACCTTAAGAAAGCTCTCAACCTTATCCGTAAACTAAGTCTATATTGCAAAATATAAAATAACCATTGACTATGGTCGCTAATAACCACGAAGTTGATGTGACCTTAAAACAAAAACAAAAAAAGCTTGAAGTGAAAGTATTTAGATCATATCAAACATACCTTGTAAGTTCTAATCGTCAGTTTTCTTCGTTTAGTTTCTTTGCACGCTTTCAACAGTGTATTCATTACATTAAAAACTTGTTGCATCACAGCATCTTGTCGTAAGTCATCTTTTCCCTATAGAAACATATTTAGATAATTAGAAATCCAATATTTACCTCATTGAAGATATCATCATACATAACGACTGACTTTCTTTTCGTCATCTGACTAGATATTCCAATATGTAATAAACAATATTCTTACCTTTACTAACTGATTTCTGGAAATGCCATCTGTACCAATGCAAACCAACTTTTTTGGTGTGTTTAGACCGCCAACAGTTTCATATGTTTCCTTATATTTAGAAATACTAATAATATCATCGTAATTTCTGGATGGCTTTACATCAATCGTTAAAGTTGGCACAAGTACATTTTTGAAATTTCTAATTTTCCAAATCTCTTGATTTCTAGGTATATTGATTGCACACCCAGCTGTAATAAAGATTTTGTAAGAAGAGATTTAAAGATACTTGAAGAAGAAATTTTGTAAGAATCGGAAATCTAAAGCTAGTTACAGATATTCTATTTTGCAGATACATATGCTATTAAATTATTACGTTTCCATGACAAAAATATGATAATATACTTGCGTTTATTTGTAGAAGTTGCGAGATTAGCTAACATAACTAAAGCGTGTGATAATTTATCCATTTCATTCGCAATTGACTTGACATTTGGTTCCAATAATTCGTGTAATAGTTTTCGAGCTCCAAGAACTCTGGGCTCTAAAGTCTTACTCTTTTTAACTGTATCGTACTCATAATCGCCATACAAATTTTTTAATGCTAATAATACTGGCAACGTATGATGCGGATGTTCTAGAGCACAACGCTGCATAAGTTTATATATCTTTTCAGAGAATTCATCGAAAACATCGTTCATATGCGCTGCTAACTGTGGAGCGAGTGGAATGAACTTAAAAGATGGTATTTTGTTAAGATGTATATTTAATAAATCATTGACTTCTTTTTCATGTATATTGTCTAACCAAAGTGCTATTATCCTAAATATTAATAGATTATAATCCTCGCTTTGTTGGAGTACTATCAAATAATATCTGTGCAAAGGAAAACATATAACGACAATATATATTATTAAATGTTCAAGGCATCAATAACATTTGCAAAATTTTAAGCTGATAAAAATTCTATTTACACTAATTGACTTACCGTAGTGCTAAGATTAGATAATTGTCTCTTTCCTTCTGTATGTGTTCCAGTTCTGCGGCATCGTTTGAGTGTTGTCTTTGGTTCAAAATCAAAGCCTTTCGAACATCTTTATCCGCACTCATCGAGTTTAGACTAATCGCTTTACAAGGATACGTAACGCATTCTTTCAGGCTTTCAAACTGAGGAGATCTCATGTACGAGCATATTTGCTCAAATTGAGCATCAGCAAAGCGAGCCAATGCTACTTGTGTGTTATATAAATTCTTAATACTGTTAGCAGTTTTATTATCAATCGAAGCGCTTATATCTATAGACTTTGAGTAATAATTGTTTATCACAGTCTGAAAAATAAAAGTAGATTATAAAATATTATTCTTCTCTAAATATATTTTTACAATTTACGTTACACGCATGACGTTCACCTGAGCATTTTCCGACTTTGTTTCGGCCATCCAGTCTCCATAAACTCGTAATATCTGTGCTCGTAAATTCGGATCCAAGTTCTCCTTGTGCATTAGCTTACGTAAAAGGAATCGTCCAATTTCCAAATCTTTTCTAAGCCGTGCTAACAGAGCTTCTCGGTAAAGCAACTGATCTTGAATTTTTGCAGGCAAATCCCGTTGTTTCGCTAAGACAGCTTTAATGAAGAATATGTAGATATGAATAAAATGTGTATACATAAATTAAATCAGTGATGAGCAACCCGCGGCCCGCTTGAACATTGGCATAAATTAAAATTCTTGGATTAGTTATATTTATGTATTTAATATTACGGCCCGCGTAGAGTAATAGGTTTCTACTTGTGGCCTACTTCGGACAAAAGGTTGCTCACCACTGAATTAAATGGTCTTCTAATCTATATATTTATTTTTTTAATACCCAGCGAACGTGTAGCAACAGGCAAATTTTCTTTATCCGCTGCTATTTTCGAGATTTCTAAATACGTATTAAAAAGTACATTCTTAATATTTGTCTTATTAGCTAAAGTATCATTTATCTGGTACATAACAGTTCTTTGAGTTAAGATAGGTTCAATGTATTGAAACTCATTCAAATTTGCTACATCTTGCTGTTGCCACTTCTGTAATACATTCTCATACTCGTCTTCTTTAGCAGAACTTAATTCTTCGATCTCACGAATTAATTGCAGCTGCATCAACTTTTCATATATTGTCTTAGTGCTTTCTGCAAGTAATGTGCTCTTATTGTTAGATAGAATAATATTACTCATATATTAAGAAGTTTCTCCATTCGTACCTAGACTAATATTCCTGAGTGCTTTAACGATACTCATGCGAGCATTCTCAACTGCATTTCGTACACCTATTTCATTACCCTCGTGAAAATATTTCAATGCTTGGTAATGGGAAGAATGGTAATCAATTTCCCTTGTTCCTGATTTTAATTTACCATCATTTGGTGTATATGATGAATGGTTTGGGTCGCAAAGATTCCAATCACTAAGTCGCCAAGCACATTCGTATTGAATATCTTCGTCTATTTTTTCATCATTGTTAGATAGGGTAGATATGAAATAGCCAAGTAAGAATTGAAGACCAGACTGGTGTAATCCGTTTGCCATTTCTGCAATGCATATATAATCAATTATATATGTATGTTCGAAAACTGTTACAAGTAGATATATTTTTTACATAAATTAGGCTCCTTGTATCATTGAACTAATACTATAGTTCGAGTCTATTTCTATTTCTTTCCCATATTCAAAAGAATATATGTAATAAAAAGTATTCTTCCTTACATAGACAACAAATGGATGCAACACGCAAATGTTTTGTGGTTGAAATGATGTTCATTTATATACTTTAATCGACCTTTGTGTAAACATTTTATAGAATATATAATAGCAATTCATTAAACAAGATTATTCTACGTGTAGTCTATGTTAGGTGTCCAAAAAGCGTAATTTGAAATACTAATTCGTTTACTCACCTCTGATTACAGACGTGTTTCCAAAAGAGAGTTCTACGTCTTCGGCTAGCATTACGCTATTCCATTCATTAATATGAACGTAATACTGTATTCGAGTAGAATAATCATCCAAATGCGAAGAACCAGTACCACTAATAGCATCAAAATCACCTATTTCTGCATAAGTATCTCTAAGTATACTCTGTAATACTTTTCCTTGTTCTGGCACCAGTTCGTAAATACGATCAATTTTTGAAACATTAGAAACTGTACTATAATTACATAAAATATTTTCGCAAGACATTTCTGCATATAATATCGCGGTATAAAATGCTGAACAATACTGCGCAGCCTTCGCAATGTACATATAATTCAATTTTAAATTAACATTATCAGGAACTTGTATTCTAATATAATTTATAATATTTAACATACAGCGCACGATTTGATGGTCACAGCTTGTGGTATTGTGCACTACGTGCGAAGAGACATTAGCTTCCGTTACAAAGTTAAAATGATAATGAAAAAATTCATTGATACATGAACACAACGCAGCTGTGAGCTTCTTATCTATATGAATTATTAGAAAAATAATTCTTGGTAAAATTAATTCGCAGAAGTCAGTGCTTAATGCGCAAACGGGTATTAAACTTTTAGAATAAAATTGTGTAAAACATTCTGCGACTTTGCATGTCATCTCTACAATCCAATTCGAATATGAGCCAGCGGATTGATTTGTCCAAATAACATTAGTCGGATTTATAATACTCTGAACATTTTTATAATTTATACCAATGTCTTTGATTTCGGAAATTTTTCCGACTGTAAATAGTTGAATATACTTTAAAGGTAATACTAACTGCGATTCGTTTAAAATATCTTGTAAGCGTTCAATGTATTTGGTATTCAACAATTTTCGTCCCCAAGCAGATAAGAATACAGCATAAAGTGCATCAGCGCTGACTTTTCGAAGTTCTACATCACTTTCAAATAGAAATTTGGACATTGCGATTACTATTCTGTATGTTAATATTTCTAATAAGTCAGAGGTTTCTTTAACATGTTTTTTTTCTAAATGTAATATCATTGACGTCAAGTCAGTCGGACCTAATTCGCTTAAACAGTTTGATGCTTTAATCGCAACATTTACATCGGAAGAAGCTGTTAACTTTATGAGCTTGTATATTAACCAATGTAATACGCTGGAATCATAATCGTCTGGCAAGCCACGCGAAGTTTCAACTTTATCGTACAATTTCTGTAATTCTTCTCTTCGGGTTGACAATTGCAGTTGCAAATGTGAAACATCTTCTATACTGTAGTTTACGTTCCCATCAACTAGAGAGTTCAAAAAGTGTCGTATCTCTTCCTCTAAACTGTAAAGTCTTTTGGTTTTATACTTCAAAGCATTATGTACATTCCGTATTTCTTGAAAAACAGGAACATTTGGAAAAGAATTCAACTTCTCTATCGCATCGCATAGTATCTCCTTCTGGTCGATTAACAAAAACTCAAGTACATTTAGAGCTATTGGCATTTCTTCTGTCTGTACAATAGGAATTAAAGTTGTGACAATGAAGCTCAGAATTTCTTTGATTTCATCGCTTCTTCTAGGTAATACATGTTGTATAAATTTGTAAAAATAGTTGCACGCCACTTCGGACAGAATGTCATCGTTCCTTTTAATTATATGAAGCAAACTATAGCTAATATCTTTTATCACATAGTTGGATAATGTATTGAAATAATCTTTGTTCAGCTCTTTGATAATTAGCGTAGTAAAGAATACATATTGATGAAAAGCTTTTATCTTATGTTCCGTAAATTTATTTCTGTAAACGTTGCTGATTAGACGCAACAGTATTTTCTGCAATATATTCGGACGATTGTTTACTAAAATAGATTGCATAGACGTTTCTCCACCAAAAAAGTTCTCCTCCATATATTTTAAACAATTGGTAATCGCTTCTTTTTTTAAATGGGGAGGATCTGTTAACGCGAATGAAATTCGTATCTTTAACATTTTTTCAACATAGTCTTCATCATGTAATCTTTCAATAAGATACGTTAATGTCTCTCCGAATTTGTCATTAAATAAGCTGGAGAATTCTTTTACTCGAACACATTCATCTTGGTTCGATATCATCTTATGGAACATCTGATTCGCTAATCTCTTTCTACCATTATCAGTATTGTCATTTATACAATGTAATAGCCACGACAGAATTTGTGGAAAGATATTTTCAATAATTTCTTCGAATGATAAATTCACACGATCGCAGAGAGGCATGACGCTGGAAAATTCTAAATTTTGAAGTTTTATAAATGCCAACATATCGATGTACGTTTCATAAAATTGTCCTTCAGACTTACATTCTGTCAAGCTCAAAGGAAATGGTTGTGACGAATATTTTGAGTTGAACCAATAGCTCATTAAATAACTTGAATTTTCTTTAATAAGGCTTGAATAACATATTTCCTCCTTTATAGTATTCATTGCTTTTGGTATTATTTGAGTTTCTATCTTCTGATCTATAACAAAGCGTACCATTGCCAACAAAGCGCGGCACTGAAATGCTCCGTTCGTGGAGATTATAGAAGCAAGCACTAGTAAGACACTTGCTATATTCCTGTCATTCTTATCAATTTTCACATTCTCATTTGTTGTTTCAGTAGCAGTAATTAAATTATTTATTGAGTTCTCGATTTCTATAAACAGCGATTCCTTCCATTCGAAAATAATGTTGCTTGAGGAATATATTTCTTGTACACAGTTAATTGCTTCTAATCTCACAGCAAATAAGGGATTAGTAACAGCCGATAAAACACATTTAATTATTGATACAACTTGATTGGGAGAATCGTGTAATCTATAATGAAAAAGAGAAGGGCTGAGACGAATAATCCTTGAAAGGCATTTAATAAATTCTGCGTGAACGAGAAAGTATTTCATTTTAGACAGAAATGTGCTCAGCTTAGAAATAATATTCATTAAAGCACTTAGGTCGCAATTATTATCCGCAGCATACTTTAAAAAGTATGGTAACACGGTTAACATATGAAGAATAACTGTTTCATCCTTACGATACTTATCATATAATTCCATCCAATTTTTTAATGGTACTTGTTCGTGATTTCTCCACAATTCTTTCATGTCATATTTCAGTAAAGATTCTAGGACTATCATGGCCATTTTGAAATTAATTGTACGCGAAAGATCGTACATATCTATTTTAAGTAAATTGTTCATAAGTTTTGTTTGAATCATACACTTTTCTTGTCCCACGTCCATACAACAGAACAATGTTAAAGCTTTCGTTGCTTGTATTCTGATCGTACCTTTGTTACAAAAATTACATTGCTTTCCGCGTCGGGCTGCTTCATCTAAAAGCTTACGCCTGCCTTGGAAAGAACTATAATCATCGTAGTAATTCTTTGTTGCCTCGTAATCGGCAATTTCATTATCTTCGATATTCATCAGACTGAATATGTTTTTTAATATATTTAAATTTGCGAAAGAGACAATTATTTTCGCCACCTCTGTATCGTACGATGTCTCGTACAACACGATAAGTGCTTTTGTTATATTGCAAAGATAGATGTATTTGCTTCTTGTTAGGTCCATATTTGCTAATAAAGTATAAGCAACCTCTAAATATTGTTTCATAATGGGTACAAGGCACACTTCCTCAAAATTTATAGATATCATATTCAGCTGTTTCATCATCGATAGTACTCTTGCTATAACAGCAATTTTTATTATAATTATATGCACATCATCGCTTTTACTACTTTCATTCATACTGTTACATAAATTCTGCATTAACGAATTTACAATATCTTGCATATACAGTACGTGTTCATTTGCATGTTTGTTTTGTGCAACATCTTTCTCTTCCGTTTTAGTAAATAATTTCTCTTTATATGTTAACAATAAGTAGCATGTCTCCATATGTTTGTGAAATGAATCAATGCGGTCCTCGTTTTCTAAGCAGTTACATATATCATTAGTGATAGGTTCAACAAATTTTATCTGTTTCTCGTGCTTCGACTTTGACGTAATACTGATCAGTAACGAGCATAACTCGTCAATTATTATTTGCGTTGCCATACTGTGCCAGGGTATATTCAATGCCCAGTTTAGAAGGCAGGACCTGACAGAATTTGAATTCATCGCAGGTGAACACATATTTATATTGAACATTGCGATGTCGGTTGGCAATGGAAAATATTCACAAACTATTATTAACGTACGAAGACTCATGATGGACCACTTGATAACATTTGTCAGATAAAGCTTTAACAGTGGATTTGGATTTGTTATCTTATTATTTATTATAAACAGTTGCGTAAGTTTATGAGTCGACTTCTCATTCTGATTTACATTCAAAGACCTGAAATTATAAATCACTGCTAATAAAATTTCACGTTATTTTATAAAAGTCTTAAATAATGTAAATTATATACTGTTTACCTTAACAAAATATCCCATATCTTATCCCAATAAATGTTCGAGTTTTCTATATCTATCTGGGAAAACGTTTTTTCATTTACTAGGAGAACAGCAGCCAATTCATATAAACTACCCATGATAGCCTCCTGTTTGCAAGATTGTGTGAAAAAGTCTACAAAAATTTTCAAGAACTCCGGAAGGTCTTGCGACTTTAAACATTCGGGATATTCTTTAAGTAAGACAATTAATATCTGTATTATCGGCCAAGCGTCTTCTGCGTTACTACCAGTAATCGTATCAACTAAACTCTCCATTTTGGTAGAAACTCGTCTTCGTTTTACTGGCTGGGTATAATCACACTCATCCAGCGTCAGGTTTTCAATAACTAAATTCGGATTCTCCAGTACTTGTTTAAAAACTAAAATAATTTTATATTTCCATACTTATTAATCAATGAAATATGTCACACGAGTTTCATTCATAATAGAATGCAAAAATTACCTTCGCTCGCAAGATAAATGAAACTTTTTGAAAGTACATCTGCTTTTATATCTTTCAAGACCATTATATACATATTCTTAAGTAACGTATACCACTTTCCCCAATTATAAGCACAGGCACCATCATCCTCTTTACATATTCCTTTCGGATGATGAATTTTAATAAAAAGCAATAGAAGCTTATATTTCTCGATGGAACCTTTTAAGGGAATTATGTCTGGTAATATACTTTCGCTAAACTGACAAAGCGTTCTTCTGTACTCAGTCGCGACTCGTTCACATACCGTATTTGTTAATTTATAAGCAGATTCTGCTAATATTTCGTAGTCCCTTCTTACATCAAGAAAAACACTTTCTGAAAATAGATAGAAATACAATTATACTCTAGCACGTAATTAAACATAAACTTGCTAACTGAATAAAAGTATGAAAACTTTGCTACATCATTTAGAAGAAGGTATGCAATAAATTTTATTTAAAAGAAATTGTACCATACCTAAAAATAAAAATACTTTTGTTACATCGAGAAGCAGGGTCAAATGCGAACAACCATAATATACAATCATCTGTAACGCATTTATAGCAGCTCGTTTATGTGTAAGAGAAGATATATTTCTATACAAGCGTTCGCATATCGTTAGTAATTCTTGCCAATTTTCAGGTAGCATTTTCACCTGATACACTCTAAATGGGAGTATGTAAGAAGTTAGTATATTCATGTAAGTCTCATGATAATATTCATAGTAATTTGATCCCAATATTTGCAAAACCAATGGCATTATATCTGTGCTTTTCAAAAGCGGTACTTTGTAACCATTAGCATATTGCACTGTTTTTTGTACAAGACTACATGTATTTTGTCTTTCTTTAATAGCGGCGCTACCGTAAGTTTCCTTATTAGCGAGTCTATCCGCTTCCTTTAATAAAAATGAATGCGTTAATGAATGAAATAGACAAATCTATTCGAATCATTTTTAGCAATTTTTTTTTAATTCGTACTTACACTTAATAATAGGTTGTGAACTGTATGCATTATATATGACCAATTTACGACACCTTGCACATTTTGTTCGGTACATTTACAAATATCATGTACCACTTCTTCGTCCTCATACAATTCCAGCAATTCTATGACACATTTCTAAAATAGAAAATTACTTAAATTAAGTGTAAACGATTTTATAAAATAATAAACATTTAATTACAAATTATTGAAGAATGTTTAAAGAAATTCGAAAACATTATTTGTTTAAATTATTTCTCAAAAAACAGTTGCATGCTATTGAGAGACGCAATTGATAGATAGTCTAACTATAATATAGGATAAACGCTTTATTAGAATAAGATACATACCCGCTTGTCTGCAATTCTTTTACTGCTGGCATGCCCTAATATTTCTTGTATTCTTCCCGAATATTTTGACATTTTAATCAGAATTTCAAAGCAACTGATAGCGAATTCGGGAGACCCGCACTGGCCGCACTGAGTGCGACTTTTAGCCAATTGGAAGCGAGAAAACTCGCACTCAGTGCGGCCAATGCGGGTTTCCCGAATTCGCTATGACATTCTAGATTCTAACGACTGTTTGGTAAACTCTTTCTAGTAAAAGTCCTAGGCAGGTGATGTAGGGTTTTTTAGTTTTAAGTTCGTACGCCTGCGAGGTTTGTATTGCGCGCGATATTTAAATTAAGGAATGTGTGATATTGGTTGTAAGAGTTATGTGATTATTATAAATATTGATATGTTTCCATAGTTTTATGTTAATTGATTGCGCTACATTGATTTTTGTTATTATACATTCTGTCCCTTAACAAAGCAGACGTGTTTTTTCTTTCAAATATTCCATAGCGACTATAACGCAATCTCGTGGAGCTTTTTGCGTTAAGGTGCGATTTCATGCTGACGCTCGACACTCGTTTTGAGCGTCAAAACCAGTCATCACGCGAATAAACCTCGTGACTTATTAAAGACCGGCTACGCCTGGTTCCAGAACGGTATATACGCACGCATGCGCAGTAACGATGCATGATTTTGAATTGCCAGATGGAGCGCGCCTAGCCAATAAATCGATCGATCGATTACTCGATTACTCTCGTTTCCGTTGAACTGTCAGAAACAAAACTTTGACCGCTTGGTGACTCCCATTTTATTTATAAATACCTTACCATACCTTTCTGGCCGCAACTGTCAGCGAGAAAATGTTTAAGCAGAAAACATGCAAGCTAGCATCCACCTGGAATATCGTTTTCATACACATATGTTTTATACACATTCCTTCTGGAATCTTCAACCCAATTGTAATTTTTATTGTTTCTTTGTGACATTCATTTACAATAACCAATTTTTGGTAATTCAACTTTTCACCAAATGAAAACTGTAGTAAAACTTTCCAAATACGAACTACATATATATTGCACACAGTCTCCCGAATTTGCAATTAATACCACTTTTTTGTGTATAAATTACATTAAGTACGATTTCCATTTTCACGTCATCTTCGGAAAACGGAGAACGTGCTAGCAAGTTTTTTCTCTCTGTCTTTTTAATGTAATCGTAAGTAGAAGGGAAAATGTGATAGGGGTAACATTTTAATTAAATTTAGCGGTTATTATCTGCTGTTTCAAGTATAGCTGCGATATATAGTGCATTCCACTGAAGAGCAGACTCGTTCCGCGCAGCGATATACTTACCTACTGTTGAGTAGTAGGAAACTGGCCGGGAAAGCGCTACGATCAATCGCGTGTCAGATCCGTGGTAGATGCGCAGATCGGTCGCAAATCGGTAGGGGCGTAAGTCTAGTCTTAAGTGGAATGTAAACATTCGACGGGCTTTTCAAACTTGCCTCTTCTTTGCGGTTATGTTTATATTTGTTTATGTTTATTACTTTTACTGTGTTCACGTTAGAATCTATGACATACTTCTACAATTATTTGAATTTCTTCATGAAATTTCATTTAAAATGTTCATAAAGGATAAGACTTTCAGAATCAGTAAAAAAAATCGATTATATATATGAAGCTGAGATAGTCCACAACCCCCTTAATAATTAAATATTTGCCGCATGGGTCCCTTTCCTAATGCCTAGTACGAAATCGCCAGTGGATCAGCGCCGCATGGGGCAAACGCAGGCCCCACATGGCCCTGAAATGAAGGTCACGACTCACGAGGCACATTTGCCGCCCCAACCTGCTAGCTAGCTGCTAGAGTATCGCTTACATCCCTCGGTTTTCCTCAGGTGCCTACACAAGGTCCCTCGGGCCCAATGGGCTTTTACTACCGGTTTCTTTTGCTCAATACTACAAAATCTCGAACTTCGAAGCCATTTTTCGAGGACGTCCCATCTGATTTCAAAGTTAAAAATAACATCAATCGATTCGTCTTGACGAGGCCCTTCTAACGGTGCATAGCAAATAGCAATCGCTGTACGCTCGTAATCCCCTCTAGAATTACTCAACCCTTTCAGAATGTTGACCTTGGCAACACATTTCAACTTCAAGGTCATTGAAATCGGTGCTGAAACGCCTTTTCTGCATAATTACCAATACTTTTTATCTTGGACGTTTCCAGTTGAAATAATCTATTACGATATTAAATCTATTCGAATATTACAAAGTATTTCAAATATAAAAATGTTTTAACGACTCGTGAGATGTCAAACGATACAAGCTAGAAAGTTCAATGTATTCATTGATCACAGCTATTATGTTAGTAGATGGTGTACGACAATGCTCGTTCCCAGATGCCAATTCTACTTCAATTTAGTTTAAGTATTGGACAAAGTTCAACTATCACCCTTCACGAATAATGGGTTCAACTGTCAGCTGAATTCCATCTAATATTTGTGACGGATTTAAGTAATTTCCCCAGAAGTTTCGTTCAATATAATAAATACTATTCTCTCGTATTCATTTACACATTTATTTACATAATAAATAAAATCTATGTACGTCGATACTAACAATTGTATAACAATAATAATCTTACTCCCTCACATTCGTCTATTCATTTGCACATTAAGAAATAAGTTGTGTCGATTCACGGCATTAAGTACCGAAAGTTTCCGTTGCCGGTGTTCCGTTAGTTCCCGCCAGCTGCCACAAACAGCGCGTCATCGATACCGGCAGATTGTTATCGTTGTTATGTTTCGAATGTCGATCCAGAATGCTTCCGATTATGACTCATGCGCGTCATTCGATGCTAATGAATGGGGAAAACTACGCAGGGTCAGATTGCACTGTGGTACATACGATTACGTGTTGGCTTTGATGCTTGCGTATTATCGGCCACGGTGTTCGTTTCTTCAGATGAAAGCGAGACAAGCTTGCATACAACGTTGAGCTGCATGAAATCAGCCTTTGTAAACAGATTATAGTTCATATTCGTTTCTCGGGGCTCGAATGGCCTGGCAACATACTCCCATTACGAAAGATCCAGAAGCGCCCGAGTGCCAATTGATTGAAACAGTCTTATGCATTCCAGCTACACGTGATGTAATTGGATAGTTCGCAGACCCGGCTAACAACCATGATTTAAACCACAAACATGTTTATACATCCCTTTGACCATTAACTCGGCTGTTTTGTTAATGAAAACGTTTGTTGCAAAGTTTGATATGGAATTGTTTCATTCGAATGGTATAATAACAGCTAACATATACTAATATACTGCTGTATTATAAAATAAAAATATGAATATTTCTGTATTTTTTAAATTCAATAAAGTTGTGAAATGCTAAAAATTATATGTACTATATTTGTAAGCAGATGTTTCTGTATAATATTTACTTATTTAAAATTAATTCACTTGAAGTCAGTGATAGATACATACTCATTATCAGTTTATGACTGACAGTGTTTTAGTAGCGTGTAAAGACAAGGATAACAAACTATTTTGTTACGTATAAACATTTCTTACGTATCTTAATATGTAATTAAAAGTTGAACCTGTTAATCAAATACACCATCATTCTCGTGTACGTATAATTGTCAGGAAGAATGTATGTGAAATTTTATTGCAAATTTATGCAAGTATAATGACATCGGGACAGAAAAGAAATTAGTTTTTAATTAGTCATTTAGTCAATACGGAAATACAGTCTCGGGTAACGGTATTGCTTAAAATGACTTCCTTATTTACTTTCAAAAACTGTTTATCAACAAATGTTCAAAGATTATACCTATACAATGCGATTTGATATAATGTTATTGCCGAAAAACTGGGCGTTATAACATTTTTTTTATCATACGAAACGCTTATAGCGACGACGAAATCCTTATTATATCCAATTAACAATAAGTAGTATCCAACTTGTTAATTTCATACAAAAATGCAGAACAAAACTTTTATTTCAAATTTTAAAGGATTTCCCATCCTTCATTACTTCCAGATTTTACAAATATTTTGTCGCACTCTCTGCCTTTGTTTAATCCATAAGTTGTTTTCCCCATACCTCGAATGTTTGTAAACTTTTGCAAGGCGTCCGCCGTGCCTGTTTGAACACGAAATATACATACGTACATATATAAAACAAGATCCGATAGAAAAAGGAAAGCGGAGAAACTCAAAGAAACCACACAGATAGGCGCGCGCGCACGCCGCGTCCCGTGCATTCAAATATTCATATACAGTGGCGGACGAAAGAAAGTTTACAACTTTTAAAATCGCATAACTTTTATAAAATTAATCCAAACGAGTTGAGTTTTTCCGAAAAGCTACAAGGATTAGTTTGCTAAGTGACGTGTTTCGTCGTTTTGAAAAAAATGCACTTGGTCGGAATAGCAAACAAAAACAGTAAAGGTCATTTTTAAACTTTTTTTTGTGAGCCTGTATTGAAAATTCAAAAAACCCGTTTGTAGATTGAAGTAAGTTGTATACATACCTAAAATTTCATCAAAATCGGTTAACGCTGCTCTGAGCTATAAACGCTTATAGATCGCAGAATAAGGTCGAAAATCGCTGATTTTCGTGAATTTCGCGATTTTCGACCTTATTCTGCGATCTATAAGCGTTTATAGCTCAGAGCAGCGTTAACCGATTTTGATGAAATTTTAGGTATGTATACAACTTACTTCAATCTACAAACGGGTTTTTTGAATTTTCAATACAGGCTCACAAAAAAAAGTTTAAAAAATGACCTTTACTGTTTTTGTTTGCTATTCCGACCAAGTGCATTTTTTTCAAAACGACGAAACACGTCACTTAGCAAACTAATCCTTGTAGCTTTTCGGAAAAACTCAACTCGTTTGGATTAATTTTATAAAAGTTATGCGATTTTAAAAGTTGTAAACTTTCTTTCGTCCGCCACTGTACATCTCACAGTAAGGTTGAAACAGGATGCGCCAAAGTTAGCTCGGCCAAGAAAAAGAAGTAAAAAAGAAGAAAAGGCAAAGAATTATATTAGATAGCTTGATAAATACCGAGGACCATCCAAATACAGGGTGTTTATAAAAATATGGGATATTTGTTCAGGATCGGTTCAACTCACAAAAAAAAAATAAGAAAAAAGTTAGTATACACATATGTCCAATAATGCTTACAATTAGTTTTGCAATTATATATTCCGTAAAACACCGGCCTCTAAACGCCGGCCTATTATATTATGTAAAAGTTCACCGGCTGAAAGTCCGTCAGTCGCCTTAACTTAGTACATTTTCATTTATATCCTTTCCTTGTTGCCTTTAAAAAAAACAAAGGCGAAATGATCGTCAATATATCGAATCCGCGGAAACACAGCTGGGATTCGTTAATGCCACTTTAATAGCCGTTCCGAGCTCGCGTTGTACGAAACTGCTTATAACTGCAAAACTAAGCATTATTGGACACATGCGGATACCAACTTTTTTTTGTTATTTTGGTGGGCAGAACCGATCCCGAAAAATGTCCCACATTTTTATAAACACCCTGTATAATTGGACCCAGTTGAACGGGGGTGGAAGGGGGCTGCCGCGACGTTCCCTTTAAAGCGCATGCTTGCGCGTCTTCCAGCATTTACGTTTCAGCTACGAACACGACATTTTGGACAAGTATTCACATTCCAGTGTCGTTTACGGTCCCCTCGCTTGCGAATTTTATCCTTCATCCTCTGTATCGGGACAGACACGTGTATACCACCGATCGTATAGCAGCTCTACGAGCAGCCGCCCAAACTAATCGTTAATCTGCATTTATGCATATTCTAGCAACACGTTAATCCTTCGAATACAGTTCCGCCTAAAATCTATAATCCTTGAACCCGACATTCCTCGGCAGAGAATACCTACCTCTTGCGGGCGCACACCAATCTCTCGCAGAATTGTCGTAACTGTTGCCACCAAACAACAACATTACTATCGAATAAAATGGCTCCGAAGATTCGCGTTGAATCGCCGAAGGTGAAGTACACGGAAGATTATATGGAAGCACGGTACGAGTATCAAACAACGAACGTAACGGGAGACGACATTTCGACGTATACGGTGAGTATACCAGAACATTCGTTCACCCTTCTTTGCCATACACGGTCCACCTTGAATTCTTTTCCCCTTGTTCTTAGAATTACCATTCAATATCGTGTTACGAATGAAATTTTACCAATGAAAAGGATAATATGGAAATAATACGTACTTTTCTATCTTTTTCTTTTGTGTTTACATGTACCGCTAAATCGATGGCCACAGTATGTATGTGTGCTTACATACGCGGCTGCCGGTTTTCATTCGATATATTACGATCGTAACATTTCAAGTTATATAGATATTAAATTTATGTTGTGAGAGTAGTTGTTTCTTTTTGTTGGGAAAACGTATTTCTGTACAGTGTGAGGATTTATTTATACTAAAATTTTGGGTTATAACAATTATTATTATTATTATTATTATCATTATTATGTATATGTGGTTATTAATTATGTGATGGTAATGAAAATAACTTAGAAAGTACCCGCTTCTATTTAGAACTTCGCCGTTCTTTGCTCTGTATTTCGTAATTTGTAATTACTTTCACGCATACGATGGTGGAATGTTACGTTAGGTTTACTTATAAACGACGGATATAAAGAACGGTCGTAGACACTGCATTCGAAAATAATTTTTCTTACTATTCTTTCCAATTAAGTATGTGTTCAGGCTTGTTAAATTTCACTTATGAACAATTGCTTGATTACCTCGATTTTACGCACGAGTTGCAATTTATTTACATACGTGTGAATTATTACGAACACATCGCGAGTTGTAATGATCACTGATATTGTTAAATCCATTAGTAAATACACATTTACAAAGGAATTTTTTTCGTTAGGAAAAAGATGCCGGTATTTAATTTGACTGATACATTTAAGGTTGGAAGGCTTTTATAGAAAAAAATTTTATAAGCAATAATAACAGATTTTGTATTTAAAAATTCTTTTTTAGGAAAAAGGAACAAATATAATAAAAAAAATGAACAGCTGCTCAAACGCTATGAATTTTAATTTTGGAAATGAATTTTTCAATTTTGTGAAAAAAGGTTCCTGTATTGTACACCACTGTGTACTATAGCAGAAAGAACCTTGGATACAAATATTAACATATACTACGTGTAATATTATTTACTTTAAACGCCTGAAAATAATATATTACAGACCTTAAATGTACATTTATTTTAATAGGTGAGACCTGTATCAACAGAATTATTAATTAGAACACAATTGAAAGTTCCAAAGCTTGGAGTAATGTTAGTAGGATGGGGCGGAAATAATGGGACTACTATTACCGCTGCTTTATTAGCAAATAAACATAAGCTAACATGGGAGACAAAGAATGGCATCCAGAAATCAAACTGGTATGTATAATATTTTAGTAAAACCTCTGCAATTCACTGGATTTTCGAATTCTTGATGTTTGAATTCGGCGAAATGTTGTTATATACTTTTCATTCAAAACTTTAGGTATGGTTCTGTAATTCAAGCGTCTACCATCAAACTGGGTAAAGAAAACAAGGAGGATGTATATGTTCCTATGTCGTGGATGCTTCCGATGGTAAATCCAGATGATATCGAAATCGATGGCTGGGACATCTCCAACACGAATTTAGCCGAAGCTATGCAGAATGCCAAGGTTTTGGACATTAATTTGCAAAAGCAATTGATACCACGCATGGCGCACATGAAGCCAAGAAAAAGTATATATTATCCCGACTTCATTGCCTCTAATCAGGTAAACATTATTGTGTTTATCTCATCTTTATCATTATCACCATTTTAATCTTTCTTAATGTCCCATTATTGTTAAGATTCTTTGGCTAGGAATAATATTACTATATGTTTGTAGAAACAAAGAGCGAATAATCTTATTCCTGGTACAAAATTTGAGCAACTAGAGTGTATTAGAAAAGATATCGCAGAATTCAAAGCTAGCAAGAAGTTAGATCAAGTGATCATACTGTGGACTGCTAATACCGAACGATTCTCTGAGATAATTCCAGGGGTGAACGATACGGCTGACAATTTATTGAAAGCTATAAAAGAGAACCATTCTGAAATTAGTCCGAGTACAGTGTTCGCTGTTGCAGCAGCTTTAGAAGGTGTAAGTAATATAGTTTAATGTATTTATATTTTATAATAAATCATACTATTATTTATAATACTATATGCTAATTTATACACGTGTGTAATGCTTCTTTTAGTGTACATGTATAAATGGATCGCCTCAGAATACTTTCGTACCAGGAGCAATAGAATTGGCAGAGAAACATAAAACATTTATCGCTGGTGATGATTTTAAATCTGGCCAAACCAAATTGAAATCAGTACTTGTAGATTTTCTAGTCTCGGCTGGTATCAAGCCAGTATCAATCGTCAGTTACAATCATCTTGGAAACAACGATGGGTATAATTTATCTGCACCGCAACAATTCCGATCAAAAGAGGTAATTCGTCCTTGAAAAAGTTGTTTAATAAGGAGCAAATATATTCCGTGACAGTAATAACGCAACGTCTCGATGTAACTTCTTACACAGATTTCGAAAAGCAACGTGGTAGACGATATGGTACAGTCGAACAAGATTCTTTACCAACCGGGAGAGAAGCCAGATCATTGTGTTGTTATTAAATATGTCCCATATGTTGGTACGTATATGATAATAATATACAGAGTGTATCAAACTCGTGTAAGCTCAAACACAAAAGTTCTTACGAAACGAAATCAAAAAGTCCTTTACCATTTTGCAAGCTTTGACCTCTCAGCTGGAAAAATATTAGTAATTATGATTTTTAACTTTCCGCGCGTTAAGAACACAATCCTTTCCCATTCATGGTTTCAAACCCAGTCCTGGAATATTATAAAACGTATCAGTTTTATCTTCGATCGCATAATTGTTCTCTTGTCCTTCGACAGTTAAATATACATTAGGAATTCGAATTCGTTATACCGCAAGAATGCGCAAATGTTCTGCTTGCAAAATAATACAGTTCTTCGATTCCTTCTAGGACGAGGAATTTGTATGTTTCAGTTTAAACTTGCACAAAGAGTTTTGATATTGCTGAAACTGATGTTTGATCTATTTTTAGGCGATAGCAAACGGGCGATGGACGAGTATACATCAGAAATATTACTTGGAGGGCACAATACGCTTGTAATACACAACACGTGCGAGGACTCTCTGTTGGCTAGCCCAATCATTTTAGATCTGGTCCTTTTGGCAGAACTTTGCTCGCGTATTACTTTCAAGTTAGCAGACTCGGAAGACGAGTACACAGGGTTTCGCAGTGTGCTTTCTATACTGTCGTATCTTTGCAAAGCACCATTGGTGCCGCGAGGAGCACCGGTAATAAATGCGTTGTCGAGACAACGAGCTGCGATTGAAAATATGCTCAGAGCATGCCTTGCATTGTCTCCCGAAAACAACATGTTACTTGAGCACAAAGTTAATTTTGGGATGCAACTGTGAATTGAAGGAGAAGATCAGTCATATCTTAAAAAGTAAGGGTATTATTGTTCACAAAAAGAAAAGGAAAAGAAAAGGAACAAACAGTATTATCGAAGAATAATTGAATGGAATAGTAAAAAGTTCAGTGTTTCTGGATAATTTATGTTCACAGCACACTCTGTCTAAAAGAATAAAAGATACATTTTCTAGACAATGCTTGCAGAATGGAAGAGGCGATAATCGGATACTTTTCTACGTTCATTCGTTATTACATGCATTTATTGTTAGTTAATCGCAGATCCAATACTAATATCAAAGAAAATTACAAAATTTGTTCTGGAAATTAACATATCGAATACGTGGGAGCGTAAAAGTGTTTATATTATACTCCATAGCCTTTTACGAGATACGACTATAACATACTTTACAGAGAACGAATTGAACAGTATATTTTTACAGTAAATATACATACTGGTATTTTTGTGCAATGTTGTTGAATGATAAAGCTATTACTGTTGTTGAATGATTGCGGGGTCCAAGTATACACATAATTCCATCTAGCAAGTTTATGTACTCTACAGATTCTTCTATTTTTATTAACATAGATTAATATTCGATCTCATACAACCATATGAATTCCTTCAAATAGCAGGATATGTGATGAAATTGTGCGAAACTTTAAAAAATACCCTTATTGTTTAAATATGTGTTATGTTTTACGAATAAAACAGAAAGTACTAAAAACTAAAATCGTTCATGATGATGTGTTTAACAATCTGTATGTTACCATACTACTTCAAAGTAAATAAACATTGAGAAAAATATAGGCGTGTAATATATTTTATTCAACTATGCAAAAGAAAAAAGTTAGGTAACTTTACAAACAGCATACATTAAATTATATCCTGTATGCTGATAAAATTGCCTTATAACTGTTAGATAAATATTAGAAATATTATTCCGATTTTACTGTTATATGTGAATAATTTATCTGAATTATTATTTCTGTTTTGTAAACAATTATTCAATCCACATTACTCCAGTAATTATTGTTCAATGAACAATAAATTAAGGGAGGACCTGGTTTAGGACGCTGAAAACATACTTTTATCCTCATAAATATTCTACTTGGAATTTTCGCGGTTTCGTTCCGACCGAGGTGCGCGCATAAAATATACGCAACAATAGAAATAAAACTTTACCAAATCAACGTCGATGAACATACATACATATTATACGTCTCCTCTTATTACATACGCGTGATTATGTTCGACCGAGTATTTGCCAATTCGTGATTAGTAAATTTCCCATTTCATATTGATTCTCGAAATACGACTGCGGCCATTACGAATGCACGCAACGTCATAGCTTCGGTAAAGGAATTTCAGAGCACGACAGTTGGACGTGGCATGGAATTCTCTTTGCAAGTGCGTGGTGATCATCAGATTTCCATTTACAAAAGTTACATCTCGTGGTTCGTAATCTATGACGGATGTTTATTATACATTGCTGTTACAGAGTACTGTATACGAATTCTATGGCTATTGGGAGTATTGGGAGCTAGTCATGAATTTCGGATGTTGTAGAATGCCCGTTGCGTAGGTCGAATACAACATACGCTACAGGCGCCATTAAGTTGCGCCATCTGGATATCGTTAGGAAGGCATTATATTAGCGAGAGTTTGGAAAAACTTTTGAATAATGTTATTACTATCCCCGATAACGAGTGCTATAAGGTAAAATTAACGAATTTCAAATTTGCCGTAACGCGCGCCGGTCACGATCGCGTGAAACTTAATAGCCGGAGTACGTAATACATGATCTATGATTGAAATCCACTTAACCTCAATTTCGAATGAAAAATGAATACCTACGATTATGAGAATGTAATTTCTTATGAATGGAATAGAAACGTTCAGCTCTTCCTGAGAGAAAGTATTAAAGATATCTTTAACTTTATGAGTAACGACATAAACCTCAGGAGTCTGAAAATATCGGCACTATTAAAGTAACGACTGCGATATATTGCAGTCATAATATATACATACTTACTAAAGTTACTTGGATTGATTTCTATCAATTTTTTTCTCATAAATAATTGAATTTACAGCAATGGCATGTAATATATAGTTTTGTGTAAAGTTTACTTCAAGAAGCAATAATACCTATCATAAATACAACATGCACAAGCAGCGATACAAAAAGGACTAATCTTCTTTTCTACCGAATGATAAGGTAAATAAACATCTTTACTAGCACTGTTTAATATAAATTTCAAAGAATATAAATATAAAGTAACTTCACTTCGTACAATCGTTCCTTCAGTACGAACATTTTTTTTCATTTGTATATCTTGTATTTATAACTCACTATGTAAAAATAAAACTATAATTGTAAGATTTACAGTTGTTATTTCTTTTTTATTCAGGTCATAGGCGTTAGAATATTTTGTAAATACACATTTAGAATATAATGCAAAGGATTTAAAATAGTGGAGTAAAAATGCAGCACACTGAAGTGAATAACAGAGATCATAATTATAGCGAAGTAAAAGGAGAGAATCTTGACGATGGTAGTATTCAAAACGTGTTCGACAACGATGGTAAAGTAGCGTGTAAATCGAACAAATCTGCATTAACATCGAGCAAAGAAACATTTGGTCAGATTAAGGATATAAACGAGTTGAAGAAGATAACGCCACGTGTGAAGTTACTGGCTCACGATGCTAATAGCTTGAACGAGTTAACGAAAATCTCGTTACACAACAAGATATCCGCACAAAAGAAGGTATCGATATCGGAGCAAACGAAGCAAGAATTAAAGAAATATTGTAGGACTTGCGCAGGTTTGAAGCTTCCATTAGTTGATATTTTCAGTGAGAAAGGCATTCAGATGAGATTGAGTCAGCAGATTAAACACCTGGAAGAAATAAACTCGTACGATAGTCTATCGACTCAAATGTGCATGGACTGTATTTGCGACCTAAAAATGAGTTATAAATTTTTTATGCAGATTAAGAAAGCAGAAGTTAAATTAAAATCTATTCACGTTACTCTGACAGATACTGCGACAAGAAACGTAGAGACGAACAAGGCGCAGGCTGTAGCGAGCGCTGAAAATTCTGAGACGCAGACAGAAAGTGTTTCTGTAGAGTACGGTACCACCAAGCCGTCTACGAGTAAAGAATATAAAGAACAGACGCCTGCGTCGAATATACCTGCGACTTCTGCACCGAAAGATAATCAAAAGTGCGTGGAACAAGTTAAAGAAGTAGATACGATAGAGATACTGTCAGAAATCAAGACTGAAGTTGAGATCTTTGATGAAATGACGACGCATCATAACAGCGATGATAATGAGTCTATAGAAGAGTTCGATCCGGACGATCCACCCTTTCAACCTGACAGTTCCGATGATGGGGACTCTGATGATGAAGTAGATGTACAAACATCAAATGTAAAAAGGCAAAATACCCAGCAGAAAGAAAATATTATAAAACAGTGTTTACAGCCAGTCTTTATTTATGATAATAATTCCGTTCCAGATAATGAAAACACAGACTTTAATCAAACAACCTATAAGTACGATACGTCGCTAAATGCATATATTAAAGTGGAAGGTACAGAAGGTAGTAATTATACCGCTGAGCCACATAGCATATCTAAAGTTGAAACTGTATGTAACAGCGAGAGTACAAAAGAATTTGGGAAACAACCAAACATATTAAAGCGACGGCTTTTGTTACAAAATAAGAAAGAGTCCACCGAAGAAACTGATGAAAATACTTGTCAGTCGAATGTGTCCGATAAAAATGGGGGTCATAAAGATATTAAAGTACAAAAGTTAGATGTACATAATCCTTTAAGCATTAACAGTAATCAGGAAGATGGAATCATGTACGTTACTGTTAAGGGTTCTAAACCAAACGAATTACTGTTGGTAAAAGTTAAGAAAATGGACAAGCCATTGGAGAAGAAAGATGACAAGTCCTCGGGGAAAAAGAGCTTCGACATCAAACCGATGGAAAAGATCTTAAAGCGATACGAAACATTAGCCACGAAAGAGAAGGATTTGTTTCCGGAACGGACAAAAAAGTCTGAGATAAGGGAACAGATAATTGAAGAGCAAATAGAGGAGTATAAGAAGAAACGGGAGAAGGTACTAGGTGGACATGCTAACATTTCCCTTCCTTTGAAACTCGACGAGAGTCAAAGTCGATATGTTAAGCGTAATGAGAATCAAGAAAGTCAAAAGCCGTCTGTGTGTATAGAAAACAGTTCAATTGTAAATACACAAATCGACAAAGATAATAATGATAGCAATGCGAGTACCATCAGACCTGAGAATGGTATTCCGGAGATTATAGAGACGGAAAAAGAGAAGTCCGTTAACGAAAAAACATATGTAAATACTGAAGAATATTTATCACGTTTAGCGAAACTTAAGTTGAAATGGGAAGAAGCTAAGAAAAAAAAAGAATCTCTTCAAAAAGAACTGGATGAATCTTATACAGAAGGTAATATTGAAAAATTGGCAAGAATTCTAGGAGAGAAAGAAAAGAACCTGCAAGATTTTCAGGAATACTTGAAGCAACGTAAAATTGTAATTACAAGGCTAAAGGATGAGGATATTATTTCTCTTTACGAAGATAGGAATAACGCAGTGCTTAAAAATAATTTACCCGATTTAATAGACGAAAGCCAACCAGCGGATTACATACCGGAGGAGAATTATTTGGAATGCGATTATTGCCCAGAAACGTTCGCTTCCAAAGATGTCCTCGAAGAGCATTTAAAGATGCACGACTATAAGATCATGCATTTCTGCGAAGATTGCATGGAAGAGTTCCCAACAAATAAGGCAAAGAGAAATCACAATATAGTCTGTATAAAAAAGTTGCTATGTAAATACTGCGACATTATGTTAGATTCGAAAGGTAAAAAACGGCAGCACGAACAAAAGCATTGCGACAATATGTATGGACAGTTGTGCGATGTGTGCGGCGAAAAGTTTAAACACCAGGGGACATTGGATCAGCACGTAAAGACTCAGCACATGAGTTGGGAGAAGATATACCAGTGTCCGAAGTGTCCAAAAAAATTCGCATTCAAGCAGAAGCTTAGTTTCCACCTGAAATCTGTCCATACGACATTGAGAGCTTATTTGTGCGAGGATTGCGGGGCAGATTTCAAAAATCCTGCGAGTCTAAGGCACCACAGAATACGTAAACATCAACCAGTGGGCAATAAAAGGGAGTGCCCAGTTTGTCACAAGTTAGTACCGTTCTATAGTCTTTCAAAGCACATGCATACTCATAAGGCGTATACTATTCAGTGTCCGCACTGTGACAAAATGTTTAAAAACAGTTCAACTTTGAAACAGCACGTAAGGATTCACGAAGATCAACGCCAATATAGATGCGACACTTGCGGTGTTGGCTTTAATAGGCGAGATGGGCTGAGATTGCACATGAGAGTGCACGAGAAAACTGATAGTAGAGGATTGAAAGAATGCTCGTGCCAAGTGTGCGGCGAAAAGTTTCCAAATCATTCGACGCTTGTTATCCATAGGAATAGAGTTCACAAAGACGGTAGACAGTACACGTGTCATATATGTAACAGGTCGATGATCTCAACTAGATCGTTAGAGTGGCACATGTCCCATATACACAATGAATCGCTACCGGGTATTGTCAAGGAAGATGTGGATGGAACGCTGGAGAAGAAAAGAGTATCCTGTTACCATTGCAACAAGACATTCAAAACCGAGATGATTCTGAGAACGCATATTAAAAACACTCATATGGAGAAGGATCCTATGAAGTGTTTAGATTGCGAGTTAACGTTCACTTCCGAAGTGAGATTGAGGCACCATATGATGGTGACGCATAATAGATTAGAAGGAACTTTACCGTGTCCACATTGTCCAAAGAGATTTGTAAATCAACTTAGGTTAAAGACGCATATGATATCCCATTCCGAAGAGAGACCGTACACTTGCGAAATCTGTGGATTTAATTTGAAAACGAAGATTCAATTGATTAAGCATCATCAAAATAGGCATAGCGATGAAAGACCTTTGCAATGTAGATACTGTCCATGGAGATGTAAACAAGTTAGCGCTCTTGTATGCCACGAAAGAACGCATACGAACGAACGACCGTACTCTTGTAGCGTATGTAGGCAACGTTTTAAGTATCTAGGTGATAAAAATAAACACGAGAGACGACACGAAAGCTTAGGAGGGTCTGGATTTAAGAGGATAGTACCTGGTCGAAACATCAAACCTAAAGTGCAAGAAGATTCTTCTTGTTCTGATCAGGAGCAAGAAGGTTTGAGTAACACAGAACCTCAGGTTCCTGAAGACGAATACGATGAACAGGGGGATCAACAGTATGAGGAAGAACAGATAGTTAAATTTGAAGAGCAGGAAATAGTGAAGTTCGAAGGGCAAGAAATAGCGGAAGAATACGAACAAGTGTACGAGCAGGTAATTGTAATTTCATGATTCTATGCTAGTTTTTCGGTGTATTACGTTCTTCTTAATTTATTCATATTGTTCTGTATTAGGAATACGAAGAGACGTCCAGGGAAGCTTCAGACGCAGCGGAAGTTATAATGCATATGGAAGACACTACTGTTTATACAGAAGAAGTGACTGCGGATAATATCGAATCTGCGGAAATAATGGCAGACGAAATAATGACAAATGAAATACTACAATCAGGTGCTGTGGTTCATTTGCAACAAGAAGATGATTCAGGGAAAATACAAGTGATACCAGTGATGTTGTCCTTACCTGATCTGTCCGATGCAAATGCAGAGGTCAATTTGGCTACAGCATCCATCATGTATAATAATTGAATTTAACATCGCATTTTATACGTGCGATACCTATTGTAAAAAGAAGTGACTTTTAAAGTTTTATTACGGTAATTAAAGCTTAAAGAAACCTTTAATTCGGGTAAATAAGTGAGGGCTACGCCACATTCCTATATAATCGAAATTCAGCCGTATTGTAAGATGTATACTCCTTTCAAGCACATACGTAGGGTTCGAACATTTAGAACATTATGTACGCAAAGGGGAAGATGATTATCTGCTATGTCGTAGCAGGGATTTTGTAAGATCACTTCATTGTGTGAAAATATTTTACAAAAAGTCACCTTAAGATTGTACAGATAATGATATAAAAAGTTTTATCTTCGTAATGATTTTTCAAAACAAAATTTTTCTTTAGTTATAAACGATAAATAAAAATATCTTTACTATGATATAAAGTATTTTGTACAAATCTATGAAAAATTAACAAATATTTTACTTGATAATGCAAATATAAATTTCATGGTACGTCTTAAAGAAATTTACATTATTTATAACCATACAAACGCCTACTCATAAAACATGCTGTTTAAATTCGAATTCATGCCTTTTTTTCTTATTAATTTTCTTCGTTAATTTCGCTATTTTCTACTATAAGTATTTTTTTTCTTCGCGTCATGATTGAAATGTGAATAATAATTATATTTTCCTTTATTATAGAGATCATGCATTTTATAGGTGTAAATTATAGGAAATCAAGTAAAAAAATATCCAATACTTTTGGTACTCTCAATGGTTTTTTCTGTGGATAACTTTACGTGTAATATATGTTCATATGCCATACCTTTAGGATGGAACTTTATGTCTTTAAGACAGAAATTTGCAATGTAGAATTTTATATATTCGAAAGTGGATGCTCAAGTGCTAATTCAAGCGTATAGGTATAAGTTCAATTGTTTGCATTGCTTTATAATAATATTCCTTCATATTATAGTATCGTAGAGAAGTTCTTGCTAATTAAAATTTCAGAGAGTTTTAAATTACCATGATTATTACATAGAATTACTGTGGAATTTATTTCTGTAAACTTCAGTAACGTGATTCGTTAAAAGAACTCATTGTATATTTTTCAACTATCCAAATTTTAAATGGCAGGAACATTTTTCATTTACTGTGCATTAATTACAATGTTACTACACACCTTCACATTTTAGTTTTCGTTCTATTACGATCCAATTCAATATTTTAACTTTTATTTATTTTCTCATATTACTGAACCTTTCGTCTGTTAATCATATCTGTATTTTGTGGCAATAAAAAAAATTTGAATGTCATATACTTTCCCATTTCATATTTTATAGCTGTCTCGAGGCTTTTATATGGATTCATATGGACACTTGGTAAATGTACATACATCGAAGTTACGCATGATTTGTGGATGATAGGGCAACGTAGGCTTTTTAAATTTAATGTATATGCCATAATGAATCATATATTCGTATAAAATGTACATACAGATTTTGTATTTATATAAAATAAAAATAACGTATATATCCTGGAATAATTGTAAATAGATATCATTCTATTTAATACAGAGATAAATACTGTGATTGCTGTGCTGTACAAGAGAAATGTACAAATATACAAATGTATAGCAATACTAAAATTGCATAAGTTTCAAATGTTCTAGTATTCATTATCCTACAACAGTTATAAAACTAAAATGCATCCTGCTGAATTTTTTGTTAATTCAGAGTGCTTAATAATCTCAAATATTTTTACAATAATTCTCTATTTTTCTAGACTTTGATAGTACTGTGCCAGAACAAGCCATGCTTTGGGTGACATAAAGCCATGAGGTGGATTTTCACCTGCCCTTGCTAAGCCTGTAAAAGAGCATTGCAAATATTTTCAACATTAAAATCTCGCAAATAAATCGAACACTTCTGTTTCATTAATGGATTAACCATTACAATGTGTTGTAATAATATTAATTCTTGAGTACATTTATGCATGCAGTGGAATCACTTGAAGCTGGAGCCTAAAGTATTTTAATTGGAAGAATTTCAATATCGAGAGATAACGCGAGAACAGTTTGGTTCGAAAGTGAGCACCTAACTTTTCCAAAGCAACAAGTATTAAGATTTCGAAGTTACTTGAGTTTGGTGAAACTTGAAAGAAAAAGAGATACATGTTGTAAAGTTGCATTTAAAAAACAGAAACCATTTGTTGGTCAATAGGCAGACAGAGAGTTTTATGTATGCGTGTATTTGTGTTTATAGTTAGCATTTATATCATACATACCACGCATTTTTGTTCCCGATATGAATTGAAAGTCTTCTTTTCGCTTCGCGTCGAAGAAGGACATTTTTTTATATTTTTTATCATACGCCGCAACTTTAAATGGTATGATCTCTAGGCTCTGTAATCCTCGAGCAACTGAAAGCACTCGAGCTCCATGAGTGGGATCATAAAGATTTCCATCAGGGACTATAGTTTTGTTAGGATGCGGTATGCCAGCAGGGTCCCGCCCAACAATGTAAAAATTAGCACCCGCATTCATTCTAGCCTTCGCGTGCCATTGCACCTAATAAGTACATGATTACATAAAGTATTTAATTCATAAACATAAATACATTAACGTTTACCTCGACCGGTCCAGCGTACATCATCGGGCTTGGAAAAATTGCTAGTAACGTAGAACCGGCATCTAGTACACCTTCGTCGAGTATAGCTTCGTGTTGAAGAATTCTTGTATGCAAAGGTACATCATCGTCTTTCGTCCAACCACCCAGAGGATGTAAAAGCAATATAGGATTCTTAAATCCTCTTTCCTCTAATAAACGCTTCTTTGTGTCCTACAAATGGAAAGCAAAAACTACCAAAGCTACAAATAGAAAGTCAAAGCAGAAGCAAAGTCAAGATTGAAAAGTTTTCAAATGAACATACTTGCATTAACAATGCATGACCGTTATGTATAGGATTTCTAAGTTGAAATGCAAATACTGCGTCAGCTTTCATCTTTTTACATTTTGCTCTAATTTCATTTGGTGTCAGTCTATACTTATCCAGACCGTCGTGCCATCTAATTCTTTTAAGGACTTCTATATCGCCGCCTACTAACCAATCTCCAGATTCATAAATCATCTTTACATACGGGTGGCCCAAGTTATTAGTGCCAAATTGCCATCCACATCTTTCTTCTTTTCTGTGAGAATAAAATTCTGGCCTACGTAATATCGCGAGAGCCTTACTTTTGTATTTCAATGTAAAGGCTGAAAGCCCGTCCAAACGCTCCTTGTCCTCTGTGCTGATCGCAAGAACTATTGGAACGGACTGATTAACTTCTTTGTCTCCTTCAAGAAGACACCTTAAATGCTGAGTCTGAGAATATAAGTGTTTTACGTTTAATAATATGTTTATACATCATTATTTAATGGTTTATACACCTATCTTCTACGTACCTGAAGATATTCATCTTCTCTCATAAAACCTGTGAGGGGTGCAGCCCAACCTTCTGCTAAAATCTGGAGCCACTGTACGTCTATCTCGTTAATCTCTAAACATTGAAGAGAAGCCGCTTCCGTTTTGCCAGAAGATACTCGTGAGTCTGGAACGAACAACTCCCGTATTGGTATCGTGGGTTTTTCCAGCACCGGTATAATACACTGTTTCTCCAGAAGATCGATGACCGTTGCACCCGATTCTTCTGGAGTACAGTTTTCCGTGGTTACCACTAAATCGGGATTCACTGGTCTTTCATACATTTGATCTATTCCAGTAAAACCCTTGATGGCTCCCTGACGTGCTTTCTTATACAATCCTTTCGTGTCCCTAGCCTCGCATACATTAAGAGGTGTGTCGACGAAGACTTCAAAAAATGGGAGATCCGACATTTTATGAATCTGTCTTGCCATTTGCCTGTCTTCCTCGAACGGCGATACAAAGCTACATAAACAAATTTGCCCGCTGTCGGCGAATAATTTTGCTACTTCGGCGACTCTTCTTATATTTTCTTTCCTATCTTCTTTACTGAAACCGAGGTTGCAGTTTAAGCCGCTTCTTACGTTATCTCCGTCGAGGCCGTAAGCGGCGATTCCATGATTAACTAAAATAGCTTCGACTTGAAAAGCTATTGAAGTTTTCCCTGCACCGGACAGACCCGTTAGCCAAACGGTGCATCCTCGAAAGCCTCTTACACTTCCTACTGCTTGTCCACGCTTAGCTCTTGATACATGGTGTGCTTGCTCCGATACATTGCTGCAAGTCTAAAAGAAATTCAACAGAAATATACATCATAGAAGTATGAAGATTGATTACAATCGTAAAGAAATATTTCTTATTTACAAAGTAATAAAAACTTTATACGATGAGTTAAATCCATTGATAAAGGCATAAGATAAATTATTTTTGCAATAATGTGACTTAAGATATCTTTCTCTAGAAATCCTATAGCTTAAGTATACTATCGTATAACAAATATCGCAAATAAAGTTAGGAAATATTTAATATATCCCATCCTACTTTAAACGATAAAATAATCATGATATATATATTTTCTTATGCGTATATATATACATTATGTACGTTACATATCCTCCCATACTCTAGAAAAAAATTGTTGCACATTTTTCATTAATAAATTTCAATTAAAATATAAAACTAAGTTTCTAAATAAAAGAGAAATAAGAATTAAAATGTGTAATATACCTATAATCGCACTAACTATATCGTTCTACACACAGTGCACGAACCAGTATTAACATTTCTATCATTGTAATTTGGAATATTTAAGTTAATCGAATAATATATACGCAAGATTATCTAAACGATCTTTAAATGAGGTATCTTTCGACAATACGTACCGTCATTATCCGTTTATTTGGAATTTCATCAATCTCGTTTGACATAACTGTACTATATCTTCCACTTTGTGTGTTCTGACTTGTATGTACGTGGCAATTGGCCGAGGATGATCGAAATCCGATATATCAAGGGCTTAATAAAACAATAACTGATTTTCAAGCGTCAGAAAACATGTCCCGAATGTGTCGTGATAATTACGCCCTTTCGAACGGTCGTCATTAATAAGAAATGTTTAAAATGATGATAATAAATGTGTCGCGTGTGACAGGCACTAAGACAGCACGCAGGTGTATGGAGATTCAAGCCAGTTGCGGCCAGTTGCGGCCATGCGACTACGAACGGCTACGATTGCTGACGATTGCTGTCGGAACTTCCGAAGCATGTAGAATTTGCAGAAGTATGCACTAACGGTTCTGAACGGTACTAATGGGTATTACGAACCAACCGAATCAACTCTAGACACTAGCGTTTTTACTGATGAAACATCAGTTATCTGTTCATATGTTTTAGATTTTAATGACCCCGTATAGTATACAGGTCAGGGGCCTTTGACTTCTCCAACTTTTGACCCGTATTTATGGGCATTCATGGATAGAAGATAGAACCGAGCACGTGGTTTATTTAAATTGCTATATGTAACATGCTAAAATGTTTCACATTTTGAATTTCATGAATGGACGTTAACATTTTTAGTAGAAATAGATTTTACTCTTAAAGAAATTTTATCTTTTGAAATATTTCATTTAAAGTACTTTATTTCACTTTTCAATCAGCATCTATACCCTTACTTTTTTAGATGTATCTTTCTGATTGCTCTGATGGAACATTCTCTTTATTTCTTGGAAATTTGGAATACTAAAGTCTTTAGTATTTCCTGTTGACATAGCAGTATTGGCGGACGAAAGAAAGTTTACAACTTTTAAAATCGTATAACTTGTTCACAATTGGTCTAAACGATATGAGTTTTTTTTAGAAGCCAGAACGATTAATTTGCTAAGTGATGTGTTTCGTTGTTTAAAAAAAAATGCAATTGGTCGGAATAACAAAAAAAATAGAAAATAGAAAAAATAGAAAAGGTCGGTTTTTTTAACTTTTTTTGTGAATCTGTAATGAAAATTCAAAAAGCCTGTTTGTAGATTGAAGTAAGTTGTATACGTGCCTAAAATTTCATCAAAATCGGTTAACGTTGTTCTGAAGTACAAACGCTTAAAGATCGTAGAATAAGGTCGAGAATCGTGAAATTCACGATGTCAGCGATTTTCGACCTTATTCTGCGATCTTTAAGCATTTATAGCTCAGAACAACGTTAACCGATTTTGATGAAATTTTAGGCACGTATACAACTTACTCCAATCTACAAACGAGTTTTTTTGAATTTTCATTATACAGATTCACAAAAAAAAGTTTAAAAAACGACCTTTTCTATTTTTTTTATTATTCCGACCAATTGCATTTTGTTCAATGCGACGAAATACGTCACTTAGCAAACTAATCGTTCTAAATTGTAAAAAAATTATGCGATTTTAAAAGTTGTAAACTTTCCTTCGTCTGCCACTCTATGTGTATTAAGGCAGACTTATTATTGTTTACTTAAAAATGTCTCAAAATTATTGTGCATCTGTAACGCCATGTAAAATACATAATTACGTATGATTAGTATCTCGTTTGTGTAATTTCAATTAATGTATAATTATTATATGTGAAAGAAAATTCACAGACTCTCAGTTTCAAAGGTGAATGTTCATAAAACATATTCAATTCACTTTTATGTTTCTGATTAACTTAATTTATTTATATATCTTTAATACATTGAAAATGTTGAAGTATCTATACTTTTTCATAAATTCTTAATTTATAAAAACAATATAAAATAAATACCGTTACTCGTATTTTACTAAAATTAAATTAGTAACGATATACACTCTACGTAACCATAGATTATTTTTTGCATAAATAATAAAATATTACATGTTGATGTTAAAATACACATGAAAATAAAAGAAAACGATTTCAACATGACTTATGAAAAAAAATAAAAAAAAATAAGAATGATATATGAATTGCGAGAATGCAGATCATTATAAGTTCTTTGTTATAACACTATATTTTCTATTATTAAAAGTATTATCTACTGTATGTTCTACATACATATGTAAAGTATCCGGATCATTTGGAAAATAATATACCTGTGCGTTACGATTCAATACCTCTTTCGGGTTACATTTCATAGTTATAGAATACATTGGTTCGCCAATAGATCCAAAAATATCATCTATGTAACCCAGAAGGGTGTATTTTGCTACAGAGTTTCGATCATTCGTACAATTTAAGAACAAAGGAGTTCCAAAATACAAGAGAATGTCCGAAGAAAGTGGTTTTACTAAAACTACATTAAGCGTTTCAATAATACTGCTAATATTTCCTGCAAGATGTTCTCTTTCAGTTTGTATCCTCAATTCTTTGAAGCATTCATCCATCCTAGAAAAGAGTACATATGTTAGAAAATGATGTATTATATATCCAAGAGTCATCTTGTAAGACCGCAATTGCAAACGAACGCATAATATGTACCGTTATCACGATACATTGATTATTACGAAATAAAAACTAAAAGTATGCAAAACATATCCTTAGATAAAATGAAGACTTAAGTAACTCATATACGTGAACTATATCGTACATTACATCGTAGATTAAAAATTAATGTAACTTACTGATCCACTGGTTTAAAACCACATCCCGTTTTTGGAGACAACGTACTGTCAGATACAGTACAACAAATACCTTTGTTTCTGTTATTATCTTCTGCATTTTGAAAGAATCTAAAGGATTCATTTGTTTTTGCCGCGATACCTTGATACTCGGTTTCCATTATTTAGTTTACAGAAAGGAATGTTTTGTGAAGATAGATTCTTTTCACAGGAATTAGGAATGTATTTCTTATCTGCTTCAGTTTTATGACAATCCTTGTTTTAAGACACTTTGTACTCACCCAAGGTTACGAAGCAAAAGTAAACAAATAGAAAAAATGGTCGAGTACACAAATATTACCCACATACACAAGACTGCCTAGAAGAATCATACAACCTTAATATATACGTTTGAGAATATAAGTAGAAAATACAAGAAAATACACAAAACAATATTTTACATTTTATTAATTTGTGTTTCAACATTTCATGTATTATAATAACAGCGACACTGAATATATATCTTTTTTCAGATATTTATATTTATACACACGCAGGTGCATATTCGCATATGCAAGTTCTTCAAAGATTTAACATACTATTTGAATCAAGATTCAGTAGTGTTATGTTCATTTTTATCTTTACTGTTTTTAGATCCTTGCTTGTTGGTTTTTATTTCCCACAATCCATTTCTAACAAATCGTTTTGCAGCATCTTTATTTAAACGTGGCATCAGAGTGTTTCTGTCCTCGATCTGTTTCGAACGTAGCATGGACTTCTTCAGGCGATCATTTTCTGATTTTATTCTGTGTTTCGTTGGGTCAATTCCTAATTGGATAAACGCAAAGTATAAGAGAAACACGTGTTGGTTTGTCATATTTAATAGCATTGTTCGGATATTATCGATTCTATTTCTCGTTGTTTATGTTACAAGGTCTTACCTTCTGCCCTCAAGTACATCCAAAACATACTGTTCAAACTGTAGGACATCAATAAATCATATTTAACTTTGTCCGCGTTTGAAAGTTTTTCGTATACGTCCAAATCTGTAGCATATTTAATTGTGTCTTCGATTCTTACTGTCGCATCACGAAATTGTTTAATTTTTGTAATGAGATCAGGGTCGTGTGAAAGTTCTTCAAAATCCATATCCATGTTTACTCCGGTTTACTCAGGTTTACTCTACAAATGTCTGCGACTGTCTACAAATTATCCTGACCAGTTGTGAATCCTGCTTGTGCTGCCCTCTGAAAATTCATGCAGAGTGCGTAAAGCAAAGTCAAAACAAAAGCTGTTTCGAAGTTAGACTTTACCGTTTTATTCCGATGTGAATCTGAACTGTCAGTAAGGCAGTGAGGGTAGATGTCCCTATTTGTAACAAGACGTCTCTGAGATGTCTTTAAGACGCTTTTTGGACGTCTTTAAGACTTTACCAGACATTGTGCTATCTGGGTACGTTGCCTTCGACTTGCTCACGAATGAATTAATTACTGACTTCTCTTACCTTAATTTTGCATGGTGAAAATTGATATGGGTTTTTTAACTTTTCTATTTTTTAAGGCAATTTTTCGGATTAAAAATGTTAATTTTTCATATTTTTTTAATTGAAATAAAAATACATGTGTTTATCCCAATTACGGTGCTCTGAAAAGTGCGTTGTCCGTATTACGGTGCCTTTTTTGAATAGCGTTCCCGCGGTTAAGTGATGGGTGTGTTCCATTTAAGTCCACAACGCTCGCGCCCACAATCGTAGGAATTTCCCGTTCCACTTGTTTATTAACTGTTGTGAGCTTCGCGGGCGAAAAGTCTAGTGCAACGGGATCGGTAAACCCCGTGGTTTTTATTCTACATAGCGACTTTTAATACCGATTTAATTAATTATCAATTTTTAATCGTCTATGATCAATTTCGATAATGCGTGACTAGTAAATTATTGTTTATTTATATTTATGTTTATAAATATTACAAGTTTTAAATAATAAAGGAGATAAGTAAGCCAAAAAGATAGCCCGGACCAATCAGATTACTCCAGATCACTTCAGATCGTGGGCATCGCTTGGGCGATGCGGTCCAGTGATCCCCCAGGGAGTGATCGGTATAACCGCAGCCATTTGTACAATTTGGGAGCAAAACCGGAAATAACATAACCTAAACATTCATTAAATCGTCTGCTTTCCAAACTGATTGTTCATCTATCTCTTTCTATCCGTACTTCTGTCTCTTTCTTTTTTACAATTTCTTTCTCTGTCTACTTCCGCTTTTGCTCCAAATCGCAGTAATTAATCAGCGACGATACACATTGTTTCGATCACTCTCTAGAGGATCAATAATACCACATTCGGCAACCTACACTAGTGCGCACTGAGTGCGAACTTTTTCGCTTCCAATTAGCTAAAATTCGCACTAAGCGCGCACCAGTGCAACTGTCGGAATACGCTATAATGCGGTCGTGTGAATGACGTCATCCGTGACGTCAGCAGCGCGATCATGACGACCGCCGCGCGGTCGAATGTGGAAGTGGAACGCAAATCCGGGGCGCTGCGGGCGATTTGGGCGTAAGTGAAACGCACCCTATATGTGTATTTGAAAGCAGCAGTATAAAAGTTAATTTAAAAGTTATTTCTTACAGTAAAAATATTGACAATACATTTAGACAAAATATTGGAATATGTAAAAGTATGTAATGTGAACAATTTTACTTGCTTTACTCTTTGGCACTTTTATGAAAACTTAAATTGAGATCATTGTTCATTGTAGCAGTACAATATGCTACACAACATCTTTTTCTGCATACAGTTCGTCGATACTGTGAAAATTGGTCGGTCATTACTACTAGTTCGCGTACCGACCGCTAGTGTCGCATACTAATTTTCTATTCCCAATAGACATCTTGTCCTCAAGTATATCATGGACAATCAAACAGCTGATTCGTTCTGTGTAGAAGCACATGTTGGTGCGGCAGTATGCTATGATATTATGGTTTTTTCTCACGAAGTAATGAGATTCTAACGATAAAATAGATACTCGCGTGTCAAAAGGAGAAACACATTGTCCAATTTGGTCTGGGTGTGCGATGAAAAAGGGAGAATAGCCAGTTATTTTTTAAAAGAGATTCTTGTGTAAGAAAAATGGCTGACCGTGATAGCGCATCCGAAAGCGATTCAAGCTCAATCGACGGAGGGCCAATAATGATGCCGCCGTCCCCTGTAACCAGGGAGCAACTTCAGAAAAGAATCGAGTCGTTGCAACAGCACAATCGCGTTCTCAAAGTTGAACTGGAAACGTATAAATTGAGGGTGAAGGCGTTGCAAGAAGAGAACCGCGGACTTCGTCAAGCCTCTGTCATTATAGTGAGTTGCTTTTATAGTTGTATATTTCTACCAAGTCTATAAAATATAGATATAGGTATTCACCGATCGTATATTCCATTTTACACCAGGCATTTCGATGTTTCTCAGGATTATATTATATTCTTATAATCTCGTTTTCATAAAATCAGAAAATATTGTTCAGTCTAACAAAAATGATTTTGACATATACCTCTGTTATTTTTTAACTGTAGTGCAGTTCTTAGTATTGGATCGTTTTTCGAATTTATTATTAACCAATTTTATACCTTTTCTATAAAAGTAAAAACTTATCATGATTCAATTATATCCAAGATGTAAGGAGTTCGTTATTAGTATCCAATTTGTTATTTTTGGGAATAACAGCTATATTCAGAATATATAAAATACAGTTTTCAGTGTACTTTATGAAAGCAATGGTCGTCAGTCAAATTCTTTCAATATGCAACAGATTTCGATCAGTAAAGGCAGCCTTGTTTTGTTTTTATGCAATGTGAAAGTGGTTGGAAAGGCAAGTTTAACAACATAAAACGCAAGAATGTCCAAGTCGTGCGAGGTCAAAAATGAGGGAACAATTTGAAAATTGTAGAAATATGAAAGATTTAGAAAGTAGGGCAACAGTAATATTTGCATTGATTTCCTGGAAAGTATTATTAGAAAACACTAAGAGTGTAATTGAAGGAGTTGAAAACTATTTTTGAAAGTGAAAATCGTATTTTGAACATAGGAGATACATATTTAGTGTTTTCTAGTATGGATAATAGTTTAGTACTATGTTTTTTGCTTTTGTCCTTGCATAACTGGTAATACTCCCATGTCCTGTGGCATTAAACATATCTTGAGATCTTCTTTCATATGATATAAAAAAGATATAGTCTTCTGTTTAAAAAAGTAGTCAATTTTATTGAGCAAATTCTAAAATAAAATTAGTAGAATAATGTGTTATTAAAATTCCTTGTGAAAGTCACATACGTACAAGGAATGAATTTGGCATTTATAACATGGACATTTTGTACGTAATATGAATCAGTAAAATGTGAGTTCAATCAATACAGGTGATATTACATCATGTAATGTCATGCTGTATGAAAAACAGTTTTACTGTACATTCTTTTAAATATTTTCTTCAAGCCATTTTGAATTGCAAAATAATTACTTGCCTTCAACTTAAACATTTTAAACAATTTGGCAATTCACCTCAATGTAATTTTTTCAAATGTTTCTTTACAACATTGAAATTACTGCATAAAACTTCTGTAATAATAATTTCTTGAAATCAGTTTGACAATTTTTAAATTAGTAAAACAATCGATCTATATAATTATTGTTTATACAAAAAACAATATAGTAATGTATATTAAATAATATGTTTCCAAAACATTTCTTGTAAATTGTTCCAAAATCCTTCTTGTCCGGTCAATACAGTAATATTTAGTTATACAAATGCTGATTAGGAAAATTGAATTGTTTCATAATTTTTATTCACAGGCAAAGAGATTTCTAATTTTTGTTGCGTAGAATTATACGTATAATATTTTTATGCTTTTAATAATTCATATATTCCGATCATATTACATTGCAGCAAGCTAAAGCTGAGCAAGAAGAAGAATTCATAAGTAACACATTATTGAAGAAAATTCAGGCACTCAAGAAAGAAAAAGAAACATTAGCACACCACTATGAACAAGAAGAAGAATGCTTAACAAATGATTTGTCAAGAAAGTTGAATCAATTGCGTCAAGAGAAATGTCGACTGGAGCAAACTTTAGAACAAGAACAAGAGTGTCTTGTTAATAAATTGATGAGGAAGATCGAGAAACTCGAGGCTGAAACACTTGCGAAACAAAGTAATTTAGAGCAGCTGCGAAGAGAAAAAGTCGAGCTAGAAAACACGCTCGAGCAGGAACAAGAAGCATTAGTAAATAAATTATGGAAAAGAATGGACAAGTTGGAGGCGGAGAAAAGAATGCTTCAGATAAAATTAGATCAACCTATATCAGATCCTACATCGCCAAGAGAAATTAATAATGGTGATACTGCTACTAGTCTAAGTAAACATATTCAAACATTAAGAAGCGAAGTGGCCAGACTAAGACATACACTGCTCATCTCGCAACAAGAACGTAAGAATTTTTCACAGCTTTTAATACATTAATAAATTGCAGACGTAAGACTACTTTTAAGGTTTTCAATAATGTATCGTGTATTTGTCCATTTGTATAAACTGAGAGACCCGTTTATGATAAAGTGTTCTCATAAAAATCGTAATTTAGTACGTGTACTACGTTTTAAATACTAAAAAACTTTTAATTTGATCTACTAATCTCTAATTAATGATTAAAAATTTTAAGTACACATTCATACATATATATATTTGTGCATGTATGTATGCATGTATCTATGTATGTATATTATTCACATTAGATACGGAGAAGATGCAACGATACGTAAATGAAGAGAAACAAATTCGTGAAGAGAATTTGAGACTTCAAAGAAAGTTACAATTAGAAGTAGAACGTCGTGAAGCTTTATGTAGACATCTTTCGGAATCAGAATCCAGGTAAATAATTGTTTTATATAATGTGTAAAACTATTCGTTTGATTTCAAACTTCATTTATTTATTAGTTTGGAAATGGAAGAAGAACGGCACTATAATGAGATTGTGATGTCTGGTGGAAATATAAGAAATCGTACTGTTTCCAGCCCTGTGCCGTATAATCCTTCGCCTAGTTCCTCTAGACCGTTAAGTCCAGGTAATCATTGTTTTCATCAAACTTTTTATATCCTATAATTTTCCATACTTTCCAGGGGTTGAAAATGGTTGTGATATCGGTTTCGGTTCTCGAACCGAAATACTCTCGAAACAAGTACAAGTGAAAAAGGTTCTGGCATATATCGGTTTCGGCAATGCAGTAAACTCTCGAAATCGATACATACATTACTGTTATAAAACCGATATATAACTGTTATGGGGCTAATAAAATTTCGGTTCCTTATAGCAGTTATTCAGAATATCGGTTCTTCGTAACTGTTTCAGTCAAGACCGATATATAACAGTTTGAAACAGTTATTTTCGGAACCGTTTCAACCCCTGATACTTTCCCCTTTCATATAGTATTTCTTATTCGTTTTCATTCTCCACGTGCTATGCGTTAGTTTTAAACATTCCATTAGTAGATATTAATTATACCACATATTAATAGGTTCATCAACCAGAGAAGGATTTAATACAAACCGATGTTACGCTTGTGGTCAACCCACTGCAATTCCATTCGCAAGTTCATCACCTCCTTCCACGGTAAATTGCATTTCACTACACTTAACTTATTTAGTGTATTATAAATACTTAATGTCTTACAAGATTGCACAAAGTTATGCAAATTTGAGGACTAAAATTTTCTACGCTTCATGTTTTCAAGACTTTTATGCAGAGTTGAGCATTAACTACATAAAAAATTATTTAAATAACAGAGCAAATAAAAGTTACTTTTACTTTCGATTATTTGACGAATAAAGTTAATTTTTTATTCGGGTTAACTTTATTCGATACAGGACGAATAATTTTTTAAACTTTTATTCGTGATTTGAATTTGTATTTAAATACAATTTTTGTCTATCTCTGTTTTTATGCTCCTCGCTGTCGCAGTTAAAATAGTTAACAGTGTTAATTGCATAATACTCTAGTAAGAGTATTTAGAAGCACGTCTTGTAAAACATTTCAAGATCCCGTCAGTTTCTAATATTTTGCAAAATCTAACCAGGGTCACGTGGTAACTTCATCCAATAGACGCACATCAGACAGATTTGTTAAACCTGCAATCCCGCCGACTATCGTAAGTCCGGGTGGTCCACCAATGTCTAATACGGTTACAAACACAACTGGCGGATCACCAATGGATATTGCTAAAACATAAGTCAGTTGAACTTCTCTAATAACAAATATTTCATCATATATTCATATAAAACACTTCTTTTGTTAATGCATTTGTACTATGTGATTGTATAACATACACGAGAGTTATTTAAAAGCAAATTTCACATTCTGATACGTTTAATCGTTTTACATTCGTAGTACAGTGCATATACATTGGCCACAAAGTATTCGTAAAACTGACTATACTATAAATTGTTCTGTACTTCGTATCGAGTCGCTTAAATGTTTCTCATAGTAACATGATGCAAAGCAGTATTTATAAAACAAACAAAAAGAAAATACTAAATATACACTTATAGAATTTTCATCTGCTTTAAAATTGCCTAACAGAATAAAGATTGAGGGAAGGGAGAGATTTCATTAAAATCTCGCTCTTCTAATTTCCTTTAAGTTTCACTATTATTAACGCGTTTTCTTTTTGGCGTCTGATAGTGTGAAGAGAAAAAAAGTATATTGTCTAATTTAAGTACTTAGGTGGTAAGAAAGAACATTTCTATAATAGTTACTATGTAACTTATTTACATTTAAACACATTTCTTTCGCTTTAATATTAATCTTTGTAACGTGACTACTGTATGGTGGCGTAATGCAAAGAATGATTATAGTTTTCTACGCGTTGAATTATTACAGTTATATATTAGTAATATTTATAACGAAACTAGAAGAGCGAGAGTAAAAGGAAAAGAATAATATGCCTTCGATATAAATTATACGATTATGGCTAAAAACATTACCCAACGATTAGCGAAAAGGATAGAATCGCTATTAATTCCTTACGAGATATTCTTCGCCGTTTCAATATTTTAAATGCTATTAATTTAATATTTTGTATACAATCACATAACTTGACTATTTTACATATAAGCATTCTTATGCTATGTTTTGAGTTCGATATAACTAACGCTATTGAAGTTAACATCTACATGACATTGTTGCATTTACTTGCTTAATATACTAAGCATTTGAAAAGGTATCTGTATTAATGGTTCTTTTTTTTTCTTTTCTCGTAGACCTTTCAAGTATTTTGCTTGTCACTCAATTTATAAACGATGTCTAACGTGTACAGTGCTCGAATTAATTTTTAATAGGGGATAATCCTACTGGTGTTCGATATCTCGGTGAAAAATTAAATCAATAGGTATTTCGCTGTTCTGTAACATATGTCATGTATAGAATATTTTTGGTTGATATTTATATGAATGTGATACACTAAAGCATAACGATCCTGTGCTATATTTTATAATAATTTCAACATTATTATTCGCTATTGGTGCTCAAAACTTGATTAAACTCTCGAGATTTTTCCATCTGTTATTTAAAACATGTTACGGACGAAATTTCTGTTCGTTATTCAGCAATAAAGTGAAATATTGGTAGTCCAGCTTTTTAGTTTAAATGAAGATAAAAAGAAGAAATTCAGCCTTCACGTGCATTATAGAATTTCCTATAATACAATTTATATATGTAATATTTGGATATCGTATGTATTGCAACGTCAAATTTATAAGATCGATAATAAAATGGCAAAATGATATAACGGAAACGCTAAATTAAACGGTAAGATAAATAGATTTAACTAATGTGGTTAAATTAACAACAGAAATTATCAATTTTTCTTTTTAAGCTTTATGAAATAGATGTTTCATGGATACTCTACACATTAATAAAACATTGTTTGCTACGTTATATAGGGCAATATAGATGTATCAATTGTCGTATGTAAAGAAGTTTTGTTAAAACATAAAATTATCACTTATCAACAATTATATGCTGATATATTTCACTATTATGTATTATGTACTTTACTTAAGCTTTTATGAAATACAGTCACTTTTTTGCTATTATATTTGTAAAATTTATTATCCTTATTTGAAATAACTAGGTAATTTAAAATACTTTAATAAATACAATATATACAAGGAGTACCATAGAGTGTAGTTATTTGCACAGTGTATTAAAAAGAAGGGAAAGTCTTTTATATACATTCTTAACAATATTTTCATTCGTATGGCGACACTTTAAAGTCAAATTCTTAACACAAAGATCTTTATTATGCTGTTCGTAAAGAATGTAGTCCTGCATTGTCACCATTATGTTGTATTAACTTTTTTAAACATTGACATGACTAATCTGGCGATCACAAACCATACGACTAAGGAAATCGAATCTTCGTGGTAGCACGGCCAACTTAGTAAATTTTGTAGCGGCCATAGTGTTCCTCTTGGTAAAACTATCACAGGTTTGTTACGGTATAGAAATAATAAAACCACCATGAACAAACCCTGAAACATATGTAATTATTCAATCGTTATACTTGGTAATATTATTTTAAAATAGGTGATCAATGATACCTACATTTAATATATGAAATCCACCAGTCAGATACACCTGAACCTTCAATCTGGAAGACAATCGTTCATTTGCTAAAAAGTAAGTATTATATTATGATGAAATAATCTAACGGACAAATTTTTTATAAAAACAAATGTAACACATGTCATTTTTCTTTAGTTATAAATCTTTTATATTTAATGATTCTAATGCTGTCCATGCTTTTGAACACAGTAAGAAATTATTAAGCCTGTGCTCTGAATGTTTATAGACATTCAATGAATACAATCGATAATCTGTGACTAAAAATATTGCCCATAGTATTCCAAGCGTTGAAAATTAATCCCCAAAATACATTGCTATTACTTGAATGTACCAGATGAATGATTGCATAAAACATATTGTTACATTTGGGAAAAAGAATTCTTTCCTTTTAATCGTACGATGAAATTTTTATGTAAATTTGAAAATCTCTATTAATCTAACTCAGTGTATCACTGTATACTTTACCTTTATCTTTTAAAGTGCCTTCTAACTTATTGTATTTACGTTGAAGTTTTGCATACTTTGCAAACTCATCAACTATGGATATTCCAATCATTTCCTGTTTCAGGTTAAAGAGCTCGCTTCGCAATTCCATAGTTTGTTTTGTGGCTGTGTACAAACGAGATGTAATCTGTGACAGAGATGGAAATTTGAAGGGAACGCAGAGTAAAATTTTAACGTATAAAGATCCTGATACTTACATATTCAATTAAAATTGGCACAACATATCCTAAGACACAACTCACAGTTGATACTACGAGTAAATTCATTTTATATCTCCCGCAAGCTAGTGTTCACATTTCACAATTTTGTGTAATAATATTGAAAATAATATGGTAACCAAATATGTTGTCAGTCTTTAAAGGGTACTTGACAAAACAATTTAAAGGTTATGATACGTCAAGTCATTGACGCCAACAGAGCCATGTACGAGAACATGTGTAACAGATGGCTAACGTAATTAAGCTGGTGAATTTGAGTACAGCTTTTTATCTACTTTGCGTATAGTGCGCTATTGTAGCATTATTCGTGTGCGCAAATAATAGTTTCAACATTCTACATCTAGTCTGTTTTGTTTTGTTTATGCTCATGCTTCTTGTTATCGACACATATGATATCGATATTTTTCAAATATATCAATATCGCAGCTCGATATATCGAAAAAATCGGAATATTGATATATCGGTTCTTTTTTTTTTTATATTATTGAGGTAGAATTTAGATAAATGATATGTTCTTTTAATTCCGTTTATTAAGTAATATAAAAAATATATAAGTACAAAATTAAGTAGGTACTGAAAAAATACAAAAATTAAGTAGGAACTGATAAAATACAAAAATTAAGTAGGTACTGAAAAAATACAAAAATTAAGTAGGTACTGAAAAAAATACAAAAATTAATTAAATAATTGCCAGGTGTTGCCAGGAAAGTGATTCGTACTCAGAGTCAGGAACAGAAGAGGAAGAACGGAACATGGTTGCCAGGAATGTTCCTAATGCAGAAATTGTCAGTGGAGGGGGAACACGTCACGCATGCGCATGATGACGCCGTGACGTCAAACGGCAAAAATATATCGATGCCAATATTAAGATTTTAATATCGAGTTATTGATATATCGGATTAAAAATATATCCACCAAAAATATCGATATTGCGCGAAAAAATATCGATGTATCGATACATCGATATTTTATCACATCCATAACTCCTCGTCGCCCTCGTGTCTCGTGCGAAGTGAAGCACGCGATTTATTATTAAACATAGAGTGATCAAGATATGAGTGATTTGGAATTTTTAGATGATACAGAACAAGATGTATCAGAATCTCATTCTAAACTGCTTGAAGCTGTATCGCAGCTTGATAAAGGACAAAGGTATATATGAGTTTAATACAAGAAACATTGTAATATGCACCTTCACTTTTAAGTGTGTGTCTATTTATCTGCTACGTCTACTGAAGTGAAAATTTATTTTGTACGAAGACAAATGTTTGGAATATGTTAAAGAAAGATTCTTTTACTGTTTAGAGGATTGGTGATGCGCTGACATATTTTTAAATATATTAAATACTTTGGAGAATCACTCCAACGCGCAAACATTGTATAAGGATTGACGGATACCATACAATTGTAATTGTTCTTGCACAATGTAATTGTCCTGCACAATTACGATTACAATTACATTGTCCTTGCAATCGTTACTGTGGTCAACTAAATTAACGATTACACAAAGTAATCTGTAATTGAATTGCGCAATTACATTTTAATCGTAATTTGTAATTAAATTACAGTTTAATCGTAATTTGTAATTAGATTACATTTTAATCGTAATTTGTAATTAGATTACATTTTAATCGTAACTTGTAATTAGATTACATTTTAATCGTAATTTGTAATTTGTAATTATATTACATTTTAATCGTAATATGTAATTTGTAATTAGATTACAATATTCTTATCCTTATACAGTATTTTACAGTCATAACGCTATTGTATCTAACTGTAAGTAACGTCAAGTAATGTTTACATATTTGAGAGTTTATTATAGCCATATGTTTGTGTGGAATTCTTTCGTTAGTATGATTATATAAAAATAATAGTGGTTTTGTAATGTTTCAGGGTAAAAAGAGCAGAAAGAAGTGAACCTACTTTAGAAGTATCAGAATTTCATTTAGTAAAAAGTGGAATATCTGACAAAGATGCAGTTCGTGTGCAGGATTTAGCAAAGGTATTAGGTAGAAAGGGTCATCATCTTGATATCGCTAAAACTCTAGAAGCTGCAAAGAAGAAGAAAGTAAACGTTCTAGAAAAACCTTTGGAAAAACCTGCTGCAGATAGAGTAAGATGTTCTTTTATATTTATGTCTCAACATAAAAATTACAATTTTTTGTGGTTGCATACAAATATTATAAATACTATTTAAGAATACAAGTGCTATTGCTTAAACATTACTTTTATTTTAGATAAAAAGGATAACTGGTTTTGAAAATACAAAAACCGAATTGAAAAAATGGAATGCCATAATAACGAAACACAGAGTAGCAAAGACACTCCATTTTCCTTTAAATCAGTCATCGATGCGATTAGAACCAACAAAGCAATTTGTTAATCGATTTAGAATTCAATCAGAATTAGAGAAAGAACTCGCTGCATTAGAGCCGCAAAAGGAGAATATCGAGGAGAAAGATGACGAATTCTCGTTGACCCTGAAAGAAATTGTTATGAAGAGGAAAGAAGCTGCGAGAGTTAGAGCGCAACAAGTTTGTATTAAAATATCAAAGTGTATTGCTAATATTATCATCCGTCCCGTATATAACATTCAATTATATCTGCTTTCAGTCTTATAGAGAAGCAAAAGCTCGTCGTCAAAACAAAATTAAGAGTAAAAAGTTTCACCGTGTCCAAAGGAAGCAAAAAATAAAAGTTCAATTAAAAGAATTCGAAGAGTTACAGAAAACTAATCCAGAAGCTGCTCTGGAAAAACTTGAACAATTAGATAAAACCAGAGCAGAAGAACGAATGTCGTTAAGGCATAAAAGTACGGGGCAATGGGCCAAATCCAAGCAAGTCAGGGCAAAGTACGATAAAGAAGTAAGTCTGCCGTTCACTAAATAGTTTAACAAAGTCTGATTTACGTAGATAAAAAAAATTTTTAGAAACGAAATAGTTTAAGAGCATCCAGTCACAAAACTTGTAATTTTAATTTTCAATAATGATAATTGCCTTGTAATGTTATTCACATATTTTCATTAATATTGATTCTTGTAATCTGTACATACGTATAAGAAATGTACGCGTAATTTTTAGGTTGCATAATATTGCACGACTAATTCATTTCTTCCATTATTAGACTCGGCAGGAACTTGCACAACAGTTAAAAATCAGTCGAGAATTAAGTCAAAAGATAAGAAAACCAAATGACAGCGAAGAGGAAGGTGAAAATGGCAATGCGTCGATACAGTCTTTAGTCACCGATAAAGAAAATCCTTGGGTGGGCAATATTAAAACTGGAGCTGAAATAGACGAATTTGTTTCCGGTTACCGTAAATATTGGGATGAACAAAATAAAAAATTGCAAAATCAGGAATCAGGTGGTAATAATAAAGGCGGAACTGAAATTAAACAAGATTCACATCCTCTTTCTACTTTCAAAGGTACATTTAAAAAATCACTAATATTTAGTATAAGCTACAAAGTATCGAATTAAATTCTATTTTCATTGCAGAACAAAATATTGTTGATAACATGGAGACTCCTGAAATTCAGGACCATAAAAAGGCAACAAAAAGAACAATATCTAATAAACGCGTGACTTCGTCAGACACTCCAAAACTTCAATCTACTTTTGAAGGTGCGTTAAAAACATTACATATATACTTAACAGAAGTTAAAAACTTCGTTACTAAATCGTCTTCTTTATAGAACAAGATATGGCTTATGAAGTGGAATCATCTAAAATTCAAGATCATAAGGAAGAGACTGGAGTGGCAAAATCTAATGATGAAAAGATAACGCATGGGCTATCAAATATAACTGCAAAACGAAAAGCATCGGACGATAATAAAAGATCTAACAAATCAGCAAAATTACAGAAAAAGAATTTAAACAAAATCAGGGCCACTTCTGCTTGGAACGTAGAGTCCGTAGAAAATGATGACGCCCAAAATGTGATTGACCTTTCGAACCTTAATGTTCCAACTACTGATCAAATAAGTAAAATGTTCGATATCGCAGAAGAAAAAATGCAGAATCAAATTAAATCGAAATTTGAGCGTGCTGCAGAGAAGTATAATAGAGTTGCGAAGAAGCAGAAAATGAAAAAGAGTGTTCAGTTCAAAGAAACGAATGAGTTCGATGGACTCGAAATGCAGGCTACTAATGATAGGCCTATTCTAGATACACCTTTAGACGAACGTGTTAACGACAGTAGTTTGGATTTAAACACCGAATCGAATTATGCTAGAAACACAGAATACAATAATAATTTGCCTCCGCATCAATCGGATGCATCCAAGACTGAAATAGATCCAAATAAATACATAAATGTGAAGCCCAAGCACCTGAATACAGCCCTTCCAGCCGACATTACAGGAGGTGATGATGCACTGGACGACAGTGAGAACGAAGACGAAAAGCACAACGTAATAAGTGAAGCATTTGCTGATGACGATGTCGTCGAAGAATTTAGAAAAGAAAAGCGAGAAGAGGTACGTCGAAATATTTATAAGTATTGCACGGATCGATAATTTATTTATGCCCGTTTTTAAATTACTGCGTAAAACTTTGCAAACAGGTGGAGAGGTCTAAACCTAAGGACATCGACTTGACACTACCAGGATGGGGTAGTTGGGGTGGCAAAAATGTAAAAGTATCGAAACGTAAAAAGAAACGTTTTATTTTAAAGTTCCCCAAAGATTTACCCCGTAAGGATGAGAATAAAGGCGATGTGATTATATTTGAAGAAGCGAATGCTAAAATAAAGGAACATCAAGTTACGGATTTACCGTATCCATTTACAAGCGTTAAGGATTATGAATCAAGCGTGAGAATGCCGATAGGCAGGAACTTCGTGCCTGAAAATGCTCACAGAAAGTTAATCGCGCCTGCTGTTGAGACAAAGCTGGGAGAAATTATTGAACCAATGAGCGAGGATGTTTTAGTTAAGATGGAGGAAAGGAAGCGGCGAAAATCCACGAATAAGAATAAAAGTAAACTGCCTAAGAAGAAAAGAGTAAAATAAGAAGTTTGTATTGTAAAATATCTATGTAAAAATGCTTTTGCAATATAAAACTGAACGCTACATGCGACATAGTATCTTGTTACCTACATCAATTGTTTATTTCGCACTTTTTTACTCATAGCTGTTCGCAAACTAATTTTAATAGTAACAGAATATGTATATACATACACTGAAACATAATTATATATGAAACTATATGAATATAATTATTTAAAAGTCCTGTATTAAAGTTCATCAACATATAATTAATATATCTACAGCAAAACTGAAACCAAAAACAATAAGTTCAATGATGAAATTTTCATCTCCCACAATTGCCTTGTATGCGAAGCATTATCTAATAAATTTGCTATTTTCTAAGTTACTTCAATCGTCGTATTAATCATGTAAGTATATTAGCCGTTTACCTGTATTTTTTTAAGAAAAACGAGACGAAAGGAAACTACTAAAGTGATTAAATATTTCAAACGCAATCGGTTTAATGCGCGCATGCGTCCAGACGCGGCTTCTGATTGGTAGAAAACTACGTTGTACATACACGCATCCAGCAGAGATGCGGTGGTTAAAGAAAGACGTCAGGCGGCGGAGTGGGAGAAGGACAGAAATCCCATATTGCGCACTCGGGGGTGTGGGAGAGGGAGAAGGAGAGGGACAGAACCACCGCCAATATGATTGCTCGTTCACTTGTCTCAGTAGTAAAGTAAGGTTCAATGTGAGTAGCGGTTTGCTGTACGTTTGGAGCGAAACACAAACTCAAGAAAGAAATTCTTGTTTGCCTTTACATACATCGCAGTTGTGAATAAGATTTTGTGCCCTCGAGGAATGGCAACCACCAAAGACGACAGCACCGACAGTGTGCAATTCTTCGAAGGCGTGGAGAAACTCCTTGAGATTTGGTTCACGAGCAGCAGCAGCATAAACAGAAAGCAGGGCGATCTAAGGCAGATTCCTCAGTAAGTTGAGACACCTATCCCCCATGAATCTAACCGCCCATCCGTCCCGACTACCAACTCGTGCCGTTTTCACGGCACTTCTCACATAATGTACACAGAAAATTTTGTCAGAATCGATTGTCCTCGCGTGCCGTCCACCTTTTGCGACAAACATTGTAAAAATCCCCGAGCTTCCAATCACAATTAAGCGCAGGCATGCTCGCATCAAAGGTTAGTGCAACCCGAAGTATCCCGAGTGCTGGGAATTTATCAGTGACACATAGTTTAATCGAAATAAACGACTCGGTGAAATAAAACCGGCTTGGTAACCATGACCGTATCGCCGGCACCTCGCGATGTAACGTTTTGATAATCGGTGGTGCGTTTAACCCAACAGTTGCATGAGAATTGATGCTTCACGTGTGTCGGTTCTTCTTTCCTTTATTTATTCATTCTGCTTTTCGGAATATAGAGTATTCTTTCGCGGCATTAAGATTAGAATCGACGTTGTATCGTTTCGAGTAGCTTGTCGAACATCGACGGAGTGATTTCGTCTGGGAAATGCTCGAACGGTAACACAAGTATCGGATAGATTGAATTGTAGAGTAGCAGCGTGTTTTTTTGGCGAAGATCGATGCGCCCACCTTCTCGTTCCAGTAATACCGACCGCTCAAAGTGAGGCTACGTGACTCTCATATGTATATACACAGCTTTATCTCCTTATTTTAAATTGAATATAAATAGATGTAAGCATCGATGCGATCGTATCCTTTTCCTGGGAGTTTACTAAAATTTCGCGGAGTCTGGCGCGCGGCACCTAAACTCATTCGTAAATATTGATTGGCGCGTGTAGAAAAGGCTTTTTTTCTCAACATTCCACAATCGAATAGGAATTATTGTTCAGCCCACACGAGGACGGGGTTTCTTTCATTCATTCAACTGTGTTGCGATATGTACGACGGACACTTCTTCCGTGTAAACCACTGTTTACGAAATATTAATTGTTGCACAGTTACAGATCGTGACTGAAATTCGATATTTTGTAAGAGAATTAATAACACACGTGACATTCGAATCGGATAGTGAAAAGGAATTTAAGTCGAACGTACCAAACAGTATTGTTTATTTATTGCACCAGCACACACTGGCGGAAGGGTGCAATTAGTATAATTCTGAAACGTGTACGTCGTGGATATTATAAAATTAATAGCGGTTTATCTAACGTCGTACACTTCTTCACGGTCAAATAAATTAAAAATATGTATACTTACGGAATGTTCCTGAAATATTTCATTCTGCTCAATTTAACGCATTTTCTCTTGTTTTTTGATGATAGTTTGTTATTAAACAATACAATGCATTTTGGCGAAAATTTCATGCGCTATTGTTTAGCACCGTACGTTCGAGAAACATGCGGTACTAGTTGCCTGAAATAGATCTCTGTAATTTATCTAAGCGTACACGTCAATGCACTTCCGATAGTTGTCGAACGTTTAAAAATATGCCGAACATAGATTGTTTTATCTTGGAATAACGTCTGTGAGACAGTTAAATACATAATATATCGGTATTTTATCGTTGGCGTCAGATATCAAATGTGTGTACTTATATACATACTTCGTTACTTTGTTAATATTGCGAAATTGAAGAACGAAATTTTTTTCCGGCATTGATCCACGTGACCAATTTCATAATATAACAAGAGTGCATTGACAGTGGCCTTTTGTTTAATTTTAAATTATGTCAGGAAGCAGAAAAATCATTCAACCGTTTGTATATTTCAAATTAATTTATAGTTATTTTAATTAAACACTTCATTTGAATAGACACGAATTTTCAGTAAAGCAGAAAGTAATTGCTGTGTTATAATTTAATTATTAAATTAAATTAATAAATTAAACTAAATTGATTTATTAAAAACGTTCTTTATGCGCTATTATTTTGCATTACAGTTAATATTTAATACAGTATTATTAATAGTTTTAAATTCTCGAAACCTATCGGTGTTTAATAAATGACTGTTTACTATTTTATTCTAATATAAACAGCGATATTTAAATACCAGCAACTTTTTGCTCTATTAATTTGTCCCAGCTTTTATTACAGTGCGCAAAGAACTCAAGCGTTTCCAAAATATTAACGAAAAAAGATTATTTTTCATTGTTTTCTTCCTGAATAGATATAGTACTATTTTATATTCCAATATATGACATTTATCGTAAAAATAAATGCAACAATAAAATTCACGGCACCATGCACATTTAGTAAAATATATATGGCTGCAGTTATATTTTTTTACTTTTACAATCAGTTTCTAGTGGACACTACATTTGATGTAACTTAAAAATTACGTCGCGCACCGGTGAGGTGCGCTGACAGACACGCGACAGACTCGTCGTTTCATATACGTAAACATAAGAAATGGTTGCAGCATTTCGTGCAGGATATGTATTTTTTTACCGTGTCAGTTCTATTTCATGCGTTATCGCTTCCTCTTCGAGAGTATATTTGTGGATATTCAGTGTGCACGAGATCGTGAAATTTTATTGTTTCATTTGTTTCTACAATAAATGTCATATATTAGAATGTAAAAAATAGTACTTTATCCTTTAAGGAATAAAACAATAAAAAATATATTTATATCTTTAATTAAAAAAAAGTGCCCGCATTGGGAATCGAATCGGTAACAATTTCGACCTGAGACGTTTGTCTTATTGCGAGCATAGCTATTTGTCAGTACAACGAACTCTACTATCGTTTAGTTTTTCCCTGCTTCAGTATTTTTTTTTATTAATATTTTGGAAATGCTTGAGTGTTGGACATGAGATTCATCAAAATCTGTGTCCCAGATGTCGCGGCTTCCCTTGTTAATATAAAGTAAATAACACAAACTTCCATTTATTATCAAAGAGAAGTGAGAGAAAATAGTTACATGGAAAAGGTTTACGATCATGTCTCAAATAATTAGATCCATAAATATATGAAGCATGGAAGACAAGTATAAACACAAGAGGGAGACCAGGAAAATGCAACGAGAAGTTCGCCTCTGAGGTATCAGTTAGTAATATTATTATACACAAGCAAGTCAAAAATATGTAATATCCCATCACGCCAGCTGTATTCAAATGATATAAAGTTAAGAATAATTGAGCTTCTCAAGCAAAGAATTAGTCAAAGAAGAGTCGCAGAAATCATAGGGTGCAGGCGAAGCACTATTAGCGATTTAAAAAGACATTCAACCGTAAATGATTTGGCCATCCTCATACCACAACTGGAAGAGACGATAGAAGATTGCGTACAATTGTGAAAAATATGAGACGAGCAACTTCGAAAGAGATAAATAATATAATTAGTGGGCGCAAAACGTTTCTGACCGTATTGTCAAAAACTGATTAAACGACTGACAAAAATGCGTAAGAAGGAATGCTCGCAATGGCATAAGGAATGTGGAAATTGGATAGTGGAGGTCTCGGCTAAAGTAATATTTGGGCTAAGTGAGAGCCACGTGTATCTATTGGGGCAGGAGATGACGCAGGTACATTTGTTTGGCAAAGATCCAACGAAAAGTTTCACAAAGATTGCTTGAATTTTAAACAGAAATATCCCACAATCTTATATAATTTAGAGTTGTATGGTAGAGAAATGAATGGGAAAATTATGTGTTCTTTATCAGAATGCTGATTCTGAAACATATATTCATGTTGTAGAAATTTTTTTAATTATATGTGAAGAAAACTGGTTTGGAGATTCTCCTCACATTGACAATGATAGCTGCCACTACTGCAGAGCAGTAAAAAAATTATTCGCAGCATAAGGGCATTAAAATAATGAAATAGCCAGCGAATGATTTTGATATAAACCCTATTGAGAACTTATGGGCAGAATTGGAGAAACTGATTCGTGAGAAAAAGCCACAGAATAAAGTTCTTCAACAACCCATAAGAATCGTGGGAACAAATTTTCCTTGGATTGTAAAAATCTTATTAATTCACAACATATTAAAGCAGTCATATATAGATATGGGAACGTAACAAAATATTTAACTTTTTCCCAGGGTTTTTACCACTCGGAAACTTTTTTCCACGTAACATTTTATTTTTTCTCTTGCTTCTCTTTGATAATAAATGGAAATTTGTGTTATTTACTTTATACTAAGCCCCTCTTAGTTTCTCATCACTTTTAACTATATACAATAATATTTTATAGTTCTAAAACATGAATGTGTTTAGTAAATTTCCTATTAGTGCATCTAATCGAAAACTTTTCGCCAGAGGCTGTAGTCATCTATTAATTATTTCTAAAATAGTGGTAGACTAAAGCAGTGGAATTAAAGTAACTTAACCATTAGTTAGGCCCGACGCGAGGCGGGTTCAGCGTGTTCCCCGGAATTCGGCTCCGCGGTCCACGAAAAGCTCATCGTAAATTTTGCGCGGCCCTATGCATAGATACTTAGTATTATAAAATTTAGAAGTACATATAAATCCGGTTTTTCGGTCCCGCACAATTTTGGAAACCAGCCCCGCCGGCTCTGCCACTAGTGTTTCTTATTATTGTTTAATAGTTCATCAGTTCCTCGCTGACTCCGCGGCGATCCTCGGGTTGCATTCGTAATTTCACGCTTTGATGCCGGAATGTTTCCTCTGCAACGCCGTATGTTTATTTCGTGGCACACAGCATACGCGGAAGAACACTATACCTACTCTGAGACAATTATACATTTTTACAAGCACATGAATCGGACAAGCGTTTGGCAAGCGTATCGTCAAAGGGAGGAAGTGAAATCGTGAATAATATCATCTTGTTATTCCTACAAGAATCACATATTTGGCGCGAATTCCATCTTACGTTTACTATATAGTTCACGCACGGTTTACGATTTTATTAATAGGTTATGAATAATACTTATTTATTTTCACCGAGATCTTTTTGTTTACGTACCTAGGTATTACGCATTTTGTTAATATTGGATAAGTGACGTGTACTTTTGCTACTAACAATTTCTTAGTAACATGTATTTTTCTTGCTAATATTTTGTCTAGGCAGTTGTTCCATCTTTGCAAGTATAACATTAATATTTTTTTCGTAGTTGATGGTACGAATTGTTGGAATATCGTTACAAGTTGCCGGTCATTCTTTTCTTTTTAAGTTTTGAAAGTAAACGTGCTCTGATAATACACGTTGCATTTAAATTTAGTCTTTCCAATGGCCAAGCGTTTTCTTCTGTAAATTCTAACTGTTGCGATTAGAAAACGTAGGTAGTAATGAAATCTCTCTTCTTCCGGTAACTTGATAAACACATGGATCCCAGTGATTAAAGTTTTCAAAACTCATCTGAAGCTATCGCAACGTTAGGTTTTTTGTTCAACTCTTATTTCATCTAAAATTTTCACTGACTAATATGATTTATGGTGAAACTTTTACGAGTTTGCCCTTCGTTGAAGTTTTATGTTTGTTCTGAAACGTTCCTTCGGACATTTCGCATTCTAGCATTCAGGATGGGATGTAAATCATTTCGGGTAAAATGGGTTTGAGCAGAACATTAAAGACTAAAATGAAAAATCAGAGTATAAAATAAGAAAGAAATGAAAACTATTTTTCAATTAAATGTTTGTAATACAAGTGCTATTAAGAAGATAATATTTCGCAACCCTAGCTAACTATTTCCAACATATAATAGTACGTCGCAAATCATTTCGACAAAAATGGCTTTAAATTGTATAATCAACTTAAAAATAAAAATAATAATGACCTTTGCTAATTGTTAGTAAGAAATGTTTATTGCATTTTCATCTGCCACGACAGAGTAGATGCGTCATTATTTATGACCGTTAAAAATCAATTCGGCAGAGGACAGTTGGTTTTCGCCGCTGGCGGATCAAATTGACCCGGCATTCGGTGTTTGGCGGGTTAATTCAGTTAATTGATCCACTTAATATCAGTCAGATGCTTAATTTTCTTATTATTTACGAATAACGTGCGACATATTTGTGGCACTTTTTTTTTAAAATTAGCCTTTAAAATGTTCAAATATCTGATGTTTTTCATAATATTGTCTATAAACACAATTTCATCCATACCAGAATTGGTCGAAAAAAGAGAACAGAACTTAAACCGAAATATTTACAACCGATACTGAAGCACAGCGGCGGATCGGTAATGGTGTGGGAGTTTATACATGATATTATTGACAAGATCAAATATTTGAACATTTTAAAGGTGAACTTGAAAAATGTGCCACTAATATGAAGATTAAAGAGGGGATTCAATTTTACCAGCATAATGACCCCATATTTCCTCCACAATTGTGCAAAAGTGCAAATTGTGTAGAAAATAGCAGGAGCTTCGAGGCACATGAGATAAGTATGATATAAAAAGATAAAATTTCATTTCAAGAAAACAATTCGATCAAGAAAACAATTTCGTCACCTGTACCACGTGGATACCACGTGCTTTTTTTTATCTGTTGTTTTTCTCATGTTTGCTTTCAGTATGCGCCATCTATATATTTATAACAAAAACGCTTGAATTTTAAGATTCTATCATCAGGATGGGATAGATAAAGGGATGACTAATTCGAAAGAATATTTGGTATACGGGTTGGCCTGGGGTCGGTCAGTTTAGAAGGTAGGACGGTTGGAAAAAAGGAATGAAGAGTGTGATTGGTCCTATTTAGGTAGTGATGGGATCTGAAACACTTCGAATCAATAAATGTTTCTTATTTACGCAAAAGTGTATGGAATAAAAGATTCAGTTAATACACTGCATGTTATAACAGTTTTCTCGGAACAGAAAAGATAATAGTTGTTTTATATTTAATTGAAAATTGTAAGAGTTTCATTCGACACCCGCTTTAAAGTCTTGATAGTCTGTCTTGATATCTAAAGTTGGAATGAGACGGCACGTGAATCGGCGGTCTTTGCGCGTGAACCCACGTGCCGTCTGATCGGTCATGGATCGCCGAGTCGTGCTCGCCAAGCCGACTTGCCGGGCCTGGACGAGCTGAGCAAGCTCGCCGATGCACGTGCCGTCTGATACCACCTTAAGATTTGACGATCGACGTTCTTAGGAATTCTGTAAGCGAATTCATCTTTTGTTGATATTTCAATAAGATAAGCCCCCCTAGGAGCTCTATTACTGCCTAAACATAATTTCCACGCTGGGGCCGAGAGTATCGAGATATCCCCCCGCTTTGTGACCGGAAAAAGTACCCCGATAAACATGAGCGTCTGCAGGGGAAGGGGCAAAAGGGACAGTTGCCCCCTATTTTTCAAAACTGATCTTTATTAAGTTTTGTACTAAAAAAGGGAATATTTTTAAATTTCGGTTTTAAGCAAGCTGTTGTACACCCAGCCCTAGACAAAGGGGTGTTATGAGGTAAGGTGAAACAGGTATATCTACGAATTAGTAGTTGAGAGAGCACTTGTGAGAGAAAGAGAGAGAGAGAGAGAGGGGGGGGGGATCGGTTGAAATACCCTCTTGTGGCAGAGTTGGAGGAATCGCTAGGTACAAATATTTTCACCAAAAGCGCGTGGTAATCTTTAGTTTATAACAGTTACTATGTATTTGTATGCAATCCCGGCGTGTAATGTTTGGCTTGTGTGTGCGACAAATGTTTGGCGCCTTTCCAAAAATTTTCAGAAGAGATCCAAAAAGATCAGGAAATGAAAATCAAATGAGAACCTACAATATGATCATACTTATGTCCTAGAGTTGCTCATACAAATTTTGGTTGCTTAAAATTTTATCTCAAATTTTTTAGGTATTTTACGCACTTTTTCTCTGGTGGCGCCTGAAAGCATTGCGCGCTTTGCACGCGCAACCAGCCGGGTCTGTGATTATCGTACAAGACTTATTTCGTAATATAGCAATGCAAAGTCACTACTAAGAGGGGAACTTCGGTAATCGAAACATTCTGATCTTTTTAAACTTTCCACATTTGTGGGGAATCCCGATAAGAGTAAGAGGCCATTTTTTCTAATACTTTTTGAATCATAAAAAACATTCAATTTTCACTGTAACCATTTTTTGTATCTACTATGATTTTCAAGATATACACGAAAATACGAAAACGCGGGTAACCTTTAAGGGATTTTACTTTGGAGAACCGAAAACTAGCAGAACCAAGTGCCTCATACTTCTATCGAGGTTCCCTACAAACCTGTGGAGTTTCAGAAAAATCAATTTTCAAGTTACCGCAGTTCCTTTTTAAGTAATCGAGTACAATAACGTATTATAATAATGTTGCCCAATTTCTGTTCGACTGAAGAATCTAACAGCATGAAAACAAATTAAATGTATAAAAGTTGCTCCAAATTTCTTATCGTACAATTAATTCAGTTGAAATATAAAAAATTTAAGTTTCCAAAGTAATCAAGTTGACAAAGAGTGAAACTCAATGATCTGTTTCTCTTTTTATTAACTACAAGTGTACTTATGGTTAGTAATATATTTGCAAAAGATGTCACGGTGTTCATTAATCAACGCTTCGTTGAACCTCTTATCTTTATTGATGCGAGTTTTCCTCGTCCTTGAGCGAAAAATCGCATCATTTTTAAAGTTCTTAGATTCCCGTTGCATGATAAATATTAGCGATCAATCTTGCACACTACGATGGTTCTTGGAATTCCTGGATTTTTCTTTTCGATTAATTCGCTGATCCCTATTTTTTTTTTTCTTATCAACAGTTTTCCAATGGAGGATAGAGGTTAGACGTTAAATTGCATACAAATCGATGGACCTTGCGATTAGCTATCTAGAGTTATTTCGCACACGCTGTGGAAATCGTCAATATCTCCCAGTATCGTACGTTAACTTCGCAATCGGCGTTTTATGGAGTAAAACGGACGGTCTTATGAAGAATCCCGTGTCGATTAATCTCGCAAAACTTTAAACGGAACTGGAGGAAAAAAAATTGTGCAAATATGTATCGCGAAGAAAGTGAAATTTATGCTCTATCACTTTTCTCTATTTTCCATTTCGCGGAGTTGATCAATTTGAAACCCTATACTCATTTGAATGAATAACTATTATTAGAATTGATTTAAGTAATCTAAGCGACGGGCTCAGACGCACGTCGACAGCCGATAATCGATATGTTTTGCATATCAATTAAACTTTATCAATATCAATACACGTATCTTTCTTTGCAGACGAAAATGGCAGTCATTGCTGAAGATCGTTCGCTGCGAGATTATCAGCATCTGCCGCACCGAACAAGTGGATGCTTACGTCCTCAGGTAATACAATTACACAAACATTTGTATTTCGCACGTGCTTATTTAAGCAGACTTGGATACTACGTGAATAACACACTTTATAGGTGGTTATTCAACTACCATATTATCTTATTCGACGAGAAGTTATTTTTAAATACTGGCACGTCATTTCATTGGAATTTGTTATTTTATTTTGTTCATATTTGAATAAATGTAGGTATCCTGAAATAATTTCTGATAGGGTATACTTAAGGCCAAATGTCTGATATCAGGACAAGCCCGAGAGCGATTGTTGTGAATTTTAAAATAAAGTTCATAATTCATAGTTTCAATATTATACTTTTCGTTATTTGCTCACAATGTGGGACTTCTTTTTTTTTTCAAAATACAGGTTTTAAACTCAATATTATTTGTTCAATTATATGAAACAGTTAACTAAAATACAAAATTATTTTTAAATTATTTATTTGGTCCTGGCACAGCATGAGATTATTTTTTCTGTAATTTTTAAAATAGAAATATTAAAGTAATTCAAATATTTTATTATTTTAAATACTATCTTGTATTTTGTATTTCAAATCATTTTTCACCGAGTCTGTATTTAAATAGCTTGTTTTAAACGCAGTTTTAATAGCTTTCCTGCATTCCATTTGCATTTCTCATCAGTAATCCATAATACGTGAGTTAATTTTTATTTCGACGTTATTGCCGAGTAATGGGCTCGGTTTCACAATATTTCTATAAACGCATTTTATGAAAAATGAGTCTCCCAGAAAGTAAACTGACTCCATGAAAGAAAAGCCAGGGGGAATTGAAAATTTAAGCATCGAGTATGTGTTAAGTGCTACAATCAAGAAATTTTTAAAAAATAGAGGTGCTCAGTTTGCCTGTTGAGAGGCTCAAATCTAGTAGGTCATCCCATAACTTCATAATGCAATATTTCAAACATACCTTTTTTATTATTATTATTATATACTGCGTTTAGAAAACGTACCTTGAAGTACATAAACTTATAAACTACACACCGCGAGAGGAACTTATAAGATGACCTAATATCTAGTCAAAGACCTTCGCATTACGTCACTGCATGCATCAGCTGTTTAGTTGGGAACGTTGGCCATAGTCCTTACAATTAGTCACAAGGATAAGTAACCACGAATTTGAATTTTCAAGTGGAAAGTGAGGGCAGCGATGAGTAACTTGTTTTGGACGAATTTTGTCAGAAAGTCCGTATCACACAGATACTCCAGTGACTAATAGAGTCCTTTATAATAGAATGCTGGTCATCAATCAATACTATTAATTAAAACATCCTATACAGAAAAAACGCTAGAGGCTTACTATACCTCAGATTACATAACAACTCATACGTTATCAATTTAAATTTGATTCAAATGATCACGAGTTGTTGTTCGTGGTTGTAGCACGCAATTCTTCTGTTACTCGGTTTCTCCTTAACCTTACCAATGGCAATGAATAACGCGTTTCCACGAACGTTCAATTGATGTTCTGACCCGAAGATCGCCGTTTCTCCGACAGACTTTTAAATAATATTGGATTCCTTTAATCGTCCCCGCGATTAAAAAATCATTGTTACATTCCTTCTCTGAACTGTGACGTATAGTCGGCAACTATATCTGCCTAACAAAATTTTGATAACAGATAAGTGAAGAATGTTTATACGTCTCCAATTACAGATTCGGTTTGCTCAATGAACCGCTAAGGAAGCTTAAATAGTGCTATGTATCTGCACGTGGTTGGTCTGGTGGTATCGCGGACGTTTGTGCATCGATCGCAATTCAGTGCGAAGGTTCGAAGTGCAAGCGTTTTTAATTATCTAATCCATCGTGTCGGTTTAACAGTGAATGCCTAACGATGTATAATCGCCATTCTAATTACTATCGCATTTACTCTAACGAGGTTTATTTGGGTAAGGGAAATGTCCAAAGATCGATGCATTGTATTCTGGTTTCTTGTTTTGTAGACATCGTTAGAATACTGCATTCAGGAATTTTTATATTTATCATTGTAATGGATAACGGGATAAATTAGCTTCACTTTATTATTTATTTAAAAATATGTTTAATACTCATATTAATTAAAAGTTTCCTGCTGGAATTAATTTGATAAACTAAAACTTAATATATTCCATGCGTATAGTTAATAGAGAATTCTTTCTTATAATAGATATATAAATTGAGGAAAATAATGTTGTGTCCATAAATGAGAAATTACATTTATTAACTTTTGAACATTTAAAATCCCCTCTTTTTATCATGTGTATTACATAAGCTTATGCTAATTCTACAGATATACATAACAAGTAATCAATTTCAATGAAAAAGTGAATAAATGACTTTAGCTTGCATTAAAAAGCAATGTAAATAAATTATGAAACTTGAGAAACCTCTAACACTTGAGGTACCACTTCAGGAACTTGTTAAATAACAAATTACTCGAAAACAGAGAATAGTTCTAGTAATGGCGGCGCTATATACAGTATGTAGCTCGTGCTTTATTTCGCTTCTTACCAAGGTCCTTGCGTCAAACACGTGTGACCAAATTATCAACTGTTGCTGCTTTAGTCATGAAATTACCGTACGTACCTGCTATTATACAGAGTGGAGCAATAACTTTGTCGACCTGGAATGTCTCCGCTATTTTTAGAAAAATGAAGAAAACTTTATTTACAAAAGTTGTATGTACAGTGCCCAGGATGTCATAAAATGGTAGTAATATTTTTTCTGGGTGTAGGGTTTCAAGGTACCTTGTACCTTGTGTGTGACCTTGTACTGCAGATCGTTGAAATCGTCTGAACCAGTGTCTTTCAACCTTATTCGAGTTGCAACTCTCTTTTATAATAGCCAAATAACTTTCGCGATGAAATTTTCGCGTGCCCTTGAAATCTCCGAAAACCCACCACCTCCAAAAAAATTATTACTACCATATTATGGCACCCTCGGTATCGTACAACTTTTGTAAATAAAGTTTATCCATATCTTTAAAAATAACGGAGGTACTCCAGGTGGACAAAGTTATTGCTCCACCCTGTAGGTATAATTGTAGTGCTTCAGCAACATTTGGCACTGTTAATGAACATTGTTTAAATAGCGATGTCTGGTATCGGTGCCTAGATTAAATCTAGATTCGCGAATCCAAGGATAAACTCACCCTCGACACTTTCCTTCCGTGGCCTTTCCTTCGCGCACTTTAATATTTGATAATTGACCTCTTGTTAAACAAGAATATCCACTACTAGAAATAGATGTATCGTTCTTTTAAGACTGATATAAATCCACTTTCTCTTTTTTCAAGATACCTACTTGATGTTTTGCAATAGACTGTAGTTGAAACTTGCTTTAACACATTTTTTCAAACTTGAATTTATCATATATTTTATCGCTTAGAAACCCATGTAATATGGCACAATTTTCATGGCTACGTGACTAATTAAGTGATTGGTATCCAAATTATTTTTCATTTTTTGTTATTAAAATTCTTTTAAAGATTTATATCATCCATTTAACTCGGTTTCGTGTCTGCGATGATACATCGTTTCTCAGGTTACTCATTGAAAATTAGGTTAAAAAATATTACGTAAGACGCTACCTGACTCCCCCCTCCCCCTCGTGTAAGAAAACATAAGAAATTCGCGACCTCACTCCAAGAAGCCTTACGTAATTTAAGGACGACCCCATGCATAGTTATATGCTTTTCGCGTGCATATGGTTCGCAAATGGTTACATTAATCTACGAAACATAAACATACCTACATAGCGTTTCCATGTTACTTTTCATGATAGGTCAGACTGCTTTCCTTGCAATGATACGCTTGACGATAAAAAAATTCTTCACGTTTTATCTTTACTGAATTTCCTTTAATACATTTTCTGTGTAAATTATACCACGATAGAAGCTGTACCATTGCTTTTATAATAGATGTTAAACACTCAGTCAATCACGATATCTTCGTAGAGGCAATGAATTCATCCACTCACTAACATTGTTATGTATTTTTATATTTTAATACGTTTTATGTAATTACACGTTAATGAATGAGTACATGGACATTCAAGGTTAATTTCCTTTCGATACGCAGCCTTTAGTCTTGATTACGTGATCCCTGATTTTTTATGATTATGTCACTGCCCTGATTTTTCGTTCATAACGCCACGTTTCAGATTATGCTATTTTTATTCTCCTTTACGTTTTTTAGAGGAAGTTTACCATTCCTTCATTTAATGCATATTGTATATCTTATTTTGAATAATTAATTCTTAGGTTATTAGAAGTGCAAAGAAATTGCTTATGTAAAGAGTACTTGATTTTTATTTCACAGCGAACCAAAGGGCCGCACGTTTCCTGACAAATTTTGAAACAATATTGCCACGAAGTTTAGCGATAAAATAGTCATTGTTTTTAGGTTTGATAAGGTGATTCTTATTCGATGTTAAATAGCACGAAAACACAGAATATTGCCAGCATCTCTGGAATAACAGCAATGAATCATTGTTCCACGCTGAAGAAAGATGGTTAATTTATCGCAAGTGTTCATTGTCATGAATTATCTTCTAAAGGTCCATCACGCGTTACTTATTATTTATAGAAGCTATTTCTTGTTACTACTAGCCTTACCTATCGCATTGGATTCATCTTGAAACGACATAAATTTTATAAATATACAGGGTGTTCCACCAACTCTGTCCACCTCAAATATCTGCATAATTTCAAGTAATAAGCGAAAACATCACTTACAACAGTTGTATGGTCGCACGGAAGACATAACGCGATGACAATAGTTTATTTACAGGTGGAGTTTTTTTTTGAAATGTCTAATTTTTTATGGTCAAATTCTGTAGAATAGCGATTTCTGTGGTGAACAACAAACAACAACCTAAAAATTCGAATTTTAATGAATCTTCGTGTGAATATAGAGTATGCTTAGTTATGCAGTAAAAATGACGTTTTATACAGAATAAAAATTGCTATATTTTTCCATATATGGCGATCTTAAATTGATACTTCATTCTTTTTATTCTTAATCATCACCTGCGTGAGAATTTTGTAATATTTTACATGTTCAAATTGGAGAGAATATATTGTCCACGTTCAGATTGTTATTTATACTAGATATATTTCGTAGAATCAAATTGGTGTAATAATATTTTGCTGCTTCAAATTAGAGTTACTATATTTTGCAACTCGCAGTATTGAACAAAGACATACAGATTGAAAGAAACACGTACAATATTTTTAATCTACATTTAATCGTTTCCTTCTTCCGTTTCTCCAGCCAGTTATGTACTTGAGAGCAAATTATACCATTGTTATGTAATTCATCTAGTTCAGGAATTCTTTGCTCAATTTAATAGTGATACTTAACGCTGGCTCCACGAGCGTACAAATTATCTTACAACCTCACGGAGCCTGATCTTGAACTTGTATTTCGCTTTATACCGCTTGCTTGCTCCATTAGTCATCAGTCGTTCTTTCACTCTGGTGTAATTAATTATATATCCTGCATAGTTTGCAATTTAAATATTCATCATCGCTCTTATATTTATTATTCTCTCTAATCTATCATAAAAGTTCTTCATACATCAGATTTAACATCATCATACTTACAAACATATGGAAGTTTCAGTATCAACTATTTAGTTTAGAGGTAAAAACTCTTACATTCAGGAAGAAAAAGAGTCCTGTGTCCGCCTGAATATTTATCAGTTTACATAATTCGATATCGTAATCCCAGCGTTTTATCTGCTCCTCTGTTATCGTCACGGTTCAAGCTAATACAGCGGTAGTGTCTGGATCACTGCACACATGTACTCGGAAAATCTAGGGTCAATGTTTGTACGAAATATCCAACGATAACCCGCGAGAGTGTGGTAGATTTTAGACGAAATCTCGATATTTAGTTAGACTTCTAATGATTTATATTTAGAAATCATAAATACTTGCATTTCGTTCAAGAAATCGTTAATTGGTAAAAGAATAATACTACCTACAATCTACATATAATTTCGAACGTAGCACGATGGTCTTAAGGAGTATTCCTAATTTGATGGCTGAAAAAAACTGATTGCTCAAAAAAAAAACTGATTGCCCCAAAAAGCCCCAATGCACTTTAAATAAATCAGTTACTTTATTGTTAGAACTAGAATTTTGCAAGTACTTGCAAAATTGAATTACTTTTTTTGCTAGCTAAATTTTGTTTTCAGATGTTACATTTCTTTGCTTCTCAATTTTTTTTCATTATGCTGGTTCAGACGATAGCCATGCATCTACAGATTACCAATCTTTTTGATTTTTGTGTTTGAGATAACTGCAATTGCTGATAAGGTCCGGCATCCGGAAGGATATTTTTCTCTTCATGATGCTCCTATTCCGCTATAAATGAACACTTTTACTTACCAAAAATTTATTTATAATCTTAAACGATAATAGAATAATGCTACTGTCTACGCATATTTTAGCTTACCTTTATCGGTCCCTAATACCGTCTAAATCCCAAGCTAATCTTCATTCTTTGATAACCTTCAATTCATTATTTACGTTACGATTACTTATAAAAGATGCTAAATGATTCTTCGTAGTACACATAAAGTGGACTTCAAGTATTCCGTTCGAGTATGCACCCTCGTTCGAGGCTGTTTTTTTCTTTTTCGCATCCCCTATTTTTGGCTTGATGGGAGTTCAACCCTTTGGGTGTTGGTAGTCTGAACCGTCAACTTAAGGGGTCATTCTGGTAATCACACCGCAAAATTCGGCAACATTCAGTTTTTTTTCCTCAGTGAATACAATGAATAACAATTTCAAACTTCTTTTTCATTTATTAACTTACTTATAATGTATACGGAACAATTTTTTAAATACACTTCTAATTGTGTATTTTGAATGTTATCTGGAGTTAAAAATCGCGCCTTTGACAGGACGGCGGGAGTGATTTCAGCTCACAGACTCATCTGAAACAAAAAAACCAAACTGATTTTTAATCATTATGAGTACCGCTATCGCAAGGGCTAGAATTAGCCACGTAAGTCAAAATTTAACAAAATTGCGGGCATTCAACCTTCAAGGAAAAATGAAAAATTTCGAGACTTGAAGTTTGAATGCCCGCAATTTTGTTAAATTTTGTCTTACGTGGCTAATTCTGGAACCAGCGATAACAGTATTTATAGTGATTAAGAATCAGTTCGGCTTTTCTGTTTCAGATGAGTCTGTGAGCTGAAATCACTCCCGCCGTCTCTTCAAAGGCGCGGTTTTTAACTCCAGATAACATTGAAAAACACAATTAAAAGTATATTTAAAAAATTGTTCCGTATACATTATAAGTAACCTAATAAATGAAAAAAAGGTCGACATTGTTATTCATTGTATTCACTGAGAAAAAAAGCTCTGAATGTTGCCGAATGTTGCGGCGTGATTACCAGAATTACCCCTTAACGGCGCGTGCGGGACTTCTCTAGTTGCATCTCTTTCACATAGTCGCTGAACGCCTATGGGCGCCTCCCGCACTCATTCCATGCACTGAACGAACGCATACATACGAATGTATACATATGCGCTCACAGCAGCGCTCAGAAAGTTGATTAATGGAAGAGAAAAATAATAAACTGATGATCAATTATCTATCATGTTTACAAATATTTTAGTTATAAGTTTATCTATGAAATGTTTACGATTCTAATAATTGCAATATAGTTCGACATACAAATTATTATTCCTTTAGTTCAAATAAACACTCCTCTTATTATACTTGAAACCTATATCAGATATCAATATTTTTTAGACTACAAAGTGACTGTTTATTACTTGTTTTGTTCATTATCAGATTTATGTGTGCAAATAATGGGAGAAAAAAGAATTACTTCAGTATTATGTAAATACAATATCGAAAGAATAAATTCTGGTATAAGAAGACATTAGAATTTAAAAGATGACAATATAAATATTCCATCACAAATTTTTAGATATTTTCACCAACTGCCAATATTTCATGCGTCATATAAACACGACTCATTTATCAAGTACAATAACCGAGTTGAAGTATTATACAAAAATAAATTTCGTATGTTACAGTGAAAGCAGCATGTTCCTATCAAAGCGTAGGCTTATCCTGAAAACTTGTGGTACAACTACGCCCCTTCAATGTTTGGAGCCACTTTTGGAGCTTGTGAAGGAGTATACTGGTTTTGAAGAAGTAGAGGTGTGTATATATTTTTTGCTTATTATATTTATTTTAAAATTAGCAAATTAGTTTATTTTTTGCCTTTCGGTCTCAAAATTCGGAGTTACGTGCGTAAATGTTTCCAGAAGGGTTAACTCGAGATTGTGTTTTCGTTTTGCCTTATTCCTCTTCATCTTGGGCTTCCTTTCTTTTCCTTTTTTCCAGTACCATCCACTAGGCTCCTTCTTTTCCCTTTAGTATCCCTCGTATCATTGAATTTTCCTATTTTATATTTATTTTAATACATAACTGTATTTAATAGGAATCGAGAACTTTTATAACGAGCGGGGAGAAACTCTGCAACCACTTATTAGCGATACAGTTACATTGAATACCGTTTGCATGGTTCCATTGTACACAAAGGTTTTTTTATCTTATGCGCATTATATTATTTCTTAGAAGGCAGGTATCGCAAATTGTCATTAAGCTTTAATAACAATCATTATTATATTGTAAATAATATAAACTATGGAGAGTTTCATATTACAGTTTCGCAATGTTTGCTCAGAAAAATTATCATTTACTGCTAGCCAATTGAAGTTGAAAGTACTTGGCTATATAACTTGACCTAGTGCATGGATAAGTGATGTGTCTATATATATAGGAAACCCCTAGTATACAGGATACATCTCTACCTCTTGGTTTATTGATCTCTCTCTCACCTATGATACTGTAAAATGAAACGCATTTGTCCAAAATCACACCTAATTCTCATCCAACACTTACACAAAGGTGTGTGCCTCAACTATTTTCATTTCAGTATTACATATGACGATCACACAATGTTGTTTCTTTCATTAGTCGAGAAATAAAAATTAATAGAAGGGGTAAAACAAATTTGCATTCTACTTGATTTCTAATTGTTTCAGAATGTATTTTACTCGAGGAAAAATTATAAGAAGCCAGAGTTGCAGATATCACCGCATCAAGCATTCGAGGAAGAAGTTGCTCTACTCGACACGTTTTTCCCTGGTAATTGTTCTTTTAATATTCCTGTATACGTATATGCATAATTTTATGGGAGAGATTTTAACTGTCCACGCTATCTATCCTGTTTCAGATGGAGAAGCTTATTGTTTGGGTTCCGTTGATACGGATTGTTGGTATTTGTATACTCTGAATCGAGAGAAATCTGTGGATGAGCCCTCAGAGCCAGATCAAACTCTGGAGATTCTAATGACTCACTTAGACCCAGAAGTGATGGCTATCTTTACTAGAGACGTGTGCTCGTCCGCGGATGAAGCGACTCAAAAGTCAGGAATCGATAAACTTATTTCAAATATGATCATAGATGATTTCTTATTTGAGCCTTGCGGATATTCAATGAACGGAGTATCAAAGAGTGTGAGTATTCTTTATGGAGATGTACGATTTTAATTGGAGAAACTTCAGTCGTGACTAATACACGTATTTTTACAGGGGAATTACATGACCATTCACATTACACCGGAGTCAGAGTTCTCGTACGTGTCATTTGAGAGCAACATTCCAGAGGCATCGTACGAGGAGATAATACGACGTGTCCTGAACACGTTCAAGCCGAAAAAATTCGTTGTTACCGTGTTCGCTAACAAAGAATCCGTAGCTGCTAGTTGTCCACGTGATTTGGAACAAACTGATTATCTGAAATGTTCCGGCGACTGGCTGCGCACCGATGTTCAGTATTGCCGGTTCAAGAATTACGATTTGACCTGTGCATTTTACTCAAGATTTCCGAGCTGAGGGTTCATGGACGCTTCATTCGGCCCTAACCAGTTAGGAGCAAATGAAGCGCTTACCCCAACTACCCCTATCCGTTCTCAGACCTCCTCTTCTATTCCCAATTCCGTAAATGAAACAAAAGGACATAATCAATCTATAAAACATATACTAAAACCTGCAGCTGTTTACAAAAACTATGATGATCTTGTATCTACTCAATATATAAAATATGATAATGAAAGAAAATCTAACGAGTGCACTATACAAAACTTTATAACCACCCAAGGAGAAAGTGTGTCAAATGCTACAACACCCACAAGCTCAATTACATCCACACCTCGATCCAAGAATCCTAATATGTCCGTAAAAAATAAGTGTTTAAATACAAAAAGTTACGATAGCCACTCTATGCAGAATCATACGGATATTACTAGAGACACTAATTCCTACTCCGTGCGATCTGTATCGTCGCCGCAATTAACAATTAAACCCCTAGCGCGGTCGAAAGTTTATAGAAAAGCATCCTTAAAGTCAATGAATTTGTCAAACTCTACGATAGATAACGTTGCGATGAATCATTGTAACAGTATTGACTTGACATTGGATACTCGTATAATCAATATTTCTAATTGTTCCATCACCTCCACAGAGGCAAAGGTACCTTTCACGTGCTTCTCTGAAACGACACAAGGGAAAGACTCGGACGATGCGAAAAATAAATGGAACACGGGGGAGGTACATATTACTTGTAATCCACTGTCAACGCCATATCCATATTCTACGCCTCATCATAACATTATGAGCGAAACTGTAACAGAGCCATTAGACGACGAACCAAAAAGTCGCAGCTGTGGAAGTTTTTTACCAATCTTATCACTGATACCTCAAACGGTGGTCAGCTTTCAGTATTTAAGTCCGAAAATGAAATTCTCATGGTGGAGAAATAAAATCTCGTGAAGGTACGCTTAAATGACCATTTAGTCGCGGTTGCTGCTGGTGGTCTTGTAGCGCAATTCAATGCTATTTGGTTGAGCTCTATGAAAACCTCTTACCTCGTAGTGAGTTCCCAGCTCTTCAACAATTAGAGGTGTCCTGTCATCATTACACTTGTATGTCAATCAGTCTATGCCCCATTTATTACTACCGATAGGATCGTACAGAGAGAACGCATGCAGGTAGATTTTAAAAAGAAAATAAAAATGGCATAAGTAGTTCCTTCGCTGTATGGAAACATTTTGCACAATGTACAATGACTTCGAATCCTTTAAAAATAGTCTAACATTGTACATTACGATTCTGTCTGATTCTCTAGTCCACAAAGTTTCTCCTAAACTTTGCTAACTTACGAGTAGAGACAAGTACCTTTCCCTCCGTACGGAGAGTTGTCTTAAAATTTTGTCTACTTATAGCAATAATCCTAGGCATTCATTCTAGCAAAATCAAAAAATAAAGCTACAGTATGGATCTAACGAGACGCATTATTTTTATTCTCGCGTTACTAAATCGATGCCTTTACTGTAAATTAAGTTTTCTAAAAACTGTATATCTATTTGCAAATATATATATTTATATACATATTTGCAAAAATATAGCACGAATGGGAAACAGAATTATTTGAACATACTTTCCTTCTTATCGAAACATTTAAATGAATAACTACATATTTTCGCAAATTTAATGCATTATTTGGTACTTATTGATCCATACAAGCTTTGAAAGGTATTAGACTTTTTAATGCGTACATCAAAACTTAATTACAATATTCCGTGTGAACAACTACTCTATGTGATATTATTAAAAATATGAAAAAATAATATACCAGTTGGTGTTGTACAATGTTAAGAATTTAGATTAATCCTTTATAAACCTCTTGTCGATTTCCTTATGTGATTAATTTAGATTGATTTTATGAGATGGAGGGAGCATTACGGTAGTTAAGGTACTATGATTAATTGAATCATTCCTATATGCGTGCGTGTAACGTGTTACGTGCAAATGATGTGTGTATGACAAATCATGTCTCCTCTAAAACTTTTATTTCTCTGTGAGAAATAATATTATTTAATATAGACTATACTTACGAAGATTCTATATGGCTGAAAGTTTTATAAAGATGAATTTAAAAGTTTATTAAGTTCATATATTCTTCAGTTTTCACGCATCTTTTCAAGGAGCATTGACTTTTCTTATCTCTTCTTTTTTCCTGTTTCTTATCACCAAGTACTCTCTTTGTAAAAGTGAGCCCAGTTGCGTGCTTACGTTTGATTTAGTTCTGCAATTATACTACTTGTTTTATATTTCTCGAGTAATAAATATTTTTTATAAATATTTGCATCCCATTGTGTTTCATTTCACAATATTTCCAAGGGTGTAGGTATTATTTCAAATTCACAAGTATCGGAAGTGTGCAGTAAACAGTAAAAATCTTTTGCTTCTTTTCTAATAACAGGGGGAGAAAGAGAGACAGAGGGAGAGACAATAAGAAATGTGACTTATCTAAAAAAAAAGACATTTGTTTCTTATAAGATTTAACTTTGTATTTAAGAATGATTAAGAATAATTAACGTCATTTAAAAGCAAATGCAGTATAGTATGGTCTTTAATCATTACTAATTATACATAAAGCTTGTACTGTGATTTCTTTCTCTCATCCACAGAGATTCATTTACATTGTATATATAATTTGTACAGATTAATTTTATTCAATAATAGTGGAAAAAGATCAGCATCTTTAACAATACTAACCATTTAATAATATAATACTAAATGAAAAAAAATTTAATAATAAATATAAGTAAATAAAACGTGACGCGGTAGGTAATGTACATTGTAGTCTCATTGAGTGCTTTCCAAGGTATATTATCCTTTGCTGTAGATTATTGTTGCATGCGAAGTAAAACTTAATTTCTGTATTATACTAACAAAATAAAGATTATATTTAGTCAATTAACACTGTGTAGATCTTACTCATTCTGTTCGATGTGCTGTGTTTCTTAAATTATATCGCGCTAAATGTAACTTAACTAAGAACTTCAATCGAGGAACAGTACTAATGTTTGATAAAGCTCATTAGGTATCCGTGCCTAATTACATTTGTTAATTTTATCGTTATACAAATTATCTGTAAATTTATCAAATTATATTGTCAGCTTGAGTATGCTCGTGTTTCGTAAACTGAATGCCTCTAAACATTGCATTGAATCTTGATCGTAATCCATGTTGTATACATTTGCGTGTCGTTTCCTGATGCTCTTTCTGTACCTCATGCGTCTCCGTGTCAAACTTATTTTGGATTTTATTCAATGCTGATATCAAAAGAGAGAAATATATGTATTAGAACTAACTGAAATAATAAAAGTGGAAATATATTAGAACTCCATTTAGAACCAAATGTTGTTACCTTTCTTTAAATCCATGTCGTCCATCTCTACGTTACTAATTTTAGATAATTCCTGTCTAAAGCTTTTCGTTATCTTTTTCCGTATATAATCAGCCTCTATTTCTTGCTTTGTTCGCGGTACTCTAAATCGGATGCAACAGCAAAGTCCGATTAGTATACTAAGCAAGATGGAAAGAATTATGCCAGCGAGTTGCCAAACACGAAACCCTGGTAATGCTTCGTCTTCCAACCATTCTTCGACTCCACCTTCGACGCAGTCCCCTGGACGTATAGCTACTTCGTTAGGTGAGCATGGTGAGAAAGAGGACGAAGATAAAATTGATGCGATAGTTGAGTCATCCATTTCCTTCGTAACGCAAAGACTGAAAATTGTTAGTTATTCGAATAGATGCGAAGAGAAAATTCCTCTTCGTAGATTGAAATGAAATTCATTAATTTTTAAATCGTTCTATAGTTATTCGATCATCTTACATTAATTGTATACAATCATACTTTATACTGTACATAATTCTATAGATAATATTCCTCTTAAATGAATCTACATAAACGAAAGCTACGTAAGATTACATAAATTTTACTTTGCGACTAAACATATCTACGATACACTTCGATGATAAAAATTCATACAGGTGTGCAGATGATATTGCAAACTAAATATGTATAAATAATGTTTTCAATTATGGCAGATAATTTTCACATTAATGAATAATACTCACGTCTTGAAAAGTGTAGCAAGAATTTCGATAAACTTAAATCTTCATTTAATCATGAAAATAGTGATTACGTAGAAGTTTAGGAAATAATATAATGGAGTATTTTGTCTATGAGGGGATACTTAGAACTGAAGCTCTAAGGACACATGTTCCTTGTGTCAGTGCTAAATAAAAGGGCGTGGTTATTAATGAAAGCTCTTGTCTGGCACTCCCTAGTTTGCACCTCAATCCTGTTTCCCAAACCCTCGTGTCCACTTGCTAATTTGATTTCTAAATCAATAATGCTAATTCCCACAATTGCTAGATAAATATTTCCGATTAATATAAACAAAAGGTTTTATAATTATTTCACCTATTATGTAGAATTAATACTTTTTATTATCTTACAATAATTATACGTTAATAAGAGAGTATAGACAATAAAAATAATTTATGAAAAAACACAATCCTATGTTAAACATACAAATGATACAATAGTATATTATTTCATAGAGCCCGCGCGTTTCTTCACATTTTAAACATTTCTCGTTGTACGTGGACTCCGATAGAAAAGAGATGATTTTCATGAAAATCATTTAACGCGAAGGATGTTAAAAAGTAGAACATGCAGTTTTACATGGTTTGATCGATAGAAATCAATATTAATGTCGTTAACATCGTTTTTTACATAGAGAAACAGTAAAACAGAAAATGCTCCTTAACTTCGCTCACGAAACAGACTATATATTCCCTGATTTCTTTAGAGACTATGCATTCTTGTAGCATTAATTTAAGAACTTTAATATAAAATGACTTTTTTAATCATGCGTTTTGTTGCTGTACACGTAACATTTTAAATGTGTCTGCAGCGATATAGATTTTTCTAAAGAACATTGTACTGTTCAAAGACAATGAGTTGTAAGACTCGAAGATTGAAAGCTCTCGACTCGTTAACCTTACGAGTTGGGATCTTCCGTTACAAAGAATATTTTCTCGTTGGAAGGTCAAAGAACTTCCAGCCGATCTATAAGACAAACGAGAGCTTTGCCATTTATCTTTTATTGAAACAACGTTAGGAATGTACCTTTACGTTTGCACTCATTCCTTCCTGATGAATGTTCGACCCCTGCAAGATATCAGACTTTTAAATTTACTATTCCGATAGGATGCATTAAGAGTTTTTAAGAGGAGAAAGGAAACTTACGTAATGGTTTTCTTTTCAGTGGTTTTAGACTCGGATCTTGCTCGATTCAATACTTTCAAGAAGTCTGTCGTTTTGGTACGCATTCTTGAGTGTATATAAACTTTACTACACTTGATATGATAGTGCAAGTAATTTCTAAACATGTGTATCAAGTCAATGGTATTATCGCGAGCTTCTCTATTTGTGTGACGTGGAAACAATACTATAAACAAGATAAATAGATAAATGAGTAGTGTACTTTTGTTTATATGCGAAGCTAGACAAGATTTAAATAAAATTTACCAAATGTAATGTATCCAATGCAGTCTCCAACTGCTGCCATGGAATCCTGCAACTCTAACGGTGGCTCACGGTGATTGAATAGAACTTGCGGAGCTGTATGACTCGCACGTCTACCTTCCTTTAATTCTTGTAAAAATAATTTTCCAATAACCATGTCGTCTTCATCTTTGAATACTGTACTAAACACCACTGTCACTCTATCACTTTTGGCTTCGACATACCTAATATAAAGAATCGGTATATTAACAAGTTTATCAGTTGCATTATAGAATATCGCTGCAGAACGAAGATGTAGTCTTACATCGTTTCTTCATCTCTATACTGAATGACCGCCCTTTTCTGCAGGTCTGTGCAATATTCCTCTTGGAAATCAAAATACTTTTCGAAAACACTGGCAAAACAATGTCTTTTTAGTAGCGCAATTTTTTTAACTAACGCTTCCCAATCTTCTGGTAAATTCTCCAGATCTATCAATACGGACACACTGTAGCCTAAGAAAGATACAGAATTGATTAAATAAAATATTTCACCAATATATAATAATGAAATCTTTGATATCGTTAACGAAACTGTACCATTCTCAGGATCTATAAGGTAAGATCCATATTCGCGCTTAAGTAGCTCATCAGCCCCGTGTTCTTGTAATTGTTTATAAAATTTGAGTAAAATACTTATCTGCAAAAAATGCAATGTATTACCAGAATACGAAGGTATATGTTAAAATTCAGAAGAAAGAACGAGCAAAACAAAGTATCCCTTATGAACTTTTATCTTAATGCATATCAGCTGCTCTTTTATACGTGCAAAATCATGAATTTCGTTTCTTATTATTTGTAAGTACTGAGTATTTACAAAATATCGTAGGGCACACATCGTGTCGCTATTGGCCGATGCGACAACATGGTCGAATGCAAATAGAGCGAACGAAACATGGATGATGCGAGCGAAAAAACTCTTTTGCCCCTGTATAATTTCAAGAACCATCTTCTTGTCAACGCACAGTAGTATATAGTCTAAAGGCTACGATATAATCGAGAAATCGCGATCTTACAAACAATTTATGAATTTGAAGGAAATTGGTGGTAGCCAATAAAGCATTAAAAATGTAAAAGGAGAAACCGAATGTGATCTTTGTTGTTACGCAAAGATAGTTGAGCTTAAAGATACTTTGCTGCACTTCAAAAGAATATCCATATATCATAAAACTCTTGTACACTTACTCTAATTTTCGACTTGTCACCACTTAAATTAGAAATGTGAAATAAAACTCCATCGAAATCTGGTATAACAACATCTGTAGATTCTGGTTTGTTACTATAAAGAAAACACACCTTAAATATATTAAATGCTAAACTCGCAGGACACATAAAATGAGAAAAAAGAGAAAAGAAATGCTTAATAATATTGTAAGATCGGAGCAGATATATATTTTAATTAGATATTCATTGTACGCAACAATTTCTCGATTTTTACCATTAAGACAGCTTTAATAAAATTCTTAAGATCAAGCATCGTGGATATTATATGTTGCATAAAAAAAGAATATTTGACATAAGACAAACAAATGAGGTTGACTTTAAAATATAATTCCTTTAAACTTTGGAAGACGTTTATATCGCGCGTGGACGTCGAAGAGATCGTTCCGTTTTCTGCTAAAGCAAACATTGCTGATATTTAAAACGGACACCGCCCTTGCTATCGCCGACTTTACATCGGAAGCATAAAATATCTGATGTTGCAGAAATGAAAGCATTTCACTTACCCCGATAAAGCATTCTTTATTTTGTTAGTTAACGTCTCTTCTAGTATCCTATTGTGTATTTCTAACAAAATCATTATTATGTCTTCTATTAATTAATTACAATATTATAACACAGTAATTACTAACTATCTACCGAGAAATTTAACCATATACACGGCTCTGATTAATTTCTAATCTTTTCCCTTGAACCAAGTGATCACAGATTCAACACAGCTAGCTCACTCAACTGTGCGTTGTGTTACACCGATAACCAATAGTATACCTAGCTGATTTATTGCGAAATCCTCGTTTAGAATGCCACTTTATATCGACCGCATTTATATCACCGCGATCATTTCATTCTATTTAGCGACAAATTTTTATCCTACCAATGAAGATTGTTATTGATTAATTATTTACAGATATGGAATAGTGAAAATATTAAAATTTTTTCAGACTACATGTAATTAAATTACTACCCTCATAATATAGCGTAAGTTATTGAAACGTTGCTATTGTTTATCGTATGGATGCTCGGACAGAGTAATATAGACTCAGAACAATGTAAATTTATAGCAATTATTTGGATTGGAAATTGGTCACGTTGTAACTCAGCTTTATAGCTTTAGTCATTTGTTGTAAATAATACTTTGGAACGGTTTATTGATTCATTTGTTTGTAAGTTTGTGTAAATAAATGTACGAATATATTATTTTAATATGCGTTGTGTGAGTGTGCCTGAAAATCGTTACAATGTTTGACAATTTTTTGTGGTTACGTATCTACATGTGAATGCTGCATAAGGTTAGCCAAGATGAGCGATGCTAGCGCCATCGTCGGAGAGTGAAAGAATTAAGAGGAGCGCTCAGACGACACTAGCGGTTGTGACGCGGGTTCTCGCTCTTTTATCGGAGTTACTTTTTAATTTTCATTTCTCTACAAATACCATTATCCATATGGAACTTGGATAGTTCGAAATACCATTTTAAGCTATACTATGTATAAATAAAAGCTATGTCTATTCACATATTTATATGTATACATTTCATTGATTTATGCACTCGCTTGTCAATAGCCGAAAGTTTTAAATTTCTCCCGCTTACCCTTACGTACACATGTTTTTCTATTCGAGCTAAATACTTGGTTAAGCTGCTAAATACATATTTAAACTTTTTAAAAACATCCTATAAATCCATGAAACCATGTATTTTACAATATTCTGATACATCTTCTATCTCTTCTCTTATGTTGTATATTACTCTCCAATTTCCATATATTTCAATATTCCAGGCAATCGAAAATAAAATACATAATCTGCTAAGCAGAAGTAATAAACGTTACGTTTGCTAATTAGTAAATACGCTGCCTTTTGAAGTCTCGCTTAATTATATAATCAATATCTGAAACTAAATATACGCGCATATGCACATACATATGTTGTGTATGTAGATATATCGGCTGAATTCAACCATTCAACCCCCTGTTTTGAGTGGACGTTCCCTAAGAATTTGGTGCGCGCGTTTATGCATACGTGGTTCTCGTTCTGCGCCTTTTACGTTTACATTTCGCGTTTTCGGCGTGGATGCGGGAGGCAAGTGGAGGCAGGATAAATATGCAGAGCAAAGGGAGCCATGCGTGCAATAAAGGTTCTACAACAATGCGCGTCTCTTTCGTTTAGACATTTATTTATAAACGAGGTGACATGACATGCGCCATGGAAAATAGGACATAGCAATGGCATAAAGGAGAAGAAAAGAGCATCGCGCACACAGCCACCACTTCGGTTATTCCGATGCCCGACGCACTTTGCTATGATACTCTTCGCATCCCCGATTGTCAATTCCCATTGTTCCAATGTAACGCTCGCAGTTATTCGGGATACGTGCAAATCATACGGCTTCAAATGTGTCTGAGATTGCAATTCAAATGTCACCAAAGCAACAGAGAACCCGTTCTCGATTCAAGGTAATATTTCCCTTTACGCCATCAACACACACATATGTACAAATACAAGGTTATTTCTCCGAAATTATCTGACATTTTATTTTTAATATAAATATGTCCAATATATTTAGTATTCGTTGATTCGATATATCGAAGAATGATAAAAGTCACTTTCAGATTTTTATAAATACTCTGATCTTACATAAAGTAGTTTCATACTTGTAATTTTGATTTTCCTGTAGAAATGTAATTAGTACATGGCGCATTGAATAGCAACGCTACTATTATCTTTTTCTCTCGCCTGTGTTGTTTTATTCATGTTTACGATGAGTATTTTATCATAAACAAAAGTTCATGGTGGAGAGAGATTTATAAATAAAATTTATCCGAGCCCTTATTTTCGAGAAAATGAAGTTTAAAAATTTGTTTGAGTATGTGTGTACTCTGTGTGTGTTTTGTTTTACAAGCCACTATTCATAGTCATGCTTATATGTAAACATATTAATTTTTTAAGATGTTGATAATGTTTGCGAGCATTGACGCTTCCGTTTACTTTTGTAGTCTATGTTAAGGTTTATAGATCTGGAGGCAAGTAATACAAACTATAAGACAAAGTCAACTAAATTATTTTACAACACAGTGATGCTCTGCAGTTTAATAAAAAGTAAATGTTAAAGTTCTGTACTTTCAACTTCTTCGTTCATAAGATACTGTTTCTCTTTTGATTCTTCAAAGTTATCAAAATGAGACTCCAAGGGTTTGTTTTGTAATATCGGATGGCATGTTTCTTGATAGGTGATAACTCCATTCCGATCACTGGTTCTCTGTGGCGAAAGTAGACAGGAAATGGAGGATTGGCTGAATTCAATAAGAGCAGTGGCGGAGAATCATCCTCAACCGGATGCTGGAATCACTGAAATGCTTACTGGTAATCATAACTGGTACGCAACAAGTCACGCAAGACCAACATACTGTAACGTTTGCAGAGATGCTCTTTATGGTAACTACGTATTTTTGTTCGAATAATACACAGTAGAAAGGGACTTGTTAATTTTTTACTGGATTATTAAATCTTTTGTAATTCAGTATTTATGAGGAATATAAGACTAGGAATTAAGTTTAATATTAGGAATTAAATACTATTATCGTAGGTGTTACTTCTCATGGTTTGAGCTGCGAAATATGTAAATATAAGATTCACAAACGATGTAGCATTAAAGCAATAAATAATTGCAAATGGACCACATTGGCATCTATTGGCAAGGACATTATTGAGGACCAAGATGGGGTATGTATACAAGATTTGTTGAAACTGCGTTTTCTTAAGAAATACCGACCCTTATTTACTAATTTCTTCTATGCAAAATATGTAATACGGTCTATTATTGCATATACAGTTGAACCTTGATAACTTGAAAACCCCTATAAGACGAAAATTTTCATTATTCCCTTCGGCTTTGCTGTAAACACCTCTACAACTCGAATTTAGAAGAACTCCGATCTCTATCAGTTGATGTTTACTTTTACAAATATATTACGAAATTTCGTAGAAAGATCTCAAAATATATTTTTTGTTTAGAACATTACCATGCCGCATCAATGGATGGAAGGCAACTTACCAGTATCCTCAAAATGTTTGGTGTGCGACAAAACTTGTGGCTCTGTGCTCAGGTATAAAATTATAGTGTAGGGATTATGTATTACTTAGTGTTTATAATCTGTATTCATTATCTTCTGTCTATCATGTAGGCTTCAAGATTGGAGATGTTTATGGTGTAGAGCTACGGTACACACAGCATGTAGACCTGCCATAAGCGTTAAATGTCTATTAGGACCAGCTAAATTGAGTGTAGTTCCTCCTACAGCGTTGCATAGTATAGGTAACATTATTTACAAGACTTTTGTAACATTCCCAACATTTCATCGTTTCCTACAATTTCTCAATGCTTCTATGTAGATACAAACATACATACTAGGGTGGCTCTTATTTTCGACTTTTGAATTAATTACGCGGCACGCCCCAGAATAGTTCCAAATAATACAAAAAAATCTGTATAAAGTTTGACCCCGACCGGATAAGGAGAAAAGGGGCCTAGGGGCTCTTAAATAATTATTCTCAGCTCACAAAGTCGATTTTGTATAATTATCCTCCAAGTTATTGATTACATAAAAAAACATGTCAAACAAAAGTTGTAGATCCAGACAAGGAGCATCTTTTATGCTCTCTTACTTTTTCTCGTGCCACAAACGGTTTTCGAAAAAAGTCCCCAAAATTGGAAATTTTTTTTCATATTTTGAAAGTTTAAATCCTTTTCGAAAAATTTTTATTTATGAAGGCGAAGAAAAAATTGTAATTTAATTTTCTAGGACTATTTTTTATACATTTAAGGGGGGCATATACCAAGATATGCAAAAAAAATTTCTATATTTTCAGTGTTTGATATGTCACGAAGGTTTCCTGAAGATTTGGGACCGAAATTCGCAAAAATATCAAAGATATAGCCATTTAATAGATTAGACAGATTATAGACACTTCTGATGTTTATATCTTCGATATTTTTACTAATTTCGGTCCCAAATTTAAGCTAACATTCAGAGTAAATATGAGCCATCCTAATATACACTCATCTACCCAATATTTTTCATTTAAGCTTTTGCGCTTGTAAAGCATTGACGACATAAATTCTGTTACCAAGTAGTTTCGCGGTGCCATATTCTTATACGTATTTAAGATTAAACTTAAATAGCGCACATTTATGTTCGATAGGTAGTGACGAAGCTTGGGAAGCTATTAGACCTACCGGGTGCAGTCCACTTTTAGTATTTGTAAATAGTAAATCTGGTGACAATCAAGGTGTTAAATTTCTTAGAAGATTTAAACAATTATTAAATCCAGCACAAGTATTTGATCTTATAAAAGGAGGACCAGGACCGGGGTAAAATTTCTATTACCTCAAATTTTATGAAATTCAAAGCACTCCGAATGATACTTATTAGTAATTCGTTGCGTATAGGCTGAGATTGTTTCGCCACTTTGACCCATTTCGGATTTTGGTCTGCAGCGGAGATGGCTCCGTTGGTTGGGTTCTTTCCGAGATCGATCGTTTAGGAATGCATGTAAGTAAAAATTCAAAATTCGATTGATCTTCTGTTTTGTAAATATTAGCTAATTGCATGAGTCTGAATTTTTACTATGTAGTGTATATACATAGGTTTACCTTAAATATGATTGTGTTGTGCAGAAATTGTAATGCTGCATAGAATTATTAATATTAGACTACGTTCGCACACACGTGTGTGCACGAACATTGAATACAAGTACAAACACATTTAGGTAGCATACAATGTTATAGTTAGAGAAACGTAATTAAGGTGACACATACTTAAAATGAGAGTTATTTCCCTATTTATTATATGTATATCGCATGTCTGCACCTTTTCATTATTATTTAGAATCTCATAATATCTTACCGTAATATATGCTAGAATACTCTTACAAAGTCTACTTAATTCTCTTAGTCCTTCTGTAGAAATTTAATTGTTCGATCACAAAATCAGCTACCAAGTACCTTGATTTCTTACATAATAATATGTAGTTCAGTTCCAATCATTCGATCGTGTCGTTAATTACATGGTCATATTTAATCAACATGGAAAAAGATAAAAAAAAGAATTAGCTACTGCATGTATTTATGAGATTTGCGTTTCAATTTGGCTTAATATACATAGTTAATGGATTAGGAGTAAATTAGTTTCGATAAAAAGTCTTGGGAAAGAATAACTATTTCAAAACTTTTAATGATGTAGATAAAAATGGTAAAAAAGCTGCAAAGTGTGTAATAAAAATTTGGGTACTTGATGATGCCAAGCGTAAATACTTGTCTGACATCTCTTGAAAGAAGCTATACTCTTACAAGAATTTTCTTGCTGCATACTATAAGTAAGTTCAGCTTGATGTACGTATTTATCTACTTTGTATTAGGTCAGATTGAATCTAAAGTTACTTGAAGGGGTGATTTGTAAATTTCACAGAAGGTCTAAGTAAGTAATTATGAAAAGCTTTAATATTTTAAACAGCATGGCGTGTCTCTTTTCTAATTTTATTTCAGATGATACTGGTGTTTGTGCATTAGGATTCTTTATATGCGTGAAGCTTCATTAACTTTATTTGTAGATGGTAAGTGTAAATTAAGCACGCATTTCTTAAGAATTCCTGGATGTGAATATTTGTCGTTTTAGAATATTATAAATATTTAAATATTATACTATTATTGTTTCTTATTTACAATTCTATAGAATAATGTTCTCTAATTCTTTATTGATTATTCTATTAATTATTTTATACACAGCACAAGTAATGATATATATAATTTATAATAATAAAGGAATTTGTACTAGAAAATTTATCAGTTGGTAGAAAGCTGTACAGCACGTAAAGTTTATACGCATATGTATATAGGGTGTCTCAGAGTAAGTGGGAAATATCAAGTGTGATTTTACCACATATAAATAATAAAAAAAATCATAGAATCGTATGTCTTATTTGATTTTGTTTTCGAACTATAGGGAATTTGATATTCAACAAACTCTATCTGCTTACTTTCATAAGATATGCTCGAAATGACTTTGCATTGACTTTTACTCTCCATATGTTCAGCTTTCGCTCGGCTCTGCTGGAAACCCTGTTCAATTCTTTCATGAAGAGTTTCGACACTGTCACTGGGCGATACAAAATTCGCTGCAGCTCGAAAACAAAGTCAAATACGTTTATATGTTTATATGAATTTTATTTATCGCTTAGATATGCTGAAGTCACCCACCAAACATTTCTCTCTTATTCCGGGCCACCATGTATAGATACTCTAACTTATAGAATTTTTTTTAATTTATTGAAATAAACCTTCGTCATATCTTGGGTGCTGATATACATGGCACATTAGTGGAATGATTTGAATTTAAATTTCATGGTGTAAAGAGAGTCTGCGATCTAGACTCTCATCAGAAGCTATGAAGCACTCTGATGTAAAAAATACTGCCACGCAATTCGTACAAAGAAGTTGGCTCATCTTCAAAAATATATAAAGGTATATTTACTTTATAACTGAAATTATAACTTCAAAGTATAATAAATTTATTGTTAGTGATGTAATTAAAATGCAAACATGAGTGGTTTAAAGCAAATACCTATTTTGTCTTGCGTAAGTGGAGATGATGTCGCAATGCGATAACATTCTAATTGCTCCTTTATTATTGTACCGAATTCACGCGATGAGGTTTTATTTAATTCGTTACAAAGCCCACTTTGTAATAATAATTTAGAGCGATAGTAATTTGAGAAAGAGGAAGAAGGGATTAAAGAGAAATACAGATTGTATTAATGTAAAGGGAAAGTTGATAAAAATACTTAAACTTAGCTGTCTTTAGCTTTCTTTATACTTTGTAGATAGTACGTATAAAGATAGTTTCCTAGAAATCTTGAAAGTTTCTGTTGAGATTCGTACTTTTAATAGGAAATTAACAAATCTTATGCAATAACTTAATATACAGTATTTTCTAAGAACAATCGTATTTGATCTTAATATTTATATTGTCAGAAACAAACTTCTTTTTATGTATGTACATATAACTATTGCTCTGCTTATTCGCAACGTATGTTCTGTAATGACTACAAAATCCATACATTTAAAAGTACAATTCCTTTCTACAAGTTTCTGTAGCTAATCTGCATAATTTTGTAATAAAAGCTACAGTTTTTCTTTCACTTTCTAAATATATTTAAAGTAATGGATCTTGTAGTGATAGTAAATAATTACACGAACTTTGGTGCTTTGATAACTACTAGCAGCTTCTAATGCATGCATCTTAGCACCCCTAACACCATTATTTATTGCTTGGAAATTTGAAATAGAAGCAGTGCCAAGTTGGAGTCCTGCCTTTGGGAACTGGGAATGATCTGGCACGTGTATTAGGTTGGGGGTCTTCTTGTGACGATGACGCCCACTTACCCCAGTTATTGGAGAAATACGAAAAGGCAGGAACAAAAATGCTCGATCGATGGAGTATTATGACTTTTGAACGTAGCATATCTTTGCCATGTCATAAAACTTCTTTAAGTCGATCCGAAACAACTTTAAAGTCGAACGTTGCCCATCAATACGAAAACAATGTTACCGCTCACATAACAAACATTTTACAGTCGGATCAGGACAGTGTGGTTTTACCTAGCATTAAGTAAGTATTTTATACAGAAATAGATTCATATTTTTTTTAAAAGATCATCAGAAATATTACTTTATGAATTGACAAATAACGATTATTCCAACAAGACTTTTTGTGATCGCAGAATTTTGTGCGACACGGTAAAAGATTTTGCAGCGTATATAATGGAAAACATAAACTCAGAGGACCAACAAATGGAGGAACAGTGTAACAAGCTTCAGCAAAAGCTTGATTTGTTATTGCAAACGTTATGTAAAGAAGAAAGTTACTTGGCCGAACATGTGGGTGATCTGGATAACATTACTTTAAATACCGAAGTGTCTGTTTCACCTGACATTTGCGAGAAAGGGGTGTTGGAGAAACCAGAGAAAGATATAACGAATTTAAAGAGAGTTCAAAGAACGCGTTTCATAGAAAAAGAAATTGTAATGTCAAGGTACATTGCACAATTATTTGTATCAAGATATTCCAAGCACTCATAGAACATAAACGATATTAAATATCTTTAATTGTTTTTACTTCACTGCAGAGCGAACAGTTTAAAAAGAATTATAAGACACCTTGTGGAGTATTCGCAAGTGGCTGTGATTGATGCAGATACGAAACATACTGCTAAAACAACAAATATACCAATGTCACTGGATGATATTACAATACTGAATTCTGTATCAAGTAAGTTTACGATAATGGTCTCTTAAGTATTTATTATAAAAATAATTTATCTCGATGTTCGAAAGTACTTGTAATAAAAAAAATACGTCCCAGATAAGAAACAACAAATGGATATTCCCGGTTTAAAAGTGGACCACATTGAAAGCTTATCTATGGAACCATTATTAGAATCTGTAAAAAGCACGGATGATTCAACCAGTCCTACTCCTAACGTGGCATCTCTAAGTCCAATACCTGATCTTAGAAGAGATTCTCAAGCCGACGAGCTATTAACATTACCCGCTCCTGATGGTTTCGCTGACAGTAGACGAAATAGTGAAAATTTACCGCACAGGTGGGTACTTTAGTTCACAGTTTAAAATAATTACTGCAATGTATAAAGAAATTACATTATAAATGCTTCTTTTTTTGATTGTGGTTTGTTTCTGAAATATAGAATTGGGCATAAAGGCCGTCCCACATTTTCACGAAACACGCGGTGGTACGAAGAGAAAAGTTTATAAACAATTGACCGAAGCGCAGCGAGAATTAATTAATTATCATTAATTCCTTCGATTTTCTTCGCCGCGCAGCGTTTCGCCAAAATGAGCGACGGTCTTAATGTTGTAGAAAATATCGAAAAGTTTTAGATTTACTTTTTCCTTGTTGCAGCCCGTTTAATTTGCACGACAGCAATCACCACGAAACAGAAATTCATGTGTTTAACGAGCAACAGTTAACTGAATCTAATAACATTGAATCTTCGGACTTTCAAACACTTGTTTCAAGAACAAACTTCGATACAAGTACACCATCAGACGACGCTACCATGCAAGATACAATTATGTCTCCTGATACAGATTCTGTCCAATCTAGATATGTTTCTCCAGAACCCGATCAAAAGTTTGAAAATAGAACTAAAATGGATACAAATAGAGGTAGCTGCAGTAATAGTATCGTCAGTATGGATAGTATTGTCTCCGACACTTTGGATTTCAAGAGCTACGTAATACGAAATAGTGAAAGTGAGATTGGTACGTGCATTATTTATACATTATATTGTACAATTCACAATTAATTTATTCGTGCCACTTCGTAACTTGCGCGATTTGTTTCAGCGCGTATAGGTAGCGACATATTTGATTCTACGAAAAGATCAGACAGCTCTGAAATTGGACATATTGATTCACCAGATAATTCTGATATGCTGACTAGCGAAGTGCAAAATTCTGAAAGCTTCGTTGACGACTTGAGCTCTCTTGGACAGGATTTAATTAGTACAATGATTGGAGAGAAATACGATTCTGTCAGAGAGTGTTTGGAATCTGAACGTGTTGAGAAACCAGAGAAATATTGCAGTTTAGCTCAATTTGTGGAAGGCAATGATATTGCTAGACGATCGTTTAAGAAGCAAACCAAGAATTCCATTGTTATAGAGCAAGAGGTAAACTTAATATAGCTAGTACTTTCTACGAACAGTTTCATAAAATATTTTACATCTTGCATATATACTTGAGGTAATTGCCACTTTTTGTTTATCTTCGATAGAATAAAATCAAGCATAAAATAGGATCCTTCGGGCAGAATGCAACTGAGATTACGAGACCCAAAGACTCTCAAGATAGCAAAGCGTCTGATTTATTAAGTCCTGTATGCTGTTTCACGGGTTCTTCAGAAGCTACTCCAACAAACGAGAAACCAAATAATTTTCCACCTATGATAAGTGTTATAATCAATCCTCCTAGTCCATCGATGTCGATTGAAAGTCAACATGATTCAGATACAGGGTATAAGATGAGTCCTTACTTCGCACGGCACAATGGCGAAAGTATGGAAAAATGTAAGTCCATTTTGTACATGTTAAAGTGTATATAGTTACACGTAAAGTAATAATGTATTTTGTATTTTTTTCTTATTCCTTTATTGTGCTAATATTTTATATTTATGAGGGCTTTCGTTCTTCTCTGAAATTTGCCCCATAAATTGTTGTTTATTAAAGCATTTCTTCAATTTTATAACCAAGTAACTAATTAATTTTGCAAATAATTAGTAAGTGTAGAACTACCGGAATCGGGTTTCTCTCCTCAAGCAACTCGTCGAATTAGCAGTGGGAGTTTGTTGAAAGCGTCGGAAATAGTCTCTTTAGCTGCTACAGCTGCAAGATTTGGCGGTTCTAATATGAGTTTACGTCATGAAAGAACAAAATCCGTGGACAGAACAGAAGATGCTAAAAAGCTTCCCATTATCAACCCTTTGGTTCGATTACCCATGTGGCCAAGTAAGTAAAGGTTTCTTCCAAGTGTATGAAATAATCATTGCATATACATACACAAAATTATAATGCTTGATGTGAAAGAAATTAATATGTAGTATGTACATCAATTGAGTTATTAATATTTTACTCAAAGTATTTATTGTTTCTGTAGATGTCAGCGGTGGAACAGGTTTAATTAGTCAGGCATTACTTGCAAATGCCGATGCACTTTGTGCTGCAGTATCACCATTAATGGATCCTGATGAAACTTTAATGTAAGTTTGTTATTTATTTTGCATAGAAGGATGAAACTATTCACAGTGAAAACGCACAATCAATCTAGTCTTAGTAACGTGTATGTATATAAAATAATCTGTTTTATAAAACATTACAGGGAAGGCTATTTCGAACGTTGCGTTATGAACAACTATTTTGGAATTGGTATAGACGCGAAAATCAGTCTCGACTTCCATCACAAGAGAGAAGAGCATCCTGAGAAATGTCGATCACGAGCAAAGAATTACATGTGGTACGGTGTGTTGGGATCCAAACAATGGTTGCAAAAAACATATAAAAATCTTGAACAAAGAGTACAATTAGAATGTGACGGTCAAAGGATACCATTACCATCTTTACAAGGGATTGTCGTACTAAACATTCCAAGGTAGAACTGCGAGCACGAAGCCACCACACATTTGTATAAACTTTGTAAACTACAATAAAATTGTTCTTTACAGTTTTATGGGTGGCACAAACTTCTGGGGAGGCACGAAAGAAGGGGACCTGTTCTTGGCGCCTTCTTTTGATGACCGTATATTGGAAGTGGTAGCTGTATTTGGTTCTGTACAGATGGCTGCGTCTCGACTTATCAATTTGCAGCATCACAGAATTGCACAATGTCAAACGGTTCAAATTAACATTTTGGGTGACGAAGGAGTGCCTATACAAGTTGACGGGGAAGCTTGGATTCAACCGCCTGGTATTATACGAATTATACACAAAAATCGTATGCAAATGCTGTACAGGAATAGGGTAAATAAAATAATTAAGTCTTACATCAATAATGTAACGTGTGTGTGTAATTTAATTTATTTTTGTATAATCAGGCTCTTGAGACATCTCTGAAAACATGGGAGGAAAAACAGCGCAATACGCTCAATGCAATATCCCAATCGTCGTCTAGTATAAGCAATGCACAATTACAATCACAACCTAAACCACATTTACAAATACAGAATAAACCATCGCACTTAAACACTGATGAGATGTGCATCCTGTTGGGATTCATTGAAGTAGTGACGACTTTGGTTAAATGGGTGAAACTGCTGATTATATCCCACCCAAGTCTAGAGCCAGATTTATATCAAGTTGCAGCGAGGACAGCTCAGGCACTTGAACAAGTACATCCAGATGGCAAGATTTTACAAGGGGTTAGTATATTTGTTCGATTGCTCTGTAGTGTAATTAAATAGTACGTACTACACCACGCTACTTCTCGACAATTGTGTTCTCAAACTTTTTATATTCATATAAATTGTGACTAGATTTGTTTTGTATTAGTTATCGCTAAAGTTCTGCGCATGTTTTATCAATGTGTGTCGAATGTTCTTCGACAGATAAATTTGAGACCGGTGGTAACAGAATTGGTGTCAAGCGCAAGGCAACTGTACGAAGACTCGTGTGAATTACTTAGAGATAAAGCATGCAACTTGGTAAGTGTCCTGTATTTTACTAATCTGTTTTGACATTCCCCACTTCTTGCTAATAATCGAATTTATATAATACAGAAATTGCGGGAGGATTTAGAGAACAAGTTATCTTTCTCTTTGGCTAGTATGGAGCAAGAATTGAAAAAGTGTACATTCGACGAAGGAGGCACAGGATTGGTATATTTACAAAACTTGCCATCAGATGAGCAGGTATAATCTTTGATTTGGAATATTTTCTACTTACTGCCGCCAAAATTGTAGGATTTCACGAAACATACAAATTTCTTGCGAAAGCTTTTTTCTATAATTTAAGAATATACGTGCATCTCCAAAATAAAGTCTGGACTTGCGTGTTTGTTTGTCTTATAGCTTTGGAATATTCTGTAAATTAAATATATAGCGATACATAATGCTTCTCGAATGCTTCCATTTCATTTGATCGCTGTTCGAGTGTAGTAATAAGTTCTATTTTATTTATATAGGGAGATAAAAAGAATCGACATAGAGGTTTATTCTGGTTAAAGTTCAGGCGTTCAGGAGGTAATTCTGGAGTACATCCTGCTCGAGATCAAGTTACCACATGGGGCGTCCAAGAAGTATGCACCTGGCTAGAGCACCTGCAGCTGGGTGAATATAGAGACAAGTTCGTTTCTCACGATATACGAGGTAGGGAGTTGTTAACATTAGCCCGTAGAGATCTCAAGGAACTTGGTATTACTAAAGTAGGGCATGTTAAACGGATCTTACAGGCTATCAATGATCTGAATAATTAGGTATACGATACTTATTTAAATATTTCAAAGTATAAAACACATACAATCAATAAGTAGTGATCTACAGCAGTTAATGATTATTTAAGAAGGGAAAACGTGTTGATACAGTTAAAGGGGGTATTTAATGCTACTAAAGATAGTATTTAGATGTACACAGACCATCCGAAGAGTAGGCAAACGGCCAGATACTTACACTACAAATTACAAATTTTATGTTACGATAAAAGTCGCAACACTAATACGATAAAAGCAAGGGCACTCGGCGTTTGAGACAACAGTATTGCAGGAAAATGATTTTCCACACTGCTGTATATAACAAGATGATGCTGCTTGTGCCAAACTATTGAACACACATTATATCAGAAATTAAACAATTATAAGAAAGTCAGAGGAAGATCCTTTTTGTTTTTCGTTTAATTACGAGCATGATAACAGTCATGCTCAATAACTATGTATTTTGACACAATTTCACATCACAGGATTAAACTATTTAGACGTAATTGAACTTACCATCGATGATGCATTTATCGAGCACAGTTTCGGGTGGTATAAATCTCATTAAATTATGATTTAAGTTACATTTGTTGCTTTATGCACTGTACAAAAATTAAAGACTTCAATAATCATGTGTTAACATAAATTGTTTATAAGTTTAGAAGTATTACGTAATAGTTTGCAATTTTTTACATTTTATAAATACTATACTTTAAAATCTCGAAATACCGTGTTAAGTTTAATCGAAACAGTATTAATATATTTGAATATTACATTCTAAGTCTAGATATGAATTATTTACTGTCAATTATATCATTTATAGGAGTATATACCATGTGCAATTTTATATTATTTCGCATTGATTTTAATTTCCTGGGGATAAATAGATGTGTGTATGTGTGTGTACATATAAAACACAAACGATCCACTTTTAGAATAATCAATGAATGAAAATTAAATTACTATACAATGTGTCTGTATTAAGAAATCATTTAAAGTTGCCTTGTGACTTTTCGTTCCATTTCGAACTATTTCAATAAGACAGCCTGATCCAGTTGAATGGAATTAATATAATCTGTATATTATACGTAATGTATACATATATGTACATACATATACATGTGCTTATCTGCACGTTCAGAAAAGATCTTGACATGTACACGAATAACACGCTGTGTACATACACGTAAGTGCTCCACAATTATTTGCGTTCACTACTAAAAGTATTTTATCACCTTTAAATTCCTACAACAATTGAGAAGCACTTGAAAAAATACTTGAATGTGACAACATGGCACATTAAATGAAAGTGAGATTTAAATGATACGATTAGGTATACATGACGATTGCATAAAATAAATTGATGGTGACGATACCGGTAATGATAAAGTAAAGAACATGTATAAAAATACACGCCGATGGCAATAAAAATATCACGTACAAATTTAATGAAAGGAAAAGAAGACACGTTTCTAAAATGTATCGTAATTGCGATTCTTTTATGTCAGGCGATGATTCCATCGAAGAAGGAAGGGTTCGGTGTAGAATTTAATTAAACTTCGCGTAAGATTCTCACAAGTGGTATCTTTATTCAGTATGAATTAACTTCATTTATAATAATCTTTCATAGATAAACCTACGAGATTAATGGAAATGCGATTACTATTTATTATTACTACTACTATTACTATTAATCCTAGAACTACGAATGCAAGAGAAACAATTGTTACCTTTCAAAAATCTTTCTACCTGTACTGCCTGTGACTGAATAGTTTCATGGTCCAACATCTTTTTACACGAGATGATGCACTTGAAATTAATACCTTAATTTACATGAACGTTATCACAGTTTCAAAAAATATCCGTAAACCTATGCCTTTTGATTTCAATTAACAATAACTTACTAGTAGTTAACATTTATTTCTTTGCCTTTTGTGCGGCCATAGATAGCGGCCTTATCTCTTTTAAATAGAGATATATATGTATGTGCAATATAATACAATTCCGTGATTCATATTGTGTTTATCAATCAAGTTTCAACAGTAACTTACTGTAAATCCCTAAATTCAAAATTATGAGCAGTTGAACATATTCGAACTACTATATAAGTTTCAGGAGATGCATATGCATTTCATTATGGTTATATGTGTGTCGTTAATATTTACATTTTATGTTTTTTTTTTTATTTTGATACTAAATGTTATTAATGAATATGGAATTAACATACAAGAAAGGAATGTCTCCAATTCTACTTCTTAATTTTTAATTTAATTGTCTTACATAAAACCTTATTGTTGGTTAAAAATCAAGAGGCAGAGGTATACGAATACACCATTTACTAGCATCATGTATTTAGAGAAAAGTGAGATTAACAAGAATTGCATAAATTAAACAAAAATTGAAAGAAATGTCTCTACCTGGAGGGATTTTACATATTTGAAAGTGACCTTTGTTTTCTTTAAACGAATACACGCGTATATTCATTATTCTAATTACAACCATCATAGGTTTTTACGATTCTTTGTCAGGAGAAGAAAATGAATGTCCTGCTTACTGTGCAATAAAGCGAGAAATGCATTAAATAGATGGTTTCAGAATAACCGGATAGAGCACAGCTCAGCCATTTCAATATCTCAGAATTTTTGTTATGGAATCGCATAAACAACTGTCCTATGTAGAAATTCCGATAATAGTCATTGATATGCGGCAGTGTATCATCAGCAATTATGTAAAAGTAACACTGGACACATTGCACAACGTAAGACAATCATTATTAAAGCATTGTATATGAAAGTGAGATGATGTAAAAGGTTGTTGTTACATCAAGCACTTTTTGTAAATAAAGTCAAGATTACAAAGATCTTTCTGCTTCTTCTCATTTTGTTCTTCCTGAGAGCAGCCATATAGGCCTGACTATAAGAACCTAAAACGGTTACATTTAAAATAATACATATTGTAACGCTATTCAATCTCTTGTCTCTCAATCTCAAGTCTACTCTCGGAAAGATTTAGTTTAATTCATCTTGTGTCTTTCTCGGCGCTATGCAATTTTGGTCTCACTTTTCTCTAGGCATAACAATGTTAACATAAATCAGAACAGTAGTTTGAAGTGCCTCACCCTGTATGTATACCCGCCTTTGATTACACTTTTCTCCCACTCCATAAAGTAGAGTGGCGAGGTTGAGCTCTCTCCGATTGCGGGTTGGTAACCCACGGCGGGTGAGATGCTCGGGTATATATTTGGTCTTGTGACGCGTGCATCTCCAGTGTGTGTACAGTGTAATGTCTCGTTATGAGTCGAGTCCCCTGTTTTTGTTAAGAATACATTTCTATCCCCGCTAGCGTTGCTAGAAGCTGAGTGACGTAGTAGGGAGTATTACAGGCCGAGCAGCTATTGGAAGTTGGAACTTAGTGACGTAATAGTAAAGGGGGAATCCTCGTATGGTGTGCAGAAGTCGTATTAGTCTATACTCCCGGTAACGCTGATCCCCGCTAATTATTTCATAGTCGCCGCGGGTGAGTCCGAGAGACTGAGAATGAGCGAGGGGTATATCTGCGGCAGCGATAAGCTGTCAATTTCAAGAAGAAAGGCGAGCCGAATAGTACACCGTTTCGTTAAGGGAACGGCTTGTCACCCGAGCGTTTTACTCATAACGAGACAAAGCTGTACATACAAAAATTGGGAGGCAATCCCGAACATGTAATCTCCTGATGCAAAAAGACATCGAAAAGTCCTTTACCATTTTAAGATCCGAGGCTTCGTTCTCGAGATATTAGCGGTCCAAGTTTCGGGCCGCGCAGTTTAAAGGCGAGTCAGCTGAGCCCACTGTAGCGTACGCTCGCAAAGAACACGCAGGAGGCGCGTGTAGATTTGGTAGACTCACACAGCAGTAGAGTCGACCGCGCTGATTCAACCGTGAAAATGAACAAGCGCCTCCTGCGTGTGCGTGCGTGCGTACGCTACCGCGCGCTCAGCTGACTCGGAAGTTGCACCGCTAATATTCAACTGTTAATATATCGAGAACGAAGCGTCGGATCCCAAAACGGTAAAGGACTTTTTGATGTCTTTTCATCAGGATATTGAATATTCCGGATTGTCCCGCAATTTTGGGGCACCCTGTATACGTTTTCTTGACTGATGTGTGCTTCCTAAGTCAACCTGATTGGATGTGTAACTATACTGTACCTGGAGTGTGTAAGCGTGCCTGTGTTATCCACTGTATGTGTACTTTTATATTACATAATGTTATACTATTGTTAATTTTGAAAAAAAATCTGCTGCCACTTGTCATATAGTAAACTGTATAACGTTTGTTTACTGTATATGTCAGTGATCTCAGCTTCAGGGTTTAACTTTATAAATTCATTTGGTTTTTTATTTTAAATTCTCTGTTACTATGCAGGACCACTTTGATTACTAAACTATGGATTTACATCTGCACAATGATGTCAAATATATTCCAAAATTATTTATGCGGTAATAATTATTGAATTATATTAATAATGTTACAGTTTATTCAGATCTAAAAGTATAATGTTCTTAATTTGGTTATTACGTTACTGTAGACTACTTAATGCACATGTATACATCTAAATACGCACACAAATACATTGCATGCACAGCTGCATTGTGTCTATACGTGTGTGTGTAAGATATAAAGCAAATGTTTTCGGGTAGTTTTTCTTTTATACAACAATGTAACGGTGAAACTCTTTTTTAACCAGTATTGTAGATAATTAAAATATACATTATCGAGGCTTATCTAGGTGAGGAATACCTATTAGCTTTTATATTTGTTTATATTTGAAAATGATATCAAAGCGTGGTGAATTTTATTTACTAATAAAATGAAAAAGTATAGAGTATTATTAAAAAGGAAATCAAAGCGTCAACGTTGTAACCGACACCACGTAATTATTAATAATTTTTTCTAGTCTTATACAATAGTATGTATCTTTAAATTAAAAGTGCAAAGTAAGATTGTCAAGTATATATTACTTGCTCCTACATCGTGGAGCTACTTTCCACGGATAGTAAGTTTTTAATTAGGAATGCATAACATCATAGTAAATACTTCAATCTACTGCTCCAAATAAATGGAAAAATCTTTTAAAAGATTCTAGCTCTTTTCGCATGTTTCGATTCAGTAATCTGACAAAAGAGAAGAGAACAGTTAAACTGTTTCTCAGTGTCGTAACTAATTTTTCGATTATAGACTTTGATATAGAAATGTTGGAAATGTAATCTTGAAACTTTTCAGAATTATACAATTCGATGTAGTGCTTCATTCGTTATACCTTGTCTTTTTAAATGTTATTGGATGCTCAATCTATACCACAGAAATTTAATTAATTCTCCGATACATACAAATTTACATTCCATTGTAAATCTGCGAGGACAAAAGTGCCTATCTTAGATTTTCTAATCCTGAATATGTAGATGGTATTTACTTAACCAACGTATACAGGGTGAGGCACGAGAAACAGTAAAAAATAAATATCTCTGTTCGGATTGAGATACAAGAAAATGTCAAAGTGGAAGCTCCTACTGTTCGAGGAGGCAAATATAGGGATACGCAAACAGATCTTCTGATTGACGTTATCTTCAAGGTTTTTTAAATGGCACCGTGTGCTTTTAACTTCATAACGTACATGGTGCCATTTAAAAAACCTTGAAGATAATATTAATCGAAAGATCTGTTTGTATCAGCATATATGCTCCCTTGAACAGTACAAATTTCCTCTTTGACATTGCCTCCTATCTTCAATACGAACAGAGATACTTGGGTGTCCTGTTTCTCGTGACTCACCCTGTATATTATAATATTACCTTCAAAATTGTATTATGCATTCCACACGGTACATTTAATATTGTAAGCGACAGTGAGTCGTAAAAGTAATTTGCATGTGATATTTCTTTAAGACTATAACAAGAATTATAAGTTACATTCAGGTAATAACATTATGACAGTATTATATAACGTTAAAAATTCAGTTGTAATTTCATACTTGTACATCTAATACCTTTCAAAATGTTCAGTAAAAATAAACGATATCATTGTTATAACACGCATTTTAAGTGATAACGGATATCTAAAAAGTATGTACACCTATCATTCAAAGGAATATTTTAGAAAAGGACATAAATTTTCCTGAAATTTTATTAAACCAACAGAATACATATATACTTAAAAATGGTACAGGATCTTTTCATGATCAGAACGTTTTTGTAATATTAAATATTTTTTAATACTTATACTTTAAGTTAATTTTTCAACATATTTGCATTAATGTAACGAAGTGTGTGTACTTGAAAGTTTTGTCAATACATTGTTTTATTGAAATAAACTATTATAATTCATTTATTTCATAAATTTTAAATTTACTTTATATATACATATATTTATTATTATTTATTCATTCAGTTTTACACAAGTTACTTCATGACAGTATTGTATTACTCAACTTCTATTCTACTATATTATTATTAAATATATATTAAATAGTAAAATTACAATTTTTCATATATCTTTCAGTTTATATTATCCTCCATCTAAATTTGAATAATCCATGATAGCGAACGTAAACAATATTGAAATATAATATATAGTATTAGTCTTACTTAAATTATACACAGTTTGTTATATTATGACATTTCTTATATTGTATAAATATAATAGATATTATATTCTTTAGAATGAAATAAAACCCTTGAAGGATAATAAAGATAATATGCAGGTGGAGTCACTTAATTCACAAAGTATGCTGTAAATTATTATTAATAATTCAGAAAGAGCGATGCAATTTGATCCCATAGAACAGGCACTGTCTGGATTTATCAAAGTTCAGAACTTGGATAGGGATCTTATCTGGACTGTTACGTCCTGAAGGGACTTTTGCGAATCGCCCTGAGCGGCTAGGATGATTCACAGGTTTCTTGCTCTTTTAAGGTGCTAAAGCACGCCTTGACTATACTTACCATGGAACGATCAATGGTTACACGGAATTCATGAGAAAACAATGAAATGAAATATATGCTCTAAGAAAAGATTAAAGTAACGATTTGGACATATCCTAGGGACGGCGCTCCATCCCTGTTGTCGCTGTGCGCTCGGGTGTCGGCACGCTTGCCGTTTCTCGTTTCGTGCGCTCTCTAGGTCGCTCAACCTAGCGCAGGTCGTGGTCACTCGCTGTGCTCCTTGGTAGCACACGGAAGTCGGCGAAATCGGAGTCCGTCGCTTGTCTCTATCTCGTTCCGTCGCACGTCTTCGTGGAGTCAACGGCGGTTCGTATCGCGCTCAAGGGCTCTCCCAGCTAGGCCGTTCTCGGTATATCGGAAGGAGTTACCCAGGGCTGATCTCGACCGTCAGGACGGGTTTACGCGGTATCTACGTGGAGGCGAGGTCGCGAATCTAGACGGTCCGCTGGCTCGTCGCAACTTCCTAGCACGAGCTCTCGAAAACGAATGCCTGTCCCGCAGATCTCCATTGCGGGTCGAACCTCGGACAGTCCCCATGAATGGGGGAAACTGCCCCGTTGGCGGTTGTCGATTGCTTCACCCATTCCTTGATTATTGCGAAATAATCAGGGCCCGGGCTGAGCGCGGTCGTTGTCCCTAACGCTGTTGCTACGGACTCAGCACAACGCGATTGCTACACGCGAGGCGATTCCGCTGAATCGCCGATGTCGAAAGAAAGCGACGCGTGGACAGCGAGCACGGAATGGACCTGAAGGGCCCATGTAACAGGACGTAGATCATATTGGTAATAATAATGCTATTGTTGTACATTGAGCGTAATGAGGCAGATGAGGCAAGTCCCCACATTGGTACACATTATAATAAATAAAATAGCTTCTTTAGTAACATTAAAATTAAAACATTTAAAAATCGATATAAACTGACTGTCCTCGCCTTTTTGAGCATTTCTCCTTAAGTGGATAATCACATTATTAGTGTTGGAATGTATGAATGTTTCAACGAATGTCAAGTTGATTAGTAGCCACTGGCGCCATGTGTTGTCGGGGTGTGTCGAGAGACATCCGAGCGACGCTCTCTGTCCGTCGTGATCTGTGGTTACGCGAAAGAACAAGAAGTTGTAAACGAATAAGTAGTCTGGCTATCGTCGTCGTACTGCGTTGTACTAAGAGTTCAAAAGAGTTAACAGTAACAGTTCCTAATTGTGTTTAAATTTTATGTATATTGTTATAATAACCGGTTCCAGTTGGAAACGTATTAGAAGCGAGTAAATTGTCCACATACGAAACTTTATTACTTTGTCTGCACTAGAGCTGTTCAAGTACCCGGATAAAGCAAGCCGAGTCTAACTCGGCTCGAAAAAGCGAGCCGAGCCAGGTACCCGAAAAGAACCGAGCGGCTCGGATGGAACCGAGTACTTGAATTTTTCCAAGCGGCCCGAAAGAAACCGAGTGGATTGAATAGAACCGAGCGGCTCGGATGGAACCGAGTACTTGAATTTTTCCAAGCGGCCCGAAAGAAACCGGGCGGATTGAATAGAACCAAGCGGATTGAATTTTTTCCAAGCGGCCCGAAAGAAACCGAGCGGATTGGATAGAACCAAGCGGCCCGAAAGAAATCGGGCGGCTTGGAAAGAAACCGGGCTGCTTGGAAAGAAACGAGCGGTCCGAAAGAAGTTCAAGCAGATCGAAAACTATGTGTCCGATTTATTTCAAACTTGGTACACATATTCTTAATGATATTATCTAAACTGTATGATATCATTTTTTATGCGATAACCCATTCGTATATAATAAATGTTTTAAGTTTGCCTTGTTAGGTAAAAAATGAATAGTGATATTTACCTTGCTCTCATTTGTACAATAAATTTTTTCTTCTCAAATCCGTATGCTACCTTGTAGATATTTGATTAATGAACACTAGAATCATGGTCTTTCTGATGTTAGATAAACCTGGGCATCATAATTTGATACATCGCTCGCGCGCGTAATATTTATACAACATATGCCTGAATACATGCTCTGGATTAAGGAAATAATTTCCAACCTCATAGTATCTGTAAAAAGAATTCGTCTAACCCCTTAATAAAGGGTGTTGCCTGTTAATGGCTAAATAAGTATAAATGAATAAATAAAGAAATAGGTATAATATAGACTGCGGAATTTAGTGTAAATGCATGTTTTTGTAATAATGGATTAAACAAGTGGGACTTTGACCGATCTATATTTCATCATTATGAGGATTTAAAAAATATATTTGTAATTTTGCATATTTTGGGTATTTTTCATGGTATACGGAATTTGTTTACATATTAGCTCTAGTAATTTTTAGAAGTTGCTGAACCTCGGCTTTAAAATTTAATAGCTTCATACCTATGTTAAAAAGTTTATGTAAGTGTAATAGTTACATTATATTCAAAAGATTAGTAATTTAATAGCAGGTACAGTGATACTTGTAATAGTTTGTATAATGCACATATCATGCGAATGTACTGATAAATCGAATATTGATGAAACAAGATTATATGAATTTTCTAATTCCCACGGAAGTGCGTCGGTATATTTGCTGTATTCATTCCGCATATATATGTCCAGAAACTCAGAGAAAAAAACGAAGTAAAGTTTTAAAGTTAAAATTGAAGGGATTGTTGTGCACTGGAAAGCGGCTTATCAGACTTGCATTAACTTCCGCAGTCTAGGTATAAATAAATAAACCAATAATTTTTAAACAATATACAACTTAAACAAACGTACAATTTTTTTTATTTAATTAATGCAAGAACGCAGTACTAATCCGTTTGAATGAGGATGGGGAATACTTGTGCAAGAGCGTATGAAATTACAAGAAATAAAATAATTTTATTTAAATAACATTTGCACAGTTTAATTATACGTTGTAGCATATTTCGTACATTGGATTACATACATGATGGACGCATACTATCTGCATACTACATACACACTATATTCATGCTATACATATACATTACTTATTATATACATGGAACATACAGTATAGGCATACAATGTACTGTTGGCCCTACGCACGTACTAGATGCTATTATATTGCGTACTATATACTATTACATTATATTACATGAGGGGGACATATAGAATTGGTATTTGTTTGACCTTCCGATGACCTTGAAAAGTCCTGCGAAGGTCACGTGCCGCCGGCATTAGCGTTACCCGATGTACACCGCGGGGAGGTTGCTCGGTCGGACTTTGTACATCATGGTGGCTCTAAGAAGAGCCGATTTTGCGCCAGTGTAAATAATATATGCCATCACGTAGAGTTGCTGTAACAAAATGAACACAAATGCAGGGACTGTTAGATAGTTAAAACTCAATGGAGATCGTAGATCCCACATTAGTAAATTAATAAGGTTTCTTTACTCTTACCATTGTTGTTTGGGCCTATTCGCTGACAAAAAACACAGCTGCTCCACCCTGTGGCCCAGGAGGCATGTCCGCTTCTCCGTGACTATGTTGCCGGCACGCGAAAATAGCCTTTCGCTATAAGCCTGCGATGCCGGCACGCCCAAAATATTTTGTGCCGCACGGGCCAGTTTGGGAAATCGCGTTCTGTGGTCTCTCCACCACTTCAGAATACAGGATTGCGGCTCTACAATTTTGCTCTCCACATAGGTTTTGATCTCCGCTTGGAGCGTATCATCCGGCGTCCCCAGCTCCTGCCTCCCAACATCGGCATAATAGTCTTCTAATGTCCCTAACGCTGATTCTGTCATAGAAACAAAATATATAGCATACAACATGGAACATAGTATCACATAATCTTAGCATTGTTTCACACTTACCTGACGACGTTTCGCTCGACGATGCGCGTTCCTCACTCACGACATTCGCGTTGCTTCCCCCCAGGTACTTTTCCGCAAACGAATACAGGATCGTGTGAGCGGCGTCTTTATCGTCTGCCGACAATAGCCGGTCTTTGACGCGAGGGTCCAGAATCATTGCAATTATCAGCGGTTCGGACGTGTCGATGAAATGAAATCGGTCTTTCAATTCCTCTAATAAATATTGCCGGAATTCAGAACAGTGCTTTGGTGTGGTCTCATCCATACGGCATGATAACCACTTCCGTAGGTACTTAATGGATGAAATATACCGGCATAGCGTTGCCGAATCTTCCACTGTCATTAACAGCGTTGCTTCTTTAAATAATTTTAATAAACCACAATATTTTTCAATTCTGGACCACTCGCTACTCGTTATTATGTCCGGCATTCCTCGCTGACACAACACTGCATTAAGTGCGTGTTGTACCTGGAGTAAGCGACACAGCATGTCGTACTGTGAGTTCCATCGCGTCTCCACGTCGCCGATCAGCGTTAGAGGCATCAGAGTGGGATTCTGCTGCTTTTGGACAGCATTTAATTTTTCGTACGCCACCGTAGAGCGATGGAAAAATTTGACAATTGTCTTGCACTTCTTCAAGATATCCAGGAGGTCCGCTGAATGTTTAATTGCGTCCTTTACCACTAACTGAAAAAACCCTCGTTGCATTAAATATGTAATGTTAATGATTTATTATTCATTTTACCATTCAAATGTTTATTTACCTGCAGAGTATGGGCGTAACATGGGATACGCTCCCATTCAGTGCATAGTTTAATTGCTTTTGCGATGTTGGCGGCGTTGTCCGTTGTAAAAAAAATTGTAAACTCCTCTCTGAGTAGGTCCCAATCAGTTAAACACTTGCGCAAGTGAGCATTCAGATTTTCGCTCGTGTGCGCCTCTGTGACACACTCTATTTGTAATGTGCAATTCTTCAATACAAAATCTGCATTTAAGTAATGCACAGTTAAAGAAATAAAACGCTCCTTCGAGCGTGACGTCCAGCCGTCCGTGGTAAATGCGAATGTCCGTGTCTAATCCAAAACAGTTAAAAGATGTGAAGGTGTATATCTTTAATATAGTTACAAATGTTCTTCAATATGACATAAAAGATGGTGATAAATGGCATGAACGTTTCAGAACTTATACTTACAGTTTTCGCATCCTCGCTGATCATGTCCTGCAGTTTCTTCCTTTCCGCTTCATACAACTGCGGTACGATTTCGTCGGCGAACGTGGCCCGGCCGGGGATCTCGTATCGGGGCTCCAGAATGTTCATCAATTGTTTGAACCCCTCATCGGACACCATAGAGAATGGTTGACAATCCAAAATCACCATGCGGGCAATCGCATCGGTGATTTGCTTTGCTCGCGGCGACGATGTTTCAAGCGTGGACACTTGCGCAATTACTGTGGGCGAATTTCGCGGTATGAGTCACGTGGGTATTGGGAAATTGTGTAATTGTTCAAAATAAAGTTCCATGTATGAGTAGAAGCATAAATAGTTAATTTCTTACATACCGTTTATATTGGTCGTGGCTTGAACCTGACGGTTCTCATCCCTCTCCGTATCTCGGAATGCATCGGTATGTTGCACTTCCATGTGCCGGCGAAGCGACGTTGTGCCTCCTGCTTTCGTTTTATACTTTTTCCCACAAGTCTTGCATACACTTTCCTCTCGATTTAATTTCGTAAACCACATCCAGACAGAGCTCTGGTTCCTACGCGGTGGTCGGCTATCAACGAGAGCGTTGGAGGAGGACCGATCCTCGCTCGGTCCGCTTTCTGCCACATCCATGGCCTCGGTTCCACGGATCATTTCCATTATAAATGTTACACTGAATGTAAAGGCACAATATTCAAGAGAGCTGTGGGTGAGTGTTGGCTCACTGACCGATACTTTGCGAATGGTTCTTGTCGTGGAAAGAATTATCAAAGTTGGCGCGGATGGTGTGTATTCTTGGAAAGGGAAACCAGTGTCAAAATGCAGTGATTGGATGCTAATTACCAGAGTCGCTCATTATTGGTTGCCTTCCGCTTCAGTTCTTCTGGGTGGGGGTGCTTTCTGTACTGCAGGTACAGGTAAGAATCTTCAGTGATGCCAGATTCGGGGCGAGTTCCCTCGAGAATTTCCCCCACCCCGCGCATACTACGCTGGAGCAGCGTATCCGTGAGCTCGACGCTTCGGAGTCCAACTCACGGACACGCAGCTCCGGCGTAGTGTGCGCGAGGTGGGGGAAATTCTCGAGGGAACCCGTCTCCGTAAGAAGACGGAGGACCGTTAACCCTTGGTATCATGATTTTTTTATTTCACCCAGAAAAATTCTTATTGTTGCATTTTTTGCCCACACTTGATCGTAAAAATAAGCAAAAAATCCTAGTGTACCAGTTCTTAAAAAAATGAAAAAACGTGTGTATAACGCCACTGTTAAATCATGCATAAAGGTACCTATGTATTATAATGTTAAGCCAATGCTCTTTTCTGCAGAATGTTACACTATAGTGTTACATACATTATTATGTTCGACATCAAATTTAATCAAAAAGAAAAATCGAAATAATTGAGAGAACAAATTAACATATACTTGGTACTTTCAGTGGTCCTGGCGAAATAATTTCGTGGTGTTTTCCCAATGAAGATGATATCAAATGTGATAAAGTTTTCTTAAAAAATATCCAGATTCATATCGTACTTGGTATCATCGGAAAACACCAGGAAAGCATCGGTATCAATCATTTTCATGAAGATCTAATGAGAAATACAGAACTTGGTATTTCGATTAGTACATGATTAGCGCCCATCTCCTATTTTCGTCTTTATAATTGTGATACCCTGCAATTGTCTTCTTTCTTCCGTGTCACCTTGTCCGCGTCACCTTGCCCGCGCGGATTTAGCTGCGGGTAGAGGTAAAAATGGCCTTTCGCCCCTACGCCGTAGGACCTTTGTGGATATATGCCGTTACCAATAAAATAATAAAACGTTTCGTACCGACCGTAGCAGAGTTAAATTTGCCGCGTTTATTAGTTAACGACCCCCCCCCCCCCCCTAAATTGTACGTCTTGTGCATTCTTTTCGCCGAAGCTATTAAACACGACCTTCCGTTGGAAAAAAATTTCAAACAACGAGACGCGTACTTTCGCCGAAATTGCCGCTGTATGAAATGCGACAAATTCATTGATATGAATTTTGCCGTGCTTGCTTCTTTTCCATGCAGATCGTTCGCCCACCCTCGACGTGGGCTGTTTACGTTCAATATAATTACGTCTTTGTCTCGTAATATTTCTGTCGCCTCCGTTCTATCAATACCCGATGTCGGTTTCTTTTAACGGGCTAACGATTTTACGGTCTTCCTGGTAGCAAGATGCCTTGAAGTCAGCTGATTGCGCGTGGCCCTTATGTCACTCCGCGAGGTGTATGGATGTTGGATAATACTTTTTAAGGGAGGAAGCCACTGTGAAAATTTTTTTCTTCTCATTTTTCTTTTCATGCATTTTCATAATATTTGGGGTCTCAAAAATATACCTGCACAATTTCAAAGTGGATCTCGAAAAATTCGAAAAATTTTCTGCCACTGTAAAGAAATCCATAAGAATCTGATGAAAATGTAAAAAATCTTTTCACACGTGTTTCGCGAAGACATTTTTTATGGATTTCTTCAAGCCGAAAAAGTCTTTAAAAACACTTTAAGAAACTTTTAAAAATGATTCCTATGGATTTCTTTCCAGTAACAGAAAATCTTTATATCTTTGTCAACCGAAAGCACATTCGGTGTTTTAAAAACAGCTTAATAAGATTCGGCATTTTGATAGGAACAAATAGCATGTTGAATTTTTCCTGCATTTCTTGGGTTTGAGGACCACCGTGCATCGTGACAAAAACAGGCTCAGAGTGAAACGAAAATTCCAAGGGCAATCAACAACGTGGTACGGTCTTTAAGAATTTTAGTCATTCTTCGACCAGAGTTAATCCGTATATTGGTTCTCTATCGGTTCGCCGACACGCAGGGCAATACGGTCATAAACGGCGACTCTGGCCGAACTTCCTGATTCATTTTTGAGGACTAGGGGTGGTACCCCGATCAGTCCCCTCAGTTTTTACTTCAATATGCCAGAAGTAAGAAAGGTGCCATCAATATAGCAATTAAGGGGGGAAGCCACTATGACGGTCAAAAATAAATGCTATTTTATGCTACCATCCTTTGAAAGTTACATTTCATTATAAAATATTTTCAAAAGATGGTAGCATAAAATATTAGTTAAATGTATGCATTTTCAGTTGGTAATAAAGATGTTTCGTAGAAATTCTATATAATATATAGAAGTATATAAACATATGCATTTTCAATTGGTAATAAAGATGTTTCGTTACATTTCATTATAAAAGAATGTCTTGAAAATAGCATTTATTTTTGACCGTCATAGTGGCTTCCCCCCTTAATTGCTATATTGATGGCACCTTTCTTACTTCTGGCATATTGAAGTAAAAACTGAGGGGACTGATCGGGGTACCACCCCTAGTCCTCAAAAATGAATCAGGAAGTTCGGCCAGAGTCGCCGTTTATGACCGTATTGCCCTGCGTGTCGGCGAACCGATAGAGAACCAATATACGGATTAACTCTGGTCGAAGAATGACTAAAATTCTTAAAGACCGTACCACGTTGTTGATTGCCCTTGGAATTTTCGTTTCACTCTGAGCCTGTTTTTGTCACGATGCACGGTGGTCCTCAAACCCAAGAAATGCAGGAAAAATTCAACATGCTATTTGTTCCTATCAAAATGCCGAATCTTATTAAGCTGTTTTTAAAACACCGAATGTGCTTTCGGTTGACAAAGATATAAAGATTTTCTGTTACTGGAAAGAAATCCATAGGAATCATTTTTAAAAGTTTCTTAAAGTGTTTTTAAAGACTTTTTCGGCTTGAAGAAATCCATAAAAAATGTCTTCGCGAAACACGTGTGAAAAGATTTTTTACATTTTCATCAGATTCTTATGGATTTCTTTACAGTGGCAGAAAATTTTTCGAATTTTTCGAGATCCACTTTGAAATTGTGCAGGTATATTTTTGAGACCCCAAATATTATGAAAATGCATGAAAAGAAAAATGAGAAGAAAAAAATTTTCACAGTGGCTTCCTCCCTTAAAAAGTATTATCCAACATCCATACACCTCGCGGAGTGACATAAGGGCCACGCGCAATCAGCTGACTTCAAGGCATCTTGCTACCAGGAAGACCGTAAAATCGTTAGCCCGTTAAAAGAAACCGACATCGGGTATTGATAGAACGGAGGCGACAGAAATATTACGAGACAAAGACGTAATTATATTGAACGTAAACAGCCCACGTCGAGGGTGGGCGAACGATCTGCATGGAAAAGAAGCAAGCACGGCAAAATTCATATCAATGAATTTGTCGCATTTCATACAGCGGCAATTTCGGCGAAAGTACGCGTCTCGTTGTTTGAAATTTTTTTCCAACGGAAGGTCGTGTTTAATAGCTTCGGCGAAAAGAATGCACAAGACGTACAATTTAGGGGGGGGGGGGGGGTCGTTAACTAATAAACGCGGCAAATTTAACTCTGCTACGGTCGGTACGAAACGTTTTATTATTTTATTGGTAACGGCATATATCCACAAAGGTCCTACGGCGTAGGGGCGAAAGGCCATTTTTACCTCTACCCGCAGCTAAATCCGCGCGGGCAAGGTGACGCGGACAAGGTGACACGGAAGAAAGAAGACAATTGCAGGGTATCACAATTATAAAGACGAAAATAGGAGATGGGCGCTAATCATGTACTAATCGAAATACCAAGTTCTGTATTTCTCATTAGATCTTCATGAAAATGATTGATACCGATGCTTTCCTGGTGTTTTCCGATGATACCAAGTACGATATGAATCTGGATATTTTTTAAGAAAACTTTATCACATTTGATATCATCTTCATTGGGAAAACACCACGAAATTATTTCGCCAGGACCACTGAAAGTACCAAGTATATGTTAATTTGTTCTCTCAATTATTTCGATTTTTCTTTTTGATTAAATTTGATGTCGAACATAATAATGTATGTAACACTATAGTGTAACATTCTGCAGAAAAGAGCATTGGCTTAACATTATAATACATAGGTACCTTTATGCATGATTTAACAGTGGCGTTATACACACGTTTTTTCATTTTTTTAAGAACTGGTACACTAGGATTTTTTGCTTATTTTTACGATCAAGTGTGGGCAAAAAATGCAACAATAAGAATTTTTCTGGGTGAAATAAAAAAATCATGATACCAAGGGTTAACGGTCCTCCGTCTTCTTACGGAGACGGGTTCCCTCGAGAATTTCCCCCACCTCGCGCACACTACGCCGGAGCTGCGTGTCCGTGAGTTGGACTCCGAAGCGTCGAGCTCACGGATACGCTGCTCCAGCGTAGTATGCGCGGGGTGGGGGAAATTCTCGAGGGAACTCGCCCCGAATCTGGCATCACTGAAGATTCTTACCTGTACCTGCAGTACAGAAAGCACCCCCACCCAGAAGAACTGAAGCGGAAGGCAACCAATAATGAGCGACTCTGGTAATTAGCATCCAATCACTGCATTTTGACACTGGTTTCCCTTTCCAAGAATACACACCATCCGCGCCAACTTTGATAATTCTTTCCACGACAAGAACCATTCGCAAAGTATCGGTCAGTGAGCCAACACTCACCCACAGCTCTCTTGAATATTGTGCCTTTACATTCAGTGTAACATTTATAATGGAAATGATCCGTGGAACCGAGGCCATGGATGTGGCAGAAAGCGGACCGAGCGAGGATCGGTCCTCCTCCAACGCTCTCGTTGATAGCCGACCACCGCGTAGGAACCAGAGCTCTGTCTGGATGTGGTTTACGAAATTAAATCGAGAGGAAAGTGTATGCAAGACTTGTGGGAAAAAGTATAAAACGAAAGCAGGAGGCACAACGTCGCTTCGCCGGCACATGGAAGTGCAACATACCGATGCATTCCGAGATACGGAGAGGGATGAGAACCGTCAGGTTCAAGCCACGACCAATATAAACGGTATGTAAGAAATTAACTATTTATGCTTCTACTCATACATGGAACTTTATTTTGAACAATTACACAATTTCCCAATACCCACGTGACTCATACCGCGAAATTCGCCCACAGTAATTGCGCAAGTGTCCACGCTTGAAACATCGTCGCCGCGAGCAAAGCAAATCACCGATGCGATTGCCCGCATGGTGATTTTGGATTGTCAACCATTCTCTATGGTGTCCGATGAGGGGTTCAAACAATTGATGAACATTCTGGAGCCCCGATACGAGATCCCCGGCCGGGCCACGTTCGCCGACGAAATCGTACCGCAGTTGTATGAAGCGGAAAGGAAGAAACTGCAGGACATGATCAGCGAGGATGCGAAAACTGTAAGTATAAGTTCTGAAACGTTCATGCCATTTATCACCATCTTTTATGTCATATTGAAGAACATTTGTAACTATATTAAAGATATACACCTTCACATCTTTTAACTGTTTTGGATTAGACACGGACATTCGCATTTACCACGGACGGCTGGACGTCACGCTCGAAGGAGCGTTTTATTTCTTTAACTGTGCATTACTTAAATGCAGATTTTGTATTGAAGAATTGCACATTACAAATAGAGTGTGTCACAGAGGCGCACACGAGCGAAAATCTGAATGCTCACTTGCGCAAGTGTTTAACTGATTGGGACCTACTCAGAGAGGAGTTTACAATTTTTTTTACAACGGACAACGCCGCCAACATCGCAAAAGCAATTAAACTATGCACTGAATGGGAGCGTATCCCATGTTACGCCCATACTCTGCAGGTAAATAAACATTTGAATGGTAAAATGAATAATAAATCATTAACATTACATATTTAATGCAACGAGGGTTTTTTCAGTTAGTGGTAAAGGACGCAATTAAACATTCAGCGGACCTCCTGGATATCTTGAAGAAGTGCAAGACAATTGTCAAATTTTTCCATCGCTCTACGGTGGCGTACGAAAAATTAAATGCTGTCCAAAAGCAGCAGAATCCCACTCTGATGCCTCTAACGCTGATCGGCGACGTGGAGACGCGATGGAACTCACAGTACGACATGCTGTGTCGCTTACTCCAGGTACAACACGCACTTAATGCAGTGTTGTGTCAGCGAGGAATGCCGGACATAATAACGAGTAGCGAGTGGTCCAGAATTGAAAAATATTGTGGTTTATTAAAATTATTTAAAGAAGCAACGCTGTTAATGACAGTGGAAGATTCGGCAACGCTATGCCGGTATATTTCATCCATTAAGTACCTACGGAAGTGGTTATCATGCCGTATGGATGAGACCACACCAAAGCACTGTTCTGAATTCCGGCAATATTTATTAGAGGAATTGAAAGACCGATTTCATTTCATCGACACGTCCGAACCGCTGATAATTGCAATGATTCTGGACCCTCGCGTCAAAGACCGGCTATTGTCGGCAGACGATAAAGACGCCGCTCACACGATCCTGTATTCGTTTGCGGAAAAGTACCTGGGGGGAAGCAACGCGAATGTCGTGAGTGAGGAACGCGCATCGTCGAGCGAAACGTCGTCAGGTAAGTGTGAAACAATGCTAAGATTATGTGATACTATGTTCCATGTTGTATGCTATATATTTTGTTTCTATGACAGAATCAGCGTTAGGGACATTAGAAGACTATTATGCCGATGTTGGGAGGCAGGAGCTGGGGACGCCGGATGATACGCTCCAAGCGGAGATCAAAACCTATGTGGAGAGCAAAATTGTAGAGCCGCAATCCTGTATTCTGAAGTGGTGGAGAGACCACAGAACGCGATTTCCCAAACTGGCCCGTGCGGCACAAAATATTTTGGGCGTGCCGGCATCGCAGGCTTATAGCGAAAGGCTATTTTCGCGTGCCGGCAACATAGTCACGGAGAAGCGGACATGCCTCCTGGGCCACAGGGTGGAGCAGCTGTGTTTTTTGTCAGCGAATAGGCCCAAACAACAATGGTAAGAGTAAAGAAACCTTATTAATTTACTAATGTGGGATCTACGATCTCCATTGAGTTTTAACTATCTAACAGTCCCTGCATTTGTGTTCATTTTGTTACAGCAACTCTACGTGATGGCATATATTATTTACACTGGCGCAAAATCGGCTCTTCTTAGAGCCACCATGATGTACAAAGTCCGACCGAGCAACCTCCCCGCGGTGTACATCGGGTAACGCTAATGCCGGCGGCACGTGACCTTCGCAGGACTTTTCAAGGTCATCGGAAGGTCAAACAAATACCAATTCTATATGTCCCCCTCATGTAATATAATGTAATAGTATATAGTACGCAATATAATAGCATCTAGTACGTGCGTAGGGCCAACAGTACATTGTATGCCTATACTGTATGTTCCATGTATATAATAAGTAATGTATATGTATAGCATGAATATAGTGTGTATGTAGTATGCAGATAGTATGCGTCCATCATGTATGTCAGGCCTGCCCCATCGGGTGCAAATACCTCCTGAATTTCTGAGACCCGGGTAACAGCCGAGCGCGGGACTGGTTACGTTGCTAACCACAGCATGGGTTGCGGGAGAACTGCATGAGTGTGCGGTCCTCCATGCAGGCTCGTACTACAATGCACACTCATGCAGTTCTCTCACAAATCTCGCAACGGGTAGCAATGGAACAGTCCCGCGCTCGGCTGTTGCCCGGGTCCCAGAAATTCAGGAGGTATTTGCACCCGATGGGGCAGGCCTGATGTATGTAATCCAATGTACGAAATATGCTACAACGTATAATTAAACTGTGCAAATGTTATTTAAATAAAATTATTTTATTTCTTGTAATTTCATACGCTCTTGCACAAGTATTCCCCATCCTCATTCAAACGGATTAGTACTGCGTTCTTGCATTAATTAAATAAAAAAAATTGTACGTTTGTTTAAGTTGTATATTGTTTAAAAATTATTGGTTTATTTATTTATACCTAGACTGCGGAAGTTAATGCAAGTCTGATAAGCCGCTTTCCAGTGCACAACAATCCCTTCAATTTTAACTTTAAAACTTTACTTCGTTTTTTTCTCTGAGTTTCTGGACATATATATGCGGAATGAATACAGCAAATATACCGACGCACTTCCGTGGGAATTAGAAAATTCATATAATCTTGTTTCATCAATATTCGATTTATCAGTACATTCGCATGATATGTGCATTATACAAACTATTACAAGTATCACTGTACCTGCTATTAAATTACTAATCTTTTGAATATAATGTAACTATTACACTTACATAAACTTTTTAACATAGGTATGAAGCTATTAAATTTTAAAGCCGAGGTTCAGCAACTTCTAAAAATTACTAGAGCTAATATGTAAACAAATTCCGTATACCATGAAAAATACCCAAAATATGCAAAATTACAAATATATTTTTTAAATCCTCATAATGATGAAATATAGATCGGTCAAAGTCCCACTTGTTTAATCCATTATTACAAAAACATGCATTTACACTAAATTCCGCAGTCTATATTATACCTATTTCTTTATTTATTCATTTATACTTATTTAGCCATTAACAGGCAACACCCTTTATTAAGGGGTTAGACGAATTCTTTTTACAGATACTATGAGGTTGGAAATTATTTCCTTAATCCAGAGCATGTATTCAGGCATATGTTGTATAAATATTACGCGCGCGAGCGATGTATCAAATTATGATGCCCAGGTTTATCTAACATCAGAAAGACCATGATTCTAGTGTTCATTAATCAAATATCTACAAGGTAGCATACGGATTTGAGAAGAAAAAATTTATTGTACAAATGAGAGCAAGGTAAATATCACTATTCATTTTTTACCTAACAAGGCAAACTTAAAACATTTATTATATACGAATGGGTTATCGCATAAAAAATGATATCATACAGTTTAGATAATATCATTAAGAATATGTGTACCAAGTTTGAAATAAATCGGACACATAGTTTTCGATCTGCTTGAACTTCTTTCGGACCGCTCGTTTCTTTCCAAGCAGCCCGGTTTCTTTCCAAGCCGCCCGATTTCTTTCGGGCCGCTTGGTTCTATCCAATCCGCTCGGTTTCTTTCGGGCCGCTTGGAAAAAATTCAATCCGCTTGGTTCTATTCAATCCGCCCGGTTTCTTTCGGGCCGCTTGGAAAAATTCAAGTACTCGGTTCCATCCGAGCCGCTCGGTTCTATTCAATCCGCTCGGTTTCTTTCGGGCCGCTTGGAAAAATTCAAGTACTTGGTTCTATCCGAGCCGCTCGGTTCTTTTCGGGTACCTGGCTCGGCTTGGAAACCGAGTCCCGGATTGGTTCGGATTTCAAGCTACCCGAATATTCAAGTACTCGTACAGCTCTAGTCTGCACACATATCCTCATACACTTATATTCAAGAACAATTAGAACTCCTGACAATATACAGAATGCTTGCCGGCGTCCATTAAAGCACTTAAATCTTCATCATTTCCTCCGTCTCCTACGGCGCAGCCGCACCACGGCGACGTCCACAATTCGCAAAACCAGCGTTTCCGGTACACCGGCGGCGCTGACAACTCCGAATCGTCTCCGCAATGAGTCGCGTATCTGAACATAAACAGATTTGGAATTAATACATCAATATGGAAACGGACAGCCGTGCCTTCACAGAATCTACCATCTAAAAAAAGTACATGTTAATTTTGAATATTATAATTGTATAGAAAACTACAAAGTATAAAAAAATGTTTCATCATTTTGTATAGGAATATGTGCACCTACTTCTGCATCGACATCTGCACCTTGTATTATACAGCAACCTTTGGATGAAGTACAGATTCAGTTGATGGAGGATGAACCTACTTGTTCTCGGCACAGTTGTGTTACATCAACAGGTACAGTTGCAAATGAGAAAAAAAAGTATACCATTTTAGATTATAAATATTGATACTTTATAATTTTTTTTTTTTTGGAGGGGAGAAAATGCTTTATGCATACCCCGGTACTGGTACCGGGGTTATGTGGGACTCCCAGCCAAATAGGCGGACTACCCACTAAAAACCCCCTCCAGGTGTACCACCTCATGCGTGCCCTGAGGGGGAGGGGCGAACAGCTAGGTAATACTTGCTCCCTCCCCCTCACTTTATAATAATATAATTGTAAATAACTGAAGAATGAATTATTGGATATATTATTATAGGCAGTGATTTTTTACAATGAAAACAATGTATTTTTCTTTCTTCTTTTCGTGCCAACAGGATGTGGTGGTCGTGGTGGTATATTACACAAGTTCTTAGCCATTCCATGGCTCTTGCCATTAGTAGTATGGCTCGAAATAGTAAGTATCAAAGTACAATTACATTAAAGTGATATGATACTTAGAATACTAAGTTTAATGCTGTTCCCATCTCTGGATTGATTCGAAAAGACACCATGCAGTGTTGGGCCATTATGCTGAGACCGACGATAGAAAGTGATCAATTTAACGTGGAATAACCCCTGTCCTACTTTGCTTTACCAATTTTTTCCGATGATCAATCATTGTTTTAAGATTCATTATAGTAATTCATTGTTTTGATCGTAGGAAAATACTCCCATTGCGAGTGTAGATGGAATTAAATCATCGTATCAAATCGCGCTGGAGATAGCGAGAGCATCCCGCCCCTTCACAGATGGGGAATTTGTAAGGAGCTGTCTATTGGCGATAGCCAATGAAAATGCGGAGGACCGCAAAAGATTCGAAGGAATCAATCTCTCGCGAATGACCGTAATGCGGCGGATAGAAGAGATGGCTACAGATTTAACGCACCAGTTACGGGAGTTGGCGAAAACGTCTGTGGTCTATAGTTTAGTCCTCGACGAATCCACGGACATGGATCCAATCCATGACCATTTTTATCCAGGGGTCAATGTATAATTTAACAGTAACTGAGGAACTGCTAAATTTTTCTTCACTAAAAGAAACCACGACAAGAGAAGACATATTGTCGTGTGTGGAGGAGGCGGTGAACAATATGAATTTAGATTGGACAAAATTGGTGTCCGTCACCACCGATGGTGCTCCTGCCATGTACGGAAATTATTACTATGTGCAATCATGAGCATCAGATGCGTACTGTACATATATACGTATTGTTATTAGTGGACCGTACTACATTTTCGTTAATTCCTCGTATTTGTTTCATGACCCCCCGGAATTTTATTACGGGACCTGTTCTGCACTGGGCCCCACAAGTTAGGCCCGATAATTATAGGACCAAAAGCTTACGATATGCAGATCGTTTGAAGAAGCTTCTGAACAATGCGAAGGCCGTGGAATTCGACAAACACTTAGGAGATCTTAGTACACTGCAGAGGCACTTTGTCAACATGATACTCAGAAATACTGGTAAACATAAACATGGACGACGATACACGCCAGATGAAAGGTTCCTATGTCTGTCGATCTATAAAAGATCGGCATCTGCATACAAATACTTGTGTACTTTTCTCCTAATTCCTGCTCCAAGAAGAGTTCGCCAACTATTAAATCACATTCGTTTGGATTCCGGTGTGACAAAAACTTTCTTGTGAAAGACTGGATTAGCTTACACGAGAGGTAAGGGTAAAACCAGATCGGAAAAACAAAAAACTATTTAGTTGTAGAAAATAAAGGAAGCAGCGACGCAGACAAGAGTATGTAACTGGAGGCCTAAGTCGCAGATAAAGCCTCAACAAGTAAACCAGTTACAGAAGAGGCTTCAGCAACTACACCAGTTGCAGAAGAGCAGGAGATGGACATAGAGGGTTTAAACATTGTTGTTTTAATTAACAAAGTAAGTCGTTAAAATTTTTTAATAGATTTTTTATGTAGAGTATTATAAATAACCTACCAAGTGCTAAGTGTCAAATAAAGTAAGTTGTTCGAATTTGAAATGTCACGAGTTTTTACACTAAATAGGAGACTGAATTATTGTTTTAATTAACAAGTCGCCAAAATTTTGTAATAGACTTTTTATGTAGAGTATTATAAATAACCTACCAAGTGCTAAGTGTCAAATAAAGTACGTTGTCCGAATTTGAAATGTCACGAGTTTTTACACTACATAGGAGATGAATTATTGTTTTAATTAACAAGTCGCCAAATTTTTTTAATAGACTTTATGTAAAGTATTATAAATAACCTACCACGTGCTAAGTGCCAAATGAAGTACGTAAGGAGACGCACAGGCTTGGATGGATAGAAATGAAGGGAATGCACAGGCGTGGAGATTATCCAGAGCAGATTAGATAGACAGAGCATCTTGTTTCACACAAGTTTCTAGAACTTTGTCAAATAAGGTAAATCGATAAAATTGTACCACGATTAGTGATGTATATCAAAGTAAATATCATTTTTATCAAGCCGTGTAAGATATAACGACGATGAGCATCTTGTTTCACACAAGTTTCTGGAACTTTGTCAAATAAGGTAAATCGATAAAATTGTACCACGATTAGTGATGTATATCAAAGTAAATATCATTTTTATCAAGCCGTGTAAGATATAACGACGATGAGCATCTTGTTTCACACAAGTTTCTAGAACTTTGTCAAATAAGGTAAATCGATAAAATTGTACCACGATTAGTGATGTATAGCAAAGTAAATATCATTTTTATCAAGCCGTGTAAGATATAACGACGATGAGCATCTTGTTTCACACAAGTTTCTAGAACTTTGTCAAATAAGGTAAATGCAATATTAACTGTAATGCAAGTATCACGGTAAGAGTGGCCTGCCGACAAGGCACGCAGAAGAATCCTCACAAAGTGCAACGGACCATTACACGACAGTTATATATCGCAAGGGCGATCCAACAACAAATTGGATAGAATTTGACGATTTAAAAAATCGAACTTTATGTTCTAAAGATTCAGCATCGTCCTCGTCCTACACTTCTAGGCAAGAGGGGAGTATGAAAAGGTGAGGAAATGTCTCTCAGGCACGTCGCTCATTGGATCTGGGTTTCGGCCAATCGCGTAACAAGTTGTTGTAATCTGACAGCTAGACAGAGATATTATAAATAACCTACTACGTGCTAAGTGTCAAATAAAGTAAGTTGTTCGAATTTGAAATGTCACGAGTTTTTACACTAAATAGGAGACTGAATTATTGTTTTAATTAACAAGTCGCCAAATTTTTTTAATAGACTTTATGTAAAGTATTATAAATAACCTACCACGTGCTAAGTGCCAAATGAAGTACGTAAGGAGACGCACAGGCTTGGATGGATAGAAATGAAGGGAATGCACAGGCGTGGAGATTATCCAGAGCAGATTAGATAGATAGAGCATCTTGTTTCACACAAGTTTCTAGAACTTTGTCAAATAAGGTAAATCGATAAAATTGTACCACGATTAGTGATGTATAGCAAAGTAAATATCATTTTTATCAAGCCGTGTAAGATATAACGACGATGAGCATCTTGTTTCACACAAGTTTCTAGAACTTTGTCAAATAAGGTAAATCGATAAAATTGTACCACGATTAGTGATGTATATCAAAGTAAATATCATTTTTATCAAGCCGTGTAAGATATAACGACGATGAGCATCTTGTTTCACACAAGTTTCTGGAACTTTGTCAAATAAGGTAAATCGATAAAATTGTACCACGATTAGTGATGTATATCAAAGTAAATATCATTTTTATCAAGCCGTGTAAGATATAACGACGATGAGCATCTTGTTTCACACAAGTTTCTAGAACTTTGTCAAATAAGGTAAATCGATAAAATTGTACCACGATTAGTGATGTATATCAAAGTAAATATCATTTTTATCAAGCCGTGTAAGATATAACGACGATGAGCATCTTGTTTCACACAAGTTTCTAGAACTTTGTCAAATAAGGTAAATCGATAAAATTGTACCACGATTAGTGATATATATCAAAGTAAATATCATTTTTATCAAGCCGTGTAAGATATAACGACGATGAGCATCTTGTTTCACACAAGTTTCTAGAACTTTGTCAAATAAGGTAAATGCAATATTAACTGTAATGCAAGTATCACGGTAAGAGTGGCCTGCCGACAAGGCACGCAGAAGAATCCTCACAAAGTGCAACGGACCATTACACGACAGTTATATATCGCAAGGGCGATCCAACAACAAATTGGATAGAATTTGACGATTTAAAAAATCGAACTTTATGTTCTAAAGATTCAGCATCGTCCTCGTCCTACACTTCTAGGCAAGAGGGGAGTATGAAAAGGTGAGGAAATGTCTCTCAGGCACGTCGCTCATTGGATCTGGGTTTCGGCCAATCGCGTAACAAGTTGTTGTAATCTGACAGCTAGACAGAGATATTATAAATAACCTACTACGTGCTAAGTGTCAAATAAAGTAAGTTGTTCGAATTTGAAATGTCACGAGTTTTTACACTAAATAGGAGACTGAATTATTGTTTTAATTAACAAGTCGCCAAATTTTTTTAATAGACTTTATGTAAAGTATTATAAATAACCTACCACGTGCTAAGTGCCAAATGAAGTACGTAAGGAGACGCACAGGCTTGGATGGATAGAAATGAAGGGAATGCACAGGCGTGGAGATTATCCAGAGCAGATTAGATAGATAGAGCATCTTGTTTCACACAAGTTTCTAGAACTTTGTCAAATAAGGTAAATCGATAAAATTGTACCACGATTAGTGATGTATAGCAAAGTAAATATCATTTTTATCAAGCCGTGTAAGATATAACGACGATGAGCATCTTGTTTCACACAAGTTTCTAGAACTTTGTCAAATAAGGTAAATCGATAAAATTGTACCACGATTAGTGATGTATATCAAAGTAAATATCATTTTTATCAAGCCGTGTAAGATATAACGACGATGAGCATCTTGTTTCACACAAGTTTCTGGAACTTTGTCAAATAAGGTAAATCGATAAAATTGTACCACGATTAGTGATGTATATCAAAGTAAATATCATTTTTATCAAGCCGTGTAAGATATAACGACGATGAGCATCTTGTTTCACACAAGTTTCTAGAACTTTGTCAAATAAGGTAAATCGATAAAATTGTACCACGATTAGTGATGTATATCAAAGTAAATATCATTTTTATCAAGCCGTGTAAGATATAACGACGATGAGCATCTTGTTTCACACAAGTTTCTAGAACTTTGTCAAATAAGGTAAATCGATAAAATTGTACCACGATTAGTGATATATATCAAAGTAAATATCATTTTTATCAAGCCGTGTAAGATATAACGACGATGAGCATCTTGTTTCACACAAGTTTCTAGAACTTTGTCAAATAAGGTAAATGCAATATTAACTGTAATGCAAGTATCACGGTAAGAGTGGCCTGCCGACAAGGCACGCAGAAGAATCCTCACAAAGTGCAACGGACCATTACACGACAGTTATATATCGCAAGGGCGATCCAACAACAAATTGGATAGAATTTGACGATTTAAAAAATCGAACTTTATGTTCTAAAGATTCAGCATCGTCCTCGTCCTACACTTCTAGGCAAGAGGGGAGTATGAAAAGGTGAGGAAATGTCTCTCAGGCACGTCGCTCATTGGATCTGGGTTTCGGCCAATCGCGTAACAAGTTGTTGTAATCTGACAGCTAGACAGAGATATTATAAATAACCTACTACGTGCTAAGTGTCAAATAAAGTAAGTTGTTCGAATTTGAAATGTCACGAGTTTTTACACTAAATAGGAGACTGAATTATTGTTTTAATTAACAAGTCGCCAAATTTTTTTAATAGACTTTATGTAAAGTATTATAAATAACCTACCACGTGCTAAGTGCCAAATGAAGTACGTAAGGAGACGCACAGGCTTGGATGGATAGAAATGAAGGGAATGCACAGGCGTGGAGATTATCCAGAGCAGATTAGATAGATAGAGCATCTTGTTTCACACAAGTTTCTAGAACTTTGTCAAATAAGGTAAATCGATAAAATTGTACCACGATTAGTGATGTATAGCAAAGTAAATATCATTTTTATCAAGCCGTGTAAGATATAACGACGATGAGCATCTTGTTTCACACAAGTTTCTAGAACTTTGTCAAATAAGGTAAATCGATAAAATTGTACCACGATTAGTGATGTATATCAAAGTAAATATCATTTTTATCAAGCCGTGTAAGATATAACGACGATGAGCATCTTGTTTCACACAAGTTTCTGGAACTTTGTCAAATAAGGTAAATCGATAAAATTGTACCACGATTAGTGATGTATATCAAAGTAAATATCATTTTTATCAAGCCGTGTAAGATATAACGACGATGAGCATCTTGTTTCACACAAGTTTCTAGAACTTTGTCAAATAAGGTAAATCGATAAAATTGTACCACGATTAGTGATGTATATCAAAGTAAATATCATTTTTATCAAGCCGTGTAAGATATAACGACGATGAGCATCTTGTTTCACACAAGTTTCTAGAACTTTGTCAAATAAGGTAAATCGATAAAATTGTACCACGATTAGTGATATATATCAAAGTAAATATCATTTTTATCAAGCCGTGTAAGATATAACGACGATGAGCATCTTGTTTCACACAAGTTTCTAGAACTTTGTCAAATAAGGTAAATGCAATATTAACTGTAATGCAAGTATCACGGTAAGAGTGGCCTGCCGACAAGGCACGCAGAAGAATCCTCACAAAGTGCAACGGACCATTACACGACAGTTATATATCGCAAGGGCGATCCAACAACAAATTGGATAGAATTTGACGATTTAAAAAATCGAACTTTATGTTCTAAAGATTCAGCATCGTCCTCGTCCTACACTTCTAGGCAAGAGGGGAGTATGAAAAGGTGAGGAAATGTCTCTCAGGCACGTCGCTCATTGGATCTGGGTTTCGGCCAATCGCGTAACAAGTTGTTGTAATCTGACAGCTAGACAGAGATATTATAAATAACCTACTACGTGCTAAGTGTCAAATAAAGTAAGTTGTTCGAATTTGAAATGTCACGAGTTTTTACACTAAATAGGAGACTGAATTATTGTTTTAATTAACAAGTCGCCAAATTTTTTTAATAGACTTTATGTAAAGTATTATAAATAACCTACCACGTGCTAAGTGCCAAATGAAGTACGTAAGGAGACGCACAGGCTTGGATGGATAGAAATGAAGGGAATGCACAGGCGTGGAGATTATCCAGAGCAGATTAGATAGATAGAGCATCTTGTTTCACACAAGTTTCTAGAACTTTGTCAAATAAGGTAAATCGATAAAATTGTACCACGATTAGTGATGTATAGCAAAGTAAATATCATTTTTATCAAGCCGTGTAAGATATAACGACGATGAGCATCTTGTTTCACACAAGTTTCTAGAACTTTGTCAAATAAGGTAAATCGATAAAATTGTACCACGATTAGTGATGTATATCAAAGTAAATATCATTTTTATCAAGCCGTGTAAGATATAACGACGATGAGCATCTTGTTTCACACAAGTTTCTGGAACTTTGTCAAATAAGGTAAATCGATAAAATTGTACCACGATTAGTGATGTATATCAAAGTAAATATCATTTTTATCAAGCCGTGTAAGATATAACGACGATGAGCATCTTGTTTCACACAAGTTTCTAGAACTTTGTCAAATAAGGTAAATCGATAAAATTGTACCACGATTAGTGATGTATATCAAAGTAAATATCATTTTTATCAAGCCGTGTAAGATATAACGACGATGAGCATCTTGTTTCACACAAGTTTCTAGAACTTTGTCAAATAAGGTAAATCGATAAAATTGTACCACGATTAGTGATATATATCAAAGTAAATATCATTTTTATCAAGCCGTGTAAGATATAACGACGATGAGCATCTTGTTTCACACAAGTTTCTAGAACTTTGTCAAATAAGGTAAATGCAATATTAACTGTAATGCAAGTATCACGGTAAGAGTGGCCTGCCGACAAGGCACGCAGAAGAATCCTCACAAAGTGCAACGGACCATTACACGACAGTTATATATCGCAAGGGCGATCCAACAACAAATTGGATAGAATTTGACGATTTAAAAAATCGAACTTTATGTTCTAAAGATTCAGCATCGTCCTCGTCCTACACTTCTAGGCAAGAGGGGAGTATGAAAAGGTGAGGAAATGTCTCTCAGGCACGTCGCTCATTGGATCTGGGTTTCGGCCAATCGCGTAACAAGTTGTTGTAATCTGACAGCTAGACAGAGATATTATAAATAACCTACTACGTGCTAAGTGTCAAATAAAGTAAGTTGTTCGAATTTGAAATGTCACGAGTTTTTACACTAAATAGGAGACTGAATTATTGTTTTAATTAACAAGTCGCCAAATTTTTTTAATAGACTTTATGTAAAGTATTATAAATAACCTACCACGTGCTAAGTGCCAAATGAAGTACGTAAGGAGACGCACAGGCTTGGATGGATAGAAATGAAGGGAATGCACAGGCGTGGAGATTATCCAGAGCAGATTAGATAGATAGAGCATCTTGTTTCACACAAGTTTCTAGAACTTTGTCAAATAAGGTAAATCGATAAAATTGTACCACGATTAGTGATGTATAGCAAAGTAAATATCATTTTTATCAAGCCGTGTAAGATATAACGACGATGAGCATCTTGTTTCACACAAGTTTCTAGAACTTTGTCAAATAAGGTAAATCGATAAAATTGTACCACGATTAGTGATGTATATCAAAGTAAATATCATTTTTATCAAGCCGTGTAAGATATAACGACGATGAGCATCTTGTTTCACACAAGTTTCTGGAACTTTGTCAAATAAGGTAAATCGATAAAATTGTACCACGATTAGTGATGTATATCAAAGTAAATATCATTTTTATCAAGCCGTGTAAGATATAACGACGATGAGCATCTTGTTTCACACAAGTTTCTAGAACTTTGTCAAATAAGGTAAATCGATAAAATTGTACCACGATTAGTGATGTATATCAAAGTAAATATCATTTTTATCAAGCCGTGTAAGATATAACGACGATGAGCATCTTGTTTCACACAAGTTTCTAGAACTTTGTCAAATAAGGTAAATCGATAAAATTGTACCACGATTAGTGATATATATCAAAGTAAATATCATTTTTATCAAGCCGTGTAAGATATAACGACGATGAGCATCTTGTTTCACACAAGTTTCTAGAACTTTGTCAAATAAGGTAAATGCAATATTAACTGTAATGCAAGTATCACGGTAAGAGTGGCCTGCCGACAAGGCACGCAGAAGAATCCTCACAAAGTGCAACGGACCATTACACGACAGTTATATATCGCAAGGGCGATCCAACAACAAATTGGATAGAATTTGACGATTTAAAAAATCGAACTTTATGTTCTAAAGATTCAGCATCGTCCTCGTCCTACACTTCTAGGCAAGAGGGGAGTATGAAAAGGTGAGGAAATGTCTCTCAGGCACGTCGCTCATTGGATCTGGGTTTCGGCCAATCGCGTAACAAGTTGTTGTAATCTGACAGCTAGACAGAGATATTATAAATAACCTACTACGTGCTAAGTGTCAAATAAAGTAAGTTGTTCGAATTTGAAATGTCACGAGTTTTTACACTAAATAGGAGACTGAATTATTGTTTTAATTAACAAGTCGCCAAATTTTTTTAATAGACTTTATGTAAAGTATTATAAATAACCTACCACGTGCTAAGTGCCAAATGAAGTACGTAAGGAGACGCACAGGCTTGGATGGATAGAAATGAAGGGAATGCACAGGCGTGGAGATTATCCAGAGCAGATTAGATAGATAGAGCATCTTGTTTCACACAAGTTTCTAGAACTTTGTCAAATAAGGTAAATCGATAAAATTGTACCACGATTAGTGATGTATAGCAAAGTAAATATCATTTTTATCAAGCCGTGTAAGATATAACGACGATGAGCATCTTGTTTCACACAAGTTTCTAGAACTTTGTCAAATAAGGTAAATCGATAAAATTGTACCACGATTAGTGATGTATATCAAAGTAAATATCATTTTTATCAAGCCGTGTAAGATATAACGACGATGAGCATCTTGTTTCACACAAGTTTCTGGAACTTTGTCAAATAAGGTAAATCGATAAAATTGTACCACGATTAGTGATGTATATCAAAGTAAATATCATTTTTATCAAGCCGTGTAAGATATAACGACGATGAGCATCTTGTTTCACACAAGTTTCTAGAACTTTGTCAAATAAGGTAAATCGATAAAATTGTACCACGATTAGTGATGTATATCAAAGTAAATATCATTTTTATCAAGCCGTGTAAGATATAACGACGATGAGCATCTTGTTTCACACAAGTTTCTAGAACTTTGTCAAATAAGGTAAATCGATAAAATTGTACCACGATTAGTGATATATATCAAAGTAAATATCATTTTTATCAAGCCGTGTAAGATATAACGACGATGAGCATCTTGTTTCACACAAGTTTCTAGAACTTTGTCAAATAAGGTAAATGCAATATTAACTGTAATGCAAGTATCACGGTAAGAGTGGCCTGCCGACAAGGCACGCAGAAGAATCCTCACAAAGTGCAACGGACCATTACACGACAGTTATATATCGCAAGGGCGATCCAACAACAAATTGGATAGAATTTGACGATTTAAAAAATCGAACTTTATGTTCTAAAGATTCAGCATCGTCCTCGTCCTACACTTCTAGGCAAGAGGGGAGTATGAAAAGGTGAGGAAATGTCTCTCAGGCACGTCGCTCATTGGATCTGGGTTTCGGCCAATCGCGTAACAAGTTGTTGTAATCTGACAGCTAGACAGAGATATTATAAATAACCTACTACGTGCTAAGTGTCAAATAAAGTAAGTTGTTCGAATTTGAAATGTCACGAGTTTTTACACTAAATAGGAGACTGAATTATTGTTTTAATTAACAAGTCGCCAAATTTTTTTAATAGACTTTATGTAAAGTATTATAAATAACCTACCACGTGCTAAGTGCCAAATGAAGTACGTAAGGAGACGCACAGGCTTGGATGGATAGAAATGAAGGGAATGCACAGGCGTGGAGATTATCCAGAGCAGATTAGATAGATAGAGCATCTTGTTTCACACAAGTTTCTAGAACTTTGTCAAATAAGGTAAATCGATAAAATTGTACCACGATTAGTGATGTATAGCAAAGTAAATATCATTTTTATCAAGCCGTGTAAGATATAACGACGATGAGCATCTTGTTTCACACAAGTTTCTAGAACTTTGTCAAATAAGGTAAATCGATAAAATTGTACCACGATTAGTGATGTATATCAAAGTAAATATCATTTTTATCAAGCCGTGTAAGATATAACGACGATGAGCATCTTGTTTCACACAAGTTTCTGGAACTTTGTCAAATAAGGTAAATCGATAAAATTGTACCACGATTAGTGATGTATATCAAAGTAAATATCATTTTTATCAAGCCGTGTAAGATATAACGACGATGAGCATCTTGTTTCACACAAGTTTCTAGAACTTTGTCAAATAAGGTAAATCGATAAAATTGTACCACGATTAGTGATGTATATCAAAGTAAATATCATTTTTATCAAGCCGTGTAAGATATAACGACGATGAGCATCTTGTTTCACACAAGTTTCTAGAACTTTGTCAAATAAGGTAAATCGATAAAATTGTACCACGATTAGTGATATATATCAAAGTAAATATCATTTTTATCAAGCCGTGTAAGATATAACGACGATGAGCATCTTGTTTCACACAAGTTTCTAGAACTTTGTCAAATAAGGTAAATGCAATATTAACTGTAATGCAAGTATCACGGTAAGAGTGGCCTGCCGACAAGGCACGCAGAAGAATCCTCACAAAGTGCAACGGACCATTACACGACAGTTATATATCGCAAGGGCGATCCAACAACAAATTGGATAGAATTTGACGATTTAAAAAATCGAACTTTATGTTCTAAAGATTCAGCATCGTCCTCGTCCTACACTTCTAGGCAAGAGGGGAGTATGAAAAGGTGAGGAAATGTCTCTCAGGCACGTCGCTCATTGGATCTGGGTTTCGGCCAATCGCGTAACAAGTTGTTGTAATCTGACAGCTAGACAGAGATATTATAAATAACCTACTACGTGCTAAGTGTCAAATAAAGTAAGTTGTTCGAATTTGAAATGTCACGAGTTTTTACACTAAATAGGAGACTGAATTATTGTTTTAATTAACAAGTCGCCAAAATTTTGTAATAGACTTTTTATGTAGAGTATTATAAATAACCTACCAAGTGCTAAGTGTCAAATAAAGTACGTTGTCCGAATTTGAAATGTCACGAGTTTTTACACTACATAGGAGATGAATTATTGTTTTAATTAACAAGTCGCCAAATTTTTTTAATAGACTTTATGTAAAGTATTATAAATAACCTACCACGTGCTAAGTGCCAAATGAAGTACGAAAGGAGACGCACAGGCTTGGATGGATAGAAATGAAGGGAATGCACAGGCGTGGAGATTATCCAGAGCAGATTAGATAGATAGAGCATCTTGTTTCACACAAGTTTCTAGAACTTTGTCAAATGAGGTAAATCGATAAAATTGTACCACGATTAGTGATGTATAGCAAAGTAAATATCATTTTTATCAAGCCGTGTAAGATATAACGACGATGAGCATCTTGTTTCACACAAGTTTCTAGAACTTTGTCAAATAAGGTAAATGCAATATTAACTGTAATGCAAGTATCACGGTAAGAGTGGCCTGCCGACAAGGCACGCAGAAGAATCCTCACAAAGTGCAACGGACCATTACACGACAGTTATATATCGCAAGGGCGATCCAACAACAAATTGGATAGAATTTGACGATTTAAAAAATCGAACTTTATGTTCTAAAGATTCAGCATCGTCCTCGTCCTACACTTCTAGGCAAGAGGGGAGTATGAAAAGGTGAGGAAATGTCTCTCAGGCACGTCGCTCATTGGATGTGGGTTTCGGCCAATCGCGTAACAATTTGTTGTAATCTGACAGCTAGACAGAGATATTATAAATAACCTACTAAGTGCTAAGTGTCAAATAAAGTAAGTTGTTCGAATTTGAAATGTCACGAGTTTTTACACTAAATAGGAGACTGAATTATTGTTTTAATTAACAAGTCGCCAAAATTTTGTAATAGACTTTTTATGTAGAGTATTATAAATAACCTACCAAGTGCTAAGTGTCAAATTATTATTATTAAACGTCTTTATTACTCATAGAGAATGGAAACCAGAATAGTACAAATGACGAATACGATAAGAGTAAAGGCGAGGCTGCAGTGGTGGCACTGTTGTGAAGCCTAACCGCGTATTTTCGTCTCGAGATAGATGGAACTCCATTTTCATAATGGCTTCAAAACCAATTGAAAATATTAACGATGTTGAGGATGAAGGTAAAACTTCATCTTTCGTGAAGAAGAAGCGGCCAGGAAAAGGATCGCGCAAGCGAACCACTGAAGCATTCCGCGAAAAGGTTGGAATGAAGCAACAGCAAGAGCGACGCAACAAGATTTTCGAGAAGTATGGACTCTTTGACGCTGATGCATCCGAATTGGAGAAGACATTGACTAACATGTCTTTGACAGTTCAACCCTACGCAGTTCCTTTGACTGTGTCCACCAGAGGGGTTGGGTTTTCTGCGACTATTGAGTATTCTAGGATGGTCACAACCTGGAATTTCCGTGCGATCGTCGAAATTTGTACCGTTTATCAGTACTATCGTGTTTGCCTCTATCTTGCTTATTATAAGATTTGCGAGTCACGCTCAGTGCAGAGCGAGATGCAATCTTATCCCCTTCGCAACCTGGTTTACTTCAGTGAGGAAGTCCGCCAAGTTCTAGCTGGCGTTTCGCAGGTCCCGGTAGCCACGTCTTCAGTCCTCGGAGCTATTGGAAAGATCGAGGGATCGACTGTTTGGCATTCCTACCTACCCGACGTTGTGAGTACTGATGCTGTTTCTTGCACATTGTTCCTATCTCCATCTAACATCCGTGAGATTTTGGAACATATTAATCTCGAGGCTACACCAATCGCCTTTCGAGAGCAGTTTCAGCTGATGTGTCCCATCCCTGGAGTTAATTGGGGTGCTGATTCTCGCATACAGAATATCGACGAAATATGGCCACCAGATTATACTACCGACACTCTTCGTGCCGATGTTCACGCTTTCACCAAATAAAGTACGTTGTCCGAATTTGAAATGTCACGAATTTTTACACTACATAGGAGATGAATTATTGTTTTAATTAACAAGTCGCCAAAATTTTGTAATAGACTTTTTATGTAGAGTATTATAAATAACCTACCAAGTGCTAAGTGTCAAATAAAGTAAGTTGTTCGAATTTGAAATGTCACGAGTTTTTACACTAAATAGGAGACTGAATTATTGTTTTAATTAACAAGTCGCCAAAATTTTGTAATAGACTTTTTATGTAGAGTATTATAAATAACCTACCAAGTGCTAAGTGTCAAATAAAGTACGTTGTCCGAATTTGAAATGTCACGAGTTTTTACACTACATAGGAGATGAATTATTGTTTTAATTAACAAGTCGCCAAATTTTTTTAATAGACTTTATGTAAAGTATTATAAATAACCTACCACGTGCTAAGTGCCAAATGAAGTACGAAAGGAGACGCACAGGCTTGGATGGATAGAAATGAAGGGAATGCACAGGCGTGGAGATTATCCAGAGCAGATTAGATAGATAGAGCATCTTGTTTCACACAAGTTTCTAGAACTTTGTCAAATGAGGTAAATCGATAAAATTGTACCACGATTAGTGATGTATAGCAAAGTAAATATCATTTTTATCAAGCCGTGTAAGATATAACGACGATGAGCATCTTGTTTCACACAAGTTTCTAGAACTTTGTCAAATAAGGTAAATGCAATATTAACTGTAATGCAAGTATCACGGTAAGAGTGGCCTGCCGACAAGGCACGCAGAAGAATCCTCACAAAGTGCAACGGACCATTACACGACAGTTATATATCGCAAGGGCGATCCAACAACAAATTGGATAGAATTTGACGATTTAAAAAATCGAACTTTATGTTCTAAAGATTCAGCATCGTCCTCGTCCTACACTTCTAGGCAAGAGGGGAGTATGAAAAGGTGAGGAAATGTCTCTCAGGCACGTCGCTCATTGGATGTGGGTTTCGGCCAATCGCGTAACAATTTGTTGTAATCTGACAGCTAGACAGAGATATTATAAATAACCTACTAAGTGCTAAGTGTCAAATAAAGTAAGTTGTTCGAATTTGAAATGTCACGAGTTTTTACACTAAATAGGAGACTGAATTATTGTTTTAATTAACAAGTCGCCAAAATTTTGTAATAGACTTTTTATGTAGAGTATTATAAATAACCTACCAAGTGCTAAGTGTCAAATTATTATTATTAAACGTCTTTATTACTCATAGAGAATGGAAACCAGAATAGTACAAATGACGAATACGATAAGAGTAAAGGCGAGGCTGCAGTGGTGGCACTGTTGTGAAGCCTAACCGTGTATTTTCGTCTCGAGATAGACGGAACTCCATTTTCATAATGGCTTCAAAACCAATTGAAAATATTAACGATGTTGAGGATGAAGGTAAAACTTCATCTTTCGTGAAGAAGAAGCGGCCAGGAAAAGGATCGCGCAAGCGAACCACTGAAGCATTCCGCGAAAAGGTTGGAATGAAGCAACAGCAAGAGCGACGCAACAAGATTTTCGAGAAGTATGGACTCTTTGACGCTGATGCATCCGAATTGGAGAAGACATTGACTAACATGTCTTTGACAGTTCAACCCTACGCAGTTCCTTTGACTGTGTCCACCAGAGGGGTTGGGTTTTCTGCGACTATTGAGTATTCTAGGATGGTCACAACCTGGAATTTCCGTGCGATCGTCGAAATTTGTACCGTTTATCAGTACTATCGTGTTTGCCTCTATCTTGCTTATTATAAGATTTGCGAGTCACGCTCAGTGCAGAGCGAGATGCAATCTTATCCCCTTCGCAACCTGGTTTACTTCAGTGAGGAAGTCCGCCAAGTTCTAGCTGGCGTTTCGCAGGTCCCGGTAGCCACGTCTTCAGTCCTCGGAGCTATTGGAAAGATCGAGGGATCGACTGTTTGGCATTCCTACCTACCCGACGTTGTGAGTACTGATGCTGTTTCTTGCACATTGTTCCTATCTCCATCTAACATCCGTGAGATTTTGGAACATATTAATCTCGAGGCTACACCAATCGCCTTTCGAGAGCAGTTTCAGCTGATGTGTCCCATCCCTGGAGTTAATTGGGGTGCTGATTCTCGCATACAGAATATCGACGAAATATGGCCACCAGATTATACTACCGACACTCTTCGTGCCGATGTTCACGCTTTCACCAAATAAAGTACGTTGTCCGAATTTGAAATGTCACGAATTTTTACACTACATAGGAGATGAATTATTGTTTTAATTAACAAGTCGCCAAAATTTTGTAATAGACTTTTTATGTAGAGTATTATAAATAACCTACCAAGTGCTAAGTGTCAAATAAAGTAAGTTGTTCGAATTTGAAATGTCACGAGTTTTTACACTAAATAGGAGACTGAATTATTGTTTTAATTAACAAAGTAAGTCGCCAAAATTTTGTAATAGACTTTTTATGTAGAGTATTATAAATATCCTACCAAGTGCTAAGTGTCAAATAAAGTAAGTTGTTCGAATTTGAAATGTCACGAGTTTTTACACTAAATAGGAGACTGATTTATTGTTTTAATTAACAAGTCGCCAAATTTTTTTAATAGACTTTATGTAAAGTATTATAAATAACCTACCAAGTGCTAAGTGCCAAATGAAGTACGTAAGGAGACGCACAGGCTCGGATGGATAGAAATGAAGGGAATGCACAGGCGTGGAGATTATCCAGAGCAGATTAGATAGATAGAGCATCTTGTTTCACACAAGTTTCTAGAACTTTGTCAAATAAGGTAAATCGATAAAATTGTACCACGATTAGTGATGTATATCAAAGTAAATATCATTTTTATCAAGCCGTGTAAGATACAACGACGATGAGCATCTTGTTTCACACAAGTTTCTAGAACTTTGTCAAATAAGGTAAATCGATAAAATTGTACCACGATTAGTGATGTATATCAAAGTAAATATCATTTTTATCAAGCCGTGTAAGATATAAAGACGATGAGCATCTTGTTTCACACAAGTTTCTAGAACTTTGTCAAATAAGGTAAATCGACAAAATTGTACCACGATTAGTGATGTATATCAAAGTAAATATCATTTTTATCAAGCCATGTCAGATATAACGACGATGAGTCTGGTATCTCAGCGGTTCCAAACTATATTCCCAAAGTAATTAGTGAGTGTCACGTCCCGCGACGTGGAGTCTAATATTATTTAACCTTTTAAATCATTATTTACTATTTCGTACTCTGAGGTATTGTAATCACCTCGTATGAAAACACACGGATGTTATGTAACGAATAGCCGATAAGGCGTTATCATAAGAAGAGAACCACGAAGAATACGCGAACGGCAACGAGCAGGACAGCCAGCGTCAAGGAGGTAGCGGACAGCCAGCTGTGTAGCAGGTAGCTGACCGCACGCACATCGAGGAGGCCCAACCAACACCAGCTAATGTCCAGCATGGGACGGAGGACCCCTTATCAACCAGTGGAGACGACACCACCTTTACGAAGCTGTGCCCCTGGTCCTCGACAGAAAATTGCCCTCCCGCTATTTCTCGAAAACCCAACCACCCATACTACTACCATATATTTAACTTCAACCCCTAGTACGTAAGCCGTGCGAAAAATATTATAAATAATCAATATGTAAAATTAAATAAGAATGAGGAATCTTACTATCGTCGCTGCTGGGAATCAGATAAAATGGAACGTGCCTAACTAGTAAACAAATCCCAGAATAGAGCGATGGGAAGATTTTTCCTGGAAGATTCCAGGTAGAAGCTGCGTAATGGGGACTCCCACCTAAGATTTGTCATGTGACAAATCCTAGAGAAGCAGTGACCGACTGCCCTATAAAAAGGGATCGGACCACCCGCGGATTCATTAATTAACCAAGTATTATCTTTGAAATAGTACATTTATAAAAGTGTCATCAACCATCTTATAAAACTTGTACAAGGTGAAAAGCACAGAACAAAGTGACAATAAAGGTGTTTTCAACAATCATAAAAAAAGTGAGTGAAGTGTTTCACACATTATCTAATCCGTCAAAACTAAGCATTGGTCTTAAAGAAAATAAACAAATAACGAAAATGCACTTTAACAGTTCACGAGTTGCGCCGATCAATAGTATTACCTATGAGCAGTCTTACCCGAGATTAAGCATAGCACGTGATCAACACTCAAATTAAAAACAATTATAGGAAAAATCACTCTTGCTCCGCCGATGGTGTCACCTAAGAGCAGAACGTTGCCCGTGGTAACACCTGGTGCGGAAGGTGAAAAGTGATTTATCAGTCAATTAACTCAACCTATTATTAATTTCCGAAAGACCAATGCCGAGGAACCATCGCGCGGGACGGCGAGTCCAACTCAGAAAATTAAAGTGGAGTTTAATTAACTCACCTGCGACTGGTGTAGAACTACTGGGAGTCCATCCAAAACCAGCTATCTCCGATAATCAGCCCCACCAACCCTTTGGGCAGATTATCAGAGTAGGACCCTGGGCCCCTCATAGAAAGTCCGACGCAACACCCGAGATCGACGGGATATCAGAAATCCCAATCCCTTGGAGACTCATCTCGATCGACCATTAAAAGGTAGGCAACATAATCAACTCAAGTAATACAATAAATATCGCGCTCAACTAACCCAGAATATAAAATCCCAGGATTTGCTCGAAGGCGGATTACTAACATAAACTCCCTAAAAATCTCAGCCCCGAATAAAAAGTAGGGACGTAACAGTGAGAAAGAAAAAAAAACAAGTAGAAGGATTAGTATCAGGTGAACATGGTGAAACTGTGACGCGCGCCAAGAGTTGCCAGGAGGAGGTATAGAGAGCGGTGTCCTCCGCGTACAGCGCGAGTTCACAGTTGTTGGACAATGGAAGATCGTTAATGAAAAAATTAAAGAAGGTGGGACCGAGGATCGAGCCCTGCGGCACCCCGGCAGAAACCAGGTGGAGCCTAGAGTGCCCACCCCTGGTAGATACGAACATATACCTGTTTGTCAGGTAAGAAGCTATAAGCTTGACAACGCCAGTACCGAGGCCGACAGTGTGTAACTTGTACAGGAGCGCGCCGTGCCAAACTGAATCAAACGCCTTGGACAGATCGGGCAACACCATTGCGACGCGGCGACTGACATTTAACTCGTGCGTGGTGTGCTGTGCAATGCGTAAGACCTGCTGGATGGTTGAATGTCCCGGGCGGACGCCGAACTGCTGGGCGACAATGATTTTATTCCTCTCTAGGAAATCATTTCAAGAATCTTGAATACAACGTTCAAGGATTTTTCCGAGTACCGATAACAGGCTTATTGGCCAATAGCTAGTCGGGAGCTCGCGCGGTTTTCCCGGTTTCTGAATGGGAATGATCTTGGAGATCTTCCAAGTATCGGAAAAATAACTGAGTTGGCAAATGACCTTCCGTGACGCGTGCTCCAGCATAAGTACCGTGATCCCGTTTTCCCGGAGGCCTTCCGAGACCCCACGCGCTTGATAGACTCCCCGATTCGATTGGGGGAGAGAGGAATGTTCGCTGGTTGCTCAGCGTGAGCTGTCTCCAGCCAAATGGAGAAGTTTGACAGCGGTGGTTATGGTCCATAGCAGAGGGAAGTTGGTGCTGCATGTTCGTGAATCCGTCGAGAGCGTCGGCCTTGTCGGAGTCTGAAGTGTAGGTAATTAGGCCGTTGCGAAGAGGTGGTAATGACTTGAATTTCTTAGAGTTGGTGATCTTGCGATGTTGCCCAAAAAGTGAGGTCCGACCTTGAGAAGGACCTAAGGTTACGGTCTCATTCTAGTATTCATAAGTATGAAATTCTCTTGCGAATTGCTGCGGTAGCATCACTAATAGCGTCTGCAGTGATATGAGCTCCAAGTCGGTGCGCCTGTCTCCGGAGAGCACGTCTATGCCGAATGGGAGCGAGTAGTTAGCGGTCGGACGATAGGTGATTGTCGTCCTATTTTAGCGCGCGTACGGCATGCATGCAGGAACGAGGTAAGCTCCTCAATACGCATGTCTACTTCGGCTATGGAGCCCATGGTGATGTTTGATTTTGCAGTTATGTGTCAGCTTGTTGTATTTTTCTCAGTCCACGATGGGGTTTAGACTAGTCGGGCCCACCGACTGTTTGGCCTTCAAGATGACTTGATGGCAATGGTTGGTGTTGAAATAGTCCGAAATCACACAGGATAAGTCTATCCTATAGTCGGTGATAAAGAAATCCAAAGTGGACGGTCTGTCTCTATCAGACTGATGAGTGAAATCCTCAGGATGGATTATTCAGCAAGTGTGCTTACACATGTGCGTGAATAGAATGTTCCCAGCTTTGTTGGACATGTAGTTGTTCCAGTGCGTGCGTTTAGCGTTCCAGTCTCCGCCAATCAGGAAAGGGGAGCCCATACGGATGAGTACATCAAATACAGCAGAGTCTCGAATGGAGGACATACATGACGCCGACGATGAGTTTGGGACTTTTTAGTCTGACAAAGCACGCGTCCTGCTGCGGGGCACGCGCCGGAGTGAAAATTGAAAATTTAATATAATTGTGAATGAAAATGGCCACCCCACCATTTTTAATGGGACGGTCCGCGCGAACCACCGAATAGCCCCCCAGTGAGAAGCTATCTTGAGGAGTAAGCCAGGTTTCAGTGACAAATATAATGCCAGCCTGCAGTCCGGCCACCGCGCGAATCAGTTCATTACGCTTACGCGAAATAGAGCAAGCATTCCACAGCATAAAACTAGGCAGATGCATCGATCTGTCCAGGTACTGAAGTGTGGTACAGAAGACTTGAAATTTTTCTGCCAGGGTACGGCAGGGGCGAGTTTTATCTATGAGATTGCGAGTGAGTGCGAGCATTTGCTCAATGTCGACAATCGAATTAAGTTCTTTAATTGCAGCTATCAAGTCAATCATTGAATTGACACTACCAGGTTGATGGTGTCTCTGTCCTGGAATACCGAGGTGCCTGGGGGGAGCGAGGTGCCCGGGGGGGGGGGGGGGGAGTGCCGGGAGAGGGACGTAAGTCCGACTTAAGACACATTTATGAATACCGCCCAGAAAATTGTTTCGACCCAACCGAATACTCACTTGGGCGATAAAGTTTCGAACCGCTTTTCATCGCTCTCTGAAGAAAATGATATGGATATTGATAGGGAAGGAAAAGATACTTCCCGTCCAGACCCATCGTTGAAAAAGAAGATTTTAAAACCTCTTCCAATAAATATCTTAAAATCCACTGTGAACAAGATTATCAAGACTATACATCATTGAATATACCCAAATCGCCTTTCTTAATCAAGGAAACAGACAAAGGGGCTCATATTGTATACATAAATAGTAATGAGCAATACACAATTATTTGCTCCATACTGACTGAACAAAATATTCAATTTTACACTTAAACACCGAAGCATCTTAAGCGCAAATTCATATTGCATAAGGGCATAAAAGGATCGTTCGAAGCAGATGAAATCAAACGCGAGATCTTAGAGTTAAATATCCCTAGTGTGGAAATCATTAACCTCACAAAATTTATCTTTGACAAAACCCAACCAAATAAATATCATTTTCTGCTACAACTATCATGTGAGAGTAAATCCTCAGAATTATTTAAAGTAAAGGTTATAGCATATCAAAGAGTTAAATGGGAACATCTCAGAAAGCCGGGCCTATTTCAATGCAAAAATTGCCAACGATTGGGACATGCCAGCAAAAATTGTCACCTCCCATTCAGGTGCGTTAAATGTGCCCCGACACACACACCGGGAGAGTGCAGCATCAAGACGCAAGAGGACAAACCTGCGCAAATTGTAATCAAATGGGACATCCGGCTTCTTACAAAGGATGCCCTTTTCTAAACTATGCATTGGCCAGAAAGAAGGAGTTCAGATCCTCCAAATTCACCAATAAATTACAAAATATTAATAGGATTTCTGAAGCAGTCAGAGAGAACGTGTCGTATGCCCAGGCAGTAAACAACGCTGATTTATCATTTCATACTTACGTATCCCTCATTGTGCGACACAAGGATCGATGGCGATTCTCGCCACAGCCACCTCTCCCCACTTCTCTCCATCTACCCCAAACCACATTGACCCTTCGTGTAGACGGCCATCTTGTTATACCGAAGACATGTTCTATCAGCAGCGCTTCCTCGTCCGCATCTCTCATGTGTCTGCATTTCTTTTAGATATTCTGCCCAATATCCTGAAGAGAAAACAGAATGCTATACCATCGACAAGTGCAATAAATCTTCGAAATTTATAGAAAACCATCGACTCACATTTTTCCGAAATAAATGGAAGATCGTCGTGTCAGAAAGTGCTACACTCTACATTCTATTCACGATGCTTCCACAAGTTTATAACAATTAAGCAATTTCAACAGTATTTAATTAGCTCGGAATCAAAAATTTAAACGTAGAAACGTGCGAAACACAGTATCGCCTCTATCACGATAGTTCGAACGTGATTGGCCGAGAATATTGGAAAACTGTAAGACAGTGAACGGAGAAAATGTTATACGCCTTGGGATAATTAGCGGTGGGGGTGATTACGTCCGGACGGCGACCAATCAACGCCAAGATGGTAAACGAAACGGCGCCACCGTCATGTCAATCTAAGCAACGTGATTGGCTTGGCTAGCCCCCACCGCTAATTACCCCAAGGCGCAGTGAACGGAGGAAATATTATACGCCTTGGGGTAATTAGCGGTGGGGGCTAGCCAAGCCAATCACGTCGTTTAGATTGACTTGACGGTGGCGCCGTTTCGTTTACCATCTTGGCGTTGATTGGTCGCCGTCCCGACGTAATCACCCCCACCGCTAATTACCCCAAGGTGTATAATATTTCCTCCGTTCACTACCAAGGCGTATAATACTTCCTCCGTTCACTGCCAAGGCGTATAACATTTCCTCCGTTCACTGCTGTAAGATTCGAATTTTCACGCTTGCGGTCCGCCGCCATTGTACGTTACAGATTCAATATTCGCGAAAAAACGGTATAAAATTACTTTACAACGCTCGAAATTAACATATTATATTCAAAAACCCGCAAAGTAACACGAAACTAGCAGTATTCGGGAGAAATTCGCGGAATTTTTCGAGATATTAAGGAAAAATCAAGTATGGCGTCATTAACCGGCGATCCGCGTGGAGGCAAAAACATTACTTACTTATATTTCCCAACCACATGCGAGATTCGCACCAAAAACTGCAAATTCGCGTGCCCCATTGATCCTTCTTTATGATTTTAATACTCAGAGCACACGAAACTTGATGTAATATCGCAGAAAAAAAGTTTTCTTTGCGCTTGCTACGGAGAGACGTGATCACGATCGAATCCAAATGGGCACTGAGGGCACGGATTGGCGGAAATACCGTGCGATGGGAGAACGCCGCACATGGGCGCAATGGCGCTGCGACGTCAACCAATCAATGCCAAGGTGAAAAACGAAACGGCGACACCGTCAAGTGAAGCCAAGCCAGGCCAATCAGCGTCGCCGCGGAATCGGTTGTCGACGATGAATTGTATATATAAAATGTATTAAATCTCACGATTAGGTAGGGTAGATGTCCCAATTACTGACAGTGTCCCTATTACTGTCACTTTAATTATTTTACTTAATAGTGAAATAATGCGTGCAAAATCGTAAGGGAAAAAAATTTTAATGTTAAATTAGGGTTCCGTGTTAGATAATAATAGAGAAGCATTGCATACTGATATTTATAAATTAATATTAAAAGGTGAATGACAGTTTTAGGGACATTGGACTTCCTTATACTTTTTCAATTAATTAGCAATTAAAACATACTGTTTATACTATAAAAAAAATTTCTTAGATAAAAGAGTTCTTAAGCATTAGTATGCTGCAACTTGGAATGATTTTGAGGCTAAATAACTTCTGATATAATTAACGAAAGTTACGCGATGAGCTTAATGTGGCAGTAATTGGGACATCTACCCTATACATAAATAAAGAGTACTTCTTTAGGAACTATATTGCACATACATTCTTGTTCAAGCAAATTGTTTCATTTTTTACAGCTCCGCAAATAAATGAGCTTTAATTTTTGACAAATTTTAATATTCCTTGAGAAGATATACTTCATTCGAAAAGTATAAATGCATTGTTACTTTAGTATTTATTGTTAAGTAGGGCACATCAATGTCGTTTCCATATTCAAATAGAGGCAAGTAACTTGTAAAAGTGTGTTTCTTCAATTTTAATATTTTGTGAACTTGTTATATATACATATAATCTGTATAAATGTGTATATTTTATTGTTCGCACATGTAAGCACAAGGTGTATTCACAAAATTTAAAGTAAAAAGTATTTCTAGATTGAAGATTTTGATAAGGAAAATTAGTAGCATTTTATTTTTCGAGATTTTGAATAGAAAAGTAGATTCCTATTTAATAGTCAATTTTTTTTGTAAATAATAAAGACTAATTCTTTGTAAATTGTAAAGACTGACTAGACTTTCGTGGGTTATTTTAATTTAAGTATAAATTACTTAAATATTTAAGATTGTGTGTACAGTATTCATTCATCATATCGTAGTATTAAACGAAACTGGTGCAAAGGTGAAAATCAAAATAACTTTTTTAATAAATATATTAAACAATTAATATACTTCAGATTCGAATTTGATATCAATTATAAACTTACAAATATACTTCATCGCAGAAGTAATTTTAAGAAATGCTGCGATTTATTCTTATTAATGTACTATCTTTTCCTAAGATCTCTATCATCTCACCCACAGGCGGACCTTCCTAAAAATATGACAGTAGATATTTTGTAATACAATTTTTACCTTCAAAGTGCAAGTTTAAAATTGTATAGTTACCTTCAAACCACTAAGGATACCGCGCAGAACGCTCATTAATTTTGCAAATGGAATCTCGTGTTCTGTCGCTAGTTCTTTGAGGTAGTTATTAATCCACGTTTTGTTAAAATTTTGAACGTCAATATCAATCAACTTCATACTTAATTTTTTCAGCGCCTCTGTAATAAAACGGTTTCAATTGCAGGAAACGGTTTAATAAGTGCAAGTTATACCTATGCATCCTGAATTCGTAACATCTAATGGTATAGCTGGTATAATCCACAAAAATGCTAAATTCGGAGACACCAGGTCATTTAATTTAGATACTCTATGTTGTCCCCATTTCAGTACTGAGATTATATGATGCTCGTCTAATTGTAAACTTCCATCAGTTTTCCTAAATCAATCATGGAGATATAATAATATGAAAAGCCTAAATTGAGAGAATCAATATTTAAGAAAAAAAGGAAAGAAACATACCTGTGTGGAAACGCTTCCGTGACCATCTTCTTAATTCTTTCAACTAAAAATTTGTTATTTCTTTCATTTGCTAGTAATTTCGAAATTTCCAACTTGTTAAACTCTAACAATTTCTCCGGTAAAAGCTTATTAGAATTCAATTTTATTTTAAGAACATCGAACTGAAAGAATATACAAAATATGAATATACTTATTATAATAATGCCTCGACACAGAAGGATAATTACTTGTTTAATTAATTCTTCGTAACTGTTAATATAATGAGCACCCCCTTTGTTGTCAAAACCGCCGCCAGCGTGTATAACGTAATTTAAAACTGCTAACGGAAAAATTCCTGATTTTCTAATAGATTCGATGTGTATATCATTTTGTCTCTTTGACAATTTTGTTCCATCGGAATTTAGTATTAGAGGTAAATGTCCGTATAAGGGTGGCGTCCAATTAAATGCTCTGTAATAACACAATTATGTCTCTTTATACATTTATTTATTCATATTGCCAATCAAAATTAAACAAATATTTCCGTTTCAATTTTTATTATTATTTATTCCTTTAAATAGATAATAACATTAAAAGTAACAATTGCAGTTGTTCCATGACATTTAAATGATTTTAGAGGATTTAATAAATATAAAATTGGAAAGGAAATTAAACTTTATCATCATTTCAATTTAAACTTTAAAATTTTAGCTAAATATAAATTATTACACACTTTCTTTGTTTACGTAATTTTAACTGACATAATTAATGAAATTTCTGGAGAATTTAATACAATCTCAATAGCATTTATTTTCAATAAATGTCTATACTTACTTATACAGCATCACGTGCTTAGCTGTAGATATTTGCCACTCGATTCCTCGCAAGACATGCGATATTTCCATAAAGTGATCATCCACAACATTTGCGAAATGATATGTCGGATAGCCATCGGTTTTAATAATAACCGGATCCCCTTCAGTTTGTGCAACATCGTGAACTATTTTGCCGTATATTATATCATCAAAGGGTTCTGGTACAGAAGACAACTACAAGGATTTAAAAAGAGATGTTTAATCAGGATAATATTGTTTAATACTGTTTTCGTGTACCTTAAATCTGATACAATAGGGGTGTCCTTTATTGAGCTTCTCTTTTACTTCATCGCTACTCAAATGTCGACATCTGTTATCATACCTAGGCACTTGTCTGCACTTCAAAGCTTCTCTTCGCAATAACTGCAGTCTGCTTTCTGTGCAGAAACAGTAATATGCAGATTTATTACTTAAAAGTTTAAGTACTTGTTCTCTGTAATTTAATTAACGGTACATTTAGATCTTTGTATTATACCAAAGATTTTAATAATTCAAGGTACAAATCATATTTACGTTCAGTTCATTTAAATACTGAAAATATTCTTCAAAGTTATTTTTAAGCAAAAGGATAAGAATGAGAACGTTGTAAGCGAATAATAAGTTTAAGTAATGCATTTAATTTAATAGCGTTTATCGATATACTGTGTTATATTTATTCGGATAGAGATTACATCAATTGAAAACTATTTTTATGAAAACTATTATTCTTTAACAATAGAAAAATATAAATACAGTATTATTGTACAATAATTGCCACTTTGATATTTCTGAAATTATGAGTATCAGTGAAAAATTTATTTAATAAAAAATGCATAATGTAGAAAAATACCACTGATACAACTGTTTTGATATTTTTATAAGTAAGAGTGTTTCGAAGAAATGCTCCAACGTCATATGCTCGTATACTTGTAATTACTCTATATAAATATATTGATAAAATAGTAAAGTACATGATTAAATGTACTTAATTCTGATAAATCGTTTAATAAAAAAAGTTTTCCTTTCAGTAATATTTATATAGCAGAAATAATCTACAGCAGGATATACTAAATCGAGATAGAATCAAGTACTCGACAAATCTTCAGTCATTTTTCTTGAAAACAAAGACATATACACAAGGTGTTTATAAAAATTGCACCATTATAAAAATGTGGAAAATTTTTTCAGGGTCTTTTCTTTTTACCAAAATAATAAGAAAAGTTGGTATATGCATCTGTCCAATAATGCTTAGTTTTGCAGTTATAAGCATTTTCATATTTTACAAAACACGAACCCGAAGCGCCTATTAAAGTGGCATTTAACGAAGCCTAATTGTTTCGCCATTGGTTTTTAAAGGCAAGAAGCAGAGGAGTGAAAATATACTACACAAGATTATCCACTTAAAGCTACTGCAAAACTAAGCATTATCGGATATATGTGTATACAATCTTTTCTTATTATTTTGATGAGTAGAACCAATCCTGAAAAATGTCCCACGTTTTTCTAAACACCCTGTATAAATATTTATTTATAAGCTTCATATTATATTTTAACAATTATGTGATTGCACCATTATAAAAGTGTATTGGTATTTAAACAATGAAATTTTATCATACTTGTATAATTCAAGACGTTTGGACTGTATGTATGGCCCAGTAGGCCCACCCCTTATCGGATCCTCATCAGGTATAATTCCAGACCACAATAGATCATTTTGAATGTTTTCTATTGCTTCGGATACACATCTAGATTGATCTGTGTCCTCAATCCGTAAGATAAATGTACCATTATTGGCACGAGCGAATAAATAATTATATAACGCAGTTCGTAGACCTCCCAAATGTAAGAAACCTAAGGAATTATGAATACGTACAATTAACTACCTACTCTTTAAAAAAAAAAACAACTAAACTCTACATTACAATACCGAAAGAAACAAAAAAACATCTACGACAATACATATAATTACAGAGGACTGTGTTAAGAAAGTAGCTACTTTACGTACCAGTTGGACTAGGTGCGAATCTAACTCTTACTTGGTCTCTTTTGAAAAACCGTTTTTGAACAAATTGGATGTTCAGTGTGCGAAGTATGTTACGATGCATCTTATCACAGGTAAAGTTACATTAAGGTTATGTTTCTTAGGATGTTGAAACTCTTTTATTTCATATTATATACATGCAATTCACAGTAATCCATAAACACGTGTAAAAATATTATTTTCAAATCCACTATTCTTATAAGAACAAGTTATCAGAAACGTAAAATTACGTTCCACGCGTCTTTTGCTCAACTCTGTGATTGACAACAAGGTAGGGATGGGCGATACATATCGATACACCCTTGTATCGATATTTCTGGTCTTAAATATCGATATTTTGTATCAATATTGGCGATCCGATATTTGCATGTATCGATACTGAACCTACCAGTATCGCATTTCGATACAAGCGGAAATGGCCATATTCGTCGCGTCATATCCTTAGAGTATAAACTACTGGAGATCTCATTGCTTTTATGTCCCCTGCCGAGACAGTTGGCGACTAACATTACGCGAGAGACACAGCATGTGCGAGCTGGTACGAGTGAGAGTTACTCTCTCGCTCCCAACATCGAGAAAGCATCTTATGCAAAAATTATGCTTTAATCCGCTTTTGTTTATAAGTTAAAGCAGGAAAAACCAAATACTGTTATTTAATTTCAATATTTATCTATTTACTGTTACACTATGTTTGTAAGATTAATATTAGATACATTTCTACTTTGCATTTCGGAAAAACAGCAGCCAACAATTTCCTACTTACTATTATCATCCCTATCCATTTCAAAATTTGCAATCGTTGATTTGTAGGCGCCAATAGACACCTTTTACAGACGCTTCGGACAAGGAATCCTATCGTCTATACGGTCTACTGTCAATGATTGTGTATCAGCCATGATTGTGCGAATAAACTCAACCGGATTACGTGACAACGCATCGGCATTCAAATTTACTTTCCCTGGTTTTTGAGCTATATTACAATCGTACTTATTCAAGCGAACTTTCCATCTCATTAATTTCGACAAAGGATCGTTCACGTTACGTAACCATACCAATGGTCGATGATTCGTGACTAATGTAAATTGATGACCGAATAAATAAGAATGGAAATCAGCAACAGCAAAAAGAATAGCATACAACGCTTTTTCAATCGTGGAATATCTAATTTCAGAGCTATTTGGGGTATAGACGCGTAAGCATTAGGAACAGAGCGTTGGATCGGACCTGGAGCGCAGAGCAGTGGAGCAATGGGGTTGTACCCGGAGCACGAAAAATTTTTACTGCTCCATTTTTTTTTATTATTTGAATTTTCTTTGATTTTATAACAGCAGATAAATGAAATGTTTTTAATAAATACCAATTCCCGATTTTTCATCACTGAAAAAATATTATATCGTAGGGCCGCGTATCCTGGTGTTCAGGAGACATAGTACTTTCTTTGCCAGGATATTAGGCATCCTTTATGAATTTTGTTCTTTATGAAAATAAAAAGCTAGAAAGATGGAGTATGTTGCAAATGAAAGATCACTCTTTGAAAGTATTAAAAGAATTTTTATTTAAAAAAAAAACAGCTGGAGCGGAGCAGGAGCAGAGCTAGAACAAGTATTTTAATGACGGTGTGGAGCAGGAGCGGAGCAAATAAAAAATTGGCCTGCTCCAATCCCCTGAATAGGAAGATCTTGTCCGATTACTCCCTGGCTTAATACAGCCCCTAAAGCATAGTCCACAGCATCAGTTGTAACAAGAAAGGGTTGTTTGAAATTAGGAAATTGAAGTGACGGTTCTGTATATATTATATCTCGAAGGTTTTCGAAATCAATTTGAGTGTTTTTACTCCAAACAAAGGGAATATCTTGTGTAACAATCTTAGTTATATTTTAAATGAATCGCCTATAATAGTCAACAAGTCCTAAAAATTCTTCAATTTTTTGTTTATTTTCGGCACAGGAAAGTACAAAATATAGAATAACACTCTTCTTTGCGAGACTTTGTATTAAAAAAAATCAGTTCCATAATCTCTTTCCCAGATAGCATATGACGTCTTAAAGACATCCATTTCACATCTGTTTTTAGTCCGAACGTCTTACGACCTTATTTATATTTTACTGTATCTAGAATCACATCGTTTCGTATACTCACAGCACTGTGAAAACCCCTTAAATGTCCATAGTGCGTGTATGTAGATATTTTTCTTTTGGCATTGCATTTATCCTGGAAACTTGTTGCGATAAGCTATCTGACAATTAACCCAGATAGCACAACGTCTGGTAATGTCTTAAAGACGTCCAGAAGGCATCTTAAAGACGTTTTAAAGACGTCTTGTTACAAATCAAGACGTTCAGACCTAAAATAGACATAAACTAGACGTCTCTAAGACGAGGTGTGCTATTTGGGAAATAGTGTAGTCGTATTTGCGCGTTATGGCAAATTCATTATTTACATTTACCGCGATAACGGGTAATTGGTCGCTTTTAGTTAGCAGTGGCGCCAGAAGGGTGCGCTTCAGTTGGAGGCTGAGCGCCGCAGATTTCGCGCGGGGCGGGTGTTGTCATTGTATTTTCACGTGACGAAAGTGAGTTTCCGTGGAATATTCGGCAACGATTCGCGTGAAAATGCCGCCGAAAAAGCGGGAGAAAGAACTGGATGGACAGAAGGGTCCCCGAATGGATCAAATACAAGCGGATCACGAGCTATTCCTGCAAGCCTTCGAAAGTAAGAACTTACAGACACTATTTTCCTTTTTCCACGCGCTGCTGTGGCCCAGAAAACATTAATATCACAAATCCCGCTGCCCAAGTAGTCAATGGGTGTCAAAAGTAGTCTTTCCGCGATTGCCTGCTGAAAATGTTGAAAATGATCGTACATAACCCCACTTGTCGGGAACGAACCGAGCGCCGAAGCGCGCGTCGGTTTTCTTCGTTCCCTCCTTTGCTTTAATCCGCATGGGACACCTGTCATTCTTTTGCCATGTTTAAATGCGCTTCCACTCCGAAGAATTTATATTAAACCAACCGTTTCGACGAGATTAAAACACATTATTGTAAACTGGCAACCTTTATTTGTAACTAATATTTTTGTAACAATAACGTATTGTAATTTTCTTACAATATAAATACATTTATATTGTTGCAAAAGTAAATACACCTTGTATTTATTTCAATTCGAATTCTTTCACGAAGAGTTTGGTAAATGTTTCGAAAAATTTGGTCAAGAAATTTTACACTCTGTAGAATAAATACCTATACGTTTGCTTTTGCTATATAACTTTATTTTCCTTTACTTTATAATAATATATTGTAATTGTAAGTAGTTATATTTGTATAAGTACAAATATAATACGTTATTACTTTATTAAATTAAAAAAAAAATTGGGATCAGAAAGGTTTAACCTGCATTCTACGTAACAAGGTATATAAGATGCAGGCGTCTTGTATCAAAACAAGAATAACCTATTCATCACCTCCCATTTGAGCCTTTGAAGGATCAGTTTTGCATTCTCAGATCCTCCTTTTTAACCATCTGTTCGTATGCTTTTACTTTTGAGAAAGATGTGAACCTTCAAGCCACCTATGGGAAACTAATGAAACTACATTCTTTCCTTATATAATTTGGCTGTATTTATAAACTTAATATTTAAATTCTGTTTTTTTTTAATTTCTGTTTTCTCATTTTCCGCTTTATAATGCATTTGTATTATTTTTCAGAGCCAACCCAGATTTATCGATTTCTACGCACAAGAAACCAAATTTCAGTGAGTAAAAAAAATCAATCTGTACTTTTTTATATTATTCTAACTACCGATTGTTTATAGTTTTATTTGTCGTCAAAGTGTTAACTGAGTATTCTAGCATCCAGTAGTACTAGAAAATGCAAAATGCAGACTAGATAAAGGGAAAATGATGAGTAGTTGTAAATAGACTGTACGAATAGATGCGTGTTTGGCACACTTTTTTTGTGCCAACAATTGGGTGAATGTTTTTCGGGCAGTAATAAGACGTACAACTGAAATAGTGTGGTTGTGAATATTTGTTGTAATACATTATAATAGAAATTGTAAAAACTATATTTGAGAACAATTTATATTTGTTTCTGATACCTGAAGCCGGTAGGTATACAGATCATCTTATGAATTCCACTTACAATTTAATTAAAAGAAGATGTGAATACGCAATGTAACATTACTGAAATTCAATGTAATTCTTTTTAGCCAATATTTCTGTATAGAAACTTAACTTATATGCGGCAACGTATGTCTAGAAGTCATAAATCTCGACGGGCATTTAAAATTGACACAATATTGGATAAGCTAATGTCAAAGAACAATCAAGATGAGAATCCAGGTGTCCGTGGATACATGACTCTTACTTTTCTAGGTTTTTATGATAAGAAAGGTACGTTTGCGAAAAGATAAATTTAAAACATACGGTATTCAAGATAACTTATTTAACATAATTTTATCTAACATCTGATGGAAATGATATTGCAGTCGAAACGCCTCAGGATCCTGTTAAAGTAGAAACCTTGTTGTTGAAAATTTGTCATAAGAAACGAAAAGATGTGAGCTCGCCGATTATGCAGGCAAGTCGAATCGGTTATCAGTTATTCTCGATATGCGAGCAAATAGATTCATTGTCTTTCGTTCCAGGTATCTGTTGGTACAAGCGAAGTACCAATTAATCCTTGCGAAAATCAGCCTCCGCCAAAAGCGCCAACTATATCCATACCTAACGAATCCTTCAGTTTAAATAATGGTCATGTAGCAAAGACTTATATGCTTCTACTTAGAGTTTATTGTACGTCCACTACTGGCTGCCTTATACATAACTGTGATTTAGAAGGTTAGTAAAAACCTCGCGTGTATTATAAATTAAATCGAAGAACTGGTATCGATGAATTCGTAATGGCTGATTTCCTTCTATTTTTCAGAACCAGCTCAAAAGCGTCGTAAATCCTCCACAGGTTCGATTAAAAGTGGAGGCGAAGAAGTGAAATTGTATGGTTCTGAACTCATAGTCTATGATAAACACAATCGATGCTTGTTGACGGATGGCGATTATGAATTAGGTTTACAGGAAGTACAAACCAATGTTCGATCTAGCCCAAAGAAGCACAGCTCTTGGGAGTCTGTACCTGACATCAAGGAATGTGGCCCGTTCGAAGTGTTCAGTAAGGGTCCGACATTAAAATTTAGACTTAATTGGACAATCGAACCAAGCAACGGCTTGGTGGATAGACCAACTCCGATTCATCCGGTACCAAATGGTGATAATAAAGAAAATCGATCAGGGAATAGTAAGTTTTACATACTCTTTTATAAGATAAACGAAGTAAGAAAGATAAAAATTTACATCTCTTTTAATTATTTTAGCTGGTCTAGAACGTTCTTCCACAAATAACAATAATAGTAGTACTAATAATAATAATAATAATAGTAATCATAACAATAATAATAATACAACACTGCCAACACCTAGTCCTCTTAATTCTTCAAGAACGACAACACCCAATGAAAAGACAGAAACTTCAACGGGGACGCAGCAAATAGTTTATCAATTCTTATACAATAATAATAGTCGTCAACAAACAGAAGCTTGCGAAGATTTGCATTGCCCTTGGTGCTCCTTAGACTGCGGAAAACTTTATTCTCTTTTAAAACATTTAAAATTATGTCATTCGCGATTCACATTTACATACGTGGTAAGTACTGACACTCTGGACCATAGCAGTGGGATATTAAAACGTTGTCGAATCAATTCTGTTTATTTATTAGCCAATTCCACAAGGCGCTCGTATAGACGTAGCGATAAACGAATGCTACGATGGCTCGTACGCAGGTAGTCCCCACGAATTGATTTCGCAGCCATCTAGCATAGCTTTTTCAAGAACAGGGCCGACGAGGCGCACAAGCGTGACAAATATTTTAGTGTGTCGTCCAAAGAGAACTAAACCAAGTCTTTCCGAGTTTTTGGAACTCGATGAGAATGAATATGAAAACCAAAGACCATACATTACAGGGCACAATAGGTACGGCATTCGTATACGAAATATAAATATTTATTTTTACTGTGCAGCAAAGTTGGTCTCATGAGAATTTTCGTAGGTTGTATCATCACACTGTTACGTGCTTACCTATATATCCAAAAGAAATGGATATTGACTCCGAAGGAGAGAACGACCCGAAATGGTTGCAGACGAAAACGATGATGATGATCGACGACTTTACAGATGTGAACGAGGGAGAGAAGGAACTGATGAAAATGTGGAATCTACATGTCATGAAGTATGGATATGTAGGAGACTGCCAAATACCACTGGCCTGCCAAATGTTTCTAGAAACTAAAGGGAAGGAGTTGCTCATGAAAAATTTATATCGCAATTTTGTTCTGCATATGTGTAGCTTGTTCGATTTCGGTCTAATTAGTCCTGTGATCTTGTATCAGACGATTCAAAAGTTACAAGAGATTATGAAAGAAGGTGGCGAGGACCTTCGAAAAGTTTTACAAAAGTCTCACGAAGCTCAAGTGGAGAAGTGGAGTAGTTCAGGCTGCCATGCGTCTTCGGACGTAATTAAGCAAAGTAGTGCGAGTACTAAAGTAAATTTTAACAATGACGGAACAAATTCCAATGCAAGACGGAAAACCTCGTTGCCCCTTGGCTCGCCGAACTCGCAGAACGTGAAAACGACGGTGTCTATACACAATAATGTTAGTAAACACGCTAGTATGATAACTACGTCGTCGAACAAGACTGTAAATCATAATAGTATAATTCAGAATTCTATGAGCAAAGGGACATTTACATCCGTGCAAAGCGGCACGAGCAAAGCTGCTTCTGCCGCTTGTGTAACGAATACTATCAATAGTAAAACCTCTACAGTTTCGATATCGAATGGAGTATCTAATCAAAATGAAACAGGGCAGAGACAAAGCAGTGACGTACCTACGCGGCGTAAAAGTACAAATTCGATAGTTCAAGTCTCAGAAAACACGACGCCTTTACGCCGGAAGTCTATGGCCAGTGAAAGTGCGACTACTGAATACCATAGAAGAAAGTTGGTTCTGGACACGATACCGAACAATGGTAACGCCAACCAGAAGCCATCTCAGAACGGAAACAGTTATTAGTAGCCGTTACTATACTACACGCGTTGCTATACTAATTGTACGTTTTTGTACAGTATTTGTTGCAAAGAATTAAATTGCGAACAGAGAGTGATTACAGCTGGCAATTGATAATCACATGGCTCTACATATAGCCGCTACTTGGATCAGTTGTCTATGAATTCAAATGTTTTAATGTAAAAATGGGACAAATAACAGATTCTCGGCTAAATACGTTTTCAGTAACTCTTCTGACTCTAATTAGAATTTCGAGATATCGGAAAGGAATTTACGAAAATCTGCTGTCACGAAAGTAATAATATACCCGTTCTTTCTTGGTCTAGTCAGAGACACTTGTGTTCCGATTTTCGAAAGTTTTTATTTGCTTATTGTTAGTAACATACGAAGATCGTATTGCCTCGTATACTTATCATTTTCATGCTTTGCGAAATGGAATATTTTAATTATGAAACTAGAACAGGACAAGAAAACATGGAAATGATGGAAGATACATATATTAAATTCATGCGGAGTTACTGTTTGTGATGTATAACGCAAGGGCTCTGGATGAATGTTGTATATTATGTGGAGGAAATCTAACGAACTTGTAAAATCAGTGGAGGCTCCAGATAATAATGTACGTAATTGATAATATACGTAGTTGAGTGTCTGCAGGTGAAAGCCCAGGATATCACATTAAGAAGAGTGACAGTGTATCGATCCTACTTGAGGATGGTTGGAAAGGGTTCGCTAAATGTTTTCCACCCAATGTACAGTCGTAATTAGAGGCGATAGATTATTCTTTTACATGGTAAAACAGCTGTACCTCCTATGTAATGTTAATTTAAATTATGGAATAGATTAACAGATGAATTTATTAATATCTGAGGTTGATACGAAATTGAAGAACTATCACATAATCTCTTGACGAAAGATGGGACCTTGGTAGGATTACTTCAGATATTTCTTGTAAACTCAATTTAATAAACTGAGGCTGTAAATTATAAGTTTTACTCCGAACTAAGGAATAAATAGCTATAAAGTGCCTTTACAAAGCCACGGAATCTGAGCATGAGAGTGTGACTATCGCTGAACATGTAATCTTTATGTTGAGTAATTTGTACTCATTTGTAATGTGTTGATAGCCTGTATGTTCCCTTATTTAGCAAAACACTTTGCCGATTGTCGTTCTCTCAGATGAACTTGTGGATAAAATTTAATATATCACTATGAACTTATTCTGCGTGTAATATACACAGCTCTACTGCCGACGGTCGTTCGAAGAAACGTTTACATTCCCGTACGCGGTACGTGACGTTTCATTATAGTTTAATTAGGTAGAATTTTGTAATCTCGCTTGAATCCTTAGCAAATATTCATTTCTAAGGAATCTGTGTTCTCTTCGAACGACTTTGATCACTGTCCATTAATATTATTACTTACGCTAGGTTGTAAATAAAAATCAATAAACGTATGGACATGACAAAACATTCAATATTTTTATTTGAAACTACATACATATCAACAGTTCTTTTTTTCTCATCTTTATGCGTAATGTTAAATAAATTACAGAGGAATTCTATTTTATAAAGGATCACGTCGTAGATGAGGCCACTTGTGTTAACAAAACATTCTAATCTAATAATACTGACTCTCGGTTTCGACTGATTGTAATATATACATATGCGCACACGCAAAAGCAGTTGATTCGCAGATACCTATTATACATTTACAAACCGGTTGCGCGAAACAGATACAAAACAATTTCAATTATTACATACCTATATATACATATCTTGTTACAGAATTATGATTTAAAGTATACATACATATACAGTTCCCTTCGTATTTACAAGAAAACTAGTAAGGCTTTTAGTATAAAATTGCTCCCCTTGCCAGGAATTAAGTTCGAGTTTGTATCGATCAGTTTCTTAATACTTCGTTTAATACTTCGTATTTAAAATTATGCAACGATCGCTGTATGTTTATATATCTTTTGCTTTTAATTAAAAATATGTATCGTAACATGAAGTTTTAGCATGTATGTATCGTTTTTCATCCTTTTCTTTGTAATTAATTCTTACGTACCGATTCATTTTATTCATTTAATTTATTTTCGATCTTCATCAGAATCATGTGTCTTACTCTATCATATTTGAAATATCGCGGGAAATCTATTTTAATATATTCTATATGCCAATTCAGATTCTGCTTTTCGATGCATTTCAAAAACTCTTCGTACATCGGAGCAACTGTATCCATATTGGCCGTAGTAAAAACGTACCTCTTCTCTAAAGCAACGTAAGCAGCTTTCGGATTCTCTGAGTTTAACAATTTCGCTAATGTCAGAACGAATCCTTCTGTTATGCTTTCATCGTAAATTACTGTAAACACAATGAATCATTGATAACTCATTCCTCAGCTTCTGATATAAAATTCATAGCTTACCATCTGCAGCTAAAATAATATTTGCTTCGTCTATTCTTTTGTGCAGGAATGTAGGCCACTGTAAATTTAAGAAATCTAATTCTTTGATAAGAACTTTAGATTTACTGTAAGCACTATTCCTTAGAAAATTTTTACGTATTAGTTTTAATATTCCTTCTAGATCGACGTCTGGAAAATAAAATGTACGTCGATATTTGGTACAAATGATGGATAAGTTTAGTATCATTATATTTCTGCTTTATTACCTGTGCAAATTACTTTATCGGCAAGAAAGCTTGCCACTATACTGGTTAAGCCAACTCCGGCACCTAACTCTAGGACTGTTTTATCTCTAAATAAATCAGGATTAGACAGAATGTAATCGGCTAGCAATAAGGCACCTCGCCATACTTGCAACCCAACATGTTGCAGATTCGTAGTCACACGATGCTCTAGAAAAATGTGTTTGTATGAAATTTCAGGAAGTTTATCAGATATTAATTTATAGTTAGTCCGTACCTAAAACTAATTTTCCTTCTTCTTGTCTGTCTACATCCAAATCATCGTCACTGTCTAAAGTTATGATGTCAGTGACATACTTTGGTTTAATCATGTAGGATGGGTACTTGAAAACAAACTTGGATATTGCATCTAGAAGCAAAGTATAATTATAAAATTACCATATAGCGATCTCCATCAATATTATCTCTAGAGAAAAATGGGCCAAACGGAAATTTACGTGGTTTCAACGAGAAACACATAAGTTGGACAAAACAGTTTTCTAAGTCGGGGAACGCTAAAGATTTTAAAACGACCTTCAATTTTTCAGGTGACAAACTTGTTTGCATTAGTCTAGGTTTAACCATTACTATAACTCAGAGGCAAGAAGCGCATTAAACCAACCATTTTCGAATCCCCGAACAGTGCGAGAGTTTTTAATTTTGCCTTTTACACAATGAGCTTATCCTACCCAATTCTTTTTTGTGTTAATTGAAGGGTAAACTTTACAGAGATGGGTTTTCAGTGGGTGCCAAATTTAATAAAGGTCACCTTCAAATCTACGAAACATCTCGACTTAAAAAGACTCCGGTCCAACTGACATCCTCCTTAAACCTGGACAATATTTGTTTGCCACAGTTTTATCTATACCCTTATTAATACTAATCTAAATGGAGGTGGTAATTACAAGGGTCTCAATTTATATTGATCTGTATGCATCAAATTCGATATCGCATAAAATATAAAAAATAGACTTACTGCCATTTTTAAACTTGATGTGAGTATTCTTGTTTTCAGTGAATATCTCTGAGGTTACAGTATGCAATGTCATTTTTGTTAATGAAAATTTGCTAGGTATTATATAAAATTTTCTAATTTTCTCGCCTATTTGCGGCTACATCAAGTTGAACACTCGTTATCGTCCATTTCTATGCCAAAAGAAAATAATATACATAACATACTTACATATCGCAATAGTGACTTTACCGAAATGGAACATAAAATTAAGTAACTCGGGGTGTAATTAAAAGGAACATGTGTCAATTTATTGTAATTATTGATAGTGTAAAATACGTGTTTACCTAAATATTGTACAGATATCATAAATTGGCGCGAAAAACTCATACCATTAAACAAAATTATATTTCACGCATATGTATTTAAACAACACCGTAATCACTGAAATTGGCTGCAAGTTCACTGTCTACGCGCGTCTGAATTACGACTTATCCATTTCATTTATTTGGGGGGTTTATATTTCAGTTGCACTTACATAATACGCTATTATAGGTATTGTATATATTGAAATATGTTTCGTCTTTACACTAGAGCTCTTACTTTTTACCCGTCGGGTACCCGGAAATTACCCGAAATAACTTCAAGCCATTGAATGTGGTATTGTTCGATCATATTTGGCTAACATCAGACTATACCACAGACAATCACACACAATACCACATTCAATGGCTTGAAGTTATTTCGGGTAATTTCCGGCTACCCGGGTACCCGACGGGTAAAAAGTAAGAGCTCTACTTTACACCATACCTATTTCAAATCGCATTCAATTACTTGGTCGTAAACACTGCCAACATTTAGGAGTTTTCCCACTTCACTAAGTTCATGATAAATATATAGTGATAAATAGTGCACTTTAAGGGCAAATTCCACTTACGCCCAAATCGCTCGCGCCCACGATGGTAGGAATTTTCCGATTTTGTAATAAAATGAATATCATAAATTATATGTTCCTATTTTCGAGTCGTAATTTATATTTTAAAACCTATATTTTCCGATAATGGCCCTTTCACAGATTTCTCTTCGATATTTCAGGAGATTTTCATAATTTTTTAACCGAAAACCACGGGCGTTTGGAGCGATTTGGGCGTAAGTGAAATTCGCCCTAAACAACATCAGTGCACTTTTTGTGTAATAAACACAAAAGTTATGAAATATTTGAAATATATATTAAAATCTGATTTTTCAATTTAGTAAAAATATATCAAAAACGATTTCTATGTAGTGTATATAAAAAATGTGGCCAAATATTTATTTGTTTAGAATTTTCGTCTACTTATAATATTTTCTCGAAAATATATTATTGTATTATATTTTTTCGATTTTAATCGCTGTACTTTCCGATCGAAAATACCAAGACCAAAATACAAAAGCTTATTTGGAATATACATAATTTGAATATTTTCATATACTTAATACTCGAGAAACATTTATCACACAGTATTAAAAAATATGAAAGTTTTGATAAAATCCGGGATAAGAAATTGGGATAAAATATTATATATAAATTTGTTGCGACCATATAAATAATACTAAAAATATAAGTGATTCCACACAGTAACTCACAAAATCAGTACTTACACACATCAAGTTTCAAATAGGTATATTATCAACTAAATTAAGTCAATCTCAGCTTAAAAACTGCGCAAAACAAAACCAAAATAAGCATTTGATATCATCAAAAACATCTTTATCAGCGACTGATTACATATGTTTGTATGTACACACTAATACCCTTTAATCAACGAATCATTTCGTAACCTATTATAATATTCAATCCATATTTAGCTACAAATACGTTGCCACCTATTAGGTACTTCGAATGGAAACGGTATTTGAAACGATACAATAGTACCGTTGGTTCTGCAAATTTCTTATCCTACACTTGTATGTAAGTATGCATGTGTATACTCGAGCTCATTTTAGAAGGAACTTGCCGACCGACGAGTTTAGATCGGTTCTGCGCATGTTGGCGCCGAAACAAGCTACTATTGGCTATACATCAAACAAATGCTCCCTTGGAACCAATGAGCTCATTCAACATGCGCGAAATAAGTTCCTTCTAAAATGAGCTCGAGTATATATTCCTATATAGTCATCAGGGCCGGCGTGAACTTTTGCGGGGCCAGTTCCAAAATTATGCAAGGCCCTCCAAAAAACTCATTAATACATAAATATCTATGCATAGGGCCCCGGAAAAATTGACGACGAGTTTCACGTGGACCGCGGGACCTTCTAAAGAAATGTTATAATAATAAATGCCTATGCATAGAGCCCCGACAAAATTTGCGATGCGTTTCTCGTGGGCCGCGTGGCCTTTTAAAGTGCGAACCGGGTTAAATCCGGGGAAGGGACTGAATCCACCTCGCGTCGGCCCTGATAATCATATTCCTATGCAACTCTCTAGCAAAGCTTATCTTCAGTTTCCAGTCCAACAAGAAACAACAGCAAGAAGATGAAAATGAATAGGTACCTATTTCGGTATTCGCTGTGAAATGACAGGACCATGTAGGTATCGTCGAAGAAAAAAAAAGATATCCCAACATTCCTGACCCTTGTTACACGGTAATCTTACATTGACATCCTACTACCAGATTCTTGAATATTGCGTGAGCCAATCAGCGTCTCCCACGATGTACGCGATGCCACGCATTAACCACGATCTACCAACTGTATAGTTTTCTACATCATTGTGCTGCTTGGATCACTTTGTTCGTCTCTCAACGAACGGTCACGAACGGTGTTGGGTGTCTTCAATCTCGGTACTGTAACGGCAGATTCGCCGATTTCTTTCTCGATCAACGAACTTATCCCCGCGTGTTGTGAAGTAATAATCAGGGAATATTGTTGCCATTGTTTCAGAAATGAAGTTTTCTACGCTAACGTTTTTAGTGATCTTTTCCTTCGCCGCTACTCTGGCGAAAATCGAGACCGAGGATTCGGTTTTAGTGCTCACGAAAGATAATATCGAGGAAGCTATAACCCAGAATGATTATGTGCTGGTGGAATTTTGTGAGTATTACTTTATTCTTTCGTTAATAGATTCTTTATGTTACGTACGATTGTTCGTAATTTCACTGACCCCTGCTACGCGCAACATCCAAAATATGACCGAGGCTGATCCAGATGCTGGATCTTTACACGTCACCATTTAGGAGCCGGTTTCGGAGATTAATCCCACTTGTTGATGATATTTCGACTTTGTATTCGATAATATTGCGATGAAATGTTCCGAATAGTATTTTATCTTAATAAAGAGTCTTAGACTCTAAAGGGTATAAATAAATTATATATTTCTCGCAACATGTGACCTTGCTTCTTCTTTCATCTCAATGATCAATTTGCCACATTTCTAATTTTACGAATTTTTTAAAGAAGAATCACACGTTAACTGTTATTTCTCTCGAGTAAATAGTATACTAAGAAGAATATCAGTGAAAATTTTGCATCGCTTGCTGCAAAATTGCTAAATTCTATAATGCCCTGGATTGAATAGAATTAATAGCTTATTAATTTTTTTAACATTTAGATGCCCCATGGTGCGGACATTGTAAAGCTTTAGCTCCCAAATATGCCAAAGCTGCACAGAAATTAGAAGAAATTGGTTCTTCCGTGAAACTAGCTAAGGTTGATGCAACTGTAGAGATAGAATTGGCTGAGAAGCATGATGTTCGGGGATACCCGACTCTTAAATTCTACCGTAAAGGCTCCGCTATCGATTATAGTGGCGGTCGTCAAACGGAGGATATTATAAACTGGGTGACCAAGAAGACTGGACCAGCAGCTAAAGATTTGCCAACAGCCGAAGAAGCTAAAGCATTCATTGAAGCACAGAATGTTGCGATTGTTGGATTCTTCAAGGTTTGAATTACGCTGTTCATGTTGATTAATTGATCATATAATAAAATTTTAATATAAGCCTGGCATTACATGTTCTTTTTATTATCTTATCAGGACACAGAATCAGATGCAGCGAAAGTATTTTTGGAAGTTGGTAATATCATCGATGACCATGTATTTGGTATATCTAGCAGCGACGAAGTTTTCAATGAATATGGAGTACAAGATGGAAAAGTTGTCTTATTCAAGAAGGTATATAATTGATAGCTTATTATATATCTCTTGTAATAACTAACATTTCACGTGTATTATATATATTTTTAATTTTTTGTTGTAGTTCGATGATGGCAGAAGCGAATTTGCCGACGAATTCGATGTTAAGAAGTTACAAAACTTTATATCTGTACATGCACTGCCCTTAGTGGTTGATTTCAATCAAAATACGGCACAAAAGATCTTCAGTGGCGATGTTAAGAGTCACCTCCTTGTCTTCCTTAGTAAAGAAGCTGGTCATTTCGATGAATATGTAGAAAAGATCAAGGAACCAGCGAAGAAATTCCGTGGAGAGGTATGTATAAATGTGAATTTTGTATATACATAATGAAAAGCATTAGATATTAGCTACTAATTAGAATTAAACATATTGAAACATGTGTGTATAGGTCTTGTTTGTTACGATCAATGCCGATGAACCTGATCACGAGCGCATCTTGGAATTCTTTGGTATGAAGAAGGGCGAGGTACCCACCATGCGTCTCACAAAATTCGAGCAAGAAATGGCCAAGTATAAGCCAGAAAAGTCTGAAGTATCCAGTGAAAATGTATTGGAATTTGTAACTGCATTTGTCGAAGGAAAATTGAAAAGACATTTCTTCACGCAAGATCTGCCCGAAGATTGGAACAAAAACCCGGTGAAAGTCCTTGTTGGTACTAACTTCCATGAAGTTGCGTATGACAAAACGAAGAATGTTTTAGTTGAATTTTATGCTCCATGGTGTGGACATTGCGAGCGACTGGCTCCTATATACGACGCGGTATGTTGCATTAAAATATTTATCGCCCTTCTTTGAGGCCGTCAACATTTTTAACGGTTGTGAAATATCGTAAATGTGCTTTCAGCTTGGAGAAAAATACAAGGACAGTGAAGATATAGTCATAGCAAAGATGGATGCTACTGCAAATGAACAAGAAGATGTAAAAATAATTAATTACCCTACGATTACACTTTACAAGAAAGAAACTAACGAAGTGAGTACATTGGAGTTAAATTTCATTGAGGTTTTAATTATCATACGACTCTAAAAACTTATAAAATGAACTTTCAGGCCGTGCAATACGTCGGTGAGAGAACCCTCGAAGGACTTTCCAAATTCCTTGATTCTGATGGTGCTTATGGCCAGGCTGCAGAAGAGGTACCGTAGATTCGTGTTTTAATCAGTATTAAATTATTCTGTTGATCGCAAATTTATGGTATACATTTTTACAGGCTCAGGAAGAAGACGAGGACGATGATGTGCCAAGAAAAGATGAATTATAAACCATACATTATCATTAAGGAGTAAATCCAATAATTTTTCACTTTCTATTTGCAGTTGATAAACTCCGTAATTCTGCTTGAATGATATTAATTTATAGAAGACTTCTTAATCATTCATCTTCATTTTGTTATTTTCAGACTTAAGTTTACAAATGAATTTTTCAAAGTGTACAACTAACTGTTAAGGATTCATTTGCAGTTTTACACAGGGTCTTTTCTCTGTATGTATGTAGGGTGGGTCACCAAATAATGAAATTGCAAATATTTTTGTTACCTTTGGTGATACAGAAAAGAAGCTTGCGTACAGAAATGGTGTATATAGCAAGGCACATTCAACAACGCGAAGTAGATATTTCGAGTAAAACATGTTAATGGTTGCGTGTGAAACAGATATGCTCCTTGGAAATAAGTATTTTTCCATTCCAAGTTTTAACATATCACGAAACGCAACGGCGATATTACCATTTCAAGTGACTTACCTCACATATATATATACACTACGAATATATAATACGATTGGCATAATTTAGCTACAATACATGCTCCTTATAACTATGTGCGTGAACAAATTGCACATGGATAAAAACGAAGAAAACAGTTTATTTTACACATGTTGCATTTAAACGTGTATTTTAAAAGAATGTAGAAATTACTTTTGTATCAAAACACGATTCAGGAGCAGGGCAGTTGCGCCACTCGTATTATTCGTGCCTTTTTTTATTGTAACTTTTTGCCCTCTGGAAACTGCAATGTTTACGTGAACAGTAACTTCTCGTTAGGAGCTGCTCGCTTTACGGCCGAATTCTTCACCTTCAGTAATCTTCCAGTTAGAGTTATGTTCCACATAACTGCAAAATGATCTAATTGGTCTTTCACTGACCGGGACTTTAGTTGGAGGGGATGAAATCGGGCATTAGCCCCGCGTTAAGCGCTCGCCGCTATCCCCGCCACTTGGAACCATCTGGCCCAGAGTGAGAGAACCCGAGAGGGGACGAAAGAGTTGACAGAGAAAGTATGATGCGATGCGAGCCGCTATCGTCGAATGAGCGCTGCGTACATATCGGAGTAGACCCGCACGCGGGTTGAGCTCGAAGAGACAGCGTAGGGGCATGAAAAACGAAGCGGGACAGAGATTGTGTATTATACTTTCTCTCTTTCATCCCCTCTTTCGCTTTTAGGTTCTCCGATTCGCGCCATCGGCGGCTCGGAATCGTCCACGCTGTGTTTCGCCGGCCCATAGCGAGAGGTTACTGTAATACCTTTATCTCGTGATGTTGGCGTATGAAGGTGTAACTTGTGGAAAATTATCAAGTTAAGATTCCCGTAAAATTGTGAATCGCATTTTATTTTTATAAGAAAACTTTTTTTTTATTATATATATTCACACTTACGCGCGTACCACACACAGACACATGCACATATATGGTAGCAATTCTTATCTTTCTTATTGATAAAGTAGAAATTTTAAAGAGCCGTTTAACTGAAATTTTGTGATCCATACATACATTTCTATTTACCGCATTTAACGATCTATATTACGATCGTTTTGTACACATTTAAGGTAGCAACAATTCCAGTGTTCTAAGTTTGACTGAGTTAAAAGTTTCGCTCGGGGAAAGTTTATCAGCTATATCAGTTGTCAAAGAAGAAGAAATAAATTATATCTTTAAGTCTCTATTATATATCATTTTTAATACATATATACATATATATATATATATATATTACTCTGCAGGCTTACATTTATTTAAGTTCCAAGGAAATTTCCAGCTAACAAAGAAACAAACTTTGTTTCGTAGTAAGTGTATGTAAAAAAGAAAATCAGAATTTGTACAAGTCGATTGTAGTGTAAATATACTATGCGATACGTATGACGAGAAGCGCAGTTAACACTTTGAGTGACACTTAATCTTGCGTCGATCTATGTATTGTGTATCATTATTAATCTGATCTTTCATTGACTTTTACTTTCGTTTCTTCTTTCTACCAGAAACAAAATTCCCTCGCAAGTATGGAAGAAACATTCAATCTTTCAGCGCTGAATAAATTTTTGTATCGAATATTGGTGATCACTGAAGAAGTAAAAAGTTCGTTAAAGTTACACTGCGACGAGGCAGCATTTTCGTTAAAGCCATGGCGTATGGAGATGATGGTTAAACAGGAAGTCACTAGAAATGCTTGTACTTGCTCCAAAGTAAGACGATTAATTATTTTATACATTTCTTACAATGAAACTGCGTTAACTTGTTTCGTTTTGTCTTGAAGTCTGAAACTCGAGTCAATGAAATTGCTGCGGGAATTGGCAAGGCACTGCTACAAACTCAGCAATTACGTGAGAAATTATCCATTAATGTGGTAAAAGAAAAGAGACAATTGAACCAACCTAGCATATCAGAAATATACAATCCTCGTCCAGCTGGTAAATATTTACCAAACAGATATGTTTTTTGATGAAATTGATTGATCGTATTTCCTACCCGATTTAGGTGATCAAGAGAAGAAAGCTAAGAATGTGAATGCGAGTAATAAAAAATCGCCTTCTGTCAAAAAAAGTGATGATAATGATTTGGACGGTAAAGAAAATAGTCTGGATAAAGTGTTGCAAACCGAGATAGTAGAAAATGATAGAGATACAAATACTGAGAAAATAAAGATTAATGCTAATCAGCAAAAAACAGTACGCTCAGGAAAGATAATGAGAAATAAAAACTTTCTTGCGATAAATAAGCAGAATGCTAAAAATACAAAAGAGATTAGGAAATGTAAAACCATCGATCATAAGTTGGAAGATAATTCTAAATCTGGTACCTCTTTAACAAAGGTAGTACCAATTTACAATATGCACATGTATAATCTTTTACCCCTTGCGTATTATCGTTTTTATTTTATCAGAAGTTCTGTTAACTAAAAATAAAGATCAGTTTTATCTAAATAAAACTTGTGCAAACAAAGATTAAGAGTTATAAGAGCACGTACAATGCAAAATGAATTAAAACTTAAACGTTAATCTACGCTCTATAGTTTTGAGAATTACCAAATTCAATTATATAATCGTATTAATTCAGTACTCGATTAATAATTTAATTATATCTTGTGATTTCTTTCTATTTAGGCGAAATGTATTACATTTGATAAAAGATCCTCTGCGGCGTCAACCAGTGAATTAAAGCATTTAATACAAAAAGTTGCATCCGAGTCTAATAACTGCACATCTTCTAATACGGATCACAAAAAGTGTCCGCTTCATGAAGATGTAATAGCGCAGTTTACATACGAGCAGAATTTTATAACTATAGATGTTGTAGATGGTCTTAACGGATTCAACATCCCTGGAGAAATAATTAAATCATTGAAAGCGTACCATGCTTATTTAAACAATGAATTTTCAGGCGTACCGATTGATAACGGGAAGCAACAAAAGATGCTTAATAAGTTTCTGACAGAATTTAATAAGATGGTAAGTGGTGCTCGTGGAGTTAATTACAATATAACGGACAAAACTGATACACGTGTATATTGCAGGACAAACGTGTACAAGAAAATTTGAGACAGGATACTCAAGTTGTAACTTCATTACCTAAACTAATATCCTTATTTCAAAATCTATTCTCGGAGGGCATCACTGATTTGATTGGTATTAAAAAACTATATACTGAATTAAACTCTACGTGGAAACTATGCGATGCAAAAGGATCTGATAGTTTACATATCTGGAAAGCAAAAGTGCAAAAGGCATTGGTACATAGTGACTTTGATACAGCGGGATGGATGTCAAACGGGATTTGGAATCTTTTCTATGCTAGAAACTTTGAAGGTATGTAGGTACACACAAATGTACTTTGTTTCTTTTCGCTAGTGTTTTATGCGTTTCCCATTTTGTTTTCAGGAATATCAAGAGTACAATGTATATGTTACGCGAACAAAAATCAATTATTGTTATTCTTTGAAATGATGCAGCAACTACAACAAATACAGTATTATAAAGACTTAATTGAGACTATATCAGAAAATGTACTTCCCAACATCAAGATGTGTTTTGATTCTACAAAATCAGAACATGTGAAATTTTATAAAATGATTTGTATTCTTTGCCAGGGTTTAAATCCAAAAATTCCAGTGCTAGTAAGAACAGACGATTAAAAATCTAAAAAGTCTTGTTAAATACAAAATCTCATATCGCTGTGAACAATTATATTCTTATCTATGTTGCTATAGTAACTAAGAAACAGCGTCTATATGCAATTATTACAGCATACACAACTCAGTATTATTGTTTGAAAATTAGAAATTTAATGTTACTGCGGACGTTTTCGATGTAATATTTTTGCATATTTCTAAATATCAGTGGAATAAATAATACATTAATTGAGTGACAATAATAATCACTGCTACTTTTCCTAAAACAAATTATTCATTGAAAGTTAATTGGGGAAAAAATTAACAAAGCAGTTTACACTTGATAACTGAAAAGTAGTGTTTATTGCACTGGAAATTAGTACTTAAATCTACGTGTATATACATACATAAACATGAATTTACAATATACTTATACAAAGAAACGATTACAGTTTGGAAGGCAATGTAGCTTTTCTGATTATCAGAAAGTAGAAGTTGATATTAAACCTCATACAGGGTATGCGAATAACTACATTACAGTAGATCCCGCGACTCATGGAACTCAATGTGGTAAAACATACTCCATGCATAAGGTACAAATTCATGCTAGAATTCTGAGTAGATATATTAAATACGTAATATCTGATATCAACGGAATCAGGTATTAACTATTAATATATTTAGGTAAACACAAATACTGCGACATTCAAAGACAATGGTATGTGTCATACCGAAGGCGGGTGGCCGAAGGATATAAATATGAAAGATGTAGAACAAACAGTGAGGTACAAGCGTAAGATAGAAAAAGATGAGCTGTATATTCATACGATGCTTCAGTTATTACCAGTAATTATGTCGTCTATATCGCTACTACAGTTATAAATTAATAAACGTACAAGAACTATTACTTTCAGCCAATGGAACATTGTATTTTACAAAACAATACTTGCAATATTTATGAGCAATACTTCAGTTACATGGAACCAGTTTCGTTAATACAAAGAGCATATTCGCGTACAGTTAATGTGTATCGCGATGTTTCCCCAGTGAAGAGACAAATAACACATCTTTCCTGGTCACCGGATCAGGGAAATCGTTTTGCAGCTAGTTACTGTAATAATGACTCCAAAATGGGAGGAACTGACAATCTTGTATCATATATTTGGGACGTAGGTACGTTAGATTGGAATCACTCGGAATATGCAGGCGAGAGGACTGAAGAAACTCATATCAGAAATTTCTAGAAAATCCAAATACTCCTTGTATAACGTTGAAATCATTTTGTCCTATTTTAACATTGGAGTATAATTCTAAAGATAGTAATATACTGGTCAGTGGATTAACAACTGGCCAAGTAGCTTGCTGGGATATTAGGAAAGGATCAGATCCAGTGGAGACAAGCTCGGCAGAGTTTAGTCATAGAGATGTATGTAATAAAGTCTTGTGGATAAACTCTAAAACTGGCACAGAATTTTTCAGTGCTTCAAAGGATGGGCAGGTACATATAGAAAGATGAAGATGTTTTCTTGTAATAATGGAAAAATATATATTCTAGATAATGTGGTGGGATACGAGAAAATTACAAACACCTACAGAGACGCTAGTAATAGATCTGTGTAAACCCGAGGATCAAAATGTTAACAAAGCAACAGGAATCATTGCATTACAGTTTGAACCGTCTATGGGTACACGATTCATGTGCGGTCTTGAAAATGGTAACTAAGAACTGTGAATTAATGTGCTCGCACTTGTATTTTTAAACATTTATTTTTATAATTAGGTGTGGTAATATCAGGAAATCGCAAAGGTAAAACTCCAGGTGAGAAAATTGCTACTAGATTCAAAGCGCAATATGGGCCTGTGATAAGTCTGGAGAGGAATCCAACATTTGTTAAAAATTTTTTAACTGTTGGCGATTGGACAACAAGAATCTGGTCGGAAGATTGCAAGGAATCTTGCATCGCTTGGACGCCGTAAATATATATTTTAGTTTCCGTACTTGTATTTGTTATAACTGATTGAAATTTCATTGAAATTCTTGGTTTCAGTGGTCACAGAGACTTCTTAATGGGTGGAGCGTGGAGCGTAACACGGTTCTCTGTGTTTTTCTTAATAAAAATGGATGGAACTTTAGATGTATGGGATTTGTTAATTCAACAAGATTCTCCAGTTCTTAGTGTCAAAGTACGTATCAGTAGAAAGTGTCTGTTATTAATTAAATATAATTCATCTTTTAAATACAAATATTAGGTTTGCGATGAAATTTTAACATGTATAAGACCCCACGAACAAGGGCAATTAGCTGTCGTTGCTAATAAAAAGGGAACGACATTTCTACTCGAGTTCTCAGAAGCCCTGACAATTAATCAGAGGAATGACAAGCTTTTGTTTACAGCGGTAAGTTAAATATTATCAACTAATTGTCAGTGCCATCGTGAATATACGCTATTGGAATCAACAGCTCCTTGACAGAGAGACACGGAGAGAAAAGGTGATAGAAGCTAAGAACAGAGAACTGAGATTAAAAATAAAGTCTCTTCGAAACACGAACATTGAAACTGAATACTCAGCAGGAAATAGCAGAATTGATGAAAACTCAGATTCAAAGAATCTCAGTACGGGTACTAATGACACAATGATATTGCATTGTGAACAAGAGTATGAAAATGCTATCGATGCAGTGAGTATAGTTTGGCATTTCGTACAAGTTACCCTGTATTCTCATTTTACTGATTGTGGGTAAGAGACCAATCCCAAGATATATCATCCTTGTTTCTCAAGTCATTTATGTACGGTTCACTGCTATTTACTTGAATCTTTGACAAATGAATAATCGCAAAACACAAAAGAAAAGAAAAATAAGATTTATGAAAAAGCAAATTATTGCAATATGTTAAAATCTTGTATTCTATATGTACGACATAATTTCTTGTATTTTATTAGGAATTAGAGAGGCAGGCAGCGACAGATCAGGAGGAAGTAAACGACAAACATTTAACGAATGGGATAAGTAATTAAGAGAATGGTTTTTAAATATTTGTATGCATTTTTAATCGATCACAGATTATTCTATTATTTATTAGATCTTGTTCCTCACGGTTTTCATAAACCTGTTTCTTATAATTCCAATAGCAATATAAAACTTTTAAATGTATACTTTATCATGAATAACAAGCTTATCGATATAATTTGAAGGAGAGGCCTCCCTGTGCAAGTATTTATATTCAACTGTATAATACACATAACTGTGCAGCTGAATAAAATCAGCGATTATTATATCAGTCGAACTTTTAAGGTCAAAAACTACATTTCACTGTATTAATTGCTGAACACCTGCATAGCGTTGGCGATTGTGAGCATACGTTCTGTTGTTTATTGCGTTTAATGGTTTCTAATAGCTGTAAAACTCCTATTTGAAATGTAATGATATCATCATCATCCAATTTCTCTAAGGAAGGAATTATTCCATTAAAAAATGAAATATGTCTGTTCGGTTGACTTTCGCTTGTTTCAAGAGCTTTTATCAATTTTAATTCAAAATCGTCGTGCCTTCTCTTTCGCGATTTCAACTGCTTCTCCAGTTCTTTGAACTGTGCGGCACATATATCTGAATTTATTTCCCCTTCGTCGGTACATGTACTTTCGCTTAAACTGTCTTCTGTCGGACGTTCTTCTATTGGGCGTTCTTCTGTTGGGCGTTCTTCTACTAACTTGGATAAAAATTGCAGTTGGTTGGTATAAACATACTTTTTAGGCTTAAAAGAAGCCACGCCACATGTTCTTAATTCTTTCAATCTTTTGTTCGATTTGACAAACGAATCCCGCACGTTTGTCCACTTTTTTGCTACTTCGTTACCTGTAAATAACAAAGTTTGCATTACCATCTATATACATTATGTATAGTACATTACTTTTCCCAGATACTTGGCGACTAGTTGCACGTTTACAGAACTGCGTTATAGAATTGAATTAACAAGTAATTTATGAATGGGATGCATACCTATAAATACAAAAGCACAATGAATATCCATTGTTACAGAATTTGGAAGTAAAGACAAACTTTCGGTTGACGGAAAAACGCATAGAAATAACAGAGCCATGTAATGGAGAATATTTTTCCATCGTATTAATGGCAGTAACAGATTCTAATTAGTTTTTATTTTTATAAATATTAGTAGTTGCGGTAAAGATAGCAATTCTTCAATTTTCAAATAATCTTTGTTATGGAGATCCATTGAAGTAAATATTCAAAAACCTCCAATTGAGAAATGTCTACCCGGGACAGAAAGTCCAAATGTGCCATACCGTATTTCTTTGTGGGAAGCGAGACTTTTGAATTATGTAAACATTTCCTTCGTCCTTATAGGGAATTAAGCCTGACAATTCAAAACAGAATTTTTAACTACACCTTGTGCAGAGCAATGCAATCTGTGGAATGCACCTTTGGCATTTTAAGTGATAAATGGAGAACATTTCATTGGCCATTGGAAAATTTCATTTTATTTACGTCTTTAGCATAAATTAATTACTTACTAAATGAATTTTTTTCGGTATCACTCAATTCGTCAAAATTACACTTGAGTTTCTTACAGACTTCTTTCCATGCCTTCTTCGTTTGATTTCGATCTTTATAAATGTCCAGTGTCTTGTCCCACAATACAGGCCTGCTTTGAACGTGCGTGATTAATAATTCAATATTAATTTCAAAATTATCCATTTTCACCGGTTATTAACACTGTTAACACTGTTTCTCGTAGTACGATAATACGAATTAAGGTAAATTTATACAGCCACCGAGCCGGAGACGAGCCGTGTCATTACGTTTGATACTCGCACGGTGGAAATTCGGTTAGCGTACGGCGACCGCTTGTTGGGATGACGAGTTGTTTCCGTGCCGTATACGAGCGCAACGTTGCCGAATAATAAAATGCTATCAAATTCAGGTTCACTCCTCCACCTCGACGTGTTGCGAGGGTAAAGTTTGGCAACGTCGCGCTTGAATACGGCACGGCACGGCACGGTACGGCGCGGTACGGCACGGCACGGCCAGTTTCCACGAGCGGTCATTTTCCCCGCTCACCGAATTTGGATCGTGCGACTATCAAACGTGCGAAACGGCTCGTCCCGGAGTCGTTGGCTGTACAAAATTGACCTTTAACTGATACGAAAGAAAACTATGGAACGGTTATTTGACAGATAACAATAAATTAGAGCGACGTATCATCATACGACTCTCGAATTCGATTGACAACCCTTGCTGTTTTCGCATTATACATATGTACATATGTATTTGTAAAGAATTTCTCGCGGTTGTTAACGAAATCAATCATGGAAAAATTTGCTCTTTGCGAATGTCTTTCTTCATTCCTTTGCACGTGCCATCAGAAACGATGCCGCCCGATACCGTCCTTTGCTTTTTACGGCTACCGTTAACGCGTGGACCTCGTGGCATCGCGCACGTGGCTAGGTTTCGGTTCGGGATTCGGGAGCTTGGACATCAAAAGTCGATGCTGGACCTGTGTGATCACGACAACTTGTAATAAGCGTGTGTGGAAGAACGAATACGAAGTCTATGAGGTTGAGACTACTTTCAAATAAAGCAAGTTCACAGCAGCGTATATATTATTGTACATAAACAATTTACATTTATTTTACCGTCATCCCGAAGGCTACACAGGCTACGAAGAAAACTCATGCATGGATTTTCAGAGATCGGCTCTTGGTGGCCGGTTAAGTGGTAGGTATGTACAGGGATGCTCGGTTATATTTGAATGAGATTTGCTCGGTTGAATTCGAAAATATCATATTTTTTGCGTCACCGTCTTCATCCCCATCCTTTATCGCCTCGAGAGGTCAGCTGATCGGAACTGATGGACAAGGAAAATGAAGAAATATAATATAAAAACTGTACTTTCCGTAACGTTCATCGTATCTTTATGAAAATTGTATCAATCGATTGGCAAGGTTCTCCCGATGAAAATGAGTCCAAACACGACATAAATCACAGTATTTTTAGCATTATTGATAGTTAAATAAGAGTGTATATACTCTACCGCCGTATATAATCCTAAAAATGTTCCGATTTATGTCGTGTTAGGACTCATTTTTAGCGGGGAAATCTTACCAATCAATTCATACTATTTTCATAAAGATAGGATGAAAGTTATGAAAAATAACATTTTTGCATTGCACGATATAGGTACGTAATTTAAAGTGCGTTTAGACCAAAAGGAACGAATGCTCGTTTGCACCCTCCCGCCCCACTTCGACAAAACTCAAGTCTAAACTTCTAAAGGAGCATTTATTTATGCTCGGTAAAAAATTCGTCGAACGTGTTGGAATGCTCGTTTCATTTTGTAAACAAATGTTGAATGTATGAAGAACGTTCAACACCCTGCGCTCGTTTGACGTAAAGATACATATGTATATGTACATATGTGTATTCCGGGCCCCGGCCTGGATCGCTCGGCGTAGTACGTCTATCTCGCTTACTCTCAATAATATAATATTACATCTCTTCACTTTCCTTGTTAATCTGTTATTGGACCAATTTCTCGAATCAAAACGCTACTCTGCTCGCGCGAATTTGATTGTGCAGATCCAACTGATTCAAATTTAACCAGGCACTATACTGTACACTGTGTTACTCCACTGATAGTCAATATTCTAGGGGGTGATTATACAGGCGAAAATAAGATGAATATCAAGAGTGACGAAAAGGCTTCCTTTTCAGTAAAGGCTACGTTTTCGAGAAAATTGACTTTGAATTTCAGCTAAATACGCGTGCACCCCCTCAGGCGTCTTTGGCGCACGCGTAAGTACTTATATATCTGAAATTCAGTCAATTTCCTCGAAAACGAAGCCTCTACCACAATTTCATCGCTTTTAATTTTCATTTTATTTTCACCTAAATAATCACCCCCTACAGTATTGACTATCAGCAGAGGAACACCCTACATGTGGAGGTGTATTGTTGTGGCTTTCACACGCGCCGGCGAAAACTGGTGCGTGTGAAAACAGCCTAAAGGTACAGCAAAAGTGTCGTATGCAGTATATTGTATGCATATACATATATACATAGGCGCATGCATCGTATCTTTCGATAAATGTGAACACCTGCTGACCGTCAGTCGTCGACATCCACGCAACTTTCTGCCGGCTAGGAGCTTGGACATTTCAATTTCAACTGCAGTATCTATAGAAATGTCGATTATAACAGATATTTTTAATTCCGATATAACTGTAACATTCGTAGTGCAGTGAGAAACACAAAACTTACAAGAGAGACTTGAGGAAATATTGTGAAAATGTTCTTTGGGGATTGAAGAAACTTGAAAGAATTTTGAACGATGCACCATCTTCAAGCGGAAGAATGGACCAATTGTATCGATTCGCGTACCACCCAAAGGAATCTCAATAATGCTAGGCGAAGCGACACATAACCTCTAAAAAGAACTGCGCGATCGGACAACTAACCGAGGAGATTAAATTGAAATTAAATGTTTCTGCATAAGGGGTTAAAATCAAAGGAGATGTAGGACTGTTTCATGCTATTGCGTTATTTATTTACTCAATTCCAGAAGATAAATACAAGAAGGAGAATATTTATTTCCTTTAGAAATAAAAATCTGAAACCTTGTATTCTAGATGTACGCTTCATTTGCTTCACCATGTTACTTTTTCCACACAATGCAGTATATTTGTATCATAAGCACGCTTCTTGTAAAATAGGATAATACGTAAATTGCTTATAATAGCCGTCTGTAGAGACTTCTTATTGATAAAAACGAATATATAATATTATCTCTATCGTCAATAAATTGCACTATAATCCTACATGAATGCAAAGTGTCTACAGAGGTCACCCTGAGTAACTTGCATGTACATATAAAGAAATTTGCATTGCAATGAGGAAACCTGAGCATTAAAGAAGTCTAATTAAACCTCTGACACTAACAACGCTAAAAAATGGAAGTAGAATTACGAACAGCGTTAGTGACGAAAAAGAAGAAGAAGAAGGGGCTTAAGAGCAGCAACCGCGAATCACATTCCAAACACACCGATACCGACGATTCTTCTGACCGTTATGCTTCTACGAACAAAGGAAGAGTTACAGAAGACATAGGAAAGCCTCGCGCGGTATTCGACGCAAGGAAGGCGAAGAAATTCAGTAACACAGGCTCGACGGACGTCGAGGAATTTGCATCGGAATCGATGGACGTCGTCGTGGACATCCATCGAGAATACAAAGCAGAGAAGCATAGTAGAAATTTCAAGGAAAATGACGCTGAAAGAGTAAGAGTAGAATCACCGGAGGAGTCCGAGAGTTTTAAAGTGTTTTCGAAAACAAACACTTTTCGGGACAAGATGAACGAAAGGCTAAAGGCTAGGCCAACGAAGAGTCACACCCCTAAGAAAGAACAACCCGATGAGATAGAGGTAGTAGAATCGTTGGATCTGATCGAGGAATTTGACGAATCTTCAACGAGCAAAAAAGATGAAACAAAGTTAGAAGCATCGGCGAAAAGATCGTCCAAGGGGAACTCTAACCGATCTTTCGCTGGGGAAAGGTTGCCTGGCAGAAGGCAATGGGGTGCGCTAGAAAATCAAATTGATGAGCCGAGGAAACCGCCGCGGAAACGTTGGTCGAAGGATACGTCTGTGATTCGATTGCCCGAAGCAAAAGGCATCTCCTGGACCATTTCGTCCAAGGAGAATGTATCTCCGTTAAAACGGGACTCGAAGAAACCATCGGCAGCTGCACGAACGTCGCTGAAGCAGAAATCTTTGTCGGGTTTCGATAATGCAGCGTTCGTTGCGGAAAACGAGCAGATCCTCAGGATCGAAACTGACTACGATCGGAAGGGCACAAAGATTGAAATGGAGGAGATTGTTAACAAATTGGAAAGCCCGGAGCACTTCTCTGTGACTGGTCCAAATTCTCGAGGTTCGTTGACTGGAAAAAAGGCTTTGGAAGAGGCGACGGTTACAGTAGAAGACTTAAACGGATCTGAAGGGACAATTATTCAGGACCTTGATAAGAAGAAGGAAGTTGGGATGCTAGATATTGAAAGTTTCGAGGAGGACGATGATGACGATGTATCTCCTGAGAGATTAAATCAGGGATCTAGGAATAAAAAGAGAAGCTCCGAAAAGAAGGACGAGGATTTAGATGACTCGAGCACCTTGCAGAGCTTGGAGGAAATTACCGTAAGGTCGAATTATCGTTCATCCGAAGAATCGTTAATAAGGAACGACCATTATCGGATAGATCGGAAGTCTAAAAAGGCTCAGATGAACCATCCCAGCGACAGCGAGAGTTATTCTAATCGACGTACGATGTCCACCACTGAGGAGGATGATCTGGATGAAGATTATTCGAGAGGTGCGCGCAACGGGGGTAGATCTAGAAGTTCTATGAGAAAAAAAAAATCGAAGCACACGGATCAACAGCGGTTGCAAAGCGAAAAGGATAAGAAGAGGAGCCTTCGTAAGGATGCTTCTAGCTCTTCTGTGCATTCGACGGGTCCTAGTGTCGAGGAAGGTTCGAAGAAGAGAGGAAAGAAGAAGAAGAAGAAGAAAGCCGTGAAATATATCTCCATGACGATTCACAGAGCGGACATGTTGGAGATCGACTACGTAACGAAACACCCTTTGGTGAAAGTTCATATCGTGAATGCTGAGACTGGAAAGTACTTGAAGAACGAAGACGGTACCTGTGGACATCTGCAGCCCATGATAACTGGGAAATTCGATTTTAAGGAAAATAAGTCGATAGTGCCAGTGTGGGAGGAAGAACTTGTTTTCGAGCACGATTTCGATGCGCTTCTGAAAACGGATAACGAGCAGGTCGTGATTCTTTTCGAAATCATCGATCTCTTGAGTTTCGCCGAAGCCAGCTTTAACTACGATAAATTCGGCAAGTCTCGCGTACCTACAATGCAGTTTTTTTAAATTGTCTGGGTATATAGGCGATGTGTTTAGATCTGCGGGGTGAGTTTGGAAACTGAGCTGGGTTTTCAGCACAAAGTTGGTAGAGGAAGATGTTACATGCTTTAGTAAGATCTGATTGTACGTATGTACAGGGTGTTAAAGAAGTGGTAGTCACTTGAGATTCAGATACATCAGACTTGCTTCAGTCACATAACTCACCCTGCGTTTATACCCAACAATTATTACGGGAAACGATCGACATTATTTGGAAATAATTTCACCGATATTGGGTGCAGGTCATGAGGGTTGCTGGTACAAGATCGCCTGGGCCTTTTTGAAACCTGTAGGAAGGAATAATGTGTTTCATATTGACAAGAAGGTTCGATTGCAATTATACAGACCTCGAAAAAATCTGAAGAAGTTCGAGAGGTTTCATACGTGCGAAGTAAGTGCTTCGTAAATGCAATAATTAGTTTACTTTTATGGTAGTTTTCTCAGTACATAAAAGTCTCATGCGTTTCAATCGATTTGTTAGGTTTACACGTGGTGGAAGTCAAGTAACAGAGAAAAGTATCCTAGTAGTTTATTCGTCACTATAACGTCCATCGAACCGCCGAAATTAGAGCCGGTCTTTTATCAGCAATTATCCTTGCACGATTTATCTGACGTGCATAGCGAATCGCAAAAAGCTTCGACTCGTACCTCAGATTCCATCATCTTGCCAAAATGGACACGATTAGCAGCGCAATCTTGCAAAGTGCCGAACAAAAGTATTTTCGAAAGTGACGTCAGCGAAAACGGATGTTTCTTCGTTGCTTTTAGCAACGATGGAAAATATTTAGCCTGCACTCTGTCCGAGGAACATGATTACCCTGTTGTCGTTTACGAGGTGAGTTATAATCAATGATTTTTAATCTAGGTAATATAGATTAACATTTTCGCCGCAGATAAACGTATGTGACCCGTTAAGGACTCTTTTCGTCGTTGTTAGGTCGAGACGAAGAAAGTTCACGTACGATGCACCGGGCACAAAACCTTCGTTTATTCCCTTCATTGGTCTGACAAGGATAAGTATCTGCTCTCGGTTTCGTCCGATCAAACAGCTCGCATTTGGGATATCCAGAATCAGATCATACAACACGTTGAAGTAAGGAGTATTCTTGTTTCTAATTTATTTCAATTCTTGGACGATGAATTCTTTAAGATGTCTTAACGGGGAATGCAGAGTACATTTATGGCTATAATACGTAATATTAGATCTGTGACGTAGTGTTTTGTAATACTGGATGTCGTTAAGCCGTTTTTGGTCGGCTTCGGGACTTTAACTGCCGACCTAAAATGCTCTGAATGTCTCGGGAAGACGTCTTTAAGGGGTTGGGACCTTGGGAGAACGGACTCCTATGGCACCATTTCTTGAGATATAAAATTTCTTTTTGAAGGGAATATAGCTTAATTGATACACAAACAAGATGTATATATTTTGATTTTTAAGTATGACGTTTTTTTACATGAAAAAATCATAAATTATTATACATATAAATTATATTATAAATTCAATTTCAAAGTAATTTATTCAGCATTCAAAAGGGTACTGCACTGAGATCCAGGAATGCGTACACATTTTGTTGCTTGTGGGGTAGGTGATTAATTAAAATAAGTCTTTTTGTTACTACAATCTAAAACTCTAATTGAGAAAGAAGTTGGAATATACGTCTATAACGAGAGAAAGAATATCGGTGCCCACTCGGCTTAATCAGAAAAGGAACATCTTTCCTTCTTTAAACAATAAACCACAATCGCAGTCTCTCCTCTTGGAGTGTTGATTAAATCTTGACCTTTACATTCCATCATGCACTCGCGGGAGACACGAAATATCCAACACATTTCATAAAAAGAAGGTCAAGAACTAACGTTAATATCATGTTAACTAAAATTGCTACAAGAGTATACAATGTCGAATAATCGAAATTTCTCTAACCTTGAAATAGATGATGCCTCATCCCTCGTACGTGTACTGTGGCAAATTCGATTCCGAAAGTGCTTCGATCGTAGCAACCGGCTGTTACGATCGGATAGCACGCATCTGGATACGAGGCAGGAAATCGAAGAACCGTAACCTCAGTCAAGAGCTGGAAGGCCACGAAGGTTTCATAAATTCCATGTGCTTTCAAAAGAACAGCAATCTGTTAACTGCGGACAGCGTTGGGATAATAATCTTATGGACAGTGAAGAAGAGTCGGCGTGCATCGTCCAGAAAGGAATGGCACATATCGAGGAAGATAAGGGTCAGGGAAATCGACGGTGTAATAATTAATACGATCGCTTTGCACCCCCTAGAATCGAGGCTGTTGGTTCATTCGCGGAATAATGGGCTGAGAATGTTGGATCTCGCGACTGGTGTGGTATTGAAGAAATACCACGAACTGAACAATCAAAGGTACTTTCTTTTCACCCTTCAACATTTCTGTTGCTGATCCAATTTCGAATCGGCACTCTGACACGCAAACTTTATAGGCAATTAATAAATTGTAAAGATTAATTGCAAAGGTACTTTGAAATATTCGTTACAGGATACAAACGACAGCCTGCATCTCCCCATGTGGAGGTTTAATCCTCTGTGGAGGCGAAGACTCATCTTTGACCGTGTGGAACCTGGAAACCGGAAGTCTCATCGCCAAGTACACGTTCGATCGGAATTTTAGGGCGGTGACTTGCGTGGATTACCACCCACGCGATCATGCATTGGCATATTCGACTTTTGGCAGTCCAGCGCCAGTAAAAGTTTTATGGTTCAGCAAAGACGCTACGGGCGAAGATATAGGATTGAAGATGATAGGAGAGGCTGAAGATAAAGCGAATAACAGTGAAATTCCAGTCAGGCTTTTAAATTCTTCCGTGACGCCCAGGGAAAGATCGCGATCTGATAGTAAAGCCCGAACGTCAGAAGAGGTTCCAAGAGAGATTCCAAAAGAGAGAAGCTTGCAATCCACTCGCAGTCACAAGTTTCATCCCGTGGGATCGCCTAGTAGTATACTTTCAGAAACGATTGAGAAACACACCGTTGCAAGACTGAAGCTTCGACGATTGAACGAAACCGAGGAGACGCTGAAGAGTAGAAGCGCGAACCGTCTGTACAACATTATTGAAAAGATCGACAGGATATTGTCGAACGCGTCGAGATCGTCAGGTGATGTTGAATCTGGCAAGAATTTCGCTTTTGATCCAGAAACGAGTAGAAGCAAGGTTCTAACGAAGCATAATGGCGATGGGGACGGAGGCGGAAGGGCAAATCGAAGAAGGAATAAAGCACCATCGCATATGGGTGCTGAGAGCCATCGAAATTCATATTTTGGGTCGAGTACAGGGGGCAGTGGTCATTGTGAGGCTTTCGAATTAAAGACGCTACAGAATACGAAAACAGGGGATTGGAATGTGAAAAGGAGGTCTAGAAGTGCGAAAGAAATGAGAAGGAAGGATGGGTACGGTGATGATTTGTCGAAGACTTTCTCTGATAGCGCAGCGAATTGTCGAAAGACTAAAGTACTGGACGATCTCGCAAGGAACTCCTCACCAGAAATCGCTGAATCCAGCTTTAGTCTTCGACCGAACGTAAACGGTTCGAACGTGGCAAATTTTCGGGAAAATGATATTTTTAGTAATTATCATTCGAATTCATCGGACAGCGCTGGAACGTACGTCGTGGAAAAGGGTGTTGATGGAAATAGCGACGAAGGTTCGATAAAATTGCTTGGAAATGAGGATTTGATTCGGAGCGACACAGAGGGACATTCAGATGTTGCGAAACGTTCTGAAAGTGAGAGTTCAGTGCTTAGCAATGCAACTTTCACGATTGAAAATGAACTCCCTGTTCCGAAGCCCAGGAGGAAGAAGAATCTTGCTTGAAACGCGGGGAAGCATTGGTAAATCTGACGATTGGTGGTCGCGAGTCTCAATAAACAGAGTTCCGTCTAGTCCGAGCCCCGGTTAATCCGAAGCTAGCTTAAGTCCTTAGCGTTAATGTCGTATTTTATATAAATAGATTTTTATTTTTAAGGCGTTTCCTCTCGTCTCGATTTCCCTTCAGAAATTCGATAAATGCGAGTGTGTATACTTAATTCGAGCTGCTTTTGGTCCCCGTTTACTTTAGAGTATTAAGGTTCCATTGAAAGTTTGTTGAGGGAGCAGAAATAAAAAATATTTGAAAAAAGGCACTGTTTTATAATAATTCCTAATATAGTGAACTCTCGTTATGAGCGCAGTTCAACTGTCCGTTGAACGCACGACCCTATCCGCATTATTTTTTTAAATCCTTCGTTGGAGAGAGAACCCGAGAGCGAGCGAGAGGGGTCGAAGAGTCGATACAAAGTTAGGGGCTGTCCTTAAATTACGTAAGGATAATTTTGACGATTTCTTATTTCCTCCCTCCTCCAGTATAAGAATTCGTAAGATTTTATATTCCAACCCTATTCCTTATATAATATTTTTTACATTGCATTTTTTCAGTTTTTATTAGATATTTAGAATAACAAATTGAAAAGGGGAATATAATTACTATTACCAATTTTTTCTTCACATTGTATCAGTAACAGTTTATTACCGTTTTTCGTAATTGTAATTTATACACTGTGCTAACGGAACAATTTTTTTGTAATGTCAAAACGAAGATTATTTTGAGATGATAGTATTTAGTGTCCCACCCTGTATGTTAAAGTGTTCATGATAAAAAAATTATTGGTCATATGCATGAAGCTGGTTGAATAATCGATTGCATTTGATGTATGTACCTAAGTATGTATGAGATATTTGGATCTTGTAATTCTAAGAAAAATTTAACGACGTTTGACAGAAATAGTACCTATACATACTTCTAATTAGAGAATCTAATAAATAGTCCACGAGTTAACCGAAAATTTTGTTTCAGATATGGGATGCTTCTTCGGGAGCATAGCTAAAGTCACCGTGAAATTAATTATCCTTCCCTTTTTGTATTTCACGTATTTATATTCCGTTTACTTGATGGCCTTAATTAACGCGGCACTTACGATTTATTTCGTGCTCATATTCATAATAAGTGGAATCGAGCCGATGAGTATCGAATACAGTCAGACAGGCGCAGCAGAGGTACGAATGATTTCGATAAAGAAATCGGCGGGTTATTTTCAAAAAGTAAATATTTGGGTAGTTTTGGGCAATACTATTTTTCAGAAAAGTCCATGCATTAGGGTAGAAATCCCTCGGCATGCAAAACACGCCGACGCCATTCAAAGATTTAATTTGCTATGGAGACCTGAAAGTGCAAAACTCGGAAAACACAATGATTTTGAAGAAACCACATTTATTTCTTGTTAAAAAATCTCATCATTTTTTTGTAAATTCACTGGTGCGATATAGTTTTCGATCAATTTTGTTTCGAGTAATAAAAAAAGCATCAGGCGATATATAAAACATGTAACAATAATTTCTACAATATCGAAATATGAAACAGTAAAATTTTCAAGTTTTGACGTTTCAAATTAACATGTGCTCCGTCTTTTTGTCCTCCGAAGTTATCCCTAAATTCGTTGTGTATAATTGAACAGTGAATCTCTGAAAAGAAATTGGGGAAAAATGGGCAGTGTATTGACATCTTTGGCTTCTATTGCCATCACCATACTTTTCTTTCCTTTTATATTTCTTTGCTACGTATACGTTGTTTTCATTATGATCGTCTTTAACATCGTACATTCGTTTTACATATTTCTCCTAATGCTGCTTGACGGTTTTCCCGATAGCACTATTATCGATTGAGATTAAGCCTATGTATTTAGGTTGGTTTAAACTTTACGACTGATAATTCGATAAAACACGTTTCTATTCTTTGACAGTAAAAACCTTTCAGAATATCAACGACAGCGGACATAACACGGAGGATGAAGACACGTCTGGACATCAGACCTCATAAAATTTCAACGTTACATAGATCTACTTCTACTTATATCGCAAAGAACAGAAGTTTTCAATATTGGTATCTCATACAAGCTGAACACCGAAGATATCTTTCGTACGATGTGTAAATAAATAAACACCTACATTTCATAAACAAGAACGTTGATTTAACTGACGTTCAACTTACCAATTGTTTCGTGGCGAAGATAACTCCTCGAAGCTAACAGTTGTCAGGGCAGGATAACTCGAAACAAGAACTTGGATCGCGATAATACGTTCCTCGAACAAGATGGCTAACTGGCACTTTGTAGAACTGAATTTTGCAACAACTTTTTATCGTAACGAAAAAAGAGATGGACTCTAAGCAATAACGAAATATGTATGCTCGCAAGTATTCTCGATTCGGTCGACGTGCCTCAGTTCCGCAGCAGTTCCGTAATTTCCAGTAATTCGAGTGAGAACTTTAAGTTATAGGTATGCGCGTATTACAAATCGCTTTAAACCTGCAAGTAATGCATTTTTGAGCCCCCTTTGTGGCCGCTGCTTTCTTACATACGTTCCACACGGGATCGGGGTACGGGTACGAAGCGCAAAACTCAGCAGCTCGGTTCAGCAGTTCTCTGGTGAAGCCGGTAGCTATGAAGACCGTGTGGTATTCTCGAGCGAAAGCATGGTAGAGATATGCTGGAATCTATCGTGCACGTTGCAACTTGTCAGCCAAAAGTGTTAGCCGTTACAACTATGTGGAAATAAATTTGGCCATACTTAATATTTCGGACCTTCATATTACACGAAAAAGGCTTCCTCTGGGTTAACCAGTCTATTGCTGCAATGGTAACATTAACGAAATTTGTGCTCATCGCCACTGTTTATGGTATATACATATATCTATCTAGATTATTTCATTGGAAAATATGACACTGTGGTTTTATTACTCTTAGGGGCGTAAATCAAATATATTATTTCATAACCTTAAATATTACCGATCGATAATTTACTACTTAGTAGTTTAGTATAGTTTCAATTTGATTTCGGCTACTTAAACTTCTTCACTGAAACAAATCTTTCGGGTGAAAATCTTTTTAGAACGATCACTGTTGCGATAAGAATCTTCTTTGAGTGGGTGAACGTGTAATTCCGAAATTGTACTCTCGTGTTTATATTATTCAAATTCAATTAGCAAAATTGTAAAAAAATATTAGATTGTGTTAGTAATGCAGTATACGATCGTTTTAATTTTTATAGTTTCCAATTTCGTATAACACATAGGAGATATAATTTTTGGTATTTAAATACATCTTAGCTTTTCCAGGAATTTTCACACATGTAACAACATCGCGTGTACTCGAGTTGAGCGACCGGTGAGTGCTGTGTGCTTTTATATTATTCAGACAAGAATTCTGTGTTCTGATTAAAATTCTTTTACAGGTTCTTAGACATTCACAAAGATGGACAATGGCTAGTAATGGTATAAACATTAATTATTATGCCGACCCCACAATATAAATTAAATCTATTTAAATTTAATTGACACTACTTCTTTTTCCAGATGTACGCACCATGGTGTGCGCATTGTAAACGATTAGAACCAGTTTGGGCACACGTAGCGCAACATTTACATGCGACTTCGATAAGAGTAGGGCGTGTCGATTGTACTCGATTTACAAGCGTCGCTCATGCTTTCAAAGTTAAGGGATTTCCAACTATTCTATTGTAAGAGAAAGAATTATATTTACCCTTCTAATATTTGAGTGGTATATATACGCTAATATTGTTTCTTTATACACAGTTTGAAAGGAGAAAATGAGTTTGTATACCATGGAGACAGAACACGAGATGAAATAGTAAAATTCGCGTTAAGAGTGAGCGGTCCACCTGTTCAAGAAATAACAAAAACTCAAAGTTTCGACACGATTAAGAAAGAACGCGATCTTTACTTTTTGTATGTTGGGGAGCGATCCGGGTCTTTATGGGTAAAATAGATACTTCATTTTGTTCGTAATACGTTAACAGAAGCTGTGATTAAGGAAAATTATTTTATTCAGGAGTTTTATCGTAAGACTGCAGACGTGTTCCAGCCTCATGCATTTTTCTATCAGTCTCATCCAAATGTGGTGAATAAACATGCTCCTGTGGGAAGTGTTCCAGCATTATTTGTTTACAAAGAAAATTCGCATTACAATTTTACCGGTAAAGTATTAAAAGAAGTCAACCGAACGAATACTACTTTATTAGATTATTTATTTATATCAACACTGATTAATGTTAATATATATTTTGACTCAGGCCATACTATAAGTGACATTGAGAAATTAAACGATACATTGTACAAATGGATAAATGCAGAACGTTTTCCTACATTCCCAAAGGTGACAAGAGGGAATATAAATCAACTGTTTTTAACAAATAAAAATCTGGTTCTAGCAGTAGTAGAAGAGAATCAGTTGGAGGAAGTACCTCCGCATATGGTACAGTTCAAAGATATGGTGGAATCTATAATTAAAAGTAAACGAGAGAAATATCACGAGTAAGTTGTGTTCCAAAGATTCGAATATTATTTACTTTAATTAAAATTTAATCGTAACTATTATTGTTTTAATCAGTAACTTTCAGTTTGGTTGGATAGCTAGTCCTGATCTAGTCAATAGTATAGCAATGATGGTTCTACCATTACCAAGTTTAATTGTTATTAACACTACGACAAATCACCATCACATTCCAGAGGATGAAGCAGAAAAACTGACTCCTCATGTGATAGAGTTGTTCCTAGAGCAAATACATAATGAAAGCGCTCCGGTAGATGAAGTTGCTTTTATACATTAGATATAACTAGGCATTTAGGATTTAGAAACTAACATATCTGTGAATTTTCAGCGATATGGTGGAAACAATTGGCTGGTACATATTTATAGATCGTGGTTCGAGTTAAAGACAACTCTTATTGCGATGTGGATGGGCAATCCTATCCTAACGATGGTCTTATTTGGCTTACCAGCTGGATTCTTGTCATTAATATGTTATGGCATTTGTTGCCCAGATATTTTAGACGCAGACGACGAGGAAGAAGGTAAACTTATCATGTCTTCAAAATTTAATGGTTTCGTTATACACGATTTTTTTTAAATATTGAATAACATTGCAGACAGTACAGGCGCAAATCATATGAAGAAAGACTAAAAGCACTTGAGTTATTATGTCTATGAAATAATTTCGTGACTTCCTAATAACGCGAAGGTGTGTATACTATCATTTGATATTTTACGATCTTGAATTTTGTTTAAACAAAATTTACTCATTTAATATTGGAGGATTTTTAATTAATCTCTGACATTTTTTTACACAATGGAATAATGTGAATCGTTTTAATGGGAATTTTTGGTAGTCGGTGGAATTTTAAGAAATTCTGTGAATTAGGTAGAATAATGATTAACCCTCGTACACCGTACGGTGCTGACTATTACAGTAGGCGATGATATTCAGGCTCCTTTTGACCTATTTATGTCTACTTTCACGTGCATTTTGCAGTATTTAGGTTTGCTTTGTCGTGTATTATGTTTTAACATTAATACTACAGGGAGTATGAAATAATAAAAAACATATTGATACGAGTGTCATTTATACATATAATACCACATATACAAATGGTACTAATGTGGTGGGGGAAAAGAAAATGAATTATAAGGTATTAATAAGTAGTGTTTATTTAGTTTTTATGTAAATACATATTTATTGTTTCTGATGTATGCAGCATTTAGAATCTAGAACGATTATGATCTGTTACAGTTTACACTTTTTTTCTACCTTCCTTTTCAATGTTTTGATGACGATGAATGCGCTATTTCTTCGAGAAACGTATTTTCTCTTATCGGCTATCGTCCATGTTAAAGGGGTGAAAACAGTGCCCCTAAAGTGGGGAGTCGAAAACATATTTTCTGGAATATCTCGAGAATTATGTAGGAAAATTTTCTTTTAAGTGCGAGTTTCTTTAACACGTTGACTGCCCACGAAATCTGGAGGTGCTATGCTCGACGCCGAAAATGTTTTGTTTATGAGCCCGTATACGCTCCGATCCGGTCACAGAACAAAAACACGCCGATCGGTGTAGTGGGCAGTCAACGTGTTAAAGATGAATTGAACCTCCTGCTCAGTGTTTAGAAAATTTAGAAAAATTGTTTTCGGAGCGTATTTTACCCCTTCAACATGGATGATTGCCCATAACAAAAAAAGCGTGTCAAGTATTTTTCACTATTCCGCAAAGTCTCACCACAATCGGCGATATGTTCCCTTGTTAATTTACATATTATTCAGCAAATAGATGGGCACCGTCCGACGAGGGTTAAAATAAAATATTTTAGCTGAATGAGCCGTTCGCAAGACAATACAAATTATGCAATTATACGAGCTTTCCTAAACCTCGTGAAAGAATTTGTCTTGTACCATAATTTTTAGTAATTCAGATATAAAATGTATTAAAGGTTTGTGAAAGAATATGAATGTTCAAGTAGGACTTTGTGATTGTATTAAAAGTACATTTTTTTTGTGTATAAGTATAGTAAAAGAAGATTCCATATTATCACAGGTTTGTGTACATTTTTTGGATGCTTGGTTCAAGGCATGAAAGTTCTTTTTAGGGATGAAAAATCAGTATGGGTCCTGAATGTGTATTTACTTATATTTAATAAAGAAAATGATAATACATACTTGAATCTTTTTTAAAAATTTTAGACTTACAGACGTTACAGAAATAAGTTAAGTAGATGTGGTACAGCGGTACATAATTGAAGAAAAACATATTGTGATTAATTAAAAGTAATGAAACTTGAATTACAATTGGTGATAATTTAATTACTTGGTTCTTTTTACTTTTATTTTTTTATTTCAATATACCATAAAAAATAAGAACATACAACTAATTAAGCGTATATTTTGTGTATTGTAACTTCAATTTTTATTTAAAAATGAAACAGGGTGTAATGTTGCTGCTTGGTAAGTCGTGTAATAACTATAAGTGCTATAAATCATCATCGGAATCCAGTGCTGCTCTTCGCCTGTCGAACTAAAATGTAATTTTTGCCATTAATTTCTTCTTAACGAACATTATTAGTATATATAATGCAATTTAACTAACTTTAACCACAGTTTTTCGTTGCGTTTGTTGATTTACGCTTTCAAGTAAACTAATAAGTTCTTTTTCTCCAAGTTTACCAGGTAACTGGCCACGCTGCGCCATACTTAATATCATGTTCTCTACCATCTTCCCTTTCTCAGGTTTCCCAAGACACAACGTATTGACTAAAGGAAAAGTATATTTTATGCATGTACATTTATATAAAATGCGAATAGGTCGATGCCCTTACGTCTTGCTCTGGCTGATTGATCTAATACTTGCGTAAGAATAGAATTCCTCATCTCTTCCATTTGATGCATTTTCTCTTCCATCGCTTGTTTATTCTCTCCATTGCCAGACTAAGTATCGATACATAAACATTATAATTGAAGTAAATAATAGAACTTATTTCAATAATGTACAATATTTAGCTTTGTCACACTTTGAACCAAAGAAATATATTGCAATTGATGTACATTTATGCAAAGTTATTGCAACAAAGAATCTGATGGTATATGTACAAGTTGCTAAAACATATATAGCAATGTACATACTTTGAAATAATATCCTTAAATATGCAAATCATTAGATGCATTTTCTTGGTTCGTAGTCGGCCAAAAGTGGAAACCTAATACTCTACGTGGGCCACAATATTAAATATTTAAATACAATAATCAAAGAATTTTAATTTATACAATGAATTTGTTATTTCTGATGTAGATTTACAATGGAATAATTATGCTCATCGCTGCTTTAGACCCAAAATGTATATTCACTATTGTGTACCCAAAGTTTTGCCATACTAGTACAGAAAAATTATATTGAATTCATTACTGAGCTATTAAAGGTGCTATCACCCTATCCCTTGATACTTTTAGTACCTGTTCTATCAACAATACCTATTTTTGTCTAAATACCAGGTGAGAACATTTTTAAAAATAGATTTGAAGTTCATCATTTTGAAATATGCGAATACAGATATACCCAGACCTATGATCTGCTGATATTGAGAAGTTACATAGAATTGCAGTTGGCCTCTTAGCTCTAAATAATCAAATGCAATAATTGTATCTATCCCTTAGTTTATAAGTCTATTTCTCAATATCGAAATTATATATTTCGGGTATATTTTGTAAGATATCCTAGCTTGGTATTTAGGCTAAAAGTGGTATCACTTAATTCCTTTTAGTAAGAATTATGCAAAAGTCTAAATCAATTGCAACACACTTATTTGACCCAAGATGCCATCAAACTTCAACGCTGACCTTTAATTTTGAGGAATTTGAAGTTAATGTCCTCAAGTTTTATATTATAATAATTTCATGTACTTTCGTAAGTAGTTATTATATTGCATTCTCTCCGGTTATATAGTCATTTAATAACGTGCAATTTATAATTTTTGAAAGTAATATTGTTTTATAGCCCTGACTGTTGAGCAGAACAGGAATGTTGATTAATTTACCTTATATTGTGACTGCAACTGAGCTAATCGTTGCTGCCGTATCGCTTCAAGTTCAGGGTCTGACATTTTTTACAGTATTAATTTCTTCGAAATTCTCTCGAAATTCTATGCACTTTCCAAATGTTCGCAAACTTCCACAGTTACCGATCCGCAACTCCTATTAAAGCCTGTTAAAGCCTTGCGACGAGGAATATGAAGTTAGTCGAATATACACGCGAATCAAACGAATCTACGCATGTTCAGTGCAGTTCATTCGATGAGGTTAGGAATGTTCGCAAATGTTCGAATGGTTGGATTCGTATTACAGCGATAGTGGATATATTGCAAAGGTAATCAATTGTATTTGCAAATGTTTCTTAAATGTTGATGAGAAAAGATATCGTTGTATGGTGCCTTCGAAATTGATTATATAAATCGGTGAGTTATAAGAAGAAAGACTTCTTCGCAATGATACGTTTTCTCAAATAGGTTATATTAAATAACCTCAAAGAATGTTTACAAACGATTCTCAAGTCTAGGATTTTGCATGAAGTGAATAATTAACACTTCGGGGACACTGTTTCTCGTGTACTGTATTTAACACGAAACAGTAGAAGTTAAAATTCCTTTGTGCTTAAAATATTGAATTATGGTGTATTCATATTGGTTGCGTTCAGCGGACTCAACCGTTGAGCTCAACCGTTGAGAACTCAAGAGATATTAGTAGCAACTCAACATGTTCCGTAAAAGTAACAGACTCTATCTCTGCTTAAAAAAATGGCGACTGATCACTAAACATGTTAAGAAGTGATATGGATTAGAAAAGTAATATGAGAACTGATAACGTAAATTACCATCTGACACGTGTCTTAGACGAACATACGCTGACAATTGAAGAGTAAGTTATGTTCTTAAAAAAGTTGTAAATTAAATACATAAAGGCTTTAAATTTTAAATAATATGTACGTTACCTGTTTATTATCTTTAAAGGGAATTAATGTACAAGGATGAAAGGGATTTATAATGTTTTACAAGATAGAATTATGTTAATTCGTTTGAAATTAAAATTGCGATTACTGTTTTTATGTAAACAGTTGGTTCAAGAAAGGGGGAGATCTAAGGAAAATTTTATATTTTCTATAACGTTTAATCTATTTCATTGCAATATCATAAAATTGGCAGCATTTGTTTACTATTACATTAATCATGTAGTGTTTACAGAATGTACGTTGTCCTAAGTCGTAAACAAAAACATTTTAGGGTATAATTTTTTTGGAACAATATAAATATCAGAGGTGGAATAAATATCTAGTATGCTATTATTTACTAACGTATAAATTATAATTGTCACATGTCATTTACAATTATATAATGCATTTCATGGAAACTGTTACAAGTTGTTTCCGGTCTACAAAATTGCTAAATATTTAACTATTAATTATTTGTTTTCTGTTATCAATCATGCACAAGTTTCTTATTTCCGTACTAAAATATGACAAAACGCATTGATTTATCAATACCTTCAAAACTCAAAGTTCTAAATAAAAGAACAGTAAAAATAAAAGTAACAAACAAAATAGAAGTAACAGGTATAAATAAAAATAGTAATTGAAACCATATGTGTACTACACGTATCACATATCAACAGTGCACGCATAACCAATGCAATTTTTAATCTCGATTTCCTCTCAACTGGCGTTTTGGCCCTATAAGAAGTGTTGTTTATATTGATCTGGCAGTTGACATCTTAAAAAAATGAAAATTTTTAAAAAACAAAACAATTTTGTCACTGTCCTTAATATTTTCAGAGTAAACATTTTATAACACTTTACATAATGTCCTGTATACCTGAGCCTATGCGTACATGCTAGAAAATAAATATTGATGTCTACATATGTCTGTATAAATGAATACATAGTTTCACAAATTGCATATCGCACGAAGTTCGACGTATTTGCTACTTTTTATTGTTCAGAAGAATGTTGTATGTTGAAAGTAATATCTAATAGATGTCGCGCTAGTTATTACGCTGAATCGCGTATGGATATATATGTATAATTGTTTGGAAGAAATACTTATTCCTACACATTTTACGTTCACAAAAATGTTTCATTACTTTAGATCGATATTATAAACTGCGAAGTCATTCGTTTCTTTTATATGCAGCAAACGAAAACTGTTCAGAATGCAGTTATTGTTTTAAATAGTATTTGTACTATCATACCATGGTGGCATCCAATTTGTCGTAGTTCTAGTTCTTCCCTTTGAATGAGGAAGCGTGCCGTCGATATTGTAATTTCTATCTGTTCTCCTCCTACGGACTTCGTTTTTGTTTCTGTCAAGAATTTCATTATCCAAAACAACAAATGATTGGTTGTTTGCGTGTTGCTTAGTGCCTTTGCCAAAACTAGGAGAATATGGCCTGATAGCATCATTTTGATGTGCACGATCAGGCGAAGGATTGCAAACCCTTCCGGAAGACTGAAGTGACGGCGAACGTCTGCGCCGGAAACCTTGTGGCTCGTCGTCAACGTTACAGACATGAAGCCGATAAGTTGGACTGGGTGAAGCAGCTTTTAACGTGTTGCAGTCTACCATGTCTAGCGGTGTTGGCCTTTGGTTCTGAATCTGGGAAGTCCTCGAACCCCTAAATCATTATTATTACTGTATTCGTGTCAGTTGGTGCTTGCGCGAAGGTGTAACAGAAAATTTTCCAATTAATTGACTTGAAAGGGCATTTCGCTAAATCTCGCGGAACTCGTTGCGCAAGTATTAAGCCACCTTTGCAGTATCTAATCTATTGAACAAAAGCTACAGGAAACATAATACAGTAGACTAATTATTGAGGACCTTGCAATAGAGCTGTTTTGAGACTCGAAACATTCGAGTAGCTTGAAGTTCGAACCGAGCGGAATTCGGTTTTTCCAGCCGAGCCGAGACCCGAACGGTTTCGGGTAACCCGAAAAATTCGGGTAGCTCGATTTTTTCGAGCCGCTCGAATGCGTTTCGGATAGCTCGATTTTTTAGTTTTCAGTATTTCTCATTTTTACATTACACAAAGTTTTAAATGTTTCATTACAGACAACTACGTCTGATTTTATGTCAACCATGCACATACGATTTTTGTAAGGCGCTCTATTTAAAGCACTATAACTCCGGATATAACCACTGTTATTGCCTACATTTTTTTTTCATATTCTCTAAAGATTGGTAAAACAAAGCCACAAAGCTGGAACTTAATATATTTAATAATTTTGTTTTTAAAAAATCCCAAATTTCAAGGTAGAGACATCCCTTAAAAGAAGCACGATGATTCTACAATACACGAACCTTCGACTACCCGACGGCGGTCTCCCGCACACATATTCCTCGTGAATCCGCGTGTGTAAAACTTGAAATGCGTCCTGATCTTGGGCAGCGTTCACGCACCCAAACTGCTCTGCGTTATTGTTCAGCCAATAGTTTTCCTTTCGCCTGGAAGCACTTAGGCTGCGATCCCGTCTGCGATGCATTCTCGGCTCGGTGTACAACTGGCCCTCGCGTTTCGCGCAGTAAGCCGTTTTATATTCCGGCTCTAGGTCGATGCTTCCCTCTAAACGCAAATTCGCTGGCATTTTCATAGGCTCGACTCTCGGCACACGGCCGTAAGGGACGTACTGCGATCTCACTTCGCTGGTAAGCTCGTAATCGCATCGTTTGGATTCTTGTTTACCGAAATTATGCTCCGACGGGATCAACGTCGATCTCACAGCTAGCGGTGGCTTTCGATATACAGGGTGATCCCTTTGATAATCCAAGTATTTCGATTTGTATTCCGGATCCTGGTCGATTTTCATTGAAAAATTCGGCGTCGGTGACGAAGGTACTTTAGAGCCATCAGCTCGACCGATCTCGTCATCGGGTTTCACAATCTTGGGACGCTCTCGCGGGAAATCCTGCAAAGGAATTCTCTGTTACAATTATATTAATCATTTAGCTACGATGAAATTCATACGAAGAAATTTAAATCTGCCTTATATGCGTCTTTATATTCAGGAATTTCGAGCGCTGGTCCCTTCAAGTCCTCCAATTTCGAGACCAACATCTTCATCTCATCTTCTTTCTTCTTCCTCTCATTTTGCTCCATTCGTTTCTTTTCTCTTTGAGCGTCCGCTTTCAATTCACTCATCGACTGCTCTTCCCTCGTTCGTGGTTTAGTAAAATTCTCAGTGTTCTCTGTGCTTTGGAAAAGGTTCTTTCCTGCCTTCAGATGAGATTCAGGTTTCATTGGCTGACAGCGTTCTGTAATGTGAAACGGTGAAATAAAGTTTCGCGTTCGAAAAAGGCAATGGTAGAAAATGGCCAATTTTGGCCCTTGCTGCCAACGCGAAATGTTTGCAAGTCATAAATCTGCAGGTTTTAGGAATTTGAAGAAGCATAATTATACCTATGAGTCATCTAATGAGAAGTCGTAAAAAATTAGAAAAAGAGGAAGGTGCATCGGGTAATAAAAATGGAAGTTGGCGACTTCAAAATTGATAATTTAAACCGTACCTAAAAAAAAATAAATTAAAAAATACGGTCCCCCAAAATTCTCCATATAATCCATTTTGTACCATTGCCCTTTCCAAGGTCATTGTTAAAGAATTTTCGAGCGTCACCTCTGCCGTCGTGTCTCCTGAAGACGTCAGTGTACTCTGGCACGAAATTGGACTCTCCCTCCAATTTCAAGCTCGTATTCTGCCGCAACAATTCCGGCCTTCGCACGCCCACGAATGGCACGTAATTGGCGTGATTCTCTGTCACAGTTTCGAATTCACCCTCGAGCTTTAAGTGCGTGGGGACACGCGTGAGCTCGGGGCGGCTGACGTTCAGCCATTGAATGAATTTCTCGCACTTTTCGGTGGTCGTGTCCAGCTCGCCCTCCATTTTCAGCGACGTGGGTCTGCGTGCTAGTTCAGGCCTGTGCTGTCCCTCGTAGGCTACGTACGACGAATACGTTTCCGTGTCCGTGTAAAATTCCCCGTCGCGCTTTAAAGTAGTCCCTCTTTTATTGAATCGAGAAATTAAACAAGTTGAATAGTAGAAAGAGCTGCGGCTGTGGTATGCCACTATAACGGCTAATTTCACGCAGGGTGGTTCAAAGAAAGAATTTAAAAATTCGGGGTAGTTACATAGTACTCGCAAAGGTGAACGCAAATGTTCAGTGGATAGGTATGTAACTTTTTTTTCAGCAACGCGAGTAACGTATTAGCCTTTATTTGTCAAGTATTTTATAGAAAAATAAATTATTATCATTGGGGAGTCTCTAATTATATTCTATTAATTATGGGGCGAGTCACGTAATTTCAGAGACAAATTAAAATGTCTAGACCTATACAGGGGGAATAAATGTTTCGTGCAAAGAGTCGATAAATTCTCAATTTAAATAAAAATTTACCTCCTAATGAGTGATGGTCGTTTACATGGGTTGCCATGGGTAGTGAACTTGGAGTTTACAGTTTCGGTCTCCATCGTTTTGTCGTCATCAATTTCTGCCAAAGGAGTCGCAGGTTCTTTAGCTTCCGGTGGGACCTCGATGATTTTCGTCTCTAGTGTCTGAAGCTCTTCTATTTCTGAGGGTTGTGCGTCTTCGATTGAACCACCCTTCACTTGAGAATCCTCGGTCGGTTTGTTTACTTCCAGCAAGGTATTTTCCTATAATAAGGGGTGCCATTTGTGAATTGGAAAATCAATTGTTTAGTGAATTTTTGTTTATTAGATTCCCCTTGCTCTTTTATAAAGAATCGTCTGTAATAGTAATACAGTATTTCGTAACAGGTAGTACAGTCGAAAGAGTGGTGCAGTTACGTGAAAAAATAAAGTTCATAGGAGTCTTTGTTTCTGAGATACACGATTTTGAAAACTCGTCTGATACGTTTGCACTCAACTAAAAGTTAGCGGGATGTGTAAAATAACTTTTTTTCCAATAAGAATTTATTTTCGATAAATTCGATTTTGATGATCTATTGAGTATCTACACATGTACTCGACTAAACATCGATTTTCCCAAATAAAGAGTTATTCTACAATTTCGACTTATTTTTGCACAGGGATTATATTTCCTGTTAATACCTAATAATCCAGGAATTCCATTCCTAGTTGAACCGTATTGACTAATCAATTCAAATGCTAATATTCGGTCGCGTGCGTACGTACCTACCAGACGAGTTGGCAAAATAATTTTTCTCAAAAAACCAGCTTTTTATAAACAAATTCTATTCTACATTCCCTATTTATTTATTTATAGCTCTGTTTGTACTATCTATTATAATATACCCTTATCGTTGACACGTTCCATGCCACCCCAGAATTTCAGGTTTTTCGTATGTCCTCAAAAAGTGGTAAAAAATTATTTGAATAATTTCAAAATGAATTTTCTTTTATATAAAACACTTCATCCTCTCTAAGTACCGTTGATCTTTGGTAACAAACGTGACAAGAAATATGTTAAATTCCAAAGTTGAGAATACCAACCTTTAGCAAATTCTCGCTGCTCGCTCGGAAGGTTTCGCGGTACTCCGAGACGAGTACCTTGTCTTCTAATTCAGGATAGAGTGGAAGATTGTCCCTCGGTTGACCTTGAACACGCCTTCTTCGATAACGAGCCAGTTCGTCGACTGTCAACCCTTCCAGGAGTGGCCATTTCTCCTTGGATTTGCTTTTCCGCCCTTTGCTTTTGCCCTGCGCTAGCTCAGTGTCCGAGGACGATTTGTCGCCACCATGGGAGGACCTTTGCCTGCGTATTGGTCCAATTCTCTTATTACTTGCGCGAGGATCGATGGTCTTTCGAAAGTTCACCGAAACCAATATTTTCAAAACTCCCTTCTAACATCAATCACTAAATGCACAATCTCGTTGGGCAAATTGAGCAGGGACCAACGAACGTGGCTTTCATCCCAGCTCACGTCGCAGGAAACATACATCCCATTTTATCTTTTAGGCTAATGAAATACCGACTCTTGTTATCGCATCGCTAAATTACGTCGCAGGCCGTGTTTACCCTGCCCGAGCGATGTTATCGGTTTCTTCGGCAATTGGTCATTCAACCTCCACCTACTTTAAGAAAGTCGTCCGCATTTACACGCAAGTTTCATTCATGAAACCGGGTTAGTTACCCTCGTCACTGTATAAAATTTGGCAAACTGGTGATTCCCAATCAAACGCGAAGAATCTCTCGCCCTCGTTCGAAAGAAGATACCCTTGGAACGATCACGAGTGTCAGAACAATTACCCATAATTCTACTTCGAAGTAGTTGATATGCAAAACCCTGGATCACGAATCAGTAGGATTATGTTATCATGGAAGTGTATTCCGTAGAAATTTGAAATTCAAGTAGCTCGTGAGAGTACGTAGTACAAAAGTTTCGAGCAATTGGAAATTGGAATTTCACGAGCGTCGAGAGGGTTGATGCCTCGTGGAGGGTTGTCCAGTCGAAAGAACGTGAGAAAGTTGGAGCACCGACCCGGGTGGATGCCCGGAACGGACTGAAATCTTTCGACGGCGAAACTGAAGCTGCGGGAGAGGATGAGGGTTGGGTAGAAGAGAAGGCGAGTTGGCGAGCGCGCAGAGGGTAGAACGAGGAAGGAGAAAAGGGTGGTACGAGGCTACATGCCTTCGCAGCGAGACTCCTAGACGCGACGCATCGATCTACGAAGAGGAGCTCTGAAAAAGAAATTTCGTTACAGCCTAATGGCTCACGTGCACGGAAACGTTTAGAGCTATTACACCAGTGACTATCGTACCAGAGACGCAGTCGATGAGTCGTCCGATCGAAATCTGCGCGAACGTTTTATTTCGTGGAAACAATGATCCTTGAACTCGTATCGCATTATTCACTTGCTAACCAGCGGAAGCGAGTTAACTCGTCATAGGAAAATTCCTCGGCGTTTTGGGTGGGACGAATTAACTCGTCATTGGAGAATACTTCAGGGTTGGGTAAAGAAAGTTGATTCGCAATGAAAGCGAAAAATGTTTTTTTTTACAAAACGATTTTTTTTCAAAAAACTGCAGTAGATAGTTAAACCTTTCAGAAGGCAATTAAATTGGTTCTTAGTCTGCATTATATTAACTGAAAGGTATCGTTATCAAATAAAAACATAGATGAGATTCGTCTAAAAACAAATTAATAGTGTGGAATAAAATTATTTTATACTAGCTTTGCTACTCGGCTTCACACGAAATTTAGAGTCTGATTTTATAAAAAAAAATTGTTTTTTTTTGTTTTTTTGTTGTGAAAATAGTCACATTCATTTGGATTAGTCAGGCATAATGAGCTGAGGCACATTTCGTGATCCCAGAGTTCATCGTTTAAAAGTTTTTAGGCGACAGGCAAACACACAACATATACAACTTTTCTGCTTTATATATTAAGATATATGTGGTAGAGCAAAAAATTTTCAAAAAGTATAATTCAAAAAAATAATTTATCGGGTATAATTTGCAAAATAAGATTTAAAGCAAGTGAACGTATTATGCAACAAATTATAAAATTGTGTTAATTTGTCATCGTGTATTTAATTGAAAGGAAGAAATGGGATCGTCTGTTTTATAATCGATATCTCAACCTGACCCACAAAATAGAGGATTGAGTGTAATTGACCAGCGTTTCTACGTGATTGGCACACAATTACGGCGTTCTAACAAATTGGCCTCGATTCGGAACCTTTTATTCATTATTGATGTAGATTTGGATTATGTCCAGAGTTCGAACCAATACTCTAAATGAAATCCTAGTTGTACCTCGATCAGATGGTTATCATACTGCGTTCCCTTAGGCTTCTTGTTAAAAAGAAATTTTACAAATAATATTTAATTAAACTTGAAACGTTTCATGACAGCGAGAGAACGTTTGGTATCCAATATATTTTCTATCTCCGTTAAAATTTTCTAGTTCAACACCCGTCATTTAATTTTAACGAAAAAAGTAATTAACTGTGGCAGCTAATCAATAACAATGCCTTTTTTTTATTTAGAATCTATCGTTTGCACAACAAAACATACTCGAAAATTAAAAAATTTCTCTATCAAACTTTATTTGACAGTATTTCAATACAGGTACCTGCTATTAAATGGAAAAAAACATTATTTTTAGTCCTCTGTATGTAGTTTGACCTCTTAAACATACAGAAGAAACCGATTAAGTAAAGGCGGAATCACACATTCGGTGTACGTCTTCGCATTATGCGCTTATGCGACAAATGATGATCCTTTCGATTCGTGAATGGGAGCTGTGAACATTCGCACACAAGCTCGCATAAACATTTGATAATCGGCGAATAGCGAACATTTGCCTGCGTCGCTAGATCGCACGCATGTAGTTGCTCGTCGAAGGACGAATATTCGAATGGTGAATGTGTGGTTTCCTCTTATCATGTGATTGTACATGGAGGAACGAGTTGTCACGAGGTAGCGTGGCCGAGCGGTCTAAGGCGCTGGTTTAAGGCACCAGTCTCTTCGGAGGCGTGGGTTCGAATCCCACCGCTGCCAATTTTTTTCTACTCAATATAAAAATCGTGTGCAAAGGTTTCAAGAGAGTTATGTTTTTAGCTATGTTTTATAGGAGGCGCATCAAAACGTATCTTAAGATAATACAAGATCAAAGTCTGACGAGGAGGAGGAAGCAAGAATAGAGTCGATAACTAGTTTCTTTATTCAAGCCAGTGGCGCACTCAGGATTTAATCTTGGGAGGAGTCGAGTCGAACGGATAAAAATATTTTTAATGCAAATTCAATCAAATTCATTAGGTGATTATAAAAATATTTTTTGCAAAATAAAATCCAGTTTTCTTTTATTTTTACAAAGCTCTTGAATTATTTTAGTCGTGATTACATTAATCTTCTTTTTCCCTTTTCTTTGGGGGCGTCACTTGCCCCGCTTCTCGTAAACGAATTAAATTAAATAAATTAAACGGAATAAAAAATTGATTTTAGCTTTCCCTCTCCAAAACATAGTTAAAATCGTGACTGTCTATCAACTTTTGCACGACACTGTATAAATTGTATATCAATGGGGAGAAAGCTTACAATTAAAGTAATCTCGACAAGCAAATGTTGCCAACTTCTCGACTGTACAGTTCCAATAGAATTATTAAAAAAATCTGATTCACCGATTTACGAGGAAAATGCATTAGGAAGCACGAAGAGCAATTGCCTTCTCAGTTTCTCTTTTTACGACCGTGCACGATAGCTAGTTTTTTGCTTTTTACTAACCGCGACAGGAGGTACTCGGTGCTATTAATCATCGAATAAAGGAGCATTTGTCGTTTAGTTTGTATATACCGAACATCCATGATCAGTTTAGTTACCTGGACTCTAATATTCTTATAAAATACGAGTCTGCAGTTACAAAAGTGGCCACGTAAAAAATCTGGAAAACTTGAATTTACCTATTTTTTAACACACAGGAACACAAAAATGGATATATCTCAAAATGAAAAATATATGACTTAAACCACTTGCATAAACAAATAATCACCAGCACATATATTTTCTCCTGTTGAAACTTCTATTATAACTGCAACGCCGAATTTAAAATTAATTTGAATTATGGATTGGTGGTGGGGGTAACTTGAAAACTATGGATTTTTCAATAATTATTTTTACGCAGTTTTGTAGTTATAAGAAAAGATGCAACTTTTGTTTAAAATTCTTTTTGATGTTCGAGATATTCCACGATACAGAAAATTCTGCATTTTTTCAAGGGGTGATTTACAGGGGCGATTACAGATGAACTACTCTACTTGCACACAAAGTTCCATAACTTTCTGAATTTCCGGTTTGCCCAGTGGCCGATGACTAATTGCCGCCTGGGCCCCAGCCCAGAAGGGCCCAAGAGTCCCATTGAAAAAAAGAAAAATTTTATCCAAAGATTACATTCTTTTCTGTACTACTACACTTAGTCCGTTTTTAGTAAACTATTTCTTCATTTTCCCGGAAAATGGACCCCTCAGAACGTTTGCCACCTGGGCCTTTTTCCTAAAATCTGCCACTGGGGTTGTCTAAATTCCCTTCTAAGTCAACAAGAATCATTATAAAAACTTCCCTGTTCTATGCCACACAATTTACCAATCCGTTCCTGTGTGCGTGCTGCTTTATGGTGGTGCGCGATCGCCTTGTAATCGCGATCGAGCGTTTCCCTTTTCAGTCTCGCTTCGGTGTGCGACGGATAAGGGGTCACGGGGGCTCACGGGCGTTTCTCATTCGAGATCCTTTCGTGTACCGAATTATCGTGTTCGCGTTGCCGGGATCGTACTCGAGACCCAGTGACCCCGATTTTCGTTCATCGTGCCCGCGACAAATTTCCATACGCCGGCGAACAAATGTCCGCGTCCGCGGGGCGTTGACGCACGCACACGCAGCCGCGCTGCCACCTCTGGACAGTAATTTCGCCTTCGCCGGTTCGCACGATTTCGATCTCTATGCATTTTACGGGGGGAAGGTTCGCCCGCACGCGAGTCCACTTTAAAGAAGCAAGGAGGTCGCGCGCCCCTAAAGGTCTCCGACTACATATGCACCACCCCCGTCGAAGCAATTAGTAACGTGGCTTGCTTGTCTTTGCTTTATTTCCGTGGTACATTTTTCATTGGATTTCGTGGATTTTAAGTGGTTTAGGATGGAGGAAATTTGTTTCTGAAATACATCCCAAAGAGAATGATTGTGTGAGATATTTTTTAAGGATAAGAAAATGTAAATCAAATTTCAAGTCAATCGGTTAATTAATTCTTTGGATTCTGATGTAATATTTTTAAAGTGCATATTTGGCCCTCCCCGCTAAATCGAAAACAGAACCCATAATGCAATTAAAAATTAGAGAGTTAAATTAAGTAAAAAATGTACTATAAACATAGTATCCGAAATATACATATATTTAATGAAATTAATACTATCAAAGGTATCAAAGTAATGTTAGCTCAGGTAATAAAACAAAGGAGATAAAATCATAAATAATAATAGCTTTTTAAATTGCCTCCTCAATCACCAAGTGTTTCGCCTTTAGCATTTTATTTTTCGAATGTAATAAAGCATACAGTCTACCATCTCCACGAATAAATTCTAAATAAACCGTCTATAATTATTCAGTATGATGCGATTAGTAATGTTTTAAATAATACACATTAACACATCCTTGTGCAAGAAATTACTAAATGTAAATTGATCGCTCGCCCGCATACAGCAGCAGCAAGTATCTCTATTGAGATCGAAAGGATACTTAAACACCTTAAAGACCTTATAGAAGCACTTAAGGTTGATTTGGATGATGAATAGCTAAGGTGAGAGGAGCGCTTTTAGCTGGGCCAGGAAATTAAACCCCGATTCAAATTTATGGACAACCCCTGTCAGATTCCATTTACCCTCGATGCTCGTTACCCTTGATTTTTTAAAACGATTCGATATGTTTTTAAATAGAGTAGCCCAGATATTGCTAAACATGTATGTACCACAACAAGCACGATAATATTGGACAGATTGTCTCGACAAGTTATGTACGATATCTGTGTCAACTGGGATTCGTCGGTGGGGTACCTTAATCTAAGGAAACGCTCGAAATTTATTTTCCTTTCGTGACAGAAGCTTCGATCTTCGTAAATGCACGAATCTACCAATCATAAATTTACATCGTCGTGCACGGATACCTTTGCAACTTCCAATTTCCATATTTAGAGCGTACTATCGTCGTACTTTTCTTAAGGTCGACATCATTAAGGTATTAACGTGCTAATACCATCTTTCGGACTAAATTTGTTATAATAACACTGATCTTATTTTACTTATTAACTAAAATAAGCTTTTATTAACATTTCTGCTGTAATCATTCCGCCTGTACTATTACACCCAATTTTTTACAAGAACTAAATTTTTCCAACATATCCACACGATGTTCAGTGCATAATGAAAATTATAGTTTAGCAAACAAATTCTAAATCTCTAAAAATTTTAATTTAACATTCAGGTGTCCCAGAGAAGATACAGTAGTGGATACAATTATTTCACAGACGTAAATGAAAACGTCCACTTTTAAGCTCACTCATAATTTGCAATGATTTTCCCAATCAATATTAATTATCTATTTAAAAACACAGCAATGAAGCAGATGGCGGATGGTTCTATAAATAGATGGCCACGGGTCTCCCGAGCCGTTCGTTAAACCTGGAGAGTTCGATAGCCTGCAATAAACCGTTTCCCGCCGTTCGGGTGGCCATTCGAAGGGGCGACGGCGAAGGAGACACGTCGCACGGCTCGGTGGGATTACCTTTTGCTGGAACTGTCGCTTTTGCCTTCGCCCATTGCATCTTCTTGTTCAGCGGTCAGCTCCCAATGCGCGAAACTACGGTGCCGATAGGGGTGTCCGATTTCTTAGGAGCAGGCTTATCGTGAAGGGGCAGCGTGTTTTCGCGAAGAGAGGAAGGGGATCGATAGGATGACTCGACCGTGCCAGATCCTTCTGCTGGCGTGACTGGCTTTTTGGGCAAGATGTTAATGAGAAGGTGCCGGCGATACACCTGCGCAGCTGCGGGCTGGGATGCCGCCCGAGCGGCCGCTAGCGGTGCAAAGACGACCGTCGTGCCCAGTGCCCACTTGTCCACCTGGGTCAGCTGCTCCTCTCGTCGAGGATTGCTGCACCAGGTTGGGGAAGCGATGGGTAACGATTTACGAATCGAATTCTCGGCACGTTACTCCGAGGTGTCTCTAGAGGGATACAGATGAGACGCAGTATCGGGCAAGAGTTTGGGTATACGTATTAAGGGGAGGTTCCGGTCTGAAAATTGAATTTTTTTTATTTCATTTTTCGATGTTCGACCTTTTAAGAATATGTGTTTAAAAGGATTTTTTGAAATTCGTAAAAGGATCGAAGTTACGGGCATGAGAGAAGCGGAAAATGCATGGGTAACACACGGTCATGTCAAAAAACTTTAAACGCATTTTTCTCGAAACGATGTTTTTAATAAACGGTGGAATTTATATCTTGAAAAGTTATTATCCGATTTGACTGAAACTTTTTCATTTTGAGAACCAGTAAAATTTAAAAAAAAATATGAAAATTTGTCATTTTTCTTCACGCTCCACAATGTACACTCCAGACTTCGCTCTTCACGCTTCATACTCTACATTCTACACTTCACACTAGGGCTGTTAGTCGAAAATAATCGAACCACGATCGGTCAAATTGAAATTCTACCCGCCTGTATCACCCATTTCCGTAACTAGTTACGGGGCCGGGTGGGCCTGGCCCCCCAAAATAGGGATCCCCCCAACTCGGGATGGCCCCTCCCTAGAAACTATCGAAATAAGTAAAAAACATTCGTCTTAAAAGAAACAAATATATGTGCCAAAATGGTATATGCAGTGCAACTAAATAAAAATATATGCAATAATATTCTTATTACGTTAAATTATGAATTAAACTGTTAAATGTAGGTAAATCTACCTATATAAAAAAAGAGATAGCGAGAGAGGGGGGAAGATGGGACTTGCCCCTTCCCCAGACAAAAATTCTTTTACGACAATGGAATTTCACATTCAATTGCTTGAAGTTTACTCCGGATACCCGGGTGCCCAACGGGCCGGGTAGTAACAGCTCTACTTCACACATCACACCTGACTAACTGTAAGTAGCCGACTTACGACGGTGCACAATTAGGTAAGTAGATGCTCAGCTTCTCGCGAAAGCGTATAATGTTGCAAACCAGGATTTTAGTGCCTGAGCACAAAAAATCCATTTGCAATATTGTTTACAGAATTTATCGCCAGCAACTCTGTTGCGTTCTCGCTGAGCGTTGAATTTCTCTTTGTCAAAGTTCCAAACTCAAATAATACTTTTGGTATTTACGCACAAAGTTGCAAACCATAGTTTTATTTCTCGAACGCTTTAGTTTCGCTTTACAACAATGTTGAAAAATTGGTCTTTTGTAACTTTGTTATGTTCTCGCGAGTCGGTTAATTCCAAGCAGATAGGCCACATTCCCATACGTCGTAGGGTACGTTACTGTAACTTACATTACAGAGTAGTGTAAGAGTGGAGCAGGAATAAAGTCAAAGCGGTGTGATGTAGTACAGGAAGAATGCATATTTGGGATAGAGACTGTGTAGAGGAATAATATCGCAATCGAGCACGTACATATTTTGTGTAGCTTGCATGCTCTAACTCTAAATCATGACAAGAAATGGTTCTACTTTCTATTATAAGCTCAGAGAGTTCGAATCCGTTGCGTTGGGATTCTACAGCGTTGCTATAATTCTCATAAAGTCGAGCTGGCGCGTTTAAATTCCGCTAGGTTGTAGAGAATTTTCTCGTAAGACGTATGATAACAAAGTTATAGACTTTTGGAATTTCCGACACAACCGAGAGGTGTTAGCAGGTTGCATAGCGATCATTTATTAGTAAATTCTTAATTTGTTATGATAGGAAATGTTCGAAATGATAAATGAAAGAGTAGCTCTTAATTGTGAGTCCTACCGCTAGTAGTGCCGCACTCTTATTTCATTCTGAGTCGATAACGTTGGACGTGACACAAAAATGGTAATGGATCAGAAGACAACAATTTTGTTGCTGTGCGACATTTAAGGGGGTAGACACGTCACGTGGTCTGCCCGATTCGGCCGGTCGGTATTGCAGCAGGTTTTTTCTGCACTGAAATGGTATTACCCATAGATACGCCGCTGCCTGATGCACGCGAGAGGGAGCTGCTTGCTATTTCCGTATTCTATTCTGAATAAGGCAAGAAATTCTCAGCTATTGCGTTGTACTTATAAAAATTTAAACGGAAAGTCGGCTGGTACTGCAAACGTAGAAAATTCATTGTACATTTCAATTACTTGAAATATTTTTCTTTTGGTTACAGATGAAACTTGGGTACATTTCGCCATGGATAGGAACTTTATATGGGCCAAATGATGGAAATCTCAACAATGAACACAAGAAAATAGTGATTTTATATAACCGACAAAGTAAAATTATATATTTTATACATTATAGTAGTCAACGCAGAGTCGCAGACAGAAAATATAACCTATGTATATGCTATATGACAACAAATGTTTAGTGGCTATTTTGTTCTTTTACGCTACATTTGTGAACTTTTTATCATCCTTTCAAAACATTATTATTACGCCGCAATAGTATCTTTAGGAAATCGGGTATAGTGCATAGGTTATGTTTTCAATGTATACAGTTCCCAGCAGTTTCTATCGTAGTCAATATGTGCCTAAAATGCATATAACCTAACCTAAAATCGTCCGAAAATGCATGCATTGACTGCATCACGTTTTTACTGTGGCTCGTGAATCCAGCTAACGCTTCAGTTTTGCTATGATTCCACGTTGACAGTTCTCCCGAGTAGGCGCCATCTCGTATCCACTAGCTGAACTAAATTTGTCACGTGACTTGCTCTGTATTATCGCCAATATGGCGGAACTCGTATTTGGGAATGCAACCACGGGCCAGACGTTGTTTGTCCTTATATGAGCAGATTTTTTACTGAGGGAGGTCTCATTCAAAAGAGGAAGGTTCGATGCAGCCCGCTCTGGTCATCGTTTGAGTCAGAAAACTCTTTTAGTGACCTACAAATACATGGAATCTGCGAGTGCATTTTGTCGATTTTTTCTCTACTTTGGACACTCGTATTATTACATATTAACACAATCTCTTTGAACCATGACCAGAGCGGGCTGTATTGAACCTTCATCTTCATCGAATGAGACCTCGCCCAGCCCAAAATTTGCTCATATAAGGACAAACAACGTCAGCGCGCAAACCCATGTTTCGGGCCAGATTATGTCGGTATACAGAGCGCTGCATTACCCGTGTCTACCCCCTTAACACGGAAATTAAGTTGATTACATTTTTCTCATTATGGAAGGTAGAGTAGTGCAGAGTAGGATTATGTAAAGCAACATTCAGGCCTCATTCACACCAAAGGCAGCGAATAGCAGACAGCTGCCAATGGAAACGATGTCACAAGATATATTCTCTTTACTCATTCACGCGCATGCGCCACTGTAGAGTCTAGTGATGACGCTATAGATATTCATTAAAAATCTCAATTAAAAGACAATTGCTTGTGAACAAGTAATAAAAATAAATGAACAAAGATGTACAAACGACGATCGATCAATTCCATATGAAATTATTCTTATTATATAAAAAAAAATAAAATGAGGGGCTAGATGAATAAAAAGAATTCAGTTAAATTTGTTTAATTTATTACAAATCGTCAATTGATGAACAAATAATATAATCTAAGCAACAATTACGTACAAACGATGCACAAACGATTGCATAAAAGAGAAACCGATATATTCTCCAATGAGGGGCTAACTTTTCGGAGTTAGCGGTGTTGCCACAATCGAGCCCTATGTACTGCCATCTATCATTAAAAAACTGTATCATTATCAAGGTATCTGACGCGTTATCTGACGTTCCTGTCAAAAACACTTGTGTGTGTATGTGTGTGTATGCAGCCTGATGCAGCCGTCGACGCAGGTGCGAAGACGGCGTTTTCTGATAAGTTCGTCTTAACAATGTTCGTGGATAGATAGCACTACCCGAAATGAATAAGAATATGAATTCGCCGTCTAAACTTACGGAGTTTGCTCCGTTAAGTCCCGAGGAGAGTCAACCTGTCGTAGCTTCCTTATTTTCCAAATTCTTTAACTTCACCAGAAGTAAGTCCTTACATGTTCACTTCTATATATGAACTATTTTCGGAAAAAGATTGTGCTTTTAGGTGAAATAACTGAATGCGTTCTTTACTCCGCTTGCGACATTAATGAAACTGTTTAAAAAGATATCAAAGACTATTCGATACAGAGCATTTTATTTGTAGGTTCGCAGAATGTTGACGATTCTACGATCTCCTCTAACAACGAGGAACAAAGCTCGTCTGATTCTGACTCGTGGAAACAATCGGAAAGTACTGAAAAGACGCCGGAAGACGATAGCTCGAGTATGATGACATTCCCATTGGACACTCGCGAAGGCAGAAGTTTACCGAATGTCTTAAAGCGTATTAGTAACATAGTGGCTCTGAAAAGTAACGTGAGTTATCTTTTATATATTGTGCAGATATTGGATATAATTCATAGTAATGAGACTATCGATTAAACGTAGAATTTACGCTCGTACAAGGACTCCCAATTAAGAAGTTATTGGATGCCAGATAGCGTAAGCAAACAGTGCTACGAATGCGGCGAACGATTTACCACATTTCGCAGGCGACATCACTGTCGTGTCTGTGGTCAAATATTTTGTTCAAAGTGTTGCTCCGACCAGATTCCTGGAAAAATTATGGGATGCACTGGTACGGAAATTGTGAATGTTTATATTCTTGTTACGCTTAGTAACGATAGAATTTTTCTTGCAGGAGATCTTCGAGTTTGTACGTACTGCTGCAAAGTAGTTTTATCTTATTTACAATCATCGGACATGAGGAGCGACCTATCGGCAGACTTAAAGGCGTTGCAAGAGGATCTTCAAGTTAAATACGGGAACGATCCACCACCGATGACTCAAAAGAATGCGAACGAGTCTGTGGAAGATGAAACTTCAGTTTGCAGAAAGCCAAGCGTCGGATATATGGAAGAGAAATATGCTGTTGGACGGTATACTTATTTTAAGTTAACGATTTCAAGTGATTTAAGATTTGCAATAGTTATCTTATATATATGCTTTTCAGATCAGCAAATAGTTATTTAACATCTCAGGAGCGCTCGCTTGTCTTACAGAATTCAGCTTCTTTAAGAATGATTTACGAAGAATTGTTTAGATCCAGCCAGTCAATTCTCTTACAAACGCACAGGATTAGACTGAAAAGTTATCACGGTTGCTTCTTAGCTAGCGAATTAGTGAATTGGATGATAGCACAAAATAAAGCAGCCACTCGGTACAAATGTTACATATAGAAAATCATACAGAATGTTAACGATATGATATTAAATCCTAATGTTTCGCAGTGTACAGGCTACCGCAATAGGACAGGCACTGTTAGAGGCAGGCTTCATCGAACCAGTAGTCGCTGACAATGTATTTAGCGATACTGCTACTGTATTTAAACCTGTAAAATTATCTCACATGCAAAGTATGGATTTGCTAACAGAAACTCAGAATACCTGCGACGCACAAGAACCAGCGTGGGTGAAAACAATTCCTCAGCATGATTCGACGACAGGTGATATTCAATATTATACATTATGCAAAGGCTGATTCAGACACGTCCAGTAATTTAGTTGATTGGTGTGTTTTTCTAAACCACTCGACTAAATTACTGGACGTAGCTGAATCAGCCTTAAGAAGAAAAACTCCGATGATAAATGTATGTATTTCAGATTCTGAAAGTGAAACGAAACCTTCGACTTCAATGCAACAAACTAGTGGACGTTTACCATCCTCTAGTTCTAGCTTCTATTTAGATTTAAATTTGGAATCATCAACGGTTACGTTGAAACGACCTACATCGGAAGATTTAACTGCGATCTCTGTAAATAGTAGCGACGGCGTGATTGAACAGAAAGAAGTCACGGTCAAGTCGCATAAGTGTAATTTGAAAATCGCTGATGATCTGTTGAACGACACACTGCAGGTGCAAGAGTTTAAGGAAAGAAATGGTTGGCACAAACCGTCGAATCTTAGAACCGTGTTGGGAGAACTACATGCGTATGAATGTTTGACGTAAGTTCTGCATGTACACTATCGTCTATGTGTCACTGGGCACTTGGTAGGCCAGGGTTTCCCAACCTTTCTGGAATCGCGGTCCCCTTTTATAATATTCAAGTAACCTGCGACCTTCTATGCTTCATATAATGTAAGGTAAATTTAATGAGCTAAAGAAAACACGTTAAAAGTAGATACTTCAGAATATAATTCTAGCTTAATAATATTAAAAAAAAATCGTGGCAACTCTCTAGAAAACATTTCGCAACCCACAGGTTGGGAATCGCTGACAATAGATTGACATTATTAAATGAAATTATACAATCACTAAAAAAGTATACCATCTGCGATGCAATTCAGATTTTCCCTAAAATGAGCAAGTGTCTGGTGACTTATCGACGATAGTGTGTACACATATGTCTTTATATAAATGACTAAAGGAGACGAAGTTAATACTTACATTTATGGCAGATCTGCATATAAACAGCACGAAGATTCGCTGATCAAGCAGCTCCTTAATAAGGAGGGCTTGTCGCAAACTTGGTCAGAAATAGTACTTCCCATTGCTCATCAAATTATCGATTACGTCAGGCCAAACCTAAATCACAATGCCGACGATATGGATATACGACAATATGTTAAAATAAAAAAATATGCAGGCGGTAGTAGAGACGACTGTGAAATTGTATCCGGTGTAGTTTGTACTAAAAATGTTGCGCACAGGGGAATGGATGCGATGATAGCTCATCCGAAAATTTTGTTACTCAAGTGTGGACTTATGTATCAACGCGTAGAAGGGAAGCTAATAAGCCTAGAACCTGTGATGATGCAAGTAAGGGAAATACGATTAATCAATACTTCGAATGATATTCAATACTTTATATACAACAGAAATGTCTAATTTGCAGGAGAATCAATATTTAGGTAATACAGTCGCTAGGATTACCGCTCTTGGTCCAGACGTTGTACTAGTACATCGATCTGTGTCAAGATTAGCACAAGATAGACTTAGGGAATGCGGCGTGACACTTGTTTTGAATGTGAAACTCAGTGTCTTGGAACGAGTTGCACGTTGTACAGGTGCCACTATTGTAAACACTATTGATGCACACATCAGTGCAAGATACATGCTGGGTACATGTAAAAAGTTTTACTTGCGAAACTTTTCGAGCGAGAAAAGTGAGTAATTAAAGATACCAATGTTCATTGCGAGCAGGCCCGGCGCGTGGTGATATTCTTGCGTGTGCGATAAATGTTTGGCGCCTGCCCAAAAAATTCCGAATAAATTGCAAATAAAGCGAGCGTCCTAGGAATCGTGTCCCACTCTCGATATATTGCCGCGACTTGGGACCAGCAATATATCGAGAGAAGACTATATAAATTATATGTGTAGCATGCCATTCATTTTTAATTTAAAAATTTATTTCATATTTTTTTAGGTCTTTTATGCGCTTTTTCTCTTCACGCACCCAGCCGGGTCTGACTGAGTTTTTCTTTTCAACGAAGTACGATTTAATCGTTCTTTCAGATCGCATGAAAACGTTGATGTACTTCGAGGGGTGTTCAAATCCGCATCTCGGAGCTACGATTCTGTTACGGGGTGGTTCTCAAGCAGAATTGAAGAAAGTGAAAAATGTGACTTCGACAATGATATTCGCAGCTTATTCATGGCGTTTAGAGAAGTCATTCCTGATGGACGAGTTTGCCAGACCTCCGTCTCCCAAGGATAATTCATTTTTAGATGAAACGTCGCATAAAGATTCCATACAGTTGGAAGATAACAAAGTGTTGCATAATAAAGCTAGCGAAGGAAACGATGCATTTTTGATTCGAGATAAGGAATATACAGATAGCGAAGAAGTTCTGAGGATTTTACAAGTTCAAGAAGATCCCGGGAGTACGTCGAATGATAGACAAATGATAGAAATAGAATATCCAACTAACAGAAGTACACCACCGAAAGACAAAGTTCCTGATCAAGCTTCTTACACCGAGAGCACGTTATATTCGATCTGTGGGAAGCAACTCTCTTCCATGTTACAGGAAGATGCAGATCCTTATGACACTTTAAAATTATTCAAGCCCAAAACAAAATCTTCTGTGATCGATTCAAAAAGTGCGGAGGATTATCCAATAACTAAAACGAATAGCAATGACAATTTAAACAATTCTCCTGCACTTTGCACAAGCAGTAACGAAGAACAAAATAGTACAATAGAATTGTTCGGAGGTAAGGATAGTGAGAGGGTAAATAAAGAAGCCGAAGAGGAAATCGAGAAACCGAGAATAAAGGACAAAATCGCTTTGGACGAGAAGCGTATTTATGGGGAATCTATAAGCGATCGAAGCGACCCTCTGCACCAGTATTTAAACGAAGACGAAGAGGATGTTTTCAGTCAAACTAGTCCAAACGGTCAACACTTAAGTGTTGCTGATTTACCATTACTAAATAAATTTAAAAAGGCACTGGAGGGAACCGTATTAAGTATTTCGCCTTACTTAAAGTTTTCTATACCTTACTTGGAAACCGAGACAGGAAGGCATTGCGTGTTGCGAAGTTTCTTTCCACGAGAAATCTTCTATTCCACACAATTTTTGGACAAAGTGAAGGAGATTAAAACAAGCAGTGTATCCGTGGAGCCATCCGGAGTCGACAACCCATTAATGAACCTGAAATTGAAGGCGCAACACCCGTTCGTTCAAGCAAGATTGACTACGGACATCGACAGCCGAGAAGTGCAAACATTGTTAGCTAATTTTAGGGCATGCGGCAGTCGATTGCATCCGACGAACAATGTTCTGTTAGAGAGGCAACAAGTCCTAATGCAGTCAGAAGCGAGCGATCAAACTGCTTTGTGGCCTGATTGCCTGGATCCTGCTAGTCACCAACGCTTGTCTGTTTTATTATGTAGTTTCTCACACACCGGTAACGATACGCCAGCATTTTGCGTGACTCCATCGGTGGTTAATATGGATTTGTACGGTAGAAACGACATTGCGCTTGGACGTTTCTTGGAACGTTATTGTTTAACGTCCGAATACAAATGTCATATCAATGCGTGCCGAGCGCAAATCGCTCAGCACGTTCGGCGGTTTGCGCACGACGGCGGATGCATGCACATTAGTTTAAGCGAGATGAGCACCGAGCCGTTCGCCCAAGAGAACGCCAATCAGATTTTAATGTGGAGCAAATGTATGAAGTGTAAAAGCGTTTCGCCGGTGGTGCCGATGTCAGATGACACGTGGTCTCTGTCTTTCGCAAAGTACCTGGAATTACGTTTCCACGGGAACGCTTACACTCGACGCGGCACCGACACTTGCCAGCATTCCCTGCACTATGATCACTATCAATACTTCACGAAGAAGAACATGCTGGCCGTGTTTAAATATACAAAGATATTGCAGTGGGAGATTTCTTTGCCGCCACCTTTAATAAACATTATATACGACCCGAAGCAGCACGCGGATGTAATAGAAGAGATGAAAGGTTTGGCGTTGAAAGGAGACGAGGTCTTCTCGACTATAAAGGAGAAATTAACAACTCTACAAACGGATATGGATAATTTAAATGCTGCTAAGCAGCAGCTAACCAAAGACCAGCAGTATTTCAAGAATAAAATAGAAGAGATTCAGTTGAAATTGACATCTCCAACGTTAGAGAACAAGAAGCTCGAGGGGAAGGTGTCGGAGAAGCAGGTTCAAGCGTTGATGTTCAGAATCGAAGATGGAATTGTGATCCTTAAACGATTGATATCAGAAGTTGTATTCACTTGGAACGCAAAGATTTTAGAAATGTCTGTTAAGAGGAAGGACGAGAGGCCGCGGCGATTCACTGAACGATCGTTAACAGCCGGGAGTAGCAGCATAATTGATATGGACGGATATATAACGGAAGACACCGCATCGGAATCTCAAATCGAGGACTTGAGCCCTATGTCGGCGGATTACAATGCTGTCGATGCTATCGCGGCGGTACAAAATGATTTACAAGGGTTGGAAGCTGTGGAGAATTCGGATAATGAAGTTTTAGAGAGTAATAATCCTGACGATATTGTTGTTGCTCACGGATCTCCGAAGATGCATCAGAGATCGCACTCTGATGTCTTGCCTCTCACTTTAGAGGACATGCCAGATAAGAAGAAGAAGAAGAAAACAATTTTATCGCAGTTATTGCCCTCTGTGCCTGTCATTCAACCAATACCGAATCCTTTAGGAACTTTGGAGCATCACTTATTGCCCCTTGGGTATGATTATACAAAGAATTCTATATCTTATATAGTAATTACATATACAGGTTCAATGGATAAAAAATGTTTCTGTTTTTTAGGTCTGTCGTGCCCATAGTGGTGTACGAATCAGAGCCCTCCTCTATAATTGCGTACGCGCTTGATTCGCACGACTATAAGCATGCGTTGCACGAATTAATGCGCAGCACGAAAGGGCCTGAATTACATCCCAGTCCGCTAATTAAGCGGAAATTTCCGGAGAACAAAGAGAATATTCCTGACGTAATGCAATCAGGGGATTTTAAGCGACCGTCCGTTTTGTCATTCTTTCGTGGAAGTAGCCCGAATCCTGCGAGTCCTATAGACTCTGATAAAAGTGTTTCGAATGTGGATAATAACGCGCAGAGTTCTTCAGCGACGTCTGAAACTGAGGAAGATAAGAAAGCAACGAAACAACAGAATTACATTGAGGTTCAATTTAACGACGTAACAACCAATTTCTACTGCAGAATATACTTTGCTGCGCAATTCGCTGCTTTCAGGGAAAATGTTTTACCATGTGGGGAGGATGGCTTTACGAGAAGCATGAGTCGAAGCGTGCAATGGGCTGCGAGAGGCGGAAAGAGTGGAAGTGCTTTTTGTAAAAGCAGAGGTATACAATCGTTACGCGATTATGCATTCATATTAGGGATTGTAAATTTACCGACTTTTTCAATTCCCGGTAATTCGGTAGAGTTTTCGATCAAAACCGGTAATTTATTGGTGGGTTTTATGGTATTGAATATTTACGAGTAAATATTACAAAAAACACTTTTTTAAATCTAATCGAGCGTTATAAAAAATATATGAAAGTGAAACTATTTTGAACGTAAAATATAAAATGATATAACGCAAAACTACATATAGTAGCAAAGTATTGACAATGCTTAGTAAGTATAGATTCGCCACGACACAATGAGAAGAATCTTAACTTACATAATTAAATATTTTTTATTTATCAACTCTTTTTAACAGATATGCACGCAAAGAACATAATTTGTCTAAATTGCGACCTAATTTTTGTACAAAATAATTCATCCGCAGAGAAAGCTCTCTTAGCATTTACACTTGTTGATCGCGTAGTCATTAGGAAATCATATGCCGTTTGTATATATTTCCCTCTTACTTTTTATTCTTGAAAACACGTCAATTATTTTTGTCGACACGATTCAGATTTTTAGTTTTCTTTTGGATCAGAGTTGGGTTCTTGGTGGGATATTTCCGTTTTCGTTTTTATTAGTAATTGCAGTTTTTATTTCATTGATAACGCAGTAGATATCGAAGGAATTATTACTATACGTAACTATATGTAATTTATTGAATTACCGGTAAAAATTTCAGGGAATTGCTCGCGATTTACCGGTATTACAATCCCTAATTAATATCATAAATACAATGAGACTCTTTGTGTAATAAATATTACGCCCATCATCACGCTTTCTGTTCTTTTCGCAGATGACAGATTTATTATAAAAGAGATGTCCAGACTGGAAATGCAAATATTCCTTGACTTTGCACCGAATTATTTTTCCTACATGGAGAAATGCCAGCAAACTAAGCAGCCGACGTTGTTAGGGAAAATAGTCGGCGTTTACAGAGTGTCTTTTAAAAACAACACGACAAATGCAGCACTCCGCACCAGTGTATTGGTGATGGAGAATTTGTTTTACAACAGAACGATAACAGATAAATTTGATTTGAAGGGATCTGTGAGAAATCGGCTTGCGAATCCTGACGACGTGTGTCACGAGGGTGAACTCGTGTTGCTCGATGAAAATTTACTGAACAGTTAGTGTACTATTAATATTTCTGACATATGGAAAGCATCCAGTTGAAAATGTGTTCTTACACTTTCAGTGAGCTGCGATTCGCCACTTTACATCAGATCACATTCGAAAGCGGTTTTAAACAGAGCCATTGAACAGGACACAAAATTTTTGGCTGACAATTCTGTGATGGATTATTCGTTATTAGTTGGCTTGGAACCAAATTCCGATGAACTTGTATTAGGTATAATAGGTAAGTCTCACGATTCTACATTTGAAACGTAAGGGGGAAAACGAGGGATGTCCATTTTTCGCGATCTTGCGATTTATCGGATATTTTGTTGGTGGCAACTGGGACCACAGAACTGTCGAATCCCAAAGGGTTATACAATTCAAACAACCCCCGTAAGATAACGTTAAAGTTTTGGTATACTTAATGTGACCATTTATTTTTCCCTCAAAGCACGACGTTATTTATTAATGAAAAGAAGGAATGAAGACGTGAAAATAAATAATTTATGTAGTCATATATTTTTCTGAAGAACAAATTTGCATAAGTATATTTCATGCTGATTTCAAATAATAATGAAATTCTTGTCAGGATTTCTTAAAATTTACTTTGGGAATTAACATTTCTTTAAGAACTACGACTTGCAACTGTTTTCCACTCGTCCATAATTTATTCATAAGAGACCCTTTTTCTACGGGTGCAGTAGTGCCGGGCAGACATAAAATATATTCAGTAATTAACCAATAGTTGCTCTCTTTCTGAAAACGGGACATTTCGGCGTCCCGAGGACAACGGCATAGGCTACTTAAAAACGGGATGGTCCCGTTCAAAACGGGACGTATGGTCACGTTAGGTATACTGGTTAAAAACAGGTAATGTCCACTCTGCACTGGAACAAAACACTCAATCTTCTCGATAAAGCTATTTTGTGACATTCCCTGTTTTTCCCCTTACCCTTCATTTTTCGGTATGGAATTTTTTAAAAGCTATTATCGTGTTTGCAGATTATATACGAACGTTTACTTGGGACAAGAAATTAGAAACAATGGTAAAAAAGTCCGGTATATTAGGTGGCCAAGGAAAATTGCCAACAATAATATCACCAGAAGAATATCGGGCTCGTTTTATAGCCGCTATGCATCGATATTTCTTACCTGTCCCGGACAGGTGGTCCGGATTAGGCAGGGACGTGGAGATTCCCAATTTTTCACAAGTCTTGTACACTAAGCATGTACATAATATTTTCTATGCAGCTAACACAAATGTAACAAACAGTGTTGCATGTAGAGATAGATAATGTATATTAATATTTTATGAACTTTACTAGTCCACTACGACTTTTTTGTAACGGAGAAGTGATAAAAATGAGTTACCACTTTTGTAACGCGAAGCATTGTTGCATAATTTCGGTTCCATAATTTATGTAGTCATACCGCATTTATGTCTGTACTTGTCAACGCATCGATCGTTGTATTACATGTACATATATATATATAACAAATTTGTAATAAAATTTACAAGCGATCCGAAGTGCGAGGGGCATGAATGAGTGTTAGATAAAATTATATAAAAGTCTATGAAAGCACCATTATTAATGTTTTATTTAGATCATTTTTTCAAAATTATGTACATGAACATTATTTATTATTATTGATAGTCAAATAAACAATAATAATAATACAATAATAATAAGAGTTTTAACATAATAGTATCTCCGTAATAGTACAGACCGGCGTCTCGGAATTTTGTACGCAATCAAGACAAACAAAACTTTTCTAAAAAAAAAAAAACATCGTACCACTCCGATACAATTTCAATACAGCGTACGCATTCTATAATCAGGTCACAATAACAAAGTATAACGCATAAACTATATTCCGCGGTAGAAAAATCCGAGACGCTGGTCTTGTTTACGTTACAAACACAAGGAAGAGATATTAAAGCGTATACCTTACAGAAAAACATCTCGTCGTACATACTCGTTTCGGTACGACACAAATTTCTACCGTATTTACACAAAATGAATGCATAGTGATGAACGAAGCTGCAGCGAAACTTGAATACTGGAACTATTTCATCTGTGTAAATTAGATGACGCTAATAAATATGTCTCACCGCCTCTTGAGACTATGCGCGAATTTAACTGTAGGCAAAAGATGCACAGATTCTGACTAATCAATTGGAACTTTACATAAGCTTGTCCGTAGCGAAGCTTCGTCACGGGATGGCTACCATCCGTTCGAAACAAAATTTCTATCGCTGTGTTAAATCGAGACACAAATTGCATATGCGTTGCGAGATTAAATATACTGCTGTGAGAGAAACTGTTTAAATGAAAATGGAAACAGATTTCGGACGCGATACTATAATAAGAGTGATTGAATGAAAAACGTTTTTATTATATACTGATCGGGTGAATTACATAGGCTGCCGTACAAGAGTTCCTGCGGTCAACATGAGATCTACGATGAAATCATTCGCACGCGAAACCTCTGTTCGCGTGCTGCATTTGTAAATTCAATTGACGATGAAACAGCTCAGCTAATATGGCTCCACTGCTCACTTTCCCCGTAGAAAAAAAATGACCTACACTGGATACTATCTGAGCAAGTCATCTCTGTATGACCGACGGTTGAAAGTTATAGTTTCCTCGAGCAACTTTACATAAATACCTAGCGGACGTGTTACGTAATCGATAAATTCCTTTTTACATTTTTTTACACAATAATTCGCGATTGTTTCTCGTTTATTATCATAATTAGCCTCGTGTTTATTTTTTTCATTCATCGCTCGGTGTACGTTCGAGCCACGAATCGCTCTGCGCACACGTTTACCATTACAAAACAATGCCGGACAAGATCAGATTTTTATATCTGGCCCCATGGATCGAGAGCTCGATCGCCGTTTAAAAAAGAAAAACGAACGAAAGAGACATACGAGCCCGACTGAAAAGAAACGTTTTTACGGCTCGTAGCCAACTAAATGGAATTATTATTATTACGATAATCATGATATCTCCCGCTTAACCTCCAAAAGAATAAGAAACTAACCCTCCTTCGCTGAGCGCTATCCAGTGCCGGCAATTTTTTGTACTATGCTGGTGATGGAAGTTGATATTCAATTTCTCATTGACTTCCGCGGTTCCCGGAACGGACCACCGCAAATGTTTCCTATCTAGCCGCGAGTTTGTAGATCGAGAAACAACGAGGAAGATACCCGGGACGGTGGAGGAGGCTTCTCGCTACTCATTTATATACATCAAGCGGCATTCTGGACGCATACTAATTTCCGTAAAACGCTAAGGAGTATCGCTGTCTTTCATAATCGTAGGAACTACCGTCCCAGCGCATTTAAAGGAGCGAGAAAATAATATATATATATATATGTATGTATTTATATATAGATCTTTCGCAACCTTTGCTCCCGTTCTGCGTGTATCAGATACCTGATATATTGGCGGAAGAAAAATGGTATCGAGAGGTGTCTCGGAGAGGTTCGATGATCACGATCGACGCGACATTCGATGCACATACGTAAGTACGTATCATCAAAGGGTAACAACAGAGCAAACAACCGAGGGTCGGTGTACCGGCTACTAGAGTTCCACGTATACCATGTGATTCGATGAGACGGACCTATTCTTTTTTTCTTTTTTTTTTCATTTTTTAATGTGGGAGAGAGATCATCGTTTCCTCTAAGCGCACGCGCGGCGCCGAATGAATTTCTTGGGTATTTCCCCGTGCGCACGTTTCCAAGGGTATCACGTGTCCTTCTCGTAGGGATGAGGATACGCGAGCGCGTTTTATCAATCACGGGTATAATCGCTCGTGCCGCAGTGCATAACCCTGGGGGGGGAGCGGTCGATACTTTAAACCATGCCTCCTCTTTTAAACGCCGTTTTAACGTGCACATCGTAATAGCGACCACGGGATCTCGCGCGCAGGCCGCCGAATGGGCAGTTCCTTTTATCTCTGCGGCTCGCCTAGGCCAAATTGTTGTTGACTCTGCGCCTGCTGTTGCGCGCTACCGCTCACGCTACACCGTCCACCGTGGTGCTGCGCCGCCGTCACCATCTGCATCGAGTTCTGATGGAAGCCATTTTGACTCGGCGACATTCCTGTAACGGTACAACAGATTTCTGATTTCTGCACCCTGCGAGTTCGATTTTTCTCCCGCTTGGTGCGTACAGGCAAAATAGCGCTGCGAGTGCCATAACCGCACTGCGCCATGTTGAAATGCGTACGTATTTCTGGCGACGATGGAGCGAGCAATGTTGGAGAAGCGTCTACTCTGTTATCTGAATATCTCTTGACTCGAATTATACAGTTATGACTTCCTATAATTTCAGATAATAGAGGTTCCAGCGTAGTTATGTAATTTGCAGTGCGTAGAAGTGTTACAATTTTGCGGATATTTCACTGAGAACGTGTTGTGTGGATAAATAATAATGTGTTTGAATTTCTGATTGATTTTATCCACGACTACTTTTTAAATACAAATTTCAACAAATCGAAATGTACATTTCTAGAAAAAATACTATTAGAGCATGATTGTTTGAGTATTGCGAGTGTACAATTATCACTGAAAAGTTAAAATATTTAGAAATAAGAAAATAGGATGTGAAGGGGTGTCCACGAGGGTTAATGTGAAAGTAAAAGGTATTTAGAGAAAGAAATATGTGATATACCGATAGTAGGTACAAGAGTTGAAATGTGGGAATGTTATTTCCCAATAAAGTAGCCTACTGAAAAGGATCGTGGGAGCTATTTCACCCGATAGACTGGATGGGACAAAGGGGCCATTGGGGAATGGTGGAAAAAGGCAGAAAATGTGTAAATACGTTGAATAACTATCGCGAGGCAGAAAAGTGTGACGTAAATAGGTCCTAAGGAACGTTGTATAGAATAAATAATACTGAAACTTACCCAAGGGAGTTTTGTCACCCGCGGACATTTTGGAGAACGCGAGGAGCGCGTCAGGGAAGTTCGGTGGCGTCGCTGGTGTATTGCAGGGCGTTATCTACGAAAGAAATGGATTTTTATGATTGCGAGGGACCTCGATAATATCGTCGATACATCTGTTTTATAGCTTCGTTTGTTTACGTTCTTGTAGATCGCGTGCACGACTATTCAGGTCGAGACTAGAGCGCATGACTACATGGTCATAAACATAGATTCTTTGTTTAAGGATCGATACCTACAATCAACCCCTTTCATGCCTTCCTATGCAAGGTGTATAAAGGGAGAGATTCTCACGGGACAAGAATACCTCGCATCGTGGACTCTAGGGATGCATAAATTTGAATGAAATACGTGACATCAACACGTCTCGCGCCGCTTCTCGCATCTATCAAACTTGCTAAACCGCGGGCGAAACTTCTTGTTTTGGTTTAAAATTACACTTTGCGAAAACTGCTGTGACTGAAAATCCATTCAATATTCTGGTAGGTATGAAGTTTTAATTCGTGATACGTAACACGCCAGACTCTGATTACATTAAATATTAATACGTGTTTTATATTCCCTAGTAAAAAATTCTACATGACTATCAAGTGATAATACGAAATAAAAAAAAAAGGAAAGATATCGAGACACCTACACTAATATTTACAAGTTTCGAATTATCGATTTTAGTTAAAATCATATTGTACAACAAATTTTCAGTCATTTTGATGTTAATGCTTCAATAATTAGTAGTAGAAAACGTGACGTACAGCTGATGTCATAAGACACAAACCGAAACTATTTATAGCTTCAGAAATGACCGTGCTGAACGTGTTAAAGCAGTTGATGCGAGCTTAAAAAAGACCGCCGGTTCATATAATGTATCAAGACACATATTTATTGACTGATTGTATAATGTTTTCCAATATTCGCTCCAAGTGCAAAGTATTGAATGAGCAGCATTGTAAACAAGCGATACATTCAATCTGGCGAGTCTAGTATTACTGGAAACATCAGAACCTTTCAGAATATCGTAAATAACAGACGCTGTTTACATGGGATCCTTGTTTGGAAGTAGAGATTGCCATCACATACAGTACCGCTCAGAAGTATTTGATCACTGGTAGGTACGTTTGATAAAAGAAAAAAAAAATGGAACATGTTTCTCTTTAGCTTATAATAATCGTTTCATTCTATTTTGTTATCTTGAGAGGGTATTCGAGTTTGGACAGATATTTCAGTCAATTTGATTCGGGGGACACTTTTTACTATGCTTACCCGACTAAGTAGTACTGTTTACGAACAGATCAGAAGTTACTACCTACAGACCCATTTCCGAGCAAAACATTACACGAAACCAGTCATCGTAGCCACAACATTAATACTGGAGTATCTTCGATGGTTACTATCGACAGTAGTATCCGATCTCGTGAATGAGCCCACCATTGATTAACACCAGCTCCTGCAGAGTTTAACCCTTAACTGGTATCCTGGGGTCGCTCACGACCCCAGGCACGCAAAATTCGCTGCAAAATTTTTGTTTGACTAAGTTTGTAAACTGAATTTCTAATTAATTTTATAATAATAGTTGAACTTTATACGTTTCTATTATTTTATACATTACCTAAGAACAAAATATTCATAGAAGTTGATCTAGCGTCGATTTTATAAATTTCTGTGTCCTTTTTTATTTGGGGTCTACCACGACCCCAGTATACCAGTCACGTTTGCCAAAAACAGTATACCGACCAGTTAAGGGTTAATCTCAGAGTATCAAAGCCAAACAATAACACGACGGCCGTCGGCTGGAGAATCTTGTAGTTCGTCCAATTTCTTCGACAATTACCCCCGAAGAGTTACAAACATTATCCATAGTGGCCGAGTTGCGCCCGCTTCCTGCTCGTGTTTTGGCAATACGGAACAAGATATTAGTACCACCTGTCCGGCTAAAAATACCGAGCGAGTGTTTTACGTAAGCCGCATCGAAGCGTCACAAATCTATGGATGGGTGGGTGGATGGATGAAAAGGGAAGAAGAGAAGTGAGGTTTCTGCGAACGCGAACCCGTCGGCTTGTTAAGGTCGTCGAACCTTCAGGACCTGAACGCGACGTGTTCGGCGTATCACCAGCTGGGCAGCACGGACAATGCAAGGTGCGAGTGTGTGCGTACCGCCGACTGTGGTTGCATAAATAAACAGATGGATCCACCTGGAGAGCTTAATAATTGCATTCCTTTTGAAAAGAATACGAGGTACCTTTGAGCATCATGTTGGAGAATTTTAGAACATATTTTCTCCGATACTATCACATTTTGCATAAAGAAGGACGAGGGTAAGCTCCTTTATACTTTCGTTCATATTTCTTACTATTTATGTTTAACCTATTTGGTATGGAGGTTCAAAGGTTTCTCGTACCTACACCGTGTGCGGGAATCCTTTAGTTGTATTTGCTAACCATGCGCGCTAAACGCCTATGGGCGTCCAACGCGAAGGCAGTAGTGAAGGGGTTAATGATTATTTTGTGAGATATTTAGGTATCTCGGAACACTTTGTGTACCATTTTTGAAAGTTGTGTAAAAGGGATTTACCTGCGTTAGGAATTTGTCGAGTCAATTGAATTCTTTGAAATCAATTTGAATTCAATTGAAATTCTTTTCTACTCTGTATTGTAGTAAGAAGTTTTAATCTTTAAAAGAACATTAGTTTTTTACGTAACTTAGTGGTGTTCTTTCAAATGTTTTTAAATGGCCTGCTTCAACTATAACGTGTTACTCATTTTCATTATTCAAATTCAAATTCAATGGTTCTTATTAACACGAGTCTCAACTTCGACAATATGTACAAAGCAAATGTGGCCAGATTGTGGAGTGTAGCTTAACCGTGCAAGTATTATTAGCACAATAGAATATTAAAATATTATTCTCGAAGAAATATGCGCTACTTAATGATGTTACAGCGTATTAACCCGTCAAGCCAGTGCTTGTATCTACGTCCGTTACTAAACGTTCTTATATACAGTTGTTCCCAGTTAAGTTGATAATCTCTAGGTCCAAAGATCTTTTATTCGGGGATGTAGGCGTGCGTATTTCACGCCGCCGGTGTCACTCTTCACTGAGTTTTATGACTTTCGGAGACCGAGAATAGGGGACGGAAAGAAACAAAGATAACGTCGGCTATTAAATCCAAACTGAAAATCTGATTTGAAACACCACTGAATCAAAGGAAACATTCGGTTAATTATCCTGAAAATCCGATTTATTTCTCTTATTAATTTTCTTAGATAACAATTATTTTTAAGGAAGTAGTAAGACGCTCCAAGCATTAATTTAATTACCACCATAGCGTTAGCTCCAGAGATCATGTAAATAATTACCGGCTTGAAGGGTTAAGTAAGGGCGTGTAACGGGTATGACTAGAAAGAATTTTAAAAAGATAAAATCAATGTATAACTCCATTAAGAAATTAAATGTAGAATGTAAATACGCCAAAGAACACATGCGTCCTTGAAAACAAGTACCTACCTACTTACGTCATTATTTCCTTAACATATTGTACTTTTCACCTAACTTTTTAATAAATGCTTTTTTAAACCTATATTGATAACACATTGCCCTCATTTGTATTCATAGGACATATCGTCGGTGATAGTGCAAAACCGCGTATGAGCAGTTTGTAAATACCGCGGATCTGCAAAAGTAGCAAAATTGAGATTTTGCACTCAGGGTTGCCAAGCGCTGTTTCGCCTTTTTTAAAAGTCACACCATTGATGTTAGTATTTAGAACAAGGAATGCTAAAACTGTCCCAAAAAAGTTCAGTCAAAGAAATCCCTTAAAATGGCTAAAATACTAAGTTTCTTCTTCCTCCTATAAAATTGGTAAAATGCAGATCCGCGGTATTTACAAACTGCTGATACGCGGTTTTGCACTATCACCGACGATATGACACTACTCGACCACAAAATCCAAAGACACCTCCATAGTAGTGTTGTGACGGAGCATAATAACCTGACTTTATCACGCGGGACACTGTTATGACTCGCGCTTGATATTTTAAATTCCTACATTTCTGACCTCCACCTATCTTTCTCCAAGCTAGTGTTATCTCTACGAGGCGAATATATCTGAGATAGCTGTCAGTCGTGAGCCACAGACGCGTCACGCGCGAGGAGGCCTTACTATAGCGACGCGCCTTACTCGAGAAGAATAAGAGGACAAAGAAGGCGAGGCGCGAAAACGTCTGAATCAGAGGAAGACGGAGAATCTCGTCGTCGGATTCGAACGAAACGCTGTCGTTCGTCCAGCGTTGGGCCAAGATTTGGCACACAGCTTATCGGAATGCCGCCGACCGAGAATAGTAACGCACCTAGCGACTGACTGTCTGCCTGCAGTGGTTCTCTGTCTTTCATATCGCTTTGAAGTACATACGCCCGTCGAAGTCGGAGCCGCGCTCGGAGCGAGTACGGCCAGCGAAAGAAGCGGCGCACGGAAAGAAAACGAAATCGCGCGCAACCGACGCCGTGGCGCGACGAGCCAAGGTGGAGCGAGGAAGATGGCAAGTAGCAAGCACAGTTCGCTTACAAGGAAACATTCCCAACCCGAACATTCTGATTTTAATGAAACTTCATGCGGATGTGAAGCATATTGGAGTATGCAAGGAGGTATTCTTTTTCTCTGGAAATTCACTCTGAAGGGGTGAAATCAGCCCTTAAAGTTACCGGGTTCTTTCGGCTTTTTAATGTAATTTTGTAACGGTGAGAGATAGAGCAAAACTTTGAGTTGTAAGAGTTGTTCAGTTTTTTATAATCTATGACACTACCAAAAGAAAAATATAATTATATTTTTAAAACAAACGGAAAAACGCGATAGCTTTAAGGGGCGAGTTGACCACTTTCAAAGTGAATTTTATGCAGAAAAAATTTCTCCTTGGATATCCCAATATGCTCTACACTCGCACAAAGTTTCACTAAAATCAGTATTTTCGGGTTGGGGATGTTCCCTTGCGAGTCAAAGCTGGTCACGCCACGCTGGCCTTGCGTGTTTTTCGTTTACTAATTAGGCCAAATAGGCGACTCGTTGTTGCGCAAACGGCTGGAAACAGACTGTGAAATTAATACGACCCCTCTTCGGCGAATTAAATAGGCTCTAACAACTACGTCGGGTAACAAGGCAGGCGGACCGCCGCGATTCGATCCGCGTGTAAATTGAAACGCGTTTAACAACACGGCAACAGTATTTCGATCGATAGAATTATCACGCCTGTGACGCGCGGCTCGTTTAATTGACAATTAACACTTTCATGGCCGCCGTCACGTATGCGCGATTTCACGATTTGGATCCGTCACTTTCCTTGAACTTAAGAATTCAAATTCATCTCATATTTTTTACCGAGAAAACTATTTCATTCGAAGATTTATATTCTCTTTGTAATATGCTGCTTTGATGATTTTCAAGGATCAGAAATTAGTTGGGAAATTTGGAACAGATCCGCAGAGGGCGTAAGTTTGTTGGAAAAGGTGCGACCGTCAAAGCGTTAAGGTAAAATCCCACGGCGCGTGGCTCGGCGAGTCTTGCGCCGTGGGATTTCACCTTAAAGCTTCACGAACCGTATAGCGTAACGCGGTTGCAGCATAGACTTTATTGAACACAAACACTTTGCAAACCCCGTCATGATTGCATGTTTACACCGGGCAGGAGAGTTTTTCTGTCAGTTCGGACTCAAAATATAGGTGACTAATATATTTAAACGCTAATTGTGTTTAGTTTGGGGTGGAGACAGTTGATAGTTTAAGAGGTATTTAATGGTGACGTGGGATCTCCATGCACATCTTATTTTCTGCTTGAGTTTGAATCCTGTAGAGTGATTTTTATAGGTGGCTGCCTTTTCTTTTTATTTTATTTTAATACATATTTGTACATCATTTGGTATGTAGAAAACCGTTTCAAATCTTGTTATTTCCAAAACTACATTATGGTACTACATATTCATAAAAGAAAGCGTCTTTGAACACGGTTTTTAAAAATCGACAAACCCTATACAGGGTCATCGTTTAATCCTGCAACCCGCGCGCGCGCGAACAGACGAAAATGGCAACACCGCCTCACGGACGCATTCCACTACAACCATGCACAGGCCCAGCGCAGAGCTGCCTGCGACCGTTGGACAAGAGTGATGCCCGAGCTTCGAAAATTTTAGCGTCGCAAAGAGCTAGGTATTGGGAATTTCCCGACCCAGGTAATCGAGCCGCGCGCTCCGCTTTTATGATCGGTCTACCACTCGCACCCCAGATCACTGTAATGAGGTTTGAAAATAATGTCAACAGATCTCGTACCCGTCTCAATTTCAAAAATTTTAGCCACGACAGGGTTGACGGTTCCTTGTACGGAGAGATTTTTCGCCACCTGCTTATAAAAACCACAGTAACGGCACATCGTTCCAAAAAATGACATTAACGGAAGCCGGTATAGGCGTGGCGTTGAGTAGCTAAAACATTCTAACACAAAAATTCTAGAAAAAAATTCAAACACCGCTACAATCAAAGACACGTCGCATTAGTTACCCCTTACGTCTGATCTAGGTATGCACCGCATTAAGGATAAAATCATAAAAAAGAAAACCAGAACAATAGATTCTGAGGTCACATAATTGAATAAAAATTTAATTTCTCAATTTATAAATGTAATGATACAGAATCAACTAGCCTATTGTTTATCAACACCACGAATTTTAAAAACAGCGTTAAATACATTATCAAATAAACAGTTTCCAACAGCTTTTTAAACAATTATGGTTAAAAAATTGATAAAAGAAAAATTAAGTAAACGTAAAATATGTTAAATTATCCATCATTAAGAGGGATTAATTTTTCCTCATTTTTTTGGTGCAAATTGCATTCCGATATGTCTTACAGTTCAAAAGTTATACGAAAAAGACCCCAAAATTTTCAACCGGGGCCGGGAAATTCTGAATAGTTCTTTGCAACGTTAATTTGACAGGGACCAGCCCAAAATTCTCGAAGCTCGGGCATCACTGCTGTCCAGCGGTCGCTTGCAGCTCTCCGAACGCGGGGACGGTGCATGGTTGTAGTGGAATGCGTCCGTGAGGCGGTGTTGCCATTTTACAAGTTCGCGCGCGCGCGGGTTGCAGGATTAAACGATGACCCTGTACATAGCATTCCACCGATCTGCGCAGCTCCCACGGATCTGACATACGCGATTGATCGTAGCGCTTTCCCTGCCGGTTCCCTACCAATCAACAGTACCTATGTGTATCCCTGTGCCGAATGAGCCAACTCTTAGATAGAATTCACAAAATATAAAACAAATGCGGTTGAGTTTTGGAAAAATGGAAAGAAAAGCCGGTTGCCATTTGTTTTCTACTATACGAGTACGTTTAAAAAAATTAAAGTCTGTTTCCCAGCTGTACAGGTGGGAAGAATTACGTACATAATGCGTGATGGTGCTGACAGGGAGAAGTACCTACATATTTATAGCAGAATATGTACTGATGAGATTTCAAGAAGATCTGGACAGAATATCAATTGTTCATGATATATCGTAGATCTGCGAAGGTGGCCTCTCGGAGCAAAAGAAGTAAACAACTTCCCGTCACTTAGAGAAGGAAGATGGTGGATATGGAATTTTAAGAAGTCACATCGCACCTCGTTGCGTAGGATGACACAATTTCAAACGCGATCTTCCAGAACGATTATTGACATTGAGAACAGACGTCAAAGTGTCGAAGAACTCGTTAAATCGGTGAAAGCATACATGGTCACCATTGGCGAAGAATCATTTTACAATGCAGATGAAAGCGGTTTCAATTTGAAGAAGCATTCTGGGCGGACGTTGTCTGCTGTGAGGACGAACACGATCGTGACCACTTCAGTCTTTATCCTCAATGACTCATAGTGGTACCATCATGCCTATTGTAATATATTTACATATGTATCCGCAAGTGGGTAACTCCGTCCCCTTACGTTGTGTTAACTGTTAAAGGAACCTACTTAGTGGATGATCTGGGCCATGTGTAGAATAAACTGTTTTTAGACCCGCTAACGCCTATGTTGCAGCTTCAAAATCGGGGAAGTTTAAAGTTCGATATTTTAGGAACTAGTTTCAAAAAATTAGACGAAAGACTGAAGAGAAAAGCTTATGTTCGATTCGTGGAAAGGATATTTCCGTCGGGAAGTTATAATAGCTTCTACCAGAACACAAGCAAGTAGAAATTTTAAGGATCCTGAAAAAACAACTGATGTAATAAAGCCTTGAGATTTATTTAGCTTTAGATTTTTAGAAGATGGAAAGCCTTTGTTCGAAATTTTCTGACGCTGCCATGTTGCACGAGTATTATATAAATTTTCATGCACGTAATAATAATCATAATCTCCTAGGATCAAAAATGTATTCGAATACGCTTGGCATCCCCAGGGCCGTTTCATTGTTGAAACAAAAAATGGTTGCGTTATTCGCATCACTAGAACTACATTTCTGTAAAGTTTCAATTTTTTTAATCTTCAAGTTACCTGAACAGCAATCTCACAATCAGTTGTAGTTTGATATTTGCCCAATTTTACACACTCACTAACGTTGCAGTTCTCATACCTGGTTCAATAATCGTTTTTTTTAACACTTCGTGATTTAATTTATTGCAAAGTTAAATCGTGATTTAATTAATGTTAAAACACTCGAACCATAAAACAGTATATTTGTTTCCTGTTAATAATGTTCTTGTTTTAAGCAAAAATTGTTGGTTTAAGCCAAGTATCTAATGTTTGGAACACATCGTTTGTAACTGTCTCTAATTATGTGAATTATAAGATACGTTACTATGTATGTATATAGAAGCGTAAATTACGCTTATATACTTTTACTTAGCCTAGCATAGATACGCATCCTTAACTAGAAAAGTCGTTACTCGTTAAAAAGAAACGTAATAATTAATTACTGAATGCACGAACCACGTAATTACACAATTCGTTCTATAATGTATGTGAGTAAATAGGAAAAAATAAATTTGAATTGCATTTATGCCTCTACACATTTATAGTTTTATAGAAATTAAACTTCCCATGTTCTAATTGGTTCTGCCTAATATCTGAAATAAATAGTGATTTTATGTAATTCAAACGGCTCTTTTTAATTAAAGTGTTGGTTCTGTTAAGAATTTCAAAAGGTGACTGGCTTTATGATGCGGACGTGACTTCTTCACTATTTGCGAGCTAAATAAATTCGTCTGCACAATTATTGCGCCGTTATCATCTGATGTCATATTTGTACAAGAGAAAATTCGAAATTTCAATTAGGACGTGGAATCCTTGGAATCTCTCCTGGCGCTCAATAGCGATTCACCACAAATTACAATTACGCTCAAAATAGCTTCCTAATTAAAGCAAATAAAGATTCTTGGTATAACATGTTTATATTTTCAAAGTATTATTCATTTTGTGTATTGTATCATCATACATATATGGTGTACCATCAAAAACAGAACCTGATATTATCTATTAAAGAGTCAAAATAGGTTCTCAAAATGATGTGTCGTAAAGCAAACAGGGGGAAGAGAATTTTTCCGAGAATTATTTCCCATCGAAACAGCGCCAAATTAAGACCTTTAGAGGCCCTAAGAATTTAAAAAATTTTGAGGTCCCCTGATTACTGCAACGCAATGTACGATTTCTTAGGCATTTCCGATAATTTGATGAAAGTGTTTCTAACAAACGTTAGATTTTAAAATTCAGAAAATTTTTAGGATGCCCTCCCTTTCTCCTGATGCCCTAAACACATGCTAATTTTGCTTATTGGTTAATTCAGCGTTGTATCGAAACAATACCTATATTTTGTTCTAATTATGAAAAACTACTTCATATTATAATTTGTATATCATGTACATATGAATGAGGCTTCTGATACGGGTTGTTTACACTTATCAACACTTTTCTAACTGTTAAGTCATTCGTATATACTACCCACATAACATAAATGAGTAAGTAGAAATTATTTTAACATAAAGTGAAAATAAAGATAAAAAGATGCCGAGTCATACTGATTTGAATGGTGTCTTACTAACGGACACAATAGTGTGAATCATAAGCGTATTACGTGGCTGCCGATATATTAAATAGATTAATAGATTGCTATTGGTTTTTATGAAAATATTCTGATAACATCACGAGGATTGAAAAATATTTCCACTTAACACATATATATAATCGCTACTAATATTAATTGACCTTCCTTTTCGCTCTTTATCTTACAAATATAAATCATTAACTTCGAACTAGTTAATCTGTTTTGAAATAACTGTGTTTGTTATCCTTTTTATGCGCAGTGTGATTTCTTTTTCAATATTAAATAAAAATTAATATTAGCTTGCAATTACAGGAATTATTGATGGGAATATATTCTTATACAAAATGAGCCATGAAAAATAGGACATTAAAGTATCTTCCTTGAATTTTAAGAAAAGGATAAAAAGCAATTGTGATATAGGTATACTGATTGTGAGTAACAGCGTAATCTCCAACGCGCATGTCCAATAGAAGATGGAAAAATGGGTGGAGTCGTTGAATTTCTGAGTTTTCATAAATAATACAAATTCACAGCATTTTAAACGTTAAAACACTGGATATTTTTCTTTCAACGGGATCTACGTGCCGGCGCTAAAGGGTTCAGGAAAAGGGCTCAGGTGGCGAACGTTTTTTCAGGAAATTGAGGATGTAGTTTACTAAAAACGCGCTAAGTGTAGTGGAACAGAAAAAATTACCGTCAATGGTGGGCCTATATACATCTCGATGTATTATAACATGCATGGGACACAAAATCGTTTCATTTTTTATACATGTGTGTACATATAAAACGAAGAAGAAAAAGTGTCTCAGCAGAAGTAAATTACATATGTATATTATATTCATACTTCACGACCATTTAAATTATCTATTACAAATTTTTTTGTATTTTTAAATCTACACTTTTTGTGGGTCACCCGACATAGTATAAAACCACATGTAGCATTGACCGTGAAGAAAATAAGTCAATATATTCTCAGAAATGACTAAACTCTTAATAAATTATTTTCTTACCATTGGCGTTTAAATTTCTGACACAAATGCAAATGAGATGCTACTGCGATGTCCCTATTACCCATTCACATACATATATATTTATTATATATATATATTTATTATACGCATATATTTACAAACGTTTTGCTTTTGTTGTTCCACACATTTATATTCCACAGTATAAACACAAACTACTTCTAGATTGCCGATAAACGTGTTCTATTTACATGCATACACCGTGTTTTACATACGCCAATGCTTGGGCAAGAATGGCGGAGAATTTTGAACGCGGGCTGCTGTATATTCGAAAGGTGACGCAACAACCCAGTACGATGGACGATTTTACGCAAGAAACGACGACCACTGTTTCCGAAGCTGTGCCTGCGTGAACGAGGCGAATAACCTGCCCCGATGGAATTAGCGTTAAGCGTATTTCTAGCAGCATCCAACGTCATCGTTACGCTCCTATATGTACTTTGTAAAAGCATAGTCGAACGAGCACGAGGAGCATCAGGTGTATACGCTCGCAGAATGGCGCGTTTAAAAGTAGCACGTAGGACGGACTTCATTGCTCGCGACGCGCAAATTTCCAGGGAACTCGGGTGAACCGGGTGGCACGATACTTTTTCCTCCAGTCGGTGAATCATCCAGGCAGACTACACCCGATACATTCCCCCAACCGACGATTCATACGATCGAGAACCGGATGAAAACAACAACAACGTTTTAAGCTCTATTTTGACCGCTTGTCTGGTATATCGCGCACCCCTCTGTGCCAGGGGAATGTTGCTGTGTTCGTCTCGGAGATAAGAATGGCCCCGGGTCAGCGCTCGCGCGGAAATCGATTCCTATACGTATTCCCTGAACTATTAGACCGTATTAGGGAGACCTGCGCCGCGATAGATTGCTTCTCTAGAGAAAAACGCACCAATGAATCATTCGTAGAGAGTGACGGTTTATCGAAGTCCCGTATTCAACGTCACTTTTTGCTACGATTTATTAGAGTCGTTCGTATTACTCACAAGGGATGTAAGGGTGCCCGAACACCGATATTTTTTAAACTGTGCAGATTTGTTGAGGACCTTCATAGAAGTATCAGGCAATTTTTCGTTTGTTCCCGTGTTCGGGTTTTTAGAGCGAAAACGTAAGGGGTTATACCTAGTCGGGCGGCTGAAAAGAGGCGAATGTTTGTGAATTTTTTTGGAAAAGCGGAAGGCTATATTTTTACAGAACTGTTTGCACTTAGAAGAGCAACATTTAAAGAACATTTGGTGATTTTTTCGTAGAAAAATATTTACGTTTGTAATAATGTAACAACCGACATCCAAGAAGCCTTTTTAAAAATTTGCTTTTGCGGTGAGCACTACCATTCGGAACTAAATATTTAAAAACGCTTTTTGGATGTCGGTTGTTACTTTATTATAAACGTAAATATTTTTCTACGAAAAAATCACCAAATATTCTTTAAATGTTGCTCTTCTAAGTGCAAACAGTTCTGTAAAAATGTATGCTTTCGCTTTGTAAAAAAAATCACAAGCATTCGCCTCTTTTCGGTCGCCTGACTAGGTATAACCGCTTAAATATTAATGTGTGATTTCCTACTTTGATGTATATCTTGAAAACTGTAGTAAATGTATTCATGAATATTAAATTACATTTTTTATAAAACTGAAGGCTTTTGTTATTCAACAAATAACTACAAAAAAAATCACTCACTGTCACAAATTATATTTTAAAATAAGTCTTTATATAAAGGACGGCAAAAATCATTTTTGTCCAGAGCGAAAGAAGAGCTACATAACTCGGACCCTGCTTATAATTTCCGCTACTGAATGGCAACGTATCTTTGTAATACGTCGTTAACGGATTGCAAGGTCGACGATAGTTCCGGTGGTCAGCTACAAACTCGACTACTCTCAGGAACAGTGCCAGCCGTATTCTCATCTCAACACTGTTGCGACCTATTCAACCAGACATCGTGCGCTGCTTTGTTTGTGTACACGACACAGAGTTGCGAATACACGCATAGTCTATTTGTGCACTTTATTTCGATCCATGATGCAAGACCTGCTTTTTACATAAAGCAACATCCCTGGCCTCTGCGCGACCGACAAAAAAGTGTGGACTTAATACCGATCTCCTTCTATTTTTGCAACTAGCTACTTTGATTTGTACTTATGTTGTTGGAATAATTAGTTTTCTTTTTCACACATTTCTGTTTTCCTCAAAGGAAGAGAAAAGATGGAGTAAAATCTGATACAAAATTTAAAAGAAGCGTAGTTTTTGAACAGGTGCAGATGTTTACCTCTTTCAGTGCTAATTGTAAGCATACACCGCATGCGGAAATACTACAGTCGTATTTGTTAAGCATACGCTCTGAACGCCCGTTGGCGTTCCCCGCACGAATGGCAAACACTGACCGACGTACGTATGGTTTTGTAGCGCTGACAGTATTAGTTCCTAATAATGCAGTGAGAAATTCCTTTATATAGTAATCCCTATGTTTAACTCTATTCGTAGAATATTATAAAAATATGCAGTGCAAATAAATTAGTGGTGAACAGTTCAAGGATTAATAACGTCATTTAAAAAAAAAAATTCTTAAAGAGAACAATGTTTCTTCAAAAGCGACAGCATCAAAGCTCGAATAAATTAATGGATAAAATATGTTTAACTTTAATTTGTAATGAAATTAAAACCACTTGGTCGGTCAAGGGAACATAAATTATTAATGAATTTGACCATATGGAATTAAATGGACAGGAAACGAAGAATCATTAAGCTTTTTGTCAGAATATGTTGATATCGTGTTTTAATGTAACAAATGTCATAAATTCTTCGAATTTAAAGAAAAAAAGAGGAATCTTGCGGAAGACTTGAAGAAGAAAAATTGGATTACATAAGAAGCTCCAGTTTTTTCTGGGAAATACTCTAGTGAGAGTAACCATGAGTGAGTAACCATGAGAACATATATATTTCAACGTCATTGAAATCGTTGAGGTCGCCCCCATTCCGAATAATTACCACCTATTCTTGTAAAAAAACTTGCAATGTAATTCCTACCATGGAATGATTAACTTGATTTGTTTTACAAACATGCCAATGATACGTGCGCACCATGACTCGTTTATTCCACTAATCGATCCTTAGGATAACTTATTCTTGCATAATCGACGCTTAAACGGAGAAACATTCTACTGTGAATTGCCTTTTTCGATTTCATGTTTCATAGTTGTGTGGAAACGCGTGTTTCCACACAACCATAAACGCGTCCCATTATCTGCGTATAATATATTTTCATTATACCATTGATAATGGAGTCTTGTTGAATCCACACCAGGTATCGCAAAAGGCGGTGTGTATCTTCAACAAGCTTACGTTTACTGAAGCCAGAGATAAGTCTGATATTTAGGAGCGTTTAAGGAGCCTTCGTCCAAGCGTAATCACACTGATCGTGGGTGGTGCGATAAAGAGCTACTTGTATCATATTTTCTGAGCAGCGTGATTTCACCTCCTGTATTCGAGTGTATACATATACATACGAGTGCCTGCGTGGTGATAACCAAGGAAGAAACGTTGTCTGCGAGGAAAATAGTTTGCGTCAAGATCGTGCTTCAACCGCTACTTCATTCCAACATACTTGAATTATCTGCAAAACTAAATTCTATTCGACACTTTAATTCTTCTGCTATTTCATTAAACATGTCCAGTTTTAGTTAGGTTTATAAACAGCATACTACTGTATGTACCTCGCATTTGTATAATCTTTTTTTTTTATAACACAAAATGAATATTTTCTGTACATTCGGAAAAAATATTTGATTTCTAATATTAAATAACTACATATTTTTTATTTTCACAAAAATATTTTTTTCTACTAGTATACAACGAATATTTCCTATAATTTCGGAAAAAAATTTTTGCTTCTTAAGCTAGAATAAATATTGTATGTATATTTAAATATCAAAAAGAGATTGTATATCATTTTAATATTGGATGTAGATATGTGTATTCAACATTTTGTGCTACTAGGGTATTGTAGCTTTCTTTATATTCTTGTTGTTGTTGTTTCTGCTAACTAGAAACCAATTCTGGGATATGTGTGGGTCAAAATAGTCACTGTACCCATTATTATTGACACGCGAACCATTCGCCATTTAGGGATTAAAAAGAGATGTCCTTGAGATTATTTTTAAAAGCGAAAGAATATAATTTTTATTCGGTTAAATTCCAAGGAAAAAAACTAGAATAAGTGTTCTCTGTACTGTCACTTTCCAGAATAAGCAGCTTGGGTATTATTTCAAATGGCAGCTATCTTGGGGCGCTCTTTAAAAAGTTAGAAGGAAAAGGCTGCAACGTAATGCGCAAAATTATAAATGGAGTAGGAGGGGATCAAATCCTTTGAAGGTCAGGCACGCGACGAATTGATTTTCTCCCGCCCCTACCGCTGACATTACAAATCTACGGGTCGTTTTCGTCAGCCTACGTCAACGGACCTATTCCTTACAGACAATCGACTCGCATAATTATGTTCAGTGCGGTATGTTCAGTTTAAAAATAACCCTGAAATACGATACTCAATTCTGAGTGCACTTTTACGCTCAACCTTTTCACTAATGTAATCTACAAATTTTAATATGAAAATAATGAAATCAATTTTATGGAAATATATTGATTAAAATAATTACCTGCTACGTTCCAATACTTCTCAAAATAACTCTCTCAAACCTCTCAGAACTGAGTTTTCGAGTTATAAATACTTTCTGTTTATATGGAGATTTGCAGAAGTTTCTGATAATGTTAGACATACATCTAAGCACTGTTATCATTTTCTCGGTATTAATAGTGAATAACGCCGATACTAGAAAGACGTTCTTGCCAATCTCTATTGCACTCAGAAAAAATAATAACACTTCAGATTTCTCATACTCCAGGTATATGGAATAAGCTCATAAAAATTAGCCATTCCTTTTATGGTCATATTGAACACTAGGTATATTGCGTACAGCAATTTTCAATTATTACATAAATTATTAGTGAAAGTGCGTGGAAATTATTCTGGCGCATCAAATAGTGTACTATATATTATATTCTGTAAACGGTACCATGGATAAGAATTCAAGGATTTAAATCTGGAGTGTCTAATTTTCTCCTTACAGTGACTCAATGATTTCAAGTTATTACTTTAATCTGAGATAATACTTAAATGCAGGAAACCTTTACCAACTCCCTTAACTTATGAGATATATAACGTTTAATCGGTATTCAAGAATCTACTGCAATGTTTAAATTATTTTTATCTGATAATAGTTGCGGAAATGTACATAATATTACCATGCAAAATTGTGAATTTGATGCCGTAGTGGAAAAGGTTGCATATATTCGACGATTAAGTAATTAGATAAAAAGTTTGGTTTAATAAGAACAGACGCAACTTTCATTAAATTGCACGATATACGAACTTCTACTACTTGAAAGTAAACATGAACACACGACCGCGTCTCTATATTTACGCCCGTTGCTTTTGATCAAATAAATTAACATGGCACTTTGTAGATAATATCACAACTTTGTTTCGTAATATTGCTAGTTACGCAATATCTACTAAAGAAGAAAAAAATCCCGATACGCATTACTTATTTTTAATAGATTATGTACTTCAATCGTAGAGAGGTCAAAGTGGTAATCGCTAATCAGAAACAGAAAAATGAAAATTGCAACCGACACTACATAGTTGCATAAGTCACGCAATACGTTGTAACGCTTCAAACCCATTTGAAGCATTACACCACGAGCGTCATTCTATAAGTATATATTAACAAATTTCCTGCGGTATGGGGCATACTTAGTATATCCTATATCCAGTTTTGTGTTGTGGTGACGAAACTGTACTGTTTCCTCCATGTAGAAACTTATGGTTTTTCTGGACCTTTATTAAGGGGTCTCCCAACTCCGACGTACGAAAAATGATGGGAAATTTAAAATTAAAATGTGAATTTAAAAAAAAACATGAAATATATTTACTTCCAGCTGTGTGACTTCATTTGTCAATCTTTAGAGAATATGAAAAAAAAATTGTACGCAAAAATAGTGGTTATATTCGGAATTATAGTGCTTCGAATCCAAAATATCGCGCTCCTTTTCAGGCCGTCGAAGTAGGCAGACCCAGTAGTGCCAATTTAATTACAAATTTAAAACCGAAATTTAAAAAAATTCCCCTTCTAGTATAAAGTTAACAAAGATCAGTTTTGAAAAAAAGCGATTTTTTTCTCAGAAGCCGGGGAGACAACTGCCCCGTTTGTTTTTCACCCTCCGAACGCCAATGAATACTAATCGCGATCCACGGAAGTATCTCGCATGGGAAGCCCTTTTATTCAATGCAGAACTGCGTCTAAGGTAAAGGCGCGTTTTCCAAATTCCCGCGGTTATGTACAAACTAATTGGGAACCCTTCCACGCCAACGAAAAGTGCCGGAAAATTTTGAATTACCCGCGCGTGATCTTGTCGCGGTATCGCGTGAATGAGCTCAATGAGTAAAGTCAATTCACGTGATGCGTCGTTGATCCTTTCACGTGACACAGATAAATAAAGACGGCCGCTAAGGCGGGCGAAAAAGACGGAAGGAACGCGGTCGCCGTCGTACGACGGTCGCGGCGTTGCAAAATGGTTTCGTATCGATTAGATGTCGTTATGAATATAGGAACGATCGATGACCGTCTTCCGCTGGGCTTTCTTTCTGTGGGGAAGTTCAAGAAGGGCCAATGTCAATGTTCAGCTGTTATTCAGTGAAAAATGCAACCTATTTTTTTTTAAACTATATCTCAAACAAACAAATTTTGCAAAATCGCGCAAGAATACAGAAATATATATAAAGTTTTTGCAAAGGTTCTAACGCCAAATACTCAAAAATGTCTATTTCGACATTGGCCCTTCTCAAACTCACCACAGATTTTAAACTACCGATAACTTTTGTCAAAGGCGAAAGCAATCTACTTACTTGGCCGAAATGCGTACCAGGTCCTTGCGCGCACGGGGGTATCGCAGCCTCTTGGAAGAAAATACTGAGGGCAGTCTAGAAGAAACAAAAGAGAACAAACCAGGATTAGATATAAGCAATGAAACAGGCGGGTTTCTTATCTTGCCGTTCGATACATGTATTTTCCAATTACGTAATTACGTCGAGTATCCCGCCATTTGCTACACAAACAATGTTTCAGCAGACGATGCCTTTATAGTGCTGATATAAAATATGTGGCACTTGATTAAACGTAGTGACCTTTTTGTCGGCAATTATTTTCCACGTACAATGCGTTCTGGGAAACTAGAATAGCAACAAACTTCGTAGAATGGTTGATAAACGATTTATGTCTGTTGTAAATGCTTCTTCAAAAAGACCTCATACCAAGATAAGTGCGTAGATTTTATTTTTGAAGTCGGTTTTATTATTTTTTATTTTGTACTTTTTAATTATTTAAGTTATATAACTACATTTATTTAATAATCAAGTCGGTTAATGAAACAAATTTCTTCCTTTTGGTTTAACTTCATAACTACTTAACCGATTTCAATGCAATAAGTTTCACGAAAATCGCTCCAGTAGTTACGGAGAAAATCGTAGACAAACATACATAAATACAGTATTGTCTCCGTATGTACCCGCTGATCGGGACCGGCGTTGGGCACTCAGAGAGGACAGATCCCTAATTCCGAGTGTTCGTTTCTCACTTCTTTCTGGCCGAAGGGGGAGCGAGATGGAACGCTTTGCATGCGCGGCGGACGTACGCGAACGTGTCTCGCTCGCTTTCGTTCCATCTCCCTCTCGCCTTCGCCGGACAAGAGTGAGACAGAAGTGGTGGGGATAGCGACAAGTTCACAACGCGTACACCAAATCGGGCACATAGGGAGACAATACTGTACATACAAATCGAACGTAGAACCTCTGTCTTTTTGAAGTCGGTTAAAAGTGGACCCCGTTGGCGCTATCGGTGGTCAAGTCACCCGCCATCCAATACTTAGCGAGCTAGAAGTCGTAAATCATTCTGCTCAATCGATTACTAAGTATGTAGCATAGCAGCTACGTTAACGTTACCGCGCGACGATCGATCGATACACAAAATTGCATATGTATGCTATTCTGCCAGCAGGTAAATAGAATAATGACTTCGCTTGTGTTACGAGACCGCGTTATGCCAGAAAAGTCATGCTACGCTGAATTCTACGCGACTTCATCAGAATTTTAACACGTCAGCCGATCAACCATTACGCACGAGAAAATTAATGTACCTGCCGAAGACTGATAAAGTTCTGTTCATTTTAAGCGGTATGCGCGCCGCGGTGGACGGCACTCACGCCTATAGCACGTGACTGCCCAACAATCGCGTGCCCGTTTGTCTAACTAGATTCTAACAGACCCGGAGGCCTCGCTGTCTTTCACCGCTGCTGAAATATTCAGCATTTCGTGTAGATAGCCGTACACTTTGCTCTGCTACTTTGTCGATGGAGGTCGAAGTGACCGCAACTCGACCGCAATGTACTACTTTGTTGCTTGGCTTAAGCTGGATCAATGTTTGTAATGGAGCAAAGAATGAGACACTAATTTGGGTGAAGGAAATATGGCACTACGAAAGGATACTTGGGATCAAAGTTGGGTATTTTATTCGAATGATCTCGAATAAGAATAATTGCGAATAAAATGAAGTTATTCCAGAATAACGAATAATTTTTTATCCCGAATAAATTTTTATTCGTTATTCTCGAATAACTTCATTTTATTCGAAATTTTTCTCCGAAGATTATTCGAATAAAAATTTATTCGAATAATGCCCAACTTTGCTTGGGACACTGATTGTGAGTAGAATATAAATTGGAGGGCAATCAGGGATAGGGATATAATGAAGTCTTAAATTTAGCAATTGGATAGATTTTAAAATTAATACCAGAAACTGTGGAAGAATTTCTTTGTTAATCTTTAAGTTTAAACTTCTTGGGTATCTAGACTCGTGGTGTTTGCTCGTTTGGAGTATAGCAGATAGATTGTTTGGTTTATACGCGAGTCTGCAGACCCTCGAGATCTGAGGAATTTTCAGTATACATGGTGTTCTAAAACGAGAGAACACCAACCAGAGAGGTGATTGAAAATGCACTTTTGTGTAGTCTTAGAAATGTTTCAACGATTTTAACGTAACTCGATTTCCTGAGAATTCTACCTTGTTGGTACTAAAACTCATAGGTACTTATTGTTAACAAAATAATCACTGAAAGATCTGTATTCCATTTACAAGGTACAGCTGCAAAGGTTTTCACGAACCAATGAATACAATAGTTTGGAAATTCATAAAAGATTGGTAGTGCGTATGCTCCAAAGTGTGGGAAAGATGAACTGTTCCAAAACCTGAAGATCTGTATACCATAGAATTTTTAAGGGGACGTGGTCCCCTGAACCACTCTGCCAAGGTTGCTCGTGGTTTCGCATATTACAATGCACGATTTAACAGTAGCATTTCAAATGGAACGAAACTTGTTTAACAAGTTTCTATCTGTGTCAATAATCTCGCCACTCGCTATACTTGCCCTGAGCAAGTGTAGTAATGTATCACGTCACTTCTATCGCCATTGTCCACACCTATTCTGGTCTGTATCTCATGTTTCCCCCAGGAACTTTAAAATCAAACCTGGGAAACACTTTCGAAGAAGTAGAACACAGGTTCACTTTAATTGCTGTGGCATACACGTCGTTTGGCCCACAAAACGCAGTAATGACTGAAGTTCCATTCGTCCTCTTGGGGCAAGTATACACCCACCTTTAACCTAGCATTAGGAAAACATCTGGACATTGGCCACTTTCTGAGTCTTAAACAATCTTTAGCACCTTCAGCTGAACTAAATGTAACTCCTTAAAAACAGATGTTTCATGTGCAATAAAGTAACAGCGTTTATGACATACTCTATAAACCAGCTGTATCGAATGTATTTGGAGTACGCGCACCAGTCCATACTTGTTTGCCCATTTCAGAAATGCGAATTAATCAAAGGAAATATGTATTTATATTAGTTGACACCTCGACCAAACTCCCATACAAGAAACCAGAAACATGCATCTTGCCTTTTTATCTGAAACCCATCTTTCGGCCTCGGCAGTCTCCAAACAGTGGTACTCAATGTAAATAAACAGAACTGGTGAAAGCTTGTTATGATCACGATTCACCTTCTTTCACGCATTCTACTATATAGTTTCACTACAATGGGGAAGCTGACGCAAAGCTCAGCGCAGAGGGCGCCACTAGAACATGTAACATTGCTGACTGCTGATTTCAAAATTAAAATGACAACAGAAGGAGAAAATTATAAAGTATTATAAAATGATAAAATGTTTGAAAAATTTTCATGCTAAAGTTGACTTCTAATATCTTTCCTTTCTTTTACCAAGTCTGACGTCTTTATAACCTAAAAGATACAAATTTATTTTTTATATCTGCATAATGAATAATAGCTAATAATAATAACAATAATAATTATACATACATGCACTTCTTGTAGAACTAGAAATTAAGAAGTAAAATAAGATAATTTAAATACACCTAAAACACCGAGAACAAATGGCACATTTGGCGGTGGAGTCATGGGAGAGAAAAAGTTGCAGTCATCTTCTTTCATTCGGAATATAAAATTCGCCATTAAACATCTGCAACGTATAATTTCTTCAGTGGATAATATGTTCTTTTTAATTGCTCTATAGGTGCATTTTCCTCAAATCTGGTATATTTAGATAAAAGGTGAACAGAATGACCCGTGTCCCAGCACGGTGAAATAGGGTTCGGTGACGGCGAAGTGTGAAATCCTTGTTTCCGCTACTGAACTGAACAGCCGGTGTCCCAGATACAAACACAAAAGCAAGATGTGTAGAAGAAGACTAATGTATCCACTGTTTTCGACGTGCGCCACTAGCGGAGCGTCGCGTCGGCCCATTTCGTGTGTGCGAACTCATAAAATCGACCCTTTCGTACGCTCGAAGAGATCGTGCGCAGCGCGCAGTTGCGCAAATGGGACCTTGCATTAATACGACCACATTTTCTCGAGCCCTTCAACTAAATTGCAGGCTAGGGGATTCTAATAAGAGCTCGTTTTATCGCCGGTCTGGGCCATCGCGCGAAAGTTTACCGACCGCGAATCAACAGCGGCTTTTAATCGACCCAATTGCCACAACGGAAATTTACACACAATTCTCGTGCTCGATTCTCGCGTACACACAATTCTCGTGCTCGATTCTCGCGTACACGCGACATTCTCGGTTTCGCGGAGCTTGAAAGCCACTTCCAAGAAGGATTGTGACGCGCCGCGTTCTACGTTCGCTTATTTTCCCATTAGCATTGCAGGAACGTGTGTACATACATATTGTTAGAAACTTGTACAAATTTTCCGAGAAAATGCTCTTTTGCGTAGTGGCTGCTTACAAGTTACGTGCTCAACGAGTTTTATTTAACGTTGGCTGTCGTGATGGTCACATCTTTACAATAAATGAACGTTTAAATTTACACAGTTCTAAATCATATTAGTGGCATCAGAAATGATCTACAATATTAAATGCATTATTTCAGGAAAAGATATTTTTAGTTTTTATAGATTTTAATAACTGTAAATGAACGGAAAATATGGCACAATGGCGTTGCAGTCAACTTATTATACAAGATCACTGTTATCTTGGCAATTCCAATGCAAAGACAGACACATTAATTGCAATAGCTGACTAAGTAGTTCCATAGTGAAAAGTTGATTGTATGAAATACTTAAATATAGTAGAGGGATTGTAATACCGGTAAACCGGTTTATCAGTAAATCGCGGCAAATATCCTCAATTTTTTTATTATAGCGCATATATGCGTTCAATAATTCCTTTGATATATATTACGTTGTTCATGAAAGAATAACTCCAATTCCTAATAAAAGCGAAAACCGAAGTATCCCATGATGGACCAACTCTGATCCAAAAGAAATCTAAACATTTGAATTAAGTCATCAACAAAAATTATTAACATATTTTCAAGAAAAAAAATTAAGAGGAATATATATACAAATGGCATATAATTTCATAATGCCTACCCGACCAACAAGTGTAGAAAGAGCTTTTTCCCCGGCTGGATTATTTTGTACAAAAATTAGGTCGCAATTAGGAAACCAATGTTTAAACAAATTATGTTGTTATGTGCTTAGTTGTTAAAAAGGGTTAAAAAGTAAAAAATATTTAATTAATCTTTTCGTGGTGATGATCCATATTTAATTCTATTCTAAAGATAAAATATAAAATTATATAACACCAAATACATGTTATATTAATAAATTACTTGATAATTTGCCTATTTCATTACTTTCTTTTTGCATGCCAGCTCGAAACTGTTTCTGTAGCAACAAATGCTTAAAAATGTTCCATTTCCTCCTATCATTCTCATTTCACGAATGTTTATATTTATCCAAACGGTGTTGTTATAGTCAAGGTTCTACTATAATTGATAAACGATCCCTAATAAATCTTATCGGCGTTTATCGAGAAAGAAGACAAAAGAAACTGAATATCGGGAACAATTCTAAAACAAGTAATGTTAATGTAAACGCCATTGGCGTCAACAAACCTCACCAAAGATAACAAACAAACGATTCGATCGTGTGATAAAACGATCGCGCGATTCCGATATGTGGAAGCTTTCCAGAAGTAAATCCACCAACTTACTCGATTGTGTCGTGTTAAAATTATCTGGAAGATCTTTATCGCGATGCTTGATATACTAATTGTAAAAGACATGCATACATGTATTTTCCACTGAACAATTCGCCTGCGTTAAACTTTATAAATTATTTGTTTGCCTTGAACGGTAGCTTCGTGTATTTATAAAAGAACGGCGAAATGGAAAGAAGAGGGGGCTGTTTCTGCTGGGCGTTTTTAAATAGCTCTTACACGTGTCGGCTAAGTAAATACTTTAAAGTGACCAAACACATCATTTTTACAAAGAACTTTAGGCACAGACAGCTGTTTAAATAAATTTTGATTGAACTTTCTTGGATCGAGAGACACAATAATAGTTAACGAAAGACTTAACTGCCACGTGGATACACGTGCCACTAAAGTAGAGCTGTTCGAGTAATCAAGCCGTGTCGAATACTAGAGTATTTCTAGCGCCTCGAAAAAATTGGAGCAATCCGAAAAATTGGACTGGTTCGATGGTTGAAGTAGTGCGAGAAAATATTAGTAACTTAAATAACTTGGAGCAATTTGAAATCATTGAATATATCAAAGATCGTTTTAAGAGTTCTAAAAAATAGAATAAATAGCGTTTTTGGGATACAATTTTAAAGGGTGTATTTGAAGGCAATTTTCAATGACCGTAGGCTAATTTCGACTGTCTTTTAACTTTTGGGGCCATTTGATATCACTCGGATACTTGGGTTTTATCAATTTCGAATTAAACAGATTTATAGTATATCAGATAATAACAGAGAAAAGTAGTATTCTGTTATAAAATGAATAATATTCTTCTTTTATAATACACGAGGCAGTAAATGAGGACCGCGGTGTCCGAATCGCCAAAAAATAAAAATGTTCAACAATTTTACCCAAATTCGTCAATAAAATGGAAATATATCAGCAAGATTATCCAAAAGGAATAAAATTAATTTGAAAATGCGTTCTTATGTTGTGACATTTCAGAATAGCGTTTACTACAATTGATTATTACCAGTGTCTACATACATACAGAGTGTTTCACGTAACTTCATTACCTGAAATATTTCTGCTATATTTGAAATTTCATACAAATATTTTCTACAAAAGAAGTGTAACTTTGTGGGGGCCAGCGTATAGTAACAATAGTTTCATTCAGTTGGGCGGGGTTAATGAGATACGAAAGTACACTTTGCCTTTTTAAATAGAATGTTATATTTTATTTGTTGGTATCCGATAGCAAGGTAATTAAAGGCCCTTTAAAAAAAACTTTAAAAAACACAAAGTTAAATAAAATCATCGTTACTATACGCAGGCCCCCACAAAACTATGAAACACTGGTAGGAAACATTTTTATAAAATTCTAAATTATATACCAGAAATATTTCAGGTGATAAAGTTAGGTGACACTCTGTATACTGATTCGTTGGGTAATACACATATGTAGTAGTATTCACGTTGGTTATTTTTATCATTCTCAGCATAAGCTCACAAGACAGTTAATACTTGAAAGAAGCAAAGAAAGCTGTAAGTAATATTAGAATACGCGGGACTATTAAAGACCCCAGAAGCCTAGGGTTAATAGCCAGGTGAAAACATATGAAAGGAACGTCGATGTTAGCGGGAAACATCGTTGGCGAGTTACTTTCACGCTGTTTGCAAACAAAGTGTCTTACTCTGGCCGTGCCTCAAGAATAAGAGAATGGCACGCTGCCACCGGTGCCACGGCGCTATTTTTTACGAACGCTCGATATACCGGCAGTGTTTTGTCATTTCGCGGTTACACGGCTGCGCAGACGCGCGTGAATAACTTTCGGAATTCGTCGACGGCGATGACGAGCACAAGTGATCCTCCTTGTGCTGTTATTTCAATGGAAACAAAAGAGAAGAAAGGATCGAGAAGAAAATCATAAATATCCAACGAAACGACAAACATGTTTGTTGAACGAATTATCGTCGTAGTCCAGGCCGCGTTGACCTTCGTCGGACACGGACGAAGGAGTGGGGTCCGTTGATGATGAGAGACACTGACGGCGACAAAAACAGAACAGATGGACTTTGCCAGATGTCACAGCGATGTATCGTCGTAATCTGCCGTTTCTCTAGCTTAGAACCTGCCCTCTGCAAAGGATCCCCGATAAAGCGACACGCCTTGGCGATCGTCGGTGCGATAACGATAACGGGCGGTCTTATTTTTCCACCTAGCGCGGAACTTCCTTGCGCGTAATTGCATCCCGGCGAGAATAAGTCGCGTCGAAATAACGAAATTGAACGTTCCGTGGAACAGGGCGCGGGAATAATGAAAAATATTTGGCACTCGTTCCTGGTTCATAGGATACCAAACGCGAAGTACTAAAAATACAGTGACTACGAGGCGAAACGCCAATCCTGAGTGTCAATATCGCGGGAGTTTATAAGTACAGCGACACGGTGGTCTACGTATTTATGTACGCTTGCCTGGTAAATTAAAGTTTCGTCGATTCTTTGCTTTCCTACGGAATTGCCGGCGGCTGTCGATAAAATAGGGTGGAGCGCGAGAAGATATCTATTTTAGGATCCGGAGGTCAAATAATGCACATGTGTTAGTGTCCTCGAAAAGATAAGCTTAGTAGCACTATGTCATAGGACATCAAACATCAACAACAGGAGTGTTTGACTCCTCGGCGATGTGGGTTGCTTTAAATAAGGGTTTTCTCGAATGTCAACAGTATATAATGAATGATGAGTCACTTTTTATTGGTAACTGGTACTAGCAGGTACTAGTGGTTAATTTTTATAATTTGTACATTCCCGCTCACCATTTGCTTCCTGAGAAATTAGCAGTTTACCTTGGGCAGAAGAAAACCAGTCATTATCTGTTTATTGGACTTAAGATGTTCCTGAGATTTCTCATTTTAACTGTGAAAATATTGAACAAATATATACGCGAGTGCCAGAGTGGAAAAGTGTGTGTTTGAAAGTTCTTTGAATTTTACCCTTCAAGTTTACGCTGAAAATAAGTATACATATGTATGTATTATGTTTGACTCAAATTCCTAGTCCGCTCTATAATTCTGAGGGCAATGACAGATTTGGGTCGTTCCAGTAAGAAAAGTGTTGCGATCTAACTGATAATTGTACATTATTTATCACTCATTTATCCTAAGTGTGCTATTATTTAAATAACTTCAGAAAAGTTCTTTGTGCCACTGGTAAAAAACAGCTACAAAAGTTACCATTGCGATTTTGTAAAATATGCCTATTGAATCTGACGAGTATTTTATTTTGTTAAGTTATAATATTGTATAAAAATTTTAGACGTTTCCCAACGGCATGTAAGTTTATTGTACATGACTCATACCCTATAAAGGACAACAAACACATGGCGAGGTCTGTTGCAAAAACTTGTTAATCTTAGACTTTCAGACTTTACACAAGAAAGAAGGACACGGGAAGCAAAACTCACAGATGCATGTTTCGCCATTCATATTGATTCTGACATTTTATTCGATACTAACAAAGGAACATCCCGAACTCGAAAATTCAAAAAATTCTGCAACTTTATGAGTATGTAGGGAATTTCTTCCTGATTAAAACGCAATTTTTGTTTGGTGCCAAAATTCACTCTAAGGGGGTGTAATTGACCGTTGAAAGAAGTAACTTTTGTCTTGAAACTTTTTTTCTATCTCTTACAGTTCGCGAGTTATAACACAAAATCGGAAAATAGCCGAATATTCAGGGGTTAATTTCACCCCCTTCGGGTGAATTTGGGCACCAAACAAAAATTGCGTTGTAATCAGGAGAAAATCCTCTACATATTCACAGAGATTCAGAATTCTATGAGTTTCCGGGTTCAAAATCGTCCTTTGTAAGAGATATTAAGGCCTCCGAGAAAGCACATTTCATCCCTTGTCACTCTATTAGGGACGGAATTTCCAAAAATCCTTCCTTAATGGATGCCTACGTCATAAAAACAATGCACCTTCCAAATTTCACGTTCCTAGGTTTAACGGTTCGAGCTGGGCGTTGATGAGTCAGTCAGTCAAGACTTCTTTTATATATTCTATATACTTGTTTACACATACTGTTCCTCGCTAATCCCTACCATCATACTGACTGAGTATCCTAATTTTCCGAGCAAACTGTGCCCTACTTACTGTGTCCCTGAAAAAGTAACGTACAGCTCCATTTTATCGTAACTACAGACACATAACGACGAATAAAAACAGAATATTTGCATATTCTTATATCTACAAGATTATTGCAATTTGTAAAATGGAACTAAAAATATAAATGAAAATCGATTTTTTCTCTGTCGTCACACCTTATAATCACAAATTGGTCACATGGGGATAAACTGCACCACAGCGCCATTTTTGAGTTACCATTTTTGTATTTTTGAATCTTTTAACTTTTGAGTACACTCATAATACCCATTCAATTATGCTCCAATATTATTTGTCTAGAAATTTAAACGTTGATATGTTGAAATTTGTATTTGAAAAAATAGTCGTGAATAAAAGCAATTTTTGAGGGTTAAAAATCACCAAATTTTGAAATTTTATGATTAAGGTCTAGAAATTTACTGACATATCCTCGGGTGTAATACACCCCGTGTGACCACGAAGGGTTAATTGAAAATTGGACCGTATCTTTGTTACTACTTAGTACATGGCTATTGCAAACTTTAATTCAAGATATGTACGTGCAACACTCATCGGATCATGAAAGCGGCTCATGTATTGCGGATTGACACTAACATACTGCGAGAGAGAGAAGGGGGGAGGGGCCAGAGACTGGAAAGGTACCGGGGTAACGTACGCAGACTCGCCAGTAGTCATTAGAACCCATGTCGTAATCTGTTGTTAAACGCATTAGCAGCCGAGCAGAGAAAGTTTTCAGACAGGATTCAACGAACAGACTGGATTCTCTCTCTTCTCCCCTGTTCACGATGTTTGAGAGACAAGGCAGCCCGCTAGTACCAGTTACCAGTTCTGTATTCTTTTCCGTACCATCGACATTCGAGTCTCTCAACAAAAGAAAATGAAAGGTTCAGCGTAGCGCATGACTAAAAAGTCGCAGATAATACTCCAGACGCTACATATCGGCTTTCCCTCTGATAGTCACTCGAAAATGCGATCGTTAAATCAACATGTTCGATCTAACATCTCTGGTGAATAGAATTAAATTTTTGTTCTTCTTTTAATATGTTGTAATTCGTTTTACATATAATAAAGTTCTATTATTATCTGTTTGTTGAATGTCTTAAAATATTATTTAAACTATGCGTTTCTGATTGAAGGATAACGTTTTGGTGCTTTTTAAGGTCACCGAGGAGGATAATGCGATGGCTGTATATTATTGCAAGCTGACGCAACGACGATGTAGGAACAGAATGACAAATATCGAAGATCCTTTGCGGCTCTTATGAAACTTCATATTTGAAGTGCAAGCGAGATTACAATTTAACGTCTGGCTTCGTGTTGCAATCGCTTCGTAAACACGGTGCAGAATAACCAATCTAATCTCGCAACCTATCATCTGGGAACTAATTACGAATTAACACGTTCGCCGACACGTTGGTCATCGATGACCGACACCGCTGAGTTCAACTAAAGTATTTATAACATAAATCCAGTTATAATTACAGATACATATATATGTACATACATATCTCTGTAGCGGCAATTGCGATTGATAGTAGAATCGCTCGAGTACTCGAAACTCGAGATGAGTAAAACTCGTTTTATAGAAACAAGTGCCTTTAAATTCTAATAAATAGGTACATAATATTTCGATGAAACCTTATTCATCGCTGATTCGTAATAAAATTGTAACAGAACATTCTTTTGAAATAATACTACAAATAATTTGAAATAAAGATTAGCCCCCCCCCCCTCCCTCACATGAATTTTCGAAATGACGTCTACTCTGAGAACTAGTGCTGCTAAAATTCAAAACGAAAACTCTCATTTTAGAATATTACACCTCATGTTAAAGACTCAAGATGGTGTAATATTATTTAAAACAATCGCCTTAAACAGTCACTAATTATTTTCAAAAGACTCGTTCGATCCTGCTATAAATAAAAACCACCTGGCCCCTTACAAATATTTCCATATAGAAACGTCACAAAGCAATATAAACGATTCGTAGTACGAAATACAATTTTCTATCCGGCTATCTGTTATAAATTGGTTTTGCAATTCGTTCGCGTTCTGAATAAGGAGAACCAACTATAACGGGTTTCGAGCGACCAAGCGAAACACCCTAACGCCTCGGCGACGAACGTGATAATTCAGTCAGCTACTTAAGAGCGTCGTTTTCGTGCTCCACTTACTCTCCGAATTCTCCGCGACCAGAAATATGAAGGTTTACCAAGGAAAACCACCGATAATGCCCGTCACGGATAAGATAAGTACTAATTGTCGAAAGGCTAGCGCAGGTTCTTGACCGCATTGTGTACAACGTGTATATTATCACGTGAAAGTACGTGGAACGTAAACTTCGCGGATTTCGGATAGCACGCAGGAGAAATAAAAAGACCGTATCGGTCGGCCGGACAATCGACTGGAAAACAGTGAGTGTGTATCGGGCATTCTGTTTACATTCTATTTCGTTGTTATTTCCGATGACGCGAGACTTTTACCGTGGGTTATTTTTATCCGTCGTTTCAGGATACTACTGACAGTCATGGAATAAGGTGAAAGCATAGGTCGCATTAATCGGCGAAACTTTGATACGAATAAACGTGAGTAATTGGACTAAGCTTGCCGTTCAAAAATCGTCTCTGCCTTCAGAAAAACGTAACGGTCAAGACGGATGGGATGTCGCAATATTCGACGGACGATTCGAGGAACACTACTGACACTAACACGACACAATGTGAGCGGTGGTGTATACCGGGTGTCTCAGAATACGCTATATGAATGCAAAGGTGGTTCCTTTGAAAAAATTATGAATCAAAAGTTTAGAAAAAAATGTTGCCGCACGAGCTATCATTTCCCGGGAAAATTGTTTTCGTTGATGTACATATTTGAATTAAATTTGATTGTGTGGATCTCGTTAAATTTACGAAGAAAATATAAAGTTTCGAGGGGAAATGTGGTAAAAGTGAATATTTCATGTAATATATTATTCTATCTAAAAATTAAATATTTTTTGAATGACACTAACTTACAATGTTATACTATACGTATTTATGAATTTGAAATGAAGTGCGCGTGCGCGTTCCATACATTTTCATGGTCGATTATGTAAAAAACGAAGGTTCTATGTATTTCCGGGACACCCTGTACACGTGCATTAAAACACAGTGTTAGGGGAGTTTCGTCGTAGTATACACATTGGCATTTGTTTACATCGAGTGCAACGATTCACAGACGCTGCCTGGCGGTCTATTTCCTTTGTAGTTTCAATGAACAGACGCCGATCCTAAGATATGTAATTATTATAAGTTAATTCACCAACTGTTTCTTTCATGAATGTTATATAAACATATGTTATGTCAACGTGCAGGCAAGCAGGCATACGCTAGATATTGAACGACCTGAATATAATCTGATTTAGATAAACCAAAGGAGGCTTGTAGTAGTACAAACGAATAAACCGTAGATCGATATACCTGGAAACTTTGTACCAAAAAGATAATTATTACTCGCGAACAGTGCACACGCGATGTCAGCATTGTTGCCATTGTTAATAACCAGGTCCGTTTGAAGAAATCGCACCACGACACAGACAAGCCATGCTATTTTAAGCCCATGAAACATTATGTGCGACGAATGCACGCTTAATAACGTTGGCGAGTAAAAGCCAACACGCCAAGTCACTAGATTTCTGTCTAAATATGTACAGCCACGAGTATATGTGTAAATGAAAACAAACAGAAGCCTTAGTTAACGTGTTAATCCGAAAGCGATCACGCCGCTATACATATAACCTTGGCGGCCCACACCAGCGATCCCACTGGTCGCAACGAATACCGAACAAAACCTCTTAGTAACATCGTATGATTTTTATGAATGGACTTCATCCTGTGTGGTAGTAGACGTACTCATTGACTCGCAAACTATTACGAGCCGTAACTGTTACGAATCGATCGAATATCAAAGCGAACGTACGTGACAATCAGCCACGGTGGTCGGTCAGGATGAATTAAATTAATCTTTCCGATTGAATTCGCTGGAACACGAGTAATATCTCCCGACGGGATCGGCGACAGTACCGCCTGTGTACGGTCGGTCGGTCGGCCATTTTCGCTGCTTTGTTTACGTAGCAGTGTATCGAGCCGCGGTGAACATAAATACGACCAAGTTCTGGATGTATGCAGCGAGAAAAATGCGGAAAGCCAGATTCGCTTACCTCGAATTGCCAGTGTGCCGCCTGCAGCAACTGTTTCGCTTGCTCCCTGGCACAACCTGCGGCCAGTACGAACTGATTGATCATCACTTGCTCGCGAAGGGCGTCCATTTTTTCGTCACGTTTTCCCGTGAAGGGAGAAAATACCGGAAGGGAACGAGTACACGCACGAGACACGAGCACGGCACAGCCTTCCGTGCCGTCGGGCTTTAACTATGGCTCGGGTTTTCGTTCAGACGCGAGCGCGGCCAGCGAGCGGCGAGCACCCTCTTGTTTTCAAAACTAAACTCATCGCAGACGGCTGACGGCGACGGCCACCGCGGGTCGCGGAACGTAAGAGGCGAGGAAGGTGTGACGTCACTGCCAGCTCTATTCGCGAGCCACTGTGCTGCCTCCCCTGTTTGGGAGCGTTCCACGCACCGTGCACACTCCCCACCTTCGATTGTTTATTTTCGAACGCGATAAACAATGCAAAAAATTATACAACTCGCGAACGGCGGTGCAGATATGCGATTCCCGGCCCTTGCTTTCTTCAAGAATATTATCGCGTTTCTTGCTTTTAATTAGCAGCAATGCTTTTATCTTGGGAATAGAGTAGGATTTTAACCCAGAAATAGGTAACGATTTCGCGTTGAGTTTGTTGGGAATACCTATTAGGTCACCCACCTCTACGAGAAATATCGTTTCCGTTACGCGTTAGATGCCACTTCGGAGGTTTTATAAGTTTGCTAGCCTGCATAGAATCCTCGTTTGGGGTAATACTGTTCCTAACTTGCCGATTGTGGTAATGGCAAGAGAAAGATACGTTAATTCGTTAACGTAATATATATTTTAGCGAGAAATATGGTTCAATTTAATTCACTTTTGGGTGAAAATAATTTGATACTTAAGGTTCTTAATATTTTACATGCATTTCGAATTAGAAATTACAAGTAATTACTATCACACGGATTATCGTATATATTTCCGACATACATATGTAGTAATTCACAAGACTACTTATAGTAATTCCTTTATTTGGTCTACTAAATTATATTTATTTCAAGGTTAATAGTAAACACCGCAAAAGCAATTTTAATATTAGTTTCATTTTTTTATTAATAGGACTATAAGACATTAAATATTTCCTTATAAAAAAATTATTATCACAGAATTACGAATTACAATAATGGCCTTTTGCACGCTCGCAACTTATCATGGTCATACATAGTATGAATCTTTTCATACATATACTTAAAAAAATATAAAAGATCATCGTATTGACCCCTGTATTCCTGTTCTATCACCAATGACTTGTTTGTACTTTGGTGCAGACCATTCTCCACATGATCTTTTTCCTTAATTAGGCTTGCATCAAAATTTTCTCTATCCACGTATCCTTCTACTGCGCCGAATGCACATGTATGTAACTCTACTAGAAACTGGTGAATAGCTTCGATCGTAGCTAAATACCACCGTGGACTTTTTTTCTGATGGCGCCAAAATTGGGATATTCTTGACTTCAAAATCACACATTTTAAATCTGCGAATTAACAGCATACTTTGTTTCGGAACTTCCATATTACAAAAGAATATTGATGCGCATTAATTTATATATTTACCCCGTAACCTTTGATCTTTATACATAGCTTTCGTCTGATGCCACGTGCTATCAATAAAAATAGCTCTTTTTATAGGAAACGTATTCTCTATCCTTTGCACGCTTACTTCGTTATCTTGTTTACCCTCTTTCGCAAAGAGGGATTCAACGCTTACACCAATTTGACTAGGAAAAATTAAGATAGTCTAAGGGATAATGTTATTCGGGCTAAATTAAAATTTCAAGAATTCAACAGAATTACAGTACGTTTTGCCATTATACCTCTTCCTTGTCTAATATTTCTGGGAAATCTGGATATGTGAAAATTCTCACATCGTTAGGTGCAAGCACAGCTGCATGAATCGCTGTGCTTTTCCCATCGGTTTCCCTTGCGTGCTTAATGATATCAATCTTGATTGGTAACTGAAGACGAAATTATTTACTTGCGCCCACGAAAATATAAACAAAAGATGCATTAGATCAGTTATAGTACCTTCACTCTTGGGAAGTATTTTTCATTGATGACTGGTAAGCAACAGCTATAGCAGAAAAACTTTCGCGATTTGTAACAACGGTTGCATATCTCTCTGCCTTCTATTGTGTCTAAAATGTGGGCGTCAGTAATTTTCAAATGACGAAAAGGCGCCCTGTCAGTTGTTATTCGCTCTTTCTCCAAGTTTGAAAGATTAACGGAAATATTTGTCATGTTAGACTTCGCCATATTTTTGGAAACATGAAAATACTTAACTCAGAGCTAAATATATTCTCAACAATGCCTCACATAACTATTAAAATCGTAAGAATTAGTGACAGAGATAGGTTATCATACACGCACATGCGCGTGTGTACATAAATTAGAAAATGCTTAACTAATCTGGCTTGGACTGTTTGGTCCATCTGTTGTGAAAACTGTGTACCAATTGATTGGATAACCATGGTTTCGAACCTTTTTTCGGTCTGTTACTGGTAGCTGCATTTTCTAGCATTTGTTGTCGCTAGATGGTGCGTCACTGTCAAATCGTGCGAAGGAGTACGATTGAATTATATTAACAACTATAAAGTAGTATATATCGACAAGGTATTGCGATCTAAGACATTAATCGTCAAAATATACAGGGTGGTCCTTGGATACAAAGTTCTGAAAGTATGTTGCGGTACAAAGTTGCACGTGATATTGTTAAGTTGAAGGTCAGCTGAAGGTCAATATACTTACATCGTTGAATTTGTTTTTTTAATTTTATTTAGCTTCACTCCTCTGTCGGTTTGTTTGTCTGGTTCAAACATAGTAATTGATCAATTTTAAACCTTTTCCACCAATTCAATCGATTTGAAACTTTGCAGCCGTACGTATAGTTATGATAATATTTAAAAAAAAATATACAATATAATATACAATATAATAACAATATAATATTTAAAAAAAATAAAAAAATTGAATCCCCTACAATTTTAAACCATAACCACAAATCCAATTAGTTTGAAATCAGCCTCCCGTGTTCTTCTCGAAAATGACAAAAAGTCGCTGTGTTGCCTACTTACTGTTAGTAGCATCGCGATTTTAGTAAATACATAATTTATCGAGGAATGTTTCGTCACGTACAAATATGTAGTTCAATTTCTCATGTTTCTTTAGTTGCAAAACACTAAAATAAAATGATAAAAAATGCATTACAAATTAAAAAATAATTCTTTTCTTGTACTACAATTACGATGGTGATATGTGACTTTAAATAAAATCATAACAGGATATGAAGCAATTTAATACACTTTAATAACTTCATAAATCAATTTTTAGGTCAACATACTTGAAGAGAGATGCACGTGAGTATTAAAATATTTCTACATTTTTAATATTTAAATATGGACATTGTTATTAGAATTGTTGTAATTAAATTTTACAAATTATTACAATTTATACATCTAAAACAGTGAATACACCTGGGACATATGAAATGCATTGGCAAGTCACTAAAAATAAGGAGCACAGGCGGGTCTTAATTAGAAATTGATAGTTGATACTCCCAGTATGAATTTAATCAGATTTCTATGGATGTATCAAGTGATATAATCAATGAATCCCCTTCTTTGTACTTATCTTTTAATTAAAGTCCTTTCGTCGATGAAAGCAATCTTATATTGACGTTTGATGAAGCGGCATGCTTCAATTATTACTTACGTTTTTCAATAATTAACTGATGAAGCAACGTAGGTGGCGCAGAGTGCTGTAGGTTGCCGTGGGAGGGATGAAACGGGGTGTTATCTCTGTTCCCTTCTAATTTACAAGCTCTTTCACAGACACAATTAATCGAATTATTCTTGAATCTTTTGCTACCTTGTCTTCCGTCGCGAGAATAAAGTTACTTAATGACTGTGTCGGGCGTTAATGAAACAGGAAAAAAGTGCGAAGAAATCGTAATAACTGGTTTTCCTTTTGCTTCGTTTAATGAATATCTACGTTTCAAACGAATTTATCTTCGCCATTTTTACAATCGGTTTTCTATAATGGCACTTTGGCGTTTGTACATTCGTTAATATGCATCAAATGGGTGATAATTTTAAAACGAGTAAATATTTTGAGTAAATAATTCAAGATAGTTAAATTTGTCGAAACTACGGAGAAAAGTATAGGAAATTTTGGGAATCGATTGGAAAGCAAAATTCTTTTAGACTTTCAAGTTCAAAATTTGCTTTTTATTGCTATGTATGCTATTCGAAAAAACGGATAGAAAGGTAAGGTCAAAACTTTACCATTAAGTAAATATCTCTAACAACCGAAACCGCTATTTGTTTTTGTAAAATAAATACCTACATATACCTACAATTTTTTGGAATTAAAGTACTATTGAATATATCAACTCGAACATTTTCTGTGAAAGTTATTCGGCAAAAAGTTATTTTACACTAGTTAATAAGTAAAGTTTTTAAATCGTTCTGGATGAAATGAAAGAAGATTGCTAAGAAATTCTTTAAAAACAATTTTAAAATTTTAAGCAAATGGAGGTTATAATAGAAATTAAAAATTACTTAGTAGATTAGCACATTAGAATTAAAAATAACTCAAATAATGATAAACGTTCTTCATAAATGAATGATGACTTCCCGCAACGAGATTATCTTCAAACCTCGATCTTTAAATGTATCAAATCTCTTTTTAACTACACTCGAACTTGTAGAATTGCGGAAAAAAGTGGTACCCAACTTTTTGGCCATAATATTTGCGGTATCTTCATATCGAGCTCACAGAACATACAGTGCCATATGTACCTACCATCGAATTTCTAAAAACATACAAACAACAGTTCCATACCAAACAGGATAATAAAAACGGAGCCAGTAGGCATTTTTTAATCAATCTGTTGAAGTAATAGGTAGTTCTAACCGACGAAAGTGGTACACAAAATCGTCAGAATACAATTCCCACTCCAAAATTTCATATCAAACTAATTCACTTTCAATTAAAATAATTCATTTCGAAATCATCGTGGCCCTGTTAAAAGCAATCCCAACCCCTTGAAATAGCACGTATGTATCTAAGTATATGAGCCGGAAGCGTTCAACCCCCGCGGAAATGTTGCGAACTGTTTTTGATATTTGGAGCGTTAAATCGCGATATGGCGGCTACTATTCACGCAGACACCTATTTAAAAAAATGTCACGCCTCCCTGCGAAAATCCGTCGTTAGTATGTTAATAACATCGATAGAAGGACGAGCCCACGCGTTGGGTACCTGTTACGCGCGTTTCGTAGGCAGATCTTTTCGCAGTTACGCTAACTTCTTGGGGCGCCGACCCTGCAATAGTAATTCCCGCCGAATACATTAAGCCCGACTGTTCGCGTCATCGACAATGGCCCGATTTCTCGTGGACATTTAGCTGTCACGCCTCGAAGAACGAATCCTCCCATGGGTCTTGTTTATCTATCCCTGTGAAGCAAATAACTTTTGGTTTGGAATGCTTCTCCATTCTTAGGTCCGATATGCAAACTTACAACGGGGTGGAAAATGTACGAATTAGCTATATTAGATTATCAGCAGTTCAAGTGTAATTTTTTATTGTGTTATGGTGCGGTGACAATTAGATCAAATTCGATTAGTAGGTATGCTTCGAACATTAAAAAATATTTGAAGCGACAGTCACATTCTTGTCGATAGATCCTAATGTGTACAAGGTAGAGCACTTAAAGGTAGATATCTTTGGTGGGCGAGCAACCGAGTATAAGTCAAATTTTGGTCGAAATAAGTGCGCTAACATTTTCTACATTGCTGTACTTTGCTTATGATTCCAGTAGTACCAGTCAATATCACTTTCTTCCCGTTCCTTTTTACCGGAGATCGTAATGGTATATGTATTTCAAAGATACAGTATATTGGCCGGAGAAGCGGTATAAGTTGAGTTATGTCGATGAATACGACGAAGAAAATAATATCCCACCTCAAACTAAACAGTTTCTTTTCTGTTCTTTTTTGTCAATCGAAGTTAAAAATAAAATCTCCTTTGTTGTTTTTATAATTTAATTCAAATTTTATAACTTTTTCTTTGAATATGAAGTACTAGCTTTAATAAATTACTGAAAATCACTGAAAATCAAATTATTTTCGTAACTATTTCCATCCTAAAATCAAAATGTATTAATTAACCGGTATGATTGCGATCACATACTGGGAAGCTATTCAAACATGAGCGAAGTCTGTCGTCTGATTTTCGACCTTCTTCGAGCATATTTACACAGGTATTAAATTCTGAACACGTTCAAAAGGGATATCTGAGAAAATTTTTAGAATTTTAGTCTTTGCAATAAAATTATTCCCATCCAATTTGATTACGTAGAGTCACATACCAATCGAGCTTCATCCGAATCACTGATATCTGTTGAATTTGTTCGGCGTCCTGAGTGAAATAGCAAATCCCAGTAGATATCGTGTCCTCGCCGTAAATGCAGGTCACCAATTGAGAGCGCTAATTAGAATTCCAATTAAAATTCCTTAAAATTGCTCACCCTAACTAATCACATTGAAATTATCACTGGTGAATTCAGGTGATCCAACCTCCCCTATTTTCTATATCCGCTAGAATTACGTAATTGTTTTTTGCGTCACCATTGCGAGAAATACGAAACGATCAAATGGAAACACTCTGGTGCTTATATTCGATTCTCGACACAATCAGCATATACACTATCATAAACTATCGCAATCGGGTTTTCTAAAACATCGACGGAAATACGTGACACTTTATGTCACTAGCAATGGCGAAGAAGAAATTTTCTCGCATCGAAATCGAGCGAGGTAAATGATTGATCCCTTTTGTTACGAGGTTCTCCCGATAAAGTTCCATGGAAGAGTGCAAATAAAGCCGTCAACGCCTGTGTACGCGCTTCTATTCAACTATACTTCGATTGTTAATTAATTTGACTTTTAATTTAGTAACACAGTCGTTTCCATAGAAAAAAGAGGGTCGAACTGATTGTGTTACCTTTTTTCTGATCGTATGTGGAGATATATGTACTGTATACATATACAGGGTGCTCAATAAAACATGGGCACAACTTCAGGGGTGGGTTTAACATACACGAATAGTTAAAAAAGTTTTTTAATTTGATTTTATTTTCGAGGTACAGAAGCTTCTCAGTTTCAATGAGTCTCGTTACAAACCGAGCTACACAGTGTAATCGATTCCCACCAGCTGTTTGTTATCAACTTTTTACATCTCACGTACGATTTTAGGTATTTGTAAACATTTTTTTAATGTCTACTATAATGCTAGATAGCGTTAACATATGAGGCATTGAGAGCAAAAACGGACTAATCCACATTTTTCACCAAATTGAGTTAGTAGCAATAATGTATTTCAATAGGCTATACTAATTATATAAAATAAGAAGAATTAATTTTTTTACAATGTGGGTTAGTCCGTTTTGGCTCTCAATGCCTCATATACTCTGCCAGCGTACTGAGAAAGATATTCAGTGAATCCAAATGAAATTTAGAACTTCTAAATACATCAGAAGATCAATGAGATGGCGTTGGGAAACTTGCATTGCAACCCAATATGACCGTGAGTATCTCTTCTGAGAATTGGCTTCTGTGAAGTTGCTACACCAGCTCAGCTCAGATTCTATAGGTATAACGAGACTTATGCAGATATAGAAACACCTGTAACTCGGAAACACGATCAGATAAGATCGTCAAACTTTTCTCGTTATTCCTTTTTCTGTTAAATTCCGTGTTAGAATTTAACACTAAACGTACCAGACCTGGGTATATGACCGGTTTTAAAATTCAGTTAAAAATTCTGCATTCATTTTTGTTTCTTTCGTCTATTTGACTTTATGACAATTGGTTAATCAATTTTCTTTTTTATCCTCCCTTTTGTTTCACTTTTTGATGAGAAACGTGTATAGTCTCCCTCATCTACCGCAACTGGTCATTTAACCGGTTGATTAATTAACGCTCTTTTATAAAATTACTTATCAGAAGAGAGTATCATTTTGAAAGTCTCAGAGATAACATCAAAGTGAACAAATCTTATAATACTCAGTGTTTAGTTCGATATGTTATTTGTACTGCTTTATTATATTTCTGATTTTTATCCCCAAAAATGTCGGCATTTAGCGAAAAAGTTATTGAAAGAAATAAATAACATAAATGAAGTGTTCAGAAATCAGTGAAGGGCTAAATTCAGAACATGCGGAAAAAATGAAAAAAAAATATTTATTATTTTTTATTTTTATGTTAAAAGCAAAAATGAGAATATATAATTCTTTTACTAGTATCTCAAAACCCTTTTGTGCATTGTTTCCCATGTTAAATTGACATTACCTCTATATCCAACGATGGGCAAAATTGTTGTTTAAATAAAATTTCGAATAACGAATAAAAGTTAAAAAAATTATTCGTAAGGTGTTGAATAAAGGTAACTCGGTCAACGAACAAATGACGAATAATTTTTTTAACTTTTATTCGTTATTCGAAATTTTATACAAATACAAATTTTACCCACCTCTGCCTACATCAAATTTGCAAAAATTTGACCTTTAAAGTATCATAAAGTGCCAGTACGTTTAGTGTTAATAACAACAGACTTTACACAATATTCTTCTTTAAAATTTCGTCATCCTTCTCTTCCCCCGTTCGTCTTTCTATTTCATTCTTATAATTCCCCGTACGTAATAAAAACGCATGCTTCCAATAAATCCATCCTCACAGTTATGTCCGCATATGATAAAGCACCCTGTACGCCATGTCCCATAGAGTTGCCTATTCCATCGTGTGCTCGAGCAATTCCAAGTGATTCGATTGAAGCAATCGCACGAATCCCAAGGGTCCATTCACCATTTCCCACGTTACGTTTAATTTCTATTATTTCAACAGTTCTTCAATATTCAATCACCTCACGGAATTCTATATACCCCGCATAGTTTTTCCTGTCATCTACTACCCATCATCGGTACTAATTACAATTCAATTTACCCGTAAGCTGACGTGGCACGATTCGTTCGTTTATATTGCGATGGGTAAACACGATCCACATGCCTATATTAATATCCCGCGTAAATTGTATCGCATGCCTTTAATGATGGATAATCGTTGCCGGTACCTCCATTCGGCACAAGGCCCTTCTCGGTGTCAGAGATGAAATCGATGGCCATACACCGTTGTCCAATAACCCGAGGACATCAATTGACCGTAGCTGTATACCATAGGGTAGTTCGGCAAACGAATCCGCGGTGTTGATTACGCTTGATCAACCCGTTCGAGATTGAGGCAGACAGAATCGTTGATCGTGGCAAGTGCTAAGATCGCAATTTCTGTTTACAAGGTGCTCGGGCGCGATCGAGCAAGTGTCGATTAATCCGGCCCTACGTCGGCAAAAAAAAGGCGAACGGCCAAAGTAAAAACAGTCGTTGGCGCGAACAGCCTGCGGGCTACGTGTTTCCCCAGGTCTATGGCTGTTCGATCGAGTTACGAGTACCTATAGCAAATCTTTTTGCTGTTCTTCTTAGTATCGCACGAACCCGTGAAGAGAAAGTATCCAGCCTTCCTTCATCGTGATTTATAGTGTTATGATCAGGAGAGATATAATGAGATTAATCTGTGATGTTAGGTCCGTAGAAAAAGTTCTGTCTTTCTCCTCATTCACTCTGCACGGTATTGTAACGTGAAGGATTAATGGGATCAATTTACGATAGAAACGTCCGTCGTTATTTAGGAGTGTTTTTTTTCGGGAAATAATTATTGTATATACTAATTCTTCTTCTAGAATCAAATCGCTATATCACCTTTAACGTGGTCAGGTATTATATTATTTTCTCTCACAATAATTATTGTTATAATTATTATTATTATTATTTTATGCAAATTTATGTCAGCTATTATTAGTGTCGCAAGACTCTGTTAGTGGATATCTTCAGTGATTTTCCAATAAGAATTTTTTCATTTCTTAAGAATTCACTCTTAAATTAGAGATTTTTCTCTTTATTTTTCTCTATAAACGTATGAATTAAAGCAACAGGCCTATTCAACCATCGCCTGGCGAATAAAGGGCCCATTCACACCCATTTCAAATGGCAAGTTACTTCTTATTACTATTACATCTCGAAGGAGATACGAATTAAAGACTCTGCTGCAAAAAGGAGGCAGCTGGATAATTTGCTGAAATTGAGTTATTGGTAGCATTGAATGTAAAAAATATTCTGAATAGATTGGTGCACGAAAGAGGCAAGATCCGATAATCCAGTCCCAAGTTATAAGGACGCTAGTACTGGCACCCTATCTGGATTTCGCGAAAGAGGGGAGCATATTTCACCATGATTTTTAAAATTTTTCAAATTCACTCTGCCCTAGAGAAAATATATTTCTGCTTAAGTATTAGTAATAGTAAAACGCTGCGTTAGTATGTAGATTTTAAGTGGGTAAAATACTTTGACCATATGTTTAACACTGTTTTTACAAGTTTCCCAAAAGTTAATACATTTGGAGCTGCCCCTTCTCCCTGCAATCTCTTCAACTTTAAATTACAACAAGATTACGATCTAATACAAAAGCTTATTCTGAAGTGTGTATGAATGAAGACGTTACGGGTCAAAATTGACCCGTGCCCGTTACGCAAGGTTGATTACAGCCTAAAACTTGAACTCAGTAGATTCATTACACGCGCTGCTTAATCCATGAGAAGCCAATTACAAATAAACTCTACGTTGCAGACTGGACCTGAACACATCCGCTAATAAGTCTGTAATATTTCGTTACGCGATACCGTTCAATAACGCTCTAAGTGCAGCCGTGTTCCGCCCACTGTAACGTCCAAGTGAAATCGTTACTTTCCATTTTCTTAATTGCTAAACAACCATTATCGTTAGCCTTAAGGTGAGGGGGGCTTAGCCTCGTTTCGCCAGACATCGAGACTATTTTTACGGTTTTCTCGTGGAAATTCTTCTCTCATCTGGATCCGTTCGACAATACATAGCAGCGCGCGGCGCGGCGGCAACAGGCGAGGTCCCGCCGGCCCAGTCGAATAGTTACTCCACTGCAGGAATTAGTTGACAGACGGTCGAGGGCCGTGACGTTAAGAGCGCTATTAAACAGCTGTGACGGCCACGGCTAGTGCTGGAAGAACGGCGAAGTCACACTCCGATGACGAGCTTTAATTGCTTCAGGATGGAATCTCTCGATGGAGCCGAGCAGCAAAGGTCTGGACGATACAGCGGCATTAGAGTGGATTTTATCGCCTCTTCATTGGATTAATGCCGAATTAGTGCGATGATCGATCCTGACAGACGCGTATTTCCGCGAATCAAGAGAAACACGTCCACTCGCTTCCACACGGGCTATTGATTTAGTCATTCGAACTTCATCTCTCGGTGGAAATTCATTACTCATTTGTCCAACTCCATTCGGCTCGTTACCAAGATCCTAACACTAGGGCGGCTGCTGGGGTCTGCGTTGACCCAGTTGTTAGGTTGCGTTAAAAAAGGCAAAAATAACAAATTAAATGTAAATACTTCTAGGTACGATGTTGACGTAGGAACACATTATCAAATTAGTTTTACTGCTCTTGGATGGTATTCCAAGGATACTTACCACTTGGGTGATGCAGCATTAGCAAGATGAAGTAGTCGGATACTTTTATTTCGTGTAACTTCACCATTAGATCCCTCAGTTAGTGTCCCACGATTCACAGACAAAGAGTGTCAATATTTTTTATAATATGGAACTATCAATGTTGAGTTCGCTAAAGTATTTTTATGTAGAGATAGTTTTTTCAGTTTTTAACAGAGGGCAAAGATTATTCCTTCTTTGCGCGACTTTCGAACATATATGGGGAATAATCCTGAAATCTCTGAAAAGCCATTTCATTAAACACTATGCTGATTTATCTTAATATATAAAATAGAATGTTTATATGTTGTGTATTTGTCCTAAAAACTTTTGAACGACAAACTCTCGGGTCATGAAATGTGGCTTAGCTCATTATGTCTGGCTAATCCAGATGAATGTGACTATTTTCACAAAATAAACAAATAAATATTTTGTTTTATAAAATCAGAATCTAAGTTCTGGGCGACCCGGGTAGTGAAGCTAGTCTTACATAATATATTCATATAGTAAAATCATCAATATGTCGAAAATGTCTCCATTAGTAGTCATCCCCTTTTATCAAAAAAATGTTTCTACTTTCCACCTAAAAGTGCTAAATAAGTAAACATACCGAAGTGGCGGAAAGTTAAAATTAAAGATATATTGTTTCTTAATTTATTTACGATTCATGTTATCATCACATTTATTAATAGCTTCAATGATTACAAACATGCAAGGCAACATACACCCAAGAGCAGATATATTTTAAAAACCAAAAACACATGTGGTGAAAATCGTTACATTCAAAACCAAAAATCTGTCAGAATATAAAACCTCGCAACAGGATAAAAGAAAAATGTACAACCAAAATATCAATTAAAGTTGACATAAGATAATCATTACTAGCCACGAGTGGACCAAAACCGAGAACAAACCCCTGGTTATGTATCTCCGTATCATCTCATCGTAAAAATTCTTATAAATAATTAAAAAATATTCAACTTAAAAACCAAAAAGGCCATTCTCGATAATCCATAATCCGTTAAAATTTATCTCGTGTCTCAGTGACAGATACTTGTTTCCAAACGATTAAGCTCCATGTTCGACAATTTGATTATTTATCCTATTAACGAAACGTCACGCGCAGAACTCTGCAATGGTGCATGCAGGTAAATACTTAGCAGTCATTGTCTGCAAATTCTCGTAACCCACGTCCACATGCGTAAATAATATTAAAATGACGAAAAGAATGCATTAGCTACGTTTCTTAGAACAAATCGCTATTGGTGATAGTTAATTGTTCATAACGACAGGAAGATACTATCTTTACGCGTATACAGAGGTATTAGCAGACATAATCATTGGGGAGGGAATGGTTGTACATGGATCCCTAGTATCTACTTGTGGCCCGCGTACTTAAGTAGGGATGCTCGAGACTCCGAGGATACGCGCGCTTAATGAGTAATGGGTTTATGTACGCGCCCCGTAATTCGTCGTCAGTCTCGTTTATTCACTCCATTACACAACAGTATAACTAGATTACGCATAATTCTGTGGAGCCTGGAGGATTTCACATTGGGAACGTCTGTTTTTTGCAGTCCATGCACAAACTTTTGGAAATGGTCCATTGATCGCAGGACCCACGTCAACATTGGAACCGTCTCGAAATTTTTACATACGACGACTTGAACTGAGTTTCACTTCTGGGGTCATTCCAGACTCCTTTGGAGCTGAAATATTTATCAAGTTTGAGTTGGGTGAATTTGTAACATCGATAGGGAAATATAAGTTTAGGAATAAAAAGAAAGAAGTGGGCATTTCTGGGAGATGCGATTGGTAATCCTGAATAAGTGTTGATGGGTTGCGATTATATAATTATAGTAATACAGACATGATTACACAGTATTTAGTTACACAGAATTTCAAGTAGGGTAATGATAATTTAGTATTTTATTGATGAATGCTGTATAAAGAAAATGAAAGTTCGATTGGAAGTTGTTTTAAAAATAATATGAATATGTTTGACTTTTGTTTTTATATTCCTCAGATTTTAGAGGAGTATATTTACTCCAATGTTTTATTACCACCATTATTAATTTGTTATGTAGTAAGTGGTAGCATAGTTTACACATTCACAAGGCAGTTAATTAAGCAAAGTAATTTAAGTAAGTTATAATACTCACTGTACTCATTATACTTATAATCTTTATTATACTTACTTTTCATCATTTTGAACTTATGCCACTTGCCAATTGAAGGGCCCAATAATTTCTGGTGGAAACGAATTTGTCGATGAATTGTTAAAACGATTGTAAACAAGGGATTCAATTTCATTATTCAGTTCGATTGAAATACAGTGGAACACAGTCGTAATATAATGTTACACGAGAGCAACTGACGTACCAGTGGTTTACAATGAATCAATTTACAGATGTAATTAACAGACTATGCATCGGTCATGGTGTTCTGTAATAGGTGCTGGGCCTCGTCTTGATTAACTTCATTACCGAAAGTTTAATTCCAACGCAGATGCTGTACATTCATAACAAACGCCACCTGTTAATGCGCGCAACATGCAAATAGTCAAATTACGGATTCATCATGCGTAACGTGATTCAGAAACGATGCAAAATTGAAATTAGACCTATATGCTTGTTATCGAAATATGCGCTATTAACAAACACTGTCGCGATAGAAAAGGCTGTTTAATTAGGTAAAGAATACATACTTTGTAACTTTCAATGTGGCATGTACCTGCTACTGGAAATATTAGGTCGGTGAACAAGGTTTGTCGTGTTTGTTAAAGATTGTTGAAAAGAAAATTATTTTAGTCCTTGGTTTCGAAGTAAGTTTTGTGGACATTTATAAGTTATCTGGAAATTATCTTATTCAATCTCATTTTTATAGAATTTTCGACTTGCAGAGTTTCCCAGTTGTATGTAAAATAGTGTTTATGATCTCTAGTGGTCAAAATACTTCAAATGTTTGGTGTCAAATTTAGTTTTGGACAAAATATCGAGTAGTCAAAATCTAATTACAAAAATAATTTCACACTGTTAATGATAAGTGGGGTATAAGTAATTAGATGTTATTATACTTGCGTGAAGCAATAAATATTTCGAGTGGCATTTATCGTTCGTAGAATTGAAAAGAGAGGCACATTTATGAGGATACGAGGATTTATGAGTTCTTTTAGTTTAAATATTTGTTTTGTTTACTTCACCCAACCGAGGAACCAGCATTTCCCCTTCTGCAAAAAACCATTTCATCAACATGAAAAAATGGCACGCTTGTGGCTTTGAACGAATAGCAGATTTCGAGTTTCGTAGCCGAAAGACAGCAAAATAGAGTAAACTGAAGCCTCAGTAAAATTAAAAAAAAGACATTTATCTGAATGAAATTATATTTTCACAACTATATCTTTCTGTAATTATTGAATAAAAAGATTGTTTGTATCTTCCCCAAACCTGCATAGAGCGCCAAAAGGAGGAGTTTTAATTAAAACTTTTACAAATAACTGATGAGAAATAACGCTGAACATTCACAAATAGAATTCAGGAATATACATTGTGTAAATTATGTGAATAAATTATCATAAATAAATAGCACGTGAGCACTGTGACCAGTGGTTACAACGAATTAGTAAAACTACGTCATGGCTCACCTACTATAGAATCATGTCGTATTTATAAAACCTGTTTGTTCACAAGTATTATACGGAAGTGTGTCCGAAACGAACAAATTCCCGTGTTGATGTTTTTAAATTAAACGAGCGCGACGAATATTTGATGTTGTTCGATTGCTTATTTGGGAATCCGTTTCATGCTAAAATATTTCAAGAATAATAATGGCAAAGTAGACCATGAGGCCAAAATTTGGGATGTCCGTACAAAACCGACTAAACGGAAATATGGGACAGTACACAAAGTTAATTAAATTTCGTCTTTGGCTTATGAATAACATTCAATGAACGATTATAAACAAGCACCAGTAAAAGGAAAATATATAATTCTCAGTTTGCATGTAAATATTCTAATTGTCATAATTACATCAATTAATAAGGACCGTTATAACGATCTTCGATCGTAGCAAATCAAATTGTCAAGGGATAAAGTTACAATATTACAAAATAATCAATAATACCAATTAAATTCACAATAAGAGTGTACGCTAAATATTTAGCAATAAACATCTGGAATATATTTATGATTTTTAGAGAAAAAGAGCAACTTGTAATCCAACCTAATTATTATCTGAATAAAATGTTTTAAATATATTTCACATTGGTGAATCATTTTATTTGATTGGAATTTGTAATAGTTTTTTATGTTAGTTTCTTTTAATAATAGAATAATTTTTCTAGAAATTATCTCGTTATTTAATTCCCATTTAAATGATTTCTTATTTTATTTCATATTTGAATAAATGGTTTTTTTAAATAATATTAGCAGCCATTTTTGGCGCTTTCATTTTAGCTACATTTATTTAGCAGACGTGGCTAGCCATGGTTATCCTTCACTTGAAATGTTTGAAATAATACTAGTTCTGATAGTACCTACCAATGTAAGTATGTATACGTTGTTGAAACTCTAGATTCAACATTCTACTGTATAAGTATCTAAACCACAAAATTTCCCGTTAGTTTATTTAAAACAGTTAATTTACTGGAAAATGATTTCCAAATAATTTCTTCAATTACGATATAAAGCAAAATTACTTCTCTCGTGCCATTTTTACAAGGGAAACTGTGAAGTAATCTAAAAGAATTATTTCTTGACATATTACTCTTTACTTGCGTAGATTTCAAGTTCACCAGCAAAGCAGTTTGTGAAAAAAAGTTTGGATGTAAAATAAAAATCTAATAATATTGTATGAAGTTGTGTTAGTAGTGTACATTAAATACTGAACGACAAATATTTGAGTGCATCGAAATGGAAAAAGCTTACCACAATTTTCTAGCAGAAGGCAAATGATTCCACAAAGAAAGTGTGTACATCGTAGGAATTATTTTCTCTTCGCATATTAATTAAATAATATGGAATAAAATAATTATCATTGCGTTAGTATTATCATATCAATATACAAAATGCTTGTCAATATTTTCATGTCGGAAGTAAATAAATTTCAACAGAAAGTGTGTGATTCATGGCGGAACCGGCTATGGGATAATAAAATAGCCAATAACAATTAACGTCATTGTGTTAGTATTTTAAAGTAAATACTAAACGATAAAAAATCAAAATACATTCAAGCATAAAATTCTCGGCAAAATTCCTAGGCTAAAAGCAAATAACGTTCCACAGAAATGATGTTGAGGTGATACCATCCCAGGCTTCATCCTAGGCAAACAAATCTATCTAAAACAAACCCTTGTATAAACAAACAATATATCAAATAATGTAGGATGACATAAAAAATTAGCAATATTCCGACGATAATGTTTACATCTAATATAATATATCATGGGTATACTGGTTAAAAGGCAAAAAAGGGGACTTTTTACTTTATGGCGAAAAAATAATTGTTATAATTGTTACGTTAAAAATAGTTAGATAACATAATGACGTAAGTTGCTTAAGTTGAAAAAATTGTTTCAAATACATTAAGTTTCTTTAGGCACTATTCTATCCTCCTTATATAAGTATAGTTAAAATATCCTATCTAGCATTTGAAAGCATCCGAGAAAACTGAAATTTCATTGTGAATTTTCTTTGTGTCGTCCTTATAACAAAATAAATAAATTATAATGTTTCTCAATCTCTACGAAGCACACAGGGTTTGCTAACTTTACTTAAAAAGTAAAAAACCTGTGGAACTTCAAATATTTCAATATATCTATAAAAATGGAAAAATGTTAGACAGGACATTTTAATTAAGGAGGGCAGTTAAGGTACAGTTGTGCAAAACAAAACCATACATATAAATTTACTATGTTTCACCACTAAACCCACGATATCGAAAGTCAAAATCTTATTAGATTACATAGCGCCGAAGATGATCAGCGCAATCAGATCACAAAATAAATCTAACCCAATGAAACCACGAAATTAAAAAATTTTCACGTCGAAATCGATTGACCGCTCGAGGAAGGGGTAGGCGGGCACGTGGCGAGTCGATTATTATTTCCGATCTCGCTAATCCGCAGGAACGCGGCGCCATTTTAATTCTCCCGATGGGATCCAAGATTCATAGGGTGGCAGGGTGGAAGAATGGCCGAAGGGAGAAATCGGTCTGTAGGGCCAAGAGCAAGCAAGACTCGAAGCGGTGTGGTGCGGAGCCGTGGCGAGTTGGCACGGCTAGCCTATAAAAGCCCTCTCGCACCGAGCCGTCGACGTCACACGTCGTTAGTACTCTGCACGGTGAGGAACTCCGGCGTGCCACCTGTTATCCCAGGACGAGGCTGCTCCGCAATCTCTCGTCCTGCAGCGATCATAATCAACGAATTTTCCAACAGTACCATACGTATCAGAGAAGTGGCTGCTGTTGGCGAAAGGAAAGGACCGGAAGTTACTTTGCCAGGATCGCGCGTCGATAAGCCAGCAGGCTCCTCCGAGGCCCCTTCTTTTCGTAGCTGCACTCACGCCCGACGAAACACCCGCCCCGGCCTACCTAATCTCACCAGTTATTTTCCAACGTGATTGAAAGGGAAGATTGTTACCTGTGACGAGGACTACCGCCTGCGAAGGAAACGATCCAACGGCGAGCACCCACCTCGTAATTCGAAAAGTAAGTGGCTACCCCCGCTCTTCCCCCGTGTTTCGCTAATATTCCGTTCCTTAGGCGCGAAACGGTAGGATGCTCGCTGTTGCGTTAATTTCTACCTAGTTCCGACTTCGATATTCCCGCCTTATCGCGCTTTTGGTCCGACAGGCTGCCGTTGTGCAATTATTTTGAATATTGGCCCGCACGTTTATCTGGGACGAAGATTGCGGCGCACCACGGGTTCCCAGATTAGTGTAATTTTAACGCCTGTTTCCATTAATAGCAACGAGATTACGGTGAAAGGCACTGTCTCTCGGTTTCGCTTTTAATTTTTCTTCCTTTTTTAACTCGTTCGGTCGCGGAGCGCGCTTCGTTAGTATCGGGTGCTTTTAATATTTGAAATTATCATTCGCGTGTGTGTTAAGTTAAAATGAGAGAGGAGAGTTGGTTTTGTATGTATGGTAAATTGGAGTGTAGAAGTCAGCGAGAGAGAAGTGTGGTTCTGTAGTTGTTGGAGTCTAATCCTTCTTAACGAAAAGGACTTTGCAAAGAATAACAATCAATTACATGGCTCGGACTGCGGCGGGTTCCGTATTGGCGTTCGTGGTATAAACGCATCCGTTAAACGAATGAGTAACCCGTTCATTTCGATACAGAGTGATATCAACTTTTGGATCGAAAACCTTTTTTTAGAAACCGTTCCTCGAATTGACAAGTATTTTTTACCCTCGGAAATTCACAGTTGCTCCCGGTAAGCATTCGAGCGTGACTCACCTCTCGATTTACGTTTCGTCATGATCCAGTAACGCACGGATCCTCGAAAAGATGATAAATCACGGTTACCAAAAATTCTTCCACCTCCCGTTTTACGATCCTGCCGCGCCGTGCCTCGCGCTCCTCCACCTGCCAATTAACGCGAGAGGTTAACGATCAACCGTGCAGTGTCTTCGCGTGATATCCCGTTGCGTGCTTGGAGGAAAGAAATCTTACTGCAATGTGAATGGTAAATTACGTTGGCTTGGGTTAGGCGTATTAGCACGATTTTCTGTTACGACACACACAAATTAAAAAGAAAAGGGAAATGTTGCTCAATTGCAACCTGTATGAACTGAATTCTTTTCTTCGTTTAATCAACGTTCCTTTTTTGTTTCTAATCTTGAAACAGTCAATCAACTGTCCAATTGTATACTGATGAATAACTGTTTACTTGTCTAACTTTTACTTTCCAACGCGAATTACCCTTAAGGGGTCATTTTTAACAAATCGCTAAAAAAATAGGTGATCTTTATGATTTTTTTTTAAAATTAAACAACTTGCAGTCAAAAAAGTGTATGGCCTTTATTTATTCGTTATTCAAGAATATGAAAAACAAATTGTTTTCATTTTCCTGTAGTGGTTCGATTTCTACGTGACACTCAGTGCAGTGCTACAAAAAAGAAGTCTCGACGGTAGTCAGTACAAGTCGACATAGGATTGTCTCAAATCAAAAACTCCAAGATTTTTTTATATGTTATATCAACCGCTACCGTGTCAGCGTTTAAGATGGCAAAGAAAGCAAATCCACGATGTTTGGTGTACGTTTGAACGCAAATATGCTAAAAGCTTAGCTTATCTTTTGGTAGAAATGGTTCCATAAGGATGCATTGAAGCTAATTTTTCAAAACTCAGCATAGCATAGCTTAGCTGTCAGGTGGATCCTCGGCTTTAACATAGAAATTACTAAAGAAGTTAAACTACCCGGTTTATAATTTTCCATGAAAATTAAAAAATTTGTGAAGGTTGCACTTTTTCAAATTTTCCGTGATATTTTCCTTTGAGTTAGGGATATTTCCAGCAACCGGTAATTTTTATCGCTTTGGCAAAAACAGTACCTACCTAATTATACATCAATCATAAATAATTTTAGGGGTACTTAATATAATTTTTCAAACCAAAAGAATTCATCAGCTCCGTAGTTTTTGTAATTGAAAAGTACCTACCTGTTCAAAGTAAATCGCTCTTTTCATACAAGTGCGATGAGCATGCACTATACGGCTTTAGAAGACATTACGTGTATCGTGGGTCGTAAATTATCGAGGATTCCTGACGATAATGTTGGTTGTATAGCATCAATTTGATAATAATGGATGATCGAAGAAAGGGTGATGATTCAGCAGAGTAAACACGGAGAATTGTGCAAAGTGTGTTTACCGTAAATTGTTGCGGTTTCTTTTACCCTCAGCGATTGGATCTAGGCGCAATGGGACCGCAGCCTACGCGGGTACCTCTCCTATGGGTATCGAGAATATTGGATTCTTTCTGTATTGCACTGCAGAGCTGTACGTATCGCGATCATATGTTTGATTTCGAGCGTCGTGTGTGTCGTGGGTCGGTTATTTTATGCTCGCGATTTTGGTCCTTTGTCGTTCGCATCCAAATGTCAGTTGGAGATTCTGTGATCGATGGGGTGAATTTAAACGACTGGATGGAAGTGCCAATGGCTTTTCCCCTACACGGTGTTACCGGGGAGAATAGATGTGAGGATGTTATACTATACGCTATAAGCACTTTCACAAAGAATATAGTTTATTTATTTTATTACAGGAAAATATTAGAAATCTTTTGAACAAGAAATCCCCTCCTAAATAATTTATATCACTTTCAGATCAGAAGCATTATTCAGTGTTTGTTTAAAAATGTATACTTTATCGGTTGTCATTTTCGCAGCCTTAATAGTATTTCTATTTTCCGTTAGTCTCATGTTTTCTGATAAATTATCTGATAACGCATTACTTTTTATCAAGTTCTCAACATTGTAACATTAGCAAGCACTATAAGCCACAGGATATTTTTGTTAATCTGTAGAGTAAACTGGATTAGTCATTGACACTCTTGATTAAAAAGCAAAATATTAAGAAGAACGTGCTCAAAAAGCACTTTTTATAATTTCTTATTTCTCTTTCACTACAACACTGTAAATTCCAGTAGTTCATCTACACATTTTACATCTGTTAACACCACAAAATACGTCTCAAGTGTTTTCTGAAAATTTTGATAAGGAGTATAAAAACAGACTACAATAGAAGAGAAACATTTTGCATCGAGAAAATTTACTGGCTTTATTAAGCAATTATCCTAAATCAGATGGCTCTAACGAGATCTTAATTTCATTTATTTTTATTTTCAGTTATTAATAAAAAGTGAATTATTATTATTAAAGTTAATTATTCGAGTGCCAATAATTGTTACACGTTGTGACAATAAGTATACTAAGTATGCCAATGATGGTACATTTATGGCTATTTTAGCTCATTGAATATTTTTAAAACAAATACTTAATAGGTACTCAAGGTGCTTTATTTTAATACTAAACCCCTAATCATCGATAATAACTGAAAATTAAGACCACATAAAACCGTCACAAAAAATATATAGACATTCCAACTAGGATTTCCGCTTAGAGTGCCAATCATTGTACAGTTTACCCTGCAAAGGCGGCTGAAAATTTTGTTCCGCTATCGTGAAGATACCTGAAACCCTTCGACCATAATGGACTTGTATCATCGCAAAGGGCACTGTTGTTCCACGAACGGACGGTCAAGCAAAAGAATGTCGTATTTACACGAAGGCGCCAAGGGCCACCCATTGCTCTCTCTGTTGCTCATAAAACTAAAGTTGGGAGGGAAACGTTTAAGGATTTACAAGCTTCACGTGCCCCTCATCCACATATACATACATATCCCCTGGTTCCTCGTCAACCGGGAGAACGTGCCGTGCGTGAGACAGTTGGAAGGATATATGGACCTTATGAGATTCTTAATACGCCATAACGAGCGCGTGTTACACGCTGCCCTCTCAAAAGTCCACCGAATCCATAGCAGTCGCGAACAATAAACCGAGTTTATCCTCGTTCATAAAAAAAAAGAGGAGGGAGCTCCCGTGCCACGGGCACTCGTTATAACTACACAAGCGAAACGTAAAATTGTACTTCTTAGATTAAAATGTCTGTCAGGTACATCCCTCGGAATCCGCGTCAGTCGGACACTAAATTGGAAATTCAATTCTTATCTTTCGCCGTGGCGTACGTTCGCGCGCGAACTTCGTGAATTCTTCAGTGCGCGCGCGATAAAGACGCGATGTGACTCGAGCTTTCTTCGGTGGCGCTTCTCTGCCCGTTGAAAGCGATATGGCTCTCGAAACGGGCACCGAACCAATCTCGCTTCCCTGTGAATTACTATCCCCTTTTCACTGAACTTGATTCAAACTTCCGCGACGTCTCGGATGCCGTTTCTAATTCCTATATCCTGTTCTAACAAGCGGCGGGTGTTTCCAGGGGCGCTTTTCCCTCCACCCCCTCCCCACACTCGCCCTACCCTTCTGTTCTCACACAGCCCCGCGAACGCAACCCTCCGGTTCATCGTTAATGCAATTTCTTTCGGATTTCAATCCTACTGATCGTCGGCAATCGAGAACCCGTCGAAAGTTTCGAGCGCCCCTGCGGCCATCGATTTTCCATCTCGCTGTTCGCGCGGGAAACGCTCCTCGAGATCGAGTATACAGAGAAGTATCGTCGATTGTCCCGCGTCAACAATGGTGCCGTTGACAGCTGGCTCGGACAAAATTATCTCGATCCGCCTTGCCGTAAACTGGACTAACTTTACTGGCTAATGGCACGCCATGGGTCAACGCGCAGCGATCATAAAATTCGCGTAGATCTTCGGTTCGGTAGGCCCTCCACTTGCAAAACAAGGGTGTCCCTAGAAGCTCGTAAACAGCTCGCAACGAACGGGAAGATTAATACTGTAATTTTTCGCCTCTGTTCGAGGCTCTGCGATGCCTGTTGTTTTTTCCCCGCGCGGTTCAGCGATTTCGAACGAATTTTTCACCTCTAGATGTGTGTTGACTGTATGCAGTGTACCGTTTGCTCAGATAAATGTGATAAAGTGACTTTTTCAAGGGGGTTTGGATTTAATGCAGTTTTTTCTGTTAGGGATTTGGAAATATGGGTGAACAACATGTGGAGATACTAAGGGGTGTGTGAGGTTTGGAAGACCGATTCAGCCAATCTTTTGCATATGGACAGTCCATATAAAGGGTTTCATCCCCGTTTAAGGGGGGAATCTCGTCTAACAGCCCTAAAAGTAACTGGTATTTGAGAATTATTTTTGGAAAAACGGTTCTTCATATTGAATTAAACACTTTTGGGATATAAGGAGACATCTTTGAACTTGCAGAATTTTTTTTTTTTATGTGGATCCTTCATATTATTTATTAATTATTGTGGAATCTTGTTCACGCGTGCTGTGCACTAGCTATGCATAAAATGTGGTACACATCCTTCACTCAAACCTCATGCACCCCTCCTTATAAGATCACAAAACGACATACTAAGCTGACATCCAAGAAAGCCCTTCAAAGAAACATTCAGAATTTGTGACAATAAAAGACCCCAAAGCCTCTAACACATAAAAATGAAATATTTTCGCGACCACTGGTCCCAGAATTTAGTCCAGTAAATGGAGTACGAAATGATAGACTCGTTAATAATTTGAACGCTATCGTGCGCCCGTAGTAGCCAGACAGAGCTGGAACAGCGTTATCGAACTACCGGTTATTATCCCTAATAATCGAATAGATTAGCCGTGCTAGGATCGACTAACTAGTTTTCGAGATAGATCGGCAATTAGTCTTGCGAGAGTATGTGCCGTGCGCGTCACTGCCTCGAAAATTTGTGATTCGCTATAAATCGCGCGAGCCTGGCATAAGCTCGATTCCCCGACAGCGGATAGAAAAAGACCGGGCCGCCACGATAGTCGATAAAAAAATGTAAAATTAGAAACAAATTACGCGGCCGCCGCCGCGTAAAACTCATTCAGTTATCGGTCGTAACAGGCGCCACGGTGCTGAATCGCGTTATCGGGGCGACAGTTCATTGTGTGAACGTGCTCGGTCGACCCGATCTGTAGTAATTTTCAATTATTCACATCGACGAGATAAAGCGGCGCCCGACGCAAAATAAAGAGAAACATGGCAATTACCGAAGGTCGAGGCGGCGCGATTAGGAGTTGAAGGACCCGATAGAATACCATCGGGTACTGTGCACGAAACGGAGGTCGAGCAATCCGTACTAATTATTACGGTCATTTCGACCGTGTTGCCTCCCGCGGTCCCATTTGTTCCCGTCCTGAAGGACAACGCCTAGCAGTGATTTACCAGGGTGACGGCTGACCAAGAGTAGTTCCTTCGTCATCAAGCTCGAAGGCTGTGGAGGGCCAAGGTCGGAGCTGAGATTAATTCCGGAATGCTGGGAAGGGCGGAGACGGGGCTGTTAAAATTCCCCAGTCCTGCAATAAAGTTCTACTTCCGCGGTTAACTGCGGGGAACGACGTGAAGTGCTCTATCATTGCGATAATGATTCGAGTACAATCTTTTCGGCCGCTGAAAGCTGTTTAACGATCGCGAACTACTTGGGTTCTAGCGATCACCATGCAAACCCTATTTCTGATTACATCGGAATGCCTCGGGACCGCGAAGAATTCCTACCCCGCCCGTGGTACCTGGCCGCGATTGCTTTCGCTGTTTCTTGTAGATCCGCGCAACGGTCCGTTTCGCAACGCGCCTTTCTACGCGGAGAATACTGGACGCGACCGTTTGCGTTAATCAGGTTCTGGCAGTTTTCATTGACCTATCGACGGTGCTCTCGATTCCGAGGTGGATATTTTATATGCTGATGCTGATATTGCGTCACGCGGCATTCGGTTCTATTCAGGTATTTCGAAACGCATCGACAGGGTAGGGAAGGATATTTGGTGAAGCTGGGGGAGAGGGTAATGTCTTTGGAAATGGGGTAATGATTGGAAGCTAATTGAAAGTGGAGAATGAATAGCTTTTGTTCGAGGCTCAGTTTTTGGGGCATTGACGTTTGGGGAATTGCTGGGTGAACGAGCACTGTTGGGGTAGAGTTGGGACAGATTCCAGTGGATTCATAAGGTCGCATCTACCATTTTGAATTAGAAGATGCGATGTTTATGATATTTAAAAGGTGGGGTGTGAAAGTGCTTGAAGGGTAGAGTTGTATGGTATCAAAGTTTCGGGTATGTAGTTGGTATTAATGTTTGATACCATTACTGAACGATAATAATAATATATAAATCGTGTAAATAGTGGTAGCATTATTGACGTATGAACTATAAAAAAATAGGAAAAATATGTGCACAATTAATGGTAATGTTTTTGATATTTTTGATAAAATTGGTGAAAGAATAATATCTAGGTAACTAAATGTAAATGATTAATAATAACTATAAGCAAAAGAAACACTCATTTGCAAAATTTGTATTTTACATTTTGGCCATATTTTTCCACCAAGAGTCCCTTCTCCCCGGTTATAGTAGCACTGACAACACTACGCCATGTGTACTTAAACCTTATCCCCACACGAGCAGTTAACCCTTCATCGATTCAATCACATATGTAAGTATTACACCACGATGTTCGCGCGTGCCTCCATAAGACAGGTTTAGAACTTTTCTACGCGATAGCTGTTCGTGCTGATGGCTTTTACGCGTGCACGATTTCGCATAGTGCAAGCATAACCGAAGGTACATGGTATATGTATAGGGTGTTACAAATAGGTGATGAAACAGACAGAGTAACGATCTTACATACAAAAATAAATAAGAAGAGTGCAATAAATTTTCTTCGTAGGAGGCTTCTTTTTCAAGAAAATTGATTTTGAGAACTCATATTGGCGGATGCACGTATATCTGGTTAAAAATGATCAGAATTTATCAATAAATGTGGCAACCCTACAAATTAAATGACTCCTTGCACAAAAATTAGTCGAAATTGTGTAATAATTTTATTTGAAGAAAATGGATTTTGAGAACCCGCTGGACTAAACATCGATTTTCTCGAAATCAAGCTCCATTCGAAAAGAAATTCCACAATTTTGATTTAGGTATATTTACGCAAAACTTCGTTTCATCCACACACGAATTTTAAAAATCAATTTTCCCGAAAATCAAGCCTTCTGTGAACTAATTTTATCCCACATTTCCTACCTAATTTTTCCCTCGTAGAGCCACCCGTTGCGAAACACCCTGTGTCTGATAAAAACAGGGGTAGGTACACCGCCGCGGACTTGTTAATACATGCGGCTACCTATCCTCCTAGCACTGGTTGGAAAAACATTTTCCTTCGTTCCGTCGGAAGGACAAAACGAGGTCTGGCTGCATTAAACAAGGTGAAGTTAAGGTTTATCGGTTGTCACCGGGTAATGTAAAAGAATTGTTGCAACATGTCGCCGAGTATGACCAGCAGAGGCTGAAGCTACGTCGCGGTCGTCAGTGTATCTACTCTCGTTACTACGGGCACATATCGTCGCGCGAAGCCGTTTTATGGTAAACTGTCGTCGTTTCAGTTCTCAAGACACAAGGACTGCGTATATTGAATGTTCGAACAGTGAAGTAAGATGCTCTCGACGAATTCGAAACCGTTTCGCAACTTCGGAAGTTGACGCGGAAAGTTTATTCCTGATACACTCGCTCGGCAACCCCGGACTTCATTATGTGACGTGACTTATATTCGCAGTGAGAATTCTCAGGACCCAATCGTCTTCAATTGTGTAAAGTTCTGGTAAGCGTTGTAATGTCTGAAGGGGATGATCATGTGCATTCATCAGGTCGTCCTATGAGTAATGTAATAAACAAGTTTCTGTTAATGATCGATATTGACGACATATATTTTATTATTCCGTATTTACTGCTAGCGTTTTACATCTTCTTATTAAGTTTCTTATTGCCTTTTTGTAAACTTCCTCTGATTTTGTGTAAAAACATTCTTTAATTACATTTTCCACTTCCTCCCTTGATCTCGTTTCTTAATCTAACTTTCACACTGATTTACACTAATTACCATTTCATACACCAGAAAATATTTTCACCCCCATAGTTATGCTGTTTTTGTAATAAGTGAAATATTCGATTTTGTATTTGTCCATTTTTGACAAGGAATGGAAGATTCCTAAATAAACTAAGTAGTTTAAAAAGATCCCTAAATAAACTAGTAATATTTTATACTAAATTAATAAATAACGCTTGCGTTGAGTATTAGCATTATAAACTCAGTTATCAGAACAAACTGCATTAGGTACTTATAGGACGACGTTATTAAAACAGAAACTCGTTTATCCGAATTAGTTGGAGCTGGGGGCAGGAGGCAGGGTGCTGAGATAATAGAACGACTAGGTTTTGGGGAGAAGATTATTTGTTGTTTAATACTCGATAAATGTAATTTAATTTTTCTTCATTTATTTTAGTCTACCTGTTTTCCTGAGTGGCTGGTTTATAAACATATTTTTTCACACTTTTGACATTTTTTTATATGTTTCCTAATTTTCTTTTTGTGTTTGATACTATTTAATGCCCGTTTCCGAAGCAGTAGATGCTTGAGAATGACTGGGAATATTATTATCAGAAACGTATTCTTCTCCATAATTTCATCATCAGATATTTCGTCACTTCAAAGCCACTAAGTAGTTCTATATCGCAAAATTTGCTTAATCGTGCTGACATGACATCAGTCGGATAATCAAGCTTTAAATTAAACAGTATTCGAATAATCCAAGTTCTACTATAGCAAAAATAATCATTTTCACGAAAAAGCTTAACTTGAAACGTTCAATATCACACGCCTACTAAAATTACTTTAATAATACACATATCCACGTCTAAATTATATTTGAAAAAGGTAAACGCAATACACTCATATTAGCTAATAATATCTGTTTAATTCTGTACAAAACTCCAGATCCAACGCGACATTATCAATCATACAAAACTCACATGGACCTTCCCAAGAAAGTGGCCGCCACAACTAAAGATAAAGACGACAGAGAATTGTAAATCATCTCTGCCTCGTCGTCGTTTTCGATCGATTGCACTGTGGACTACGCACAAAGATGGAAGTACATTTACAAAAAGTCTGAAGAAAATTGTGGTGGTACAGCAATCCCGTATACTCAAAAGTGTAGCGATACAGTATTCATTCGTATTACAAACTTCGTCCTCGGAGCATTTTTCTTTCGATATACGCGCTGTCGAGTACAATTGACCAATAATAACTCTTTTGAACGATACATATCAGAAAGTATGACCTATTGTACGTCGAGTTAAGGCTTCTCCGCAAAGCACATGGGAAACAGTTGCAAAGGAAATGAAATGGTAGTCGCGCGGTATCAACATTGGTTTCCCCATTCTGGTGGCCAGAGGGGAAGAAATATATTATGTAGTCGTTGGAAAGGTGCAGGGAGCATTAGTATGTGTGCACGTGATAGGAAAGCATGCGGGTCATGGGGCAACAATTTTCACGAGCTACGATGAAAGAATCCCTTTGACGGGCGTGTTACGTGCGCCATGTGAAAAGGGAAAAGTCGATGAGTACGTTTTCTCCTTCGTCACTTATAGAGGACCTGAGGGCCGCTTTATTTTACAGAATCAGATAATGCTAATGGAGACTGAAATCCCAGGTGCCAGGTAGAAACGCAACATTTTGTTTTGCTGCCTCGGTCTGTGCTCATCAGAGATAAATCGTCAGAATGAAAAATTTTACGGCAATAATTGAATTGTTAATATTCTGCAATACTGAGAGGATATTTTTCGATCCTTTCAACCTTTATTTAAGGTCATCTTCACGGGAAAATGATCGTATATATGTATGTATAGAGAAAAGAAGTTACCGTTAAGTATCGAGTCAATTATAAAAGGTCTGTTAAGTGATCAAGCTTGTAGAAGTTAACGAGCGAGGTATAAAATGCGCTGGTAAATGAAGGGAGAATATAAGATCGTTAATAGTTGGAAATTAATTGCCGAAGTCGGATTTTAATAGAAGAAGATGCAATTAAGGCAGTGAATGAAGGGAAGGTGTTTAAGTTTGAATTTATTTAATTTGAGAGAAAGGGTTTAATTATTTGTTAACAATTATGGGATAATTAGATGGTGAAGGTTTCTTGGAACTTCTAAATTTGTAACATCAGTTTGTCTAGCTTTGTAATGTTTTTATTTATTTTAGTGGAGACAGGTTGTACGCCCCTTTTATGGGCGTAGTGGCCAATTTTCTGAGCTGCTAATGCATTCCTAATGGTGATAACAGAGTGTGTTAGGGTGTGTTAGGGTTTCCATGAAAAATATTTCCAGTGTTAATTATATGAGACTTGTCTCGATGATCTTTTATTCCTAAGGTTTAAAGATTCCTTTGTCTGTTTAAACAATTTAATCTTATAGGTTGGAATACTTTAGAGATAATATGACTTATTTATTTTTTAACAGAATAGTGATGCTAATAAAAATATATTTAATGATAGTTGGAAAATTTTCATTTATATATTTAACAAATTATAAGTTCATATTATTTGTAGTTAGCACGTTTCAAATAAGTATATGTATATACGAAACTAAAGTAGTTTGATGCTATTATGATTTATAAAACATATTCCTCTTACCTTTATCGCAGCAACTAGTTGCATCGACATAGTTCGTCTTCCACCGTCAAAAAAACGTGAATTTCGCCTGGAATTTCGTTTAGTACAAATATTCAGCTGTTGAATGTTTCGGCAGAACTTTACGTAGGGTAGTTCGCGGCAAAGTTCCTAAAATGTTCCAAATAACTTTGTCGTACCGTAAAGAAATTCTGGAATACTTTCCACCATCTCCTTTTGCGACTTAAATCAGCTATTCCATCCACTTATACGCTGAAATGAAGTATTAACGAAAAGAGGAATTTAAGTATAATTTTCAAAAGATAAAACTTTTAAAATTGTTAAGTTCATTAAGCACCACCATTATGGACATTATACACGCCAACCTACATTAGCTTAAATTACATTTACATACATCAATTAAACAATTTCTTTCAAGGGGCAATAATAATTTTAGTTTCTTTATTATTATATACCATTACCTTACAAATTGCTTCATTAATTCACTGAATATTTTTCAACGCCCATTCATTTTAATTCCTTTCTTTCTAAAAATTTTAACACTCTCAATTTCTGATATTAAAATTATTTTAATTTCACGAGTAACTCGAATATTCCATTTCTCCACATTTTGTATAATATTAACCGTATTATTATGCATAACTTCAATTTTATTTAAATTCACTCTTTGTATTTATTTATTCAACGTGAACCACAGATTATTTAAATTCAACCAATCTGGGTATTAGTCAAAAACGTTCCGGCGACGACTACATAATCTGTTTCTTAATTAACATAAACCTAAGCCGTCTTCAATGAATTTTTCGCGGGTCATGTAATCTTTGAAATGAGATTTAAGAACATTCAGTCGAAGGTATTGCGTTGAATGAATTTTCATAAGACAGGCAATTCGCTTATACCACACAGCGTTCACGTGTAACGACGCTTTATCCTTTTACTGTATAACACACGCATTGTTGTCCAAATTCACTAAATTTTGCAACATAATACCCGTGCCAATTTGTTCATGCAAATTGTAAGTTTTCCTCGTTCATAAAAGATTTAATCACCAGATGGGGTGGCGAGGGGGAGGGAGGAGGGGAGGTGTGCAAGTTTATCGAGTTTGGTACAATTGCAATCGACATGGAAATGTCAGATTTAAATGAAAGCGTCTTTTCTACGTTCGATTTGCTGAATTAATTTTAGTCCTTCGTCCATACCCTTTGTTCCACACTTCTGTCAGGAATTTTATACTTAATACTCAAGCGAGGCATTGCTTCGAAAGTGCCCATTCTGCGTTACATTGACGTCACATGCTGAAACTGTTCACTGAAAAGATCTGTCGATTAGAAAGTGACGTTCAGGATTTAAACATTAGGTTGCTGCGCGTGGTTTACTATGTATAAGGTGTTTCACAAAAAGAGATGACAAATTTAGGAGCTTATAATTTAAATAATTCAATTTCTTTATAAATGTGGGTTCCAGTAGAATAGGATAATTTGAAAGACTGTAATGGAATAATGATATGTAATAGTTAGAAGCAAGTATACATACTATGAATAGTTTACATAATATAGGAAACAATTTGCAAATAAATTCAGATTTAGGATTAGATCAGGCATGGAAGAAAAAATGTTAACTAATTATAAACAAAGAAAGTGATTGTACTTCATAAAGAAACAATAAAATTATAGTTCCGAAAAGTATTCTGCACCAACACAACTGAAGTCGATTTTCTCGATAAATATATCTCTACAAGGGCATCCGAATTTTTTCCGGAGAGGTGATGGCAGCTTTGAGACACAGTCAAGTTGACAGGCGACGATTGGTTGCTTGTTTGGACGCATTTTGTAGCGCTAATTTAATTAAAATTTTAAAATTGAAATTTAAAAATATTAACTTTTTTAGAATGAATTTAATAAAGATTAGTTTTTAAAAAAGGTGATATTTTCTCAAGCAAAGGAGGGGGGCAACTGCTCCCTTTGCCCAAATTTTAGTGAAATCGGTGAGCGAAAATCCTGTGCACTCTCCTTGTAAAAAAGGATCAATGTTGAATCATGAGAGCAACTACAATGAACTATGAGCATGTTCTCCCTTCTTTTCTCTAAATGTGCACCAAGTATCCATATGTCCAACACATTCATTTTTTTATTCCTGTACAAATAGCAAATTATTGATAATTCTGATGTATTGAACTTTCCTGTCAATTCTCTGAATGTTAGACTCGGATTACCTTCAATTATTGTTCTTCTTGCAGTTTCATCGAGCTGCTTCTATAAAACTGCTTTTAATTACAGTCATACCGACAGCCAATGAAACTGACGCCGAGAAAGGCGCGAATGAAATAGTGTCATCGATCGTGTATCCGATGATTTTATAGACTCATGGCTCAGCTATGAAAACGTTTGGCGCGTTATTTGCATCAGCCGTCGCGTAGCGAGATTTCGAGTTAATGAGTTTTCAACTCGTTCGCAAACCGCACGGGGATATTTTGCCACAGTGATTCCTCTTCCCTTTGGTTTTTAATTTTCATTTCTATGTGATACAAGAGACATCAAGCCTCTGTATTCGCGTTTCAAAGAGGCTCCACTTCGATCTCACCATACCAGGCGGTTTGTCTCGTTATTTTCACTTTTGTTTTTGTTAGCCAGTAGCAGATGTTCTGTATCGGCAAAAGTACGTAGTGTGGATACTCGCGCTCCAAAGTGAAAGCTACGAATATCGCGCAGGCTGTTTTCGATATGGTGGGATTCTTCGCGCTAAGCCCCTTTTCTGCGACAATGAAGTTCCTCAAAATGGCCAGAGAGCGGTGTTTGCACGACGTTAGGAGAAAAAATGCTGTAATAACTCGGAAGGGTTGCTTGGTGAACGGGAAATGAAATCGAATTAAGCTGTAACGTAGGTGAATGGATGACCCTCGTTGGGTGAATGGAGGAAGAATCAGGACGCTACATAGTGGCGCGTGGCTGAAAATTAGTGGCTCTAATCTGATACAGTAGAGAATCGATTACCTGAAGAAAATGGTATTATCTTTTTACCATTAACTTTAACACCTTTCTTCGTTCTTTTTCTTTTCTACCGCTGTCTCGTTAGCTTTAACACTTTATCGGTGGACTGTTGGACATTTTATGTTTTTAGCAGCAATGGTCATTTCCGCGTTATTCATCATTCCGTTTTTCATATTATATATTTGCCCATTCCGTGGTGCATCACTCTGTAAAAGCATTTAATTTGGATTTCACCATTCATTAAAAACTTATTAGTGAATAAGTGAATAAGTTTAAAGTGATTCTTCCTCGATGTTGGGGGAAACTTCCACGTGGCAACCATTTGTGACATTTTGGTAGTCGATGTTAGTCGTTTTCATTATACAGAAATAGGGTTTGTCGGTTTTTAAAAATTGTCTTTTTTATTAATTTGTAAAATTCGAAAACCGATTTATGGATTTTAGTTATTTTAATTTTCTTTTATTTATTTGGTTTTGTATAGTACAGAGTGTATTTTATTTTGTTATATTTGTGTAATTCTATAAATATTAAAAAACTGAAAATTTTTAAATTAAGTACAAATATTTCTTTTCTATTTTAATTATATCTTTTGTGAAAATTCGAAAACGGGTGCAACCAATTATTTGGGAATAGTGGAATTCCAAAACCGTTTTTTTTCTTAAAAATAATCATAAAGTTTATTTTTTTATTCGTCGAGCGTGTCAACTTCAGCGTCGAATAAATTTTGCAACTGTAACTTTAACTTTAACATTATTCGACACTTGCCAAATAATTTTTTTAACTTTCATTCGTTATTGAAAATTTGTATTTAAATAAATAAAATATCTGACCTACAGGAACCCAGCTACTAAAACCCACTATGTTAGCACTCAGAATAATATGCACTACGATCATGCCAAACATAAACCACACGTTCCCCTTAAAAAAGAAAAAAAATGCCTTCGAATCTCTAAAATACTTCCCCCGAGAAAGATTTCATTTTCTCCAACCTGTAACCCACCCCTCCCCTTGAAATCGTGCAACTTCTATTCAACGTAAGTTCCTCTCATCATCACGACATTCACGTAAATCAAGCTAACAGTTTCAAGTGACACACCCCGTACACGTCGTCACGTTGCTTTCCGATAGTAAATGCTACTCAAGCTGTCTTTCATTTATTTGGGTCATCGGGACGTGCAGCAATAACGCGATCCACGTGGGTACAGGGAATGTGACGCGGCTGGAATCTAGCGTCGAGAGCGCAAACACGTATCATAGAGATGTGAAAAATTTAGGCGGAATAAGCCAGATTATGCTCGAAGCCTCTACTAGTTGCTGGGTATGGGCGTTTGGAACGTGCCCCCGCGCTACGTGGATAACATTACGGACGTGACTGAACTAAGTTTGCCTGACGTGTCGAATCAGCCAGGTAAATTGTATTTTATATACGCGAGAGCCCTGTAATTTCACCATATCCTAGTTGGGCTTCGCATCCGCTCCACAAACGTTGTAGGAAGCTCACTACTACCTATGAACAGAATCCTCACTTGTGTCAACAGGGATATGTGGTCTTCACTGGCGATACCCCTAAGACGGGTTGAAAATCCCCAACTGTTTCCTCCTCGATTAGCAATTAATGCTCGGCAACACAAAAGTTGAAAAAATTTGAAACTTCGCAGAAATCTAGTTCGAGTGGTGGTAATAATGTAACCATTTTTTGTTTCGGCAATGAAACGGTCCTAGGGGTGAAAACACCCCCACAAAGAAATTGTGAGTTTTCAAAAAACGTTTAATTCAAACTTTCTGTTATTTTGATATCCTGCGATCTGGGGATAAAAAATTTTCGAAAAAGGGTGGTGAGGCTAAATTTGGAAGAAATGAAAATTCTTTTTTCGAAAATTCTTTATCACCGTATTATAGGATACATAGAACCATTTCACAGTTGCGCAGATATTTACGGTAATATGAAAACTTACGATTCCTTTGAGGGGATGTATTCACCCCTAGGACCATTTCATTGCCGAAACAAAAAATCACTTCAATTAGATTTCTGCAAAGTTATAAACTTTTTCGGACTTTCGAGGCTCCGACCAGCCCCTGTAAGCTTAGCTGCTGCTCCACGTAGGAGAATTATATTAATATTATAAATTTACACTTCCGGAGTCGCCAGATGCAACATTTCTGGAAACTTCCCGCGCACACAGAACCATTACTTTTAGAATTTCCTAGTGCACCCGGAACCACCACTCGGGCGTATAAATAAGGCTCCGATGAACCCCAAAGGACACTTTTAAGTGACACCTAAGTGTCCTGAATCTAAATTCCGACTTTTAGTCCAGTGAAATTAGGATTTATCTGGGGAATAATTCCCAGCAAGCTACATGTTTGCATGGGCCTTTATTTCGTCGTTTTAAACGATATGCCAAAAGCTCCCATCGATCCTTATTTGCTAAAAATTTTGTAGAGGATCAAAGGCAAAAAAGAAAGTTCTTCGCGAATATCTCGTTACGTATCAGGTCTACGGCAAAAATAGTTATTATAAACTTTGTAGCTTAGAAAATTGTCTATAAAAAACTTTTAATATGTTTTTTCGTAGATGTAACCATTTTCATGTATGACGGCTTACAAAGTTTCAACCCTCATACTTTTGACAAAGGAAGATCACGAACACGGAAATTCAAAAAATTATGAAACTTTGTGAATATTTAGGGGATGTTCTCCTGAGTATAACGCAATTCTGCTTGCTACCCAAGTTCTTTCTAAGAGGATGAAATTGACTCCTGAAAATTTATCTTTGGTCCTCTGCAAAATTTTTAGCAGATATTAAAACGACGAAATAGAGGCCCATACAAAACTGTAGCTTGCTGGGAATTATTCCCCAGTTTGGCTATATTTCCTCTAATTTCACTGAACTATTACGGCGCTGTTACTCGTGTTATCTCGCGTCTTCTTCTCCGAAGTGTAGAAGCGTGTCTCACCTTTAAAATAAAATTTGTTGCTTACAATTAATTAAAAGAATTAAAACACTAGTGTTTTCCGACATCGTAATAACGTGGACGAGTCAAGCTTGCCAGTTCCCCCGATTCGTTTGCATTATTTCATGGATAACGGAACGGCAAAGACAACAATGGCGATATTGTAAGCGAAGTGGGCGACAGAAAAAAAGAGAAAAAATGGGTGGAAGATGCGAAAACTGTTTAATGTCCCGTAGTGTCGCGAGCGGCGGTAGCTGGTCGTTTCTCTCGGTAAATTAAATTCAGTCACGTGCGAGGGCTGGTAACGACGAGAGCCGTCCGTAAACTACTACACCGAAATTAAATCGACAAGATTGCGTGTCAGAGGTTAGATTATGAATGGATCTGTTTTTGGAGCAACGCTATTCGTTTGCCTGCTCGCGTCAATGAACTCCTTGCTCAAACGAGCATGAGATTGAATTGTTGATAGGAAGGCAACACCGAGTCCTGTTTTATTCGATCCTTCTTTGCTGCATTCAGCGGAACGGGGGTTTAAGGAAGGCCTATGCAATGATTAACCCGTTAATGAGACACCGAGGCCATTTCCAGTGAATGTATATTCCGTTTTGTATTTTTCTGTTCATTTCTAACAGGAACTCGATTTTGATGTTTGTAGAAATGTAGGGTGCAATGTAATTTGTGGAATCTATTTTAGGGGCGGGTTCAGTACTGAAAAATAATAATATAAATTTATCAAAAGTCAAAACATATGTCCCTACTCTGTTTTTGGATTTATAGTGACCTCTGGGTTTGAATAATTTCTTGGAAATTTTACGTAATTCTATTTGAAATTTGAATTCCACTGTTTTTATCGATTGATCAATATTCCATCTACAATCGTGTTCACTATTCCTTCAATGATATCTTTATAGCATTCTATGTATATAAATACTGCTCTTGTTAAGAAACTTTGAAAATTAAGAACATACTATTTCTGCATGTTGTTGGATTTAAACCACTTTAAGTGATACAAATTTATAAACGATTTATCAAATCCAAAATGATTCAACAACTATTCTGCCCTCCTTAGTTAAACTGTCCCATCTAACATTTTTTCATTTTTTGAGATATGTTGAAATATTTGAAGTTCCACACGTTTTTTACCTTTTAAGTAAAGTTAGAAACTTCTACATGCTTCGTAAAGATTTATAAACAGTCTAATGTATTTAACCTAAGTTCTTTCAAAATGGTTAAAATATCTTATCTGAAACAATTAATTAATTGGTACGTTAATAATACATTCCCTACCGGTACACCTATTACAAAAAATGATATTAGGCTATTACGAAATAATGACAACATGTTTTAATTTGAATGAAGGAAAATAAGTTAAATGATAAAACTTCAGTTTTCTCGGTTGTTTCAAAATGCTAGATAGGACATTTTAACTAAAGAGGGCAGTATTGTGATCATATAGAAAAACTTATTATTCTGATTATTCTGAAAGGCAGTAACGGTATCGTTTAAAAAAAGTGTGCATACTAAAAAAGGATCGTAGATGAGTGTACAACATTAGGCACCAAACAAACGGTACAATATCGTGTCATTATTTATACCAAAGTGAACGATCAAGCGTCTACGGCCTGTTTGCGTTTCAGCAGGGTAACATTTGAATAAGTTTACCATTTTTTCTGAACGGTGCACTACATTGAACAATCGCCGTAGTTGTTTTCTGATTTGCATTTCTAGGTAGACACACCCTTTCGATCGAGATAACTCTATTTTGTATAACATTTTCCCGCGTGCCATTGATTTTATATGTACTTGAATTCCCGCTTTTGTAACTCGCTTTTTAAAAATCGTCGATACTTTCAATTCACATTTTAACATATTCAATTTATATTAATTTAATTGATCCCGGATACAAAGAAAATAAAACTATTAATCTATATCTATACATATGTGTATAAAATTAATTTTCTGTTTGTTTGTTTGTTTGTTTGTTTGTTTGTTTGTTCGTATTACAAATTTACACCGACGGATGAATTTCATTCAACTGTATAGGTTTCGTTGGCTACATCCACTTTTACGTTCTATTTAGCGTAATCGTTATTTTTCAATAAAAATGTTTATGAAATAAAAATCCAATTTACCTGTTAACTTATATGGATAATGTGCTATAAATTTCGAGTATAGAGAGTTAAGTGCTAAAGTTCGCTGCGGTCTTGTTCGTCATAGCGGTCGCTTGCCTTCTGTTAAGTGTGCCCTTTGACGTATTACGTCATGAATTTTTGAACCGCTTGCATTACCTAACATGTGACAATGCACCTGATTATCGAACGCAGGACCAATCAAATACAACGGTTAAGCAGAGGCGCGCAATCGGATTCTGTTTGATTACATAAACGAATTAATTGATTACTCATTTCTCATGCTGGAAGCGTTCCCACGGCATTCTGTTATTCTTTATTACGGTAGAGGAGATAATAATGAAATCAGTAATAATCAGCCACAGATTTATAATTTGATAATCGTTAACAAACTTTACAAACACACAAAGACGTGTCGAGAATATAATTATTTCCTTTCTCTTTGTCACCCGTTGCGTGGAAAGCAATTATACGTTTGGAGTTTGGACTAATTATCACTTGTATTTCAATTTAACAACTGAAAATCTACTAAATATTTTTGTATGAAAATTTAATTGTAGATACGTAAATAATAAATAATAATATTCGTCATATTTTCTCTAGTAAAAGGATACAAAAAAATGTATTTTCGCATGACCAACGAAAAATATATTAACGCATCAGTATTCTTACATAAAAAATCTCGTTCGTAGGTGTTTGAAAATCAATATTGAATTTTTTTAAGTTAGCCCTCCTTTTCGCCAAAATCTACCCTTGTTTATTTATTTATTTCTTTTGTGATTTTCTGTTTTGCATTACATTTTTTACACGGCGCAATACCTACACTCGTGTTATTATCACTAATACCTATACACAATTCAAATTTATTCAAAAACATGCGACAGAGGCACAAAAAAATCGTGGCCGGTGTGTTTGACTTTGCGGCGACGCACCGCAAGCGTAGATTCAGACAAACGCAGTATGTACCAAGAGATCTCTTTTGCATTTGAATCCCAACGAAAAGTTTCTCTTAATGGGAAATCCGGTATCCAAGAAGTTTCAGCAAATATTTAATTTTAATTTCCCGTCCTCGCAAAACGACTCCGGGTTACTAAATGAAAATTAATTCTGTTCGTTTCGCTTCTTTTCCGTTCCGCGTGAACGTCGTAACGTTTAATCGTTGCAACTCCACAGAGGAAAATACGTTTCCTGGGATGCTCTAATTTGTTTCCATGAAACAGAAAGAACCGTCGCCTATTGCAACAGTCAGTTCCTGGTATAATGGATGAAACGCACGATTGCCTTATTTTAAATTCCTTGCCGTTTTTGCGCAACAACTGCGTCTCGGAATTTAACTTTTAATTTTCAATTAACGCATCCGATGTCTTGCTGTATTGCTCTTAATAATGTTTCGCAAATAATACGCGTTCAAGAAGTTCGATATATCGCTTTTGTAATATATATTATATAGTGAAACACTCTTTTTTATGTAAAAGGACATTATATGATTTATAAATATACGCAGCATACCTTGTCACGCAACGTATTCTTCGTGCTTCCATTTTTTCAATTTCCAGCTTTTTGCACAGAAATTAGGTTCATCCTCCCACCTTTTAAATATAAAGAGCAACAAGTCATTCGGCCTACCTGTTCAATAAATATTTTTCGCGCCAATTTGAGATGCAAGTTGCAATATATTTTATTTTGTTATATTTTTGTAATTCCATAATATTAAGAAAACTGATATTTTTTAAAATAAGTACAAATATTTATTTACTATTTATATTAATTTTTTTGTGAAAATTCAAAATCCGGTTTAACTGTTTTTTTTTTGGAGGGAATAGTGGAATTCGAAAACCGTTTTTTTTTAAAAGTCGGTTTTTGTATAAACTCTCCAAAATACCAATCGGAAAGTGAAAGTATCAAAGAGGCTACCTACGTATAAACATTAGACAAATTAAGATTTTTAAGCAAACGTACAGCAATTCCTTCTCATAATTAAAAAACTGATATGTGTCCCTTTTGATAGCCCAGCGCAACAATTATCCCGTTCTTCCTTCACATACCTACCATCAAAATTCTGTCATACATACAGTAGGTGCGTCGAGAATTGTCCAGAGAGGACCTCTTCGAAACAAGAACTCATTACTAAAATGTCTCCAGGAAAATATGAGTCCGAAAGTGTCTCAGTGAAAAATATGACGCTCGCTATCAAAATGCTTTATAGGTCCTGCGGAACATAATATTTCCGTCTATTCACCTACAGAAGCTACTACCCTGTCCTTTTATCTGTCGCCACGTTTCTGTCGCTTCTAGAATCCTTAATGACCCGAAGCGGACGTTCTTTCAAATTGCTTCACCTGGATGGTCCTATCCAAGGACAATTGCATCCTCGCGCGTATTCCCACGACGCGGATATATCAGCGACGGATGACTCGCATAACAATTGTTGCAAGCGAATTATTCCACGTTGCCCGACCTGTTTGCCGGTATCATTGAATTTGACTAGAGAACCGAGGGCTCGAGGGATTAAAAAAAAAGTCGAAGTACCGTGTCTTCTCCAATATTGCCACGTCGAATCATCCCTTCGATCCTCGTGGAAGTTGAAGCGAGAATTGCTTTAACATGGCTCGTGTTGTCGATTTGTTCATACACGCACGTCGCAATTAACTCTCGCGAGCCACACGGAAATGAAAACGATACGTATGGCTGTGTTTTTATCCATTTCGTTTATTTATTTGCCACCCCCCTTCTCTCTCTGAATCAGCGAGATTTGAAATCACTTCTCGCTAATGGAAATGGATGGTTTCGTCTGCTCGCGCGACGAATTCGATGACTGAAATTTGTTTATTAAATTCTTTGACGACTTTCCATTGGAATTATAATTTTGTACAGATGGGAGCCACCTGTGTGTATCTGTGAGAGCTTCAATTAGTATTTCGTATGAATTCAAAACATTTTCTGTTTTTTTCTATGTTTTTGAAAATAGTATTGTGTTTACTAAGTGAATATGTTCAAGATACTAGTCGCAAGTCATAGAAGTGAATGAAGTCTGAAAAGGTTCTTACACCAAGAAGCACTTGGAAGCAATCGATTAATGGTGTTACTTAACTCTGGGACGGCGGATAGTACGACAGTCAAACATTTCGGCTTATAATTTCGTTGATGCATACCTCGGAATAAGCTTTTATGGTAGATTTTGAACTTGTGATCTGTAACTTCAGTTGTTTTTTTAAAAAAAAATGTTTGTAAAATAAACGTATAAAATATTAATAAACCATAATATACTGTTATATTAATAGGGTCATTACATAAGTAATTCGGTTTTCGACACATGTTATATGAGAATAAACAAGTTTCTGTTAATGATCAATTGATTATATATATTTTCGCTAAGGTAAAAAGTTGTTTCAATTCACCCCACAAGTAGTTTGTTTTCCACTACACGTGCATGTACAAACTTTCAATAAGTTTCTACTAAAGCATAGATGGTTATTTTCGCGAAAAAGTTCCACGCGAAGAATTGAAATATTCAATAATGACACTTAATATGGATTTTGAATTTTGTTTGACTCTGCTGTGCAGCTTTTTGAGCGCTGTTACATCATGGCTATTAAATTATAAAATCTATGTTCTGTTGAAGAGGTGTAAAGTATATGCGGCATATAAATGCGTGTATCGTTCGTCCCGCTGTACAGAAGACAGCTGGACGATCTGCGGCGGCGGCGTCTGACGATAAATGTACTCGTACTACTTCTTGCAATGAATTTCAATGCTGCGGGATATTTATGCCGGCGTAAATATAATATCTTAACAACGCGAGTATGAAAAATTGTAGAAACTTATTCTCTACTTTCGTATCTTGACAATTCCAGGATATTGAAATACTTATGCCTTAAATGATTGCGAGAAGTAATTAAAAGATAAGTAATTGCAAAAATGAAATCCTAACTTTCTTAATGCATCTTACTGTTTTGCTTCCATTTTTATTTACACATTTTTTATTAATTTCTTTTAAATTGTTTGTTAAATCTGCAATTCGATTTTTTTAAATCGTTTTTCAAATATTTTCTAGCTATATATATTGTATGTTATGAATGGAAATTATTTCGAGTTAAGCAGACCCGAATACATAGCGCAACAAGATTCATTCAGAACTAAATGAATTAGGGTCTAGTAACTCTTTATTTGAAGTATAAATACTGCCGTTTGGCATTATAGAAATAATATAATTATATTTTGAATACTATACACAGAAGTACGATCTTGCGCATAATCTCTCATTCCTACGGAATGCATCTGTATAATAATAATGAAAATACTGCACTTATGTAGTTATAAAATAAAAAAGAATTAGATTTTACTATAATGTCACTTGCGAAAATTGTAATCACTAATAAAAACTAAATTATTAATATAGCATAATAAATATACCCCGCGTAAATTGCTTAAATAAATATCGTGGAACTTTTCTTATTTTAACTTATTTAACATTTAACATTTCTTTCTTACTTCAACTCATTTAACATTTAAAAAAACGTTCTCACTTCTCCTAATTCATTTAACATACTAACACATTCTAAGCTAAAAATCCCCGTACACCCTGTATAGTTTACTCTTAATAATAGATATCGGTACCCTCAGTTCCAAAGGGGAAAAAACGCATAGTCCATGATTCTCATTAATTGTGAAAGCATGAAGCAATAACCGTTACTCGAGCAGCTCGATGGAAATTGTTCCTGTGTTTGGTCTCCTCGTTGTCACGCGTAACCCCGTGGATCGATCAATCAATATCCTAGAACTTTTCACCTTCATAATTACCATTTTTATACCGCCGCCCAGAATATCGGTCAGACTACGTCGCGCCACAGGTGCCTATTAATCTGTACCGATACTTCGATCATAGCTGTACGTCTTCGTTGAAAATGTCGATCCAACGTCCAAAGCGACGTGGCGCGATTTTCTCCGAGGCAAATTACGACGGAAAAGACGATGTGAAAAATTAAAGGATGGGAACGCATCGCAGAAGAAGCACGCGATGGCAACATTCTCATTTCTCCCTGTAAATTGCGAATGCAAATTTTCGATAAACGTGGTTTAGTACGTTGTAAAAGGATACTCACTAGCAGCTGGTACGTTTATCCATGTGCAGGGGCACAAGGCTAAACAAGGTAATTATTCAGGGAACGCCCATCAACGTCAACGAAACTGGTACATTTTTTTTCTTTCTTCCAATTAGTAGGAAATGTCCTTGCAATCGTAACTTACTTTCTTCTAGAAAGACTTTAAAAAAATTTCACATCAGCATTTTAGTGTTAACAAATTTTCATGGATTTCTTGCATGACTTATACAGTGTTACTTTTTTGTTCCCACTTTGAATATGTATCTTGTATTCATTTCAATGAATATAATCTTGAAATTCTTTCTTAAGAATAACGAGCGGCTTTTCACAGTTTCATAGTTGAAATTAAAAATTAATCGGAATTAGGAAATAGAATTATAAAATCAAAAGCTACGGTTCATTAATTAATTTATTTTTTTAAGTAATCCTTCGCTTTATGGATCAACTATATTTCTGTTGTAGTGGCATTATAATTAAAAACTTTTTTGTAGACTTATACTCCACTTTTCCCATTTTCTCCCACTATGCAATGCAAACTAATATTTTTTTAAGTCCTCTTCGTTTCAGATCGTGTATTTTTTGCTCTTGTATCGTCAATTTAAATTTCGAAGCGACAAGACCTTTAAAAAAGTATGTTTAGAAAATCAAAGAAAAATAATTTTAATTAAACGACATCGTTGGACTTAAACTAGTGATACGAATAATAGTCAGTGTTCTTCTTCAATTATATGTATAAATAGTTGCTATTTGCAGATCAAACACACTGTGAACATACCAATACAACAGATTAATCCTCTCCACCCTTCCATCGACGACAAATTTCCGGTAGCTTAGCCAAACTCGATGGACCTTATATTAATCGCCATGCTGATTGTGGCTTGCCATTTCCGCAATGCTTGATATAGGTATTCGAAAATGTAGTACAGTGGAGTCCCGATAATCGGTATTCCGTTCAATTTGGACCCTGCTTAAACCAACATCTTCTCTCAAATCACGGTCATGTTTTGAAAAAGGTTGCTGGTATGTATGATGTGCTGCTTACTATATAGGGTGCATCAAGGGTGCATACAAAAATAAATCGCAAATGTAAAATACAATGTTTCGTAAGAGCCTCCCTTTTCGAGAAAATCGACTTCGAAAATTTGTACATTACGAATTTACAATATCGATTTTCTCAAAAACCGAGGCTGATAAAAGAAAAATTTATTTTACAGTTTCGATTTATTTTTGTCCAAGGAATTACATGGCTGTACTACCCGTCGTAACCCACCCTGTATAAAGCTAATAAAATGGTACTAATTCACTTGATTTTATTTTGCTTTGCTTTCAATATTTCAAAAAATACTTTTATGACAGTTTTATGGTTTTGTTAGGTCATGTAAAAAGGATTTTCTGAGAAATCATTAAACCCTCCCAAAGTCTCCTTATGCGTCTTTTCTCGGGAAATATTTCAAGAACTGATTACAAGACACTTTTACTGTGAATTGTATGTTTCTGTAGCTCATCTCTACAAACGTACACAGGGCGTTACTGTCTAGCATTCTTCTTGTAATTGGCAACTACATGAAACAAATAGAAGAGAAAAAGTTGCACTGTTTTTTTTATCAGAAACACGAGTGGTTAATGCAACTTTTTAAACTTGCAAAGAGTTCTCAACCACGAAGCTGATCTTTAATCTTTCAAAATGGGAAGCTATATTTTTTTATGTCATATAAAACTGCCTCCAAATGAATTATATTATATAAAAACATGTAACTATTCGTTTAGGAATTAAGGGTCACCTTCGACATTCGAAAGCGATTGCACATTGCAGAAATTCATGAAACGAATCTTGTTCCTTTCAGAAAGTAGGGAAACTTTGTTCATATAGTAATATACATTATGTCAAAAGTTTCCTTCCATAGAATTCAGTCAGATTCACCCCTGAGCAACTCTTCTCAAATATTACAGTTATATGTAAGCATATTAAAATAATGCGAATGGGAATGATAATACATCAAGAAATAGGTAGAAAATATAGAATATGTAATATGTAATATCTTTTGACTTCAATTTTCGAAAAAGTCGATTTTGGAAACTACACTTCCACCTGATTAGAAATTGGCAGACTATAATAGTAACTGTGTATAGTGCAAATACACAGATGAAATGAACCCTTACGCAAAAATAAATCGAAATTGTACAATTTACCTCTTTTCGAGCGATGCTTTGTTTTCTAAAAACTCAAATTTAAAATTCTATCAAGAATACGTACACACGGCTAACAAGAGACTTAAACTCGATTTTCTCGAAAACAATGCCTGAATGAAAAAGGCAATTCTACACAATTTTTACTTGTCTTTCCACACTGACCCACTTCATCGGCAGTTGTGCCGTATTTGTTATTTCATTCTGTCAATTCCTAGTCAAAAGTATACTTAACAAATATTCAAAGTGATTTTTTTTGAAAATGTGAGCCTAAAGTCAAAAAATATTTTCCTACATTTCCGAATTATATTTCCATGTAGAATCACACCCTTAGGGTTTGGACCATCGGTTTGTTGACACTCTGCATAACTTGACTGCAAAGCAGCTTGATACAGATCTAAAGTCAAAGTGGTTTGGAGACCTTGAATATAATCTCTAACGAATTAAAGGGGTCGGTATAATCTGTGGAGGCTCACAAGGGATGATCGGCAACTTGAAAATTAAAAAAAAAATTGAAATTTTGCAGAAATGTAGTTCAAGTGGTACTAATTACGTAACCATTTTTGAGTGGGGGCAAAATATTCCCTCAAAGGAATTGTGTATCTCCAAAACCGTAAAAAAAGTTTAATTTAAAGTTTAATGGTTTGCAATATCCTACAATATGGTGATAAAGAATTTTCAAAAAAGGGGTGGTGGGGATAAATTTTGTAGAAATTAATTTTTCCCTGATTGATGTACCATATCAAAAACCATAAAACTTTTAATAGAACTTTTTTCAATAGGTACCTCATACAGGTTTCGCAGATATTCGCGATAATATAAAAAATTAAAACTCCCTTGTGAGGGTGTTTTCACGTATACGTCCGTTTCATTGCCGAAACAAAATATGTCATAAATTTGAACCACATTTGCGCGAAGTTTAAAATTCTTTCGAATTTTCATGTTGCTGAACATCCCTTGTAAGCTTTATAGCTCTAAGGTAATCTGTGGCGACCATAAATTCAATGTACCTGCGGTTCGGTCATCCGCGAAAAATTTGTTGATGCACGTAGGAAAGCAATTTGCATACAAAACGAATTTCGTATCGCTTCTTTCATTTTTCAATTCGAGCCTGAAACTATAGATCGCAATAAATGCAAATTGACCGCTGACTCACCTATCTCTGTGAATAAATACGCGTCGAATATAAAATTCTAAGCGCGGTAGAATGAAATTCTGCAAGTGGCACAAGGAAACGCAAACACGTGACGTTTCGACTATCATAAGTGACGTTCGAATGAATATTTCGCGCGGTAGATTGGGTTATGGTTTCGATCCCGTCGGAATTTACATGAGGCAATTGAGAATTCATGTTTCTTATCGTTTCCCTTATCTGCAGAATTTCCCATGGTCTTCTCTCAAGTTGCATGATAATTATAATTGAATAATGTAAATGGAACATCGGAGAATTTGAAAGAATTGCTTATGATTATTCAAATGGAAATGGATATGCAAATAATCTTAACTTTAAACATCTGCTTATTAGAAATCGGAAGGTATTAAGAACAATTAATTTGCAAATGTATATTTAAAGTTCTCTTATTTTTTTATAAACTCTATAGTGTACTTAGGTATTTGTTACTTGTTTGCACCAATTCCCATAATATTGATACACCCTTTACATTCTATATTCACTGCCTTCAACGTAGTTATTCATTAAGTTCCGTTTAATAACCACAATTTATTAACTAACGTCACCTCCATCGCGGAATTTCTGAACTTATCAACAGTTAATGATCGTAAACACTATTGTAGGTGCTGGATTAACCAATAAGCAAAATAAGCGCTTGCTTAGCGCATCAGGAGAAAGGGGGGCACAATAGAAATTTTTAAAATTTTAATAGGTATCTAACTTTTGTTAGAACCATTTTTTAGTTAAATTATCAGAAATGCCGAAGAAATCGTACATTGCGTCGAAGTGATCACATGTATAAGGTGCCTCAACATCTTTCAATTGCTTAGGGCCCCAAAAAATCTTAATCCGGCACTGCACCTATTGAATCTTCGTTATGCAAATGATTTGCACCTTAAGACATCTCTATGTTTTATTCCACCCTCTTCGTACATTTCTCAAATTCCACCCAATAACCAGAATAATTTATTCACTGACATCACCCCGACCACTTGCTCCCCCGAAGAATTTCCACGAATAGCCACCCGTTCTCTAAACTTACCAATAACTAATGATCGCGAAGATCAGCGTGTTAAATCTTCGTTTTGGAAGCGGGGAGCTTTTATCCAGGCGAAAAAACGGTCGTAAAGCGAGAGTACGGTATTAGCGTTATCTAACGCGAATTTGCATTTATAGTATTGGACGATCCGTTGATAGCAGCGATCCGTACAATTGTATCCATATATGCTTCGACACGTACACGCATTCACAGGTGCGAAATACAATCGCGCAGCGGCCGTTTGTTCGATTACGCTCCCTGCTAATGAAACGCGTGGTTCAGCTGAACGTTCGGAAACGAGATGACGCGGTTTCCTTAGCAGCGATTATTAAGTTTGCTTTGAACAGCGAAAAGAAGATCGGGAGTGTGGGAAATCATTGGGGAAATTTCGCCAGTACGCCATGCGAACTTAAGGAGTAATGCCATTGTAGAGTCAGGAAAGGCAGCCTGATTTTGATCATTTTTTGTGCGAGTATAATAAATGCAATACAAAATCTGTTTCAAGGCCCTTATTATACATACCTTGAAGTATGATCAAATTTTTTTTTTAATTTGTTTCTTCTTCTGAAAAGCAGTGCTCCGCGGCCGGAAAGATTTCTCCTTCAATTTTTGACCTAGAACAAAAAAATCGAAATTTTTTTAGTTCAGTATAAGATTGTTTTGGAAAGTTCATGGTGAAATTAAAAAATACTGCTTTTTGTAAGAATGGTGCGTGATTCAACAAAACGTTTCATTTTGTGGTAAAAAGTTACGGGAAAAATTGTTAAAACGTTTTGTTCAGTCATGCACCGTTCTTACTTCTTACAAAAAACAATATTTTTTAATTTCTTCGTGTACTTCCCGAGATAATCTTATTTAGAACTCCAAAATTTTTGGTTTCTTGTTTTAGGTCAAAAATTGAAGGAGTAATCTGTATTAAAAAAATGTTAACAAAATTTGATCATACTTCAAGGCAAGTACAATAAAGGCCTTCAAACAGGTTATATATTAAATTCACTATACTCGCATACAAAATTCTCAAAATCAGACTGCCTTTCCGGGCTCTACAGTAGCTTTACTCCTTAAGTCAATGTTTAAAGGCCCAACGGTGTTAATAAAACGGACAAGAAGGGCTCGCGAAGTTTGGTTTGCTTTACAGTTTAAGCAAAACATTTAGGTTAATCGAGATAGTGTAACCCGTTGTATATTATACATGGAGGGAGTAATCAAGTAGCTAAAGTAACTTTTAAGCGCACTTCTGTACATACACTCGGGAATATCGTGGCCATCTTGCGGCGAATGTACGTGTGTGTATAAGCATCGTGTGACTGCGTTTGTTCTTGCGCTGGTAATCTACGATCTAATTAGTGTTATTCATGACTGGGCGAAAGGGAAACTCTCTTTCTCGAGGGGTTTTGTACCCTTTTATACATTTCCATGTATATTGTTATTTAAAAAATACATTACTTAGTCGTTACAGAGTGTTGCAGAATGAAAGATGTCACTTTGGCAACGTTAAATATTATTGTACTAATAAATGATTTGTTTCATGGGATTGAAGTTTAATTGTGGGGGTAAATTTGTATGTTTATTTAGAGAAGTACTTATAGGTAAATAATCGAAATTAATACTAATTATTATAGGGCTGTAAACGTGTGTAACTGTTTCGAGGAATACGACGGAAGACTTTTCTAATTCCAAATTGGATATTTTCTTTGCATTGAAATACAGAATTGATAATTATTAAATTCTAATAAACTTAACATGCAAATGTTAAGCTAGTCATATTTCAGTAATAACCATTATAAATTAACACTGTGTTAATACAATCTGTTATATATAATACCTCATTCAAAGCTACCTGTAGAATGCATTATGAAAATATTCGTATTTTTTCTGAGATCACCCTGTGTGGGTTTAATCTCTAAAATACCATTTTCGAAAACCGTTCTCTTCTATTACAAAATCTATTACAGATTGATTAGACCAGCATTAATAAATTTCATTCTTTCATCTGATGACGATGAATTAAAAAATCTTTTGAGAATATCAATAAATTCATGAACCATCAGTGTCCAGTTCAATTCTAATCTCTTTGTGTAAAATTTTCATCAATTTTCTTTTAGCTTTTGGGCAATACACACAAATTGTTTAAACTAGTTAATTATGAAAAAGATGATTATAAAAGACACTTGCCATTAAATTCTCCGTTTCTCGGTTAAAAAAAACCTTAAGTATTTTCTGCCCCTACATCAAAATTTTTAAACATTTCGATTTGAGTGGCACAGCTGGAAATGCACAGTACCTAATTTCGACCGCAACATCCTCGAATTTCCCATGCATCGTACCTACTTTCTGTCATTTCCTAATTGCACTGCTGCATCTTCTTTTTCTTCATTATTGATACTGGTAGAGAAGTTACAGTGGTTACGCGCATTTCAAAGGAGCTTGGAAGTGTTTCGCCCGAGGTACCTTTGTAACGACCGATTGCCAGTCGATGGAACGCTGCCATTTTCCAGAATATCGCGTACACTTAGATACCCTTTCCGGTTTATCCATCAGCAAATAATTTCACGCCTGTTGCCTCGCGGAATATTTTCCTATTTCCCCAGCTGCGCTTCAACTCACGCTGTCGCCACCCACCGCGTAATTAAGGTCCTCTTGGTCGATGCACGAGTTTAAGGTTTACTTTAAAACGGGAATTGCAGGACCACGCTGACAGTGACATATACTGGCGAGAGCATTAAAAGCGCACAGCAGACGCACAGTGGCTGAAAAAGCTGGGGAAACCCGTCAAAGGTGCATATTTCCCACATACGCGTAGGAAAATATTTGAGCATGTTGGGTGGTGGCCATTTCATTGGAGTTTCTTCTGTCTCTCTGGGTTCTTATGAATCTTCAATATTATGGCAATGATATGGAAACGATTCGGAAATTGGAAATGAATTTTTAACCAGCTCTAATAATATTATTTTAAATTTGTATGTGGAGGTCAGATATAAGTTGTGTCGATAGAATGTGTTGCAATGAGAAAGGGGGAGGTATAAGATGGGGATCTTGTTGCAAGTTTTCTGTAATATCTATAAATCTTTTTAATATCAATTGTACTAGAAAAAATTTTACAGAAATTGCAGGAACCGAATAAGAAAATCATTTTTATGGAAACTTGTGAATTGTGAGGATAGAGGGCCTTTTTGCGAATTTTATATTCTACTTTTTTCTTACTTTGATTACAGAGGTATATGAATATATTCTAAGACCATTTAGCACCGTTTTACAACTCTGATTATGTGACTATGACATAAGTACAGCAGTTACTGCATATTATGTCTTGGACACTATGAAACTTTTTGTTGAAAAATATCGATGGTACTCTATGTCAGCGTCAATAGAGCGTCATTTTTATAGCTCTTTTGTCAATAGGGTAAATGTCAGGCAAAGCCCAAGTGGCCAGAAAAAAATGCTTTAAGAAGGACATCGCGAACGTCGAGAAATAAAGACATCTTACTTAAGACAGCTAACCACTTTTAATCGAAGCTATCAAATAAATTCAAAGAACCATTTGCTGCCAAAGATTTACCTTCTTGAAGCACCACAACAACTACCGCAGACATTTAAAGAGACCCAGCTGAACTTAATTTGCACACCTTGATAATTAAAATGATGATGATTATCATAGAAACGACAAACCTAATTCTTAAGTCTACCTCTATGTTAAATAACTTCATTTCTTTCATACCGACGAAAACAATATAGCACAAAACTTGAAATTATTTTGAATCATAAATAACTACGCGAAATACCCACACAAAAAAGATATTTTTCCTTTACGTCTTTATTTCTCATTCTTAGTTGTTACGAGTAAAATTCCCAACAGTACCTACTTTTGCCCATTTCTTCGTGCCTTCGAACCACCGCGCACCGTTTCGATCCGCGCGTCTTCGTCGCTTTAAAATAATTCCTGGAAGCGTGTGGCTCGGCGTTATTCTCGGAACAGTCGGAGTATCGACATTATCGATAGAATTATGATCCTTTCGCGGCACAATGAAAACGATAGTGCTACGGCTAGGAGACAATAACAGAGTTGGATTCAATAACAGGGGTAGTGCATAAACGGGAATAAAGTAGGAAGATAACTTATGATGGAGCTCTGATGATGGAAACTGGGCCGAGCTATGGCTCTCTCCAAGTCGGAGATGGCGAAGACTGTTAGACGGAAACGTTGCACGTTTTATTTAGTGGGCTATATTTTTCATATTTTATTTCTGAGTAGATGAAACTATATACAGAGTGTTTCAAAATAGACGGTGCAAGTGAAAGAGTAGTGATTATACATGCATAATTAGTGATTATACATGTGTCTCTTACTTATTTCTCCATGGAGAAATAAGTAATAAATATGGAAAATAATTTATTCGTAGGATGCTTCCTTTTTTAAATAGAATATAGCAAATTTTAACATTTAAAGAATTCTGATAAGAGGTATTATAGAAAGAACACAAGGTGATTTATTATTGGTGGTAAAGCCTGAAAGCGGATCATTCTTCATGAATAAATATCGATGTCCTTACACGTACACTACCGTTCCCAAATTCAAATGTAATCATTAGTGGGAAGCACATTTTTAACCCTCCGCTGTCACACCTTCTTACAAATTGGTCACATGGGGTTCACTGCACCCCAGCGTCATTTTTGAGTTAGCATTTTCGTATTTTTTAATCTTTTGTAGGTACTTACAATTATACATCTGTGTAATAATTGTGTAACACTTTCATTCTGGACATCTAAATTTTTGGATTCAAAAATCTAACCGGGCCCTGTTTATTATGAAATATGCTTTTTATCAAAATATCCATCTTGTCTTTACTACTATTTCAATAATTTTGTCATTTGCAATATTAGTTCGTAACGACGCAACATTTGCTTATATTTTTTATGAAAAGATAAATATCAAACTCGTAACGTCATAAAGAGATACAAATAATTATGAAATCGCAGAATGTTATTACGCACAAGTAGACGTAAAATAAATACTCTTATGTTTGAAAACTCATTCAATAAATACATGCAGATTCAAGTACAGTGAAATGTTAGCTCCTATATTTTCTACTCGAATCCAGAATACAAGTGTGGCAAATATACCCAAATTTCACTTCTCCACCAAATTGATCACAACTTCTCTTATTGTTATATTTCGTACAGGTATACCGTCGCATGTTGAAAAAGAATGTCGACTAAGCAAGGGACGAGAAGGTCAAGTTCGTCGGTGAACGAATCTGGGTCGGTGTGCCGATATAGTCGTCGACGATCGTTGTTGACTTCGTCAGCGACGTCGTCATCCGCGAGTTCATTAACACTGGAGCTTAATTTGCGCCTGGTAATTTAGGGTTGCGGCTCCCGCTTTCCAATTACGCTGCTTCGTCATCTGCGCGAACCTGTTGGTCAGTCCCAGCTCCCCCTTTTCATCATTCCACTTTCTACTCGCGGGTACTTTATAATTGAGGGATATTAACGAGTACTTTTAATTAACAGTCGAACGAATGGTACCCAGATTACTGGCTTACCGTAATGGCAAAGGTACTGTGAGTGAACACTGTTTTTTCAAACCACACAAAAATCCCCAATAAGATAACGTTGATTCTATTGACAAAACTTTCTTGATGCGCCGATAACGCTCTTTTATTGTTTACCTTTTATATATAATTTCTTGTATGATGCGTTGGGGAGATTGCGGAGGACATTTGTAGGAACTAGGTCGAGCTACAACCCTTTCATAAGTGAAGATAGGGAAAACTGTTGTAGGAAAACGAGGCATGGTTTGGGGAGATTCTTCTGCGATTCTACTGGATTTCTGGACAAGTTATCTTGTTGATACCGTAGTATATTACTTTTCGCTGGACAACGTAAAACATTTGCCTGGAAAATCTATTTGTGAACGCAATAGTTTTCGAATTAAAGTCCAAAAGATGGAACTTTGGATAGTCGTTTCATCTGTCCAAATACCTACCATGAAGAAAAATTTGAAAAACCCCCAAAAAAAGTACGTGTCATAGCTATAAAATATACGTGTCATAGCTATAAAATATATAAAATATAAATATATCATCCCCTGTACTCTATACCTTAATAAAATTTAATTTTATGGCAGATGTTTATTAAAAACTTTTCAGTTTTTTGTGTAAGCACTATGAGCTCTAAAAGTCATTAACCCTTTTCCTGAAGCACCTTGTATATCATTATTGAAATGTCGGCTCGATCAGCTTCTTTAAGCCAAATGATGAAACCATAGGAAAGTGGAGAAAGAATAGTTTAGTTGGTATATCTTATATGGTGAGGGGGTTAATGGTACTTCCGTCGGTGAAGAGCACGAAAAGGACGGAGACGCCTGGACCGGATGTTACCAGAGCAAACAGGCGTGGTTCGAAGTAGCTTGCTCACCTGAAATCCACCCTCCCCTCGAGTCAATGAAATCAATGCGAAATGAAAGGGGAGGGTGGTTTTAACGCGTTAACCGATAGAACCGAAAATCATAAAAAAGCAAATTTCTGATATGTATATTCGCTAGCTAGAACGACTCGAATATACTACAGCGAAGACAACAAATTTCATAAGATTATTAACGTTTCTTTGATGTCGCATGTACCTGAGAGGGTAAATCGAACTCGTTATTGAAGCAATGCAAAGTTGTCTGGAAAAGCATCATGTGAAAAATAAAGAAATATTCAAGAGTAACGTAAATTTCTAATATTTGTCCCATCTATCGTTTGTACAAAGTTAGATATTTTCGAAAATGCTTGAAATAAGAATTTTAAAAAATCTTGTATCTTGACTTTATTTTTATTGTACTATATTACATCAATATCGAATTAAATTTGAAATGAAAAATGGTATTACAGTTAGTAACTTGAACAGGGTGTAGAATTTTGATACAAACGAATGTAGTTACGACAATATTTACCTATATTGGTTGCAAAATGATTTGTGAATTTTCGTTGAGTTTTCACTCCTCAAATTTCCATCTGTTTTTTTCGAATTTTTTTTACAATAGTTTGGGTTGATGTAACGGAGCAAATATAATTTAATATCTTTTTCCAGATGTGTGGAATTATCAAATAGATATGGACCATGCCGAAAGAAATTAATTACATAAAAGTACGAAGATTGTTTTCGTTAAATCATATTTTGCCAAATATGGAATAATGCAATTACAATTTATATTTTTTTTAATGTTAGTTTAATATTGAAAATTGTTCATAACGTTAGAAATATAAGACTGCTCTTAAATTGAGCGCAAATATATGACTGAATACCCATAAAAATCTTTTATTTGTTGCGATTGATTTTATAAGAATAACATTCGAAAAACAAAATGGTATCTATTCCATATTTTGACTACTTTTGCTAAATTTTCTAGAGTTAATGGAAAGAGCTAATTTACTAAATTCCTAACGAATCTAATTCTACTAATATAATAAATGCAAATGTGTATTTAGATGTTTGAATTTTTGTTACTCAATCACGTCGCAATCATGTAACGAATCTTTTTGAAATTTTGTATATACATAGTCTAGGATCAGGAATAACATATAGGATATTTTTTATCCCCAGTTTTTCAACCGATCTGAACCAAATTTTGCTTAATTACTCTCCAGAACCGTGCGGAAAATATAGCCTACCATGAAATCCTTCCCCTTATTTCATCCTCTTGACACTCCGTGATAACCGAAGTTTTATCCGAACAACACCAGGTACTTTAAGTACATAAGTTCGTAATATCACGTAATAAATAAATAAAGCTCGTCGAACCAGGTCCAGATGCATTTCAAAACGTATTCAAACTTGAGATTTGTACTAACGATCTGCCTTCATTCTGTTTCAGGTAGATTCGTCCCCCACCTAACACAATGGCCCTAACCCAACTCGTAGTATCGCTAATGTTGATTAGTACAGTGAAGACCCAACCCACATCTTACAATACGTACAATGAGAGGGATCTGTCCCGAGGGCATCCTCCGTTCTTACTGCTAGTCGACCACCGAATTCCGGACCTGGAGGTATGATGATTTTCAAAGAGATTCCCACGTTATTGTGCAAAATATATAGAGGCTTAAATAATCATTTCAAAAACTGCTCGCCCTTAGGGCTGGGACTACCTGAATAATTAAATATTCGAATTCTTTATAAGTACACGAATTTCACTAATATTTATCGGGTATTATAGCATTCAACAATGAAATTCAATCCTTCAAGAAATTATATGAAGAAAACTGTATGTATCGAGTGCAAAATATTTTCCTCACTCCTGATGTTTGGCCCATTTTCCAAACACCAGGTCCTCTAAATATTTTGAACAATTTACACAGTGCGCAAAGCAATAACAGTCTGTTATTACTATGAATCGATAAGATTTGACCCAAATAGTTTGCATGGCACGGCGTTTGTGCGAGATACACAGCCTTTGCACCCATATAGCAGCTCCCTGTCTTTTACTTTGAAATATTCAACGCAGGAAATATGTTTTGCTTGAAAATAAGTTTATATAAGAATAGCCAATTTCGCGACCCGTTCGAAGAAAAGCATAAAACACATCTGTAAACAGGAGAATACAATCGAGATCACGTTTCATCTATGGAATAAATAATCATTCCCTGATAGTTCTAGGCCCTTAACGCCAGATAATCAAAAAGATTATCACCTTCGAGCTCTGTTGTTTTCACAAATTTCCTTCTGTTCCACCAACTATCCTGAATTATCCTCCTCTAACAAAATATCAACCAGGGATGCCAGATTGGGCGGAATTTCGCCATTTGGGCTACTTTTCCAAACCAACTGGTGCTCAAAAATAGAAGTTGGCGACAATACCGACCATGGTTGCTTTGACCGAAATTTCGGTATTTGGATTAAGCTGCCCAAGATCAAATGGAAGTCCTTTTAAGAATTAGAATTCACACAACTAAGTAATAACTCTTATTGCCGTAGAAACTTTAATATAACGAAAAACATGATTTCTAATTTTAACTCCGATATTATTAAAATACTTATAAAAAAGAAAATGATACGGAAGAAGAATTAGAAATTTTTTTGTGAATTTGACAATGTTTCTAGTATCTTCTAAATTATTTTATTTTATAAAACAGTTTATCATTGTTGTGATAAATATTAATTTTAATTTTCACATCAGTTTTATTTAAACTTCTATATGTTCAAATAAAGTTTATTTATTACATCCAAACGAAATAAAGAAAAAGTTCCAGAAAATATTAAGAAAATATTTAACATCCTTTTCATTCGAGATATTTGAGTTTTGACGCTTTTGGGCTACTTTTCCCACTCAATTTAGCGACTCGACATTAAAACCATCCGGCAAACCTGATATCAACTAATCCTCGCTTGAAAACTCCTGAAAACCTCAGAACCGGCCACATTCAATGAACGTAATTCTGAAAAATTTAATTCGAAATGGCAAAGCACATTTCGACATACCCACCCACGAGTAACTCAAACAACATTACCACAACTTCAATGTGTTCCCCACGTTTGGACAGCAATGCACATGCACGCGCAGAGAACAGTGTAATTGGATTGTGCGCGGGTGAAAATCGACACACACGCAACCACATAAGGTATTGGTTGGATGTGAAATGACCACAGAGATATCCCTTCGCGGATACGATTGAATACAGAACGTGAATCGTGAATGGGTCGGCTGCATCCTACCCCAGCGGCATAGAAAGTCGACCGTTAACGCGGGATCTTTGTTTTCCGTTTTATCGAGCACCGTATAAACAGATTATTGGAAAGCCATCGGTTTCGCGTGCTGAAGACGATTGCATCGTTGTCCCGCGATACGATAAATATATTACCACCCTGGATATAACCGCGGGAGAAGTACCTACGCCAGGGAACCGCAATAGTGGACGAGTAATTGGAACCAATAAGAGCTTACCACACAGTGCTGGGTTAACCAATAAGCAAAATAAGTACGTGCTTAGGGCGTGAGGAGAAAGGGAGGCACCATAAAAACTTTTCTAAATTTTAAAATCTAACTTTTGTTGGAAACATTTTTTAGTCAAATTATCGGAAATGCCTAAGAAATCGTACATTGCGTTGAAGTGATCATCTTGTATAAGGTGGCCTAAAAATATTTTAAGTACTTAGGGCAGAGGTGCGCAAGGAGCCGTTTTTATCTCCTAGTTGCGAGCAACCAGCCGAGCGGTCGAGCTGTCAAGTTGCCAAGCGTAGAATCGGTGAGGAGAACTGCAATAGGCTCGTAGTGTAACCCCGAGTCTCCACCAAGGCAAACACGATCAAAAACATTGTTCGCAAACGATTTCTTCTGTTCTTGTCGTGTCCACACCGCCGCAAACAGAACAAAACATTCACATACGAATTCATACGCTGAGTTTTGTTCATGTTTATGGCGGAGTGGACACGACTAGAACAGACGAAAGGGTTAAGAAAACTGCTCCTTGTGCATCTCTGGCTTAGGGCCTCTAAAGGTCTTAATCCAGCCCTGGCTCCGCACGAGGCACCCCTGTGGCTCGCGAGAGGTATTTCGCAAGTATTTAGATATTTTATAGCTGCTCTATCTCTGTTAACCCTAGAACAACTTCATTGTTACGTTATGTTGAAAATTGTAAAAATAAGATTACATTTTCGCATTTAACCGCGCACGGCTTCAGCTGGTTTTCAAAGCACTGAAATATTGATATGAAAAAAAATATTGACGCAACATGAATTAAATAAAATAGTCGAACACTTTTATCATCTGCCTCCTCGATCATTACAGTCGGTCATTTATTAACTCGTGCACTATAACAAAAAAAACATCACTTTCCTCTTACCTCGTTTAAAACTGTTCCAATCGAAGTCCCCTGGGGGTTTCAGCTACGCCCGGAAGTCATTCTCTGTGAAATGAATGTGTTTGAAGTACTAGTTGTGAGCCACAGAAGTGTCCCGCGTGAAAAGGGCCTAATTGGAAGCAACTTGAACGACAATAATTGCTCGCGTTTTAATCGAGCACGCTGGCCCGATGTATACAGCCTATGCATAGCGTGAAATAATGCGGGAAAATGAATAACGGCCACCGAACGATTCCAGCTGCTCGCGTAAACGTCGCGTTACCGTTCCTCCAGGTGCCCTTCTTCCCATTCTCCCTACGGCGTGTTTAATTAAAACGATCTCAGCGTCACCAGCAAGACAGGACCCGACGCCCCCGTGGAACACTCTTAATTAACGTTCGCGTTCGCACGCAATACGTGTTCCATCGGCATCCAAGTCGCCAAGTTGTAATTGGGCGTAAATTAAGGGCGAAGCACACGTGGCGAAGTATGAAGCATCGCCGAGCGCAGAGAATCCCAAACTGCATGGGGGGCGCAGCTTTTGCAGCTTTTTGTTCATATCTTGAGCGCGTGTTCCGTAAAAGTGGCAATAAAATGAGGGAAATATCGCGTCCAGGATGTGTAGGCTGGCGAACTGCACGTTGCATATATGAGGATCGTTGCCGGTGCGTTTCTCCTTTTTTTTTCACATTTTTTTTCCCTCTTCTTTTTTTTGTGTTCCATCGTGAACGTGCAATTGCAGCTCTCGATGGGCGTTAACTGTTTCAAATTAATGTACGAGTCTTTCTCCAATCTTTTCCTTTTTGCGCGTTAACTACCAACGCGAGGGACGGCGACATTATTCGCGATAAGAATTCACTAGTGCGAGATTTTATTTTTCTTGTTCGTAGGAGCACGTGAATACCGCGGACCACTTAATCATTTTGATGGATGGTTACTCGCGTATTTCTCGTACATACGTTCTCTATTTTAACGTTTACACGATACCGTTAACAATTATTCTGATATCACCGTTCTGTATGACGACGTGTTGAATTGCATTTGTTATATCTCGCGTTTCGTTTCTTTATTACACCCGCGCCGGCAGGTGGAAAAAGTTTACGAGCGAATTTTAAAGGATAATATCCTTCGAGGTATAGAATAATGGTTTCGTTGTAACGTGTAATGCCCCGATTCGATGACCTCTTGCATTATTCTATTTAAGACATCAGCCGTAAATACATATTTCTGGGGAAAAGAGCATGTATACACGGCTACCTTTTTGCTCCATTCCAAAGGAACTGTCGGTTTTTTATCCGGGAAAACAAAAATTAAGTACCTCATAAAAGCTGACGCGTGGATCGTATAAGAATACTTTCGTTTTTACATGGGCTTGAACCGAATATACGAGTTCGAAAGAACCTCGCAAAGCTAAACGAATAGGTTGAAATTTAATCTTGCAAAATCACTGCGAAGCGTGCTAAAGGGAAAGCATTGCGAAGAATTTTCATTTGCGTTTCTCGTTAGAACGAATGATTTCAGTCGATAATCCCCCACCGTCACTAAAAACGTTCGTGTAATAATTTAGCCGTGGATGTCATTACATGATGTGAAAGTACACACAATCAAAAATAATCCATAAGTGCTTACATCGTTTAATTAAATCTATTAACGTTTTTGGGGGGGGGGGGGGGCAGAACAGAGCCTAACTATACCGATATATTTTTTGTAGCAATCAGAAGAGGGAAATTTTAGTTCAAACATAGACGGAACAAACTTTAAACGAAAATATTGTAATTTACCTCATTAAATATCATCTCCATCATATTATTTAGATTTTTGAGCATGTCTCTTTCTGTAAAAATTACTATGCAACGTTTCTTCCTCATTCTTACTTATAAACTGCATTTCCAAAATTTTTACGCTGAATTTAAACACAATTCAATGCTGATATCACGTATTTTTATTATGATTATTATTGTTTCTTCGAAAACATGATATGTTACTGTTAGGTCAAGTTACGCTTAGGCGGTATTATGCTGGAATATTTTACGTTGTATTAAACAATAGTTTTGAAATTTTTTATGTAACATATTATCATTTCCCTAGGTTGAAAAATGTATTGGTGAAATGATTTTGAGTTTAAAGTCTACTACTGAGATAATAATGGCAGGCATTCAAAACGTTATAACTTTATAAGAAAAAGCTCCTTAGAAACTGTTTCGAAATGTACTAACGTAACAGACGGAATGAAACATAAAATATTCATTCGGTTGAAAAATGACCAAGGAATGAACGACCTAAAGTATTTATGAGATGAAGTACTTAACAGAATTTAGAAGAGCAATGAAGAAGAAGATTACATTCTCCTCGGATCTGTTTCAAACGAAATGATTTTTATTTATTTAGAGATATAGGACTAATAAAAAAATCTTTCTATAACTTCATAGATTGTCATGATGATTTTGACAATGTGACAAACTGAAATTTAATTTTGCCTCTTTCATTTAGATTTCATATAACATTCATGATATTGGCAAGGTTTTGAATGCTTATTTAACATTATTTCGATCTCTTAGACGACTCCTTCCCCATATTTACTCTCGATTGATTTTCTACTCTGTATTAAACGGGCACAGAAAATCTTCAAAAGCAACTATTTAGTTATAACTACTTAATAAAAAACTGAATCCAAAGAGTTTGACATCTACTAATCATAATAGTTCCCTAAGAATACCCGAATTTTGTGTCACAGAAGGTGGCGTTGCCCTTTCTATGCTCAATTCCCCTCCCTATACAAATTATGAACAAAAGCCGCATTTCCAGCACTTGTCAAATTTGCCTTAACATCCCTCACCATACTATAAAAGCAAAACATGATCTGATTTATAAAAATCCAAGAAAACCCCGGTTTTTTAACAAAAGAGAATTTTCCTCAAAATTCTTGTCACTTGAATTTATTCCTTATCCAAAGCTACAATAGTTGCCTTAATATTAAGGTGCAAAATACTTTAATCCTTTTTTTATTGCGAATTAATACAGATGATATAGAAAACGTGAACCACCTCATGTACCATTCGAGACCATTTAAATTTGTCTAATAAAATTTGATTTTATCTTTTACCATTTTAAAGTCTAGCCTGGCCCAATTCCGTGGAACATCCCCTGTATCACTCAAGTCATGTCACAATTTATTACTTGAAAACAATATAAATTCTGTAATTTCCAGAACGAAATGTTCGACTCGGGTAACGACCCTGGATCCACGGTGATCCGGACCAAGCGAATCGGATCTCTGTCGATCGTCAATTCTCTGGACGTCCTCCGGCAGAGAGTTCTACTAGAGCTGGCGCGACGCAAGGCGTTGCAGGACCAAAGACAAATCGATGCCAACCGGCGGATCTTGGAGACGATTGGAAAGAGATCCTTACCGTTTTACAACGGGGTCTTGCCCAAACCGATCGCCTCGAAACCGAGAAACGGGATCGAACTCGCGATTGAGCGTAAAGAAAACTCTCACGACCGAGGCGCAATACCAGAGAGGATCTCTGGAAGATTGCAGGACTGGCTTGAGGCGAATGATTCCGTATTTCGAGAAAGACAAGACGACCAGACCCGAAGGGTAATTATTTCGTTGAAACGTTGCTTTTAATATGATAGCATTTCCAGCGAAGAACAATGTCTAGTCTGTTGAGAAAGTGTGCAGCCACTTCTGTACACTGTTGGAAAGACAAAATCTCGTCAAGACGAATCGAATGATGCCATTCTTAACGTCAAAATTAGATGGTTTCGCCTAAAAAAATGTCTTCCAAATTTGTGGTTTTGAGCTTTCGTAGTAGAAGTACCAATAGCAAAACCGCTTCAGCAGTACCTTCTTTAGGCATGGGCACGCTTGGTAGACGCCAGGGGCCCCCAAGTCTGATTTTAAATCCTATTTCTAAGGGTGGGCAGGGGCCCCAGTGCATTGCTTTGCCCAAGATCTGCAATACTGTTAAGACGGCTCTGCAGGTTGAGATAGCATATTACGAAAGTAAAAGGCATTTTCGAAGTTATTCCCTCCCAATTGATTTTGAAGTTGAAAGTTGAATTCCTTTCTATTTGCTTTGAGACGACCTTTCCGCCGGTGTATAGAAAACGCGACGGGCTTAGAACACAAATCACTCAACATTTAGTAAAAAATGTATTTGGGCACTTTTTAAAATCGCATAACTTTTTTATAATTGGTCTAAACGATTCGAGTTTTTTTTTGAGAAGCTAGAAGGATTAGTTTTCTAAGTGACGTGTTTCGTCGTTTTGGAAAAAATTGCAATTGGTCGGAATAGCAAACGAGTGTTCCACTAATTTCCATAATTAATGTACTTCAATGCAATTTACAAAAATATGTATTTTTATTACGCTTGTTTCTAGGTGGAAGGAAACGACCTACGTTTACTGTAATCGACTCGAGAAACGAAGGATCTATCAACGGTCGCTATATTACGGTTTTTTATCTGACAAGCCAAAATTATCATATAGTTTACCTATTATTCCTCATATTCCTCAGGTTTTATCATATATATATACATATATGTATACACGCATATGTCTATACGTTTTGTGGCCGTGCAGAGTCCATAATTTAATCATTCTTTTCATCCATTAAATATTACCTACCTGCTAGTTATTTACGTGTCAAGCATAAATTAAAAATAGTACAGCGCGCGAATAGTTTCCAGTAAAATAGGAAATTCAAGAAACAGAATGTATCAGTATTCTCTTTTTAAGTTTTAACCATTTTTAACTAGTCTAATTTTATGATAATCGGAAAAGGAAGACAATAGAACTAATGTTGTGAAAGTGGCATAGTTTATTGCTAAGAACTTGGTATCCAAAGGGATCCGATACTAAAGCTGAAACCACGTGTCGTATTTATTTACTATTTCTTCCTTTTCACTTGAGCAACATCGTGAAACAAAACAGTATTATGCGTTGTGATCTTCTGAAATCTGCCTGATCAGTAACTTCCACGCAAAGCATCCAATGTACAGCTTTGGATTAGCATGGATCTTTCGTCATATTAATATTAAGTTATGAAAGCGTAATGACAGAAACACTGCAAGAAATTTTATTGCAATTATTCGAAGGTAAAAATATTTCTCCGTTAAAGTCAAATGCAGAAACTTTAAATAATAACATGAAATTGGTCCCTGTTAACAATGCAGTAACATTTCTTGAATTGTATACACAACCACGCAATATTTTTATTAATTATTGCTTGCGAGGGATACGCTTGAAGAACTGTAATTATTTTGATACACAAGTCTACAGCTTTGTTTTCAGAAAATGAATGCCATTAATAATATATCTTCCAAGAAAATGTCTACAGCTGATCTCTTTTAAAGGAATCATCTTTCATTTTGTTGGATGCTGTTTGCATTTATGTACTTAAGTTGGCACTGTTATGATTGCATTCCTTGATATCAATAATACTGTTAAAAAGTCACCTGTTAATTAAATGGGCTGTGTCCCATTATACCAAAGAGATACATACTGTATTACGAACGACTACTCAAGATGATCAATGATTCTTTTTGTATATGTTGTAAACTAATACAAATACCGTGTTTAAAACGCTTGTCTCTAAGGATTACATTTATCTCTACGTAACACATCGAAGCCTGACTTGTTTTCCAATTACTCCAGCTTTAGTCTTAAATGTTTTTATGCCATGTTAAAACTATAAGGGAAATAAATATCCTCGAGCGTAATATTTATTATATTCTACTTTAAAAGCCGTTTAATTATTCTATCTAATTTATCTACTTCTAATTTCGTTTTTCGAATCGTCTTTCCGCCTATACACTCAACACTAATTTACAAACGATCTCGATAATTATCTTAAGAACACATTAGAAAATTTACAACGTAGCGATAAAACAAATGTTAACGCTTCTGATGTTTACGTTAATGTTAGGAAGTAGATATAACTGTATATTATAATTATTTATATGTTGTATTATACATGTAACTCGTCATTGGAAAGAAATGTATATGAATTTTAAAAATACTATGCACCCAGTAGGCTTAAGTTATTTATTTAATGAAATTGTACAACACTATTTATTTTCAATTTAATACTTTTATTCTGATAAATTAAATTGCACAATACGTAGGTAAAGTGAAATAAATTTCATTTAAAATATACTCGCTCTTCTACTTTCGCCACTCCCCGTGCACTAAAATATCACGCAATATGATAAAAATAAGCCATGTCGTTGTACTGTTCTTTAAAAAAGTTTATTCTTTTCTTACTTATTACCGATATTTATATAATACTTAGTATTATTATTATTACAATTACAACATGTACCCCATTCACTTCTAGCGAATGAGGATCGTATTTTTATTTCTCTGGAAATATAATGTCTGTCAAACTGTTTCACTGTACAGAGTGTCACAATTGAAAATATTAATGTACAATACTTTTTCTAGCTTTTTTTTCCAACATAATCTCGGTAAGATAATTAAAGAAAAGCCACATTATTTGATTCGTATTCCCGTTGAAATTCCTTTGACACATAGGCTATTGAATCATTTCAGTCCCACTTATAAATAATTAATACTCTTTCAAACTATGTTCAACAAGCACAAATAGTTCAGACAAGTGTAAAACATGGCTAGTATTTTGAGAAACAGAAAGATGAACCGTGGTAAAATAAGATGTACTGAAGGTAACTTGGAACCGTAATAAATTTGCGAAATGAGATATAGTCTACTATACGATTGCGATCACAGTTTACGAAGGTCAAGAACAAACACGCTGCCATCGGATGCAGAAGCACCAACCTTATCCCCTCTACTGTTCCAACACACTTCAAAAATTCCACCCGTACCTCTGTAACTGTGCACCAATTGACCACTCTGCGCAATTAAATGTAAGATAAGATACTTGTCAAGTTATTTGAAAAGTGACAAAGTAATATACAAATGACTGTCTTACCTGCGTAGACCAAATATGAACACATTTGTCAAAACTTCCGCTAGCAAGAAATTTACCATCCGGACTAAATGCTACGCTGTACACTGGTTCTGTATGTTTCGTGAGTGTGTGTATACATGCACCTCTCTCTACATCCCATAACCTTACTGTCGAATCGAATGATGCACTAGCTAAAGTTAAGTTCATGTTTGGATTGTGAGTCCCAGGTCCAGTGGGCGACCATTTAATTGTATATATTTCTTTGCTGTGAGCTTGGAGATCGTGTACCCACGTATCTTGTTTCATGGACCAAATTTTAAGGCTCATATCATCCGAACAACTAGCCAATAAATTCCCTTGTGGGTCCCATTTAATAGCGTTAACTTCATTCTATGATTAAGAAAGAAAGCGAACATATTAGTTCCTTACACAAATGAATATTTCATAGATTATTCGCGTTTGCTTACCGTGTGTCCTTGGAAGCTCTTGATCGGTTTGTCAAAATTAAGTTTGCAAACGTGAATACACTGATCCGTGGAGCAACTAGCGAATGAAGTATTCGATTGCCAATCAACATCCAAGGCAGGTGCACAATGAAAACTAAACTGCTGCGTACACTGTCCACTTTCTGCGTCCCATATGATCGTTGTTTTATCAACACCGGCACTCAATATATAGTTTCCACGTTTGTTCCACTTTAATGCAAAAATTGGACCTTTATGTTGACCTAAAGTAGAAGCTAATTTGCCAGCTGTTGTCCAAATTCGTGCGTAACCATCGTAACTTCCCGTTGCTAGTAAGGTACCGTCGCACTAGAAAGGAGGACAAAATTTCATCGTTTTTCCCAATAAAATCGTATACGTATAGGTGAACCAGCTATCGTACCTTCCAGTCTAACGAAGTAACATCTTTGTTGCTTGGTACTTCGGTTCCACCCTTCTGTATGCAATGACGAAGAACAAGCTGGTTGGGAGCTTGAGAGTTATCGGACATGTCCCAAATACGGGCCGTGCTATCTCCCGAACCAGACGCCAAAAGGTCCGTTGTTGGATTCCACGCGCATATAAATACTTCTGATTCGTGGCCTTGTAACTTCGTAGCTTTACTCGCTGGAATCTCAACGGCGCTGGCGTTAGACCCTGCGCCAGTGCCTTGTTGTTGCTCGTCCACCTCCATTTCTGTTCTATCTCCTCCTCTATCATTTGTCCCTACACCTTCGTTGGAAGTAACCACTGTAAACAGATTGATCAAATTAAACATAGGATGTAATTTGTAACACACGAACAGGGACGAATTCCTGTGAAAAGATAAAATAAAAGTTTGGAATAAACTTTCTGTCCAAGTTTTTCACACAGAGTAGATAAGCCAGATAAGTAATTTTAGAATGTGTGAATTTTAGAAATTTAGTTACTACAAGCCTCTAATGCCTCAGCGTTAATATTAATATTAATACTCATTCACCATGGTAGAAAGATAAATCAGCCTGCAAGAAGTTTGAATCTGATTCTTCTTGATTTTTATTTATCGAATAATATTAAAGCTGCAAAGTAAGAGAATTTAAAATTCACAAAGACTTGCCAAAAAGCTTTTTGAGGATCAATGACTCAGAAGAGCTAAAGTTATTTTATACTTTCGATTTATTGCTGCACAGAGAAGTTTGTCCTCACTCTATACACTAATAATAGAGCAATATCTATCAAAATGCAGCTCAAAGTACTTCGTGTAACGATACTTTGCTTATCCCCATCATTTTTGGAATCTGCTCGTGCAAACATGTCACCAAACCCACCAGCACATGACGTTCAATTCGGCAAATGCTAAGGCAAAGTCTGCGCTCTGGTCTATGAAAAATGAAATTTCTATAGTTTTAGTTTTATCACAGTGGAAGGATCCTTAACGGAATGACGAGATCTTTCTGGTCAAAATGAGTCCAAGTGCGGCATAAATCAGAGGATTTCTAGGATTGTTTACGATGCTGCCACAGAGTGCATTCGTTTCTAATTATTAATAATCCTAAATTAGTCCAATTTGTACCAAAGTTGGACTAATTTCAATGAGAAAGATCTCACCAATTCATTAACAATCTTTACAATGCTATAAAATAAAAATTATATAGACTTCAGTCCCTCTCGACTATTTGAATAAACATGGATTCCATCGTGATCCAAACTCGAGCAATTATAAGCAAGGAAACGTGTCCCAATCCAGTTGCACTTTCAGAGACATTACTTTATTGTTTGCTCCTAGTTCATGGACATGTTGCATCTTTATCATTGAGCTTTATTTTCACTATCTCAGTGCATGTTTGAGCAAAACAAAAAAAATGTATTCTTTAACTCGTCAATGAAAACTACCGAATCCTATACTTTAATACAACTGATGTAATAAAAAATGTCAGCTCCCAACAAGTCCGAAAACTATAGCAGTCCTTTAATTTACCTGGTGTAATAAGGAGGTCTATAAAATGCATATAGTTTCATAAACCAGGGTGTACCAGGATATCGAATTAATGGGAAAGAAACGAATTAATATAACAAGTTAAATTACCTTCCCCACCATTTGTATCCTGCACTTCAGTCTTCACCTGTTGTTTCTGTTGATTAATTTGATTCTGCCTAGATGCGACCACATCTGGCATAACAGCATCTATAAGGGACAAGGATTCCACCATTCTCTGCTCAGTGCCATCTTCGCCTATAGATATCTCAGCCTCTGTATACTGTAGCCCTTTCTGAAGAATCGACAAAAGCGCTGCTGGTGGTACTAATGCTCCGTTTATATTACTTTGCGATATATGCGATTCTATACCAAATGTATACGCAGAATGCTGAAATCCTATAACAGAAAGAATGTGTGAATACGAATTTCAAGGACGATCGTGAGAAATATACGATATAATAACGGAATCAGGGATAAACTGTGAGGGACATCTAAACAATTCGCTACCCCTGTAACATTTAACCTATACACCTTAATGAATCACGAGTTAATAAGCACTTTACTAATTGCGAAAAATCCTATAACAAAAATTTATGCATTATGTAAGAAATGATCGTGTATAAACAATAGGAATTCAAACGTTGCTGTGAGTTTTTCTGAAAAGAGGTTAGGAAATACTTCAAAGACCGTACCGGATTCTTGAAGGTATCGGTAAACCAAGAAATTCACTTCATCGCTAGAGAAGCTCATCGTTCTTAGCGTTCGCGGCACTAGCACAACATATTTATTGGAAGTTGCGCCAAAAATCGCGTAGATTCACGTCCGACGCCGAGATTTGCCGCGTCGAGGCCGCTGCAGAAAAAGAACACAGCCACTTTGCACGCAAGGCATTACCATTGGTTACAAAGTACGAACAGTGGTGTGTTCGAAAAAGATGCATCGTGCTTAACTTTGATATGGCTCTGTCTTATTTTGCAATTGTGTACAAAGGAATTTGAGGAAAAGGATAAATTCGATGGGATCAATTCATATTTTCGAATAGCGAGCAATTTGGTCAATACCTCCGATTTTTTTCGTATTTAATATGTTGGAAATTAAAACTAACTACTATGTAAATGCAAATTAAGCGAAGGAAGGTAAACGGTAAATAGTTGAAAAAAGTTTAATTTAATATTTATTAATAAAATACTCGAATAACAAATAAAAAAAATGGAATTTAATAATCATCTGCGTCGCTCTCAGTGCCTATATAGCGCATTATTTATGCTCAATAACTGCTCAATCTAAGTTTCATACTTAATAATATGCGGTTTGGGTTAGGTTTAGTTTTAATCTAAAATTAAAAGCATGTATGATTATTTGCGACATTTTTTTTAATCATATTTTCTCTTTTCAAACAGCCTTTCTAATGTATTGAAATATGAAAAATATCGGAGATACCGACCAAACTTCTCACTATTACCAAATTACAAATATGCAATTGTGTACACACAATGTAAAAAACAGAAAACACTGTATGCAATGCTCTGTCAATTGGACGAGTCTTCGGTTAAAAATAATTTCTAAACGCAGTTACAACGGCCGTTACACAGTTACTATTAAAAATGTCGAATATGTCGATAATGTACACCGTTTATAGAAATTTGTCGATGCGTTTGCGACAGTCGGCGATACTTACAACGAATTCAATTCTTCAAAGAGGTTTGTATTGCACCGCAACCTCAAACGTTGGTTAGGATGAATTGGTTTATTGATACAAGGTTAGTCTTTATAAAAAAGGCAATGCAGATGGTGATTGTAATTTTAATATGTTGCATTATGTTTTAAGACGTAGAGGTGGGTTTCTAATCGTTTAATAAATTCTTCACGTCTGCGTTCCGAAATCATCTGCTTGCATACTCTGTCACTGTTTATTTGCCCTAACTTGTCCCTAATAACGCCATCACAGATTCCGTATCATTTGAAAAATTCTTCCGTATTTCTGGTATTTGAAATTGTCGTACAATCGTGTATTACATGCGTTACATTGTGTAGATATCTAATTATTTATCTGTTCATAAATCTGTTATGACTGAAAATAATTTATTCGATTTTTTACCTACATAGCGCATGATGGTAAAGTCGAGACCTCAATTATCAACATCGTTTACCAGTTAATCTTACCACTTACAATTATTAATTTCATCTAGCTGTACAATAACTGTCTAACTCTACTAGTACGAATTAGAAAGTTTCGAAAGCTCTATTCATATAGCATCCTCAATTACTCGCTATTTGGTACAATTACTTCTACTTGCCATTTTATGTCAAAAGAAATACGAACTTTAACTATGCATCTGGTTACCAGGGAGTGTTATATCGCAAATATCGCATTTTACATTTTTTTACACAAAAGGAAAAACAAATATTTTTTTATAAATAAAATAAATTCATTTAAGTTAAAATGAACATTTAAATAAATTAATTTTCGTGAAATTCTTTAAAGTGGTCAATACATAATGCTTTATCACAAACATGGCATTTAAAGACTGTCTCCCTTCGAATTGACTTACTTAAGCATACAACGCATCGTTTTGAAGTTTTATTTCCCTTTGCTGGAGTTGCAGCTATCCGTACAGGAAAATGCCTGCCAGTAAATCGCGTAATGGAATCATTGACAGATGCCTTATTTACATTTATGTTAGGTAAATATTTATCAATAATTTCTTCAGCTAATAACTGTTTAAACACATGAAACGCTCGATCTTTCTTATGAATTTTAAAAATTATATAACTGTTCAGCAACATCATGTCAATAAAATAAAAAAATATTTTTTTATAGGCTTTTTTACATCGTCGAATAGTGTGAAATTTGCTTAACATCTGGTGGCCAACATCAACTCCACCCATATATTGATTGTAATCTATTACTGCGGTTGGTTTTAAACTCTTTTCTCCAGTATATCGGTTTCGTTTCCCTGTTTCAGCAAAATTTAAATCGTGCATAGTAGTTAGCATAACGACATCTTTCTTGTCCTTCCACTTTATCGCCGCTATCTCTTTTGTACTAAATATAACAGCTTCCCCCTTTTGTAGTAGGTGTGATTTTAATTCTGGAGGCATTCCTTTCGTATTTATTCTCGCTGTTCCACATACATTTGTTTTCATATTATATAATTCTCGGTATAATGTTGGTGAACTGTACCAGTTATCAATGAATAAGCAATACCCCTTGTGTAATAATTGACTCTCTTTTAACAATTTGATTACAACATTCCTATCTTTTCCTGTATATATATTGAAATTATGTATGTATCGCGATTGTGAATCACAGAGTTTATAAAACTTGACACTGAATCTCGCACGTTTTGTTCGAATAAATTGTATATAATGTAAACGACTTCTACCTGACATTAGTAATTCATCAATGGAAATGTTTTTATTTGGGACATACATGCGAATGAAAGTTTTCTTTACAATTTTAGTAACTTCTCGAATTTTAGTCAGTGCGTCATTAGGATTATTTGTACTGGAAAAGTGTAAATTTTTTGAGATAGAAATAAATCGGTTACGGCTCATGATATTCTTAAAATACGGAGTTTCTATACTTCTATCTGTCGACCAATAGCTTTGAATCGTGGGCTTGGAAATTAGACTCATTAAAATATTTAATGCAATAAATACTTTTAATTCGCCCTCTTCAAGAGGTATAAACTCTGCGTCGCTTGCGCCATATTTATTTGTTTCAGTAATTATTTTTGTAATTAATTCATTGTTAAAAAATAGTTCAAAAACCTCCCTTCTCGACAGACCCCGTGTATTTACAGTTGCACCACCCGCAATTGAAAAACGATGAATAATGGGAGTATGATTTTCAGCTTTCCACACGTACTCTTCATTTATAAAACTGTCGCACTGTTCATTTTCGCTATCATCGCTTGACGAAATCCACCGGCAACGTTTTCTAGGACGTCGTACCTCGATACTTGAATCCGAATCAGGATACTCAAAATCCATTGGGGCAACTAAATTTTAAATTATATTATAAAATAAGATTGTTTTCCAAACTTTCATTCTTAAATTTAAATATAGATTGACAGCACTTACTCATAGCGGCAGTTTGAAAGATTTTCACAGAAAAAGTAAAAATTTTTTAGAATACACTGATGTATATTGAACTGAAAGAACCTAAACGCTCTCACAAGTGGTTAAACGTTGTCAGTCGCAATTGAAGGATATTTTGCAACTGGTAAAAAAAAGCAACGTAGGCTCGCGGAATATTCCGCGCTCGGTGATAGCTGACAGTCGCGGTTCGCGGATTATTCCGCACTTGGTGATAGTCGACTGTCGCGGCCCGCGGATTATTCCGCGCTTGGATGCAAATGGGTTAATGGACTCATGGTTCGAACATTTATATTATTCACGTATCCCTTTTTATTTACATTTCTTAAAGAATATTGTCGGTAAAAATGTTAGTATTCTGTTCGCGTGTTACCTAATTTTATTTTATAAAGTAAAATCACGCGTGTTATTACAAATGCATGATTATCAAATTTGTTGGCCGAAGAAGCTGATTGGCTGGCTCAAGGTCACGAAATCTGATCATGCATGCCTCAAAGGAACAGGCGGCAGTGCCGCTTCTGTTCTCTTTGCCGTATAGTTGCATAGTTGCGAGGAAAGCGCGGCAAGGCGGGTCCGTGTTGTTTTTCATGTTATTGGAATCGGGTATTTGATTCCACGTTCTCTTTAACTTGCTGTTCTAAGGCACTACTAGAAGAATGACGGTAGAAATCGACAAAGAGGAGTTAAAGAAGCGTTTGACGCCAATACAGTGGCACGTCACACAGGAAAAGGGCACTGAAAGGTATGCGTGACGTGAATTTAATTTTCTTACCATCGAACCATTTAGGTGTACATCAAATTGTTTTCCCTTTGTATACGATACTACTTAATTCCTCGTATAGAAAAATAATTTAAGCCAGAACAAAATTTCCATTCGTAATAAACTCTGTATAATTTTAAACGTATAACGAACGCATTGCAGCTAGTTGTGAAACTTGGAATTTTCAAGGGAAGATGAAATGCCGATTGTGTGTTTCATTAATACATCACGCAGAACTTATTCATAATTTATTTTTGTACACGTGTGATCGTTAATTATAATTAGCTGGTGCATTTTACCGAATTTTATTTGCTTCTTATTTCTATGCTATCTATATTATAATGTTATTAAAATCCTGGCCGCATAACTTGATGTAAATTATAGCATTTGTGGTGCAATTGTCCAAAAATATTTTCCATATGGTGGAAACCGATGTAGTTTTAGGCGACGCGCGACCAAAATAACTTTTTCAAGAGCATGTGTTGGCTTGACTTTGCGTCATGACCGAGTGGTTTAAAAATAAAGTATACATGTTCATAATTAACTTCCTACTCGGTTCCGAGCTACTCCCTCTGATTTCTGTTTCTTCACGCAGGCCCTTTACTGGTTGCTACAACAAGTTATACGAAAAAGGAACATATACATGTTTAGTTTGTGACCAAGAATTATTCTCCTCCGATACAAAGTACGACAGTGGCTGTGGTTGGCCTGCATTCAATGAAGTATTGGATCAGGGACGAGTGAAATTAACCAAAGATACCACTCACGGTAAAGAAATATGTGGATTTTATTGAATAATTTTTCTAGAATTATGCTCGGATTTTTAGTACAATAACACAGTATTCATTACTTGTATAATTTTACATTCATTAAAAGTATCTGCTTAAATGGTATACGGATAAACTTTTCAGCATAAATTTTACTTTATACGGAGTAGTAATTGGAGTTTTATCTGTTTACCATTTTCTAAATACTCTTCACTTTTCACCCTACTCTTCATACGATCACAAAACCTTTCCCAAACATTCAGTTTTATCATTCCTGAGTCTTCCGTAATTTATATATTATTTAATTTTATTTGACTTTTATTACATTTACCAAATATCACGAACATGTATGGTTAAATTATTATATTTACAGCTGTTAAAATTGTTCCTCATGATAAACATCATTGCTACTTAAGAATTTTATTAACTTTGTTAATGTTATGAACGTTTTATCTAAGATATAATCTAACTACATAAATATGCACTATAATTACATGATATTTTTACTATTGTACAGGACATTTGTGTTATTAGCGCTCTGTGTGGCTTTTGTAAATAATAAGTATACGAGAACAGTAAGAGAGGAATGTTTAGATAATCGTATACTTCTGATTTGCAAAGAAAAATCTTGGGCACTACTAACGGAACCTCCTTACATATATGGAAGACAATATTCCTCGTATCCTCTACCTTGCATGTTAAAATGCTTAGAGTGTGATTGTATTAGACTTACGTCATCTGTTATACGAAACTAAGATCATTACTGTACATTAAAAATAATTTCTCTCTTTCATGTATAGAAGATAAAAGATTAACATTTCTTGCCGTTTTATCGTATGATAGTTTTTAACATGTAGCTTCTGCTTCGTATAATGTCATGATTTTAATGAGACTACTATTTATAATTTGGAGTTTAAAATCATGTTTTGTGTAGATTATGGATATTCCGAAATATATAAAATATCATAAAAGGAATTGTTTGAAACTTGAACGAATATTAATATACTTTAAAGTTTTAGTTACTGTACATTTTCTGATCAAAATTATTTTTTTTTACTGGTTACTGGGTAACAAATGTATTTAGCTTGTCTAATATCTTTGGTTGATATGTTATCTTCGAGAATATACGATAATTAAAAAAGTCTATTGTGATATTACAGAGATTATTATTATCTTTTTAAATCATGTTGATTCTTTGAAGATACTTTGTCAAATAATCCCAAAGTATGTAATTCAGTAGATGTTGTTCAAGATGTCAATAACTGTTTGAACTCTGGCATTCGTTAAGAAAACAGTGATTAGATAAAGGGAATTTGGAGTGATCTGCGATGGATGAGCAAAGCGAGGAACAAAATTACTGGTATTAATCAGAACGTGTAGCTATCTCCTTTCTTTTATATATTAATTGAAAGTCATAATTGCCGAAGGGTGATTTTCATTTGGACTTTTTAGTTCCTTTAATAAAATTCTTTAGATCGGAGCTTTTTAGTGCAATTAAACTACTGCTTCTATTAACTTCATTCACTTCTTTTGGTGCTGCTATTACTGGAAAGCATTTAAAAAGTGCACAAAGAAAGGTGTCGGTCTGCGTTTAATCACACTCTATTGTTCTATTTCCTTTGTATTCCTATCGCTCCGCTACCACCACTTCACTCTCACCATTGACACACGAAAACTGCGTCTACAATTGACGCACAGTTGGTGGAAATCTACTACTGCTGATCGCAAACCCAGATATGGTGCGGACCGAAGTGACCTGTTCGAAGTGCGGCTCACATTTGGGACACGTGTTCAACGACGGCCCGAAGCCTACGCGGAAACGCTTCTGCATCAACTCAGCGTCCATTACCTTCCATCCAGCAGGGGAAGAGAAGGAGACAACATCATGAAACTAGCAGGAACCAAGCTTTCGGTGAGATACGCGAGAAGTTTAGAAAGTGATTTAAGTTGTACCGAGAAATGTTTATATTTTTTAACAAACGCTACCTATGGTAATATACATTGTATCTTGCTACTGTGACTTAGAATTTTGTTACTCGTTCAAAGAAGTGCAAATAATAATAGCGATAAATATTCTTGCGTTAGATATTATTGCCAATATCTGAACGTATATTCTATATTTACTGCGAACAATTTTCCTGTAAACGCGCCATCAAGTCCAAGCTTATTTCCATTTGTTACGACGCATAGATTTCCTATTTCAGACCAACTACGTGTATTTACATATAATATAGCGATAAAGAATGTCTTATTGATTTTTTGCAATATTGTAATGTTTTAAGATAGCTGCAATTCTGTAAATACACTCTAAATGGATATAAGATACTACATTTAGCGTGTATAAAATCTAAGACCTAACAAAGTAATGTAAAATGTACAAGAAATAATTTATAAAAACATTCTATTATTTTTTCATGTTACACATAATGGGCATAATATGTAAATAATGGTTACTATTTATTTGTCTTGATATAACAAGGTATTGTTGTATCTGTTTCTTGTATATAACCCTTCATCTTTAAGAAGAAAAAGAAATGTGACTTCTGCATTAAGTTTATGCAAACTTAAATTTGTTTATAAAATCCCATTTAACAATTAGTATTACAGTGGGAAGAAGGATCTCATTGGAAGAACAGTTCTCTCTTTTTTTTTTTGTTATAAAATGTTTCCTTATATTGTAACGTTTCAAAACAAACTAAGGTGTTACAGTACAATATATACGCAAATTCTAGGCATTATTTTTACAATAATTCATTATCCATTTTCTGCTTTCCTCCGCTTCGTTAAATTCGACACTGTTAAGTTAAGTATTAGCTTTCCTGAGAAACCAGATTTTCACTAAACATTCCCCTGCGACAATAAATACCAATTTTATACAAAGAGATACAGCTTAAAATGGAAATTTTTATTAAAAATCGGAAGCTGAAAACTGTAATAAAATATGTAAATAATATAACGGTTTCGTCACTAGGCCTGATTTCTTTCTTTTTTCATTGAGATCGCAAAGCATTTTCAAAAACATCGTAAAAAAATTGTTGAAAAGATGCGTATACATACTTAACTTGATCTGTGTAGGAACCTATTTTTACAGTTCTAAACTGACAATAATACGTTTCTTACGGAAGTACATAAATACACTTGGAACGGTAGTAGAGTTACGTAGATGCAAAGAGAAAAAATGTTCACTTGTCCACATTTTATATCGAGACTTTCATTTGGTGCGGTATATTCATTACGATGCGCTCTTCGGTATTAAAATAATAACGATTGCTTCGATTTTGCAAACAGCGCTTAGTTTTATTACAGCAAGGCATACTGATACAGCTTTTGTACTTCTGTTTTATTTGACGAACAACGAATCCTCATCTCGGAACATTTGCATGCCCGATTATTGCCTATGATGTTCATACTTAACATCTCAAAATATGGACAAGTAAACTTTGCATTCAACTTCACCCGACTTGCGAGTAAAAATAAATCTTACAAATAGCTGCTGTAGCTAAAATATTGCTTAAATAACTGCCGCGATAATGTAGTTACGTAAAATGGACGTTGATTCTTTTCTAAAGACATTTGTGAAAATGCAGGACCTCGTTTCAGAATCTCTGATCGAGTTAACGTCAATTTTGACCCTGGATCGCACATTTCCCTTACATAAACGCATTTTCATTAATACTAGACGTGCACAGTTATTTTGTTCTCTATACCTTCTAACGTTGCTCACAACACCTGAATAGTTGTGCATGCTGAAGCGGAATAATGCAACAGCTCATTTTCACGAAATACTGAGTTAAATTTTATACAATTATAAGTATAGTAGTCCCTGATTCTTTACAGGTAAACACATTTACCCTTCAGCATGCAGCTCCTAATTCAGGCGTAAGCGCGATACAAACTGAGCTGCTTCGTCTGTCAAGTATAATTAGACATTAATTATTATAAAAAAAAGAAGAAAAAAAGAAGAACTAATCAGGCTTTTTAATAATAGTATTACGAAAACAATAAACTTAGTAATTAATGAATACATTATTTCATTTACAATTTTCTTTACCAAATAATGTATATTTTCCTTCGTTTTCTTATTTTCGTTTCCTATGCAATATATAGTTAACTTCTTGGATACCTATTATATTTTCACGTGGCATCCGTTAGCAGTACTTTGCGATAAACTCTCACGTACAATAAAGATGAAAAAGAATAAAAATGACAAGTCTGAAAGTCTGTACTCCTTAAACTAAAGTGTTCAACGTTTTGTTCTCAGTAATACAATATGTTTAAGGTATAATATAATTAGGAAAGACATTAATTATTAGGTTTAATGTAGTACAACCATATAGAAATCTTGTCTTATACAATCGTTAACGTAAATTTATGTATACTCTTTTTCTCTCTCTCTCTCTTTCTCTCTCTCTCTATCTGTGTTGAATTGTATGTAGCATCTCGTATGCTTTGTTTCCTGCTAGCTTTAAACAAAATATTAAATTATTCCATCGATGGTTCAAGATTAGAAGGAATCTAGCGCGAGTTTTTTCACGTGTCTAAACATGACAAGACAGGCACTTTATAGTGTCACGAAATGCTCCTATATCTGAACCTTGTTTTAAAATTTCGTCGATCATCCGTTCACTGTTCGCGAGACACGTCGAAGGCATACTATGCTTGACCTGTATCGGAGAACACACGTAACTGGACATCCCTCGTCCATAGAAAGATGTTCTTCTTATAGCTAATATATTTTAGTGACAGGGCCAATGTCTCGACGCGTCTCATCAGCCACGCAAATGAGAAAAAGTACTTATCTTTTATCTTACAGTTACAAATGAATAGCTTTTAAATTAGACTCGCACGCATTAAATTGATCATAAAGTTCGCTATACGTGAAATCAATTTTCTGCACTATATACACATTAACGTAATGCAAACATTGCAATGTCCGAATATTTAAAAAGGATCTATTAAAAACTTTAACTGAATACAACGTAATGAAGTCCCCTAACATCCATGTGACAAGAACGCGACTCTTGAGAACGTTTAAAACAAGTTAGGCAATATATATATACGTCGTACTGACAGACCAAAGACTGAAAACATATTGCTCTGCTCTCCGTTAACTTCGTTCAAAAAATATAAGTCTGACACGAAGACCAATTTTCTTTTTCTACGATTTCTTGTCAAACCATAATAATGTATTAGAATAGGTCCTATGTACTTGTTCACATTTGTTTATGGTATTATCTAATAAGGTTTTCGCTATAAATAATGTATGTTTGTAGCTAACTCTGATTCTTCAATTTTAGAGTCAGTAATACTAGCTTTATATCTTTAGAAAATAACTGACAGTCGCTTGGAAATCCTCGGTAGCAATTCGATATTGGCAGAAGAGCTCTTCAGGCAACGACCCACTCGTACAATTTACTCTTCTCTTTGAAAACTATTTAAATAAGACATAGCGAGCTCTTCGCGGCCAATAAAAATTTATCGAGGAATGCAAGATTTCTGCCGTCAGATCGTTCACAGTTCTTCTGATTTAACTTTGTTTCCTCGCAACATGCGAGAATCGAGCAATTTAAAAACTTTGAAACCATTTCTCGATACTTCTCAAAGGTATCGGATAAGTTCTATCTATCTATGATCTATATATATATGTATATATGAATGAATATATATATACACATATATATGTTTATATATTTATATATGTTTATTCATTATTTATTATATATTATTGAATTATTGTGCCGTTCCGTTTTGGGAGGGTGATTCATTATTTTCTTGCAAAATTATTTCTTATTCTTTTGTGATCATGTTGCGTAACCACAAACACCACTCTTTTAATGACCTTTAGCAGCCTCCTTTGCTGCCATTATTAAAGGTGTTAAAGAAGCAAGTGGCCTTGCTAGTTTCAGAAAAGGGTGCTGCAATTTACCATAAAAGTACACGTGTCATTAAAATTCCTTTCACTCTCTGACACAGACCTAACACGCAGAGAATGTATTTCGTACTTTTCTAGCGTTATATGTATATTAAAATTACCTTGAGTAGTTCCGAAGCCGCCGATCGTTTCTCCACTTCGACTTCTAAACACTGATCTAAGAAATCTTGGAAAATTCCCGATAGTTTATCTTTCTCCTTAATTTCTGGCTTCCCATTTGTTGCGATCAAATATAATGCTCTCAGTGGATTCTCGTTTAAATACGGCGGCTCTCCCTCTATCATTTCAATAGCCATGATACCCAACGACCAAATATCAACCTGTGGGTTTCAATTTACACATAAATTTCACAACTAACGATAAGTGACATACGCACTACATACACGTTTTACGCTTATCCTAGGAGATATGCGTACCTTTGGACCATATTGTTTTCTTGTAACTACTTCTGGTGCCATCCAATATGGTGTACCAACCATAGTAGTTCGTTTACTCTGTTCTGGCGAGATTTGTGCACAAAATCCAAAATCTGTTAGTTTCACTCCACCGTCTAATCCAAGCAGTATATTATCAGATTTAATATCTCTGTGTATAACTTGATTACAATGCAGGAACTCCAAAGCTTGTAAGACTTCTCTACACACTGCTGCTATTTGACCCTCATCCATACAAGTTTCAGTTACAACATCTGTCAAACTACCACCAGGCAAATATTCCATAACTACCCACAATTCTTCTCCTACAAGGTAACTATCCAAGTAATTTACAACATTCGGATGCTTGTTCTCCCGCATAACTAATATCTCGTTTATTATCAACTCTTTCTTTGGTTGTTGCGAAAGATTCATTTGTTTTATCGCGACTTCCATCCCTGTTGATGTCTCGATTGCTGTGTACACCGTTCCCGAAGCACTAAAACGTGAACGGCCAAAGTGTTTATATATCCCAAAGGTGTTTTCTTCAATAAGGTTTATGATATTATAACTTACCCTTGCCCTATCTTTTCCATTTTTGTGTACTTTCTATTAGGATCCCCTACACTTACAATTGTTCTTAGTTTCTCTAATATTTCGTCGTCCGACATCTTTTTCTTCCTGGCTTTATCACTTTGCGCTGGTCTTGTTTGATCAGTTGTCGTTGATGTGGGAGCCGCTTGATTCTTGTTCCTGTCCAACTGCGATTGATGCGGTTGCTGCGGCGTGCCATTTCGTTGAGGTGAACCTAACGTAGTAGTTAATGACGGTGGTGTTTCTTCTTCGATGGGCTTCGTATACTGTTACAAACAATTGTATTTTTTAACGCACATGAATAATAAAAGTTCTGCAGTCTATCGCACACGGGATATTACTCACGATTGATTTTGTTCGTTCCGGTCTAGCAGAGATTGGCGGCGGTGGGGGCTCGTCTTCCTGTTCAGAACTGGTTGCACAAGCGTCTGTCGGTGTACTGCTTGGACTACTGCTACTTACTCTGTAATGTTATTGTTTCTCAGCGAATATTGAAAGACACATGCAACCAGTACAAGTTGAAAAGTGTAAATGACTCACCTGCTGAGCGAATGTTGGGAATGAGAGCTTCCAGAAGCTTGTGACATTGCTTGACCACGGATATTCCCTACTCCAGTCCCAATGCCTATGCCCATGCTTCTGGGACTACTTGCTCTTTCGATGGGAGCTGAAAGATAACATTTGATATTGTTAATCTACTAATGTACGCATAATGAATTATGATATTAAAGCCGGGAATCCACCGAGAAGTTAAGCTATGCTATGTTTTAGCTTAGCTTTTGGTGGAAACGCTTCCATAAGAATGTATTGAAGCTAATTTTTTTAAAATGTAGCATGGCATAGCATAACATCACATAGTATAGCTTAGCTTCCCGGTGGATTCCCGGCTTTACGATGCGAATTAACGATGTGTGATAAACTTACCAACAACCCCAACCATTTTTGTAGTTGTCATATATTTTGAACCCTTTGTTTCTTTACTGCTACTATCATACCAGTTCAAAACATCTAATACGGCTTGTGGATTTTTCTTCTGTTCTTGTTTACTTATGTTGCTAGACATAAGTAGCCGCGCCCAAGCTTCCGGCATTCCCTAGGATAAGAAATGATGTTTCAGAACAAACGTCATTAATGCTGTTTATACGAATTCGGGGGCGAAATAAGTAATACAGGATGTATTATTCAAAGGGGTATGATTCTCAAAGTTTCTGAAACTAAGAGAGCGTCGTGCAAATGTAAAATATTGGTGAATCCAATCTGATATGCGGAATAAATAGTATGACCTTGTAAGCACTCAAACCAATGTTAAATTTCACTTTGCAAGAAAGCAATAATATCGAATGCAACGTTGACTAAAGCGTGTATTAGTCTACTGAAGCAGCTATGCCTGTAGTCTATAATAAAGTCTATAATAAACCCTAGATATCAAATGAAAGGATAACAACTGAAATTCTGTTAATCGCAACGAAAACAAACAGTTAAAATCAAGTGTATGTATAATAAACAATACAGGCAAACTATTTCTGTGGTCATTTGAATTTACTTACTTTTATTGGCAGCTTGAAAGAAATACGTGTCTAGTTAGTTTTTCATGTGAAAAAATAATAGGTATAAGAAGCATCAGACAAATTACCAAATTACTTTTCCACAATGTCCATACACGTGTGAACAAGTGATGAAAATTTAACTTCTTTCAGGTACGGAAAATCCATCTGAATCATATGTTTCTTATAAACGATAAGTTCTTGACATTACTGTTTACTAATACATTACTAGCTGTCTGTATAACTTTACGTATTTCACAAGTCATCGATCATTACGAATTTCCTGCCACTACAATTTATTCTATTTTCGTTTCTCAACCCTTTATGGAATAAATATTATGCGTTACAAAAGATGACAACTGCTGAAAGTTTTAATTTAGATTATGACACATATTAAAGGTGTGCTATAATCTGCAAACAGACATTTCTTTAGTAAATCAATTAATTCTACGATATTCTGGATGGATTATGCAACCAGTAATGTATTGGAGCAAAGAATTCTTTATTCCTGCATTCCATAATGTTTATTTGGATACTCCGTACCGTTGTATAATAGCAAAGCAGGAAGCGAGTGCACTTTGAACAATAGTAACAAATTGCGAACAACATAAAACTTACCGTAAATTCACCAGTAACTGCGTCGAACCCAACATGTACCGTATGTTCAAAATTAGTGGGATAACTAATGTTGGGCTTGTCCTTGTTCTCTTTTACCTTCATTTTGCTTTTCAACGTCTTTTTCTTACGTTCATCGGAATCGGGTTCTTTAGGCAATGGACGCATGTCCACTGGTAAATTGGGTGCTGATTCACCTCTGAAACATATTTAATCTACGATTAATCCAATATATAGAAAGACACTACTTCTTTGTACATTTACCTTCCATGATCCAGGATCATTAAGAAACTATTTAATATAACAAAAAAGTTCTAATAAATATAGGCCCACAAATTAGTCGTTTCTAAAACAATCGTACTTTAAACTACAATAAGCTATTTCTAGAATACAATTAAACATGTCAAGAATCAGTGACCTCAAACGGAGTATGTCTTCCCACGGTTTACTTGGCTTACAATCTAACACTACCAGGATTAACTCAGAGTAACGATGAATTCATAACTTTTAACACTTCTTTTACTTTTATCCCTTTTCTTTTGTCTTTGTATTAATTCTCCAATGGCTTCTTACATTATTCGAATGCAAATAAGACAAATATTTATTATAATTCAAGATAGTATCACAGCCATTCAGAATTTTTTTCATCGAAAAACTGAACATCCTAAGACTGATTAATTTATTTGCATATCTATTGAAATTGATCCGTTCTCTTTATTTTGAGTTCTGTTATTTACTTCAGTTGGAATCTAAAGTTCTAGCAAATTTTCTACATAGATAACAACTACAAACTAATTTCTCCGTTGATTACTTAAGAAACTAGGATAACATACTACCACAGACAAAAAGGTATGCCTAATCTGTGTACACCTATACTTATAAGGAAAATTCCGCATCTATAAACATATGAAGTATCGATATAATAATAATATATGCTATTTATAAAAAGTTATGCTATGAATAAAGTACATTGTATATTTTGCTTTTAAGGTATGTCAGCATCGCCACATATAGAGACTTAAAAGGACGGTCTCCCACCTCAGAATGTCATCGCATCTGAACTGTAGGATTTTATTTTTAGCAACCACTAAATTAGTGTCTGTTCCTCTATTTTTAGGGGACTCAGATCTCTGCATATTGCAAAGAAAGTAATAAGAATGCACAACATAATACACTCATATTAAACCTTAACATCTTACGGAACATGACGCAAAAGTTACTTTAACACACTATATACGATTTAAAGTTTAAATACCACAGGGGTAGATCACAGCTATATTTCAAACATCGAATAGCTTAGTACTTTCCTTTCAAAATTACCATTAATACCAAATTGCAGAGCGTTGGATACATTACTACACATTTAACTTAAATTACCTGTTCGAAGTAAGTCGCACAGGAGGTGCGGGTGGTTTATCTTCTTCATCTGACATGTTGTCCCTGCCCTTGTCTCTTTGTTGCCAGTCTATTCTACGTTGCCGCGTCTCTGCGCCTTTACTTAGAAACTCCTTCGTCTCTATTGCTCCCTGCCACGGTTGTCTCGCTTACGTTACGCACAGATATCAGAAGGCTTAGCGTTTAAATCACAGTACATAGAGAATCCTTGATGTTGACAAGATCACAGAGCTGTCTTATGGATCCAGTAGACTCTGAGATCTATTTACTTATATTACGGAGGAGAAGCCAGTGCCCGTTTACTGGATCCAGTAGACAACGTCAGATCGAAGATTTTCTAACGCCGGCTCTGCGTCACGAGCGTGGATGGGGAGACTCGACGATCGCCGGCGGAGGGCATGAAACGGAGCAGGGCTGCCCCTCCTCGTGGGTGACAGTTTCGAAAGGGTAATCGGTAATCCTCGCGTAAGCTCTTGTCCAGTTACGGGCACTCGCTGCGTTCTCGATTGGGTGAACGTCGCTAGCACGGGGTGTACTTGAGAACGGGGGACAGGCGAGCGCCTCCAAAGCGTGATTCACGCACGGGTGCAGGGATACGATACCGCACCGCATCCAAGAATCTCTGGCTTCTCTCTCCCTCTCACTTATTGCCGGCCGTCTGCGGTCTGCATGGACCTCCCTTAGCGTCCAGATTTCTCTTTCGTTCTTTCTCGCCGCGTTTCACTCCTCCCTTTTTCTCTTCTCTCGGCAGCCGCGACAGAAAAAATCGCGATTGTATATCGGTGTATATATGGCGCCGCTTTATCCACACGTCCGTGATGTGCCGCGTTCGGGCACGGCGGAGGCGGAACCACGCGGCGCTCTAAGTCTTATCAATGGCACCACATCTCGTACATATAATCGACGCCCGATGTCGAGGAATCACTCCCTGGTCCTTCTCCACGACTTTTCGAGGTGATAAGGAGCCTGAATGGGGTCTGAATCACCGCCGCCGCCGCGGTCCTCTACCACTGCCACAGCGCTTCTATTGGAACACCGTTCACTCCCCCTCCTGCTTTCCCATCCCTTTTCTCACCGCAACTTTAGCAATTGCTTCGTTCTCTTTCTACTTTCTGCTGTCACGCTTCGTCCTTCGCTCTGTATGCTCGCAAGGTCTGATCATTAGGGGAGTGTATGTGTAACGTTTGCGATGTATGAGCAATTATTATCGGTGAGAGCAGGAAGTGAATATGTATGTGTATGTACGTACACACAGACACATATGGCATGATTTCAAAAAAAGGTTTAGAATAATATGGGTTGAAGCGGTGGTAATACTGCAACTGAATCAAGTACAGGTCAGCCAACATATTAAAAACGAAGGAGGCACGAAGTGGCACGATCTTCGTGCAACTTTATGGAGGAAAATTGCGAAGTGCTGGTTAAATTTTAACGCTTTTTGCAGGTAAATTAGAAGTATGTGTATGGAGTGAAGTAGTATATTTTTTAAACTTAACTTTATGGAATGGTTGGAGAGTTCTTAAATTTGTGGTTCTTCTTGATGGTGAGTCACTTGAATTTGAAACAGATGCGCTATGATATTGATTTATAACGTAATTAGAATACTGTGTGCCAGTTTATCTCTTTAAATTTAATGTTTGTTGAATATATTTGAACTTATCGTGGAAATAAGGAGCAACTGCAGCGTATCTTACTTCTAATCATATAACTGAAACTTCGAAAGTGTTACTTATTTATAATAAAGTATAATTTCAAATTTTAAAGGTAGAATTTAGTGTTTCGCGGTGCTTTGCCCTGCGGTGTATTTAATTCACTTATTTGTCAATAGGTGGCTACAGATTGCAGTTTTACCACGAACGTTTTTATTACAGTTAGTGGATAAATAATTGGAGTGTCTCGAATGTCTCTGACCTGTGTTATTGTCTTACCATGTCGTTATCAACAATTCGATTGTTATACGTTAATTGTGTAAACATTACGCATTTAATAAACTAAGAAATTAATAATTATCGTTCCCCTCATTGTCAGTCATGCTCGATTCGTCGAGCTATAAGGAGAAGGGGTATTACGTCAATTGTTTATACATGTGCTTTGGGGTTTTATACAGTATTTCAAACTATAGTCAGCATATTTCTATTCTTTTAAAATATTCGTAATCTTTTGTAAAATTATTTAATTCAATGTTGCTTATATCACGGAAGTGGTAAAGCAATAGAATGAACAGATAATATAAGCATAGAATACATAACATTTTATACATATATTACCTAAAGTAATTCTTTTTTCTTTAATACATTTTGTAATTTTTGTGTACTTTCCTAATATGATAGGGGTATTATACAGTGTTTGTATATATATTTTGCATTGCAATTCTTCATATAAAATATGAATAATGTTGTTGACGTATCACTTACATATTCTATGTAATTTATGTAAATTGCTAAAATTGGTTATTCTTTTTGTTATATATGGAGGGCAACAATTTACACAAGAAAATAATGATTTAGTCTTGCTAGCAGAGTATTATTCTATTGTAATATCGTAGACATTGTATTTTAACTCGTTCAAGCTATTTGCAATTTATATGATTAATTGAAATATAATCATAAAGTAATTTGTAATAATATGATTATGCAATGAATAAATATCATACTCGCTCAGTTATTTTAACTTGCAACTGAATATTCTTGTATTACATTTTGTAGGAATTGTTTAAATGTACCTTGATTTGTGTTTGCACTCTTTTAACACTGTACAAAGATATATGAATTAATTTGAATTATTCAGTTAAAGTATTTATTTTAATCCTTTCATAAAACTAATCAGTTTATTGTATAGTGGACTTTGTGCATCAAATTCTTTTGTTAATAAAACTGACATTTTATGTAAACGGAAAGTCACATGAGGAAGATTAGACATAGAATGTGTTTCACAAATAATATGAAAAATACTTTTTCCTCATTAGAAAGTTCCTCCTAAAATTTTTTATTGACATTCTGACATTCCTGACATTTTTAAAAAAAACAATTATGTCCTTAAAGAAAAGTGGTAGTATCTCTTAAACATTTTTATCTACTTGATACTAGCGATATGAAAATTTAACAATAAAAGCATAGCTTAAAAGTAACTTGTTTGAAATGCTTCAAAATTGCAATTGTTTTAAGAAGAACGACGATAAAAGGAGTGGTATAAACTAACGCCATTGAAAAGCGCTTGAGTTCCAAAACAATTGTACACAAGCCATTCCGTCATAGTGAAACCTGGATAATGGATATTATTTGGTGCATAATTGTTAATCGAATCACCGAAACTGGTGTAATACAGTTATTACATATATATAAAGTATATAATATAAATCGAATCAATTGGCTGCGATTCTCGTCTGTTTTATCTAAAGAGTAGCTCGCTATACAGGAATCGTTTGTACCACGTGAAATTGAATGAGAAAGGTGACGTAAAGCTTGGCGCAGAGGGCACCACTAGCACATGTACTGCGGTTTTGTATAAGTGCGCATGTGTGAATGGTTTACGTGCGAATATTTTATTTGGGGAATGTATGAAGTGGGTAGCTGCATAAATGTTTTACCAGTGTGCTGGTGGTGTTACGTTTGTATCAACCATTGCACTTTTCTGTCACTGGTTTGGGGGGTCCCAGGACCCCCTTACCATGTTAGTGTTGCATGCAACGTTAACGGTGAAGTCTCGAAACAGGTTGTAACGTTATGCGTGATAGGAATTAGAATTCAACACGTGTAAAAGTAGGATATTCGAAACCCGCGATTTACAAATAAATCTCTTAGAGTAACAATTTAAAAATCGTTTTATAAACGTATTCCATGTAACGACAGAGAAAGAAGGATCACAACAAAACCAGTAGACATACGCATATATGGTACTGAAGCAGAGACGATTTTAAAAATTCTCAAAAACTCATCAGTTCCAGTATTTCACTGAATGTTTCCAAATTGCACGTATCCTTCTATCGTAACACTATACTCCTGTTCTGGCGTCCGGTAGGAACAAACGAACAATATTTCAAGTTACATATTTGATTCATACATTCTACCATAGTATTGCAAGTCAAAGAAATTCTTATATCCAATTAGAATATTTGACAATCGCAGCTATCAGCTCGGTTCTCACCGATTACCAGGTCTCACCACGAGGAGGTTGCTGCGTTTCGAGACCCGTAGAGAGATAGATGGAATCAAAGTTCCGTCGATCTCCCTATACATGAAAACCTTAGCTTACTAAACCAAAAAGATAGATGGAAGCAAAGTTCCATCGATCTCTTCGGTTTCGAAATACAGAAATGCCAAGCAATCACTCGATTTAAAGAAATTCAGCAAGGAAGGAAAGACTACTGGTGAGCATGAAAGGAGTATTGGATGGCGCAGTTCCTACCACCCTAATGTCCGAGTCGAAAGGGAAAAGCGCTCGGCGTCTCCCAGAGGCGATTCCTGTTGCTCCGACTCATGCAACCCGCCAGGAGCACACTAGGTGTGACCTGACTTAAGCCGGCTTACGCGGAGATTGGGTAATCGGACCAGGAGACTTACGCAGGCAGTGTACCAAGCGGTACACCCCCTACGCCCGAAACTTTTCCCTTTCGACAAGAACACCAGGGGATGAAACTGATCCACCCATACCAATTCCATGGTCAGTCGCTTGCTTCCGGAAACGGAGGCAGCGGCGACCTCCTCATCCGAGTTGAGGAGCCAACGCAAAAGCAACAAAGTTAATAAAATTCTGTCACTACTTGGCCCGGTATATGAAAATCTTAGCCTACTAAACCAAAGAGATAGGTGGAAACATAGTTCCATCGATCCCTTTGGTTTAGATATCGAATCTAGGGATCTGCCAAGCAATCACTCGATTGAAATAAATTTAGCAAAGAGGGAAAGACTACAGGTGAGCATAAAAGAAGTATTGAATGGCGCAGTTCCTACCACCCTAATGTCCGAGTCGAAAGGGAAAAGCGCTCGGCGTCTCCCAGAGGCGATTCCTGTTGCTCCGACTCATGCAACCCGCCAGGAGCACACTAGGTGTGACCTGACTCAAGCCGGCTTACGCGGAGATTAGGTAATCGGACCAGGAGACTTACGCAGGCAGTGTACCAAGCGGTACACCCTCTATGCCCGAAACTTTTCCCTTTCGACAAGAACACCAGGGGATGAAACTGATCCACTCATACGAATTCCATGTTCAGTCGCTTGTTTCCGGAAACGGGAGCAGCGGCGACCTCCTCATCGAAGATGAGCAGCCAGTAAACGAGCAACAAAGCTAATGATTCATTGACTACTTGGCAATTTTACATGGGGCCTTAGCCTAGGCTTCCTTAGATGTCTTCTGCCACTCCCTTCCCCGCAGAAGAGTGAACCTGAAAAGCTGAAACAATCGAACACGTTATATTAGCAATGGTGTAATATGCTTGGGGGCGAACTAAGAAAATACATATTAGGCTCGTACCGATCGAGACCAGAGTGACCAGAGTGACCAGAGTGACCAGAGTGACCAGAGTGACCAGGGTGTCCAGGGTGTCCAGGGTGTTGAGGAGCTCCCGCGTACCCGGAGGTCTTGCCGGCTCGGAGGATCGACGACGACTGAGGATTTGGAGGTACGTGTGCACTTTGGGCAACAACAGCCGCAATCACAAGAAGGTCGACGGTTAATTTCATTTGCGAAAGCCAGTTAATTATTCGTTAAAAATTGATATTTCCACTGAAATATTCATTCCAACGACTATTACTATGAAAAATCATGTTAACAACATTTACCCTGACCACCCAGTATAAATAATTATTAACTATAATCGATACAACTCGAGATATCACGCAATTAGTAACATTTGGCCTTGGATTTGCAAATGATTTTCTACGCTGAAGGAATTCTCTTTTATTCTCAATGTTTAATCGTTCGATAAATGAATGTTAATGCTTATACATATTACATAGTATTATTTATAATGTATAAGTACATTTTAGTTGAACTGGGTGTAAATGAATAGCGCTTCGAATCTACGTATATGGCGAAAACTTCGAAGCACTTCGAACAAGATTCAAAGCTTAAAACTCTTGAAAGTCTTAATAAGTCTTGAGTTTTTATAGGTCTTGGAAGTCTTAGATGTCTTGAAAGTCTTGAAAATGAACATCTGGTTGCTAAAAATTAGCCACGTTGATCGGCCAGAGGGTTTCGCCAGGGTTGCAGTTTACGACTGTATTGTCCCGCGAGTTGTCGGTGAACGTAGATACGGGTCCAAAACCTACCAAGCTTTTGAAGCAAGAGTTTCAAGACTTTCAAAACCTTCAAGATCTATAAAGACTCTAGACTTTTCAAGACTTTCAAGAGTTTTAAGCTTCGAATCCTGTTAAAAGTGCTTAAAAGTTCTCGCCTGATATTCAAGACAGATTCGAAGCTGTTCAAGGAACTTCGAATCCAATCACTACCTGCAGGAGTGTTAGTAACAACGTGAATTTTTAATACTTTTCGGCGTACGATACGTGAAAGGGTTCTACGACACGCAAAGTACTAATAAACAATGTCATCTTGCAATTTATAGCTTACACGGGCTTTGAAGAAATACCATTTTTGAGCGCCATAGTGTCTTGATTCCCAAAATGGATTTTCGGCGAGAAATCCGCGTGAGTCGTTGACAAGCCGAGTGAAAGCATAGCGTAGCAAAAGCCTGCCTTCAAACAAGTCACACGTATACAAGCACGCACACACCTTTCAGCATTTCAACCCATTTCAAAGTAGTTGCTGAGTTGGACGCTGTTCATGAGCAGGTGCCACTACATTGAGTTCTCAAATTATGGGTCGGTAACACAGTTTGGGTGGCGACACAAAGATCCATAAGGTGATAGGTCTATCCTATACCTCGTCTGTGCATATACCTCGTCTGTGGCAAATATGTTCTCATCTGATGGTATTTCAGAACTAAACTTATCCATTGAGTGTTCCTCACTTTCTAATACTCGGAATAATTATTATTCAATGCTTTAATACATATAATGTATCAGCTATCCAGCAAATCGATTCTCTAGATGAAGCACGTTATACATACAAATACCTTTACATAATTATATTTTATTCATATACCGACGTTCTCGAATAGTGGAACATCTGGTTCCGTGGTGTAGCGGTTATCACGTCTGCTTTACACGCAGAAGGTCGCCAGTTCGATCCCGGCCGGAACCAGGGATTTTTTTTGTTCCATCTTCAAAGAGAAAGTATTTACTCCTACATGATCAGTAACAAATTTGAATATATAATCTATTCGTATTAAAAGAATCTGCATTTTCATTTAACAAACAATCTTCCCACCCATGGCGTTAAATAAAAAAACATTCTCCACTTCATTTCCGTTTAGTCATCACATTTCCATTCCAATCCGCCACTTTGCTAATTCATCTGACCGAAAAGAATAATAACTTATCTCTGTTGCTTTTACGAATCAAACGTCCATATACCGGGTGTGTGCTAAGAATCGCGATAAATCAAATGCTACCGAAGTGGAGATACGTCCACGTCCCCGCGACAAGAAGGCGAAATTGATATTCGGTACGCGGTGTCGTATTTGTCTTGTCGCGCCTTTACTCTCTACTCGCTGACTCGACGCCACGAACGCAGGTCGAAACTGTACCTTCGCTGTTTCATTCACTGTTCCCGCGGCGGTCATCTGGCAACCCACCTGCACCGTCGCGCGGCCAACTGCTTCGTCCGTTTCCTTGGCATCGCGTAACGAGAGCAAGTCCGGTTTTTAGTCGGGCATCGGCCATTCAGTGTTCCTTTTTCAACCGGTATTTTATACCGCGACGGCAAGATGGAGAGCACGGGAATATCGATGGGTCTTTGGACTACCACGATCGTTCTCTCCTTCCCCTACCATCTTACACTCGCCCCGCTCCTGTTTCTCTTCTTCGCAAAAGAATGCCTCCTGGCCCGATCTTATCAAACGGTCCAACGAGATACGCGAAAACAGCGCGCATCGAGCATTCCACTATGCGTGGCGATCGAGATCGCCGATAAGATACGAGGGGATAGATGCTCGAACAAATTTCTAATTTCATGCAGCGTGTCTAATATAATTAGCATCTCGTTAATTCCATCCAGGTGACGAGTTTTGGCCACCGTTTAGCGAACCTGTCTGTGGCGTCTGATGTCTGGTTCGACGTTGCATTTTGTGTCGTAGAAAGTAGAGATTAAAAATGTTATGTTACCACCAGATATCTCTTGGAATTTTCTAAACAAATTGTCGTCAAAATTTGCTGATGAAATTACTGTATAGGAAAATCGATTTAGAGAATGAGTTCACTAGGCACGTACTCGAATTTCTGTACATTCCTTTGATCCGACTTCCTTCGTGTTTAATTACAATTACTTTGGCCGTGTGAATAGTCTCTCACGCGTATATGTATATATACTTTTGCTCTCAAGCCGATGTAAGATCCACTGTAACCGTCACTCGTCGATGTAAAGTCAGAGTGAAAACGTTTGTCTTTGAAGAGGTGGCCACAGTGAGGTGCATCTAACTCGGTTAGTAATTATACGACTGAGAACGAAATTGGGTCGAGTGTCACGAGAATACTTTAAACCGCCTTGGTGCTCTAGTGTCCTTGGGCAACCCCTATCTCTTCACGAGACCATCGTTTGATTTGCAGGGCTTCGCAGAACGCTTCGTTCATTCGAAAAGAAATGCACTGAAACTGTTTGAAGAATTCCAAGCCCTGTAAAGATTACAAAACACACGTTAATCGCTCGCTCATATAATTGCAAGAGTTCGTGGCTATCAGTGTATCTCGTTTTATCTTCTTATCTGTATCGAGTTGGTTCACTCTTCGATCGTATTGTCTGACACGCTGATACCTGCTTCGATACTAGATAAGAATACCACCGACTAACAAGTAGGTAACTACTCCTCTTTCTTTTAATCAAACACTGCAAATCTCAGTATCAAAGAAGGCTTCGAACAAAAACCAATAAACTCACTTTCCTCTTCAATATCACCTATCGAAATTATATATTACGAGATAAAAAACTTTGGAGACGCTTCTTCCAATCTCTCGTCCCCATAAGTCCATAAGTGAACGTTCCTATTCCTCTACCCCTCGAACCAAGTCATTCGTCTTCGTCTCAACACCCGAAGCATCGAGAGCAAAGTAGGAGAATGTGATCGAAGGCACTGGACTTGGTATCGAACATGATCGATCCAAGTGCAACCGGCGGCAATAAAGGATTAGGTAACGATCCAGCCGAGCGATCCGAATTTATCATGCATCCACGGTCTCTCGTAGCTGCAGGTGGCCCATTCAGGATACGGGATGATTGGCCAGAAGTAGTCGCTCATGAATAAGACGCGAGGACCCTTACCTCCCGCGTGGAACGATCAGTTTCAATGACGGACTGGTCCGTAGCGATCCGCACGGGATCTTTTCGTGTGTCCCGCGGGTACTACCTGCCCGGAGGACCGTGAAATCTCGAGAAACCAGTCGCACGGTTGTTAATGTTTCCACCCATCGGCGGCCTCCACCTGCAGCTCCTCGGTCGATCGTCGCTCTAGAGGCCGGTGAACTTCACCCTGACCCCAATCTCCTGCAACGTCTCGAGCAACAATTAGATTCGATTTAACAGCTGCCTTTGGTGCATGCTGTATGGTAACAGCTGAGTTGGCAGAGGTATCTAGAAGCATTGGTACACGTATCCAGTTGATATAGTAAAGCAGATCCTCTGGGACACTCGTGTTTCATCATTTACTACATCTTACCGGTGCTCTTTAAAGCTTCTTTCCTCCAGGAAGCACTTCCATCGCAGCGTCCCCTTCGCTTCCAGCTATTCTTAAGTCCAGGAAGTTTAAGTCCATCATTTAGAAGAATGTTCGCGAGGAGGCGACGAAAACTTTGAGAAAGTTTCTTACAAATAAGGCAAAAAGCAGGGGAGCTCGAAAAGTTCGCGTGGCAGGGCGATAAATTTTTTCCCAGGATTGATCAGCGTTAATGGTAATCCAGGTTTTTCCCAGCGCCCGATAAGAGGACATTTCCCTCGAGGTAATTAAAGGCAATACTTTTAACGAACCTGTCCCATACGACTTTGCAGTCTGAAAAGATTTAAGCTTGTCAGAGGAGATGGATCATTTGATTTAACTTAATGTTCGTTTGGTAGAACAATGAGACTTATACACGTTGTCATTTAAACATTCTGAAAGATCGAATGACCTGAACCTTCATCCTCCAGGGTTAGAGGTTTGTTTCATAGGTGATTCCTTGTAACATGTTCTCAAGATGGGAACTGCCGATCCCAGGGCACCTGACCTGGCTCACCAGTGCTGAGACCTTGAAAGAGGCTCGACTGTGAGTGTTCTTTGAATGCAACATCCTGATTCAGGTTTAACCAGGGATATCCTCTGTCTGCACCAAAGAGATGTGTAAGGATTTGTGTTTTTCTTCGCTTTCCAAGGTAGACCAAAGTACGGTGACCGTGGATGGGCGATCATCTGCAAGGGCTTGGAACCCTGCCACCAAATTTCGCACAAACTAGAACAGTTACGTTTTGCAGAGATGTAATAACTAATGTAGGATCAGGAACCCCCATATAATAAGACGAAGCCCGGACTAAGAGACCCCGGAGAGTCGGCGTTAGCTGCAGTGGCAAACGCAACTGATCAGCACGCGGACGGCTGGGGTTCGATTCCCGGAGCAGTGGCTCCCGAAACGCGTAGGAATTACGTCACCTAGTTCTACACTAAATCTGAAACCCACTCGAGTGGGGTTTAGAATGATGTGTCTGAGAGTGTAGCCATACCTCCATTTCCACCGATCCCGCTTTTTCGCAAGTTCCCCTAACATCTCCGGGTCTAAGGCAGGGCCAGCTAGATACACATTATTGATGAGTCCACTAGAAGGTCCAGGACAAAGCGCACACTGTCCTACTCTCCTTTTCTGCCCCACCTCCAACTGCACACCTCTTATTCCTTTCCTCCTCAAGGCTAGCGACTAGCAAATGTGTATCATTCAATAAATCCTCTGTATGATACACAGAAAGAAGAGCGTCAAACTCGCCGGGAGCATTTTATAGAGCGCGTGGTACAGCTTGTATAAATCACAGGGGTATTATGAATATTCAATAGCGCGATGTCGCGGTTCGATTAAATCGCATGTTTCGTCGCATCCACCGTACGCTGAGGCCAGGGGCAGCAATCGTGACACGGTGTTCCTTCGCCAATGCTACACACGGCATATCAAAGTCCTGCTTTCAAGGATGGGGTATAGACCCCTTCGCGGATGGGAGGTTGGAAAAATTCGGGGAACGATCGGGGGAACGAATGTTCCAGAAGGAAAGGCGGCGAGTGTCAGCGTCGTAACCGGTGCGAAGGCGATGCATCGCGGTTGCAGCAGCGGCGAATGAAGGAAAAATCGATGCATCGCCTGCGATTGTGGCCGAGCGCCGCCGAAGTCGGCTCAGCTGGGCCGAATCCGAGGAACCGACGCTAGAACTGAAGGTATTTACCAGCGAGTCGAACTGAACCGATGGCACTGTAGCTAGGGGCAATCGGTGCAGCAACTTCGTGGCAACTTGCACTCGAACACCGTTCCAGATGTTCCGGCGGGTTGATGCGCCAGTGGAAGCCGAATAATTCGGCGCGATTGCATCTCGAGGAGTGGAAAGTTCGGAATGACGAGCCACCACCGTCCACTCTCAAGTTTCGAAACTTTCTTGCCAGATATACACCGAGGATATCTGGGACGCGATTCGACCTTCTTCGATTTGAAATTTTCCGTCAGGAAATGGGCTAAAGCATTTCCTTAATTATCCTGGCTGAATATTAATTCACCGGGTGCTTCTTAGAAGCAGAATTCTAATTATACGATTTCGCGTGATTCTCTAAAAATGGTACAAGTTCTGCTTTGCGTTACTCTTTCCGTTGCATATTTTTCAGGGGACGTAGATAACGGACACTCGTTTCAATGCACGACAATTCAATTAGCATTTAGCATTGTATTTTACGGATCCGCCAGAGATTTTTATTTAAATTTGTTAAACGAAAGAATAAGAGAATAAGCGACTCTATTATCTGCATTGAAACACGTATGAAACGGACTTTTCAAAGGGAAGAGGGCCTTTTGTTTATCTTAGCCATTGTATTAATTCGTAATAGAGGACAGATAAGAGATTTTCGTCTAAACGGGCAAAAGAATATATTTCGCTTGCATTGAATGAAGAATGGAAGCGTGCACTTCTGCAGAAGCTTGACTTTATCAATTCAAATCATTGTTGAAGAGTGGCGCATCAATCAAGATAAGAAGCAATCACTATTTTGTTGAATGGTTTTGTTATCGATCGCTCAGTCGACTTTGTAATCTCGTAATTTCATGGTTTATCAGTTTAGAAATGAAAGGATATCGGGGTAAGCTTTTATCGGAGGACAGTGCAAAGGAAACGGGAAACTCTCGGGGGATGCGCAAATGTCAAGAGGTTTTCCCATAATTTTTTAACCAAGCTTCTCTCAAGGGATTAATTTGGAATTAATAACTTAATACGATTCACGTCTGGGTTGAGTCAAGTACCGGTTATATTCCTCTTAAGGAGGGAATTCTATTTTTGGGCCCAAAAACATAGCAAAATTTGGAATTTTTTTATTAAGAAACTAGCGATTCAACTCATCTAAAATTTGGATCGTGCTTTTATGCAACTTTGAAGAAGGTGCAGGTTTTTTTATATTAATTTTTAATAGTAAATATAGGAGTTATGCATGATCGACCATCACGCCGCGCAAAGTTCGCCGTCTAAATTTCAAGTGATTCGAATCTTAAATAATTTCTTGTTATTAATGATTTTGGCTGAAAAAAATAAGATTCCCCTTAACACCTGTAATAGTGCTAGCGTTCTTGGAACCCGCGAGATCTCTATCGCAACATTTTAATTTATTCTCTCCATTCGTGATATAATCATTTCCAATTTTAAGATTCGGGAGAAACGGATGAAGTCGACGATAAAAATGTTCCTACGATATCGATGATGTTAAGTCAGTGGCATATGCCGTGTTCTCGTTTATGCCGAAACTGTGGGGCGAATTATGGCATTGATTTTCAGAAACAGCCACGCTTCGATTCACTTGCGAATCAACTATCCCCTAATCGGATTAGCGAACGAGGGATTATGTAATGCTAGTTGAGCTCATCCTCTCCCTTGTTCCGGGCTTTTTATGCCCGGGTTTACAGGATGTAGATGCAATTCTATAGCCTCTCAGGGGCGCAGCGAATGTAAAATGAGAAACGTATGCTTCGCGGTTTTATTCCATTTTGAATTTTCCTTCGAATATTTGCCCCGTGAAACGTCATGTTTTAAACATGCACACCTCTATGCATCGGGCGAACTTTCGCCTGCACTTAGAAAATTGGTCGCATTTCAACTGTTACGCAGTTTTTTCGCCTCCTGTGGTATACATAGGTAGGAGTTCGTACAAACTTTGTCTGCGTAGGTTGTGGCGTTATTTTTCGTATTGATTGCACTAAATATGAATATTCAGTGAAGAAATTTCTCTTGCGAAAATAAATTTTCAAATTATGTGTGTTCAAATAAATTTTCACCCCGTTTTCTTATTTTCAAATATTTATACAGAGTTCTTTATTAGTACAGACAAGGCGTTCAATCATTCTTATCAATTTACTATTGTAATCTATTATTGTCCTCTATTACACTGAATCTCTTTAAACAAAAGTGTTCCAGTGCTCCCTTTAAGTAGTCTTCCTAACAATGTTTCGACGATAAGCTCCTGTCAGTTAGATGAATAATAAGAATCGATAGCCTGAAACGGCCTAGTTTAAACCGAAACAGCTGGTGCAATTCAATTGATCGCACAGCACAGTGCTGCAAAATTGAGGTTCAAAAAACTGTTTTAAAAATGTATACTGGTGTCAGTCCAATTTAAGGCGTCTCCATACCTTGGCGGCCCAATTATATTAATTAAAAACTTTATGCCTATATTTCTACATATTTAGACAACATTTTAAAAAAATTCAATTAAAAGAAAACAATACATAAACCTTCAAATACGTTTTTCTGAAAATTATGTTCTTCGAATTAGTTAGAATGATATAACCAATATATTTGCATACAATTTATTCTGTGAATACATGCATTCACTAAAACTGTGAAACGTGGTTATTTACATCGAAACACTTAATACATAGTCCACTTTTAATTTCCAATAATCCCCCCTCACATTAATCATTCACAAACCTCGGTATCTTCTTTGCATCTCCCTAATATTTCAATGAAAACGTCTTCTCTGATCCTCACTCCAGATTTCCTAAAAAAAAATTGTAAGAAAAGCATCCAAAAATATATAAAAAACAGCCGAAATATTGAAAAGAGTTTGTTGCTCGCAGGCCTGTTTTAAACAGAGATGGACAAAATTCTCATTTAAATAAAATTTCGAATAACAAACAAAAGTTAAAAAAAAGATATCACCCGTTCGTTAACCTAAATTAACATTATTCGACACATAGCGAATAATCTATTTAACTTCTATCCCTTATTAGAAATTTTATTTAAATAAAAATTTTGCCCATCTCTGCTCTGTTATCAGTAAAAGTGGCCCGTAAAAGCGCTAGGCGGTTCGAATTGTGGCGCGGTACCTTGAGCCGCGCCTGGCTGCCAGGGGAAGTCTGAGGGGAGCCGAGCGGCGTGGTGGGGGCAGCGAGGAGCCTGGCAGGCAATTGGGAAGGAGTACCGCGTGTCTGCCATCTCTGTCTTTGGTTCAGTTGGAGTTCGGCGCGCAGCCGGTTCGTATCTGTGTGTATCGCGGCCGCGACTTCCGCCTGATCGCTCGTTTCTTCGCCGCGTTTCGCGTCGTCGATACGCCGCCGTCGACCCCGAGTGTGCCCACGTTGACGTCTGTCACCGGGAACGCGGTCATCGGGTCGATTCACGGAATAAAGGTTGGTAACGAGCACCGATTCGCAGCGTCCACCTATAGTTTCCCTCGAGCGGCTCGGAGCGCGCGCGTCGCGTGGTCTTTAGACAATTTCGTCGAAGCTTCCTAACGAAATTTCGCTCCTCGTGGACAGTTACGCGCGGTGGCAAAGGGTGGTGGTTACACGGCACGAGCGACTCCCTTTCGCTAGAGTGATTCATTGGCAGGGAGTGCGTAGGGCTAGGTTCGTTTGTTGCTAGCAACGCGAAAGATAATTCGCGAGCGCGAACGTTGCGACGTAGATTGCTCCGAAATATCGATCGGTTGACGTGAGTTCGCCAGCAGACGATGGATCTGCGTCTTCGACGAACGTCACTCGCTCTTGGGACGCGTCTTCGTGGGTGGATAATGTTCGCGCGTTTTTTTTCCGTCGCCGACATTGAAAGCTTGTTTATCAGAAGTTGGAATGCAAGATGTAGTTGTTTATTTCCTTTTGTACTCTTATGTTCGCAAGAGAATTCGACTGTTGTGACGAGTGCTTCGAAATGAATCGCTAAGTGCTTTCGTTGTTTTCTATAGTCGATCCTTCGACACTTCTCGGGCTGTTTACAGTGTTGCCGGCCATTAGACGGACCGCGTTTTTCGCTAGAATTGTGTGGTGGAAACCGTTATGGGCGAGATTCCAAGAGGCTCAGTAGATTACGTGTTGTTTCGTCGGGGAAAAAACGGGGTTAATTATTGCTTTCATTATCGCGATCGGTAATTTATTATTTGGGACGAGCGATTAATCAGGGATGCTAGGTAGCCCTCGCGCTGACATCATTGGCAGCTAATTAATCAGTGGCATGGGTATCTAGCGTGCACCTAGTGTAACGATGGACGTTCGCTGAGATGTCTGCTGTCACCGATGCAACCGTTATTCGATAGTAAAACTCTTGTTAACAGACTCCCACCCGTAAAAGGAGGCGAAGAGTAATTAATCAATCTTCTCCCATAATTATTTCGCTATATAATTACATTGTGCTCACTAAAGGCCACGCTCGTCGGGCATTCTGAAATTAACCTCGTCGGTAAACAAAACCTTGAAATCCAGATATTGAATTTGCAAAATAGAAAAGTTGAAAAATCGAGTCCGTACCGGGATAAAATTTCCAGCATTGTCCACCGTCGAGTTTACAATTTTCCACTTAGTTAACCTTGCCCGCTGAAGTCTGAACAGGTCGAAAGTACGCGCGAATCGAAGTGCGTGGAGTGATTGTGCGTTGATAAGAGGACAATGAGAAGCATTGCTGACTCAGCCGTCCCATGCTTTTAATATTGTCCCCTTTTTTTTCTGCCATCGTCATCGTTGTCGAAGCTAACGAAGTGTCATTGATATTGACACGTCGCCTTCTCTCCCGTATTCGAGAGACATAATACAAAATACACGCATGCAGGACGTTCACCCGGTATCGACGCGCAAAGGTCTTATTATACGCGCGTTAACGGGTCGCAGAAACGGACGGAGGTTACCCGCTCCTCGGGCTCGAAACTTTTCTTACCGACGCGGTGCAGAGCAAAGCTTTCCGCGTCGATAACTCGGCGTCAATAATTCACCTGTACACGGTCTGAGAGACTCCCCTCAGCTTTGTAGAGGCATCGGAAGCAGAAAAAAACCGGCAACGTGGCTCTGCGGTTTCTCGATCCCCATTTTATCCGGTGTTGAAAATAAATTGGAAGCTCGACGCGCGAGTGAAGGTGGCAGGCTCGTAAATCGGTGCTCGCGGACTTTAACCTAAATTCTGTCTACGACGAAACAGCGAAGCTTCCCGCGCGAACGGGTGAGCCAATCGGAGGGGAGGAGTCGCCCGATCGTATTTGAGAAGGAATTCGTGTGTGTCGCGTCGAGGGAGGCAAGGCGAGTCGAGTCAGCGGGAAATAGCAGAGACCGGTGGACGATCATGGTGTGACTCGGGCGTCGAGAGAGATCTTTTCGGAAAGATCGACGAGGTCGACCGGTGGTTGTGTGGTGATTGGTTTTGGTGGTGGTTGTGGTGCTTGCTACGCTCCTGGGAGTCGGAAGCCCGTTGGCATCTGGGCCTCGTTTACATCGGTTTACTCATGCTGGGAGTTTTGAAGCGGCGCTGGAAGCCATCGAAAAGGTGAGTCCTTCATGCTATACCATAGAACGAATAACTCGCTGTGTTTCTTCGAAGTAGAGGTCGCGCGACCGAAACGTCGAACCATGTTGTTTCTCAAACTCTTTAGATCGTCCGTATTGTAAACAAATATTTGCCACGTTGCGACAGTGGCTTACTTCGAAGTGAAGAATATTGACGGGGGTAATAGCGATCTTTACGTTAGCAATGAGTTTTATAATAGTAAATAGCGAGCTGTAATGCGACCGCGTTGCTAAATTCCTGCCAATATTGCACCGTACGAAGAAATTTGTTGCAGCGTTATTTACAACAGCGCCGTAACTAGAACAATAGAACAATGGAACAATAGAGTAATGTGGCTGTAACGAGAGGCAGCGTTACAGAACGAGCGGCGCGGCGCAAATAAACGGGGCTCGCGTGCACTGTGATTTCAGTTGTCGAAAAGGTGGAAAAATCGTTGGATAGGAGTTGGCGTAGGGACGCGTGCACGGCGGATCAAAGAATCTCGACGTTTCGTCATATTTGTCCAGCGACTTCTTTCCCCTTTCGAAACGGTTGTATCCTGTTTCGTGGGATCTTGAGGGTAAGCGTAGCTCTCTATTTGAGATGTCGTTAGTCGAGAGGATCAGCTGCAGGGCCAAGAGCAAATACACCTGCCTCCGCCTTCTGATTTCGTATTTGTCGGAAGATTGCTTCAGAAGTGAACGGGTCACCCCCTCGCAGGACCTTCGTAAAGGTCGCCGTTTGCTCGACCGGCCATCTCATCCCAGGACCTCGAAAATATTATTTCGACTATAGGGGAGAGATTTATTCGAATGGGCGGGGAGGAAAATCGAAATGGGACGTCGGAATGCTGTCCCTTGCATCTGTCCCTTTAAAAAACGAAAGTCATTAGTGTAGCGGGTTGACAAAATCGATTTTTTTTCATCAATCAGTAGTTGAATGTCTCGAAAATATGTTTCCCAGATCGCAGAGCGAAATTCGACGAATTAAAAAGGTTGTAGCCGGTTTTCTACGGGGCAGCAGGTGGTACAGGCTTATTAGAAAATTTTGGACGCGCTTTTTTCAAAATGAGAGTTTCGCAATTGGTGGGAAATGTAACTAAAAATATATTCCACTGTTCGACTTGGCCTTGTGTATGGATATTTGTCATCATTTTCTTCATAGAAATCAGCTATTTGTATAATGGCATTGCTTAAACGAATAGTTTTTTGCACATTTAAAGCAAAATTTCATTGGTAAAAGTGAATTTTTTGTAGGAGTCGCCATTTGTTCAATTTTAAACCTTTTACCTTACAAATAGGTTGATTTTGATGCTTGAACTCACAAACTAAACTATTTTTTTATGTTTTGGTTTCACATGAATACAGCAGATGTTAAGTTGTCCACCTTTGAATAAGCCCTTATAACTCTGTTATTTGTCATTCTTTTTTTATAAAAAAAATTCTTTTACTTACCTTAATCTGACTACACAATACCCTGAAAGTTTCAAAAAGATCTATTAAATCCTTTTTTTTTAAATATTTCCGAAAATACCTCGATTTTTACAAGGCTTCCCCCTTAACTCAGGGGCGGATTTGGAGATTTGGCGCCCTTAAGCTAACAAGCGTCTGCCGCCCTTTCCGCGAAATATTGTCAAATATTTTAATTCAAAAGCGTCGAGATAATTCCATCATTAACTCAATATGCCAACTCACATCTGAGTTATCGCTAATACACTACCCGAAAAAAAGTGAATTGTTTTTAAAGTTGTCGCAAGCCTCTGTATCTAAACCTTTTCCAATTTCATTCGCATAAAATTTGTCGCCCTCTAAAATTTGCTGCCTTTGTCTGCAACCTACTTAACCTATACCCAAATCCGCCCCTGCGTTAACTCTTGCCGCTTATTTATAGAAAGTTCTAGCGATTATATATCAAGCAACGCGCGCGACGCAAATACTAAATTATTACAATTCACTCGTGGAAATACAAATGTCGAATGCCACGCGCCTTCGAAATCCTTCGTCCCAGCGAAATCCAGCCACTGTGTTCATATTATTATCAACGCAGCGCTGTAATCCTCGCAAATATTCGAATACGCTCCGGCATCGTGAATTAGGATAACACCGGGCGACACGGTCGGTGGATCAGCGTGACATAATTGCATTTACGTAAATAACGCTCGGGCGTGGAGTGTTCCGCGGTTGTGTGCGACCAAGGCGATTGCGCCCGGTCCCGCTGCATAACTTTGCATGGTAATGTTTAGTCGGGCTAATTTCAACGAATTATCGTAACACCTGCTGCGCTGTCCTCCCTTTAATTAATTCTCATTAGGGTGGCCAAGCGAAAACGAAACGGGGAACGGTTACCGCGACGACGAGCCGTCTTGACAGTTAACAATCCTTGTGGATGGAACATGGCACGAGCCTCGCTAAGAAAAAAAATTGTTGCCATCGAGGATACTCGAAGGTCACGTTCGTTTTCACATGGGAATGTGGCGTGCTTTAATTTAGCAGAATGAGGAGCAGTTTTCGAAACGAGTTCGGCTAACGTGATCGACGACCTATCACGCGAGGTCGTTGAAAAGCGCAAACTCATAACCGACCGATCTCGGGTGTACGCGTTTGTCGATGGGTTGAAGGCCGAAACATTGAGCGTCTATTGTGGAGGATAATTAAAACGAGACTTAGCCCGCGAGATCGGCGAAGATGGCGAGTCTGCGATCGAGTGGTCTTGTTGACAAGTTGAAGGTCGGGAGACATTGTACCCTGCTACGATGAACGATGGTATAAGTTGTACTTTCATGTTCGTTTCATCGTGCGTTCGCGATCCTGAATCACGTTGGGCAGACGGTCGTTGAACTTTGGTAGAGGCTACTAACGCGGTTGCACGGTGAAACCAGGTTGACAGTGAAATGTCCTTGGCTACTTCAACCCTTCTGAAGTGGAAACCTGCTGGAGACTTTGGACTACTATAAGAGCAGTGTTTTAATTAAACTTAGTTTGAGAGACATATTCATTTGTGGATAAAGCTAGAGTAGTACGGGGCTTCGTGGCTTTAGAGTGAGAATTTGAGGTTGAACTAAAGTTTTCATAGTTTTTCTACACATTTGAGAATACCTGTTCTAGATTCTCGAATTTTTCAGTTGAACGAGTTAGTAAATGAGTAGATATCTAAAGATGTGGTCCTTTTTGCTATACCTTGCTCCTTTTCAGTTTATGTTTGGTAGAAGCAGCTAAATATCGGTGAAATTAGTTTGTTTCTCTGTTCATTATCGAACTCGTCGTGTTTCAAGTGTTTTGTGTTTTTCGTATCAAATGCTTGAGGCGATCTAATTAGCCAAGTAGCTTGATAACTGCTAATTACTTTTCGTAAAGAACGAACTAGCAAATTTTTCGCATCTCGGAGATCGGCGTCAGCTGGAAGATCTTAGGCGGTGAATTATCAAGGTCAGCTTCGTTTCCTCGACTTAATTACCGATTTCGTTCGATATAAATGGTCCCGTCCGAGTAATTTCGTAACGGTGTTTCGGAACGAAACGTGTGTTCGGTCAAAATGCTAACTGGTGCGCGCAATTCCGTGCGTCTGGCCCGAGAAATGCGCGCGATGCGCTTGAAATGCAAACGCGGCTGAAAACTAGTTCGTTAGGGAATTCAGTCGCAGGAAGTGAGTCGTGTAGCGTATGATACAGTTACGAGGAGCGTTGAAAGAAATGTTGAGGAGAATCGTTGCATCGTGGTCGCTTCGAAGACAATGCAATTTTGCGCCAGATTCGCTGAACTTGTTTACTTATCTCGCGCAAATACTTCGGCCTTTGTCTTCTTCGTCATGCAACTCCGTCGACGAGTCCAGATTTCATTAACTATCGCCGCCTTTATTGGAACAGAAAGTTTACTTTGTAGAACGTCGGCTCTTCTTCGTTTTCAAATTTCTTCTTGGTATATCTTTAGTAAAGAATTAATGAGCAGTTTTTCTATTCCGATTCTGGCGCCCATTGGAGACGGGTAATCCTAGGCAGGTGGTGCCCCGTGCCAAAGAAAAAGTCTCTAGACTGGCGCCCTTACGCAGACAAAGTTCCTAGGATTCAGGGAAATCCCCTACGCTGAAATCAAATTCCCTAGTGTCGACGCAAAATCGCTTTGCGCATCAAAGGAAAAGTTCGTAAAATCTTCCAACTTGCGACTTCCATGGACGTCCATCGATGTCTATAGATGGTCTTGCAACTTCCATGAAGGTCTTAAGTCGGAAGATTTTAGGAATTTTTCCTTTCACGCGAAAAGTGATTTTGCGTTGATGTTAGGGATTTTGCTTCGAGTATAGGGTATTTGCTTGAATCCTAGGGACTTATCGTGCGCAGATGATACGCGCCTAAGGACTTTCGGATTCGGCGGGTGGACCGTCTGACTCCCGCCCCCTTCGGACCTTTAATGTTTCAGATACTTTAAAAGGAAGTAATTTTACTTTAATTTTGTAAAGGAAATGTTGATGTGATCATTATCATGAAATTGAAAGTAAAATTGCAACGCAATGATCCTGTAATTGCCTTCGAATTTTAATTTTCGACGATGTTATATTAATATCGTTAATCTACTGAGTTTGCTTTCACCATAGAGATCATTTAAACCGGATGCTTGAAATATCTTTCAATTATACCTGACATGCTTCAATCTCTTGAAATGTCGAGAGGCTTCTCTTTGAAGAACAAAAGAAAAAAAGATTCTCCACTATCGGCTGCAGAAATATTCATACTCCACCAACACTCGCCGCGACAAATCTTCAGATTGAAATCAGCAGGTATCGAATCCGGATATATATCCCTAAGTCTCGCCACGCTAGCGAATAGCCGAGCAAAATATTTTCCAATATCCTACGCGAAATAATGTGCAATTAGACGGTCAGAGCAGTCCACGGACTCCGCTGGACCCGGCCAGCAGGTCGTTATTCGATAAAATCCGTATCTTTTTGCTGGTCGAGCGTCTCTTCGTCGCGCGGAATGGCACGAAACGATGAGCAGCGTGGAAGCGTTGAATGGGATTTGCACGAGGGCGTAATCTCGTTCGCAATTATATCTGTCGCGCGAGAGAAGCGTGCAACTCGATCAGCCGGCGATCCTCTCCCGTTTCCGCGTATCCAGGCCTGACGGAAAAAGAGGAGGGAATTGCAGAGGAAAAGGAAGGGACACTCTGTAAAGAGATTGCGAATGGCATGAAAAAGAGAATATGGCGTCACGCGCCAGAGAAAATAAGGAAGGATCGTAATCGGGTTCCGTTGCACTCGGGTTCACCGACATGACGTTGCCTCTCCGCGAATGGAATAAGATCAGTCGAGAATGGGATGCATCATCTATAGTAATCTATACGGAGGTATCGATATCGTGTCTCGAATGCAGCTATCTTGGCAGGCAGTGGGATGCGAAGAGGGGGAATTATCAGAATATAGAAACGTGAGGAAGAAAAGTCATGGGATTCGAGAGGCAGCGCAGACGTATGTTATTATAAACAGACAGAATGCAAATGCAACGTGAGAATCGAGTTAATTACGTTAATTGGTAGATACGGAGAAACAGCAGGTCCTCCTTCGTGCTCAAAAGTTGAAACGTTGAACGCTGTGGGAAAAGGTAGGCGAAACAAAACGAGTGGGGTCCATCCATTCTCGACGGAACTCGGCTACCTTCCTCAGAATTTCATTGTGCTCGTACGTAACGATGGCCAGGTGAAATTCCGCCGGCGAATCTGGACGGCTCCTTTCTGCAGCGTCAATTAGAAGCCGCCGGAACGGAGCAAGAAATCCGTCCGTACAGAACCGCTAAATTCCGACCGAGTTTCTCAGCTCTACCGTTGAATGTTTTTGCTGGGTGGAAATGCGCTGCACACTCTGCGCGATTGGTTAGGCAAGTCCTAGGTATTGTCTGTCCGCAGGAAAGCCTTCGAGTTCGATCCTTTGATACGCATGGATCAGCACATCGTCTTGATGACGATGGTACCTCTCGAGTGGCCGAGTATATGCAAACCCGCAAGAAATTCAGGTCACACGAGAGGCGAATTCGTCGCAAGGACTTGCTTTTCCATTTCTTGCTGTGCAGAATCTAGAAACTGGGTCGAGCTAGGTTTTCGACGAAAGTGGGGAGTAATCGATGATGGGAAAGTGTCTGGAAGTCTGGTTTCTGCTTTTTATTCGTCGAAAGGAACCGTCTGATCTTTGTTTATGGGTGTCTGCTTCTAGAAGACAGTAAGTCGAGGTGTAATTTATTCGAGCCAGCCAAGTTGGCAATCGCGATTTGCGTAACACGGAGCTGGACTGTCGGAGAGGAACAAAGGTAGAGACGCCCTGAAATAACAGGCTTTTAAATATTTCCCGAAATTTATGCAGCGGCAACGTGGGATACGCGGTCGGCCAGGGTGTAAACCGTTGTTACGTCAACGGAATTTCTTTTTTGCTGGCAAGTCCCCCCGTTCGGTTCTGCGAACGCACGTTGGAGAGAAATTATGCAGAGACGATCTAACTTTAGAGTTTCGTTCCGTGGTTATCGTCGATCGATCCTTCCTTGTTTTCAAAGAGACTTACGGCACCTTCGTTTACCCGGAGCGTTTAATAGTGGCTTTCGAACATGTGCAATATTCTATTGTAGTAGATGAAATATATTTGGGTAAAAGTTTGATGCTGTAGCTGAGGGTACAAGGGATCAGAGTTTTATGATTCTTTTGTCGAATTCTATATGAGAATGGAAGTCAGTAGGAATCTATACCTAATAGTTAGGGGAAAATATTGTATTATTCAGAACTAGGGAAGATGTCCCAATTATTGTATTTAATAAAAAAGTAATGTAAAAAGAATAGAATACGAAAAAATTATTATTAAATTGGGACTGTTCTTCTTCTTATTATTATTATTCTTGCATACTAGTCTTTATACGTTACGTTTTTATTAAATAAAATAAATAAACTGGTAGTAATAGGTACACTGGCACTTTCACCCTATGTAACAGAGGTTTGTTCAGCCGAGAACTTGTAATTTTCGCGGACCTATATCGCGCAGTATAAAGTCTCATACACATGCTCCGAGTAAAAATAGCGAAAGCTCGGCAGCGGTTGCACCGATTCGCGTCCACCGAGGAACACGAAATTCCGCCAGCTATGTGCTAAGTTTCCAACGTAGAACACATGTATGCAAGTTGATAGAAAGTAGAAACGTTAAAGAAGGGTGATAGACGCGAACCGAAGGATGTTTGAACCGTGCACACGTTGCTCCGTTCTGGTCGCAAGCTTCTTGCTCATGACGCAGCCATAACAAACAAATTCCGCCGGTAGAAACGCTTTTCGTCTGCCAAACCGATCCTGTTAGTGGATAAATTTAATTGCAAGAGTCAGCGGACACCGCCGCGAAGAATGACCTTACGACCGGCTCACCTTGGCGGTAATCATGCCTTGAATTATTCAAGTTCCTCGGCTGATAAGCAGCCGCGGATAATATATCGCTTCTAATTAGCGTTTGTCCGTACGAAAAAAAGGCGCGTCCAGAGAGAAGGGGAGAGATTCGTATCGTTAGATTAATTACCTCGGCAGGGAGATCGTTAGACCTCGAGGACACGCTGATTCTTTCCAACTGTATCGTTATACGTTCGATAATTAATGGTGGGGGATCATCGTGTTCGATCATTCGCATCGATGTTGCAACGTTGCAATAGCGTGTGATATAACGAACGACTCTAAAAGTGACTTAAGGGTACCCTCCGATCAAAACGTTTGAAAAATACGTGATTTTCAGGAATTAAGCAAAAAGAAACTGAACAACATACAGTAAAAACGCTTTTTGGACATTATTACTACATATTTGCAAAGAGCAAACAAAAAATTATTGTTTGAATTTTATCAATTTTTGCATTAGATATACAGTACTCATTGTACCACTGTAGAAATTAGAGCTCTTGACGGGTGCCATCAGAACTCGTGACAGGAGCGTCTGAGAAAAAAAACTAAAAATAGGTATTCTTAAAATATATGTGAATGGTTATCCCCTTATCCGTCTTCATTGCAAACAAACAATCGTCTGTTGTTTTTAGCCGCCAGGCGATCGCCATAGCGGGCACTAGAGTAATATTACTAGCATTTATGCTAGAAATAGTAGCCGATATTTGACCCACACTTCACAGTCGACAGCCCTTACACATGCAATATTTCGTTGGACTGGAAACTCGATCGTGAAAGAAGCAGCGGTGCCACCTTCTTCGTGGCACGGTTTCGAGGCTCGTATATCCCCGTAGATGCGTTTACAGTTCTCTAACAGCGAGTCGTTGTTTGCCGAGCGGCGATGCACAAGCTCCAAACATAGTTTACGAGGATTCTGCGCTGGTTTCGTCCAAGTGGAACGGGATTCGCCGTTCTCCTCAGCCTCCGCGCCGTCGGTATTTGCATTTTCGCCTAGCGACGCCGCGCCGCGGTTAAACGGCCGTCGATGGTATTGTTCCGTGCCGACTTCGAACGCGGATGAACTTATCCCCCCCTGCTCTTTTCACCTTTCCTCGGTGTTTGCCACGAATCGCGGGTCGTATCAAAGGTCAGTGTGTACAGTTGGTCCCTCCGTTTAGCCGATAACACGAGGCTGGAATCACGAACAGGGTCGCGTGCGAAATTCCGCACAAGGGTGCACGCTCTCGCACGGAAACCCACGGATATAGATCGAGTTCTCGTGTTCTTCGAGGCCGGAGAAGGCGGTCTGGTTTCGAGCTTCCGTTTCTGCTCGGTTACAGCGACGGTCGCCGAGGCTCGAGCTTCGAGGCGACTTCTCGTGCGCTTCGAGTATATGCGTGCATATTTTTAAAACTTCCGAGGGCTCGTGCACGGTGTTCCGTGGCTAACGGGAGTATCAGGGGTGGATCGAACACGGGGAAGTAATAATTTTATCCTATTCGAATCTTGTATGGAGTTACACGCAGTGGCGGATTCAACGGGCGATCGATGAGAAGTTGCCGGCTAGATCCCTGCCTAGAAGGCCCCACGGTGTCATCTTCAAAAAAAAAATTAGGATTTTATCCAAGCACTATATTTTGGTTTTCTATACTATTACTACACTTAGCCCTTTCTAGTAAACTACATTTTCATAAAAAAAGCCTTTTTAAAATTTTTTTCAAGAATAATTTACAGATTTCATAGAAAATTTTGATTACCTATTCCCCAATAAAAATTCTTAAAAATGGCTTACTTTTCCGGTCGCCACATTGGTGTTCCCCCTTAAATCCGCCACTGGTGTCTCTGTGTATTGGTTTGTGGAGGTGTATTCTAAGAGAAGTTGCTGTATTTTTCGATATTTATAGACAGACCCTGTATGAAAACTTGGGAAAGCTCAAACATGCCTATTGCCTCAGTGAAATAATACCCCAATTTACGTGAAACTATTATTCCGCTTTACCGTATCCATCCCCTGAAATGACGCCATTACCATCGAATCATCTTGCCCCCGTAAAGCTCCTTTGCACATAAATCAAATGGCAGTGTAACCGCGTGGTTTATGCATCCGACGACCCGTCTTTTATCTCGTATCACCTTGTTGGGGTCTTTCACAGTGATTTTTATGAATGAACTTGTACGACGCCGATTGCGACATTCCTCGGATGAATGGAAGGAGTTCAAGAATGAGCTGGCAGTGTCCTTTCCTTCTCTTTTCCCCCATGTCGCAATCGCTCGACTGGCCAAGAGGCGTTGTCGTGGTCGTTCTTTTAAACGCGGCGATGAATTATACCACGTGGAAAGAGCCAGCTCGACTTTAATCGCTCGCGACGGGCCATCGGCGGAGTTTCCTGCTCGTAGATCGATCACCAGAGAGACGTAGGTTTCGCATAGAGGAGGGAGAACGAGGAGAGGGCAGCATTGTTGGTGGGTGGTAACGTTGGACGACGATTTAAGCGAAGTGACTCATGAATACGCCTTAAAAGGTTTAACGGTACCTGCGCTGCGTGCATCGCGTTTTGTAGAATCACGTGGCCGTGCGCGCGTGTGCGTTGATGGGGGGACGTACTGCTTCCATTGTACGTAGGTATCTAATTGTTCCGTCGAAGGAATGGAATTCTCCGTGTTGTCGGTGGAACTAGAAAGAGGCAATGAACCACTATCGAAAGTGACGTTTACAGTAACGTCAGTGGGAAAAGGGAGTGCACTCTCCGATGCTGGGTTCCCAAAGGGGCATTTAAAGTAGGTATTTAAAATATCGCGAGTCGATATTGGATTAGGTCAGAGTTGCCAATATCGTACTGCTCACTTAAATCGTAACTCATCAATTTATCAGTAATTAATGAATGTAAACGGCAACTGACAATAAAAATATCAAGGAAATGCGAAATAAGAAATAGAAACAAAACTCTTTGAGCTTATACCTTATTTTGTGCGTGCTATAAACATTTAAAAGAATCAGGTATGATTGATGTAACTTTTTACCAGTTTATTTTAGCTGATAATAATCAAACAATGCAATTTTGTTCTGTATTTTTGTATTTTTCAAAAAGCGAGTTTAATGTAGAATATTTTACATTCATGTTAAGTACATATTACATTCATTATAAAGTTTAAATTGATATTTATAAATAAATCGATCATGTTTCCTAAATCGTACCACTACAATCGTACCGGTAGGATTTGACAATTCGTATGTTATATAGGTTATATACGTATATTATATTCATAGATTATTGCGGCCTGTGTGTGATCCATATACATATGTATATGTAACTATATAATAATCATTACTTTATGTTGAATATTTTCTTCTCTATTTGTACATTGATACTATTTTTAGTGGAGGTACGATTTAGGAGACCAGTTGCCTAAATCGTACCTTTTACAGTAGAGGAAGCGCAGTATATTTGGAATACCAGTTTGTTTAAGACGAATAAAAAATTACGACAGAGGATGGGATCAAATTAAACTACATAATATCATAGGGAAACTAATAAACTTTCATATTTCTGAGTGTCAGTAAAAATAAAAAACAAAAAGTAACTGAAATTTTGGTTTGAATGAAAAATGACAAGAAGTATCGATTTCGTTAAGGTGCAGGTAATTTGGAATACCGAACTCCACTGCTTCCTTTTTTTGTATCTGTTTACCGTCGACATTCCTAAAATATAGATATTTTGAGGAGATATGTATACCAGAATATTTATAAAAATGCTAAGAACGGTTACATACTGCACTCGCTCTTGGTTCACACGTTTCTACCAATCTTGAAGATGTAGATGTCTATAAGACATTATTTACACAAATGCTCCTAAAAGGTTATACAGGTGACAGATGAAACTGACGCGGTGGTATCCATTACGCGTGAAACAAAAGCATCGGTAGGCTTTGGAATATTCCAAATTACCTTCACCTTCGGTATTCCGAATTAGCAACATGGCATCGAAACCGAAAATTTCATGTCACACTTTGTATTCTCGAAAGAATCGCAAAACTGGCAGGGAACCATAGAAGGAACATGCAAATGAGTCGATTAAGTGTTTAACACTAAAGTTTTGACATATTTTAACCATGATTAGAACGATTGAATACGCGCTGAAAAAGTTTTGCAGATTGACGTTTTCTTCCTCTGCAGATTAAGTCGAAAATGTAAAAATTGCGGTTCATCCACAAATGTCATTAGTTAAGAGGTCATTAGCCCCTATAATCTACGGTGTTACAAATTAAATAGCGTTAGTAGTTTATTAGATACTTCGGTATTCCAAATTACCAACAGTATTCCAAATATGCTGCACTTCCTCTATGTGGCAAAAAGCTAAATACCAAATTAATTTGTTCTGAACAACAGGTAAAGCATATAATAGTAGGTGCCTAAAAGATCAAGCTACAATATCCAATACTCATTTGCGTTCAAATTAGTACCAAATATGAAATATAACATAAAATGTCTTAAGTGGTACGATATAGGAAACTCTCCCCTATATGAGATTCCTCGGTAAATGTTCATAGTATAATCAATAATAGCCCCGTACATAACAATGCTTATTCCTAGGCGCGCCAAGATCGAGTGCCCTCGAGTTCAAGAGAACGATTCCACAGAATCGTAAAGATACCTTGGCAACGCGCACGGCCATTCTTCTTCTTTCTCGCAATTTACACGTTTTCTTCGCGACTTGTTTCCATTTCGGCTGGAAAGTTTGAAGGGAATGCTCGAAGTTGCGGCTCGAAGTGTGCTCTTTACGCTTCTTGTAGCGCTCCAGTGGCGCAGGACCATCCCGCAAGGGATGGTCGCGCGTTTTCTGCAAAGAAATTGAATTATTACCACAGTGAATCCCTTAGCCGAGGCGACTGGGAATCCTTCTTGCCTCTCCTTTGTTCCACAGGCTTGGCCGGGACTTTTATTCCTCGATAATTGACATCGACGAGCTTCGGCGCTCCACAGTTGAGAATGTTATTTATCATTTCTCCATTTCCCCACGAGCTTCGTGTTCTTTCGTGCCTCTCGAGCTGCACGGCGCACCGCCGTTTCGATGCATTGAATTATTGCCCCGGTACAGGTGCACCTGCAACCTGTATACGTTCCCCGCGCACGGCTCTTCGACTTTTACATCGGTAGCTGCGCGTGCATTGCATCACCCCGGGCTATTGCACCGCTCGAAAATGCGTGCGCGTTTGTTTTACGTGCTGCGTGCTCTGACAAAGCGACAGCAACGGTTTGGAATGTTTGGATCGATGACGACGAACTCACAGCCGAAATTTCAATCTCTTGTTCACTCGTAACCAAGTTTCCTGTTTGTTCGAAACCATGTCGAGCTTCAATCGTATCCTCGACTATTGGACCAGCTTTCAGTGGATTGGCAGCGGGAAAGTTAAACCGCTCGCGAGCGATAAGTGATCTTGAAATTTATTGGTCGCTATCCCACACACCCGTGACCTAGACACTAAGACATTAGGCGCTAGAGCGCAGGTTCTATTTCGAAGCTATCGGCGGCTAGACGAGAATCTCCAGAAATAAACGCGCAAGGTGCCGCCGCAGCGGCTTCAGCACTGTCGAATCCTCGTCTCGATTCTGGTTTGAAAGTCGAAGCGACGTTATTTCAGTCGTGCTGCTTCGTACGCGCTGGTGACTAGTAAAAACAGAGAGGAGCAGGATTCCGGGGTGGAGAGAAACGCTTCCTGCTGCTGGTGAGGCAAAAAAAAAAAAATGAAAAGAGTGGTGTCGTGTCTGTCGTTTCATGGTTAGAGGCCTCCCTTCATCGACCTCTTCGCCCCCAACGCTACGAGCCACGTAACCCCTGTCTAATGGATGCTCTTGTCACACAGTGGGTAGCGGTGGCGAAGGTACCGACTGCATTTAGAAAGGTCGTTAAGGACTTATTATAGGAACGTGGTGCGCTACCCGTATCTGGAGGGTGAGAAGTAGCAGGCTCCTCCTCTTCACCCTCGTACACTTGAACTGCCTTTGCGCGTTAAGCTCTGTTCACACAGCGCCCGGCAAGCCTTTACTGCTAGAATGTCTCTGAAACGGGAATTCGCATTATGTCTTAACTAGATTTGGGCACGCCGACGATTAAGGGGTCGAGGGAAGTGGCTTCCGTTGTTCTTGTTTAGACGCTAACAGGATTTTCGTAGCACCTATTAGCGACTCCCCAGGGAAACATTTTCGCTTCTGTTTTAGACACGAATTTTTGTTTAAGTAAATGAACTGCTGCTTTGGTAAAAGTTGACGTAGGAATATTTTATACTGTAGGCTGTGAAAGGGGTATTCTTTTGGACGTATCGATCTGTTGTGTGGACAGGACTGCAAATATAGTCGCGTTCGGTCGATGCAGGGACCATGTGTTCGTGAGTACGCGGCGCTTCTCTTTTGCGCGATGGTCGAAGGTGCCCCCGCGATGCCGCGTATTTATAGGCGTCATGCTGTTTGCTTCTGTATTAGCCCAATTTGCTCCGTAACCCCCGTGCCTCCGTGGCCACCCTCCAATTAGTAGATTAGTCGGAGCATAACGCCTCCGCCTTGTTGGCGCGATTCGCGGATTCCAGGCCCGCTGCGGCGCGCCGCGGGGACGCGCGATTTAACGTCGGCGAAACCACGAATTCGCCTTTTTTTTTTTGGAGGAAACAAAAACACGAGCGAGAAATCTGCGTCCTCTTCGACCGAACCCGCTGCCTCGCGTTCGAGCTAATGTCTTGGCATCTTAACGAGGCATTTGGGCTAAGTTTCTCCTTTCTTCGAGCTTCAGTCTTATTCATTGGAAGCTGCAATTCATTTAAATTGTATATAAACTGCGCGATTTGGATCATATCTTTGGTGAAATTCTTAGGGTCCAACTTGCTCCTGGTACCGTTTCGAATTTTATTAAATATTTCTTCGGGCGAAGTTGTCTTTTTATTTGAGAATAAAGCTGCTACTGTTAATTTGTGAATAAGTTAATGCGTTTCTGTTTCGCTTAATTTCTTCTTCTCTGCGAAGCCAGTATTCTTGAAACGCCTCCGGACTCTGCTTTCGCGAAAGAAACATTTTTAAGGGGAATGGACCTGCATGAGAAGTTACAAGCCTGGCATGGTGCGAACGCGGGGACAAATGCATTCACGGAACAGGAAGGGGTGTTTTGATTTTTCTTGCAACGTTAATGCGTCATGCGAGCGCCACCGCGAAATTCCGTGGAATGACGATGGCGAAAAGAAACTGTACCTGGCAGGGTACAGTTGCGGGAAAATTTTGTACGTAGAAATTTATTTCGGATAACGAAGCACGGCTCGGCAAATTCGAAAGGGCGAAAAGCGTGTTTGGCTGTGTAAGGCGGCGTTAGGAGAAACGCGATGACAAATACTTCCTTGGAACGAAATAATAATATAACCTTTGACGCACTGACTGCAATGTCGCGGGATGAATGCTAATTAGAGCGAATAGTAATAACTAATAATTAATTACCCATTCATAATTCGAGAAGTAATAATTCTATTAGTTTACTATTTAAATACTTAATTGCTAGCGGTAGGGGACTTCCCTTCACATCCATTACCTTTTAAACTACTTAAGAGCTTACGATTCCATTTCCTGAGCACACAAACTAGGGCCACTTGAAGTCAACGATATTTGTGCTCCTCTTCACCCAAAGGATATGCTCCATGAACACTTCCATAAATATTACACGACAAATGAGCTCCAACAGTTTTGTCCCTTTCGCACGAAGGGAACATGGAGTGTACGTACTTCGCAGAGGCGACGACCTTACGAGTGTAGTTTCCTCTCGGGACGAATCCATGGGGGGATGTTTAAGGGAAACACATGAGGGAACCGGGAGACGCACGCTTCGCTGCCTTTACGCCTTCGCTTGTTCCCTACTTTCGTGTTTCTCTGCTTTCCAGGCGGAACTAATAACCCCTAAATGACCCGTTACTCTTTCTGTATGAATTACTTGCGCGACGCTCTGTTTCGACTCACGAAATTAAGGGAGCCTTCGATAGAATTCTAATACTACTTGCCTTAGGCAGGACCGGCCTTCTTTATAACAGGCCCCAGAGGCAAGAAATATTTTGGGGACCCAAACAATCTCTCAACGATAAAAAAGGATAACATCTTTTCACAAAAAACGGATAATAATGCTAGTAATAAAGAAAATAAAATAAAAGAAAGAAACAAATAAACATTTACATATTTAAATATAGGTATGTCTTTTGTATTGCCATATCATTAATAATATTAGATTATTATATTATTATATTAGAAATTATAGGTATTCTAATTTGATTACCACAACCACAATTTGTGGTGTGTCCGTAGTATTGTCAATTCGGTGTTTAGAGCGTGAAACTCAAGTCGGTTTATAAAATTAGATTAATTTTAATGAAATAAAAAATTTTCGTTCTCATTTTTCTCTTTTCTTAATTTTTCCTTTTCTGAGTCCGGGTGGTTTTCAACCGCTGCACCCCCCTGTGGCCAATTTGGCCATAAGAATAAGATGTGGGGAATTCTCTCTGCATTTCAATTTGAATTCAAATCTATAGAAATAACTTGAAAGAAATAAACTTGAAAATAGACGTAGTTTCACATAGAAATTTCTGTCACTGATTCACACAAATAGTAATTGTACATAATCCTTAAGAACCATGACAAAATTTCAGTGAAAAGTACCCGAAAAACTTACCCGCTTTATATTTTTTAATGGAATAACGGCATGGTGACTCGGGTTGTTAATGGCGTATGGCAAACTGTTGTTTACACTTTCTACCGCTAGGAACGATCGCAACTGCCGTAGATTAAAAGAAACTGCCGGGGTACGATTTACACGCAGGTACGAATTAGGCAAGTTTACCCTACATGCTTTGAAAAAGTGTTCCAAGGTTCGAAGAATCGTTGGATCTGCGGCAATAATTCGAGTGCGGCGACGAGTGAAAATCAATTTCCTTCTTCGAAGCTACTTAAGCAATTCAGGGCACCTCTAATTATCCCCCTGCCTCTGCTCCACCGATTTGAACACAGAATTCCAGCTCAACGAAGCACGTCGTTGCACCAGCTGTCCGAGACGTGCACAGGAAATGTATTTCTACGGTTTGAACAGACTCTATTTTTAAAGGCAGACAATAATGCCGCCTGCACGTCGAAAGATAGTCTCTGTCGGTGTCTGGGCCCGCTTTTGTCCAAGATCTTTGCACGCCGGCAGCGCGGCGGTGCGCGTTGCCCTTAATAAAAGCTCGTAAAAAATTTCGCAGCTTTCGTTCGCGTCGCGTGCAAATTTAGTTTCGTCGAAGCAGCAGAGCGGAGGGGACTTCTGACTCTGACTCGAGTCGTAAAATTCAAATTTCGCTCCGTTTTTCGTCTCTGTTTTTTCCTTCCTCTCAGTCGAGAGAGCTTTTGGCACTGATGCCCGGTACCCGCGCGCGCACACGCGGGGGGATAACGAACCCTTGGGATGACGCATCGCCGAAAAATACCGGCGATAAACTTTGAAACGATGCGACGTTTTTTACGAGCTTGCATCGACCGGGATAAACGTCGGCGGTGTTACCCTCTTCAGAGTTATTTCCTCGCAGATAATTGGGCGCCCCCCTTAACTCTCCCTTAGAATTCCGAGTAGCAGGAAGCGTTGCCTCGTTCTGTATTTACCAAACACATTTTCCACAGAGCGACGAAACGCTTCTCTATTAACACATTTGCTACCACGCGCATATATGTACCGGTTCTTCTTCAATTTACTACGTTTCATGTGCGTGTAAGTGAAGATTTGTGGTACCTATATTGTGAAAAACTATAAGAGGCAAAGTATAATCTGTGGTGGCCATTTTCCCACTCCACAGTGGTAGCGAATGTGTTAAGAAGTTCCCAAAAATATCCTAAATAACTTACAAGGGAAGCTGGGTAACTCGGAAATTCAGAAAATTACGCAACTGTGTGTGAAAGTAGAGTAGTTCATCCGTAACACAACCCTATTTTTTGTTGGCGCAATAGTGCAGTTTTTGAGTTCCGAAAATCACCCCCCTGAAAAAAACAGAATTCTTTTTTTCGTGGAGTGTCTCGAAAACGGTGAGGGATATCGGGAAAAAGTTTAAACAAGAATGGCATCTTTTATTTATATTTGCAAAACGGTGTAAAAATAGTTATGGCAAAATCCATACTTTCCAAGTTACTTTCATCACCAATCCTTAATTCGATAATTATTTTTACTCATTTTTGTAGATATAAAAAATAGGCAACTCTTGTTTAAATTTCTCGTTTAACCATTCTCGAGATATTTTACAAAAACAAAATTCTGCATTTTTTCAAGGGGTGATGCCATTCCCTAAAAACGGCACCATTGCCCCACCAAAAATATAATCATGTCTTCCGCATGAACTATTTTACTTGCACACAAAGTTCCACAATTTTCTGAATTTCCGGGTTGCCTAACTTCCCTTGTTAAAAATTTAATTTCTCTTGGATCGTACAGTCGTGCAATCCGAACATAAGTAGTACTTAAACATTTTGCCACGCATTGATTTTTAGAAGGCAGTGTATGAATATCGATCGTTGTACCGCGCACAGTCTCCGATCCGCCGAGGGTTTGAATGTTTGCTTAGCCGAAACCAGGCGGGAGCAGTGGATCGAGCGCGTTGGCATCGCGCTACTCAAACGATTCCCCAGCTATGTGGGAGGGCCCCGACAAGTGACGAAGCAAAGTTTCCGCCGAAAGGGCCCGTTGTTTCGGCAGATATCATCTTTTCCCATCGAGGGGCCGAAGCTTAAAGCCCATTCTGGCGGAAGCGGTTAGACACCGAGACCACTTCCGGGCAGGCGGAGACAATCGGCTTTCAGGATGTTCCCCAACCCTTGTCCCCGTATTTTAAAAGCAGTCCACCGATGAGAACCGAGCGGGAAGCTAAGCGGAAAGGAAGTTGCACAGTTGCCGCGCGCCGATATCGATTCCTTTCCATTCATCCAAGCACAATGGTTTATCTTGGTCGGATTAAGGAACCTCCCCGAAGTCTAATGACTTCCATCCGCGAACAAAGCGGTTTTTACAGCTTCCTCGAGCCAAGGAAGCGTGAAAGTTGCTTCGAAGAAGATCCACCGAAGAGCCATTGAAGGGACGCGTTAACCTAGGGACGTCTACCTTCCAATCCCGCTACGGACTTTTAAGACCTACTCGACTAAACGTGATCCCGTTAAAATTCAAACTGGAGCCCGCCGTAGCTTTACGACCTCGCGGCGCGGCGCCGTCCGTTCCATTCTTCTTTCAATATTCGCACCACATATCCTTTAAAACGATGTTCCCGAGGTACGTTGAAGTTGCAGGGATCTCATTGATCCTCTTTTCGACACACTCAGTCCATTCCCCCACCGCCCCGTTTCATTTAACGATTTAACACTCTTCGACCTGGACGATGTTAGAAGTACAATCTCGCGCGGGAACAGTGTCCTCCGACGCGCTGTTATCGTAAACGTTAGCATAACTATCGCTCGCGGAGGAGATTGCCGAGTGGCACCCGCGCGAGCTTCAATTTTCGCGTTTCCCGGGTCGATAATGCTCGCTAGCCCGGGCCTCGTTTGTTAACGGTTATTCGCGTACATACATCGAAAAGGTAGTTACGAACACCTCGCAGGGCCTACCCGCCACTTTGCTCGTTTGCTCGGCCCCTGCCATTTTTCCGTTATTAACGAGGATACTTTACGGACGGTTTACGGGCCGATACTTATTAATTCCCGGGTAGTCGGCTCGGCTCTCTCGGCTCGCGACGCGCCATTAAGCTCCGGCATCCTAGAGAAAGATTATAGGTGGAACGGTTTATGAATAGCTCGATAAATCTCCAGCTGGATACCACCGCGGTGTCGGTTATGTGTTGGTTTTAAATGCTCGTTTAGCGCCCGCGGCGATTTATTGCGAGATTATCAGCGTTGCTTCGCGATCGACGTTGATTTTCCGATTGGGCAAGAAAAAAACACCGTGGGACGTTTCACCGATTGTCGGCTGCCCAACCTGCGAACACTTTGCCAGAACGAAACCGTGGGGCTTTGTTTCCCTGCCCAGGGCAGTTAGGCAACGGCGCGAGAAAAGTGAGAGGAACCGTAAAATATCGCGTATTTATCGGGGAGTATTAATTGAGACGTTGGAGAAACCGCGATCGATCTGTTCCGCTCGCGCAATCTAGGTACCTGGGTCCGCGAGTGAATAATGAAAGCTACCTTTTGCCAGCTGACCGCGGTATTGTCTCGTTCGATTTTATGAACGGTGCTGGAAGGGGATCGAATGTTTGGTGGCAAGTGGCCGTAAAATTGTGCCATATTCATTGAAGGGTATAAGTGATTGAATCGAGCGTGTCTGTGGTTTGTTTTATTTGAGTCAGGCTTTGTTTTCAATGAACGAAGGAGCATCGATGCAGTCGAGTTTGCGTACAATGATTTAGTTCCAATTCTGACGTCTATTCATGAAAGAGATGCGATCACGAGGACGAAGGGTTTCTGGTTCGAATTGTAGGGACGGTCATTTTGCTGGTGTTTCTTCTCTGTGATGTCAGTTCGAATGTCTCTAGGCTTCTAAATGAAGTTTGCGGTGATCACGGTTGCTCTGTTTCCGACGTCAAAGCGATCTTTGGACATTCAGCTATTTGTCGACGTGTTCCTCGACCTCGACGGCTCGACGCGCTCGCGAGGGCCCATTATATGCTGTCTCATTATACGCTCTGCTTGTATTGTACACCTCGGTTGCAATTTGGTGCAGTCGCCTGCCTCTCGAGAGAGCTTTTGGAGGTCAGTCTATTCTTACCTAGCTCTGTCCGCTCTCTTCCGTCTACAGAAATACGGTCCTCGAAACTCAGGCGTCTAGTTGTTCCCACGAGAATCACGATTTTCGAAGTTACTATGTTTTATGCGAAATATCATAAGCATAGTGAAATAAATTCAGAAGAATTGACCTTTCGATACCCGCGCTGTTGTAAAAGGTACAACAGTTGTGAATTATTATTTTTCTGCCTGAGAGCTACAAATCGGTCTTGAACCTGTTTCTAATCCACTAGCTATGTCTTCTGCACTTTATGAAAAATCCTGGCCTCTTTTATTCCAGTTTCTCAGTCTACATGCACAGGCGTTGAAGAGGAAAAGTCGTCACAACGCGCGGGTAACCAAGTTACAAAATAGGGCAAGGATAACGAAATGTTAAGAAAGGCACTGCCTTGCTTTTGTTTCTTAGTGCTTATTAGATTCATAGATTCACTTGGGACATAGTTGTAATACCAAGAAGTAAGACTCCGAGGGTTTGGTGAATATGTGAGTGATTGTGTTCGAAGAGATTGTTTGAGAATCAGAGGTCTGTTAAGTATAGACACTTCGTGGATCAGTTGTATGTACCCTTTCATTCTTCGTGCCCCTTTGCAGCCATCCAGCGAAGCGTTCTGTCAGTTGCTGCCTGCCCTTAATCACCCCGCCGCGAAACAATCGAGATCTTTTCGTCAAACGGACGTAATCGCGCGCCTCGTTGGCATCGATACGCGGTGGAAAGCAGCGTTCGCGAAAGCGGATTGATCGGAGCTCGAGCTCAGTTGGAAACGGAGCGTTAAAGAGGTCGTTGGGGGTGTACAGCTGCTGTTTACTGGGCTAAGGGAAATCGTTTGTCGTCCCATTTGCCATTCTCCGGATAGACGAAGCGATGCCTACCACGTAGAACCTTCGGGAACACCGTTTCACACGGACGGGGTACAGAGCGTTCAAACGCAGCCTCCAAGGCCTAGCAAACGTTCCCTGCTGGGTAAACGTTGTTTGCGCTGGTGTGTGTATACCGAATAAATAAGATCCTGCTTCCCTCTAGGACCATTGCTTTGTTGAATATTTCAGGCTGCCCCATTACTTTCGCGCGACGTTGGACAACGCTTGGAGACGAAAGGGTTTGCCCAAGTAGCGAGGGTTTTGTAGGAAATTTGGTAGACCAAAAATTTTGTTTAATTCTATGTGGTAGTATTGAGAACGATTCTTAATGCAGTCATTGTGATTTTATGAACTGTATACTGAATTTCGTAATGTGACAGTCGGAGGAAGGGTTTATGACGATATAAATATGTAGGTCGCGTAGGAAATGGGGTGGTTCTACGCGTGGAAGTATATAGAAAGGGTGGGATAGTCTTATTTCCATGTTTCAGGTCGTGTTTCGTGAAAGGATATATACAAGTGTTTCCTTAAAATTACGACGACAAGTTAGGTGTTTTGCAAGTTGGAAATATAAGTTATAGAGTGTATGGGCACCTTCTGCATAGTAGGTATTCCGCGGAGGTGTATAGATGTTTCCTTATTCATCGCGAGTACAAGGAGCTTTGTAATTATGGCGAACGGGGAGATGCATTCCCTTTAAGACGCGACTCGAATGGGTAACATCGTCGGACCGGTTTTTCTCGTTTTAGATCTCCACTATTGAATTTATTTTTACCGTTGCGCATTTAATTACATAATGATAGTGTACCTCGTCGTTCTCCAAGTAAATACACTCGTATCTCAATATATCTTGGGAGCATCGGGGGTGGACGAAATACTTAAAAATTCCCAAAATATTCATTTAAAAAAATTCTCCACTGTTCTCTTAAAACATATCTAAATTCAATATCCATTCCCAACTTCGAGGAAAATTTAACAGCACATAATATCATCTGCAGAAGTAAAGACTAATGTATTTGGAAACCTCTGAAATATTAAAATTGTCTTTTCAAAAAGAAAATTTCTATCATCTTTTAAATTGAAACCCCTTGCATTTAGGTGCCAGGTGCCAACAGGACTGTTTCCAATTTTCTTTTTAATAAAGAGGCTACGTTCTACGTTCCTCGAGATGTTCTTTGTTACCGTGACACGGTCGGACCCGTGACCGAATCTGAATGTCGTCCGCTGGAGGTTTATTGATTGGGGAAGCTCGCTGCCCCACCCTGTCTACTCCTCGCGAATATAGTTCACCAGCTCGCCCCAGCCTCGGCATTACTGACCTACTACCACAGAAGCGGTCCTCGCAAGGTGAGGGCTGCCTCCAGGGAGGAAATTCGAACGAGCTCAGCCACCGTTCCAAGGCGTTTCCCACCCGTTCATCGCCCACCCCCTCGTCCCTTAGGTACTCTAGCGTTTCTCGCAAATTGGATATATTTTAACCATTTTCCTTCCAGCGCACGAAATTCTCAAGGAAAGTCTGTGACGACTTGAAGGCTTTCACAAGAACTTTCGTGAATAATTTTTAATCTTCGACTTTCGGAATATGTAGGTTAGGAAATCGACGTAGAAAATGGGCGTAGAAAATGGTGGCGAAGTGTGTGTTAATAGAGCGAAAAGTAAATAAGAATACTGGTCGGGTCTCAGGGGCGGCTTTGTGTGTAGGCTAAATATGCCGCAGCTTAGAGCGACAAATTTTGGGGGGCGGTAAAATTCGGAGGAGTGGCAAAGGGGAGGTGGAGATTTGAGAGAGCGGGAAACTTGAGGGAGCGGGAAATTTGGGGGAGGAGGAAATTTGAGAGAGGAGGAAATTTGAGGGAGAGGGAAATTTGGGGGAGTCGACAATTTTTGGGGAGTGACAAATTTTGAGCGAAAGAAATTGGAAAAGTTTTAAATACAGAGGCTTGAGACAACTTTAAAAACTTTAAAAAGTAATATGTGAGTTGCCATATTGAATTAATTTTATAATCAAACAACTTTGATAAATTAAAATATTTCTCAACTTTTTTAAATTAAAATATTTCATGATATTTCATGAAAACGGCGACAGACGCTTGTTAGCCCAGAGGCGCCAAAACTCAAAGTCCGCCCCTGTCGAGTCCTGTATAGCCTGTGGTATGTTTAGCAAAGTTTTGCAGTTACTATTTGGTTTTACGTGGCTTGAGTTTCCCTCGGCTGACATTCAGGCGCACGAAGGTTCTTCGTACTCAAAGGGTTTTATCGAGATAGTTTCTGTGCAACCTTTTACAGTTCTTTAACGATCTACCAGGTAACCAGTTTCGTTATTCCATTTTGATAGAAGTTGCATGGTATACTCTGGGAAGCAAACATTTTATAGACTCGTTATTTCGAGACAATTTACTTCTACTTGAAGGAACGAAGATAAATAAAAGAAAGTTAAACGATGCTTCGCTACTTTGTCACGTAACATTTCCACCTGTAAACATTGAAAAACTGATCTTAGTATGTAACAGATGGGCTAACGTTCCACGTTACACATGTTCGTTGTCTTCCAGGCGTGTTAACACGTGCATGAATTTTATGTTTCCACGTTCTAGCGCCACACTCATACGCGACACGTAATTCTGTATCCGTGGCGAGCATATTTTTCAGAATGCTTCCCTCCAGTGTTTTTCCCGATGCATATCAAGCAGGCGCATTGTATGCACGAAGTTCTTAAACGAAGATCGGCTGCTTTCAACGCGAAACTTTGAAAAGAAGCGCTTCAGATCCGCTTGTGGGTGGAATGATAAAAACTTTTCTACTGGCATCTTGACCTGCGCTTTGTAGTTGCGAGAGACTCTACAGCGTAATTAAAATTCCGTCAATTACCTTCACGTATGCAAAAGCGTCCTACGCCTATCTAGGTATATGTCGCAGAATTTATAATTGTAAAATCACCCTGTATACAAAATTTTGACCTTAATTAGGCTGAGGGATCATAGCCTTCTTATAATATTAGAGGCCTCCAGCCTTAATGTAACTTAGAAACATTCGACAACAAAAAGTATTAAAGTATTACAAAATATATTATATATTATATTATACTAATACATATAAAAGTATTAAAGAAAGGCTATAACTTCTCAGCTTCATTAAGGTAAAAACGTTTCTTCCGATTAAAAGTCGGCGTTTTGTAACAAGGATAGGCTTTTTATAAAAAGTCTGATATTACAATTAAGGCATTAGAGCAAAAACGGAGTAACCCATATTGAAAAATATTAATTTTTCCTATTTTATATGATTAGTGCAGCCTATTGGAATACATTATTTATTGCTACTAATATAATTTCGCAAAAAATATGGGTTAGTTCGTTTTTGCTCTCAATGCCTCAACTATCCTGCGATACGTACATATGCAATCAGAATAGGTCTACAAACTATAGAATTTTAATTGTAATTGTGTGAAATTTCATTGAACACTGAATAACTTTTTTCCGTACTGTAACATTTCCTTACATTGTGCGTGTACAACAGAAATCTAATTAACCGTGGCATACAGAAGCAGCTACATAATATCTACTTGTTAATTGAGCCTAAAGGTAATTGTGCAGATGAATAGCAAAATCTACAATTGGTAGTTTGAATGGATAGTACTACGACGGAATTGTATAATAAATTAATTCAACGATTAATTGGCTACCCAGTGTACCGTTCGAAGGTACAATTGTGTTTCTCTCGAAACATTTAATGGAACGGTTGGCGGCTTGAAGCCTAGGGTGTTGTACATCGTCATTATCGTACAAGAATCGAGTGGCAATTCATTTCATTTCATACCGTTCGTTTTGTGGAATCGTTCTCCGTCGCGGTGAAAGACTTACAATCATTACAATGTTACGGAACACGGGGAATACAATCGTTCTGAGCGAATGCCTTGATAAATGCGCGTTGCGTAAGCAATAGGTGTACCCAGCCAGTACGTAATCTACGATCTTCTGCTTATCGTGACTATTGCACGTGGAATAATAATCGTATCGTAAATTAGTGATAACGGAACACGAATGGTGGAAAGTATCTGGCTCTACGAACCGTGGACTCGGCGATAAATCTGCTGACGCGATTTTAAAATCCTTGAAATCACGTGACTCGTGAAATCTGCACACTACCTTCGTCTTTGCTGGATAATATCCTATTTGTATATGGGCTAAAACAATTTTGGGGGCGGTAAATTTGGGGCGAAAGAAATTGAAAAATATTTAAATATAGAGACTTTAAAAATAATTCACTTTTCTTCCATTTAGCAAATTAGCAAAAACTCATACGTGAGTTGTCATATTGAATTCATTTTAAAATTACCTCAACAGAAGTCTTCCAGGTTACCTCCACCTTCAGCTCTGCTTCTGGCAAACAGCTGTATAAATGAAGACGGGCATCTGTTGACCGTATTCTGTCAGTCTTCCTTATCACAAATTAATCCCCTTGTTATCTTGAATTCATCTCAGCCTTCCCGTTTCGAGGCAGCAGCCAAAATGGTGACTCTGCGAGACTCTCCGGTTTCAGTGCTAAGGAAATGCACTGGCACAGTGAACACGAACACCAGGGCGGACTTATACCGCGGTCTTTAATTAAAAACACTCGCCAGGATTTCACGAATACGATCTCGCCGCGTTTCTTTCTTAGTTATGCTCTCCTCGGATTAAAACGTGTATTATGCACGAGTCGGTAGCTCGCGAAATTCCAGCAAAAAGGAGCGCAGCCTTCCTGTCCGTACGAATCCGGTTTAATAGCCTGAAAGAGGGTGGCGGCAGTCTCGAATTACAGTTTGAACGATATTTATACCGTAGTAGGAGGAATGCAAGAACAAAGAGCCCTCTGTGCTGGCTGGTTCTTAATCGTTCCGCGCCCCCCTCGCCAAATCACCGTGCACCCTTAATCGCTGCCTATTTTCCCATCCATTATTTCGATGTCCATCTAATTACTACCAAGTGGGTAGCTTTCGATTCTCACAATGGAACTTCGGTAAATTCCAAGCTTTTTGAGATGTTGCAGGATTGTTGGGAATCTCACTAGACGTATCAGATAATTTTTGTTTTCTCAGAAAACTTTTCTGCGACTTTTTGGTTTTTCAGGGTGAAAGCACCCTTTAAGGGGGGAACCTGGTGTAGCGGGTCGAAGAAATCAATTTTTTTTGCATAAATCAATAGTTGAACATTACGAGAATACGTTCCCAAAGCCGCAAAACGAAATTCGAAAAATTAAAGCAGATATGGCCGGTTTTGCAACGGAGCGCCAGGTTACCAGAAAACTTTAAGGGGAGAACCTGGTGTAGCGGGTCGAAGAAATCGATATTTTTTTGCATAAATCAATAGTTAAACATCACGATAATATGCTCCCAAAGCCGCAAAACGAAATTCGAAAAATTAAAGCAGATATGGCCGGTTTTGCAACGGAGCGCCAGGTTACCAGAAAACTTGAAACGCGTTTTTCTCGAAACGACAGTTTTACAATTTGCGGGCAATGTAACTCCAAAAATATTCAACCAATCGACTTGGCCTTGTGCACGGATATTTGTAAACATTTTCTTTACAGATCTAAGCTATGGGTATAATGATATTGTTTAAATAAATAACTTTTTTTTATACATTTAAGGCAAAATTTCGTTGGAAAGAGGGACCTTTTTTTTCATGAGGCCGCCATTTGTTCAATTTTGCATCTTTTAAGAAATAAATTGATACGATTCATCCGTACACTCATAAACTAAATGAAAATTGTTCGATTTTTGGTTTCATCTGAAACCAAAAAACGCTACGTTGCCCGCAGTGGACCAATTGCGTCGCCAACGGACTGGGCATAAGCACTTATAACTTTGTTATTTGTTGCTCTTTTTTAATAAAAATTTTTTTTTACCTACCTTAACCTGTTAATACAATATCCTGAAAGTTTCAGAAAGATCGATTAAATACTTTCTTTAAAAAAAATTCCGGAAAAATGCCTCGATTTTCAGCTAGTTACACCAGGTTCCCCCCTTAAAGGTCAATGTGTTTTCCTACTGTCATGTTGATATTAAACTGTTTGAAATTTGTAGTTTAAATAAAGAAACGTTCCCCACTACAAAAGGGGTGCTTTCACTCCTAAAGAATCAAAAAGCAACACAAACAAAATTATTCGTTACTTCCAATGAGATAACCTCTATAAACCTGCGAAGTTTAAAAAAGACCCGAATTTTCAGGTCATCGAAGTTCTTACTTTACGATTTGACGTTAAAAATTGGAGCAAATGTAAACAAATTCTTCGAACCTACTCTTTAAGAAACGCGTATACGTTTTCATGAAAGAGGGTTAAGTTCTTCACTGAAGTTTTATTTTTTCAAAATGTTCTCGAGGTCGCTCCCATTTTTCAGTATACGGGCTTTATAGTAGCAGGTTTATAAAACAGGGTAATATTTTTTACTACAGGGTCAAGTACCATCTTACTTTTACAGGATGCGTTCGTAAAGTTTAGAGACTTCCCTGAAATTGATTCTGGTTATAGACTTCGTGCACCCAAGTATGTCATTCCTCCAACTACCGACTTTACAGCGTGACAAATTTAAATTTGCATTTTGGCACTGCACAGGGGATAGCAATCCGTGGCAAGCGATTATCTTCGGTGCAACCGATCGCAGTCTTTAATTACGTTCGGACTTCCACGACGATCTTATCGAGCTCGCCTTGAATCGGTGCAATTTTCGAACTGCTGATGCGTTCATTCCTCTCGAGAGACGCTGAGCTGTAGATTTGACAGAGTAAGCAGAGTCGGAACTAGGTAAACGTGTCTAGTTACTTGGAACAGTTCCCCACTAACTTGGGAATCTCGATCTGGCAGACACCAGCGTGGAGAAGTCGTTGACGACAGTACGTCTACCTAAAATTCGATACTTTAGAATGCAGTTTCAAGCAGGTGCTTGAGTTCCATTCTCGGTTCTATCAGCAATTCTGCGCGCAGCTTTAAGAGCAAGCAATAAACCCGATTAGTCCGCGAAGGGGTTCGCGGGCTCTTTGAATTCCCTGAATTTCCTGAATTCCATTCGTGGATATTTCTATTCTCGCTAATCCCCACAAAGGGCCCACAGAGGTCCGCAAAGGTCCAGGACCCACAGTGTGGATATTCTTGGTCGGCACCTGTTCACCTTCAACCGTATCTCGTGGGGCTGCAATTTTTAACGCTCTCGAAACGCGATAAGTGAGTAACGATTCTGCAAGGTGTCGGCCGCAAAAGGACTGGCTTATCGGTTCGCGGGCGTTTCGCGTGGATCCTGAAAGTAAATGCAGCGTGTCTGCAGCGCCGGAGTGTCTGGGAGGAAGAGGGGAAAAAAAGATGTGTAACTCTGGGCACACGAGGTCGTATGAGAAGCTCGATATCGAGGTGCATAAGAGTATGGAGGATATCCTTGTGAGCTCTTGCCGCCAACGTCCTCACTTTTTATCGTGCTTCCTTATATTAGCTCCGGGGTTCTTGTATTATATAAAATTCGTGCGCGATATTAACGTTATAAAACCTGGCTTTACATATTGGAAAATTTGATGGAGGTCTACTGGGTACTTTAATTGATTTCTAGGTGAATTATATGAGAAAATTTTTGTAGCAGATTTTCTTTTATAACTTTGGAATTTCTCTTGCTCACAGTATAGAAATTAAGAGTAAGAGGGGAAACAGGGAAGCAAAAAACTGCTTTATCGAGAAAATTCAGTTTTAATACTTTAGTCCACCAGTAAAGAAATAAGGTTCAATGAATTTATCTGCATTTTTCATAATATGAAGTTTATATCCTAATTAGGCATCAGAAAAAAGTAAATAATGAAATAATAATTGTTTTACACTATTTTTTAATATTATTTCAAGTTTGAACAGAGCAGCATACTGAAAGAAATTAAGAAATTTCCACTTCTGGTATTATACAAAACAAGAATCAAAGAGAGGTTCGAAGCAGAATAAAATCGTTTAAAAAATATCACGTAATATTCGCATTTCCTTTACTTGTCCAATGGGGACGGGCATCTCTTTGGGGAATGGACATTTCCTTATCATATTTTTTTGTTTTACTTTACAATAGAAACTTACGTTTAGGCAAAGAGTAGGGAGATTCCGTGTTTTGTTTCCGTGCAGAGTGGACATTACCTGTTTCTAACCAAAACTTTAACCTTATCTTACGGGGCTTTTCAACTTTATAACTCTTTGTAATTCGACAGTTTTGTAGTCCCATTGCCACCAACCAAATATGCTATAAATCGCAAAATCACGAAAAGTGAACATTCCTCGTTTTCTCCCTTACTCTTCAAATATAATACTTTCCGACGTAGATCGACTCCTAATGTAAAAGTCATGGCTTCCATGTTGCCGTCCAGGCGTCGTTCAAGTAGCCTGTGCATTGAAATACCGATTATTGGATAAATGTTTACTTTTGAATAGCACAATGATTCCCGGGTAAACATATTCTACGTACGAATACCGTTACCACTTATTGTTCGAGTCATGCCCTCTTACGCGAAACGAGAAAGCTTGGCTCCCCGACTCGAATGTTATTAATGCAAACTGTTCGATCGAACCGTCTGGGCGCTCGATTAGTCATCGATTTTACTTTAGCGTACTGCGTGGGAATTACGAAAGCGGTTTTTAAAACAGCGCGCATTGCGTAACGCCGTGGCGGGGAACGTCAATGCAGAAAATGTTAAAGTGCCGCTCGGGTCTTACGAGATTAAATTGGATTTCATTTTTGTGGTGCAGCTTGTTCGGTGGGAAACATGAAAAATGGGAAATAATTAACGGGAGAATGTATAGACACGGGATATAATGAAAAATCAACGTTACTAAAGTCTTTAGGTAGTCTCCACTAAGGGGATAACGCCACGACGATAAGCCACAAATGGTAGGATAACTTTGGTGGCGATTTTAAAGGAATTCATGAACTTTATAAAAAATGTAACATAAGGTTCTTATGACATGTCTGTGGTTGTAAGGAAAAACGACCCATGTCACAATTTCAACAAATTTGAGTTTATGCATTAATTCAACTGTAGAATATTGGATGTGTGTTTCTATCAGAAAAAAATGCATGAAAACGAATTTTATACGTTGAAAAAATAATGCAATTTAACCGAAGTCCAATATTCAATTAATACGCATTTGGCAAAACAACCGAAGTCCACAAAATTTGGAGAATACGACGTATCTTTCCTTTGTGATCGCTTTTTATTTTCTATTTTTACTTATCTGCATATACTATAACGTATTTTGTGTAAAATAAAATGAGCAAAATTATATTTCATATTTTTATTTTACTAGAAACAGCACGTTATGAAATGCCAATAATACATAAATGTGTAACTTGTATTTTACAAAAAACAACGCAAAGCACAGAAGAAAACGAAAGAAGACAAAATAGAAAGTAAAAGAAGGAAAAGTAGTCAGAAAAACTACTTAACTGCGACACGTTCAAGCAGAACAACACAAGTCCAGTGAACTTGTGTCGTTCTGCCTAAAGTGTATGTAAATTATTACTATTTTGTTTATTATTATTTACGTTAATTATACGAATATTGAATATTATGCAAAGTGAAGGAAATATACTTTTATATCGTAAGAAGAAAACAAGGAAACATTGCTAATAAGAAGAATTGGTGTTTGGAACTTTCAACGACAATATCTCGAAAGTGAAAACATGTGACATGGGTCGTTTTTCGTTACAACCACAGATGTATAAAGAAGAACAAAAAATTTTTTTTAAAGATTTTTTTAACAAAAAATAGCGTTGCAATAGTCGCACAGTCGATATGTATTTTCTATTTCAGACATTTCGCGATGGAATTTTTCACGTCCACACTGTTGTATCTAGAACAAGAAGACAAAAAGTTCTGTAATCTACATATACACTAAATACTATAGAAGTACCCAAGCTTTCGACAAAATATTGACTTTTGGAGGAATGGCAAACATTTAAATTTTCTCAGAAGGAATTGTTTTCACAAACTCTTCAACAAATGTTTTATTTATTCTTCTTTATACATATCATAAGAACCTTATGTTACATTTATAATAAAGTTAATAAATTTCTTTAAAATCATCTCCAAAGTTATCCTACCATTTGTAGCCTATCATCGTGGCACAACTCCATAATAAGCTTTGATGATCTTCTTTTATGACCTTTCTAACAAAGAAACATATCCCAGACATTTCCGTGCAAGAAATTCACGATTAATGCGCGGAGAGTCTTCGAAACGTCGGAGCTCAAAAACTCCACGATTTCTTCTTCGTTTCTCCACAGAATACCGGATATTCGTGTTTAAACTTCGTTAAATTTCTTGTCTGCTACCAGATATTCGTGTTTAAACTTCGTTAAATATCTGGCTGCCTCGGTCAAGTTTTTCTAGGGATTGCGATTTACATTTCCACCTAGATTCGTCTAGTTTCACTATATGTATGCCTCGTTTTACATGCGCGGACAGCTTTCGTCAAAGTTTGCGTCGCGCGTGCACGCGCGTGATCTCCATTCGTCGGACAACGCGACGACCCAATTGGCCGGTCGTTAATTGGCGGTGGTTAATTAATATGTGAAACCGATGAGCGTGTTCGCAGGAGGAGCGCATAGACATAATTTCTCCTTCCGTCTGCAGATCCGTGTTACCTTTATGGTTATATGTTATATCGTTGCGCGCAGGTGCATCGTTGCACGCGTGAAACGATTATGCAGTATCGTGCAGCGCTCGGATAGTACGTTTCCCTGTTTTTCCAACAGATCGGCGCTGAAATTTACCAGGCGCCTCGCGGTAGGTATTATTTGGAAATCTCTGCAGCAATGTGCAAAAGAAGTGCAGATGGAAACTTTTACACCTTAGCGGGTTGTCAAACTTTTAACTCAAATGTTGCATGGATAGTTTCGATTCGATCACGAGATACAGATAATTTCATTGATAGTTGAATTATAAACAATAACAGGCTATTCGCAGGATACAGGGTATTATAATAATTGAGGACTTGCAGCAAGAGAGGTGGGGTGCAGCTCCATCTTTACCAACTTCGAATAAATTAGAAAAATTGTTTATAAAACTATTGCTTTTACTTAAGATTCAAAAGAGAATACTAATTGAAAAATGTATTTTTTTTACGCAATAAGTAATAGTCATTGGGTTGATAAGTTTTTATTTGCATTTTTGGCGAATTTTTCAAACCTGGAGCATTGGTATTGCGCAAAACAGTAATGGGTGCAGATTCAAAATTTGCAATAAATCACTCATTTGTTATCAAACGGTGTACCAAACGATGTAGAATTTGTTTACATACCTACATATATTACACGTCATAACTTAAAAACTGTCAGAAATTGAGCTGCACCCCTTTTGCTGAAGGGTTCTCAATTCACATTAGAAAGCTCCAGGTGGTATAACCTACAGAAACCTAAAAATAATAATAATACTTATTTACTGCACCAGTAGACATTACAAAAATAACAATAAGATAAAAAAACAAATACGTAGTCCTTCTCGAATATCTCTCAATCACTTTCCAGCCCTTAACATATAATTACTTATTCGCAAATACTGTGTTATGAACCGTATCGATTTCTCGTTCCACTCCACCATTCATACGCATCCGCGTAGCACAAAAACACTCAACGATAATCAGTACGAAGCACGTGTTGGTAATTACAACGGCTGGCTCCGCGTAATCGTCGGAATTAGTCGCCAGAGCCATTGGAAAGTCGAGAATTTAATACGGACCACGTTTGACCGGGGGAGGCTGGCGTCGGGGGCATATTTTTCACGCGAGCCTACGGCCCCCCAAAGAAATCAATGAGTTCCCAATCTGTTTAAACTGCGACGCCGGCCAGCGTGTACGCGTGCGTGTGCCCGTGGCTGAAATTTAATTAAATGCACGGAGCAGAGGCCTTTATTTGCGCTCGCTCCCATATCCCGTGGACTTTTATACCAGGCCACCGCGAAAGGCAATTACGTTACGACGCGAAACGTATCGTCGACAGAGGGACAAACACGACAGAGACGACGAATTTCCCAGCGACCCATGGACTTTTCCAACCACACAGCGCACTCCCCACCGAAACGCGATATTTTGTTATCCACACGCCGAATTTCACGGAAAATCGTATTCTCACCGAGGACCGCAAAATTTCCCAGAAAAAAACACAGAATTTTCACGGCGAACGCGTGTTCCATGATCGCCCACCGTCCCGATGAATACGCACACATTATAAATGTATACATTCGCTAGCAGGTAAGTGACGTTTCCCTGCGTGGCCCTTTGTGGCGGGAGAAAATCGCCGCGGGCCTGTTAGAAAATTTTAATGCGTTCGAAGGGAGCAGAATCGCCGAGATTCGCCCCGAGGTAACGCGCCGAAGAAAACGTATCAGATTCGACCCCTCGTCGTTGCAGGGCATTTTTTAGTAGCGTCTGGATTCGAAGGAAGATTGACGATGAGCGATCGAAAGTCTACTGGGCGGAATATCGCAAGTGTTTGAAAGACGTGGCACGAGGTTTGCCAATGGAACGGAATTGGAATTTTAAATCTATCGTCGTTTTTGTCTTCGATCAGGGGGGAGTGTTAAGCCTGCAGCTTCGTAGTGTCCTGAATTTCTGAAACCTACCCTTGAACAGGAAAGGTAGAAAGGACGATGCATTGTGCTGTAATTAACCTTCGTAAGTATGTCAGCGTCGCAGTAACGCGTCAATTCTCGCGAAAATTTATCGACAAACAAACGCGCTTCATAAAATTCCCTTATACACGAAATATCCTCGACTTCCGTCGGTGTTCACCATAAATCCGTTTTATGGCAGAACCGGCTGGGGTAGGTCTCCATTGGTAGCTGTTCCAGGTGCCTCGCCATTGATCTTAAATGTGGACGGGCGCAACTCCATGGAATCCTTCGGATATTTACTTGGATTTTTTGCAAGATTTACGTGGCTGTCGTTCTAGCGTCGATGACGGATATGGAGATAATATGACGATCTCGGGATCGTGAACGGATCGGGGGTGATTTCTCGGGGGTAGTTTAGAAGCATAGAGGGAACCCCAGGATCTGTTTGCATAGGGAATTCGCTTTATTTCAAAGAAATGGGCTACTCCTCTTTGATCTTCTGGGGTCGAGGTTCTCGCTCCCGAGGCAACGATCGTGAGTCTTGGCCTCCGCACTTCACACGAAACTATAGTTTTACCTTTTCCAATTTCCTTTCTCGCTAAAACTTCACTCTATCATAGTTCTATCGCTATATCTCTACTTCCGTTTCGGGATAGTGGTTCAGTATTTTTTATATTATTTTCGAACTTACCTTAAACGTTCACATTAGTATTATACGTTTGCTATGTTTGGTATTCAGCGTTAGTAATCCAGTGAAAAATCGCTGGAGTGATCGAGCTTCGAGGCGTGAATGTCGTGAGCTTAATGGATCGGGCATTTGAATTGGAACGATTAATTGGTTTCCTAATGACCTTTCTTCATCGAGCTTCTTGCTCGACGTTTATGCAGAGTGAGTCATGCAATTGGGATGAGTCGCATCTCCTGTTCCATCGAAGGCAGAGAAAGAGGTGGCAGAAGCTGAATTGTTACTATAGAGCGGACCTTTATATAAATACACTCTCTCCATTCTAAATGAAATTTCCCAAATAACCCAATCTTCTAAGTATTCTACGCAGTAAGGTATTAATACTTCTGCATACGTTTCAGAATTGCGATCGAAATAATCTCGCAGAAATATCTCTTGCAGCATCCGCTTCCCAGCAGAATATTCAAAAGAATCCAATCACTTGAAAAATAAAGTAAAGTATGCAGTTTCATTATAAGAGAATGCAGTAGCGGGTGCATCGCTGCGGTTACGAAGAACGCGAGGCTGTACGAGGAAACCATATTATTTCATCTATTTTTAATTAAACACCGTTCATGCTTTTCCGCCCACGTGGGGCAGCGATTCGTGGCCGTTTCCGAGCCTCGTTAGGAATCGCTTGCACCGTCGAGCGCTGCAGTGCACCGCGTAACGAGATCGACGAGCAAATTAGTGGGACGCGAAAATCGAATTTGGGAGTCTTGCCAATCTCGCGTCTGGAATTCAAGAGAGCATTATATGCGCCCGTTCGAGTTCGCTGTATCGATTGATAAGTATTATAGTGGTTAGAGGGGTTACGCAATCGGAGTCCACGATGTGAGCCAGATTATTTAACGGAATTGCGACGTTAGCTAACTGGTCGCGCCGTAACTAGTTCTCATTGAAGAAAAAAACGTTTTTGAGGCTTGTTTCATTCAGAATGATTGTTGAAAACGATTTACAAAAATGGTACACGATTGAAAAGTTGATTGAAATATTCCGAGAGTTTGTTCACACGCGAGAAATCTAATCAAACTAGATTTTTTTGTGGAATGAAAAACTACAGAAAAATACATCGAATGATTCTGATTCAAGGAATTCTTTGTGCGTATTAATTGATTTATTTTTCTTTTTTTTAATAAACATATTATTAAATACGTTTATTTGCTTAGGTTGTGAAACACGCATAATTACAGTACGTTTGTACGAATGTTTTATCAAAACGAAATTTGTGTATCTAATTTACATTTAGTAGATGTTGATTTTAAATTGTATAAAATTAGATGGATCGCCCAAAGTTTTTAAAGGGTGCTCGGAAGTGAGAGCTGGATTTAATTTTGTAATAAAACCCATCATTTATTCAAAGAGTTCTGATATTTTTATGTCAGTAGGTATAAAGTACATATGCTACAATTAATTATTGTGGAACCCGCAAATTAATTGTAACGCTGGCGAATGGTGTTTCTTTTTGCAGCATTCAATTGGGAATCAATTAGATCGAGGTAGAAGCTCGAAAGAATTATTGGCCATTTATATGTTGACGCCACAGTGGATTGCGCGGGATACACGGAGGATTTAAGCGCTAGGATACGTCAATCGAACGCGGGAATCCCGCCAACCGCAGATTTAGAACCGAAGCGAAGCGAAATAATCGTTTAGATTCAGCCCCTACGATAGGGAACGGTTCCATCGAGCTTGCTCGAACTTTCACAACTCAATATAATCACGAACTGGACGTCTGGTTTCAGTGAAATCTTGCTATGACCAAGACTGATGAGTATTGCGAGAATAATCGATTCTATAAATGCCTAAAGCCGGCTACACATGTGATTGAATACTTGAGCGGTATACTCGTACAAATTTACGAAACAAGTGTTGCAGGAAGGAAGTTTTAGTTTCGAAGGAAACGAAACAACTTGAAAAATGTAGCTTGTGGTGTGAAGACTGGCTAAAGAGGAAGCAAAGCTATTAAATGATAAGAATAATAATAATAATAATAATTTACCTTCGTGATTGGCGTAACTACTTACGAATGGATGAAGAAATATACTGAACACTTTTACCACTCGTCACCCCTTTGACTAAAAAAAAGGACACAATCACGAGAAAGGCTATAACTCAACATAAAAGACTGCGTCCGACTTGCAGTAGTCTGTGCTTCTTCTACACACGCTCAAGTATACTTGTGCAATAAATGTGTACATGTATATTGTATACCACTCAAGTATACAGCTGTGTGTGTAGCCGGCTTTACGTAATAGAAATTTCGTACGCTTTCCTTAATTCGTTTCCTTAACGACGTGAAGTTAACAAAACCTTCCGTAGCTCCCAGAATTTTTCGAGATCCACTTTGAAATTGTGCAGGTATATTTTTGAGACCCCAAATATTATGAAAATGCATAAAAAGAAAAATCGGAGAAAAAAATTTCAAAGTAGCTCCCCCCTCAACTTCACACCTCCCTTCTCCTCAACATTAAGATTTTTAAAACGCCCCTTCGAGCACTTTCTTTGGCACTCCTAAGTACCAAACCCTATATACATCACCAGAAACTCATTCTCCCGTGTGCCAAATTCAATATCGACTACTATCTCGCACAAGGAGATCCTCGTCACTCGTTCACGGCCATCTGTCGCGTTAGCATTGCAAGAAATGTACACCGAGTGCACGCTTCAGAGATAAATCACAGGGCGATCAGTTGCCTGAGCCGATAGCGAGTGCACTGCAGTCGGATGTAACGAGATCGAAGAGTAAATTGCTGAGGGTGCGCTGATCGGAATCTGCAATTTCGCCGATTGCGCCCGCCCGGTAAGATTGAAGAGACCCGTGTCGCCTTTCGTGGCTCGCATCCGTTGAAAACAACCGATCACCGTGCATGCTACCCGAACGGGACGTATCGAGAGCATTCATCGGTCCATCAGGCTAAACAGCGACCAACGGGAGGCTTAGGTGATGGATGCGGCTATTCCAACCATTCCTGGCGTCATACGCGGGAGTGTTGGAATTCTTTGCATAATGTATGACCGAAAGGGGAATCTTTTCAAGGGATCAGACGTTTTAGGGTCAGTTGGTGCGTTGGTCCAACGTCTAACTGAAGACGAAGTAGTTTGGGGGCGTTTCCCACAATTATGATAATACGAAATGGCTCTCGGGGCGAGTTGCGTCAGGACTCGACGCACAGATGGTGTATTATTGATTCAGGGAACAGTTCAAAGTGGAACAAGTTTACAAAGCTGATTGTACACCTTCGTTAGCAAGTGACAGTATGCACAGCACCTAGAAGAGATATAGCGAGGTCGTAAAAGCGGGAGTCTCAAAGTTTACGGCTTAGAGGTTTCGGAACAAGAAGTTTGTCATTTTTGGGGGGAGGTTAGGTTTCCAGACCTTTTGGTCTTAAACCTCAAAGCTGTAAACTTTGGGACTTTAGCAGCTTTTATGACCTCGCTATATTTCTTCTAGGTTCTGTATTTGGATAGTATTTAGATCAGCATTGACTTCTTTTTCGTTTGAAAAGTCGATTTTGTTTTACATATTTTCTAGTGGTATTGCTGAAAATCTAGAAAATCACTAATTTCGGGGATTTCGCGATTTTCGACTGTATTCTGTGATCTTTAAGCGTTTATAGCTCAGAGCAACATTAATCGATTTTGATGAAATTTTAGGCATGCATACAACCTACTTCAATCTACAAACTTTTTTTTTAATTTTCATTACAGGCTCACAGAAAAAAGTTAAAAAAAAGCGACTTTTACTATTTTTTTTAGCTATTCCGACCAAGTGCATTTTTTTTCAAAACGACGTATCACGTCACTGAGCAAACTAACCCTTCTAACTTCTCAAAAAAACTCAAATCGTTCGGATTAATTTGAAAAAAGTTATGTGATTTTACAAAGTGTCCAAATATTCTCCGTACTCACTGTATATGCCACTTATTTGGGTAACATAAGAATGATTCCCCTCTCAGTAGGTTAATGCATTAGGTAGTCTATACAATAACCCCTGCAAAGCAGAATTTGCAACCCAAATCCCTCGACGACCCACCTTTATTTTTGTCATAAAATCAGGGATACCATCGAACGATCGTTGCACCCTCTCTGGGAATATATTTCCCTCCCGGAACCTCTTCGAGATGACTTTTGACGTCGTTCGCCGAAGCACCTCTTCAATCTTGCTATTGACGTTCTCGAGCAAGAATTCTATAAGACCCGAACTAGCCACGTTCCCGAAACTTTTCGTACCGATAACTCGATCCGGATATAATAGGAAATCTCGCGGGTCAATACTGCTGCTCAGCTCAGAGGGAAAAACATCCCCGCGACCGGATTGGTCCGCAACCATTCGCGAGCAAGGATCCTCGCTGGACGATATCATCAGCGAGCCCTCAAAGAAACTTTTCCTATTCGATCGCCCGTTCGATTCGAGCCTGCGAACTTTCACCGATATCGCCCCGATGGTGCGCAATTAACGGACACACCATGGCCGTGTCGGTGCGCAGAAAAATGGCGCGACAGAGGCCAGGTTAATTGCGTTTTCGCGGGGCGAGGAGGGTGCCATTCCTCCAGGAGCGAATAATGATGCGTCGTTGAATGGCGTCGCGACGAACGAGTGGAGAGACAATGGCGTAGCAGGCGAGCCGTGTGTTGGCTCTCGTTCTCTCGATGGTCGTTTTAGGGAAAATGAGCCTGCACGGCGTTTCCAGTGTAAAGAACCTGAATATCCGTCGGCAGGGGTGGGCCAGCGTTGTCGAGGAATCGGAAGCGATGGATCAACGACAACGCGCTCCACGCTGGTGGTCGGGGCTCCTTCGTCCAACCGGCCTTGGACAGCTTGCCAATTTATGGCCGATTGATTAAGGCTTCGATAAACTGGTAATCCGCAGGAAGCAAAGAAACGTTGCTGCTCTTGGATGTCGCTGGTTTCTTTTTTAACGAATCCTTGCCATTCATCGTTTCGCCGTGCCGACGGTTGCGACGGATCCTGCGCGCTGGTGACCATCAGGAGTTTGATTCGATTCATTGATCCCTATCGTTGTACCGGAGGCACCAAAAAGTTTCAAGACATGCACGCTTGAATAACCGTTCTTAATTGAGGAGTCGGAATAGTAAATGATGTAAGCACCTGAAGTGAACATTTTCCGTATTTTCTTTTCAATCACAGCCACGTTGGTATTTGTGATGTAAGAGGTCTATCTAAAACAGCCCTAGAAATTGAAATAAATAATTCGAGCAGTTGCAGCGCTTATTATTTTAAACGATTTTTTAAACGATTTTATTCAGCTTTGATTCTCTGCTTTTGAAACTCAATTTTAACCCTCTTCCAACTTGAAATAAAATCATGGAGCAGGCTTTTTCATAACAGAATATGAATCAATTTAATACAGCATCAAACGTCAAAATGAATTTGTTGTGAGATATCCTGCTCCACGATTTTATTTAAAGTGAAAAACACCAAATAAATTGTAGTACAAGAAACAAATTATTCTTTAGTATTTAGTGCATTTTTAATAAAATCGTTTAACACGAAATTTTTTAAATATTTTTTTAACTCTTGAATTCTTTCGTGTTCTCGTTTGATCGAATCCACGTATGTTGCGTTGTAGAAGTTTTGTTAAGATAGATGCGCGTTTGCAGAACGCTTTCTGGTTTCTCTTTGAAAAGTTCGACTGTAACATCGATCGTAACGAATGCGTGAATACAGCGAAGGTTGCGTAAGACGGAGCGATCCCCCGAAACGAGAAGTAATTACGCACGGTTGATCCCGGCATTAATTAATGCGACGAAACAAACGTTGGCGCGCCGGGAGCAACGCGAACGAAGGCAGATCGTTTGGTTCCCAATGAAAATCCTGCTCGGGATATCGAATTTTCTGCTTAATCAGCGCTGGCACAATTTTCGTTGAAACCCGTCTCGCGGATGTGCATTGGAATTTCAAATTAATTTCCTTCATAAGCGTTGTGTAATTCTGCCTCTCCCTTTGTGTTTCGTAACATCGCGTGGAGACATCGGGACCCACGAATGTGAATTCAGTGATATTCTTCAATCACAAACATATCTACATTGTAAAGGATCAGAAATATTAATTGGAGTCCTCCAGGCGCAGCCAGAGGCTCGTGCAAAGTTGCGAACTTGACGCGATGGAAAAGTTAATTAGTTCTGTCTGTTTATCCACCCGTGTCCTGGCATTGGCGTCGCTAATGAGACTGCGTGGGAGGACATTGATTCGTTGCAGATACGATTCTGTTAACAGTATTCTAGCACTCGTTACGGCAAAATTCCCAAATTGATTTTAATTCAATCATTCATATCATTCCCCGATAGTGAAGGCAACGTGTTCCACCACCTCCGAAGTTTTCGGTATATCATACTGAAGTTTCCAATATCGTGGTACCGAATCTGATATGCGTGCCGTTAGTACATACAATATGTAGTTTAAATTGCACCTGTCATCGATCAGAAGGCAGTATTATTATGAAACCAGTGTTTCGGGAATGTTGCATTGAATGTTCAATCATGCTAGCTCGACGCAGGAATATTACATTGCAGCGTGGTCTTTGAAATGTTTCCCGTCGACGTTGCACGGCTGCAAAATGCATATTGTATGCGAGGGGCTGTTGACCTCCGTTGCAGACGCATCCGGAAATTGGCGTATATGCTGCAGCTACCTTGTATCCCGTATCACAGTAATCCAGGCGAAGATGCGCATTCCGGTCTACGTAGGATGATTTATTGGGTGCATTTCGTGTCTGTGTGTTGTCTAGTTAATTGTATTAGTCTAGGAGGCGATATTGATGCCTTGTCGAAGAGGTGCCTTCTTTGCTTCAATTACACAGGTATACCTACAGTGCCAGAAAAAAGTTTTGGGACATTTTTTAAAAGGGAATTACTTTTTGAAAATTAGTCCAAACGATTTGAGTGTTTTTTTTTGAAAAGCTAGAAGGATTAGTTTAATAGGTGACGTGTTTCGTCGTTTTGGCAAAAAATGCAATTGGTGGGAATAGCGAAGAAAATAGTGAAGGACGCTTTTTCAATTTTTTTATCTGAGTCTGTACTTAATGAAAATTAAAAAATCCCGTTTGTAGATTCAAGTAATTTAATCCTAATACTTTTGTATACCTATCATAGCGTTTTAAATTGAATATCGACCTCTTTAATGCAGGTAAAATTCGTGGCTGATTACCGCTGTAGGTATATCTGTTTCCACTCCCGTAATGCCGAATCCTCGGCCCTTCCCTTGGACCATCCCGTTGAAAATAACCCACGCAGCTGACCCGAATGAACCCGATACGAACAAAGGGGGAATAAACGTCAAGGCTCTTCCTGATTTGTACGTCTTCATCGAAGACGTATGTCCCAGCTAGTCAACGATGTTTTGTACTCTTACGGATTGATAGTCATCGCACGTGCCTTGTTGATGGTCGCCGGCATCTGGACAATAATGTCCCGTGGTTTCCTGGTTGTAACGCGGCGGCGGACGTTAAATCCAACTACCGCGCACGCGCGCGCGCAAGTGGAGTCAAAGGTGACGTCAAGAGGCCTCGGTACAAGGGAACGAAATGAGGTAATACGTACAAGATGGCAGCGCGTAGGGTGGGTAACACGCGATTAAATGGTAATGAATGAAAGGGGGTGAAAGGAGCAAAAATAACGAAGCGAAACATTGTTGGACGCCGAGTATTCTTGGGCCCTGAGAACTGCTACAATAGGTTACCTGTAAATGGAGGCAGAAGCGTTATCCAGCTAGGAAATTGGGTTATCTTTTAATTTACTTAGAGAAAATCTCTTCAGATTTTTCAGTTACTCGGGGAAGTTAGAATTCCATCCATCATCATCATTCTTCATTTATTCAGCAGTAAGTGATTTTACGCTGATGAGTAGTAGAGTAATAAAATTTTAACAATAGAATTCTTCAAACTAAGTTGTCTGTCAGCCGACGTTCATTTCTTTCGATATTTTAATTTTTACCTGACTTACGCGTAAATAAATGTCCATTTTCTTACATACAAAACTGAGCTTCTTGCTTCTAAGTATAGGTATTATATTACTTCTCAATCAATGGAAAAAGTTGAACGTCAATCGATAGACAACTTAGTTTTATTCAATATTGCATTGTTAAAATTTTCTTTCCGAATCCTGTTCATAAAAAATAACGCGCACCGTCCAACCATACACGCCATAGTATACCCCCATTGCCATATTTGCTTCTCAAAAGAACTTTAAACAAATTGTACATATTACTCAAAGACATCTCTATCTTTATTGAAAAATTTTAATCAAAAAGAGTGTTTTGTCACTTCGAACTAAATTCCCCAAGATGCGACATTTCTTGACCTTCCCAAGGTATTCTAACCCCTTAAAATCCAACGTCACCCGAGGAGAAGAAGTAAAGCGGGCTACACGGTGCGCCAAGGGGAATCAGTCAGCCTTTGCACAGACACGAGTCGCTCCGAGTGAAACGAAATGAAATAAAGTTCGTCGAAGGAGAAGTTATCGAGTCCATTTGAAACAACGTTGCTGTAAGGTCCAACGCATTCTTGTGCATTATTCCTTTGAATATTGTTAGAAAGAACACAGGTGGGTAGCGCGAGTTGAATGGTACCGAGGTAAATTGAAACGGAACGGGATTAATCGCGGAGCTCTCCATTATCCATGGATAACACGGACATGCGTGTTGGGGTGGAAGAAGATGAAGCATGGTTTCGTCACATTAAGTATTCCACGGCGTGGTGATCGGGGAGGGGAGGGGGCGGGTGCGCAGGGAAAGGGTCGAAGAGGAAGACGGCGAGATGAGTTTGGAGCGCGGAACGCACTGCGCAGACTGGTCGGCGTCCTCGTCTCCTTCGCGAGCTGCATTTCAATCGAAGCTTATATTAACCATCCCGGTTGCATTCTTTGACCTTCGCCAGTGCGGTGGTCGGGAGGTGCATGCGCAGTGCCGTAGGCACGGAGGGCTGCGCGAGGGCGCTACTTTCCTTTCGGATTAAAGGGACACTGATGGCAGTTGCGTAAGCATTGGCCATGACGGATCGTGACAACGCGCCCGTTATCGTACAATACAGTACCTAGAATGGATGCAGCGAGGTCGTAAAAGCTGCGAGGGTCCCAAAGTTTACAGCTTCGAGGTTTCGGAACAAGAGGTCTGTAAACCTTCCCCAAAAAAAATGCCGAACCTATTGTCCCGAAACCTCAAAGCTGTAAACTTCGCGACTCCCGCAGCTTTTACGACCTACGCGCGTTCTAATATTCTTTTACAATGCGAATACTCTGTCCCCTGAACCGTAAGTCACGCGAGCCTTGCGGTATCTTGGGCCTTGACTCATCAGTCCCGGGCTGCATACTGAAAATTCATTTGGTAAACTTTGAGCTGCTCCGTCATTCTCATTGCTGATCCAATGGATCTTAAAATTCCATTGTAATTTGGTATTCCAGCTTAGTCTTGATTCAGTGGCAGTTTAGTTTCAGCTCATTCGTAATTCAGTACGAATGAGACTCAGTTCGGTATTAGTTTCAATTCTGTAGTTCCTGTTCCGCGTGAGATCTGATTCAGAACAGTCGACGGTTTGTTAATCGAATCGGCAGTTTGCTTTTTTCTTGTGACCATTACAGTTGATTGGAAGGACAAACCCTGTTGTAGGTAACGACCGAATGGGGCGGCCTTGTTACTGCAACAACAACGGTATTATATAGGATCGACGTTGGTAGAGTTTACATACGTTCATTTTGTGGCGTGTTGTGGAAAGCTTGGACGTAAAGCGAGTTTGCAGTTGCGTTTGAGGGCACAGAATATAAAACGGCTGGCTTTCACATACCACATCCTCTCTGGTTTTCAAATGCGCGGGTTTGTTGACCGGACGTTGCAACATGAAAAAGCTTTCGTACTTTTAGCAACAAATATTTTCGTCAAATCATACAACATGCGATATATCGCTTTTAAAAACGCATAAATTCCACTTAAATCGTGTCGATATCTTTCACATCATCCAGAAAAGTGTCTCCAAAAAGAAATTTTAATCCGATCCTCCACAATTAATCTCCGTTTAATTCTACTCTGAAATACACGATCCCACAACGAACTTTTGCTGCTTAGAAAAAAGGAATTCGATAGACGCGTGTGCTAGACGAAATTGAATGGTGTGTTTCATAGAAACCTGTTTAAAAAAACTAGAAAAAAGAGAGAAGGCGTTTCTGTTCGTCTGAAAGGGTACACGTACTCTTTGTCCCCAGTTCTACTGCGTCCTCAAACATTTTCGCGAGACAAAGACTTTCTTTGCACCTTTTTCGAAGGCAGCCGGCCGTACGCCAATGCACGCGCGTCGAGATACGGGAGGAAGTCGAATAAACGTGAATCGAAGTGACTCCCCATTGAAAGGAGCCGTCCGCAGACGTCCGAGGGAGAAGAAATGGACCGTGTTCTTTTACGTCATACCGAAGTCAATGCACCGCTTTTTCGCGTTGGTCGTGTCCAGCCTGCGACGGCTTCTGAATCTCTGATGCGTTCTCCGTGGACGCCTGAACCGGACGTGGAAAGTCGGTGAAGTAGCTACCGGCGATCGTCGTTTGTAGTCACGCGTCGTCGCAGCTTCCTTCTTGTCGCTTGCGACTGGCCCACGATATTATTCGGGCCCTGCCCCTGTTTGCGCTGTGTTTTAACACGCTGACTGGCGTTGGCGCGTTTCTACGTCGAGGGATGTGCGTCCCGTGCACGGTTCTGACGAGTTTTCATGTGGATATTTTTTGGAAAGATATTTTCATGTCGATATCTTCTGAACAGATATTTTCACGGCGATGTCTTCTAAAAAGATATCCTCTAGAAAGATATCTCCTGAAAAAATATCTTCACGCCGATATCTTCTGAAAAGATATCGGCTGAAAAGATAACGGCTGAAAAGATATCGTCTGAAAAGATATCGTCTGAAAAGATATCGTCTGAAAAGATATCCTCTGCAAAGATATCCTCTGCAAAGATATCCTCTGCAAAGATATTCTCTGCAAAGATATTCTCTGCTTAGATATCCTCTGCAAAGATATCTTCTGGAATTATATCTTCACGTCGACATCTTCTGAAAAAATATTTTCTGAAATGATGCCTTTACGTCGATATCTTCTGAAAAGATACTTTCTGGAAATCATCTAAAGGACCCGGTGCAATTCCCAGAGCCTCCGAATGTTTACATTGAAAAGCTCCGAAGCAAAGCGGTTCGCTTTCTACGCTTCGTAGACAATGTTTCCCATAGAGATGATCGCTTAGGAAGGCTTGACCGACTTAAAGGTCTACGCACACATATAATTTTCGTGACGATTCAGTATCGTCAGTGTCATTGGTAAAAACTATCGTTTCCCTATTTGGAATGAAGCAGTTCACACTCCTCAATGTCACTTACTAACACTACCCGCACTGAACCGTCCCGGAACTGATACTATGTGTGGGTAGACCTTAAAGGGGCATTTTCCGAAACCTTGCGCCACTTAATGTGTTAATCACCCTCTCTTTCTCTGCCTCTCCTCCGCTTAATTAACCTTGCGCCGATCACCTCAGCCGGGTGGTTATCAAGTAACTTAAAGGCACGGATCTTTTTCTCCAGTAGAATGGACGGAGCTGTATGGACTTTGAAACTTCTATCTGTGGTGGTAGAGCTCTCAGCGTCATGGACTGTCTGGTGAGAGAGAATGTCGCTGTGCAGGGTCGCTAGCGGATGTTGGTCGATCCTTTCTCAAGATGTGTATTGTTCTCAGGATAAAGTAATGTCCTTAGGGCTAGTTGAAGTAGGTGTGTATTGCAACGGCGCGTGGGGCGCGCTGTAAGAGGGCCTCCAACAAACTTCGTGCACTGAACTAACGACGAATGTGAACGAGATTGTTATCCATGCTTCCACTGGCATCCCCCACCCTCCCTTTCAAAAGCAATCACAGGATCTGAGCCATTAGACAAACGTTTTAGTAATTCAGAGCCATCAGAAAGTCGATAATTAATTTATCCGTCCAAGACCATTAGACATAGATACTGATTTCAATAGTATACTTATACCGTGACCTTCGCGTGCCCAATTTGCGTCATCCAACAAGAAAGCCAGGCCCGTTCCAATGGCCCTTCTCCTTCGATATCGATTTCATTACTTCGAAGCTCGCTTATCCAACAATTCCAACCCGATAAGCCTGCAATCATACGAGAGCCACGATAATAGCACGATACACTGTCACGCGAGTCGCCAGTTTCGATCGACGGTACGTCCTACTTTTTCCTCGCGCGGGCCGCGTCCGTCGAGAGTGCATTATGCAAAATAACCGGTGGACCGCGCTTCCAGCATATCGATTAACGCGCGGCCGGAATAAATCAGCTCGGACTGAATCCCAGCACGGTCAACGTTTTACTAATTAATTTCACAATGGCCGGCGGCAATTAGATGCGGAACGCGCCGGTCACGAAGGAAGTGTCGTGACGAAGAGTGGATCATGCCGGGGGCCCTTCGCTCGACCTTGCATTCGATCCCGTCCACGGCCACGGTCGTGCATTACAGTATTTTTTTCGCCGCGTCCCACATTGTCTTTCGCGTTCCGCAGCGGCCGAAGATAAATGCCGGCTCGTAATTCACGATAATGGGACTCTTTTGCAATTACAAGCGCTTTGATTGCCACGTGTCAGGGGCGCTTTTGTCATATTTTCTCTGATAATTACGCTGCTCTGCTTATTATGCCGGCTCATTGATTGCCACTGTATTATCTTGCTTTCGCTACCGCGTTATTAAAATAGTCCCCTCTTGCTAGGTACCATGCTATTTTACGCTCTGTTGTTAGCTTTCCGCTTGTTGCTCTCCGTTGTGAAATTTCTGACAGTTCTTTGTGTTCGATTGAATAGTGTCACGGAGTGGTTATCTTCGTTACTGATTTGGTATGTTATTATGATGTTGGAATGCTTTGGGGGAGGAAAAGTCTTCTGTTCTATGGAGTTCTCAGGTACCTATCACTTACTTGAATCAATTTCGGCTTTGAAAGGTCCCACCTGCTTGCGATCATAGATCATGTGACAGTTGGGTGTTTACAGTAATTGACGAGTAAGGGTAGTTAATTGATAATTAGCCCGAGGATCGCACGCACGATCTCCTGCCGGTTATCCTTCGAAGATTAATGAATAATCAATAACTGGATCTAAAAGTTGACACGGCGATGTGAGCTCCTTTCTCCGTAGCCTGTGCCAGCGGTGGAGATTAATTGGGTCAGAGAGCTGATTGTATCGTGGTGTGGATAATTAAAGGATATTACGTAAAGCCCAGAAGAAAATGTCAATCCCCGAATGATTTATGATACGGCAAAAGTATATCCGCGCGGCCGATCGTTTTGTTGTAATAACAACCATTACTCGGTCTGTTTTGAGAAGCCATTCATTGCGCCGGGCGATGCAATTACTTGAAACCGACCCCGATGGAGGGAACACGATTATTACGAGAGCGAGCCCGTCGCACGTTCTGTTTTCGTAGAAATTAAAATAACGAACCGCGTCATTATCGCTAGGGGAAATCTAAATTTCCCGTAGCTTTTGTTACGTTCCATTAAGTAGGACTGCAAAATCCAGCAATAAATCTCTCTAGGCTACAAGAAAACTCGTTCTCACCGGCGGAATATGTATTTTGTAACGGAGTTCCCGTCGATATTTATTGTGTTCAACTCGGCCTTACCGTGGTTATCTTAATGCTAACGCTCTCACCGTTGCGAAACGCTTTTGATGTATAGGCTAATATATTTGTCGGAACAAATTTACTCACTCGCCTATCCACCGTGCCGTGAGACTTATATAAAAACCAACTGTCACCCTCGTTATCCGTTTCATTATTCCACCTTTCTAAATCTCACCTCTTCTTCAGAACCACCTTCGACCACCACTCCTTCTCCCCTATTACCAAAACATCTCTCCTAAACTCTTACACCCCGCAATCCATACTCCTTACCTAAAAAATATCGATCTCACCCCCAGAAATTAAATGCCGGATGCAAGGGATTAAGGACGCGACGCGAGAGAGCGTTTCGTTCCTCTCGAGCCTTTCACGGGTCCTTCCTTCGAACTCTCGTTACAATAGCCCCTTCCTCTTGATGGTTCTGAAAGGGCCTCGTCGCCCGTCTCGGGCCCCTTTTGTCTTGCGACGCTTCTCGTCGCCCACGTGGCGTCCACCCCACCGGGAAGTGCAACGCGCTGCACGTGTGCAACCGCAGGCCTGCGCCACGGTGCACCTATGACACGTGGAAGACACGCACGGCTTTCGTGTTTTATGTAAATGTACCTGCGCCAGCGTCCTCTTTGGCTCCGTCGTACACGGCCGTTTATACGAACGGGGCCCCCGGGGCACGGTAAATACGCGAGAACACCGCGTCCTGCAGGCGTGATTCAGCCGAGAGGAACGACTCCGGCACGTGCGAGAATTCAGGCGACCTGTGCACCGTGCCCGTTCGATTCCTAGGCGCGTGCTCGGCGATTTAATATCCACGTGGATACGTAGAGGTAATCGTCGTCGTAAATTTCTCACCTTGCCCACTGTTCGACATCTTCAGGCTCTTTAACAGCCCGCATGGAACCTGGCCTTGGCGAGAGCTTCCTCGGCGTTGTTTTGATATTTTCGTACGCATTCGCGTCCTAGTGGGTTCGAATATGCGCTGGGTTGGATGGAGGGTGGTAATTAGGTGAATGCTTCTGGCGTAGTTTCGAAGGAGAATTTCGTTCAAGGTCTATCGTTGTGACTCGTTTACTGATGTCTCTATTCCGACAACGTTCCGGGCGGACGCAAGCCTATCATTTTAAACCGCCAATTAATGCAAAGCGCAGCCGATCAAATGGCAACGATAAGTATTTTAATGATCGTTCATTCACTGGCTTCAGTCGGGGTCCCGCATTGGACACAGTCCATCGAGTCGCGCTTCGTTTACATACCAGTGGGATAATTACTGTTATTAGGATCGCTGTGTAGCGCGGAATCGGTGCACGGCGTACGCGCCGGGCCTGCAGAATCAGCGCAGCTGCAGCTTTTGGACAGTTTTCAGGGCTCCGGTTGGTGTCCTCTTCACTTGCCTCGGTCCAGTTTCTTTTATCACCTGGCTGTCGTTTGTATGCGTTGGTTGAATGAAAAAGGTACTTTGTAGCTCTTGGTCATCATCGATACTGATCAGTGCAGCCCTTCTTTGCGATACGATCTTTCAAATTCCCCGATGGCTCCGTCTTTTACTGCCACGAGCGAGGTTTCACGCCGTGATCGTTGCACCACTTGCCTAGCTTTACGGTATGTATTTCTGAAAGACAGTGTATCTTGCCATTAACATTGGCAAAAGCGACAAAACAGGTATATTGTTGGAGCAAACCTTTAGAACGTTCTTCGACACCTAATGTTTGCATGGTAATTTGCGAGAAAGTGGCGAAGCAGGGGTCCCAAAGCCACTAACCAAGTCACTTGGAAAATCGCTAACGCATTCGATGGAGCGTCAGCTCGTTTCCACGACAAGTGGACCACCAAAGCGTCGGATCGCGTTTCATCGCGTTTTATCGTGTTTTATCGCTTCCGAAAGCGTTGCGCGCCATCCCCGTTTCGGTCTAGATAACTATCGTGTTCCCATCAAGATCTTCCTCGAGCGCATATGTTCATGCAAATGGGTCCCGCGGCGTTCGCTCGGACACTTAAAGTCGAAGCAGGTGCGTTCGCTCGCGAAACGCGGGCCCGGCTCTCTTGCCTGGCTCCTGACGTCCTGCGTCAGCTCTCGGCCTGTTCTTGTTTCGACCGGCGAAAACGCGGATTGGCAGCGTGAAATACGCCTCCCCTGTGCGACACGCGAAAGCGTGCGACGGACAGGGGAAATCTTCTGCGAAAATAGGTCTGCATTCGATGTATCTTCTTGGGTCCAGCGTTTGAAGGACGTGCGTTAAAGTAGACGCTGTCAGAAGGAGATTTACCAAATTGAACGATGCTTCGTGCATTGTGCTTGGTGGAAAGTGGAGAACGTTGGGGGGGGGGGGGATTGTCGAGTTTAGTGAATTCGATGGTTGTTGATGTTTGATGTTTGATGTTCCTTTGTTTGGTAAGGTTTGTAAGGAAACAATGATATTAAAGGTTTTCAGTAGGTTGATAGAAGATAGGGTAAGTGTATCGAATATCGCCGCTTGTAAATCTAGTAAAAAAATTGTTGACGTGTCTTGGTAATGAACTGATTTATTTAGTAGTCAATAATAAAGACACTTTTTAAACATAATCCCAATAAAATCAAGTTTTTCGAAAAAATAATTTTTCCGATTTTTGTTTGCCCTGTTTTCTTCTAATCGCTATTAAAAATCTTTCGATTTCAACAGTTTTATCCTTCCAAACATGAAACATAAAGAGTTTCATTTTACCTGGGATTAATCAGACACAAAAATATCAATTACCCTCCAATTCAAAATGATTTGAATTTTGATAAGCGAAATTAGGCGCCTTACCATATTGATCCGCGAGGGATGTTTTTACAGTTTCTTGGCGACTACGTGTAAGATACCTATCTCGATATCCTAGCGTAGAACAAATAGATTTTGAAGAAAGTGGACACGGTCAGCGGGAATGGATGCATCCGCGTAAGAAGTCCGACGTTAGCGTTTCGGTAAGTTCGCGCAGGGAGCCGCTGTCTGGACCGGATGCCAAGGATTGCCGAGACGTGGCAATCCTCCAAGCGGCGCATGCTACAGAACTGTCATCCTGTTTGCTTAGAAGTTGCTTAATAATTCAGAACACAAAGTTACTGGCTCGCTTCGGGAGGTAAATAGATCACGGCGGTGAAATCGTTAAGCGACGTGATGCATTGCGGCTAATTCAGCCGTGCAACGTAATCTGACAGTAAATACGGATCATTGTGCCCCCTTCGTAATAATAATATATCACCGAGCGTGCCGCGAAGGTCGCGAGGGTGTGTGGACGCTTGTTTGCAAAATCAGATCGTGGTTACAGGAAATATTGATCGTAGAAGTAGATTTATTTCACAGTAGGTAGATTTCTCGTGTTCGTCACTGCGTTCGGCACTCTGAAATGTAGAAGAATATTGAGAAGCGTACGTTGCGATCCGTCGCAACGGTTATCCTTCGTTATTGAGTGCAATAAGTAGGGGGTTAAGGGGTGAAGCCAGTATAAACGGCTTACTTTTGTACTTATAACTTTGAGAATATATTTTTAAAACGTTTTAGAAGCGGGTATGAATTTTTTTTTAATTTTTCGGTTGATTTATAAAGTGTTCTCCTGTTAAAGTGCGATTTAGGTGTGCTCGGCGTTCGAAGGAGAGCTGACTCACCACGCTATAGTATCGATATGGAGTTGAAATTCGGCCTATAATTTGGGGAATGTATTTTTTAAATGTTTTAGAAGTGATTTATGGAAAAGATTTTGTTTCTATTTTTCCTTCGATTTGTACGGTCTTCTCTCCTGAAGTCAGAAAATCTTGGCCGTTTTTCTGCAAATAGATTGCAATATTTAATTCCACCTAAACGTCGTTTAAATGACTACGAGGAAGAAGGCGAATCTTGTGCTTCTATTTGGGCAGTTACTACTGCCACTTAGATTCCAACAAATAGCTTGACGGAGTCGTTTGTAAACGCAATTACTATCTAATTACGCCCCGCACTGTAATATAACGCTGTACCTTCCCATAAATCGCGCGAGATTCGACGCGGCGCGCTCAATAAAAGCCCCGCCAAGGAGATTATCGAGCGTTTAATTAATAATCCGTGATAATCGAAGGTGTTTGAGGCGAATCGTGTGCGTCGTGTGTGGGCTGGAGCGGAGGCCTTCGTCAAGGTTCGTCCTTCACCTTTTCGCGTACCAAGTTTCTGCTGATCTTGCGCGCACCGAAGGCCGATGCATTCTCCTGTCCCCAAGGTTCTTCCTTCATAAGTTTCTTGTGCGCCTCCGTTATTAACGGGATACAGTTTTTGGCCCCGGGCACGTAGTTAATTACGTTCAATCACTTTGGCACTTTGAAGCCGATTTCTGATGAAATTGCCTGTTAAGAGTTTATTAAAGAGAATGGTGGTTACAGAGTTCCATTTAATCAAAATCTAGGTTTCTATATAAGAATGGTACTCATCCCTCTCTATTTCAATGAAAACTTCTTCCCTTCTCTAATTAGCATTCTCTTTTTGTTCGCAGGTAAGATCCACAGTATAATCATATATTCTACGACGTGCATCCAGTGTCGAGCTTTAGAAATGTAAGTAACGAAACGATCCCAAAACCATTTTACACTCCAACTTCTATATTACACTACGCATGAGGTGGTCCCCGATCCATACACTCTCGCGCATTGCAAAAAATCATTATAATTATCCGGTGCGGAACGATTTGGAGCGAAATGCTGGCACGCGTTGGCATTCGGCGGGCCAATGATAAAAAAGGAGCACCGTCAGGCTGCAATTTGAAAGTGGCCGACACGTGAGTCACGCGTTAAACTGTGTCAGAAAAGCGCGGGTGAGTCTTTGCGGGCGCGTTCCAGCGGTGTCGAATTTTTCGCGTTGGCAATTAGCAGCGAGTGCCAGCAGCGGCTGGCGGAGGGAAAGAGGAAGAAGCGGGCCGCGACGAATGTGGAAGAAACGGGAAGGCGAATGGAAAGGTGGCGGAGAGCTGCTCAAGTATTTATACATCCTCGCATTCTCGGCTGCCGGAGACAGGGGCTTTTCCTAGTAAACCCGGAATAGATACCGCGGCAGATGAGCTTTGAAAAGAGGATGAAAACACGTCGTTGCTCGGCTGCCAGCCTCTCAACGCTGCGCCCGCATTGTTGATCGTGATTTGTTTTCCCTGGGAGGGCCTCGAAACCTGCGAGCACCTGTCCCCGTTCTTAGAACGAAAATTGCCCTCCTTTGTGGACACTTATCGCGATCACGTCTCCACTGATAAATATTCTGACCCCGATAGTAGTGAACGGTCATCTTCTGCTCTTGTCGTTACTGTATTTGCATCGAAAAAATTGTGGATTGTTTAAGGAATTACAGACGAAGGTGTGGAAACAGTTTGGTTTGTAGGAAATAGAGCTGTTTCGAGACTCGAAACATTCGAGTAGCTTGAAGTTCGAACCGAGCGGGACTCGGTTTTTCGAGCCGAGCCGAGACTCGAACGGTTTCGGGTAACCCGAATGTTTCGAGTAGCTCGATTTCTTCGAGCCGCTCGAATGTGTTCCGGGTAGCTCGATTTTTTCGAGCCGCTCGAATGTGTTTCGGGTAGCTCGATTATTTCGAGCCGCTTGAATCTGTTTCGTTTAGCACGATTTTTTCAAGCAGCTCGTATGTGTGCTAGCTTGGTATAGCGTTTTGTAGGCACCGAGTATAAATTAAGTTAGATGTATAATATGAGATGTCTAGATGTGAAAACCATATCAAGTTAACCCTAAGTTCTCGCAGGAAAGAAGTCGGCTCAACATCAGAGAGAATTTGAACTTAACCTTGAATAAGTTTGAAAATATCCTGAATGTGATTAAATTTTTCAAAGAGATAAATTCGCTTGATCTATTGTAGAACAAAAGTGACGAAAGTGAAAACATATTATTATATTATAATAATAATAATAATAATAATAATAATAATAATAATAATAATAATAATAATAATAATAATAATAATAATAATAATAATAATAATAATAATAATAATAATAATAATAATAATAATAATAATAATAATAATAATAATAATAATAATAATAATAATAATAATAATAATAATAATAATAATAATAATAATAATAATAATAATAATAATAATAATAATAATAATAATAATAATAATAATAATAATAATAATAATAATAATAATAATAATAATAATAATAATAATATATTCTCATATATGTTTTCACTTTCGTCACTTTTGTTCTTGCATACGAAATAAACTTTAGTAAAGTTTTCTATATATAATATAAGTGTTCACTTTATTATATCCCCGAGAGCAGTAATTGGATTGAATCTGATTTCCCAGAAGGTGTAAAATATAAATCATAACATAATTCGACCATACATAGAGCTACCTAGTGCTCCATTACAATAGATCAAGCGAATTTATCTCTTTGAAAAATTTAATCACATTCAGGATATTTTCAAACTTATTCAAGGTTAAGTTCAAATTCTCTCTGATGTTGAGCCGACTTCTTTCCTGCGAGAACTTAGGGTTAACTTGATATGGTTTTCACATCTAGACATCTCATATTATACATCTAACTTAATTTATACTCGGTGCCTACAAAACGCTATAACAAGCTAGCACACATACGAGCTGCTTGAAAAAATCGTGCTAAACGAAACAGATTCAAGCGGCTCGAAATAATCGAGCTACCCGAAACACATTCGAGCGGCTCGAAAAAATCGAGCTACCCGGAACACATTCGAGCGGCTCGAAGAAATCGAGCTACTCGAAACATTCGGGTTACCCGAAACCGTTCGAGTCTCGGCTCGGCTCGGATATTCGGGCCGAGCCGGGCTCGGCTCGATTGTTTCGAGTCTCGAAACAGCTCTAGTAGGAAAGCCATTACTCGACGATTAGCTGTAATTTGTTTTTGTTTTAAGAGGCGTCCAGCGTGCAAGCACCTGTGCCGTTTGGAGTTCTGGGAAAGAAAATTATCCGTCGAGTGTCGACACCCCGTATGGCACCGGAATAATGTTCGACTACGGGGTACCTCGGGTTTTTAAAACCGATTCGTACCAACCAAGCGGTGGCTTCAGAGAGCAGGATATGCTTGTTTGTTTTCCTCGATTTTTATACCTTTTGTCGCTCGTGTCTTTAGTATTTTCTTCGATGCTTCGCGGGTCTATTTTTAAACCCTGTTTCCTTCTTTAACACTCGTTAGGAGATACACTTTCGTGGGATGTGAATTAGTTCGAGAAAATCTTGCTATTTGGTCAGGTTTCAGGCACAGTGGAGTAATGTGTTTGATATTTAGTGGGGAGTCTATATTTCGATGGATCGACCGAGCGGTGAGCGTGAAATATTGAAAAAATGAGGAACAGCCGCAGATTGCGATAATAATGAATGATTTACCGCTGTTTGCGCCATAACTTCCACTCCCCTTCATACTCGCAACAGCGATAATTCTTCTGTTCTTCGGAAAGCAGCGGAGTTTATCGTGTCTCGACTCGTTACGTTTTAGTTATTTTTCAAGCACCTGCTCCAACATCGCGGGGAAGCTCCTCAGAGCGTCTACGGCTCTGCGCGAAAGAAACTTTATGATTTATTTGCGTCAACGACGACTAAGCAAACGGTCTTCCTCTCCAGCCTGTTTGATCATAAGGTCTTCTACATCTTTAATCAAGCTTCCCATCTGATTCCTCCCTTTCCTCTCTGACGTTGATTACGGCTGTTATAACAAGAATATTTCCTCGTACACCCGTGAAAATTTTGAATTAGAATACTCGTGGTAATTGAAATATTACAAATTCAGTATTACCGACCTATTTTTCTCTCTAAATTTAACAATCGACCGCAAAGCATCCCTTTCAACTTATCCACAATTCTTCTGCTCTTCTCTCAACTTGTATCGCTATACTTGAGATGCAAATCCTGAGAAATTGCCGTGAGAATTCCTGCTAAATGAACTCGAAGCACGTAGAAACGTGAAACGAACGCTGAGTAACAATATTCGAGGCATGTTCTCACGAACGCTGAAATATTGGAGTTCAAGGTACCTGCGTACTTGCTCGTGTTGCACAAGGCGAATAAATGCGAGGAAGGTAAAAAGACGTTACACGGGTATGACAGTGGGTCGTTTACACGAACCGCGCAACCACACACGCGCCTATGCAAATACGCGCGATGCAGCTTTAAAGAGGCTCGCCTCGTTAAATAATATTTAAGACGGTGAAACGTTCGAGGTATATAGTTAAATTATCTTCGACCCTTCGTCGGGCTGGCTCGCGCGGCCACGTCGTCCCGTAATCACTGATAATTGCAGAATAATTTGCGCGCTTGTGCACGAAAGTATTTACCGAACGAGAGTTTGTTGCGTGCCTGTAATACGTACACACAGCTAAGCAAAGTATCGCAAGATTAATACTATTCTCCTCATTAATCACGTGGACGGTGGCACATTTATTCAGGCCTCGAAAGTGGAGGCTACTTGCACTGGGGTCGCCGAGTGCAATTTAATTCGGTGAAACGTATCTTTCGGGGAGAACGAAACTCCAAGCTGCAAATATATCGCGTATGAGCTGTGATTTTAAATTTTTCTCACGAGGTAAATGCCACAGTTATCTGATTGCAAAAAGAAGAAAATTTTTGGTAAAGTTAAATAATTTACGCTGAGATTGGACCTAAAAATTTGAATTTTACTTTTTATTTATAATACGTTTTTTTGGCGATATAATGAATAATATGAAAAAATTGTCTATGGGAAAAACATGCTTTTTCTTTCAAACGCTATAACTCTTTCAATTTTTTAATTTTGATTTCTTTAAAGTGGTCCAATCTCAGCGTAAACTATCTAACTTTAAGAAACTTCTATTTTTTTTACAATCAGATGATAGATGCTACAAATCCTGCCAACAGAAGTTACATCATCGAAGAGGTGGACAAAATTCCACAATAATTAATAAATAATAAGAAGTATGAGCTTAAAAAAATATTTTCTGCAAGTTTAAAGATACCTCCTCATATCCCAAAAAGAGTTTAATTCAATATGTCCAAGTTTTCCAACAAAAAAAAAAAACAGTTTTCGTCAATCCCGCCTCGATTTAGCAGAGATTCGTCGGTGAAGATCCGACTTTCACGCACTTTCCAGTTTACAGCTAGCGTATTGCCTCATACTTGAGCGGGCTTTCCGCTTGAAGCGCGCGATTCGTTTACGCGGCTGGCATCCCGAGGACGCTCCCCGGCCAAGGGAACATCCAGCTCGTTAAACTGTTTAAGGGCAGAGTCGTTAAATCGTCCCAGCTACCCGTGGAACAGGCTCGCTGGAGCGAGACGTCTTACAAGAACGCGTCTCGCAACCGCGTACGGGTGCAGGTGCAAGGCAATTAGCAACCCCTTGTTCTTACGTAATGGCGAACTCTGTCGTTGGAAAGCTGCTCGAGTCGTAAATTATATTATTTCGCCGGTGCGTAATGTCCGCCGGGGCAATGAATGGAGCGCAAATTAGCTCGTCTGAGGAAAGTCTCAGCTTCGTAAACAGTTTGTCCGCGTAAGATGGCTTGTTGACATGCAGCAGATTGCTTTACGATCCCCGTCCCTCGTAATTCCTCGGCCAAGTCCACGTGCCACGAGCGTTAATCAAACTGTGATATGTAAATTTCAACTTCACGAACCATCAAAGTTACCGATACACCTGGTGTATAGTTGGGAGATTGCTCTTGAGTGGTCTGTTAAATTTCACCAGCCTGTAGAAATCTACAAATCTGATTTACAAATACATTCAACTGAAATAATAATAATAATAATAATAAATCGTCTTTATTCTATTATAAAATCAGGTACAACACAGAAGAAATTAATAATACGCAGATATAGAACGGGCGAGGCTCAGCGAGGCTGTTATTACGCCTAACCCAGATAGAATCGGAAAAGAAGAGAGAATTGCCGTTGTTTTTCGTTACCAAAGGTGTCGATCCGAAAAGAATCATTTCCTCGATTATAAACACTAACAAAATGAGTAGGTACATATTGAACTTGTAATTACCACACAAATAGTCGATATTTAATTCGCCCAAACCAAGTGCGCCTGATAAACAGGATCCGTGGGGCGAGATAACTTTCAATAAACAGCCAATTCAGCCTGGAATCTGCATAATTACTAATGGCTCTGTAAATACGGGCCGGGGCAATGTTCCTTCTTCATGCATTTTAATGAATGCAAACTACTCGCAGCCTCCCAAAGCCCGTAAGAGTTTTATATACCGCTCCGGCTCCATTAAATCCTGGATTTGAAAAATACCTGCAGGATTTCTTCCGTGCCAGCCAGCAGTAGTTCCTTCCTCCTCGCGCCGTCGAACAGTTCCCCCGTAAAAGAAGCTCGGCTCTCTGCAGTTTCCCTAGGAAAAGCCAAGGTACTTCCTCCCAACGAAACCGGCTTTTGATCTCCTTCCACCCCTCACCCTACCATTCTTCGTAATCCAATGCAAACATGCCAGGAAGGACGGCTCTATTAGACGAAAATATGTTCCTGCTCGGGGCGAAGGAACGCTGGTTATTGCGTGGAAATTCTGCGCAAAGGAATACTGGATGCAAAAAGGAAGCGTTATTACGCCGATTTTTGCATCACGTGTTTTTCATAGTAAATAAGCTAGGTACTACGCTTCCGCTCTCGAGAAGCTTCACAAAAGAGCGGAAAGTACGTAATGTTCTATCCTCTGAAAAATGGCACCGCACAATCGAGCCTCGACATTTCCCGCGGTTCAATTTTCATTCTCAGTATGTGCCACATACAGCGAGCGGTTCGTACGTCGGTGCGTTTCGTTTGCCGCGAAATTACCGGCTATTTGTATAGGTAGAGCGACCTATAATTGTACGGGCGAGTAGGGCCACGCGGTGCGTGCGTGTGGTAGCAGCTGTTCACCGCGCAGCGCGTTTCAATTCGCCCGTCGTACTCCCGGTAATTCCATATGTTCTCTCGGAACCTCTGGCCCCTTTATGCGCTATAGACCGTTGAAAATTCGCGTACGTTCGCACGCGACAACAAGCACGGGGCAATAAGATAATACGGGCCCGCGAACGAGCCAGCAAAAACAACAACGTCCATTCCCTCGGACCCTGTTCGGCCTCCTTGTTCCAACGACGACAGCTATACGATATTCTATATATAATCCCCTTTGCCGCGTTATGGATACATTTTGCGAAAGAGTTGCCGTTAATTCGAAACACGCCTTGACGATATCAACGGAGGCCTCGTTACCGAGCCTCCGGTCTTTCATTTTGCGTGGAAAGTAGTCAAGTGAAATTAGGATCTGTCTGCGGAGAAATTCCCAGCAAGCTCAATGTTTGTATGGGCCTTTATTTTGTTGTTTTAAACAATATGTCAGAAGTCTCCATCGATCTGACCGCCGCTAAAAATTTTAGAGAGGATCAGACGTAAAGAAAAGTCAGTTTCCGCGAATATCGTTACCTATCAGTTTTACGACAAAAATAGTTATTGCAAAATTTGTAGCTTCGCAAATTCTCTTAAAAAAAGACAGATAGATAACGGAATATATGCGAAAAACTGTATTTTTTTATACCTTGAACATTCTGTAAATTATTTTAGCGGCGGTCATGTCGATGGGGACTTTTAAATTTTTTTTTTAAAACGACGAAATAATGACCCATACAAAAATTTGGCTTGCTGGGAATTATTCTGCAGATTAGCAATATTTCCGTCTAATTTCACTGAACTAAAGGGAAGCTTAATGATTTCTGACAATTCTGAATCATTTGAAACTTATAATTGGAAACTAGTCCAACGTGAAACTACGACGAAGGTGCGGAGAAGTCCACGGTAAAAGTATAACTCGCCAGAAGGGTACATCGATCTAAGATCTAGACTTTTGTTCGCCGCGTGGAAACTGGAATCTCGGAGTTGGCGCGGGACACCGTGGCTATTGCGCTCGAATTCGCGCGTGGAATTTGATTAGGGTCGAAACGAGAAGCCGTGGAAATGCAAGGACTATCTACCTCTACTAGGCCCTCGGATTAAACCAGTTTCGGTCGATTGAACGTGTTAGCAGGCTACAGTAGCGCGATTCTTATCATCGCGGCGGCTGGAATATTTGATCCATCAGGCACTCGTTCCGCTTGTAATTTCCTCGTTTGTAAACTCCGCGCTCGAAATCCGGCGCGCTTGGAAATACCCTCGCACCTGGCGATAACTGCAACTTTCCGTTTCGATCGCGATTTTACAGTGGCTGCGTCCACGATCGCTCTATTAACTTTGTACGCCCCACAGTAGCGCTGAGAAACTTAGGCTTGCTGGACGAAGGGTTTTGTTTCCAAGGTGACAAAGTTGAAGCTTCGGTTTCTCCTAAAATTGAGAACCTAACTAGTGATTGTGCAATGTTTGCGTTTGAAGCGATGTTCAGTATTTCGAGCTTCTCGTTCGAGCTTGGAAATTTCGGAGTGAGTTGTCGTGGGTATAGGCCTCGCTTCAGACATTCATGCTCGCATGAATTGCTGAGCATCTCTTGGGGACATCTGGGGAGGTCCCACGGGATTTTCGCTCGGCGGAATGCCGAATCAGTTCATCTGGGCGTGAGAAATTTCGTGTTTTACAAAGCCACGGAGCTATCCTCCGCAGCGTGCAGGCTTTTATAAAATTGACGGTGAAAACCATATGCTGGGGGTCTCTGTGGGACGTGTCGTGGGTACATGGGATTGTGAAGCCACAACTGTGCTCGTAACGCGTGTATTCGAAGCTTAATAGCGCAGATTAAGCAGTCTACGGGGTGGGCGAGAGTATTCCCTATCTCTGGTTCAGATAGTGTTCAAAACGCGACCACCAAGTTTAGTGCATGTGGGTTTTATTAACGTGCAGTTCAACCTTCTGGATGGAACTGCTGCACTTACGTTTCGTTTCAATGCAACTGTTCGGGAGCTCTTCTTATCGATCGTTTTGCGATAACATTGGAACTTCGCAGTTGGAACTGTTCTCTGCTTGAAAGCTTCTTATTTTAACGCATCAGAGTAATGGAGGAAAGTGTTTCTTCGTAGGGAATGATAAGTTCAGAGTCGAGATGACTTTAATGGAGATAATAAACGTTTGAAAGCTTCGCAGAACTCTCAAGTCTGCATTGAGAATTAGAACTCTGTTCTAACTTCTGCTCTGTTTCAGCCAAACTTCGAAAGTTCAACTCGAATTCCTTTGGGATTTGAAGCGAGCTGAAATAAAGTTGACTTGCTTCACAGATTAAATGTAAAGATGGAAGATAGTTTAGTGGATTTGCATTATTAGAATTTCATTCATCTCAATTATTATGGAGAATGATTGTAATTACAGCAGGCTTATTGAACCTCGCTTTGATGACGTAATGTCGTAGCTTATCCTAGATTAATTTAGGGGAAGTTTTCGTTACTACAGTTTTCCAAGAGCTTAAGGTAATTTGTTATTCCGACTGTGTCCCCTGTGAAAGCGAGTTTGCAGAGGATAATCTGATTAGGTGGGACAAGACTGCACTGCGTAAATCCAATCATCGAAATAATCGTGTTCCACCGCTGAAGTGTCTTCCATTTCCATTGATCGTGGCGGCAAAGTATGCTACTTAAAAATCCTTTAGTGATCTGAAAATCCAATTTCCTTCGTTTAAATAACTTTAATGTAACATCACGATTTGTTGGAATCGAATTTTATATAGAATGAACCTGTTTTACAATCGTAAAGCCCTCGTAAAATTCTTCTAAAATTCTTCTTCGATCCTTCGTTCAGAGACATGGTGTCAAAATCACATTAGTTGAAATGATTCCAAGTTCAAGCGTGGGAGTATCTCACTGGTAATGTTGAAGATTTAGGGCGTGTAAGTTTAGATTCTAAAATTCAACAGGTGTATTGTACGAAGTAATATGTAATCGACTAGTTCTAATTCTGTAGAATAATCTATTATTGCAAACTGGTTCACAGTCACCTACCCACATATTAATATACAGGAATAAATTCCAATTTGTCCAAGTTTCAGTTATGTTTTCGCTAATTAAATATAAGTAAATTAACCATTCTCCATCTCGAATACAGAAAGCGTGAACTTACCAGCGAAGCGAGTAATCCCTGTTGGCCCCTTTAACGACCGTGCTCAGCGATATCGTCTTGCAAATACAACTGGTGTATTCGCGAAGTTCCGTTTCGTGCGTTCAGCTCTTTAATTACCGTGGAGAGGGAATGATAAAGATTAAGGCCTCTCCGCAAATGAGCGTTTACAGCTGCGTATCTGTTTTCAAAGCGTCGTCGCCGGAACGCACAGTATTCTCGCAAGTTCCCCGCACGGCTGCATCCAGCAAGCCAAGTGCAAACAAAAGGATAACCGATTCGCAGTCGACGCACAATCCCAACGGTAATTAGCTGATTACAGGGCATCCACCCTCGCGGTATTTCCATTTCGTGCCGCCACATTCTCTAATTACGCGCCACCGTCGCCCTGAACAAAGGAACCCGTGTTCTCCTTGACCAAGAAAAAGCGGAAGGACAGATCACCATGTTCGTGTGGTTGCCCTGCGTTAAATTGCGCGTATCGAATGGGCAGGATGTAACTGCCTGCGTTAAGAACTGGGGCTCTCCCAAGCCACCCTTGAGAATTTGGCTCACAAACTTGAGGTCCAAGTTGCTTTTTCGATTATTCATTTCGTACGTCGAATTTCTATTTTCCACATGGATCTTCTTAAGGGTACATTCTCGCATAATCCCTTAAAAAAATTTAGGATTTTTTTTAAAGAAAACTGTAACAGATAAGGTAAAAAGTATTTTACTGCAATCAATTACTGCATAATAATGAAAATTCAATGATTGATACGAGTTTTAATAAAAGTAATTTGAAACCGCTAATTTGTTATGCTGAGTAAAATTAAATTAAGTGGGCCAAAGCTTATGAAAGTTGGTAATACGATAGCGAGTTCATTTACCCAAAAGAATCCCGAAAGAATTTTTGAAATCCGTCAATTAGTTCTTTTGCTTTTTATGTTTACCGGGTTTTTATCACCGTCAGAGTTGTAGCTATTTATTCAAAATTACATCGGAGAAAAAACAATAAAAACTTTTTGTAGCATCTTCAAATATGTATAAATCAATACTAAAAAGATATTTTACTCTAAGTGTTTTCTTAAAAAAAAATCCTAAAGAGATTCCTCGTCAATTCTTGTCCAATAACCTCGGTGGTTGCTCCAATCGTGGATGCTCTAATTTCTATAAACCCTCGGCATCACCAACTCTTTCAACTTCTAACAAATATCGTAGCACCACCCACTGAAGCATGAATGAAACAGCACCCTAAACCTAGATGTGGAACTGCAACGCTATTCGATGAAAGCTGAATTCCATACACTTAGAACGATTTGCCATGAAACTACCGTAGAAATCTCGTCTCCCAGCGTGAAAACGATTGTCGTGAACAGTATCGAATGGGAGGGAAGTTTCGGGCAGTGAAGTGACCGGCGAGTAGGTTCTAGGAAGCGCGTGCAGACGACAGCCCCCGAAAAATTGCTCTATTGTAGGCGCGGCTTAATATTGGCTGGTCCATCGGCTCCATTCACCAGCGACCTGTCGTTTCGGTCTAGACTTGCCGGCTGGCCGAGCAGCCTTTTCGAACCATGAAGCGCTGCAAATTCAGCGGACCGGTCAGCAGACGTCGCCGAGTCTGGCCTCGGCACCTAAAACGAAGGAGAAAAGCCACGCGAACCGTCCTATCGAATGTAAGAACGTTTGGGGGCGAGGAAGTGTTCAGCTACACGATAACAGATAGCGTCACTTCTGTCTTTACGTAAATCTTGTACATTATGTTGCCGTTTGCCATTATCGCGACGGCTGTTCGCGATGATTAGCCACGGTGCTAGCTTTAAGAAATGTTGCCAGTACGGTTTCACGCGCGTTATCAGTGAAACCTGGCCTGTCTCAGCAAGCTGTGTATTATATTAGGATTTTAGGTTTTTTAGTTCCTCTTTCGATATGATTTGATTTCGGGTGGTATTGGAACCCACACTCACCGATTGAAACGCAACTTCGTGGGTTCATAGAGTGACTCAAGACAAGAACAACGGTATGTTTTATTGGTGGTAAATTTTACTAACCTCAAAGTCAAATAGGCACTCCCACTTTTTCGCGTATAACTCCTAAAGTATAAGAGACAGAAAAAAATGCTTTAAACAAAAGTTTAATTGCGCAACAAGCGGTGTAAACTTGCGTTAACAAAATTTGAAAAAAAAAAATCGTCAGGTAGGTACTTTTTTAAATCTGTTTTGAAAATTTTGTTAACGCAAGTTCGCAGTGCTTATTGCATCATTAATATTTTGTTGGATTATTTTTTCTGTGCCTCTTGTACTTCGGGAGTTATACGCGAAAAGGTGGAAGTGCCTGTTTAACTTTGAGGTTAGTTTTCTGATCTTGAGTCACTTTATAAACCCACAAAGTTGCATTCCAATCGGTGAGCGCGGATCCGCGGTGTTCCCTTGTTAGGTGGCATCCGGTTGGCTTCAGAATTTGTAGAGTTCGGAAGAGAGTGACATTGAAGAGTCGGCGTTGGGTGAATTGGTAACGCGGCTGACCAGCACTCATTGTCAGTGGACCCGCGAATCTCGAGTTTGAGTCCCATCGCCCGAGGCTCTCTTTTCCGCCAACAATTTCGAAATAAACGCTGGGGGTATCGAAGTGAAGGCGTCACGGGGATAGAGACGTCGTTTTACAGGTAGCAATTAGAGGCTTTCTAGTAATTTATGTGGTCGGTCTGTCGCAACGTATATGAATCCATTGCGCAGTGAATTAATTATACTTGCCACGGTTACGTTTCCTTCCGTCTGCATTTGCATCCGCTTGTTCCTCGCGCGCATTAGAGGCAACGCCGTGGACGAAACCACAGATTAGCATACTACTTCTTGGACAGGTTTCGAAGCAATTTGCTGACTCTTGTCAGCATCGAAGGAGTTATTAAGCAGCCCATTAAGCATCCAGATGCATTATTCAAATTACTCGTCTCTCGGGTGACATAAACGATCGATCAAATGTACCTTATGCTAAGCGGTGATTTTTAACGCGGTCCCCGTAGCCATTGGACCAGTATCGATATTGCAGGCGTAGGAAAAGGATTTGTACCAGTACACGAACACGTTCGGACACTTGTCACTTTGACAGCGTATGACAGAAGGCTCTGTTAACCGTAAGTTGCTCTAATGATACTTGCAGCTGACACTGGTCCCCTACCGACCGCTACTTTCTTCATCTGTAAATGCTAGCTCCACTCTGTCTACAAAAACCCACCTACACATAAACTGCATTCTTACCACTTACAGTAACATAGATATCATACCATCTTCAACTTATCAATATTACCCAAAGCTTCGTACTTAAAATTTATCCTACCTATCTCTAATATTTCACCCGAAAGCTTCACACACCTCGACTTCCCACGTTCTATAGATCCTTCGACTCGGGTTTCGCACAAATGCGATGCACCAAGGTGGTATCATTAGCATTGCTTCTCCGCCAGGAAGCTTTGCAAGTGTCAGTTACGTTAATGCCGTCTGCAAGTAACATTTCCCAGCAAACTGTCCTCTGCACTTTGTCTTTGCCCGCAAACGCTAGCGTGCCGGTTGAATGCAACCAAGCCACCGTCAAAGTCGTACCTACGTATTCATCCCTGAAAGACCGAAGTTCTCGGCAAAGGACGTGCCCGTAGCCGGATTCACGAACAATTTGATACGGAGACGGTGCCTCGCCACACTCGATCCGTCCGAGAGTGAAGCACCGGTTACGTTTCTCGACCAGACATACCGGTTGATCGAGCAACCTTTTTGAAGCACGAAGCGCAACAAGTTCAACGAAGCGGACGGTGCGTGTCCGACCAGCCTCGCTCCAGCTCACCGTCGGGGCTGGAAAAGCGACGTCACAGCCGATTATCGTTCGAACGGGATTCCCCTCGCGCTCTGGTCCTTCTATTCGGTTAAAGGCAGACGGACTCCCGCTCCGTCCTTTGGAACAATTCTTTCTAATTGACGGTGTCAGCGACACGTATCGGCGAGGACTCCACGAGTTGTGTTCAAACGACGCTGGCAGGCTCGTTTAGCGCGTTGCGCCGAGTGATCCGTTCGAGCAGCGTGAAATGTAGGGTGTCGTGTAGTGGTCTCAGTTTTAGTATCAGTTTTAATTCCACGGTTAGGTAGAAAGTAGAATTTCCATTGGATCTTGTGTTTGCGTATGTATACTGTCGCGCTGTTGCGGAGTTTCCTCATTGGGTATGATTGTTGATTTATTTTATAATTAACAATTCACGCAACAACAGAACTATATTTAAGTTTAGTGCATGTTTGGTTTGCAAGCGCTAGTAGGCGATGTTCTCCAGTACACTCATGATCGCAACAATACCTTTCTTCTTTAACTTTGCCAAGTTTGTATCGAACTATTTTTAATAATAATTTTTTACTATTTTAATTATTTAAATTTTTATTAATTTAATTTTTACTGTTTCGAAGTTGTAAAAATTCGAAAGCCATTTTTTCCAAAAAGCGGTTTTTGTATAAACCCTACTTGTGTTAATCACATTAATAATATCTATTAATAAGCGGGAAGTACAAAAATGGGCAAAACTCGGGAACAAGGTCCAACAGGGCACACGTTTATATAAACTTTTCTCATTGTTTTCAAGTGCAGAATCCGTTCGTAAACTGGGTTTCCCATATTGCGGGACAATCTATGTAATAAACGATCCAAATGTACAACTATACTCGGTTACTCCTATAGAATATTTCTGGTTGTTCGATTTTTGGATGGAAAAGTCGCGTGGAACGCTTCGATCGAGAAGGGCTTCGACGAAACGTGACGCTCGAGTGCTGTTATTCGGAGCAATGGGGAGTGTGTTTCGTAAAGTGAATTTCTGTCCCTTTGGAATGTTTTTTGGTTTCCATACGAAGTGCACGGCGTAACGAGGTGAATTTGAGGGAATTCGCCGAGTTATGATGCTCGTGATATGCACGGCGATGCTTGGTTCGTGTTAGCGCGGGGCTGTAGCCAGTTGGCACGAAGCAATTTTAAACGTCACTCGAAATATCGTCGGTGGACTGTAGCGCGACTAGTGCGACGAGTGTGGTAATCGGTGCATCACGATTTCTGTTTCATCCTCGGGTGAGGGACAGCCTGTCTTGTGCTGTTCTGGTCCATCTTCGTACTATTCTATTGGAGGAAACTGTGGTGACTGACAGCGAGGGGTTACAGTTTTGCGTAGCTTCAGTGGAGAGTATTCTATTCCATTCCTAAACCGAATGTCCCCTCCTCCTCAATCATTATTGACAGTCAAAACACTGTACCACCTGGTACCTCTTCACCTTACCATCTGGTACCTTCGCATACTTCTGAAAGAAGCTTAATAACCGAAGAAAGAACCGAGCTCGTTAAATTCATCCATGAAGCAGTGCACGTCGCAGTCACGTCTGTCTCGACAAACAATGCATTGACAGCACAGTTCGACAAGCTATCCCACCTCGTAATGGCTGTCGCAACGCCGACAGCCCGTCGTCAAAGAAACGAAGCTTTGGTTCGGTGTAGACTTGATGGCCTAGCAGGCTTTTCCACGCGTGAAACGCGTGGAGCTCGACGAGGCTGACGGCTGGCCTAGACGAAGAACTATTATTATTATTATTAATCAGCTGACGGGAAGGGAAACTGGTGTCTTCTCCAAGGCAAGACTACGCGATCTGGGCGCACATATCAGTTCCGTGACAGTTCAATGCCGTCAGTGTCAATGTTGTCTTTGTTACTCTAGTACTCTCTCACCATACATCTCTCTCAGTTATTGGCACTGAAACAGAGGGACCAGCGAAGGTCTGGGCACACGTATCAGTTCCCTGTCTAAAAGAAAGGCGTAGAGGATCTCTTATTTTTCAAAAACTAATCTAAAATAATCTAAAATAATCTAAAATAATCTAAAATAATCTAAAATAATCTAAAATAATCTAAAATAATCTAAAATAATCTAAAATAATCTAAAATAATCTAAAATAATCTAATATAATCTAAAATAATCTAAAATAATCTAAAATAATCTAAAATAATCTAAAATAATCTAAAATAATCTAAAATAATCTCTTATTTTTACCACTAATATGTCAAAGCGGAACTGATAACTCTGCCCAGACATTAACACTGACGACACTGAACCATCTCTACCTTCAAATAGCTCCTCAACTTTTCTAAACCCGAGCTGCATAGAGAAGGGGCCTTACTCCTCAGGGGTACGCCGTCAAAGCGGAGGTACATACTATTCCTAGACGAAGAACTAGCTCCTGGGTGAGCTGGAGAAGCGATACCGCGGCGTGTTGCACGGCACCGAGCCGTGGAGCCAAGTGGAACCGAGCGGAATGAGCGTAAGGTTGAAGGAACGAAGAGAACGGAGCGGTTACGAGCGGATGAGTCACTCTTGCAGCCGTTCCCGCTGCCGATAGCCAGGTCTGCCGTGTAACCGGCTGGTCCACGGTGATAGGTCACCGCACCTTGCCTTTCGATCTTCTCCTCTCCTAGACGCTCGGCTGCTTCCCTCGCGCGTAGACGAGGCAATTCCCTGGCGAAACACCGGCCAACACGGTAACTTCTTTTATGGACGATCGTCGCATTGCCGCCCGACCGTTCGTGATATCCCTACCTTAAGCCGGTGCATCCTTTTACGAGCTATATTAACTGGGGGCAGCTTTACGTCCGGTCATTCTTTTAAATTGCACCTGAGAATGGTGCATTTCGACGGTATTAGAGCTTTTACGCGCGACGATGGGAAATTGTGCTCGGTGTTATTTTGTGACAGTAGTAGGAAGGAACATCTGGAATTGTGTCTCAGGGTTTGCCTGCAAGCTTCTGAAGTAGCTGAAGGGAAGAAGTTTCAGGCCCGTGGTTCTGCGTCAAATGACATCGTAGGGTAAAAATTCAGTTGCCACGTGGTAATGCGTTTCTCGTTATCGTAGTCCGCAGCTACGTACTTTTGGTGGCCTAAGAGTTCAGTCGCCTGTGATCCACAGCCCCGTACTAATACGCTGGGTAAATGTATCGTAACCGAGGTGCGAAGCCCTGCTGCTGCTTCACGTTCCTCGCCTACCTTTATTGTACCTGTAGCTCTAACAGTAAATCTCAAGCTGGAGCTCCTGATTGCTGCTGTTCCCTGGCAATAAAACGAATTGCTCCCCATTGAAACGGCGGAAATTCAAAAGGAAAGCGCGCTCAGATTTTACGATTTCACGATTTCACGGTCTCATCGAGCAGCCGAATATAAATCCCTTCTCCCCTTCGAACACAATTCAAGGAGATGCACTGTCCCACGGAATCCTCCTAATCCCTGCCCCGTTCGCGAGGAATAGATTTCGTAGGTTTGAATTAGAAGCTTCGTAATCTTATTATACGGTTCCATGGTGGCGCCCTTGGGCGCAGGATGATCTCCATAAAAAGGCTGCTAGGAATTCCCACAATTAGCGTTGCAGCCAAGGCTGCGAGCTCCTTCCGACGTTCTACGTGGGCGCTTTACGACTCGTTCGGCGCGTCAGAATTCTCTTCATTTGCGTGCACGTCAGCGGTTCGAGGCTTCATCGCGATCCTCCCAGCGGGACGAGCAGTTGCGGCGTCTGCGGCCAACTTCGAAACTACTTTCGTATACTTGGCGGTTTTGAAGTGTATCTCGTAACTTGCTCGTCATCGCGCAACTTCCCCGGGGGAATGCTCGTAAAATGCAGCTTGCAATCTTGTAATAGCAGACGCCACTCGAGGGGCCCGTGAACGAACGTCGGATGAAGACGCCACAGCGCACCGTTACGTTAGTGCCTCGACTAATGATCGAGGAGCAGAAAATTCGAAGACTTGACAAGCTGGAAAAAAGCGAGAGCCTCTCTTCTTCCTCTTCCCTCTGGTCCTGAATGAAGATTTGTCGCCGGCGTAGACACAATCGATTCTTATTACAGCGCCTGCTCGCTCGACCTTTGGCACCTTGAGACGTTTTCGAGTGCGCCTCTACTTGGGCTTGGTGTCAATGACCTCGTCACGAAACTCGCTATTTTCATCTTGACCCTTAAGCATACTTGAACAGAGAGGTGGGGAGGTGAGTGCCCAGTGGATAGATACTTGTTCAAAGGAATTCCTGTCCTCTGCGACGATGCATAACAGGTGAAACAGTCCGGTCGTTATTTCACATGCTTCTTGAACGTTCTGGTTCCGTCTTCGCGCTAGGGTACACAGACGCTGCGTTCGAGTTTCCATTTTTGTGCCTGGTAATCACCTGCAGTGGCAAAGTGTAATGGCGTGCGTGTCGGGGCACATTCGCGTGCTGTACGATAATAACGTTCGGTATTTTATGCGATGGAAAATGTCAGACACCTAGTTTCCCGTTGACCCAGTCCGAATGCGCTATATTTGTCGTGGTGGTATTTTCAAATGCGCCGAAATGCTCGCTGGCTGGCCGGGGGAACGCGGTAGCCAGCTGCTAAACTTTCGTGATAGGTGAGAAGTTCATGCATCTATTACCGATTCTTCCAGCGGCCGACGGGATTTGATATGTCAGAGGTCGGCAGGTTATCAGGCGTGTTCTGGCTTCTAATAAATCTTTGTCGTTGGGTCTAAATATACGGTGCGCAGACTTTTCGCAACGTGATTAATGGACACGGGGCAGCGTGCAGGGCGCGTTAGGTATGACTCGCTGAAATTTTCATACGCGGAGCATGCATATTTATTATACTGTTATTTAACGCGTGGATTGGTAGAACCAAAAAGCGCCACTGTTTTAAAGCTTGTGGGTCGTGGAAATTACATGAGACACCTGGCAATTGCTCGTGGAAAGTTAAAAATGTTATTATCATTTATTAACTCACAGAGGTCAGTGTATACAAAAGTGTTACAATAGGGTACATATAGAGAACAAGAAATCATTATAATCGCCTTTAAATATGCTGAGATTCGTCGCTGGAATAATATTTAAGAAAAAGAAATTGAGAAAAGAAAATACAAATAATAAAATACTCGTTTAAAGGACTCTATAGAGTTATCAAAAGAATTGACTATGTCAACTACGTATTTTCTGGTAATAATGTTATTAAATAGGATTAAATTAGATCTGTAAAATCGAAGATGAAAAAGAGGAGTGTAGCGCAAATAAGTAGATATTATAGAATAAACAAAAAATTTACGTTAGATTTATGGAATACGTGTGACGTTTCAATAAAACGAGGAGTTGAGAGAAGTTGAAAAATTGGAGGATCGGGCGTACGCAGATGCAGGTAGAGGAAAAAGAGTTGGTTCTCGCATTGATAAGCCACGGGTCGATCGTTTCCCGATAAACGACGTTGCAGTTGTTTGTTTGTAACCCTCTGCTACGCGCAGACAGCTCATCGAATTATCCACTAATTAGCAAGTTATCAGAAAGCGCAGGAAGCCACCCCGTGGGCGGATCGCGAGGTTTTATCCGGTGAATCCGACCGAGCCATGTAATCGCGCTTGCGTTCATCCACTTTGAACGACGAGCTGTGTGATTCACTAGGAAGCGAACGCACGCGGCGAAGTTGGAAAGTTTTTTGCGATTAGCCACGAGTTTCCAATCTCTAATTTCTCTTTGTTTTGTTTCCCAATCCCTGTTATTAACGCTGTGTAGCTTACTTCTGCCGCTTCTCTTCTTGCGGCAATTACACAAAAGGGTTTCTTTCGGCTCAGGTGAGCGTGATTCGTTCTACAACGCCCACAGCTGATTGGTGCAGCGTGGAATAATGGGGTCAAGTAATTATTACCGATTCGACGTAAGGAACTCGGCTCCACCGTCATTAACTTGTAACGTTCATCCTTTCGTGCAAGTTTTTTCCGTGGGAGAGTCTTATAATAGAAAAGTGTAGCTTAATAGAAACATTCTGTCGAGGGAAAGATTTGGTAGATATTTCGCAACGTGTTGCTTGAGTAATATCGTTGTACTTTCCCACTTGCCTGAGAGGGGCGATAGAATTATAGCAGAAAGAAGAATCGATGCGCGAGCGGATAAAGCGCGACTACGTAATAGCACGCGTCTTAATCCGCTTTGTAAATTACTGCTGGCGAGATCGTAGATACCGCGATAGCATCCTAGTAGCCGTTCATTCGCGATGATTTGTCTGACAACCGAGCACCGGCGTGCAAAAACGTGTACCATTCATTACACTAAGTCGTTCCCCTGGAACGTCAGTGTCTAATGAGTGGCGCGTACAGGTTCATTAGCCGGTTAGAAAGAATATCGCACGATTAAAGTCTGTAACCTGATTCGTTCAGCGATGAGCTGGATTTACTGGATACATTCTGCGCGTCGTTCAGTAATTACGCAAACATTGCAAACTTTTCGTTTGCCCGATGATTGTTTCAGTAATAGAGATAGGTTATGGACGAACTCAGTCTCTTTCGATTTAATATTAGAAACTGTAGAGTGAGATTTACGATGCACTTGGCGGAACCCATAACAAAAAGGCCTGCAACGGATGGGTGTCATATAAAAGTTGACACCAGGAGTAGATTATCAAGATTTCTATTTTCCTTGGCACGTGAAGATTGTGAAATGGAACTGTATACAATTCCATATAAGAGTAGACCTACGCTCCTACTGATTTGCAACCAATCTGCACAGCTTCCACTACTGCCTGCGCGCGCGATTGGTCGTAGCGCTTTCTCTGCTGGTTTCCTACCAATCAACAGCTTCCTCAGAGTCGTCGTTGCGCGGAACGAGTCTAATCTTAAAGAGGTTCGATAACCAACCTTAGATAAAAAATTATGTAGACAAATATGTTATTTACACGTCTATTTCTAATAAAATTATTACTATAAAAGTAAAGGAGAATATGCGAGTGAAATGCGGCAACGTCGCTTTGCGTTCATCTTTTTTTCTCTTTCCATCTCACACTTGTGGCGTTCTTTTGTACGTTTCTACCGGTTCGTAACAAATTACTAAATACACGTTTACAACTTGGTAGCGTTTTTACCAATTTTTACTGTATGCTTTGTACAAGTATGCATTGTATATATCACTACCCGGCGTACAGCGTTGCCGCGTTACAAACAGTTCCTTCAGGCAGTTCTACAGATACGAGAACTTTGCTGTCAATGTATTCAATTATTTAATGAACCGGTTCATGTCCGATTTTCTTTTTTATGATTTCACGAAAATATTTAAGCTTTTCGTTGCAACATTTTTTGGAACTTTCTTATCTTTTTTAAGGACTCTAGGCAACATTTTATAGAAATTTTATCGCTTCTCCAATAAGAGCCTGTGTATAAGAGCGCAACTTTGATTTCAATTTTTTAAAAAATCGTTCCGTCAATCGACTTCAAATTATGAAACATTGCAGACTACACTTTGGACATTAGATTAAAACACTTTCCAAAGATTTCTTATCATTTTTGTTCCGGTATCGAACCTCCTTAAGTGAAATTCAGTATATCTTTGGATGAACCGAAGCTTTGTTAGTCTCTAATTCAATAGAATCCGAATGGAACTCCACAGATCTAGAGTTCTATTGAAATCAAACTGGCACTGCATTAAAAATTCGATGACACATCGTCTTGTCTACTCTACTTTATTTCTAAACTCCGCCTGTACTTCCCAGGAATTGCATTTCCCTTAGCACAGCAGTTACCATTACTTACACCCTCCCCTCGGCAAAAAAGAGGAAACCATGTTTGTTCAATTTCCGCGAAATCCACTAAGGTCGTCAACACCAGCGGTCGTTTGATCGCGTTTTCTTCCCACGTCGAGTCGCCGCACCAATTTCCCGCGCGCAAAGCTTCCCCAGCTTCGTGCATCCCTGTTCCTCCTCTCATTAGCCTCTCAACCACGCATTATATTATCGACCTAATCGTGCTCCTCTCTCCCCGTTTCCCCACAGCTCGCCGGGAGCACCGACGTTTGAGCTCGGCATGGATCTTCTCTCCGCTGTTTCATCGGCCGTCGGTTCCACGACGTCATCCGTCGCTGTTCCCCGCGGTTCTTCGCTCCGCGACGGCCGCTTCCGCGTACATAATGCAGCCTGGATGCAGCGGCTAATGTAAATTAAGCCGTGCATGCATATTAACTACGTGTTGTTCGCCGCGTAACGGATGCACCGTGATATAATCTCACTGTAACACATTCGCGGACGCCCGCGCGTTAAATTATTCGCGGCTCCATCTGCGGAACGGTACTTGAGCGCGAGGCGACGCGACGCGTCTCGCGTTGCGGCGTTCTCGCGCGGGCAACGAGCCGAGGCGTCCCGACGCGCCGCGAGAAAATCGCCAAGGTGGACCGTGGAAAGTCACAGTTACGATATTTATGGGATGCACCACGCGTGTCTTTAAATTTCTAAGAAAACTTGCTCAAACGTCTAGATGTACAATACAGTGGTGGGGGAAGAGTCCCATAGTGACCTCGAACAGCCACTTGATTTCGTTTGGGACTATAATTCCCTCCTATGACTCAATGCGCTTGATTCTCGCGGCTTTCACCGCGCGCACCGTAGGTTTGTACAAAGTGGAGAAGTTTAGGAAACGTTGCCCGCGAACGGCAATGAATCATCGTTGGAATTAAATTGAGTGTTAACCATAACGCAAGCACCGTGACGCGCCGGCTGATAGAAGCAGCACTGTTTGCCCGCTAACTCGATTTCCACGCGACACAGGTTCTGACTTCGTTGCGCAACACTGTGTACACTGGACCGGAGATGTGTGTGAACGATTAGGGCTGCGCGGTGCGCCAGATCGCGATTGGCGTGATTATGTAAGGGAATACAGCGGTATTAGCTAATAAGACTAGTTACACGGAATGAAATTCGCTAATGCGTTCTGTCATTGCGAGCCGGTTCTTCGGGTGCTAATAGGTGGATATTTAAAGCGTCGATATGCAAGAACTTGGCGATTACGGTTCCCCTAAAATATTGAGTTTGGCTGACGATATTCGCTGGAAATGTCGAGCGAGTGATAGGCCAGCTGGTTCAGAGCTTTTCAGTGTATACAGTGTCTTGATAAAATTCGAATACTTATTGGCCCGACTTTCCATTCTCGACTCGTTGCAGGCGACTTTTAAGTCCGGGCTTATCTTGCGCGGGACGAAACTTATCGGAACGGTGGAGAGCGTTCCAGAATGATACTCGTAAAAATGAGTCGTAGAATATTAAAGTCCCAACTGCGCCTGGAACACTTGGCAGTGGTTCCACACACCGAAGCACATTTCAACTGAAATTAAATCGCCTGCCTACTACTTGGCAGCCTCCGCCAGCACTAATTTAGACCACCGGCAAGTAATTCTCCCACACATTTTTCACGATTATCCTGCCGGAAAGGGAGATCGTTTTTCACGAGGAGGAAGCAATTAGCTCTAAACGCCAGCGAAGGCACGACGCGTTTTCTTTCTTCCTAAGTAATATGCATTACTTTCCGTATCGTCTTGCCATTTATTTACATACCATGCATTTCATTCTCGCATTCAACACGAGGAGAAACCGTATTGCGCGCATTTTCCGCGACGACAGGATTTCTGAACAATACTATCAGCCTTATGCAAATATTTCCAGCTCTATCAGTTACATGCTTTAAAATAACAGTACCGAGCATCGGTCGCCATTATCTACACCAGTTCTACACAAGTTTTCGCACTTTTCGATTTATTAAAAGAGACAGAACTCGGCCAGCACTCTTAAGGGGTTATGCCTACCTGTGAGCTCTGAAAAAACATGCATATTTGGGAATTTTTGGAGGAAAAACTTGGGAGCCTTCTTAATCAAACCTTTATATATTCGAAAACGTACATGTTAAACTACTTGTAGCAATTTTTGCGATAAAAAATGTATATAAATAAAAGGAATATCAGCGATCTCCCAGCAGCGATTTTTTTTCAGTAGTGTGCAGTGACCACTCTAATTTTTACCTGGTTCATCTGAAATAAAGAATTCGCGGGAACTTAGTATATTAGATTATCTAGTTCCTAATCTTTCTTTATCTCGAAAAAGTAATTAGCTACAAAATAGCGGCTTCTCATAGCAAAAGTATCGATTTTCGACACATTTTTCATAATTTTTCATCTGTAAAATAAAAACTACGCAACGAAAATGAAAAATCCACGATTAAGGACTAAATAATCTAATATAGGTACTAACTAAACTGGTCGAATTTATTATTTCTGATGAATCAGGTCAAAGCTACAGTGATCACCGTAATAAAAAAATGCTGCCGGGAGATCGCCTATAATTCCATTACTATTTAAATATCGTATTGAAAAAGGTACAAGAATTTTAAAGAACTTTAAAAAAACTCGAAGAGACTTGTGTTTTCAGTCGTTACAGATAGACATAACCCCTTAAGACATCCCGAACGAATCCATCATCGACATTAAAACAACAAATCTAGCAACCTGCTCGCTGTTAATCGTGTCCATCGATAAGTCATCAACGAACTTACCCTCAGCTCGATCGCGTAACACTCCGGTAGCGTTCGGTGGATCGAATCGGTTTCCCGTGGCGGTTTTACCGGGAAATCTCGCGGGAACGGTAGTTCGGCCTCTGACATTAAAGAAGGTTCATATTGCTGTTTGGCTGCCTCGTGACACGGCCGCGGACGATAGGATTGAGCGATTAGGCAGAATCCAACGGTTCGCAGATACCTATCGCATCTACACGGCCGGGCGAAGCTCGATGCCGAGCAGCGATATCGCAGCGAGCTTGGGGCTCATTGAAAGCAACCCTGACGGCGATCAATTTAACCCTCTCGTTAGCTGGCCACCATAACCCGCGTGTCCTACCGTAGACGGACGTGGAAGCTTTCGGTTGGACCGGAGATGTTTCTCGTCGAGGATTCAGGACACGTCCGGCAACGTAAATCAGATCTTGAAACGGTTTGCTGGGTGCCCTAGCAGGCCTTGTCGTACCGGCCAGCTTAACTCCTGGGAAATCGCGTGAGCGGCTAATATTGACACAGATAGTGGAGATTCGTGGGTATATGCTTGGAGATTGGTGGGTGGTCGCCTGGTAGGGAAGCCCTGCTTGTAACCCAGATAACTTTTCAATCAATTTCGTACGGCCCGCTTGTAAGGTTACTCGGGTCAAGAGCGCTTCAGGGTTTGTAAAATGCAAGGGTTTGCGAGCTTCAAGGTTTACGAGCCTTGATATTGATCTACATTCCACGCGGTGGTAACGAGCGCGATATATTCGAGTCGGGAATTGAAGGCGGCATGGGAGACGCCTTGTTACAAAGCTGGAAGGATGAGACGTCGTGTATCCCGTTTGGAAGAACTCCATGCTGAAGCGCTAGGTGGTATATACAGCCAGCCATCAGATATCAGCTGGCCTGTGCAACGATGACGCAACACTATCTCCACGATCGGGGGACGAAATAATGCGTTTGAAGGCACCGAGTCACGTGAGGGGAAAAATGCAGCGACGACAGCCACGTCTCTTTCTTGCGATTTAGTGGAATAGCCCTGCGTGCTTGTGGCGTTGTGTAGAAGGAATGAATTTACGAAACCTCTTCCAGGAATCCTCTTAGTCGACTATTCTTTAGCACGCGTACATAATTTTGCAATTCCTCGAGCTCGATATACAATGCCACACGATGGTAAACGCATGTTTGCTTTCTGATTGCTGCGGGTTAGAGTTCCTCTTCCTTTTATACCCAATCGCAGTGGCGCAGTTAGGACTTAACTTTGGGGGGAACTGAGTCGATCGTATAAAAATAGTTTTAAAGCAAATTGAATAAAATTATTTCACTGATTACAACTAATTATTTAAAGAATAAAATTCGGCATTCTCTTCTTTTTACGAAGTCCTTGAATTACTTCAGTCGTTGTTTCATCTCGTTTTTCCTTTTTCTTTGGGGGGTGTCAGGGCCCCTTGGCTCCCCTCTGGGTGCGCTACTGCCCATTCGTGTGACAGGAATCGAACAACAGTTTCTCTTTTTTTTTTTATTAATCGTGGTATCGAGTCGTAGTTCATAAGAGCTGCCCCGTAGCAGGGCGGTAAATAACGCGCGAGGATCCAAAGAGGATCCTTTATAAATTTCACGTGGCTTCCTTATAAATTGCCGTGGGTCCGAATTGGACGTCGCTGGGGCATTTCCCATTCTTTCTCGGTCCGGGACATGTAAATGTTTACAGGAATTGGCCCGCGATAAAGAAGATTCGGGACTGGAAGGAGCGGGCAGAGGTCAAGCAGGCACGGAGGAGTAACGATTCCAAGGGATCGTACATCAGAATACTTATACGCGGACCCTTTCGGGGCCCGACCTCGAAAACGGGGGTCAGAGATGGACCACACGCGTGGCACGTACCTGATCCTTGGGTGGAATCCTCTCACGAATCCTGCTCGCTATAATACTTCATGTTCCTCACGGAACCACCGGCGACTCCTTCCTTCTCGTCCTTTTCCCTGCGTCTTCTTCGCTGCTGCCTCTCGCCCGTTTATTTTCCCATGCCTTTTATTTCTTCCAAACGATTTCTTCTTATCAACATCTTCTTCGATTCTTCCTTATTCTCTTGTTTCTTTCGTTGCTTCTCTGTCGTCGGTTTATCCTGTGGCTTTTATTCTTCATGTTTCTCGTGTTCTTATTGGGTTATATCTTGGTTCTGATAGTCTTTCACGATTTTCGTTAGACGTCTGTTGAGTAATAAGCTTCAATTGCTAACGGTTACTCAGGAGATCTTATTCCTGTGAGTAGAGTAAGGTGATGGGTGAACTGACGATTGAAGAGTACTTTGCAGGTTATTAGTCAGTTGTAATATGAGGTTCTAAAGAGCTACTATTTACAGATACCTGTTGATACATGTATGTTTTAATTGGGCCTAGTTATGCAGAATGACAACAAAATAGTTAAACACAGTACAAATCCCATAATTTTGTGGTTTTTATTTTGCAAGAAATTACACAGTCTTATGTAATTATTAAAATTACCATGCCATAGTTTCATTTTTGGCTTAAAAAACAAAAGCTACAGAAAGTTTAAAATAATATTAATTATGCTACTCACTATTAAATAACCCATTAAAAAACATTCTAAAACCATAACAAGAATTAAAATATATCCAATAAAAATAAAGCTACATTTCTTTAACAATTAAAATCTTCAAACCAAATTTACTAAATTTCAGATCATTGAGAATTAGTAGCTTTCTGCATAACTAGGCCCAATTGAGTCTAGAGTCAAAACCACGACGTTATTCCTTGCCTGCCACAATTGATCACAACTTTGAGCCATCGTATGCAACGTCTTATGCTTGGCCAAGTATGAGCAAACGCAACATTGCATCGTCATTCGGGGGTAATTCATTTCTAGCTAGAAAAGGTGCCCAATTTTTAGCATTTCTTACCTCGACCCATTCCTTGTTCTCATCATAGGGACATGGCTCATTGTCACAGAGAAGAAACACAAGCTGTCTGCTTGGAAGTCGTTAACACCGCGACACGTTTTATTGCTCGACGGATAGTGTACGCGTATCGTCGAATGCAAGTATCGAAGGTGCAATATGCCATTCGCACTGGGTTTTGATAAATGGCCAGCACGCGGGGTACACGTTCGTGGCGATTCCGTGTAAGAAATTATTGGATTTTCGGTATTGCCTGCGACGCGTCACAATGCCACCACCGCGGCATTAAAACTTGTCGAACGTGCAAATGAGCTTCGGGTCGCCTGTATCATAAATCCTGGCCAGGGAAATGAGAGAGTTATAAGTTGGTCGCCTGTCCATGGAGGAGGAACGATCATATCGTTTGCATTTTATTGAAATTATTCAGCGTCCAAGCGTGAAACATGTTCCCTGGAATTACAATGGGGCTTAAGAGAACAATTTCTGGTAACGTAATTCTCTAACAAATTATTATCTTTCTGTTGCAGGTAAGCTGTGAGACATCTACTTTTCTCAAGTTTTCTCTGAGTCTTCCTTCGAGGCTGAATGATTGCAGAACTGGAGGTCTGTGAGTGGTAGAATCATTGTTTAACAGTTGAAGAGTGATTTTTCAAAAGGACACTTTTCCATATACATTTTTTTTAATAATCACAAAAAACTGTGGTTCCAACGTTGACTTAAAAAATCTTTTTCTTTTTAGTACACGTACATTCTATTCTTCCATCTGATAGCGGTAATGTTTTAAATTTAGCGACATTGTTGTTTAATAGTTATTTAAAAAAAAGTTTGGAAATAGGCCCTCTGGGTAGAAGTTATAAAAATAAGTCCTTTTGTATGAAACCACTTGGAATTTGGAAATAAGCCCTTTTGTTATAAACGCATTTGAAAATAAATCCCTTTGTAATTTACTTACACATTACTTCGCGCGACTTTGTAAAAAAGTGGAAACAAGTAATGTTGAAAGGTTTCAAACGTTTGAAAATCAAACTTAGTAAAATTCATATCCTGTAATAACATTAACACGAAGAAACAGCTGGGAAGCTTAGATTACAGTCACTCTAACCTATTTTAGGCACAGGTATCTTTTTCCATGCATAATGTCGGATATTTGATAAGCTCGAGTACACGTCACGTTCCGGCTTATTACGAAAGCCAGGGAAACGGAAGCTAATTAGATATGATAGCGAAGTTTACACGGCATCGATGTTTGCCTGCTGCATAATAATACAAGACCCTGGTAGAAAAATCAATACGGAGCTCAGCGTGTTAGCCCTCCACGAAGCCACCGTTTGTTCGTCGTTTGGAAACTAACTGACGGGTCTGTTTGAACAATCGATTTCATCTGAACTATTGATACCAGCGCAGTGGTATTTGAGGTTGCTGAACGTTACCTTTAAATATTCATCCACACTCTACGTTTAAAAGCTCGGTTGTTCCTCGCGTGGCTGGCTGTGAAAGAATTTAAATTAATTTGGAAAACGTGCTGCTTCTACATAAGAGATGATTCAAATAATTTAAAATTAACTGTGCGTACTATTTGAGAGACGAAATTTTACTTCATTGAAGAAACTTGCTCAGACTGTTTAACTGAAAGACAAACAGTCTCAGTGTCTTTTGTAAGACACAGTCACTCGGTGTTTCACAATAGAAACAATTTAAAGCTCGGGCATAAATTATTTCGTATGCTTCAGTGTACGCGGGCAATTGGAATATCGAACGAGTACATGAATTATGAAAGCATTTCCGGGGTAAATGTAGGCCAGTAGGGGGACGAAATATAAATTGATGTAAAAATATAGGTACAAGCATCCAGTATTCTGTCGATATTTATTAGTTTCCAGGTGAATGCCAGAATACATAGCTTCTGTGCTATGTATATTGTGCTCTTAATTCTATGAATATTCCAGTCCTCCACAATTTCGCTACATCAGCACAAAAATCGAACCAACTATTACCATCCTTTTACTTCCACTGCTCGAAGTATACTGAATTTTATTTTCACACTATTTTGATTTCGCACTACTTACCTAAAAAAAATTGAATTCTCTTTTTGCACGATTCGTTTAGATTCAACATCTTTTAGAAATCTTCACTCAATTTTAATTCTAGGAAATACTCCCACTAATTTTTCTAGGATTTTGCTCTCAATTTAAAAAAAAATCATAGAATTAGCACTCACCATTCCGACTTTATCTCGCAAGTGACGCAGCCAGGAGAAATTGAGTTCGACGTTTCGATGATTTGTTTATCCTTGCGGCCTGGTGGCAGTGCCGCATTTTTCCTACGCACGGTATCTATTTTTGCACGGATTTTTCGGAAACGTAGATATCTATGGCGTGAGAACAGAATTGAGTGCATGTCAGTCTCCCGTAACAAGTGCATCGGGAGCAGCCGGGGACAGATCTGTGCTGGGTGCGTTCGGTGCACACGGTGCATCCAGTGGCACACTTCGGGAGCCGGGTGCACCGTTGGGTTCGCGCGACCAGCACTCGCAGATAAGCGCCATAAAACGTCTGTCAGCGGTGCTCGCACAGCCGAGAGTGGCGTGTCAGCCGGGGTAATGAATTTATTGTTGCCAAAGAACAGTATTCGTGCCGCGGGCAACACGATGCGGATAAGATAACCGCGCGGAGATTAGTTCGTTTGCTGTTTGCCAGAGACGTCGCTTTCGTTCCAGTTAAAACGGAGAAATCGCGCGTTCTCGCCAGGCCCCGAGCGGGAAACCGCGGGCGCGCGAATGATTAGCGCGGAGGGAATGAATGATACGTTCGATAAGCTCCGCTATTTGCGAAACCAGTGTAAGTAGTTTCGCTGAGGACGAACACGCGGTGCAAATAGGGAATAAAACCTGCTGCCTCAGTTTCTTAAATGGAAGCCTTCGGAAGCTTATGTATATAATATCCTACAATTATTAATTATCAAATTCATGGCTACCATTCCGACGCAGGTAATAATAATCAGAGCCGGATTTACCTTTCAGGAGGCCCTAGGCTGAATATTTGGTCGGCCCTCGGTTAAATATAAAAAATAAAATGACGCTGATTTGATTTTTTTATCATAATACTCGTATAAAATAAATAAAAATTTAATTTCAAAATTAACATTGAATATCAAAACTAAACATAACATTAACATAAATAAACATTAAAGATACAAGTTAATAAAGATAATATAAGAAAATGCTAATTTTTCGAAAAAAATATTTAGAATGAGGGGCCCCCAGCTAAACGGGGCCCTAGGCTTCAGCCTTGTTAGCCTAAGGGCTAAATCCAGCACTGATAATAATTGCAAGTATGTAATTCCTGATCGCCGAAGGTTTTGATTTTTGATTAAAGACATTTGGGGTTTAGTTTGCCCCGCGATTCAACGTCGCAGGTAGAATGGTAGCCGTGCAGAAATTTTGAGGGGAAAAACTCACGGCATGATGAGTGGCCGAGGAAAGTTCTCAAAAGGTCTTTGACTTCGCGTGGGCTTCAATTGGGGTTAACCCACATCGCTCTACGTAACCGCGTACCACTTTTCTCTCCCTCTGTCGGTCTTTCATTTGTACTCTTTATCTCTGCGGCTAAAGAGAAGCTCGTGCTCCGCGAAAACTGAATGCCGCCCGACCATTTGCGCTTTGTTTGTTCGTCATAATTGGACGAGCGTTGGCATTTCGAACGTGGAGAATCGTTGGGAAGTCAGTGCAGCTAGGAAGATTTCGCAAGGAACGATCTCTCACGGAGTATGCTGATAAGTAAACTAATAACGACGCTGTTTTTAGCGTTTTCGGTGCGAGCAAATCGTGGAAGTAGGCGATTAACATCCAGAGAAGAGGTTCTTTACTCATCGAGTTTTACGGGCGTAAAAGGACTACGGTGACTAGAAGCGAGGGATACCATTCGACTCGTAAAACGCCGAATGTTTACAATCGTTAATCTGTGTACGCAGCTGAAAGAGCTTGCATATATCGCGAGGAATGTTACGAGCATGGCGAACTGGATTATCAGCCGCTTGCGGGCTGTCTACTGACGCACGCTGCTTTGGAGACCAGCGGGGGTCCAATATGCGATTTTATAGCGGCGTAAAAAACATCCTGCCTAGTGCTTTATCATCGGTGCATGGATTGTAATGCGCAGTTTACGCCCCTTCGCACCTCGTATTTCCTTTAGTCCATCCTACGTGGTTGCCAATACTTGAGGAGTATCTTACGACACTGGATTTGATAGAATTTCAGATATATCGTAGATCCCAGCGTTGCTTCATTGTGTGTTGGAATTTATAGAGCAATACTGAGTTACACTACTAGGACGAAGTGGAGAGTGTCAACACTTTGTGAGCTACAGCACGTAATTCGTCGAAGTTCCAGGTTCTCTGATTTATCTTTGATATGAAGGGTAGCGAATTACAGGGAGAGGAGAAGTGACAGTGCATCGAATTGCTGGTTTCAAGCTTGAATTCAGGTCATGTAATTCGCTCTCCCTGTGGGCGATTTTAGCTATGCACGAGAGTTAATATTGGAAACAAAATGAAATGGGTAATTACGAGGGTAATCCCATTTCAAAAAATTGCGGAGGAAAAAGGAATTGGGTGATTAGATGCAGAGTGAATGTTGGAATCCAGATCTTTCATTCCTGGACGACTATTTTTAACAATCAAGTATTGCTATCAAAATCTGGGCTATCAAAGGATTCTTCCTATAGACTTTTGCACTTGCATTTCTGAAAAAATCGTCGCAATTCACACTTCGCCATGTGTTGCACAATTATACAGAGTCGATGCAATCATTTTTAACCTGATGCAAAGTCGACTTAAGGGGGGATTTTCGAGTAACAACCCCAAAAGTAACAGATACTGATTTTTTTTTAAAAAAAGTCCACTGTTAATATTGAATTAATCTCTTTTGGGATATAAGGCGGTATTTTTAAAGTTGCAGACTTTTTTATATCGATCCTTCTTATCATTTACTAAGATGCCTCTTTACATCCCAAAAAAGTTTAATCCAATATTAACAGTAGATTTTTTTAAAAAAATCATATATACCAGTTATTTTTGGGGCTGTTACAGGAGAATCCCCCTTAAGGTCGGCACACGTTGAAAGAGGGCTACCAATAGGACAAGTGGTCGAATGTTGGCAGGACCCGATCTCTCATTTCAGAATTTACAGACGATGAATTTGGCTTGCTGTACGATATCCTAGCACCTCTGCTCATCCTCGAGGTTGTTCTCAGTGAGTTTTGCAGTGTCTGGACGATAACGCTCGGTCTAGTCAGTGACACTCGGAGATACTGGAATTACGACTACCGGTTTTCTTCTGGAAGTGCACCGTGGAAGGTTCAAGGCACTCGACGTAGAGCCTCTTCCAGGAAGCTCGTTACGAAATCTTCGAGGAAAATCGCATCCTAGCCAGCGCAACGACTTTGTTCTTAACATTATCCAAGACTTCGCGGATTCAATTCCTACCCTTCCTGCGAGCAGACACAAATATTCGCATTACGAGAACATAAGGGAAATAAGGAAAAAGAATGAAAGAATTTGTTTTCTGCTACGTACATAAGATTTCTCAATATGCACTGTTATACATAAGTAGCAGGACACCTACTCTGTGTAAAATAGTTGTGAAAAACGTTTCATACTTATTGAAGACACTCTGACAAATTTTACTTCATTCGGGATTTCACATTAAAAGCAGTGAAATCTGTATCAAATATCACATTTTCTGAAAATGCAGCAGTTGCCCTAACACTCATGAACGACAGTGCACGCATATATAGGCTAATTAGGCTGCAGCTTAGGGCGGCAAATTTTGGGCGTAAAAAAATGAAAAAGGTTTAAACACAGAGACTTCAGACAACTTTAAAAACAAATCACTTTTGTCATGTAGCAAATTAGCAATAACTCATATGTGAGATGTCATATTGAATGAATTTTAAAATTGTCTCATCTGTTCTAAATTAAAATATTCTATGATATTTCAAAATAAGGGCGGCAGACACTTGTCAGCCCAGAGACGCCAAATCTCCAAATCCGCCCCTGAAGGACACTCTATCCTCTGAATCTAAAACCGTGAACATGCGAGCGGAATGCTACACAGATATTAGAATGGCGTTTGAATAGGACCCAGAGAACTGGACGTTGAAAAGAAGCTTCACCATGAATTCCAGAAACAGGGTCCGCCCCACCTCGGTCCTTTATCTCACGAGATTTAACCCACTATATCCGCTGTCTACAACATTTCGTGCTGTCCCTCTTTCAGTAAACTGGTTTCGGACTTTGTTTCCTAATGGGATTAGCGGGATTAGCATCTGATCTCAGCTTGCAGGGCCGACCAGAAAACGCGCGGGGCCATCTGTGTTCGTTAGCTCGATACCCGGGCCCACACACGCGCGTCCCACAAGAAATAAGGGAATATTAGAGTAGATTTCGACGTAGCTTTCCCGAAGTTACGCGAGACGGTGCTCCAATTAGTCGAGGCGCGTAAAACCAGACCCAAACGATCGGGTTAAAGGAGGAATTCGATTTTCCCTTTTTATCCTCGCGAGGGGATGAAACGCGAGACGAAACGGGAGTAGGTGCGCAGAAATCGAGATTGTTCGTCGATGCGCCTGGAAGACGGAATAAATTTGTTAGATACGATCGCGGTACTCTATTCATCCTCGACTTCTGTCCGCTTTTCGGTTTCCATTCACGTAAAACCCCCGGTCTTTGTTGTCTGTTCGACCGAGAGAGGAATGCAAAGTATCCTCGCGATCGTTCTTGCTTTTTCGAGCGTGAAATTAATTCCAAGCAACAAATGGGAAAGGGATTGGGCCGCTTTAAGGGAACCATCCTTGCTAACGCGAGAATCTTCGGAATCCGAAGCCGAACGGTTAGATTATTTTCTATTTCTTGATAGATGGAATGTTGGACGTTCTGGATAAAGGCTCGCGTGGTTAGAACACTGTGTCGGTTAGAATCGCGTGTCAAGGGATGAAAAGTGTGAGAAGCATGAGATTTGGGAATCGAGAGATCGACACCAGCTAAAAGATGGGATCTTGACTGATTTTTGGAGCTCTGATTTCATCGTTCCCTTTGTAAAGAGAAAAGTCCCTCTTGCGTTAATAATGCCGGCCTCTTCTCTGCCTTCTCCTTTATCTATTTATCTTCGTGTCATCCGTCCATCCTTCTTTTCCTTTGTGCCCCTATTTCACGTTCTCGCGTTCACGGGCGTGCGCGTTCCTTCGTTAATTTAGATATCTGTCCATTCATCTGCTTCTTTGTCCCCTTTCCAAGTTAGATTGTCACCGCCACGTTTACCCTTTCATGTTCTCGCATTTCAGATAAATATTTCGTTACCTTGCCTTAGATTACGGTCCTTTGTGTTCGGGATGGAGGGAAGCTGAAACTTAACGTCTCAGAAGATTTCCAAACTTCAACCTACACGGAAGTTTGTGATGTCTATGTTCTGTGTTGTAGTCGGGCTCATCTCCATTCTCTGGATCTAGTTTTCACCATGAACGATCATTTGATACGCAGGGATCGGATTTGGGGCTGTCTCTCAGGATTCGTTGAGGTATCAGCTACAAATTGACGGTCGATATTTTACATCCGCTCAAAAAGAACGTAGGGTAGATGTCCCAATTACTGCCACATTAAGCTCATCGCGTAACTTTCGTTAATTATTTCAGAAGTTATTTAGCCTCAAAATCATTCCAAGTTGCAGCATACTAATGCTTAAGAACTCTTTTATCTAAGAAATTTTTTTTATAGTATAAACAGTATGTTTTAATTGCTAATTAATTGAAAAAGTATAAGGAAGTCCAATGTCCCTAAAACTGTCATTCACCTTTTAATATTAATTTATAAATATCAGTATGCAATGCTTCTCTATTATTATCTAACACGGAACCCTAATTTAACATTAAAATTTTTTTCCCTTACGATTTTGCACGCATTATTTCACTATTAAGTAAAATAATTAAAGTGACAGTAATAGGGACACTGTCAGTAATTGGGACATCTACCCTAGGTACAATACCTACTTTGCATAGTGACACGAAATGCACATTGGGAGTCTTTTTACATTTTTACAGACTATATGGTACTCGAGAATTCTCAGTATTGCAGCTCCTCTGCCTGTTTTTCTTCTTTAAATGCCCGGTGTGATTTTTGTAGTGTTTACTTTCATTTTGTTATTTATGTTGATGGGAATGCGTTCGACAGGTTTTCTTCGGTGGTTTCGATTCGAAGCACACGGACGACGATTCCGTTCCCGCCTCACGTCCCGCCACCGCAACGATATTGAGGGCAATTATTTCTTGATCTATAAATCTCGGAGGTCGTTTTATACGGTGGCGTGACCGACTGGTCGCACGAGATCTTAGTGCATTTCAGTGTCTTGCCTCGAAAGCCCGACCAGCGGAGGATTTCTCGTGCGCATAACCAAGTCGCTTCGGGTATTTAAGCGAGACAATGAACGTGTCGAAGTAACGAGGTCGGGCGATTAAATGCTGAATGGGAAACCATTGAATGTATCTTCTATAATTTATTTCCACTTTACATCGACTTTCTTTCTGTTTCAAAATCAGAAAGCGATTTTTTAGTGAACCTTGATATTCCTTGTCGTTGGATAAGTCTTATAAACTCTTACTTCTGTCCACGTTTAAGCACCATATTTCCGCAACAGTGAGCGGAAGTAGGAGCAATAAATCACAATGAAAAAACGTCCGGCGTATTCAATAACCTAGCAATAAAGCGGGATGGAAGTTTATTAGGAGACGTATGCTATAATAAGGGGGAACTATGAATTCGGCCCCTTCTGGTGCTGCCAGCGTCGTCCCTTATAAATCTTGAGATTAATACTTCCAGATGTAATTTCGTCGATGCGAGATCGCGGGCCCCATAAAAATCGAGAGATTTACGAAAGTGGATTGCGCAGTAATGGAATCTAATAATTCGTTTCTGGCTATGGATATTTATGACAGAGTAAATGGTCCCATACCAAATAACATTTTTCATTTATTTTACCATATTTGTTATTGACTAATTAATTCCAACAAAAATGAGAAAATTGAAACCTGAAAAATGTATCAACTCGCCCCAGGTCTATTCTCAATCAAGCTTAGATATTCCATCTTCGTTATACATTTCCGCTGTTACACTTCGCTACAAATTAAGCGTCCTGCTGCGTTCATAATTCATGTTCAAGCTAATGTCCACATCAACGACGCCACTTTAAAAATCACTGATTATTTATCCGCGGAATTGCTATTTATCTCGTTGGAAGTTTCGCAAATGGGTTAGCAACGTTCACCCTCCACTGAAAGTTGAATCATTTACAATTTACACTCTATCCATCTCGCGGAGAACTTTTCCGCAGCGTGAACTCCAGGAGCCGCCAGTCTCTCGATGAATAATAAACGCGCGTCTCTCTGGGCGCACGGTTGAGTTGCACGGCGCAGAAAACGGGGCAGATTTTGTCCGAAATGGTCCGCGATAATTCATCAGACCTCCTACGAGCCTGTTCTCGTCCGTTCTCGTAGAATTGCGAAGGAGGATCCCGGAGTCGCGTATAATGAGGGGTATAATGACGGCGGATCGAGAGAACGCGTTTGCTCTATCGTGCTCGTAGAGCAGGCTAATTGTATTATTATTCCGTGGATGCAGAAAAGTGTTCGTTAACTCTTTCGTGCCGGCGTAATTGCTAATCTCTCCTCGTGATTCCGTTTCCATCTGTCTTGATTACCACGGGGAAACTTCTTGTTGGAGAACCGTTCCTCTTCGTCGATAACGTATGCGTTTCAGAGTACCTACCTAAACAAAACTAAAACGTCATTACGTAACCATAATATTAGGATCGGTGGCAGCGAAATCACAGTTCCTCGATTAAACTCATTAACAGTACTCCCGCGTCGGTTTCAGCAAACGATTCTCTCGCTCTGCTATCTTCATCGAGCTCTCTACTCCGCGAACAGCACTAATTTAGCGGTTGCAACAGATACGCTTTGATTGCCCTCCGTCGCGATTATCATTTCTGTGGAAGCACGCCTAGAGCGAGCAGCTTTGCCTGAATCGCTCGAGCCGCAGAATAATCCCCCTGGCTTTGCAATGTTCTCCGCGCGAAATATTCCGCGGTATTTCCAGCCCGAGTCGTTTCTATTTCGTGCATCGCGAGGTATCAGAAGGTATCGATATCTTCTGTAGTTCCCTGTGGGAAATATAATAGTGACTTTCTCGAACCTTCGTCTTCGTGATGGTCCATTGAAGCTTTGGTACCACAGGTTGAAGATGAGGCAAAATTGCCAAATTAATTCTTCATCTTATCGTCGAAATAATTCCAGTACGAGCTTCCTTCAGATTAATATTAAGGGACGTATGGCAAATTCGAAGGAGCATGAAAGAAACATATAGATTTGCTTCGTACGATCGGAAGGCCAGTATCACCGAGTCGATTTGCTCGCAGCAAGGGGTCGAATGCAGACAAAGTAAACGGGGGTGAGAGAGTGGAGACATACGAGAAGTTACTCTGGGTAATAACCGAGTGGCGGAGCTGAATTGCCTCGGACGCGATACTCTGAACGTCCAACCGGAGGCGGATCCGGTATCACGTCACGCTCGTGTATATCGTGGTTGCGCCAGACCTCAGAGGATCGCGTGTTTCCTCGAGATCTCTGATGGATCGGAGTCTGGAAAAATCCCTGCCGTCGGCTCACGCTGTCTACTTACCTCCGTGAGCGGACCGGCTGTTTTTAAGCTGGCCATTTTTAATCCTCCCTCGCCGTCGCGTCTCTCTTTTTGCGATCCGTCTCACCTTCTCAATGTCGCTTTTCTCTCCGCCGATCTATTCTTGACCCATCGATCACTATTTTCACTGAGCGTGACTTTGAGAAAACTCCTAGCACTCCTGAGTGACTCCCTACTTTCATTATTACTGACAGATCTCTACCTAATTGAACTGGAACGCAATTAATTTTACCTATAACGAATTTAGCTGGAGTCGAGTTGAGATAAAAACATAAGGTTGCAAGAATTTTCAGACTAATAACGTAGCTGGTAGGTCAGGGAAAAGGTATCTAGGTATAGAGAGCTATTTCCACTGCGAACTAAACAGAGGAAAGACACGCGGCAGGGACGAAATCTCGTTATTCACTCAGAGCCGCGTGACGATCTCGGAGCCAGGCTTCCAAGCGCAACATTTCAGCAAGACCCGTGGGTCTTCGAACCTGCGCCGGCCAAAATGAACGTGCACGGCCGTGACAGACGGGAATGCCCGCGGACAGGGCACGGAAACGCGCGAATTCCCGCGTGGCTCCCGAAATGGCCAGCACGCGAGCTCTTTGATTTCAATTTTCACGGTGCCTGGCTTGAATGAGCCATTAGCCGCTGGCACGTGTGCCCCCGCGAACAGACAGTGTGACGCTCCTCTGCAACAGCGAGTTTCTGCGACCGCCGAAAATAACTCAGCCGACATTACCGCCGTCCCGTTTGCCTCTGCCGCGCCCGTCTATGGCAGGTGCAGCAGCGGTGCAGCAGCATCCTGGTACGCTCACGCAATCGAAATGCAGATTCGCGGAAGGCACGCTCGTCCCGTTTAGCCTCGCCCACTTAGAGCCAATTAAAATTACTCTTAATTACCTCCTGGCTTACCCGGGTACGCCTTTAATCTTGAAATTTATGAAGCCCAGCCTGAGAACAAACGCGTCCCTCGATGCTGAAAGGATTCTGATTGATTGCCACCTCCGGCTGTTCGTTTTCACAGGCTGAACACGAATTAACAGAATGGACGCTGACTCTCGAGTCGCCTAATTGTACGAGGATTCGAAATTTATTAGAAAGTAACGGGGGATTAAGGACGTGCTTATAACTCGGTTTGGGATTAACTTCGAGGATGCTGGTGTGGAAATGGAAACGCAGTGGGAAAGGTCAGACTCTGTTGCTTGGTGTTTCGTGGGGAAAGTGTTCAAGTCACGCGGGGATCGTTGGAAAAACTCGCAGGTGGAGTTGCACCGAGTCATCTTTTCGAATGTGAAATATTCGTGGCACGTTTTGGACAATGGGCTACTCTCGATACGGGGATAACGATTGAAACGGTCAATAGGAAGATCGATGGCTGTTCGACGGCGTTGAATGAATGTAAAAGCTGCGCTCGGATCTTGATCGGTCTCATCGACGTGTTCGGGATTAAATCCCGATTCTCTGACCGTATCTCTCGATTTCCATCGCGATACCAGCGCGTGTCAGCGAGTGGACGTGGCTTGGGAGATCCTTGGGATGATTAACGACGCGGGAGGATTAATCGTCCGCCTGGATCAAAGTTTCCCAAATTGTAATTATCTCGCATTAATCAAATTAACGGTATGCAAAAGTTGCCAAACTTTCACTGGTTTCAATGTGGATACGGTCCCACCCATATTTCTCTCGTGCGTGCACCGTAGGGTGGATTACCGGATTCAAAAATGAAAAAGGAGGGCAATCTAGTTTGAAATCGTTTCAAAAGAAGGACGTTGTAAAATAAAACCCAATTTTAGGTATCAATGTTTATTATACAAGAAAACATTAATGTGTACTCCCCATTTAGGACCTGAATATGTACCTAATGACTATAAGCTTATTCTAATGTAATGTAGGTAAACATTAATGTCTTCTCAAATAATAAACGTTGATACTTAAAATTAGGTTTTATTTTACAACATCCTCCTTTTCAAACGATCTCACACCAAATTGTTCATCTCTTTTATTTTCGGATCTGGTAAATAGTGATGGAATTTTGTCTGGCGACACCGAGGCGAGTGGATCACTTCAGTTATAGATAAAACAAAAAAGGGGGACATTTTTAGGTGATAGGTAGCAGGACACTGCATTTCATTAAAAAAAAAAGAGGACATGTCCTCCTTTTGGGTACCATATAGTAACCCTAACCATACAGGATGTAATTTAATATCTAGGACCCACTTTAAAAGAAACATGTTTCTTATTTTTAGCCTTCTTTATAATCTTCCTCTGTCAACCTACTTCTAGTATTTACACGAACTCGATCCAGCACAGAAAAAAGACTTCATAATTTTCCTAATATCTTAAAGTCCCTCGTGCGCAAACTTGGGCACGCGTGCCGTGTATCTGACCATCCCCATTCCGCGCACACCATGCTCCAAGCTCAAGATTCACGAAGACGACCAGCCACGCGAAAGATTAAGCGCGAATCAGCCTGTCATCGTCGTGACTGTCTCAGCGAAGGGATATCGAAAGGGTGGGACCTGAACATCGGTATCCTGGATGGTTCACACGATAAATCTCCGCATTTGTCCAGCCCCGTGGTATCTGATCGTCGCGCATGTATCGGCGATGCATCCGCCAGGTGAGAGGTCCGCGGATGATCCGACGATAGACGTAAACAATGGCGGAAGGTTTGCCATTATTACGACGTATCGTCGCTGTACCGAGGACTGGTTTATGTACGACTGGTGACTCAGCCGCGGAATGCTGCACACGCGCCCTGCCTTGATTGCCTATCAGACTCCGTGGCTCTCGGGCTTCTATAAATAATACGACACACGTATGCGCGTACCTACGTATGTACACCACGGTTAGGTCCGCTAGAGATGGGATCAAGCTGGTAATTGATTTGTGGATTCCGAACAATCGGTCGGCGGCTGCGAAATTTCGAACGAATCCGCCAGCTATGAGATTGGATTCCACGCTGAGGAGAAATCGAAGTTCGAGCTTGAACTTGGTCGGCAGCGTGTAAACCTTGAACTTGGTCGGGTTTTGAGAGCCACGAAGGTGGATTGTATCGTGAAAGGCTGCTTTATGGAGTTGCAGAGTTCACTGTATTACAAGCGACTTGTCGAGTGTCTTATCACAGCAGAGTGTTTTACCATGATGGTAATACGTATGTTAGCGTACTCGGAGCTTCAATTTCCCAAGGTGTCGGGGCTATATAAATGCAGCTTGATCCCATCTCTATCCTGGAGCAATGAAAGGCTGCCACGGTGTTCTGGCGAGGTGTCGAGGAGACCACATCGGCTGCGTGCAACGTATGCTTCATAACGGCCGTGCGTGCACTCCCGTACACGCGTGACAAAATTGGTGTTAATTAATGCCGCCGCAGGTATTCCGGCTGATCGAAAGCTGCTGAAGGAAAGCCGGTCACGTCCCCACCGTGTCCAATATGGAAATTTGTTGAGACTGCGTGTCGTGTCAGCTGGGAATTTTGGTTTGGTGAAATTCTTCTCATCCTTCGGTGCAGTATGTGGCAAATAGATATGTCTGCCTATAGCGTCTGCTTCTACTTCGAAGTAGTCTAACCGCCTTCAGCTGTTTGGATACAGGATCTTGCGTACATTCTGTCTACAAAGTCTAACCACCTTCATTCCGAAAGCAACATGCAATATTTTAATTTCTATATCATATTCATTTGAGCCAGTAAATATATCGAATACCTGGACACAGAAATATTGCAGTAAAAGGAATGCTACATACTAGAGTGGAACTTATTTTTCAACTGTGAAAATATGATCTTACCATCTCAATTTGTTCCTTTTTATAAAAAATAAAATCGAGCTGAATGCGAGCACAATTGATCTACATATATTTAGGGGTAGCTCAATGATGGTGAAATGTCCAATGTACATGATAATTATATGGAAGGGCATGGAACATTGGACATTTTTTCAAACGTTCATTCATTTATTCATTAAGAAAAATAGAAACTGAGGACACGTATTATTGTGCCAACTTCTGACGTATAATTTAGTAAAACAATTAGTAGATTGTACTCTAACAGCAGGAAACAGACACTGTCTGATGTCTGAGCCTCTGTGAACAATAAATTTAACAAATAATCAAACAAATGCAAATGCAAATGTATAAATTAAAATATTGTCATTATATGTATGTTGAATTTTCATAATTTCTATAATCTTTGACTCACTTGAGCTACCCCTAAATGTAACAATGTATTGTCCAAAGTTTGTATATAATGTTTGTATATGTAAAGGAACAAATCAGGGTGGTAAGGCGTTTTTTAACTTCTAAGCTCCACCCTGCTACATTCCTATCATATAACCTCATCAAGATTTCAATTAAGCCTGAGTAACCGAGGGTCTGAAAAAACCATCCACGTTGCGCCAGGTAAAAGAATCGACTCCCCGTATGGAACATTACAATGAACCCGTTACATCACCAGGAAACGAAGGTCCATTAACCTTTTGCATCCTAATGCCAGCGAGACGGGGAGGGCGGAGGGAGGAGAGACGGAAAAAAGAGGCAAAGAGGAACCGTAGAGTGAATGTAATTAGAAATGTTCGCACCTTCGACTCGCCTTAGCGTTACTTCGGTGCGTACGGACAGAATGCACACGTTTAATGGCCCTCGATGCTCGTGTGTGCAGCTGGGACGAAGATCGTGTGGGCTGCTGCCCCCCGTCGAAGAGTATTTTAATGACGCGGCAGGCATTACGCGGACGTAATTTACGTCTTATTGTGCCAGTTCCTAGCCAGTGTATATTTATCGAGTAATGGTCGGACGCTCGATATTTTATTTCCGCGGAAGCGGGCTAAACACAAGCACCGGGACGGTGCTGTTGTTTCTAATAGAACGTTTTGATCGTTTTCTCGATCGGCCCGCGAAGTTTATTCTGCCAGTTTGCCGGCTGTAATTTGCGCGTTCCCTGTGCCCGTCGAACGCAAACGATTTCCACGTTCCTCTCCCTCTATGTCAGGGGTTTCCTTTTTGAAGGAAGCTTTGCTTGGCGATCGCTGATGGAACGGTTTTAACGGGGCATGGGAGGAATTTAGGGAAAGTTACATAACGACTTCAGGATCGAAACGTTGTCCTTTTCTCTAATACAGTGTTTTCTAACATTTTTTGAGTAGCCATCCCCTTTCATAATACTCAAATAACCTCCCCCAAAATATAAGTCAAGGTAAATTTAATAAGGTAATGAAAACACATTATAATTAGCTATTTCAGAATATAATTCTAACTCAATAATTAAAATAAATAAGTGCTAAAAGTCGCCCACTAAAAATAACCGAGGGGACCCCCCCAGAAGACACTTCGCGACCCACAGGTTGGGAATCACTGCTCTAACATTTATTTTATTAAATATCACTGCGTTACTCTTATAGACTGTTTCAAGAATAAATATTCGAGACACATCAAACTTCACCGCGAGTTCGCGTCGATTTATGACAATTGTTGTCCGTTATGATTTCATCCTCATCATCCAATCCAAAATCTCCTGAATATTTTCAAACAGAAATCAATGAAGGGAGATTATGTTGGGTTTCCACGACGGTGCTTTACAGCACCACGGTCCCCATAAATGTAATCTCGCCTGGCCACAATAAAGCGCCGTTTACCTCCGTCGGTTCGATACCGAAACGAGCGATCTCTGTAACTCAGTATTTCACTGTGCTCGATAAACGACGCGCACGCAAATACGATTTCAATGTGCACCCACAATTCTCGGGACGGAACAGAATCGGGCGTCGAGACGTAAACAGCGAACGTCCATGCACAAGATAGGCCTTTAAGGTGGGCTACGTCCGCTCCGTTCGCAATAAGACATAACAACGAAACGCGGCGCGCAAATAATAACGCGATACGCGCTCGCCGTTCGCCCGTATCTGCATATAAACCGTGAGTAATGCACCAGGGACGACCGCAACGGCCCGGTACTGCTATCGGAGGAAATTCGTGCGTCGTTTTTTCTCATGCAAATCGGGCGGTGAGTAATGCTGATGTTGCGTTGCAACAGTATTTTAGCTTGAAAAGGGGAACAACGTTGCTAGGGTTGTGGGTGATCCTGTCATGTGGGCGAACATTGGACGTTAATCATCGGAGCATTTGTTATTGTATATCTTTGGCTATGTCCAAGGAACATTCACGGTTCCACGCTGCAAATGCAAATTGAGAACCTTGCAGCAAGAGGGGTGCAGCTCCATTTTTGACAGTTTTTGAATTACGACGTGTAATATAGGTAAAACAAATCTACATCGTTTGGTGCACGTTTCGTGCAAATCCGATAACAAATGAGCGATTTATTGCAAATTTTGAGCCTGCACCCATTACTGTTTTGTCCAATACGAATGCACAAGTCCCATCTTATAAAATATAAACAGCTTTTTTATATGGCTATTTTATGTCTACAACAAATGAAGAGTAAAGGGAAAAACAGGGAATGTCCATTTTTCGTGATTTTGAAATTTATAACATTTTTTGTTAATGGCAACTAAAACTACAGAAGTGTCGAATCACAGAGGGTTATAAAGTTCAAATAGCTTCTGTCGTCAAGGTAAAACAAGAAATTATTTAACAATTATATAAGAATTTTTGATGTTAAGTCAAAGCAATAACTTTATAAACAGTTCTGTCTAATATACTCAAAGTTGGTAAATATGGAGCTGCACTCCTCTTGTTGCAACGTCTTCAATTACTCTTCTCCTCTTGAAAGAATTGAATTAGTGTCTATTTAAGCTTTCTAGAATATCATTCAACTATTCCCTTCACTTATATTAGATCGGTGCAAAATTTCGTTCGTTTTATCGAACCAAAGTCTTTATAAAAAGTAAAAATATATTACACCTTTTCTTAACAAAACTACCTCGTCTATCTACGGGCGAAGTGTTTTCTGGGGGTTCGCCACGTTTTTTTTTTTTTAAATATTATTAAGCCAGAATTATATTTTGAAATACCTTTCATTAATGTGTTTTTTTACCTTATTAAATTTACCTTACTTTATACGGGAAAAGAAGGTTGCACGTTATTTGAATATTATAAAAGGGGGTCGCGACTCAAAAAAGTTTGCGAAACGCTGAATTAGGTTAAAGAATCTAGTCCCAACTAAATCGTGGATTAAACGAGCAGTTACTCTCCGCGCAACCTCTCTATAACCCGACTGGCGATTTGGTGAAACACCTCCAGTGCCAATGAATATCTGGCCGATCGAAAAGAAAGCGTTAAGCCACTCCGCGAACGGATCACGAGAGATCACCGGCGGAGGATCCCCGGTGCACGAGGTTCGATATCGGCAAATCTGAAATTCCCTCGCAGTGGCTCCTCTCGTTCCTCTTTCTATTCGTCGCCGTTTCGCCCCGGCTACATCTAAGCACGGGTAAAAAGAATCCTGGTGGATCGTGCGAGAAACCTTTCGGGTTCAGTTGGAGCGTCTCCTCTCGGTCTGCACGAGAATCCAACGAGATTGGAAGTTCGATTCTCGTTCCTCGCGTTCCCGTAGCGTTTAATGCCCTCGCTGTTCTCTCTTTTCACGATGCTCCTTCACGCCACCGTGGCGAGGCGAGGATCGTAATTCGGTATCGAGCACGCGAGGGGCCACTCTTCTGAATACGAATTCGGTCGAGGGCGTATTGTCGGACGCATAATAGAACGATTTTCAAATTGCTTCCGAGCCATCCAAGGTATATGAGAGAAGAGGTCTGCGAAAAGAGATATCGGGCTGGCTATAAGGCTTTGAAAAAGCCATTGCAAACATTCTTTACTTTTGGGTAACTCGGTCAGGTTCTCATAGAATCCATACGTTCCGTTTTATTTTAATCGACGTCTAAAGCGCAACTTGGCAGAATAGATCGAAGAGAAAGCGCCTCACCTTTGCTTTCAACACACCTCTTGCGTGTAAGAACAAGCGAACACCGGCCGAGACACGAAGACAGGAAACGCTTGTCCGCGCGAGGATAAATCCTGTGACACGTTTCGAGTTCGATCTTAACGAGGAGGAACGCCGGGCGCTGGTTCTCGCCGTAAATCATTCGCGATTCACGCTTATCTGCCTTGTTATATCTGCTTAGCAGAAATGTTCTGTGCCCGGGGTGACCTTTGCTCGTGGCTTCGGGACCACGAGCAGTGTCATTCTGGACATCCCCGGCATTGGTCGGATGAAGAACGACTGGAGGGGCCCGTCGTCAGCCTGGTCGGCGGTTCCCCGTCGAAAACGAGACCGAACGTTAACGATTCCGCCGCGAGGCACCGTGACGAATAATCTTGACGACGGGACCTCCGATCCCGCGCGATTCGTCTTCGCGATCTTGAAAATAATCGGACGGGGTCGAATGCAATTGACCTGGGGCCGATTCTTGATTCTCGGGCTAGTGATCATCAGCCCCTGTGTTTCTGTAAGGGGATAGGTACATACCCTTGACAGATCGGAAATTAGGGTCGCTTTTATGATTTTTTTTTTATGTAAAGAAACGTCATGTTTATAAATCGAGATATACACCTTGCTGTGTATAAATTAAGATGCATTCTCTTCAAACAGAAATTTGATATCTTAAGAAATGGTGACATAGTAGCCCCTTCTTCCAAGACCTCTTTAGTGGACCGGTTTGAATACAATTTTTCACAAATATTCTTAAGACTATAATCTAGTACTTGTCGGCGTTGATTTTGAAAAAAATTATTGTTTGAAGAGTAGCAGCTCCTCAAAGTCAACCATGTGATTTTCGATGTAAGTTATTACCTTCTTTTGTTAATACAAAACGAAACAAGAGACTAATCGAAAAATTCTCTCCAGGAGCACTAGATTACAGTCTTAAGAATCTTTCTGCAAAATTTTATCCAAATCGGTCCATTAATCTCTGAGATATTTTCGGTACCGTAAATACTGTACCTAACTATGAAGAGACTTTGAGAGAAGGGGCTGCTATGGTACCATTTCTTAAGATATCAAATTCCTTTTTGAAGACAATACTGCTTAATTTATACATAACAATGTGTATATCTTGATTTCTAAATATGACGTTTCCTTATATGAAAAAAAAATCACAAAAATTATCCTATTTACCAACCTGTCAACGATATGCAACCCCTTAAAAAAGACTGACCAATATCGGCATACGGATAGGTAATACTGTGCACAATCGACAAGGTATGTTCCCAAGAAGCGAGTAACAATCGTAACGCGAAAAGCTCGTGTTTCGGTCCTCCAATTAACAGCGTGTGGTCGAGCACTGTCGTGAAATAAAATGGAGGTTTCGAGTAGCTCTCCTCTGTGTCTAATGAGAATGGCAGACCTCTGTTCATTAATTAGCGCTCGAGGATTACACCGGTTCGCTGGGTTGTTCGGATTTCCTCCTCTCTGCAACATTCATCCACCCCGAACGCTAGATTCGTGGCAAGGCGATAAAGAGTCCGCGTGGAATGTTCATGGGCAAACGTTTGTTTTTAAACGGCAGTGAAAATATCCGTGTAAATAGTCGGGCTGGATGCATTATTCATTCGGCGAATTCGGCAAGGCGCGAGAATAAATCTTACGTCCCTGGTGGCTGACACTCGTTTCTTCGGCGCTCATGCATGTATGTATTATACATACGTATGATGCATATCGCGGCAGATGCACCGGCAGATAGCCGGATGCACATGCGAGCGTAAATGCGGTGGGAGGTCGCGCCGATAAAAGAATGTATCGCGATCGCGAGGGGGCCCGAAGAGGACAACGCCCACGCGGCGCTTTCCATTTTCGTGTCGAGTGTCTCTCGTTCGCGGCTCTCGAGTGTCGATCGGCGCTCCCGCCGCGAAACGAGATTCGCTCTCTGACGAGTCTCGCACCCTCGTTTCTCCCGTTCGTAACTCCTCCCGGGACGAACGTTTCTCGGTTTATTAGCTTCCCTGTTGCCTCGAAATGGAAGACACGGATGTCGGCGAGGGATCGTTCGTTGCTCGAGGAACATTAATCTAGAGATCGATAAACGAGACGATCGCGGAAGGAGATTTTTTTTGCAAAATATGATTGCCTTTGCATTTCCAGTGACAGTGATAGCGGGAGGAAAATGAAATGGATTTGAGAACTGTGTAGAGGTGGTTGGTTAATTGCGGAAATAATTGTTCGTGAAATTAATACAGACACGAAATTCGAATTTCATTCGTGAATTCTACCGAGCGCAAAGGACAATCCCTGGTTGAGGTACAAACGGACAATTATACTTTTAATTGAGCTGCTCGCGGTAGGAGGGTCTTCGTTTTGTAGCAATTAAAACTTGTGCTTTTGGGATTGTAATGAAAAAATCTCATTTTTGTAACTCTGGAATATCTCTGCAATTATTCCTCACTATCGCCATTCGCAGAAGACTTGAATTTACGGTTTACCTATCTCAAAATGACATTTTATAATTCCTTTTGATCATCGCTGTAATTACACTGCTGTCATCCACGTAATATAAATTGCAGTAGCAAATAGTATCACTCCCCAGGAGATTCGTCAACGATCTTTTAGCCACCCCTACGTTGGGAAATGGACAGTAACTCCAATCGATATTTGGCCCAAGTGTACATCTCCGTGTGCAGTGGTTTTTCGAGGTTTGTAGGCTGACGAGGTTCCGTTTTCAAGCGCATCAGGCCAATTACGCCGCTGGTTTGACCAGCCCTCGGCGTTAATCTGCAGCCGCATAACGAAATAACCCATTCATCGGGCGGTGGCCGAGTAGAAACGTTCGTAGCGGAATTGGCATGGCACAATTAATCTGTCGGGCCACCCTCGAACGTTGGCGGATCGAGTACGCGCGAGCGGAACACGCGCGCTGCCTCGGGGGTGCAACGCTTGCTGCTCGCGCTGCATCATCCACGGACGTCCTCTCAATTTTGCTCCCCGGGGCTACTATCCGTTTGCGATGACTCACTTCCACGCTGCCTTACGGTGGCTTTTATCATAGGAATTCGATTTCCAGCGGCGCAAAATCGGGGAACACGGGTTATAATACGCTGGCGAGCTGCGAGCCGTAGAAAATTGACGCCGAATTGGCTTTCCGTTCTGGGACGCGTACGGGATTGAAAATTACGAGGTTCGATTCCGTGAAGCCGGTTTGACGCGATTCCGGGGGAGTTTGCGTGAACCGAAGCGGAGAATATGGAGCATAATAAATTCTATCACTGGGAGTATATTCGGTATGGCTTATTTTATTCGCTTCGTGGACGGAGTGTGTAAGGTAAATGTCCCAATACGTGGACACGTCCCAGTACTTGGACACTAGTGCAAAAAATGTTTTTTTTTTTCATTATAACAATAAAGTACACACGGTTCGCCATGTAATTGCAAAATCGTTTCTATATAAATTTTATTTTTATTATTATTAATCGTCTTTATTACTCTAATGGAAAAAAAGAACACATGATTTACAAGGGTAGACAAGAAGAGTAAAGGCGATGCTAAAGTTGTGGAACTGATGGCAGCCCTAACCGCGAACTATAAAACTAAACTAAAATAGGGACAACAAAACAATTATACAAAAGTAAAAATGAACAAGGGAAAAGTAAGAACTTAACTTATTAAAGGACGGAAAGGATAAGTGGATTGAGCTAGGAATAGTGTTGCAGGATAAATAATCGAGTGTGAGACTTGAAGGACGAGTGGGATTTTAATTCGCGAATGAGAGGTGGAAGAGCATTGACTTATATAACTGAAAAATTCTCCAACGTGTTTCCGCCGTATCAAATGTCCAAATGTTGAGACATTTACCTTATACTGTCAACAGTATCAAAGACAGAATGACAGAACCCCGGACCACTATCAATTACCCTCTCTTCTCTAACGAAATGTTTCTTTTGTTTCAGGTAAGGAGAATTAAAACTTCGCTACAAGCTTGTTTACTACTTAGTCATTCGAGAGTAACGAAAGCGTGAGTGTTGAAATTAATTTCTCCAACTTGAATCATTTATTACTTTCAGGTAAGGAGAATTAAAACTTCGCTACAAGCTTGTTTACTACTTAGTCATTCGAGAGTAACGAAAGCGTGAGTGTTGAAATTAATTTCTCCAACTTGAATCATTTATTACTTTACTTCACTGACAAATGCAACCTCCACTACTGTTTCGAGAAAGCGTTGAAGCAGTTTGCAAGTCTTGTGACGCGAGCGAAATTCACAGCGAAGCAACATTTTCATCGAACTGAGGTGTCCCAAAGCTGTCGCAAATCTCGCGCTCGTACTTACGTGTCGCGACATCGTGACAGGAGCATGGCCCAGTTCTCCTTTAGCTCCGATTGTAAATCGAATTCCCTTTAGCATTCGCAATCAGTTGGCACACGCGTTCGATATCGAACGAGCCCTTGCTTTTTTTCTCACGGCCGTACCGTTACTTTTTCTGCCTTCTGGCTGCCAAAAAATTTATCGCCCGACCCGGCTGCCCTCCGCGCCCCCTTCTCCCCGCTTTCTTCTGATAAATCCAGCAGCGCGAGGGGCGAAGTACGCCGTAATCGTCTTACAGCCGCCGCAGGACATTTTCAGGAACTCCCCTTATCGCTGGATAATATCGAGTCTTTCAGCCAGGTTACGGGCATGAATATATACGGGGCTTCCTTTCGCGCAGGATCATCGGGCCGAACGGATAATCTCATCCGAGTGGCCATTTTGCCATCGAAATTGGCCCGCTGGCGGGTCCCTTCTTTCGAATTCAGAATTCGATGGGAGGGCGAAGAAGACTTCCTGCCGCATTGAGGATCCGTGTAGGGAATAAAGGATTCTAAATTCGTCGAGCTGTTGCGTTTCTCGACCATCGGGCACCCGGGGATGTAATAATCTCTCTGAGTTACTGTACTCTCAAGTAGAACCCTCCAGCTGCTGTGATACAGCAGTGGGCTTTCGACTTGGTTGTTTCGTAAAGCTACACAAACAACCCACCCTTTTCACGCTGAATTGGAATTTACACTTTCCATAATCAAATAGATCAGCACCCACTTTAATTTCCGAGTTCTCCAAGCTCAACCAACGCGTGTTTCGTAAGACAGGTGATGAACGATCATCGATGTCCCCTTTTCAACCATCGAATGCAGTTTCTGCCTTCGACCTGCGAAAGAAGCGAGGGCCCTTCCATTAGCATATAAATTAATCGTCGAAGGGAGTCGTTGCTGGTTGTCCGTGCGAGTGAATTTCCTTGTCCCGTGGTTTGACGTAATACGCGTGTCCTCGGGTCCGAGTGCAGTGGTCGGAGGTGGGAATAAAAGGCTCGTATCGAGCAGACGTCCCGTCGACGGGCGCGCAGAGATGTGTCGCGGACTTTTTCGTCGTCGGATTAAAGCCTCGTATCGACTTGGCGACGCTGAGCGCCCTTTGCATCCGAATGGACGGATAAGCCGCGCGGGCAGAGACGCGAGGAGTAAATTATCCACGGACACCGAGCTCGCTGGAGGGAGGCTCCTTTCGGTCAATTATTCCGGATGAGGCCCTAAGGGTACTCCCGAAACTTGTTTCGGTCTCTCCTTTCTCTCTGCTGGAGCAGCTACAAGGAGTGGCGATATCCGATGCTCTTCTTTCCGTCGTTTTGTTACTCAATCGGGGCCGTTAAGGCGGAACGAGAGGCTGCGTTGCATTGTGCAGCTCCTCCCTGGCTGCATCTCGAGTCCTGGCTCTTGATTGTCTCCCTTTTTTGCTGTGGATCAAAGGATCTTTTCGGTGGGTAGCATAGTTCGAGGCTTTGAGATTTTATAAGCTTGCGAATAGTTAATGTATCATTAGATCAATATGCTAATACAGCAGAGCGCTGGTTGGAGTAATGTGATTATTAGTAATGCATCGATGCACCTGTGTAGTGAGGAGTTGATGCAGGTTTGGTGAAGTCGTATTTTAATATTTCATGAAAATATCGTTTCGTAGTTGACGAAATGTAAGTGCATCGTGATTCTGCAGATTTCGTAGAGTCTGACGATGTTATATGTTGAATAAATGTACCCACCGTTTGTGTGCTTAATCGTCAGACAATTCACGTTGCACAAATGCCAGAAGCAACGATGCAGTTCAAGTCTTCATTGATTCGATTCAATCTTCCATTGACCTCATTGTATGCGCGGACAACAGAGATTCTTCCTACGTATGATGAAACAGCGCACAACCACGAACAATCACAATGTTTCAGCGATGAAACATTGCGTTATTGTCCAGCGATTCACGTGCTGACCGCGATTGCAATCAAGTGCGACCTTAATTGCAACGATAAAGCTAATTTCCCATAAACACGTAATCGACATCCAATACACGTCAAATTAAACTGTCGCGGCCTGCGAGCGCCGGTGAAGGTAATGAATGTCCAAGGAATAATGAAGGATAGTCGAATCAAATCTCGATGCGTTTTGATATCAAACTAATCGCGTTTACGTGAAATTAACGATTCGTTCAATGAATCGAATGGATTTATAATTCAACGCAGAAAGAGAAAGGGATTTATTCTACTTATGGATTTCAATAATTGAGGGCCCCTTAGGAGGCTCCTTATCGATACCTCTTCCACTTTACTTACGATAATGAGAATCGATAAAATAACGAATGGGTCGATGATGCTACATAATGCGCCTTTAAATTATCCTCTGAGTTCTACGAAGACCATTCAATGCAGGTTCAAAACTTCACCCTAACATTCCATCGAGTCCTAAGTAGTTCCAATTCTAATTCTAATAGAATCTTAGCCCAGTCAGGGGCGGATTTGAAGATTTGGCACCCCTAGGGTAATAAGCATCTTTCCGTGAAATATGATCAAATATTTTAATTTCAAAGACTTGAGACAATTTCAAAATTAGTTCAATATGGCAACTCACATATGAGTCATTGCTAATTCGCTACATGAAAAAAGTGTATTGTTTTTAAAGCTGTCTCAAGCTTCTGTCTGTGTTTAAACCTTTTCTAATTTCTTTCACCCAAAATTTGTGACCTCCTAAAATTTTCCGCTCCCCAAAATTTTGTGCCACCCAAATTTTCCGCTCATCAAAAATAGCGGGGCCTCAAAATTCGCCACTCAAAATTTGCCGCTCCTCAAAATTTGCTCTTTCCCAAAATTTTCCGCTCTCCAAATTCGCCGCCCCAAAGCTGCAGCCTACATATTCTATACCCAAATCCGCTCCTGAGTCCAGTATATCATTGTCACAGCACCTTTCAAGAAGCTGGATGTCTCGTTCCAACAAGTAACATCTAATCATTGCCCACCATTGTACTCGAAAGCATTCTCCACTGTCCTCTTCTGTAAGATTCCGTGCCGCATACCTTCCAGGCGCCAGCGCCTGGAGCCTACTGTTCCATAGCTGAAAATTACCACGTGTTTCAAAGTCGATCAGCCATTCCCTGGGCATTCTGTCTGCCTAGTCCCCTGCGCCGGGGGACAGGCTATTGTTTCTTTTCGTAGAAACCGTGTTCTGTTTCTCGCGCAGCCTGTGTCAACGCCAAGGACTCGGGCCCACAACAATGTGGTCCGAGTGGTAGCAGGAGGGCAGCCACCGCTTTCTATCGATCTTATCATATCTCACCGCGAACAAGGCGGCCAGTTATTGTAACACGAGCAATGAATAACGACTAATGCGAGGAGATTAGACAATGCTCGCGCAACCGCGCGGCCCGTTTCGCATCGGGAAAAATCCGTCCAGTTTAATGAGGCTTACGTAAAACGGGGGGAGGGGAATTATATAAAATCTGGCGTCGCGATAACGGAACAGTGGTCGAAACAAATTATAGGCGAAACGTACAGGTCGCCTTTAAATCAATGATTGTCGGCGACAGTTGCTGCTGGGCCCGTGACTTAGAACTGCATAGCTGCCGGCGGTTGACGCACGCGAAATATACGGGGAAGCTTAGTTGCTGTGATTGAAATCAGTAGTGCATTTAGAATTTAATCTTGGGGAGCCTAGTTGAGCGGATAAAAATATTTTCTATACGAATTCAATACAATTCATTAGGATTAGGTGATTATAAAAATTTATTTAAAGAATAAAATTCATTTGTTTTTCTTTTTACAATGTTCTTAAATAGTACCTATTGATATTTAAATAATACCTATGTTTGTAGTAACTTATGAAAAATTTTGGGGGATTAAATTCGTTAATGAATTTCTGCTGTCCAATGTTCTGCTTTGAAGTGCTGCACGTCGAATTTTCCGACTCGGAGTGGCGTTTGAATCAACGTGATATCGATGTTGAAGGGCCAAATTGGAAATGAACCCTAAGAGCCTATAATCCAAGATGCTTGTATTAAGGGCTTTTGGACGGATCGATATCAGTCGAGTTGAAAACATCAGTCGATGCTTTCCTTTTCGAGTTTAAAGTCCTCGTGATCATGGCGAAGGGCAATGAGCAGTGGAACGTAAATCGATGCTTAGCTCCAAGTTTCGCGCTTGATGTTTTTTAACCCTTGAACGTCTCATAAAAGAAATCCTTGAATAGTTAAGGAGCCCGGAGTTGTACGCATCGGTCTCGACGGTAATAAATCCCGATTCTGCTTTCTGGTTAATGCTGCGTGTTACTGGGAACTACAGCGGACTTTCAAATTACTACGGACATTATACATTATAACGTTTGTTTGCTGAAAAATTGCGTCAAATAATTCACGTTGATTCTCGGCACTTGCGGAGAAAGGAAATAAATGAACTGCAGCGGACCCCTGTTCTCTTCGTAATTCACAATCAGTCATTTATCAATTCATTGAGGCATTTTAAAACGCTGACCAAACTGTGATATTTTCGATAGAAATGTAAATATCGCGCGGCGTTATAAACGCGCACGTAGCAGGCGTACTCATTTTCTCGATTGAAATTTTGAAGAGGGTTGATTGAAATTGAATGTGTAAAGGGTTGAAAGGTTTTAATATTCGACGAACAGGAGCAGTAATACAAATTGATTCGTTAAAATCGACATACATAAACTCACGGTTATGTTGTATTAACTGCTTTTGTCGTGAACTATAATACAACCCTCTGTTTGCATTCGTTCAGAGGAGAACGATATATGCAACTCGCCCGGGTTTCGAAAATTCATTCTGCTCAAGAAATTTTATTATTTTAATGGGTCTAAATGAAGCGAGATTATTCACGCCCAGAAAATTGTTTGCTAGTGGAATCAGACGTTCATGGTCAGACCACGGGTATTCTGAATAGAGCACGACGCAAAATGGGAGAGTAGTGTACTTCTATGTGATTGCACGTGCAATATTCATTTGCAGCTCTGCATTTTCTTTGAGATAATGAAAGTGGTCGCGTTATATTTTTTCCTTCTTCGCGGAGGGGAAGCAGCGAATACTATGGCTGTGTTCTTGTCGCAACTGAGCTCTCCTGATATTAAAATTTCTTTGAATGCTTGCGTTTGGCGAGAATCTCAGACAACTTCTTCCTTCCCGCCTCTTCCATTTTTAATATCCCTTAGCGTGTAACAAAATTCCTGCGTAGGAGGACTCTACGCGCTCGCCTTATCAAAACACGTTATATTCTTTGAGCCAGAAACCGATTGTCGCTGAAATACCATCTCCACTCGACCCATTATAAAATTGCCAAGATTAAAATTCCTCTTAATACTACCGCGATTAGAATTCTACTCAACGCCACTTGCAAGTTCAGAATTCTATTCGAAAACACTAAATTAGCAATTCCCCTTGGAAATACCTCCAAGCTTAAAATTCTTCTCGACGATACTTCCATGTTTAAAATTCTACTCGACAATACTCTCACGCTTACGATTCTACTCAGTCATCCACTTCCAACTTCAGAATCCTGTCCCACGCCCAATTAAACATTCTATTCAAGAATACTCGAAATACTTCTAATTCATAGAAACCCGTTTAACCTTCTTTCTCTTCTCTTTCTTTCTTCAGTTTCGTCAACCCTCTTTTAAGTCACGTAAGATTAACTCAGGATCCAACCCCGTTGCAAATTCTCCGAATATTGCAATCTTTTCTATCCTGATTATGTCTCCTTTATTCGCAGTAAACGAGGAAGATCGCCCGACGCCGTGACGCGATATTTTCCATCGAGGCTTCGGTGTCACCTCGACGTGGCGTCAAAACCATCGCGGTTACTTCGCAGAACTTTACAGCGACCGCACCGCGGTCGACGCTGTCGGGTCGTAAAGACGGTTTAGTGCGTGATGACCGATTTTGTGGTCGACGTCTCGATTTGCTACGCGTTGTTAATGGACGCCGTTAAATCGAACGTAATACGGCTTCTCGCGATTAACCCCCGCGATGCACGACCAGATACGCTTACATTGCGGCGAAACAGTGCGCGCTACTCTCCGACGCGGACGCCACTCTTGCGATCGAATCGTATCGACGTGTCGCGGTTCGATTCCGACACCTTATCGAGCATCCTGCTATCACGATTTCTCTATAATATAGTATAAATCCTACTTCACTAGCTGCGACTGGTAAATGGAAAATTTTTAGGATACACGTATAGTTACTCGCGAAAGTATCTGTTTATCCTATATGTAACAGATTTTACTTAAGGGGAGGTTCCGGTTTAAAAATGTTGAAAAAATGATTTATTTTTTATTTCATTTTTCGAATGGTTTAAGAACCTTTAAATATATGTGTTTGAAAGGATTTTTTAAAATTTGAAAAGTTGCTGAAGTTATAAGCATTTGAGTAGCACTAACGTAAACGTTTAGACGCGTTTTTCTCGAAACAGTGTTCTTCAAATCCGTGGAACAAATATCTTGAAAAGTTATTATCCGATTCGATTGAAACTTTTTTATTTTGAAGAATGTACTTCTACACGGTGGGAAAACCTGCAACATTAAAAAAAATTGTAAATTTGTATTTTTTAAAGGTGTGGAAAGGACAAAAAGCATAGGGAAAAAGTGAATTCAAATTTCACGTCGTTATTTTGTCATATAATGTCATTTTTGTACTTGTTAAAGCTTCATCCACTAGGAAAATTTCTTTGAGAATTCCTTTGACAGATGGTGCCACCTAAAAATATATTAATCAGGCCTTACACCTTCCAATGTAAATTATAATGAGTAATTCTGAATTTAACACTATGTACTTAAATAAGTCAAATATGTTATACGTATGGGGCGGCCAAATACTTTTGTGGGTAACTGTATGTTTACACAGGAATCGGAGCTGGAAAATTAATGGTTTAGTTCGGAATTAGCAAATATCTGAACGATGTCGAAATCGTTCACGTGGCGCAACATTTAACGTGGTTTAGCGATAAGGATGCAAATTTACATTGACACCCGAAAGAACAGGAAAACCGTCAGGATCGTAATTAAGATGAATGGTTTTGTCGAATCGGTTTCACTTAGCCATGTCGCGCGCCGTTAATTTACGACTGCCGGCCACAGGAATTTGTCTCCATCAGATAGAAGCACGCTTTTCTTCGGCCGTTTTTCTGTAACGGAAAAGGTATTTTCTAGGAAAGGTCGCGGCGAGCAGTTTCTCACGCCACGGGTCGGATAAAATATTGCCGAAGACGCAGCGAATAACTATTGCTCCTCGCGAAACAGCATAAAATAATGCCTGTCCGCTCGTGCCTTTGCTTCGTGTAACTATCTACAATTTTTATAGGCCACTTGCTTCTGAGATATAAAATCCTTTACAGCCCGTTAAACACATTTTCAATCGTTACACGAAATCTCTATCTTTAATTACAGGAAGCCGACGACCTATCGCAGAATATGCAAACTGAACCTCCTATTACGCATTTACATCCCGTAACGAGCTCTCTTTTACCTCCAAAAGGAACCACCCGCGTGATCCAATTTCGCGCTTCGTTTGCGAACATTTTTTTGGCTCCGCTGACGTAGAACGACCTCCCTGGAAAATCTTTCCACGTTCTGCATACGGGAGACGTTAATTAGATGCTCGATCGATCGCGTTGCTCCTAAAATACCAGCTAGCTTCCAATAATGACACTAATACGTCAAACACGGGCCTGTCTATCCAGTGGAACTTGTACAACATAAATTCCATCGATTCATATGCATTGAAATATGTAGAAATGAAGGATGAAAAGCATTAAGTCGCAGCAGTGTTACAACTTCCCTCCCTGTTGCTTCACCCTGGTCTCATGAATCTCCCTTTGAACCATCTCGGGCTCATGGATCACTCGTTGAAATACATCCAAGTCATCGATCTCCCATTAAGCCACTTTAACCTCACGAGTTATGCACAAATCGTACCTCCGGAGTGACGAGTCTCCAATGCACAACTTCAAGCTGATGAGTCACTACTTGTAGCACCCTAGAATTGATTTCCATGAAAACGTAAAAATGACCGCTTTCCATTCCATTCCATTTCCTCGGAACGTGTACCGTAAACTGGGGGAACATTGGCAGTACGGGGTAACACTAGCATCTACTTTAAAAGAAGGAAAATTTTTTTATCCATTTTCACACTTGTAGTACAATCTCAAACGATGCAATGGTATAATAGGATATCTAAACCAAATTTAAAAATGTTAATTAACATAATAACAAAATAAAAATATTAAAAAAATATAAAGTAGAGTGCATTGAACATAAAAAGAAACAAATGTAAGTGTTAATGTAAGTTCAGATGTGGTAAAACTTTAACTTTTTAGTGCTATTTATATAATATGATGTGCCAATGTTACCCGGTTACGGGGTAACATTGGCACATATTTAACATGTATTAAAGAAGGTTAAGAACAAAAATTTTATGCATCTTCACACTTGTAGTGCATTCACAAAAGATGCAATGTTATGGTAGGATACTTAAAGCAAATGTAAAAATATTAATTTTTATATTAAATAGCAAAATGTTCCAAAAACATGCCAATGTTCCTCCACTTTACGGTATCTTGTAGAATTGGGCTCTGTTTCTTTTTAGGGAACGCTAAAGACACGCGGAGAATCCTGAACGGTCGCGGATCTCGAGGGTCGTTTTCCATAGTCCAGCGATCGCGGTCACGAAGACGCGATGGGGCACAGCGGGGCCCGTGTCTCGGTCGACGGAAACGGGCCTGCATATGCAACGTGCAGCTGCCACGGCGCTCGGGACTCGCGGCGGGATCATTACGCGTCATTACAGAGTTACACGCTCGAATGGCCGACGTTACAAATTACAGAGGGACCGACCAACCTGCTCGCGCTCTTCCATGCCTGCTGCTAACCGCGGCCTGCGCTCCGATACCCGTCCCTCGCAGCTGCGACTAGCATTGTTATCGGTATTACTCGCGTCAACGCCGATCACACGAAGGATCGCTGCAACGTCTTCCCAGGCTCCTAACAAACGGATTTTACGTTGTAATCTTCGCGATTGCACCGACAACGTTTCAAAGACGGTTTCGCTTACGTTGGATTTTGATCGATAATGGTCAGGTGGACAGAGCTCGGGGAAGTTGAGTGTATTCTGTTCTAGGCACTATAGCTAGGAAGGATATAGTTGAGGTGGTAGAAGTTGTGAGAGTCCCAATGTTTACAGCTCTGAGGTTTCGGAACAAGAGCTCTGGAAATCTTATTTCCCCTGAAAAAGTCAAATTAGATACTTGTTCTAAAACTTCGAGGGTGTAAACTTGCGCGGTCCACGGCTGCCGAGTTAGTTGCAGGTGCATGGGGCCTCTTGTGTGTATTTTTTTCTTTTGTATTTTGTTTCCGCTGGTCGACTTGTGCGCGGCTAAGGGGCCGTCCTTAAATTATGTAAGGGTAATTTTGGCGAATTCTTACCCCCTCCCTCAATATAAGAAATCGTAAGATTTGATATTCCACCCCCCTCCTTACGTAATATTTTTTACATTCAATTCTTTCGGTTATAAAAATTCTTTTAAAGGTTTATATAATTTATTTAACTCGGTTTCGGGAAATTTAAACAAAAACTACTTTTCTGGAACATTAATGATAGAAATTGTATTTATTGAAAATTACGTTAAAAAATATTACGTAAGTCGCTACCTGACCTCCCCCCTCTTGTAAGAAAACGTAAGAAATTCGCGACTTCCTCCTCCCAAAGGCCTTATTTAATTTAAGGATAGTTGTAAAAGAACAAAGGGTTGTAAAAGGACAAATCCACCTCGCTACTTGCTAACACAACATACCTATTGTATTCCCTTGGTGTTTGGTTGCTATTTGATCACTGAATGAATCTTGTGGTGGGTATTTAAAGTGTTAGGTATTTGTTGGGGAATTTTCATGTCTACAGTTAAAAGTAGTAAAATGCGTCTGTTCCAAAGACTTACAATTAAAATAACAGATACAAAGAGTGACTTACCGCGTATTGAGACTGTTTGAGCTATCGAAGGCTTCTCAGTTTCGAGTACTGACGCTTCGATGAAATTCTGCGATTAGTCTGGAGCGTTCTCAAGTACCTGATCCTCAGATCGGACCCTCTTCACAGGTAGAATCTCGAGTAAGGAAACGGATTTAAAGATCCAGGAGACACTGGAGAGATCGTACCAGCAATTTACTTGCTGTTTCTTTGGCCAAGTTTATAAACGAGAAACTGTCGATTGGAATCTTTGGTTGTCGCATTGGTGGGTGAAACAACGTGGCGACAAGTAGAACACACTTAATTGATCTTATCAGCGAATGCTAATTTCATTTAAATTCACCTTTCCGCTCCTTTGTGGCTGGTTTAAGTGTGAACTTATGTAAATGCATATTTCGCAAACGCTTCCTTTGTTCCGTTGCATTTGTCACGCTTCGGAAACGGGACGCTGCACGACATTTACGTGTCAAGATAGGTAGATCACGGCTTTTGTTTGACACTTAACGAAGAGTGTTGCGAATGCATGCAAATTTCGCATAGGGAACTCGTGCCAGAGAGGTTATGCTAAAATAAACATATGACTCCACCATCTGGCGAAAAAGTTATATTTATCGTGTTCTAGAATCAAGTCGATTATAAATTATTAAATGTACCATATATTCTGTGTTCTGCACTTCGATTTGCTTTGTTTTTTAAACGAAATATATTTGTGCTTTTTCGTGAAATCCATTGGAGAATTCTGCACAGATTTCCACGATGATACAACTTGCCTCGTGAAATATACAGCGTGGTGATCACGCGTTATACGTTAAAACTTTCAGACGCACGAGCAAAGTTTGAGCGTTATGGTATTATGCTATGAAATATCGTGGAATATTGTAGCGTTATTTCTCCGCTATTATCGCGGATTATATTCTTCCTTGTTACACAACTCTTGGTGGTCACACCTTCTTATAATTAAAACACACCTTCTTAATCACACCTTCTTATAAATAAACAAATCGGAAAGATGGGGTTCACTACAACCCAGCGTCATTTTTCCAATTGTACATTTGCAACACTCATACAGTCATACTCTAATTGAATTTTTCTAGAAATATAAATTTCGATATGATGAAATTTATAGTTCAAGAAGAGCCATTTTTCATGATTGTGGAGAAAGCGATATTTTTAATTTTTTTTACGATAAATCCCTTTTGTAAGCCGTAAAGGCGCGACATTTGAACTTGAAATTCCATCCCCAAGTGGGTGAAAAGTGTATTTTCATGGATTCCTTAATATCTCTTAGGCCCGATTAGATATCAACTTGGTTATTTCTTCGAAAGGTTACCCACATAAATGCCTAAACACCAGATTCAGCATTTTGCCCCAATCAACCCCTAAGGGGATGGTGAATAGGGGTGAAATGTGTTTTCAGGGAGTCCTTAATATCTCTTAGACCCGAAGCGTAGCGCGGGAGTATTTTGTTAGTCTTTGCATATAATCTTATACAAACCTAACTACAAGATATTTAAGTAGCTCCACAGACGAACGATGCTCAGCTCTAAAAATGTCCCATCTCTCCCAGAAACTACGAAAGAAAACAGTTTCTGTGACACGACTTCCATGGAAACGTAGAGGCTGGATAAAAAATCGACAAGGGAAGTGGAGGTATAAATAAATGAACTTATACCCGCGGAAGTGTGTAAAATTATGCTTTATGGCGTAAATAACGAAAGAGAAATCGTACGATGGCCAGAGAAACCGTATTCGAGTGATGCTCGTTGACAATTTACAGAAGACTACGGCTAATTAACGCGTTTCTTTACGAGCAGTCATCGTATCTCGCATTTCCGACACCGTGAAAGTAACACACATACCGTTCACCATATTTTATGCGTCAACATTTAAGTGATTGTTTGAGCAGAGTGTGCAGAGGTGCTGTACTATTTATAAACTCGAATAGAGTTTATCTTCGGGGCTCTGTCTTCCTTTTAATTGACTTCGTAACTCGCGGAGTGGCTTGGAAATGTATCGAGTGGCTCGTTACCTTGCCACGAAACAATAGTCGCTTTTCTCTCCGCAGATTTAATCTGAAACCCGTGCAACTTCTATACGTTTGATAGGAGACTCGTTAACGCGAAACGAAATTCATTGGCCTCGCTAATAAGAGCGTTGTTACGAGAAAATTATACCACTAGGAGTCTTGGGCGACAATTTAATTAACCGTCGAACTGCATCCATCGAGGCACAGTCGACACTTGTGTATTCAGCATTCAAACTCAATTTGCAGGATTACATATCGACAAGGCGTGCCTCCTTCCGCGAGCTACGATTTCCTTAACGATTACTTGACGAGTTTATGCTCGCTGGATGCATCCATTAACCTCGTTGCACCGTTTAAACCTGGCCCCGTCGCAGATACCAATAACATCGTGGTTTTATTTAACAATTAAACCCCGAAATCACGTTCGTTAACGTGTTTGTATCTCTTCTTCAGCGTAAACGTCTCCTTAATTAAAGTTCCTTTCCCTCTCGGTGCTTGAGCACGAAACGAGGAGTGGAATAAGGATGCAGGGTATAAAGCTTTCAATTTTTATTCAAGCCACTTCATTAAGGGGAAGAGACGCTGTCGCATGAATTATTTTCCCATTTCCCGTGTTTTCGAGTCTCGGACGGATCCCCGAGATAGATCAAAGAAATCGAGAGACGAGTGGCTCGTGAAAGCGTGTCTCGATTTCGTTCGAGAAGGGATGTCGCACGCTTTCACGATTTCAGCCGCCATATTATATCGCATCCATGCGACTTATGAGTAACTCGATACTGAGTACACGTGAAAAAGTTGTTGAGAAATGCTGTGAAACTGAGACCTACTGCATTCCACGAACAGCCTTCATTTAGTGCAAACTTTGCTTAAAGAATAATAATCGAACACGAAAGGTTTCGACGTTTCCCTTTTCACTGAAAGAGAGACCCAGAACAAATTCCAGCTTCAATTTATTTCTTTCTAATTAATTGAAAAAGAAATGCTTCATTTCCGCCATAAACGACTGCCTAACTCTTAACTTCTCGCTAGATTTCCAACAACCAAAGTAATCGAATCTCTTAAACAGCAATCGGACTTTTGCCTACCTCGATTAACTGATCCTCGAGAAAGCACTTCTCGAATAGGAGTTGCTCAAAGGGAATCGAAGTTTATCAGAACTCGAAGCAGCGTGCACTAGCGTACGCGTGCGATTGACAGCGCGCGAACGCGCTCCACTTTCGTGGAGTTCTCTGATCGCTAGCAAGCGCGACGCGTCCGTCTGATCCTCGGATGGATAAATATTCAAATGAGTCTAGCGGATGCGTGGGATCTCACCCACGCGATTCCAGCTCTCTCACGCATTTATAATGCCTGCGAGTGTACCCGTGTAGCTCGTGTTCCCTGCGCCCTGAAACTTTCGTTCGATAAATTTCGGCGCCTGTTCATCGACGGAGGCAGAGTCAACGTATTTGTTCCGGATTGTGAAAACTCCGGTGATCATGGAAGAAACGGTTCCTCCTCCCACGCGGAATACAGGAACCGACACATTAACCTATTCTACGTCCAACAGATTCTTCCAACACAATTCCCCTCTCGTTCGTGGATCTTTAATAGAATCTAGAATCCCAGTGGTCATTTTTAGTGGCACAAGGAAGATTCTGAGAAACAAGTTCGTTAAATTTTTAAGGCGTGTATCACTTCTAATATGAATTTATATCCCGCCACGAATTCGAGCAGATCCACTTATTCACGCCGAAGGAAATATGTGTAAGAGACTTGTAACCAGGTTTAATAGCACTGCACCCACATCTGGCACGACATACGTTTGCATTAGCCTGAGCATTACAAGTTACTCCGAGGCTGATCGTTTAATTCAATCCACCCAGTGGACGTGCGCGAAGCGACTTTCACGACGTAAGATGCTCCTCGAGGCGAGGTGGCGCGTGAACACGGAAACGTTTCGCGGTACCGGAAAGCACGCAGACGCGTGGATTCGAGACGCTTCCGCGGGAGGAAGCGCGGCGTAAATTCGCGCGCTTAGAGGTCGCAATCGTCTGATAACGCTCGACTCGTTCGTGGTTCTTTCTTCTTTCATGCCGCCGCCTGGGAGTCTGAGTAATGTATCAAGAGATAAATCGTCGCGTGCACACGTGCTTGTGCACAGCTGTGAGTACACGCGCAGCTTCTCCTCACTTGGAAGAAAAGCCACGGGGGTAACCGTCGGTTTTAGGATTTACGATCGCTGACGGGGCGAGTTTGGGATACTCCCGGGTAATTATTTGGAATTTCCATCTTTCAATTCGCCAGGGTGAATCTCCAGTGGAACGGTTTCTTGGTGACGATCAAATCTCTGCGGAGTGGGAGGGGTTGCATAAATGTGCACGCGATGTTGATCTGCTTGGGGAAATTTCAGAGCGCCGTGTGTTTCGACACTTGACGGATGTGTTTTATGTTACATGTATTTTCTAGCTGGATGAAATATTTCGGGTTCCACCTGCTCTCACATTTGAACAGGAATTCTCAATGTTCCGCTGATATTAATACTTTAAAGTACAAGCAGATCGAACTTCTTGGAATACTTCGCTGAGGTACTGGGACGTGGAATATTTCAGTATGCTGCTGAAGCAGAGGATTGAAATTTTTACAAGTTTCATCAATTCTAATACCTTACTGAAATATTTCATATTCCTTCTACCTTTACCTTTTTAATTCTATTTTCGAGGGTAGAGGCAACACGAAGTAAACAGCACGCTAAAGTGTTATGTCACTATTCTATACAGAAGGGATGCATATTAAAATGAATTTATTGCAGCATTTCATATTATCTGCTAGCAATCAATCGCCAGTATAATCTTCCCTCTGTACACGCACAACTCTTCCTTATCTCCCCGCGAGTTTCCCATTCTTATCAGTGCATAAACATCGATCGTTTTGAAATGAAAAATGTGGAAAGAGATTCTATTTGCGATGCGCTTAAGGGGACTAGACAGTCGTTTTCCGTGAAAATAAAACACTTTTTTTTTAATGTAGGTATTTGTAAAAAAATGGAAACAAATCTAGATGTATCCTGTTACCCAATGTTTATTATTATCATAGAGATTGAAAAAAGTTGGTATGAAATATATACGTGCTTTAAATTGACGGTGCTGATTGTTAAACATTTTAACGTTCTTCTGTGGTTTTGCTGTAATATTGATTGAAAAAAGTAACGTAATCCAATTTCAAAGTGTGATTCTTGTTCGTTACGTCCGTAGTTTCCCGCGCAACCAATATAAACTAAAATTAAAACAGAATTGTTAAATTGGTGGCTGAAAAACGGCGAATATTTCAAGAAAAATTCGATTGTGTTTGTGGGTTAATAAAAATCCGCGACTTTTTAATTTTTTTATAAAGATCTCGAATTTTTATGGCACATGTTTTATACATCCTGTAATTTTTTCAAGTCGATCTGAACCTCCGTTCATTCGCAAATACGGCAAAACCAAGAGGAAAAAAAATTTGAGAAAAATACGTTTAAAGTTTCTAGGGAAAGGTGACGCTACAAGTTATCGCTGACCTTTTTAGCTGCCAAATCAACAATTTTGCGACTTTTAATATAAACCAAACGGAATTTTATTCAGAAAAGATAGCACTTTTAGAAAATGCAATAGAAACCATTTTTCGACTGCCTATTCCCCATAAGTAGGAAAGGAATATTGGAAATCTGAATCTACATGGATACACGCGCAGAAGTAGATGCTCCAAACGGATTAACAAAACTTCCATCACGTACCGAAATGAACTTCGGTCTGTTCCACCTTAGCGCAAGATCAAAGCCAATCGTTGGCCTGGCAAAAACGACCAGTGCCCCTTGGTAGCGTTGTAAACACTTGTTCCTTGTCTATGCGGAATTCGTACTCGCGACTTTGGCGGAGGTGCAATTAATCAGCGTGCAACGTTTCATTCCATCGCGCGAACCACGTGAAAAGGAGATTTCCACTTGAACACAGCGATATTTAGACTTGTCCACGACGGTTAAGAGACTGAGACGGATGTTGGACTCGCTGGTATCCCCGACTTAATGGAAACGACACAGCACTGAAACTCCAATTCTGTCGACAAGTCACAGTAAGCTAATATCTATGTATTTTGTTCTGAAATCAATCAAGTTAAACATTCCTCGACCATTTATTTAATATCATTGCTCTCGATTCTTAACTAATCACTAAATGGCTGGCTATAAGTTAAGTGCCACAGTCAGTTTCGAGAATACTCCTAACTTTTTGAAAGCCCAGATACACAGACAGAGTTAATAGAAACTAAAACTTTGCATTGTCGAGAAAGATGAATGGGCAAATTTAATGGTAACAATTTATTCATCTTCATTACTCGTAGAGGCAGTCCATTCTTATTTGATGGATTTAATGTTCGTTTAGGTGGATCCAATACGTCGCTAAAATAACACCTAAGATCAATCACGGGGACGGGACTATTAATATACTCGGGCAGCCTCTATTAATATAGAAAACGGAAGATCAGACATTTCTTACCGCGTTCTGAAAGGCTATTTTGCACCGACGTCCGCGCACAGAGTAGACACTGTCAACGATGCAATGACTCACGTCGGCCGCCGCGAAAGCTAACTCAACCCCTGGCTGGATTCGTTGAAGTTACAGTAGGAACCAGCATATGATTCAGCTGGTAATTACATTCCGCAGCCTGGGGCACGGTGACCACCCCGCCGGATCTGAAATAGACTTTCCGGAAGACGGAAGAATGCTGTGGTCACTCGCGTCTTTCTCCCCCGGTAATTATAGGGCGCCCCATTTCTCGTGAAACTTTCGCGTCATCCCGCGACCCGAGGCGTCCTGAAACGACTAAGTCCAACGAAAACTGGTGGCATTATGTAATGTAGAAGTTGGGGACTAAAGTAACTGTTTTAAAAATTCTATTTCTGGGGACATGTTGAGAAATGGAATTCTAATGGAAGTTTGAAGTAAAGTTCTTTCGTTGAAGGAAAGATGGAAGAGTCTCTTTGAAATGGTTGACATTTTTGCCGCACTGTTCATTACTATACCATTGTAATTGTGGGCGAAAGGGTTTATTGTCTTCTATGCATCTACACTCAGCAGTGGCGGATTTAACGGGCGGCCGATGAGCAGCTGCCGCTTGGGGCCCTACCCAGAAGGCCCCCAGGACTCACCTTAAAAATAACTTGTGATTTTAATCAAACATTATAATTTTTTTCTGCACTACTAGACTTAGCCCGCTGTTAAACTACCTCTTCATTTTCCTGAAAATTTGGGTCCCTCGGAACGTTTGTTGTTTGGGCTTTTTTTCAAGGGGAGAAGTTCGTATAAAAAGGATATTTTTTATCAATTTTTAGGAATTTTTTGCAAATATACTAATGCGCTAATCTGTATAAATCCTTTTGATTTATACAGTCTTCTGCCCTTAAATCAAAGACTCTTCAGGAAGATCACATGTACCCAAGGATGCACCCTAGGATTTTCCCCAAAAGAAGCCTCCTTGGGTACACGAAGCCAAAAAGTCAGTTTGTATCGTCATGTCTATGGAAAAACAGCTCTTTCTTAAACACATAGAATTACACACAGATATTTTGTGCTTTTGATCAGCACTCCTGATTTGGCCCTCCTTAACTTTGTACCTACCTATTTGGAAAATATATAGTGTACTTCGCGATAAAGACCAAAAAGGTTGATTCTCCATCCAAAGAATAGCCCCTTCGAGCATCACGTAGGAAAGTTGCACACGCTATGGACGATCTTGGCATAAACATACCGGAAGTTTGCGCCTTACCAACTTTGCATCGCCACGGTTTTTTAATTTCGCCATGAATAAGAACGATCGAAGTTTTCAGTGGGGTTGGAGGACCGCTTTCGCATCGAAGGTCCAGCAGAGACGAGTCGTTGGGCGGACGAATCAGGGGGATAGAATGGCCGATGGGGCCGAGGTAGGCGAAACTTGGCCAAGAAGTTTCTAGCCCGTAAAACGTCAGTCGTTGGTTTTTACGAGCCGCGAAGAAATAGAATTTAACGAAAGTAACCGTCGAATAAAACAATTTGTCCGCGTCTATCCGCGCGGCAGCCGGCGGCGGCGCAGAGAAACTTTTATTGCACCGACGAAAGCTGGAAGGTGTGTAGTCTTTTTTGCGCTACCTCGAACGATGCTTCACGGGAGTATAATATTAACTGAAACGGAGAGGAACCTCCCGTAAGCCGCAGTGAATGATGATTCCTCCAGCAAAATTGTTAAAAATCGTTCCACGCGTTCTATTCAAGAGCTACAAGCTTCCATTTTTATCAAAATCGGTGGGAGCGGATTTCGCAACAGAATATGAAAATTCTAAGTGAAATAAAGTACTCAAAATATGGTCTTTAAATTTCAAAGGAATAATTCCTGTTTCAAGATACAAAGTGAAATATTAATTCCATTTTCCATGCAAAGAAGCTTAGAAATTGAATTTTCATGTATGCGGTGGTTTAAGCAAATGTATTTCGCAAATGGTACAAAGCAGAGGACGAGGAATTCAAATTTTTCGCGTCGCGACTCCCACGATTGTAATCACGCGATTTATGCATCTGAGGTCCCGTTTGCAAGGGAGTGGATTATATTTAACTCGGACGCTCATGTTCGTAAACCAGTCATAAATGTCTTGGAAATAAAACGATCTCGTTGTAGCTGCAAAGCTGTCACATTGTTACGCTTCATTCAAGTAGGTATATTTCTAGTTTCATGAACCACAAACTTCATTCGAAAGAATTACCTCTAAAATGAATTCCCTTGCTTCCACATTTTCGTCAACTCCAAACTATTTACTACGATAATTCTAATTTCAATCAACTCTCTGTCATTCTATCCGATTCTGAACACCAGCAACTTGATCAAAAGTTGAATCCTATTTTGCGAATTAATAGAAACTGTTTATACCATTCTGCGCGTTAAAAATATCAAGAAACGAATGACACGGTGGTGATTTATCCCCAAGCTATTCGTGTCCGTGCAATTCCGTCGAAGTGTGTCGCGAAAGAGAGATCATCCATGGGTGCAGACGGTGCCTATCGCTATTGTTTATGAAAAAGACGAATGCAGCGGTCGATGTTGCTAGGATACGCGCGCCTCTTTAATTTCACCTACCGTGAACGATTATTTACATAATCTGAAACGCGATATAGCAGCCATTCACTTCGCTCGACCGCCGACTCGCCATTGTAATTTGTAAGTTACCGAGTCGCGCCGCGGTAATAATTATCCGTTGATGTATGAGTGTGTCCCGCGAGTTCGCGAGCCTCTCGGGCGATGCACTGCGAACTGGGCTACGCTCCCGGCTCCGTGGTCACGAACCTTGACTGCAGATTTTTACTACGTAATTGAATAAGTGCTAAATAATTGCCACTACCCCGTGCGATCTTCGTGATCTTTGAACAACTCATTCAATTACTATTTTTAAATGATTTTACTTAGTATCGATCCTCTGTATGTATGTTTGGTGTATGGTTCAAATCTGGCAGATCAATTTTCACCCACTTCCACCAATTCAATGGTTTTGCAACTTTGCATGCGTGCGCAAATACATGACAATACAATTAAATTTTAAAAGAAAGTAAAAAAAATAAAAAATAAAAGGAAATGTATACAAAAATCCACAAACAATAAAACCTTGAAAATAAAAAAATATATAAAAAATTATGTTAAACGACTTTACAAACAAAAAGGCACTAGATACCAAGAAATAATTATTTTCTGCTACTACAATGTCGATGGTGTTTTCTTACTTTAAATAAACTCGTGGTGCTGTAATAAATTGATTCATATTTTGTTATGAAATTTCCCGTGCCACGATTTTATTTAAAATTACAAAACACGATCGAAATTGTAGTACAAGAAAATAATTATTATTTAATTTTTAGTGCAGTTTTTGTGAAATCGTTTAACATATTTTTTTTTAATATATTTCCTTTTTAAATCAGCTGAGAAGGAACAATTCTTCTAGTAACCAGGTGCACAGTAAAAACGCAGAGCATAGACCGCAAAACTATCTTTTATTTCCTATCAAGGATCGTGAAGTAGGTACAATCGACTTAGATATTACTCTTAGGTGTACCATACAAGGTAATTCATTCCGAATGGGGGAGTAGAGATCTGAGAATCTGCACGTCTCCCAAGGAAACGTATATCCATGGAACGCGCGAGAGGAAGACGCTCAAGTGCAGAGGTTAATTGTATTTATGACCAATTTGAATGGTAACCAGTTTGCGATACGTGGCTCCTAAAGTTACGCTCGTAACACGAACGATGTACGACAGCCAGCCACTCGTAGATCATTCACAACGACGCCGGTTGCGTAATTCCGTGCGACACCGATGCGACGCGGAAACCGATGGATCGCTCTGGCAGAACCAGTTCCCGTCACCTTTTTCGCGCCGATGCCGATTCACGCGAGCCTCTCAGGCCATTGTGTTTCGTTTCGCGGCTAGGATCGTTGAAATAATTCCGCGTGGGTCGTCGGGAACCGCTCGCCGGCTTTCGTAATTCGTAATCAGGACATGCAACGGCGGACGAAATCGATTTTTATCGTGGCGCCATTGTTGGCGGATGCTGAGATTGAGCGAGCGGGATGGACGAAGCAACCCTCGGGGGAAACACGCGCCAGGTCGTCCATCATTTTGGAAATTTCATTTCGCAGCGAAGGGGTCGCGATAAGCCGCGCCCCGGGATCAACTCGCCGACGCCGGAGCGTCGAATCGCGATCGAATCTGCCGAGATCGGCGGGGAAATAAAATCGAAAGTCACGGAGGGAAAGGAGAGTCGCGGCGGAGAAAGGAGGATCCCGTGAGTGGCGTATCCGCCGGAAGTAGTTATCGTTCGTGCTCGACGAGTGTTTTCCCAAGCGTTCCGCTCTTCTTCGTGACATTATACGACTTCGCGTTTCGCTGCCTCACCGACGACTTCTCCCTCTTTTTCCCTTTCCGGGGAGTCGCTGGATCGTATCGAAAATCTTTGCGTCGATTAATTTATTGCTGGATACACATGTAAGCAGTTTGTCTTATCTCTGAATTACTTACCAATACCACTAAGAAACCTTATTAGACAGAGTTAGTGTTGCACGAGAAGAAAATTTCTAAAAAATAAGCAGAATCCGCTGAGCTCCATTGACTAGAATTTTTTTGAACCACGTTTCATTTGACGAGTCTCAAAGGCGATAGAATGCACGAAATCGTCACGAGCTAGCTCTCAAACGATCGACTCGTCAACCCGATTGCTCTAGCGTGAGATTCAAAGGGTGCCGGTTTCGATTGCGCGCGAGAGGGAGGAAGAGAAGGCTCGGGCTCGCGCGGAGTCCACTTCTGTTCTGGCGAGCCACTTGTTTCGCGTTGGAACCCTCTCCTTCTTCCTCCTCGGCCACCGAGACTTTTGACCCAGAACAGGGAGTAGCTGCGGAACGTCTCGAGTACGAGGAAGCGGTAAATATAACGCCGTTTCAGCGGCGCGTGAACAACCACGGAGCAAGTGACATCGGCCGAGCAGAAATAGTAGGGAGTCGTGCAGGTGCCCTCCGTGGGAAGCGGCTCGTTTCTTCCACGGATGAAACGCCTCTCCTATCGGCCTTTCCTCTTTCCTTGGAATTGCCCTTCGTCCTGCGATAGGTCGTGCAACCTTCCTCGGACCTCTGTGAGCGAGAAGGGATCGACCACATCGCAAAAAGGAAATCTACGTTTAGGCCCTTCGTGCCTGGCAGAGTGGGGCATTATTCGGCTAAATTTTCATTCGAATACGTATTCGAATACATTTGTGCGAATAAGTTTTTATTCGAATAATCTTCGAATAAAAAATTCGACTGAAATGAAATTATTCGACAATAACGAATAAGTTTTTATTTGACTGAAAATTTATTCGAATAATTTCTTATTTGAATAAATATTTAGTCGACTCAACGGACGAATAAAATGATCACGTGGTTTCAGCGATGTATCGTGACACCCGTGAGACCTAATGTTTTAGGTTAAGTAGCTCTTGTGATAGCTCGGACTTTGCAGGAAGATGTATGACCACGGTATTACATAAAGTGGCGTTTTGATTTATTTTAAATAAAATTTGCTCACGTCAATCCGTTTAAACTAATGAAAAAATCAATCTCTTCAAATTATAAGCGTTCATTAAACATTGTTAAATACATACCAATACGCACACTTCCAGACCCACACGTCCAAACATATGTTGAACACAGTACAGACTTCCATCGATAGATACCCGACAGGGTATCACATTTATTCGTCGTTCATTCAGGTCGAATAACGAATAAATTCTTATTCGAACGAATCTGGCTAGAATAACGGTACAGATTTATTCGCGAATAACGAATAATTTTTTGACGAATAAAATCGTCATTTGTTATTCGCGAATAAATCTTGGAGATTTATACGAATCCATATTCGAATGAAAATTTAGCCGAATAATGCCCAACTCTGGTGCCTGGACATGGTCGAGTCTTCTTCAACTCGTGAGAGTGAAATTCCTCGCGTTCCAGTCGATTCCTTGCGGTTAGACGAGCCGTGAACCGTATCTTTGAAAATATTCCTTGCTCTATTTTCACTGTAGTGACCCAAGACCTGAGAAGCGGAAAGAATTCTGAATTTCTAAGTATGTCGGTGCTCATACGGAAACTCTGGAGGAAGTTCCTTTCTGTGGATAAGGTCGACGTTATTTCGCGTGGATGCGCTAAGGCGCAGGTTAGGAAGCGCAGAGTTTCTGTTTACGCGACGCTGCGGCAGCTTTCTGCTCCCGTCACTTTTTTCCCTCCACGGCTGCTCACTTCCGCTCGCAAATCCTCGGACGAACGCAACTGAAGCTCTTGGCAGCGGCTCAGACGTTCACGATGAAATATGTAGCACGGCTGACTTTGATCTGCCGTGGCGAGGCCGAAACAACCTGCAAGTGTCCTGTGCGACAATCGGCCTCGGGCAACGCATTCCTTGAACGCGCGGCTTCCTTCGGGAATCAGGAAGTTTCTTCGCAATGCGCGAGAGATTTTCAAATGAAAACTGTGGAGGAAAAGACAGACACCTGGGAGCATGTTATTGTCTATTTAAATTAAATAGTTGCATACATTGATTCTCTTAATTCGTAATTCTATAATCGATTAGACCACTACAAAGAATTCGCCGTTCCATCCGCAGCGCACCCCTCGTTTTGCGGTCCCGAAACTGGTCGTTTCGCCGACACCGAACCGTGTATCAAACAACGATGTTACTCGTCGTCTTGAGTATCCCGTATCCCGTGTCCCCCGTCACGCATACTAAACTTAACCAATTACCGAAATTGCTGACAGGCCCCGCTACAAGGAGGCGCAGCGCGAGAGCGAAAGAGAGAGAGAGAGAGAGAGAGAGAGAGAGAGAGAGAGAGGGAGAGAGAGTAGAGGCGACCGACAGCTGCACGCATACGGAATCGCGGCCGAAATCTCGCTTGACCCCCTTCTTCTCTTCGTCTTCCACTGCTTCCGTCGCATTCTCACGTGGGAAAGGGTGAATCACCGCCCCTCGGTGAAATTCTAAAAGCGCCTGTTTCCCGAAAGTCTATTACGAACCACTTAGAATCATACGGCTCGGTATTCCCGCGGCGTGCGAACGGCCCTTTAAAACGGTGTCGTGGCCACTGAACTCAAAGCGAACGCTTGCGCCGGGCCACCGTGCCTCGTTTTTAGGCTCGTTAGCAATGAGAATCGTCTGGCCCGTTGTTTGATGGTTTTTCCACGGCCCTTGTCGTTCCCGCTCCCTTGGCGTCGCTCTCCCATTGGCGAGATTTACGACGCTCGCGGCATTTTATGCCCAGCTCCAGAAACGTTACTTTAATAATGTACTTCGTCTGACTGCGGTCGAAGCTTTTCGTTACGAAGGTTCGACGTTCCAATTCCGAAACTGCTTCTTAAACTGGGAATCCACCTAGAAGTTAAGCTATGCTACGCGATGCTATGCTATGCCAACCTACGTTTTAAAAAAATTAGCTTCTATACATTTTTATTGAACCGTTTCCACCAAAAGCTAAGCTAAGCTAAGTTAAGCTGTGCCATGCTATGCTGTGTGATAAAAAAAAACAGCTTCAATACATATTTTTCCATCAAAAGTTACGTTTCTGTGCTATGCCTTGCTATGTTTCTGAAAAGTCGCTCACGGGGCAACTCTCGTGCTACTTTGAGCTAACTCGAAAAAACATAGCACAGAATTCGGTATACGGTATAGCGGCACGTAAATACCGATTCCTTCGGTATAGTACCTTATCTTTATTAGAATACATTCGTCTCTGCCGACTAACTATCCAACTCTAAAATAAATATTCCCCCTGGAAGCAACCTGATATCCATCCCCAGTGGCGAACCCAGAGGAGGGCTAAGGGGCCTGGCACCCCTAAAAAACGGGGCTCTGAAAAAATAAAAGAAAACTGGATTTGATGCTTTAAATAAATTTGTATAATCACCCAAAGAATTTTATTGTATATTTTATATAATTTATGTATTTTATAATTCCATTATAATCACCCAAAGAATTTTTATCCCCTCAGCTCGGCTCCCCCAAGAATACCTAAATCTTGACTGCCCCACTGTCCATCTCACGTCGACGCAACAATTCCGCGCGACCACTTTGAATCGAACAAGAATTAGATCACCCCGCGCACATACGCGGCCGAATTAATGCTTGCCTGTCCCTCGCGGGAGAAACGACGCCGTAAAACGGGGTACAGCTACCGGACAGCAATAAAAGCGGAATATTTGCCTGCGACTCGTCGGTGGCATTATCATTAAGGCTGGCAACAGCTCGGAGGCCCGCGGCTTCTCCGCGAACACCGCGTAGCTGGCCGCGGAGCGGATAATATTAATCCGCGTGGCAGGACGTTTTACGCGCCTATCGGGCTTGTTGTGCTTCATTTTAAGCGGTGCAACCGTGTAACGGTGCTCTCGCGGACCGGCTGTAAACCACCGCGGCTATTGGTACGAGCTGAACGAAAATGGCACCGCGAGATAGCGAGGAAATATTGCCTGTGCTCCGCGGGACTTTTAGTGGCCCGTTGAAGACGGTGCCGGATGGAAAACAGCTTGGATGATACAGGGTGGTCTAAAGGAGAGGTCGAAGGATTTAGGGGCACACGGTAGTCGGCAGAAATGGTCAGAAAAATGTAGAGTTGGCAGGGGTCTGTGAATCAACCTCGATGGAGATAAGATGACATCACAAAAAAAAAAGAAAATAATATAATCACACAAAAACAGAAAATAATATAATCACACAAAAAAAGAAAATAATCTAATTACAATATAAAAAAAGATGTGAAATCAAAATGAGCTGCAAGTACATAAAGGTACTTTCCAACTGCGCTTAAGATGACACAACTACATATACACAGCTAAAATGCTGTGCTATTCCATTACTCATATCGCGGACATTTTAATTAACCCATCAAAAAGAATCCCATTTAAAAACATTGTCGTAAATTATTATTAGCTTTACAAAATTAATGATATACAAAAATTGCGCCAATTATCACAATGGCTATTTATACAAAGAAAAAATCACAATGGTACAATGAAAAAATGTATTAAATAATATTAAGCAGATATATTTTTATACAAATAAATATTTTAATACGAATAAATATTTTATTCAAAATACTTGGCGCTGCTCTCCGAATTAGTGTTGCTAAACTGAATAAATATGTATAAATTGCAATAATCTTTTTCTTTCTTTCCTGTGCGTGCGTTCGTGGATGTGTGTATGTGCATATGCTACGTATGATGTATTTTAGATCGCAGCGCCAAGTATTTTGAATAAAATATTTATTCGTATTAAAATATTTATTTGTATAAAAATATATCTGCTTAATATTATTTAATACATTTTTTCATTGTACCATTGTGATTTTTTCTTTGTATAAATAGCCATTGTGATAATTGGCGCAATTTTTGTATATCATTAATTTTGTAAAGCTAATAATAATTTACGACAATGTTTTTAAATGGGATTCTTTTTGATGGGTTAATTAAAATGTCCGCGATATGAGTAATGGAATAGCACAGCATTTTAGCTGTGTATATGTAGTTGTGTCATCTTAAGCGCAGTTGGAAAGTACCTTTATGTACTTGCAGCTCATTTTGATTTCACATCTTTTTTTATATTGTAATTAGATTATTTTCTTTTTTTGTGTGATTATATTATTTTCTGTTTTTGTGTGATTATATTATTTTCTTTTTTTTTTGTGATGTACTTGCAGCTCATTTTGATTTCACATCCTTTTTTATATTGTAATTATATTATTTTCTTTTTTATGTGAATATATTATTTTCTGTTTTTGTGTGATTATATTATTTTCTTTTTTGTGACGTACTTGCAGCTCATTTTGATTTCACATCTTTTTTTATATTGTAATCATATTTTTTATTTATGTGATTATATTTTTTTGTTAATTATACTTTATTCGTCCTTGACTTTTTCATGTTTCTTTGTCTTTTTTTATATTTATTTGTTGATAATACTCTTTTTTCCTCGACTTTTTCATGTACACTATTTTCTTTTTTTTTGTGATTTTTGATAATACTTTTTTGTCCTCGACATTTTCATGTACTTGGCGTAATTTTTTTACTTTTTTAAAGTTTTTTGGGGATCTCACTTCTTTTTACAAAGCTAAATCATGTACTTGGCGTAATTTTTTTACTTTTTTAAAGTTTTTTTTGGGGATCTCATTTCTTTTTACAAAGCTAATTCATGTACTTGGCGTAATTTTTTTACTTTTTTAAAGTTTTTTATGGGGATCTCACTTCTTTTTACAAAGATAATTCATGTTCTTGGCGTCATATTTTTTTACTTTTTTGAAGTTTTTTTTGGGGATTCAGAATTTCAGCTTCTTCTTTTTTACAAATTTTTCCCTGTCACGGGTACTAAAAGTAAGGATAAAGTAAGGAAATCCCAATAAATTATAAATTCTGATCTATCTTCGTTACACGTCCACGCGTTTACGGCGCACTGCAGCCTATCGAGTGATGTTAGAAGATAAAGCTAGTTTGTAGCCAGTAAAGCTTACTCGGAATACTCGGAATAGCGCAAAGCAGTTCAACGAGTGTACTTTTATTATTTTTTGATTAAGGATAAATTCTACGTAAGTTTAACACCTTCCCCCAAAAAACATGTGCACTGCATTGCCGATCTAAATGTATTATATGAATGTATAGTACTTTGTGTGCAGTACATAGTGCGCGAAGCAGCTTGCGGCCGTGGCCGGGGCCGGGGACGTGGCCAGAGCCGGGGTCGTGGATGGGGGCGGGGCCGTGGACGTGGCGGCGACCAATAACATATAAAAAAATAAATTCGTTATTTTCATACATAAAAATGTGGTTATTTCATTTGCTCATGCAGCAGAGTTACTTTCTCTTTCAGCTGTTAAAATAATTCTCTTCATCTGCATCGTTAACTGAAAAATAGGACAAATTTACTAATTATTTATATAAATTATCACACGTGCTCACATTGAATGAATAATTGCGTATGCAAAACCCTACGTGAAAATTTGTGCGTACATAGTCCAACATAGATCACACTGCATCATCTTCTGCTTTGATGATTATCTGTAAATATATAATATATTATCACACGTGCTCACATTGAATGAATAATTGCGTATGCAAAACCCTACGTGAAAATTTGTGCGTACATAGTCCAACGTAGATCACACTGCATCATCTTTTGCTTTGATGATTATCTGTAAATTATATATATATATATAAAGCCTCATTTTAATAATTATATACAACTTAACGTAGAACTTATTAATTATTTATAGAAATAGAGTGGCCTTTTGCTATAGTGAGTGTAGAGACTACATAATGTATCCAAAGCAGGTGAGAGCATATGGCAGAAACTCTTGTTGCAGGAAATTTAAATGCTAATGGTAATAATTCAGCGAAAATGAATGAGGAGATCCAATATTTTTAACGCGCAATTTATTGGTGTTGGAATAAAACTAATAATAATTTAATATGTTTATTGGTGAATTGAAATAATGGGAATCTAAAAAATTAATGAATAGCGTGACAACTACTGTGGATTTTATTAAAGTATTACGAATGTCTTTCACAAAAGATTGAAAAGCATCAAGGGAGATGTGTTTTCAGGGTACTTTCTTAACTAATGTGACTTGCTCTACATTGCAAGCAGTACACCATAATCTATTTTCTTAATAATTCTTAATGCTATGTCTTTTGATTGACAAATTTTGCCAATTTACCTTATTTGACAAATTCCCAGAAACTTGTGCGAAACAAGATGCTCTGTCTATCTATATATCTATTTAATCTTCTCCGGACAACCTCCAAGCCTGTGCATTCTCTTCATTTCTATCCATCCAAGCCTGTGCGTCCCCTTCAATTCTACTATCCAAGCCTGTGCGTCCCCTTCATTTTTATCCAAGTCCTGTGCGTCCCCTTCATTTCTATAATATATAATAAGCTTTACATAAAAACTCTAAATTGCTGGTATATACAAAAACAAGTATCTGGCAATTTAAATGCAATGTAATTTTTTACTACAATATATTATTTTGTACATGCATGATACAAATTTCCAGAAACTTGTGTGAAAGGAGATGCTTCGCAGTCGAACCATCTCCGAACAACTTCCAAGTCTGCGACTCTACATAAGAAATCTATTAAAAAAATTTTGGCGACTTACCTTATTAATTGAGACAATAATTCAGTCTCCTATGTAGTGTAAAAACTCGTGACATTCCAAATTCGGACAACTTACTTTATTTGACACTTAGCACTTGGTAGGTTATAAAATTCAAAATAGTATATATATATGTATGTACAATGACGGACGACGATCCCCGCCGAATAATCCCGAGAGTCGACGAACGAAGAACGAAACATGTGTTGGCTGAAGGTGTGTGTGTGTAACGCGTCTATACGTATATTCTGTTTGACGACGAAAATATATATATGTACTATGGTTGACGAAAAATTCCTTGGAGAATCAGAAGAAGAATCTTACCATTTTCGACAGATTCATGAGACGATATTACGATATCTCTGTCATGCGTGGACCGATTTTATTGAAATTGGTCTTATTCGAAAGCTTATATGCGGTTTACATAAGAAAAATGCCTTTAAATTTAGAAAATATTGCAGGCGTGATGAGATATTAATGAAATAATTTTCAGGTTAGGTTGGAATAGCTGTGCGTCGAGTAAAGATACACGGCAGCGACAGGCATATACAAGGTGTCTTTTCTTTCATGTACTTGGCGTCGAGACGCTACCGCGTCTCTAGATACGCAGACAAATGTTTGCTTCGAGCTCTGTGGGTTTAGTTTCTTCTGTATACGCGAGATCGTTGTGGTATAGGATTACGCAAAAATTACCATTTTATTGGTAAGGTATTTTATTTGACGTCTGAGTATCACAAATATCCACAAGTAAATATTCTATCGCTGTATTTCTTCGACCTCGTACTTTAAACCACTCTGTACACCTCGACGGCTCCCGAGAGCGAATCTCTCTTCGGTGAAAGATGCAGTCGGTCTTGCTGAAATGTTTTCTCCTTTTATGCTTTTTTGTTTCTCTTTTTTTTCGAGACAGCGAGATAAAAAGCAGGATGGAAGCTTTGCGACGGGAGATAGGGAGAGTTCTTGGTGGGATTTACGAAGTCGTTGAACACCTGCGACGATTTTATTTCTCGCGGTGCCTCACTGTTGCGCTTGATGGAAAACTGTGGAATATAGAATCGTGACGTGGCATAAAGCCGTGTTACATTTACAGTCCAAGTTTGGAATATTCCTGGAAGTGAAACATTCAGTGGGAATTGTAAGGGAGGTTCTCAAATGTTTCTTTCTGGTAGAGAATTGCTGCGTATATTTATTTCCTCTGATTATTCACCCATACATTCAGAATAATTAATGAATCTCGTAATTGAATACTTGATCCATGAAAATACGATTTCTAAGAAAAATGTTTATTTTCTTGTTGCAGGTAAGAAGGCGAAGCTACTAGGTTCTCTACGTCTGCCTTCACGAAAAGCATGAAAATTCTGTCATTTTAAAGAGAAGAGTAAGTATTATTATACCAAAACAGAAAATAATGTATCCTACATATATCTCGGTGAAAACGTGATCCTCGAGGATTATTTTGCCCCACTGAGGAAGATAGGACGAAAATTCTCACACAGATTCCTTAATAAAAAATAAAGGGGAAGGGATTACCTACGTGACACGAAACGAGGCGAAATCCACGAAAACGGCAGAACGAAAATCTCATTCTCGTGCCGACGAAACCTAATTTGTCGGGTGCTGGTCGGCTGCCTCCTTTCCCGTAAAAAAATGCAACGGTAACGTCCCTGCGGCCGAAAAATCGTGCCTCGGAGAAGAGAGTGGCCACCAAGAAGGCGAGTTATTTCGCACTCAAGATTCGCCCGGTTGTAACTTAAACCCCGCGGTAGCGCTGAGCTCTTTGATGAGACGAGGGAAAAATAAGAAGAGTCCCCTTGGGGGGAAAAAATGTTTGCCAGATGACGACGTTGGCCTGCAGGTTAGATAAAGAGGCTGCTGATTCCGTACGACGAGCGTAGTTTCGCTGTGTAATGAGCTGCGAAAGAGGTCGCCGAAAAAATCTCTCCTCAACTTGCTTTCCAAGTTAATTGAAGCAAAATATTATAGATCGACAAACAACGATGAAACCCTCTCTGTGACTTATCTTCGCAATCTTCCCAAGCCCTGTTGCATTTTACTAAACCGACATTAAATTAGTAACGTCTTCGTTCAACTTGAAAGCCGTACGTGTTCTTAGAATGCTGAGGAAGTTAGTAACGAGACACCTCGAAACTAAACTCAAGTGGAAGCAAAGGTCAGCTTGAAAGGTGCAGCTCGTCCTCGAGGAACATTTACGGTACGCGTCGGCACTCTTGAAAATTCGAGACAATTTCATTCCCAAGCTGCCTCAAGTCGCCTGGAGCACGGAATCGTGCGGCGTGTAACACGAGAGGGGGCGATTTAATTAACAAAGGAAAAAGATAAAACCTCCTTTCCCGTTCATTTTGCATTGCATAATCCGCGACAGCGAAGTGGCGCGACCAGTAACGGAACGGTACACCCTCGATGCATATTCCAGGAACGAAGTCGGTGTCAGATGCTGGTGCATTAACAGCTTCAGGTCTCGTCCCCGTGATGTAACACAATATCTTTCTGGAAGAACCACAGCTTCCACTCCGCGTCGCCGTCGAGCTTTCCGCTAACGAGAGAGACAGGCTGCGGGGAATTACCGTTCTTGACACTCGGCTGATGAAACTTTAACTCGGCGAAATTCTCGCGCCATTAATAACGAAGGCGAACCAGAATCCAGGTTATTCGAGGCAAGGGAACTTCTTATAAAACCTGCGCAGGCCAGGCTTTGCAAATTGAAAGGGAAAGTTTGTCGATCTCAGACGGAAATCCTGGACTCTTATGAAGACCATTTGATACCCTTGGCTGTTATGAAAATGGTAAGACTGTATCTGTGAGGATTTGTTGCTTTGTTAATTTGGATCGAGATGAGCAGATTTTCAGAGTTCTGAAACTGTTGTGCGAGAGATTTAGGCGGAAAGTGGTATAGGTACGTCCTTGGTCAGCCATCGAGCAAGTAGTCAATCTTCGGGCACCAAATTAATTTTCTGATTTCCAGTACTGTTTACGTATTCGTGTGACTTATCGTCACCAGTTTCTATACATATTATGCACATCGTTGTTAAGCTCAATATAGGGGAAACCTGTCCAAAACTGTAAACTTAACGTTCTAGAGCCATAACTTTTTAAATTATAAAAGAAATTGGGTAATGAAAACGGCATTTATGAAATGTTCTCATAAACAACACAAAATAATAAAAATATAATTAAAAGGTCCAAACAGGCTACTTAATTTAAGAATAAAGCTAACCTGGTTCTTTTTCCGATTTTGCCCAATTAAGGTGGCTTGTGATGGGTATGTACACAAAATCATGTACACAAAAAAATTATTTTCAACGTTATTTTCTCTACGTTTCTTTGATTTGCATTTTTTGTTCGTCAATTTCTGATTGTTCTATATTTAGAGTAGGTGTTTTCTTTTTCTTGTTGCTTGAAATAGCGGGGTACGATTTTACCCCACACGGTTGTGCTTCAAGACGTAAGCATTTTTAATTGCAGCTAAATATGAAAATGACAACAATCGGCCACGATCTTCAAAATATAATAGACATAGATACTGTTACTAGATATCTTCATGTAACTTACATTTCATTACCAAAACATTATACAGTCCACTTAAAGTCAGTCGAGAATAAGATCAGAGCACTTAGAAACAGAATCAATTTAATAATTCGCTGGAGCGTACGTATTTCGTCACGAATCTCTGCTGACTAACAGTCCAATGTGCCAGAAAACAATTGCCAAACGCGTGGGCTTCTTTCATTTATTTTCAGGGATACCTAAGTATGGTATATGGTTTTGTCCTGGTACACGGTTTTGTACAGGTTTCCCCCACCACAGGAGCAAGTCCCACGGCATCGAAAATAATAGGTACTCGCAGAACAAACTGTCTGCAGTGGAAATACGTACGGAAGAAATATAAGTTTTTCTGCAAGCACGCCTTCATCTCCATTTCGATGTGCGTAAACGATCAGTTTACGAGCAACGGTGCGTGCACCTGAGGACCTCCTACGCATTAGAAGTATCCTCGTTCCGCTGGCTGAGTCCCTGATGGACGTAAAGGCAGACCCACTCCTGTTCGTCGGCCAAGGTAGGCACACTCGTGCACACCGTGCCAGGAAGCCGAAGGAGCACCGTGAATTACGATTCGTCGTACACTATGACCAGTTAAAGACGGAAGAGATTAATACCCTCGCTTTTCTCCGGCCTGCAGTAAACGCGCTTCGAGTGTGTTTGGGCGGAAATTGCTTCTGATGCGCAATTTCCAGACCCGTTTTGATGTGTTAATAACAAGCCTCCTTACCACTCTGCGATGTTCAGTACAAAGCGGCTTTGCGTGAATTATTCGACCATCGTGCAGTATCCTCTCCTGGTACACGGTTAAAGGATTATCAAAATAGATGTTACGCGGCCGGCGATGGTTGCGAGGTATGGATAAAATCGATCTCTGAGGACGACGTTACTTTTATTAGATTCTTTCATCTCCATTACGCTAAGCATGACTAATTAAACGGGGTGATTCACCTGGCGTGGTCTAGTTATTCTTTTTACAGTATTTGCCTTGGAAACACTCTCTCAACGGACGTGTTCGCTTTTTTTTATTTCTTTCTATTTAGTCTCAACGATTTTATCACGGGGCGTGTATTATGTGATTTAAATTTTCAATCTCATTTCTATATTGTCAGTGAGGACGGTAATGAAAGTGTCCATGTTATGTTTTTTCTCCTCGGGGACAGAATTCACTTCTTAAACATTACACAATAAACGCTGCGCTTCACAAAGTTCGGATTGCCATTTTCACCGATTATGGTAACGTTTTTAACCGCGGTTGTTTAGCCACCCGGAACCAGGAACGGTTTCAGGATGTATATTGTTGGCGTTTTGCTTGCGTAACGCCGCGATCATTGCGTCACGATCTAGGAGGAATTACGGAAAGCGGTGAAATTTATACGGGCGCGGTGTACGCGAGGGTGGCGAGCCGCGAGTTTATTTCCCTTGGCAAGTTGCGTGTCAGTTGTTGCTTCAGTTGATGAGATTCCCGTCTTTCCGTCAACGAGTTCTGTTTTCCTTGCTGAAATGCCTTCGTCCCTTTCGGTGGGGAGCAGATAATTTTCGGCATAATATTAAGATTTCTTGTCCGGTCTACCGAGCTCGCGAAATTTCAACAAACCAGGAACATCCTCGACTTATTGCTTCTTGAACACTATTATTTATCCTGGCTAGCAGTGTTGAATTGTAAGTCAAGGTGACACATATCTTTTCTTTATTGGAGAAGGAAAAATCACACATTTGTCATAGGTAGAAACTATCACAGATTCTAACTGTCCTGGATTTTAAATAACAATTCCCATATCTTGAATGTTTGAACGTTTCTCCCTTTACTCCTCTGGGTTTCTTCTAGAATATAAACTCATACCACTTCACTTCCCAACCCCCGCTGCCCTTTAACGTCTCAGCCCCCTTCTTCTTCGTTCAAAGACGAAACGTTGACAAACTTTGCGGTTCGCTTTCTTTCCTCAAGTCGAGCTTATTAAATCGACCCCCGGAAGACGTCGCAGTGCAAACGCTTTGTCGCAAAAGGCGACGACAGTTTGGATGGAGAGCACTCCGGGCGAGACGCAGCCACCGACGCGGATTCTTGCAGCTAATGCACGTTTTGTGCGAATTCAACGTCGTCTAAGCTTCCTCGGAGGAACGAGGCGGCTCGTCGAGGGTGGGGAAAGGCAAATGGTTTAAAGAACGACGAATAGATCGCGCGAGAAAACGCGTGGCACGTTAAAACCCCCTCGGGCTCGCCCTGTCGTTCACAAAGGGTGCTTCGTTTCTTCTATCCCTCGTGTTCTCCGCCCTTCCCGCCATCTGTTTCGCGAACAGGTAACGGACGTGTACGCGATTTTTCGTTACAAACACTTTTTTCCATGCAAATTTTGAGGCGCTTCGATTAACCGAGCTTCTATTACACCTTTATCATAGCAAATCAATGTCCGTGAAATTTGGAAATTGTGAAAGGATGTACTTGGAGATTCATAAATAGGGTGGTGGGTAAAGTAGAATCTATATTTGCAAGATTGTCCACTTCGTGGTTTGTGTAACTTGGTCGTCAGCTTATCAGGTACAAATTATGAGTAACCATTTGGTGCTGAAACATGAATTTTTTAAGTCCAGTGAATTGGTTCTATGCACGAGGTGGTGACACGATCGCGAACGTTTCAAAGATTTCAACTGCAGATCGCCGTTAGCATCGCGTGTTTAATAAATAGGAAATGATAAAATCCAGCGGAGCGTAACTTCATATCGCTCCGGAGTTTCTGTCGATTTTAATTAAAACGACTTGAACGGGCCTCACATTTGATCGCGGGCGGGAACATTGAAAGAGGTGGAAAGGTACGTCTGATGAAAATGCTCCAGGCGGTCTGTCAGCTGCTCCTGTAAAAGGATGGTCGAGCTGTCTACTCCCCCTTTTTTCCGGGCGGGTTCTTTTTTCCGCTCGCTTCGTCCGCGGATCAGTCGCTCGCCATCAATCGCGAATATGCAAATCCGCGGTTTTGCACGCGGAGTGAGGATTAAAAAGTTCGAAAACGAGATCGTTCCTAATACCGAGATGAAAGAAGTCCTGCTATATCTTTTCTATTTCATTCAATTTCGCAGCATCGACAGTGGAATTCGAGTATACGTGCAAATAAAACATGCGAATCGCAATATCAAAAGAAACCGAGCATGCGTAATTGAGAATACTAGCTGTTTTTTCCTTCGTTAGGTTTTTTACCCTGTACGCGAATTCGATGCATGTGAAAGCCTGGTGCGTGCGAAATTAACATCTGACCGCATGCAATACGAATGTGTACCTTGGGGCTGTGTTTTTGCATTTTAGGGGCGTGCTCGATCGATGGTAGTAAATACTGTTGTAGTACATGATAATAAAATGTTTAAAAAATGAGAAATAATATTGTAGCGAAACTATCGACCATCGTAATAATTTTCGGAGGCAGAATTGCTGTTTTAAGCTGAGGCAGATGTTGCAGGAACCAAATTGCACGAGAAATGGTTGTGCGGAATAATTGCGTGTTTTTGTTACGCTAACAATGTAGTGTAACGGTGTATTTTACCATGTAATGGACGCGATAACGTCTACTACGGACGAATTATTAAATTAATCAGAAATCTCTCTCGTGAAAATTCATATCTGGTATCCGGTTCTCCGGCACACGAGAAATCGATCCGTTTTTTTGCTCGCTCCAGCTGCGCGTGCATGCTTCTACCGTTGCAAAATAAAATCTCTGTGAAAGCTTCCGGTGCCCATTACTAATAGCATCGTAGGGATAATGATGTTACGCGAAACCAGGAAGCGGTCATTCTTCGAATGCCAATAGCGTCATCTTTGCTATCGTTAAATCGACCTAGAGGTCCGGAAAAAGCATACAAGTTCGGGACTTTTTTTGGGGGCAAAGTATAAGTGAAAATCCTCCAAAATGTTTTTGTACTAAAAGATATATCTTTTAACTATATTATTCTAAATTTTCATGAGATATTATTATTAACTAAAGGAAATATCGGCTTGGATATGAGTCGTGTTTTTTTTAAGCATTAGTTGGTGGACATTCTCTAGGCCGAATGTTGCATCTGAAAGCAAAAATTCAAATAGATTTTAAAAATAAATAACTTTCAGAAATACCTGAAGTTCTCATATTTTTAAATTTTGCTTTCAATTTTGCAAATAATCGAAATACTTGCAAAGCCTTATTGGAAAAAAAACAAAAAAAATTCCACCGAAATTCGATATTTCAAGTTCAAACGGGCGCTCTTTTTTACCAAAATACAATATTAAAATTCGAAGAATGTCAGGTACATCTGTAAGTTATTTATTTTTAAAATCTGGTTGAATTTTTGCTTTCAGATGCATTGTTTGACCCAGGAAATATCCACCAACTAATGCTTAAAAAAAAAACAAGACGTATATCCAAGCTGATATCTCCTTTAGTTAATAATAATATTTCATGAAAATTTAGAATAATATAGTTAAAAGATGTATTTTTTAGTAGAAAAACATTGTGAATGATTTTCACATGAATGATGCACATGATTTTCATTTCCCCCTAAAAAAAACCGGAACTTGTATGCTTTTTCCGGACTTCTAGGTCAATGTAACCCCTTAATTCTCTACGCTCGATACGCGAACCCTCTAGACTTGGTATTTTGATATTAGAACTGTTGGCAAATATTATAAGACCAGAATATGTATCAAAGGGAGAAGATAAGGTCTGTGATACAATTAGTTACGGTTTTGCATTGCGAGACGCGTCCATTTGCTTCATCCGTTGGATTAATTAAACATCGACGTTCGTAATGCATCATTCGAAGAAAACGGGTTCGTTTGCATTTGCAAAATCAATCGGACAGACGATCCGGATCTCAGAGATCTAATTGCAAACATCCTCCCCGACTCTCCTTAATTGATTAATGGCAGATCTGGCGGTGTACAAGCGATCGTAGACGTTTTCAGAACGAGCCGGCATTTTAATTGAGATAAATACGTGTTAACGTTTGCGCGGCCAGATCGCCACTTCTGAAGGCAGACGTAATTACAAACGACTGCTTTAGCTGGGTCCCGCGATAATGTACAGGCTTTATCACGGGGACCGACCCGCGGATGATTATTATTAATTAGCCGCAGCCTCGTAATTACACGTTTCCTGACTGGAAGTCCACATCGAGTGGTATCCCTCTCTCGTTTCACTGAAATACATCTGCTTCTCTCCGGATATTAATCATGGAAATAACGGTTTAAGAGCTTGAAATCGAGAAACGAATCGCGTTGCTGATTATATTCCTCCTTTCTCCTGTTTCGCTGCTTATGGTATGGATAAAAACAGCACTGAATATCGCGAAGACGCTGCACAATGCATTGCAGCCATTCTATCTATAAACTCAGTTTCTTTTTGCGCGTCTGTTTGACTGAAAATTCCTCTGAAGATTTCTCTTCGTATTTGATGAAGTAATATGTGTCTTATGATGACGCGGCTCACAGTTTTTGCGACTCTGAGGTAGTTTCCGGAAGGCGCCACTGCCAAGCTCGCGAGGTAGTAATTAATCATGGCTGCTGGATTAAAAGAGTTCACGGCTCTCTTACAAAACACAGGAGTAATTGCTGTCGTAATTCCTCTTGGCGTAGAGTAGAGTTTCCGGAGGATTAGGGATGAGACAGCGAAACGGCAGCTTCCAGTATCAGTCAATCAGGTTAAACTTCTTAGCCCGTGTCCGAACTACCTCAAACCGCACATTAATCACAGCATTAGAAAGTTCGTGTATAGGGCGGAGCGGGTTTGTTGGTGCGGAAAGTAACTTCTTTGCCCGAGATAGTTGATGTCGGCGGTCCAGCGAATAAACTGGACCTCCGAAATTGATCACGGTACCTACCTGCTCCCAATTTAGAGCAAGCACAGGCAAGTTTCGAAGTATTCTATTTAACGTTGCAAAATCTATTGCATTTCCAAGAGATATCCTCAGAAATCTGGAAACTTCATAGATAATCTCGGCTTTAAATTACGTAAGGTTTTTGGGGTTCGGGGGTCGCGAATTTCTTACTGTTTGTTACAAAGGGGGGAGAGGGTGTCAGGTAGTGGCTTACGTAATATCTTTTTAACCTAATTCTTAATATGAATAGCCTAAAAAACGATGTTTCATCGCACACAGAAAATCGAGTTAAATAAATTAGCTCTATAAATCTTTAAAATAATTTTAATAAGTGATAAAAACGCATTGTAAAAAGTATTACGTAAGGAAGGGGGAGAGAGTTGAAATATAAAATCTTATACTGGGGGATGGAGGGGGTAAGAAATCGCCAAAATTAGCTTTAGGTACGTAATTTAAAGACGACCCCTAAGGAGAACCTGGTTTAGAACGGTGAAAAAAACGTGATTGTCGCGAATTTTTATAATAAAGAAAAATAAATTCGATCTTTCCAACCCTTTGGGGGTATTTTAATATATATATTCATACAATACACAAACAAAATTTAATTGAAAAATTTCAAGTTTGCCGCGCTGGAATTGATTAATCATTTGTGCGTCTCGCCACTGGAATTGTGAAATGCTGGGAAAAAAGCACAAAAACCAACTGATCGATTTTCCCCGGGGCTTGTTAGTTAAATAATGACTAACCATCGTCGACGAACTGAAAACGTTTATGGAAAAATTAAATTAAACCACGTTGTTTGCATAAAAAGATCGACATATTTTCGTCAAAATCGTAATTTTTTCATTAAAGACACAGAATTTTGTTAATTTGAGATTTTTCTCATTTTTTTGTTCATCAGCGGTGTAATGTAAGTTCATGAAAATGAAAAAACTTCGGTCTTTTCCAATTCACAATTCCAGTAGTTAGGTGCATCAATGATAAATCAATTTCGGTACGATGAACTTGAAAATTTTCAATTAAATTTTTTTTAATTGTACAACTAGGGTAATTGTGGGAGAGATGCCGCACTCGGAGAGACGCCGCACTCGGAGAGACGCCGCACTATCGGTCTTTCAAGGATATCGGTAATAAAACACATCATTGCCGATTTTATTTGTTTAAAGCTGTTCATTTGGGTTAGTTTGTCAAGCCAGAGCGTGTTTCCTGTATTATTGTTAAAGATTTTGCTGTTTTTCGAGGTAAGCCTAGCGTACTTTGCCTGAAAAGTTATACCACGTAAGTAATTTACGAATATATACCTACTAAGCCATCTGTGTTAAGTTTTACCAGCTTCATTAAAGTACACTCTTATATGGAGATGCTACATATTTTATAAACGACGGAAATATATTACGTGTAATATTTCTATTTTACCCGTAGCAGAACGTATGCATAGAAACGATTCCAGCTTTGGAAGTCACCTCTGTTTAGATGGCTCGGTCACGAGCCGCGATATATACGTCACTCGGCGTACATACAATAACAGACCGATATCCCAACACTTCGGAAATACGTACGCGTGTATTACCTCGCGTCGCGCGAGACCTGCTCGTCTCCCCCCACCAAAACCAATATTCGCCGAGGTACAGCGGCGGGCGCGGGGGTCAGTGGTTCCGTGGACTTCGTTTTGTTAAGACGTTTCGATAGCTGCGTACTTAAATGGTACGCGTACATTACCTATCTGTCGTCACATAATTACTTCTAACCGGTATTAGTCTTCTTCTTTACTATCTATCGTCACTTGCTGCAACTATTAATACACTTTCGTCCCGAAATTGATTAAACATCGCGAGAAAACCGTTAGATGTTCGTCGCGTATACCCTTCGTTGCTTCATCGATATTTCTGGGCATTTAATGCACACATATCGGGTCTCGGTATTCAGTTACATCCCTTTTCTGGTATATTTCAAGCTTATTTCTTGTTTAATTGCCTTACGAATGTTTTAATGCTTTTGTTTCAAACTTGTTGCATCGTTCGATTACAGACGTTGAGGCGAGAATCGAAAGCAAAGGGCAGGCGACGCCATGACACTTGACCGTTAATTTGAACGGTGCTTGGATGGCGTCTGGTCATTCCTTGGAAAAAGAAGGTGGCAATACGTGTGGTATACGTATTTTTCTTGTTATTTTATTGAATCATTGTTGGCTGTGAGGTTGATGGGTAACTTTGCAGTCGGTTAATATCGAGATCAAATGGGAAAAGATTGAATTATGATAAATTGAATAATTTTAATCAGATTTGTTTAAAATTTTTAAAATGGCGTCAGTACATGCTTACGAAATATTGGAATGATCGAATTCTATTGCATTTCGGTCGCGTTTACGTAGAATTCAATGATATTTCAATGATTTTTAAGAATATATCTTTATGAAGCTGTTGTAATTGCATTTACGTTCGGTTTTGGATGCAAGTTTTCTTCTTTATGTATAGAAATATCGGGGACATGCCATTTGAGCATGAATAATTAACGAATTTTGATTCTTGCCATGAGTTTTGGATATTTATAAAGATCGTGATTAATAATTTCAAGTATTATTCGAATAACACGAACGTGCTTACAACTTTAATGTCGAAAGCCACTACTATGTTTCATTTAAATGTAATAATTATTTCTGAAGCAGTATATTCTGGATAATATCTTGTTACTGAAATGTAAAGCTGCTCCTATCGAGCGAGCATTCTTTATTTTCGCATCACACCTTGTATTCTAAATAACAAGGAGAAAGTCCCTTGGCTGGTTCCAAGAAAAACAATATTTCCTCGCGACAAATACTCGATGAAACCACACCTACCTCCACTCTCCTATCCTACTTATTTTTCAGAGATTGTGACGCGTGAGTGCGAGGCGCGCGCGATTATAAGTGTTTAGGGTAATTGTGGGAGAGATGCCGCACTCTGTGAGACGCCGCACTATCGGTATTTCAAGGATATCGGTAATAAAACACATCATTGCCGATTTTATTTCTTTAAGGCTGTTCATTTGGGTTAGTTTGTCAAGCCAGAGCGTGGTTCCTGTATTATTGTTAAAGATTTTGCTGTTTTTCGAGGTAAGCCTAGCGTACTTTGCCTGAATAGTTATACGTCGCGTCTATTTTTACTAATATAGTAGGCAGAATGGGTTACTTTCAACTTAGCATGTGGAAATACGAAAGTGCGGCGCCTCTCCCAGGCATTTCGGATAGACGCCGCACTTTTATTTGGGATAGATGCCGCACTTTGATACTGTACTGTTTCGGAAACTAAGTCGATTTAAATGATGTTTTTAATGTTTAAAATACCGAAAAAGCTTTTTCAAATAGCTAACGTGGTATCTCAAGGCAAATTATTTATTTTTAAATGAATAATCTTATAATCGAAATATATTTGTGGACTATATCCTCTTTTTCACATTTTTTTTTATTTTAATCTCAAGATGCCAACTGAATATAAAAATAATTTCGAAAAACAGATATAATATCTGTTCCTACTGTACCCATTTAATTTTCCAATTTTATAATTGTATAAAGTAAAAATGTTTCATTTTACTTTGTTTTTATTATTTTTTTATATAAAAAGTTAGAAGTAACAAGTTTAAATCGAAAATTAAACGTGTTTCGAAATGCGGCATCACTCCCGCATGTGCGGCGTCTCTCCTACCAAAGGATGTTTTTAGTTTCAATTTTTTTAAGGGTGACAAATATTAAAATTTTGATTTTCATTAATGCTAGTAGAATCACAAGATGTTGAACTAATAAGATATATCCTTGGAAAACATTTTCATTGCAAAATTTAGACACGGTGACAATTTTGCGTAACGTGCGGCAACTCTCCCACAATTACCCTATATATTAAAATCCCCCAAAGTTCTTCACTGTCCTAAAACATGTTCTCCTCTTAAGATCATTAAACCCCTAGTATACCTATCGATTAAAACAGTTATTAGCGCAACTCCTTCAATTAGCTACCATTCTCTCTGCGGGTAAAATAAATTTATTTTGACAATTGCGCAATCTTTACATTAAGACATGCATCGACTGAACGATCAGATTCAGGCCTCCCCAGCATATCACATATTTATCGCCCCGGTCATGCAATCGGTTCTGCGGGTCGATGCATCGAGGGGCCAGCATAAAACGAAAGGCGTATTAATTCTACGATCGCCCGTAAAGTATCCGCGGCTGTCGCGTTTATTCGTCCGACTTATTAATTTATGTCGCGTACGCCAGGCGCCAGAAGTTGAGTTACGGTCCGCTCGCACGAAAGCGTACCCCCGATATCGAGTCGTCGGACGGTTGAAATATAAATATTGCGTCGTAACACGGGAGAGGTGGGAACTGAATCGCGATTGCGTAATCGCCCACCGCCGATCCCAGCATCCTCTTTCCGATACGCAGGCGACAAACGTAGTGTAGATCCGCTGGAGGCGCGGCCCGCGAAAACGAATTCTGCATTAACGCCAGGCTCGCGCGGCTATTTGCCCAGCAGATTCGTAAAAGTAAAGCACCCGGTCCTCGAGCCTTGCGTAACCACGACGAATTATACGCGCTCCGATAAAAGAAATTCATGAGACGACGCGGGAGATGTTTCTCGCCTCGTCTGAACATGCGAAACAGTAAAGCAACGTCGATATATTATATGGCACAGAAGGGTGGCTATCATCCCGCGAGGCATATTCTGTGAATAATCGTTTGACCCGTCCATTGGAGATATTCATTTTCCAATAATTTAAACCACGCACCGTGTAATTTACGGCCGGTCGAAGAGATTTTATTCTCGCAACGTAATAACAGTACTCGCACCGGCACCGATTCAATAAGTCGAGATCGTTTTGTATTTAAAGTGTCGTTCTGATATCCTCTGAAATAATACTGCACGCAATGCTGTTTCAACTGTTATTCTGTTATTCAGAATAGCGAGTTGCATAATTTTACAATTTAATATATAGCTCTTCGTATCTATCGATCGCTCTTTATTCAAGGCATTTCGATTTACAATTGCAATACGATTTCATTATATTTCCAAGAGAAAATAGAAAATCGCCCCTGAGCTTTTCATTATGTCATCGATTATACGCCTTTCAAAATCTCGCGGGCTTTTTTGAACACTCAGCGAAAGCCCACGCGCGAGGACAGTAGTGCGCATGCGTCCACCGGGTCGAACGTAGTACCGTAGATATAACGCGACTGCGTCTTGTGTGGCTATTTAGTAAAATATACAAAATGTGACAAGATACGTGGCAGACATTGAGAATAACAGCTTTAACGCTGCTGCCTAACCACCGAAGTTGATCGGCAATGAATTGCTTTTTAACCGACTTCAAAAAGGAGGAGGTTATGGATTCGGCCCGTATATACTTTTCTTTTTTATGCTTGTCCCCGCATAACTCCTCAGCATATCTACCGACTGATTTTAATAATCTTTTTTTTATTCGAAAGAGGGCGATTCGAAAGAGGGTGATCTCATCTTACACTACATCAATATTGGCCCAATATTTTTCCAGTTCTGGTTAATAATAAAGACTATCGTCACTTAATTATTATTATTTTATGTTCGTACACGCATATCTTCTTAGCATATTGTATCAATATATATATAAAACTAAAAAGTTAAAAATAAAACATTTTTTAAAAAAAATTGAAACCGACTTCAAAAAAGTAAAAATGCACTGAAAAGTAAAAAACAATTTTTCCTTTATTTAATCTACGACTCTCATATTTTTAAAGTCAGCGACTCATCATTTGCATTGTGTAAATCTGGCGCCGACCAGAAAAATATGAGAGTCGTAGATTAAATAAGGGAAAAAATTATTTTTTACTTTTTAGTGCATTTTTGAAGTCGGTTTTAATTCTTTTTAATTTTGTTAGTTAATTAAATATGCAGCAAGTTTTCATCCTCCTACCATCTAATTTGTTATTCCTGATCCATTGGCAAACGTGAAGCAGAGTTCACTGACTTCTGCGCATGCGTCAATAGATTTCCGATCGTACGCGGTGATTTGAAATGAAGTTTACAATTGAATCGCTTAAAAGGTTATGGTTGCGCACTTCTCGCGAAAGATTATCTGTTTCAATCGACTTGCGGACGACTCGTGTGTGCCGCTCCGTTGGTCATTGAACTCGATTGGCAGACGTAAGAGAACTCGTGATAGATATTGGCTTCCGAATAGTAATTGAACTAACGATAATTCTGTTTGCGTAGGGCTTCCAGCGTCCGCGGACCCGATTCGCCCCTCAGCTCGGATCTGGCGCTCGATAAGCCTCGCCCCATACCATCACCCAGGTAAGCCACTTCGTGTGTGTAATTCTTTCTCGCCTTTACAACCGAGTGAAAAAAATGGAAACCTCGACCTCAATTTCCCGCGCAATAAACTCGGTTTAATTGGAAAACTTGACGGAAAGTGCCGAAGTACTTACTTTCTCCCCGCGGCCGGAGCTTTTCATCTTTTGAAGGGCTCCGACCTATATGCGAGAGACTCAATGGAATCTCGATAAAATGTAATAATTCAAACGATAATTAGAGACAGGGTACGATTCCGTCGAGCTTTGAAAGGGTCGGCTGAGCCAATAAAATTGATGGTTTCTTGATTGCATTAGAATTGACATGTTTCGAGAGTAACTTATAAAAAATAAAGTTTGACATTGAAAGTTTGTAGTTGCTGGTAATATATGTGGGCCTTGGCAAATAATTCAAGAGCTTTGTAAAAAGAAGAAAAGTGGATTTTATTCTTTATATAAATTTTTATAATCACCAAATGAATTTTATTGAATTTGCGTTTAAAATATTTTTATTCGTTCAACTCGGTTTCCCCTGAAATTAAATCCTGAGTGTGTTACTGTAGTAATTTATTATTTAGGAAAACGAGTATAAGTCAAATTTTGTGAAAGCTTAAACAGTTGCTTTTTTGTGAATCGAAGTTAAAAATAAATGTTTCTTTTAACATATGTGTTACCAACTTTCACGTCCAAAATTTAACACCTGTTCTTAGGGCTTTAAATATTCAAACTGTCCTCCTGCAAAACTAATAAGTCTGACTTACACTCGTTTGCCCGCCCACCAGAGATATGATATTACAATATATTAGGCCTCTAATTCTAAGCCTAGAAAATTTGTGTTTGAAACAGTATCTATGTATCAAAAGAAGAACCGCGCGGTAGTACGTAATTGAAGTACTGGATTATTGTCGGCTTGGAGCGTTCTTTTCTGAAATAACCCCGGTCTATTCAGTTTCGAGAAGCGTTAATAAACCGTACTTCCCGTGGCATGCTCGGGAAATTCTATTTTTACCCAAGCTCGTACGTTTCACCCTATCCGACGCGATTCATCCCTCGATAGAATCTTGACGTTCGATAAGCCTGGCAACACAATAACCATTCGCCGTGCACACTGAAACGCTCATTTTATTTCCTCGTCGACACGTGGTATTTCAAGCCCCTTCGGTCGACAACGAACCGAGCCCCCCGTGAACTCAGACTCGCCACCTGACGAGATTCACCCCATCGCGATCCCTGGCTAAACCACTTACTATCAAGTATCCCCGCAGTTCTCTTTTATTTTTCGTCCTCTCGTACGTTTCGCTTTGTCTGCTGTGCAGTCGGGAGAGAAGGTCCCATCCAGAATATGAAAGTCACGCGATGGAAATGTCAGACGAACCGTAATTAGAATATTGTTGCTTTTCACTCTCTAATTAAAATATTCTTGTTGGTTCCCCGTGAATCGATTTTGAAAAATATATTCCCCAGATATTAGAAACCCCAAACGATGGGCAAGGGGTGACTTGGACAGGGTAGATTTATATTCTTTTCGCGGGGGTTTCGCGTTTACGACTCCCCTTGTTACGACCGCGTGGTTTCATAAAATTTCCTCCGCCATAAAAACGCACGATTCCTAGACTCCAATCACCTTACAACCAACAAATTTCTCGTCCCCGCCGAAATCACTGACCACTGTTTTGATAGACTCCACGCGAGGACCAAACAGTCAGTTGTGCGACAGACCGAGTGCGAGCTTTACCTCCGAAATTATCCGTGAAATAGTTGTGTGTTCGTTCCGCGTAGTTTCATCGTTTGCATACTTGCCGTGCTATTTGTGTTCATCAATTCGAGCGCAGCTTCAAGCAGGTCAGTTGTAGAATAGTTCGCTTGAGCATTGAAATTCGCCGCTGCGAAATCAGGGTTTTTATACTACTCGAGCAGATTCTCAGCCTTTTTATTGGAGTATCTTGAATTTAAATATGTATCCCAATAAGTATCACTTCTTTCAAAGTTACACCTCGTAAAATTGTCACTCGCACGAAAGAATTATATTGTATCAAATGAAGAAAGATAGCCGAGTGTACGTGTGCCGTAAAAATCAGCAACATAAAAATACACTCCGTGTCGTGTGATAAACGTAAAGTTTATAGGTGCCCTTAGATCCTTTGCGGCTTTATTTCCAGCAAGACTCGACGATTTATTTTGCCGCATTAACTTTTATGCCGGCGCGAAGTCGATACAAAGTTTCATGGCAATTCTGTGTGAACGATAAGAAATATTTTCACACACACTTCTTAAAAAGAATCGATCATTTTTGCTTCGTTTATATATCTTCCAATTATTTATAAATTCGTCGTAGTGCTTCAGGTATCATGAATCTATTGGTTTGTAATTTTATTAAAGCCAGATCTTTGCCATATTGTTAACATTTGCACTCCTCGCAAAATCGATCACGCAAGGAATCAGCCAAGCGTCTTTGTCAGCGTTTAGGTCACCCGGCTAAGTCGGTCAGTTTTCCGGTTGCTCAACAACGTCTCGATGCATTGAAACGCGTGTCTAACGCGTGTAATGCGTTAGGTGATGTCAGAGTCTCTTATAGAATTCTAATCGCTGAGAATCGAAGTCCCATTGATTGGATAGGAAGCCTTTGATTCGATGCATCAATCACAATTGTTGAGGTCAGACGTTCAGTACTACCAACCGTATTCACTTGTCCCAATTTTTGTATTTTTTTTAAACCAACTTGATCGGTTTGGTTAATTTATAAAACAGAGTAAAACGTCCCAGAAAAGGAGTTGAATAGAGCGCTCAGTTTGAAAACGTTAAATGTTGTATTTTAGTAATTCAAAGCTTTGAACAAGTTCGCCTGTAAAAGAATAATAATTGACTGTGGAAAAGATTTTACCCATTAATTACAATTTACCAGTTTCGCATAGCTGCGGGGCTTCTGTGCCAAAGTTGCGAAACGTTTTTACCAGGCTAGCCTCGCATCACAAAAGAATGAAAAAGCGTCAATCGCGTGCACTTTTTAATTTAAATGGGAGGCGTCTGTCGCGCAAATTCAACTAGCGATAATGCAATTGTCCCTCGACATTTTTACGCCATCGGACACGGTCAGTTTTAGTTCGTTGTGACCACATCAAAAAGCCCTCTCTGCAATTTAAATAGCAGCCTCTGGCTTCGCATTTTCAACTGCACTTTTATTAATTAATTGTGAGCCGCACGCTGCACGTACTTCGTGATACCAACCTATTTCCCTCGTTTCTCCTTTAATACATAAAACGGGGCATCAACAAATGAGAAAGTACCATAGCTTTCACTACTGTTTGCTTCTCTTCAAACACTGTAAATGCCTCTTCCAATTTTCGCGATAGAAAGAGGTTTTAATGAGCACGAGGAAAAGTGGGTTGCCCCTTTAAATTGCTAATTTCAAATAAATAATGCGAGCCACTCGCGCGCTTCATTAATACCCATTCCGACTATCCATTATACATATTCCGAAGAACAAGTAGAAGATCCTATAACATTGCAATTACGCGAACTAAAACAGCGTGAAACGAATTTGTCGATAGAACAGTTAAATCCAGATTGCATTTTAATTTCATTACACTGTGGCCCGTTGCATTGATACGTTTCCCAGATCAAAAAGCTATTTTCAACTCGCGCAGGCTACTAAATTCGATTGTGTCCGATGAAAGCTCCATAGGCATACAAATTGTTCGTTTCCGGTTAAATAAAGCGTTTGTATAGAATTCGGGGGTAGTTTTAGCGTTTGAATTGGTGATTCATGTTCGATCCTGAATGAGTATAAAACGAGTCACTCATAATTATGCAAGCGATCGCAACCCTTCGCAATCCTCCGCAACCCTTCGCTCTCACACTGGGAGCTCCATCTGGAAACACAACCCCCTAACGAAGGATATACCTTTACCGACGTTTACAGACAGATTCATCCCCTGTACGGCGAGAAGGCTGGGCTCCTGGGCTACTGCGATCCAGTCGGTAACGCAGAGAATTTTCCACCAGCCCCTAATATCGTCGTCGAGGGTGGCAGAATCGAGTTCGTGCGCCCCTCGCAAGATGGCACCACACCCCGTAGAAACACCATGTCCAGGGGGTCGCAGACCTTCAACGACGAGTCGGAGAAGTCTGATCCTGCGAAGGTAAGTCGGCCTTATTTCCTTTCTCAACGGTCGTTCAACTTCGTGGTTGTTTGCCCGGACGGTGTTTGCACAAGCTGCACTTCACGGTGACCGTCCCTATCTACATAGACCGCCTCCGAATTTACTTCTTTCCTGTAAATAGAATGGAAGATGACGGAATCTCGGTTGGACAAACAGAACTCTAGCTAGGATACGGTTTCGTGTTTGGCCCCCTGTCTGGGAGGCAGTTTAAGGGGTGTGTTATAATGTACCAGCTAGGAGTAAGTAGGGCATCGTCTATTCGAATCGCCTTATTGGACATTAAACTTTGAAATCTCCCGACATCCAAGCTAAACTACCAAGCTACATAGACATCGTCATCTTTCAAGTTAAAAGAAGACTTTCGGCACTGTCCACCTGAATACGCCGGGATCGAAGCTTACGGTTCATTCAGATTCTTCTTGCGTCTGAACCGTTAGCCCCTATCTCGTAAATTCATCGGAAACTTCATCCCCTTTGTAACGATTAATTGACGTCGCGCGACGTTTCTTAATGCAATCCACTACTGTTTTGCATTTCGCTTTGAAATCGTATTCCTTCGACTAGCTCGGCTGGAAATTTTGTTACTCGTGGTTTGGACGGGGAACCGGGGAAGGGGTGAAACGCGCGGTGATTTTTGTTGCACCCTTTAAACCCTTCATGTTGTATTCATTAGATGTAACCATAATTGAATAAGTCGTAACGTGTGAAGTGGCTTAACTACCGTCTACATGCTGGCCTGCGAGCGTAGCCTGGAATCGAGGCGGCTCGTTAGCCTCTTGCTTCAAATATCCCGTTGAATTCTCTTTTCCTACGCTCCTTTCAGCCCTAACTGACAATGCGCGATAACTGTATCACGCCTTTTACATTCGGATAAAACGGATTCATTAAATCTAGAATTCTCCGTCTTGGCCGTTCGTTACATGTATTTCCATTTTCTCTCCAGGCGTTGTTGAGATTTCTCAGCGGTACAAATTGAATCCTTCATCACTGTCGAATCCATGGAAACTTGTGCAACTTCTTTCCTTTTTTTCTCTAGCTTTATCGCGTTAGACTTCTACCGTTGCGAAAGAATCTTGCATCAAATAGTGTTTACTGATAAGTTTTGCAACTTCGAATAAAATTGACTTTTTGTTAGATCGATTTGCTTTGCAAATCAGTGTATGAGAATTTCACGAATTCATTCAGTCCTTTGGCTCCAGTTTCATGCACTGGATATTTCACTCACGATCTGGACAAGTTTAATGAAATCGTTCCGAACGAAATCTGTCGCGGTCATTAAGCCTTGATAAATCGTGTTGGACGACTTGGAGAATTTTTGCCTTCGACATCGGCTAACGTTAGTCGAGCGGGTGAAAAGTGCGCGCAGATTCCTACCGAACCCTCTAACCCTTCATGTTGTATTCATTAGACGTAATTGATTTTCTCGATAGGGCGTAGTAGGATTTCCATATTAAATTGGAGCGCGCGAGCTTTCTCTCGCTCGGCTCGCACAGCGCGTCGATACGCGACGATTATTCCGAAATTAACGGCGTTTCGCGTCGCGACGTCCGTAATTCTAACGACTTAACCCTTTGTCCGCGCCTGCCCGTCCGTTCAACGGCATTTAGGGTCAATTGTGGCCGACTGAAATTGCATTTCCCGAGTCCGTGGAAATTTTAAGGATAACTAAGGATAATTAAGGTAGGTAATGCCGAAGGACGATGCTAATAATAATCGCGGATAATCTAGACTCTCAGAAATAGCTTTGCATTTGCGGACAGCCGCGGAAGACTGAATCACGAGTCGCAGAACTTTTAGAAAATTAATCTACGAGCCACTTATATTAATATTCATTGCAATGTCGAAATATACCTATGTGGATAGTTTACCGTCTACTTGTGTTTCCCATATCCCAGTTTGACAGAGCACATAATAGATCGAGATACTTAGCCATAGTCGTGAGTTCAGCATCCAAGACTATCGATTTCTTCGTATACAACGCGGAAGAATAACTTCAGATACGGTTAGGAGTCTGTGACGAAATCCCCTTTCTAAAGCGTTCATCCGACCTTTGCAAAGAGGCCCGGCGTGACGCGTTTCCTGGCAAAGTATTAAAACTCCATGGAGGTGTCGTCACATTTGCATGCGATTAATTCATCGTCCTTCTCTTTCGTGCAGGCCGAACTCGGACGGGGGCCCCGCGAACGCGAGTTATGCCGAATTTTTACCACTGGACGAGAGAGATTAGGGGAGACCCCGAAAACATTTTAATGCAATCCTCCCCGCGACGAAGTATACGCAATTTCGTTTGACGCCAATAAGAAGGGGTGGGGGGTTGCTTTTAATTACGGTTTTATTCGGCTTTAACGCGTGGACGGGCGAAAAATTTAATTTCGAGATTTTTTAAGCTTCCACTGTTGATATTAAGTCCTGTATATTACTGCTTTAATAGAGTACTCAGGGGAGATTGTGATTCTCCTTTGCTCTTAGCTCGGACGATTATTCGGGATGTTATTAAGCTATTGAGGCTATTTTATTAGCGATTTATGATTCGTTTATTAAGTCGAGTTAGATTTCATTTAACTCTTGCAATATGAGAATTATATTTATCTGGGAAATTAACGTGAAACTTCGGATTTATCCAATAATCGTGTGTATCGTTCTGTGCCGATAAATTGGAAGGACTTCTTTTGAATTTATATAGAAAGTGAGCAAATTACGGCGCAGAATTCAGAGAGTTCTTATGCACTGCCGGGCAGCCGGACAGAATAATTTGAAGGTTTTTTGCGAGCGAGCGAATTAATTATAATTACGAACGGTCTATGTGTGGTCGGGTTAAATAAAGGAGAGTAAGGAAGAAAATAGGGGAGCATAACTGAAATTCATGCACGCATGCTCGCGATTTACTTTTATATGATTTCGTAATTACTTCATTCGCCGCTAACTCAGATTTCGACGAAATTACACGAAGAGGAGGAAAATTACATTCATCTGCTCTTGGATAGTTTTTTCTAATTTCACTATTTCCTTCATTTAGTTGCTTAAATTGTAAACATATAATGGATTTGCGATGGAATACTACGATTTTAATTTGAAAACTAATGATAATTGTAAAAGAAATAATTCATATTTTCTTTGTAAAGATTCAAGTGATTATTGGTTCCATTAACAAATATATTTGAAACGCATTAAGTTTGAGAGTGTATTGTTAAAGGGTTGAACAGTGTTCTATGAGAACTTGTGACGAATCGTGTGTTCGCAAGCGAGCCTACAGAGTGGTGCAGTTTGAGGCATGCGTGACGCCATTCCGAATAACAATTAATCGCGACGGGAGAGTTGATTAAGGCGCTATTCATCGAGTGGAAACGTTATAAATCACAGGGACTCTGGATTGTTCCTATCCCATCAAAATAACGCTATTGTCCAAGTGAAATTTCGTGACGCGGCTTTTGCCAAGCAGCTGTTTCGATTTTCCAGCTCCATGTGACCGAGAGAAAGCAAGCAAAGTCTCTGCCGATGACTGTAAACTTGTAGCTTAGAGAAAATGTTGAATCACTAAATTCACACTCTCGTTTAATGACTTTCTCGAATTTTTTTGTTGCTTCGAATATTTCTGACTAGAAGAATCTGGTTGAGTTGCAGTAATCTGCGGATCATTGTAAATCAATGTTTATGTATGTGGCTGGAATCTCATTTCAACAATTTGAAAGTGACTTGGTAATTATAAAACAGGCAATTGAGACGCAGACGCAATAAAAAGATAAACGGCTCGTCTAACTTATGCTAATTTTGGGTAAAGAACGTTTTACATCGCCTTATTCAATTAGTTCCACTCTTTGAACACTATAATTAGCATATTTCACTGGCGCACCAGTGGGCTAAACCATGCTTCGAGCGCGAAAAAAATATTATTATGTCTCTAGCAGTGTTATTGATTAAGTAATGAAATGTATTTGAATGATAGATATATACACGATATTAGGAGGACAAAAAAACAAAACTGTAAAGGTGTAATTCTGTTTATTTACAAATAATAGTTTTAACTTTAATTTTATTTTAATTGCTATCTATAACTATAAGTTTTATCTTTGTTGATATTGTATTGTTGAATTTCTTATTTTTCGCCAAACAAAAAGTTTCGTAATTCTAGCAAGTGCACAGATATGCAAATTCTTTTTATACCAATAATTTCTTAAATATATGTGTTATATATATGAAAAGCACAATACATGCAAACACGTGCAATTTTTGGTACACTTCGATAAAGTTAGAATATCTGCTGACAGAAAGTATGAGAAGAAAAAACACAATTAGATCCTCAACCTCCCAAATCTCACCTACACCGAATTCATTCTAAAAGTCCGTGGACATTTTATCAATTTCTGTGCCTGAATATCTGCATGCCATTATTGCGCCAGTTAGCATAATTGAATTGTTAATTTTGGTGGGTAACTTTCGTCTTCACCAGAATTAATTTGGTACCAAATTAACTGCTAATTGTAACACAGATTTCATTTAGGGGTGGAGCTCTTCGCCCAGTAATCAATGATCGCTGTAAATTGAATTCAGTAAATATCGTTTCACTATAAATCTACGTTCAAAGTACATAGCAACGTGAATACCGATTTTATTCGGTACAAGAGTCCCTTATTGCTTGTCGAAAAGTTAGTCAAAGTTCGTCGAATAACCATCGACAAGAAACAAAATCACCTCGATACCTACTTACTAGTGATTCAGTGGAACCGATCCTGGGGGTATCGAAAGAGTTTGCGATGAAATTGGCGTAATCGAGTCAGGAAAGTTCTTGAGGCTCTGGGAGTGCTCCCAGGCCGAGAACGAAGCAGACATAACTGATTGCCGTTCCAACTTCTCCGGCCCTCTTTGTTTCGAGAAGGCGCGCACGTTAACAAGAAAAATGTGTAAAAGTAAAATGTTCCTGACGCCGCTGTCCGAGAGCGCAATAAAGACGTAACGTGGCTTACCTGTTTTCTCGCGTGCGACAGAGGTCTCGGCGCTGGAGAAGCAGATGCGTTGTCGGGAGGAGTAACGAGTAATCAGAGGAAAGTAATTCTTGAGAGAAAGCGAGTCGTGCAAGGAAAATGTCTCGTGTCTCTTCAAAGAATTTTTTCATTTGCTTACGCTTGGAAAATGGGTGTACATTTTGTGGCTTTTGTTACAAGTCAGCGGCTTGACGACGATTTTCCGTTTTTGTATTATGTTTACACAGTATTATTGACAGTATTATGAACTACTTAAGAAAAAAGTTTTAGTTAAAAAACTATTGTTTTTCGGAATTTATGGATGCATATCCGAAACTCACTCGATTTTAGACGGCTTCACAATGGCCTTGAAAAAAGCTGTATGTCGTGTCTGAAATAAAAAACAGTACAATTTTTTTTACAAAATATGTTGATAGCTATCGATCTACGGTGCCAATTTTGAAAATTTTGATAAAGAAATGAAATCAAAGATAAAGTTAGAGTTCTTTCAGAGAAAAGTCCACGTTTTTTCTTTATATATAATAAGAAGGGAATCGAAATAACAAAAGGCGTCATAAATTGATGTGGAATCGTATTACTTGATAGGACTTGATTTATAATATTTCTGAACCATCAATCTATGAAAATATGTAAAAAAAAAATAATCCCATATTTGACACTTTCAAATGGTTATCCTCTTAAACTGTTGGAGGTTCAACACAGAAGTGCGTGCTGTGGCTTTAAGTACTAAATATCCCAGTGAGAGATGAGATTGTTAGATGTTAGACACATTTGTCATATGTAATTGTTTTAATACCAATCCAGCAGTATAGTCACAAATGTAACATATTTTGGAACAAATTTCCACCCCGAAAAAGGTCCGAGTGTCCAAGATCCGATAGCACCCCGGGCTCCTGATAAAACCTACCATATCTGCGTGTCGTTGACCCCAGTTTGGGTTATCTGTGGGGATCATTAATCGAAGGGATTTTCCTCAGACTTATCCGGCGTTATCGTGAGACGTACAAGATTTTAAAAGGTCTAGAACAGGCACGAGAAAAGGGAGAGTAAGGACTAAGTACCCACATAAAGACATAGCACGTGACAAATCGTTCTGTCCCCTCGTTTTTTGGATAGGCCCAACTCCGTGAAAGATGGATTAGTTTCTGGTAACAGTTCCGGAACATAAAACCATATTTTCAATATCAAAGATTGCAAAGATCCGTCGGCTGTCTGCTCATTTGCATCACTTTGAATTTCAATTGTTCACACGTCACAGTGTATCGTTGTTCAAACAACAGACTTCTGCAGAGCATCTGTTGCGAATGTATACAAGATAGACAGTACTCGAAATATTGATTGCATCACACGAATAAACACGTCACCACTTACACCTCTCTTATTATTGCTACTAGAGAAATATTGCAAAAATATGTAGCTCGCTATCTGGCCCGAAATATGTTGGATACGAATCCTTTTATCAATCATATTGTTATTAAAATTCTGCGTACCTCCCACGGCAATTAAATTTGAGAGTGATGCAATAAATATTCCCAGTACTCTGGTTGCTGCACTTCACGTTGCACCGAGTCCTTGAATTAAAAACATCTATCTTCAGACGTCAATGGGACGCGCCCCATCGGAAACTGTCGATACCGAAGTTTTCTATTAACATCGTCAAAGGGACTTGTATATCACCTGTTCTCCACTCTCCCATCTCTCCACGCCCCTCGAAACGTCGCTCCGTTGAAAATTACACGCAGGAAGAGCGTGAAACACGGCCTCTTCTGTATCCCAGGACGGCATCGTCCAGCTTCCAAACCGAATTGAATAGGTCAACAATACGGTGGGGTTGCTCGAAGCGAGGGGTGGTCCCACCCTCGGAAATTTTCGCGGGATTTCTTTGTGACGGACACTCTCCTATTGTACCCTCCATAGAACCGTGCAACTCGAGCGACGGGAGCAATAATCGCTCTCCACGTCGTTGCATCCCCACGTTATAAAGTCCTATGACCAAGTGCAGCTGTCTGTTTCAGTGTCGAAGGTATCGAATCGAAACCCTTGATATAGTATATTGCGTCATGAAATTGTTGTCACTTCAACGTGTCTAGACAGTTTTTCCATAAACATGCTATGACATGCAACGAGTTCAGTTTAAATCACAGAAATTTCACTGCTTGAGTCAGAGCGTTGATAATTGCTCGCGACAGACACATTATTATTAAATCGATGAGAAAGCGCAACGCAGCGCCTTTCACTTCGCGAAGGGGCGATCGTTTCCCTGCTCGATTTCGCGAGTCGCTGTGAACAAACGCGTAACAATGTCGATAGCTGGCGATAAGGTTCAACAACCTGTTTCATTCACGATCACGTTCATTCACGTCGAAGAAATTCACGGACGACGTCGGGATCCTAGCGGCCCGTACACAAGGCGCACCGGTTTCGCGTGAATGGCAAACGAATTTATGAATGAGGACGTCGCGCGACCGCGCTCGTACGTTCGTTTTAATTAGGAGCCCTCCGGGGCTTCGAAACATCGTCGACCGTGGAGAAAGTTTTAAGACGGGCTATTGTTAGCGCAATTAGCCTGGTCGACCACTTGTCCAATGGTTTCGTTTAAAGCCGTCTAGGGACTATAAGACCGCCGTGAAGACTGTTGCATTGTTCCTTTAATTAAACATCGCAAGATTCGGTGGGAATAAATACGAAGAACAATTATTTCCTTTCGCTCGTTCGTTCGTGAATTGTCCCGTATAAATTTGTTTTAGCTTGTCGAGGTAATTTAAGGACGATTCTAAAGAAAGGAGAAATGGGAAGACTTGACACTAAACAGCCGTGTTTGTACATTTGCTCGAAGCATTTATCGGGTCTAGAGAACTTTCGAATAAATTGCAATCGGAATGAGGGCATTCCCTCTTTTTCCGCGTCAAATCTCTGTGACACCATAGAGGGTGAAATTTGTGAAACGCGTCGGTATTCGCAGAATTTCCAAGTGGAATGAAAAATCGCCTGAAATCTCACGGCTGAGGGCGTCGCGACGAAATCCCAATACATAGGCACCTGGAGACACGCTTTGATGTTATCGGCTTTGATCACGTGCGCCAGAGGAAAAACAGCGTCGCCGATTAAGCGACGGGTTATCGAAGGGCCGGCTGACAATCCCCCCCGTTAATTAAGCATTTGCAATAAGTCGCGATTAAGCCGGCGCGCGAGTGGGTCGTGCATTAATTAACAGATACAATGTACTTGGCCACCGAGGACGAAAAAACTGCTCGTGGTGCACCTGTGGTAACGGTGAATTTTAATTAATCGAAGGATCGCGCGTACCCCTTTGCTAATTGGGGAATAACCTCGCATTGAAAATGTAGACTCCTTTCCATGTCACTTTGAGATTCTGATGTTTCAACAGAGATCTTCGTTATCGTCCTGATCATTCAGGAGGGACAGAAAATTCATTGCTAGAATTCTGCCCTCCTCGTTATACTAGTGTTTATACCCTGGGGACAGTCGTCTACTTAACAACACGAGTATCGCCTACCTCACCTCGTTTAACAAGCGCGATTTAGCCGAGCGAGTTCAATTAAATTCCATACACGCGGTATCTGAAATAATGATCGGGGCGTTTACGGGAGCGCGTGGGAGACATATTTTTGCGGGTTTCAGCTATCAGTGACCGCCACTGTAACCGTTTCATTACCGGTCGACACGTTAAGTCGCCACTTGCAAGTGCTACCTGAACCCAAGGTATGTTATCTCGTCGGCGACACTTGCCCGGTAGTCTGGCTATCTTTGTCCCATTATCCACTCGGTGGCTATTTTGCAAACGAAAGGCGCGCACTGTAATCTGCGTTGTGTGTGTTGCGTTCAGAGAAGCGCAGCGTTCCAGTTACCAAGCGAGCCCGGCGCTTTCGATTTTCCTTTATCTTATCGCAGATTCCTTTTTCATCGTGCGTTGAATTTCATTATGCATCAGGTTTTAGAAGTCCATGGTGCAGTGGCTTATAAGGAGACAGGATGCAGGTCTCGCCTGTATTCTCCTACAAATTTCCTTCCATCGTTTCGAATGCGCGACGTGGTGGTTAACACTGTGATTCGGTCATTTATTAGCGAAATTACGTTTGCCGTGGAACGTGATGGGTATTCCACCCTCGTCGACCTGGCTATGTACGTATGTACGTATCGTTTTCGACAAACAAGCGATTCGGTCGGTGGCGGCGTCCTTTGATGTCCACGACTATGCTCGCATCACGCCCATCTCTGGCATATTTCGCGTGGAAAACGATACGCACCTCGATTTTCGCTTGTACCAACACGAGCCTCTCTAGTTGCTCCACCAGCTGTAATTAAATTTAGGAGAATCGAGCTCTGCATGACGTTATTCACGCACCGTTAGAAAACTAATTCTTCGTTATCGTCGCATTGCGAAAGCGATTTTGAGGGTGAAAGTTATCGAGCTTGCCCTTGCTCTAGTGTACGGTCCTGGTGCTTTGGAATTGTTCGCACAAGAATACTTATATTTGAATATTAATTCCCGAGATTCAAAAGCTGTGGTGTAAAAATAGCTGGTGTTGCCAAGATTCTTAGTGTTTTCTTCTTCAGGATTCTTTCATGTGAAAATAACGGAGTGGTTGTTGATGCCATCAGAGGTGCTGAAGCGGTTTCAATTGCGTTGGAGAGTTCAGCCCGCTGCATTCTCGGTGCACGGAAAACTCTGTACCTTTGCGGTCGTCCCTTTGAAGTCCAGCTGATCGTCATGAATCCACGTCATGTTCCGTCATATCAGTGGCGTACACGTGTACATACACGGACCATGCGATTCGATTGATTAGTCTAATTACTCGTCGCTCTATCGCCATTGCTGTCGCTACCAACGCCGCGGGGAACGACGACGAATACATTGACGCACCCTCCTGCGGAGCTTCGCGTTCGAATTTGCATCGAATCGCATAAAATAGTTCCGGCTCTGTCTGACGCTAATTTAAGACTGCCATTCCAGCATCGATCGCGTTAATTTCCTAATTAAACGAATAACTAAGTTAAACCTAAACTTAACCTATTCTTTCCAGCAACATTCTTAATTCGTCATCAGAAGAAAATCGAGTGAAAACCTTTATCGAGTGCTGTCCAGTGGCTGTACATTACTTCAATTCGTCTTCCACCCGCAAGAAATTAGAAGAAGTGTATAATTCGAAGTTTATTTAAACCCGTGCTTTAATTAACTTCTCCCGAGACATCGTAACGAAACGAGACGTAGCGAAGCCGCATTTATTTCCATTAATATCCACGAAGAGAAAAATTCTGCAGACTGGTCTTCGACTCGCAGCTCGATCGATAGTTTCGCCGGCGGAATACGCGACGCTGGGAAAGTGCCGCGCGAGGCCCTCGGCCCTCTGGTTATTTAAAGCTTTTTAATCGCGGCATCAGACCGGATTTGCTCGAATTAATCGGGGAAATTTATGGACGCCGGTCGAGAACAGGTTGCCTTAACTTCCGTCGAGCGGGAGACGGCGGGCTCTAGCGTGTGGATAAATCCTCCTTCTGGTTAGACGCAGCCCATGGGTGCAGCGCCGCGCTGACTTCATTACGAATTTCGCCCCGGCTCTGCCGCCGCAAATTCACCTGCGGGAGCCAATAAATAAGACCTGTAACGCTCGCGGGGATCTAGTCGATACGAAATATAATCCGGCTGATCGCGTCTCGGAAGCTCGCGAAGAGGCTGGCGCGACGAGGCTCTTGTTCATCGCACTTACAGTTTCGAAGCTTATAATCCGCGTCGACGTCTCTTGAAAAGTGAGTCGAGCAGAGGCGACAGTACGCCTGACGAGTAGGAATATCATTGTGGCGACCGGTTTCGAGGAGCATTTACGCTTCTGTCGGTTTAATAACATTGATGCAAACTAAACGGGCTGCTTAACGAGTTCGCGAGGGATAACGAGGCGAGGTATCGTCTCGCGTTATATCAAGTCTACTTGACAGTTTCTTTTTTATTAGACGTGATGGGCGCTTCTTTCACTCCGCCGTAATTGTGCCGGGTTGTCTCCGGACTCGCTTATACTTAAGCCAGCTTGTCTCGGTACGCGAGCAAGCTCCTCGACAGATCTGCCGTGTTGAAACGCGTTTCCACCGGCAATAATTAGATAGAATAGCGTGGTTTCAATGCGCTATGCGGAACTTTCGATAGCTAGCTCTACGGGATGCTTCCTGTTGTTACTCGATACGGCCCTGAGGGTCTGGCACGTATGCAACCGATTGTGCGAGAGCAATCGCCTCAGGTCGCACAGGTGGTCGGCTAATAATAGCTGGTGCGTGTGTGCTCGTGTGCCGGTAAGCGTGCGGGCACAATCTAGTGCGATGGTGCACCAATTTTTGCCGATTAAACTGTATTGCTACGTGAATCGTATGCTAAGAAGAGCAGCTTAAGTCATTATTTATATTAGAAACGTGAAACGGATTTGTTTATTATCGATCGGTACTCGTTGATTGTCTTGCGAGATTTGGATATAAACTTTTCGGGTGATTGACACCAAGTTACATACCTATGGGTGCGTTAGATTCTGAGCGCAGCACTACCTTTACAAAACCTTCCGTAGCTTCCAGAATTGTTCGAGATACACTTTGAAATTGTGCAGGTATATTTTTGAGACCCCAAATATTAAGAGAATACACAAAAAGAAAAATCGAGAAAAAGAATTTCGCAGTTGCTTCTCCCCTAAAACAGAGAATAGTAATTGAAAAATATACCTATATTTTCACACAATAAGTAGTAATTATTGAGTTGATAAGTTTTTATTTCTATTTTTGGGGAAAAAATATTCTATAATTAAAATAATATTTCCATTTTTATTAACCCTTCGTGGTCACACCTTCTTATAATCACACATTGGTCACACGGGGTTCACTGTACCCCAGTGCCATTTTTTGAGTTACCATTTTCGTATTTTTGAATCTTTTACCTTTTTAGTGATAATTGTGCATTCGTAATACTTATACAGTCATGGTCTAATAGTCTTTTTTTAGAAACATAAATTTTGATATGATAAAATTTGTAGTTGAAAATGAGCGATTTTCCATGGTTGTGCGAAAAACCGATTTTTTAAAAAATTTTTTTTATTATTTTTTTGCGATAAATCCCCTTTGGAAGACGTATAGGTGCGACATTTCAAATCGAAAATTGCTCTTGGGGTACAATACACCCCGTGTGACCACGAAGGGTTAATTTCCAATAACTTGCGCATTTGTTCAACTGAGCAGTTGGATTTGCATCCTATGTACACCATATGATGCAGATCTGTTTTTACGTATATTACACGTCATAACTAAAAATTATCAAAAATGAAGCTGCATCCTCCTTGCAAGAAGGCTAGCAATTTTCAAATGCACACCTCAAACGCCCATAGGCGGCCACCGCACACACGTAACTGCTAGACGGAATGCTCATAAACACCCACAGAGCCCGAAAGGTTAATATTATCATTACCCCCTACCATTACCACCACCCGAGCGAGGCGTGAGAAAATATCAGCAACGATAACTTTTAATTAGAAACCACAGATGCGTTAATTGAATGCAGTGGCAGGTTCCGTGTCATTGATGTAACGCGTCGATAGTGCACACGTTATTCCCGCGTAGAAATACGTGCGCGAACCACACGTTGACACAGTGTACCTACGACAGTCGCGGAGGGAACAACGCAACCTGCGTTCGCTGCAGTTAATAATTCTCAACCGTTGCAAAAGGTCGCGTCGCGAAATGGAGGGTTCCGCGTGAAACTGGAAAATTATCCAGCGCCTGATTACGGGTTACGCTTAGGCGAGATCGTTCAGAAGGAAATCCCGTGTTACACGCGGCTCGGTTTTCATTTAACGCTCGCATTAGAAAATTTCGAGTCCCTATAATCAGGCGATCCTTAGCGTCGTCGGGCCCCGAGTAATTCCTCGCGTGTATCAGCCTCGACGCAGTTACCTTGGGCGATACTTTTGCGCTGGAAGTAAGTAATTTGCGCTAAAACGACGCGGGATAAACTATTTTCATGGGTCACTCGCGTCCGTTAATGTTAGAGATTTCTGCCGCCTCAGTAGTTGCTCGATTAATAATAAAAATGAAATAGGTAGTTGCGAAACGAAGGGTGCTAGTCGCTATCTCCTTTAATACGAAGTTTAAACTGTTTGGGGCAAGATTTGAGTGACTTTAAAGGAGAAATTTAAAATGGGGATGCAATATTTAAAAATTATAAATTATCAATTTGTTAAAGACATCGCGATGAATCATATTCAATACTTGCTATGAAACTCCACTCGCGAATTAGTTAGAATATTAATGTTTGCGAAGTGTTAATTCGTGGAATGGTAATTGAAGTTATTCCAAACGCGCTTACGGAAGTGTGACGTCGAACAGTACGGGCAACATCCGTGGAACACATTCCAGAAGTTACACTGGAATATATCAATAATAGTTAGTCGACTCTAGAACGACTTTCCGTCGAAACATGCGGCAACAAACGGAGCGGCGTTGTTTCCATCGTACGGAACTACCCTCGTGCTTTAACCCGCGTGCAAACGGGGTAGGGCGATTCTCGGTGCGCTATACTACTAATATCGATGCTCGAAAGAGGGTCTGAAACCTCAAAGGGTCGACTAATTACGCCTGTTCCTGCCGGCCTGCGATGCTGGGTACGGTTCCGAGCGAATTTCCAAATGGTCGCTCGAAAATATCCTGCTCTGAATGATGCCTGCTAATTGCTAATGGGCACGCTTAACTAATTTAATTCCTGACTGAACGCCATCTAATTTCAACCTCTAACATATACCTAGCACACAGACTTGTGATTCCTCTGGTTTATTCATTAAAACCTCTGAATTCTACAATGTCGTCGCTGTGCGAAATTAAACAATAAGGGATGGTCAGTGAAAAAGCTAAGGAGTTACAGTTCTGATTAATATACAGTGATTTCACTATTGATCGTAATCGACAGGGTAATTTCGAGAGTCACGAATCTTCGTCGTTTATTCCGAAGAAGCATCAGCTATGGATAATTAATAACAAGACTCGTAGTACTAAAATTTGTTTTAGTTACATCTTTTTGCGAGATTCATTAGATCACTAAAAGTAGGTCATGATCTTGAGACAGTGTTTTTTATTAAGCAACCCTTCGTATCTGATTTACACATTTTAAGATAATGCAGTGGAGTATCAGGAATTAATTCAAAAAGTCATGCATTAATTAAAGAGGCGCAAGGCACAATGGGGGTAAAAAGAATGGATGATAAATGGAATTTACGCAAGGGGCGCCTGAATTTCAGGCAATTTCTCATTGTTACACGCTCCTCTGTGCTGACGTAGAAGCTGCCTAACAGCGTCAGGCCCGTAGTAGCCTGTGCCAATAGCATCCAGAGGCCGGACGGTAGTTGGCAGGAACGTTAAACAGGAAGGGCGCTTGGTAATCATTGTTAATTAACATTTATGGAGACACGTACAGGCTCTCTAGACACTTTCAGCAGACACACGAGTCTGCCTGGTCGCGATCTGTCACAAAGGTGCAACCACCAAAGGGAACAGAAGAGGCTCCATTATATTCTAATTGACGTTCTAGAGCTCTTGACGTGGCGAGGGATTCTGAAGAAGACGCGAAAATTACCATTTGTTCGTTATACACTCGCCAAGAGCGTGGAGAAGGTTATTAAAATGCCATGAATATTTCATTATAAAGAAGGAAGTCGACCTCGAAATATCAAATTTTCGAGAACATTTTACCCCTTTCTAAAAACGATTTTACATCACAGTTTAATTACACTTTGTTAAATGGCGGAACATCCTCATTGCCCCCCAAAGCCAGGTTCGTATCATTAAATTCGATTACCCAAATTAAACCAAACTATCCCGTAACGTAACCGCCACGTGGCCGTTACTCCGCCCGAGTTCCTCTTATTAACGCCCGTAATAGCATCCACTTAGCTCAACAAACACAGAAAAAACAACAGGGCGCCTTTGATCTCGTGACTCGTTTAGGATGCAGATAATTCCCGATGAAAGTGTATCAGCAACCACCGCGTGGGTAACAATAGCGGGCCATTCGCGCCTCGATCTGCCCTCGAAACGGGAGATCAAAGATCGCCCCGCGTCAGCTCTCATTCCGCTGATGTTTTCCCGACCCCAGCGTGCCGCTTCTTTTTCTCGCAACAAGCCAACGCGATGCTTTCACTCGGGTCACCGAATTTCCATAAATCAACCGCCCCCCTCCGTGCTCGTCCGCCCTCTTCCAAGTCCTCTGATGTCTGCGTCCTTGGTAAAGGTTGCTTCGCTTTCGCCTTCCCACGACGAGCAAGGTACTCTCAGTTTCGCCGAGGAACGGTTGATTATTGCTCGAGTACTGAGAGATGATCACCGACTCATTAACGCGCAGAATTTCAAGGACGGAGGAAAGACATTGAGCTCGGGGAAGGTTGATCTCACGCGTTCGTTGATGCTCCTTTAGTCAGCACCTCGGCGCGTGAGTGGTATCACCTTGACTTTTATATTTATTTATTTATTTATTTATTTAACACATGTACAGGGAGAAACCATATTGCTATGGAGAAGTTGGGATGAGAAGTACAGAGAGGCTATACACAGTGTCCTCTGTCTGAGGGTTTCAGTGGATCGTGTCTAAGGGTGTATCGTGTTTGGACGCCAATGAATTTCGTCCCTTTCTGTGATACTTTCTAAAATATCCAAGCCTAGTTGACTTGAACCCACCACTTTACTGTCACCGTCAAACGCCAATTCGCTGGATTGACGACCACCCTGTGCCCTTCGCCTCTGCCAGCCACCGTCGATCTTAAAACGCAAGTGCGAAAATTTCCAGCTCATTGCTTTGACAAAGGCGTAGCCAGTCAATGACTCGTTGCTTAAAGGCTCTCGAGCAGACAGGAAGCATCGATCCTGTCTGCTGGGTGCACCGTACACCAGGAATCCCTGTACCAGTATCTCCTCGCCCTCCTCTCCTCTCCTCTCTCTCTCTCTCTCTCTCTCTCTCTCTCTCTCTCTCTGTCTCTCTTCGATGTCTGGTCCCAAGCATTTACGCTGGAAACCGGCTTTACGTCCCAACACCCTCTGCCAGAATTCATTAGCCCGCCCCTCCTTGATGCTGGCGAGCGGTCCTAAAAAAGACTCCAAAGAGATTTTAATTGGCTACTTCGACGTTCAGGCGTCGCGGCGTCCGGACGTTCAGCATCATCGGTTTCGTAAAATGAATTCTTTCAGCTCGGCTTGACGCTTCACGCCCCAGCGTCGGTGACCAAGCGAATGGCTGAAGTATTTCGCTGCAATTTCGCGTCGATGAGGTTCATTCACCGGGGTCAATGAAGTCGAGCCTGCTTTTCATTGGAAACTTACAATTCTTTCGTGACAGAAACGAGGGGATTTAAGTGTCGGCAAGCAATTCAATCGCCCGAATGAAATAACATTGATTGTAGGGACTTGTATCTTAAAAAACACTTGGATGAGTGTTTCCGTTATAAACACACCCCGTTAGAAATACCTACGTGCGCGCCCTTATTTCTATCAATTTCCACGCGACAGCGTCTCGAAGACCAGCTAAGGCATCCGTCAATTCGCGCTCGACTTGGTTACCACCATCGTTCTTCCGAAAACTCTGACCCCTTCGATAACCTGGCGACCGTTTCCATGCAATATCTCACACCACTACGCACCGCGGTTATTGTTTATCGTCCAGCCCCTTCCTGCTGGAGCCGTGTGTCGCAGGAACGTCAGTCGCGCAACGAATCCCGCCGGTGGACGTCGATGGAGTATCTAGATCGCCATTGAAGAGGCACGGGAAGCTGGCATCGAGCGGCTTGGACGGGTGGAGGTGGAAATTGCAGTCGCAGCACCGGTGCATCGACGCTTGCAACGAGGCGCGAGGGTGTTTTATACGCCGTGCGACCGGCGCCGGTTGTCGGCGAGACGAGAACCGTTATCAGACGGCGTTCTACCCTCTGCTGTCTGTCTCTCTATTTCCCTTCCCAGGATCCACTTTCCTCACACCTCATCTTTTGCTCCTTCTTATCTGTCCCTACCCAGTGCTCATCCTTTTCTCTTACGTCCTTCGTTACGAGCTTCGTCCTCCATCCCCCTCGTTACATATTCCTTCCATTCATCTTAATTCGATTCTGCTCTGGTACCGAGCGTTATTGTGTCGGAAAAGAACAAGAACGCGAAGGGGGTTCGTTGCTAACTCGGATGAATTCAATTCTAGTAATAGTCTGTCCATCATCCCTCGTTTTCAAGGCTAATGCTTCACCGCGAAGATTGAGTACAGCGATACAAGAGGCTGGTTCCTTTGCTTCATTTTGTAATTCACATTAAAATACGCGATCGCTGCAGTATCTTCGCTCCACGTTACGATTTTGTTCCTGGCCGTGGTCTCTGACCTTTCTCTTCTTCGCGGTATCTCTGTAATCTCGCAGTCGGCCACCCCTTTTTCCCTCTGCTTCTTGTCGTCGTGCCGCTTGGAGTCTCCCTTTCTGCGCTTCTCTCTTCGTTATCTGCAGCACTGTTTCTGCGTTTCGGTCTGAGCACGCCGCGTCAGACTTTCACAGGCTGCAAAGGCAGCACAGCCCCACCGCTCCCTGTCTGTTCTGTCAGGGACCAGTCACGCGCGTTCACCGAGATAAGGCTCGCCATCATCGCCGTCGACAAGGTCGAACAATACCACGGGCGCCACCCTAACGCGAGGACCAACGAAGAACGGAAGATCCCTCGGCGGATAAGGCGACCGCGCGATGTGTCGCCCTAATAGTTCTTCGCCGCTTCTGTCTTCTTCAGTGTGCATCGAGATGGTCGCGTTCGAAGGGACGAAACGTACTTTTACGGGGAGGCATTTCGTTGATCGGAGCCGAAAAACACTGTGGAAGGTTCTGTAGGGTTGAGCATAGTCGGATAGTACTTTGTCAATATTGGTTTCTTGAGAAGCTTTACTGGTAGTGGGTGAATCTTCTCGTTTCGAGACTCCGCTGGGTTTTCTTAGGAAAATTTCGGAGCTCCATGTCAGAGACGTTGAGATCATTCGCGAACTAGTATTCAAGATATCAAATAGGAAGGAAAGTAGAATAAGTAACCTGTATGGAATTATTTCCAATAGTACCTAATTTATTAGGAAAGGTCCGTGGCTACGTTTTGTTTTGTTAATAGGTGGAAGTGTAATAGTTCCCCCTGGAAAAAACGCTAAACGTAGCTCTCCAACGTGGAATCCTTGCCAAATTGAGATTACACTTGATAAAAAAAGGAAGCATCCATTGGGGCGGACGTTCTGCGAGAGAAATCGTTGCTCTCTCCTGTGCAATCCATCGGATTCCATTAAGGGCGCCGCTCATATTCGACGCGGCTCTCCTTTTTCCTGCGGGGTATCGAAAAATACTGTAATTTATCAAGCCGTGGTTACGGCACTGCCCTCAAGTTCCTGAGCAGGGGACTTTAACCCTGTCTGGGTTTCCTCTCTCTCTCTCTCTTCCCTTTCGTCCGTTCGCTGGCTCGTTCTTCTTCTTCCTTCGTCCTTTCAGGATCCCTCCTGTAGTTGTTAATGCATACGTCCACCGTAGCCGGCCTCGAAAGTCGACGCCCACCGTTAACGCTGTGCTTAACAATTCCGAGAAGACCCGACTACGCCGAGGGTACACGATGAAAAGGCGACTCCGCGATTGTCGACGAAAAATGGGAACAATAGGCGGGGGAAGGATTTATTTCGATGCTTATGAAAATATTACGTCTCGTTCCTTCCAGAGAATTATCCGTGATATCGTGGAGATTTCCTACGAAACCACGATTCATTTTTAACGTTGTACTCGTAATGATATTTCCGTGACGTGCAGTGGTGGTAGTTACAGTGTTCTGGGTTAATCGATCGATTACTTTGACATTTCCAACATTATTAAATTTCTACTACGATGTTATGTTGATACTTCATTTACGTCGCTTGATTACTAAGAAAAGCGTGTTTCTTTATTTTCCAGGTATGTACCTTGCAATGTTGATGATGTAGCGCTTTGCCCCCTTTTCTCCTGAAATACGTAAGTACCTTAATTCACCCTGATGAGATTGTTTAACACCATCAGTGCATCAGTGTTAAATAATTCTAAGTGGAAACTAAATTTGTAATAATGAACAGTTTAACGTAATACACTAGCCGTGCCATTGTCGAAAAATTAATGGGTTGGAAGGGTTCACAAGTCCCCAGCACGAAAACTAAATTCGTCCCCCCGACATTGGTCTCGGCTGGTCCAACAAAAATTGTGCACCCGCTTAATGGGTGTTTCATGTAGAACAATTTTTATACCGTGGTAAATGCGCAAAAAATCAATCACGGATCGCTTTACAGTCTACAGTCTAGAGCTGCCCCTAAAGCAGTAACCATTACACACAACTGAAACATCGTGGTATTCGATGCCATATACCATCGAAGGGAATCAATTCGAAAATGAATCATATCTTATCCAATCTCATCTGATCCCCCGCTAAAGCTTCTTTCAATTTAATAATGCCAGAAAAATTAATGCTATCTGGGATTGTCAATCTCGTCCTCGGTAAATCCAGTAAGGCCTTGCTCGGAGTAACGTAATTCCCGTGGAGCACGCGAGCAATGCATTTACTATGTAAATGAGTAATTAGGAGAATTTCAACTAATCGAGTGGATCTGCCTCTAAACGAAGAATGATCAGTGATTAATCACTTGGCTTATTGTAACCGCACGATGCTGTACTTACGAGAATGGTTCTGAAACGTTTTTACTCGTGCATTACTGGTCTGAACTTTGGGATTATCAACATTGGGTATAATAAACTTTGGGAATATCATCATTAAGAATAATAAACTTTGGGAATATCATAATTAGGTATAATAAACTTCGAGAATATCAACATTAGGAATATCAACATTCCTTTTTTCTTATAATATTTTCAATATAGGTAAAAATAACCCATCCTGAATATCTTTGAGTGACTAATTAATTTTGCTCAAATTAAAATAGCTACAATTGTATCGTAATGAAGCATTCCGAAAAGCCTCTATACTCTATAATGTTCATCTCGCTATTCAATCTCATAATCTTCGGAATTGCCCCACCTTTCCTGTTTGTGCAGTTCTAAATTAAGCAGTGGTTAAGTGGCTTACGCTTCAGCTCGCGTTCGCCGAGAAAAATGTGCACGATGTAGGTGTTGCAGGCTGTTGATCGTTAGTGTACGTCTGTATAAGAGCGCATGGAACCATTCATTGCCAGTGGCGACGCGGATATCTGATCGTTGCCAGCGAATTCATTAACGGAAAACGCGGTGGCGGGCGTCGGCGGAAGAAAGAAGGCGAGCAAGCAAGCGAGCAAGAAGTTGAATCGAAATTGATTACCTGCATAAAAGCCGTCGTAATATCGCTAAATCATTTCGGGTATTTATACCATCGGCAATCCATTTAGGTGTGAGCATCGCGTTTCGCGTGCGTGGACATTTTCGATTGTCGGCCTGAAATCCCTCCTCGCTTATTTATTAACGTAATTAAGCGATCCAATTACCCGCGTAAAATATGAATTTTATCGGCTGGAAAGCTACAATCGCCGACTCACGGTACACATTTTAATTACGGCGCGTGCGAGATTAATAAATAATTCCACGCCGAGGGAATACAAATAATTCGTTAATAGCGCTTGGCTAGTCGTTTACGACGAAGCAGGAGGTACCGAACGCACGAAATGGCACGTGATAACGGGATTGTGGTGAAATTAACATAAAAAGCAACGCGGCTCTTCTTTACACCTCGATAAGTCCCATCGTATACACTCCCGCGAACTATTTCAATTTCATACAGTCTGCTCTACCCTTCAGGAGATTCTCTTTATATATCCAATTAACTTTCCACGAGGAATCATCTCCCACCCGATTGTACCGCAACTTACCACTCCAAAGTTCTAATCGCAGCAGCTCCATTCCCAAGAAAACGGGATATCGTGTTCCCTCGGTTCACCGCGAGCTTTAGAACAAATCTCACACCACCTACCTTTAATTTCAAGCGAATACATGTCGCGCAACAGAAACGGAATCGTTAACGGAACATAAGGTATCTGCGACGTTCATCTTCCAGGGCGTTCATTAGCATAATCCTTGTACACGATTCGAGTTAACCGAACCGTACGAAACGCTTTTTCCGCGCTGCTTGGGGTATATCGATAAGCAGGCATCACCGGGGAAAGAGAGAGAGTGAGAGGGGGGAATTCATTAACAAGAAACTCCACGGTATCGGCGCGATGGTGTGACGGCGGTTGCCCCGGCGGAGGGAAACGCAGGGGGAGCAACAAAACCGAGCAACGTTGCTCGTGTGCGCGCGCTAGGGTGGCGGACAATCGAAACCGAAATCGATAACTCATCGTGTGCGTCTGGCGGCATCCGATCGCCACCCCTCCTCGCGTTCTCTGTTTCAGCCCCTTCGTGTCAATCACGCGACGTTAACGGCGATCCTGAATGAGCGTGGAACACCGTCGAACGACGCTTAATGACGCGCGCTTTCCTTGCTTCGTTATAACCAAGACATAATCCATTGGCTGTTCAAGGTCGCTTCTATTACGAGCCAAGTTAGACAGAATTTGTGCTTGCAAATTTGCTTCTGTGGTAACACAAAATCGGAACTTCGATACCAGAAATTTTTACAACACTGTTAATCGAAAAGTAATGTGTGCACGAGTCTGTGGCCTGTCACGAAATACTGTGAGGACCGTTTGGTCCCATATCACATGATACCAACTCATTTATACTTCCTGTCTAAGAAAAACATTGATGTTCCGTTTTACCTGCCCTTTCTGCTTTACCCTACTCTGCTCTACTAATAATAAATGAGGTGGAAGTGAATACACTTATTTATCTGTGTGAGAAATGAAAAAATTGATAGAAAGTGTGCTATCAAGCCGAGAAAAGGTGCAGAAAGGTAGAAACGTGTTATGAACGGTGTTGAAAGTAGATAATCCATAGCCATAGTCAGACACAATCGTATATCTATTCTAGTTTTCACTTTACAATTTAGGGTAATTGTGGGAGAGATGCCGCACTCGGAGAGACGCCGCACTATCGGTATTTCAAGGATATCGGTAATAAAACACATCATTGCCGATTTTATTTGTTTAAGGCTGTTCATTTGGGTTAGTTTGTCAAGCCAGAGCGTGTTTCCTGTATTATTGTTAAAGATTTTGCTGTTTTTCGAGGTAAGCCTAGCGTACTTTGCCTGAAAAGTTATACGTCGCGTCTATTTTTACTAATATAGTAGCTAAAAATTCATAGTTTTTCTTGATACAACATTTGTAATACGTTAAGGGGACCATGTAGAATATTTCCTTGGCAGAATGGGTTACTTTCGACTTAGCATGTGGAAATACGAAAGTGCGGCGTCTCTCCCAGGCATTTCGGATAGACGCCGCACTTTTATTTGGGATAGATGCCGCACTTTGATACTGTACTGTTTCGGAAACTAAGTCGATTTAAATGATGTTTTTAATGTTTAAAATACCGAAAAAGTTTTTTCAAATAGCTAACGTGGTATCTCAAGGCAAATTATTTATTTTTAAATGAATAATCTTATAATCGAAATATATTTGTGGACTATGTCCTCTTTTTCACATTTTTTTTTATTTTAATCTCAAGATGCCAACTGAATATAAAAAAAAATTTCGAAAAGCAGATATAATATCTGTTCCTACTGTACCCATTTAATTTTCCAATTTTATAATTGTATAAAGTAAAAATGTTTCATTTTACTTTGTTTTTATTATTTTTTCATATAAAAAGTTAGAAGTAACAAGTTTAAATCGAAAATTAAACGTGTTTCGAAATGCGGCACCACTCCCACATGTGCGGCGTCTCTCCTACCAAAGGATGTTTTTAGTTTCAATTTTTTTAAGGGTGACAAATATTAAAATTTTGATTTTCATTAATGCTAGTAGAATCACAAGATGTTGAACTAATAAGATATATCCTTGGAAAACATTTTCATTGCAAAATTTAGACACGGTGACAATTTTGCGTAACGTGCGGCAACTCTCCCACAATTACCCTAACCTTGGAATTTCTAGAGTCAGGACTGGTCTAACACACTTCTTGCATTAGCAATTAAGTGATGTAGATCACTGACAACGCGTGGATCTTAAAAGCGCCGAACTTTCGATTCCCTGAAATTATTCAATTTTTCAACTCCAATATAATTTACTCCAATGCAAACCTCTGCTAAATAAATTCGTACAATACAGAGCCATCGTTCATTCCCGATCCATAATGTTGAGGAAAATAAATTCCACGTCTCTCTTTAAATCATCCCATCGCGCCAACTTCACGCTTCCACCCCTGACAGTCTGGACTCACGCAACAAGAAACAAGACGTCACACCCCCGCAAGCCCGCTCTGTCAGGAAGATGGAACGAGCCGGGCGATACAGAACGCGTTGAACGCGCCGTAAACGAGCGGATCTCGTGATCCGACGATCGTTCCGTAAACACGGCGCTCCAGACGTCGAGTAAATTGGGAAATATCATTGCCGTTTTCCAGAGATGGAAGCCGAAAAGACTGGCTCGTCTCGGGCGTTCCGCGCGAACTCGTGGAAAGACCATTAAACTAACATTAAAGCGACATTCACGAGGACCGCGGGGACGCTTCCCGCCTTCCTTTTTTCGTCCTCTTCTTTCCTCCCCGTCGCCTCCCACCTCAGCGTCTCGCTGCCGTAGCCGACGATGCTCTCTAATGTCGATCCTCCTGCGTGCCAATCGTTAAAGAACTTTACTGCACCGTAAAGTCTGCGATACTCGCCAACTGACCTTTCCCGAATGGGATACGCATTCGTTCTTCCCTCCAGATAAGACAGTGGGAGGTGCACGGTCCGTGTCGTTTATAATGCTCATCTGGCGGATTTTAGAAGAGCCCCGAGAGCCACCGCTGACTGGGCAGTTTTCATCTACGAGTCAGCTTTAGAGTCGTCGGCTTTCGCGATATCGTTTCACCCTTGCTGTTCGGAAGATTGCCACTCGAGTCTGCGCGTAAAATATGTCCCTGCGAAATTATTTGAAATTATAAGTTACATTAAACCTTCTTTGTTTCTTTTCACGTGTTCTACGAATGAGTTAAGCTCGCCATCCAATTCGTTCGGATCTTGGACGGGTGGGAATAACCGAGCTGAGAATTTCCCGTAAACATTCGTTAGGAAATGAATCGTGGAATTGCGTTCTCCTCGTTAATCCCATTTAGTCGATCCTCGTTGGCGCGGATTTCACTATTAATTCGGCCGTGTTCCAAACGCGTTCCCCCGTGTTCGGAGATTTTCACGTGCCAGCACATCGCGTCACGCCTCGTCACTGACGGCCACTGCTCTCGCTCTCCCTTTCTCTCTTTCTCGCTCTTCTATTTTTTTTTTTATTTTTACCGTCTGACGTTAATGAGAATTGGCAGGGCGATAGCGGGGACGCAGGCGCAGGAGAGCGTTAGGTAACTAACGAGACTGGTCACAATGCACAAAGGGTATTATTTCCCCGATAGGTTTGAATGGATCCGCCGAATCCCATTCAGTCCACCTTTCCCTTCGTTGCGTGACCGGTCTCTCTTCCCCTGCTTCTGTGTCTCTACGAGTTTCTCTCCCTTTCGATCTATTATTTCCCCTTTGTTTATAGGTATCTCCATTTCCCTGCTTACCTATCTCTTTCCCTCGCTGGCAGCTTCTATCGTTTCGTACATTGCTCTTCTGCATTCTCTATTATTCTCCCTTTGATCTCTCTATTTATCTATCATAGAGTAGAGAGTAGATTTTCCACAGAAATTTATAAAGATCGCGAATTTGCGTCTGTATGTCTGTATAATTAAAAGTCGTTGCAAATTCAAGGCTCCAATCGAGATCTCTTCGAATGAAGTTTACCTTGACTGTGGACGCTGAATTTCCCAGTAAATAAGATGCTTCAAGATTTGAAGAAACGCTTCTCCAACATTCAGTGAATCCGACTAGAAGTACGAGTAGATTAATTTTCATACGACATCAAAGCTTGCTCGTCAAAGGAAGAAGTACCTTGAATGTGAAACATCCATTTCGTTTCCGCGTTCGTCGGGAAAAGTATTCACGCGCCTCGTCGTGCAAAAAACGATTAAAATAACCCGATGCCAGCTCTCGGGACGGAAGCAGCTAGACACGAGGGAAAGGGGAATCCAGCAGCTCGGCAAACTCGAAGAAAGGATGATGCACAGGACGCGAGGACGATTTTTTTTACCGCCGCGAATCGTAACTCTATCTCGAATCCTTTCAACTCGCCTCTTGCCGTGCGCGCGAGTTTTTAACGAAGTCTTTGCGCTTTGCCGGAGAGAAAAAGTAACTTCTTTACGACCGCGGGCCTTGTTATCCGCGCAGTTTACGTAATTACAGGCCGCCGTCAGAGGAAAAGGAGTCTCCTTGTTTAATCCCTCTCGGGGAAGGATGACTGTTTATCTATTCTGAAAGGGAAGCTGGTGGGAGCGAGGATTCAGGAAAGACGTTTGACGAGTTCAACGCGGAGGCGTTGAAATTGTAAAGTTTCCATCCCTTTCTCTGAATTGCGTGGAGTGTTTTTTTAGTGTCTCGTAAAACGTCAAACCTTCGTGAAATAGAAAGTGTCTTTCACCAGTCTTCTTCACAGAGTTCCCTAAGATCCTTGACGAAACAAGTAACAGCAAATCTGTTGCAAGCATCTGCGAAAAATCTGATCTTAACTTATATGATAATCGATCTAGTATCAAAGTACTTACAGAATATTCCACACAAAAATAATAGCGTAGGGGAGACCGGGGCTAGTTGATACAGACGAATTATCTCGACACCGTATATATGTAGCTTCATTTCAATGGGATATGTGAAAAATGTTGATAAATTCTTTCCTACGATCCAGCGTACGTGGGTGTACCTTGACGTTAGCAATCGTTTTTTAACTGTTTTCGTTTATATAAAGAAAAAGTAAATAGTTGTGTTCACTTTCCAATTCGTCTTGAGACGATATAAAGAATTTTATAACCCGAAGTAATTTGGCATCATATTGAGTCTTTTGAAGGTAAGGTAATTACGTTTTGTAATTATGTTTATATGCTCTACATTTTTTTATGGACATGTTTATACATAATGACTTCCTGTGTGGTAAGTTGATACGGTTTCTCTGGGGCATGTTGATACAGTATATTAATTTTCCCCGACTACTTTTAATTGAATTTTTTCTTTATATTTCTTGGAAAATGGTTTGAAATTATATCAAAAAGACAAATCGTGGCGAAATATCGTAGGATGTTTTGGAAAAAGCGTGTGCCGAAATAGAAAAAGACTCAATATTATTAAGGCCATGCACAAAAATATACAATCATGACACAATGAGTTTATTAAGATATAGTAACAAAAAGAAGAAGACACCTCATGTTAAAGTGGGATATTCCAGACATAAAAAAAATGAAAATAAAAATGTTTTTCTAGGTATGTTTGTTTAAAAATCAGTTTGATCTTTGAACTTTTGACTGTTGGAAAGGTATTTAGATTGAAATTATATTTTTCAAATTTATTAGTTACTCATTAAACAGATATTTTAAAGATGTATCAACTTGCCCCGCAGTGGGTTAAATTGATACACTTTGCCTTCGTCCAAATAACATTTTTTCATTCATTTTGTATGTACTTTCTCAAGTTTTCGCTTACTATATATTAAAGAGCAAGGACCAAAGTATATTTTAGCATATTTGTTATTAAGTAATTGATTCAAACAAAAATGAAAAACAATGAAAACTGAAACACGTATCAACTTGCCCCGGTCTCCCCTATACATAGTGTCGAAAACCACGCGGAGCTGCCGATTCAGCGTCCGCCGAATTTCGTTCACACGCGACGAATACGAAATTCTAAATTACAAGAGTCACTGGAATCGTTCGCTACCGCGTGCCCGTTCCGCGCTCTGTTTCATTAAACGGACGGCTCGAAAACGTGTTCCAGCTGAAATCCGCTCGCCGCGTAGCAAAAATTCGCGGTAGCCACGTGTGCAATTTTAACGGCCGCACTGCATCATCGCGGCCGTCGATATCATTAAGGATTTCGGCTATGAAAAAGAGCCGACCGTAATCTGTGCGAACGCGCGCACCTGGTTTTTGGCGTACCGACATCGCGACACCAGGTGTGCCCGTGTGTTGCCGGCAAATAACCCGTTTAAATTGCTCGAATGAAATACTGCACGGTGTGCACCGGCGGATCGCGTCCCTGCACACGCGAAAATGGACAAAGGAATGGCGGAGAGGGGTGGAGAAGGTGTCGATGGACGTCTGTCTGCCTATTTATTTGTCTATCGGTCGGATAGATAGCCGCGGGGGTGGGAGGGCGAACAAACACGTGGACAGGAGCAGGAAGAAGCTGCAGCTTGTGTAAACGAGAACGAAAAAACTAGTGAACGTGGCTCAGAAAATGTACGCCTGAAGCAATTCAATCTTTTTGTTTAAATGGTAAATTTACGGAAGGCTACTGATTATCATAAGGGGTGCGTGTACGTATGTAAGGGATGTGCTGAGAAACTGAGGGGACCATAGCACTCTTCGATGAAAATAGAGAATATTGATACGGAAAAGTGGGTTCGTTAAACTCTACAGTGGATCGTCCTGGTTCTTATATTGGAATAGAGTTATATGTGTCGTCTTGTGACGTAAAAAAGGTTGGACTTATTATTTATTTAGCAATCATCGTAAGAGAAGAAAACCGGCGACACTTGTGTCGTTAGAATTGCATTAAATTGTTATTACCGTTGCGCCTGTAAGTGGAAATTCGATTGAGTGATTGTGTGCGCGGTGACGTTCGAATTAATAACGTTCTATTAAAGTGAGATTACCGTTGATCAAAGAACCATTAAACGCAATTTATAAGCTGGATCTGTTTTGATCTGCTGCTCGCAACAGACGCGCAACTAGAAATTGCTTTCAAAATAGCAGTAGAAAAGTGCAGGTACGCGTAACTCCATTCCCCTTCGTCCACGATCGTGCTTGATTTCTCTTAACGAGTAGCAATGAAGTAATTTCCAGATGGTCATTCAGCTGGCGCTGCAAGAAATTTCGAAATAATCGTCATGGTCGTTATGGGTTCAGTCTCGTTGCTACGTGAAATTAGTGCTAGCGATTATCCATAGCGATCAGTTTACAAAGAGATTCAGTTGATGAAGATATCTTCCTGTATTAAAATATCTCTTGGTTGTACGTTTCACCCTATTTTTAGTAGAGTATTAAATCAAAGGCAGTGGTGTAATTCTGACAGAATCAAAATAAAAATGGTAATCCGTAGTGAAATATTCTTCGGCGCCCGTGAAAAACAAACTCATCGATTTTTAAGTACGACTCACACGGACGATTCCATAATCCCTGGGGCGCAAAATGGGGCTGGAAAAGGGATTTCTTCCTTCCGAAACTCGTGGCCAACGTTCTAGAGACTAGAGGGTGTTCAGTAGCGACGAGGCGCACCCTCGTCCTGTTCGTAGCAGGATGCGTAAATAATGACGGCCATACGAGCCACGAACATTCTTGCATTGGATTATGATTTACAGCGAGGGGGCAGAATTTTGCTAGGTAAACACCGATATTTTGCAACGTGAAAGAGATCCCATGAAGATGAAAGACGTAGTAATATCATTCTGTAGATAATATATCGATAAATCGTTGGAAGTAATTCAAAAGGGAACGATAGCAAGATTTTCCAATTTCTGATAAATTATTACACTATTTGCAGTTGGTAAAATAACGTTGTTGGTATATGGAATATCCTGTACAATATTCTCCTAACTTTCAATTAAGTGTCGACGTTTGAATCGTTCATTTTAACTTTTAGAGAACCGGTTTTTTCGCAAAAACAATGTTTTTCAGTTTCCAATTTTTAAAATATTTGACCTACATGACAGTTTTACTGACATAAACGAATGAACACATACCAAAATTCAGAGGACTTTCTTTTAACGTTACCCACAGCTAACGACGTAGACGTAGAAAATTTTTGTAGGTATCATCTTTTCTGTTTTGGCTTTTGTCCTCTTTCTCCATGTTTTTATTTACCTATTATTTTTGGTATTTTTGTGTTGTTTCAGGAATTATTTTATTTTGTCGTATTTTTGTGTTCTTTTGAACAGAACGAATTTATACATTCATACTGAACACAGTCGAACGCTAACACGCACATGCGTATTTATACTTTAAATCATTTTTAAAAAGTGTGTTTACTCAGAGCCGCGAAAGTGGCTTTGCCGGTCCCCTAAAGGTTAAGTATTACTACTGCATTTATCATTTAATTAATGAACTTATTGTATTAAATTAGCATGAGTAGAATGTTAACAAATCAATTTATCGTACTGTTCTAATCCATACTCAACTTGGTACTTGACGTAGCAACTTATGCGGTTTCGATAAAAATCGCGTCTGGCCAGAGACGAACATATACTACTTGGAAGCGATTCACGGGGGATATACTCAAAATGCCGACACCTTTCTTTATTGTACTCCGTTACCTAAGATCTTCTATATCGAGACATCACTTTAGGCTGTTCATTGTCAAGCATAAAAGTAAGTTTCTGAAGGAACTCTTCTAACAGCTTCCGGTTAACTTTTGCACAATACCAACATTGCGCCCAAAGAATAATCTCCGAGAGAGTCCTCCTTTGAGAACGTCGGCAATTAAAGCTATTTTACGAGGAAAACTCCAACTGGAGAGCAGGATCAGCTTCAGAATGGCCACGCGGATGAGAGGATTTCGTTAAGTACTTCCCACGAGATGGGACGTTTATCCTTTTTACTCCCGAATCCGGGTCCATCACGCAACCTCTATTCTTTCACTTAACCTCACCCTCTTGGCACGAAAGCGATTTCACCGCCTGCTCTCTTGTCTGTCCTGTTCTTCTTATGCCTTTTAAGAGCACCCGCTAATCTGTTTTCGATGATGCCAAGAGAACAGGGAGGGACCGATCAGATTTACGTGCGGGAGTGTTGGAACAAAATGGTATCGTTGAAAACTGAATTCTTCTTGCGAGCATAAATCTATTAAAAAGAATTCATATTGATAAAATTAAAAAGTGAGTGAAGTTTTCTTATGAATTTGACTCAAGTCTTCATTATCACACATTCATCTATAAAATTTTTGTCTGTAATATTACACGATGATAGCGTACCAAGAACAGGTGCCGTATTTCAATATTAACGAATCTGGCAAAGCGGTGAATTTGCAAAATCGCGGCAACAGACGAAGGAGGAAGAAGAGAGAAGCAGAGAGGTTAATTTCGAGCACAACGAAAATGTTATTCGTCCGTGGATTACGATTCAGCAACGCCGGCTCATTCCTGTGACCTAATGACGTAATAATTCTCACCAGACCGTCACCGCAGGCCAATTCGCAATACCGCGAAATAAGGCAATTAATTGCGGGCCGCGATGCACGTCCCGGCAATTAATTAGCCATTTAATTTAGATCCTATCAGCGGAAGAGGTCACCGCATTCTTTATCCTCGACGATACGGAGGGAATTTCTCGGGGAGGTCGGAATGAAAGGAAGTTAAAGAGGATTTACTCTTTTTATTCCCTTCGCTGCATCGATCCCCCCTATCTCCTTTTTCATGGCCCCATTATCGGTACTAAAAATTGAATAAAATTACCTCGTGAAGTACAGGAGAGAACGAGACGGTAATAGCTGCAAATTATTAATGTATCTTAAGTGTAAAGAGGAGTCTACAGGGTGACCAAACACAAGGAGCAAATATTACCACAGAAACAATTTCAGGTGACAGAATTAACCTAGACAGTGCTCCTTAACTTCTCCATTCAAAGAACGAAGAGAAAAGACACTGTCAAAGATTAGCATTACAGAAGCTCGACTCGTCCAAGTGCAGGACTCGCGAGAGCAGCGCTCTGCCGTTTCTTTGTCGCCGACCGCAGCCAACGTTCACCGTCTAGCAAATTATTTCCCTCACCTGCGCTCCCCTCCGGCACGTCGCCTCGCGTCTTTCGTTCCGTCCGCGACCCTTTCGCTCTCTTCCACCCGGCCGATCCACTCAAGGATAACGTAAAAGGAGAGGAGAATTTCCTCTCTGGCTCTCTGCCTCTCCCCCGGCATGTTCATTGCCCTCTTGCTCGCGCCGGTCGCCGAGCAGAACGTTAATTACCGCCTCGCTGTTGCACTCTCCGAAACTCGCTGTTTACGCCGCCTTCGTGGCTACTCATTTTTAAGCGACAAGTTTAATTATGCCCGCAGGCCAGACCGTTTATTCCGGGCTGGTTGCTCGATCCTCGCTCCACAGTGGCCGTCGCGGGGTGGCTCCGCTCCGAGCAGCTCCGGGACCAAGTCCGCCGTCCTTTCTTTCCGCGGCGTCGCGTCTCCGGCGCGCGTGTACACGCAGACGATAGAGTGTCGGCGCGGATCGTCACGCGATATCGCGGTATAGCGTGTCGAAATGATCCTTTATGATCTTTTATACCGTTTCCCGCTGGCGCCAACAGCCACGCCGTACCGCTTATTATCCGCGAGCCTCGTTGCTGTTTCATGTACCAGCTATCTCGGGAAGGTGTCCTCGTCGCGAGTTTTTATTCGAAAGACTGTTCGAGCTGGATTACGGGATGGACGGAGGAGGCGAGTGGGGTACCTTCGTGTTCCTTAACGGGGTCGTCGTTATTGGGTCCAATGGAGTCATTAGGATATGCGAGATTACGAGAGGGTGAATAATTGTAGACCTGAGCCGGCAAACGTTGCGAAGGGAACGTAAAATGTCTATAAATGCGTCGCTTCTCTGCTGTTTAATCATACCGATATACGTATTTATTGCAGAGTTGTAGAGTGGGTAAGGATTGGGGTGGAAAACTACAGGAGGATGTAATTAGAGATAATGCGAAGGGGATTCGTCGTTAGTGAGTTTAAAGGTAGGCTCTCACTGCGCCTCAGCTCATTTTAATCTTCGTATGCTTTTCTTATGTAGGTATTTTGATAATTTGACTCACACTGCGCCTGGCCTCGGCACGACTCCGAGCCGTGGATTCTTCCTCGAAAATATTTTGAGAAAGAGAGGCGTAGTGTGAGTGGAGGCAATGCCATCGATTTCGGTGACCGCTAAAAGAGGAAGGAAGAGTGTCTTTGAGCAACTGACCAAACACACAAATCGAGGCAAGCTCAGATAACTTCAGGTACGGAAAACCCGAGGCGACGCGAGCCTATGTAGATGTGAGTGCGAGAAGAAGTTGTGAGAGCCTACCTTAAGGGGGTATAGGACTATTGGAATCTCAAAAAATCGTTGTTTTTTTATTATTAATTCTGAAAGTGTCATCCTTTGTGAACATTTACATAAAAGTTTCATGTAGAAATTCGAATAATTACGGATATTACAGAGCAGAACGTAACTGAGTGCACCGTCGAGTAACAGCTCCACAGAGCGGTCACGGCGTAGGGGACTCCCAACTTTGAAGCCGTTTATCTCGAAACTACATTTTCAAATACGGTGTACATCATAACTCTTGAACGAATGAATATTTTCACTTAAAATTTTAACTGGAGCTGTAGAATTCCTTTCTCTATCGTGTGGAAGTTGCGCATCAACATTGAATGTTTGTAAAACATTTTATAACTGATTAAACACGTTTTTTTCCCATAAAAATGAGGGGAAAAAATTGATTCGTGTGTAACTTTTACAATTTTTGTTTAAATTCGCCTAGCAAAGTTTTACACGATAACTATTAGTGTAGAAATTACTCACCCCAAGACATTTTGCTTTTAGATGATTGGTTCACCTGGGACTATGTACACCGATTACAGCTGCGCGCTGCGGGGGTCCATCTTTAGCATCAAATAACTTGAATAATTTTCAACATTCTGACTATTTTTTTATTTTACATTACTTGTAAAAGCGTGTATAAAAAACTGTGAAAAATGCCGGTATGGTGATTATTTGGTATCTAAGCAATCCAACCGACAAGAAACAGTCGATTTTAGTCGTCCAATAGTCCTATACCCCCTTAACGCCAATGGTATTCAAACTATCCATGCAAGTTCGGAGTAAAAATCATTGTTGCAGTTGAGTAGCTATCGATCTCGGCTAGGTTGGTTCGGTGAAGAGGCAGTGGTCAAAGCGTCGGTTGCATTATCACGCATGGGGTCTCCCTTTTATCCCATATTAACGTTTCTTTCGTGAACAGTGATTCCTGATGGTATCTAATATCGTTGAGCCTAACTGGGCCACATTCGTCATCTGCTCCATAAGCCATCAGAGAAATGGTCCAGAAAGACACCGAGCAGCCTGCCTCCCTTCTGCTTCTCCCTTGGAGCACCAGCCCGTCATTAAGCCATGACGAATTTCAGGCTCTCGCGCAAGAACGGCCCCGATAGTTTATCTATCGATTTGCCCGCATTCTTCTAAATCTCCACTGATCTTTCGTGGAATTCTAACTGCTGGGGCTTAACTTGGCCCATTAAGCTAGACGCTGCTAACTGCCCACATCACTTTCGGTCGAACCTTCGTTGTTCTTTTCGAAGAAACACGTGTTTCCTTGAAAAATGAAAGGCAGGCGAATCGGGGCAAGAAAGCAGCCGCTTTCTTGGTTTTCGGCAGATTCGTATGTTTAGTAGAAACCAACTAGTGAATGACCGAATTGTTAAATGAGAAGCCTAGTAAATGACCGCATACTTTTAATAAGAATTGTACTTATTAATGTTTGTTTAATACGCGTAACTAAAAATATGGGATATTAAAAGTGCAACTACACTCCGTTTATAAACATATAATAATTTTTAAATTTATAATTGACATTTCTTTGCCTAATGGTCATTCACTGGTATGCGGTCAATTACTGGTTGGTTTACCCTACTTTATTTTTGTATACTATATGCGCGAGAAAAGCTGTTTCTCGATGATCATTGACTCCCGAAGGGATTTATACTGGAAGCAACGAGAGGTTCCTTCTGCACCGGACACTTTCACGCCTCGTTGGCGGCAACATCGATTATAATGCTAGTCAGCCCCGCAATTTGATCGATACAAGGCACAGATAACTTGGGAAAAAATACGGATCTATTAATGTTAGAGGCGGAGTTACTTTCATCAGCGTTGTACGTGACGAAACTATCAAACCCTGTCACGACATCGATATTATATTTCACTTATCGGATGCGAGGTTATCCTTCCTTCTGATTACCATTTTTCATTCATGGTAGACACACTTTCTTTGTTATGAAATTAATCATATACTCAATGCTTTCAAAGAAATTGGCCAATGACTGCCAAAGGTAAAAAGCAAAGTTTCACCTAAAATTCGTTAACAATTACCTCTTCTTGAGAGCAGAGGGTTACAATGTTACAAAGGGCAAGTACTGAAGCGAGGATACCAAGATTAATCCCTTAACACTGGGAAATGAAGGCATCGTTACTCCATTTTCCGTGCTGCTAAATGTAGCCGAGATAGATCTCGCATTTAAACCCGCAAGAAGTCCCTCTCCGATAGCCATAAATCGAGATAGCGTTCGGTGGCTTCGGGCTGTGTGCGTGCATTTGCCAGGGACGAGTTAATACGGGCGAGCCACCGTACGAGCAGTCTTCGAGGGGGCAGGGATCGGGAATAAGCGAATTCCGCGAGTCGAGAACCCGGAAAAGCCGATGCCGCCTCTTAGTTAGATGAGAAGCAATTACCGTAAATAAGACGTATACCCATCGAGTACGTGGGTGTTCCACTCGTGGCCCGTCGATGGTCCCCTTGGTTCTCTGCGAAGCGGAAAGAGAACCAGCTGAAAGGGGAAATATGTGGCAGAAGGCAGTCTCATTCGTTTGCGTCCACGTTGTCGACGGTAAGCTTTCATCGGTAGCTCGACTTATATCGTGCAATAATAGCGGAAGCGTCACGGCTGCCGTTTTGCGCGTGTTACGCTTGAAATCTTGGGAGGCGAGCGGAATGAGAAGCAGCCGAGGGAATGGGGAAGAAGAATGGAAGAAAAACGGCTGAGTGACTGTAAGGAAGTGGTCTGCAAGATTAGCATCTCGAACCACGATTTTAAGTGAAATGTATTCAGTCTTTGTACTTTTTAAGGTTCTAAGGTGTGAGGTGGAGAACGTGACAAGGAAAGTGTGGGTACTCTATTGAATTGAAAATCGAAGTTTTTATCAGTTTCTCCCGATTGTAGCTATTTAGGTGGATTAGAGTTGTAGCATGAAAGTAACTTCTTCCGCAGGTGTCGTGTGGTGCTCCTCTTCCATCGTAATGCACAGTTATCGCAAACCAGGCGTGTATTCAGGACAGGCGTTGTTCCCGCGATTCATTGTTCCTTCTTCCCCTTCGGATGAAAGTGAAAAGGGGGAGGATGCACCGGAAGGCAACCCCTGTTCGTTTACCCCGGTACAGTAACAAACCTGCGTCAATCAGCAGTGTTTGAATACACTGTGTGCACGTCTCTGAACAAACTTCTTTATCACAAAAAGAATAGCAAAGCATGAACTCGCGAAATCGTGTGTATAAGGTTCACTAAACACTTACATTAACGTAATACTTTCTGCCTATGCTAAATCCTTCAGTATTCTTCTCTAAGGGGTTAGTCATTTTCACCATTTTTTCAAGATAATTAAATAAACAGAAAATTTAATATGAAGCCTGTTAGTATACAACTCTCGCTGGAAAAAAATTGTATTTTTTTTCTTATAAAGTGGCGGCGTTAGATCCATGATACGCAAGATCTTGCGTATCACGACTTTACCACGATAAGACTCTAAGAAAAAAAATACGATTTTCCGGTGGGAGTTGTATAATAACAGGCATCATATTAAATTTTCTGTTTATTTCATTATTTTCCTAAAAAAAATTGTCAAAAATGACTGCAATTTTGCTCCGTCCAAGGTGCAGACAGACTATCAAGTAGAAGAAAGTACGCAGAAGTTTTATCCACGCGGAACGTAGGCGTTCCTTCGATTGACAAGAACGAAGCAGCAATGCCTCCCCCGATCAGTTATCCTCGTATCTGTCGCAGTAATTTCCAACGAACGGTGCGCCCTCGTTATCAAGAGAAATTATAGCGGCCGTAATGATAGCAGCGAAAATGTCAGCCACGCGAATAGTGTAAACCGATTCGCCTTTTCTCTCGGCGTAAGAGTCAAGAGGCACGCAATCATACATCGTCCTAAGGACGCGCAACCCCCTGACAAGGTAGCGAGGGTCAATCTTTTGTTTAGCCGCGAGCTTTTGTCTCAGGATCTTTGCAATTACTCACGTACCCCGGCGCAGTCGCAAATTGGAGGGAACCCCCTCGCTGCGCCGCTTCCTTTTTTTCGTTTCTCCTGATTCCAGCGTGTCCTCGCGAGCATCCTCTTTTCATGATTGACGCCTCCTGCTCGCTCGTAATTAATGATAGCATCGGGAGGAACAATACCGCGATTTCGTGTACCGTTCGTGATATAATGATGCTTAAATACTCGAATACACTGTAGTGGTATATCTACTGCAATTTAGTTCAAGGAGCAAATACTTCGTTGATCTACTATCTTATCGAATGGAAGAAACTGAAAGAAGTGGATAGAAAAACGTTGTAAATATTCTTTCTGAGGCAGAGAAAATTTCCATTTTCCTCTTATAGTAAGTCAGAAATGTGTAAGTGCATTTGAAGCTGGCTGGAAGCACGAGAAATACAGATTGTCACTCGGTTTATCCCATATTTGAAGCCGGATTATCGTTTTGAAACATTGACGAAGCAGCGAGTCGGAGGCACGGACGTCTCGTGAAAATTTCAGGAAAGAAAATTCGCTTTCCAGCGCGTCCACCCTCGAAAGCTCTTTACAGATGGTAAAAAGAGTCTGGAAAAGTCCCCCTCCGTAGAGCTCCGCGAAATGTCCACTCTGTCGACGGGTTTCCAAGTGACCGTTGCCAAGGGAGAGGCAAGAGACTCCACTTCACCGACCCTCCGCTTGCTTTCTAACCCCTCTGCCGAAGTAGTAGATCGAAACGCGCGGGACCCCGGTTTTCGAAAACGAGGAAAACGGCCGACCATGCTCGAAGAATGGAAGCTGATCGTCTCTCTCGAAAAAAAGCGATCCTGACGAAGAGAGCGACGTCGAGAGCGTAATTTGTCGATGAGAGACTTGAGCCATTTTCACCCTTCCATCTTTTTTCCTTCGCCGGCTCTTTGTGCCGAGGTTTCTCGCCACGCACTTCACTTTAGACGAGCGCGTGCTTTGCACATGGATCGTTAAATTTTCGTTTGGCGAATTTTTACCACAGTTCCGTTGAAATTTAATTTATTAAAGTTCTTTAAGCTTCACACTGACGATCATTAATTACGTCGAACAAGGGGCGATAACTGTTGGAATAAAAAGTTCCCCGAAAAGGAGACACGAGCGAGGAGAATTCTGTGTTCGCTCGTGCAGTGTCCGGTAATTGAGAAAAAGAATTAAGGAGCGAGGGGATCGACGGACGCAACGAACAGTTCATTTAGCTACTCGTTGGCATAGTTGGGGGAAAGAAGAGACTGGTCGTATTCCCTTGCACTTGAAGCTTTAAGGAGTTTCGAAGGTGCTTCGAGAGGCCATTGAGAATCCTTAAGAAGCTTTCGTGTCTTGGTAACTAATTAAAATTCTTCCCCTCGAATCTTTAAAACTCCGCTTGATCAATCTGGTAGAATCTAATGTATCCCTCGAACGGGGATGGGGTGCGAGCGAACGTCCCGTTGAAAATGTGTTGTTGGGATGGTCGATTTTACACGCTTGTTGAGAAAGTTGGGGGTACAAGATAGTCAGGCACTGCTTATTTTATCTTGTCTAACCATTTTTCAGATCATTTTGGATATCTGAGAGGGACTAAACGTGGTTTTATGTATTCTTTAGTCCACAATTGCCTCCCTAATAGCAGAAAATAGTGAAAACCTGCAACACAAAAGTGCTCTAATTTTGGCATTTTTTTATAGAAATTTAGAAAAAAGGAGACCTCTGCCGCTCACAAAAGATATTGTCCCATTATCCTACAATTTTTCACTGGGTTTATTGGCCTTTCTCAAATTTTCCATACTATTAGAATCCGATCCTCGAAATTTTAATTTTTTCGCTCCACTCTAAGGTACCTACAGTCTATCTGAGGCGAAAAGCAGAGTGGTGGACGATTCTGAAAGAGAATATTAACCTTTGTTGACCCTTGCGACAGCAGTCGTGATTATGCCAATCAGTGAAATTAATTCACCGCTGCCATTCGTTGTTGACCTCATCTTGTGAATTGCCTCCTTTGTGTCGGGTAGATTCGTCTTCATCACTCAGCTTGAACCGAACAGATTCAGTTCCCAGGTTAAAAGTGTACTAAAAAATCTACCAAAACAACGTAACAACGCCACAAACCAGAACCGACTTGAGCGGCGTTAGAACAGGCTGGCGACGAAACTTTCACCTGTACGCCGCAGGAAATAAATGATCAGAGATTTAATTAATAGCGATCGTAAAACATAAAGTCGTATTCAAGAAAAGTGTCGTTTCTCACGTGGACGCCGGAATACAAATGTACGAACGGCCGGCACGGCGAGTAATGCGCCACGAACAAGATTCGGAAGCACCGTAATACAGGGTGTATACATTAAGGGGCAGAGGGGAGCCTGACGTAAAAATCCATTCACGTTTCGTGGTATTAAAACACCTGAGAGGTGTGACTCAGCAAGCAGAGTTCGAGTGGGTCTGCGGCGAGCGCAGTTTGTGGTCGAAGCGAATGCTAAATTACATCGCGCCTCACGAACGCCCGAAACGAACCGGAATTCGCAGGTGTCTGGGAGTAGATGGGCCGGCGACGAACTCGACAGGATCCCCGTGTCTGCCCGCTCCTCGTATTGCACCTCCCCCCGCCGCCCTTCGCGCATCCCTTTGTGCTTGCAATTAACCGGTTTGTCTTGCAAACCGACGCTCCCACTTACTCGGGGGCCCGTGAAAAACTTGCCGCGAATAACGTGCGCTCATTTGCATGCCTTTGTTTCAATATTTGCGCGGACCCCCGAGTGTTTGGCCGTTCCTTACAGCTGGACAATCGGGGAAATATAAAGTCCCGCGTCGGCGACTTGGCTCGACACTCAGGACGGGAATGTACCTGCAATGGTCTTTGTCTGCGTTTGCGTTCTCTTCTTCAGTCTTGTTCGGGATTTGTGTAGCTTTACTTACTTTCGAGATATTGTCGCGATTTTTGTAAGGGTGGTTCGGGAGGAAAGGGTGGCACGTGGGCAATTCTTGGGGAGAGATTTGGAATTGAGGAGCTTGCAGGGGTGCAACTCCTTTTTTAACAGTTTTTGAGTTATGATGTGTAATATACCTGCGTAAAAAAAATTCTACTTCGTTTGGTGCACGTTTGATGCAAATTTGATAAAAAATGATCGATTTATTGCAAATTTTCAACCTGCACCCATACTGTTTTGTGCAATATTTTTGTTTTGGGTAACTTCAGATTTGAAGAATTCGCCAAAAATAGAAATTAAAACTTATCCACTCACAAGGAAAAATCTCGAAACCGGAGATTCAAAAAATCTGAGACTTTGTGAATATGCAGGGGATTTCCTCTTGATTACAATGCATTTTTTCGTAGTTAGGTCAAAGCAACAATTTTATAAACAGTTTTTTCTAATTTACTCGAAGTTGGTAAAAATGAAGCTGCACCCCTGTTGCCGCAAGGTCCTCAATTTTTTTCTCAAGTGTTTCTTTTCTTCGATTGTCAGTGGGTGAATATTCTACAACGATTCATTGCGCGAATCGCGTGCATCGAATATCAGAATTTGCGTTTCGAGATCTTAACTGGTACACTCTATCTTCATCCATTCGCCTGTGCATTAGACGCATTTGCCTAGCTACTCTAAATTGGCTGATTATGCTTCAGAAGTCCGTTCGTCCGTCCTCCCGTTGCAGGTTAAGCTCGATGATTTCCGCCGAATTATGTAAACGAGCGATCTGGAGCCGCAGGCCAACCCAGATCCTGGGTAATTGAAGCCAGAGGTGTGTATCTGCAAGAAAACGAATAACTGGATACAAAAATCCCACGTATGGCATTACGGAGTCCCTTTCGAATCATTTTATTCCCCAATAAACTCCCATGAACATTAAAAATTAGTGTAAAATTCAAACATAATATTTCAAAACTCACTAACAAAGAGATATCCTTCTGAGAACTTGCAGATGCTTATCTCCTCCAGAGTATACCGCCAAACAAATTAACTCGTTAGAAATATAATACCCGAGATCTTAAACTATGCCAAAGGCATAACAAACGTACTGCGATAAAGCGAATCCGACCATGTGTTGCTTGCGTAACCGTCTACCATGAAACATGAATCATCATTTCGCTGAAGGGAAGGTATGATCCGTAATGATAATTACAAGAGTCGGCTACATGAACTCACAAACTGTCTTACTGAGAAAAAAAATGGGGGCAAGGGAGGAGATGATTCGACACATATGCATGTCAGTACCGTTAACCTCGAAAGAACCTTAAAGACCCCGGTCAGAGATAATGAGGGATGCGCCGTGATTTTTCGACGGTGAAACGCGGACGGTCTTTTGCGGAAACAGATTAAGAGGTCGTTAAAAACGGCGACTCGCCTGTGCAATAAAAATGCGACGAAGTTGCTAAGATAACAAAGAAACGGCGGCAAAGACGCCCCTTATCGAAAGCAACGTTTTCACCTGCGGCTTCCTCATTCGTGCGCACCGAGAGGGAGATAAATTTATCGCGAACCTCGCGAATTCCTTTAATGCACTTTAATCGCGCGGAATGCACTCGACTGAAATAAGCTGTGCATATTATTTTTAACTCCGCCGAGGTTCCCCGGTCTCTTTGGACCCGTCCCTGTCTTCTTTGCCCAGATAATCATCTTTCTTAACGTAAATGCGAGGCTGAAGGCATACCGTGGAGAAATGTAAATTGGCAAGAAATGTGCGCGCGAGAGAGAAAAGCTGAGAGAGAAACGAGTGAGAAAGGAATTGGCAGTAAGTGGTATCGAGTGGCCACTTGATTTTGTTCTGACTGTAGGGTGACTTGTCCAGTGAGTGAACACCCCCCAGTGAGTGAACGTTCCTCATATAATACGAAAAATTAACACCTATGACACTCACTTCACGTTGAAACTGACATTGAAATTTAGACTGTAGACCTACAGATATCTCGCAAAAGCGTTTTTTCCGTTTAATTACTGGGGTACCTCTGTTCATTCACTAGAAATTTATGTTCACTCACTTGTCATTGGCCCATTTTTTATTTAATCCTCTGCCAAACTTTTAATGAAAGTTATAACTATCAAACATTGCTAGAATTGTATTCCGGGATGTCTGACTTTATTAACACTATTCCTACCACGAACCGGTCAAAAGACCGTTTTTAAAATATCGATTAGAATTTCCTATATACAACGTAATTGAATCGCCTTTAAACTTCACGACTTTGCCTCAAATATACGTATAATACATTTTTGAATATTCACTTCTTGTATTATTGTTTATTTTCTGAGAAAAATTTGTAGTCTGTCTTACCTAACGCGACCGGTCAAATGACGTGAAATGTGTCGGTAGGAATGGTGTTAATAAAACAGCTCGCTTACAGTAATAACATTCAGGAGATTAAATAATGATTTTTGAATACTAATTTTAAGAGACATGAATCTTAAGCGTTCACTCACTGGACATGTCACCCTAGCGTAGTATAAAAGTCTTTGTGCCCGACATTCCTTTTCCGTTGTCTTTCTCATCGTTCGATAAAGTTCGAGGCAATCGAGACGACCATTACACAAGTTTTTCTCCGCGGATTCGCGTGGGTGTGCAAATTTCTCAATTCGCGCATTCCCGAGAGTCTCGGGAAACCGAGTCATTAATCTCGTTATGGATATACCGCCAAAGCCAAGGTCTCTGCCACCAGACCCACTCCGGAGATTCAATCTCTCTTCTTCGTCCTCCACCTTCTGTCTCTCCTTTTGTTCCCTCGTCTCTCGTACTCGAGCACCACGACTGCACCTTTCTCTCTTTCTCTCGGTGTACAGTCAATGGTAACAAGATTTAAAGCCAAGACGTGACACCTTTTATACACACCACGTACTCTCGCCTTCTGCTTTTTCTTCTTCCCCTCCTTCTTCTCGGCCACGGTTGCTCTCAAGTTCGTCGCGGGAGGATTCCTGAAGAATCCTCGAGGACGAGTCACGTGGCCAGCTGCCGTTTTACGAGCCGAAACCTCGATGTTTTGGTGGAGGCTTATTCTCATTTCGCACCGTGGATGTTGCAGAAGGAACGTTCGGGATATTTCTTTTCCCGCGGGATTCTCAGTAAATCGCTTATATTTAAGTAGTTAAGCGCCCGTGCCCGCGCATAAATTCGGCCATAAATACCAGATTATTGCGGACGAACCGCCTTGTTGAGGCAGTGCAGCAGTAATTGCGTGATCCACCGTTAACACTCGCGTGTGTGTTAGTAGCTCATTGTCGGTTAAACGTGGTAGCCTGCCCCGCGGTTAACTGGCCACACGATAACTGGTTATTGACATTTTTCCTCGCAACGCCCCCGTCTGATTACCATCATCGAGTTCTTTCCAGACGCGGTCCATTGATAGATAAATTTCTCGAGATAGCTCGGGGCGAAGCAATAAGAAACAGTCCCTTACCAAATGTTAATCGTCATTGAATCGATCGTGAAAGGTAATGTACATCGTCCTACGATTTACATATTTCATGGAGAACAGTTTTGACTTCTTTAATCGACGGTTAAAGTCCTGATTTAATTCCAAGCTAATTTGTTACTTTATCTTCTGTCCTTATCGGGACAATGCAAGTTACCACTGTAGGAATCAGTGAATCCCTGCACAAACCATTAAATGTTTAATGTCGAAGATGGGTTCTGGATACGGAATACCGTATGAGCATTCATACGCGTTTAATTACTTAAGTAGTCGTACCAACATCTCTTGTAGGCAATACATACTCGAGTCGTCGTTGTTCTGGACGAACAACGTCTCGCCAAATTCAATTTCCACGTGTTCTCATGCCGTTTGATTCGGTGAAATAACGATTCACCTTTCAAAGTGGAATATGTATTTCAATAAATAAAGAATTGGAAATATATATCGGCAAACTTTTTAATCGACAGACTCGATGCCGGCAAATTTAGGGGAAATTTTAATTTCTGAAATTCCAAAAGCACGAATAAATGGCGAGCCACCCTGCGTTGCAATTGGAATGCCACAAAAAGATCACCGCGACGTAATTCCGCATAATCTGCATAATCGGTCAGCACTGGAGCAGACTTCGATTCCCGATTGGCAATTTGAAGCGGCTACGCAATGAAACGTGGCTCGTTAGCCGGAAAGCAGCGGTTCGTTCGTCCAGATGTTACCGAACATTCGTGGGAGACGCGAGTTAGGTGAATCAGCCTGAACGTCGGATTCGTCTACCTACGAGTTTTAGCTTTCTCTTTGCCTTTCCCTGGTTAACGTTCTGTAACCGTATTTGCATTTGCGCGCGTATCACTGCTGGAAATTAGCAGGGTGAAGCTCATCCCAGGTTAAACGTCCAGGCACAATCGTTGTTTGAGAATTTCTTCGTGTTGCTTTCCATCGGCATTGCTCCATATTATAATTGAATTATAATTGAATGTTTAATTATACGACGTAAAGTTTTATTGGGTTCTGTGTTTCTTCAATTAATACGATTGTGGCAACCACAAATATTTCAACGTATTTCCTAGAACATGCCCATGTATCATTCGAAAAGAGATAGTAAATATGTGCATACCATATCGAGCTTCTCCCGTTACACTTGTCTCCATCCTTTCTGTCCACACATGAATTTAGAAGAGGATTCACGTATGCCTCGGTTGCATATTTGTTCGACTCTTGCCAAGCCTTGATTCCCCTTATGCATCTTATTTCATGGGTTCTCTGTATGCAGAATCGCTTAATCCGAGCGTGCACGATTCGCTTCTTCTGTCTTTGCCAAGGATTTTGCCTATTTCTGTCTTCACAGACTTCTGTCGCTACGGACCCTTTCAGGAAAACGCATTGATAGATTCTCTATAAGCACCCCTTTACAGAAACAAGCTTGAAACAGTATTAAACTTTTCGATATTTTTTTTTGTATAGCGACTCAATTGTATAACTATTAGAGGATACAGCTTGTGGAATATATTTATGTTTTTCATATATTTTACAAGTCTTCCTATTGATACATTGTCATTTAGGTAGTCCTTTAAGGTAGATTTGACCTTAAATAATTGTTTTCTGCAAGAATATTCCCTGCACTCAAGAATCATGTGGTCTACAGTTAGTTTGGTATGACATATGTCACATAGAATAACCAACAGTAAACCGTTAAATAAAACGTTAATATTAAAATTAAATTCATTATTCTCCCTAAAAAATATTCAAAAATGAAATCCTTCGAATACAACCCAGATAAAAATGGAACCCCGCATAAACAAAATAAAGAAATAATTATAATTAATCTCTTTAAAGGACAAATATAAAATATACTACCATAATTTCAAATATCTTGATTATTATTTATATAAGGAATAAAACCTCCTACACTTAAAGATGTCACATATGGACAGTCTTCTTTACTGAGGAGTAATTTTCGAGTAGCCAATCCTTGCTCTTCAAATAGCGACTTGAACTATTAAATTATTCACACTTCAAGTCGAAGTTTCTTCTTCACCTAAGAAGAAACCATTCTACCAGACTCCGTCCATTCACGGATCCCTTTCAACCGCAACTTCTTACTTCTTCTCCAATTCCCTACTTCCTCCATCGCCTTCTCTTGCCCATTAATCTACGTACCAAAGAAAAAAGCTTCGCAACAACAAAATACTGAATACCAGAGTTTTCAGTTGATTAAACTTTACTTCTCTTAATCACCCAACCCCAGTGGGCCCAAAACAAGAAAAATAACAGAGAAAATACTCGCGAAAAAAATTAACCTTCAGAAACCCACACGCACTCCACTACAACCGCGACTCGAGTCTCATCTATTCGCACGTTTGCTCGTAAGCTCTCATCAGAATGGAGCGTGATTTTCATCCCCGTACACGCGCGTGTCCCTGCCGGTCTCGGGGCCCCCCTCTCCGTTCATCTTTTCTGTCCACACGTGAAGTCGAGAATAGAGGGTGGCCAAGTGTAACCACAGACTGAAGGAATGCCTAATGAGCCAGACATGTCGCGTGGGAGCAATCATTTCCATGGGGACCGCTTCTGGATCGGCGCGCGCGGCCCACGAAAACGAGCAACGCGACCGGCGGAATCGTAATTCAGAGGGGCGGGAACACTTGCAGCCGCGGCACGGCAGACCCGAAATTTGAATTTAAAGCGGGCCGAATGGCCGGCGATCAGGAGGCTCCCGACGCCACCGAATTAACCTCGGCCTCGGCTAAAGCCTGCCTACGTGATTATATTTGCCCGCACGGCCGATAAAGTCCGCGGAAACGAGGGATTTCGTTTTTAAGCTCGCGCCACGGATTAACCGTGCTCATTTATTCGGCTTCGTTTCGTGGCCGCGGTCGTTCCTGGCCAGTCCACCCGCGCCGTTACTTTCTCGTCCTGTCCTTCTGATACGATGATTTGCGACGCCTGGGGAATTGGCTAGCTATCGCGGCTTGTCAGGGGCTCTTTTCGATAACCACAGGGATTCGGCTTTGTCACATAGACGAGACTTATTGGCTGTTTCTGTGGTCCCTTGTATACTGGCTCTGGTTTGCATGTTTGAAGAGAGGAAGATTCAAAATTATACAGAGGACGTGTTGAAATTAATAATTTCAAATTATTTAGATTCACAAAGGAAGTATATAGTAGTAAGCTTCTATAATTTATAAATAAATCTATTGGGAGGATGAATTCACGGTAGAAGATTCTGTCTCACAGCTTTGTTTGACCAACGGTAAGAATTCATCGCTTAAAGCAGTTCTCGTCTCATTTCGGTGTCCAATTTCCTGCCCCCTGTGTTTGGCGCGACCAGCAAAACGTTTTCGAGAATCGCCACGACCGAAGGCAGATTGTTTCGCGATGCTGTCAGGAGCTTTTCTCCTTGTAATCCTGGCGATCCTCGTTGGGGAAAGCCTGCAATCACGGGCACTCGGGGCCCGATAGCAGACCCAGAAAATAACCCAGCACCGAGGTATAACTTGGCCGAGCGATACTGTTCATCGTTCGACTGAGGATCCCATCCTGTTTCTCTGCGGAACGCTCTCCCGGTACGGGCGATTATCTTAATGTCTGCATTATGGTGGCGGGAGCCCCGATGGCAGCGACGCGGTCGGAGGGAGAACGGGGCGGGCGAAAAAGTTTACTGGCGGCAATAAAATTTGTTCCCGTTCTTGCGCGGCCGAAAACCGAACGCCTTTTTCTTTGGTCGACCCTCCTGGGCTGTTTATCGAGCGGAGCCACTGGAAGGAACACATCTTCAATAAGAGCGGTACTCTGTTTCGAGATACTTGCCTGGAAATAATTGGAGGGCGACTTGGCTCGGGTAACTTTGTTGTTTAACGAGATGGCTGGTACCCTAGGAGTCCTTCATCCTTGACGTTTGTTTTCTGCTGCTGGGACTTTGATTTCTTCCTATTCTCCAGGAATATGATTCTCTACGTCTGAACGATATATCCTGTCACGTCGAAGTTGATACTTCGCTTGACATGGGAATAAAGCAACAACGAATATTCATTTCAGTTACACAGGCATCATTAAAATGACGATAATGCGTAGGTTCGCGGTGCATGATATTCAATTTGAATCTTTCGCCGTTCCGTGCTTGAAAGGACGTGACGTTTCGAGTGAAATTTATTGCATTACAACGATCAGTTATTGTTAAGGTGTAATGTATAGTAATGCCCATACGCGTCGCTATTTATGGGCGTATATTTTTCACGAACCGCGGAGTCAGTGATTGAAAATACTTCATTCTATTCAGCCAGAACGAAAGGGCAAAGATCGTGCTGTCGGTAATTCACGCGAATAATGGCTGCATATCTCTTCAGTCCTGTTCGAAGCGCGTTTCATTATTGTCGGCTTTCCTTGGCGGCGTTAATTTTTAATACCCGGAGCCTCTGATACCCCCGAGTGTAATTCATAGCGCCATACGAAACATAACGTTCAAATGCAATCACTTTTGTAATTTATAGTAATACACCGATTCGCTTTAACTTATGGGAACCTGATGAATCACGGGGAATAATGTGTCGCGCAGCCATTGCAACGCCTGTGTATAGCGTCAATTACCATAAGATTGAAGGAATAATCGTGGCTACCACATGGTTGGATCTTTATAGCAGCACTTTTCACTTGTAGGCCTAAGATTGTGACCTAAGGTTCGAAAGTGACTTGCATAAGGAATTAAAAAACAGGAATGAGGAGTTTAAAAAACAGAACCTATAGGAAACTTATGAAAAACGTGGTCATTTCTAAACCTACAAATTTCATTTTTTCTTTAAATCTCTACCTTGAGTTCACGTAAACTAACTTAGTTGCTAATGACCCAAATGGGTTCCTGCACCTTTAAAAATAAACTAAAAAAAGTTTAATTTCTCTTTCTCTGGCATCTACACACGTCGTTTACCATTTCAACTCCTCAATTGACATGAGTCCTTCCACACATTTCCGTAAGGAGCTCGATGAAGACATTCTGCGTGCAGAATGGCTGCAAGAGCAGGTAGAAGAATAATCGAATTCCCTGAACAAGTTCCCAGCGTTCACCAGGGATAAGTTGGGTCTGAACAGACCGTCGAACCGTGACGTGCTTCGGATCAGTAGCCTCCGGGGCAGCCTCGCGAAATTCCCTCGTCTTCGAGATACATAATGGACGTCGAAGCAACGAAGCGTCGTTGTTGCTGCTCCGTCGGCTCTCTCCCTGGCCCGATTGGCCGTAATTTACGCGTTGCGTGGAACAAATAGTCCTTCGAAGGATGAGGACCCGACGTGGCCAGACACATTCACGGTCGGAGTAACGCTCACGGCTGGACATTATCGTTCACCGCTATCTCCTCTTCGCTCCTTCCTCGTCGCTCTGCTCGTCGTGTTCGCCAACCCGTCGGCTCTATCCACTTCTTCCTCGTCTTCTTCTGGCCGTGTTACACAGTCGCGACGCATATCCTCTTCCACCTTCGCCCTGCAATCGCTCTTCCGTGCATACTCTCTTGTTTCTTCCCTTTTTCTTAATTCCCTTCCGCGTATACTTACCTCTGCTGCATCCCTAATCTTCCGTTCTCTTGAGCACCTTCCATCCTCGACGGCTTCAGTGGTTTCACTGTGTTTTCGAGTTGCACGCGCTCCCGCCTAACGATCCTCCATTTTTCCCAGCCGAAGCTTCTCTTTGGGGGGTACTTTATACTTGGTTTTTAGATACTATGCACTTTGTGCTTAGGTACGTGGTATGCGAATTGCGGCCGTAGTTTGTACTACTGGGGATCTAGGGATCTTGGGAATAATAAACTACACTTTATACTTTTCTCGCGATAGAACATTTCAAGTCACAAAGTTATTCGTATTTTTATAGATTGTCTAGTTGGCATTAAACCGGGGAAATATTGCCGACTAAGGAATACGTCAGAATATATTATAGAGATGGCTCGAGAGACACGCCACTTTCTTTGCAGATGTTCAGAAATTATTTCTTCCAAGGAGCACCTTATTTCCATTCTCTCAATTCAGTTTCTTCAATTTCTCCAATTTCGCCTCGTCGCGATTTCATTCTACTCTCTCGTGTTCTTCTCGCCCGTTTCATTCTACCGATAGAGTTGCTCACGTTGCTACGTAGCAGCACGTTTCAAGAATACCCGCGTAATTTTCCGTTCGATCGGCCCTGGAGGACAAAAACCGGGCAACGAAGCGTTCCCCGCGGATTAGGTGGAAGATATGGCTACGTACTCTCCGTGGAACACGGCAAACGAGAAAACGTTTCACCTCGTTGTACGTATCCTCCCTGGGAAGGCTCCGAGTATTCGCGCAGACGGCTTTCATCGTTCTTCTATTAACCGCGTCCGTATCCTTCAAGGACAATCGGTGGGAAGACCGCGAGCATTTGTCTTCGTGGAAAATGGCAAATGATTATTACTCGTCTTTTCGGCCCTTTAGTATCGCGTCTCATCAATTTCTGTGCAAGGAAAATAGATCTTGGAAATGGTACTCATTCATCCTCTTCAGAATGGATTATTTGCTGGCCTGTACTTGTCGCAGAATTCAAATTACAAGCATTATTTGGCAAAAAGAGGATAATTTCAAGAAAAAGTGGTGTAAAAGCGTTGCATAAGATAGTAATAACGTCTGTTGAAATATTTTTTAAATATTCATTCACTAATGTATGCCTTTCGTTTTCTGTTGCAGGTGAGTGGAGCAACTTTTCGATACTGCAGTAGTAATCAGCATCTGAAGGTATTAATCACTGAGGTACTTACAACGGAAGATCCCGAACTCGGAAATTCAAAAAATTCTGAAACTTTGTGAATATGTAGAGAATTTCCTCCTGATTACAACACAATTTTTGTTTCCTGCCCAAATTCATTCTAAGGGGGTGTAATTGATCCCTGAAAATCCGGTTATTTTCCGATTTTGTGTTATAACTCGTGAACTAAAAATAATTTTTTTACCAAGTAATAGATTTTATTAAAAGAACTAACTTTTGTCCTGAAACTTTTTTTCTGTCTTTTACAGTTCGCGAGTTATAACACAAAAGCGGAAAATTGCCGAATTTTAAGGGGTTAATTTCACCCCCTTAGAGTGAATTTGGCAGCAAACAAAAATTGCGTTGAAATCTCCTGTATGTTCACAAAGTTTCAAAATTTTTTGAATTTTCGGCTTTGGGATCTTCCCTTGTTAGCGATAATCGATGTAAGTCACCGCGATATTATCAACAGAGATATTTTGCAATCGAAGTCGTGACTGATCTGCTTCTGGGAACCCGGCTGTCACCGAATAATCCAATGGTTTTGGTGATTCATCGCCTCTGATGGCAAGGTGCATCAGAGCGTTGACTCGTGAGATTCCCTGATTCAGAGCGTCGCGGTGAGAACCGATAACGTTCCATTGATCTAAGTGACTGGAGACAGAGATGCCATCGGGGTTGTAATTGTTCATGAATTTCCAAATCGTGCCACGGTCGTCGAATATTAAGCTACATTCATGAACTCCCATTTTAAACGAAGGTACCTTAGAGTATTTGTCAATCTAATGTGTATTGAGAACACCAACTAAACTCTTCGCAAAAGTTCATTAATTACACTTATATCAAATAGATAATATTGGCAGACATTGTTCAGATGTTTAATTAAGTGTTTCAATAATTGAGATTGCACAATCTTCAGCGTAACCCCAACCGACGCAGGCGTCATTCGATTCCATCTCCAACTCGTGGCCACCTAACCGCGTAAACAGTTATCGATCGCGGTTCATACCGATCTAATACATTCTCGAGTCGCTCATAAAGCACTGACAGTTAATCTACCTATCTCCGTGGCATGATTACATCCTCCTAACAGCCAGGTGCTGTGTTGTGGGCTACAATCGGTAGTTTCGCCGATAATCGAGACCCACCCCTTCGAGGAGCAATCTGTTTCTTTTCCATTGTAGTCGCCCTTTGCCAAGAGAACCTCTAAGTGAAACAGGGGCGATAAAGCGTAAGCATTAAGCAAGACCGTTGCGCCTCGAGACTGCCTTTATCCGAGTTGCTTTCGTCGTTTACTTTTCTCTTTGATGTACGATCGAGATACACTGTCGATCGTTGGGAAGCTAACTTTCGTATGCCGTGTTCTGCTCCATTATGATGCCACTGGCAGGTATACAGTAAAAGTCGATCGACGTGCTTTCATCCCGTAAATTCATTAAAAGTTCGCTGTGTTCGCAGTTCCCTTAACTCTGCACTGAAAAATCGAAATGGCCCGAAGCGAACCGTGTCGAAAAGTGCGAAAGATCCAGTAGGTTCATCGCGAGTGGGGGCAGAATTTATTATTCCTCGAGGCAGAGGTTTCTAAGTTTCTCCCAACGAGCTCGGTTATATTGATAACTCGAATTGAATTTCCAATTACCGCGAAAGTCGATAAACCACCGAACTTGCGCGCAACGCGTTGCATCGCAAGTGGAATCGTAAAGTACAATGGCACCGAACGGGAGAGACGTCAGTAGCACCGGCAGCTTTCCCTTATCTTCTCCATTGTTCTCGTGCTCGTCCATTACGGCCTTGCCTTAGCTACTGCTACTGTTGCCTTCTGGTTTGAAGGACGATTACATTCAATTGGTTATCGTAAATTCAGTGCACGGTGCAGTAGAAAGCACTATGGTCATCGCTGCGCGCATTCATTGACGGCAAGCGCAGGAATAATCCTTTTATGACGGAGAGAGTTAACAATGGGCGGAATCGAATTTATCGCTATTCCACTTTTCCTACTCGTTACGCTCGGCTTTATGACCCGCAATCATCGTAAAGCTCGCCCGATAGCAATCAAGCTGGTATCTATTATTTCACTGTATTTATATTAGCTATTACGCGCGGCTATTGTTACCTAATTTACAAGTCCCCGAAAGCTCTATCGTCACCGCTTGATTCAATAATAGTAGCTCATCCAAACATTTTCCATATCGTGACTAGTAAATTGCCTGCTTTCACCGTACTCGATCCCCTTCTAATCGCAGAGATATTATTGAACGGTGTCAAGTTGCAATTACGTGTAATTGCGATCTGGCTAATCTGATTAACCGGATCACGATACCTATTCCTGTCCGAGTAATAGATCAGTGTGATGTACCATTACCGTCGTACAGCGCCGGCGCTCTAGTATCAAGCTCGTATTCATAGTCGAACTCGAGGGAGTAACAAGATACCTGACTTTCGGGATGTACTGATTTCCAAATACACCTGTGATTAGGCCCAACGAGAAGGGGAGATTGGGTAGAATTCCCCGGGCCTGAGGGTCTCAGGGCCCAGGCAAGCTCCAATATATTGTGCTTTATTTTAATAAAATTACTATTTTTTTAAAAGAATTTTTGTAACATGCTGCAGTGAATATTGCATATTCCATCGCGCGGTGTCGTTTCTTATCTGCGTCGGCTTCGCCGAGTCGCTCAGGCGATGATTCATAACAACTTTTTTGTAAAGAAATAAATATTTATATAGGGTAAACCAACCAGTGAATGACCGAATTGTTGAATGAGAAGTCCAGTAAATGACCGCATAGTTTTATTAAGAATCGTACTTATTAATGTTTGTTTAATACGCACAACTAAAAATATGGGATATTAAACGTGCAACTACACTCCATTTATAAACATATAGTAATTTTTAAATTTATAATTGACATTTTTTGCCGACTGGTCATTCACTGGTATGCGGTCAATTACTGGTTGGTTTACCCTAGCTACAATACAATTTCAAGTAACCATTTCTTAATTCTTAATTTCTAGTGCTTCAATTTGTAATTTTTAAGTGCTATTGTGTGTAATTTATATTATGGTCGATTTCTAGTCGGATATTGTTTTACAATTCTTTTGACATTTTATATAAATAATTTGGGGGCTCAGGAAGAATTTTTTTCCTAGTCCGGCGTTGGCTCATGGCGCCTCTGCCTGTGACCACACCATTCCCAATAAAAGTACACAATTCTTCGCGTCTGTAATCAACCTTAAAGCACAAAGCAACGAAGACACAGAACTCAAGATTCCACTTGCTTCGCGACTAGGGATTGTAATATCGATAAATCGGTTTACCTCGCGAGAAATAAAATTATTTCTTAAAAAGACTAGATAAATAAAAAATATTTAAATACGTATGTAAGTTAAGTTTCATTTCATTGCATTCGTGGTGAATATCCATATTTAATAAGTATTGTCAATAGTTTGCTAACAGATGTATGCATTTCTTGTTATCTCATTTTGTATTTTATATTTAGAATAATTTATATGCATATATTTTTCACAATACTCGATTAGATTTAAAAAACAAGTTGTTTTCGGTAATATTTACTCTTATATTTTCAATACCTTAAAAAACACCGGTAAATTACCGATAAATCGGTTTCGATTAAAAATTACCGTTGATTGAAAAAGTCATTAAATTTACAATCCCTATTGGCCACAAAAACAGACCTCATCCAAAGACTTCTCGCTAATTGCGTCTTTAACGATCTGTGAATCTCGAGAAGCTCTCGCGAAGATCTCGCCCCGAGTTCGTATGGCGACGTTAATGGCAAATGAACTTCGCTGACAGCAGGACCAGTATCGTGCAAGGGCAAAAGTAAGTTTGTCACGTGCGCCTGTCACTGCAATTACCGAACGATTGTTCGCGATCGCTCGGGGCCCGACAGATTTATCGGGGCGCGATAAATATCGACGCGCGTGCAGGATTGCGCGTCGATCCACGCTGCGAGGCCTGCTGCGAGGACGCTCGGGCATTGTGCTCACGGTTGTCCTGCGCTCTCAATTAATCGGGCGGCTGATTGCAGCCGCGATACCGTTGCCTCGCGATGCAGAACGATGCAGGACGCGGCACCGAAAGAGAGGTGAATACGACGTCATTAACGGGGACGCCGCCTACGTCGCGACGCTCGCCCTCGAAAAGCTTCGTTCGAACTAATCGAAAATTGCTCTCGCCGCGGACGAGCATCCACCAACCCGCCGAGCGATTCTAATTAGGAGTCGTGCGTGTTTATCTTGCTATTCGATGGGGGAGGCGACTAGCATGTTTCACGTGGGGGGCTTTGATGCTTCGATAGTGCATCGACGAGTGACGGCCAACCATTTCAAATGCAAAGAAATTAATTAATTGTTAATTATAGGCCTGGAATTTAGCCTATCAGCGTATAGTACTCATCTTGGGACTGTTGCAAAAACGAGGTGTAGTAAATTAATTTGCGACGGCGTGGACGTGTGCAGGATCGGTTCCAAGTTTCTCCGACAGCCGAGGCAAGGGGATCGGATGCGCTCACGCATTAATCGCGTTATCTACTTATCCGTCGCTCTTACGGTTCAGCGACGACGTTAATTCGCTTTACACCGTCGCTCCGTGGAGACATCGACAAACTGAGCGCGAGAAGTCGAACGCACTCGCGACACGCTAGTCCTATTATCCAGTCGCATCTGCTTAACTGTTCCACGCTGGAAAGGTGATTTATGTTCGGCTAAACCACGTATCAATCTAATTTCATGTGGTATGTGCACCGTCAAACCGTCTCTCCAGAGCCTACGATAATTACATCGCAGTAGAAATTACTCGCGGATAAGCCTGTAACGTGTCAGGCAACCTAGATGATAGTTTGATGAATCCTTGACTTTTTCTCCTGATTTCTCTTTTGGAAATGTACGGACTCGCTAGCAGCAGCTGCTCTCTTCTGAATATGTCTTTCGAAGATGTGAAAATCCGTCGTGAAAGTCAGAGAATGCATGGTGAGGCTACGATAAAAGTTTGCATACAAAGTGTACATTTCTTTCATGGAAACTTGTTTCGCGGTAGGATTTACGTGTCATTTATTAAGCCTATAGGTGTAATTTGATTTCTTCTCGTAAGGGAAGTATTAGATGTTCTATTCCTGCATCGGCACGACGAGCAAACCGGTGGCGAAAAGAATACAATTCTTCTTCCTCGACTTCACAAGCCACAAGTACCCACTTTTACAGCGTGGGTGGTAATCACGGTCGTAAAAGAATTTCACGAAACACATCGAAACTGTCGCCATATACTTTCTAATTCCTCGCCTTGGACAGGCTTAAAGTGGCTACGCAGAATCGTAAATAGTGGGCAATTTCTTCTTGTAATTCCAACGGGCTTTATTATCCTATGATTCTTTCGCGTTTCCCTACAATAAAAACAGAACTTTCGCGGGACTCGCCGCCACAGCCATGAACACAGTTGTCGTTTCTTGGAAGGAAGAATTTTTGTTCAGCAGAGGAATGCATTTTCAAATACTTATAGATTATTTACTCATTTATTTCGGGATAATAATTGTAGAAATAATTCAAATACGGCGCACCCGGAGGGGGTGGCTAAAGACCCCAAGCACCCTTCAAAGCAGGGACTTCGTAAAAAAAACAAAACGGGATTTATTCTTTAAATAAATTTTTTTTAATCACCCAACGAATTTTATTGAATTTGCATTATATAAATTTTTTTTATCCCTTTAACTAGGCTCCCCCCAAGATTAAATCCCAAGTGCGCCCCTGATCTTCACTGTTACAATACAATTCTAATTATTACTTCTGCTTCTCCAATCCATCCCAGACTTGGAGTGTAGCCACCAAGAAAACCATAAATCGCACCGCGAGATGATCTATAATCGCAGTAGTAATAACCGTAATACGCTAGACGTCTGGCATCGGACAGTCGATGACTCTTTCCCAACCTTAATCGCTTCTCGGAAAGATCGATCGGGCGGTGGTCGTCGGAAGCACTTTCCCCCGAGCTTGGCCGAAGCAAGTGGCCGAAAATCGGAATTATTTCTACGCATGAAGAATTCGCCCATTACGACACGAAGCACGATCTCGCCGGTCGTAGAACCCTGACGTGGTTCGGCGTTTGTCGCCACGGTTACGGAAACAAAATAATTAGAGGGGTTAGACTAAAGAGAAGTTGCCCCTGCCGCTGACAGGATGCGAAACGACGAAAAGGAAAAGGGATCCCTGGGAATTGCGTAATCGTGTAAACTCTCTCGTTCAGCAGCCCTCCTCCCCTTTGTAACTTCGTTTAAACGTTGCCGTGCGTTTATCGCCGATTAAATTTGCAACGCCGCTTCTTTGTCGATGCAGGCTGCCCCTCGGTCCGCTGAAACGCGAATTAAAAATTCCGAGTTGGCGGTGAACTCGATTCCCGGATAAGCTGTTCCTCGATAGTCATTAATAAATATGATACCGTGTGAGATAAAATAGTGAATCATGGAAATTTGAACCTCCTCTGTTCTCTGCATGCTATAAAAACACGAACTCTCAAGTGAAAGACATGGAAGTTGATCAATAGTTTGTCAATTATGGAAATTGATTTTTAAATAACTGTTTGATATCGACTTGAAATAGTCGATCCCTTCTGTTTGACGATAATCCTGTGGAAGAATCACTCTTCCTGTACCGTTCGAAGCAAACAGCTTCGTGCTTCTCGACTCTCGACGAGGTGCCTTTGATTTCTCACCGCGACGTACCTTTCCTCGTGTTTATCTGTCTGCGCCGGTGATCGTGCTCCTTGCTTCGTTTCACGCATCGTTCCTGCGCGTGATAAATTGTCTGTCTGGATCAGGGTTACCTTAAAAGGTCGATATCGATCGCGCGTGCTCGATAGAGTCGTTCAGAGGGAACGCGAACTCTCGCCCCGATGATTGATGGGATTCCGCGGTTATTTCTGTACTTTTTCTCTCACGGTGAATTATTACGCCTCCCCTCGAACGATCATTAATATCTCCGGCCCGGGGATCATAAAAATCTTTCCTCGAGTCATTGTGATCTGTGTACAACCTACAACAATCCGCGTAACCTCGGCTCTAGAGCTTTCGTACACGTACGATCTCCATTGTGCCGTGAAAACGGTCAAATCTTTTTAATAATCTAATGGGAAAATTCGCGTGACAAGGTAACTGGAAGGGCGACGAACCCGAGGAAGTATCCTATCGAGATTTCTCGCGCGACGGAAAATATTTGTGCTCCAGTCATGCGAGCACCAGCACCAGGGGCACTTAATAATTGCAACTTGTTGCCCGGTGCACGCTAGCAGCACGCGGACCAGTCCACGGTGCACGTAATTTATGGTCGTCGAAGCGGCTCGAGTGGGGTGCAATTGCGACTTTAACGATCGTGCATGACGGCATAAATATCGAAGGACGGTGGAACAAATAATTGATCATGAGCGTGGTCACGTTCCTCACGAAACGATGTGTCCATACATGAAACGGATAGCTATTTGCCTGGCGGTCGGTTACATCGCGGAACGCCTGAATTCCTCAGCAAGTTGGTAGTGAAATCCGTACAACCTTATCAAAAGTAGAAAAATTCGTTTCTACAGAAACGTCTAGGGATCCGTTAAAAACACACAGATGCTTTCAGAAGCCTGGACTTAATTATCGTGCTTCATTGTCGCATATCTTCGTTGGATCACTAGCAAATGAATTGGCGAGTTGTGATTTCACGCAGGGCCACCGAGAGTCGAGGAAGTTCTGAATCTTGAACAAACTTTATGGACGCGATTACCATAAAATCACAACGTTTAGTACATGATAATGATGCGGGCACGATTAAACGTAAAATGTTAATGAGAAAAGCAAAGAGCTGCTCGTAAACAAGCATGATTCAAGGGAGTGATTTTTTTTATTGCAATCGTTCCTTGGTTATTCCAGCGTTGGGAACTATCCGAGTTGTGCACGAGTTCCCTGTGTTATTAAAACAATTTTAATCAAGGGAGATTGTCGGTGGCGAGTCGCGACCGCCTCGCGAAGCTTCTTTTGTTCTCGGATAGACAAAGGACTTCTCATCGACGGTGTCAATTATTTCACGGCGTTCCTGTCGTGGGTGTAATCGTTTTGTTAGGGACAATAAACGACGGTCCTACGGGGTTACGAAATGTCGGAGCCATGGCGTGTTTCGCGTTCCTTCGATCGCTTATCTACGCTCGTTTTACGAACGTTACGTTTATGCTTCGCTCGTTCTGCGATTGCCTTGTTATTTGCTTCGTCTCCACGGTCAGGGAACGGAGCTGCGACTGGCGTGATAAATCATAAATCGATTCTCTAGATTACGAGTCCCAACGTATGAAATGTGTGAACAGTTTTCTCGTCGCGTGGCAGAGTAGCGCGAGAATACAAACGGGAAAGACGAGGGATGCATTGGGTAATGTTGGAAGCATCAGATATTTAATATTTAATACCCGGTATTAAATATTTTACCGAGGTATTTTATCCCCCCACTGTAAAACACTGTGCACAGAGTCTTCTTCCCTGAACGTCACAGAAGAACACCACAAATCTTCTTACTGCCCATAGCATTTGATTACGTTTCATCGCTCAGCCACAGGAACTCCGTGTTCTTCGTGGTCTCCGCAAGGCTCGTTCCCAACACGCATCGCGGAACATGAATCGAATGGAAGTGCTTCCCGTACGTCTGTAATGTAAGCCAAACGAATTCTGTGTACCAAGCACGCATGAAAAGGCCCCCCGACGTTGCTGGAACAGTTTTAATCAAAGTAAACTTCCCTTCGGGTATTCTCAACGTTGTCGTCGTAGTCACCGCCGTCGTCCTCGACGGTGCCTCTTTGTCCAATGTAGAAGACGAGAGGTTCCTTCTCAGTGGTTTCATTCACCCGAACCCTCGACCCACTACCCGTTCCTCATCTGTCCTTAGAAGCTCGCTCTCTTCATCAGTATCCTTCGTGTATTCCACTTTCCTTCCAACGCGTCCTTCGATTCGTCTGCTTTTTCTGGATTTCTTCTTCATTCATATAAAAGTGAACATCCCCTCGTTTCAGGCATATTTATAAATGAAAGTTATAAGGAGAAATAGGAGCTCGCGAATTTAATAATGTATGATCCTCTTTAATTATTCTGGATTCGTAGAAGGAAGTTATGCTGTCGTTTCTCTCATCAAGATGCTCAGAATGAATTTTAATTAGATTTAATAATACGCTGGGAAACTCTTGCTTTTAAAAGTACTTAATAGGGCGTTGAGAAATGGGGTGGATATGTTGCACCCCCGTGTCGCGCAGGAGAAAGGGGCGCCCGAAATATCGATCAGCAACCAAAAATTAGGTCCATCGTGGAAAGGGTATTAATGAAAAGGGAACACTCGAGACAATTTCGGTTCGGCACGGCATGAAAGGTGAGAGGTGCCTCCTTGAAGGTTTCATTCACGGCAACCCTCGACCTAGTAGCCAGCCTCTGTCCTCAAAGCATCTCCTCCTCTTCATCAACTCTCTCTTCTCCTTATACCACTGTCCTTTCTTCGCGACCTTCGATCCAGCCCCTTAATTTTCTCCCTACAGTCATCCAGTACTTATAGCTGCTGGCCTTTTCACGAGGGTTTTAACCGCTCATTCAATTACCTCTGATAATTACTTAAGATACGCAAATGCTCGCTGTTAAGGGCGAAAAAAATTCATTTTGGTCGACCGTCTCGTAGACCGCCAACCCCTGAGTTTATGGACATTGAAAGGGTACGATAAGTGGGATTTCGGCCCAAGTTCGTGTCTCTTTTACCAAATGACGGACTTGCCTTGGTGGAGGAACCTGGAAAATAAAATTATGGCTGAAAATTAATAAAGGGGACAGAATTTCGATCGAAATTAGAAGCTTTCATACTTTTTGCAATTATTTATAAAATCCTTGAGTCGGCGAGTGAGATCTACTCCTCGCCAATTATTCTCAATGAGACCCCTCACCTGATAGTGATTAGCCCTATTTTGAGAAACCAAAAAGTGTAAAGAAATGCATATGTTATGCCACTGAAACAAATTGAAAACAATAACGAGATAAATCTTAAAAATGAAATTATTATACAAAAAATAGGACTTATTTATACGACATTATCGTACTCTCAATATCTTCTTGAAACTTGCCCTATCCTACCCCTGCTACTATTTTTCCAGCCTCTGAAACCCCAACACATTTTTCACTAACTTTCAGAACCTGTCAGGCAGTCACCCTTGTCACTTAATCGCTATAAAGTTCAGAGCGTTGTGTTAATAAATCTCTTATTTAAAACGAGCTGGTGGTTCGAACTTCCTTGTGTCCATTACAGAGGATTACGCCGGTCCAGCGTATTCGCATGCCGGTCCGCGGTTTAGGTGACATTCGAAGTAAATGTACTGTAACTGATTTCGAGATGGAATGCCCGTTAGCGTGCGTCCACGAATTACCCTTTACGATTATTGGATCGTCAATGAAGATGGCGGCTCGGTACGAAGGGATTAAAGATACGCCAGCAATTTACGTGGGCACGCAATTTGAGAATTCAGACAGGTTGTGTGCTTCTCGCGAGATTACTGATTTCATTGCCAATAAACCATGCAGCGCACGGCTTAACGTTGCATCGTCTAATTCTAGGAGCACCTCGTGAAACTGGAATTCCAACGCGCTCTGACCTAACCGCTGTTTAGGCATGTATTTCACCGATATTAAATTCCTAACTAAATGACACTGCAGACACTCTGTAATCGAGGCAGAAACTGGTTGAATCTTCTTTAAGGGGTAACACCACTCTAGAGGCAGAAAAAAATACCTAAATTTGACAATTTATTTTGGGAGTGTGACAAACGGAACAGAATTTCTTTTCAGAGGGTTTATTTAACACATATTGAAGTACGAAAAATAATTTTTTTAGTGTCATTTTCATACAAAATGGCGACGACAGAGCCCGTCGTCGAAAACAGCTTTTGTGAAAACACCGCCACGGGAGGACGGATTTCTCGGCATGTATGAGTCGTGGAACAAAAAATAAAAAAAATTTATAATCTATATACAATTGGCTGTGGAAGTACGTAGGGGTTTCTTTTTTAATCAATTTTTGTGGAAGTGGTGCAGTTGTTAAGAAATAAATCGATTTTTTGCCCTAAAAATGAGCATTAAATTGGTTATAAAAAAGAAAGTTTACATTCAATCAAAAAACGGCTACGTACTTCCAAAGAGAATATTGTTCTAAAGCTACTGTAAAAATTTCAAATCGATTCATGCGATAGTTTCCGAGAAATTTGTCCTCCCAGTTTGAAAAAAGTGGTTTCGAGAAAAACGCGTTTAAAGTTTTATGATCCTTGAAACCTTTAAATTTTTGTTTATCTTTAATCTGCGATGCCTGCACCATACATTTGGCCATCTAGGTCGATGTTCGTCTCCTCCTTCCTTTCTAAAGTATGGTTTAAGCAAAAAAAAAACATCGATCCTAGAGTGGTGTTACCCCTTAACTCCTAATTAGTTATGTGATACAAAACGACGAAACTATTATGTGGGGTGCCTCGACACCCCATATATAATTTTTTAATACTTCCGTTCCTCGATAAAACTATACTAATAAATTATTTTGTGGGCAACAATAAATAAAAATTAAGAATCATTTTTCAACTTATTTAATTTATTACAAAATAAAGTTCATCGAGCAAAATGTCCCACAAATAACTCAACAGAGGTGCTGAGAACACACCACATACATAATAAAAATTGTCTTATAGTAGCAACGTGGAATTATCGCCAATTGAAAATCGATTCCCCGATGAATCGGTCGAGACAATCTCCAACGAGTAAGACACTACCTGGAAGTCGCAGAGGGGTTGCGTTCGCTCGCTGTTGGCGGCGATGCTCCGGTGGTTTTTTCGAATGAAAAGCGACGGGCCGCAGGACAACCGCGCGCGTATCTCCGGTAATCGATCTCGAAGCGCGTCGCGGCGGGATTCTCACACGTTCCGCGATCGCTCGTTCGGATCGTATTCCAGATAGGCCAATGGCATTGATCGCAATATCGCGTATCCGCGTTGGGATATTGGCTCGCGTGGGACGAACAAGCAAAGCGTGACTTCGCTCTCGCGTCGGTTCCCGCCTTCGCCTGTCTTTCCGTTCGCGTTTTCTTCCTGCCTCTGTCCGCGTCCAGAAAAATTCGTGGGCTTTAAATAGAGGTGTACGTGAATCAGAGGAGGCCGTGCACGCGTGTGAGCGCGGACGCTTAGAAAGGTCTGTGCAATTATCTCGAACAATTAAGGATCGAGGGTAACGCGATCGAGCGCGTGGGCGTTGGACGTTGGACGTTCCGCTGTAATAAAACACTCTGTTCCATTTCACGGTGAAACCACAATTTCGTTTGATCGATCGTGGCTGGTTTACTTCGCGGTGGCGAAGGCGCCGATGACGACGAAGATGACGGCGCGGTGGAGTGCTCGTCAGTTTATACGAGGCACTAAAAAAAAGCACGGAATCTCCGTCGAACGGATTTCAGGGGGCCACGGTACCAGGATATTTACATTTATCTTCGATTTATCTTGCCACGAGGTGGCCATAAAAAAAGAACCTCGCCGCGACCTCGTCTTCGTCGTGGTCTTCGTCGTCTTTGGCCGCGAAACGATAGGAATTTAATGCCTAATCTGCGTGAAAACAGCCACGGACGACTTATCTCCCCGCGCGAGGCAAGTGTCTGCCCGCTTAAAGAGGATTAAGAGGCCGGTTTCCACAGGCTGATATTCAAGCTTTTAGAGCGGTTGTAGATGTAGCTGGCCTCAGAGTCACGAGGATCAAGGATCGAGCGTGTGGCACCGGTGATTCAGGATATACGCGGGAAACTATGCCGTCAGGCTTTTACCGAAGAGAAGAGAAACTTTCCCTGTCCCTTTCTCCCTCTTGCTTCCTCTCTTTCGCTTTCTGTTCATCGCACGGCGAACGGACCGGCGATAATTATAAATCGCTCGTGGTTACCGCTAACGAGCCTCTCGAAGACGCCTCCGCTCGATTCAAAGCTGAGACTGTTCGTCTACGCTGCTTCAGTGGAGGATACTATTCTAGAAACGTGATTACAGATTTTTATACACTTAACGTAGAGATGATAAACTTCATTTAAGTCGAATTTAAGATAATTGTGGATCGTCGACATTACAGATTTTTATAAACTTAATGTAGAGATGATAAACTTCATTTAGGTCGAATTTAAGATAATTGTGGATCGTCGACATTACACATTTTTATAAACTTAATGTAGAAATGATAAACTTTATTTAGGTCGAATTTAAGATAATTGTGGTGCAAACATTTGCAACTCTACATAATTTTTATACATAATTAAAATAATTCTGTCTTCAAAAGTGGTGATGTTGGGAGTTAAAATGTGTAATTCATTCTAAATAACATGGTTGTAAACAATTTTTCTCTACAAAACACAGTTCATATTTGGTTTCTATATTTTAAGAAACCCCAGGATACGAATTTTGCTTTCAAAAAACCCTTCGAGGCTGAGATGAAAGTTTTAAGGGTGGTAAACCAATGTACATGGTATTTTTCAAGCAAATAGTAAACATTTCCACCTAACTGATAATTTATATACGCCCTTCGAGTTTTGCCCCGCTAGATTGTTATTGGACAGACCACTGTGCGCCAGTGCGTGGAAGCAATTCACTGTTCGCAGACCAAAAAGTAGCCAAAAAGAGTTTACTCGACATAGATCCAGGAATTTTGTGAGCCCTTATTTTTTTTAGATTTCTTTTTTCACACCGCCCTGCGGTGGATGCCACGGCCGCGTTGATTATTTCCCGGCGCCTGGCACGCGATTAAAATCCCGTTAAAGTTAAAAGGACGAAAGAAAAGAAAGCGCGCCGCGACCCTTTGAAGTAGATTAATCCCAGTGTGGGTCAGACGTCCGGATATTGGGCTAAACGTCACGCGCACCCCTTGCACGATGCACGAGTGCGGTTGATTCACCCCCCGTGCTGCTCCTCGCTGTTCGATCATGGATTGTTTTGATTGACAGGAACAAATACGAGTGACGTGCATCCAGGGGGACATTCTGTTATCGCGTCGGATCCTTCTGTATCGTGTCCCAGGGGTGGATTAAGCGAAACCTCTTAGTTGTATATTCTCTTGCACTATTCAGGACAAAATTGTTTGCAACCTTTAACGAATCGAAAAGTGATTGTTTTATTAGAATTTCATAGTTCACGTGCAAGTTAAGGGTTCGGAAGATTAGAGATTTTCTTTCATATTGGAAAAGCTGTAACTTTATTTATAATCGCAAGTTTGAATATATCGTCGAATTACTCCCACGAAGATATCTTCCGGAATGATATTCGAGGTTCTGTTACGTCCCGTTAAATTCGTAATAGTCTCAGGTGCTGTATCTCGATGTGAACATAGGGGAAAGGTAGTCGCAGGAAACCAGAAACCGCAGTTTCTGCTTACATTTTGCTGCAAATGGCCTTCTTTTCGCGGTTAGGAAGCGGAAACGTGTTCCACCTTTCACTGTTTCTTGCGAATCGGTGACCGGAGCATCGTTTTAACGTGAGTCACACAAGAAATCGAAGAATCAAATCATTCGAACGATCGATGCCGAGGTGAAGAAGGCTTTATGTTTTTCTAATTTCTATCTTATCGGCGAAAACAAACGCAATGTCGTTGTATTGATTCACCAAGATGCCTGAATCTCCTATTTCCGTGCAAGTGAATGGAACCCCGTCCACGATCATCGATCTCCCTTTTGTTCGCGAAACCACGGCTCCTCCGTGGCGCCTAGTCATGGTTATTGTGATTATTTTCAAATTCATGCCCCCGGGAATTGAACAAAGGGCAAAGGGAAGCAGGTAGTTCCCTCAGGATTCGCTGAGCGGTGCTCGCTTGTCCAGCCATCTGTCGCCTTTCAAGGGTAAAACCGAAAAGAAGAGCCAGGAAATCCAACATGCTCTTCCTTGATCCCCGCCATTCTTCGTCTCTCCCTTTTGTTTGAAACAATTTACTCAGGCTCATTCAGACAATCCCACTTCGCCACAGTGACATCGATTGTGTAACAGAAAGACTGGAAATCCTTCGGTAACTATTGTGTAATCGGTACCCTGTCTTTCAGAGATCTCCATCAAATCCTTCTCATATTCTTCCAAGAATACGCTATATTTTATCTTCCAAGTTACTGACAAGGGAAGTTAGGCATCCCGAAAATTAAAAAAATTATGCTACTTTGTGTGCAAGTAGAGTAGTTCATTCTTAACGCAAATCTATTTTTTTTATGCCATAGGTAGTATGATTTTATAGGGTAAAATCACCCCTAAAAAATATGGAATTTTCTTTTTCCTGGTATATCTCGATAGCGATGAGAGATATGGAAAAGAAGTTTGAAACAAAACTTGCATCTATTTTTACGTCTACAAAACTGTGTAATTATAATTATCGCATTAAGGATTAGTGGTGGGGTTAACTTAAAAAGTATGGATTTCTCGATAATTATTTTTACGCAGTTTTGTAGATATAAAAAAAAAATGCAACTTTAGGTTTAACTTCTTTTCAATATCTCTCACAGTTCTCTAGATATTCCACGAAAAAGAAAACTCTGAATATTTTTCAAGGAGTGATTTCACCCCCCAAACCCGCATTGTGGCACCAACAAAAAATAGGTTTGTCTTGCGGATGAACTACTCTACATACACACAAAGTTGCATAATTTTCTGAATTTTCGCGTTGCCTAACTTCCCTTGTGAACCAAGTCCCACCCAAGACCAGCTGATAGATCATACGCAAAGGGAACCCTAACTTGTACAACACATTACAACTGCTCACGTAACTCGATGCAATTATAGCGATCATAGCGTGAGCACAATGACTCCTTCTGTGCATCGTTCAAGACAATAGCGGCCGCCGAATACCCACAAGATTAATATAATTCCCCGCGTCGTTATATCCTAGAAGGCGTTCCAGGATTCTGGTCGAAGAGCTCGCAGGAAATTACGTCGGGAATGAAATTTCTTTCGGTGGGCCTGGTGTTTCATTGAGCGCTAAAATTTAACAGCAAACCCTGGCTCCGTAACTTCCGGCGTTTCGGGGTGGTTCCTATCCCCGATTGGGGTGGCAGGAGTCACAATGGAAGCCACCCCGCGTGCAGCTGGATAACAATGGCGCGGGAGCACCGGTCGCGGTAATACCTTGATCCCACAAAAGGTAGCTAAACACGGGCCGGGATGCTAGTCCTCCCAATTATACGTGCTCTACGTTCGCAAGCGGATTGACGATTGCTACGCAACGATAAATCGCGCGGGTGATCTGACTTTCGCCCTTCAATCGCCAACAAACACGGGGCAGGGGAATTCCGATCGTGCCACCGAATATTTTGCTCTCACGGCTTCCGATCGATCGCTTTGTCAAGCTCGCGACCGCGTTTACCTTACCCCAAATAGTCCAGCGTTTCTCAGGGCATCGGTTTACGAGGTTACCTATTATAGGTTCGAAAGTATTCATTTAATATCTATCGGAACACAAGCTGCTTCCTCTCCTGAGTTCGCACGCTGACAACTCACACGGGATCAACAGTCGCAATTTCATTCGCTCCATCGCAATTATCTTTTCTCCCCAATATCCACCCCCTCTGTCGTTCATCTGGCAGCTCGCGTGATGGATGCACAAAGGTCCCGTCGAATTTGTCACCGACGAATTCTGACGTTCGGCAATCCTCCACCGCGGTTCGTTACTCGTCACAATTTCCTAAAGTGCTGGTCACACTTCTCGTTACGATCGCTCGCGATGAGGTGTCCTCGCAGAGTACACAGATGAGCTCGCTTGGGTATGAACCTGCTCCACCTCATCGGTGATCAATTTTAATAGGCATGCAGTTTCATCTTTCATTTTGTTGTACCGAGTTTAGTTGTAGTGATTACGGAATATTCGTGATTAAAATTGTGCTGTCAATGGTGCTTTCGCATTTGAATTTCTATTGCGCGCAAGTTGACGAAAGGAGCAACTGAAACGTCAGCCTCGGATTACGATTCACGGGAGTAGTATTGAAAAGTTGCGCGGCGTGTTTGAAAGAGGAGCAAAAAGGGGAGTACCGATGTTGATGAGAAACGCAAGGCGACGGAGCGCGACGATGCAAGTTAGATTGCCCGGCACTTTCGGAGATATGAAATTATTGTTCGGCCAGCAGCGCCCCCCGTCAAAGGATCGGCTGACAAGCGATCTCGAACGAAGCACGACAGCTTGACTAATGCGGTTACATGCCAGCCCCTCGCGATCTAACCAAATGAAACACCCCCGGCTGGCAGAAGGAGCTGATGTCACGAAATCACAAGTTCCCTCCTTTCTAACGAAGAAATCATCTTTCCTACTGCATCAGCGGGAATTCTCCTCTTCCTTGCCAGAGGTATTCGCGAGTGGCTTCCACCGTGGCCGTTCAATTCCGCCTAATTGAATACCTCGGCCACGTCGAACCTCTTTGCGTGATGAACGATGCCTCGAGGAAGAAGGCAAGGGGATTGGATCGACCTACTAGCAACAGCGGCAATCAATGGTCAAGCTATGCCGCACGACCTTGCGCGCTGAACGTAAAAATCCAAGCAACAGTTACTACCGTGAAACGAGACACACGAGAGGCACAGTTTCACTACAAGCAGCGTCCAATTTGAGCACAGCGCGGGCGAGTATCCTTCCATGAAACAAGACACTGTAAAGTAGCAGAGTACATATTGATCTTCCATTTCCTGCGGTGATTCGAGGGCCTCCGTCTACGAGTCGCGGTATCCGCCGTAGCGTATCCTCCCACGTTGCTCGTTGGAGGATGACGACTAGGTCTTCGCAGGCAACCTCGACTCTAGGTCCCACGAGGCAGCGATTACACGAATCGGTGATTCATAATCGGCGTTTCGAGCTTCCTTCCTGAATGCAATCACGGCCGCGAGGGTTTCATCCGTGAAAAGAAGAAGAAGAAAGTCTGAACCCCCGAGGCGTCGCTGCTGGTTCGTGGTCACCGCCTGGATTCTTCTATCTTCAATGACGGCTCTGTGTTCGATGAAAAGATTGATTTTTGTTTACTACCAATGTCTCTTTCGATGGAGGATAATATTTTACTACTATGAGTTTGATAAAGTATTCGAAGTATGGAAGTGGGTTCTGTCATTCTTGGGAATTTACAGTTTCTGCTCGTGTCTCATTTGGCTACCAGTGTTACAGGACAGTCACGAACACGGCCTGTCAATTATTTTTCATACCCGCCGCGGTTCATTTGTCTTCTCATTCACGAGGGTTATGAAGATCCCCGTATTTCATGCAGATATGCCTTGAATTAACATCTGGGACGTCCAAACAATGAGCCCCTCGGGGCATTCAGACAATAAGACACCTGTATCCGAGCATTCAGGCTGGTCTCTGATGCCAATTCTGACTCTCCTTCACGGATGAAATCAATAGGAGCAGACATCGTTGCATGCATATTCACGAATACTGAATGCAATTTACATTCTAATATTCGGAAACCTACAGCACTCATCATGCCTCCGAAACGTCTCTCTCTCGTGACGTTAGAAAAACCACTGACTTTGAAGACTCTAAGTCCAAAGGTAACTTGGACATGAAACTACGAGTCCCATCGGAACAAGTGTCAAACTGTAACCAAACAAAATTCCTCCCTAACCCAGAACTCACTTGGAACAAAGTTACCATTCTTCAATCGCTTCTATCAAACGCATTGATGAAACGAAGGCTTCTCAGAGGAAGTCGTGAACGAGGATCCTTCCGTCAGACGCAAGGTCCAGTTCGCAATGGGAATGGAAAGCGCTTCGGGGTGGAAATCAATGGCCGTTAAGCCGATACATTTGAGGCTGTTAGACGTGCATCAGGGACCCTCGTTATACCATCGATTCATCATTCCTCTCGGAGTCTTTAAGGGCGATTAGACGAGGCCACGTCGGCAAGGAAAAGGGTCAAGGAGATTGTCCTGCGTCAGGGCCTGTCGTCCTCCGTCGACGTTTTCACCCTTCGTTGCTAAACTTGGTTAACCCTTTCGAGCAACTCCGCGCAAGCCTCTGTTTTGCGTGTATTTTTTGTCTCGTCGAAAAGGGGCCCGTGTGCCTGCGAGGCTCGTTCGGGCGAGAACTTACCTTGGGCTCTCTCCATTTAACGCGGCAGAAGTTGCGCTCGTGGGGGATGAAGGATCGCGGCCTGGTGTCTTGTAAACGCCACCACTAGGGGCAATCTTGGATCTAAATTGAGCCGTACTCTCGACGACGCGACATGCCCCCTTTGATTAAACACAGTGTATTATTGACGAGGAGTTTCTTGCCTTCGACGCTGCAGCAAGTTTGTCGGTGACGCTTTCGGAATGGAGGAACTGCACGGAGGACAATGCGAGTGAAAATGTGTTCCTTGCCGGGGAAAAGGAATTGTTGAGAACTTCTATACGCTTGCAAACTTAATATATTCTGCTGTAGTCTGTGTTTAGAGATACAGTGCCGGGCGAAAGTATTGGAACACACTTTAGAATAGAATAACTTTTTTAAAATTGATCCAAACGATTTGAGTTTTTTTGAGAAGCTAGAAGGGTTAGTTTTTTGGTACGGGACAATAGCATTCGTTTCCCTGTATTTTCAAGTATAAACTCAGTGCTAGCCACGGTAATACCTTTCTAGTGTTTAAAAGTTGCATTAGCGTGAGTAGATCAAAGCAGAGAAATATTCATAACCCCGGGGCACTCCTCGAAGTAAGCGTTGTCTCTCTTCTGTTTTTTCGCCGATAATAATGAAAGTCGAGGCGCGTCCCGCGTGTTGCACGATTGTTTCCCACGCGAACGTAATCTCGGGGGAGCCTTTCGCGTGGACTCAGGCTGATCCGCGATGGGAGACAAAGGAGGACGAAATTTCAATTTTCGGTGGGAATTTCCGCGCGATCCCCGAAATCTGCATAACTTAAGGATCGCCGAGGGTCGCGGGGAGAATTGTGAGATACATAAGGAGAGAGGAAACTCTGCTTCCACGCCCTGGAAAAAGGGGGGCAAGGGGTGGTGGGTGGAGAGAAGGCGCCGTCAGAACCGAAGGAAGTCGTAAATCTTTTAAGTCTCGACCATTTTTGCGCGAAATGCACAAATAAAAAGGGATCAGAGTGTATGTCGCTTTTCGTCTGGATGAATCTGCCAGTGGGCTTACTCTTTCTGGAGTTTCCAGCGGTAAATGCCTCTCGAATTGAAATCTGAAAATCCGCGAGCCAAGAAGAGCCGAGGAATTTTGGACTTACTTTTGGCGAGAAGTGGAACTCACGAGGGGAAGGGGTTCGGAGTAGATGTTGAAAGTAATGGAAAATAATTCTTCTTTGAAACATTTCATCTCCTCTTAGAAAAGTCTTCTACTGATTTCAAAAAAGATCATTTTCGATCACTGAGTAGGAATGAAGTGGAAAAACAATCTTGAGATGGAACCTGGATAAGTAAACAACAGATACCAAGGAATCGTGGAATGCATGCTCATTTCATCTCCGGTCAGGACAGTCTTCCCTCTTTCCATCGATTCGTTGTGAATTCATGGCCGTTATTTCGAATACCAAGCGATCCTTCGAGAACCTCTACCTTTTATCGACACTTCCGAAAATCTTCTAAAAAGATTTAAAGTTTACCGCTTTCTCTTACGTAGATTGCAGATAATCTGTTTCTTTGAAAGGGCAAATTTCATTGAAAGTGACATTGATTCTGGATACAAAGAAGCACTGGCGAATTACATATGTATTATTTTCTGTTAAAAATCTGCGGGAAACGGTGGCCAGCGCGATTATATTTTATTCATAACACAGAACATCCTACTTTTTTGAGGAATAAGAATTTATAGTAACCGGCGTCGCTTCAGCCGTAAAGCTACCCTTGAATTGATTTATCACCCTATCCCTAGAGAAAGCATGAAAAGTCGCGATCGTAGATAAAATTAAAGCTCATGATGCCTGCGCATGGAAAATAGAAACGGAACCTTCGTTCCCCTTAGACACTATTTCAAATCATTTGCAACTTGTTTAGAGTATCCCAGAATAATTCCCCTCTATTTCCCATTTACTCTCAGCAAACCTCTCAAACATCGACGAGATTAATAAAAACAAATACACTAGGGTGAAAGCACTAGTAGTTGACCACCCTCTAGTAGTCGACTACTTTTATTCAATTTTGAATTTCTGAAGCTAACTGCATTCACAATGAACGCTAAAAGTCGACCACGTGTTAACTATAATTTATCTTATTAAAATTTTGATAAAGTTTTTAAAAGAACATATTTTAATTACGCATTATTCCTGTCATTATTAATTATTTACCGCTGTTGCATATTATATTTAAAAATAAATTTTAGTTTGTAATGTGCACATAACCTATTTTGAATTTCATATTAAAAAAAGGTGGTCGACTACTAGCTATCAGACTGGTCGACTTTTAGAGTTAAATTCGATTATTAAAGCATTCGGACACTTTATTTTTAACGCTAATTATTTATTTTCCCTGAACTTTCATACTAACACAAAAATTTTAGTGATACATTACATACATTTTAATTACTTACTTCAATACATTTTATATATTTTATAACATTGATTGTTTATTTTTTTACAACTTTTCATTCGAGTTTAGCTTTCCGTGATCAACTACTAGTGCTTTCACGCTATTAAAAAACTATTGCATTTCACTTAAGCCTGTAATCCAAGTATCACAAGTTTCCTTTCTCTTTCTTCCCAACAAGATCGTTCTTCCAACCAGTAGATTCCGTCTATCCCGAAAGCGATCGATAGCTGCTCCGTTTCATATTCTTAAACCATCGGGGACGATAGCACCTGTACGGTTTACAGCTTTATGCCCCGACGCGACGACAGGCGGCCTCTTCATTTCTATTAGCTTCCCTTCAAGCTCCTTCACCCTTCTATCTCTCGCTAGGCCTTCTACACCAAGAAGCCCAAGAACCCGTGGCACAGCCTCGAATCCTCCCCTCGCCCTAAACCGCTCTCGTACCCGTTCATCCTTACCCCATTGTTCTTCATTCTCCGCCGCCCAGACTTCGATCTTAAAGGCGCACCCCTCGAGCCCCTTTCGAACCAACGTCTAACTCGAAGGCGAGTCAATTATTCTCTGAGATGATTCCAGGATCACGGAAACGATAAATATTTTCCATTCGATGCAAAACCTCGAAGCCGAAGTGGACTCTCTTCAACGGGATAAGATTGAACGTTCACAGTGTGGTATGTAAGATCATATCGAGGCTCGAGCAAACCCTAGACACATACATTTTCTCAGACTCCCCCATAGACGACGTAATAACAGTGATTTCTGCAGATTTTTCTTCTCGCAAACGTTTCAGTTTATTTGTGTTTCTGTTTAATATCAACCAGGAATATAGGAAGATAGATTTTTTCATAATTGAATGCGCTTCATAAATCATTAGCTGTATCTCTTTGATCCGCGTTCTCTACGTTCCGCGATATTAGCATACAAATTTCTATCAGATGAATTTCTGGGAGAGATATCGAACGGTCAGAGAGGCGCAAATAACGGTGCATCGATAGGAAAAACAAATACACGCGGACGTTGCACGACGAAACAAAATAAGGCGATAACGTATCAGCCCAGGCAGGAAAGATAAATTATCTGCACGGTTATACGTACATTAAACGTGCACACGCTATATTTTAGCCGTTGTCAGTTTATCCGCGACACCTGCTACACCGAATCCCTCTTATTTCGACGGGTATCAGAGGGCAGGACAGCCTGGCCAGGGGATCCTGGATCGGAGAGATCGATAGCGCCAATAAAACGCCACTTTCGCCGCTATAAATCGAACTCGAGATCTTTTATTGCGCTGGATATATATTTGCGTGCGGTAATCACTGATGGATAGACGAGACGCGACGATGTATGCCCACCGAAAAATACCTAAATCCCGTTTGGTATTTCGTTGCATTTAATCCGGCAGAATTAAAAAAACAAAAGTCTGGTCTCTGACAAGGAAGTTTCTAAACTTCGGTAGATTTTTGATGACGCGGTTTCGTCGGGGGTGAGGGCGGCGGCCTTGTCTTGAATAAGAAACGACACGAACTTTCAAGAAGCCGCGGAACACCATAACTCACTCCGAATTGATTAAAGCTTCCATCAGCGCTGCCTGTACTCCAAGCGCTCGGAGAAGCTTTTAAACGATTAAATCGTTAATCTTTAGATCAACCCCTACTGATTTTGATGTACATTTACGTTGTAATTAATAGCGCTTGACTTCCAACCCGTATTACACACCGTTGAAAGTGAGAGACTCGTTCGGGGACATTTTTCATAGCACATTTATTGTCTTTTTCAATCACTTAGACAAATTTGAGATCAGTATTTTTAACGTACACATTTTTCCCGTACAATTTCACGCGTACGAAAATCCCCGGCGAGCACTCGGCGACGCCTAAGAACACGGTTTCCATTTTCTGTGACAAAAATAGGACGAGTAAATGTTGATTCAGTTAATGGCGCACCCGTTTCGACTGACATTCGGTTCCATCAACACGACTATACAGGGTGTATCATAAAGCGTACCTCCAGCAAAACACGAAAGCAGAAATATTAACAAAGCAAAAGTTTATCTAATTATTCTGAAATGGAGCTACTTTCATATTCATCTACTTTTAAATCCACTTACTACGCCCTGCACAAAACACCATTCAACCTAAGAAAACGTCCACGGCCTTCAGAATTTCTGTTCGAAAGGAAACGACGAGTTTCAAACGACTCTTCGATGCCCAACAATAGTGACGAAGTCTCCTGCAACCTTGTAAGTATAAGCAACGCCCTCTGCAACATCTGCTAATTAGCCAAGATCGAAACAAAGGGATGTAACGATGATCAGAATAATCTAAAACTTGAGGGAGTTCCTCCGTTGGTTCCTTTATCGCAGAATATGACAATACGAATCCAATGGGTGTCTGTCGCGCGGAAATGGAATTCGATGCGATATCGTGCCGAAGGGGACGTAAATTAAAATGTCTCCGTCGAAGGAGCGTATCGAGGGGATGGTTTTTACCTTTTCTTCCTCCCCGACGTCCGTCGTCCTGCGTCTAATCTTTGCTTCCCCACTAGTTTCGTGCCTTCTACCCAACTCTCTTCGTCTCTTCTCGTTCTCTCCCTGTTCTCTTCTCTCGGAAACCACCCCCTGGCGTCTTTCGAGTTTCGTCTTCCGAGAGAATCGATTCCCCTGGGAGCGCTTTGGGAACACAGCCGCAACTTCTTTATAAAACGAGACCCCCTTCGAAAGGGCCTTCGTGTCCTTCTATGTTCAGTTTCTTGGGCTTCGTTAAGGGAATTATAATATACACATACAGTAGCTACCTCCATCATTAATTTTCCTTCCTTTTGCTATAAAAAAATTAGGTAATTATTAGTTGTTTTTGGTGTATTTATATGTAGATTGCCATCTCGTGTGTAATAAAAATCCATAGAATTTTGCTGATCAAAAACACGAACCCAATAGTTGATACAATTTCAAGATTGAAGTTTCCCCCAATAGAAGTATAAGAGATCTCTTAAGTTCTCAAAAATAGTAGCATGTTTCTTCGACTTCGTTGAACCCTTTCAACGCTAAAGAGTCTTCATTCGGGACAAAGAAGTCCTCCAGAAATTGCAACGTCGTTACAAAACGAGGTTTTCACGGGAATATGAAATCGAGCGTATTATCAAACTTTATTTGCTCGCGTAGGAAGAAAGCCCAGCCGTTCTGTCCCCGCGCGCGTGTATTCGAATTCTATAGGCACGGGACAATAAAACGCAGATGCCAAATTCAGGAGAGGCACTTTTGCCGATCTTTATTTTTCTGTTTCCCCTCTTTGTTCGCGATTCTTTTTTATTTCGACCCTCTCTGCTGCACCGTCTCTCCTGAGACTCATCATTCAGTGGAGCCAATTCTCACCGAAATGCCCTGCTGTTTTCAAAGTACTCCTGCATTCTTTATCTAAAGAAAAATATCTGGTATCATATAACTTTATCTTGCACACAACTTCTAAATTAACTTCGAAATAAATACAACAAGTTGCTACGTCTCTCTAGCAAAAATCTAAATTTGAAATGACATTCTTGCCATTTACCCTCTGCATCCCTTTCTAATCGTGCTCCCTATCAGAATGCACGTTCTTCCACACACTCCACCTCGTTCTTCTCCGTTCCCTTTCGTCGCCCCGTCCCAGCTTCTCCCTTCCCCACGCTTCATCTTTCTTCTCAATTTCGGCGGCATCCTCCAGAGGATTCAATTCCCGGTGGGACGCTTCGAAACTTCCCCGCGGCTTCCTTATAAAGCGAAACGTCGCCTGGAAAGGGTTGATATATTCTACGCGATTTCTCGCGAAAGCTAACATTCGTGGGCAAAGCGGCAGCTCTATCATTCAGGCTTCCCGTTCCACCGAAGTGAACTCGTCGACTCGATAAAATTGACCATCAGCGTGCACCTTTTATTCGACTCGTTGCGTATCATCGAAAAAAAATCTACGAAGATTCATCAGTCACGATAGAAACTACTTGCTGGATGCTTCTAATTTCCTCAACACTCACTTCCAATTACAATTCAGAGTGTTTGCATCCATTCCCTCGGAAATTATTGACCCACACTACTTAGGGGTTCGAGTACACGCACTACAGAGAAGAGAAAGGGTGGGAAGGAGGAGTTGATGAAAGGGACGAATAAAATTTCTCTCTACGCAGTTCCACGGCGACTTCCTTTTCACCAGAAGTCTATTACCGAGCTCTGCAAACAGACGTCCTCGGACGTAATAAAGTTAGAGCCGAGAGATGGCCGGAAGGGGGAGGCGAGCCAGCGCGGTGGCGAAGGTGGAACCGCAAAAGTTCAAATTGATTTTGCAAAACCGCGACCCGTTTTATGCAAATCCCGCTGGCAGGACACTTGACTAGAGGGTGTTTTCATGGTCCTCGGCTCTTCTCCGTGCCGGGCACTGAATTATGGCCGTGATTTCCGGCGAGATGGACCTTCCGGTCTGGCAGAAGTCCAGTACTTCGCGAAAGTGCGCGGATAAATCAAAAGCGTTTTTCCAGCCGCACCAAGGCGTTGGTTTATTGCCATGTAAATCATTCGCGGCGGACAGAGACGCGTCGATCGAGAAATGCGAGTCCATCATCGCCTTCGTATAATACCTACGTAACGGGTCACTTACCATTTTTGTAAATGGAAAGTCTTAAACAAACCTCCCAGTTGCTAGGATACACAGTTTCGTTTATTTGTTATTCATCTTAGTTAATGAGCCATTACTGGATATATTAAACTATCAGGGGAATAAAGATTGCCTCGATCGAAGATGAAGCAACATCCGATAACGCCTCTGTGCTCCAAACGATTTTTATTCACAATTTTTGCTTATCTACCGTTCTGTCTCTTCGCCTGGGATGACAAACTTCTGTAGATAAAGATGACGAATGGAGGTTGCATATTTCCACGTTACCATCCCCGCCGAAAGAAAACTATTTCCTCTTCGCTCGAATTCCAGCTCACTCCATAGGTGGTCCTGTATTCGCGGCGTGTAGCCGGGGGATCCCACATAGAGGCCGTCCAGGCTGTGTTATATAGCATTTTATTACCCCACCGTAGACTCGCCAGAAGTAATAGTACGAAATTTATAGGCACAGGGTCTCCGGGCGTTCCTTTCCACGGTGTAACCTATATCGACACGTTGTTATCTTCACTTACTAGAGCCCCCAGATTTCATTTCGGTTATTTATGAAAGCCCGCTCGCTGGCTGTATTTCATTAAGACGTGTTATACGCTACTTTGAGTTTGTATCTGCTTCATCCTCCGCACCATTCCCTTCTGTGTGCATCCTTTTCAAACGAATACAGTGGATTCACAATTGATGATTGGATTAATCACTTTGGATCAAAGTGCTTGCTTTCTAAATGACCAACGTAAACGTTGGTACGCAACGAATGATCGAACATGAAACGACAAATTCGCTTGACTTCCAGTTACTTCGCGCGTGCCCCGATGGTTTTAAGTAGATGGAGATTTATGCCTGGTAGACGAATTCCACGCGATCGCTGGGCAATGGAGAGCACTCGTGGAAAAATCATGCATTCGTTCGTTGACCCCTTTTGCATCCTGCTGACTCTTGGCAACGCGCGACGGCCCTCGAGGATACGGGCCCCACGTTCTAACAGAAAATCGAAGAAGCTCGTTGCCCGCGGTGCTTCAGATTCCGTTGCCCCCGGCTCTGCCATCGCTGTCACTAAATTTCGTTCATCTTAGAATCGACCGTGCGTGAGTTCCGTGCAAGTGAGGCTCTTTAATTTGTTTAAATCTGTACACCCGAAGTTACGCTTACTTTCCACACTGTCTTGAATCATCCACGTAAACTTCGACTTGCAAGGTCCTCGAGTAACGCGCGTAGTGCCATTTAACACGTTGCAAGAAACCGAGAGGGAGCGAGATAAATTTGCATTAACGCGTCAACAGCCTCGAAGTCTGCAGTCGTAGGAAATCCGTGTGTTGCAGGGAGCAGAGAGGCGAGCACGTTTTCTAGCCCCGACGACCAATATACAGGGTCGTCTTGTACATATTTCCTGCATAATTTCGCGCTGGTTCCCGTGCCCTCAGTATGCGAAGCTTGTGGAAGCCCTCGAGATATCCGTGGAACTTAATACGCCGTACCAGAGCTTAACTCGTCGTCACCCTTCCGCCGCGGAGCTGCGCTTTTCGGATCAGATATTCCCGGGAACCTGGTGTGAATCTCGACTTCGTTAGGAATACTGGAATCAGGCGAGTTAGGGGAATCGGTGGCTCGCTGAACAGACGAGCGAAGGTGCGGTTTTATTCGTCGCGGATGAATATTTGCATTTCAATCTGCGAAGTCGGCGCGACGAGTGGCGTGGAAGCTTCAAGATGTTTCGAGTGAAAAGGTACCGCGGTAACTCTGCATTGTTAAAACAGAGTAAGTCAATACGTATGGTTTTTCAGAAACTGAAATTAGTTTTTGTTCGATTTTTTGGAACAAAACTAGATCTAGAGTAAATGACTTAATGGGGTACTCTAGTGTAACTGACAATTTTTCAACGCTATCTTCGGGAATTTATTTAACAAAAACTACAAGTTTATATTATCTGGCGTTTTACCTGCATATTAACGTATGTTTGAAGTAATACTCAGAATTTGTTTTAACTTTTTTATCGCACATATACATAGATATCGTCGGTAACGCAAACTTCACCACACATTTCTCGACGAGCCGGAAACTTGCATACATCTGAATCTAAGCATGTCCTCGTTGTATAAAAAACGGAAGCGCCTGAACGGGAGTATAACGAGCGTGTAGGCCTTTGAAGTACATTGTTTTCCACCTGATTTGTCCCATCCCCCGTTTCCACCTCTCCCCTTTCTCGCCACCTAATTATCGGCCCGAAAAGCTCAGCTGGACGTGACGACATCTAAAGCCCGCTCCTTCTTCCGTGTATGTACTACGTGGGATGTACGGAACACGCGCGGCGTAGGCCCCCTTTTGTGAGATTTTCGATAGCCCTAAAAGCGAGCTCTCGTTACGAAGGGGGCGGCAACGCTAATCAGGATCAAAGTTACGGCCCCGTGGAAAACGGCAAAGAGGATTTCGTTAGTCGGCGTAATGGCAACTTAAATAGTAGTCCACTCACAGTGAACGATGATACGGGTGTTTTTTATTTCCGTGGAATCGGCTAATCCGCCGGTACGGTGAACCGTGCTCAGCTTTGATCGATAAGGGATGTCGGAGGGTGAGAAATAAAGTAAAGAAATAAAACAAACGTTAAGCATCCCTTGGAAATTCTTATTTCTAGAATCCAGTATCTTAACGGTTCCAAAGACTTCGGCTCATTCTGTACTAAATTTCATCCCTTAACTGGCAGTGGAATTTATATTTTCCCTAGATCGACAGACCAACTTTTATCAATAACTATAACTAAATATTGCATTGCATATAAAATACATCTTCGCCATTCCTCAATTAAGTACCATGCTTCAAAGACGAATATCCCTGAATTATGTAGGTGATCGTCTCGAAGCACTTTTATTTGAAGAAACTCGATTTAAACCGTGTTCACGATCTCGCAATGCGAAGCGGTACATTCGGTGGCCAAGTATCTGTGTGGTCGTCTTTGAAACTGATACGGGAAGTTCTCGGGGCCAGGAGGCAAGCAAGGGACAAGCACGTGTTGCATTTCGGTTGACGTGCATGCCGAGCGTTACTCGGCCCTGCGAATAGTTTACATGCAAACGAGCTGGGCGTGTTCGTGCATGTTAGAGCACGTGTACATTTTCGGGGCGCGTCCACTAAGTTCATGCATTTCGAGTAAATTTGGAACAGACGTCGGCGCCGCAGTCCGTCGTTTCAATTATTACTCATCGCTCAGTGCCTGCATATTTCCAGGCCAATTTCTCCTCCGCGCTCGATTTGAGCTTCCTTGAGCGAACATTGGAATCCGCTTTTTACTTGGAGCTTACCAGAAAAAATAAGTGGAAAGAATTCTCATAGAAGTGGTTTAAAAAAAATCGATCCCTGACGTTGCTCGTTTACAGTGCACCAATTAATATCAATGCAACATATGCAAATTAACCAGTCCTTGTTAGTTCGCTCCAATCGACAGCTGTAATGCCGCATTGTTCCATAGAAAGCGGCTGTAGACATTGCAGACAATGTCTATGAAGAAATTCTCGTCACATGCTATTTCAGTCGCGACGTACAACGATACTGCAACTGTAACAACCGTGTTTGCGCAGCATTTTGAATAATTAATAGTAAAACAGCATTCGAGGTGATCACCAGTGCGATTATGGTTGTGGCAAGGCTAAAGGAAGTTGATCGTTGAAACGTTACCAAGGTATCGATCAAGTTCTGCATCTTATTATTTACATATTCCACTCGATCTATACTGTTAGACACTAAGTAGTTTTTACCGATCGGTCACGCGAAAAGTTAAACGAAACTCGTGTAAAGTTAATAATGTATCATCTGATAGGTATTGCTTTAAGTTATCAATTATTAGTTAGAAGATTGCGTATTCCTTCAGCTTTAAGAATTGGTAAACAAGTGACTATTAAAAGCGACAAACTTTATCGTTTACAATAAAGATAACAAGTATTAAAATAAACAAGACATAACAAATCAACGACGTAACAATAAACAAAAACGCGCGACAACGCCTTAAGAACGACGCGGACATACAATAAATTAAGGAGATGACGGCCTCCTAAGCACAAGCGTCCTGAACGTAGTGGGGGATTCTATAAAAATATCTACATATTCAGGGCACTGATTTAGCTCCTCCATAGCACGGTTTATGGGGTCCAACGAGTAATAGCGATAGCCGGGGACACGTACAACAAAAAGGGATCTTGAGCGAAGAGACCTCTGCGGAGCATTAAGACAAATCCGACCGACTAGTTCGAAGCAGTTTATCTGGCCGTGGAGAACCTTATGAAGGAACATCAAGTCCGAACAAACACGGCGGTCACTAAGTGACAAGAGCCTCGTTTTCAGCAAGGCTGGATGATAGTCATGATCACTGAACCTCATAGGGCTACCAGTAGCCCTCATTACAAGTCTGAGGAATTTGTGCTGGACCCTTTCAATTAAGTTAGAATAAAGTTTGTGCCTAGGGCTCCAAATCACCGATGCATATTCGATCTGAGGCCTCACAAGTGCCACGTAAAGCAATTTCAACGTCCTGATTTGTCTAAAGTGTTTTCCAAAGCGTGCAATAAACCCGAGGGTTTTCATTGCTTTACACGCTATATTACGGTAATGATTGCGAAAGTCTAGACCTGACGAAAACAATACCCCAAGGTCAGCGACTTCCACAACCTCGGACAAAAGAGAGTCCGCCAACCTGTACGACGAAGGAAAGCCACTGACAGCCCTATGGGTCCTTGACATAACACACTTGCTCGCATTTAGCCCCATCCTATTGATGGAACACCACTTCTCAAATCTAATGAGGTCGTCCTGCATGAGATCCACATCTAGAGCACCCCTTATAGCGCGGAAAATTTTTAGGTCATCTGCATACAGTAGGAAATTATTGTGCAGGAAAACGTCCTTAAGGTCATTGATAAAGAGAATAAACAGGAGAGGACCTAGGTGTGATCCCTGCGGAACACCCGAGGTCACCTCAACTGGATTGGATACCTGGTCATGCACCCTAATTAGCTGTAGTCGACCTTGAAGGTAGCTATCGATCCAAGTAAGTAGCGGTCCATCAATTCCTGTTGAGGCCAGTTTATTGAGCAAGATACTGTGATCAACCGAATCGAAAGCCTTCCGGAAATCGGTATAGACAGTGTCAACTTGGACGCCCTCGTCCAGTGCCGCAGAGACAAAGCAATGGTAAACCGCCAAGTTCGTTGATGTCGATCGACCGGAAACAAATCCATGCTGCTCATCGCAAATGATATTAGTGAGAGTAGGGGTTAGCTGCTGCGTTACTATTTCTTCGAAGATCTTAGGCATGCACGACAATTTGCAGATCGGTCGATAGTTCATAACATCCGAGCGGTCACCGGCCTTGAATATCGGGGTAACCAAAGTGGTCTTCCAAGCTACCGGGAAAATACCTTTAGCTAAGGAGGAGTTAAATATATGCCATAGGGGCCTCGCTAGAACGAAGCGACACTCCTTTAGAAACAGAGGCGGGATGTTATCATATCCCGGGCCCTTCGATGCATCGAGCGACTCAAGCTTGGTATAGACTTGCCCTATGGAAATAGAGATCTTATTAATGTTTAAGCCACTAAGCGAAGGCAGACGGGGAGTCCAAGCAGACGCACCACGGTCGCGCTGACTATAAACAGAACCGAAGAAATCAGCAAAGAGATTTGCAATTGACTCGTGTGACGAGGCAGAGGAGCCATTCAAATGAACCTCACTGGGAATCCCGTGCCCCACTCGCCTAGTGTTTACAAATTTCCAAAAGCTTGATACGTTGTTACATACCTTACTCTCTATACCATCGATATAAATACGGTGCTCTCGCGATAGCACAAATTTACATCTAGAACGGAGACTAGAAAAATTAATATAATCACTAAACGCACCTGAGCGCTTAAATATTCTATGCGCCAATTTCTTATCACGGATCAAGGACTTCAAACCTGGGGAGAACCACAACGGAAATGTGTTGTACATACATAATCATATATCTATGTATTCGGCAAAAAATATTGTCGAGCAGTATATTCTGCATTCTCTTTAATAAAGTCGCACTCAAATCCCACATGCTTCATCCCCAAAAGTCTCAAAAGAAGGCCACTTAATTTTGCTGCAACTATATCCAAGCATCCAGCCTTAACTACACTTTCTTCTTACTTCGAAGCAGTCTCGGTATTTCACGAGCAGTAATTCATTTACAGGTTTGCTCCGTACAGAGAGAAGAAGAGGCAGAAGGGGGAGGAAAAGCAAACGAGCGAAATTAAGAGTAAGAAGTAACAAATTGTTGTTATAAATATCGCTCTGGGAGCACGGGGATTAAGCATAGGGTCGGCCGCGGGATACGAAGTAGGATCGCCAGTTTGTTTCGCATTTTCCGCGGTACCCGAGGCCCAAGGAATATTCCGCGAATGTAGCGGTAAATTATAGCAACGTGTCAACCGGCGGATAATAAATCGCCGTGGTGTACGCGCATTAAAGACTGCACCAGGAGCATTAAAAGGCGGCGCTGAATCTTGGACGCCAGTGCAATCAGCATTCCAGATACACTACCGCTTTGATACCATAATCGTCGTAATTGCGGCCACCTCCCCCTCCGCTTGTGTCCTATTCATCGCTACTTCGTAACTAAATCGTAATCCGAATCGTTATCGGAGGAGAAAGGCGGAGAAAGAGGGGAGAGGCTCTCCATGCTCGCGCGCGTAATATTATAATTGCCTGGCCGTTAATCGGAGCTGAATTATTTGATCTTCGGCGAGATTGCCAGGGGGTAATTGAAATCTAATATACGATCTTGCCAGTAGGAAGTTCGATCGCGCAGCGAGCTCTTACGGTAACCTCTGGATTAAGGAGCGAATTTTACTGCGAGCAAGAAAGCCGTGGTCAGGAGATAGCGTTGGAGAGTATCTAGGATTCTGTGGACCATAGAGGGTGCAGAAAAACTGGTGAATAGAAACTGTGTAGACTTAGGGATTTGGATCGATGGAGATTAATTAGAGAAATCTACTGCAAAGATCCTGTGGATCTTGAAATTTGAGATGGAAATTTTGTTTAGTGTTTGTTTCGCTTTCAACATCGTCAAGAATATTCTAACTTGCTTTGGAAGTAGTATTAAATTGCTTGTCTGCTAGCAACTGTTCAAAGGAGCTATTTTCCCTCCAGTATGAGCAATTTCGTTGCACCTGATCGCGGCAGTTTTATTTCTAACTCTTTGCCCATAACTCAAAGGGAAATCCCTCAAACGAAACAAGCCAGTTTGCGTTCTTGATGGTTCGATTTTCATTAGCTGTACCTGTGAGGGTGGAGCGAGCTTTACGAGGGCGAGGGCTGAGCTATCCACGTCAGTTTCGAGCCTGACTTTAAAGTGTTTCTCGCGCGCGTTTCCACGCGGAAATTAAAAACACGTGTCGCCGACACAAATGTCGCTTTGATTTCGTACCTTCGAGCCTCGCATCTGGCAGAACATGAGAGGGCTGGCTAATAATTCATCGGAAAACGTTGAGATTAACGGCGTCGAGCGATGTAAGCGCCATTATCATTCGGGCGGTGTTGAAAGATGAATCTCGTGATACCTCGCCGTTGAAAATCATTTTCTCGAAACAAACATTCAAATGGAACCGATATCTTTCGTATACTGAAATATTTCAGAGCTCAATATCGAACTCGCACATGCCGAGTTTGATGAGCCTCTGCAGATTTGCAGAATAGTGAAAAATATTTGACACGTATTTTTGTTATCGGCAATCATCCCTGTTGAAGGGGTGAAAGCAGCCTCTAAAGTTGGGGTCGAAAACATATTTTCTGGAATATTTCGGGAACTATTAATTAGGGGAAGGACAAGCTTTTTGAAGTGTTAGGTTTTTTAGAGACGAATCCAGACCCCTGCTTAGTGTTTTGGAAAATTTCAGAAAATATGTTTCCGACTCCCAACTTTAGGGGCTCTTTTCACCCCATCAACAATCGATCAAAATCAGCGTGGTCAGCAGTTTCTTGAATTGTCCAATGAATTTTTTTACATACACACTTTGCTTTAATCATCCCCTACTGGTCAATTAGACCCAATTAGCCAACCCAACGGTTGATTACTAATTTCGTCCCACAACTATCATTGAAGCAAAGCTGAGGATCCAAAGGCGCGGTATGTCTGCAAAGTGCCACTCGAAATGTATGAATTAATCAAAGAAAGTTCGCAGTAGGACCAGCAAGAAGATTACAGAAAGCGGCTCGGAACTCGACCAGTTATGTGGTTCGTCGTGATATTCCGTTTCACCGGTTCACTTAATCTCCTCAAGCGTCTCGAGCAACATGTATAAATGATTCGTAAATCCTCCAAGTTCATTAAGATTTATGGTAACACGTTTTGATGGAGGATGCACGGGGTGTGTATCCGCAGCATGCAGAGGTGGGAAGAGTGAAAGACGACCGGGTGGCAAGGAGGTGAGAAAGGGAGGGGGAACGAGAGATCTTACCCTAAGGCGGTCGCATTTAGAGGCACGAATGCTTCACACGTATTTCGACACCAAAGAGCCGTTGTCGTCTTTGGGGTAAGTCGCCGTAGTAAGTGGCTGGCACGCTGCAAAGGACACCCTTCCTTTCGGCCCGCGACCTCTTGCGTATGCAAAGCGATCATATTTCGCGCTGAAAGTCTATTAAATCACCTCGCGCGTTCGCGAGTCACTTTCCGACGCGCGCGCTCTCCTGTTAATTAGTTCAGTGAAATTAGATGGAAATATAGCCAATCTAGGGGATAATTCCCAGTAAGCTACATATTTATATGGGGCCTTTATTTCCACTTTTCAAACAATATGTCAAAATTCCCCATCAATCTGACATCTGTTAAAATTTTTACAGAGGATCAGAGATAAGAAATGGAGTTTTTCGCGAATATCTCGTTACCTATCAGTTTTATGGCAAAAATTACCCTTACGAAAAAACTCAAAAAACCTCTTTTGTAGGCAATTTCCCAAGCTACAAATTTCATAATAACTATTTTTGCCGTAGAACTGACACATAACTAGATATTCGCGAAAAGCTATTTTTTACCTTTCACACTCTGTAAAATTTTTAGTAGATATCGAATCGATGTCGCACTTTCGATATATTGCTAAAACGACGAAATAAAGGCCCCATAGGTATAATTCACACCCGAAGATGCGGGACAAACCGAAATTCCATTTTATACTCCATAATCCGTGCGCCTTTCATTTCAACGAGGAAGAAGACCGAGATAAGAGTGCGTTCACCTTGGACTCTTTCCTCGAAAAGGAGCACGGATGCGTCCACGTGGCAAAGGCTCAGGTGACAGCCGTTCCCGTTTCATCGATCGTTCGCGGGTGCGCGGCTGATGCGCCTTCAAGCGAGATTTAATCTTTTCTCGGCAAATCGAATAAATTCATTCTACCGAAATTAACATTCCCCGAGGAGAGCGTCGCAGGAGGAAGAGATACAGAGTCAGGAGAAGAGAAAGAGAGACAGAGTGGAAGAGGGAGGATGGGCAGACGCGAGGTTTTCTCCGGGGCATAAGAAAATCGGCTCGAGCTGTCGTCCCGTAAACGTTCCAGGGATCGAGTTAACCGTCTGATTACTCGAGGGCGACGCGGACCCGAGACCTTACCCTTGTTCTCGTTCACCTCCCTGTTCACTGGAAAATGGGCGTTTGCAATTTAACGGAATCTCTGCATATAGAGTGGGCTCATCGCGGCGGTTCTGTACTTTAAATGACGTCCCGGAAGTCCCTGTACTAATTCTATGGGTCTTCCAATGGATCCCGCGCACACTGTCCTCGGCCCCCTTTTCGCCCATCGTGAAGGGGTTCACCCCAAGACAGGGGCTAGTTACACAGGGGCCAGCTTGTTATAATTGCACGGACCGGTCTACTTGTTCGCGTGCACCGAAAACCGATACGTCTTATTTCTGGCGCGGATCCCGCAGGATTTAATTAATCGGCGAGCGAAATCCGTAATTTCGTACCTACTTCCTTGGGAATCGGCGAAGAAATTCTTGACAGGGTAGGAGCGAACCAATTCTGAGGTGAAAATGATGAATTGCAGGAGGTTGAAAGAGATAATGTTTTGATAATAACGTTGGCTGCGATATTAGACGGAGTTGGTGATTGAAAAGTTCGAAGGAGGTGCGCTGAGTTTTTACAGCGACAGGATAATTGATATTCGTTTCGATATCGCTAATTATACGAGAAGAAAGATTTAAAGTTCAGAAAGGCAAGAATAGGAGACACTTAATCTTGACTCCTTGCAAAAGTTACGACCAAAGGAGCCGAGCTTTAAATCGTTTCTTGTTTATCCTAGCCTGACGGGTTCATAATTATTCAGGACGCAGGGCGCGCCATTAATCCGAGGAAAACCAATACTTTCCCGATAACGTCAGCCATGGTCATTCTGGAGAGCCTTTAATACAGATTTACAAGTACACGCGAGCGGGCAGGGAAATCCTTGCATGTGTATACAGGGTGTATTTCGAATTAACTATAGAAAGTAGCCAACTTTCCTTACTTTCTCTCGAATCTCCGTGTACTTATATTCCAATCCTCCATTTAATTTCTAATATATTATAAGGAGATAAACATTAAATAGTCGTCTGACTAACAACGCCACACAGAATCGAGTTAACTTGAACTTTTTATTTTCCCCGCGTTACTTTATCGCACCAACGTCCCACAAATTCTACCAAAGTCAACGTGTCTTATCAGCGGATCGCTAACGAACGCAGGATTCGCGGACGTCCGTTTAGCAAATGATTTTCGTCAAATTGAACGAGTGGCGCGTGGTCAGGTCGCGCGGTTAGCGACGCGTGGTACACCCGGTATAATTTCGCTCGCTCGCGACAAACAATAGCCAGGCGTGTGGAGTACTAAAACGTGGACTCGCCGAGGGGTTAGAAAGGGTGAATTGCAGCTACGTGCCCCCGCATACGAATCATCCCCCCGGCCGCGCGTTGTGGAAGCGTCGCTGGGTGCCTCGAGGACCCCTGAAACCGTCGCCGCCGCCTCGAATCTAATGGATTGCACCGATACTTATGGTCAAATCGCGACCAACAGCCCTCAGAGACCGGCACTCATTACCATTCCGTTCGGATGGTCCCAATGAGCGCTTTTGATAATCAGGAATGCCTTGGCGTACACCTAAATTGGAGAGAAATTTCGTTATTGGGGAAATTCAGATTATAACTTCCTGAACACTCGCTATTTTCCGTGGCAATACATTTACAGCAGTCTCGTTTTTTAAATAGAGAGGGTGCAACTAAATAGGGGTGTAACTCTGTTTGGTATAACTAAAGCTGACAGTGTTTCTTTTGGTGTATTTTTTTGCTAAAGATATTCAAACTTTGAACACAAACAATTCTAATACCCCTTTCTAGATAATTGAGAATCATCGCATTCAAATTTGTCCGCGACGATACTTTCATATTTCAGTAGATTTGCGTGCTCTTCTCGAAACCGTGGATCCTTTATACTTTATGGAACAGAAACGCAAAAATGGTGGTTCTCCGCGTCGTAAGCCCCGGGTTCGCCGAGTTATCTCAGGGAGCAGTTGCTGGTTCGATCCCGAATCGCGCATAGATCGGAAGCTTACGGTCGACCGTTTCTCAATTAACTTTCGCGGCCAGAAACGCAACGGGAGCTGGGAACTTTCCCTGTAACTTTCAGCGGGATATTCCCTACCCGTAATTCCTGTTGCTCGAGTTTTAAGCTGCCTTAACAGGGGCTTAAAGTTCCTCGAGAGATCACGCTGTACGTGTACTTAGAGATTACGAGAACGCGGATGGGCGATTCGGATTCCCAAAACCGAGGAATACCACGACCCCGTGCCCGTTTCAACTGCTTTTCCGTGGCTTGCACGCTTTTACCGGCGGGAAAAGCTGCGAGTGGACAACGCTGAATGTTTCTATAAACTCCGAAAGGATTTCAAGCTACGGAACCGTGTCCAGCTTATGCTGTCGTTATCATCCTCTTGTTTTTCGAACGTTCGTTAATCCATGCAGTGTTCAGAAGCTTGATTGCGTACTAAATAGTAACAGTGTGTTTTCTATTGTAACACAGCGAGAGTACACCAATAGGCAACAGAGCCTGGGCAGTGACTTCCGCAGAGTTCCACCAACTGAAGGGTTTAGAGGTCGAAGAGATTTAAGGGTTCAAAGTTCCTAGGCCAGAGTGCAATTCCAACGCGAGTTTAATCCAATCTTCATCGCCAGCGTTCAAGTTGTTCGCGGTGCCAAAGTTTGCGTGCTTCTTCTTCTCAAAACACACCTCATATGAAGGTTAAAGGGAAAAAACAGGGAATGTCCCAAAGCAGCTTTATCGAGAAAATTAAATTTTAAATACTTTAGTCCATCAGTAAAGAAACAAGGTTCAATGAACTTAATTTTCTCATAAATATAATTTTCTTCTTAAATAATTTGTTGCCTTATCTTAAATCTTGTGTTTAGGCACAGAATCCCAAATTTTATTATTCCAGTGCAGAGTAGACATTTCCTAGTTTTAACCAGTATACTAAATCTTTAAAGTTATCTTACCAGGGTATTTGAATTTATAACCCTTTGTGACTCAGCAGTCGCCATCAACGAAATATGCTATAAATCGCAAAACCACGAAAAATCACCCTTCATATTAAATCGTAGCTTCTGTTTCCGTCCTCTCAGAGCGTTCAGAGCTGCAGGTGCAGATAGAGGCACAAATATGTCAACCCAGATCATTCTGAGTGATTAGTCGTTCGACTATCCGTTCGCATTATGTAAACCGCCGGCTGGGCGTCTCTATTAATCGTTTTGATAAATCTGCTCCACGGTTGCCATAACGACCCCCGGAAACCGAGCTGGCAGTAGATTTTGGGCAAAATCCACTAATCTCGCCGCAGAGAGCATTCCTCCAAGAAGCAGGAGAAGCAATTACTGTTGTGGTCATAAGGCACTTGGCGCTCGTTGTCTTAGTCATGCTGTAATCCGAGATGAACGTTCCTCCCCGAGGCTGCAGATAGTTTATCGTATCTCATTACACGTTGTTTGACAACGAACTCCATACAGAGCCATCCTCTTTTCCGTTAATACGAATTCTCTGTGCACCAAGAAGCACTTATTGTTATAGGTATTTAACCATTGTTTATTCGCTGTTTCAGGAGAGTTTGGAGGAACGAGTGCAAGAATTGGAGCAGGCTTTGCAAGCGGAACGGGTTGCAGCGCAACGTGATCGAGCGACCATCACGAAGTTACAACGACAGATCAACAAGGTGAGTGAAGTGAGGAATACTGTTCGCCGTACTCGCTTTCAAGATGCTTGCGTAGTCTGCTACCGTTACATCCGACACTGCGTCGCCAATTCGTGTCAGATAACAGGAACCCTTCGTACACCCGAAGCACTACGTTCCACGTAACCGTAATCGCTCCTCTCCCCTTTCCTCTGATTTATTCCGTGTTATGTCATTTCGACCGCGACTCGCCTTTAACGCCTGTAATCGCTTCCGTCTGGCTTGTCTGGCCCAGTCTCGCGGAATCCGCTGAATTATCTCGCACAGCTCTGCGGATCATCCGCTACACTAGCCGGCGAAACACCAGCGGCAACGTGATACCTCGAGAATCTCTCTGAAATTCGAACGCCTCGAACAATCTGTTCCGCTGTTATGATGGGAACGGAGCGTGGTCATTCTTTTATGCCTGGAGAGAGTTTCATTTGAGGTTTAAAAAGCGAGCATTTAATCTTCGAGGTACAGAAAAGTTTGAGTATTTGAGATCTGAGTCTCAGGGGAGTTCCATCCCTAAGCCCCTTAATCTCGAGTAAAATTAGGAGGTGACGTCACGATGATAGGCCAAAAATGGTAGGATTACTTTGAAGACGGTTTTAAAGAAATTTGTGAACTTTATTAAAAATGTAACATAAGGTACTTATGATATGCATAGAGAAGAACAAAAAAACATTGCTTTCTCAGATTTTTTTAATTAAAAATAGCGGTACAATAGCCGCACAGCCGATATGTATTTTCAATTTGAGTCATTCCGCGGTGGTATTATTCACGTCCACACAATTGGACTTGGAACAAAAAGACAAAAGGTTTTGTTATCTACACCCTAAAGACTAGAGAAGTATCCAAGATTTCAAAAAAATGTTGACTTTTAAAGGAATGGTGGATATTTGAAAGCAATTCTTTTTTTCCTAGAAAATTCAAGATGATAAGAAAATTCAAATGTTCGCCATTCCTTCAAAAGTCAATATTTTTTCGAAAATTTGTTTTGGTTCTTTTTTAGTCTTCTTTATACATATAATAAGAAAGTTCATAGAGCTTATAAATTTCTTTAACACCACCTTCAAAGTTACTCTACCATTTTTGGCCCCTTTAACTTCCAACTTTTAACCTTCAAGGAAGTCCGACCCTCTCGGACTGTGATTTCCGAAATAAGTAGTTTAAACGCGGACGGTTCTATTTCCCACGCCCAGTGTTCGAGGTCCGTAAGAAGGGAGAGCGGTTGTAGCACCCATGCTTCTTACAGGAACGCATAAATTCGCCGCTGTGGCGGGGCGCCCCAGATATAATCCCGTTTATCTCATTTTAATCTGTTTCTGTGCCAAACATCCGCGGCGTCGGGGCGCGATTCGAATTCGTGGGCGAGATCGCGCGGCGGGTGGAGGATGATGTACGACAGGGCCGTTGTTGGCCTGCTCCTGACGTGGCCGGGGCCCTTTTCCACCGCCTCCCCATTTGCGAGCCTATAAAGTATCGTGACAAAAACAACCGCGGGCAACGAGTGGAAAAGCGGGAAATACACTACCGGTGTAATCTCGCATGATTTATGCAGCTTTTGCAGCAGCCGCCGGTGGAGACCGATGCCCCCCCCCCCCCCTCCCCCGTTCTAGCGTTAAAATTATTTATTTCCCATCGATGGACCGCGTGATGAATCGGGGCTTGAACGATTCCGCGAACGCGGCGAGATTGATTGCCGCGACTTCGGTTTAAATCGAAAACGCGATGAAGCTGGTAGCCGAGCGACGGAGGACACGTCATTCCGTGCAGATTCGCAGTTTCGGCTGCTGGCGATAACAGGCTCATTCTCCGTGTAATTATTCAGCAGATTTAATGATGGCAATTGTAGTTTCGTGGGTCAATCGCGGTTGAGATTAGGGTACGTTCTTAGTTTGAAATTGATAGGAACTATGTGGAGAGGAAGTTGGTCGGAAAGTTCCTTAGTCACGAAGAACCGGCACAATTTTCGGCGACACGCGAAACTTCCACTTTTGCAGATCGGATCTACGAATTTCCATCCAAATTGGAAATCAGCGTGAGAATTAGGGAGATTCGGTTCTTATCTCGGCTCGCTGAATGGAGTCGAGTAGAAGCTAGACACCATCGTTTTGTCCCGCCGGTTTCTATTTAATTCATACTGGCTTCTGGGTAAAATTTCAATCGTACACGGGGGAATCTCGGAGGTTCGATAGCGGAAGAACCGTTCGAAACGTTCGTGGGAAATTTTAGTTTTAATACAGCATATATTTCAAAAGGTATTTCGGATAATAGGTACCTAATCTCCCTCCAGGGGGAAATTTTTATTTAAATGCTTTTTAGGATGAAAGGAATTTGTTTAATCAAGTGTTGACGTCACTCTGGTTCTGTATAAAGATTAAGATGCTATTCTTCGTTGAGAGGAAAGAACACAAAAGTCGTACTTTTCAATTAAATTTAATTTCTCCACGTCTCATCTTGGATTATCCTTGGCGAGGATTCGTCGTGAGCTTTTCTCCTCGGAGAAAAAGGGAGAAAGTTTAAAGAAGTCCTCTGGTAACTGTCGATAAGAGAGTTTCCCGCAACTTCTTCAAGAATCCCACTGACGTTATTTGAATTTCCGCGTACCTTTCGGTGCTGTTGGGACGTAAGAAACTACTGCGAACACTTTCAGGCAATTTTCGACGATGTTTAAATCGTTCCGGAACTATTTCGCTCTATCTACTTCTTAAACAAGCTCGTGTTCTAAGTTTTCCTGACATTTTTTTAAGGATGACTGAAAGTTCTCTATTTTAAAAAGAGTTCTTCCTCCACGTTAACATTGTCTTCACATTCTTCATTGGTCGTACGATTCCAGAATTTATTTTATCCTCTTCCTCAAGTTTATACTGTTTTATAATTTCCAAACATTATTTCATACTGTGTCAGAGTATTGTTTTAAACAAATAGCATGATAGTGAATTATTCCTCTCAAAACAAAACTTCCAAAGACGCCGGTTCCTCGCAATTCTGTTCTTTATACTTTATGTATTTCGCCAGAGAACGCAAACGTTTCTGTGCACTCATAACGGACAAGACTAATTCATTAGTCGAAGGACAATAAATTGCGGGGACGATTGTGGGGGGCCGAATTCAAAAACCCGCTTTGTAGATTCCACGGGAAAAAGGAAAGAGACAAAGCGCATTCTCTCCGAATTAACCGCCCGTGAAAGTGAATTGAAACGAAGGACGAGGGCCGAAAAAGCACGGCCCTTAAAGAAACGCCGTTTCGCTGGGCCAGATATTGTTCTGCGTGAATTCTTGGCGAAATGCTAATGCAACGATATTGCCAATTATGTGCACCGTTTCCTGTAGAAAATTTCGTTTCGTCAGGGACCCTTTCCGCTGATAGAATCGATCCCATCAACGTATAGGAAATTACTATGGAACGCCGTGCAACCAAATTAATTTTGCGAAAACTTGCTAGTAGTACACTTGCTCATTTATCAGACATTATCTATTCCACTCTGAATAATAACTCTGCTGTAAGTGAATTTCAAAGCCGATATCAGTGCATCACTGCTACCCTAATAAATTCACGAGTATCGCTTAAAAACCATCGAAACATTTCCACACGTCTGCGGATGCATGATTGAATCAATTGATTTATATCTGCCACGGATAATCGTCCGTATTCTACCACTTCGCGAACACGAAACAACTCTTCGCGATTTATCGATATTATTAATAATGGTCCGCAATCTTCCGCTGGGTGCATTAACCGAAACGAGGCCCGACACTTTCGTTCGCTCCGAGATACCGTCTAATGCGCGAATTCCCTGCGAAATGCAAATGCAACGATGCTATCAGCTGCACGCGGTGTTCGGCGCGTTAAAATTTCCTTCATTCCTAATTACAGTTACTTTTCATGAATCATCGTATCCGGGGTCCGTTTATCCGAGATAACCGCTGGCTCTGTGATAGATGGGTAACATCGAAAATACTTTAGACGCTTAATGCAGGTTACTTGACGATATCTACACAGGCGATAATAACACTGGCGGCACCGTTTAATCGCCACTTCCGTGCTGTTCCATTTGGAAGTATTCTAAGGCGTGTAAAAACATTGATAATTTATGTCCGATGCTATGGTGGAGTGCAAAATTGGAGTGAAAGGTTAACTGTCAAGCAGGATTTTCGAAAGACCTTGCCATTTGCGCATATTACACTTTCTTTTTTAGCTTTGCCAAACTTGTATTAAATTATTCTCATGTGCAATAAAACGTTTAAGATAAAAAATTCAAATTTCATATTTTTCGTTTGAATTAGATCGAAGTATTGTTTAGGACCGATAATTTTATTAATTCGCTTTAAGGGATCATTCCGGTTAGCGCGCCGATAAATTCAGAGATTTTCAGTAATTTATTGCGACGAATAATAATTATCACAATGGAATAAAACTTTTTCTATTTATTAAACTACATTTCTACAGTATATGAAAAATATAAAAGTAATACAGTTATTGCTTTAAAAAATGCTTTTAAAATGTTTAAAAACTCATATCTCGCTCGTGAAGGTGATTTCAGCTGTTAGACTTATCTGAACCCAAAAATCCAAACAGATTCTTAATCAGTGATAACTACACAAATATAGATTACGGATATTCTAGATTATTGTTAATCAGCCAGCAGATTGATTTCTTTTAATGTTGCCTAAGTGTGTTCAAAAATAGACATAAAGTTTTTAATTAGTATAATGTAATGTTTTTCCTCTAGAAAAATCCCAAATATTGCCTTCTTTTCAGGCCATCACATTAGAGAGACCCCTTAATACATAAACTGTTCTGTAGAATTCAAGTAACTTCCCAAGTAACTTCATTCTCCCCAAACCCTTGCGCACGAAGCTTGGAGCTTAATCGAATCCAATTAACCGCGATTCTTTAAATCGTCCCGACCAGCGCCTCAAGCCGGAACTTCGCTGAAAACAAAGCAGTTACGGCCGTTTTGCCCGTTACGAGCGTCGCGTATGCAAATTTCCGCGATTCGAAAGCGTCGTGGAACGACTAGCCTTAACTACAATCGTCATACCGTAACGCGCGATTTCTGTTGCACGCTGCCGCCGACGCGGCGAGTTTTTCGCGTTTTATGAAAAATTTTTACGGCCGGGACACCAGCAGGCGTGGTGCTCTAATGAACTGCACGCGTCACGTTAATTAAAGCGTTTAATTAGAATTCTAACTCGCGGGCCACACGCGGATCCCGCGAGCTAACGAATATCCGCGGAACATCGGTATAAATTAGGTGTACACCCCCGGGGCTGGGAAGATTCCCCGTTAACGACAGTGGTTAATTGAACGTCGTTACACGCTCGATGTTAATAAATGAAAATCCACGCGCCCGATTGCGGGAAAAGAATCGGGGTGGGTATAATTGAATACCAATAATTGAACGAGCGACTCGTGCGCGAAACAAATGGCCCGACGTCTGCGAAAGCGAAAAGGGAAGAACACGCGTAAAGAGCAAATATATAAAATGAAGCAGAAACATTGCCAAAGTCGAAATATCAGAAATGTACCCTAGAATAATTCACCAACGTTACGACTCATGGCTAAAAATGAAGCGCTAAGTATTCAGCGCATAGTCAGCTTCTACCTGAAAAATCTGAATGTGGAATTGTGAAAGATTCTTGGATCGTGGAAGGAGCACGAAATGCAGTCCGCGTTAGAAACGCGTTCCTCGCTGTCTGCAGTGGCATGCAAAACAACGGAATAAACAAGCAATAACCAGGAGCATTTCATTCCGGCGCGTCAGGGAGGCTTCGTCTTTGCTTTTCCCTCGCCGCCTGCTTCCTTTTCTGCCCTTTCCCGATATTTTACTCGGCGAGATAAATACCGCGTTGCGCGCGAGCTTGAATTCCCCTTTGCTTCTTTTCAAAGCGTCGGAACGCGGCGACTCTTAAGCGAGCAAAGATTGATATTTCCCTTACCTTTAGCACGACCTTAAAATGAATTTTCCGCTCGAAAAAACCTTGGCCGATTAATTCAAAACTTGACAGAGAGACGCAGAAAACGTACCTTATATTTTCTGTGCCATTTATTCTTCAGTGTTCTCTGTGTAGACTTCACTCTGTCAGAATGCATGGACGAAGAATAGAACAGAATGTTGAGAAAGAATCTAGCGGAGACACTGGATTCTTGGCGCCGTGCAGGAAGAAAGGCAAGGTTGTCTTGAATAAATTCACATTTCTAGACTGATGGAAGGGTGAAGGTTTTTACTGAACAGAGATCGTGCTAAAGGGAAGTCGACAACGGCGACTGACATCAGAGGGAGTTGCTGAAATTCCTGCAGCTAGATTTTTTTTCGCTATCCGTGAACCCGTGTCCCTCGGTTGTGGAATTCGACGGAGCGTCGCCAGTGTGATTTGCCTTCGGTCCATTTGCAATCGGAAACGGCCTTAACTTTCCTGCCGTTTGCGGCAATGCGTTCCATTAACCTAACTGAGAAGCGAAGGGAGGCCCCTTGCGAGCGGAAGGGAAAGTATAAGGGTGGAGGGTGAGTTTTAAGAAGAGCCGGAATCGCCTTCACGGCAGACTGGCTCCCTGCCCCGAGTTTCCTTGTCTTTCACTGGCTGTCGAGGCTGTTGCTGCTGAAGAAGCCTCCTGGTTCTTCTCCCTTGAATTTTGCCAACGAACAATAGAAGCTCGTTTTTCGACGAACCTTTGTGGATGAATTTTCTAATTAATCGGGATGAGGATTTCGAAGGTATTTGAAGCTGGATGGAGATCTCTTCAAAAGTTGTTTTCTACTGGTGATGATTTGAATTCTCAAAGGAATGGTTCAGAAGCTCATCTTCCTTAGGAAAGAGGTCCCAAGGATGGGGACATTTCTTTCTTCGGACGCTGAACCATTTCTGATAAGCCATCGACAACAAAGTCAAATTTGCATCACTTCCTGGCTTCGAACGTGCGGATGGCTATCTCCAAAGTAGTCTACTTCCCGCCCAGATTGTAGATATCCCTCGAAAAAGTAGGTCACTCGTTGGAGAGAAGTTGCCTTATCCGAGAGGGCTAGCCCCTCCCTATTCCGCGTGCTTTAAAGTGGCTTTATGGACGAGCTCGAAATTCAAGCGATGCCCAGTGGCCATTTTACGCACGACTTGGGCGATATCGCGGAAAAATGAACTTACGAACGGTGAAATGGACCGGGGAAATGGAAAGGAAAGGAACTGGGTGTATCGTATAGGGGCTAGATAAGATACGTAACCATTTGCACCGAAACACGCGGGAGTTATAAGGGTACGAAAGGGGAAAAAACATTGGACACGGTTGAACATACTTTCGTGGAGGAAATCCATGATTCTTTCGCGCAGAAAATATCTTACCGAGGCCTTGAGAGGGATAACGATGTGTGTTATCGAAGTTGTTATTGATTTATACGAGGTTTCGTGCTACGATTTTTCAGGACTTCATTTCACAGAATTCGCCCATCTTCCTCGTCTCAAGTGACACGAATGGTATGACATCCATTACAGTCACTACTCGATACTCATCCTACACTTCACTCACAAGGAGAGCTTTTTAGGTGTCCGCCACCGATTCTTTGGTTTTCGGATATGTTTTAGAGGAGTAAAAAATAAGAAATACCTACGTGTTTTTTTATTTTGGCCCATTTGCATATTTAGGGGGCGAAACCACCCCTTAAAGTTGATAAGAAGAGGTACAAAAGTGACTGGCGGGAAGAACATCATCCATACAGCAACTTATCACGAAAATGAAATTTATATCATGTTATAATATTGTTTAAAGTAACAGTAGGAACTTTTGTACCTCTTCTTAAGAACCTTGAGGGATGGTTTATCACGAAAATGAAATTTATATCATGTTATAATATTCTTTAAAGTAATAATATGAACTTTTGTACCTTTTCTTATGAACTTTGAGGGATAGTTTCACGCCCTAAATATTAAAACGCGTCAATATTAAAAAAAACATATATCTTATTTTTCAGTCCCCTAAAACATAGGTATCCAAAAACCAAAGCAATCAGAGGCGAACACCTAAAACTTTCTCCTTGTCAGAGGAACCTTTTGCAATCCCAGAGGACTACCACCGTTGCAGACAATTCGAGGCAAGTCCAGAGTACTCCAGACGCTTCATAGGTATGCAACAGAAGAAGTTGGAGAAAATGTGCTGCCCGGTGTACAAAACATTACCGATCAGCCAGATACTCCGCGATTCTCATGCAGTGGGTTAGACACTTTTGCGTTCGGCTGGCTGCGTGTCCTTAACGGTGCAGATAGGTCCTACAAGAGAAGGGTGGCTACGTGGTCAGGTTGCAAGATTCCAGCGGAAGCTGATATATGTGGACGTGGCGGTCGTCTACGAAAGGGCCGGAGATAAACTTAATTGAATGGCTCGGTCCCGGCGCGAACTGCCGTTTTGTCGTCCGGTTTTCCTCGTTTCTGGTCAGAATCGTACGGCCTCACTTCCCTATCGGGGTGATTTACGCCAGCCCCGGTCGGATCGCGTGTACTAAACGCCTTGGATCCTTATACGTTATGAGGTGGGTAGGAAAAGTCCTGGGTGCGCGTGGACCACCGCTCGCAACTCGATCCATCGCCGGCGAATATAAATCCCCTGTTAATGGAAAACGTCCACGATTTGTTCGATCGCTGCTTTCGTCGTATATCTTTGCACTTTCTTCGATTGATTCTCACGCGTTGCTGGCAGCCTTGTCTTCGCTTCGCTAGTACACGTCCGAGGGAAACCGAGAGGAATAAAGTTGCTTCTTTAATCATTCTCAACGAAAATCGGTGATGACGCTGGTACCCTGTTTCTTTGAACATTTAGAACATTTTATCGAGACACAATGAAACGTGAAACTTAACACTATTCCTACCACGAACCGGTCAAATGACCGTTTTTAAAATATCGATTAGAATTTCCTATATGCAACGTAATTGAATCGCCTTTAAACTTCACGACTTTGCCTCAAATATACGTATAATACATTTTTGAATATTCACTTCTTGTTTTATTGTTTATTTTCTGAGAAAAATTTGTAGTCTGTCTTACCTAACGCGACCGGTCAAATAACGTGAAATGTGTCGGGAGGAATAGTGTTAAAAGGGAATGCTTGAAGAATGCGTCAAAAGAATTTGGAAGACTACTGTCAACTACATCTCAGCCCACAAGGAACTATTTAAGTAAACATAAGAAAGCACAGCTGATGGAAGCGCGAAATCCAACACCATCTCCTCGTCAATCTCCGCGAACACTACGAGGAGAAGATACGAGCATGATCGATCCGCCATTCCGCCGAAAGTTTCGTCGTTTGGTTACCCTATATCGGACAGAAAATCGTCGGGCCAAGCGCCATTCAGGACAGGCGTTCTAATCTTTATGGAACGTAAAATCAGCCATTGGTGTCGCGCTCGTGTGATCAATAACTTTCATCCATGCCTACCGAGATCACGGCGGCTGGCAATTTACTTCCAATAAAGGTTCTTCCGCAAAGGTTAAAGAACCAGGGTGCCCGGCCGTCCTCGTCCCCGTCCCTATGGCTCCTGGGCTTTCCGAAGTGGAAAACCGGCCGTCGCGACGGCGCCACGCATCCACACACCCTTACACATGCGAACGGACACGCGTGCCTTGGACAATGTTACCCGTTCCGTGGCGCAATAGCGTCGCTCTAATCTATCGTTACAAGCTTGCAAGACGAAATTGTCTCCCTAAATGAGAGTTGGGTCAGGTCAATTACCGTTCCAGATTCTACGCCGTTACGTTCATAGCTGCTGATCATGCCGCTGCTTGAATGCCGCGAACGATTCCACGGAGACAGCTCTGGTTTATCCTGCACCGTGAATTTGATGCATAGATTGGCAGATTTCGCAAGGAATTACGCTGGAATCAAGTGGGAATTGACATTCAGGACGATATTCGAGGCATTTCAACAAAGATACCGTCCGCGAAACCCACTCAACCCTTCGTGTCTTACGCAGCACCACTACTAGTAAAAGGAACATCGTAAACGCATTACTTATAGTACCTACAACGAGCAACGACACTGTTCCATCTTGCGAATATACACGCACGTGCGTGATCAACGAGCTGCTCATCCGTCAAGCTTGGAAACGTCGTTCCCCATTAAATTCCCCTGATCGAAATAGATGGAGGTCTCATGCATCATCGAAGAAACGAATTCATCTTCGGCTAATGAGTGCCACGGTCCCCGCGGAGGCAAGGATACGGGCGGAAAGTCGCTGCCGGCGAAGGGAAGTCGTAACTTTAATGCGCAGGACGACAGGATAATCATTATTGTACCGCGGGCCGGTCTGCGGGGGCGTAAACCGGATGTTACCCCCGCGTGTCCGCGGATCCGCCCCGCGGAGGACGCCGGGATCACGAATGAAACGCCACGACGCGATGCGACGTGATGCACGCCGCGTCTGGCGATTTGCATCGCTGCCTGACAAAGAGCTTCGCTTCGCTGACGTTCGAGGTGTACGCGTTACGCCGCGGATTATTCATGGCGGGGCCCTTTCAAAGGACGTTTCCCTAGGTTCTTGAAGCTGTCATTTTGTGGGACGCGTACCGCCGGGTACATAAAGGAAACAATTCTGCCCGAGCAATGTAACAGTGGCGCGGATTTCTTGAACACTTTGCTGGAGGAATATTTTAAAAGAGTCACAGGAGAGTTACGGGCTGATGATTCTGGGACGGGGACTCTTTGCCAGGACTCTTATATTGCAATAGTGGTGCAATGTATTTACTCGTATTTGCTCGTGACTCGTGGATAAATTAATATTGTATAGCTCCGACTTCCTCCGCAAACATGCGTCATACCAAATAGTCAAACGGTACATCGTAAACACTGTGTCATCCCTGCCATCCATGGGTATCCTAGCACTGCGTCAGCGTACCAAAGCCCTGCTCAATCCCGTTATCCCATCTCTTAGTCCATGGAACCCTTAAAAATCAAGGGTCGAATGAAACTGTTAACTTTTATAGATAAAAGTTATTTACCGAGCTTTTAACTTTTAAATCATTTATTTTCTTTTTTAAGGGGGAACACCACTGTGACGACCGGAAAAGTAAGCCCTTTTTAAGAATTTTTTTCAGGAATAATTTACAGTTTTCATATAAAATTGTTGTTACCTATCTTTAGTACAATGTCTTAAAAAACTAAACAAAAATCTACTAGCGCGCGTGAAGGATCTGGAAGATTAATTAATATATTAAAATTTATGTAAGTATTACTACTCAGTTTTTTCGTATAGTTTCTTAGGACATTGTACTAATGCTAGGTAATACAAATTTTATATAAAAACTGTAAATTATTCCCGGAAAAAATTCTTAAAAGTGACTTACTCTTCCGGCCGTCACTTTGGTGCCCCCCTTAAGTTAACTTTGTACATTAACTACTATAACTACTCTACTTTTATAAATCTCCAAGAATCAGAGTTTCAAAGTAAATTTTCCCCCGAGTTTATTCACCAACTTTGATTGTACTTTCGTTTGAATAGAAACATCACCGCAAACTCGCGAGTGTCTCTGGCAACGAATGCCAATTTTTCGACTACGCGTGATGGCTTGCTCGTCATCACGTGGCTTCTCATCGTCACTTGGGTGCTTCTCTCCCTATCAACGTTTCCTCCCCACGATAACAAACGCGAGCATTGCTTTCGCGCAACACGTGCATAACGAGCCACCTCCGTGGCGTTGACGTATCGCGGATATTTGCATGCGGTCGCAATTTATCTCAGATGTCTCCGTAAAGTGAATCTTAGAATTGCTCGTAGCCGAGTGGTCGGCGTGGGGGGAGGGGGATGAGTCCTCCTCATCAGTCATTCATTCCCGCGGGAGCCACCTACCTAGACGTGGTTCTCCAGCAACCATGAAACCCTCCTTTCAGTCAGATTCCTTAACGATTATCGATTAACCGCCACGAGAAGGATGGCCAAGAATGTTGGAGAAACTTTCGGAGCTGCGGCGGTGACGACCATCTCCTGGTGATCTTTATCTCCTGCGTGGCTGGGCTTCCAGCAGGGTTAATTGCTGACAGTGATTTGGACGTCGACGATGCTTGCTTCGAGGAGCTCTTCCAGTTACTTTTGCTGCTCTGGGAGTTGTGTTTGTAGTTATATTAATGTAGCAATATTATTCCTCCGATTAATAATAATATCAATAAGTCTTTATTACTCTATCAGATTGTATTAAATTAATACATAATTGTTTTATTTTTCTTTTTGTGGTGTAATGGGCGAAATTCAGCAAAATGCTGTTTTAAAATTTTACCCTCAACGAGTTCAGCTTTGAATAAATTATTCCCGGAAAGTCTAGAAAAGGAATTTAGCAAGAAATCTAGCAAGGAATGCAAAAAGGAAGATACACTAACAAAAGATTCTTCCCATTGCACTTTATCTTTCTAACATGCTACTACAGATTTTTCTGCAGCGTTTCCACTTGAAATCTCAAATTCTACGCGAAGCAGTACACGCCGAACAATGTTCCCATGCCCAGACACCGGTCGGCTGGTATTCATCGCAGGAACGCTTCCGCAATTCATCATCGTTGAACGTTTGTACCCGTTTCCCTGGTCCGCCAATTAAGACGGTCCCGGTAGTGAATTTTCCCGCGTTAAAATATCGGGCTGATTGATGGGCGAGCGGACAAGCGGACGCGTTATTAAATATTATTTCGCAAAAAGTCGCGAAACCCTGCAGCCTTTCATTAACGCCATTAATCACCTCTCATCAAGTGGAATCGATCAATTCACAGTAAGTGGCATAAATTGTCGAAGGAACCGTCGCCAGCGCCTTATCGATTAATCACACTGACGCGTTATCCGCGTCGCCTCTCCGCGACCAGCTTCTTCCAGAGTTGCGCAATTGTTGAAAGTCGTCCTCAGTCTCCTTTAATTATTAATCGTCGTTGATGAATGGCGCCACGGGTCGACCCAGCTACCAAAGAGAATTCCTCGTTGCAACGGGACAACAACCGTTTTGGTCCATCGAGCGATCCGCTCGCAAATATTCATCTCCATTAATCTCCGTTATTCCTGTCGCGAAACACGGCGCCGTTGTAATCTCGATTCGTGACCCGTCTTCCCCGCGCAGCGGACTTTCCTTTCTGGCTTTTTCGAAAGCGTTCCGCCGAGATTCGTGACGGGGAAGGGCAACGGACCGACAAAGATCTCGGTTTCCTCCCGGTCGTTAGCTCGCGGAAGGCATCGCGGAGTCCCCCCTTCTTCATGGGAATAAACGAAGTAACGGCTCGCGAGGGAACCGCGGGGGGCTGTCTCGATAATCGCGCTAATATTCTTTGTTTGCCGTTTTGCAACTCGGTGGGACGGGGTGTACGGGAGGAGAGTCTACCATCGACCCGGTTAGGGTGCAGGGGTGGATTAAAATTTTACGTCAGGCTGCTTCTTCGAGAAACTTTAACCCCTCGTCGCCCTCGTACTTCTGCCCTGTGAACGGCCCTCGAAACGAGAGCGAGAGTGAATCCCCGGCATATTTACGCCTGGAAGAATATAAAAATCGCGACGGCAAGCCGCGCCCGCGATATTGTCCCGGCGCGGGAAACGTTTTCGCGCTTGCAGCACACCTTTTGCCCGCTGCTCTCGCGAATTCCATTCGACTGTTGAACAAAGAGGGAATACTTTGGTGGATTCAAAGTAAAGGGGGAATACACAATGTAGAGGCATCGTGGAAGGTTACAGGAGCAATGGAAACGGAACAGTCTATCGAAGGAACAAACGAACGATAATAACCGAGCGTTCGATACAAAGTTCTTGGTATTTAACTTTGAAAATCCACGGTTGAACAGCGCTGAATAATAATGATAACTGTGCAGGGAACGCGAGGTTGGCCACCTCCAGTTCCTACGCGCGACGATAAATCTCCGATATCGAGAAACGTAATCATCGGCGGGCAACCTGACTGTTTCTCCGCCGGCCCCAGAACACGGCGATAAACCCCATGAATCGTAGGTACGTGGAAAGAAGGCATGATTTACCGATCCACCCACGTCCACTTCAATTATGCGCGGCCACGTGGTCCGCGTGGACCGGGGTTTGCTGGAAGGAATCTTGTCTTTGCTTCCGTGCGACGTGCACGGCTTTAATTAACCAATTTCCGAAGCATAATAACGTGGACGGTGATTAGGCGAGTGGGTTTCCCTGCTCGTTAGACGAGCGTGACTTCTTTCACCGGGGATTTCGCCGAAAGAAAGAAGCTCAACGGCGTTTCGCTCAAGTCTCCGGGCGCAGGTCGATATCCCTGGTTAAACGAATGGAAAAGCGACTTGCGTTTGAAAGCTCAGCGGGCTCGGAATGTTTGAACGAGCGGAGCATTGTCGACGCGAGGTCGTTTAACGAGTAATTCTTTTGGAGCACCGGTGGGCGTCGCGAGCCGAGAGTTGTGAGAATAGGTAACGTTTTATTCGAGGGCCACGTGGGAGAGCATAAAGCAGCGTGTGAAAATGAGTGGCGCGAATTTTTGGACAAAGCTATCGGTATGGGGTGTGACGAGCTTCGCGCTCGTGAACATACGCGCCCGAGGCTGAAATAAGAAACACCTCGCGATAGGGGGAAGGTAACATGTTATTATTTTTGGACATTCTCCAGTCAGATATCGCACTGTGCAGTTCGTTCCGTATAGGATATACCTTGAATTGTTCCTGTGAATGTAATTACTTTTTACATAGAGTACTGGAAATATTTATTGCATCGCCACCAAAGCCACATGCTATGGAATAATATTTATAATTAATATTAAATTAGGTGGAAGGGAGTACGTGCTAATTTTTGTTCCACCGATTTTGAGAACACTGTTTCGAAAAAAACGCGTTTGAACTTTTACGCTAGTGTCTCAAATGCCTATAACTTCGGGAATTTTACGAATTTGAACAAATTATTTTAAACACGTATTCTTGAAAAGATTAAACATTCGAAAACTGTAATAAAAACAAAGAAACAGAGAGTCGAAGCTGAATAAAATCGTTTAAAAAATCGATATTTACGCCGAAACCTCCCCCCTAACACACTAAAAACCACAGTCCGAAGTGGAGAGTGGCCTCAGAACGTGTTGCGAATGATTTCGTGATCAGTGATTTAAATTATGATTAACAGGCCTGGTATTATTAAGAGATTTGTGGCAGTTCGAATAATGACACATTGGATCGATGGCCGTTTTATTAGCATCGTTCCCTGTCACTATGAATAAGAAGTGAGCGAGTGGCGGCGATTAAAGGTAAGAAGGCCTTCATTCTTTCGACCAGCAAGTTTAATACGAAGGAGGCGATCCTGCGAGGAGTCGCTGCTCGCTCGGGCCGCCTGCTGAGCCCTGTTAAAATCTTGCCAAACTTATAATGAAGAGATTTTTCACCGAGTGCACCGCGTAACCCCCAGGCCGCGGTTAATTAACATTTTGTTTGCAACGGGAAAGTTACCCGAATGGTCTCCGGGCATCCTGGGAAATTATTAATATCGCCGGCGATTAATTAAGCCCTTGGTAACTAATTGGCGTAATGCCGGAATTTTTGTTGTATTACGGCAAAATGATCGGAGAAAGTTCACTACGGGGTGTTCGAAGGCATCGAACGAAAAAGAAATTCAATTTCCTGAGAAGCTGAAGAAATATTTAAATCATTTATACAGTTTTCATTTTTCAGACGAGATTCAATACTAACCTATAGATTCATAATAAATTTCAGTAGTAGAATATAATGACAGTAATTATCCTCGACCACTAGCGCCAATTTATTATGCAAAGATAGAGTGCATACGCGAAACTCTCTAATACCTACTTGAATATTAACAGAACAAGTATGAAAACTCGCCAACTTGCATTCGCGTGGAGAGTAGGTATTCCATTCGATAAATCAACGTTTCGAGGGCCACGAGGGCGTCGCGTGCTTCAAAGACGAGATCCACACAAGATGGAAGCTCCGACTGGAGCGTTCTGCATACAGCTAGCGAGAGCAATTTCCTCTCGGTCGAATTTATTTCAAGTTAAGTCGAACAAACGTCGTTCACCGGAAGACGTAGCACCGCGAGGGAGAGAGGACTGGAGGGAGTCGCGAAAGGTAAACGGAAGTAAGAGAAAATAAGGGAAGCCAGCGAATGGGGCGTCGATAGGCGACTTTGACCGATCGAAACGGAAAGGCCTCGTATGATGGAGCCGAAGTTCGTAGGAAGAACGGAAATTCAGGCCAGGAAATAAGCGTCTCGACGGAAAGCTCGGCGATAGGAACGTAAACAATGAAGTTTGAGAGAAGGGGAAATAGGAAAGTGGACGGTTCCTAAGGGAATTTTTATTGTTTTCAACTGTGCAAAGAATAATTCGATTCTGACCAGCCTGTTTAGTGACAGCTAATTTATCGAGTAATGGATGTGACGAAGTATAATTCACAAAATTCGGCGAGATAAACAGCCCGAAAGAGAAAACGGTGTACGCAGGATTGACACAAGAAGGGAAACTGTGGGAGAAGGAAATCGTGGGGTTGTGAAGCATTTGATACAGCGACTGAGGAAAAAAGGAAAACGGCACGTTGAATAGAAAGCAAATATGAGAGGAACTCAGTGGAGTCATACGGGTGGAAATAAGAGTCAGCGGTGTGCTCCTTGAAGATATACAAACGCATCTCCACGACGATACGTACGCTTTTGATCAGAGAGCTTTCGACTCCAAAAAGTAGACACAACTCGAGTGGTGCCGCGCCGAGTGGAAACCCTGATTGTTACATCACCTCTTCCGCGATAACGATGAAAAGAAACTATCATAACAAACCCAAGTACTATCGCTGGAAACCCAAGGGTGTTAGTTTAGCGCGACATCAAATTATTCCAATCAGAGAAACAATAAATAAAAACCAGTAAACCACAACAAGCACACGAAAACCATTGAACAAAGGAATAAAGGAGCATTCCAGAGTGTAATCCCCGAAATCGTGGAACAATAAGCGCGAACGACGAAGAGGCCAATAGAAAGGAGGACGACGAAGGGTGGAGTGGAAAAGCGTAGAAAGAGAGGAAAGAGGGACAGCCACTTGGAAGCAACAAAGTTGAGGTGAGAGAGGGCTGCGAGTGATGATGACTAATGTACGTGCGAGCAATTTACATCCCACTTTGCAAGAAGATATCCTCCACCCCTGTGCCCTCCTCCTTACGACCCTCCTTTCTCGCTGCGCCTCCACCCCCGCCCCCTGTGCTCCCCCTTTCTCGAGTTCTTGCCGAGTTTCCTGTCGCGGGGGCTCCTCTCGAGCCTCCTGGGCGGCGTTACCCTCGTGTCTGCAACGCGAGCAGCCATCAGGCCGACGTTTTGGCAAATTGCCTCTGTTTTTATCATCAGGAATATTTTCCGCGGCCTCGTTCAACGGGGACCAGGGGGGCCGTCGCGATGCTCGTCGGTCAAACGAAACGACTCGGTTGATTCGAAGGGGGACGCTCAGCCCCCTCCGGACGACGCGGACGATTCGAATCCGTCTCTGGAACGGACACGCGTCCTTCCTCGTCGCCGTTTCATGGTCCCGTTGGTGGCGAAGTTACGATTGGCCGGGGCGAAAAAAATTCCATTGGAAATTTGTTTCTTTCGGACCGCCGCGGGAAGGGTTGTTAATTAGAGTCCGCCCGAAGTTACGCGACTCCGTCCCATGCGAAATTAACATTTCGCGCGATGGCCACTGGTGCCCCCGGGATACTCGCGCTTCATTCGATTCCTGAATACGGTGTCGGGGGCGTGCGTAATGTAATTATTTGAAAAATAACGCGACAAACACCCTGCGAATTACACGAGAGGTTGCGCGCGACCTGGGGCGTGGGTGGTTTCGAAACTAGCAACCGCGTGATCGTTAATTGCCTCAATTGTTCGGATTCGTGAAATATTTTCCAATGATCGCGAGGGAGATAGGTTCTGCTATCAAGATAGAACATTTTCATCCACAATGAGTATCCTCCCTGAACATTAACTCGCGTGCAAGATATTACGTCGATAAATAACAACAGACGAATCTGCTCGGGGAGCAAGACAGGTTTTAATTCGTCAGATGAATAGGCATTCCTTTGGAATATAAAGGATTTGCATGAAAATGCGCAAGGCTCGAGGATCTTGAATTTTAATCGTGCACTCGAAGGCCGGCGAAGTGGTCGATATATGTTAATCGCTGGATATTTATGTAAGGCACCGGGAAAGCCTTATTGATGACTATACCGTGGCGTTACACGCATAAAGTCAGCCTTACCCGCGATGAAAAATGACGCATCGGGGAAAAAATGAAGCGAAAGTAATGGTGAAATATATTTTTTACTCTCCCTCGATACGCGACGAATTCGCGGATTTCAGACTCCGTAAGATTTTCACCATCAATCCATGCGTTGCGCGTCCGAGAGAAAAAGATTAATATATTTGGCAATCTCTGCCATACGTTTCTTGCGTCGATAGATTCGGTGTGACAACTGTCAATTGAACGACGATAGGTTAGATAAAATATTGCAAGTTTTTCTGTCAAGCCACTTGACCCACATACTATATCGATGACATTGTTCGTCACTTATTCCTTTTTCCATCGTTTATCGAGCTCATCCCCTCGATTCTATATTCGCGCTGCCTCGAGATCGACGCGGGCGGTATGCTAAGAAAGGGTGAACAAATTAGGGGCGAAGGTAACAAATTACCTCGACAGTTGATAAAACCGTGATAGAAAGTGAACGAAGGGAATGGCAAGACGAAGAGAAACGAGGGGAGGAGTTAATTTAATACAGGAACGCGTCAAGTAACACAGTGAAATAGAATTTTCATTTTCGGGCGTCACGATTATTTCCGCTTTGATTGCGTTATCGTCATTCACTATGTACATTTGCAATACAATAAGTTTCTTGTTATGACGATTCAAAGGGCCAGACGGTGAATAGTTAAAATATGCATGGAATAATTATCCTAAATGCAAGGAGATCAGACCGTCTCACGGTATAATTACTTCTGTCTTCAGGCGAGTAAATCATAATCAGCAAGACATTTTGGCGAACAAGCTTCGAGGGGTGTCTATGAAAATAGCTCGACGAATTCCAGCTCGAAAAATAGCTGTAGACGAAAAATAGCTTGTAAGAATTGCGGAGCAACCATGTTTAACCAACTTGACAATCTCCTGGTTCAACCTAATTTACGCAATCTCAACGTCGCACGAGAACGTTCCCACGTTGAAATTCAAATTTCGAATGGCAACGTGGTGCTCGTCGCATAATTTCTGCCCTGCCATGGCATTGGGATCTGTTTTGAAAGGATTAAGCGCGGTGAAAGGGGTGGGCACGCGAGGGTCGAAGGGGGTCGCGTTCTTTGTTGTCCCAGCGTATGTGACGTAAGGGTAGATCACCGAAGAATCGATGTTAACGGCGCGCATGATACGAATCTGCATAAATAATCATCGCTCTTTACAGGCAGCCATCTTTCACGGTACAGGATAACATCATTAGCCCCGCTTTGAGGTACAATTTTTTTTTTAAACTCTATTAGCGTGGCCGGCAAAGGAGATACCGTTTGGGGCCAGGCTCGCGGTAATTTCCTTTGCAAATTTCCGCTTCCCGTACGCTGCACACGTTTCAGCTTATGAATTAGCGAGCCCCTGTGTCGTCTCGACAATTTTTCATGAACTTTCATTTCATTCACTCGGATGCTCCAAATGCTTCGCTAGGCTCTATCGCGTTTAAATATTCGGTTGAACGAGGTGAGAATGGTGTACGAAGCAGCTGTGATAATGGAACGAGGTAGAACGAAGCGAAGAACACGTAACAACCAAAGTACAATAAAAAGAAACATGTGTAAAAGTGAACAAATTGATCCACAGATGCAATCGATAATCCAATACGAATCTGAGGTTTATTCGTTTTGCTCGAACATCTTATTTTCGCCAGAAAATCACCACCATTACTAATTTCGTTTCTCCTTTCTTTTTATTCATACGTCCCTCGTTAAAGGACTCGAGCTTCGAGGACGAAAGCTATCGAACGAGCTCCTTTTTCCCGATCAACGATCCATCGGTGTAACACGAATCAGGACACCGATGTATCAATATACGAGACAGGCCCCCGAGGCGATAGAAGTAAATTCAAAGGCGTCGGGGATGAACGATGGCGGGAGACGGCGAGGCTAGAAAGGGGATGAAAGCGAGGCTATGAGAGCGAGACAGCGCGAAGTCGAAAGGACGAAGAAGGGAAGGGAAGCTACCCTCCCGGATTCCATGGCGCCGCGACGTCGCAAACCGTCTAAAGGTACAATGTCGCCTCGACGACGTCGAATCGTGTCTCGTTGCGATATCGATCATTAATACGATGAAAAACAATTGGGCGAACGAACGCGGGGGCGAGGACAGCACCCTCGAGGAAGTCTGGTATTATCGAAAAGATTGTATTTCTTCTTGGACGATTTTTTGTTATCAATCATTGGCTCCTCGGTTATAAGTATCGATTAGTGTCGCCGGAGTTTCATGGGGGATGGAAATTGCTACAGTAGGATGGAAGAGGGTTGTCGTTTTTTACAATGCAATTCTGCTCGCTCTTCTTCAGTGCTGACTGATACAATTACGCCCTCTAGACAAATTTATCTTCTATAAATGTGATTGTTTTACTTATCAAAATTAATATGTGTTTCTGATTAATACACGCATTGTCGGGGGAGGTTATCAAGCATTTCACCGGAAATTTGATAAATTCGTGGAGTTTCTAGTCGAAGGGTTAGATGGTGGTTGCGTTAGGGTCGTTTTAATATCTCGACGCTAAGGTTTTTAATCGTTCGCGAGGGTTTCTCGCGTGGCCGTGCTTGATAATTTCAAAATGTACTCGGGACGTTTTCACCCCCTCGTCAGGTATCTCTCGTGACGAGGGTTGCGGGCGGAGGGCAGTAAAAATGTCGTAAAACCGCTTCCAAGGATTACCGGGGAAACCGTGGAAATTCACGCGTATTTAAGTACAGGACGATCGTTATCGTTGCATAAACTTTACTTTCATTTGTCGCCGGCGAGAGTTTTAACATTGTACGTGTCGCAGATAAAATTTACTATCAGCCGGTTCCCGCGGGGCGCTCAACTTCCACCGAGCACCGCTGTTTGGACACGGGAATTGTTTTCATCTCGGGGAAAAGTGAAACGTAATCTCGCGGGAATTCAATTAACATTCAGTGGCATTAAAATCTCGCCGTGTACGTATTCAAAATTACGTAGCGCAGATCATGATACCATTGTATTTAGTTTAAATAGACTTAAAGTGTAATGATACGATTTTAACTTAAACAAGCCTGCCAGCAATGAACAAGAATACACGGGCTACTCAATTTCCCAAATTTTCTTCCGCCACAATTTCTGGCGAAAGTAGACACTTTACCAAGCCTGGCTTTCCAGGACTAAAGCATTTTGTAGCTACCCCATGGACATTAAATATTCCTGGCTTCCTGTTCGTGAATTCGAGACGACGAAGGGAGTTTTATTGGTCAGCTGCGGAGGCTTCTGGTATAAAGAAAAACACATCGGGCTACCTTGCAAAACCGCAACACGGGAGGGAGGAAAAGCGGAAGCCGCTGGGTTTCCGCGAAAGGGTTGAGGAACCTATCCCCGAAGGGTTAAACCGGATAGGTTCGCGGATGTACGCGTGCGGCGCAGAGGGCGCGAAACCCTTTAATGGATTTCGACTACTCCCGCTCCGGTTGGAGCGGGTGCACGCGGTATTTAGTAGGAGCGACGCGTTCTCGATAATCGAGTGATATTCATGCTCACGCAGTTGCACGGCCTGCTGCAACAATTGTCGTCATCAGTCGGTAATTGCTGTCCTGTCTCATCACGACCTAAGGCTCCGCTGCGAGGGGCGGGCTTTCTGAAAAATTTATGCGATCGTTCGTTCGGGACTTGGCGTAAAATGAATTCCAAAATTTTTGCACATAATGAAGTCAAACGAGAAGCATAATCGAGAACCAAATTAATTAGATTCCCGAAATAAATGAAAATTGTGGAATAATTATTTTTCATCTCATTTCAACTTTAGTAGTTCTAATTACTATTAGTTATAATTAATCGAGAACCAAGTGACATAGCTTCTCAAAATAAATGAAAATGATGGCATAATTAGTTTCCATCTAATTTCAACTTTAGTAGTTCTAGTTACTTAGGTACAATTACGCTTTCGTGATAGAGTTGTAGTTTGAGTTAATAACGTGTAACGGACACCTTCATTAACGACACCATCTTGCCAATTCAGACATTGCTGTCGGTTGATTATGGAGTACACATGGAGCAGAGTTTCATCCGAAATCGCATTATCGTCTTACACGCATCGCGTTTATACGCGTTCCGTTACAGGCCCAGCGCAATCTTACGCCTCGTGTAACCGCGTGATTGCGCCCCAATTAATCGCAGCTCATCCGCGGCTCCATTCGAATCATCGACAGGAACGATGATTAACGATGACCGTGTTATCAGCGCGCGCACTGATCAAAGGACCGTCGATAGTTGAAGATCGATTAAGTTTCGCACGATGTACATATCGATGATTCCTCGAAACCTCACCTGTGTATCGCTGATTGCGCTACGAGAATTCGATAAATCATAGAAAGCAATTAATTCGATAGTCAAAGGGATTACTAGTAATTCGCTTGTTCTCTCTGCATCGCCAGTATCGTGCGCTGAGTTACAAGCGAGTCTTAATTATAAATCCTACTGTATTTCCCTTTGGAATGCAGTCACCGTATATTATTCAATTATGAATCATCCAAAGTGGATTTCCTTGACAAGTATCTCTTCCTATGAGAGAATCCTTTAAATGAGAGATTGTTGTTTTTAAAAAAAAAAAAGAAACGATAATGAAGAGTACTCCAGTTTCTAAATGGGTTCAGGCAGACTGTTTAAAATCATCCCCATTAGAAGATTAGAAGATTCGAATCCTCCCCTTCCTCTTCATTCTCGTACCAAAATCATTCATCGTACACTTGTCATTCATCAAAATTATGTACTTGAAATTCCTCTCAATTTCCATAAAGGGGGTTAGGTACTCAAGTCCCAAGGGGGTGCACGAGGAATATCCAACCCAGTTGAGAATCAGTAAGAGCTATTCTCGTATCCTCAACTCTTTCGCGGTCACAGATCCCCCGCGCCTATTTTTCCATAACAATGGACATGTTCAAAGACGCGTGGCTTATTAATGCATGCAAGAGGCCGAAAACTCCCGCGGGACGCTAAATCGTACCCCACTAACCCATTCTAATCGCTCGTACACTGGGAGCCTAAGTAATGACTAATGACTGAGCCACATTAGGGGATGAAGCAGTGCGCATTGTGGTTTACAGTGGCCCAGCTGATCGGTACATAACTTTGCACTCTGACCCACGTCGTTTCCGGCGTGTTGCATCAAATCCAGGACAGTATGCTCATCGTTTCGAACAATGAACAGTCCCGTGCAACTAAACGGCGATTTATGCTTCGATGCGTTCAGATCTTGTCTTTAACGATGCACTGTCGGGCAACAGAATCCATTTGGATCCATCCTCGCTAACTTGGTATTAGTTAATGGTGTTCTTAAGAAAATGCAAGCTCCAAGCGTAAGGAGATCAAGTATATTCAATAATATTATGTTATTAAGTAGTCTTAATATCCGAGCTTCATTGGCGATTCACGGAAGAATATATGATTCAATTCGCTCAGCTTCAATGTTACTTGGCGTTATTCGTGGGGTGTAGCAAACTTTTAGCAACGACAGAGCGTAGTGAAAGTGTAATAGTATTTTAATGAAGAGATGTCTGAATGCTCGTCGGGATAATTCGCTGAGAAATAAAGCTGTAGGGCGTAGCTTACGCGAGGCAGCAATTTCTAAATGCGTGAAAGGTTAACGAAGTTGTAAAAATGTCGAGGAAAGGCGAAGGGACAAAGTACGTCAAGAAAGCAGCGAAAGTGAAGGGAAAGTGAAGAGCAAACGACGTCGACGACATTTAAAGATTTTACTTGCGTTTTATACGTTTTGCGTATACGTACACGGCTATCGCTGGAATTTTGATAAAAATAGATGCAGCGTAATGGAAATATGCCCACGCATATTTCGCGATAATAATTCTGCGAACCGAATTCTTTGAAAATCGTCACAAATTCCACGCGCCAATATCGATTAATATCGAGCGAGTAGATTTTTCATTTTCACGCGCGCCATTCCATCTCGATAGTGAAATACGCGCGTGAATGCGTTGCGTTGTGGTGCGCAAATTGATAAAATAATACACGGACAATGTAAAAGCACCGTGGATATCTGTTATTTACGAACGGACCGCAGAGTCGGTCAATAAACTATCGTCGAGGGAAGAGTTTGCTGGTATCGCGACGTTAACACCGACAACTTTTTACGCATTGGCGGTTTTTTAATAGACAGAGAGCTCGTCCGCGGAATAAAAGTCAAAATGGAAAAATCCCGACGGAATTCAGTCTGGACCCGTGTTCTCCATTTACTACGCCCCCGTTTCTGATCGATACGAACGCGGCAGGAAAAACAGCCCGGCCGAAGTGTTTCTAGTATTTCAATTCGTGCCGATACACTTCGACGCCGCGCGGGGAAAAACAAGCCAGACGACGATAAATTGTTGCACCGGCCAGACAACGGACATAAATTGTCCGTCGGCAGGATGATACCGGAAATCTGCGTCGCGATCGAAATCGAACCTTTCGATGAGATATCTCATTCTTCCTCCTTTTTCCACTGAAAAGAACCCTTTGATAAATGAAAATGTAATGAAATTACTGAAACAACTACATAGACGTGCAGCTCGCTAAAGGAAACATTAAATATTCATATTACCACTTTTTCAATAGATTAAAAATACAAGTATTTCTCTTCGAGCAGCATCACTTGGTGTGCCAGAGAATAAAAGAGGCAAAATGATAATTTCTACGTTAAAAAGATTAACACGATCGCGCTGGGAATGAGATGCCGAGCATCGATCAATTAGGCCAGCGTTTCCAGCGATTGGAATCTTCACAGGAGATCGGGATCCCTATAAATGGACGTTAATGACGCGGCTTATAGCTTTGGAAATTTAAACTAAAAGCCCCGAGATGTCGGTGGACCGTTGGACCCCGCTGGTTATTCGAGCTATCTCGAAGCCGCACCCCCGCGTCCGCGGGACAACCATCGGTCGCCCCCACGCTTTATACGCCCGAAGGTTTTTATCGGGGAGGGTGCACCCCGTGGCCCCTTTAATTAATGGCGAGGCACACACGAACGTGCGCATAGCACAGAGGAGGCAGGGATCCGCGCCGTTCCTGGCCGACGAATTATTTGGAGAAGCATCGAAGCTTCCCGGGGGCTGGGGTAGAAAGTAAAAGGGGTGTCGTTGCTGACCCACCGAGGGACGTGCCCTCGTTCGGGAAACTTACCACGAGTTTCTGGGAATACAGCATGGTGCAAGTCAATTTATATTTTTTGAGTTGAAAAGTGGAAGGTTAATTAGTTGATAGAAGGTAGTAAGAGAATGATTGATAAAGTAGGAAGGGGTAGAATATGAAATTCTTTTTGTAGCGTGGAATTCAGGTGTTGGTTCGATGCGAGGGAATTTAATAATGAATTAGAATTAGACGTTGTTGTAGTCAAATAGGGAGGAAGATTGGTGTCTTTGTCTTAGAATTTACTGCGGATTAAATGGAGCGGGGGTATGTTCCTTTAGTTGGCTCTTCAGGATTCCCTTCGGGCAATATCGCGTCACACGCACGGCCGGGAACGAATAACCACGCGGAAAACCTAAATAATTGTCATTACTGCCCTACCAATTATTCGAGAAGCATCATCCAACTCCCCTTTAGGGTCGGCACAAAGAGTAAAAGCATCGGCGTTACTGGCCCAACGAGAAGCACGCCCCTGTTTGCTGGATACATGAGTGTTCACGGGAAATGTTTCCGTGGCAGGTGGCCACGGAAAATGATACCCACTCGTAGAGAAATGTACGGAAGAACGCAACGTGGATAATACAATGCTAATTGAAACAATGCAAGGGAAATCGTGGAAAAGACACGTGAAACTAAGTAATCATGTGAACAATAAATGGAACTACTTAATGCTTCAGAACTTTAGATCACGATTTGTAATACGTTACATTCCCTCTTCTATCACTCGAAATGGTCCTTGACAAAAAATCCACAATTAAAAGTGTCGCTTCCAAAAGTATAAAATATGTCTTTCAAAGAATTAATCTTTCAAAAAACGGACTCTTCGTGTCGCCCTGGTCCTCGAAACTTTGAAATTGAGACCCACCAGCGTACGAATGACAGCGTAAATTAAGAAAGCAGCCCCATAGAGCTCCCTGCGAAAAGTTATTTCATTAAATGCAGCTAATCATTGTTCCCAGCGCGGTACAAGTCGCCCAGAGTTGTTTCATACATTCGTGAAGGGCAAATATGTAGACGGTACACTGGAAAGCTCTCGAGAGTGTTATCAACGCGCGTCGTACTTGTTCGTATTCAGCGAGACGTAGCGAGGCTCAGGTTGGCCGTGTAAAAGCTCCTCGAGTACGGGGAAACCCGCCACGCGGAATATCAAATCAAGATTTCGGCTCCCTCCTTCCCCTGCCTTCAACATTTTGTTGGCTGGCGAGAGCGCGACGTTTCCTTTCCGCATTGGACGTGTAATTTTCATATTAAGAGGCCCTCTTCGCGATCTAAAAGTGCTGCTATCGCGACGATACGCCTCGCCCTTTGATCCCCTGCCCTTGAAACTGAAGTTATTCAATGCGCATCGCTTCTTCGGCCCCTTATCTCACTATGTTCAGCTAATCTCAAAAAAACACACAGGCTCCAACTGGAAATCTAACAAATATGTTCCTACAAATACAGCTGCCTATTTAGTATTCCATCAGCTTTAAAAACTTCATCTACCGTAATTAACGGTTTCGTGGCAGAAAAGCCTTCCACCGAAACGTAAATGGTAAAACATGTATGTAAATCTACATTTCAGAATGAAACGAAACAACCAATCAACGTCTACACTTGGCGCACAAACTGCATACACCGTTTTGTTTGGCATGCCACAGAGAAACGAGTGCCCGTCGATTAAATGCGAACGGTAGACGAAGAATTTAATAATTCCGCTTTGCACGCGCGTCAAGCACGCGTGGTTCAACATCGATCGACGAGTGTTTTCGGTGTTGCGATAGAATACGCTGATCGCGACGATCTTCGTTAAACGGCGGTTAGAGGAATATCGGCCGGTGGATTTTTGCCCGGGAAACAAATAAACCGCGGACCCCGGCGCGTGTAAAAAGGGAAATTATTCAAAGGGCTCCGCCCGCCTGGCTTCTCTCCCTCTTTTATTCCTCCCTCTCGAGCCGTAATACGGGGCTACTTGTATTCGTGGGGTTTGCGGCAACCACTGGCATAAGCACAGTGCATATGGGTATCGGAAACGCGCGTAGATCACGCGGGATTATTCGGACACCCCTGGCGTGCCCTAAGCTCTGCTGGATGCATGCTAATTGCCATGAAGACGTACACACCGCGGCATTATGATGCGCATACGTCACCGTCCCCGCTGTGTCTCCGTGCACGGTTATGAGCAGGAACAAGTTTCATGCGACGCGATAAGTTTACCTGTGGTAAAGTCGGTGGGAAGTGGGGAAAAGTCTTCTCCAGACAGGTCGAATGCTTTTGTGGTAGAAGAGGAGATAGAGGGAGGGGTGTACTAAAGCAGCAGAAGGAAAAGAAGGCAATAAATTTGAGTAATAATATATTCGACATAGTTTGTGGTCGCAACTTGTACCCTCGAATGTATTATAATTGAATTATTTATAGCTATCATGTGTGTGGATTTTAAGTTAGTTATTATAGCTTTGCTAACTGCTATTAATACGTAGCGTAGTGCGGAAGGTGTTCTTGTTGTTAGCTAAAGTTAAAGTTTTTCTCGAAAGGGACAAGTGTATGAGAAACAGATTTACTGTTTTCTGTAGACAGTGAAGAATTTTTTATGCGAAAGTGTTTTATGTAGGTATCATACTTCGCCAGGGCGTGCTCGAGCAGGAACAGAAATAAGGGAAGGAAAGAAGGGAGACGCAGGCTCCCGCCCCTTCGAGCGGTCCTTGGAGGGTAAAACACTCGCAAAAGTAGCGCAGTCAATGAAAAGTGCGACACAGTGCTCAGGGATGAACGTGCCGCGGATCGAAAATCGCGGCTTAAGGAATCCTCCTCGTCGCTTTCGTCTTAGAATTACATTCTCCTCGGCGTTTCCATTTAATAATCGCGGAAACCACTTCTGTAAAAGCTGGAGATTTCGTCCTACCCTTTTATCCATGATTATTATTATATTATTATTCGTCTTTATTACTTGGGACATACAAAGAAGAGTAATACATGAAGAATTAGTGAAGTAAAAGGCGATGCCGCAGAACAATACTGTTAGAAGCCTAACCGTAACTAAATAACTGAAACTAAAACAAAAATTAGGGAAGAAAAGTAAAAATAGAAAAATTAGGAGAAAATTTATTAAGAGAATTTTTGTTATTATTCTGACGCATTAAGATAGAAAATCATAATAAACGTAAATGGACAGACAGAGACGAGACAAGGAAAAGAAGGAATATAAAGGTGACTTAGGAATAGTGTAGAAATATATACCGTCGAGCTTTACATTTAAAATCAGGAAACCAATTTAGCCATCGAATATCAGGTGGGATTGAATTATACTAGTGAGCGGAAATATAGGCTAAGGAGGATTCAAATTTAGATTTCGAGTGTGCCGGTATAGAAAGGAGATTTTGATGTCAAGTAGAAAGAGAATTAGGTCCATGATAAGAAAGATTACTTATAATACTTAAACGCATTCACAATTACTAATACAAAACATTCAAAGATATTCAGTTTCAACAAAAATGCTTATCGAGAAGCCTAAAAGTAATCCTCACTATACCTAATAATCCCCTTGTTAAATCAAATCCACTGAAACCACCGACAGCATTCGCGCGTATTTCCTTTCCTCCAGCTTGATTTCCCAAGCAAGCACGATTACGCAAACAGTACGAGGATCAGCCTGGTCGAATACGAGTTGGATGAAATTCTTCGATGTCCCGTCCTCGAGCTCTTATCCGGTTTAATTGTTTCGGCGGAGGAGAGGCAGTGGGCCTAGGCGATCCCTCAAAACGGAATGCCACGCAAATTCCACTTTCTCCCAAATTGCCCCGCGGAGCATCAACATTCAGAGGACATACCGTGGGGCTTCTGTATCGATGATACGCGAGTAGAAGAGCGGGCGAAGGCGCCTTTCATCCGGGTCCCGGGGATCGCGCGACGGCAGAGCTTTCCAATAAACGGAGAGATCTCGGCTTTGTGACTGCCAGAAGACAGATAAGGTATGCCGAGGAAGGGTCCTTAGCAAGGACTTTCGCCGAGAGGCCGCGCATATTAAATTGTTTGCCTCACAATGTCGCCCTCCGGGAGGATCCTTCCAGCCACTATCGCGATATTGGCAACCTGTTAATATACTTTGCGGAATGGCTCGCGGTGGAGAGTATCGATCGCAGAGATTCGCTTCCAGAGGAAATATCCAGTCGCGAGGGGAGGATTTTCTGTATGCAGAGATCCCCCTGTTGGCCACTGTCGGTTCGTCCTCTACATGACAATGGTCACCGACATGAACAACTTTCTTTTTAATAATGACACGCGCGAAAGACCTGTTTGCTAGTTATTGTTCAGTGTCAGCCAATGACACACTCTTCCTCGAGAAATCTTCCACGGTATCAATATGGAAAATAAAATAAAATTGAGGACCTTGCAGTAAGAGGGGTGCAACTAGGGAATAGAATCCCGGCTGTTTTATAGATTCCAAAAATCCCGGCATTTGATATAACTAATCCCGAGAATTTCGGGATTTTTTAAAATTTTAATTTTAAAATAACGTAAAAACTGTGCAATTTATTGCAAATTTGAATCTGCACCCGTTACTATTTTATGCAACATTTTTATGTTGGGCAGTTCAACATTTAAAAAATTCTCCAAAAATAGAAATAACAATTTATTAACTCAACAACTATGTACTACTTATTGTGTAAAAATATATAATATTCGATTAGTGTCCTCTTTTTACTGTTAAGTCAAAGCAATAATTTTATAAACAATTTTTCCTAATTTACTCGAACTTCGTAAAGATGTTACGATACTTGAACGATACATTGACAAATGTTTACTGTCAAGACTTACATCGATTGTCGCGAATTAAAATAAGATAATTGGAATTGTAAGGGGCTAGTGAAATTGTTAAACTGCTATCAACTTTCTTTAATTCTCCCCGTTGGGAAGACACTACGTGGTAATCACATAAACGACGTACCAAGACGATTACACCAGCACGGAATCGCGCCGATTACGGCCAGGTAATCTCGTTTACTCCCCCAGGTGATAAATTCATAACTTCGATTGACTCGTAATATCCTTGGGCGGTTAATCCGCTTTATGGCTTTTTAAAACTGATTAGGGGTAGCGTTAACACGATCACGCGCTGGGGCACATACGTACAGGTAGTCGTGCGCGTTATCCAGCTGCCTCTTGGAATTTCCGTCGTCGCAGAAATTCGACGGTTGTTGAGAACAACCGTAAGCTGGCTCCAAGCGAGACGGTTTAATCGTGCGACCACCGCCTGATTTACAGCGCCCGATTCGCGGCGAAAGAGACGAGATCTCATTCCCGCCGCCCGCAAGGAATACTCGAACGCCGTGACAACGTGGAAATTTCTCCGTGGTAGAAACTACGACCGTGTTTGATATTTATAACGCGAATTTTTCACTGTCCGCCGCTTTTAATACGAGCTCGGGGATATCGGACTTCGAGGACGTTTACAAATTGTCCATGGCGAACGATGCGGTTCTTCTTTCGCCCAAGGGGGTACATTATTCGATGGAATGAATACTCGCGAGGTACTCGGAAAATTAAATCACTACAGCAAAACTAGTGGTACAGTTTACAGCTCCCTCTCGATTAAAGAAGCACAAAAATTGAATAAGCAATTCTACGTGACGTTAAATCTTCCCTCTACTCTTTATTCTAGACCCTAAACATTGATTCTTGCATTCCGTAGATGATACTTTCATTAATCTCAAACAAGAGTATCCTTATCCATATTCTCACCAACACCAGATGAATTTTAATTTTAAAAACCTTCCACCCCGATGCACAGTAAAAACTCAAAGCTCCAGACAAATCAACTACTCAGCCTCCAGCATAAGGAAACACCTCAGGCACTCAGAAGCCTGACAGATTTCCAATTAAGGAGCTCGCGATGCTCGCCAGCTCGCGATGCTCGCCAGCTCGCGAGGCATCTGCCCTCCTAGCCCAGAAATCCCAACGAAAGCGCGACTCACGGGGCGAAAGGAAGATCGACCCGCGGCGCAGCGTTTTTCGCCGGTTTATTTGCCGGCGCGGTGCTCTCAATCATTTTTCAAGCGGCGCGTAGGACCGCGCGGGGACAATCGAGACGAGGCGCGTTCACACGCGCGCGGCTACGTATGCAAGCGCGAGGCGTCGAGGGTGCACGCAAGCGCAGCGCCACGAAAATCCTCCCCGAGGGTTGGAGTGAGTCAGACGCGCGGCCGAGGGAGGCCAGGCCGTTAATCGGCGATAGGCAGTCAGTCGGTCGGCAACCAGCGCGGCACACGGATGTCAGCTCGCGTTTACGCCTCGATTCCGCACGCTGCCTTCGTCCTCCATCGCGCGTGACTTCCTCGCTTCTCAGCTACCACTTCCGCCACTGTGTCACAGACATTGACCGTGCGTTCGGTATTATTAAAATTGCAGCTGCACCAGAGACCACATATACCGTTCCTTTGGTAAATATCGAGGATGAGAGGAATCTACCTCGGTGCAATCATGATCGTGGCTCTCGGGGACACGGATGTCTAGGTCGATTCGTTCAAGGTGGAAGGGATGAGACCCTCTTTGTTGGGTTTCTCGATGAAGTCCTTGGAGCGCCTGGTGTTCGATTGAGCCGTCGACACGACAGCCAACTATCGACGGCGGACGGTTTCAATGTGACACGAATAACCGCTTTAATTTACGTGCGTTTAGATCGAGGAACAGTGGCAAAGTGGCTGGACAGTGGTCCACGGGACTGTAAAAATCGAGCGACGAGGAGGAATCGATTCGGAGGGATATACCGATGTCCGCTGGACGCGAACCAAAAAGGACATGACAGTGAGCGAGCCGTGTAATGACAGTTGACAGGGGAGCAGCGGTTTAGTTCGAGAGATGTTAGCCAGCACAGAGGGGAGCGAGATGTCGAGCTGATGGTGCAAGTTCTCTTATCCCTAACACTTAAAGTTCTCTAGTTCGATCGTTGCCTTAAGTCCGTCAAAGGACGCGTACACTTAGCCTTCGGTATCGAGCTGGGAATCCACTACCTCGAGATCGTGATATATTTTTTGCATGTATTTTCTAACTCGGTTGAAAGCTACGACACTCTCCGTCACGCGTGCTAGCCACCCTTGCGAGGCTGGGTCGTCCAAGGGCTCGAGCTTGCACGGGGTCCTTCCGAAAGTGTCGCTGGTTGTAACGGCGGAGGTTCGTTGGTATCTGAACGCTGTCGCGTCACGGCAACCCCCCGACCACTCGTCCCTCGGACGGAGCGATCTCTCGAGGGGCTCGCGCGAGATCCTCGCGGCGAACGAAAGCGAAAGCGGCCGTCTACGGGGTTGGACGTGCGGCACGCTCGTCCATCGACCGGTTGCGTTGCAGCTGCAACGATTTCGGAACAGCTGCGACAACATTGTTCAGAGGGTGGCGAGGATTACTCGTGCCTGCTACCGTGTTCATCGAAGGTGACAGGAGAGAAGACGCGAACGGGGGTGGAGGAGGAGGATAGGCCGAGGCTGGAAAAGGAGGAGGCGAAGGGCGGCGAAGTCGCAGAAGGCAGTGGTGTAGACAGTGGTGGTAGTAGTGTTGTTGGTGATAGTGGAACTGGTAACGTCGACGACCATTGCAAAACTACCGGCGGCAGTGGTGGTTGTAGCAACGGCAACTGCGACAGTGGTGTCGGTAGGCTGTCGTGCAGGGGTGGCACGTTGCGACTTTTAAAGGGACTGGTAGAGGGCCCGATAGGCAGGGTGGCCGCGCGACTGCACCGTTGGGGAACAGCAGGAGGGGTCAATCCCTCTGCACCCTCAGGACGGGGGGAATGTCCCGGCGGAGAGGGTACCCCCCGTCGGAACGTCCTCGACGCCACGAAGAATCGCCGACTGATGGGCGCCAACCTCACTAAGCAGAGCAGGGTGAGTCTTTTGGGGGAGGTGGTGCGTGTGCTCCTTCCACTTCCAACCCTCGCGCGTCATCTGCGGCTACGTTCTTCCTTCGTTGTCCTTTTTTCTTCTTCTTTGAATCCTCGACAATTTAGATTGGACGAGTGGATGGAAGGAATGGAACGAAAGACGGAGCAGCCTGTTTTTCGACGAGGTAGACGGGTGGTTTTCACTTCTGTTGTAATCGCGGCTATAAAATTTCAGTCACACTTGAGGAACATTTGCGGGGTGAGAGATTAGCTTCGATTTGCAAACTTTCTTCTGTGCAGGAAGGTGTTCACGAATCTCTTCGATATTCTTACACTAGGGTGGCCCTTATTTTCAACCAACAATTTTTTTCTCTCACCCCTAATATGGTTTCATTTCATAAAAAAATAGTTCCTGAAAAAGAGTATTGCAATCAGACAACAGGAAAGGGCACCGACCAGATCTTAATGTTTAGAATTCATTAGTGGTTTGAATTTGAAAAATTCTCTAAAATGGTAAGCCCTATCGAAATTTCGTTCAAATAATATTAAAAGAGCATTAAATTTTCTACAATTACTGTACATATAATTTTTTCGTGCTTTCAACCATTTGTTAGATAATAGCGTTTGAATATAGAGACTTCGCGCGTCCCACCTGTACGGTGTGGCGTGACGTATCGTCTATACGCGCGCAGTGCGGACCTCTCTATATTCAAACGCTATTATCTACAAAATGATTGGAGGCACGAAAAAATTATGTATACAGTAATTGTAGAATATTGAATGCTCTTTAAATATTATTTGAACAAAATTTCGATAGGGCTTACCATTTTTGAGAAATTTTTGTAAATCCAAACTATTCATGAATTCTAAACTTTAAGGCCTCGTGGGAACCTTTCCTGTTGTCAAATTGCAATAAACTTCTTCAGGTACCTACTATTTTTCTTATCAAATGGCACCGTTCTAGAAGGTGAAAGCAAAGAAATACAAAAAGAAAATTGCGATACGTATAAATAAGGGCCACTCTATTCTTACACTCTACGCGATAAAAAATAGACTAAAGGGCCAAAGAGCATACATAGCTTGTACGAGTCTCCTTTCCATTACAATATTATGCAGAGTGCAGTGAAGCGGAAAATTCGAGGTCGTCGCGGCAGACTTTCCCTGGAAAAAGCTGTTCAGGCCAGGGAGCTTGTTTGGATATTCGTCTCGCGCCATAAACGATAATCGCGGAGAGAAGTTGCAGGGAGTTCTAAACGCGGAGGGGCATAACCATTGTCGTGGCGGAGCGCGAGTTTCGCAACTCGAGGCAACTTTTTCCCCAAGTCCAGTCGAAAGCCAATTCCCGTCGTCGCGAAAGAAAATTCGCGATAATCGGACGGACGCCCCGTATTCTCCTCTTTTTACGGGACGGAGCGTCGGACGTTTAAACGGGATCGCCCGAACAAGCGAGAACTCCAATTGCGAAATCTTTCCGCGTGACTCGACCGCGAAATCGAACTCGCCGCGAATGCAACGGCTCCACCGACGGGGGCGGGTATATTTAAGAGCGCGGGGAAATAAATTATTCGCGAGGAGCGAAAGCTCTGCGTCCAATTTCCGCGTCGAAGGGAAACGTGCCAGCTCTCGCTCTTCGTTTGAATTTCACCCCGACCCCGCGAAAGGAAATTGCTAGCGAAATCGAACATTTTCTTCAAAGACGAAACACGCGCCGGCACAGGACAGAAAACGGATGAATTATTCCGCGAGAAAAGGAGCGCTCGTGCTTGAAATTTCCGCGCGAACCGAGGAGCATTTTACATATTTCCTCTATTACTCTCCGCCCAATGATTCCTCTCGTCGAAACTGATATCAAAATCCTACCTTCTGGGAATACAACGATCCCAAATACGAGTAATGCTTTCGATGACATCAAATGAATTATTCACGAAAGATGCAATCCTGTCGATTTAAGCTTTCGTGTCGATGAAGGATAAGTCGAGCCTACTGATTTTTCTGATTCTGGCGAAGCAGAGCTGTTGTTAGGAGATTTGTGATTTAGCGAGCCTTTCGATGGGAGCCGATACAAATGCAGAGGGGAAGGGAAAAAAAGAAGGTAACGACGGAAATTCATGGGCCATTTAAGCTCTCCCGCAGGTATCACGTGTAGATATCTATGCCCATGAGAGACACCCATTCACTGGCCGCTTTCCGTACCGATGAATGAAGCATTCATACGGCTCGCGTTCATAAAAGTCAGAGTTTACTTTGACGATCTGGATCGCGCACGGTACGCTCCCTATCGAGCTTCAACGCGCTTTGTCGATTCGTGTTTATGGCACGTGTATTTTTCCATCGAAATTGCAGGGGTAACGGTCGCTTCAGAACAGTCGAAATCTATTGAAAAGTATAAACGTTAAATGGAATGGAAATATTCATATATTCCTCTACTGCAATATTGCAGTGTTAAAAAATTCAGCTTCTAGTGTTGATTCTCTATGATCGAGCTCTGTTGTTCCATTTAAAAATTCAACTAACTCGATAATCATTACGACAGCAAGGCTCAGACAGATGCTTATTGAAGAAGTAAGTTTGCGATCTGCATGACCAACCCCTTGCAAAACTTAGTCCAGGAAAACATGAATCCCCCAAGTTCTAATTAGAATCTCAACTTTAGAACGTGCAGTGAGAAATGCTGGATCTTCAAAACAACAAAGAAGCAGTTGCTCGTGTTGTGATTACTCAGAAAGTTTTGAAATTGCTCTGCGCGATGTCAGCGGAACGTTCGTCAACAATCATTGTCGCATTTTCATCGCTCGAGCGGAAGCGCAGCGCTGCCACGCCATCGTTTGCAGCGCATTCCGCAGAAATTGGTTTACTACGAGCGACTCGCCATTACAAGAACGAAAATGTCGGTGCACGAGTTTTATGCGGCGCTGCGCAACGTCGCGTCACGAAACAACGTCCCACGTTATCATCGATAATACGCGGTTCGACGTAACCGCGCGTATCTCCACTGTTCGCGGCGATAAATCGTCGAAAAGTGGCCTTAAATAACACGATGCAGGCGGTGGTCGTCGGGGCGCACGAAAGTCCAGAAATTCTCGGAAAAGTGTCGCCGTTCTCGTTAATTTCGTAAACGAACAGGCTGGGCGACGGGAGTCGAGCGGGTGGATTAATAAATCAGGCTACGTGCTGGATAATTAACATTGAAGAATGAGCAATCCAATGACATGCCTGAAAGGAACGTGAACGAACTATAAAACAGAAACAGATTCTAATTATTCTTCGACAGTGAGTTCCGCAGGATCTGCCCGTTACAGGAATTACAATTGGACGAGGAGCAGTACGATTAATGGTTTCTTTACTAACGACGTGGAAATTGTAACGATAAAACCGTCGCCAAAGCTTCGCAGAGACGGGAATATAGAACGGTGTTAAATTATTAATGGGACAGGGTGATGGAAAATTATGATCCATTGAGATGAACGAAATAGGCAATTGGCGCTTGAAAACGTGTACAGAATCCAGAAAGACCCTTCTGTATCAAATATAATGTAAAATTCCGACGATATTTCATCGATCTTCTATAATCGTCAGCGTCAACTTTTATTTGCACACCATTACTCATTGAATGAAATGGAATCGCGAATAGGACGTTGCTTGTGTGGAACTAGTACCTACTACGCTTTCGCCATTTACCAAGTAGAAACGATTTCGCAGTAACAATAGGACAGGGAACACCAGAACGAACCGTAAAGCCAGAAGGGAAAGGCGATTCGTAACCGCGACGTAGGATATTAACGCGTGCAACGACCCAGCTAGTTCGTATTCGAGTAACGACTCGCTTAAGTGCACGCAGAAGCGTGTAACTTAGAAAACACACACCAGATACAGGTGGAGCGTGTAGGGTGCGATGCTAATCGGCGATCGAGGCTCCGAGCTGCGGGCTCTGTTGTCCCAGCTGTGACGCGAATTTTCGCACGCATAAACCGTGCGCGAATTCGATGTACTCGCTGCGGGGATCGAGCGTCCGTGCGCAAACACCGGGGCAAGATCTATCCGTGGAACGGAAAAGTACACAATGCTCGCGTTGCACCGGCGGTGCCCGAGGTTCAGAGGTGCTAATTATTCTGTTTGCACAGTTGCGCGGCCACGGGTCGATCGTTTGTCACGGCAACCTTTGACGCGTGTCTGCTGCCCGTGTTGTAGACTTTTCTGATTTGACTCGGCGAAGAAAGTCCTCCGCGTTTTTCTTCCCGTTTCATTGGTGTTTCTTGTGTATTTCTCTTCTTCTTCTTTGACTATTTAAGAAATACACTTCTGTGGTACGTAATAAGGGGTTATATATATACCTAGGACCGTGACAGGAGGGGACGTTTTTTATGATTTTTTTACCTATAAGTAATTTTTTAATCAAATATCGTAACGTGCATTTGAAAACTTATAATTTAAAGAATATTTTCAAAAAAAATTTCATTTTTTTTCACAAGTTTCTTTCAAATCGGTTGAGTAGTTTTTGAAATAGGTATCATTGGCAACGATTTGAAAAACGTAGTTTCGAGAAAAGTGAGTTTAAAATTTAAGGGGTCTCCCTACTTTGATAGCCTGAAAAGGAGCGCGATATTTGGGATCTTTTTTAAGAAAAACCCTCAAATTATATTAATTGAAAACTTTATACCTTTGTACATACTTATGCAAAATTTAAAAAAAAATTATTAATAAAACTGATAATTTTTTTAGGAATTTACAGAAAATAGTCGTAGCTTCTGCGAATTCTTTATTAGAAAAATCGATTGTTTCGACCATTCTAGGTGTATATAACCCCTTAACCCTTAATGTAACATTGGAAGGTGATTTTGCTCGGTCGTCGACGATCGCTAATTGCCACGGAGGAAGCTGTAATAAAGCGACTAGCTAACTCATGAATGACACATTCGCATCCCCTCGAAGCGGCCCCATGCATCCCCGAAGGTGCGAAGCCTGCAAGATTTATCGCGATTCCTTCGCCCAGCGACGAGTGGCGAGGATCAGCGGCACGTGACCCAACGATCAATCCGTTTGCCCCCAAGAATGCTCACCTGCCTTCGTAGCTTCTACTTTCCCTTTCCTTAGCCTCGATCCTCGCGCGATGCTACAAATCCGCTCGAGGGGGCGAGAATTTCGTCGGCCGGTGAATTATTGAGTCTTTTCCCCGCGATAGCCGTGCAGGGACGAGTCACATGCGGTTGTTCATTAATTATTTGTTGCTCGATCACCGAGGCCCCCTCCCCGAACGGGCAACGGTCCCCTCTAACTCGATGACGCTCGATTGGCCGGCGTGCGAGGCCTTCTTGCAGCTTCCTCGCCACGCACGTGCCCCGAATAAAACACGTGCGCGCGCGCTCTGAGTCACCAGGGACTTTGAACCGACGGTGCATGCAGTCTTCTCTGCCGAAAAAAACATGGGAATACTAATACGGGAAGGTGAAAGGAAGGACTGCCAGGCAAAGAATGCACTCGAGGCTCGGGGCGAGTTGGATTGGGCTCGATAGTCCGTCGATGAATAGATTTGAAGTTTGCGATGAGTAAACCGTATCCACGCGATTATTTTCGAGGAAGAAGAATGGGAATCTGCACTTCGCGGTGAATGATCTGGATACATAATTTAGGGAACGGGGAGACTGATTAACACTTGGTGGCTGATATGTATATACAAGGGAAATTAGGCAACTTGAAAATTCAGAAAATTATGCAACTTTGCCATAGTGCGGGTTTAGGGTGTGAAATCATTCCTTGAGAAAATGCAGAATTTTTTATGTCGTGGGACATCTCGAGAACGGTGAGAGATATCGAGAAGAAGTTTAAAGAAAACTTGCAAAAATATGGGGTACGCAAGTTTGTAGATATAAAAAGAGATGCAACTTTTGTCTAAACTTCTTTCTGATATCTTTTACCGTTCCTGAGATATTACACGAAAAAGAAAGGGTGATTTCACTCCTAAAACCGCACTGTGGCATCGACATAAAATAGGCTTGTGTTGTGGATGAACTACTTTTCTTGCACGCACAGTTGCATAATTTTCTGAACTTCAGGGTTGCCTAACGTCCCTTGGAAGTAAGGTTTCAGTAAAATCAGTTCTGTTTCCGTCTGACTTATTATTGGTTCATGCTACTGGGAATAATTGCAGAGTCGATTACTGAAAGAACTTTGCTGTTCAAAGGATAATGTTTTTATTTTATAATAGCTGTTCATTGAATATACTAATATATTAAGTGCACAGTAGCTGTTCCCTTGGGTTGCAGCCTCGAGAAAATTCGTTAATCGATCGGCGAATCCTTTCGACACGCCGCCGAGATTGGTTACCCGCTGAATCTTGTTACGAGCGCAAATTTTTCACACGATGCACGTGCCCCCGAGCGCAACTCACGTGCAGCTATCGATCGACGTGCCCACCTTCTCGGTCGTTGTGTAAGCGATGCTGTTCCTTCTGGAATACGTTAAGCCCACCCTCTCCAGCGCCGCAATCCAACCCGTCAAATTTTATTCCGCGTGTTCCACCAGTCGAGAACAATAGCCGCCAGATAATTACTGTGAAATTCGGTCCGAGGCGTTTGACAAGGAATCTTGATAAAGCAGGCGAGAATAATGGAATCGCGAGCGAAAACAACGAACCGTGGGGGTGCGCCAGGGAAAGCTAATGAAAAGGATTGGACAGATCGTGAAAGTGAATTAGAACGTGTAGGATGATCCAAAATCCACGAGAACGGGTTGATGTTGACGAGTACGAGAGAGGCCGAGCGTAATTGGAATCAATTGGCTCGAATGATTAAATGATAGGTAGGATCTAGCATGAGGGTCCCCAATCGGCGGGAATAAAAGAAACGAAAAAGAGAGAGGAACGTCCCTTGCTTGGCGGATTGAATTCATTCAGCCTCGGCTTTCTCGTTTCCCCTTCGCTCAGTGAAATTTCAACAAGTCGCCTCATCTATTACAAGATCTCTTACAATTTTATCTCTCCACCCCTGAATCGCATATTCAGAAACGAGCTTGCAGCGCAGAATATAGTACAGAAGGGGTGTGTCCAACTAGAACATAATTCCTCTCTAGGTTGTGACAAGGGGTCTACACACCGACGCGAGGGTCTACACTCACCCCTAAATATAATCGAAGGTGATCGAAGAGCAGAAGTGACGAGGGAGAAGGTAAAAGTTGCCTTTTACACTTCTGTGGCTCCCCTATTCAAATCCTCGTCGGAGGAGTAAAAGTTATAAGGTCGAAAGTGTCAACTTCCGTGGCCCCCGAGTGGTTGGAACTTCCGGAGCGCAATCTTCGCAATGACGAGCGTTTCGTCGACCCACGGCTCGCAGACAAGGACAAGAGGATCGCATTACGACGGAAAGCAACCCCCAAAAGAAGAATGGCGCATACGGGGGAGGAAGGAACGTTCGTCGGGATTTAAGGCTCCATAAATCCGGTCGAACCATCCCTTAAGCCCTCTACGCGGTGGTCAGTCGGCTTTTACCAGATTGTATTCCGCGATATCTTTCGTTTGGACCCTCGGCTAAACGCCTTTCACCTGACTCTCTTTAATAGACCGCCTCCTAGCTGATTGCAACGACTTCAAGCGTGGTCGCTAGATTCCCTCACGCCGTACATCCAGCACATCGAATTGCAAGGGAGACAGTACAGTGTCTCCTTGAAGATTGAATCCTTTTGTCGAGCCGAGCGAGACCGAGGAATAAGGAAGATAGGAGGAATCGAAGATTGGAATTAGTTGATTTTAACCAGCTCGTTGTTTGCGACCGAATGCAGCTGATTCAAGAGGGGATATGTAATGGAGGCTTTAAAGTCTCCCGAGGCGACGAACTTTTAATGGATCTAACAAGCCTGCATGCTCGATAGTGTATGTACTTCAATTATTACCGTAACGTGCATTATGCTTGAAGAATTGCATGTTTCTGCAACCAATGGCCTCGGTATCCTCGTAACAGGATCGAAACAGTAAAGGTGGAGCTCATGGGTAGTTTCTAAGTGGCTCTCTGTTCTCCTGATACAAAGAATGTAGCAAACATTCGCTGTAGATATTTCTAACAAGCTCAACAGGAGAATGTATACCATAATTGGCATCCAATCTTTAATGTTAAGGGGTCAGACCACTGTGAAGTCGTGAAAATTTTTTAGGATTTATTTTTTAGTCAACGGAATGTCCAACGTAAATAATGTTTTATCTACTTATTAATACACTTATTGACATTATAAAAAAATCTATTTTAAATTTTTCACGAGAAAGAGAGAGATTCCGCGAGAAATACGCATTTGAAACAAAAAAATCAAAGTGTGTTGCAATCATTACGAGTGTGATTATCGCCGGAACCAGGATTATTTTTACTGATAAAGAATCGAATAGATCCAATAGAGGAATCCGATAGATCCCGGCGATGGTCATGAAGTACCAGAGGTCTCGCCGCGATCCAACGAAATTGAAACGTTAAGGGAATGAAGTCCGCGCTAGTACGGCCGGGATCCCCGACAAATATTCTACTTACAGCTGCGAGCGACCGATACGAAATGGAAGACAGATTTTCCAAGTTCTGCGGTCGACGATTTATTATCGACGGCCATAGGCGGCGTGTCGGATCGCGTGAAATACTGCTTTCGGCACATTGGTCGGGCGCAATTATTGATAGGGGCAGGAGTCGGGGCGCAGAGGAGTAGGTAGAGGGATTTCTAGCCGCGCACAGAATCGAAAGGGTGCAATCAATGTACCGTGCCGCGGCTCGATTTAAATTCATGAATAATTCCTCCCACCGTCGATCGAAGATCGACGAGCTCTCCTCCATCCTCTTCCGCGTGTTCCTCCGTATTTTTCGGCCGTCCCATCGGCTCGTTCCGCTCGATCGGGCGGAGCTTGCATCTTGGTTTAATCAAGGAAATGTCCGATCGTCGCGGGTCATCCTGAGCCTCCTTTATCCTTCATAAATATAGCATGCATGTATTAAAAGTGCCCCGCCGCGTTCAATGGAGGAACGAGCGTTCGAAGAAACTCTACAAGAGAAATCGTTTATAGACTTGTAATCTCGTCAATATTCGATCACGCTACGAAACTGATTATTTTCAGCGCGCGTCTACGTGGAAAGGACGCAACAGTTTTATTTAATCTGAAAAGAATATCCTGTTAACTCTCGACAATGTTATTGTTCCCAGACAGACTGTCAAGTATTGGAACGGTTAAAAAATAACTTTGTCAGGCGCAGAGACGGGATTACGGAAACCCAATCAATTTTTCCATCGGCTCTTATAATTACAACACAAACGGTACCAACGCATGGATACGTATTAACGAGTAAACCAATATAACCGCCTGTCAATCCCTCTGCCAGCCAATCTATTTTTATTCCATATAGAATCAGGCGAAAATAATCTCTCTATACAATCACTGCACAAGTGCATCCGCTTTATGCATCGAATTCACGTTGCTCGCGAATCGATCGGAGGCTTCTCTGCGAACGATGTCTCGCGCGATTTGCGTTCTTTGATTCACTTAGTCGTTACCCCCCGCTGGAGCGCACGGAATCGAAGTTACAGACGATATAAAATTCGCAACGGCGTTTCGAATCGGCGAGGAATCCTTGGACAGTCGTAACGCCGCCGGAAGCGAGAGCTACGAAAGGACTCCCTTATCGTGGCAGATCAATGTTATCCTAACGGGGAGGACGATCGTAAATAGAACGTATTTGCCTGGAGGAAGTTTTATTTGCTCGTTAGGTCCCTACTTTTTTCTTTACGATTCATTTCGCGTCCCGCGCAAGGCTCAACCGCCGACAATAAAGCCACGGCGTGCTTATGCCCGTCCGAGCTTGAAAGCGTGGACATTGTCTCGATAAAATTCGGCGGACTCTCCTGCGGGTCCGTGGGGGTCGGGAAGAATATTGAAAATTATCGTGCCGAGGGGAGTGAATCGTTGGCGTGAGTCAATGAACATCTGCAAAGAGAAGAAATACGTGCCACGGTTCCGCGAAGGGGGAGCTGATCAATGATCTTGAAAAGATGCGAATTTGCATGTGAATCGGATGGAATAGCGAGGAATGAAGTTCTTGGTAGTCGCTATGGAGGGCAGTGGAACTTTTTCCAGATGATGGAAGGGTGGGGTGGTTATTAGTCGGGGAGTTGAGCAAGAGTTGTTACGCGAGAGGTTTATTCAGTTACCCACTTTTCGTGGCACACTTCTAGTACCTATAACATTTAAGCACTTTACTGCTTCGTATCTCCCCCCTTCAGCCCAATCTACAAGCACGCACTTCCCTTCTTTAAACAGAGAAGTTGATGCGATGCGAAAGTACATTTCATGCCTGTTGTGATTCACGATGGAGGGAACACAGTTTTCGTACAGTTGCGTCTTATAAACATAGAATTCCCTTTGCAGAAAGTCTCTGACAAGTAGACATTCACGCATAGTGAGTGGAATTTCTCTATTTGGAATATATTTTTTTAAAGTACTCGTAGTAAGTAAGAAATCCTGAAAATTACATGCAATGGACCTCTTATTTAAGAATAATTGGCTAAAACCAGGCATCTGTATGTTTGTTAGCTTAAATCCGAATATAAAAAAAACTAAGGTAGTTCTCCTCATAAAAAATTGTTTTTTTTGGAGATAACTCAAAAAGGAAAGGCCGGAGAATTTTTTAAATATTTACTAGAATTATTTAAATATTTTTTCGGATTCAGCACCTCACAAATCATACAGATGCCAGGTTTTAGCTAATTATTCTTAAATAAGAGGATTTTGCCGGTTTTCTCGTACGCCTCAACAATATGAGTAAAATTGCAGATATAATTTTCAACATTTCTTAGTAACTATGAGTACTTTAAAAAAATATATTCCACTTCGGGAAACTTCATTCACTATAAGTGAATGTCTACTTGTGAGCTCCCCACTAAAATTGAAGATATATTTACGAGCTTACGAACACGTTGTTCAGCGACGTTCCACGATTCAACTAAGTAGAGTATCGATTTGTTTGTTACAGAGAGAGGCTACGCAACGAGATGTGGAACGAGAACGACGACAACGAATGGAGGCGGAAGCTCGGGTACGCGAGGCTACGGCTGAAGCTGAGAGAGCACGCTCCAGAGTCCATCACCTTCAAAGAGAGTTGGCCAGGTAACAAGATGCATACTACCTCAAGCTCAATAGTCGCATGCTAGAAATGAAATAGCCTTCGGAAGCCCTATTCACTCATTCGCAGAACGTGGGTAAAACAAAAATTCCCACGCGATTCATCTGGGATTCCGTTGGCGTATCAATTGCTCTTTTAATTTCCCAGTCTCGACCACGGTATCCGGGCGATACGTTTCATTTTAATTAAACTCGGTGAGCTTATGCGTAGTAAAAACACGCGAACCATTGGTGTGGGAAATATGGGGAATACATATCGCGAGAGGTCCAGGAACGAGCGAATGCACGGACACAGGCGAAGTATAAGAGAGATACAAGTGTCTTATTGGAATTCGTATCATATAACAATATGATGAAAATTCTGCAAATCTATATTCAATATTAATTCTAATTGCTAGTAGGGGGCCATCCTTAAATTACGTAAGGGTAATTTTGACGATTTCTTACCCCCTCCCTCCCCCGGTATAAGAATTCGTAAGATTTGGTATTGCGACCCCTTTCTTACGTAATACTTTCTACATTGAAATTTTTCAGTCATTAAAATTCTCTTAAAGGTTTATCTAACAGCTAACTCATTTAACTCGGTTTCAAGAAATTTAAACTAAAAAGCTTTTCTAGAACATTATGATAGAATTTGTATTTATTGAAAATTAGATTAAAAAATATTACGTAAGACGCTACCTTACTCTCCCTCCCCCTTATAAGAAAACGTAAGAAATTCGCGACCCCCTCCCCCCCAAAAAAGCCTTACGTAATTTAAGGACGACCCCTAGCGTTTCGATGGTTCTAGCGTAACAATTAATAATCTACACGATCTATAATATAACGATCCGAATATAAAAATTCGGACCATTTTTAACAATAAAAATAAGACGAGATATTTTTCACTCAACGGGATCTAGATGCCGATGCTAAAGGGTTAAACTCGTCTCCATTCGGCGATCGAAACTCATTGTCAGAGAAGCCTTTCTCAAGACGGTTTCGAATCCGAGCCCGATGGAGACGAGGAAAAGGTTGGTTCCTTGACGTGTACCTACGCGTTTCCGTTGGCAGGCAGGAAAAGAGAAACCAAGCCTGTAAATCGATGCGGTTGCCAAACATCCGGCAATAATTCGAGGCGCTTGTCCGACATCGATTTCTCTTTTTCCTTCGCCCTCCATCTCCCCTCTCTCCCTGGCCGTGTGCGGCGGCGGGCCTGCGAAAATCGCTTATTTCATCGAGCCGCAGACAGCACTTTATTTCCCGTGTACAGGCTCGCCGGAAAAGTACCGGCCGCGATAGAACGTATAAATAATGAGACCGCGTTTCCCACGCAATAACTAGTGGATTTCATGGTAAATCATCGATATTGGCACTCTTCCAATAACGTATCGCGACCTGGGGGTGGCCACCCCCGCGGATATTTTATCAGGTTGTATCGAGGTAGCCGAGATTACAACCCTCCATCCCTTCCTCCCCATCCCCATACTAAGCGGCGCGATTCGAGCACGGCGGATCGTGAAAATTCTGCCTTAACTGTCGGTTAACGTTTTACCATTCACTTTCCCCGCGTGGACAAACGGAATTCGTTAAACTCTGCGCTGGATTAATGCAACACGCGTGGGACACTCCGTGTCTTCGTTTGTATGTATATAACAGAGTAAGGTTCTTCTAGATGATGCTGAGCGTGAAGTGGAAACGGGAGAACGCGTTCAGGGATTTATGTGGACTTAGAACACTCGCGTAATAAACGAAAGCGAGGCCTATAAGTTATTGGCGGATGTATGCAGATCACTTGAACAAATTCGGTTCGGTGATTTAGTTTATGATTAAGCTAGCGGAGTTGAGAAGTACTCGCAAGTTCTTCCTCCTTCCTTTTCTTGGAAAATATACGACAATGCAACGGTCTCGCGTATAGCGCAGGGCCCCAAGGTAAAAGGTCGATAATAATTCTTTCATATTGGCTCTTTCCCAGCGACAAATCTCGACGTCGGAAATGGCACCCGCCGGATATATTACACCGAATATCGGAAGGTAGAACTCTGACATTAAATCTGCCGAGGGGTTTCACGATTTGCTAAAGGATTACATTCGCGAGTGAACAGTAAAGTTGGAAATTGTACTGAACGTTATTACAGATATATCCCAGCTTCTCCCATTCAAGTAAAAGAGGAAAGAAGTTCAGTTTCCAATGTCATTCTGGTATGAATATTTGGCAATCCTAATGTTTCAACTGCTCGTGGCGTCCAGCGATTCTAGCGATCACATCTCTGTCCCTTCCATTTCTCCCGCCAGCAATGAAGGATGAATTAAAACGGTCCATTAACAATTCTTATCGGCTCCTTATTTTACGCCTGGCGGCGTGTAGCTCGATGTAACGGCTGGCAGGAATTTATGGTTTCATAGCGTAACACTTGCTGCAGAAGATTAGAGAAATCGATTTCTTCGCTTTCCCTCTTCCATGCCACGCGACTATAAATCCGTATAAGAAAAAAAAGCTACGCTTCCGCGTCGTCCGTTACCCGTTAATAGCGCGGTGGCTCACGACTGCAAAATGTTTGTAAAATATGAAACGTCGTGGAACGGACGCGCACGCTTTCGCGATTCGAGCGAGTCGAATAATTGCTTAATTATCCGCGATTCGCTAGTCATGCCCAATTATACGATCCGAGTGTTAAATGGGGTATTAAGTGCGATGTAAAATACAATGTTAAAGCGTCCTGGCGCGTGCCCTGGGATCGCGTAAATGGCTGAAATTTAATTCCTCCCCGTTCGATTGTATCTGCCCAGATACCACGGAAAACGGTATTCCATTGAAAAATTCCAATCGGTTTTCCGTGAAAATTTCAACGATCCGCGCGATTCGAAAGCCCGTGCTTCGGACTCGTGTAACAAATTGTTCAGTGAATCCTTCACGAGGATTATCGCGCTTTGTAAAATGTTAATTTTTCGTTAAAGGAAACAGGGAGATTAATTAAACGATTGTCCTTTTTGCTCGTGCCTTTGTTTAACTTTAATTCGCACTGGGCTGGCTCTTTTGTGTCGTTAAACGGTTTAAAGGCTCTCGATGATATGTGAAAGCAATATACAGGGGACAGTCGCGTAAAAGTATCAGCCGTAGAATGAGCTTATGAATAATCGAATCGATGTAACGTTATTGTGCGGCAAGGGGCCAAGAAGTTTTTTGATAAAATTCAAACTTGCGCGATATAATGCGTGCCATTCCGGTTTCGGAGGGTTATTGGCTGCGGGAGGCACGATACCGGTGCCAAATGGGGTCCGCGATAAAAATTCGTTTCGTTGGCTGGGGATAGCATCGTGGCTAGATCGCGAGGCACGCGTACGCCAGCCAGGGAGCAGAGCTAAAGTACCATTGCGTTCTTATCGGCAGAATTACGTCTCGACGCTTTCATACGAATCCAGAGTAATTGCTTTCGCGCGGATTAAAAGTTTGCGAGGAGATCCTTCGCCAGAAAACCTCCGCGTCAAGCTGAATGGCCTTAACAATCTCGCGGAGCAGATGGAATTGTGGGGCCCAGTGGAAAACAGGCACATGCCACCGTTTTATGATTCTAGAGGAAAGAAAGTTGAAGGGAAAATTGTTTTTATAAGAAATACGGTACGAATTTTGTAATTATTTTAAACGGTATTTGAATTATATAGTAAATGACAACTATTATCAAATTTTAGCTGAAAAATTATTTTTCAGTGACGTGGCTCCCCTTTTTCACTATGCATTTGTTTTTTCTCAGCGCGAAGACAAATTAATATGATTCTGCTCGGTAAAACTAGGGTTTATACAAAAACTGGGTTTCGAATTTTACAAATTTATACATAAATACCGGTTTTTAAACCCGGTTTTTAAAAACCAACAAACCCTAGGTGAAACGTATATGCTATTGTGTAAGGAGGTGATGGGAGTAATAATAATTCTTTATTGCACAGTAGACGTTACCAAAGAAATATATAAGGAAACAAAAAAGTTAGAACTCATATAGTACATATAACAGTAGAAGAGTGCAAAAGGCGAGTTACAGCTGTCAGCTGTTGTTAACACTATTCCTACCACGAACCGGTCAAAAGACCGTTTTTAAAATATCGATTAGAATTTCCTATATACAACGTAATTGAATCGCCTTTAAACTTCACGACTTTGCCTCGAATATACGTATAATACATTTTTAAATATTCACTTCTTGTTTTATTGTTTATTTTCTGAGAAAAATTTGTAGTCTGTCTTACCTAACGCGACCGGTCAAATGACGTGAAATGTGTCGGTAGGAATAATGTTAACCTAACCACTCGAAACTACTTAAACTACTTAAAACTAACACTAACAGTCTATACGAAAAATAGGTATAGATAGCCAAATAACGTAATCACGAGCAAGGACTGCAGTCATATATGTGACATTGAAAAGTAACAAGAAAAAAATACATTGCACGAACGAATGAATGGTACAAATAAACGAAAATCTATGCACATGTGGCATGTGTCTGTTTCCCACTGATCCCCTCAATTGTAATATCGATAAAAGTGTCTCTCACGGAACACTATAAATCCTCCAATCGAACGGTTACAAATTTAAAATCCCCGTGTTCAAAGTGCCTTTGAACCGCAAGTAACCACGCTGATCAAAGTAGCTATCCGAAGCGACTCGGTGAGCCTCGCAAGAAAGTCCTCGATGACAGTGAAAACTAATGAAACGTCGCTTTCCACGGGTCCAAGAGATCCAAGGATCCCCTCCCCTGACCCGAACTTGCAACAGTCTCGTCAAACGCCACTGTTGCAGCCAAGAGGACGCTTTTTAGACGGCTTTCAAAGGCTCGTCGACCGTGACGCGTCAAAGCGCGATCACGAAGATCGCTGCAACGATGCTGAGGCATTACCATAACGATCGTGCACGCGCAACATTCACACGACGGATGCAAAAGACGCGTCTGCCAAACGTCCCGTGTGTTGTTCCATCCCTGTGAAGGCACGCAGAGTGTGTGTGTGGCATCCTGCACGAACCACGGACCCGTGAGAAGCGCATCGGTGCTTTTGTCGTTTGAACGCACAATGTGCTCCACCGTCTCGTTTCTCGTGGCAGAATGCCACGAACAACCCCCTCGCAGGATCGACCATGTCCTGCTTCCGAGATGCGTTGGACGTGACTCGTCGAGGGGAGATCCCGTGGCTCTGGTTCAACGTGCCCGTGGCTCGTGTCTGCTCGGTTGGATTCGATACACGCGGAAGACACATTGAAACTTGGTGTCCCGGTTCCCTCCCCTTTCCTCAGTACATTTATAATAACAGCCACGCTTATTTGCCAGCGCGTGGACGTGGCAGAGAAAGCAACCTCTTTCGAGTAAAGCGCATGGTACAGTGGGCAAAGAGGATCTGAATTTCAAGGAACCCCTGGTGGTTGCGGCATTAAATCACTCATGACATCGATCCACACCCTTCCTCCGAAACAATGTTACCTAGCCTCCGTGCGGTTTCGCCGCGGAACGAGTTCGACCGAGCAGAAATGAACACGGTATTTGTCCCCGTCCTCGCCACGGTTCACCGCCATCCTTTTCACCCGAGTCCGAGCTGTGCCCGCGGGATGACAATGGCGGAGATCCTCCCCGAAACTTGGCCCGACGGTATCCGCAGTCGGGGGCCAAGGAATTGCCGAAACACTTAACAAACATGAAACCATTTAGCTCGGAGTTCTGGCGGCTACGATGCCTGCCAGATGAAGATGTCTAATATAGCCGCGTCTCGTTAAAATGCAGCCCGTAACTTGTAGGAACAAACTGGGAGAACTTGAAATTGCTGGAGAATCGAGCAGACTCGCTGCCCCTCGGGGGGTATCGCGCAGTTATTTGCCCGTGATGAGCCCGCGAGCCTCGTTCACGCGAGATTTCGCGTCGTTAATTAACGAAGCAGACCCTCTGCGTGATATCCTAATTTCCAGTTTGGTGGGCCGCTCGAGCTTCGAGTGGTATCGAAATGCGATGCGCGAATGAGGATCGTTCGAGTAGAAGGTGATAGCGCGAGGTTTGTGCATCGTGGACACAAATTACTTCAACCTTGTAATATTTTATATAGATGACTTTGAACTACGGAATGTGGTAAAGGTGGCTGGGTTATGTGGTATTCTAGGGGTCTAAAGTCCTTTGTGATATTTAGGGCTCCAGAGATTTTGAGTTTTTGAAATCTCTAAGCAGAGTTAAGTATAATCTTTAAATACAAATTTCTTTAAATACGAATAATTTTTTATTCGAATAAAAATTTATTCGGATAATGCCCAACTCTGTCTCTAAACCCTCAGAGCTCTGGAGCCTTTTAGATCTCTAGAACCTCAGAGATCTGGAGCCTCTTAAATCTTCTGGGCTTCGGAGGTCTGTCGCCTCTGAAATCTCTAGAGTCCCTGAGGAATGGGATCTCAGACACCTGAATGCATCTCCTTGACATCGTCTATATGTAGCCTATAGCTGCTAGATATATTGACATCGATGTTCCACGGAGGTCCATGTGTATTATATCCTACATATTCATCTATATACCCGCGTTCACTTATGCAGAACCCTACCCAGTGATTCCACGATTTCATCAGTGATTTTTCTTCGCAACATTGGATACTCTGACTGGCGTTTTAGTGTCCATAAAGAACAGTTTCGCGTGATCCCACCTTATCTCCCGTCTCCATAACAGTCATCAAAACATTCACGTTGCAATGTACGTAAATTCGTGAGAATCGTAAAGTAGAAGATGTGTTACGATCAATCGGGACTGGTATCCAGTGGAAAGTCGATAACAGCCCCGGCACGACTGTTATATCTGCCGCGCTACCGACGGAAATGACAGTCTGCAGACAGCAATAACGGCCTCTACCCTTTGGAAATCGTTGTCCCTCTACGTCCCCGCGTCTCAATTCACCTGAAAATACCGGGCGGAACGTCGTACCCGATGGATCTATGCCGTTTTTATCGCGACTCTAAACTAAATTACATCCTGCCGTTCATCTCGCGCGGCTACAATCTCCGTTGCCTGTAATTTCATCGCGTTTCGTTTCCTTCGATATCCTTCCACAGTGATACTTATCCACTTTAGTGACGTTTTAACTGATGCTCGATCAAAACGAATCACCCATAGACTCATTCACTAAACTCCTTCAAACTCCTTCCTTGGGGAGTTGAAATGGTAAACGATTAAGCTCCTGTAGTTAAAATTTTCAGTAGAGACCAAAAACGCGTGTCTGTTACCTAATCTCAAATTGATCGTTTATGGCTAAGGACTTTCAGCGTGTACCACCTTTACAGATTTAGAGGGGAATGAAAAGATTAGGGCTGTGAAGATTGCTGGCACTTTCGTCGTTTTTCATCACGGCGAAATTAGCACTTACGATTTTAGCTCTATCTGGTGATAGCCCTAACAAGTTAAAATAAATTATTCTAACAATTATAGCTTTTGCTAACGCATTCCACATGGAATTCAAAATCCTTTTACAATCAGAAAAATTATTTTTTATTTTTTTTACAAGTTACATCGTTAACAGTTCCAACTTCACAATTAACACCACAGTTTGCAATAGCAAAGTTGCAATATAATAAAGTACCTCCACTGTTATTCATAATCTGCCATAATAATGACTTTCTCGCTACTTCCTTATCTACTTTTAGAAATTCAACATAGCGTATTCTGGATGATTAAGTTGCAATATTTATACTTGTTATTTCATTTCTCTCTGTTGTTTTCTTTGCTATTTGTGTACTTCAATTTTTACCTTAATGTTATCTTATTTATTCGTCACCTACTCATGACGTTTTATTTCATTCCAAAAAATTATTTCCCGTAATAAATAAATAAATAGATAGATAATGTATCTCTACAAAGTCACAGTATATCCGCATTCCCATAACAACCCTTCCCGTAAATCCTTGAAACAAAGTATTACTCTCCCTTCTCGCACAACATTCAATCTACCTTCATCCCTTAATAAATAGCCAGAAGAACGCGAGCCCTCGTTGACTAAAAAAATAGAAAAAAGAAAACGGGAAAACCGAGTGCTGGCGAGACAGTGTCGGTAAAAAGCGCGCGAGCCAAATGTTCCGGCAGCTTCGCGAAGGATCCTAATCATACGCTACCCTTGTCACGCGTCGCATCGGTGGCCGAATAGAGGGGAGAAAAGGTGTTCGGAACGGGTTGAAGGATCAATCCGCGCCGACGTGGATTCCTCGCGCGGCTCGTTCCAGGAAGGAGGGGAACGAGGGATCACGCGCCGCGTACAACACGCGAGCAGAATGCGTGTACGCGAGCCGAGCGGACATTTTGTTTTTTATTTTCCGGAATATAACGCGACATGATGCATTACAACCGACCGGATATACCGGCTGACGGTTTTCTGTCCTGAATGAATAATCGCGTCGGTTAACGCAACACGTTCGCCCAGCCCTCTGTTCCTGTTACTTCCCTCGCTCGTACCTTCGCCCCAGCGTAAGCTTCTCGTTATCTGAGGGATCTGGCCCCTTTTTCACGCTCCTTTTTCCGTTTCTTGGCATTAATAAGGGATTCAAATCGGGTGACTACGGTGGGCAGGCAGCGGGAGACGATTGGGACAATTGACATGGACAGTGGATAGGAAAGTGAGAAGAAAAGCTTTTATTTCGATGATTTTTCTGGTCACCAGTGTTGAATTGAGGGCATTGCAGCAAAAGGGGTGCAGCTCCATTTTTCACAGTTTTTGAGTTATGACGTGTATTATACGTAAACAAAATTTCTACATCCTTTGGTGTACGTTTGATGGAAATCGGATAAAAATGAGCGATTTCTTGCTAATAAATAAAAATAGAAATATTAATATTTTTATTATACAATATTTTTCGCCAAAAATAGAAATAAAAACTTATCAACTCAATAGCTATATATATTTTATATCTTGAAAAAATATATTTCGCAATTAGTGTTCTCTTTTCAACATTAAGTCAAAGTAATAATTTTATAAACAGCTTTTTCAAATTTACTCAAAGTTGGTAAATAACAGCACGTGATGCATGCTTATTGTTTCTCCACTTGATTCGGTTATTTGTACGCCTGGATGCATCGGCTGGTATTGAATTACACGTGACACGCGACATTAATAATCACCGCAGTCAGACATATTAATGTAATTCTCCTGTCCCTGTACTCGCTCGCCGCAACAGTAGGTAAATTCCGTAACAAATGAGAGGCAATATATTATTTAGCTCGTGATTAATTGCCGGAATAATTACCGTCGGCACAGATCGCGCTGCGATAACGAGAAACAAAGTGGCGTCGGGTAACACGACTGTTTCATCGCCGACAGCAATCGCGCCCCTATCATCTCACTTTCAATCGATTTTTCAAATAGATCCTCAGAGAATTTCGTCTGTGACACAATCATCGCAGTCTGCTCAGAATGCTTTCGTCTCGCGGCGTTAAAAAAGACGCAGGGGTTAATAAATGCGCGTGCACGCGCGCAAACTGCTAGCCGAGTCGCGGCGCGTGAATCAGCGATAATTAATTTCCGTAATTTCTCCGCTAAGTACGCCAACCGTGTGCACCGTCGCAATTTATGAACGGCTTGCACGAAATGTCATCGCGCACCCTCCACCCGCAGGGGAACGTTTCGCGTGCACATTTCGATCTTCATTCTCACGCATTAAAGCGCACTTCGGAGGCCTGTAATCGCGGGGAGAACCTTCGGCTTTCGATCGCCTTTTAAATGAAGCCGACACATCCGCGAAACAACGCGTTTAGCTCGGCGTGCAACAGCTGCAACGGTCGCTCCGTACACCCTCTAGACTAGGCTTCAATTCTCTCCCTCTTTTGCCCTTCCCTTCATTTTTTCTTTCTCCCTTTTTCCTCCTAAGCAGCCCTTCTGCTCTTCCTCACACACCTGCTTCTTTTCAAACCTCCCTTTCCTGCAGGTCTTCTTTATTCTCCCAGTGGTCGACTTTTTTAGTGTAGCCTGTTCCAAGTCCTTTGTTATTTTTACTGAGTATTAATTTAAACTTTCCTATGATTATTCTTTCCCTGTGGATTCTCCTTCGTCATCCACGGTTATCTTGTTTCTCTTGCTTTCTATAACGTAGGGGTGTCTGCGTAAATACGCTTCGTTACTTGAGAACGGTGAAGTTACTTTAGCATTGACGTGTTAAAATGGAGAATTCACCGCGTGAATTGGAGTTAGGAATTGCCGCGCGGCATAGGAGGCCGAATTATTTCCGATTCCGTGAATAGGCGGCCTATTAGGCAGAAATTCGGCCGAGCACGGAAATGATAGGTGAGAAAATTATTATTCAATTCTAAAGTCCGCGTGGAAATGGCAATCTCGATGGGCAACGATCGAAAATTGCCCGCTGAAATTATGGCCCGCCCGTGTGTCGACGACCATTAACGTCGAATTAGCCGCCATTTCCTGCCGACACTTTTCATTTTTCCCCGCAGTAATTGCGAATCTTCGCTGCAATTATGCCCGTGAAATATAATGCACGCGCGCGCGCCCCCCTGTCGTTATACCATCTGACCGTCAAATAATATTTGGGGAGCCTGTAAAACGTTACAGAAATTCATTACAGAGCGGCGAATTTTCCCTGGCAATTTGGCAACATTTTCACAGTGTGAAAATCCGAGGATTTTTATGAAACTACAACAGAAATTCAGGAACTTTTATACTCCCCATTCGAAGATTTACCAAGTTGTAAATTTCCACGAACTTTTTCATTCCTTCTTTTAGTTTCGGAGGAAGCAGCGTTCCCATTGTTTCATTCACATGGTGAATGAGAAAGCGTTCCAACGTGACCGAGAAAGCTGTACCAAAGTAAGCCTAAAGCCACTGGAGATTTCCCGTTAATTAGCGTTGCCATGGAAAAGTTTAAATACATTTTCCATCGCGCATGGGAACGCGGCTTAACTGCCTGAAAGTTTCGATCGCGGGCGCCGTGATTCGGTGTTCCATTGTTCCGTCGCCGAGCAGATTCGGCGTTATTGCATCTCTCGTGATCGAGCCGCGCTATTTCGCCCTATGACGGCACCGTTCAATTTATTTCGCCGAATACATACGCGGTTTTACGAGTGCCTGTTAAGCACGGTTACCGTCGCGTTGTATTAGCCAGATACGCAGCATCGTTTATTACACGTTTTACGAGCAGGAAGGCCCTTCCACCCTCTCGTCTCCTTTTGTCACGCGCCGACTCTCGTAAATGCATCGCGCGTATATCGGCTTCTATTCCTCGGAATAATCGTCGGCTATCGTTTCTGCGATCCAATGTATCGGACGTGGCACTGACTCAGGCGTTGATTAATCCTGCCTTCGCTGGAACGTAAAGAGGCATTCCCTCGGCGTCGCGCAGCAATTCGTGGGGAGGTGTAATTAGTTTCTGTGGTAGATTCGGTGTTTCCAATTTAGTATCTCGACTCCGCTTGCTATTGATTCTATGAAATTGCATCGTGACTGATGTGGTGGGCGGAAAAAAATTTCCGAGGGAGATTTAGAGCGCAATGCTCGATACTGTTAAGCCGTGTTCGTTACTGGCATTGTACTTAGTAATTCGAGTAGAACAGAGTCAATTTTCGCCGCTGTCGATGCCATTTGATCAAAGCTGTCATAAACGAGGATAACCGACCATTCGGGTGGATTGAAAATTGGGGTAGATTTCGTTTCGAATAATAGGATCCCACGAATGACACGCACTCCCGTTCGAATAAACGATACCGTTGTGGGAAAACAGTCGAGCGAGCTCGGTTCGATTATTATCGCCCTTCAACGAGGCTATACCATTAGACAGATAAACCATCAATTCCCATGCACCATGGTATACATTCTGGCTCCACGTGCGTCACGTGTTCGCTCCCTGATACACGGGACGTTTGTGCTAGCGTAAAATTGATCGGATGGACGCTACGAAGGGAAAAGATATGGAATCTTGATCGTATGAAATTATGGAAATGGAATAAAACGAATGGATCGTAGTAGTTCTGAGAATGTTATCACCCGTTTGCGTTGTCACCCAATTACCACGACCCTTCTACCATCCCTGTGGCCCGTTCGTAATGCAGTTTTCTATTTCGAAGCCCTTCCTTTCTACTTGAAGTCGAGCATCTTTTTTAACAGAATTCCCTGCACGTAGCATTCTCAATAGTTACCACTTGGTAACGTTCTCTTCCTCGGGCGACCCCTACGCCGAGGTACGCCACCCCATCGCGCTGCACCCTAAGGGCTTGCTCGCTTCCGCTTGCAAATGATTCTATAAATCACTGCGCGGGACTTCAAACAAAATTTCTACGGCAACAATAGTACTGGTAAATAATATCGTCTGCCGTCTCGAGGGCTTTTTCTTCCAAGTATTCTCGAGTCGTTCTTCTTCAATTGTTTCTCTATCTTTGCTGAAGAAATGAGAGACTTTTATGATTGTTATTGTAAGGGGGTGGTATCGCGATGCTAGTTATTAGAAAATGTGTCGTTGTGAAAAATTGAATGGTATTCTTTGCTATGGATGGGGAAATCGAACCACTCTTACATCCCCTGAGGTTGTGCAATATTTATATACCTACGTGGAACGTAGTGCACGTCAGGCGGAAGCGTGATCATATCGAATAAACCGGCTATTATCGTGTCACCACTCGCCGTCCAATCTTGTTCGTTATCAAACTCCGCTACAGTGCTTCTGAGAAAATGTCCACGTCCACCCTCGTCCTACAAACCGCGTTTGTCTTGCCTGTCGACAGAACGTCGCCCCCACGCAATCCGTATGAATGCGTAACGAAAGGCTTTACCCTATATCTCAGTCAATTTCTGCGAGTCATAAACAAATTATGCACTTCTACGGCTCTAAGAGACGAATGGCTTCTGGTTGTTTGGAAGCTGACTAGACTTCGAGGATTCCACCCCGTGGAAACTGGATTAGGCGCACTTTCTATTCAAATCAAGCAGCATTCAGTGTTACTCGATCATTTCGTCGTAACGCGATTTCAGTTGAAACGAAGAATGGCAAAGCTTGAGATTGCTCATTACTGAATTTCATAATAAACACACTCACTTCTAGTCTCAAACTTTTATACTAGTGTTTTTATACTTAATGTTAAAAAACAAAAAGAAGTGACGACTCCCCAGAAAACACTCGCAATTCAAAGGTTGGGAATCGCGGTTTTATACGATCCCAAGAACACCCTTGAAAGTATTTATTAATTCATTTCTCAGGAATCGTTACCAAACCTCCCCTATCTTCCACAAATATTTCCATATCGCACGCATGCAAGTTCACTACCAGCCCGCCACTATAATTTATAGAAACGATTTCGTCGGCCCTTTCAACGTCCTCTTTCCGTCGATAGTGACACGCGATCAGGCTTCTCCGCACGAGCTTCCCAAAATGGAAATCTCCGACGGTCGATCGTGGACCGTTGGTCAGGGTTGCTCGAGCGTCCTGTAATTATTGTTTACACGTTAGATCGGACGCGAGCGATAGAGGCACGCACGTTTACGCACACGTGAGCTGTGCAAACGCAGACGGTGGCTAAGGTAAACAGGTATCCACGAATATATTATTGAATCGCGCGGTGACGAGTGTTGGAGCCGCCCTCGCGGCGGTGGCGTGCCTTTGTGTGCCGGCGCCATTATCGCCCGTGGAAATTATCACACGCCCTGGCGAGGACGTGGCTGCCAAGGACGCTGGCTGTCTCTGCTCCCGTCTCCTCTCGCACGCGAGATCTCTCGACGCATTAAGCTCCACGTCGTTTCCAAGGATTTCACTGCGGACGAGCGTTTAAAGACGCAGTAATTACGTTTTCCATGCAGTGGAAGGGCTGCGCCCTGTGCACGTGCAGCCTCGAGATTCGCAGTGTCCAACGAGGCGTTCATATTCCTCATCGTATAATATTCGCTTATAGTAATCGTTGGAAACGGGGGGTCGTAAAGGGTCTATGCTTTACGATCTATGAAGCACCGTAAATGGGAGAAACATTGGCAGTTATTAAAGAAGGAAAAAACAAAAATTTTATGCATTTTCACTATGTTATAATAGGATACTTACAGAAAATTTAAAGATATTAATTTAAAATAAATTAAAGGAATAAAAAACAGAGGAGAGTGCATTGAACATAAAACGAAACAAATTTGAGCGTCATTGTTAGTTCAAATTGGTAAAACTTTAGCTGTTAGTGCTATTTATATTGTGTGTCATTTTTGTCCCGGTTACGGGGTGACGTTGGCAGTTAATTAACAGGTGTTAAAGAAGGGGAAGGACAAAAATTGTATGCATCTTGACACTTGTAGGACAATCACAAAAGGTACATTGTTATAATCGGATTCTTAAGGGATTATAAGCATCTTCCGCTTTTTCAAAAAAATTCACAAACCATGCCAATGTTCCTCCAGTTTGCGGTATGTCACGGAAAACGAGGCTGAGTTGAACAGAGAATTCACTACTGCGGATTCACTGTAGCTGCAAGTAGTACGAGTGTGTAATATGTCAGACGCGGTCAGACTTCTACATGTTCTCTTACCGGGAAGAGAAAATCGGATTGTTTAACTTCTGCTTGTAGTGCCCCACTACAATAGATGTGATCCAAGATTACTCTTTTCTAAGAGAAAAAAATCATTTTACATATGTTACATATGTAATAAGTATATTTTGAAACCCACAAGAATTTTAGATGAAAGAAGATTAAAATCTAATGTAAAAGTTTATTTTTAAATGTGTATGAATGGAATCATGCGTCAAACTGGACCCTGATCCGACGTGTAATCAAACTATCCGCCCTTTTTATGTTTATTTACCAATTATTCTAGAGCCGGTTAACAACAACATCGATGATCCATTAATTTCGTCAACAAAACCGCGCTGTCGTAAATCTCACTTTGTCAGACCGATATCTAATCCTTTTGCCGCGACTAGGAGACAAAGTGATCGCTCGGTTTCCAATTTATCGCGAAAGAATCGACCACGTTCACCAACCACGCTCGCCTTGTAGCCATACATCTTCCCGCTCCGTTGTTCGCCGCTGAAAAATGCCCCCGATCCGACTCAATTCACGAACCGAGATTAATGGTTCACGGGGAGAATGTTTTCTGTCGCCGCGGAAGAAGCCGGGCGGGGAAAGGAAACAAGCTCTTGATCAATCCCCGACGAGGCATCAGCCCGCGCTGGCAATTACTGTCGCCCGTGTGCCCCAACAGAATAATGCCCACAGTGGATTACATTCAGCAGGGCTACCCTTTTTCCGCGCAGCCACGTTTCATGCACTTCTCCCGCTAAAGTGCACCGACCAAGGCAGACCTCGCTGTGCCGCTTTTTCACAGCAGCCGGGACTAACGCACGGGTCGCGGATTCCAATGAAATATGAGTTTATAGCGGCTCGCTAAAGGCCCGGCCGACGAATTGAATTTCGATGGGGCATTCTATTTAAAACCTCGATAGATAAATGGCACGCGGTGCGCGGAAAGCGTTCGGCGATTTTCAGAGGGTCCTGAAAAGGATTAAAAGGAACGGGACACGATTTCGAGGGAGAGGAGAAAAAACGATGTACGGGATTTATTATGGTACGGTTAGGTATCGTTTTCGACTTACTCGCTGAGTACAACTCTATCGACGTTTCATATTAAATTCTGGTTCATGGAGAATAATGAGTTTCTCCACGGTCGATGGAAGACTTGGTTACTGTTAGATATAAGTAGTATAACGTCTAATAGTTACTAGCATTAATGATTACTAAAGTTACCTAGATTTTTTCCCATAAATAGTAAATTATAGGTCGTTAAGAAGCGTTACACTTTTTATAAAATAATAATTATTGGACAAAGAAGATTAAATTATGAAGGCAGCGTATTTTATCAGTCTCTACATGATTGCATAGTTCCTTATTTAATAAATAATGTTAAGTTGAAATTGGATAATTCAATTTATTGTAATTTAACAAAAATTAAAAATTGGCACTATAATAGCCAAACTAGCTAGAAAAATGTCCGCTGTGGAGTGGTCTTAACGCGGTGGACTGCTGCAGGGGCACAATTCCAAAGTCCCATCCCTCTGTCTCTTATGTCTGGCCATACGGAGTTTCTATCGCCAGCCGAAGCACATGGCAGCGGCCAGCCGTTTCTCCTGATTTACGGCTATCGCCGCGCAAACTCGATTATAATGATGCAGGGAGAGGCCGCGCCGAATTATACGCGGGAGCCGCGTCGCTGGACTTTCATTAAACGATAATCATCTTCCGCGGCAGCACTTGTCGGGAACCGCCGGCAAGCAGAACAATAACGCTTCTTTTTCGCATTGTTCCATCCTTCCGACGACTTTTGTCGCGACTCGAACACGTTTCCCTACTAGAATAGTGCGTCGTAGACGTCGCGCCGCACTAAGGTTGCCAATGCTCGCGAATGAGAAGAGTGTAAAATTCATTTCCAATTCGATCCAAGCGAGGAGGGATCTTCAATGATGCTGGAGGAATTAGAAGCGCCTAACTAGTCATCGAGAGTTTAATTTATCAAGTTTAATATTCATTGAAGGGGAAAACTTCGTAAATATTTATTTGTATCTTATTCGTAAGCTTGTAACAGAGATGGAAAACATTTTCATTTAAATAAAATTTCGGATAACGAATAAAAGATAAAATAATTATTCGTTAATGTTAAAGTATCTAACTTTTCCTAATAAATCTAAAGTTAAAGTAACATTTATTTCATCCGTTATTTAAATAATTTTTTATTTAATTAATGCCAAGCTCTGTCTTTTAAATTATCTCATCGTGTAATACAAGTTAGCTAAGCTAGTGATTTGAAAGAACTGGGGGCCCGAGACTCTCTTCGAAATTTCTGTAGTCTAATTTTGATAAGCTTCACTAGAGGGAATCTATGGAATCTTGAGGAAACAGGTAAAACGGGCAGTATGCAAACTGAACCCTCGGGTGGGCAATCTTGATTCTCCATCATATACGAACCTCTCTAACAATCGCTCTTCTGTTTGCGCTTATAATTACTGTTTGCAGAGCATTGTTCTTAAGCCTGGCGCCCGAAGTGGCACCCCAGTTGATAAGTTACGCGGATTCTCCGTGGAAAGTCCCCCATTTTCGTCGGCGGAATGGACCGCGGGGGCAAAACTCTAATGAAGGAGGTTACGGGGTTACTTCTGGATCCTGTGAATTATTGCGTTATCCCTCGCGAGAGGAATAAGATGCCCTCGTCTGTTGACATTTACGATCTGCGCGTATAAATTCTTAATTGCTTTCCCGGTGAAACCAACCAACGCAGCAATAGGTTTTTCGAAAATTAGAAACTTAAGGACGCAGCTGAATATCTAAAGAAATCGGAGTTTGAATAGGTTTTCACAATATTTCTGATCCCCTTTCGCGACTTTAATGTCAATTCTGGAAAAATACCCCCAGGCATCGAGTAAACGAGATGTGAACAGAGAGTCGGGTAGACTTCTCTGAGGATAAAGGATAACGGGATAAAAGGCGAGCGCGTAAAAGATAGTCACCTTCTCGGTGCGTTAATAAACCCGGACGGTTTATCTTTCGTTAAAACCCGATCGGATACTTGGATCCTCCGAAGACCACTTTCGTAATCGTTTCGGAAGCACATTAAGAGTTAAGGCGAACTGGAAACTTTAACGAGCCGGAGTTTTAAGCCGATTAACGTCCTCGAACTCCTCGAATATACACAATCCGGTGGCCTGAACAAGCAAGCTCGCCGGGGCGCAATCAGCTTATTCGCGGAGTTTCTTTTGGCGATCCGATATGTACACAAATGAATCTTCTATGAGACGACGCTGGGAAAAAGACGGGCGATAAGCGGCCCCCTGGGTGTTCTAAGCGGACACTCGGTATCAGCACACAGATCGTCGAATTTTCTACCCGACGCCCAATTGCAACCCTTCGTTTCAGTAACAAGATATTTCTGCTGAATTCACATTCTTCCTTTATCGAGCAGCTTTCGGAGCACACTCCGGAGAGAAAAGAATCAGTTGCGATTGAATTTGGAAGTGTAGACGTTACTTACTCACCTTTATACCAAATTCTATTATTTTTCTATTATTTTCCCTGGGAAGCAACGCATGAAAATGGCAGTGAACCAGAACCCCCCCGAATAATCGCCAATTAATCTTCATTATGCTCTTCCGCGCGAGTGCAGATGGCTGCTACGAGATAGAAAACAATTGGACGTTGCCCCGAAAGTGTGCAGTTAGTTTGAAAGTTCGGTTGGAAATGCTAGAAGGAAGAGTGGTCGCGCAGGGAGGGAGGCTTTGGAAAGGGTGTTGCCAGGCGTTGAGGAGAGCCCTCGGTTCGTCTCCCCCGGAAAGCTTAAATCGGCTTCATATCTCAGCCTCCGGGACCCTCTTGTATCTCTAATCAGATCATTAAGCTCGCGGAGCGTGCGCATGAAGAAATTTGGCGCGGAAAGTTGGACGTCGCGGGCGTGAAGCGCGCGAATCGGCTCGCGCGTGCTGGAAGAACGGATAATCGAATCAACATTGGGGGGTCGAGACTTTTCCCGCGATTGCATCGTTTGTAGATAAATCCTTAGGTACACAGCGAATCATTGGCTTGGAAGTGGGGCATGGAACTGTGTTTCGAAAACGAGTGGCCAAACTTTCTTAGTTTATTCGGCTCACCCTTGTTTCGCGTCTGACATCTTGGTCCTCGCTTTGTATCTCTTTTAAGGATTTCTCTTGAGGGTTCTGTGCAAATATCCATGGTAGGTCTGCCAGTTTCTTTCATCTTTGCAAAGAAAAATCTTGTTGACATCTGAACGATTATTAAGGCGTTACGCCATCCTGAGACGATTACAACAGCAACAATTTAGACGAATTTTTTTATGATACTATGAGGTGGAAAATTATTTCTATACTTCTTATGTTCAGGGCGTGTATTAATGAATGTATTGTATAAATATTGTACAGAAATGTTTAAGCAACTTTTTCGGCTGAAATTGATATTCTCTTCAAATGTCGGCCATTGTCACAAAAATCAATATTTTGACAAATCGCTATGTACTTCTGTAGTAAATGTCATATAAATCAATATCAAAGTATACGGGACTTCAACTGATAGCCGTGGAGAGTGTTTTTTCAAAAACTACAAGAATAGAAGAGAACCAGCAACGCCATTTTGTTTAAAAAATGTAGTTACCATTTTGTTTTATATAATTAAACATTTTACATCCTTAATGTTTCTTCGCACATTTTCTAATTTACCTCCAAAAAAATCTGAAAGTTACATATGACTTTCGGGTTTCCAAGGTGGCCTAACCCCTTAAATTAGATGGTTAGACTTGACAAGCGTATGCAATTGTCTTATTTCGTTGAACAGCTTGGTTTATCGCGTGTACACGTTGACCACATCTTGTGCAATTAATCTAAGTTAATGCGTAAAGTGTGCCTGGAAAATCTTTGTTATTCAGCACACAGAAGCTTACGTACAACTAAGTAGTAATTCAGGGTAACAGACGCAGCGTTTCCACGACAGATGGCCAAACATTAGAAGCATGTTCTGCTCATCTCGGGGGTGAAAGTCCTACGAAGTACAGTCACAAGTGTCTTCCAAATTATAGCCATTTCGTTTGCGGCGCAGCTGCGATCATCCATTTCACTTGCTTCCTTTATACCAATACAAAAGCGACAATTTTTTCCTAGCGCAAATATTCAAGAATATTATTTGAAATTTTGTTTACCGACGAACGCTCCGCTCGACGGCCCCGCTGCAACTTGAAATATTAATATTTCACGGTGGGATTGGTATGCCGAGAGCAACTGAGACGTGCATAACAACACTGCCTCCCGTTCGCGTAAAAAGGCGAAAGAGATTGAAGTAGGGCCGTGGGTCGGTTCAATTAGAATCTTTTCGACGGGAATTAAAATTGGACTGCCCCTTCAAGCGTGTCTGATTTGTTGCAGGATGGAGGAGTCGTCGCGGGGGTTGCTGCAGCACAAGCACAGGGCTGAACAGCTGAAGCAAGAGAAAACTGCGCTCACGCTTTCTTACGAGGTAAGCTCACCGTTCAACCAACTTTCGCGGTAAATTAAGCATCGAGTTTAAAATAATTCCATGCAATACACGCGGACCGTTTCTACCTGCCTCGACTATTCAAGAATAATATTCACAGACAAGAGTATCCCGAAGTAGCATGTTCGAGTCTTTCACAGTTTAGTCACTTAGGCTTACAGAAGTATCCTCCAAAAGTGCCTTTGAATACTGCTGCTCGCCAATGCGAAAGCTCGCGAGCGCGCGGTCTTCAAGAACCAACGAATAGCGCAGGAATCTGAAAGAGCCCAAGGACAATGAGCTCGCTCGCAAAACGAGCAATCGGTGAAGCGTTAATTAGTCTTTGATCAATTAGAAGAGCGGTAGAGAGGCGTCCGGTGCTAAGCGCGCTTTCAAAAGGCTTACGCTCAGAGTCCTCGAACAGTAGCAGCCGCCTAGTGGGCCGAAACGATTCAGAAAATCCCCAGCCACCGTGGCTCTTTCGTTACACGAATTTCGATATCGATTACACGGCATGCGAGCCCACCATTAATACTCCCAGCCGTAGGAGAGTTCGATTACCCGATAATTGGCCGTACTTGGCGTTACATCGTGCTTGCTCACCGTTCAGTCGACCGGAACAAGCCCCCCCCTTGGAACGAGCGCTATTTCAATTCCGCCGGGCGGCGTCCTCCTTAAATTTATATCCGTTCGAGTGGCTCATCCGATTTTAATCCGCCACTCGGGGGCGAGGTGGGGGATGAAAGGCATCGCGAAATATCGGCCCGATCCTCCCCACGTTCGTCGCGCTGTCGCACGGGGCAGATAACGAAGAGTGCCGAGCCCCCTCCGTTCGCTGCTCTCGCAGCCGATCGACTAGTCGAGCGTTCATTGTCACGGCTATTTCGTTTTTGCGCACGGAAGCCGGGGCACGCGATGACACACGCGTAAAAAGCTTCCCGCACCCCCTGCTCAATAACAGCCGGTCCTCGCACGAAGCCGACCGTTATTGCATTTCCCTGCGAATCGTCGCGCGCGATCGTTTCTGGCGCGACAAGACAGAGATCGTTGATCGCCGCTGTATGCGACGCTAGTTCATTTCGAACCCCTTTTTTGCTCGGTGCCTTCGTTTCACGGAGCGACACGCCAAACGAGCGACGTCGGGACCGCGTCCAACGGATACTCGATTCTGCCGGGATTAAACTGTTACGGCGGTATCGACTTATCTGACGATCGGCGGGGTACGAGGGCCCGTTCTGTTTCGGCGTTTCCATTAGCTTCCCGGTAACTTCTGCCAGACCTGACGCCACCAGAATGGAACAGATCGGGCGGTATCTGCTCGCGGAGACAAAGCCACTTGAACCAAAGCGCGTCGGTGGGTATATACTGCTGTGCGTGGGTAGTCGTGGGGTGATTACAGTGGGAGTTGGAGTGATAGGAAGATAGAATTTGCAGGGTGTATTAATCGGGAAAAGAAAACTGTTTAAAGTAGAAGTTTGAAAATTTTCTGTACCTACTATGTCGCTAGACATTTTTGCAATATTTAAGGGCAGATTTTCGTCCCCTACGTAAGTGGAGCAAGATCCTGATCTCTGAATGGTTTCTGTGTATATGTCGCAGGACAATTGTGAAATTAGGATTTTTACCAAATTCTTACCTCGATTAGGCTGAGGAATCATAGACCTTTTTAATACGACTAGAGACCTCCAGTCTTAGCATTCGACGATAAAAGGTATTAAAGTATTATTTAGGTAGACCACAATGTTTACAATATGAAAAAAGAAATACATTTCGACACACAAGATTATAAACAATAAAAACCCCGAAGACAAGATAAATATTAACTAGTAATAATATAGGAAAATCCAGAATTATTCAATAGGTAACTGAACAAGTAAACTAGAAAAGAAATTATCATATCCTTCAATAGAGAACACTGCAGTTTAAACCTAAACACATTAATGTCCTGTGCAAAAATATCTAAAGCAGTGATTCCCAACCTGTGGGTCGCGAAGTATTTTCTGGCGGGGTCATCAGGGTTATTTTTAGTTGACGATTTTTAGTACTTATGTATTTTAATATGATAATATTGCCATATTCTATTAATGTTGTAACACTGAATTTTTATAAATGAAAGGAAGGAAATATTTACCTTATCTTATATGGGAGGGGGAGAGGGAGGGGGTCGCAAGTTATTATTCTCCAAAGTACAAATTCTACAAATTGGATCCGTAACGTTGAAACGTGATGAGAAGAAAGATGGTCTGAACAATACTATATATGATCTAACTATTATATGTATGGTATACATATACCTATAATAGTGACAAACACTGTGGTTTCTCGGCCTAATATAGGTAAAAACATTTTTTCGGCTTTACAATTGTCCTGCGACATGCGCAACGTTACAGCGTATATGCATGCCCACACACGCGTTAGGTTCCTATCAAATGCAACAATTTCCAGTCTGTCCTGCAGCTCTCCGCGCAATAACCGACGATACGTCCGCCACGTATTTGCCAACGGCCAATATTCCAGACTTAACAAAGTAACGGCAGCGCAATGGGAAGGGAGGAGAACAGTAAACGTTCGCGTTCACTGCGAACCCTTAGAATGTACGCACTATCTCGTTCACGGCCGGTTTGCTTCTAAAAGAGTCGTAGATTCAGTGGGGGCGAGGGGTGCGCATCGCTGCCCCACGAAATACCGTTTATTATCGATCGTCACTCGATCCCTTGGTTCAATGTCGTCCACCCCACGGACGCCGGCCCCTGAAAATCCCTCTATCGACTGCCAGGAGCCGAGCACGCCAGCAAGAGTTCCCTGTAAACGTTCGATTTTACTTTCGTGCGCCCCCCTGCACCCTCGCTAGCCACCCTGTCCCCGACGGCTGTCGATCTCGCGTCGAAAAGTTGCTTGGGAACCGCATTCGATAAATAATTCTACCTGGCAGCAGGCGAGGGTGCGTTCAATGGGTGTAAACGATCCCTTCGATTTTCAATTGCAGCGGTTGGTCAATGGGCGATCAACACTGGTCATGCTTGGGAACAAAATGTTGGAATAGATCTTCTTTTCTTGGGTCAAGACTTAATCTCTAGCGTGAATTACTAGGGTGGCCCTTTTTATACCTACCTACGTCTCGAAATTTCTTTTTCGTATTTCTTTGCTTTCACCCTCTAGAATGGTTTCAATTCATAAGAAGATAATCCTCAAAAAAGTTTATTGCAATCGGACAACTGGAAAGGGTGTCGACCAGGTCTTAAAGTTTAGAATTTCTAAAATTAGGTACTTATATAGGTACTTATATTTATTTCCTTTTAATTTCTTAAGGAATTTCTCAAAAATGGTAAGCCCTCTTAATAATATTAAAAAAGCATTCAATTTTGTACAATTACCGTGTGTATAATTTCTTCGTGCTTCCAATCATTTTTTTAAATAATAACATTTGAATGCAGCGGGGTCCGCACTACGCGCGGACTACCTATAGAAAAAAAATCGGATGTTGAAAAGTAGGGGCCACCCTATTGAATTATACACGAGGCAGCAACACACAGGGAGTGCACGCGGGGGAAATAAAGGAAGTCCACTTTTAGCAAGCATATTTATCGAGACTTTTTAATTTCGAAATATACAGTATTATACATCAATAAGTTCTGTGACACCTCCATCTATGTGGATTCTCTGCACCTCGTCGTATTTCAAAGTGACAAGTCGCACGTCACGACTAGTGAGGCACTTGCTAGGGGTCGTGGCAGGACCGCTTCAGAATTAGATTAGAAATTTCACGAGACCGATGCGCGCAATTTAGAAGCGCAGAAGCGACGGTCTGTCTCCTGTCGTCGTGCGTGACGATAAATTACCAGGATCCGCAGCTAGGCGCGCGTGGCAACGGCAGCGGTGTCGTCAGATGCGTCGCAGGGAGGGAGATTCCAAGAAGCGGCCAGTTTGTATTTTTATTTCCCTGCCCCTGTGGAGGGATGACAGAAAATCGTTGGCCTCCCTTCACTTTCGGAAGAAAACGGGGGTGTAGACATTAGCAAGGGCCGGCTGGCTGGCACGACTGTTATAAATCAGACACACGCACCCTCTATTAGCACCCCTGTCTCCGACAGGTCTCCGCAGCCCTAATTTAACGTTAAACGCCTTTCTGCTAATAACGGCCGTTCGCATTATTAACCCTCGACGCGAGCCGCAACCAACTCTTCCTTGGAAGGTGCGTCTCGCGACTAAGAAGTTGCCTGTTCATGCGGGAGACGTTATGGACCGATTGCACGGTGCACCAGGGGCACGTTGTGCCGCTGACGTTCAGATATATGGTGTGTTGTACTTCATCGCGAATTGAAAGGGTCCGCAAAGCCTCGTGCTGAAGCAACTCATACAAGATCCACTGCAAGGTCTGAAAATCCACGGCAATTGTTAAGGGGTTAGACCACATTGGCCAGGTCAAGAAACATCGCGATTTTGGAAAACTATTTCTGAGTGATAAAAACACTTTTATCGATAAAAAATTTTCGATGAAGATAGAGACATCTTTGAGTAATATATACAATTTTATTTTTTAATATCAAAACATTCGGAAAACTTTAAATGCGTTTTTCTCGAAACCACGTTTTCTGAAACGGTGTATTCTGTAATTTGAGTAAAACTCTATGGATTTTTATACAATTTTGCACAGATGTTCACAAATTCCTTATCGTTCGACCGTAATTTTTTTCAATTGGTTGAAAAATAACAGAATAGCTACACTTTGAAGCGAAAAACTCATTTTCGTGTGTAAGAAAATAGACTTTATTTACGCATAAGTCAGGTAAAAATTAAAATATCGAAAAAATTGACAGTGGGACGATAGAGAATACATTTAAAAACATGTGTGGAAAATTGTATAAAAATCCATTAAGTTTTACTCAAATTACAGCGTACTACACCGTTTCGGAAAACGTAGTTCCCAGAAAAACGCATTTAAACTTTTCAGAATGCTTTAATATTTAAAAAAAAATTGTATATATTATTCAAAGATATCTCTATCTTCTTTGAAAATTTTTTATCGATAAAAGTGTTTTTGTCACTTAGAAACAAATTCCCAAAGATGCGGTATCCTTGGCCTGGCCAAGGGAGTCTAAGCCCTTAAGCAAATAGGTTTCATATCACGGCGTGAAAGGCAGAAAGCTTCTTACAGTAAAGGGTCGAGGATAAGAGTATGACGTGGATGGAAGTAGCGAAGTATCGCACGGAATTGGTAATGAGGTTTCGATGTTTGCAACGCAGGCACGCGTGCACCAGTATCAGGCACAAATCTCGAAGCTGCAGCTGGAGAACGAGTCGATGAGGGGTCAGCTGCGGGGTTTGGAGGCTGCATGCGCTGGTGAAGTGCATGCCGCGCTGGTGGCACGTCTGGCGACATTGGAGACCGAGCACGCTGCCTTAGCGCGGGACGCGGACGCTCAGCGCCGCCAGTACGAGCGTTGCCTGGACGACGTCGCCAACCAGGTGGTCCGCGCCCTTCTATCCCAAAAGGTTCATTGCTATGCTCTCGTTACCACGTCCTCGACTTGTCTTTCTCTCTCTTACTCTTCCTTCGCTCTTTTCTTTTCTCTTCTCCGATCAATCTTCACGTTTGGTTCATTCACCTTGTACCTCTTTCATTTCGTATACTAATGCTATGGAAATCCTTCGTACTGCGCTAGAAATATAACTAAGTAATAATTGTTTGTTTCCTATTCATACGACTTGTTTAAACGCGTCCTTCATCACTTAAACAAATGTCCTTGATATCATTCCTGTCCGATTCATTTGCATCTGCTGAGCTGCAAGCTTGCAAGGTGCAAGGCTGCGAGTGTGCATCGCGCATATCAAACTTAGACTGATTACATAACGCGCATATTTTCGATATTATTTCATTTGTACATTTATATGTAGAAGGAAGTGCTGATCAGAGAGTGGAAGATTTGACCTGAATTTGAAAAGAATCTACCCTCCGACATCCCTGCTGCACACGATACCGTAAAATTTTCACATCCCTTTAAATGTCTCAGAGTTTTAGAGTAACGAAACTAACTGGAAACCACTTGTGCCTTCCTAAAGGCTGATATTTAAATCTCGCCAGGTCTTTCGTTACTTAAAGTTAGCGCAACTTGAATGCATCGCAAACCGCTTATCCATGCAAGCAATAGCACCTCGAATTTTAGTATCGAAGTCACCAAGCCTCGTTATCCGTCCGCTAACGCGCTTTCTACCGAATATCGTTCATGTCGGATCGATGTCGACAAGCCCCGCTAATCATTACGCTTTCTCCGTACACAGGGTCTCAGGGAAGAGATCGGTGCACTGCAAAGGCGCATTCGAGAGCTCGAGGCTCAAAATCGTGCGCTTTCAGGAATACTGGCTCAAGCCGCGAGTCCTGGAAGTCCGTCGGAGTTGATCCAAGGGATCCTCGAAGCTGGACCAGCGGCCGTGGTGGCTGCTCTCGGTTTGGATCCGGCTTGGGTCCCTCTGTCTAGGCCTCGTTCTCTCAATTTACAAATACCCGTCATGGCGGCTACGAAGTGCCGAAGGAACAGACCCTTGGGTATGTCTATCACCGTCATGCTCGTCCAACGCGAAGCAAAAACGCTTTTACCAAAAACTTCAACTTACAAACTAAAGATTACCAAAATACAGTGATCACCTAATCAGAAATTTAATTCTTCACACGAAACCAGAGTTGGGCATTGACTAATTATAAATAAAAAATGATTTAAATAACTGATCAAATAAAAGTTACTTTGACTTTATTCGAAAATCCGGGTTAACTTTATTCGACACATGACGAATGATTTTTTTAACTTTCATTCGACATTCAAAATTTTATTGGAATAAAACTTTTCCTCATCTCTGGCGAAACTGAGACTCCCACTTAAACGATAAAAGGGAAGCTAATATTGGGTTTGCTTAAAAATCTGAAATCCAGCCCAGAAACCGTCAGAGGAGGAAGGCAGTGAGAGCCCGGAGAGCGGCAACAGGGACGAGGGTTACTCGACAATGTCTAGCGACGTGCAGGGCGAGGGCGCCCGGCAGGAGCCCTCCCGAGGGTTGGAGGATCTGAAGGAGGCGACCGACGAGACCGAGGCGGATGTTTCCCCTGACGCGCGGCTGGTCGCCCTCGACGCTGGCGACCCAGACGTCCTCTTCTTACCGCTGAACGTCACCATGGGAATCAATCCACGTCACAGCTACCCGCCGACCAAAGACCTGCTGCCGTATCAGCACGTGATGCGCAGCTTCTCTGACAGTCACCTATGCCTCAAGTTGACCACGACGACGAACTTCACGCCGTACAAGCTACCCAGCCCCATGGGTTCGTCGTCCCTCCTCCTGGTCGAGGAGGATGGCTGGGACGCCGAGTACGTGCAACAGTGGCTCAGGTATGTTCCAAACATACATGTATCGCAATAACAAACAGGGGGATACGCTTGATAAAAGATGTTCTCCATTAACAGTCTCCTCGAGATACGTTTAAATATCCCGAGCAGCGAGCACGACATTGAATTATTTATGAATGGTGGGGCAAGTCCTTTCATTTCGGTAATTTGCATTTTTATAGAAGACGATCAGGTAGAATTGGATTCGTTGAATAAAATAGATCCAAAGGAGATGATTGCTCGTGTGTTTAACGGGACGGTAAGGTACAACAGCGGCGGCGATTAAACGGCGAGATAAATTTCAGGTTGGACGACAGCAGAAGTGCTCAACAACATCGAGATCTCCTCGAGTTGGAATACGACAGAGCAGAGCTGGAAGATTGGAGTTTCTCGTTGTCCACCGAGGACCTTGTTCAGAACGAATCCGCGGTGTGGAAGGAGCCCGCCGTCACCACCACCCCGGCCCTGCCAGCAATCAAGGAGCATAATCCCCTGGAATTGGAGGAGGACGCGAACGAATGCTTGTGGAATGGTGCCAGTTACCTCGCTGATAGAACGGGAGGAGAATTGGTACGATCGTCGTAACAGAATATAACAAGGACGATACGACATCCTCTCTGACAGAAATACATTTAGTCCTTTCGTCCCTTCCTGGAATACTTCTACCATTTCTTCCTATTGTCCAGTCTTTCACACGCGATAATTCTGTTTGGCTGTTCCTTCAATTCATGAATGCTTCTCTTCCGTCGTGCCAGGTTGCCCTTCTCATGGACGCCAGAGCGACCGGATCGTGGCCGTACGCCACGAGCCCAGGCGCTTCGTGGAGCAGCGAGGAAGGAGCCCTGGAGAACTCCAGCAAACGATCATCGGCGGCGTTGTCTGGGTGCAGCGACGACCCAGACTCGCCCTCCATTGGCACAGACTTCACCAGAGACTTCTACAGGCTGGTGAAGTTCGAGAGCACGAAGAGTTTAGCGAGCACGTCGTCGAGAAGCGGAAGACCGCCGCCGGACAGAGAGCAAGCCCTTCAGAACGTTCTGTCCTTCATCGCCGAGCAGCAAATGTATTTGGTCGAGGCACCGAATAATCGTCTGGAGCGTAACAACCCGTCTCTTACAACAGAAGGTTCGTTCTTTGCTGGTGTCTGTCATTCAAGCCGCGGTCGGCTGTCTTCGGCAGTGATTTATTAACGACGGTGATCGAAGTGTAATTTGGCGCGGGTAGTTCTAGAGGGAAGCGAAGGCAAGGACGTGTGCGGAACGGAAGCGATGTGCGGCGAGATGGAAGTGCCCGTCGATCAAGATAACAGTAACGCGGAAAACATCGTTGAAACGAGCAGTAACGACGATCTGCTGGATCAGATACCCGTGCCGTCTCTAGCACCGGAAGAGAGAATAATCAGCGCAGTGGCTTGCAACGGCGGCGTATCTTACACCACGGTTGCGCCGTCCGAATTGGGCGCTGTCCCTGAGGAAGACGAGGAGGCGGCTACGTCCTCCACGCCGAGCACAGTTGTAAGTTTCCTCTTACTGGAAAGTTATTCCGGATTCAATATCGCATTATCGATTGTTGAAGGATTCCATTGGAACGTGGAGAATGTTGTTAGTGTTAGTTCTTTATTGTTACTAGGTGAGCCCAGCAAGAGCACCTCTGCTGATCGAGGGAAGGGACCGATCGCTGAGCTTCCACGAACGCGCTACGTCGAAGGATGTCATAGACGAGCTAAATCGAATGATCAGGAAGAACGAGGAGAATAACGCCAACCAGGACAACCAGGTGCCGCTTGAAAAATTGGATCTCGCTTGCTGCTGTCCAACCGGATGGGTTCACGTTGAACGGGATATTGACTTCACCGACCCAAAAGTAAGTTTCAAGGAGTGTAAGAGTCTGGTCGTTAGGTACCGAGTTCGAGGGTTGATGGCTTCTCGTTTAACCTGTGAGCTGGGTCATTTTTTAGCAAAAGAAGTAGATTCGTGTAGATTTGGAAATGTAAACTTCCAACGTCTGAATGACAAGTGAATACACCTGTCCCAGTTAACAAGTTGAGAATAACGACTGCTATGTTTAAGAATGAAATGATTCGCTTTAAAAAATCGTGACTCCTGCAGGCAAGAGCCAACCTCCTAGACGTGATGCTGGCAAGCAGCGAGAGTTCTTCAGCGACATCGAGCAGCGGATCAGCCGGAAGTGACTCGGGGGATGAACCGCCGGATTACCGTCACTTGCACAGACTACACCGATACCGACGACAAAAGAAAGGTATTTATCAACGGTCCTCGTTAGAGCGCATCCTCATCCCGCCCAATCCTGCGCATCGCTCTCAGATGCTTCTTTCCTAACTGAGAAACTATACCCTCCGCTTCACACAAATTGCCGAGGCGCGTTCAACGATACCGATCGTGATGAAACACTTGATAACTTTCCACTTCTCGTTGATCTTTCGCTGTAGAAAATGAAACGATACATGCAGCAAACGCGTATTATTCACGAGAATCTTCTTTCGAGAATGCACTACGAAAGTATCGCTTCCGCTTGTTACACTCGACATAACATCACTAACGACATCTCTAAATCACGCTAATATACCCACAAGCACCGTTGCCGAATAATTGAACCAACAGATCATCGAATCATTCTGTTTAAGTATCTGTTGAAGTGAAAGTTCCTAGAACGCGATGATGGGGGCCGAGAGGAAAGTGGAGATCTACTAGCCACGGTGTCGAACGGTATATTAGCGTGGGCTCTGCACTACTAACGCGTGAACACGGTACGCTGCTAACACCATCACTGTACAGTCACAATGAAACGGAAACAAGACCACTGAACGCCTGGTAGCCCTCGCTCTGTACATAGCCTTTTCCACGTTTTCTGTTCAGATGGTAGCTCCTACGCGGTGTGCTTTGATTGTCACAAGAAAAGCTACGTAGTTCGGCTTAGTGACGATCAGTTTCTGTAACCGACATGCCAGTTGGGGAGGAATCGTTTCGCCCGGGACCTACAATTCAACCTGAACTGTACGGCCACTACGGACTTTCCATTGGCTTACTAACAGATTATTAACCAGAAGACGATACAGAAACGAATTCGATCCGGGCCACCTTTACGCAATTCCAACTTCTCGCCTCTCGCAAAGAACGCGGGGCGACCCTCGTGGATTCTCATCTCACGGTTAACACATTACGAACACGATCGCACATTTATTTTTTATTATATCGAGATACACCATCTAACGGATAGGTCCGCGGTTGTCCATAAAAAATTTGTCCGTAATGTGTTAATAAATTTTTTTTTTTGTTTCCTTTGAACGTACAGACTAACGTCGTTGTAAAGCTAAATGAGGCAGCCTTTCGAAAACTGTGTAAATTGTATAAATGGGTTCCTATGGTCCCCGCTGTATACCGGGTATTGTCAGCACCGTATCGAGCCGGTGACGCGTCTGGAATTGCGTCAAGGGTGTCGCGTAGAGCAGTTACTTTCTCTCTCATTCTATATAAGATTGGTACTTTTCAAGTGTCATTGGCAGGTACTCGACTATTACACAATATCGTTCATTCATGCTATCTCTACTACGGCCTTCAAACGCTCTCATCGTTCTTCACTCTTGCCATCGTTTCTCTGTTAGGCTCGGTGCAGGCGAGCGGCCCCTAACGCAACTAACCATCGCAGTTACAAAACTCTAACATCTCGTTCATTTCGATCACACCGCATCGCTCGTGGCAGCCGACTAGCAAGGAGTCAAGTCGAGTAACGTCGTACCCTATCGTCGTTGTAATAAGCTTTCTTGAGAGGATAAGACCAAAACGCTTTATTCGGCTGTCACGAGTCGCGAAACAGAAGGAAGTCGTGCGCTTGCCAATGCAAAGTGTCCTCGAGAGAACGGTAATGTCCACGAGAGAAGTTAACTGGCCCAGTGAGCGCGAAAATTGACAACGGAGGGGGCGGAGATATGAGAAATCTATGAAGACACGAGTAAATACGTTGTAGAGGAGAGTGAGGGGGAGAGAAAGAGAGAGAGGGGCGTGATACGTGTTAAGAGTGCTAAGCCGAGCTACTCTGTGTCTGCTAGAGCCGGTATAGGAAGAGAGAGAAAAGAGATCAAGTGAGGTCTGAGGCATGTTGACCCGCTGCGCTTGGTTTCTCAGCATCGGCGGCCCAGGCACACCGTGTGCTGCGACTACCGTCCACCTGGGGCTCGAGGCCGTCGATTATCGAACGCGGCGACGACTTCTTCGTGCGATACGGGGACAAGGAACGCGAAGCGGTGGCCTCCTTCGACTTCCTCGACGAGATCGTGCCGCCATCCACGGCAGGCTCCAACGCCAGTCTCATCGATCTGGACGACGCGCCGTCCGCGGAGCTTCGCGGCGACATCATGAAGCTATCCCCGTAGGATATCAGCTTCCAGTAGGATACGAGTCGCGCGATCAGGTCTTTCAAGCTATACGCCAACCGAGAGCTCTCGTCAGGGATAGGCAAACTGCTTCGCTCGATCGCTGGATCGACAGGTATTCCCGATAGCAATGGGCATCAAGGCCCCTTCTTCCAATTAACTCCAGTCGCTTCGAATTTCATTCGGATCATAAGAGTGTTTGGTATATTGACGGGTGAGAGGGTTGGTGGATCTTGGGAATTTTTAGTCTTTTATTTCTGTCCATTGCCAACTTGTTATGATTTAATAACAATCTCGTGATTCGAATATTACTCGAAGCGATTGGAAATGTGCTGAGTTGATTGAAATTTTTCAAGAGAATTGTACTCCTATCACTGATCCCACCTTTGTTCTGGAATACACTTGGCAAAGATTTATGCAACTCTTCGTGGATGTCTATTCGCGAAGGGGAACTGTTGCGTTGCAACGTGTTATTTATAAATGAAAACTGGTGAAACGACTTCTCGAGTTACGACGAATAACTCGAGTCGTATAATTCTGATGGATTTAGATATATCCGAATGTATTCGGCAGGTTTCTCATAGAAGGTCAGTATAGCTTTATTGTAGTAAGAAGCTTTAATGGAAACTTGTTTGTGTACTCATTTTCTGTGGTCCTAAGTGTACAGCGCACGAGATTAAACATCCTTGCAGATTGCTCTCCATGCCTCCTTGCCATAAATTACATCCTTTCTTAATCAGACAATTTGACGTTGACGCAAAAGATGAACTAGAGTAACGCAATATGTAAATGGATAGATGTGTGTATCATAGTTTGCCTATCTGTGACAAAACTTCTCAAGGTGTGCACATGTTCCAGCCTCTAGCTACTCGCTACTTCTTACCGCATCCTGATCATTGAACTCGCACTGGAACGTTCGAATCTGTAAATAGGGTACTCATTTTCCTATGAATAAGAGCAGTTGTTCGTTATCCGATTGCACGTATCAGAGTTTTTGTACATCTTCAGAAACGCATCGGATGCGACTACTGGAGGTAACTGCGAGACTAATAGCATCGTTCCATCTGGACGCTGTTCAATGAGATGACTCTCGTAGAACTCACACGGCAAGGCATCCGTGCCTTGCTATTTTTTATTTGCGAGCTTCCTCGTCGTAGAACTATTAAGCGAAACGTTCCCGACAAACGGATCAGATCTGTCGCATAGGAGGCTCAGCTCCGATCGATGAAAGAATTCCGTTTCGATAATACGATTCTCTCTCGACTACTTAACTTTATACGTACAGATAAGGGGGGAAGCCGGCAGAAGACAATTGTTGTACTTGAAACGTACTATTGCTCACGACGTGGAAATAGATTTCTTAATTAGCGTGCGGACTTAACACCCGAGTATGAGTCAATCTCTGCGAGAGGTGGTCCGAACACTATTAGTAACATTAGTAGCATGTACAGTGCATACGAATTGCCACGATGGAGATCATCATAGACTGAAACTATGATCCTACCTCGCGCCGCGAGCTCATACGAATCCTGTAAGAATGATCCCAAGCATTTTGAACAGTACTTCCATCGGCAATACTTCTTGAAACTAGATCAAGTAACAGTACCGAATGCGGTAAGTTTTATTAAAAATCGTCTTTAACGCGCAACGGAGTATTGCCGTCGTTGGGGATTCACGCACAGAAAGCTTCCCCCGACTTCTCGTCGCACTTTCCATCGAGAATTCAAGACTCTCGGGGAAGAATTTAGACACTGATCGGATAAAGTGCAACCTCCGAATGATTTCTATTGAACGAACACGCACAAACGTGGTGTTCGGTGGATGGTAACTGTTTCTACGTTTTCCAACGAAACCCGTATGATTTGAACGCGATGCGTTATCTTCCGAAACTGAGCTTAGAAACCACTAGATTAAGGCTATTCAAAGATTTTGTATGGATACGAAAATTTGTATCATTCCCTGGACGAACCTGGACGGACTGTTTACGAGGCACGTAATCGATTTTTGTTTGTGTAGGGCACGCATTATACGAGGTGTTTCAAAACTCTGGGTACAAACCCACCCCGGGTAATGGGAATCGTGGGAAGAAACAAGGAGGTTCTAATAAAGACAGGTCTGAATTAGGAGGAGGTTTTTACTCGATACCCACTAGCTGTAGGTACGAACATTTTTAAATTTGTTTTTACCACCAGCCTGTACTTATTCGAATGTTTTTGTCACTTTCGGTTAGTCCTGTTGTTTAGTTACGTTTAGCTACGTTTGTGGCCACGGATTTGAAACACCCTCCATACAGGCTGCCCCAAAATTATGGGGCAAGCAGAAACATGCAAATTCCTTGTACTATAAGAGAGAAAAAGGTACATACCACTTTGCAATTTGAGGATTCATTTTCAAGCTAAGTTGGAGCCGAAAAATCCGACTTCTGAGAAATGCTATTTCCACTTAACCAGGAGATATTCACTTGTGTAATAAAGAATGTTAATCAAAATGAGCTTTATGTCTCTATGTCCTCCGCAGAGATAATATTCATCTTTACCCCTCATCAATTAATTGGGACGCGCTGAAACTTGAATCGTTTATAATTTAGAAGTGAATGCTTCGATTGCAAAGTGGCAAGAGATGTCCCTGGTCGTCTCACTGTTTTTGGGGCACGCTTGTATATACGCTAGAAATATGTACGACTTTCGTTTCGTTTTCGACGAAGGATCATCGAGCCTCTGTACATCCGACGAGCTGTGTAAGATAGCGGAATGTTTAATTTTGAGCGGATACGCATGAGTGGTAGAAGATAGAGAGAAAAGAAACTCGCAAGGAAGGTAGATAAGTACGTTACGATCAGAACGCCGTACCAACTACATAAATAGATGCGTTTCGTCGTGATTTGTACGAAATGTGCACGCTACTCCGAAGGAAACGTGGACACGTCCTCGAGATTGACGGTGTCGTGACACGCGTTTGGTCAAATTACTAGGAGTAAATATATCATTAGTCCGTGTAACGTTAAGGTAATGGATCGATAGAGATCGGGATATTTTACATGTAGGCATAATTAAACACGATGGATATTTTCAATATTTGAAACGAAGACTGTATGGGTACAAAGTTGTCTTTTGCGTTCATCCGTTAATACGCTATTCCCCGTACTCGTAGTCTAACGATGTCTGTTAATATGTTAATTGAACGGCTAAGTGGATACGGCACGTGTATGACGAAGCCGAATCCGACTTTAGGTTGTCACGACGGAATAATCGATATTACAGGAGCACGTGTCGTATAATTTGTATCTAGCTTAACAATAGAAAGATGTTAATCGTGCTGTATCGATAATTTTAATATTTAGCAACTACAACGAACAAGTTCCGACGAAAACAACTTTTGTCCTGCAGTCTCGGGAGTAATCGATTAACGACATAGACATAAGGTACGCGTAAGGTTACATTATATCGGAAATGCGATTATTAAGCACCTGCTCCTCCTCCCAATCGAAGGGAAAAGAGAATGGAATACCAAGAAATCGATAGCCGTAAATATGTGATTGGGAAACTGTAAATAGTATGTATTATAGCACAACAGATGTAAGTTATCCTCTCTTGAACTTAATAAATAACGACAATATAACGAATGTAAAGGCGCATAATGGATGTTCAATTTAGAAAACCGTTCCTACAAAAACAGAAAGAAGAAACATTAATGATATATCGCACGGTCGACGCGGCCGTATTGTCCACTAAGATAGACAAAGTAATTCAATAAATAATTGTCTATGTCTGTGGTTTGCATGTAAATAGCTGTGATAAATATACTCGATTGATTTTGATTAAAATGAAATCTGGGAACATGGTGGACGCGTAAGAGTAGGTATGTGTTTTGAATTTCACTTTTCCCTCCTTTATGAGAACAAAACACGAGAGATCAGTGTTATAACAATGGTAACTTGGACAAAACAGATTTTATTACAAGAGAGATAGAATATATATATATATAATTGGACAATTAATCTCTGCAAAGTTTAGTGAATATGTGCTGTACAAACAACATGAATTGTATTTTATAAAAACATCTGTAAGCGATGTGTAATACTTATCAAAATATTCTTATAAAAAATATTTTTCCATACGTTCGCGGATCTCCAGAACGCGCTTTGATTTTAGCTTTCCTTTAGCACAATTAAAGTACTCTAGGAATATAACATTCTTAATTTCGAAACTCAGATCCCGCTCGCTTCAGCCCAAAAATTTGGTAACGATCTTTTGCCCGCTGTGTGCAGAAATGCTAGGTACTGTTATACGTCAACGTACGAATGTCGTGTTAATTTAGAAATATGAAAAGAATGGCCGAATCTCTAGAAATATTTTGCACCGATTACTATTATTACTATTATTATCACTACTACTAGTACTATTATCGTGTCTCGCCTACAATTAATAAAAAAAAATCTATCCAGTTCAATGGTAATATATCAAAATAAAAAATACATTAAATAACATGTTTACGCGTTCAATATCATATATACCACGATCGAAGATTTGGAACAAAACACTATACTGGAAATTCAAATGAAAAGGCACTTCGTTGTCCTCCCGCGCTTACCCTGTTACGTCTATCGTTCATTAGCTCTCTCTAAATTTGTTTTGCAATCTGTAACTTCTACCGCGTCTCAAGACCGACTTGTTTATGGTAGAATAGTGTTATTAATTATATTAATTTTCACATAACGTATATACGTATACACTTTTGATCATTCAGCCTCCTTAAACCCTGTAACCTCTACGTTCAGTGTTCCTGATGGAATTCGCCAAGCAAAGTGCGAAGATAATGCCGACCAGCTGGAACAAAATAAAACAAGTATACGTGTAGTACGGATTCTACGCTACGACAATAATAAAAGTCTACATTCTGGCTATAGTTTACGCGAAGTTACACGTATGCGTAGTAAACGCAGAACATGTGACTAAACGCCCGTTGGTTTCCGGTAAGTAATGTAGGTATGGTTTAACCAATAATCTTTGAGCTAGGAGCATGCCAAGCATCGAAATCTTAGCGTGGGAATAATTCAAGGCGAGATTTACCAAATACGTTGCAATGCTTTCAAGGGTGGACTTGAAGATTTGTCGCTCCCAAAATTTGTCATTCCCCAAAATTTATACCTACTTAGCCTATAGTGCCCAAATCCGCCCTGAATGCTTCCCACTGATAAATAATCATTCAAAAGTCACGAATAACGAGCTCTGAGGAGGAAGCTTACCTCAATTCCAGCAATACCAATGGCTACACTACCCAGCACGGTTCCTGCGGTTTGCAAGACTTCTGTGATTTTGTCTGCACAGCCAGGAACATTCTTCACTTCATTCGGCGAGCAAATCTCCCTTTCCGGTTTGCCGCAACAACTCCAGGGGATATCGCCGGTGAAGTTGCCATGAGGATGGAAGTCGTTCGGAGAGTTGACGCCACAGCATTTCAACTGTAACGAATTATGCGAACCTCTCGGAGACAACCTATTTATACTTGCGTAAAATCGCTAGATCTGCTGGAAGAACTCAGATCCGCGAGACATTGCTGTAAAGTACACTTACGCTGCTTTGAATCATATTGACAATTTCTGCGTTCTCCACGTGCGTGGGGTATTCTTCGAATATCTTACTATAAGTGCCTTTGATAGAGATCTGGTTATCGTTGTTCTTAAAGACGACGAACGCGTACACAGCAACCGCCACTTGTATTATCAAGATGAAGAGGAGGATCGACGCGAACTGAAAAGATACACGGTTTCCGTATTATTGGAGTGTCGGTTTCAGTGGTACGATTCAGTGATACGATTCGCACGAACACTCACCGTGATAGTCATGCAATGACTCTCCCTGATGGCACCGCAGCATCCGAAGAACGAGATCAGGAAAATAATGCTCCCGATAACGATTAACACTATCGATGGGAACATAACATTCATTTCAACCGTCTTCGTTAGATTGGACAACTGCAGGTGTATGACGACACCGATGGCGAGGATTCCTATGCCACATACCTGCAACAGAATAAATTTCAGAGGTGAGTATACGGTTGACGAGGCAACGGCACGGGATAGGGGAACTCGATGACCCACTCGCAAATATATTAATATATTAATGACACTCCGTATGCTTGAATTCCTATAGTTAAGCCTGTAAGTTTCTTAAAATAAAGAAAATTTTGAAAGCTCCACATCCTTCGCCCAAGAAGTACAAAAAAAAACGTTCGTCATCGAAGAGGTTTTTTTTTGTTACTTTCGTATCGAGCACTATTTTAAAAGTCTCGAACGGTTTAGAGGAGTCACCCTGTATATATGCACCCTTCAATTACCGGGGTCTTCAAGTTTCTATACAATTATATAAGCTTGTGATTAAAGACTAGGACAACTTGCTCCATGGATAGCAGCGGTTTATTACATCACATTGCACAATATCAACCGGTTGGCATTGAACATTCTGTACACGGTACACACCACGATTGTGAATGTCCCGTAGGTGAATTTGGGTCATGTCCCAGGTGCGAGCCAGGTGGTTCAACGTACTTTTGACAGAGTGTAGTTACCGGGACGTCGAGCGAAAACGGTTCGCAATTTGTCAATGAATAAGACAACAGATGTCTAGCAGCTTAATACAATAATATAATATTTAATATCCTATAATATAATAATGGAGTATTATATTTTAAGCAATTAATATAACGGTTTAATTAAAATTCTACCGCTGCTGAGCAAGGAAAGCTATGTCATTGTCACAATTTCTAGGTAAGCTATCGCCAAGAAGATACTTTTTCTGGTTATGTCCAATAATGATTCACCGATAAAGCAAGATCAATACCGACAATATCTACGTACTTCATACATTTTATACGATAGACAAGGCCTATCGCGTAACGCGGGAAAACGTGTGGTATAATCTTGCATATCATTAATGCTGCGATTATTTGAATGTGTATCAACTGATATCACCATTTGTGCAATTGAATAAATTGGCGTAGACAGGCGACCAGCAATGATCATTTAAACGCTTCTTCCTACCTTGATTCTTTCTAGCGCAGTACAAATTTCATTCTTATCTAACACTTTCGTTACCGTATCATCGTGTTATCGTACCGTTTCCTAAATTCGTAGAACGAATTTTTGGCCACGTGTTATCTGGCCTTTGTCGCTTTACTGGAATTAAAAATACTTGCGGAACCGGGAGTCCAGGATACAGATACAATTCTTTATCGCCGCAGCCAAACGCGTAAGGTTTATTATTAATGCTGAATTCCAGTTAAATTAGGTACTGTTATCTGCGATCGTCACATGTGAATCATTACACATTATTCGTACTTCTGCATGGCAGGACTACTTAGCAATCGTAAAATGACGCTAATGGAATCACTGCCATTAATTACGACACCCCGAGAACACCAAGATAAGATTACACTTTATAAATATTGCAAACAATTCGACGATAGTGCTAAAGTGACACTATTCGCAAGATAAAGCATTCGCAAAGTGAGTCGATGGAAATATTATTCTCAAAAGTTGCCAACTCCCATCACCACTAACAGCCAGGGCCGTCTTAACAAATTTGAGCGCCCTCGGCTAAAAAAATTTGGCGCCCTAGCCCCCAAGGGTGTAATTTCTTCGCAATCGATGCAAGGCAGTACATCACAACCCCGGGTCTCCACCAAGCAAACACGAACAAAATGTAAAATATATAAATTAGCTCCAGATAGAAATTTTTGTTTCCAATATTGAAGAGAAAAAAGCATTTTAACATATTTGATTCTTAAGCGCCCTTGGATCACGGGCGTCCCTGGACTATAGCCCATTTAGCCCATTGGTCAAGGTGGCTTCTGACAACTTCGTTTGATTATTTGGCGAAATGACCTTGACAAACCTACATCATTCCTTTCATCCGTCGCGAAACTACAGTTCCATGCAAATAGGGCAAGTAATTTCATAAAGGGAAGAATGAGGACGACCTACAAACAGTCAGAGACCTACACATTCACCCGCGAGGAAGACAGCTTTGTATTCGTCCTAAAAGCCTTTGTTACTTAAGGATCGACATCTACGCTGATAATGGATATTTCTAGTAATCAATATTTGCATGAGTCGATGGAAATGTAACAGTATATGTAGCATCCTTGACACGTTACAGAGACACACTTTCTCTAAGCTATGTATACATTCAAAATTATCCTCATCGATTCGGCTTTACTACTTGACAACGTGAATTTAACATTTCAAGCCCGCCTTTGACTATAGTCACACGACTTGCGAGTGCTGCGTCCCAGTTTTGTCCGAGGATATGTACGAGTTAGGAAGTTACTTCTTCATGCAAGTCTTTGTCACTCGCAACTTTATCTTCTATTCATATCGGAATAAATTTGTGATGCGTTGGAAACAGCTTTACTTCAGTTGTGTTTGATAATACATGGACGGATTAAATATGAAAATCCAGCTCGCCTGATGCCTTGTGAAAAGTTAGTTACGTACGACTGCTGCGATATGTAGCACCGTGACGCAAAGATTTGATCGCTAACTGGATGACATCATCCTACTCCTGTAGATTTCAACGCCGCTTCCGCTGAAATCGTGTGCGCCTATCGATGGAAATAATACTCGAACTCGCTGGCTGTATTTAAACCAGGCGCTTAAATACCGGAAATCTACTTGGCGATATAAAATTTCTGTACCAAATACGCCCCGAAACCTTAGAATAAAGTAAGGTAGACCACCGAGGAACGTTGATTAGTGCCTCTAATTTCAAAACCGCTAAAAAGGGTGTTATGTGATCACTCTAATTCTATTTCAAGATTTTGATTAGGGTAATACTTTGCAAAGTTTAATCGTGGATTCGTAATCGGTTGAGTGGTTAAAACAGCGTGGTAAAAATGGCTCGATACATATCTTGGAATTTCTAAATAAGTATTTGCGATATCGCTTAAAACGTTACAGAAACAAATTGGTTACATGTGATCATTAGAGAAACATTTACACGCTGAAAGGCGAGCTCGGTATATATTTTCTGGCAAATTGATAAGCGTGAGCAAGTTTGATAAGTAATTCTTAGTAACGAAATGTTTAAGCACTGGGATAGCAAATCGACGATCCCAAGAATTGATTAATAAAATCTGATAAACAGATCAGAGAACAGTTACTTTTCAGATCACTACTTGGTACTTTCCATTTGTACATTTATGTGCATATATTAGACACAGTAGCACTGGCGTCGATGGGTCAATTAAAACCACATAAATCAATTCGGACGTTTAACGGATGCTTGTAGCTAAAATTATTCATGGTATTAATAGCATTTGGCACCAGTACAAGTTATCGACGCGATACTAGTAGTCATTAGCATTGCAGAACTACCACTTCATTGATCAAAGGCGAGCGTTTCCCATCGATAACCAGTGATTCACCGATCTTCAAGGAACAAAACGTTATCTAACGCACGCCGTTATTTCCCCGTGTCAGCCTTCGAACTTCCCTCAGCAAGCTCCGAGCTATGAAAAGTAAACCGGCCACCGCAAGCGGCGGAACCTGTTCGCTACTTTGACCAAGATTCGAAACCTTGAATGGACAAAAGGAGGCGCGACGTGCAAAGTTTCTTTCTTTGCATCTACGTGTTTTAACAGCCGAAATCGCATGTGGCGATGACTCATGATTTCCAGAAATAATACGCTTTCAATATACGCAATCGATCACAACTTCCAGTATACACTCATCATATCATCTTTATTTTGAGAGAGAAATTGCAAAATGAACGTTGCATTGAAAATTGACAGAGATCCCTTCTCGATGCACTTACCTACTTACTTTGATAATTAATTGTTAATTAATTTGATAGTTAAATATTAAATACCAGCACCGATAGAGGCAGGGAGGCTGGCAACAAAACATCCCGAACTCGGGAATTCAAAAAAATGCTGAAACTTTGTGAATATTTATATTAATCTCCAAGAAGATACTTTGCGAAACTTTGTGAATATTTAGGGGATTTTCTCCTGCTACCCACAACGCAATTTTTGGTTGCTGCCCAAATACACTCGAAGGGCTTAGAATGAATTTGGGTAGCAAACAAGAATTGCGTTGTAATCAGGCGGAAATCCCCTACATATTCACAATGTTTCAGAATATTTTGAATTTCCGGATTCGGGATGTTCCCTTGTGAGAACTGTCTTACCCTAACCTGATCAATGGAAACAGAATGAAGGTGACACGTGTGATCCTTGCGACCCTAACTTTCGGTTTCTTGTTTTCCCACGTTCTTTTCAACGACCTTTTCAGACGCCAGGGGCATGTTTACATTAGCGCCTAGACGGTTTGACTCATTTCGCTATTCCTCGTCGTCTAGCACTGTATGCATGGTCAGCGAAATTCGGTGAATCTGTCGGGCGTTAAAGTAAACAGGTTTCGAACGTCGCGACAAGGACGTTGAAAAACGTGGGAAAACTACGCGAACTTCGAGAGGGTTGTAAGCTCTATCTCGTTGTTCGCGCCCCTCACTCGGCTTCCATTCATAAGCGCACGAAAACCTAAAGTGGAACGCTAGGTATAGAAAATATAAAACTCGAAAAATCGATTTTTCGAAAATTTCTAGGTAGGCCTCCCCCCTTAACGCTTATATCATTTACAGTCACGACTTTGCTATGTCACTAACGCAAACAAAGTTTTGGTGGAAATCGAAACGAGAAAATATTAAAAAAGTTACAGGAGCATGGGGATGGATGTTGACAGTTGTAATGAAAAAATAAAGTTTGCCTGGAAAGTATTGAACGATGTTGTAAATCGAAATGTAACAAGTCTCTCACACGTACATAACATTTCATAGAATCAATAGTTTGTTATCTCTATTCTTAGAAGCAATGAAACCACGTGTATACACTTTGTTGTCGTGGAGATGTATATCTCCGCTGAAGCTTTAACATGTTCCAGGTTAATCGATAATGTTCTGTAAGTGGTTCCGAAAATCATTGTGCTTGGAAAATGGATTAAGAGACTACCCCAACTATTCCAGTGATCTGATAGTTCGCGTCATTATCTGCTTCAAATTTCCATTGAATTGTATTAAATATAGCAACTAATTCCCAAGCAAAGCAAGCAATAGTTAACCCTTTAGCGCCAAGCGTATCATATATTCGCATTTCGCTGTTTGCAATAGTTTAAGTGATATATGTTTAGCGTAGTTTTATTCATTGAAGAAAGTTGGACCTATCTGAACCCCGTATTCTTTGGTTATATGCATTTTGACTTCTGAAAAAAATAAATTTAAAAAAATTGTATAAAAATATATCAATTCAGGCCATTTTTAACAATAAAAACAAAACGGGATATTTTTCCTTGAACGGAATCTATATAGGTACGGGCGCTAAAGGGTTAAGAAAGCAAACAATATAGAGAAACTGATCCGTTCTCTACACTGCACTGTAATCAAACAGATAAAACGCCACCGCAGAGTATGAATCTTTATCATTTTAATCCCCCACTGCTACTGGTGGATGGTTAAATGGAACTATCGACGTTGAATATTTGTTCGTCAATAAGGCTCAAGTTATCCAAGAAGAAATAGTTCCTACCTGCAGGGCCATTTCAAAAATTTCGACGTCACACCACCTGCTGCGCTGTTAACACAGCAACGATTCATTCAAACTTTTTTAAACGCTAACTTGATCCCTCTACGTTCGTCCTACGTGCCAATCATCGTTTCCTGCGCCAAAATCTCGTCGCGATCTGCGCGACAGCGAGGTTAATTAAATTTTTTTAGGAGTTTCATTCGCAATTCATTGGCAACTTTGTATCGGTTTCCTTGGCAACTTTGTATCGGTGCGCAAAATATTCGAGGTAGAAGAGGAAACATGCCAGCCTCGTTAAATAGTTTCATACGCGGTGCCAACGGTGTCCGTGGTACTATTGAAAATTACAGAGTTATGTAAAAGAATCCGTCATAAACGAGCGGAATTTTTTACTTTATCATCGTGGTCATCGTTAAATAATGGGTCTCTTCGTATTGTTTTTTTTTTTTAATAATGTGATTTTAATCGCGCTACGGAATAGTTACTCTGAAATATTGCTGCTGACATGTTGCTAGTACTGTCAATACTGGTAACTCGAGCGTAGATTTTGCATGCAGTATAATCTAATAAATAACGCACTGTAATCGACTTATCAAATGAACCATAATTGGCTTTTAAACGTGTCTGAGATTGCAGAACGACTTGGTGATAATGATGTCAGGAAGTGAAAATGTCTAATAAGAGAAGATTAAACTGTGATAGGAGTCCCATTTAACGAGAACCCAGCTCGAGGCTCCAAGAAGGCGTCAGATCTTAATGACATCACACATAATGTATGGAACTCGATATGATTCACAGGAATACCCGTAAAATGAAACATTACCCGCGGAGTGTTTCACTTTTACTGCGCCTGGTGGATTGTAATTTCAATGTGACAGTGTCATAATTAGCGTTGGGACCATTAGGGATTGAAAGATAAATAATTAAGCAAATACGTGCCTGAACCTTTAAATACTATAAACATTTGAAACAAGTAACTCTATTTCGGTGCAGAGCCCAAGCGCGGCACATAATTAAATTTCAACTTTTAAGGTTGAAACGCCATACAAAGGCAAGAGAAATAAAGAAAACTTCTACAATTTCCACTTGATGTCACAGAGCGTTCACATTTGTAATTTTACGCGTATGTGTCAAGTTGAAATATGCCAAGGTTGCCGCAAAGGCACGGTTAAACACATGTAATGCGCGCTACAGAACACCCTTGAAAGGGTCGATTCTAATACGTCGACGCGCAACGAGGGACCGCGTGCCGTATGAAACGTGGTGTTCGGCGCGCAATGCACGCTGTTGCACATGTTTAACCCCGCCTTAACGCGAACGAGACTCGCGTAAACCTTGGATTTTAGAGCGGAATTATATCTAGAATCCCTCTGACCATGAAGGAATGACGTAAGTCGTTGCAAAGCATACACACTGCTCCGGACAAATATTCTATCAGAGATGCCACAAAGACTAGACAATGAAATGTATCGTCCCCTTCTTACTGCCATCCTTTCCGAATCAACAACAAATGCTCATGTATAGTGATAGTGATGGGCTCAAGACCGATCGAATCGTTTCGAATCTATAACACAATGTTTCGAATCGCTTCGAATCCCGGGAAAAGTTATTATTTATTTATTTATTTTGATATTAACGGTCTAAACCATTTTGCATTCTAACAAGTCCAACACAAAGACGTAAAGTAGAGACAACAAAGACACAGTACATGAAGACGATACAATAAAATAAAAATAGAAAAAGAACGAGAAGCTCCACTAGCTCCACTAACCTGCTAATGGATCCAAAGAATAAGTTCAGACTTTTAAAATATGTATTGCCTAAGACGCAAATTCTATGAAGAGGGTCACTACTGTTAAAATGAAAGTATTAAGTTTTTACATAAACAATAAGAAAATATACTGTTTCTGTCATAAAATTTTACGTTATAATTTTAAAACTACCCTCCACTTTACACACAGCACACAAAATAAAGTTACTTAATAATTAATACTTTTATTTTAAAAGTAGTTGCAAGTTTTACAACATTCAAAGAAAGAGTAAACGTCTAAGACTTCCCACCACTTCCTGTTTCAAATAACAGTCGAAGCGATTCGAAACTTTCATCCGGAATTTGGAGAGAATCCCGAAACTCGAGAGTATTCAGATCTCGTCCGATTCCGCCCGAATTTTTCCGACCCATTCCGAACCTCTGATTCCCGTGCTGCGAGACTTGAGACGAGCTGCACACTCCTATTCAAGACCTATCAAGACTGTCAAGAAATTGTTGTTTCGAATAATAGTCGAAGCGATTCAAAACGTTCGTCCACAATTCGAAACGATTCCAAACTTCTGTACAGGATTCGAAACAATTTAAAATATTTACAGAATTGAATAACATCGAATCGTTTCGAATCACCATCACTACTCATGTTGGAGAAAGTATTCCCAAGAATTTCTTAGCAATTTTTTCCACGATTCTTTTCAAGGCCTCAGCGTACAAAGAACGCGCTAACGGCTGGAAATAATTCAATTGGACAAGCAGGTAGAGCTCTAATACCGATCGAGCGATCAAGAAAGTCGGTAAAAGAACGAATATCGACTGTCATTTACTTACAGCGAACAGAAGATTGAAAATAAAGAGTAACCATTTGATACATCCCGAAACACAGCTCATCTTGTCGCGCATTCGCCTTGAAATCGATTAGGTCACACGAGGCCCGGACCCGAAAGGAAGAGAAACGCAACTAAGGACTAAACCGCCACAAGGACAATCGGCGACGACGTGTACGGGCCGAGGATGAGGCAAGCGTGGAACGAGTACTAAAAACACGATGAGTAGCGTGCATCAGCCGAAATGCCTGCAACCAGTCTCTCTCTCTCTCTCTCTCTCTCTCTCTCTCTCTCTCTCTCTCTCTCTCTCTCTCTCTCTCTCTCTCTCTCCCTTTCTCTATCTCCCCCAGTCTCTCCCTGTTTCATCTCACACCGTATCATCGTTCGGGATTCTCTGGCAGCCAATGGCTCGCGAACACGTCACACATTTTATTTCCTAAGGAAACTGCCTTGAGCCAACGGCAGAGTTGGGCAAACTGTAATCTAGTTACAAATTACGATTATAATGTAATTGTGTAACTGATTATACATTATTTTCTGCAATCGTTAATTTAGACAGTTGACCACAATTTTGTCAATCACCTGGCCCACGGGCACTAGACTGCACGGGAAACAAAAAGGAGGAAAATACGGACGCAGGAAATTTTGTAATCTTGCGACACAAAGTCGTGGAATTCTGATAAGGAAAAGATGCGAGTAGGATGATTGAAATTGCTTTTGCAATTCTACAGAAGTGTGAGTGGATTTGTTATGGTATAGTTGTTCTGCGATAAATGTCACTTGAGAATAATCAATGGGAGGGTACAAATGTGTAACACCCACGCTGAATAAAAATTAGATTTATGCAGAGCAGGTGTTACTCGAAATATCGAACACGACCGAGTTTCCTGAACATCGAGCATAACGAACTGTACTGACACAGATAGAATCGCTATATCGATTATCTAATAGCTGAAAAGGATATACATTTATCCCCCTTTTTTTCCTATCGCTATTGAGAACATACGGCACAGGTGTATCGCAGTCGGTTATTCAGCTTTATGATTAACCAGTGTCATCCAATGGTTTGGTAAAGAATATTTAAGATCCTATATAGAGAATTTCGAAATATGAATCGAGGACATCTATTACACTTCGAAGAGACGAAACCGTAATGCGATAAGCACAGGAAGGGCACATAGGCCGGTATTCATAGTCACTACTTATTCTTAAGCAAGTGGTTAAGCATGTGGCATCCTCTACTAACCAAGTAGCTAGTAAAGGATGCCGAATGCTTAACCATTTGCTTAACAATAAGTAGCGATTATGAATACCGGCCATTATCTAAACAAAACTTTAGCCGCTTAAGTTCTAGATGTAATACGGTTAAAAGTTTTAAGACAAATAAATTTGACTAAAAGGGAATGACATATCGACAAAAATGTTTTGCATGTATAATTGCTTAAATTCTGTCTAGCTTTGATAATTCACGAAAATAATGAAGCTTTGTAACGGCAACGGTTTTTCTTATCGCATGACTCACGTTCGTGCTGTCGCTCGCACGCAGACTGGCGCGTGTTTAAACAAGCATGTATGAAAAAACACTGAGTCAGAAATTCAACCCATTCCACAGAAATATCTTTCATCTCTTACACACCCTGCGCGAATTTTAATTCACAGGACACTGAAAACTGCAATTAGTCGACTATATAGATAAATTCTGTGATTAGACGCATTCGGTTTGAGATACGATTGACGTGATGCAGCGAGAAACAGTTAGGTATATACGCTACGCTATTCTCTTTTCCAGCAAAACAGGGAACATCGCAATCATAATGTCATAAAATTAAAATAATTTGAAAATGAAATACATTAATCATGGAGTTATACTACACTTCGATAGGTGGTATCAAAATTAATCAACTTGAAAACATACTTAATAAGATCGAAAAAAATTAAGATAAGAGGTAATTTACTGCAACGAGGCAATTGCGTAAAAGAATCAGTTGTTGAACGATCGAACAAGAGAGCTGGTTTATTGATAGTATTTAAAAATAGCGCATGCATTGATTGGGCAGTACAAATCAAGTACGACGTAAAAACTTGGGCTATGCAGGGTATACAGGACGGGAATATTTGCGGTGCCAGCGCAGCAGCAAGGCAGTGGTAATTAAAAGTGTTAGAGCACGTATCTATCTTTCATTTAACCACGCACTTGCCAATAAGTGGTAAATAGCAACATGATCTTCAATTACTTCGTGAGAATCGGACACTACGTTGTACATGGCTATTTAAGTTTCACGAGTAAACTACATACATACACACATAAGTGTGTACGTAGCTTCGTCGAAAGAATGTCTCAACTTACCGCAAAGATGAAGTTAAATATGAAGAGAAGGTATTTTATCATTCCCATTCCGCAGCTCATCTTGACTGATTTTGATCTCGTACAGTTAGTCCGGTTGAAAAGAGGTTGATCGTTGAAATAACGAAAGTCGTTCAGAGGACGCACAAACAGACGCTCAACAGGTTAGGTTGCGAAAGGCGCGGGCAGCAACTGTAATACACAGGCGTCTCGCGGTCAACTGAACGTAGAGCCGAAACGAGTTCCCGTACAGCGCAATATGTAGCGCCGCACCCGCCTTTATCTGGAAAGATTAAGGAAGCTTGAATGCTCTGTACACGTCGCATAGGCGTCGAGGGCATCGATAATGCGAGTAACGGTGAAAATAGGGTGCACAAAATATCAGACCAGTTAAATTATAATCGCTCATTGATTCTGTCTTCTTCTCCTTCTCTATGAAAGATGGTTTCCTTTTGAATCGTTCAGTCGAAGAAGCTCTATAGCCTATAGGATGTATCACTCGACTTTACACGCAGAGTAATAAAATGTTCGATATTCAGGTTAGGTATAATACGATTGTAAGGCTTTTTTTAAAGAAGTGTATAAAGGCCTTGCTGTGAATAGAACAATATTTAAAAAAAATTACAAGCGACTTCAAAAACGTAAAAAGGCACTAAAAAGTACAAAATAATTTTTCCCCTTATTTAACCTACGACTATCAATTTTTTTATGTCGCCGCCTCATCGTCCTCTTTCGAATTAAAAGAAACTCATCAAAATTGGTCCATATGCTGAGGACTTATGCGGGGACAAACATAAAAAAAATATACATACGGGTCGAATCTATAACCCGCTTCTTTTTAAAGTCGTTTAAAAATATATTTTAACTTTACAAGATTAGTATGCATATGAAACCTATGAAATAAATATTTCTTACAGAGATTGTGAGAATTAAATAAGAATAGGGGAAATTGTAAATAAAGCATCATGTCACAAATATTTATTCTGTGCGTGGTATAGTCGTACAAACTTGTATACATTAATAATAATTGCTTTGTTTTGTTCATGTTCTCATTACACACGTAATTACATGTAAAATAGGAAAGATATGTTTTCACGGCACTATACTAGAGATTAATATTTGGTTATGTTTCAAATATTGATTTATTTTACACTGTAAATAATCTTTAAGCTATAGAGCTCGTCAAGCATTCGTCATACATCCGTGGATGCTTTGAGCTGTTTTCCTTCGGGACTGAGGAAATTGTCGTTCACCCCTAAATCTTTGGATGCTCGCGCGAATGCTTGCGCGGCGATCATCAAGTCTTTTCTTCTTTCCATCCTCTCCCGAGATGACCTCGTGTAGCATGACATGCACATTATGAAACCGATCTAAACATGGTACAATAATAAAAGCTCTGAATATGATTCCGTCGACCAATGGATCGAAAACTCACCTGTAATAATACTGTACACAATGCGAGTAGGAAAATGTGAAGGAGGATCGATCTATTGCGATTTATTACTACGTGCTGGCAACCCCTCGCGTACATCGTGGTACACGCGCCTTTAGTGTCGCTGGAATTTGAAATCGACGACGTATCGCAACAAGACCAGGGGATCGCATCTTGGCCACGGTAATCGGCTGGTCCATTTATTCCACAGCAGTGTAACTAAAGATGAAAATACATATCTTTGTCAGTGACGATGTTAGAAATTAATAAACGCCTTCTTAAATTTACCTTCGAGTGCATTCGATCCCAGAGAGGTTTCTCATCCGACACAGCAAGACTGAACGCTTGTTCGAGATGAGCGATTGGTAACAGATCCATTTGCTCGTGCCTGACAAGGGCCCAAATCCCAGCACTCGTGTTGACCACCGTCACGATTATTAGCACTACGGAAAACTAAATGCAAGAATATATATTATTCTATTGTAATTTGATAAAGAAGGAAATTGTAAAGATCAACGCAAGCAACTTCGATTTTATACTCTTAAAGAATTAAGTTTACTCGATTTGAAAGACAGAAAAACGTAATTGAAGAGTCCTTGTAGAAAACACTGTAAGTGCCAAAAATCAAATTCTATATTATTTTTTCTTAATTTTGGCACGTACAGTGTTTTCCACAAGGACTCTTCAAGTCTTACTATAGGCAGGGGCGGATTTGGAGATTTGGCGCCCCTAGGCTAACAAGTGTTTGTCGCCCTTTCCGCGAAGTATCATCAAATATTTTAATTTAAAAGAGTCGAGGCAATTTATTAAAATTAATTCAATATGGCAATTCACATATGAGTTATTGCTAATTTGCTATATGAAAAAGAAGCTTTTTAAGTTTTCTCAAACCTCTGTGTTTAAACTTTTCCTAATTTCTATCGCTCAAAATTTGTCGCTCCCCAAAATTTACCGCCCTAGGCTGCAGCCTACTTACAGGGTTGCCAAGCGATCCAGTACACGGAGTGGCGTATATGACATCACTTAGCTTGGATTGGCTTGGCGTTGACATGACGTCACGGCGCCACCAACCAAATGTAAGTATTCCCCTTCTCCTACATCGTATGACGTCATATACGCCAACACGCCGCCATTTATCCAGTACCCCTGGCAACCCTGCCTACCTAACCTATACACAAATCCACCCCTGACTATCGGCGTGATTGGTAAAGGATAACGATGTAATATTCCTTACAATTATAACTTGACTGGTATTTGAAAAATCTAGGAACTGCCAGATACACCAGCCTATCATAGCTGCCACCAGGCCCATCACTAACAGAGTTATCGGTGAGCCGCATACATTACTGGGAGTGAGGGGTGAATATTCATACAATTGGTATATAAAATAGCTGGCGCAAATGCTCTGTATAACGCCGCATACCTGTGAAAAAGAAAAGTTTGCCGTCATCTTTCGGAGACAATATATTCCCGGCTGATAACGTGCGCTAACGTGTGCGATAAGCGGGGATCGGTTGTATCTAATCTCTGCATTTTCCGTATTCAGTGAAGTGGGGATTTTAAGAGATGGTGTAACAGAAGATTTCGAAATAACTTCTGCTTCACCGTCAACGTTTTGCGGTAACGATCGCCGGTTTGAACTTAAACCATTGGTGTCACCAATTGCATTTATCTTCTTACTATTGATTACTTTTCGTAATGGCTTTTCGCCACAAATGTATCATCCTTGGCACACTTCGATAATGTCCGCTACCGATCCTGTTTGCACACGTTTTATCTTTGATATCTATTTTTTGGCTGCGATTTTTTTATCGCAATCTATACGAATAATTGTACACGAGTTGCATCGATTTGCACGCGCACCTCTATGCAGTTGATATCATGGCCAAGATAGTGCACGTTACGATATCACGAATATTTTTCGTTGTACGTGCGGTATCGATACGATGGATAAACAATAAGGGAGTTGTCTATTGAAACGAACTTTATAGGTACCTGATTGCTAAAACGGTTGCTAAAACGTGTTACATAAATGGGGCTATTTATAATAGTGATTATTGTAAGATTTAACTTTAATTAATATGGCGTTTAACAAAAGCAAATTGCTAAATTCATGAATAATATACACTCAGAATAAATGAGACTACTTTTTCAAGAAATCGTAGACGTTAATACCTCCTTACTCTTCGATAACATCTCCATCGATAACGATATTAATCAATTACAACAATAAAATGAAGACTATTGATAAAGGAAACAATATGGTCCCGCGAATCAAACGTAAAATCGCGCTAGAAATCCATCGGATCAGAATGAGATTACTAAAGCAACAACGGAAGAGAAGTGCGTTTGAAAAACCGGAATATCGTAGTTTTCGAAAGAACGACGCGCTAGCACGATAGTGTAAACTGGCGGGCGTCCAATTCTGCGACAAATCGGAAACTGGTCACCGACGCACGGCTGTATTCTTAATAATAGAACAACCGAACGAAAGTCGAGAACCTGAACCGAATAAGAATGCAACGCGTTGTGTAATTCCAGTGCGTTAGAAATACAACGAATTCACTTTTAACTACGACGCTTAATCGTATAGTTATATTACCTACGCCTGAACCCGTCACGGAGGAGCAAATATGTATGCACTTACGCCGACGACGATAGCACCACCGATGAGAAAGTATCGCAAACAGACGAGCGTCCGTGCCATCGTGAAATTAGCGAATAAAAAGAAGAAGTCACTTGAACAACATCTGCGGCGGTACAGTTAAAGTAAACGAAAGAAAAGCGAGAGAAATAAGTACCGCGATTGAGCAACCCGTCACCACGGTGACCAGGCGCAAACCTCAGGCCCGAACCGTCATTCCTCGTAGAACTGACAATGAGCCACAAAACGCAGCCGGCTGCGTGTTCTTCGTCTTATCGATGAACCTTGTTCTTTACTTCCTCGAAACCTCCACATCCATTTTACACCATAACATTTCTTTTCCTTTCCTTTTCTTCTTCTCCTCCTTCTTCGTTCTACCGTACTTCTACCATTTCGCATCAATTGTAATCGGCGATTGTGATGCCACTTTGGGAACTGCGTATGTATATGCGAAGTTCGAAAGCAATGGTGAGTATACCTATAACCAAAGCGACAGGTGTTGCATTTCGGGTACCATGAATCATATACTAATGGGAGATCGATAGTTCTGCAACACTGTTTTCTGAATTCTGATCTTAAATTATTGATATTAAACTCGACCAATGCTTACACGCACAAGTTTATAGAAAATGTTGACTTGAAGTGACATTGTTGGTAAGTATGCTTCAACTAAGTTATCGATGGAGTATTCGATCAATATTGAAGAACTTGCATGTATAGTTATATATTACGTATGTAAAAGATAAGAAAATTATATAATGATTTAGTTTTTCCTCGTTGATGCGAGTATTGTTAATTCTTTTCTTTAATCAATTCGGTTCGAGAAATACCTAGAACATAGCGCGCGTGCGCAGCGTTCGTTCTTACAAGAAATGAACGTGTGTGCATTTGGAACTTACTACGCCTTATAGTAAATATTTCATCTATGATTTTATTCTGTACTATAAAACACTCTCTAATTTAATTGTCAATGGTGTTGGAGTGATTCATGCTACCAGTGACGAAGTTGCACGGTCTGTTTTGGTCAACATTACACATGAGATCTGTCAGAGTGTTTAATTTGTTATAATTACAAAAAATATTGGAAGCAATCGAAGCACCAATCATGGTTCCGGAAAAAGATGAAGCTTGCGAGTTATCTGACGTTATTTTAAACGACAGTAGTGCAGCTGTCACAGAAGTATGTTAATTGGAGGAGTGTACTTCGTGTCTTTGTAAATTCGGAACAATTTTAGGATCTTAAGCCAAAGAGACGACTAAAGAGAGTATTACATTTTTCCGATGGCGATTTGGAAGAATATTCCGAGGATGAAACGGATGCCCCAGAAACGAATAAAGCAGTAACTCAAATAGACCCAGTTAAGTTTTGTTTATAATCTTCACGCATCGCAATAACTTCCTGGATCATTTCTAATTAAATGATTTCGATACATGCTATGTCAAATTGAACGAATGGGAACCACAGAAGACACTCGATTGGCTACCGTGGACTTGGTATCAAACAACATCTATCGGTGGTAAAATATTGGAAGGCTGCGATTACTTAGGTGAATGTTTGGCAAGTTTTTTCGGTATCACGACTCCAAAGTACCAGTTTGAAATTAACGAGTTCTATAGACTTAAGGCTATTGAGGATGAAGTACAACACAAGCAGGATTTAGAAATGGGTGGATGGAACGAACAGACCCAGAATAATCTTATACAAAACAATAATGTACAAATAAGCGAATAAGTCATATTCTGCAACATTTATTCATCGAAGTATTTATTCAGCATTAATAAACAATGTTCTATGTCTTCGTATTGCATGTGTTGAAATTGTTTTAAACTGTTACAATTTTAAACATTTTGATATGAATTAAAGTTTTGCTGTTCAAAAGCATTGTAAGCGTATAAAAAATTTAAAGGTACTGTCAAAATGTATCCCATTTCATTAATGGAAATTAATATCACATTCGTATGTTTAGCGCTACAAATGCTCTTTTGTAGAAAAACTTAGCAATACTCTAGGTATTTCAATAGTACTTGAAAAAATATACTAATTTGACTAATGTGTTCAATTGTTTAATTTAATATAATAAGAATACTAATCTAAGTCACCAATCATAGAGGACTCATAATGTTAAAAAATTATATTGTTTCAGAAACATTTAGTATTAAAATACGTTTGTACATAAATTTTGATACCAATTCTACCGCAAAAATCTTGTACAGTTACCGTTGTAAAGAATAAAACACATATGTATATATGTAATAACTAAATACATCTGTATTTAATAAACCTAATTCTATACTTGTAATTATCACTTTTCATGTTATAAATTGGCATAAACAATACTTTTCTGTAAAGTTTTCATCAGACCTTGAGAATGTTCCCTTAGTATCGCCTACATATAAGTATTAAATATCACTGTAACGTGAAAAGTTTAATCCGGAAGAGCAACTGAAATTGTATGTAAAACAAGTGAGATATAACATTATTGTGTTAATGTGTACGAACGAGTATCCTCTTAAAGGAACATTCATAAGCTCTATGGATAGTTGCTTTCAGCACAGCGCGTACCTGCAGTCTTGTGCAGCAGGAACTGATAGTTTTGTTATATATGTATATATATATAAATATGAAAAATCTTTTGTCTTAAAAGTTCAAGGTAAAATTATGTTTCTGGCACAAACCTATGTAAAGCACTAGTCAGGACTAGTAAAGAGCTTTGAAGACCCTGAGGTAAATGCCTTTGTAACCACGAACCCTTGTATTGCTCTATGTGAGCCAACATTTTATTTGCTACATCAGTTCTAAATGTAGGTGGCAGATTGCACACTCCTAAGTTAATAACCGCCAGACCCATATTGCTATTAGGATTCACACCGACGCCAATTAACGTTCTCCCGATTTTGCATGCCGTTAACATTAAGTCAGCGGTTAATTGAAGCTCCTGTATTTCCATCGACGAAAATTTCGATGATAAATTACATTCGTACAGCGAATGTGAAATGCGTTTGACTTGCTTGGTTACTTTCTGTTAAGTAAAGTCGCAAATATTATTCCTCTCCTATGTTTAATTTGAAATTATATTTATGTTAGGACTGTACACTTACTGCGAACAAATCGGCCGAAAGATACTCCAAATTTACATTGTCCGGGTCTGTTAATAATCTGTACAACGTTGATCCACGATTATCAGGGATTTGCTGTAAATCCTTCGCCCCCTGGTTTTTACTTAAAGTAAGCACTAAAGTGTCTAAACGCCCCAATTCTAATATCGCGTTTCCAATCTTATATTCCGAATCTTGGAAAACGTGAATGTCCAACAATTTTGTAACACATTTTGGCCTGTAAAAGTAACATTTTATTATTCCGTGTTGTACAATTGAAGTTATTTCGTATATGTATTTACCTTGATCCAAATACTTCCGACATCTCGTAATTGTCGTCAACCCCTACTTCTATTTCGCTGGCTGGATTCCATGATAACCCCGCTGCTATTAAATATCCAATCCAAGCAAAGGGGTGTGGAGTGAGGTGATGGCTCCCAGACCAATGTGCTACAACTATACCTACAGAATCCTGCTCAAGCGATGTTTTTATTGCGTTCTTCGTATTTGCATAAGTCGATGCTGGACACCCTGCTAAACTATTATAGCTTGCTGTCCCAGAGCTAGGTAAAACATTACCGCCTGCTATTCTAAATGCTTCTGTCCACTCGGAAAAATCATAATCCGCCTGTCATAAATAATATGAGAGATCATTTGCGTAACAGTTACCAACTAAATTTCGATTTTAACAAACTGAGCAAACAAAGACTACGTTTACCTGAAATCCGTATTCGACGAGAATAATATTGTTGGGTATATTATGAAATTCTGCCTTGGAATGTAAACCATTCGAACACAGCAACAAAGTTGTACTCGAGCTTAAGTTTAAAATGTGCCACAGTTCTTGAAGACAAGAGTACGATTTAAATACTTCCGACATGTCTGTTTCAATAGTTTCATTAATTGATAAATTCAAATCGAAATTGTCTGCGTGAACGAGTAAACTAGCCAATCTCGGTCCGACGTGAACGTAACTTAGACTTGGAAATACTGCCAGTAATTCTTGGAATATAGGCCACATTTGTGATAGATGATGCTGACCTACATTGGAATCAACGTCCAAAGTTGGGACTAAATCTAAATGTCGGTCTCTGAAAGAAAGTAATAATGTTCTGCAGACATAAAATTAAGCGTAGATAAAAATACCTGCAGTACAAACCTGCAGTAACGGTCAAGGGTAACCATTTCGGATTTCGAATAGCAGAGTTGCCAATCACAATTCGGAGTAAGTCTCGAATACAGATGCAGGTGGGATATTTTAAAGGACGACCATAAATCGATCATGTGTAGCAAATATTCTAGAGTGGGTATTCGCCCTCTGGGCGAGATGTCTAATAATATACCACGATGCGTGAACCTTGGTTCATCTTTTATGAAAACAGGCTCGATCTCGCATGCTTCTGATCTATGATTTTTGCTCAATCGCAGAATTTGTACAAATGTACAAACTGCGTAATGTAACCCAGCCAGGCTCCCGGCACCAACTTTGATAGCGTTTTGCGAAATATGCAATTGGTACCCATCGGGTTTATTAAATAACTTTTTATTCACTATACATTCGATCCTGTTGTCGTTGAGTAATTTGCCAGAGCTAGGATGGACTTCGCCAATTTTTACATCGTGACCCAACTCTAATAAGTGAGTTCTACTAATTTCCCAAACGTCTAGTATTTTGTGTATAGATTCGCTACCCTGTGTAACAGCAGAATATATAAAAGAAATGCAAATCCTACAATAATGACTGTATTAATTATAATAAAGAGTACTGTACCTGTATTATAGATATAAAAAGTTCTTTCCCAGCAATGAAAGGCGCAGAAAATGTTTTCAGTTCAACAATGGTTTTTGGCTGTGGCCAAAGTAAACTATAAATCCCATCCTTCTCTGTACTTTTACTCGGACTATCTTTGCCTGATTCACGCAAAGGTACATCGTACACCGGATCTAATGATTTAGTAGATTCGATAGACAGCTGACTCATGTTACTCGAAATGCTTTTCTGACAGAAGTTTCCTTCCGTAAATGATGCGGTCGGGCTATGCATCGCTTCACTCTCGTTCGATACAAAGTTTGATAGAAATCTTTGAAGAAAACAGTACAGAGGTTGCTTTCCTCTGGAAAGATCATATGGCGTTTTCCCTGCAAAAGTTCTGCAAGCAATCTCCTTAAATTATGTTGAAACATTCATTATTATCATACTATCGTATTATTTAAATACCCTTTAGTTGCTCGTATAAGAGGATTTGCACCCGCTTGTAGTAGTTCTTGACAAATAGCAACATCCCCACGATTTACAGCATCGTGCAGTGGTGTAGCACCGCAACCATTTACAGCATTTACATCCGCCCCTCTCTCTATATAAAAGTTGCATATTCTCGTGTTACATAGTAATAGGTACAGTTATTGCTTAAAAGCATATTTTTAAGACTTACCAATTAAACATACGACAATATCTTTGTTTCCATAACAGGCTGCCCAATGTAAAGGTGTATTTTTACTACCATGGGAGTCCCATGAGTTTACGTTTAATCCTGCATCTAATAACTGCAATACTCTGTCTATCCTTTAAATAATCATGCGTCGTCAATAGATATGTGATAGTATTAACTACAATATTAAGTGTAAATCTGAGAAATAATGTTACATACTCTGACCCCGCAGTCGCTCTTAGTAATTCTTCTATGTAAGTGCGCCTGATTACGTCGCTCGATGCAACATCCACAGCATTATGCCCGTTGGTATTTTGAACGGCTGGATTAGCGCCACAGTTTAACAATGTTCGCACAATGTCTGGTTGATTGGTCTAGATTTTTCATATAAATTGATAAACGAACTGTACTCCTTACAAGATATTCTCGCGTATTATTCTTTTATAATTCGCAAAGAACGCATTACCTTGGAAGCATATGAAAGGAATGTACCCTCCTCCAAAAGTGGTTGATTTAGAATCTTTTCTTTCGTTATTCCTTCGGCTGTATTACCATTTTCACCTGTCACAAAAAGGATTAATTTTCTCCCTCTGCTTTACGAACAAGTAATCGTAACATAATACTATGTGGTAAATCATAAAGCGGCACAGTTTTAACGTAAAGTCGTTACACGTACACGCATCTAAAAGGGACCTAATTATATCGGTACGTCCATGTTCAATCGCTGTACGAATATTTTCGCAAATGTCTTGCATTTCTGCGTGTTTTTATGTCATATCAAAGTTGTATATGGCACAACATAATGAGAGAATTATTTGAATGTCAGCTATCGGAGATTATGACAAACATATCCCTGAACCTGTCCATCATACCGCTGGGGTTACGTTTTATATCGATACATATCGAATACAGTAAATCTATCGAGACATCGTTTATCGAGGCAATGCACTTTTCAAATGTTGTTGTCTACAATTTTTCATTTTCACAATTTGAATCTCGATTTAGAAGATTATTAACAATTTGTTGTATATATGAAAGTAATAAATTGACGATTTTATGATTGATAATGTTCTTACAGAATTCCTGACAGTTCGAACTAACAGGTTCTTAAAATAATCGACATTTTACCTGAAGTTTATGTTGCATTGTTGAAAGTTCGTGTAAAATAATACAACGATTGATATATAATATAACGCGGATAGCTTTGTTTTCGATGAATTAAAAATTTTCTACGGCATATAGCTGTAGAACAATATAGAAATGAGGAGAAAATAGTAGTAGGAGAAAGACGGTAAACTGCGTCATGTTTACGGAATGATTTCTTGAAATTCAAGTGCATCCATTCGGAAGAACACTTATGTATTCAAACATTACTCACTGAAAATAATGGCTTCAGAATTAATCTTAGGCATACGTATAGACCCTCAGACATTGACCACAATTAAGCTGAACGATGTGAATTTTAAAACTAAAGTTGAGGACCTGAAATGCGAGACAGCTGGGAAAGTTAACCTATCGAAGGAATCGTTTGGTAAGATGACATTTCGCTTTGTTCTGACTCTTTGTTCTTTTTTATACAAAATCTTCGAAGTTTCTAATATAAATACTTTTCAACGAAGCAGTTGTTAAATTACGGTGACAAGAAGACTTGTTCTTTTCGTTTTAGAATTGGTCTACTGTGGTTGCATTCTGGAAGATGAATTAACCCTGGAATCTTGCGGCTTGAAAAGCGGTTCAATGGTGCACGTCCTGAAGAAAAGGGAATCAGACACGTCTTCGCTGCCTAAATACATATCGGAGGATAATATCTTGCAGCTAGCGTCTGCGTTTAAGTCGTTTAAAGAGAATCCCGCGCTGCGAAGCGCATTGAACGTAAGTATCAAATTAATTTCTTGTAACGTGTGAAATACTTCATAACGCACAATTATCGATCGCAGCGTTTGGGGAAAAGACCAGAAGTCATAGACAATATTATTTCATCATCTCCTGGGTTGCACGAAGATACAGTAGCGATTGCCATCTTGCAAAATCCTGACTTAATGGCCCACTTTACGGATGTGGATACCGTCAGAAGGTGAATTTTACTTCGCGTACTTATTCGTGCTGTAGTTATGTAAAATTAATGACTATGTTGCCTGTAGGTTCGCAGAGGCGCATCCAGTCCTGGTAGAAGCGGCACAAAATATAGCTGCTGCTGTTCACGAAGAGGCACACAATAACGCGACTGTTGGTTCCAACAATTCGCTGTCCAACTCGCAACCAACTGGTTATTCTTATAGTTTAGATAATCTGAGCGATGACGAGGAAATGGCAGGTGATTCTTCTCAGTCTTCAGACTCGACGCAACCTCCGAATTTATCTACTAATTCATCGAATACTACGATCACTGCTGCGCAACTTGCCGCAGCCGTTTCTCGAGCAAGAGCTAGAAGCTTTCCTCTTTCCAATTCTCCTTCGTCTACCTCAGCCGGCAGTGCAAATTCGGGAGTGATAACTACAGAGATGTTCATGCAAGCTATGCAACAAGCTTCTGCGGCAACACCGGGTCTGATCAGTGAGGACACACTGCCACCAATTCTACCGCCCGTTTTACCGCAATTCACGGATTTGCAAAGACAGTTGGCGCAAATGCACGAAATGGGGCTACAAGATGACACGTTGAACATTCAGGCACTGCAGTTCACCAATGGCGATGTGCAGGCAGCGATTGAACTTGTCTTCAGCGGTTTCAGCAATAATTAAGTTTAATGAATAAGCATTTGAATATTATAGCAAAATTATAATTGTATAATTAAGTATCCTAATTTTACGTGTTAATCTAACGTGTTAAAAGTTGTGTTCAATATGTTAAAGGAACGTGTAGTTCTGTTTGCTTTGTTTTGGCAAAATTCCGCAGGTTCTGCATTAAATTGAGAAACAATTACTTAGAACTGTATTTTTGATAAAATCATTAAAAATTGTATACAATTTCGTTGATGTATATAGAGCTGGTACACTTTAAAAGATAATAAAATGAAACGATTCATAAAATGTGTGTCTGACTTTGTAAAATATCCTTTATGCATTGAAATGTTATTAGAAAAGGTCGCAGTAGTAGAGTTGCCGGTTTAAATAATTTCTTTAAATTATAAAAATTCATTATTAATAAGAAACACGGGCTGCAAATTTTGTAAGATTCCCTCCGCAATCTCATAAATTTGAAATTCAAAGATTAAAAAGTGTGATTAGTCGTTCACCGATTACTTACAATAAGAATTAATCTCACCCCAAAAAAGTATCCTCAACAAAGTTACAGGTTCAGAGAACGCTACGAGCCGTTACTGCATGAAACTGTGTGTGCGTGCATACAAGTGTGCATCGGACACGCCGATATATATATATGCAAGGTAGCGATGGGTATTTAACCTGCCTCTTTACGAACTTTAACCACTATCCTGCATCCTTCAAAAAATCTTCATCCACTAATGAAGACTGCCAGTACCCCGCGAATTAGACATATTCCAGATCCCAACAATCAGTGGCGGATTTAAGAAAAAAGGCCCAAGTGGCAAACGTCCTGAGGGGCCCATTTTTTCGGGACAATGAAGAGGTAGTTTACTAAAAGCAGGCTAAGGGTAGTAATACTGAAAAAAATATAGTTTGCACAAAATCAATATTTTTTAAGGAGGGGGGTCTAGGGGCCCTCTGAAGGGGCCCATTTTTCAGGAAAATGAAGAGGTAGTTTACTAAAAACGCTCTTAATGTAGTAGTACAGAAAAAATATAGTTTGGATAAAATCATAATTTTTTGAAGGATGGGGACCTGGGGGACCTTCTGCGCCAGGGCCCAGGCGGCAACTGCTCATCGGCCACCCTGTTAAATCCGCCACTGCCAACAATATTCAAAGTGATTCGACTATGTCGTCCAGGGGCGGATTAAGACCTTCACATGCCCTAAGCACTTAAAAGATTTTGAAGCCCCCTTATCCAGGGTGACCACTTCAACGCAATGTACGACTTCTTAGCAGTGGTGGGTCCGTATTTTACCTAACGTAGAAAAGTGAATTTTCTACGCGTAGAATAAGACGTAGTAAATAGTTTAACTTTACTACGTCATGTATTTTATGTATAAAATCACATTGTTTGAAAAACCGTTGTAGACTTAGGAACGCCATAACCTGCATCGATATATCGCATTCATTAAATTCAGAATTGCAACAACATACTCATTGTTAGATGATGAATTTTCCCAACCATCTAAAAGTAGAACTGCATTTTTGGATTTAATAGAAATTGGTTGTATCTTGAAATTTGACGTTATGTAAATTATTCGACAATGTCGTTCGAGTTGGAATTTTATAAGCTGAATGCAATTTATGAATAAAGTTCCTAAAGTGGTCAGATTCAATAATACTAAATGGAATGGTACATCCAAAGAAATAATCTGCTAAAGGTTTATCAATTTCTCCAGAATCTATGTTGATATACGTAAAAATTCGAGTATCTTTTGCACACGAAAGATATGACTAAAAAATTTCATGTCATTTATAATTTTGTTATAAGTATATTCCAATCTTTCTTTTTAAAGTAATTTAAAACATTGTGCAATAAAATTCAATACAATAGGTAGAGGTTAAGTGTTTGTATTTGAATTTTTTACATTTTCTACATTTTATACAATTATTTACATTTTTTACGCTTGTCACGTAGTAAATTCGATGTAACGTAGTAAACCCAACACTGCTTCTTAGGCACTTTCGATAAATTAACTAGAAAGTGTTTCTAACAAAAGTTTGATTTTAAAATTCAAAAAAATTCTAGATTTCCCCCATTTCTTCTGATGCCCTAAGCACGTGCTTATTTCGCATCCTGGTTAATCCAGCACTGGTGTCGTCAGAGATTCCGAGCTCCAAGAGAATCCAACGCGACTTAGAGCCATCGCTAGCGTTTGGCTGCAGGAGCGCGCGTGCACGCACCGAGGCGAGTACAACTGTATACGTGCACGCACGCTCCAGCATTGAAGTTAAAGGGGGATTCGTGCGACGTGCTGCCGTCAGTAGGAGTCGGGGTCTTGTATCGGTCGGACGCGTCGTGAAAGTGGCGAGCCCCTGAGATCGCACGAGCCACCGTATGACAGACGTTGCACGTGCTTACGAGCCGCGTACCTAACGTGCACCGATTCCAAATTCTCTCGCAGTGCAGTAGAGATCAGTGAAAGAGAAAGAGAGAAAGAAAGGGGGTAATAAGGAGCCTCGTAGCGCGAGCGTGGAAAACGAGACGAGACGAGAACGCAGCCGGCATCCCTCCATGCTGTTCGAGATGCAGTTGCTCGCGTTTTCGGAAAGCATCGAAGTTTGAAATAGTCGTCCGTATCCCGCAGACAGATGTGAATAGCTCGAAGGCGTGAATATTCATGGCGCGAGGTTATGGGGGAATTGGACACCTGACAGATAACCCGGCTCCATTCGAGAGGACCATTTTGCGCGGCTGAGAGGAAAGGTGAAGGATGTGATACTTGCTTCTCTGTTTCTCGAATTGAAATCGATGGCGGCTCCTTTATTGAATAAGACGTGCGGAAGGACCGCGTGCACCGGTCCCGACCCTCGGGCGGGGATAATGCAACCAAAACTGTTAGTCTGTATTGTATTCGCAGCGAAGGCCGGCGCCCAGGGTGAGCCGGCTGCGCCACTAACAACGCCGTTACTTTTCGAAATGCGTTCTTTTTCCCACCCTTCGGGCAGTTGATCGTACGACGTTGGATCTTCATGTCCGCCTGGACAGACGGTTAATATATTTAAAACGACCCCATTTGGCAATTTGCTTTCGGCCGTTTCAATTCTACGGTTGTCTTAGCTTTCTTCCTCTCTACTTGTGCGAGATGAATTTGTTCTTATTGGGGTTTTATTGACTTGCTTCACACTGGTTGGAAGCTATCCAGCTAGAAAATATTGTTCGTTATATTTTTAGAGTATAGAGAGTATATATCTTTTCTTTTTAAGGGTGGTTCAGCAATGTAATTTGTTCAGTATTAAATTACGGAACAAATTGGTCGCCATTTCTAACAAATTAGTAATATTTGCTTTACAATCGTACAATAGTGCACGGCTACAGTGAGTTCGTGATGATTTAGCAAAGAATCCTCATTAGAAATACATTCGATTGATCTGTTTACAACGCGATTCTGAACTGTTCTTTGCGTACGTTTTAAGTTTATTTTGCCCGAGTCTTAATTAAAATCAATATACGGCATAATTAAACTTTTTTAAAACTTTAATTACTGCTTAATAGAAATTTGCTGCTGCAAACGCGTCTTGCAAGGTTACGAACTGATTTCGGTGTATCAGTTGTTATGCAAAGGTTTATTCGAAAGGTTATCTCGCGTCGCTGTTTTCCGGACATTTTTACGTATTCATCCAACTATAATTACACGTTTATCAATGTAAGAACAACAAGGAAGCCGCATTTGTACCGGAACAATAATAGTTACCATTCGTACAAGCTTTTAAACCATCTGCCAAATTACTCTGTACAATTATCAACGTTTAATCGAAAACGTCTCGAGAACTATCCTTTAAATTTTAAATAATAACAATAACAACTAAAATATTAATCTCTGTATTCGACTTTCTAACCGCGAATACTCGCGCAGACTGAAATAAAGTCTCTTTCATTCACCAAAGGAACTTAATTTTTTCACGGCGTGACAAGAAGCGATTAATTCGATAACTAGATCACTCATGCATTAACCCGTCGGGAGGCAGTAATTATGTGTAGTGTTGTAAACAAGGGTAATTTCATAATTGACAAGCCTACGCGGCAGTTGTTAACTAATTGTAACTCGAGAACCAAGGGCATCGGGCGACGATCTTCAACAGAGACCGATTGTAGGGGATGGAACAAGTATAAATTTCCTTCTAGCTCCGTCGAATCGATTCCAAATCGAATATTAGTGAAGCCCCGCGTGTCTCAAGAATAAGCGAAAAGTTAAATCGTTAATGTACTTGAAGATACATGAAGAGAGCCTTTTATAGTCACCCATGTCGGGCATTCCCGCGGAATAGGCCGCCATCGCGTAAATCCAGTATCCTTCATGGTGCAACGATTGTTAACAGGGATCTCCAGATCGAGGCTGAATCAATAAATCGTCGAATTCACGGATCGATCGATTCTTTGATCGTGCGCAGTGCGGCGGGAGTTCCCACAAAACAAGCAACAAGTCAGCGTTGGTAGCTGATACCTAGTTGCGTGAAGTAGCGAACACCAAGGAAGAGCAGAGGAATTGCAAGGGAATAGAAAGGCATACGAGGAAAAATGGCTCACGAGAACGGGATAAGCGGGGATGTTGATTCCGAGACGGTGGAGTTGAACCCCCTGAGAAGAACGAGATTCCACGTGAATCGCGTGGATAGTCTCGAGGGCCGCGCTACTCTGCTTGGCGAACAAGAGACGAAAAAGTCCCTCAGGCACCTGACCAGGGAGGCGTTGCCTAGACTGGACAATTACAGGAACATTATGAGCATCCAAGCTGCTCATAGGCCATCCTTGGACGAGCTTCACAATCCCACTCTGCTTAACAAGGTAAGGATGATGATACTTGACCATTAATAGCACCACTATTTCTTTGTTTTATAATGCGACGGTAGTTGTACTCATTACGGTCACGATGCTACGCGGTGTTATGTGCTTAGCATTCTTTTTCAGCTGCGCTGTCCTTTCAGTACGCGATTTCTCCACGCGTGTCCCTTTTATGCGAGTTTGAGGAGCCCAACGAGCATTTAAGCGATATTCAAATTGGTCTGGTTTTCAAAATCGTTCTTGAGAAAGGGTGGTGAAAGCATGTCGAGCAGTGCCATCTTAACCTGAAGGTGAAAAAGGCAGACGCCTCAGGGTCCCTGAATTCAGGGACCCCTGAAAAATTGAAACATTAAAAAAAATAGGATTGTAAAAGCTAGAAAAAAATTGGGAATGGGCCCTCGAACTGTGGCGGAAAGAAAATAACGAATACACCAAAATTTAGATTTTAAAATGTGGCCCATTTTTCGTGGATTGGACCCCACGTTTAATCTAATTTCTTTAATTGTTTTCATACTTATTCACTTCGCGTGTTAGCGCGGTATTTTTGATTTTATTTAATTTAGAATAATTTAGAGGACCATGTATGGAGCTCGCCTTAGGGCCCTCGAAAACGATAAGGCGGCACTGATGTTGAGTATGGTGTGTATATATATATATATAGTTAAGGGTTAAATGAGTGACGTGAATAACTATAAGGTAGAGTTCTTTAGTGGAAAAGGAATAGCTTATCTCAAAGCAACATCCGCAACAACGAGTCGCGTACATTGACATTCACCCATTTCTTAGATCCTCGCCCCTTATCTACGACCCTTCCTCGTCAATTACTGCAATCTAAAATTAAACATGTGTAGCAAACGTAGCTATACGCCCGATGTGTAATAGGAGGTGCAAACATTCTGCCTGGGAAGGGTACACACAGCACGGTCGACTTTTTTCAATTATATATCGGTAGTTAATGCTTCAGAAAAGTGCTTCAAGGATTACGCAACGAATATTAGGAGAAGATAATTCGAATCGCTTAATTGCTGCGCTTAGGCGAGAGCAAATTGTATTTTCTTTTCCTCGATTTCTTGGGAACACGTTAGAGTTTGATATTGACGGTTACCATGCATTCATATTGATTTTTTGCTATTCGTGAATACATACTTAGAAGTATTCTAGGAAGTCTTTGAGTCGTGCTCAACTCAAATATTTAAACTTAAAGTCCTATGATTTCTAAAAATCCTATAATTAGCGAAAGGAATGTTAATATTCATACCCTATTTCGTTTGTTGAAATTGTTTAATTCTGGGTGACGATAAGATGATATCTCTGGTCGTCACTTATTTCATGTTTCTTCGATAATACCTTCAACGATGTAAATTAATAGCTAATATTTTATCTTGCGAGATTTCTTGATCGATCGGTATGGCGACACAAGAATACATCGATTGTGCAAGAAAATGAATCGCATCAGCTTTGTCTACCCTGCGAATATTTTATGGTTGCTCGCAGACGGTTCAATGTGCGAGACATTCTTGGATCAAATACTTTCGTCTCCCCTCGAGACAAGATTTTCTACGTGTATTCCTTCGAGAAATGAGTCGCCCTTACGAGTAATGCCCAAGTTAGAATTTAAATAAATTAATCTAAACGAACCCACTTCAATACTCGATGCAGACAGCGAATAAACGATCCGAGAAGTAAATAATGTATTCAACGAATTAGTAATAGAATTAATAACTACTTAGAGTCTATGTATTTAATTACATAGAGAGGATGCTAGACTATAACATATGAATGTACCTACTAAAACTGTTCACCCTCGAATCGCCTGGAATTGTTTTCTAATTTATATTTCTGAGGTCCAACGTATTTAACTGAAGTTAAATAAAAGTTAATTGAAGAAACCTTTATCTCAACACTTCTTATTTCTATTCAATGGCAACTATCAATTATTATGAAACGTTTTCACGAATCACATTTTTTTGAAAGTCCTACGGCGATCTTAGATAAATATAAGCCTAGATAAACCGATTGATAGACCGAAATATGATATGTCCAGCAGAATGTAGGACAGTAATTACTTAAATCTATCATCAAAATTGACCCCGACCCGAACCTAACGATAATGCAACCAAAATAAATTTTGGATACGATTCGTTTCGACTTGCTCGCGATCACCTCGACGCGAGTTATTGAATCTATCTGTAAAAGATTTGCTTATCACCATTGGCTTCATTAAATTTTACGGATATAAAGGGTGACTTGGAGGTAACTATTATTAACTAAAGGTAACACAGAGGAATTGGTTCGTGCTCGAAGAGAAAGTTACGCGATCAAAGGGAAGCTTTCAATTTGTTAGATTACAGACGTTCGTATCTAAAAGATATATAAGCAAAAGTGTCACGTTGACTGGCAAGCATTCTGCACGTGTGCAGTGCTTCGTTGCATTCGAACATTTCGAATTGTTAAAACTCGAAAAAATTTCTCCTTGTACTGCTTCAAACACTATTGATGTCACTTCCATTCAACTTTTTGTGGTATAGGTATCGAGGATTGATAGAGATCACATGCCATAACAATGCTTTCGTACAAGTTACCAATACGCTGGAATCGCAAACTCAAATTGATTAAAATCACAATCAATAAGATAAACTATTTCTTCTGCTACTGAAAATAATTATTATAGCACCCACTATGATGCTCCATTAAGATCTCTTGCATGAATGTTGGAAAATGCATGCGGTGGCATACAACCTTCACAGTTTGCAGTTTGCACTTTGCAACAGGTTAATGCCGAGACCCCCACGTTCGGGCAATTAAAGCATCGCTTAAAATGATCATAAATGCCACAAGACTGTCTCACCCATTGGTATATTTATTCGAGAAACTGGTATCCCTGTGCGAGTAGAGCTGCATTCTGGGCTAGCTGCGAATTATGAATTACACTGATAATTTCGATTCGTCGAACTGCACACTTGATCTTTGACGCGCCCCACCAATTAACGCGAAACTTCTGCCAGCCCCGCTCCCGAGATTTTAATTTCCCAGAAACTAAAACAGTATTTCGACTCTGTCGCTGACAGATATTCACCAAGCACTGACTGCAGCCTAGGTATAGACGATAATGAAGATTGATCAATCAAACAACTAATGTGGATGACGGAAGTGCGAGTGCTAGAAAATTTAAATATCAGCCGCAAATCCAAATTGTACGGCACGCATTGGTTAACGAGAGTGTCAATAGGACCAGCAAAATGCGTGCTCCGAATACATTACGAGCCGGGGGATAAGCGTTTGTTATTATTTGACTATTATACCACGTATTCTGTGAACGTGTCTGTACCCACGAGTTCATGTAACAGTGCACGTGGAGCACTTCCTTCTTTGTCGTTCTTTTCTTCGATGCAACTCGCTCGTAATTCACTTACGCGTCCCATGCACTTACGTGCGTTCGTGGATCGCATCCGATGGACGATCTACAGCAGCGAGCGAGACTCTCGAGGGAGTCTATTCTTTCCCGTTGCAAAAGACGAAGAGGAAAAAGGCAGGAGCCTTTTCAATGGCCATTTCTCTCGTTATACGAGCTTTTAATACACTTGTCGTAAATGAAAGAAGATATCCAGGAGATCGACGAAATTTCCCTCATTACTTCCAAGAATATACGAGGTGTTATATCATTAATTATTTATTAGACGTAACACGGCTATGAAACACGATGCGCGAGTGTGATATTGATACGAAGCGAAATTGCTAAAAATGAAAGTTCAGAGGTTTAGGATCGATGTTATTGATTTAGTCGCAGCATTCGAGAAACGGTCCTGAGATGATTTTTTTTCGCGGGAGGCAGGCTGCCGCGAGATTGGCACCGCGCACATGCGTAAGAATAATTTTACAATTATACCGGCGTCCAAGGCACGATATTCGAGGATATAACGGGAAATAATGGGATGAAATAATCGTCTCTGTAAGAGCTATAAGCTAGTTGAGAAGGTACCCTTGAACTAGCTGATGGTCGTGTTCCCATTCTTCGAATAAGAAAAACGAACGCTCCTTCCTGAAGGTAACCGAAACTCTCATTGTAAAGAAAATCATTTAATAATGAATATCGACCTTGGCATTATCGAGATTTCATTCATGATTCCCGTACACCTAATCTCGATGACATCGCCGTGACATCTGAACGGACGAGCGATCCAATTATTGTTTACCCACTCGTTCATTTCCACGGCTTCTAGAAACATTTCCTTCATCAAGATCCACGCGCATTTCGAGTACATCGAAGCTAATTCATCGAGGCTCGCTTAAGCGTGCAGCTTCACTCTGAAAATATTACAGCTAGTATTCTCGAAAGTTTATTTTCCTGTTTAATCTTCCACGAATCCAAATTCTGACCGATCTTTCCGGGTATCTGTTTCCTATTTCGTTAGCTTCCACTTCGACTGTATTCTGCTAGAGATTTGGGGCTTCGTGGGTCGAAGTTCGACGCTCTTTTCTCGTTAGAAGGGGGAAAGTACTTTCCGACGAGATTTAATTACGGAGTGAATATGTGACAATCCGGTTGCGATCGTCACCAAGATTTTCACGCTGAATTCCGAAAAAGTCTATATCAACATTGGGCGACGTGTAATGTACGACATGTGAGGCATTGTTACGTAAATCGTTAGTCTTCATTGGTCGACTGGCGACCCTTCCTCTAGACGAATCACCTTCAATGCCGATAACCACCTCTAAATCTCAATTTACGCGTAACGCTCACGTACAGGGATCTACGGATCTCTCGACATGTTCTGCTGTTTAATTCTATAAATACTTGTTTATTCGCGCTAACTTGGCCTGGCGCGATTTATCCATAGCCGTGCAATAGAAACTCCATTAGTCACGTTGAGTATGTAGGACAATGGATTTAGTTTGAACTCGAATGGTCTAGATAGGCGTCGACGGAGTAGCCGAATTGTATTCATTACGAGGGGGTAACGTTCTCTGAAAGTACACACCTGAGATGTAAATTATGATTCCTCTTGCTGTCCTAGGGCTCAGGTTCGCACACGTTGCCCATAGCGCACGTAAAGCCGCCGACATCCGGGATTAAGTTTGGATGGATCCAAGGAGTCCTGCTGAGATGTCTCCTCAACATTTGGGGCGTGATGCTCTTCCTGCGGCTCTCCTGGGTCGTCGCTCAAGCGGGTATAGGTAATTATATCAGTAATTAGTCGGTCTTGTCTAACAAGAGAACATCCCGAACCCGGAAATTCACGAAGTTCTGAAACTTTGTGAATATGTAAGGAATTTCCACTTGATTACAACACAATTTTTGTTTGCTGTCTAAATTCACTCTAAGGGGGTGTAATTGACTCCTGAAAATTCGGTTTTCAGGAGAAAATTTTGTGTTATAACTCGTGAATTTTTTTACCAAATGATAGGTCTAATTAAAAGAAGTAACTTTTGTGTTGAAACTTTTTTCTATCTCTTGCAGTTCGCGAGTTATAACACAAAATCGGAAAACAGCCGAATTTCCAGGGGTTTATTTCACCCCCTTCGAGTGAATTTTGGCAGCAAACAAAAATTGTATTGTAATCAGGAGAAAATCCCCTATATATTTACAAAGCTCCAGAATTTTTTGAATTTCCGGGTTCGGGATCTTCCCTTCCTCTGTTCATTCTGAAACTCTGTTCCCTCCGTGCTTTTAGGAGAAGCCATTTTATTAATATTCACAACGACAGCAGTGACCACTATAACGTCGCTATCAATGTCGGCGATTAGCACGAACGGACTCATCAAAGGAGGTAAATAATGCTTCCTCAAATGCAAGCAGAAATCCCGCACCACGACGCCAAGCTTTTGTCCACTGATCGATCCACAGATCTGCCTCTGTGATTAGATTAATTGAACGTTCCCCGCAGGTGGCACGTATTACATGATTTCGAGATCACTGGGCCCAGAGTTCGGCGGGGCCATAGGACTGATATTCTCTTTGGCGAATGCGGTCGCCTGTGCCATGTACGTCGTCGGATTCTGCGAGAGCATGGTGGATTGTCTGAAAGCGAACGGTGTCTGCATTGTCGACTGCGACAACACGGATATCAGAATCATAGGTATCAACGAGCTAGTATGTTCTCCGTTGCAAGATATTTTCATCGTCGTCTTCCAACAGGCTGCATCACTATTGTTTTGCTTTTGCTGATCGTGATGATCGGTTTGGAATGGGAGGCAAAGGCCCAGATCGGTCTACTCGTTATTCTGTTGGTAGCGATCGTCGACTTCATGATCGGCACTTTTATCGGCCCCAAAGACGACGAAGAGAGGGCCAAAGGATTTATGGGATACAATGGTAATGTTTATAATAGCTTTGTTAATAGCAAAGACGCCAGTCTCGAATGCAAGTAGATGGTATTATATTCTCCGCAGATTTCGTGTAGAGTAGTTAACGATTTTAATGTTCCAAGATTCTTGAAGCATTCAAGGCCCAAATTCTTGCATTTGTCGTGCCTGAGGCTTCTAGAAGTAAGCTGCATATGTCGTTTTGAAAGAACAGGAAATGAAGGAATGCTGTTTTAAAAGAATCTCTTCTCTCTTCTGCTCGCAGGCGATCTGTTGAAGGAGAACTTTTATTCGGACTACAGATACAGCGAAGGGGTGGAACATAATTTTTTTTCAGTCTTGGCTATCTTTTTCCCAGCGGCAACAGGTATCCTGGCAGGTGCGAATATATCCGGTGATTTGAAGGTGATTTAGTCCCTCCGTCTATAGGGAATATTCCCGTAATATCATAATTAAGATTAAATCTAAACGATCACATTGATACACCGCATGCGCCGTTTTCTAGAAAATGTGACTACGTAATTGTGAAATAGCAGAATAATCTAGATCACTTTGTTCACGAAATTTTCCTTTATTCTCTCTTCAATAGGATCCACAAACAGCTATTCCCAAGGGAACATTGCTAGCAATTCTTCTGACAACAATCTCGTACATTTTCATGGCATTTATGGTAGGAGGGACGGTTATAAGAGACGCGTCCGGCGATGTTAATGATCTATGGAACGTTTTCAATAACTCGTACTCCGCCTTGTCTGCTTTTAACAACGCGAGTAACGAGTCAACGGAAAGCACAACTATTGCTGCAGAACATTCCAGCCAAATAGTTTGGAGCATGTATGGCACGAAATTTAACTGCACGGGCAACTGTCCTTACGGCAGCCACAATAGTTTCCAGGTATTGTGATGTTTTGTAAGAAATGGGATAAATACATGGTTGAGTCATATAATTGTCTAATAAAATTGAATTCATTAGGTGATCGAATTGGTCTCCGCGTTTGGACCAGTTATATATGCCGGGTGTTTTGCAGCTACACTATCCAGTGCCTTAGCATCATTGGTTTCCGCGCCAAAAGTATTCCAAGCACTCTGCCTTGACGAGCTCTATCCTGGAATAGCGTGGTTCAGTGGTGAAAAAGACAAAGAACCAATTCGTGGCTATTTCCTAACGTTTGTTATCGCTGTTGGTTTCATTTTAATCGGTAAACGTCACAGTGCTCCACAATTGACTTAGACAGTAATACATTAAATATATCGGAGTAACAAATGTTCTTAACGTGTTTTCTGTTTTAGGAGAATTGAATGCCATAGCTCCATTGATCTCAAACTTCTTCTTGGCGGCTTACACCCTCATTAACTTTAGTACCTTTCATGCTTCATTGGCTAAACCGATCGGTTGGCGACCAACGTTTAAGGTAACGCTCTTGGATGAAAGAACCGCTCATTCCGAGACGACGATGTAATCATTTGTACTTTCTTTCGTTCTAGTATTATAATATGTGGCTAAGCCTTGCTGGTGCTATTCTGTGCGTTTCTGTCATGTTCCTGATCTCATGGTGGACAGCCCTGATCACTTTATGTGTAGTTTTAGCACTTTACCTAGTGGTCTCATATAGGAAGCCAGGTAATAATGTGTGAACCAGACACCTCGGTGTATGATGTATAATAGTCGCGTTGTTTTGCAGATGTGAACTGGGGTTCGACCACGCAAGCCCAAACGTACAATAGTGCCTTAACTGCTGTCCAACAATTAGATAGAGTCGAAGAGCACGTTAAAAATTACAGACCTCAGCTGTTGGTACTCACTGGTGCACCAAACGCAAGATCAGCGCTCGTCGATTTCGCGCACCACATCACGAAGAATAATAGTTTATTTATTTGCGGTCATATCATGGAGGTACTCAAATACAATTCGACTACTTGGCAACGCCATTTGTTCTATGATGTTTGACGTTATCCTTTGTTTTGGTGCTTCAGACGCCGATATCGTACAAAACGCGCCACTCCATGATCACCAAATGTACTTCCTGGTTTAGAACCCATAAAATCAAGGCATTCTATTCTTTGGTGGATGGCGCGAAATTTCAAGACGGTGCTACGTCTCTCCTGCAAGCTGCTGGCTTGGGGAAGATGAGGCCTAACATTTTGCTAATGGGTTACAAGCAAGACTGGGCGATATGCCCGCGGGAAAATCTGAATATGTACTTTAACGTGATGCAGTGAGTATTTACACGTAGCTTGAAGTGAAATACTTGAACTTATATGAATTAACCATGCGCATTACTTGTTATTTGTATAGCAAAGCCTTGGACATGCACATAGCGGTAGCACTTCTACGAATAAGCGAAGGTTTGGATTACAGTGCGGTGATGGGAGATGTTGATGACCAGAAGAAAAATGCGCCAGCTTCCATACCAGCGAATCAAAGTTTCTCTCAGCTTAGCCAAGGTTTGCGAAGAGCTTGAGATATTATTTTATATTATTTGGTGTAATGAGTGATGATCGATAATGAAATACTTTGCTTGCGCAGCTAGCAGCACGTCAGATATTTCAATTCCGGGCAGTCCGGCCCCAAGGCGCTCTAAAATGATCAACGAGTACCCTAATCCAACAGCGGAAGACCAGCGCGAAACTCGACAGAATATCATACCCATTGCGAAAGATATACTTAACGTCGTAACGAAATTTCAGCGGAAACAGAAGAAGGGCACGATCGATGTGTGGTGGCTATATGATGATGGTGGTTTAACCCTTCTGTTGCCATACATTATTAGTACGAGGCACAATTGGTCCAATAGTAAATTAAGGGTTTTCGCACTAGCGAATAAGAATTCTGAATTAGAATACGAACAGAGAAAGTAAGTTACGAAATGAAAACCAGTTTGAGACGTGGGTAAAATAAATACTTAATACTATTATTGCGTTTCTAGCATGGCAAGTCTTTTGTCAAAATTCCGGATAGATTACTCCGCTTTGAAAGTTATACCAGACATTTCGAAACCAGCACAGGATAGTACGAAAAGCTTCTTTGATTCGCTGATAACAACTTTTCAACAAACAGACGATCCAAAAGCAACAGATGACGGTATTGCTATTTAAATCGTGCTACGAAACAAGCTACCCCTACTGTGTTTTTACATGTTCGTTTTTTTCTAAATTTTCAGATATCATTAAAGACTCCGAACTAATTGCTATGAAAGAGAAAACGAATAGGCATTTACGTTTACGAGAATTGTTACTGGAACATTCGATGGAAGCCAATTTAGTTGTTATGTAAGTGAAAAGGGGGTTGAAGGTGTTTTTAATTGGACATGCTTATCGTAGATTGCATTTTTCCAGGACATTGCCAATGCCTCGAAAAGGTGCTGTATCAGCACCCCTCTATATGGCTTGGTTAGAGACTCTAACACGCGATATGCCACCATTTCTACTTGTTCGAGGGAATCACACATCTGTTCTAACTTTTTACTCTTAATGGCGCGAAGAGAGGAAGGAGAAACATGAAGACTTGTGTGTAATGCAAACGATAATCATCGAAATTAGTTGAAGTGTCCTATCAATAATGACTTAAACATTATAGATGTGTAAATAAGTGATTTAATAAACATAGAAGCTGTCTGGTGGTGAGCAACAATAATGTGCCTTTGCATCTAAAAAGGCACACGTTTGTATGAGTTAATGTTCAAGAGTGTGTGTTTACCAAGAACCAATTTCCGACTACTTCCGAATACAATGAATGCAGCGAGACTGTTATATTTTTTAATGACATGTCAGCAATTGTTCCTAAATTTCGATATGATGTTTTCCATCCACCAATTGTAAAAAGAAATTATTATATCCTTACGAATACTTAAAATAAATGACGATGCCAAATATGCAATTTGTATGATCACCAACAATACGTTCTACATGTTTGCTTCCAACTACGCGATGCGATTATCCTTGCAGTTAAAAGTTTTACAAAAGCACGATCGTGATGCTTGATATTCACGTTAGGATTATGTTACGTATGAAGAATTTTTCCCATACACCGCTCTCGAACCGTTTTTCGAGCTCGCGTCTGGGAAAGAAAAACGCCCCAAAATCCTTTCGGTTATCGTATACAAGTTATGAGGAGCATGACCCCGACCAGCTGGATTCTTAGTGAATCTCCACGCATTTGAGGACTATATAAACCCTTTGGTTTCAATCCTTGGTGGTTCATAGCTATACAGTCACGCGCAGAGTCACGTTCGTACAGAGTTGGTTACATTCAGTGATATCGGGCTCAAGTTCCCTTTTGAATCATAAGTTAACCGTAAAGAATCTGCGAGTTCGGTTAATATTAGCCACTCAGGTAATATTGGTAATTTCGCACGTTTCACCTATACAAGGAAACTTCTCCAAAGTCAGTGGCTCCCTGATTTCGCATCAGGTTCGTTCACGTTTCACCTTCCTGAGGCTCCCTAATTATTACAGTCAGGTTCGTCCGCACCTGACTCCATTCCAAGAAGCTCCCTGATTTTACAACCAGATTTGTCCGCACCCGACTCCATTCCAAGAAGCTCCCTGATTTTACAACCAGATTCGTCCGCGTTTACAATAATCCTAGTGGCTCCCTGACTACGCAACAGGTTCGTCCGCACCCCTAATTAACAAGCTCATAAACCATTTTCCTTGGAAAATACTCCTCTCGCCGGCCTCTCGAGTTGCTTGCAACCCCAGCTCGTAGCGATTACTACATATTTCACTTGAGCTCCAAAATTATGTTCAAGTGCAGTACTATTTTGGTAACCCAGCTGATACTGGACATTTTTATACACGTTCTTGCGCTTATGTGGGTGAGGAAACAATTGATAAAAACTAGACTATAACGTCTAGCATATAGTTTTTATTCTGTTTACAACTTTTTAGCCTTATACACTTTGGAGAATTTGCGATGAAATTACACAGAATGGTGCTAAATCTAAGGTTAAAAATTGTGAAGAGAATATTTTTAGAATATTTAGAACACTTTCGTATTAAAGAATGATTAAAAAATTACAAGAAATGAAAGGAACGCTTGTTGAGTTAACAAGAAAATATGCATATCAAAATGTATAAAAATGTAATAAATTACATAAATATTGTCATGACTTTAAAGGATATGAAGAAACCATTGCGTTATGTCACCGTGAGTTATATTAAAATTCTACAGACATTGTAAATTTGCCGAAAAATTTTAGCTTGCCGTAATATATATATCGTGTATACATATATCAAGTTTATTTATACAGAACTCTTGCCTTTTCTGTTTAGACTCTTAATTGCGTAACTTTGTTTTAATGTGAATCAGCACAATAACTCTTAACTATCAGTGCTTTTATATATCATTAACATTGTAGTATACTTGTTGAATTATAGAAGAGCTCTATTTGAATAGTTGAGTGAACACTTTATAGACTAGTAGCAAATGCATTCAGAGGTGTCAGAATACTGGTGATTAATTCCTAATTCATTCTTAATTATGTAACATAAAATATCAAAAGTAGAAGACATCGACTGCACGTCGATCACGTATCCCATTAATTCTATGATTTTGTTATTTTTGTGCTTATATTAAAAATTTCTTTTGATTTGCTTGCATAGTTTATGAATCAATCTTTTAATTGTCATAAGTCTTTTTAGAAAGAGAAATTTGGTGCAATATTAACCACTATAACATTTTGATACTGAATTCGTCGTTTGTTATCAGCATGAAGCATAAAATATAAAATAATAAATAGTAAACAATGATAGAGTACCTTTCAAACTATGAAAAAATAAAAAAATATTAATACTAAAATAATATTATGCAACTATAAATGCTGTCGTAAACGAATCGAGTACAAAACAAAAGGATATAATTTCTTTTTTTCATATAAATGGCAAGATATAAATTATGACTGATGTAGCGAAAGTTTACAAAATTAGATAAAGTATTAAAGTTTCAATATATTACCTCTACTGTAAATATGGTAAAATCAAATATATTAATCTTTTTAATTATAAAATCTCTTCTATAGTAAGATAATCTTTTTATAAAATAATTATAAAATAATCTGCTCTGCTCTTTAAAGTAGGTTGCTGAAGTTTTAGAGTGACGTAAACTCCTACGTCGATACGATAGGTTCTTTTGCACAGCGTTTTGGTAATATTTCTCATTAGAAATACTCAATTTTTTTCATCTCTCGATTCGTATCGATATACGAAAGTAGCAAATTAACGCGTTTGCTAGGTACGTTATCCTCTTTTAGTTTAAATACTGCGAATATGTCTGGGTCTACGTACCAATAAGCAACAAGAAGTTAAACCGGAACTGACCTTTGCTAATTCAGACATGTGCAATGATCTGGTTGGAAACTCGATTTTCTCTGCAAATACTTTACTTGATCGTGGAATTTCATCTTCTGATCGATGAATTAACGTTCCATTAACATATAGTACATTGGCGGCAGCATCTTCGGGGACAGTTAGTGTCTGGTAGGTGTACGTCGCCTCTCTTTCGATTCTCTGCACCACGAGTAACATGAAAACATAAAAGATAATAGATAAAGACAGTGTTAAAGGATAACACAAATCCATGTCCACAACAAAGTACCTTTAAAACTTCTTGCGACTCCTTTCCAGCACCGACACAAATAATGTCTGGACCAGCCATTGTGACTAAAGCTTTGAGACGCTTAGATTCAGCAACCTGTAAGCAACAATTGAATAAGAAATATATATTTCTAATCACAAACGATAAGAAAATAGTGATACCAAATGCATAAATTAACTTTCTCTTTATTCTGATATATTACTAATATCCTCATTTCCCTTACAATAACTATACACAGTTTAAGCATCATTTCGATCGTATACGTATCACTTTTTAATTATATTCCGACACGATGCACAGGCTAAAGAATAAACTGTTCCAAATGTATCCAGGATTTTATGGCATTGCATTAAAGAAAGAAACTTCGTATCTTATATTTACATATTATCTACACTACTAAGTGCTACAGCATCGCATACCTATATAAATAAATACAACGTATAATTACGTGCACAAGTGAAAGAACGTGTTTCTAATTGTACGAATGTGTGTGGTTCATGTGCAAAATTGCACTAAGCCATAATTCGCATATTAACACTCTTCTTTTGGAAGCGTTTTGCTCGAATTTGCAATGTAAACGTTTGTCACACATAAACTTGTTGGAAACGTGCTAGATTGTGTTTCTAAATCGTGAGAATTTTTGTTTCAATTGCAAATATGTGAGTCAGTCTAGTACACCCAAACCTGAAGTGGGGCTGAGGTAAGACTTTCCACTATCACCTCTTCGCCACCATCACCCACCTTAAACGAACATCAAAACGGTAAATTATATCACCCTGATATTTATTTCTGTATCGTTTATATTTTGAACCCAATATATGTATAAACATATTTACGTATTGTATAGAAATATATTATACCGTGAACGTGTCTCGTTAATATTAAATAACTACAATATGAATATATGAAACTGGTGGGTCATGATAAGAGTATCAATTTCATTTGTACAACTACTGAATAGAGATTTTGATGAATTTTACTCGTGACATTGTACATATCAATCTATAAGAACACTAAAACTTAAAGCACAATTAGCTCAGCTTTTTATGTCTGCAAACATGTATACGTCTATCCTATATGATCACATTCATCCTATTAATCTAGTTTTTCATCTATTAATGTAACAATGAAGATTGTACTATATTAACACTAGAACCACATAAAAAGGACATATTCTCTCTATACTCTAGACCAAACAATCACGATACATATATCTATGTTAATCTCGCATATCGTAGTGTAAAACAAAATATTTAAATTACATTCTAATATGCATGAGACATCGATTAGTTATTACTTTAAGAAATACTTCGTCAAATAATTCATGCGATTTTTTTATATTCATAGAACGGCTAGAAATTAGGAATAGTTTCATATAAGTACAGCGGCGAAAGAGTAATTTAATATACATATTAAAAAGCAAACAAGTACACGAAATACACTGAATATTAAATGTGACTTTTAATAATCGACTTACCTTGATAGGTACACAAGGATATTCTGGAAACGCTGCTGCGACTGCCCTCGCACCTGCCTCGTTCGTAAAATGAGACAGTCCAACGAAGAATTCACGACCTGCGATAATCAATTAAACAGAGCGATTAATTCACCTGTTGCTATTAATCCTGAATAATTATTTATCAATCTCGGTCAGAAGAAAGATTGTACCAGTAAATAAGACGTCTCCTCCATCAAGGCGAGCATTTTTATCTGCGATCTCGATAAGTGGGATCTCCAACTCCTTCTTCAAAACAGCTCTAATTGTCTCAATCTGAAATTAGATCATCGTCACTTTAGGCACTCGTACACTGGAAATATGACTATGAATATGTGTCCTCTAATAAACAATATTAATGCATGTTAAATTGATATACTAAGTATTAGTTTGGGAAAACTGTAACTACGGAACTGAAAGAATGTTTGTGAAGGAATGTAAGATGTGGTAAGTTAGTAAGTATACCTCTTTCAGGCGGGATGGCTCATTTGGCCGTGCTATGAGCGCAATGCCATTGCAGACGACAGCGATATCTTCGACGAAAACGCAAAGTGGCGAATTCTCGTCCGGCGGCATTTCAACAACATCGATGTCGAGTTCCCGCAACAGTTGAGCTAGTGCCAAATGTTGCGTTCTAGCCTCATCTAATGTGACCTCGCCTCTCGTGCGAAGCGAAAGCGGAATTCTGCAGAGAACTGCGTGAGTGTAACGGTGGAGAGGCATGGTTTATCAACGAAACGATATTCTCGCTCGAATCTATGTGAACTCCGGCGTTTTCGAGCTTTCAATTACTCCGGAACAAACGCCGAATTGATTTCACCTTCCACTCCACTTAAGCAGAACGCCGAGTACTACACTGCGGACGAGTTTGACGTTTATATAAAAACAATGAGACAGTACTGCCAACATTTCTATTTATAATGTTACCAGATTGTGCCGCCAAATCTATCGAATGAGATTTTGCGTAATTTATTTCATTCGAACTTCGTCAGGGGCGGCGGAATCTATTATGCAAGTTATCACACGCTTAATACATAATAAAGGAATCTAACACCCACATAAATAAAATGTAAACGTAATTCTTTTTTTGTACTTCGTAAAGACGAAACATATATTAAGGGCGAATTCCACTTACAACCGAATCGCCCGCACCGCCCGTGGTTGTCTTTTCAAAATTTATGAAAATCTCCAAAATTATGGAAGAAATCTGTGAAAAAGGCATTATCGGAAAATACAGTTCCGTAAATATAAATCACGACTCGAAAACAGGAAAATATAATTAATGATATTCATTTTATTACAAAAACGGTAAATTCCTACGGTTGTGGGCGTAAGTGGAATTCGCCTTAAATAGGAAACAAGTGCAAAAATTTGGAGCGCCAAAAGTTTTCTTGCATTAAAGCGCCAAACATCCTCGCGCCGGCCCTGAACATCGTTATCATTAATCTAATAAGGTCGAATAAGAATACGAAATACACTCTTTTTCGTATTTTAAATTATCACTGAAATCTTCTATGAGGGAAACGACAGCAAACCTTGTTCACTTCCAGAACACCTTTGTAAAAAATGCGGGAACCCCATGTATTGTGACGATTGTGAATTTGTGAGCGGCAAGTGATAGGTTGGCGACACTGTGTAACAAAATTAAAGCTCGCAGCAAGTATCGCGGTCTGTCAAATGTTCAAACGTTGTTTAGAGGTGCTATGACATGAAAATTTGACATACAATGATACTGCGAAACACGCGATAATTATGCGCTTTAAGTTTGTGCGAACTTTATTAGTGCTTGCACTATTAGGTAATATCATTGTATGGCATAGAATATGGAGGTTATTTTCAACTCAAAACACATTCCGGTTGTTGACACCGAGCATGGTAACACCTGACCCTCCGCACAAACTTCACCGTCGATTAGCTCGTTTGGTGACAGTGGTTATACGGCAGTTTGAAACCTTCGAAAACGATGTCACTGCCACCGTAGAATCTGTGTTACACTTCTATCCCACTATACCAATTTTAATAGTATGCAACGAGCTACCGTACCCCCCATTGGAGCTTGATTTTGCGAATGAAAGCATGGAAAATGTGAAACTGGTAAATCTGCAACCAGAATTTAATCAGTCTTACGATGAGAGAAATCCACTTTTCTACGTGCGTACTAAGTACGTTTTATTCTTACCTGACGGCAGTCGACTTTCTTCTAAGCAGGTCATGCAAGTAAGGAACTTTATATATTTCTATCGTTACGTATGTATTCGTTATTTATCAAGAGTTCTCTTTTGAGGAAAGAAGCGATAATGTTTAAGACTCTGTTTTCACAACATTTATTATTTTTGTTACAGGAGACTCTGTCAGAAGCAGCAAAATTAGGACTAGTAACTGTACCATTAGGAAGAGTAACTTTGAATTGCATTCACATTGATTTAAAAGTAAAGGAATGGACTCTGAAGTTTTCACATATTACGGGCAATGAATGCGATGCTGTTAGTGGAAAGCACGCTACGATGGTCGAGACAAGGCTATTAAGGAAATTAACCGATCCTTTTCTTTTACCTTTCACGGACGCATTGTACATTCAGACGACTGCGATAGGTGCAAAGGTTCGTAATTTTGATTTAACTATACTTTTGAATTTATTATGCTTCTATTATTTGTCCTGGTTTATATAATTGTGACAAAACAGATTTGAGTTGAATTTTTGTCAAGTATGTGTGCGAGAGTCAGTAGCATGTATGTTATAAGAATCATAAATGAAAAGTTTTTCCAATATTACTTATTTTTTGGGTGACCTTTGTGTATCTATATTTATACAATATATGATAAGTTTCAGTTTTTACATTGTGTTTATTATGCTTGTGATTATTACTATACTTATTAGAAACAGATGGTAGTGTATGTGTATGTATTAAGAAGAAAGCGAATCTTACTTTATTAGATGATTTATTACATGTTACCAGATACATATATTGACAAATTATCAATTCAATGAAGGCAAATCGTTGCATAGAAACCAACAATCTCTATGGAAAGTACAACAATTGCATCAAAGTCGTGAACGATTGATGTTTGAGAAGTTGGGTATTAAGAAGGTCATAAGAGCTTCCAATTCCATAGAATGGTATGGATGTTCGAGAGAAAGTAGTAGATGTTTCGGTTCAGTGATAAACGGAGTCCCATCGTATCTTTATCAAAATCGATACGCGCCACCTTGTTGCCTCTCAGGATTAAGAAAGGTTGCTCATCATGTGTTTGATCAATTAGAGGAAGTTGGTATCAGATTTTGGTTAGAAGGAAGCTCTTTACTTGGTGCCATGAGAAATGGTGATATACTACCATGGGATCATGAAGTACAAATAGGAATAAATCGTGATGATATCGATCGATCGCAATGGTTAATTAAAGCCATGAGTAAACCCGTCGTCGATAATCACGGTTTCGTTTGGGAAAAGGCAACGGAAGGAGTATTCTTTAAAGTGCAGTATTCAAAAACAAATCATTTAAATGCAAACATACTTCCATTTTATGGGAGGAATGGTTCTATGATTAAAGATGCATGGTTTTTAAAGAACAAAGACTTCCCGGAACAATTTCTTCATCCAATGTCGAGTATTGAATTCGCTGGTAGACAAGTGCCATGTCCGAATAATATAAGGGATTTCTTAGAATTGAAATACTTTAAAGGTGTGATAGAAAATCCAGAAATTCCTGGAAAACTTTATTTCTAGGATTTGTATTTAAATTAATATAATCGGTGATTATATATAAACATAGTAGGATTTTACAGTCTTTATTTATCATCTTAATGTATTCTATTAAGAAATTAAAATAGAAATGCATTGTAGTCTTCTTAAATGAGATATTATTTTCCCATATTTTATAAACATTGACGAAATTGTACCTTCTACTTTACCTTCTATTTTATTAATAATACATTGTTAGGTATTGTTACAAGTTCCTAACGATCATTTTAAATCAAAGTTGAAACTTGTTATTTGACAAGTTACAAGGATCATGTATTTTAGAATATAGTACAGTATTTACAACATTTTGCAGATGAATTTTTTGATACCTCTAATTGTAATATTAAAAAATTGTGGTTTGTAATTTCGTTTGATAAAACGAATTAAATGTGCCAAAGATGCAAAGTTTATTCGCTTTTTGAAATATACATTTTCCAGTGTGATTTTTATATGTATATTACTGGATAATTATTTTTTATGTATTGTATGCTCGCGATAATATTTAGTATATTTTCTAATATTTTGGGAGGAAGTAACAGACACTGTGATAATCAGTGCTTATTATAATTGAAATACTTTTGCCTCTATATACAAATATCTCTCATTTTTTTACATTTCTTAAATGTAGGTACTTGAAACTTTAAGTATAAATTTTGTAAAGTAGTATTTTATTAAGAAGTAATGTTAGTACTTTTACATGTATGGAATTGCAAGAACTTTAATATAAATAATTCTATTTACAAAGTCATGATTGTTAATAAGTGCTTCTAGTATAGAGAATAACTGTTATAGCAAACCCAGTTGCTAAGTTTAAATTTGTAAAGTATAGGAATATTTTTAATGTATTTTAAATTTAGTGCCATATTATTTATAAAGATATAGATACTACCATGTATTTTCCGTTATAGCAAATATTAATAAAATGTTGATGTTTACAAAAAAATAGGTACAGAATATTTTTTAAAACAGTTAATAAAATATATACAAAGTGTCCTTTAGAAAATTAATCTTTTTTGTGTATATTACAAACATATACATATACTCAGAGTACAGGATCTTCGCATACAAACAGATTTTCATTTACAGAAGTAAAATGTATACACATTTCAAATTTTTTTATTTTGATAAAAATACGATTTAACTAATCTCTATCCTTACATCTTTTGGTGGTGTTAATACAGGCGGCTCGCGTACAAAACTCAATAATTTGTCTAATTTCATAATTTCTAATTCTCTGTGCGTTAGATGAAGTTGCTTCTTTGTTGGTCTTACTTTTATTCTCAGGTTTGGTGACAATTTCAATGTAGTCACTGTACCTCTGTTAACGCAAAGCGAAAAAAATAACAGTGAAAATAAATTGTTAGTAAAAAGTGTGTTAAAGAAACACTTACTTATCATCGCCAACTATAATGAATGGCAGTTCATTATTAAATGCTAGTCGAGTTAGTTTATTCTTCCTTTTACTAACAATTGCTTGACTGCATATTGGCCTGTATTTATTTACATTTAAATCAAACACTGTGACTTTCCCATCATTTGAAACACAAGCCAATACAGTTGAGCTGTATGGTGCCCATTGAACATCTCCAATTGGAACACCAAGATCAAACATAAATAAAGGCTCCCTTTAAACAATTAAACATGTTATAAACATTTACATTCGGATTTTTTTCCTCAAAGTTCTGGATATTTTTACTAAACGTATACTATGTATTAATATGCTAAATACTTACATCCTTTCATCTTCCCAAATCTTTATTCTCCAGTCGCTTGAACAACTTGCAAATATACTAGAATTAAATTTATTGAATACTATTCGATACACAGGCATATTGTGCGCTTCGTTATAGGTTTTCATATAAACACTGCTGTACGCTGTATTGCATTTATAAATTGTTCCTTCTTCCGTGCCCACTAAGAATACATTTTGATCTGCAGGATGAAATGCGAGGCATGTACCACACCCTGAAAGAATGTGGGAATGCTTTTAACATGAATTATCAATATTAGAAAGGCTGATAATACCATCGTTACTACTAATATCAAGTGTTATTACCTTTAAGCGTAATTATAGTACCATCTGGTCCAGGTATCGGAGGTCGATCCAGGAAAAGTGTCATCACGGTAGTCAAACTAAGGTCACTCTGATTTAGTATCCAGTAATTTATTTTTCCATCGATGCTGACACTGTAGAATGCCAAATTACCTTCCTCTGTATCTGGCGCCCAACATACCTTAGACATTACGTATTTTGAAGTTATCGGGTCGATTACTTAAGAGTACTTTAAATGATTGATAAATTCTAAACTAAAGATAGTGGATCTATAAATGTTTATTGTAGTTTTACTAGTACTTGACGAACCTCCCATACTATACCTCCGTGTTTTTGATAAACATCATTACTCTTGTATTGCGGAACTGTTGGTGGTAGCATGACATTGTAAACAGCTACAGCACCATCCATAGTACCTTTATCGTGGAAGAGAAGATGAACGATATTGCTGTGAGAACGCGTTATATCTCTTTTCATTTCTTACCAATAACTAAAAGATGCGGGTGTTGTTCACTGAAAGCCAAACACATCACTGGAGATTGTGTTGGACAGATCCATTCTGGATACGATGGATTTTTTAAGGTATATAAACACACTTTTCCGTTCGTTATCAGGCTATTAAATGACACTGAAACGTCACATACATAAGTAGTTGTAGTATACTAACACTTTATCGTTTTTTACTAACTTGTTCCATAAGATACTGCAAATAGATCGTAATATCTGCCGTTAAAACATAAGTTTGTGACGTCATGTTTTTTTGTTTTGTCGTAACTAAATTTCCATAAAGGCAATAGCGAACCTTCTCCACTTTTAAACTCATCGCTTGGATCATCCCAGTATCTGTAGTCTAAACATTTTCCCATGAATACCACGTCGAACGATATCGAACTGTTTAAAAAAGCTTGGAGAAAAGATATCGACCTTGAGATATGTCGTCAAAATTATTTTGGTTCACCATTCGTTCTAATGTTTTTACAGCTTGCAGCATTCTTGCTGTTACTGCCATGGATTCTGTTTGGGCTTTCTTTGTCATATCCTCCTTCCTTGGTTGTATAAGTGGAATTCTCCTCTCTCTTTCTCTTTCGCGTTGTTGTCGAGCAAAATCTTCCTGAAATATCATTTATACGTGTTTCGAACTAATTAAACTCGCTATAAAAGCACATACCTGATACTTATCAAAGATTGTCCATTGAAACACGTGGGTATTAAACATTGCTGTTGGTGGAGGTACAGTTTGCGTACTCATTTCCTACAGAAATAATATAAAATCAGTTAGATATGGAAGACATATTTTATTATACGTAAGCGTATAAAAACTTACTCGCATAGGATTTGTGTAAGTCAGAGCAGCTCTTTCACAAAAATTAAATTGATTCGGTATCTTCTTAGGTCTTACTTGCTCTACCTCCTCTTCATCTGGTTCGATTTCGTGTTCAGGTTCTCTGTGCTCTTCTTCTTCTTCAACATCCTTTGGTACTTCATCTAGAGTTATAAAATATGTTTAATCTGTTTTAAATTTAATAAGCAGTATGCACATACTGCTTGTAGGTGCTTGTGATGTTTTTTGTTATTATTATTACCAGTTAACTTAAGATCTTGTTCTTCTATATCCTCCAGTTCTTCCCCTTCCTCACCTTCTTCTTCCTCCTCATGATCATCACGTGGTACAGTTATTGCTTCATGGTAACTTTCCACTATCAATAAAACAGTCATTTTATTTAATATAGTATTCGATACTATAAATGTGGTAAAAGGTTTCTATGTTTTACCAAGCCTTACCTACGAGTCCACCTGCTAGTTGTATTTTTGCTTCCTCAGAATCTTTGTGCAATATTGCCCCAGGCACATTTATAATAGTTACTAAGTGCGGCGGAGGAGGTAACATTATGAATTCTTTCAATTTCCACGACCATTCGACTAAAGAATCTGGAACCCTTGTATTATGTATAGTTAGAACTCGTGCAAATTCCTCTTGTAATTCCTAAAGTTTTATATTATAATATGATTTGCAGAACGATTAAAATGAATAGGAAGGTTTTCTTGAAAGTGTAAGTTAGGAATTATAGTGTTAGTATAACTTAGTATCGACAAGTTAAACGTACAACTTCTGTCAATTGCAACTGGTCATCTGGTTTAAGATAAACTCTTCCACGCATCCAATCCATATCGCCACCACCTATATCTAAACGACTCTTCGCCATACTCATTCGCTAAACGTATGTAATAAATAAGTTTTAATTTTTTATCAAATGCAAGTAGTTCCTTTTTACAAAAAATATACATAGATACAAGCATTGCTACTACAATTAAGTATTCCATTTAAGGTACGGAATACTAACAGTTGATAGCGCTCTTTGTGATTCCACAACTTTGGAGATCGCTCTCCTCGATACTGCAGACGGACGCATTGTTCTTGATTTGCAAACTGTATATTATCCAACTGCATACAAAAATGTGAAATAACTTAGTATTTATTATGTTGTATATTCTTGTTATTATTTACTCTGGAAAGGTATCCACCAAAATGCTTACAATTCGATAAAGGAATGTAAAATTTTGCCCTGATTGTTTGTAGTAAGTAAAGTGCCTTTTATATTAGGCAAATAGGAAACACTGTTTTAGTACAATAAATGTATATTAGAAAACAAAAGTGAAGTTCACCACATCTCATTTATCTTCAGAAAATGTAGGGAAATAAGTTGTGGTTTCCTAGGAAACTTGTTATATTGCTATAGAGGTATTTAAATAATACATACCTATTTCAAATGAACTATTGTATCATATTATAGAATAATTTGTTATCTCTACTCTACTAAAATTTAAAAAAAAAAAGTACACGTATCTCGAAATCTCTTGAAAATAATTTTTTATTTTAATTCTGTGGAATGAAATTTAGGTCAAGATATGTTGCATATACATAGTATACATAATGAATTTGTTGCATTGCATATTTAACTATAAATTTGTCTATTTTTTTAAAATAGTGGGCAGTACTATTCAGATATTCTGTGTGGTTATATAGATGAAAGAAAATCAATAATGGGACATGCCATGATAATGTAAGCATGTTTGCTACTTGTAGATAAGTCAGAATAATTTACAAATACTTGTGAGTAAAAGTGAAAGCAGTATTATATTTAATGCATCCTTTATAGAACAAAGCATATATTATTTGTGCAATATATTATATTCCAGAGTAAATTGTTATTTTTTAAGTACCTGTTCAAAGTACCTGTCTACCAAAAATGATAGTATGTAATTTATAAATGGAATTTGCGCATTATTATTAAATGTTTAAGTCAGAAAAGGTATTATTTTCTATGTTATTTTATGGAAAATTATTTTAATGGTACATGGTTATGTGTAAACGAGTGTCTGGTGTTCTCTTTGAAAAGGTTTTGTGTTACGTTTCAGATGAGTTGAGAGAAGTCTTTAATTTAATATAAAATTTTGTTTTGTGATGGAAGATAGTGGGATTGACAGTGATCCAAAACCTACTAGTCATATAGAAGATGAAAGGCTCTTTGTGGTAAATATACGATACGATTCGTTACACCTTATACGTGTATAGACGTATAAAGAAAAAACTTTGGACGCATTGTACGTTTCTAGGGAAGCGACAGCAGCTGCAGTAGCAATCAGACGCAAATATCTCAACATAATTCTACCACTAAACAGTTGCAGAAAAAGCTTGGTACGACTGTTAATTTATTATCGTATCGCTCAGTTGTATCGCCTAGAACTCTCTTTACATATTCCTTATTTCGGACAGAGGCACGAATTGAACAGGCGAAACGTATTCAACGTAACTCGGACTACATAAAATTGCCAAAGTATGATAAGGGGTGCGGTGGTGGTAGTAGTACTACCGGACTGATATCGATTCAAAGACTTCCTATACCAAATAAGAATAAAGAACATCTTCCTCTCGTTGAATATTGGCATAGCGACAGCGAAAGGTAAGTACATAATATATTCTTAATATTATGCTTTCGAATGTGATCTCTTGAATTTGTAGCGACGGTGAAATGACTCTTTTCCCATCGTCTAAGTCAAAAGATTCTGCGAAGCACAAGCAAGATCTGACTGATACATTTAGCATCGAAGAGCTGAGCGAGGAAAGCGAGGATTCTCTGAACTTAGGGCCTACCCAAACATCCCCAGAACTGAAATTTATGAAATCTTATGGATGCACTCGGGAATGCTTTAGATGTCAGTGCCACATATTATAATTCATTGTTACATATACGCTTTAAGTATGTTACAGATTAATTATTTTTTATGTGTTATCGAGTATCAATTTGATGTTTTGAAATTCCATACGATTATGTAAGTAAGACTTTATTATATACCGAAGAATGCAGGCCAAATATATTAAGCATTTACATTATGTAATTTAAGATTTGTTATTTATTCTGATTTTTATATTAATTGGTGAATTCTCTGTACCTATAAGCAGTGTACATACAGTCACAAACATTGAGAACAACGAGCTAAATACAAAGCATTTAATTTGATTCTTAAGTGTTCATTAGTTTATGATTATACAATTAATTTATACATAATAATTAATGTAATTAAAAAGCATTTAGAATACAGTCTTATTCCTCTCATCCTGGCGCCACTGTTGATTTTCCAGCAAGTAGAAACAGTAAAAATGGATTTCTTAAAAATGGATTAGTAGCACTATCAATAATAAGAAGCTAAATTCTTCAGTATATTATAAAAATCCAGTATGAAATGGAAATAATGATTGCTGAGAGATTTCATTCAGGTTTATACAGAAAAATAACGAACGATGTCAAAGAGGGAGCAATTGATGTAATGAATGCATTGGTTCATCGAAAACAATGCTTCTCGTCTTCGTGACCGAAGCAATTATTGCTAAGGATATTATTCAAATGGCATTTCCTAACTGAACATCGGTAAAGCTCGTGATGTCTGTTTCGTACGAAGCCGTAGTAGGTAATATCCGCTGCTGTCACTCCAGGATATTACTTAAGACTAGAGATCATTGCTAATGGTGCCGTGCGAAAATTTCAAATTGACAAAAAGACAGCGTATTGTTACACCGTACGACGTTTACCAGCGTGCAACAATTTGCAAATAAAATTGTACTAATGAGATTGAAAAATCATGCGATGTATCTCGAAATTGTACATCTTGCATACAGAGCCGGATTTACCTTTCAGGGGGCCCTAGGCTGAATATTTGGTGGGCCCTCGGTTAAATGTAAAAAATAAAATGACGCTGATTTGATTTTTTTTATCATAATACTCGTATAAAATAAATAAAAATTTAATTTCAAAATTAGCATTGAATATCAAAACTAAACATAACATTAACATAAATAAACATTAAAGATACAAGTTAATAAAGATAATATAAAAAAATGCTAATTTTTCGAAAAAAATATTTAGAATGAGGGCCCCCCAGCTAAACGGGGCCCTAGGCTTCAGCCTTGTTAGCCTAAGGGTTAAATCCAGCACTGCTTGCATAAGTGCGAGGCAAGTCTGCACAGTTGACTTAACTGTCCATCAGGTCTTGAATGAATTTGATGTTGGTAGAAGACTGTACCGCGGGATCCGAGCTCTAGAAATCTTTTCCAAAGTACAGATTCCATTAGGAGATTGTACAAAGAAACCAACAGGTCCCTGATGTAATGTCGTATGGAAATCTCATCTTGTAATGTGCACACGCAGATACCTCGACGAAATGCGGCTCCTCCGTAATGCGCGTTTTATTCCGTAATCTAGATCGTCCTCCGAGGAAAAAGGTCGCGTGCTCCATTTCTTGCTTTCTGCGAGCAACAGTTCGACTGTATTTTATACCGTTATAGAGGCTTCTCTTCTGTATTCTCACTCGCTGTATCTTACTTGGCCGATCTACTACACATTGTGTGCGTGTCTAGAAAAATTCTTTTAAACTACTGCACATTGTTCGCGAATTCCTTGACGAAGTGGATTATTCCTTCGGTGTACGTGTCTAGAGATTGTATTTCTTTGAGGAAGAAATTTGTTTGAATAACTTGCGCATTGTGGAGTGCGTTACATCTTTTACTAATCGGTGGCCGTTAATTGTTCGGTATTTGATGGGAAAATATAATCAGATGTGATGGTCAAGCACAGATTTAGCACTGGAATATTGCATTGCTTCTGTGTAGTTCTTATTCTCTACATTTAATACGGCATCGTCCTTTACTTTACGCATACGGCATTTGCATAAGAAAGGGGGATTCTTAAATTTTACTAAATAAGATCGGATATAAGTAAATGGGAATTTCATTTGACAACTGCGTATTTCTTATCTATTGATGAAACTGCTACATATTACTTCATTTTTTTTAATGTTCATACCTTCCACTAGAATGGCCATAAATCATTAAATGACATTCTGTCACTTGACAAAATAAAGGGCCTTACATATCTTTTTTTCAATCTTTCCAAAATAACTTCAGAAGCTTTCAGGTTCCAATAATTAAAGTAGCTTAAGGGGTCATTCTACTTTGATCGGCCCAAAAATGAAGCTATTTTTAAAGATTTTTTCTCAATAAATACAACCTATAATGACATAAATCTTTTTGGAATTTATTAAGCTACTCCTATATTATACAAAAAAAAAATTAAAAAGATTTTTTAATTTGTTTCAAATGTTTTTGCTTAATAAATTCTAAACAGATTTACTTCATTATATGTTGTATTTATTGAAAACAAATCTTTAAAAATAGCTTCATTTTTCGGCCGATCAAAGTAGAATGACCCCTTAAACTAAAAGTACTGACAGACTGATAAATGCTATGTACTGTCCTCCGGATACTAACTACGGAGGTTCGATGCTATAAGTACCAAGACTTGTTGCAACGAACGTCGTGGCTGTTCGTAGCAGCTTCTTGGCACGGCCTGACTACTTCCCATGAGTTCATTGTTCGCGAAACCCGACAGCTGCAAATGTGCTCGTGCAGAGTTAATTATTTCTCTTGCCGAGTTCCTACCGCGACCATTTAGCTTCGCTTCTTCGCGATAAAGATTCTCTTCGAAGTCATTCCTGGCTTGTGTAATGCCGAATTGGGTATTTCATAAATATTATTAGAATTTCAATGCGATACTTTCTCTTAGACACTAATCAGTTAAAAGAATCGTAGGAGTAGGGGTTTTTCACCGCTATCAAAGCACAGAAGCCTTCTTCTGTCTTTCAGAATGTTACTTGATGGTCTGTCCTTTTATATCTGGCTTGCATAAAGAATCCGATTATATTTCTTGGGGGCTACTTTACATCGGGGGTGGGTCATGTTTACTTGACAAACAATTTAAGTCCAGAGGTAATAAGGGTGTCATTACCTACTAAATTTAATGTTCGTGTAGTTAAAATTTGAGCATCCAGTGCCCACATTTAATTGTTTAAAAATATGTAATAAAAGGGATGAAGGTAGGATATCCCAGCGAGGTTGAAGTCGTAGATTTCATGGACTCCCATCGTACGCACGAGTAATGAAACATTTTGAGAGATGTATGACCAAGTTTCGCTGCGCCAGTGATACCATAATACATTTGTATCAAGCATATTTTACGGACTACCGTTGCCACTCTCTACGTTCCACGCGTGCACGAGACAAACAAATCGGTTCACTTACGAACCCTTTTTCTTTGGAAGCTATCTCGGCGTACGCGAACATTCGCGTTGTACGACAAGAATGTCGGCAAATAGGGACGCCAATTAATGGCTCATACGGGTTAAATTTATTCTTCTCTCTGGTATCCCGACAAGCTCGATTTTTAATTAAACCTACACCGCAGAGGGGCTTAACAACCTGTTGAGGGGGAGAAAGTGTCTGTTGCACGAAGCTTTCGTATATAGGGTGAAACTTTTATCATGTGACATTAAGCGCATTAAGATTCTGTGAAAACTTTTTTCCTATTCACATATTAACCGTTTTTATTGAACAGTAATTCATGACAGTATGATATTTGTTGCGGAATATACCAAATTCTTGTCGATTTTAATTAAATGACACGCTTCTCGTAACGAGGTAGATTTTTGTGGAAATTTTCCTAAATAGCTAAATAGGTCTACTCTTCAAAGCGATAAGAATTATCATCGCACGTGAAAGGTTCCTTTGATTGGGTGTTGATACCTTAAGATCCTTTTAAAGGAGGCTAATCAAGGATTTTACTAAAAATGCACTCTGTATGCATCGTGAAGTGTTTGTGTCTGTAATACGTATAGCCGCGAACTGATGCATGGAGCAGTGATGCATTGCATATGAATATTTATATGCACCCGCTCTCTCGTATTGCCCTCGTATGTATAATATTATATGAGGGAGACGTATTCACGGGTCACGTCGTCAACACTGGCCGGCACGGTCATAAATTGAACGAGAATTATGGCGTATTTTGTAACCAATTTGAGGTAATAAATTTCAACCCTTCGGCGAACGTGACAACCTGTAATGTGAGGACCGCTAATGTCCTTTCATTTATTCCTACGTTCCAAACGAAAATGAGAGAAGAAACGTTCTTCTACGGCGAGATTCCGATTGGCGGTGAACGATTGATTTCTATCGAACATCTCTTGAAGGAGTTAAGAATAATCAATCGATTGGGTTGAACTGGTCTCTCTTTTCTTTCAATGCAAATTCGATCACTTTTACTTTTTCAGCATAGATACACGTGACGATTCTTTGCAGTCTTTTATATTGAATTATATTAAAATTTAATTGGAGGATAAACATTAGATCATTTTATATTGAATTATATTAAAATTTAATTAGGATAAAAATTAATTGTATATTGAATTATATTAAAATTTAATTCATTATAATTTTTTCAGACTTTCAGTGTCATTCAGACTTTCAAATTCATTTACCAAATCAAGTTGAAGGGGTTAACGATGAAAGAATTACAAATGATCGACTGTTTGCACCGTGTTTCTTTTTTGATTCGTGAAGCATTCACGGACCTTGATTATGTGGGTTAAGTTAATTAGCATGCACTGTGCGGATTCCTCGGTATAATATTTATACTTTCCCTCTAGTCTAATGAAGGAGCGAGTCATTTTTATTTTCTTTAGGAATTTCTGTGAAATATATGCTTGATCTAGTGCTGAATTTCGTGAAAATATCTGTGCCTCGACGACCTCCGCAGTCTACTTACTGTTCACGTCCAATATACTATTAACAGTGTCTAAATTTCTCTTACCAAGTATCGACACGTGAATCCAGTTTGGTTATCTAAGAAACAAATTAGTCTACTACAGCGCCGTGCGGTACAGTAATCAGCAGGAGTACCGATTTCTCGGGCCACCACAGCTAAGCCTCACCTTCGAATCTAACTCCAAACCAGTAGAACCGGATTTCGTGAGAATATGTCCCCCAGGGCTTGGAAAAGGGACCAAGTAAAACGAAGAAGCATAGAAAGATTTCGTCGTTACGTTGCGTCGTGTTTAGACGTCATATCGAAATTGCATACCAACCCTAACACTCGCTTCGAGCAACTTCTGCAGGTCATTCGCGTTCACGTGTCGCCCGTTTCTTCATTTAACGGTATATAAATACGGCGTTTGAGCAATTGATTGCAACTGGATCCCTGGAAAGGACGTCTTAAAATGATATTCCGCAACAGATATGGAATTGAAACAGTGCTGCATCGTACTCGAAGGCTAAAACAATAAGATACTACAGATTTCATAGACGTGAGAAATGCAACTGCGTAGTACCTTGGGTGTTCATTAAAAAGAGGATACACTTCACAATCTTCCAGATCTTGCGGGCTCCGTGAAAATTGTGCTGTTAGCTGTTACAATGACCAAGGTGACGAAGCTCCAAAAGGCCCTCTTCAAATTGTGCAATATCCATACGGACTGTATTCTGGCCGAAGTCGGTAGTCGAAAAGTAATCGAGGAGCTTCCAGTTACATCCTCTATTCTATTCACTTTCCCCATAAAATGGCAATCTCATGCCTTGATCATTATACAGCGCGATCGCCTCCGTGCATCCAGTGCGGCGAACGGTGCATCGGAGATGGTGTATCGCGATCGACCTACGACACCGGCAGCATCCACCGTCCGTTTCCTTGTCGGGGTGAAGAACAGGAGATCGTTAGCCGCTCTCGCTAGGGACAGATAGAGGGAGATAAAGCGGAAAAGGGGAGCGCGCTGGAAGGAGAAGGCTGGTGTGTTCTGCTCTGACCATTACTCTCCCTGCCGCGTGTCGATGATTTTTAAGGTCGACATAGTTCGCGATCCCCCGGAATACCGGTGAGGAGGTGAGCCGAGCATTCGGCAAAGGCGTCGGAACGGCACCGCGTCGGTAACGTTCGCGAAAATGCAGGGTGGCGGCTGATTATAGCTACGCCAATGCGTCTGTCCTGTAACGGGGCTCGAACCATGGTCCGCTGCTCGCGCACTCGAAACCCATCGCTTCCTGTACCAACCACTTTTTTTCTCTGGACGACCGGGCTTAATTAAATACCGGTGGACGGAGGCATCTGTGCCCTCCTGGCGGAGAGTCATCCTTACGTGACCGTCACGCGATTTCGCCTTGCAGAGGGCAGGGATGAAGAGAGGCGGTGGTATTTTTTTATTGGTGGCAATGTATAAGATACTAGCAAAATACCCCCGCGCTTCGCTTTGGGTCTAAGAGATATTAAGGACTCCATGAAAACACATTTCACCCCTATTCACCACCTCCTGAGATTGGGTTTTAGATATTTATGCGGGTAACCTTTCGAAGTAAAAACCAAGTTGGTATGTAATCGGGTCTAAGAGATTTTGAGGAATACGTGAAAATATATTTCACCCCTTTTCATCCCCTTAGGGGTTGGTTAGGGAAAAATCCTGAAATTGTTTTTTTGGCATTTGTGTGGGTGACCTTTGTGAGTAAGAACCAAGTTGATATGTAATAGGGCCTAAGAGATATTAGGGAGTCCGAGAAAATATGTATTACTCCTTTTCACCCACTTGGGGATGGAATTTCCAAAAATCTTTCCTTACTGGGTGCCTATGTCATGAAAACAATGTACCTTCCAAATTTCACGATCCTAGGTTAACGGGTTTGAGCTGGGCATTGACGAGTGAGTGAGTGAGTGAGTCAGTCAGTCAGGACTACTTCTTTTATATATATATATATATATAGAATATATGGATTTCACCTATATATGACTACTCTTCGAATTCCTACTATCTCTGTGATCTGATACTCCATCTACAGCAGTGATGAGCAACCCGCGGCACGTATTTGTCCCTCCAACCACTAACCTGCGGCCCGCAATTGGTTCAATCGTGAATCCATGTCAGAAATAGGGCTGGGACTAATAACATTCGAATAATAACACTCGAATACTCAAATATTCGAAGTTTATTCGTAGCATTCGAATGCTTGTAAAATATTCGAATATTAAATTATTCGAATAGTCCCAGCCCTAGTCAGAAATAACAACTTGACCTTATATATTAAATTTCTTTCATTAGTATATTTAAGTATTTAATATTGCGCCCCGCGTAGAGTATTAACTAGGTTTCCATTTTTGGCCCACTACGGTCCAAATGTATATCATTACTGTTCAACAGAACTTTTACCAGACTTTGTAAAACATGGAAATGGGTTTGTCAAATAAATCGCCAATGCGAAGAACGTCACTAAAGCTTCACCATATTCCACAAAAGCAGAACATTAAAAAGAAAAGAACAATTCCATTTGCATGTACGTTTGAGAAACAGTAGGCTGGTAAAGAAAGAGTACGAAAAGTGATGCGTGCGTACGGGGCCGGGTGACGTTTACGCGCGCAGACGTTGGTAGCGCGCAGTTGTAAGGGGGATCTGTCTCCATGAATGAAGTGAAATGGCCACGTGACACGGCGGGGAGCGTGCGCGGTGCGCGTGAAAAGCGCGCCAGCGGCTGCGAGTGTTGGGTGACTGGGGGACAGATGGCGCGGGTGTCGTATGGCGGCTGCTTGAAACACCTGACCGCTGCCTAGCAGTGTGACATGGGCTCGTGCGGCGCACACTTCTTTTAAAACTGGTAGCACGCGCGACCCGGGCATAATTGTTTTGATTCCTCGCGTACGTGGAACGGTGGTGAGTCGCGCGCGCGCGAGTGTCAGTCGTCGGGAGTGCGATGCCTACGGGCTGACAGCCCTTTCAAAGGGACGCGAATGATCGAGGGGGGGAAGGGAGGCGCGGCAGACGCGACGAGTAAAGGATTCCGCCAAGTTTCACCGACCTCGAGTTTCTCACCCGTGAACGGCGCACTCGTTTCGCAGTGGCCCTGCGTGCGCAGTAATTATGACAGTCGGCTCGATCGGGGCGCTTATCGAGCACGCGCTCGGTAGCTACGCGGCCGCTGTCGATATTTAACCGTCCGCGTATTTCTGCTCGTCCCGCCCCCGTGCTCCGATTCCATTAATGATATGCGAGATCTGGCGGCCGATACGCGACCCTGTGATTCGAACTTCCCGCGCTCGATAATTTCGAGCTTTCGTGCTCGAAGCGGCGATCTCGTATGCTCGCGAAAATGTGATCGCGCGGCGCTGAGCGTCGCGTGACGGACTTTTCGTGGCCGGGTAAGCGCGTTTCTTCGCTTCCCTCGCGATGACGGTGAAACGATCGGTGGTGACGATGGTGTTCGTGCTGATCACCTCCGTGATCGTGCTGGTGCACGCGAAGGATGTGACGACGCTGGAGTACGACGACCTTCTTCCGGCCAACGAGACCAATGCACGGCATCGCGTCGATACAGGTGAGTCCCATTATTCTTCTTCGTTACAGTTCTCTTTTATGCTCTGAGGTTCGATGTACGTTGACTTGCTACTCGGTGTCTTTCAAAGTAACGAGTAACTTATTTATTATTAATGTTTACATAGGCGAAGGGGGGTGCAAAAGGGGCAGTTGCCTTCCCTGGTTTTTGAAAAAAATTGCTTATTTTTCAAAAATAACTTTATTAAGATTATACTAAAAGAGGGAATATTTTTAAATGTCTGTTTTAAATTGTTAATTAAATTGGCACTACAAAATGGGTTATAAAAAGCAAGGGGGTATATTTTTCTTTAACATCAATCCCAAAGTTGCCCCCCACCCCCTGGAAAAAAGTCTCCGGATGCCCTTGGATATTTATATGAAAAATATGAAAATTTGCAACGTAACGGGGGGTTGGACAATCTGATGTTTCGTTAAACGACACCATATTGCAAGTGGAGATATTTTTCAAGGAACTCGAGGATTTTAAATTTTAAGTAGAAGCACTGTTTCACAGTGCATTCTCCCCGGATCGATAAGTTTGCATGCTAATACTAATGAATATTTATTTGACACGAATAAATTTGCACGTTGGTGACTGTTTGTATACGTAGTTTCATAAATATTTTTCTGACAACGATCGTGTGTCTATTGCAAGTATATCTAATTGGGGTAAATTCAGTCTACCAATTATTTATCTCATAAATTCATCCAATTTGCTATAAAGCTATAGAACGATTTAAGAAAATGCAATGTAATTGCATACTGTAAAAAGGCTGCGGTTTCTTGAGGGGGCTAACGATTCGCGATGTTGATTTTGTATGCGTCACGATTTGCATTGAATGTCACTGCTCATTTAAATTATCGAAAGTGTCGCTTATGCTCATTCCACGATGTGTGTCACGATGCTGCTTCGAGACGTACGACCTTACCACAGGAACGATATTAGCAATTTTAATAGCACGTGCTATTCTCTACACTATATTTCCGTTGCTCGCCTGTCGGACACGATCTTTCGCGATTGCAACTGTGTTACGTATCGTTTCACTTTCGGAAAGAAATTCCAGTTGGCATACGGTATTTTCCACCGGAAATTCTGTACACCGCAATAGTTGTTGACAAACAAAAGGTGAAACGTCCGCGACGGTTTCTGTTTCGCCGGATGGCAATCGCAGTCTCTCGAAATCAGTACTATGACGGTGAATGCTTGAACTTTGTGTTACTCGTCTTGGATTTGCCGGGGAAGAATGACCTTTGCTCTAACGCTTCTGTGAAAGTATTATACGCTCGCCGAGTGAGGCCTTGTGCCTTACCGAAGTTGTTTTCGAACGCACGCCTCGTTTTCGCGGGGAGGGACACAATTTTTCCACGATTTCTCTGTCGTCGGATTTCCTTTTCAGTCGCAAGGAGCATTAAATACGTTCGACTACTTGCTTGTAAATAATTAATGAATCCTTCGCTGACAATATTGAAAACACAATGTGTATAGGTAATGCCATTGGGACGAGCCTGGATGTGCCCGAATTCCTTGTCACTCAATGCAAAAGGGAAACGTGTTTTGCAGGATGACTCGCTGCTCCATTCGGATGGACAAGCGATGAACTCAGGTTGAACTGCATTGTCTCCGCTGCTCCGATATCTCTCCTTCGACTGTTACCGAGCAATATCCGTAGCAAAAGTTGGCATTGCATAATTCATAGCGAAACTCCTCAGGTTCGGTCGCTTCGCTGCTCGATTTTAATCGTGAGCAGTTACATTGAGGAAAATAAACGATTGGTTCCTTCAATATGGTTGCTAGATTTTTATGAGCTCTCATTAAGGGGTTACGTATGCCTAGAATGGTCGAAATAATCGATTTTTCCAAGAAAGAATTCGCAGAAGCTACAAGATCAAATCTATGGCCTCGAAATAGACGATTTCCTGTAAATTAAAAAAAAATTGTCTTAAACGCTATTTTCTCAAAACTACGTTTTTCAAATTGGTGCGACTGATATTTCAAGAACTACTGAAGCGATTTCAATGAAACTTGGCACGATTATTTCTCACATCAATATCTACTCTTTACCGTAGGGATGTTTTTGTAATAACCACAGTTTGGTCTTAATCATTAAAAAACTGATGAAATTTGTCTGAGGAAATTGGGGTCGAATTAAAGTTCAAATTTGTTAAAAATGAAAATTTAAAAAACAGCGTATGATAAAGGCTAGTTTCTTTTACATACTTTAAGGGACGTTTTTCTTTGTTTCTTTTGGGTGACACCAAAGAAGACATTTTTGGCACCGCAAACTAAGGAGTTTGAACGTAAGGACGTGACAATTCTGCTTTGATCAACACCAGCTATACGGCGAAAAAGACGAACTATCGTCAATTTTTTTTTTGAAAAATCCTTTAACTTATAAACTTTCAAATGCATATTACGGTTTTTGATTAACAAAATTACTTATAGGTAAAAAAAAATATAGTAAAAAAATGTTCCTTCTTTTCACGGTCCTACTCATGTGATGTAACCCCTTAGTATGATTCTGACACTAGTATTGTAGTTCCGATACTAATGAGACATTGAAATTAAGTCCCCAACTAAAATACGCCCCAGTTCACCAACACGGATATCCCATTAAAAGATAAGTCTCTCGATCTCGGTCGAATTGACCCCACCCACATATTTGAGAAAAATTTCCCACGCCCGCGAAGAATGCGTCGAACGCTGTCTATCGGTCATCGTTGGACGGTGTCCATCGGGTTAATCGCGTTCGTTTAATTTACATTCGTTTAGAAAGGCGGAAATGCGTTTCTGCGCGTGTCGACCGAGGTGTCGTGTGCCAATTCGATGAGCCCTGGTGGCGTCTAACTGTGCGTGCAAATTATTTTGCGCGATCGAGCTTTCTATCGGCGGCTAAACGTGCCCGCGTTAAATAGAATTTGACACCGCGCGTCTCGAGGCTCGCCTCCGAACATGTATGCGCGCGTTTTCCGATCGTTTCACCTCGGCCGATAATTAAGTCGGAATTCCTCGCCTAAAGATCTCCCTCGGCACGGCACTTAGTCCCTGGTGTGAAACAATACAGGATATGATGCAAGGGGCGCGTGTCGAAACCCATAGTCACGGCGAAACTGATTCGGCGACATTCTATGCGAATGATCATGAACAATCAACAGTTCCCTGATTCGGTACGACGCAAATTTCGCGTGCAGCCGTGTCGCTACGTTGTTGCAATCGAGTGCAGTCTATTGTTCATTCGCGTTATCAATGCTTCCTTATTTAGAATTAAGTAGAATTAGAGGCAATTAAAGATATGGCACTTGAAGAAAGTCGAGGGGATTTAGAATATCGAGAAGCTAGATAGTTGATGACTTCAAGGTCATGTATATTTCCTTCATTGTACTTGGAGAAGCTTTTGTCAGGGAATTAGAGAGCGTGACTGGTTAAAACCTATACGACTGGGTATATTAATTTTATTTAAATAGCGCAATGTTTGATTTGGCATTCATTGCAGCGCCTTAGATGTCCTTATCTGATCGTGTCGTAATTAGAAACACAAAAGTGTACACTTGTCTGAGCTAAGACAGGGGATCAAACGGTTGTGCGATATTTTAGAATTTGCGACTGTGTCTCTCGGGGCGTCCGATGCATATGCATGCATCGACGCAGCGACGTAAACGCTGCCAACGTAGAATTCTTTTTCAACCTTGGTGCCAATGGTACCCGCGTACGTGTCGAGCCTGTTGTTAAGAGGAAAGAATCGTGCGAACGCACGCTAGGGTTAACTGTACGATGGCCGGTCTGCCCTGGGCATTTGTTTAACGATACCAGGATTTACGATTCGTTAATGTTATTTACGGTTCGGAACGCGATCGCCCATAAATTGCGTGCCACCACTTTGGGCAGGCGTGACGATGGTAACGCGCGATTGCTCCTTTTTCATTTTCTTTTTGTAACAATCGCGTGCTGTGTTATGATTGACTCTACTTCTGTCGAGCCGATTCGCAACGTCGAAAATTGCGAACGTTATGTCGTTAATACAGGATGCATCAGAATTATTGGTATCGTCATCGTTAATCTGGAATCTCGTTCGTAATTTCATTTAGTAGAAAGATGATAAAAGAAGGTGAAATAAAAGGCGAGGGAAGGAAGCACTGTGCCGAGAGTAACAGCGTATAGTAACGTTCCGCGCGATTTGATAAGGAAATCTATGTACGAGATTGCGAGCTGAGCTCTTATCTATTTTCACCGCGTGTGAAGCTAGTTACACGCGAGAAGGCAAATAGAATAAAACGACTGGTTTCGTGTTGGGGTCTAGGAAGCCTAGAAGATTAATGTACACGCAATGTTAAATGATCGAGGGAGATTTAATTAAGATTAACCCCGTCGCGTCGGATGATTCTTCTAATTCGCGAGTACACCGCGTTTCGCTGGCTTCGTAGGATAAATGTGACCTACCGTCGCCACTTGAATCCAGGAAGTTTCGTGATTAGTAATTACCGGGGATCGCATAAATACCTGCGAAGTACAAACATGTAGGCGATGTATGGATAAACGTGGGACATTCGTTGAACTTTCTTATTAATTTAATTATTTTTTGCGCCACTTTACACCAAGTAGCGAAACTACTTGGTTTCTTTAAGGGTTCCGGACTAAGAATTGATTTCTTTTATTTCATTTTTCGAATGTTCAACCTTTTAAGAATACGTGTTTAAAAGGATTTTTTGACATTCGTAAAATTCCCGAAGTTATTAGCATTTGAGTAGCGGCAAATGTATGGGTAACACCCCCGGCCACTCGGCGCTCACGTATGTAAAATTTTAAACGCGTTTTTTTTAAACAGTATTTTCAAAATCGGTGGAACTTATATCTCGAAAAGTTATTACCCGAATCGACTGAAACTTTTTTATTTTGTAGAATGTTCTTCTGGCTCGTGGAGAAAGTAGAAACCAGTAAAATTTAAAAGAAATTGAGGATTTGTAATTTTTAAAGGCGTTGAAAGGACGAAAAATATTGGGAAAAATAAATTTCAAACTTCAACTGTCGTTATTTTCTCAAGAAATATCTTCTCTTGTAATTTTTACTGCTTAGTCCACGAGCGAGTTTCATGCCCTTTAATAATCTGGCATTGAGTTTTATTTCAGACTAATAGTTTAGGTGCTACAGGTTCCACCCATTTGAATGAATTTTTTGACGCCTCGACTTTAACGACTCCCCAGTGCCGTCTGCACTGACTAATTACAAAACAAAAAATTTATTTCTACAGTTTAAGACATCCTTAATACAATGAAAAAAGTGTCATTAAGTTGTATGTAGTAGTTTTCCTTTAATTAATTCCTAAAGATCACCTATTCTTATAGGCTCTAAACCGGAACAGCCTCTTAAAACCGGAAAATATCCATCCGAGTATCACGATCTCACTAAGAAAACTCGCTGATTAGTCGACAGTTGCTTCAGACTATTGCGCGCGTAATCTTAAGGATAATAGTCGCCATGGTCGCCGCTTGTTCCTCAAAGTATTGCGTATTGCCTCGTACGTGTTACGCGTATGGTCGTGTAACGCGATGCAAGGACTTCAAGGTTTCGCCTATACGGGTATGGGCAGCTTTGCCATTCGTCCGTGTCGCGCGTATGGACACGGTTGGAACAAGATTTAAACGAACCAGTAATAAATCATGCATACTTGCCATTGAAACTCGAACGGCAAACCAGTTGCCCCGAGTTATGGGGTTTCTGCTACGATTTTTATGGATCTAATTATCTCTTCGCACACGTGAAATTGAATTTACATCGACTACTTCTACGATAATGGTGCCAATTACCGATTCACTACGCTCGCTTCGCTAGATCAATTTGTAAGGTCGTCATTCGAATGTGGAAAGGATTTGCAATGGTTACTTCGATGGTACCTGAAACCTTGAGAAGCTCCAAGAGAAGATAGTGTTTCAGAGTACCTAGATCATCCTGTCACATCCTTTTGCAATAGTTGCAAAAGCGGATAAGTTTTTATTTAAATTTTAAATTATCCTTGAAGAATATTCGTATTTCGATCACTTACGCGTATTCAATCTTTAACTCAAACCTTTCCCACTTTTTTCCTCCTACTTTTCGCATAAAATTGCAGGGAAGAACGTGCGAACGAGTGTGCGCGAAGGTACCATTTTCTGCCCGCGCATTTTTGCAACAGATGCACGCGTTTCCTTGCGTATTCGCATTTTCTGCACGTTGAACAGTCCTCTCTTTTTTCGGTGGCCTTTACGAGCCGCGCGGAACACGTTCGTTCGCTCGTTCGCGATTCGAAGGGTGTAATTTTACAAGCGATCGTGATTAGGGACATTAACTCGGTCGAGTTCTTTTGTCGACACTGGATACGGCTCTGCGTTCATCCCGAGGGTATGCAAGTCCACCCGTTACGTCGTTTCGCTCCCGCTATTATGCAGAACAATGAATAGTTAAAATCTCCTTCTTGCTGAGCTGTCGGACCTCCAAGTGGTTTGGAAGACTTCAATGCCTTCCTCTTTCATATTTACACCCTCTTCGACGACTTTCAAATCTTTACGTTCATCCGGAAGATCTGCCGTTTTTTTCTCGGTATTTTCCCTTTTCACTAGACTATCCAGAGGTGTTTGGAAAACTCCAACAAGCAGCCAACTCTCGTTAAAAAATTCCCCAGTAAAGAAAACATCAACACCTCGATAAGAAATACTTATTGTCCTGCGGCGGCGCTTCTTGCGGTGTTTATGACTCAGCCGCGATCGCACCTGCTGAAATTCGAAGCGTACCTTTCGCACCTCGGCATTGCTCGGACGTGAGCGAACGCGCGGAAATACCTTGCTTCTGTTGAAAGAAACAAACGTCCCCGCGGCCGCCTGCCATATAATTAGTAAATAAACACGTGCTCGCTCGCTGGCGAAGCGGAAATTCGAGCTCGCGTCGGTGGAAGAACGTGGCTGGAGTTCGCCGTCGCCGAGCGATAAATCGCTATCGCCCGCTCGTAATTTACCCATGAAGCGATATTTTTTGCCCGCGTTGCTCCACTTCGCGGGAATGCCACTTTCCTTGCGCAGTTTTGACGTTCCGATGCACGGGGCCCGGTTTACTTCGCGCGCCTTTCAGGATTTTGCGAGCGCTGACAGTACAATAGCGGTCGCGCGAACGCCGCCAACATTCTGCCGTCATAGTTTCTGAGAGGCGAAACGCATGCATCGTTACAGAGCCTACGGATTCGTTGGCAGCCCGAGGGGAGACGGGGCCCATTCTCTGTTTCCTCGAGATACCGCCAGCGAGATCGCGAGGGAAATAAATTTTCCGGTGCAGAAACTCGGGGCCGACAGTGGTACGCCGTTGGAAAAAGCCGGTCGAGAAGCAAAATGACGATTATCGGGTGGCACTGGGCGGCTGCGGTGCGCGCAGGTGAACGCAAATGCGGGTACAAAATGCCTCGATACTTATAAAGGAGAGGGTGTGGAGCCTATACTCCGCGTAATAGCGCATTATACTAGCGATCGGTCGAGATAGTATCTGGAATGGTGTGCACGGAAATAGTAACAAATAAATAGGAAGACGAAGAATGCGGCAGGAGGTAGTAGAAGTTAATTCTCCAATTATTTTTATCAGTCTTAGTTGGGAATTAGTTGCAGCAGGAAATTGGTATCGACGTAGTTGAAAAAGGATTTACTGCGCGGTTAAACGGGGGTTCAAAGGGTGAAGAGAATATAGCGTAGAAGAATAGATTCCCTTGTGTTAGTTAAGGAATCCCCGTTTTCCGGGGGAACGGAATTAGTATCGTGGCGCATTTGCGTCGATTCGTACTCTGAATTTGCGATCCCAGTCGGCGCGTTAATGGGTAGCAGAGAGATTTGCAGAAACGGCAGCGGCGGCAATTAAAAAGATAGCGAGGCGGAATGACGATTATCGGCTGGCACTGAAATCCGAGTATGCACAGGTGAATGTAAATGCTAGCTAGTCTCGTGTAGCTGGATACCTGCTTATAAAGAAATGGGCGTGTAGGGTAGAGATTCTGTAACAGTATGGTATAGTCGGCTTGCAAGACCGCATTTCGCTCTGAGCTAAGGGAGGAACGGGTAGACTTTATCTACTAATCTTTCGGCGTTACGTTACAGTTCCTTATCACCGTTCTTATCGCCAGCATAACTTTCAGCATGGAAAAGCAATAGTCGCGGCTAGCTCTGCGAGAATTCTAGGGAAACAGAAGGTCGAAGGAATTAAGTTTTTAAGGCAATCAGCGGTAGATAGGCCACCGAGATAAATCAGAGTCTCAGTGCCTATCATTAAATGCTTCACAAATTTATTCGATACCCCAACACCAGATACGAAAGATAGCATTCCTGAGGGCAAGCGACTGCAATGTTTTCTATATTTGGTGATGCGGTTTACACTCACGGCTAGCTTTCTGCGGTCGATGACTGATAGACGTAAAAGTCCAAGTAGGTGACAGATGGTATCGAGTGGTGTTGGTCGAACACGATCAGAGTGTTTCTGTAAGTCTATACCTATTATATACACCTGCGTGCCATTTACAGCAGTCAGAGTCTATGAGAAACGCACCCTGATCGGCCAATCTCGAAGCAGGTTCGACGGGCTTCCTCTCGGGCAGGATCCTCCCCGATTTACGCCTTCTTAATTAAAGTGGAAAATAATAAACACGCGGTAATGGCTAGTGGCGTTGACCGAGGGCCAGATCATCAAGGTTCCAAGGCCTCTATTTATTAAACCGATGGGGTATTTGGTGGTACGCGCTAAAACACTACAATTACCCGGGATTCATGCCCACTGACACGCGATGGACGTAGAAGCTATGGGCAGATCGTTGGTACGTAGGCCAGCTTGATCGCGCCGGGCACGTTGATTAAGAATAAAACGCAAAGACCATCGCGAGCGCGCACGTCTGGACGTCGTGTTGGCGTGTTGCACGCTTGAGGAGGAGGAGCGTTCTCCAACTTTTCTCCACAGGCCGCCGCGCGTCGCTACGCGATCGGTTTTTAGACGGCGAAGACGATGGTACACCTAATTGCGGTTTTTATCGCCGCGATTAATAAACGACGCGCCGTTTCTCCTACAGAATTTCTGGGACGTTATAGAAAGGCTGGGGCTTATAAGGAGAGCGAAACTACCATGGTCTCCAGGCATCTCAGCAAGGAAACGGTTAAATTGTTCCGAGGATTTCAAGAGTTGCTTGACGAGACCCGCGGCGCGTTCTGGAATACAGGCCGTGAGGATTCTTGCCCCGTTAAAATGGGAATTTTATTGGAGAATTATAGAGACGCGTCCACGGGCACCGACTATAACGAGAGAGGCTTCTCAGAGATCTCGAGGATCTCCGGGATTTCATACGACTTCTCGTGGACCGTCAAAAATGAAGTTCTTACGGGGAGAAAATCATGATGCGCGACCGTGTCCTGCCACGTTGTAGAGATTGAGCCTTAGGGAGCCTGTGTTGGATATTCAGAGAGGCGGTTGAAGGGGAAAGGATGTACTGTGCCGAGGAGCGCACCTTACATTCGCTGTGTAACACAGCGTGCGCAGCCTGGTACACGGCGCGCGCGTATAAGCTGCACAGGTGAAGCAGAATCTCGGTGGTAAACGGATGCCACTCTCTTTCTCTCTCCTCCGTTCCTCCCTTCCTCTTCGCTCGGCATTTTATGTGATACGGAGTTACCGTCGTCGTGGTCCTCTTGCTGAATACGCGCAGGTTTATACCGGTCACTCGCATCCTATGTCATTATCCATCATTACGAACCTGGACAACGGTAAGGAATAGCCTCTGTCGGATCCACGGTGCCGTGTAAAGTCTCTTCCGTTCCTCTTCCTCTCTTTTCCCGTCGGCTACTTTGTCCCGCGAATTCCCACAGTGATACCCGTAACGCGATTCGCCGAACATTCGTGCCGCAGAAACGGATGAACGATGCATTCACTCTACGAGATATGGCGGAGCCTTGGTTCACGCACGAACATACGCCCGAGGTGAAGGATTCTGAAACCTGTATCCTAGATTTGTCCTTCTACCACGAGTTATTTAATCCTCTGTTCCATGATAGACGTGGCCTATGCGGGCGTTGAAGCCTCCCGCAGCTCGATTCTATTCTTCTCTCCCTTATATCGCAAGTGTGTAATACTATTTTAGTTATCGCTAGCTAAAGGCGAACATGCGTCGAACAAATATTCGTTCGCTCTCTATTACTCCTCTATCCGCATTCCGCACAACTCTACCATTGCTTCTTCCTCCATTTTCGTCCAATAGATTCCAACTTTCCCACGGACACGCGTGAAGTCCACAATCACCAGGTCCTTGCCACTCGAGCATCTTTCCTCCCCGTCCAATTATACCGCGCGCCATCAGGTTACACCGCGGGGTTCTCCTTGATCGTGACAACGCCTCAAATTCGTGCGATAACGCTCAAGTCCGTAAATACCTTGGTGTACACGCGCATAGGGTTCCTGTTTCCCCTGATACGAAGCATTAAACTCTCTTACATGGTATACCCCTCCCTTCTTGCTTGACTTACCTCTTGTTACGTCCCGCTGTTGAAGGTGGTTGCTGGTATATGGGGGGTACCGATGATTACACCAACCAGCTCGGTCAGCCGAGATAGCCAGACGGGGGTCTGCTCCTCCTCGTGGATGCTTTATTTTCCGGCGAAGCGTTGGTCAGGTGAAAGCCTTCCTCGTGATTCTTTTTCTTTTTCTGCGGGAATTCGCAGAAGGAAGGTGCACCTCGATTTTCCTGATTCCTCGGTCGCAGCTTGCTTCGCGAATCCCCAGCTGAGACAGGGAAGGGAAAGTTTAGTGGAATCGCGTATATACTGGGATCGAGCGTGCACCATATACAGCCGTTTCTGCGGAGACACCGGTAGTTAGAACTTTATAGTCGCCGGGTTTACGGTACGATATCGAGTTTAATGCGAAATTACGGTCGTATTTGCATGCGACGCTGACAGTAAACAGTGTCTACTGTCTACTATTCGCAATTAATTCGGTAGAAGTTTTAGCGCCGGTAACACGGGGAATATCCTTTTATTCGTCAAGCGTAATGCCGGTCGAAGCTGAAACGACTCTGAGGCATTCGTTGCGTCCCTACCGTGCGCGGTTATTGGCTTACGTTTATTTCGGTTTCGTACCATAAACGTTGCGAGCTCGTCTCGCATTTTTCATTGGGGCCCAATGCGGTCGTGGCAGATATTCAGCGGCGTTACAGCAGCTACAGACTATTTTTCTCGCGGAAAAAATACGGAGCAATATATTCTTCTCGTAGTTCCACGAGATTTATCGGTTTTCACGTGATCAAATCCAGATTTGTGTAACCCGCATATATCTCTCGGTGGCAGAAAGTGAAACAGGAAACAGAAACGGGAGTGAGATTTAACTTGGATTTTTCTGGTAGCGCTAATTGTAATATATTGCTGCATAAAGTATATCTATAATAGAACGCCCGGGGAGATGGCTTTCAGGCGTTAGGAGATTTATTTCCGCGAGGTCCTCCGCTCTTCTCGGAAAATTTATTGAACAAGATTCAAAGAGCAATGGGAACCTAGGAGATTCGCTTCGTAAACATATTTCATCCGCTGCAGCTTGCTCCTTAGAATATCTGCCAGCCGAGGGTTTCGTATACACAATTTATTTCGTACGTGCAATTAAACTTGGGCAGAGGGAAAGTAAGAAAATTTTCAGAAATCACGAGCTCTGAAACTTGAGAGCTTTAAAGGAATACACCTGTGAGAAAATAATTGCATAGTCCTCTTTAGAATTGACCCCCGGCGTTTTGGAACGCGATGCGATTACTCAAAAAGTATTTTCCCCAGTATTCTAGGTGTAGGTATAATTTCGGGGTTTCTACAGTTTCCCAACTGTGAAAAATTGTGAGCCATAAAAAATCGATGGTTCATAATCCTTACGCATTATGAAAGAATGGTAAATGTGCGTGTCGCAATGTGGCCATTTTTCTTGGAAGAGTAATTGCCACCAATTCCAGGGTTTTGATAGAATTCGTGGCTGGGCAATATTCTTGCATTCGAAAACATTAAAATGGTACATCTGTCTTACGAGGATTAGGATTTAAGTCGACAATTTTCTTGTCTATATTAATCGACTAGAAACTCTGCGGACGTTCACATATTCCTTTCCTTTTCTTCTCCAATTTCGTATACTAAGAGGCACTACGTTTGAATAAATACATGAAATATGGTACTCTGGAGCTTCTACAAACATTACCATCGTATGGTTTCACTCGAACACATCGTTCGACCTTCTCTTCCATGCCCGCTGTCGTTTTAATCAGGAATATTGGCTGGCGATTTCCCAGGGCGAACGGTCGCGCGTCAGCCGCTACACATAGCTATAATCGTGGCGACTCTAAACAGGTTTCCAAGCGACGTCGGATGAAAAATCACCAACGACACCGGCGCATTTCTCAGAATCCGCCGACCAATCGAACTCGAACTTGAAATCGAAACCGGCTACCCACGTTTGCTCGTAATAAGCGACTAGTAATTAACAGAGAACGAGAAACGAGGAGAAGGAGGAGACCATGCGCTGTAATCGAAGAGCGTGATCAGTACAGATAGACGTAACGAGAGTTTGAATCGAGCTGACAAGGCACGAAGGGGTGCAAGGACTACGAAAAGCAAAACACCACGGCACATGATAAAAATGTGCCATTGCCTCTTCCTTCTTTACTGGGGCTTCGAAGCAGTAAATCTTTTCTGCGCCGACTACGAGTTTTCTTTTCTTCGTAGCGGTTCCAGGCCAAGCTCGCACACCTCGAAAAAGGATCGCGATTGCGCGCGTACGAGCGTGGAGCTGGATGTTGGCGGACGCGACTATATTATAGCAACACTTGGGTACCATCCATCAACCGGGTCCGGGCAGACGAGCAAAAAGCTCAAACTCGTCTAAACCGATTGCTCGCAGCAGCTCTCACGGTTCATCGCGACCTGTGCTCATTCCAGATTACCCGCGTCCCCTGCGACGGTGTATATATGCGCGGGCACTTTTATCGCGTCAACTTCATACGCGGCTCGCGGGCAACGCGTGTTCAAGAATGTAGATAGGATCGCCTGTGTGCAGGATTGTGCCCATCCTGGCGCACACTCGTGGATTTGCTCGTCTCGGGTTTATAGCCGATGATGTCTTCTGGGAATATGGGCTCCTTTTATGTCTGGCGCGGCAATATGCGGATTGACGTTGCCTGTTGAGGCGACGTTAACGGGCCATCTAATTGTGGAGTAGAGATTAGAGCTCCTAAGACGCGAAATGGCTGGGAGCCAGCGTGAAAGGGCTATCATACCGACGGTTCTGGTGGATATCGTGATGGATGAGGACCGTGCAAAAGTTAACATGCAGGATAGATGGTGAAGGAGCTGAAGAAGTGTGACTGGATTGGATTTTGATGGAGCTTGATCTAGAAGTCACCTAGTAGTGAAGTAAACTTTAGGTAGTGAAGTGAACTGGTAGTTTATTTGTTTTGAATTGGCAGTGGGGTTGCAGATGATTCTAAGGGTTTCTTGGAGTAAGGATGAAACTGATAGGTCGTTGAACTGCTTTTTTCGGTGACGCAGGGGTAGTGATGGTGACGTATGACAAATTTTGAATTTTACGTGAAACGTTTGCTTTAGAGGAAAAGCTTTAGTGACTGGTTATATGTAGTAATAAGCTTCTTTCCTGCGAAAGATTGCAATCCACCGCCTCTTCATACGCTTTCAAATAAAAAAAGAATCATCGAAATCGGTGCACCTATGCGAAAGTTATGCGTAAACATAGATACATACATAATGAAATATACGTGACGAATTGAGTAACCACCTTCTTTTGAAGTCGGTTAAAAAGGAAGCTTATCCAAAAAGTGGCGCTTATCCGAAGCCTCTCTCGTATCATGGCGACTATAATCCCCATTTACAATTTGCAAAGGGTCTTAATGACCGCGAGATAGAAGACCAATTATAGCATATGTTTTGCAGACGCGTCCGCGAAAAAGGCTTCGTTACAGCGTCCATCAAGGTGATCGTGCGTTTACAGGCGCATGAGTCCGTATTAATGCATTTCCTTAATGCTCGTAAACCGTAACGATCGCGGCTCGTCGCGGGCTGCCGCCCTCTAATGAAGATGTCGGTGGATGAAGCTTTCTTCGTGGCAAGAATCTCTGCAAATAACTGGAAAAACGGTACATTATTCTAGAAACTTGCATACAATTCATAGGCTCAGTTCATTGTCGATTTGTCTTCTCCTTTATTCTATATTCTACAATTTTATCCTAAAACGGTCCGCGGTGGTATTACCTTTTTTCACGTGGCACATAGTCGGTTAATTAAATTACATCTTCGCATCCGATTATCTTGCAACCTCGAAGGGGTCAGTTTCGTCAGGTGCATTTTACATTGCACGCGTGGCGAACCAAAAGTTTTCCCCTGCAAGAAGAATTGCGGTTGTACGTGCTATTTATGAGGGCCGTGGAAGCGAGTTAAAGTACCGCTCAATGGCCATTTACGCAAGGCGAAAACGCTGTCATAGGCGGCTTATTATCATTTCACGACGTAAAAAGGCATTCTCGCGGGTCCCCGTTACCCTGTTCATTATGTGTTTCGCGTTCCGTATGGAAACATTTTTCTGCAATTCCTCTTGCGTCGCCCGTTTGACGGGCCCGACGGTTCGTTTCCGAGAAGCCGCGCTTTGAAAACAGTGTTTGTGTTCCCTCGTTCGGCCGTTTTGTTGCCTTCAACGTACGCTGGCTGCGTTGACCATCGCGTTGCCCTTACGACTAATTGCACCTGCGATCGTGTCGCTGCGGTAGCAACACCGTCATTAAATATTTCGTTTCGACATCCATGCATGCCTCCCCGTCACGCTTTAAGAAAAAGAGGTTACGGACCTCCTACCTTTCAAACACTTTATTATTTATTGCAGCTAACGTTCGACGCGAAAGTGATTTGGGTAGTGGCATCGAATTTTTCAAACGTGGTCCCAAAATGTTGTTTTTTTACTCTCGTTTACATGAGTCAAATAGTTTCAGACTTAGAATTCTTGTCCTTCTTATTAACGATGCAGAGAAGTGATACGACTCAAGCGATGATGCATCGAAGTTAATCGAAGGCAAGCGTGTCGCAGGTGTCGTAAGTTAATTAGTTGAACACCTTGTCACGCTTCAATTATCGTGACATGATTTCGTTCATTCCGCGAGTCCTCGGCATTCCGACGTCGAATTCCAGTGACATCAATTTATCAAAGTAGTCGACATCGTTAACCCCATTCATTATAGAAGATTTCCATGGAAACACCCATCTTCTATCCTTCGGGCAATTAACAAACTGCTTATGGCACGCAAGAAACGTGTTTTCGTTTCATTAAAGCATAACGAGCGTATTGAATGCGCGGAGAGAGGTAGATCGTGATAGAGGATCTGATAAACTTTCGCCATATAATCTTCTCGATATTAGAGTCTTGTTAAATGACGATGATGCAGCAGCATTCGATGATGGAGTAGAGCTGGAACGAATCACTCGAGTCCGCTTTTTCTGACGTCTTTCAGCTACTGCTCCACTAACCCAATCTTGTCGTACGCCTTTTCATAAATCCTGCTACGTCGTACTTTAGATCACTTTGCTCTCCTGCAAATACGTGCCACCTACGTATATCGCACGGGTGGTCATCACTTCTATGTGAATATTATCTAGTAAATGTAGTTAGCTGCAAATGATTGAAAATTTGAGCCAAACAATTTGGGCACTCTATTGTGGACTATGAAGCACTGAGGATTTTGAAAAATTATAGTAAATTGGACAATTAGTTTTTCAATGCAAACATTTCGATGGCTATTTTAAAATTGAAGAGTCCTTGTAAAAAACACTGCAAGTGCCAAAAATTAAATTCTATAATCTATACTATAGTATTACCATTGGCACGTAGGATATTTTCGGATAAAAAATTTATTTCCTTTAAGTTTGGCAGTTACAGTGTTTTCTACAAGGACTCTTCAATTGTGGTTTCTGACGAAAGTGGATAGGCTTTGTCGCGGCTTTTAATGTGGGTGGTTGTAAAGCAACGATGGTTGAATCCCGCCACTAGGGTTTCACGAACAGGCTTTGTTCTTGAGCGCCAGCCTCGCATGACTCTCGTTTTTACGAACCACTTAATAATTTCTGTTTTACGATCCCGACGCATTACAACCTCTGCACTTTTGGCGTGCCTGGTCTTGCCGCACGAGAAAACTAGCTTTTTACGTCGGATACGGTTCCCCTGCGCGCGCTATACGAGCATCATCATAGGAGCTGTTATAACACTAAACGTAATTGCACGGACGTGTAAGTTAAACCAGTCTCTCGTTGGGGCCGTCTGTGAAGCTTCAACTATCGCGGATTCATGAAAGTTTTACGCCTCGGACCTTCGCTAACCTTCCGACAGCCTGGAGCAATCGACCATGAGACGCTTGGAAATGACGAGGATAGTTATTCAGACCCGTTACATCGGATCTGCGTTGAGGTTTATGAGGTTTACACGCACGAGATGCTGCGGCAGAGAACTCGATCAACTTGGAGGGAATCCACACCTTCGCATTTATATCTAACACAGTTTACACTGCTTCTCATATTTATACCATCGACTCCTCAATTTACGCATGGCGTTGGCTAAGCGAAAGTTTGAAAGTAGACGCGGATAGTGAAGTATTAAATACCCCCAGCCGATTTATAAATGCGAAATGCGTGCGTGTTCGTGCGCCGATATAACTTCTTTCATCGGCGATAGCCAGCTGTCCCGCGACAAGTCGGCGTAATTTAATTTAACGAACGCGGTAAATCGCGGCGATCGGTCATCGGACGCCGGGGACACACCGCACGTCGCATTTCACGGAGATCCAGATAAGGGTGGAGGACGGAGGCACGCAGGACGGCACGCTTAAGTCCACGGCTTTATACATAGGTGTATCGCGAAGGGGGTGCTATAGTCGTCGGGACGCATCGATCGTCTTAATTAATTCGCGCCGGCAACGGAGGAGCCCCCATCGTTTTATCAATGAACGCCGGCCAGATCTTCTTGCCGGCACGAAACGTTCCTTGGCCTCTGCAATCGCGGACACTTGCGTGCGTTGCTCGCTTGGAAAACGGGTGTACAGAGGAGGATGGACGAGGAAGAGAAAGGGGGGACGAGTGGGAGGGAAAACTAGGGGAGATTAACAGGAATGGGAGCGAAAGAGGGAGGAACGGAAGGGCGGTGATAAATGAACAGAGGCAAAGGGACGGGGGTTGAAGGGACGAAGGATGTGAAGAGGGAGAGAAAAGAAAAGAGGGTTACGCGAATCTAAAGGAGCTGGAAAAGCTTTGCGCGACGCGTGGGTGGTTCTGGTGCATAATTACGTAAGGGTCTATTAGACGCAATCATTAATAGAAATCTAACGACGCTGCGGCGTGTTAGCTTCGTTGCCCACATGGTCGCGTGATCATTTGTACGGCACGTCGGTAGATCGAGGCCGATCTTTGATTTATTTTGTCGCAGCTCTTTGCTCCTCGCACACTCGGCAACACGCGTCGCTGTTAATGCATCGTGACGACGGTAATAGAGCATCGAAGCGTCTCGATTGCTCCGGCGTCTTCACGCTTGAAATTCGCTGCCTATCGATCTCTGTGGAATTTCGAGCTGCTTTCGATGCACGACACGTACTTAATCCGAGTGGCTGGTTTGTTCACGTCCCCGATGCTCGCGAGCATACGCGTGATTTACACGGATTCGTTGGGGTTCCGTGCTTCATATGAATTCCGTATTCAAGGATGATTGGAACGGCTACGAAACGCCGGCTCAAGGAGCCTCTTTTCAAAAAATCAATTCCTACACGCGTGACTCGACTGCCTTGCAAACTCCCATGAGCTGTCCATCGCGATAATTGTAATTCATTTGAAGGCGGTATAATCACCATTAACGTGGATCTGCCATTATAGCTGGATAATCACTATCTAATGACTTGAAACTTTCACCTTTTTAATCTAACAGTAAAACAATTTATATTGCCGCGAGAATTTCCCGAATGCCCTTCTCTGCTGCAGCATCGCAATTTTGCGAAGCTCTTTCCGCAAATGTCGCCCCGGTTAAGGATGTATCGGACGTAGAATATTAGAGAAAAGTATATGAGATTTGAAATACTTGAATATCTACGGTTTACATATAGTAAATCTAGATGTAAGGAACTCGAATCACAGTTGGAGTCTTATTCTTACTCTTAGAAAGAATTTTTCACTTGACAAATGCTTTTCCAAGCACTATTTGCTAAACTTTTGGCAGTGAAAATGCTCTGAATTCACAATTTTTTCAAGTTATAATTTATTTCTTTAAAACGGTGTAGTGAAAACAATTGAAACTCGGCAGATATTTTCATCTATCCATATACTACATGTACAAAAAAATTGAAAACATTGGTACCATTTCTTCACCATTTTTTCAGCTGTTTTATCTGCCAAGATCATCTCTTTCCATAAAAGTACCTATAAAATCAGTGAAAATTAAAATCGTTGTAACTCAGCAACCGTTCAGTGAATTCGTTTAAATTTTCTGGAGCACATCACGAAGATTAAAAAGAACAATCTCGCAAATTTTCATCACCTTGGTAGCATCTTGAAGATAGGTCCAATACATTTTCAATGGGGACGTTTCCATAAAGCTGGGAAACGCACTTTCGAAACGGCTGGTAGCCGTGCAAATTCTAGAGTCGTCGTCTCGTAAAATCCATGGGTTTTATCAAATTGGAGCAGACCCCGGCTTCGTCGGTGGTCGCGCAACCGTTTCCTTTTTAGTCAATTCGTTGGCCCGTAGACACGCATTGTTCTCCTTTCTCGTGTGTCGTTTATTGTCGTTCATCAGCGATCGCCGATCTCCTAACTCAGGCCTGCCCCATCGGGTGCAAATACCTCCTGAATTTCTGGGACCCGGGCAACAGCCGAGCGCGGGACTTTAAAGTTGCTACACATTGCGAAATTTGTAATAAGAGAACTGCATGAGTGTGCGTCCATGTAGGCTCGTACCACGACTCTTTGCGATTCTGGGCGCCGGGTCAGGAGCCAAGCATGGAGCTATTTCGTTGCTCGGTTTCACGCTCGGCAGTGCTATTCTTTGCTACTATAGAATTATTTATTATGGTAAGGAACCCCGGGATGATGCATATGTGTAACAAGCAATAAAATTGAAAATATAGAAACGTATTATACAATTTCACCGAAACATAACATATAATATATAATATATAATATATAATATATAATATATAATATATAATATATAATATATAATATATAATATATAATATATAATATATAATATATAATTATATAATTATATAATATATAATTATATAGTATATAATATGTATGTATATATTTATTAGTATATAATTTTTAACTTTTGCAAATGTGTGTGTATATATATCGTTCAATAAAATTCTGTTCTTTATCTTTGTAAGTTATTTATTTTTATAGTAATAACATTCTAAATATGTTATGTTTCGGTGAAATTGTATAATACGTTTCTATATTTTCAATTTTATTGCTTGTTACACATATGCATCATCCCGGGGTTCCTTACCATAATAAATAATTCTATAGTAGCAAAGAATAGCACAGCCGAGCGTGAAACCGAGCAACGAAATAGCTCCATGCTTGGCTCCTGACCCGGCGCCCAGAATCGCAAAGAGTCGTGGTACGAGCCTACATGGACGCACACTCATGCAGTTCTCTTATTACAAATTTCGCAATGTGTAGCAACTTTAAAGTCCCGCGCTCGGCTGTTGCCCGGGTCCCAGAAATTCAGGAGGTATTTGCACCCGATGGGGCAGGCCTGTCCTAACTAGACGTTAATGGAAATTCCGTAAGTCGTCGGCAGATTATGTTGGATAGTAACGTGGGACTTCCCCTGCTCTCTCCCTGTTATTATGAAATTGACTACCACGGGAACCGAGAGCCCAGATGCCAGATACGCTTTCGTGGAGACTAATCCCGGAATGCATCTTTCACCAGTGGGCGTTCTATCCCCCGGGGATCTTGCTAATTCCACCCTGGCAGAATTCAGTGCACCTTAGCCATAGAACGATGCTCCCTTTAGCATCGCTCCTCAACAGTCGCCTTCTCGTTAGATTCCAATTTTTCCCATTCATCCCCACGTTTCAGTGTAGCAATTACAGCCGTGACTAATCTCTTTCACTTCAATTTAAATTACAGCCCTGTCACGAGGAGTTCTGATTTAACGATCTCACCGATTTACCGTTGAGTTCCATGAGAGATGGCATGCGAGGTGTCCTACTTTACTAGCAGTAAGATAATTTTTAGTAGGCACACTTGGGATTCCCTAGAAATCTCAAATTATTCGTCAACGTAATTTAGTATTCCATGTAGAGGACATTAAAATGCTGCTTTCAAGGCTTTTGTATTCATTCGTTCTTCCAACACGTCCATTGAAATATTTCGTAAGACAGCTTCTCGCGCGAGGATCGCAGCAGTTCTCGCCGTCCACTGCTTTCTCGCGTGGGCGGTTTATTTTTAAGATGGACAGTCAATTAGCCCCGGAGAGAGGTTTCCCTCTCTCGCAGCACGATGGTTTCTAGTTCACTTGCGGTAGGACGCGTTATAAAATTGAATGTCGCCATAAAGTTGAGGTGTCTAACACGCTTTGCACCGGTGTCCGATCTCGATGCGCGCCTCTCGGCGTGCTGGTGGGCGTCCAATCGTTATTCACCACCTCGCCGGGGGTCTGCTTGCTCGAAGAACCGCGAGCAGTGCCTTTTCGAGCTTTATATCGTGCCGTGTGCCGCCAATCAACAGCGTGATACCATTCACGCTGTTGATCATAGCCGCGGGTCCTATCGGTATCGATCTCACCGGTGCAGATACCATCGAATCGTATGGAAAACCTGTATTTCTGCTAGAGATCTACAAATCAAGAATGCCACATCCTTAATTTCTTTATTTAAGTGGCCACTCCATTTCCACACGCAAAATCAATCCTTTCGATCCCACTTCCCACACAGCACCATAACATTGCAGCAACGTCTCTGCAATATTGCGGTGCAAGATTGCAATGTTGCACCATAACATTGCAGAGACGTTGCAGGTTCAGTCCTATGTCCGCCTTCGCAATATTGCAGGTGTGTATTTTTGCAATGTTGCGGCAGCATTGCAAACATGTAGTCCTGCAACGAAACGGCAAAATTGTGGCAATGATGCTGCAACTCTTCGGGAATATTGCAGTGCGAGATTGTAATATTGCACCGTATCATTGCAGGGAAGTTGCAGGTTCACTCCTATGTCCGCATTAGCAATATCGCAGGAGTATATTCCCGCAACGTTTCGGAAATTTTACAGCAATGGTCCCACCGCAACGTTTCAAGCCGTGAGGAACGCGACGAAATGAATGTGTGCAGAATCGTAGTAGTATAACGCCCGTGTGTCTTTTTCTCATAGAAAATATTTTTACCCCAGGGGGATTCGAACCGAGGACCTGTAGCATCGTAGACGAAAACTTTACCGCCGCAGCTACAACCGCTGATTGATAAGATTGCTTACGTATTCGACCTTATACTCCTACCGTGCAAAACTTTAAACTCAAATTATTCAAAAACGAAGGCTCATTTGACAAACCTATTAGGGATTTTTAACACTGTAGGTGCGGACTCTAACTATAACCCGGTGTCATTTTAGGTTAGGTTGGAAAGTAGTCTTTAGACTAAACCTTTGCATTTGTCTTTTCATCTCTCTTTTTTCTTGCTTGATTGTATATACGTGTTTGTGCAATAAAGACGTTTAATAATAATAATAATTACACACATTAAAATATATAGTATCTACTCTATCTAAACAAATTAAATTCATTTTCAAATCTCTTTTATAATTTAAATTCATGTACAAATAACTCTCACAATAACACTTTTTTCATATCTGCAACGGCCAACGAGAAATTCTAGCATATCCAGTTAAATGAAACATGCTGTAGAATCTACTCGACGTCATATTTCAAATTTCGTCAAAGTCATAGTTGCTTCAGAATATTGCTGTACTGTTTCTGCAATATTTCCACTACAGTATTGCACGACAATATGTAGGCAATTTTGCTGGGTCGTTGCCATTGAAACATTGCGCATCGATATGCGCGCAATATTGCCGAAATATTGTAGGATCGTTGCCACTGGAACATTGCACGTCGATGAGCGCGCAATATTGCAGAAATATTGTAGAATCGTTGCCAATGGATCATTGCACGACAACGTTCTTGCAATATTGCTGCAATATTGTAGGATCGTTACCAATGGAACATTGCACGGCAACGTTCTTGCAATATTGCTGCAATATTGTAAGATCATTGCCACTCCAATAATGCACGGCAATATTGCAGGAACGTTCCTACAATTTTGCAATGCAACCTGCAACAACGCAATATTGCAGCAACATTCCTGCAATACAGCTGCAACGAAGTGTGCTGTATGGGTTTAATAGTTCCATACAGTCCTCCTTTTCGCCTCTATTTTTACCCAACAATCTCGTTATTCCCTCGTTATCCCTCCGTAATCATTTGACGTAGACCTCCATTGAGATCCACGCACCTCTAATTGGAATCCTCCGCGCCGGCCAAGGTGATCAACGGTAAGCGTCTCCAGTCTGTCAGAACTCCGTAGTAATTGCGTTTGACGTCTCCAAGAGTCATCCATGCCTACCAAAGACAAATAACGTTGGAATCGCCAGTGTCGGGCCCCGAATCGCCGTGCGAGCGTGCCGCATAATCGATTTGAAAAATTGTCGGGACGGTATCACGGCCCGCGCAGAATCAATTCCGTCCCGGTTATAAATGCCCGCTGTGTCGACGCGTGATTATTAGGGTGTCCTCGTAAAGTGACCATCACGCGGGATGATTTATCGAGCTGCTCGGAGGGGTCCAGGATTTAGCGCGTGATCCGATCTCCAAGTGTCGCTGTCCGCCAGCCTTTGTCGACCAACGGGGGACCCGAGCGATCGGTCGAAGCGGCATAAGAGGACAGGCCTTTTCGTGGGCGTTCCGTTCGATTATATTCATTAAACGTACGACCGGTACGCTAGTTCTACTGAAGGTATCGGTTTCTTCTGTACCGAGCGCTCGCTGTCCTCCTCTCCCCGGTTCGGCCGGCTCGATATCGAGCTGCTGTGATCTGGAGCATGCACTTGGTCGCTTGGTCGAAAGGATCGAGATCGAGCGGCGGTCGGAGGAAGATATAGAGGGAGCGCACCGGGTGCACGCTCCTCGTGGACGGAGAAACAAGAAGCAGAGGAAATCGGCAGGGGGAAAAAGTGCGGTCGGCCGAGAGGAACAGGGGGGAGCCGATCAGATCGCGGGAGGAGGACAGTAGAAAATGCTAGGAAAGGAGGATAACATCTCGTTAGACTAGTCTAGCGAGCTCCCCGGGCCTGGTCCCACCGCTTCTTTGCCCTGCTCCCTCGAGATTGATCATCTACGCGTATGCCGCGGCTTATCCGCTAGCTCCTCCGTTGCCTCCGGTTCGATGAATAGGCTCCGCTTCTTCGCAGACGGCGCACCGTGGAAAATCGCTCGATGTTTGTTCTTGTAACCCGTTTGCTTAACGGTGCTGACCGACTTTTTGCTCCTGCGTTCTCGTTTTCGATCCTCACGCGTGTCGGGTTTGTATATGCTGTTCCAGGGCAACGAACCATGGGGATAATTAAAATTTGAACTGCATTTAGCTTCGAGACGACTGGCGAGCGAGTAGACTCGGTTGAGGAAGGAAGGTGCTCCAGAGCCGCGGCCTCTTTTGATTTATGGCACGGCCTGAGAGAACACGGAATGGCGATGTTAAGTGCAGAGGCGACGTGGGGAGTCCCAAATTGCTGTTGCTTCTTGTGCCTGCAATCCTTCACCACCCTTGTAACCCACGCAGCCCGTTGTCTCGTTGTACACGCCGCGGGAACAAAAATGGCTCGTCAGCCTGCTCCGTGCAAATGAACGTCGTTTGAATATTAGCAGTCGGTTTCGCTGGGCAGTAGTGGCGCTGGTACGCCAACTGTGTCTTGTTATACACTGCCTCCCAACGAATATTTCGCGTAATAATCATTTATGATGGAAAGCAAAATCTTCTCTGTACAAGTTCTCTATCTGAAATTATTCCGCGACATGAGAAATCGATTTAATGAAAGAAGTATACCGTCGCGGATGGTTTATTCGATCCGATTTCCTTACATATAATTACACTGCTCACCGATACGCAATAGTGGTCTATTAATCTCCAAGTATTCGAGAGCAAGGTCAAAAAACCCGGCGCTAAATCGAGCGAGTAAAGTTTCGTTCGAGAAAGGTTGAAAAATGCGCAAGAAACTAGGTGAAAGGAATTTCCATTTCTGCCAGTTCGTTCCGATGGATTTTATGGTTTCACGGTCTGCTAACTCATTTCGCTAGCCCTCGCAGTAAGCTTGCTGTCTGTGGTAGGCTGATTCGAAGGAGTGGAATCGCGAAGACGAGACAGTAACGTGGAGGATAGCGGGCTGATTTGCATCGGATGACGCGCGACGCGTCCGTCCTCGCTGAGGAGGTGGCTCGCTCTTCATAATCGTGATCCCTGGAATTCATTTTACGACAGTGGCGGCAGTAGCCATTCCTTGGGGTCCTTATTCACGCGTGAAACAACTTCCTTATGACTCGGAAAACGGCGTCGCACTTTTCGGTTCGCCATACTGTTGTAGGATTTCATTAAATTCTTGAGAATCGTTACACGGTGTGCTTTTCTTAGTTCTATAGTACTCCTTGCACGTTCTTAAAAGGGAGCAAGAAAGCTGTATTTATTCTTATTGTAAAATGAACAGTTAACAGAGCGAGGATAAACGTATTGCTTCATCGCTCGAAATAATGCGGTAGCTGATAGATAATGGTACCTAATGTCGCAGGCATTTGATGCCGACACGGTTCATTCGCGAGCCACCTACATTAGAAGTGCAACAGTGGCGTAGGAGCCTACTCCATTCTACCTTACTACTCCTATGCAATGCCATTTCCAACGTGGATAAATAAGCAAGGTGTTTATCTTGGTGCACAGATCAAGATATTCTCGTTGCATTATTATTTGGTAGTGCAGAAAGTGGATGTAATGTTATACCTGAGAGGGAAGGGGCAAATTGACCGATTTCGACGCCACTACTCGCTTCGCGTGGGTGGATAGCAGTTGGACTGCGACTGTGTCAAATACCTGTGACATTAGGTGCACTGCTATCTCTAGTGCTCTACTGCGCGCAGATAATGCGGCGAAGCTAAACGCAGGGAAAGGTGTTTTATGTTCACAATTGATTATCAGATGCATGATTTATGGAGTAACTTGTGCTTTACAAGATATTTTATGCTTGAAGGGTAAGTTAAGGTGAGTCGGCCCGGTAGGAGAGCTGGTAGAGTCGCTCTATTTCAGACTCTATACGTAAGAACGTATTCAAGTGCAAAACAATTGATTCTCTAGGAGTCAAATAGTTGAATGAATAGTGTCATTTCGCTTCCTTCTGTGTTTTTCCAGATTAATAAGCTACTAGCTTTACTACTCGGCTTCGCCCGAAATTCAGATTCTGATTTTATAAAATTTGTCTTGTGAAAATGGACACATTTCGTGATCCCAGAGTTTTTCGTTCGAAAGTTTTTAGGCAACACACAAACATATAGAAGCTTTCTGCTTTATATATTAAGATAAAAGATAAAGTGGTGTTACATTTAATCTCCTTTATAAAACAGTAGTGCACAGAATTGTATATAAAATATACTTCTAAGTTAATTTTCTTTTAATGTTTTGGATAATAAGATGGTAGAGGTATGAGAGGAGCAGTGGACATTAAGCCTGAATCCTTTAACGTCTGCTCCATGTTCGTCTTGCAAAATTATTGTTATTATTAAATTCGAGTGAGAGTATAAATCTTAATGTAAAGACGGGCCTACAGTAAAACCACTATTACTAAACCTACCCATTAAATCTTCGCAAAATTCCAACACGTCTCGCAATTTTTCACCTGGCGTCCCAAAATTCCAATTTTCGAAGCCTTGTACTTTTTCTCACCACCGTAAACTGCTCGCTGGGCGCGAACCTCGGAATCGTTAGATAGAAGCACGCGTCAAGTACCACCTACGTGAGAATTCCGAGTTAACACGAGGCGATTCGTAGGGAGCACGCGAGCACGGCGGTTTTGAGCGAGCAATGCAGAAAGCCCTCTATCATCGAATCCAATTTACCGAACACAACGGGGCCGATTACATCGGTACAAGAACAGGTCTCGGAGGATCCCCTCGGAGAGCCGAGTTCTCTCATTAGGGTTTCGGGTCACGGGTTATGTCTATCACATTGTTGTCCGAGTCGGTGTGCGCCCGTGGATGATTGTTCGCTTCGTAGGGGTAATAACGCCGACAGCGTCGGGGCCGAGGATCGTCGAGATAAGCCGGGGTAACCAAATAAACTGGGGGTGGGAGTTAAGACGTCGAGGATGGAGCGTATCTGCAGCTCGTATCCGAGAGCGTGGTCTCACGGTAATCAATTAATCTTTCTAGTCTCATCGTTCAGTGAATCGACCCCGCGAGAACAGCCCTGGATGCTAATGGTCGAGTCGGTGTGGCGCGATGATAGGAACGTCGGGGGCGTTCCTCGGGGCGTAATCGGTCGGGGAATAAGTCTGCTAGTGATTCCACTTGTTGATGATCGATGAGAATATTTCAGTGTGCTTGTTTATCGTAAACTTCGCGTTTGAACGAACGAGCTTCGTATAAAGCGCGCTCCTCAGTGTTCAGGCTGGTTCAGACACGTCCAGTAATTTAATCGACTAGCGAGTAATTTAATAACTTACCATGTGTGGACACTAAAATTTAGTGAACTAGTTGAGGAAAACAATCGCAAATTGAGGCATTTGATGGAAAAAGGGCACATACGCCAAAATGCCATTTCGAGTAAATCGGTTTCAAAGCTTTCATTATAGTATAACTTAATGAAAAGTAATGCAATCAAATCCATTTTTTTTTAAGGATGTAGTATCATATCCTTCAAACGTTTCGTAAACAGAAGTCATGATTTGAAAATGATATGTGTCTTTATTTAATAGTTTTATGCAAGTGGTTTATGTGCCCTTTTTCCGTAAATAGGGTAAATTCGTAACAAAATTGCTTCTTTGTTTAGTTATTTACATATAATTTTGTTTACATACTTCGTTGCCAATTTTTTATACATTTCTTAAATAAAAAATACAAAATGAAGGGCAAAACTAAACAAAAAATGTTATGTTTTAAGTAAGTATTAATTTCTTCGATTTTTTGCAGCAAGCTGTCTTACAAATCAATTTCATCTTTCCTAAATTCGCTTCTTTCCTTGCGGATTCGATACACGCCTCACTTTCCATAGTTCCTCGCTTACATTAAATCAAACGTATTGCACGACCAGACAATAGACAGCACGGCAGCGTGACCGCTCAGCGGCTATGTAGCTGCATATCGCTCACGCTACGTAACAAAACAGCATTTAGCTAATTTAAACGTGGGAGAAGAAATGTCCTTGATATATTATATATATATATAACATATTCCTGAGTCGATTTAACCGATTTACGGAAAAAGGGCACATAAGCCTATGTGCCCTTTGTCCATCAAATGCCTCAATTACTAAACTACTCGCTACTCGATTAAATTACTGGACGTGTCGGAATCAGTCTTTAACGCGGAATCGTTTCACCGCCTCGTTGCTTTGTTGCACGGGTCATAAACAAACAAACGCGGTGCGTTTGACCTTTGCACGTTGCTGCGACCAAAGCGACGGCGCCGTCGCAAGAGTGACACAAGAGGGAAATCAGGTTTTTCAAGGCGGCCGCAACCGCGGAATAACTCTTACGTACAAAAGGCCAGCCACTCGGAGCGAGAAGAGATAGAGACCGACCGGAGGGAACGTTAAGCTCGCGACGATGCGTGTATTTCAGCGTCCTGGTCGGTTGGGAATAAAACAACCGAAGGAGACGACGGTGTGGCCCACTTGCGGTGACATGACATAACCGGCACGTAGTTTCAAGGCAACCGAATGCAGCCTGCATTTAAACAAGCTCTTCTGGAATTTCTCTGCCCCACCGGAAACGCAGAGGATGCGACTTTCTCGAGTCACGTTCCCTCGCCTTCGAGCGCGCTCGAGTTGAAGGATGCTCCGAGCGGATGCATGGAGTTATAGTAATTTGCATTGGATAATTTTCATGGGTGATGCCGTTCGATTCACGTGCTGGGAATTTGTTGGAGGAACCGTTTGTTTCGTTCACACAAGTTCGGAGAACTGAAGAGTGAGGAAGTTCTTTCGAGATCGGAGAAAGCTGTTAACCTGAGATTATAAAACACGGTTCAAGAGCAACGTGCTTTACCTATGTATCTCGATCTCAGCTGTTTTGGGAACAGCATTTGAGTTGATCTTTAGTAGATAGAGGAGAGATAGAACTGGATGAATATTTCGTAGGATTCGTATAATTCTCCGCGATTGATTAAGATCTCATGGGACACGCAATCGTTCTTAGGTTTCAGTGAAACGTGTAGGTAAGTGAAACGATGGGAAGCGTATCGTGCTCACATTTCCAGAGGAAGGTGATAGTCTCCTGTAAGTTCCTCCTAGGCAATTAAAACGTTGACCTTAGCGCGAAGCAGCTTGGGCCTCTGGAAATCTGCGGAGATCAATCCTAGTTGCATCAGGCTTGTAATCTTCTTCAGGCATCAATTTATGACGATAACGCAATATGTATTTATCATACAACAATTGAAATGTGTTTCTGATTTATGAAACATAGAATGTAGGAGCAAAGTGTCCCTATCATTCGAATACTATTTAATATATCAGGAAGGCTTTTTCTCAAAATTTTGGTCAAATGATTTCGAAATACCCCCATAGAAATTAATTGTACTCGTTTTATGCCGCCTTCATAGCTGTTACGGAAATCGTTTGAAGACTTTTTCGGTGCTAACAATCCGAGCAAGGTCGTCCAGGGTTGCTCCATTAATTATTCAAATTAGAGCGGTATTTAAGCTGGCAGGGGGTACGAGACGCGTGCCCCACTGTTTACTCTTGCTAGACTCTACAAGCACTTCGTAGAATCCCCGGTTCGTAGAAACCCACTTGATGGCGAGAGCACAGCGAAGAATACCACGCAAATGTAAGAAAAAGCCGGCGTTCGAGCAGCAGCAATCATACCGAAGGCTATGTCCTTTTCCTCTGAACAGGAACGGGCGTACAAAAACGGTGAACACGACGGGAGAGATGCTAGTGGAAGGATAAGGGGGAAAAAGTATGAAGTCGCAGCTGCAGGGATTCTTCGTGAATCCCAATGCTGGCTAGGGTATAAAGTAAACAGTGGATGATGCGAAGAATTCACTCTAATTACTAAAAGAAACTCATTAAAGCAATCAACCGCTAATTGAGTTAGATCCAGATAGCTGTGAGTAATAAACGAAGGTTTATTAAAAATATTTCCATCGCTTCTATTATTTCAATGGGGAAGATGATGCAAAGCTCAGCGCAAATGGCGCCACTAGCGCATGTACTGTGCTTGTGCCCGAGTGCGTATGTGTGAATTGTTTGCGCGCGAATTTTTTATTTATGTATTGTATAAATGGGAATGCGTGCTGGTGGCGTCACGGATGGAAAAAAGTTGCAGTCATCTTCCTCATTCGCCTATTTTATACTTGGACGCATTTGTCGACTTTAAGGGGTAACACCACTCTAGGATCCATGTTTTTTTTTTGCTTAAACCATACTTTAGAAAGGAAGGAGGAGACGGACATCGACCTAGATGGCCAAATGTATGGTGCAGGCATCGCAGATTAAAGAAAAACAAAAATTTAAAGGATTAAAATGTTCATAAAACTTTAAACGCGTTTTTCTCGAAACCACTTTTTTTCAAACTGGGAGGACGAATTTCTCGGAAACTATCGCATGAAGCGATTTGAAATTTTTACAGTAGCTTTACAACAATATTCTCTTTGGAAGTACGTAGCCGTTTTTTGATTGAATGTAAACTTTCTTTTTTATAACCAATTTAATGCTCATTTTTAGGGCAAAAAATCGATTTATTTCTTAACAACTGCACCACTTCCACAAAAATTTATTTAAAAAAAAACTCCTACGTACTTCCAAAGCCAATTGTATATAGATTATAATTTTTTTTTATTTTTTGTTCCACGACTCATACATGCCGAGAAATCCGTCCTCCCGTGGCGGTGTTTTCACAAAAGCTGTTTCCGACGACGGGCTCTGTCGTCGCCATTTTGTATGAAAATGACACTAAAAAAATTATTTTTCATACTTCAATATGTGTTAAATAAACCCTCTGAAAAGAAATTCTATTCCGTTTGTCACACTCCCAAAATAAATTGTCAAATTTAGGTATTTTTTTCTGCCTCTAGAGTGGTGTTACCCCTTAAAACGTCACATTTCAAACTAATAATTAGATTGAGAATAGCCCCCTAATTATACTCTCAAGAAATGACATTTCCATGGAGGCAGCGATGGAAAGCATCGTCTCAAACGCAACGCGAAGGGTTGCGGAGGATGAAAAACAGGAATTTCCTTTTTCCCATTGGCGAACGAGTCTCCTACCGGAGCACGTATTATCGAGTTTCATCACAGAAGTCGAGAGAGCTCGAGTAGATGCGCGATCGTTGCTCGTGGAACAGGTTGCCATCCAGGTTTTTGCAGGTGGCTTATAGTGCAACCACTGTTCTGTCTCTCCCTCCCTCTCTGCCCGTTTCTTTCCCCTGGCATTTCTAGGTACCTCGTATCTAACGATCTCGTCTGGAGCAGCCCGCGCTGCTCTTGAAACTCGCTACGAAATGTTCCGGCTGAGACCGCGAGCCGACGTTAGGTTTATCACGGTATCTTCGCCGCCATTTCGATTACGTTTCGTTGGTACGCTTACCCGAGATGCCCTCGGACGCGTAAGTGTAAAGATCGCGGTTCCTTGTGCCTGCACCGTCGTCCGAATTAACGTCCTCCACCGTGCAAGATTCTTAACGTTGTCCCTGCGCAGATCGTTTCTCATTTGACGAAAGATACGAGGGAGGTAGATGAGGAGTGATTAATGATTCGAAAGTTTCACGATCAGCGCCCCTATCGATAGTCAAGGCTCCTAGATGCGAGTCGCGCTCGTGTGAAAAATGATTCCAATGTATTACACCATCAGTATCATTATTTCAGCGGGTTCCGATGAGGCGAGGTGCAGCGCTAACGTCAGAATCCTTTCCCATGTGGTCGTGGTCTGCACTTGAAAGGTGTGATCAGTTTCATTGTGGATGTATGATAGTAACACCATCACTGTGACCAGTGTACCGCGAAAATTTGTCGTTCCTTCAAACTACAGCTGAGCACAAAGTTCGAAGAATTAAAAGACAGAGTTATGATAATCTTTGTTAACTCAATTTATACAAATCAATATTTTAATACGAATAAATATTTTATTCAAAATACTTGGCGCTGCTCTCCCAATTGGTGAGGCTACACTGAATAAATATGCATAAATTGCATTAAAATCTTTTTCATTCTTTCTTGTCTCTGTCTAAATGTTCAAAAAACGGAGCACCTAAATCTTTTAAACTTCCTCATAGAATCCCCTCAATACAATTATTGACACGTCTGACCATGTAAAGTGGTTGCTTCTTGCTATTTCAGCGTAGAAATCCACCCTGTTGCCAGTGACGTTGATCCAAAAGTTGCCAAACAACGTTATTACAGTTGTTCTCGGACGTCGATCGATTATGAATTCGCGTTTTATTGCGACCCCGTATTTGGCCAGCCGACTGGATGCGCCTAGGATCCAGTGGATTTAATAATGCCGCATCCGAGCAGATTTATGTGCGCCGATATGAAATCGAGATTGTTCGAGGTACTGCCTGGTTTTTGACGTAGACGTCTTGCTTCGCCTGTGGAGGAACTGTGCCATCTGATTCACGGTGCCGCGTAAACTTTATTCCAGTCACGTTCGCTTATGCGCATATGCTCTACGCACCGCTCCTTTATTTTCCCTGCATCATTTACGCACGTTCCCTGCCTTCGGATGCAGCTTCATTAGAACTAATGACGCTGTAAATTCTATGATAACTGCGATAGATGCGCTTTAAACGACGTGCATTTCGCGATGCTTCTGCTACTGTTGCAAACGCTGGGTGGTCTATGAGCTCACCGTTGCAGAACATTGCGAGCTCGTATCTAACTTGAAGGGAAGTTAGAAAAATCGAAAGGTACGACAAAAGTAGAGCCCTTGGTATTCCTCTCGGATGCAATACGCATGATCGTTTACGACGCGATTACCCGCTCAACTTTTCGATTGCCCCGCGGCAATGCGACGGGGCGCTCAAATCCCCATATCGTCCCTTAGAGTTTTTACGGCGTAGGATTCGAGACGGCGATATCCCGTGACCACGCGAGAGGATCTAGGCCCTGAAATCGGCTTCGAACGAGTTCACCCCGAGGGAGCCGCAGTTCCAGTAAATAAAATCCAGCTGGATTCCTTGGTGGGCCAATTTCGTTCAGCTTTCAGCCTCCTATTATCTAACCCGGTTTCTGTGTCTCGCGTTACTATTCCCGGCGCGGTAATATCCAGCCTCCGCGCGGCGGGAATGATTCTTTCGCCGGCGATAATCGTGGGTTGTCTACGCGCGTGACGGTTTTTACAAGCCGCCGCCGAGGGCGAGCGCAAAACGAAATTGAATTTCGACCGTGACTTCGTGCATCTTCCTCTTTATGGGATAGGTCAGGAGGCGAGGCTATTCTACACGCCGTTGCTGGCGGGATAAAGGGATAAGGGGATCGTACCTTTCCTCTCGATAGGAATTTCACTATAGAGGCGTAGATACTGGGTCCCACTATTTTCCCCGGTTTCACTTTGTGCCTTCGCTTTCTTTGTATAAGGTAAAAGTACCAATAACTGGACACGTCCCAATACCTGGACACCAATGACATTTATATTTTTACTAAGCTTCATAAAAAGTTTTGAACAATATTGTTGGGAATATATGTTATTTTGCAACTTGATCTCTTATATAAAAAATTAAGAAAGTCCTAGATGTAAAGTTTATTATATAAAACAGTCTTTAAATATCGGAGGTGCATGCATTTGAATTCTGCGTAGATTTCTTAAGTAATTCTTAAGAAAAATACAGTTAGTTGTTAAGGTGATAATCATCGCTATATAACGTTTTTCTGAGAAAAAAACGTATGTACAGAATCTTAAGAAGTTTTTTGTCACATACAAAACAAAACATTGATTGGTTAATGTTGATTTTAATTAAAAATATACGTGTTCATGTACCGGTACATAATAATCTTGCCCTCTGCACGCTGTCCCAATAACTGACCAGCCGTCCAGTTGGTCGGCCTGTCAGCATTTTGAACGGTTAGGTGAAATCCCAGTACCTGACGGCATTGTCAAACCGATAATGTGTCTGTGTTTCCTCAAATTTTTGTATATCAAAAGTGTAAGTACAAGTATACTGTACATAAATTAACAGCTTTCTATTTCCAAGTCATATTTTTATTCAATTGCGTGCTACATTTTCAACATAACCATTGACACAAACACTAGTGGCGCCCTCTGCCCCGAGCTTTGCGTCATCTTCCCTATTGACCAGGTATTGGGACACCACAAATGGGACGCTGGGACAAATCAGAATTCTATTGTCCATGTACACATAACTACTTGTGTTTTTACTCAATTTAATTAAAATAACGCACTGAAAACAAGATTTTAGTAGCTCATTTGATAGAAATTATTGACACTTTTGTTCAAAAGGACATTTATTTTGTGTCCATTTTTAAGATATACAACTTTGATATCCTTAAGTGTCCAGTTATTGGTACTTTTACCTTACAGTTGTTTCAGCGAAAAACGCGGACTCGAATAGACTTTCATTGTTAATCGATCGAAATTCAATGCTCCGATGAATGACAATTTAGACGTGGGAGAAATTATTACCTTGCCAGGAACGCTCTGGGCCACGGAGTTTCTTACTGTGCGCAAAGTAAGAATTTTATCGCCCGTAAGAAACCCTTACTGCTACGTGCTTTCTAGACTATAAGAAAGTTGAACAGACATGGGTACCATCGGGTAATCTTTTGTCTACGCCATTATTCCTATACGATCTCGCCTATCCCTGGCTCGGTTTCATTCAACCACGCGTGCATCTGTTAGACCTGCACCACTAAACAGATCCCTCCAACTCCGAGTTCCCCTGCTCGCTGCTCCGTCCGAGTCGCACTTTCGTCACGTTTCGTCACGTTTCGTCACGTTTCGTCACGTTCCGCCTGTCCGACGGGTGGAATTTTTTCTGAATGTAATCGAGGCCAGAGTGTCCGAAGGAACTCGCGTGCACGGCCCATTTCTCCGGGCGTCGCGGTATGCCGGAGCCGTATAAACAGAATTCACGCGAGTCTGGCGAGACGGTATCGTTTACTTGCTTCTGTTTACGGGCGCACCGCTCGCGCCGTTCGCCCCGCAGCTATCCCGCCACGGGATCTAGTTTCTCCCCGGCACTCGCCACATGCTTCGTGCAGGAATCTAGCCTTAATGAGTAAAATTGACTCCGCGAGTAGCCCCGGCCAGGCGATGCCACGGCGCGGCTTCTAACCGCCGTGGGCTTCTTTCTGGATCCACCGTCTAGGGGCGTAAAAACCGTGGCAGCGTGGAAAAGGACGAAGAGGACGCGCGGGGCCCGCGTCCCTATCGGGGCTGGCAGGCTGCTACACTGAATCAGGATCTGGTGTATAGGTACTACTGCTCTGGCCGCGGTGTACCAGCGCGTTACGCCGCGCGTTCTTTGCGGTTCGTAGAATTACATCGCTCGTCGGACGTGTTCTAGTCAGGGAAACAGGAATCTGCGCTTAGGCCAGCGGGGAGTTTGAGCTTGCACGATGCGCTCGTTGATTATCGGGACAGCCAGAGAAGCTGTCGGCCAGTTTTGCTCCTTTTCCCTCGGCTAACAGCTTGTCCGATGCTGGAACGTGTCTTTGATAGGCGTGGCTTTGAAACTATCGGCTTAGAGGGGTTGTAGCGTTGAACGGAGTTAGTTAAGGTTGATTAGGTGTTGACGTTCCTCGCGCGGTGTTTGATGTGGCCTGACAGGCGGGACGGGATCAATCATCGTTCGCGTTTTTCTTGGCTTCCAGCCACGGGCAACGATTTGCGTTGAAGTTCTTTTTGCGGGGAGGCTGTAATCCTCTTGGAATATATTAGGCTTATTGGAGAAGGATCTGTGATTGGTGAGATGAACTTAATTTGTTGATCAGTTAGCGATTGGTGAATCGTTTTTGATTAAAGACAGATCCGGGATTGAGTCCTGATCCTAGTAGATGGAGTGATGCGATGTTTTCTCGCGTTCTGTGCGTGATTGGTATTGTACTTTATTTGCAGTTACTATAGTCTAGAGTCTCTTCGTTCAATTTTATTGTTTTCCTTTATCTGCAGGGGAAAGTTGGCTATGATGGTAAAAGACTTTCCTGCTTCAATATTAATGCCCGCCGGGGATGAATTGTTTGAAGCGTAGGTGTTTTCCCGCGGTGAAATCGTCGCTAGCGTTCGATAGATCCTCTATCCACCAGCTGCGTGGTAGACACGAACACGTGTCTCGAGATGTTGGACAGTGACTCGACGTGTTTCCTTTCCGTAGACGCCGGCGAATCGCGATTTTTGTTCCTTCGGCTTGCATCTTCGCGCGAGAAAGTAAACGGGTCGACCAACTCTCTCACGGTGCGCAACTCCTACGGAGCTCTGCTAGATTCAGCTACTCTTCAGGTGTATACCGGGTGTCTAGGAAACATTTATTTGTTTGCTATTGATTCACCGAGCCCGCTAACTACGATATCAATAGTTTATTCGCAGAAGTATCAATGAATGCAAATGCCTATATTTTTTTACTATGATGCGAAAATGGAAAATCTGCATTGACTAACAAAGGAAGATCCCCGACCCGGAAATTAAAAAAATTATGAAAATTTGGGGATACGTAGAGAATATATATATAGGTATTTATTACGATTTTTTTTGCCCCCAAATTCATTCTAAGGGTGTGAATTGACCCCTGAGAAGTCGGCTATTTTGTGATAACTCGCGAACTGTAGGTATTGGACAGAAAAAAGATTTCTGGCAAAAAATACTTCTTTTACTTAGGGCTATTATTTGGCAACTTACAGTTCTTACAGCTATAACATGAAATCGGAAAATAGCCTGATTTTCAGGTGTCAATTTCACTCCTTTTGCGTAATAAATACCTATATATTCTCTACGTATCCCCAAAGTTTCATAATTTTTTCAATTTCCTGGTGTCCGATCTTCCCTTGTAAATTACTATTAAATAATTTTCAACCCTTTCCCTCAGCTATGATAGAAATATCTAAATCATCGAAGCCCTTTGACAGTTTTGTTTACGATCCCCCATCGACGATTGAAATCGCTATCTTTTAATCTCGCGATGGACTAGGATCACCTTGATCGCACGTCGAATTCATTGGGGAGTGATCGAGGAGCGAGCGTGTCTCGTGGCGAGTCACTCTTGCAGCTCGTTTGACGTTCATATCCCACGCAAAACCGTAAGTGTGTAGGAACGATCGCGCTGGCGAAAGTAGGATGTACTTGGCGACTGCTTTTCGCTCTCGGCCCGTAACTCGCACGTACGATGGAAACGGACACGGTGAAAATACGCGCGTGTAAATCCACTGCTGGCGAGCTGCGCCGATATCGCGGGAATTCCGACGAAGAAAGGGATTCTACGACCGATTCGAATGTTTATTGCGTGTGAAACAGTGATTGGCGGTTTTGCTCGTGATGTACGTCGGGTACAGGGCAAAGGTCGGTTAACAGAAAATATATAAATGGACTTTTTATCGTTCCACTCTGAGAATACAGAATATAATGTTTATACGACAATCACATCAATCGCGAAACGTGAGAGGACAGGAAATGGTGGGAATCTGAAATAAGACTGAAAGTGATTTTCTCCTGCTAGTCGAGGACAGTAGAATAGGGCGGTTCCTGAACAGACACTACAGTTGTCGCTGTGATTCAGGCTGTCGCGTGTTTTGGCGAAGCGATACGAAGAGAAAAGTTTATAAACAATTGATGACCAAAGCGCCGCGACTATTAATTAATTATTATTAATTTCTTCGATTCCATTCACTTCGCCGCGCCGAGCTGAAATAAATAATGTTTCGGGAATTAAAATAGAAACAAGTATTGCACACATCATTTTACACGTTTGTAGCTTTATTCTATCACCTTGTAAGATTACAAAAAAAAAATTTGCAAGTAAAAATATCGATTTGTAGAGAAATAGGAGCATCGTGAAGATAATATCTTTCTGGATGCCAGACGACCAATACATGTTTCTTTTTTCAATTCCCGAAAAATTAAGTTTTATTTCGGCTCTCCACTAGGAAGACCCCATAACGGTTGAAAAACAGCGATTAAAATTACATTAGTTTTGAACTATATCAAACTTAATTTTTCTTATCCTCATCTACGTGAAAAGAACGACTCTGTAAACTCTGCAATTTCTGGTTATTTAATAATCTGGTTTAAACATCATACATTGAACAAGCTTGCACTTTCGTTGACCCGAAGGTCTGACCTCAGCTTCGATCGAGGGGAAGAAAAATGAAATTCCTCGCTGTCCATGGCGCGAGTTCACGGCGCGTCGAGTCACGACGCATGCGACTTTTAAAGGCGTCTCGACGTCAACGCACGTGAGAGCGGCCACGCTAGTGAAAGTTCTCGGTTCTCTGCACTTTATTAGCGCCCATCCTTGCCTTCGGAAAAGCGCGTAGAGAGTCGTTAATTAGAGACAGCCGATGACCGATTTTCCCGTCGATTTCCGATGCGCGCGCCTCGTCCTTCGCATTCCTATCGATCTGGGCTGCTTAATCGCGTCACTTGTTGCAAGTTACTCGCACGAGCACAGAAATGGTGGTGGAAAGTCTTGCGAGTACGAGGATAATAATTAAGCTACTTATTCATAGGTCACTTTTCCTATCTCTTCGCTCCAAAGGAGAATTTACTACACAAAAACATATGACTCTACAAATATATACAGACTCTAGAAGTTGCATTGCGCAATAAATATATGATCGAAGATTCTCGCTGCGCCGAGAAACATTCAAATTAAACAGGATCGACGGACTTGTTTTTCGGCCGCGAGCAGTGAAGCACGGTTCAGGTGGCCGACGGTGAATAACGTTTTTAAGGAATCCCGTTACACCGCTAGCAGCTTTAATTCGATGATCGATCGTTCCATCGAATCGATTTGCTCCTCGCGTTTTCTCTCGCCCAAAAACCTGTCACGCTCTTTCAATACAGATATCACATTAAAGTCTCGAAACGTGTTCTCAGCTTGCTGCTTTCACAGACTATGTACAGATACCCGATACCCATGAAAAACGATGAAACAAGCTCGCCCAGTTTCGAATTAGCCTACACCCCGTTGATTAGAGGCGAGCGCATAAAAGGCGCGAACGCGTTCCGCATTTGTCACGCAATACGCGAAATGTCGCGCGCAGGGACGAGGGAAGTCCATTAGCTGGCTGCTGGAAGGTTCGTTTTCACTCGGGCCCTCGGTCAGCAGCAATATCACGACCGGGCTATTAATATTGTTTCAAAACACGACGGTGGTCCACGTGACTGCGAACTGGTTTGGTTGTCGCCCAAGGGGCCGATGGGACCCTGACACTGACATTCTTCAAGGCTGCTTGTGGGATCGTCTCGCGTTGCCCGGGGGCTCCGTCGGACCATGACATTGACTTCGAGATGGAAGCCTCGTGAATATGGTAATACCGGGTCTCTACGCGAACCATCCGTTTCTTCGGCGATGCCAGCGGTGATGCTGAAGCACCGTGTTCCTTGTCCTTCTCGGTTTAGCGAGGCCTTATCCGTCTTCTGGCCGTGTCCCTATCGTCCTGCGTTGCGAATCCTCGCCACCGAACGTCTGCTTCTCTTCTCTAAACTTCTGCCAGGATTTAGGCGGGCGGATTAACGCGCGCCTCGAATCGCCGAAACAGCTGTGAACGAGATGAGACCGTTGGTGGGCGTACAGTTGGGATTCAGGGGACAAAGAGATTGCGCGGTCAGCTTTTTCTTTCACGATTATAGATGGTGGATCAAGAGTGAGTTCAGAGTTGAATAGAAAGTACTGTGGGTAAGAGTAACTGGTATTCCCATTTTGTCACGACTCTAACGTGAAATGTGAAAAAAAGATGTGGTTAGAAAGGAAGAGTTGTTCGCGAGAAGACTGCTTTAGTATTCAGCGTGATTCATATCTGACGATTTTTTTGGTCTGTTACAGGTATATACCGTGAATGTTGTTACGTTGGAAGATAAGATCGTGACAGGATAGAAAAGTATGTCGGGGAGATATGTACCCACGTGAGTCTTTAATGATTAATTTCACTTCTCACCTTTACGTTTCACGCGCCTATGCAATCGTATTAAGTAGAAAACGTATCTTAATCTATTTGGGCTTCGAGTATAATTTATGCAATGGATACTGAATTTTATAAATTGGAAATTAGTATGACCTGTGCCTCAGTTCTTGGGAACTTGGATTCGTGAAAGTCTCTGTCGGAGGAGGCCAATATTCGCGTGGATAAAAGAAACGCGGTATTTCTGTAACATATTTCTAGATCTACGTAGTTATTACTGTAGTTACACGAACTCTTCGCAGTAATTACAGCATTCTACGATCATGTTGGTCGCTCGATGGATTTCCATTAGATAATTCCTACAATCTTTCAATAATCGATATCCCAACTTCCGTGAAAGTGTCGCACCGCAACGGAAGGAAGAGGACATCCACATACTTTCTTTTCGCCGAGGCACTACTTACGAAAAGCTGGCATCAACAAAACCACAGTTACACGCTGTGTCCTCGACCCTGTATAATCACCTCTGAATTCACTTTCACGTGAACATGCCTGCCGCCTTATCGTTTCTTCGTACAGATTTCCACTTCAGTTCAGAGAATACATACACCTCGCCACCCTAGATCCGAATAATCTCGTCCCACTTGAAAACACAGCATCTCATTTTCCGTGTGTCGCGACTGACAACGATCTCACTCCCGTTTCGTGTCAAGGCACCGTACGTTGCGCGCTCTTCGCAGTCTCGAATAATTCGCAACACTAACAATGGGCGTCCTGCAAATTGCGAAGTTCGGCCTGAGTAACGGAATAGGACTTGTAACTTTTATGCAAGTTCCGCCGCGGTACACTTCAAATTCAGATCTGAAGGTTGAGCGGTGCATCCTCACTCCCACAATTGAAAGCGCACTACCGTACGAGCCTTCTTCTATGAATCCAATGTCAGCCGTGCAGCGTACGCTCCGTAACTCGGCTCTCGCTTGCCTGTACGTCACGTCGCTTTAGCTTTGGACATAAAACGCTGCCGCGCGCGCGCTTCACCCCCGTGGATTTACATTGTCCTATGGGAGGACGTCTCAATCCCCGCGCATAAATCTCGGGGAAAAGCATAAACGTGAGCGGGGCAGGTCGCGTTATCTCGGACCTCTGGCCCTGTCGAGGCGCGTGCATCATTCCAGCTCATCATTTCTATGGGGGTTGCACGCGACGTGCCGCGTAGTACAGCGTGCATTACAACCCGAGATCCTCGCTCCACCTTTGACCCGCGAACGATGTCAGTCCGTGTCGTACGCGCGAGGATAGCGTTACGGGCCGGCCGCCGCTATAATTCGAACACGGCCACGGGGCACAGGCACGGCAGGCGCAGTGGAAACGGATGACCGCTCCTAGAAAGTAAGCGACGTGGTACATGGGAGCTCGTTACCGCGAGAAAGACACTCGCCGCGTTTCTCTCGGTACGAATCGAGCCGCTCCTCCGCTCCTGCGAGGGCCCGGGCAGCAAGCAACTGCCACGGCCACTGCCTACCTGATCCCACGGCCAGATTTATTGGCGCGCGGAAAACTAATGGTAACACTCGAGGGATTCCTCTAGGATGCCCTCTGCGGACCGTACGCGCGCATGCTGCACGCCTCAAAGTCTTTGAATGAAGCTACAGGAACCTGGGGATCGCGGCCGCTGATTTAACGCCGGCTCTTACTGCCGGATTCGAACGCTTGGGGAGTCGATTCCGCGCGAACGGAAATCGAAGAGTCGGGTGATCGGCGATGCTGCGTTGGAAAGGATAGCTTGGGCATCGCGAATGGAACTTGCGATGCAAACGTATGTGCAATTTTGATGATTTGAGTGCCTCGGCTGGGAAATATCTAGCGGAGGGTGATAGCACGGCGTGACGTAGAAAAGTAGATAAGTATGTCTTATGGAGGACTGGGCTTGTGTTTTCTGATTCGATCCGACACCTAAGGTGGTCATTAGACTGCACACGTGTTGGAAACGGTCGGTAACCGATGATTTGAGGAGAGAACGTTTCTGTGTTCGTTGTGATGCGTTCACGCGAGATTCTTAGAGCATATATGCTCTAAGCCGATCCGTTGATCGAGGTTTAGGGGAAAGGAACAGGGTTGAAGACCTTGCAGAATAAGAGGTGCAACTCCACTTTTGACAGTTTTTTTTAGTTATGTCGTGTAATATTTGTAAAGAAAATCTACATCGTTTGGTGCAAGTTTGATGCAAATCCGAACACAAATGAGCAATTTATTGCAGATTTTAGACTTACACGAATAACCACCAACTACGTCCCACATACTTAATCAGCAGTCCTTTTATAAGGCTCTCAAATGTGCGTTGACTGAGGATTATGATATTTTCACAGATAATGATAACGAGCAGGCGCAGAAATAATTTTATTTTTTTATGTCTACAACAAACTTCGACGTATTTCTTCCATATTTGATTAATGAAGGAACAATAAATCAATAAAATGAGTTCCTTATTGTGCATAGTTATCAAAAAGCGATCGATTTTTTACTCTTTGGTGCAAGCCAGTTGTAGCTACAGACTTGAAAAATTCACCAAAAATAGAAATAAAAAGTTATCAACTCAATAACTACTACTTATTGTGTGAAAATTTATATTTCTCAATTAGTGTTCTCCTTCTAATGTTATATCACAGCAATAATTTTATAAACAGTTTTTTCCAGTTGACTCGAAACAAGATCTACATGTTTATTATTAATCTTTGGTATTAGCAGTGCCGCGTGTAATTAACGTCGGAGGAAAGACGAAGTTAGAAGCTTTTTTCAAGGCGTTCTAACTTCCCCGTCACGGCTAAGCTTATATTCTTATCATTCGATCTGATTGCGTTTAAATATCGAGATCATTGATAAGGGGTTTTAATTTATTCAGCTAGAATGGAGACTACGTGTACCTGAAAAACCTGTTTCACTGGGAGTTTTACTATACGGATAACTGGTTGTAGATAATTAAGAATAATGAGCTTGCGCAAGAGGGAGTAAGCTGTTAGAGGAAGGTGTTCCGTTCTAACGAAATATTGTAAATAATCGTTAGTGTATCCTGCGCTTATACGCGCACGATTTGTGCTCGTCCCGTAGAAGATAAGCCTTGGCTAGCCTTTGCCTCGTTTGTCTTTCGATTTAAACGCCTGAGTAGATGCTAAACGCCGAGAAATCGTTGACAATGGTTATAGTTTCTTCTATGTCGACTGATTGCGAATTATCACCTCGTACTTCAACCCAACATTAAAAGATCTAATTTCTCGAAAATTAAAATTACAAGATAAACCCTTCGCAGCAAACTTCCACCGAAGGATACCAATTTAAATACTTCCTTCAAGGTCAAGTATTTTTCAAACGAGAATGGGTAGAAGATCGTTCCGTTCGTAAATGCAATTATGCTTCTTCATACTTCCCGCCATATTTCACCACCATACTTCCCTGTACGCGCGAGGATTCCGAAAGCAATAGATTCGAGTCGATGCGTTATTAGGATCGTAAATAAGTGCCGGGAACGGCTATCTAATAACGCTAATTCTTAGAGCTCACGGGGTGAAATTTATCGATGCTTAGAAACGCGGTTTATCGTTTAACATCCTTCCTCGATATCCCGCGCGAGCGTGGCCGCTAAAGGGCTTGGAAAAGCAAAGTACACCGAGGGGTTCTCAGACTTTTGCTGCACGGTCGCTAGGTTGCGGATAATTAAGGATAATGGAGGTGCCTGGGGGAAGACGGGAATGGATGAGGTATTTCCAAGTGATGGAATATTATGAATAGTACGTTAGCTCGATACCGCCGCGGTATTGGTCATCGTGGAACTGGTTCTAACTTTTATAATAATTCGTGCTCGCCGCGATGGAATCTCCGCCGCTCGTGCAGACCTTAAAGCGACTATCATTATTACGTATAAAATAACGCATCCGGCGGTTTTGCGGCGGGAAATCGCGGGACTCGAGTTTCCTTTGGCGCCGATCACTCTTTCGCTCGTGATCTCGCTGGAATTTTAAACGTAATCGGGGGGTAACGTGCTCTTTCTGGTCGTACCATTAGCGTTGCGTCCATTATAATTTGACGAACCCGGGCAGAGCGTTGGGGTGTTATTGTTACACCATGCAATTGGTGACTTGACACTTATGGGATGTTATTTGAAGGGGGGAAAGTCAAATGAAGTATAGACTTTAGAATTCGTTGCTGGTCGTTGAAATTTTCGATGCTTTTGAGAATGTCCGACTGATCCGAATAAGGAAGATTGCATCTTTTATGGAACAATTCCCACGATGTTCTTCGGGTAAATTATTAGCGACATTAATCACGTCAATCTGCCATGCGTGTTGCGTTATAAATAATCAGCTGTGGAGAGTGTTCGTAATTTATATCGCGAGACCTGCGCGAGATAAATCTGCTCGCCAAATAGATGCACTCTGATCACTCCGTCGGAGAAATAGTCACGGATTATGTGCTGCCCATTCAAACGTCGCGTTATTGTGTCGTTGCAGACGTTGGGTCAGACTGTGCGAAGAATAACGTGATTATAGTTCCTCTGAACTTGTTCTGCCTGCAACTTGATCGCCTGTGCATTTCAACTTTGGATTTCAATAATCTTGAAAATAATTACTCAGAAGATTCTCATCAAGACTTTAGAGACTATAAAATACTAGCTTTACTACTCGGTTTCACCAGAAATTTAGATTCTGATTTTATAAAAAAAAATTATTTCTTTTTTTGAAAATAGTCACATTCATTTGGATTAGTTAGGCATAATGAGATGGGACACATTTTGTGACTCTAGAGTTTACCGTTCAAACGTTTTTAGGCGACAGACAAACACACACTTTTTGCTTTATATATTAAGATTCTTAAGAGCATTATGAAAGACTATATAGAATCTGTTGCGGAAGAAATCAAGCTACCGGAGAATTAGTGGTAGGCATTCAGATAATTACGTGTTAATGTTACCTCATTAAGGCCGTTGTCCCACGAACGATTATGGCAGTCCCCTTTTCTGTAAACCAGTTTAGGTAATTCCGTGTCATTGAATTCCGCGTCATTCATCATCGCGGGGCGATGGAAGGCAAAGCTTCCGATGACCTCCTGCGTTGAAATAGTCCTGGATGGGAACAGGAAGTGGCGCCCATATCCGGCAAGAACTGCTTTCATCGTCCACAATAAAGCCGAAAGTGCAGCTTGCCCATTGTGTCTGCGTCCCTGTTTCAGGGGACTTCTTCTCTGCAACGACGATTTACGAATCGCCTCCCCCGATCGCGATAAACTGGAAGGCGAACGAAATTTTCGCTCATCAACGGGGTGGATACGTTGCCCCCTTCCTTCGGAAGAACGAATCGCAGCTCGCTCTACCGTAACACTTACACGCTAATCACAGAAAAATGATCTCTCGCGTGGCTACCCCAAGGTCAACGCCGATTTACCACTGTTTGCCTTTCTTTTCTCTGAAATTACACGGCTGCGTGCGTGTTAATGTCAATCAGCCTTCATTGTCAGGTTGCGCTATGAATTGTCATTCATTGAGACAGCTGACGATTGCTTGCTAGACCTGTACCGCAGCCACCATGCCATAGAAGTGGTGGAAAGATCGAAAGGAGAGATCGAGAGAATTGAGAGGAGGGCTTTTGCAAATTTTATTAGCCCCTTTGAATTTGTACCTACATTTTCTGCACCGATTTGTATCTCTGTGGAGTATTTTTGAGGGAGGTTTTTGATTGGATTCATTTGTTGCGCGAGATCTTCCTAGATTCTACAGTCGAAGAGCGTTCTGTACATTCCAAATTGCTGGTGCGCTTGTTGCCAGACGAAAGGCATTATCGCGCGCAGCGATCCGCTTCGAAAAAGCGAAAGCAGCGTAACGTGCACGTGAGGTCCACCACGAGTGAGCAACCTATCGATCCGCTGATCTAAATTAGCTCTCGAGTGGCCGTGAATCACCTGCGTCAGGTAGCTTTGCACGTGCATCGCACGATTTTCTGCTCTTCCCCGGACCACCTAATTTTTTCGTCCCTTTGGAACGTGTAATTTTGAGGGAGCGTTTGCGGCTCGATGGCAGTGGCCTTCTCGGAGCGTTCCACTGAAATTACTTCTTAGCGAAAAGTGCATGGTAAATCGAGCGCTTAACATTTAGTCGAATTATCGAGGCGAGCCCATCGCGATGATGAGATTTCGCGGCAAGTATCTAGAATGAAATTCTCCACCTTCCTCCGCCGTACTACCTGCAACATTCTGCTCCACTCTGCTACCACGTTCTACTCTAATCTATGAAGTGGAAAGTAATCTAACAGGTAGCTATAACTGTCTGTCAAGCGTTTGGTTTCCTTATCACACGTAACGCAGTGGGGAAGTTATGCAAAATTCACGTGACTGTTTCACAGCCATGAAGTTTTATTCAGAGGAACAGGAAGATATGAACGTCCACTCTCGAATTCTGTCGAGAACCCGCCGCTCTTTCTCACGGTTGGTAATGATTTATTTTCGAGAAGCATGTAGGTTACACGAGCTTTTACTCGCCGGTATGCGAATCTCGGGTTAGCTAGAAACGGGATCGGTTCTAGAATTCGCCTCGCGAATATTTTATGACGTTCATGCAGCGAGAATTGATGTCTCGGTTAATAAATATGGTAGCCGTGGAATTTCATTCAGCCGCGTTGAATTCTGATGAATAGAACGGGTCAGCGCCGATGGAAGATTGCTGAAAGCGAGGGTCAGAGCGTATTTATCGAAGTCTACCTCAAACTAATACAGTGTCTCTGAAAAAGTAGAAAAGCGTCTACTATAACAGACTACTCCTCGAGTTATGTCACTTCGTCGTTACTATTCAGACTCCACAGGCACTCAGGGCGTCCTGCAATGTCTTCCCCATTTTTCCCCATTGATCGTTGGATTCCGCTAGAAGGGTCGAGCCACCCCGCCTTCTTCTTCGTACATCCCCGCGGCGAGAAACTTTTTCCCGTCTATGGGCTATTTATGTGTGGTCCGTTGGCTGGCTCGTTTCCTATTCCTCTTGTTCCCTGGCAACAAACAAGCGACAATACGGTACAAACCGACGTTCGTCCCGCTCGTGCCTCATTCCTCCGCCAGCAACAGGCACCGCGCCCGCCGTCGATAAATCATCTCGCGGTCGTTATACTTTGTCGCAACCGCGACGTTGTCCTCCGTCCCCTGCCGCCCCCGTGGCCGATCCGAGCGTAGAAGAATCCAGCCACGGAATCGAGAATGTGCATCGCGCGGCGTGACTATGCGGAAGAGCAACAAGATGATACGTTGTTTGATTTGTGGCGCTTAATGCCGCGCGGCCAAGCTCCTCTCCTCTTCTGGGTGTAGGTGCGACCTGCACGGTGCCGCGATCGCGATGCACACGCACGGCTGCACACGTCCACGGCGACTTTACTCCAGGGTGTTTAATGATGGCCGATCGGATCAAAACCATCATCGTAGGAGAGGTACCGTTTCATAATCGGCGTGATCGATGGCCGAGCGTAAGATCCTGTCCGCGGTGCGCATCTTGATCCGCAGGGAGGCTCGAACCTCCCCCCTACTTGGGCTTGTTGCACGCGAGAGTCGAGAAGGGGAAAAAAACTCCAGCTGCAAAAGAGTCACGCGGACGGGGGAGGCGCATCAGCATTGCAAATCGTACCAAAGGCCTGCCCGTGCCCGCCGATTTCCCGGGAAAAACGTGACACGTTACGTGCCACGCTTGCTAATTAACAGTGATCTCATGCCGTTTCCATGGTAATGTTTCAAGTTATTTAGCGGGGGATACGTTCGCCACGGGGATTAATCGGGAGATATGGTAAAAATTGCCAGTTGCGACAGAAGTGATGTATCTGCGACGTTCGACGCGACTCGCGTTGCTGCTGGAACCATGGGAGGCGAAGTTCGCGCGACAACGCAATCGAGGATATTGTATTCAATCGATAGCATCGCCATTCGCGCTGGCGCACGATGCATTTTTCTGCGAACTTTCTGAGAAATTTGCTGGCGAAAGTTCACTCCTTGTATGAGTTTATTCTGTCCCCTCTGGCCAGTGGCGAGTTTAAAAAAAAAGGCCCAGGTGGAAAACGTTCTGAGGGGCCCATTTTTTTCGAGAAAATGAAGAGTTACTTTACTAAAACCTATAGTGTACAAAAAAATATAGAAAAAAATATAGTGCTGGATAAAATAATAATTTCTTTTTAAAGAAGAGGCCCTAGGGAGGGGGGACTTTTGAGCAGGGGCCCATTTTTCGGGAAAATAAACCGGTACTGTACTAAAAACGGTCTGAGTATAATAATACAAAAAAAAATACTTTGGATAAAATCATAATTATTTTTAAGAATGTGGCTCTGGGGGCCTTCTGAGTACAGGACCAGGTGACAACTGCTCATCGACCGCCCTGTTAAATCCGCCACTGCCTCTAGCGGATAGAAAGAAAATGTTACTTCATATTATACATATAAAGGAAATCATATTCGCTGTCGAAGTTCTCATACTTAGAGAATGGGAATAAAAAGTGTTCCGGACTTGGCAATTTTTACCAAAACAGTTGAGCAGTTTTATTAGATCGTATAACGCTCGTAAAATTCTAAATAATATTTCCTCTGCACGCAAAACACTGCCGTAATCACCGGCTTGGTGGGAAGTTGACGACTAGGTAGTCGCCGAGAAGTCACCTTCGATTATATCATTAACTCTCAAGGATCTACTCCATTCCCACAAAGCTGATCTTCCGTTCACCGTATTCCGGCAACAAGATACTGCACCGATCCTATGCAAAGATCCGATCGCGCGTCTTCCTCCGATCGCAGAGCGACGAAGGTTGAAATGGCGCAATAGTCTGCGTTGCATTCTGCGCTCTGTCTAAGAAGTGGCGATTAATGATACAGAAACGAGTGAATCGGAGCTAGGCCAACCGATCAGCTCGCATCTGGGTCGCTCGTCTTGGAGATTCATATGAAGGGAATGCGTGGGATAAAGTTATTCGTAACAGTAACCCTGATAAAGCGAGCCTAACAGATTCGCCGTGCAGATGATCGATCCGTTCAACGTGCGTGAGATTATGTAGTTCTCAGCGAGAAATATGACCTTTGCAAGATTGCTGAGCGGGCTTTCTCTTGTCTTGAAGGGAATTAGTTTCGATTAGCCAATTCATCGTGAATGAGTAGTCACTCAGGGCTCAGCGAAATCGACAGCGCTTCACCGCTCTACAAATTCTTCTTACTTGAAATAAAAACGAGAAGACGTGTGTATCAGATCAGAGTTGTGTTTACACATGCTTCCAGACGGAGCTGTGTAAGACCGCCGATTGAAACGTGCGTTAATGTTAAGCACTATGGGGATGAATATGTATTTTCTGTGCCTCGGTAAGAGATCCTGCACGATCGTTGCAATTTGTATTCGTTGCTGTTGCAGCTCCACACCTTGGTCTAACGCTTAGGATGCGACGCTGGAATTAATCTTCTTTATTTATACAAACTGAGTAACGCAACACTTCTATTTTTGTATGGGCAGCTGTTTTGCTTAGATTATACAGAATTGTTTTAAATGAATATTCTTGTTCTATTATAACTATATTTGGACATTTCTAATGATGTGTTTCGTTGTTTGAAAATTCAGTAATACAAGATTTCACGGTCTTCACCAGCGCCGCGATCGTGTCTCACAGAGGCGATAAGGAATTCGAATTGTAAATCATTTATAATAATCGACGATTTCCGATCCGCGGCTGTAATAAATCTTATTGAAACGTCGCAACGCAAGCTTTCGACGATCGTCGAGTTGAAATCAACTAAGGTTTGCTCAGACTACCTAATGCTCTTCTGCGGCGTCCCGTTCCTTTCTTCTGAACCAACGAGTTCATTTGTGCGGTACTAGTGTACAATAGGCTCGAATGTTTTCTCGGGGCATTGATTAATGATCGACGATGCGTTTCTGCTGGGTAAGCATTGTTCTTTGCAACGGGAGAGAGGGTCACGATATCGAAAGTATTCACATTAAATTGGCTGAAAGTTCCTCGTTTTCTATCAGATAATAGCTGCAGCTAATGAACTCTTTGTGAAATGTTCTGCAAGCTTTCGTTTAATTGGGGTGTCAGTAAACAGGGGAATTGCGATTTAAATTCCTAGAAATTGAATGCCTGTCGTCGAAAGTTGATAGATAGTAGTATAAGAATAGCAAACTATGCGCAATAGGTGAAGGATTTAGATACTTTTCCTTTGATGTCATAAGGAAAATCAGAGCCACATTTCAATCTGTTTATGCAAATATATAACGAATGGAATTCCAACGACTTTCGTGATCACTCTCGGGATCACTTTCGGGGAATCGCCAAATTGGGATGGATCGTTTATCCCAAGGTTACTAAGAAAGGATTACTTGCAAACGAGCCGGTTCAGCTTCCAAGAAGCGAATTATTATGGAGATGGGTATCAAGCAAGCATGTTCACGGGTCCAGCCTACTTACGGCCTTCAATATGCATGTTCTCTACGAATTCGAACGAAGCATAAACTCGAACACCTGTCAAAGTAAATATTTCTCTATGGACTTAAAAAAAGTATACACCTTCACTAATTAGAAGAACTGGAAGCCTTATTTACCACCGTATCATCCTATCAATTCCTTCTGTCTTTCTTTTATCGAGTAAGTCTTTAGCTCACAGTTCCAGGAACGATCCTGTATAAACTTAGAGTTCAGGTGGTCGTATATTTCCCCAAACGCCACTCCTCTACGCTTAATTCCACCCCAAAGCTCGTGTGCCACCCGAACAGATAATAGACTTCTGTGGATCGCTTCCTCCGCTAAAGGATGTTCGATTGTTCCGATAATACGGGTGGCAGCGGCTCGGTTCCGCGTTATCTCCGCTCGGGGCTGCCTCTCCTCCTCGAGATCCTTCTCGCGTTCTTTCGACTCCCTATTATCTCGCTTTCCGTTTTCCTTGTTATCTCGTTTTATTTTCTCATGGCACCGTGCTCCTCGTGGCTCGGGGATCTTTTGATACTAATGAACGCGGCGGACGACCGTAGAAATCGTGGGACCGTACCTCAGATCCGCGGCCAGATTATTTTCATCCAAAAGCGGGCTACAAAGCCGGGCTACATTTGGACGCGGCGAAACAAAGTAGAATGTAATTAGACGGACGGCGATGTTTTGCGCCGGAGATCCGCGGCTCGGATAAACAGCGAAATAAAACAGGCGAATATTGATGCCCAAGAGAGATTCGGGATCCTATCCGCTCGTAGGCGTCGTTGGCTGGTGCTCGCGTTTGTCATAAATCTGCGCGAGGCTTGATGTATCATAAATAGCGGGGCTGTTCGTTAACCGCTTCTCCCAGGGATCCTGAGGAGCGACGGGCAATTAATTCCTTTTTTTATTTATACGGCGAATTTTATTCAGCCGCGCTAGGTGGGGATCAGCCGACTGGTAAACGTGTGAGAAAAGCAGGCTCTCCTCTGTTACACGCATTTGTTCTCATTAAGCAAGCATTCGCGCGCGCGCTGCCCCGCGAGTAGAGATCGTAAATCGGACCTCCATATTTATTGCGCGTCGATTCGTATCGGTGGTCGCTTCGCAAGAAATTAGAATCGCGCATCGGGCGTCGCTTTAATCTGTGGCATCTTCGCTAACAAGAGGTATACCTCGAGGTTACGGCTGCATTCATCCGAGCCGCGGGGCTTATCTGCCTCGTCAAACGATTCGAAAAGTCACGAATGAAGGATCGTGTCTCCCTGTTAAGACACGAGTCGCTGAACGAAGAGATTATCCCCCAAGGTCCACTAATTACGCTGACTCGGAACAATGGCCGCGGGCGGACGTTGGAGAAGAAGCGACAGGGACAAAGGCTTTATCGAAGGTTAGGCCCAACAATGAACTCGATCGTCCTAGGCGAGGTATGCAACAGATATCTTCTCTGCCCGCAGCGAATCCTCTTGTAATAGCTGGGTATCCGCTTCCCCTTGGACACCGTTCCCCCTCACAATGACGCCGGGACCATCTCTGATGTTATTCTAGGAATGAACTTCGCTGTGATTATCTTCCTCTAGGTATGCACGACCGTGCTTCCTTCCAACTTGTCAATTCAAACGTGATTCGAAGAGGCTATTAAGCTTTCGTTTAACTCCACCGACAATGAATTCGTGCAAAATTAATCTTCCTTGATCTTTCAAACGAATTTTCGCAACGTTAGTTTGGGTTAAGGGTACTAAGTAGGCAGTCGTTTCTGTCTGAAGTGAAGCATTTCTGTTTCAATTAATTACAAATAAACAAATTGAAACTGAGACTTGTTCTTTGGCATGAAGTTTATTAACGTCATAAGCTTTAAAAAACATGTTTCATTAGTCAAAAATATGAATTACATATGACGCTACAGATGGATTTTGAGTTGAATCGATTGGAACATCCGTATTTTGAGTTATCACTGCAAAAAGAAACAGTTTTAAAAAGCTATAACGGTTTAAAAAAAGGCGTCTGCAGTAACCATCGTATCCTCGCTGCTTTTCATCTCAAACAAAAAAGGAAATAAATATTCTTAAAGTAGACAAACAAAACTATTTAGTAATTTGGTAGTCGATTTTTTTTCGAGCGGGCATTTGAACATAGAAGTAGACTTTATGACTGAAAATGTGGAAAGTGAAACCGTTGTACGGAAATAGCTACCACGCAGCTTCTTCTCAAATTTTTTAATGAAAATTTCACATTTTAATGACAAAAGTATGACCTTTCTAATGTATATAATAGTTCTTTGATAAAAACATTTTTCCACTGCAAAAAAAATCTTCAAATGCATCCTACTTTATCGCCTCCTAAATGCATGTTGCCCCTTGATTTGCCCCATCTTTCACAGTTTGATAAGGATAAGAAGTAAAGATATAAACGTGTAAGCTTTGGATTGAATTAGGTGCAGAAGTTTGTCGTTAAGCCTAATTCCTCACTGAACTGAAGCGAGAAGAATTCAGGTAGACGTGAAACGCCATGCGCGACACTTAAAGTCCCCAGAAGCTAAATACGATCTACGAACTTCTAAAACAGTAGACTGGTAGTGACATGTTTCTTTGTGGTATTAACGTCGACCACGCCGAAAATGGGACGCCTACCATGTCGATGGAGAAGCTCCTCGTCTTTTTGGGGCTCCCCGAAGTGGTTCGTTGGACGCGGCTACTTGTTTCCATCTGATTCTCGTGTCGGACAAGCAGCTGCCGAAGAAGAGCGCGTTTAGCCAAGGGAACACGCACACGATGGGATTTCACGCTCTGTTCGCGGCTAAGTGTCGCGCCGAAAGCTCTATCTCGAGAATGTATCTGAGATTTTCTCCTAAATTCGGTGTCGGCCGTTTCATCTTGGGACTCGTATCCCAGATGGGATTAAGTTCCCTCGTGGACAAGATATGTGTGTGTTCTGCCGTGCGTCGTCTTCTCCACCGTCGGATCTCTGCCATCTGTGCCTGAATTTTACGCTAAAAGTGACTGCATGGTATCGTTGATTTACTTCTTTTCTCTATTGTACTTTAAGGGGTCTCTCTACCTTGACGGACGAGAAATGATGCGAACTTTGGGAATTTTTTAAAACAAAACCATTGAATATATTTACTTCCAACTTTATGTCTTTACAAAAATCATATGCGCATGGTTAGCATAAAATCAGCCGTTGTAGTTGTCTGAAATAGAAAATTTAAAAATTTGTGTAATCTGTATGAGTGTGGCTATCGTGTGAACTATTTAGAATAAATGAGAAATACTGAACAGTAAAAAAAAATGGCAGCGTCTAAGACAGACATCAATTTCTGCAAAAAAATAGCTGGATTTTTAAGTCCCAAAAGTCTAATTTTGCAAAAACCGACATAGTTTTAGTAACAAGGGGAATGGGACATCTACTGAAGATATATACCAAGTTTGAAGTAAAACGGTTGATGGTTTTTTGAGATGTCATGCTAACCAATTCGAAAAAAATTATTTTCAGAAAAAACGCGTTTAAAGTTTTAGGTACCGTTTTTTAATTATTTTTGTTTAATGTAGCCTAAATATGTACAAATATATGCATAAAGTTTCAATTAATATACTTTGAGGGTTTCTCTTAAAAAAATTCTAAACATCGCGCTCCTTTTCAAGCCGTCAAAGTATGGAGACCCGTTAAGACCAGGTGTTAGACTCTCGTAATAATTATTTATTAGAAGACTCTGAGAGCACCTCCACTTGGCCGACATAACTCTGGACTTAATTCTAGGTCGAAGCACAGGTATTCTTACCAGAGACTCGTATCCTATTATAACTGAAACTCCATAGAATTGAAATACTTAACATGATCATTTGCCCCGCACAAGGTGCACCGTTGGATCCAGGCTAGAGCCAGGATGCGCCTATCATACGCGACGTACGGGGATAATAAGGATTCCCTCGTGAATAATCGAGCCTCTCTAGGCTCTCGTGACGTGCTTAAACGTTAACGAGTAACGAAACTCCTCTTATCCTCTTATACGGGAGGCTCGAGCCTCAGGAGCAGCGGAGTCCTTACTTTCGAGCTGTGCACGAGTCGCGCTAGAGTCTAAGCTACTCCGCGAGGGAAGCGCGGGGACGAGACGCTAAAGTCGGCGAAAGGATTAATGTCCCCATCCCACGGGCTGCATTGTGACGTTTAAGAGGACCGTGAATCGCGTCGTGCCATGCATCACTCCTCGCTGGTACAAAACGCGTATGTACACAAACCGCGGTTGCATCTAAGCTAAGGCAAAGTTATATTAATGGCACCGCCATTAGTTCCACTGTGGGACACTTGCATGCTTTGCTTAGCAAGAGCACACCTCCGCTTTCTAGCGTCCCTTTCCCTTCGCTCCTTCCTGCTCGACTTCCTCTGTCTTTGTGCGTTCGTCCACTTTTATTCTGCCTTCGACAGCAACTACATCGCTTTCCAGATACTTACCAGCCCCTTCGGTTGATCGAACGAACTTAGTGTGTCTACAACTCGAGCCAATTCACTGTACTAGAATGAAATGTGTAAATTCTACAGTTTCGTGAGTTCTTTTCATCGATGTCCCTTTTTCTTACTGTCCGAGCTACGTACCAGTGAAACAGATGTGTAATATATCCGACTTAGAAAACGCAACTCCTTGGAAGAATGCAAAAAGTGGGAACTCAACTTCGAGAATTCAGCGAACTGTAGCGAAACGTCCATCTCCATCGATAGCGCGAAAAATGGTTAGAAAGGAATAGGCGATACTTAAATTGGACCATGAGCAACACGAGGTACAAGAGACTTAAAAAGTGTACACTTTCATTCGAGTGGCGGTGAAAGGGGGTTCGGCCTGTTTGGAGAGGCTGGCTCGGTCGCATCTATCCAGCCAGCTCGTTAATTTCGCGCAATTAATTGACCGGACCATCCCCGCGACGATTGGAGAGTTCAGTGAACGTATCGAGGATGAAAAGGATTGTATGGCTCGAGCGGAATAGGTTCATTAGCTTGGAGCAATTAATTTAGCTCGCTCGAAGGGGAAGAATGGAGAGAGAAATTGTGTACCTTGCCTCTTCGTGTGTCTTCATTTTTCATTACGACCACAGCAATAACGTTTTCCTCTCTTGCTTCTGCTTGGAACGGCGCTTCCTGCTTCTAGCTGGAAACAGCCAGGTCGTTAAGTTAATTTTCTCGACTTTGTTACTGCCTTGTGTAATGACAGTTTCAAGAGGAGCTTGTAGCTTTGTTTTGTACGGTTTGCGCCGGACGGCGTTAGCATCTTCATTAGCATTCCTGCTCGCTCCTCATTTAGGTGGCTTCTATATTAAGTGGCACAAGATCTTACAGGATAATTAAATCGAATTTACTTTCACAATCTTATTGTACGCGAAAGTAGCTAATTCTTTAAAAGCATTAGGTATTTTATTTCTAAATGGAATCTGAGGTGAAATAGTATTACTTTTCTCGATTAAAAGAAAGACACTTTTTATTTCACGATTTTCTTCATCCAAATTACTTTAAATAAACAGCATGCCGCAGCGCAAAAATTCGATTAATACTTTATCCTACTCAGCACGATCGGTGCATTCACCTTTAAGAGTCAGATGAACAGGCACGTATTAGGGTTCAATCTGCGAGAGGACAATAAGCATCCTGCTGCATCATCGAAATGTTCTTCAGGAGGATATTCCCCGCGTAATTACAGTCGTTTTGTAAGTAATGAAAGAGAAATTTCTATCGACGTCGTCCTAGCAAGAGAAAGGGAGCGGAGGTCGTCTCTGGGGATTCCAACTAGACAATCTTGCTCCCAGCTCCAGACATTCGCCCCTTTTCTTCAGATTCCGTGTTCCTCAGCAATTAAATTGCAAGACGAACTTTAATAGAGCGATCGTAATCTCGTCAGACAGAAAGGAGTAGGATGTAATGAATTTTAATTACCATTGGTGTCTTTAAACGAAATTAGGGTTCAGCTCCTTTGTGCCTCATCACGTCGGCTAATTCGGTATTTAATCCAAAGCAATCTGGGAGTGAACGTCAAGGAAATAATTTATCGTTCCTGATCTCCTTGATCCCCAAGACAGAGCTGTAAAATCTCTTCATAGTTCAATCTACCTACTTACTTTTGCAATAGTCCCTATTGCTTTCGTCAATAAGTTACTCAATTTTGTACCTTTCCTCTAAATTATAGTTGTACTGTGCGCTCTCCTTGCGCTAAGTAAATTTGTTGTCCGCGTGTACCGGCTGTATTTTAAATTCCTGCACGTGTCACGTCTCGGGCCCGATAAAAAATCACATTTTCCATGAGCGAGCGTTCCGAGAGACTAGATGCCGGCAACTTTTATGGGACTTTATGGAGTGCACCTTTACGTAGTAACATTACACCGCGGTTAAGCGAGAGGAGCGACCAAGGGAGAGGTAACATTTCACTCCGGTTCAACGAGTCCGGCAGAAAAATCGTTGTGGTCTATGCACTGGCCGCTCGCGGAGCCGTAATATTCTTATGATTCTTCTAGATGCAATCGTTTCTCGCGCGAGAAATCGGATCCGCCACTAATACGAATTCGGCCGTTCGGTTTTCCCATCTTGATTTCAGTCTGAACGCCACTGGACAGCGTGCAACAACTTCATACCAGGTCTTGATGTGGTCCTGACTAAAATAATAATCTAAGCGTACTTCAGCTTACCGATTTTCTTCAAATTTCATGTACATTAAGATTTCCACTTACCATTCTGTTACCTAACATCAGAGATATTGAGGCACAGCGGCAGGCTTCGTTGCCATTGAAATTCGAGACAACAGAACAAATTGCGATGTAATTGCACGCGATATGCGTTCGTTCGGTAAACAAGCATAGTCCGCAGCCAGATGATCTCTCTCTCCCTCTTGCTCTTTCTCTCTCGACATTGTATTCCCTTTAAGGCTATGAAGTCTATCCGGTTGCGTGTCGGCTGAATCTTACCCTTGTAGAGGCCGTTAATTGAAAGACCGACGCGGTTCCGTTAATTGTGGAAAACAGGTTAATCGCCGGTCCCGCGTAACGAAGGGGAACCGTCGTAACGCTTTAGGTAATAATCGAGAAAAGGTTCGCCCGGTGACGCTGAATTTCTCGCAACTGTTCCATGTTAAGACGATGGTTCTTACATGAGAATGTAACGTGTGCTCGCGAGCAAACAGGGAAACTTAGGAGACGTTACATACTGTCAAACGGACGACGACGCAATTTCTTTGAATGCTTAACAGCGTGTATTGGAGGACCAAGTGGCGGCTGGGTTAAATAGATTTATCATCCGAAGCTGTCACGCGAGAAAACGGTTTCCCACCACGAAGGATGGCTGTCACAGGGGGCGAAGAGCTGCGTATTCGCAGCAGGTATAGGAGGAACGCTCTGGGGCAATCTAATCCAGCGCATTCCAGCTGTCAGTGCACACGAGAGCGGCTAGCAGCCACCTAGGCACACCCCGCTCGTAATATGCAGATGAGAGTATAAATATGAAACATGAGATCACTAAGCCACCTACGGGCCCGCTGTTACACCGCCGCGCCGCCGTGCGCTGCAGCTCCTCCGACACGCATGTATGCACCGATGCACCGCGAATATGCGCACTGACGTGTATGCACGCGTGCACCATCGCTCGAGCCGGGCTCATCTCGCGGGCTCGTAAAAAGGTGGGCCGGAAAACGGCCAGGGACAAGGGACTCGTGGGAAATGCGCACCTTTGCAGATTTAGAATCGTTTCTCTAACGAACCCATGGTTGGAAGTTGGATATTCAGGGTGCAGTAGTGCACTTAGGATTCTAATCTTGGTGGGAGCCGAGTTGAACGGATTAAAATATTTTTAATGCAAACTCAAAATTTATTAGGTGATTATAAAAATTTATTTAACCCTTCGTGGTCACACGGGGTGTATTGTACCCCAAGAGATATTTTCGATTTGAAATGTCGCATCTTTACGTCTTCCAAAGGGGATTTATCGCAAAAAAATAATAAAAAAAATTTTAAAAAAATCGATTTTTCCCACAACCATGGAAAATCGCTCATTTTCAACTACAAATTTTATCATATCAAAATTTATGTTTCTAGAAAGAGACTATTAGGCCATGACTGTATAAGTATTACGAATGTACAACTATCACTAAAAAGTTAAAAGATTCAAAAATACGAAAGTAACTCAAAAAATGATGCTGGGGTACAGTGAACCCCGTGTGACCAATGTGTGATTATAAGAAGGTGTGACCACGAAGGGTTAAAGAATTAAAACTAGTTTTCTTTTATTTTTAAAAAGTTTTTGAAGTACTTCAAATGTGGTTACATTAATTTTTTTTTTCTTTGAGGGGTGCCAAGGTCCCTTGGACCCCTCTGGGTGCGCCACTGTTAGGGTATGTGGAGATGGGAATGAATTATTGCACTTTTAAAATGTAAGAGTGATTCTAGGGAAATAAAAGAAATTAAGTGGTTAGAAGGTACTCGTCTTTTATTCCTCTAGTTTTATTAGTTGTAATTTGCTTTATGCTGGATTATGTAAGAAAGTGATAGCTTATTTTTATCTATTCGGTACTTTCACGGCTTCGTTCTAATTAGACGGACTGTGTTATTTTGATTAAGTAAAAAATTGCGTTCTTCGATGATCGTAGCGCCGTTTTCACCTGGCACGAAGCGCAGCCAGGCATCTGCTATTCTTTCCCCACGATTCTCGCCTGTAGAACTGAAACTAGCCACCGTGAAGACAACGCTAACGAAAGTACTTTCCTCGTGCCTTACAATTTCAGGATCATAAACCAAGCTGCGCGTTTAACGTCCAGTTTCTCTTAGTTGCCCGCGATAATTATATCATTATCTCGGCGAGGTAACCCATGCAACTAAATGGCGGACACTCCGTCGCCGACAGAATAGAGAAAACCATGATTTTCTTGCTTCTAGTTTTCAATGAACATCTCGCTTTCGCCGCGTAAAACTCGCGGCCCGTGAAGCCGTTAAAGAGTCATTAGCACCGAATAAATTTCTCGATACGAGTTTCGTAATTCTAGAAGTCCATCCGTTAAAACGGTTCGGGTTTCATTCTACCAGTAATCTCCCACTAACACTAGGTTTACGGACATTTCTCATATACCTATTTCTGCGTCAAATTGACGGGAAAACGAAAATACGCATTTTCATTCAGAAACCGAGTTATTAATTTTAATATAATTTAGGTAAGTATATATAATATTAAGTTGCGCGTCTAAATAAATTACCCATAAGTAAAAAGTATTTTCCCAGAAATGATCACAGAAGTGGTAACAATAATATTAACGATAGGTATACAATATATATTTTCTTTTTTTATACTGCGACTGCAGTTACGAAAGCGTTTCCCTTGGTTAGTAAAGAGATCCTATCCTTCCAATGAAAGGAGGGAATATTTCAGCGACTCGTGCCGAAGAATCACTAATCCTTAAATTTCCATATCCACTGATTCGAAGTCAGCATCGATGACGAACGATTGTGCCACGTCTAGTCCCGACTCAGCGATTTGTCATCGGTCCTTCGGCCATTATCAATCCGTAATTGTGCATTTCAGGACTGTCATTCCGAGAGAATCGTAGATCGAAGCAAGGGTTCAGTTCGTTCACTGTTGCGAAAGCCCGCGGTATAATCATACCGTTCGTATTTCAATAGACGCGTCATCGATGAACAATTCTTGGTCGTCGATTTTTCCACTGTCATAAGTATAAGCCACCGAAGACTTACATTTGTATGGAAGTTGTAGAAACAGACGATGTAAAGGGAGAATATGATCGTAAACTTGTTGAAATCGGAAGATAGATGTGCGAGTGACGCAACTCGCGAACGAGCACGAAGATCGAACGTAAGAGGACCGCGCTTATGCCAGTAACGAAGTCACCAGCCGCGGTAGTAGCCAGACGTGGTCACGGTTATGAAATCGGCTGCGACGCAACGCGGCGTTAAACAATGTCCAACGATCTGGCGCGACCGGTGTGCACGCGTGCTCGCAGCGAGAAATCCATCTACCTGCTTCTAGAGACGGCCAATTGACTTTGCGCAGTTCCGTTGTCGTTGGTGCGCCCACGTGGCCTGGGCAGATACTTCGCTGCGGCGGGATGTTGCTAAAGCTAAGTGGCACACGCGTCGGATTGATTGATTTAAACTTGAATACAGCGCGTGGAAACGAGCGTGGTGCACGCACAATCGCCTTCTAACTACCGCGCGAATGATAGCTGGCGGTGCGCGCGCGATAATTATATCCGTGGCGTTGAATTTAAGTGGCTGTGACATCGATAATGTTACGTTTCGCGGCGGTGCTTATCGTCGATTAAAATCGATTTGCCGGAAAACAATCGGGGAAACTGATTGCAAGCGTGCTTGGAATATGATTTCAGAGTAGAGTCGTTGTGACTTCTGTATCAGGCATTGTGACAACTGATTAGACTTTTAGATCCTTTAAGGGGGTATTCTCGTCTGGATGGTCCACTTTTAGCTTTTCTTTAGGAACGACGCAAAAAACATTGCAAAGTTTTTACCGATGAGCATTGTCCATACGTATTTATTAACATTTCAGTAAGTTGTAAAAAAATTTCAGCTATATAATAATTAAGGGGTTATAACTAGTCAGGCGGCCGAAAAGTGGCGAATATTTATAATTTTTTTTGAAAAAGCAGAAGCATATTTAAAGCAACATTTAAAGAATATTTGGTAATTTTACTAAACTAAAGTCGGCGCTCGTACACACTGGTCGTCGCGTGGGTGCCGATTATAGTCGGCGGTTGTAATGAAAGGGTTAAACGGCCTTAAACATATGAAAGAAAAATTCTTTCGACTCGATTCTGCTACCGGCTAGAACTATATGTATATCTTCTGAAGGTGTACGAAAAAGATGGACCTGATTGGTCTACTAGAAGTTGATGTATCGTGCGCAACATCATGAAAAACACCGTTTTGAGAGAAACCCATATCTCCATTAATTATTATTATAATGGCCGAAATCTTTTTATAAGGAAATTAAATTTCATTTATGATTTTGAAGGTTCTTCGGACCACTTAAGAGCTTAGCCTAAGAAGATATACTTAAGAGATACTTTTTGGCTTTATATTGAGACAATTTGCACACCTATTATACATTCATGAGACTTAATACGGATATGAGAATCGGTAGACAATCCTCGAGCTTAACCCTATAGAATCCAGTCCCCGAACCCTACATCCAAGACATCACGAGTTCGTTAGAATTCAAAGGCTCTCCCGAACCCTGGGTCATTTTTCATCGGATGTCACTGATCCGCGAATGTCATCTGTGGGGTCTTACAGGTCTGAGCTTTCTGAATGGGGTGTGACGAATCCGCTACTGGTATACACCATATGGAAGTCAACACTTCATCAATCCGACGTCGATTTTATTGTATGAATTTCAAATGACCCGAGGTGAGCAGAATACAATCATCATTTTCTGTGCCATCGATGCATCATGGGTCCGACCTTACTCATTGGTAGTCCGAAATCGTTTCGCGGGTGTTGGCATAGGAGCAGTCTTCGATAAAACTTTCACGAACGATTCTGGTCGATGCATAGAAAATGTGAGCAACAGTGCTGCGATTCTCTTGACTAATATACATCAGTAGCGAACTCAGAATTCAATCTTGGTTAAAGCCGTGTTGATCGTATGAAAATATTTTTAATCCAAACTCATTAAAATTCATTAGGCAATTATAAAAATTTATTTAAAAAATGACACCTCGTTTTCCTTTTCTTTTACCAAGCTCTTCATTTTGAACTATGTATTTCAGACGTGATTATATTAAATTTTTTTCCCTTTATCTTTGGGGGGGTGCCAGGGCCCCTTGACCCACCCTCTGCGTGCGCCACTGATATATATGTATATATAAATATATATATACCTACCTACATAATTGGTGAAATTTTATATGCACCGTTAATAAGAATTTCCTTTGTTTAAAACTACTTTAATAATACCTTCTGCGCAGACCTGTATGCACTTATCTCAGCATTACAAAAATTCCGTCCATTTGACGATCGTCTTCGACGACTGATTTTATCGATAACGAAAATGTGGTTTCTCTTCGAGGCTATGTGGCACGAGGACATCCTTTGTGACAGTCCGTTGTCACCGAGCTCCGTGCGATTCACATTGCGGTCAGTGCCGCGTACGCTGTTAACTACACAGTGTTCCCTGGAACACACGAATTCGTGACTCATTTCATTTAACCGCGGGTCAGCTCGCCGAGTGGTGCGCGTCGATCCGTGCTCGGTCGCGTGGACAATTTTCCTGCTGCATGTCTCATTCACGTGATTACGGTGACTCTTTATAGGCACCGTATAAAAATAACTTGTGTTTTGATTTTTTTCACCCGGGCAATTATGCGTTGACGTAAGTCACAGCTGCGCGACGCAACACACGACAGGAATTTTAAAAGCAGACGGTGCTGTAAGGAATTCGCGCGGGTATCTTGGAAATGGAGGAAGTTAGGCACGGAGTTACCATTCTCGTAGTTCCGTCTTTACCGAAGCAACGTTTAATACTTTCTCGGCTAATATGGTGTGGTAATATTGCTTAGTTGAGAGGAGCTCGAAGAATATTGAACGCGACTAATTACGTAGGGTAGATGTACCATTTGTGGCCAAATTAAGGTATTGTATCAGTTTTGGCCACTTCCTAAAAAATATAATATTTTTCCGTGTAAGCAATAAATGTAACCTTATATTTCTGGCGGTATACTAAACAAAATATTTATTATGTGAAATTCTCCACATAAGAATTGTTGAATTTTTGGACCTTTGAGATTAATATTTGAATATATTTATGTATAGCAACAAATCAACTGTTGAAATTGCATTTAAATTTATTCTTCTTGAAATTTCTATAAAAATAATTACTTATTCTTATCGTAATTTCTAAAAAAATGATTATAAAATGCAAAACGTGTAGAAACCCAGTAAATGACCGCATACTTTTAATAAGAATTGTACTTATTAATGTTTGCTTAACACGCATAATTAAAAATATGGGAAATTAAAAGTGCAACTACACTCCATTTATAAACATATAATATTTTTAAATTTATAATTGACATTTCTTTGCCTAGTGGTCATTCACTGGTATGCGGTCAATTACTGGTTGGTTTTCCTTACAATCATTTTAAAATAAGATAATTGTGCACATGACCAAAAACACTGAAATGGCCACAAACGGTACATCTACCCTACATAATTAGTAATTACTGAAGAAGTTTCAAGAGCTACAAAATCCCTTACTGGCATTCGTACTCGATTGTGGAGAGCTATTTCACAAAATACCCCCGTATAGCTGTGCCAGCGATGCAAGGGGGGCTGACGACGACGAAGGCTGCTTTCATAAGCGGAAAGTGAATCTATAGGTACGTCTCCTTTTGGTCCTTTTCGCCCTTTCGGATCACGAAGTCTGTACGCTAATTGATCGAGTCCAAGCACGGTTCTACCGTTGTATACACGGATGCCCTTAGGCCCTGAACGAGGATAATGAAGATGCGCGAGCACGACGGTTCCTAGAACCTCGATCCTTCCTTTTCTTCCTTTCCCTCGATGCTCTTCGACTTCCCCTCTTTTTCTACCCAGCCGTTTCTGTGCCCCCCTGCATCGTGCCTCCTTCAAGATACGTTTCTTCTTGAGCCTACGTTCTACGCTGCGGGAGAAGACTCGAAATTGCGTCCTGGTTCCTCGAAGCCCTCTATAAATTCGGCTAATAGACGGGGATCATCTCCTCGCCCCTGGCGAATTAGATGGGCGAGAATCGCGCCTAAAACGGGAGCGACGAAGAAACGATCCTTCCCCTTCACACGAAGGATATCTTCTTCGATACGGCTAAATGGCGATATCTTGTCTCGCTCTCTCCCCCTTTCAAGCAATAAATTAGATCGCCACGATTTCATTTCTGATAGTTGGTCTCTGAGGCTATTAGGACATACCTTCAGAATTGTCAGAAATATATCAGAAAAAGGCCAAGTGTTAGTTACCTTATTCTGTAAACCTTGAAACTTCTCAGTATTAAGAAGATTCTCAGTGGAAGATAATGTACCTTGATGTGTACATGAAAGTTTTCGTTGCCCTTTTGTGTCATCTGTCTTTTTATATTACCACTTACTGTACGACTGTTGCCTTTCTTAGAAACTTGTTGTTTTACGCTCTGATGAGTATCTGCTGTCTTTTAATATCTACCATAACGGTGTTCAACGATGAAACCCGACCCATGGCCGCGTTTAATAGCGAAGACGGAGGATTATGAGAAGAACAAAAGTTCGCACGAACGAAACTGATGAAGACGTGCCGCGGCGCAGCTTAGGGAACACCCTCCGCCGTACGTTTTCGCTACCATTTATTTTATTTAGATTAGTTCACGGAGGAACCCGCCTGTCAAATAATTTCTACTTCCAATCCTCTTCGTGCCTCCTTTCATAGCCTCGTCCTCTGGCTCTTCATAATTCGTTTTACGGCTGTTCCTTACAGCCACCATTCTTTAAGTCTTCCCTTTTCGCAGCTGCGGCTCGATGATGGATATTGCAATATTGAAATCTCCACGGTCTTGCATTACACTCATAAATATCAAGTTTGAGAAGCAAGATGAGATCCCAAGGCTGCCAAGTACTAATTAAATTCACAGTATTCAGGTAAAATGGCGCGTAAACTCTGAATCTTGAAAATACCTGAGAGGTCATCCATGTACCGTAAACCCAGTTCGTGTCGCGATCCTTAACAGTCGCGAAACTAGAACAACTCGATTGCCGAGGGAAAGAGAGCGCTCAGATCGTCTCTATAAAAGCCACAAGAAATCAATTAAAGGCGACGCTAAAAGGCAGAAGCAGTTCTGTTTGGGGGATCGAGCCGGAGAGGCGAATCGACTGCACGATGCTCGCGTTAACGATGCTGAAAGGTGACGCAGGAGTAACCTACGCATTCGAAAGTTCACGTTCTCCAAGTTGTCGGGATCCAGTCTCCTCCATGATTTCCAATCGAGCGGAGAAAGTGTTCACACGACACGGGCAAAGCGGATCGGGAGGTGCACCGTTATCGTTTTCCCTTTCTTCCAATAACGGCACGTTCGAGAACGAGTTAATAGATTGAGGATTCGTGTGTTATCAGAACATGTTGTCATCTTGGTAGTTCTCTATCTCGTTTCAAGCTTTAAGTTAAGTTCTAAGCGTTATTCCTAACTTATAGTTGAGTCAGTTTCTGTGATCTTAGAGTAACAACTTGTGGGGTATATTCAGTGTGGCACAGGGATTTACGTATGTTATTTTACGAGATAATATTTTGTTGCCAGCGGTAGTTCCACTTTCGGAGAAAAAAATACTGTTAAACGACGTCTTGTTACTTCCTGGAGGTTTCGACGTAGCTCGACTTCAAGGAGATCCTTGAAAGGGCGAAACGAGTTTTGGAACCGGGTTACCCACATAGGATGCGAAATGCTGCATATTTCTTTTTATTCGTATCTTCTTCCATCGAATTTCTCGCATCGCTTCGCTCTGCCAACAGTAAATGCGTCATCGAACCTTGTAATTAATCGAATTTCTCAGGCCCGGTTTATCAATGCGTGTGAAATCCATTTAACTTCCTTCCGATAGATGTTACTATTATCAGAGCTTCTAAAAAATATATATAGTGTCTTCTATTTGCGTTAGAAATTCGCAATACCATAGTAATGTAGCTGTCTAACCATTCAGTGGGGCGTTCTTTCCTAGTCTGACCACTAACTCACTGATTCTACTTGGCAGTTTGCATTAGCACTTTGACTCCAACACGATCCATATTACGACATCTCTACTAACATACACATATCCCCAAGGCTCCAGAAAAGCGGACATCGTCTCCGAAGGTTAAAAGAGTACTAACAAACAAATATTAATTTAATGAAGAAGAAATGTATAATCGTCACATCGACTATATATTACCATTAACAGCAGTTGCGAGATCTAAATGCAAAAGGAATCTCAGATTACTCAAATTCACTGTATTAAAACACACCCCCCCTCTCCAGGGACAGATTTGGAGATTTGGCGCCCCTAGGCTAACAAATCTCTGCCGCCCTATCCGGGAAGTATCAACAATTATTTTAATTTAAAAGAGTCGTAACAATTTAAAAATATGGCAACTTACATTTGAGTTATTGCTAATTCGCTACACACAAATCCGTACCTACACTTCCTAGGATATGCAAAACTCCTGTACCTTCTATAAATTTAACATTCTCATCCCAAATGCAAGCTATCCCAAAAGCAACTGTTGCACCGATTACGATCGTCCTGCTCCCAGCGATGCAAAGAGTTACACTCGTGCGGTTGGAGGAATTTCGACGTCCACTTCCTGGCTGGCTGCCTAAGTAACCGCGCGTACGGTTCAGCAGGATCCACGGAAGGGCGGAACGAGTTTCTGGGACCGGGTTACCCAGATAGGATTCGAGCTGCAAAGCCGTTGCAGCTGCCCACTTATTCCGCGTGCATACGGCCGGGGCACTCTCGGCTCCAACGGCCGCCTACAAACACGCAAATGAAGATATTCACCGTGTTTACACAGCCGGTCGGGAGGTCAACGTCTCTTAAGTGTGTCGCCGGCTGTACGGCGAGCCGACTGAAAAACGGACAGCTTATCCTATCCCGACCTTGGCTCCTTCTCGCTGAAGGTTCGTCAACCGTGTCCCGACTATCGCTCTTCATCGCTGTTGCGTCGCGGATTTTTATTCTCCTTCAAGTCGAAGGATCTGACTGCCAGAGGTATCGACGCTTACTGTCTGCAATTTTTGGGTTATTCTGCAAGTCATTTCTTTCCTGTCTACCCCTTTTATTGTAAGCTATGTGCACTGTGCGAGGTTCTTGATTAACGGCGGTCATCGGAGTCGGGTGTGAAGAATTCAACGAGTTGGCTTTTTTGGTAGGACGTGTTACCTCAGAGGATAAGATTTTATCAGTTTTAGGGGCGTCGGGCTCAAGTGTTTGGTGTTCTTTTAAGGATCCCCACCCACTACGATGACATGAGTTGTTACCATATGCAGGGATGTTGGAATGCAACCGTTGGTGTCCTCTTATTTTATTTGTATTTACAAAGCGAGATTTAACTCGCTTGCCCAGAGTTATGGTATTGTAATTTTTCACGTTTCTAGGAAGTGTTGCTTTTTAATATGAAGAAGGGACTGACTCTTGACGTTTGATGATTACTCTTATACAAGAGTAAGAAACCAGCGGGGAAGTTTTTGCTTTCTCACAGATCGCTGTTTCAATTCGAACCTCTTACCGCGTGTTTTCTGATGTCACAACCCCTTCTCTTACTCCGGATCGATGGAAAAAGTGCGATATTTTCGGCAGGGATCGCCGATGTTCCCGTTATCGGCCAGGATCTCGTGAAATTTATTCCCCTTTGTATTGGAGGCGTGGTTAGAACAATGAACAAAGAGTACACGGGGATGTTGCGGATCGTCATAAAAGTCGCGGCCACCTGACAAGCTAACTCGCTCGTAAAACACTTGCTTTCTCGTGCTCGTTTACGGTGGTAAACTCTAAGGAAATACTCTATTGAATGGTTGGCGATCCACGGGTGTACGCACCGTTTCTATGCAGATACGGTCTCTTCCACGATTTCTGCTCTTATTTCCAATGCCCCTTCGCTTCGAGCTGGTCGGCTCTTTCCTTTCGCTATCTTGCGTAGCGCGACTGAACGTTGCATTCATAAAATGCGTGCTCGCTTCGGAATGTATTCCCAGGAAAGTAACCTTCGTGATTTTCAAACGAAACTTTACCGCGCAGGAGACTCCGTTAAGCATAGAATTCATATAAAATGATCGTTTCAGAATCACACTGTGGCAAACACGGGGGTTGTGTCTGCAATAAAATTGATCACCGTGGAAGGTGTTAATGTTATTAATTCGTAGTCTGCATAGCGAAATGGCTAATGAACGCAGCATTTTTTTTTGATACAAGAATATGGAAAAAGCGACAGAACATTGGTCTTCGAGCACCCCCGTGGGCCATTGTCGGCACGAGCGGGCACTCGCCTCGTCTTTTAGGATTTTAACCCATAAACTAACCGGCGTAGCGGGATTCGGTGGCCTTTGAATGGCCGCTGAGCAGCGTATCGCCTATGCAAGCCGTCTAGGAGACGATGGTAGAAAGGGGCCCGCGGGCATAAATCGCCTAGGAGCGATAAAACGTGGATGGAAGGTGGAACGTGGACGCACGGTCACGCGTGCACGTGAACGTGACCCTCGCTGACCGGTGATTTGTGATACAAACTGCTACCAAGCTTTGTCCCCTACCTTTCGGGCAGCCGGTGTATTCTAGGAGAAAAAGAATTTTATTTTCGCTCTATGTCCACTTTTTTGATTTCCCTTAATTCAAGCTCGAATGGCAGAGAAATTTGTTGCACGAGGAATGTAGGGTAAACTTGCCTAAATCGTACTCCTTAAGAACAAATGTTTATTACATGAAAAATAATCGGGAAAATGAAACAAAATTAGTGGTAATCAATTCTTTATTAATAGAATAAACAGTTTTATAAACTCAAGTAATAAAAAATAATCAACTTATACTCATAAAAATGATTTATTATTAATATGGAAAAATTACGATTTAGGATTAATGTTCTTAAATCGTACAATACTTATCCTAATTCGTACTTTCTAATTTAATTATTACACTCATTACATACATATTCAAAAGTAAATCCAAAAGTCGTCGACATCTCTCGTGCAATTGAAGTCTTCCAGTTGCCACCGCGGCTTCACTTGAGAAGCGTTGACATGAATCAATCAATTTTTTAGATATAGAAGATTTTTAATAATGCGGGAGTTTCACACTTTTAACATAAACCTTGCCTTTGTAGAACACAGTCGCTTGTTTCAGGCTTCAGATTTTCATTGAAAGTCGTAAAAATTGCACTCGTTACAATAAGTGTAAGGTCGATAATTATGATGATTTAATATCACCTCCCACGGCGTTTACATCGCGCTGTCCTTGCTGTAAATTGCCGGTATTCAGGGATAAGTGTCAGGTATAATTTGCTTAATCGTGGGTGCAGAACGGCAGAATGCGCTCGCTTTGTCCGAGAGACACTCGAGCAACATAATGAATAGACTGCAGACGTTTATGCAAATGCATGTATTGATATGCAAAAATTATTTTGCATATTGCATATGCTTTATTAAAATGGATATTCATGTTACATATTTCTTTTATATGTATCTCACTGTATTTGGTTGTGATCATAGATGAATTATCGAACCGTTACGTGACGAATTTTGTGTACCAATGTTGATATCATGCGATAGAATAAGTCATTAGTAAAGACTCATTCATTACAATCGCTCGATACAAATAAACAATTTCGATAAAGTTAAAAAGGTTTGGCCACTTTTTTCTCGTAACACACGAAAATAGTAAAATTATTTATATTCAGTGTTTATTTTATTTCTACAAATAGGCAGTTTAAATTTCTAATGGAAATAATGTCGTTATAATTGCAACTGCTCGGAATGTTTTGCAATAGATACAAGTAACTAAGAACTTAACATTTATTGAGGAAAATTTACAAATTCTTGTAGCCACAATGAAGAAATTGGGGTTTGGGAACTGTCGGTTTACCCTTAACAAATTCGATAAAAATGGACATGGCATATTTTACGTGCATAAACATCCGCAGTCTAATAATGAATATTACCTGTATCAATTCCATCGCAGTACCTATATCATATTCTTGCGTGGCTATTAATTGGATTAAACATGCTCCACGCAGCGTGTTATTAACGATAAACGTGCAATTTCGATAATTTGCTTCCTGCTGTTATACACGACTACGTATAAGTATTATCATCGGTACACGATGAAGCACGACGTTACATCCAGTCTATTGAAATGCAATTTCAATCCGTGGAAGTTTCGTTCAATTTCGAAAGGCGTACCTCTGCGGCTTTTCCACGAAACATTTTGTTCCCAGTGAATGAAATTCAATCTGCAGGCGAGTATAACTGTTGCGCAATTGCTAAGTGATTTCTTTGACGAGGTATTAAGAGCACTTTCAATTCGGCGACGGCGTCGATAATTTCTTTCTCATATTTCACGAACGCGAAACGCGAGCCTTTCAGGAAGCTATCGCCGGTTAAGTAGGGAAGCTTGTAGGTGCCATTCATATTGTCCAACGTGCAAACGTGTCCGAAGGAGCAGTCAATCGTGGGAAAGAAATAATCAGATCTAGGAGTAAGGTCAAGCATGCGCGCGGGCATGATTGAATTGTTTAACAATAGTGGGGAACGAGGCTGCACGTTCCTTGCAGCAGGATCAGAGAGACAAACGCGGAAGTCGATTTAAATATTCCTCGCGGTTAAGACGAGAAAAAATCGCATCGGAAACCACAAGAATTTTTAAAAAAATAAACGATCCTCGTTCCGCAAAGTGTGATGATATACGATCGTCCATAATTTGTAGCCAGTAAATTCTGAAATCAGTCAGATAGTTAATCTTCTTTGAATATCTGTTATGTTCTCCTTCATCCATCCACCTTCTCCTCGCTTTTAAATTTCCCTCCCCCTCCCCGGTGCTCGCCATCTGAAATGATGTAAAGTTCATTGTTCAATGTCTCAATGGTACATAAATACATTATTTGAGCGCATAAGCGTGCTCGTGAATGGCCCATGAACAACACCACGGCTCGCGTTTCGCCATCGCGGGCGTTGATCGTGGCGCGTCAATAATAAGTATAAATACTTTTATAACCGTAATATTTCAGGCTGCACAAGGGATTTCGTGCCGTAAGGTATTGCAATTGTACGGCAGCGGTTACACGTGCATGATCGACGAACCGACGCGAGCCGCGAACCTACGGAACGGCGGGGGCGTTTTACGATACGCACCCCGAGGGGCGAGCTTGACGTCCCGACGAAATATGCACCCGGATGGTCGCCGTGCCTCCATGTGTCGTCGTTATCAAATTAACATACAAAGTCTAAGACTCTACCAATCGCGAAAGTGTACAAATAAACTAATTGTAGGCAGAGTTTTCGATGGAATTTATTCTGAATCGCCTATTCTCGCGTTTCCCAGTATACTACTTAGCTAAATATTCCTTTATTAAGGATATTTTCAGATAAGGAGATTTTAAGTCATGGAGGAATAAATTTGTCGTTTTACCTATCAGTCGACTTTTACAGAAAAGCTATATTCAGGGTTCGCTCTTCCAGAGGTTCTTCCTGTTTTATTACAGTAAAATTCCACTTTTCCCACGGAAATGCAGCATTTAAATCATGGTTACTTTTCTCGGCAGCACTCGATATAGATAGCGTGTGCAGGGCAACTGCCCAAAGCGGCAAAATTGATAGAAGGGGAAAATTAAAATCAATAAAAAAGTAAAACTTTTTGCAGAAGCGGTAAAAAAGTAGATAATAGGTAGGTACACATTAGAATTTAATATCAAATATAAATTGTTCTTAAATTACCCACATAAGTACTACATTTTTATCAAGCAAAATGCTTTTGTTATTCAAGAAATACCTATAAAAAAATTCACTCGTCAAAAATTATATTTTAAAATAATTATTTACAATTAAGGGCGGCATAAATCGTTTTTGCCCAGAGCGACGGAAGAGCTAGATCGGGTCCTGCTTCTCGGTGAACGTTTTGGTAGAAGCTAGAAGTAACATGAAGCTCCATGCGACCAGCGACTGTATTGTTGAGAGGCACACGTGTGCCGTCTTAGGATAGGCATTCCCTAGGGGCATCTTTGACATCCAACGAGATACACAGCCGGACGATCGTCGTTCCTCAATGTGTCGTCGCCATCAAATTAACATACGAAATCCAGCCGGCCGTAGCCGCGTATATCTCGCTTAATGGCCGGCAGTCGTATTACTCGCGAGCAGAAACGACCCCGGTACATCACACGCCCAGTTGTCTCGGAGCGTTGTTGTATACGTCGAAACTCGATACCCGATGTACTCGGTTCGAAGTCCCAGAACGATCGATCGAACGTTGTCGGCGGCCAGGAGAAAAAGAACGGATTAACAGTGTCGAACATTGCGCGAGTATCGCTGAAAACGGAACCCCTGAGAAGGCTCGCCTGACGTTTAGCCGAGTCGCACGGCGATCGACTGGGTTTCGCGCGTATACACGGTCTTCTAACCCAGCTCGCGATTATGTAAGTGGAAAACGCGTGAGAGGACGGAATGATAGGATACGGGATACGATCTCACTTGGGAAATCCCTTCACTGAGAATTTATTTGCTGATTTTTTGCACCTTTATTCTTTGCTTACCGTAGTGCATTAAACCTAGCTCTACCCAGTGAAATAGATTTCATTTCCCGCGTTTCTTGAAACCCTTCTTGCAGTGTTCGAGTTCCAAGTTCCTCGATTTTATTCCGTCCTGTTATCGTCACCCTTGCTCTAGAAAGAAGACATAACTTTCCGGCAAGGCAGGTCAATTCTCTCATTGGTAATGACGGGGAACAGTCTGCAACGCGAATGCACATGTTATGTAAGCATCATGCAGCGTGCGAAAATAGATAGAGATGTAAATCAGTGCCGAGTGGTTCTAACTTAATGGGAAAATATTTTCTGTTCCAGGTAAGAACGAGCGTTCGCCTCTGCTTTATGGATATTGCTTTCCTCTTGTAGTGGTTTTCCTCCTGACGCACTTCGTTCGAGGTAGGAATTCGATGAAATTATATGGTTGTTTTTCGAGCGGCATACTATCTGAACGAAGAAACTCTATTTCTTGTTAAAAAAAATCAATTTATAACATCTGCCGCGGGAAATTACTGCAAGATGCAGGAATGTAAATGGATTATCCATTTACTTTTTTCTCGAGCATCTAATCATCCGCACGTTCTTAATATGAAAGCTTGAAAGTGTGACCTGGTATTCAAGTAAAAGTAGACCGCGGCGAATCATTGGCGTGAATCCTGTAAACAGTGAGTAGGAAAATTGCAAGTGGTCGCGAACGGAGTCGGGCAGGCTCAGATGGCTTTGGAGACTAGGCACGGGCGTAGCTGCGATTATTCAGAACGGTTGTTAATTGCGCTCGCCCGTAATCCTATTAACGACACTCGCGGTGTTCGCGTTATATCGTCGCGGAGGGTCCTCGAGGGATCTCTCCTTGCTCCTTATTACCTCTTTCGACGTGCCCCGCTTCCAATAAATCCGAAGGTGGACGCGTTCGTGCGTAATTGCCTTTACAGTTAATTACTCGACGACCCGCTCGCGGGACAAGAATGCAGTTAGGCAGGGTTGCGACACGATTGCGCGCGACCTTGCTCCAACGTCCCGACCCGTACGATTTCGATTTCAACACGAGCTACACGCCACGCTGGTTACGAGAGAAGCTCTCACACGATTAATTCGACGATTAGAGTTTTGAAGACCCGGGGACTAGGGTTGCCACCCGTACTTTAAAATAAAGTAGCTTATGTTATTATACGTAAATGTACTCTACGCTTTTGAATAACAATGAACTATGCGAAAATATTTTATTTCACGATTAATGATATTACGAAACGTGAAATGTAACGCCATATTCTTCTGTCTGTTCCTGTCACCTCAGCATTTACTGAGAAGAGAAACAAGGCCTCTCTGAATTTAATAAAGAACAAATTATTTATATATTTTAATATGAATATCGAGTGCCATAATGTCATTAAATTATTTAAAAAGGATAAAAAGTTGTTCTGTAATGCTAAGAGAAATAAAAAGTATGTACCTATGTTTGGAAGAACTAAAAACTTAAAAGATTAAAATGTACTTACAGTTCTTTCGAGCGTATATTTTTTATACTCCACGAAAGCAAATCTACGTTATTTTCCTGTAAAAAAAAGGTGGCAACCCTATCGGAGACCCAATTTTCCATCTCTACTCGCATTACACAAGCTTACCTAAACTTAGGATCACTGCGCAAGTGTCCATGGCCTGATGGAACTTGTAGCAAGGTTAAGGTTTATTAACTTGAACGGTCTATAGTCAAAGAAACGTTTGTATCCACGAGCTTACCGTATCCACATCAGTGTTTTCGAAAGCGAAGGTGAGACCCGGCAGCGGAAAAAGTGTCTGCGTGCCTGAGCCGCTAAACGCTTGGCAAACAGGCTCTAAAAGACATTGAGATATCTGGAGCACAACGTAATAGCTGAGAACAATGGAAGGTAAAGGCGATATCGGTGCGCAGAGTGAATGAGGAAAAGGATGGAATCGCGTTACGGTTACAGCACCCACCAGCAGCCTCTTCGGGAATAACGTAATCGGCCCTCGGCCCGGCGCGCAGCGATAATTGTGTCGTTTCCAAACTCGTCGCATGCCTACGCGGCTCGAATACTGGCGTTCCTCTCTCGAACGAGGCCAGGATTTACTCTCGATCGTAGGAATTCTATTTCTCGCTCCTCGATCGAGGCTCCTTCGCCAGCCGTATAAAGTTGCGATCGAGGCCGCAGGGTGGCTCCCGTCTGACGAAACTCCTCGTCATTCTTCCCTCCGTCTCTCCGAAAATGGCATCTTATACTCAGCTATCGAGCTTTAAACTCGACTTAATCGAACAAGCCGATTAAACTGTTCGTTGTACCGCAGTCTTTCTTTTATCTAATTGGAAATTTTTAATTGGCATTCGCTTGTATTTTATCGCAGCGAATTCTTATCAGTTGCACCGAAAGATACTCTGTTCTCATAGCCTGAAGCTTCATCAATTTATAATTTCTTTTAAGTGTATCCATTATTGGAGAAAAGGTGCCAGAACGAAAGGGTGACCTTTGAAAATTTTTTCCTTCAAAGATAATTGATTTTCGCTGTGGATATTCCTAAGGGAAAAAGTGATTCCTCTTTGGTACACGCGGTGCTTCATCGGAACCGTAATACACCACGTTACGAGGCAGTACGTGATAAGCAGAACCTTTATACGTTTTAATGACGAGGTCATAAATTGCACGTTCAGGGCGTGCGTATCAGTTTTTTTCGAACCTTATAGAGCCATCCGCAAGGTCGACTCGACTTTCTTTGTAACGTGGATCGTGTTCGTCATTGGCGCCCGAGTACACAGGCTTGCAGAACGTATTAGCGCGTGAATAAATCGCTATTGACGGGGCGGGACTCGACAACACCGCTAAAAACCATCGCGGGTATTTTGTGCAAGTAATAACAGCGACTTTCCGTCGTACACAAGCACAAAGTTTTAATCGGGGCAATTGCAAATTCAACGTTGCGGCTAGATCGTGTCTGGCACTCCTACAAATCGTAAACGGCGACAAATCTACTTCCTAGTTCTCGGTATTAAAGCTTTCAGCTCCACGCGACAGTATGAAAAGTCAGGGGACCATTTAGTGCGGTTACCGTCGGCACAATCGAGCAAAACAATAAACATGAAGTGGGATTTTTCATGCATTAATCTCTGTCTACACGGCTAATGCATAACGCATCGAATATAACTTTCACCTGTCCGCAGTATATTGTTTCCACGTTCCCGTATCGCGGTTGTCTTCTTTAAAAAAAAGCGTCGTCGTACGCTCGCCTTTCTAGAGGACTGCGAAAGGAACTATCCCGCGACAATAGTCGCATTCGTATTCCCCCGAAGAGTATATCGCGTCGTCGCACACAAATGGCTGGGTGCGAACACCTTGGCACGAATACACCCATTCTGGATTTCCAACAGGTGCGTGGACTTAGTTGAACGATGCAAATCGACTGCGGGCAACGTAAATCGACATCCTTTGCCGATTAGTTCAAGGAACTTTCGGTGAATCCGAGCTTTTTCCAGAAACCCACACGTACTCGATGGTTTCTTGAATTTTCACACCCTCGTCGTATTCGCCAAAGAAATCGAACACAATGCATTACTTAACAAAGTGAGGAAGTTCTCAGCACGCGAACGTGCGATACATTTCTCTTGTAAACACACCACAATGTCCACCGCGTAGAAAAGTGATAAGCTGTGCAGGGCTTGCATTCTCTATAAAAGGGCCCGGGTGCAAGAAATATTTTTGGGGAACCAAACAATTTCTCAACGGTATAAAACATAACATCTTTTCATAGAAGAAAATCGCGACAAAAGGTTAATAATAACAATAATAAAGGAAATAAAATAAATAATAAAAAAATAAACAAATAAACATTAACACATTTAAATATATGACGTTTTTATTGTCATATTATTAATAGTATTTGATTATTATATTATTACTTTCGAAATTATGTTCTAATTTCTTTTTTCTTAATTTCAATGAAATAAAAAAATTTCGTTCTAATTTTTTCTTTTCTTCATTTTTTATTTTTCTGGAGCCTCGGTACGGTCTGCGGACGGTGCAGAAGCTACTTAACAATCATCGAAGTTCCTAGATCGGTAGCCCGTATTCTCAGAGATCTTTGAATAGAGTTCCCTTCGCAAAAATGGTTGCGGTGATAGAATTATATTCCACATTCCGCAATTATTTTACCATAAGGAATCGCCTCTTTCATTGCTGTACAGCGAATTACCTCACAGCCCGTGTGCAAACGAGCTTAAGCAGTTGTTCTCGAAGGAGGCTAACATCGGTATCGAGCGTTAACGCGTCCCGCGGCGTTTTGTAACCGCGGATCGTACACCAAAGCGCTTCGTGTAAAAGCTGGATTCCGTAAATCACCGGGTCGCGCAACAGATTCTAGGCCATCCGTGTAAACTTCGCGTGTAACGTTACGTCACTGGCGTGTACATTCTTATCGAAGGGAAATACGCGTCCGTGGCCCCATGGCGTGGCAGACGCTGCGTGTGGGTGTACCGAGGGGGACAATGTCTGCGAGCTACGTTGAAAACATTAATGGAAAAGTTGATGTACGCGCGTGGGGTGGTGGTTTGTTTATTAAGCTTCGCCAGAACCCTGTGTACGTCTAGTCCCTAGCCAGTCGACGAAGATGAAATGTGGCTGACAATCGAAGCCCATTTCATTTCACCGGGTTAGACCATCATTTTCCACATGCAAATAGTTGTAGGTATACGGGGTGTGCCGTGAATTAAGCATCGATCATTCTCGCTCCTAATGCAAATATCTTGACCGAACATAGTTTCAATTCTTGCCTTGTAGAAAACACGGTAAGTGCCGAAAATCAAATTTTTTCAGGGGAGAGGAAGAACTTCCCCGACTTTAAATTATTTGATTTGTTTTGATTGCTAAATATCCTTAAGTATACAATAACCCAGACGAATCACAAATTTTTTTATTTTTTCTTGCATTAATATAGTCGAAATTTATGAAAAAGAGAATTGTATTTGTAGAAAATCCTGTATGTGCCACATCTTAGTTTTAGAGAAAACTGAATGTGCCATTCGTTTAAATTTACAAGCACTGTAAGTACCAATCCTGTTTACCTATCTTTTAATTGGCTGTTACATTTTCTGTAGAAGTCTGTAGAAATTGCATTAAAATTCTATACTAGTATTACCATTGCCACGTAGAACATTTCCCGATAATTTTTTATTAATTTTGGCACTTACAATGTTTTTTACAAAGACATTTATTAACTCAGTGTGAGATTAACTATGGTGCACCATAACGCCACGAATCTCTTCCTATTTCTTTTCAACTTTAATTGCCAGCGAGTCTAATGCACATGATTCCACAGTCTAGTCGGTTATAAAAAATCCATGGTCGGACGCTCGTCATTCACGAAACAGTATTTGAAAGCATGCAGGTAAGCGAGTGAATCACTTGGCAATGGATTCGCGACACACCCTGTACATTTATTCGCGATACAGCGTTATGTAAGGAGATCCATATGCTCACCTGCTCGGGGCCGATGGTTCGCGAGAAACGTTACTCACTGTTATTCTTATTAACTATTCCCCGACGTTGTAACGATCCTGCTACGAGCGACGCGATACGATCTCGCGGAGGATCTTGACGCAACCATAATCGTATTGTGATCATTGATTACGCTGCGAGGCTCGAGATACGGCCGGCGTGTATTTCGCGGCAGTCGCTTGCACGCGACTACCTGCCACTTTGCACCGTAACGTTTAGTAATGACCATTCACGGGAATTTTAATTGACGAACGATAGCGTTCGACAGCGAAATTGCATTTCTTCCTCGAGTGCCGAGTACTGTCTCTAATAAAACGTGATGAGTTTTGAGGTTTTTTCTTCATTGTCCAAAGATGTACAGATAAAGCCACTTGAAATAGGCTATCTTTATATCTTCCACGAGATTGGCGATAAAGGAAAACATGTTAACGCGTTGATAAGAAAAGTAAGAGGCTTCAAGGATTTCAATCACGGAAAATTGAAGAATCGCAGATTGTTTTACTGGCTTCGGTTTATGTTCATGGAAAGTGTTCTCTGTATTATTCTTCCATTTCACTACAGTGCTCCCGTTCATGCGAAGAAATTCCATGCTCTTTAAAGTATTTCTGTGTACTTAGAGGCGGTGTTTCCCACTTGCGGTTGTTGAGCGATCGCTGTCGTAATTAGGGAAGTATGCGTTCTGTGTAATAAATGAGCAGTGATTGTGTAATGAGTTATAGGAATGTTATTACCCAGTGATTGGTGATCTGTGGATAAGAGGAGCCGTGTTAAATGTAAGTTCTTGGTAATTAGTCTCCAGGAAGTTGGAGAGCATATTAACGAGCGTGATACGTATGAAATGTTTGGTTATTAACGAGGGGGAAAGGATAATGCTTGGTATGGATGGAAGAAACAGATCTCACAGTTGGTCCTTTGCGCAACATTCATTACATTGAAATAAAAGTAGCTTCTTTAAGCGGAACACCACTGGGACGCTCGAAAAAATAAGTCTTTTTTAAGAATTTTTTCAGGAATAATTTACAGTTTTCGTATAAAATTTGTATTACCTATTTTTAGTACGAATAGAAAAACATGCATGATATTTAATATATTAATTAATCTTCTAGACCCCCCACAAAAAAAACATAAGTCGCTGGGGGGATGTGTAACTATGCACAGCAGCTCCCAAATAAAATTTAATTTTTAATTATAAACCAAATGAGTAGTTTCCGTTGCACGTACCGATTTTTAAACAAATTATTTTTGTATAAATGGCGTGTTTTAGAAGAAAAAGTTTCGAAAATTCACAAATAAGATGGGCAGTTTTCGGAGTGTATTTCAAAATTTTGTTTTCCATAAAAAAATTCATACGTACAATGGAAACTACACAATGTTTTTTGTGGGGGGTCTAGAAGATTAATAAATATATTAAAATTTATGCATGCTTTTCTATTCATTTTTTTATAGTGTGTTAAGACATTGTACTAGAAATAGGTAATACAAATTATACATGAAAACTGCAAATTATTCCTGAAAAAAATTCTTAAAAAAGGCTTATTTTTCAGGCCGTCACAGTGGTGTTCCCTCTTAATATCCTGGCTCCTCTTGTGAAATGCTCGTTCTATTAAAAATCCGATATAAAAGACCCGCGAGTACCTGTGAGTATCTCATAAAAGCATTGTAAGGTGAAATATTTTCACGGAGTACCACTCACTACTCACTACTGATAACGACGTCAGTGTCGGCTCAAGCAGTGACCAAAGACGTTCTTAGTCAGACACGTATCGCTTTGTACTGGAAACATGTTAATCCCTGCATCCTTTGCCGGCGTGCCAGGCCATTCGCAAGGTGGTCGATCAGTCCGAGTGCCAAGAAATTGCACCGCGGATGGTTTACTGCCACGGAGAAGCGTAAATCTCTGTTAACAATACGGGGGAGAAATATAACGAGGCGAAGGCCGTAGGTTACGACGCTGATGATCTCGTTTTCTCGCTTCAAATGGAAATTTCAACCCGTTCCCTCGCCGCGTCTAGCCGAGAGACTGGATCAAAGAGCACAGCGCGTTGCAATGTTTCAAGCATTTATTCGACATAAATTTCTCGGAACTAAGGCACCTACATACATCTAACGAGCTACATAACTGCACCACCTTTCGTCACATTTCTACGCGGGTAATTCAAATTCCATGATAGTCTTCTGAAAGACATTGACAGTTGAGGAAAGACAACCGAGAGACAGTAAAGATTCTGGAGTAGGAAATATAGTTCTAAATAAAAACGCCACCTTTGAGTGCAGACAGGAGAGAAAGGCCGATGTTAATGGCCGAGCGCGCATCGCGAAAACGAAAATAAATCGAGTCGGGTTCACGGCGCGCCGCCACTTTGCACGCCCGTGACATGAAAGTTGATTCGCACTTTGTACGTGCCTTTGCGCGATTAAACATCTTACGACGCAATCCTGGCGACTATACACGGTGGTCGTAACTTTCGTAATACGTTATCGTTGGTGCCCCGCTGAAAGTGTAACGTTTATCGTTCGCGATCCATCAGTTACCCGACTTATGCGTGTTATAATCTTTGAAGTAGCAAGTTGGCAGGTTATTCGAAGTGGGCATTGTTAAAATAAGCGAGGCGTCTTTTTACAAGAAAATGAATTGATTGAATTTTTGAATTTTATGTCAGTGGGAATTTTTATTTAATCAGCAAAATTTCACGGCGCGCGGGATGATCGAATTCCATTTTCGCAGCGTGTCTCGCGCCTCTGTGAATTGATAGCACGAAAGCTGATCGCCAGCTAAAGCAGAGCGGAGGGGGGCCATTTTTCACCGTGTACAAAGCTTAATTACGCAGGTCCATAATGGAGGGCCTTGTCCGTAGATCGTGCACCATCCCTGCGAGAGTTGTTAACGAATACGAAAAAAAGGTCTTGTTATCTTGATGGGAGGCCGATAAATGGATGGCCGCGTTAGCTGGCCCTGCGCCACAATAAGCTGACAAGCGGCTCTCGCTTCTCAAAGACGACCCGGTCATTTTGTCTGTACTTTAATAAGGGACCTTCTCGACCTATTCCACATTCACCTCCCCACAGTATTGCGAGGGCATTCTCTCTGCCAGCCTTTAAACGGCTAATCGACAATTAGAGGGCTCGCGTCTATGATCGATCGCGGCTTCATGATCGGTCGACAGAAGATTCTGTGAAACGCATACGCGTGTTTCATGTCCAGGCTTGAACTGATTTTTTGATGACCATCAGTGGCTCCTATATTCACTAATTCTGAGACTTGAAATAGGGTTAAAACAGGAAATATAGAACGGCACGTAATATGGAACTTCGTAAAATTTCGATAAAGAAATAACGAACTAATAGTCCCTATTGCATACCGTAAAATGGGGGAACATTGGCAGGTTTTTGAAACATTTTGTTATATAATGTAAAAATTAACATGTTTACATTTGATTTAAGTATTTTATCATAACATTGCATCTTTTGTGATTGTACTACAAGTGTCAAAATGCACAAAATTTGTGTCCTTTCCTTCTTTAATAAATGTTAAAAGCGTTACTGTACTGGGGTAACATTAGCACATCATGTAGATAGCATTAACGGGATAAGTTTTATTAATCTGAGGTCAGTAAACTTAAATTTCTATATTTTATTTTAATTTTTGCATCTTAACTAAAATCAACTCGTAACATTGCCACATCATATAAATAGCATTAACAGGTTAAGTTTTACTAATCTGACGTAAAACAACGTAATTTCCGCGTATGCCAATGTTACCCTATGCTGCCAATGTTCCCCCATTTTACGGTACCGTTTCAAGAACTTTCTTTTTAGACAGCAAGGTTGTCTTTTTCCGAACGTTCAGGAACAGAAGCCTCTCATCACGACGTCGTGCCCTGAAACCTGTCTCGATCCTGAAAGGATCATCGACCGGCTCCGCGCAAAGGAGTCCTAATCGTTTAATCGTCCGTTACACGAAATTACGGAGGCTGTGATTACGAAATCAAGCATAATCGGTGGCTCTGAGAGCCCCGTTGGTAAACGGCTGTAGTACAATTCTGCGCGTCACCGTTGCATCGAACCGCCGCGTCATTCGAGCCTAAGAGGCCTTAATCACGGGGACAAATTGAAAGATCGATGGGAACGATTGTTCTCGGGCAAAAAGTGGCTTATATTGAAATCAAGCCTGGTCGTTTGAAAAGTCGAAAGCGAGAGAGGAATGAACGATCCCACGGAAGGCGGCGTCACAGGCGTTCAAGTCCCCGTTTCTTCTCGGACGAACGGTGTCCCTGGCGCGAATGCAATTCATTTTGCATCGATAATGCGCGGAATTAACCCGGGACTGACCGTCCGGTTCGTGCCTGCCCCGCTATCATTAACCTAATCGAATCATCGCGGCGAGGCCGATCGCGTAACCGTGAGCGAGTTTCTCACGAGTGGAATGTTACTAGCTCGGCTGGTAATACGCGTTACACGCTGGAACGAGTTGCACGTGAGCACGGCCACCATCGAGAGCGCACCATTTACTTTAAAGTTGCGCACGAGCCCCCGCGTCACGGCCGCTGATAACTGCCGGGCGTAATGGAAGTTTCGTTGGTGGTTTTATTGCGGATCGTGCTAGTTGGACTCTTACCAATTTACGAGTAAGTTGTTCGGCTGGTGGTACTGTCAGGTCGGACGTTGTGTACACAGTAGTACGCGGGTACGATAAAGCGCTCGGTTTAAATCCCGTCCACTGAATTACTGGGGCTGAAAACAGGGTGAATGTCGACCGTGGAAAGTGATTACAGGTGACGTTTATTAATGGTACCTACCGCGTGATTCGCAATCAGAAGCATGCTAGGCTCGTGTAGACGCTGCTTCAGATAGCAAATTGCAAGTAACCATTGAGCTCGAGGAAAGTGGGAGTACTAGAGCAAAGAGACGTGTATCTTCTCCCCGGGTTTAAAAATTTCCATCTGAATTTGAATTCGATCTAAATTGTATATATTGTTGGATACGAGAAGGGAATTAGTGCCGAAAGTCAGATTGCAGCAAAGTATCTGTAAACATTACGAAGTTAGATCATTTTTATACATAGGGAAGTTGTTGTAAAACAGTCTATAATATTTAAAAATTTGATGTATCTCCTTTGTAGTTGCGTTATTATAATTGGAATTATGTGATAAATTAATCAGTGAAATTAATTTTAGTTATAGCCCTCTCAGGCCCTTCTTGCATAAAATGGAGAAATACATATAGGGAAAAATGTTTTATTATTTAATTAATCCTCATCCGTTCCTCATTTCAGGAATTGAATGTGTCTCTCGGCGTCAAATTGACGCAGTGCTAAAAGATCGATGAAACGATGAACAGTTATTCTTCGATATGTTTTTATTCAAATTGATGAGTTAACCTTTACATTTCAGATTTTTCACAACTTTCGAATAGAATAAAACGATGTGCAGGACATACTGCTTGTTTCCAAGAATCACAAATAAAAGAACAATAGGTATAATTTATTACGGGAAAACTGTGTCCAATTGCATAATATTTGACAAAAATATAGAACATTGAACAAATATAGTCATAAAACGAGTCGTAGATCGTGTCATGTTCAGGTTGATGTATGTTTGACTTATTATTAGGTACGAGTTAGGGGTCAGTTGGTCACCTCGATTCCCAAATTTAATGATACGACAATGAAATTTGGAGGGCATACGAATTAGGAAACACTGAGGAATCTAATTATGCGTTTTATGCTAAAAGGGCCAGAGTGTCCTGAAGCCGTTGTTGCATCCAACAGTACAATATCCCACTCTACACATAGTAAGGCACCTCATGTCTTTATTATTCACTAACAAGATGATTGAGTGCAAATATCTTGATCATAAATAATGTGTACATAGATGAGTAGTACGTTTTAAAAGTAGCTCCTCGACGACACGCATCACTCGGACCCTCTCGTGGCAGAAGATTAACACAAGGCTGATCACCCAGCAGAGATCGTGTTTTCATCACTGAATGGCTGCTTTATCCGAAAGCAATTCCGTTGGCAAATGACCCGTACTTCATTTAAGGAGAATTTAAACCGGTTTGCATACGCCGTAGCGTATAAACTAAGCAGGAAAAAAGTGGGTATCCTCGTTGTTTGGAGAGAAGCCGGACGGGGGGATATCTTCGGAAAGAATCCAGAGCGGATGCGATTCGCGAAGTGAGCCGTGGAAACTTGTCGCGTAAATCGTATCGGCTGGCTGCGCGGCGCAACACCGCGGTTTCGCTGCGCCGCGGTGGCATGCAGAAACAGCTAAAGTGCACCATCGTAAACCTTGATTTCTTTCTGTACCCCACCCGTCCCGCTTCCCTCCCCGTCGATGCTTCCAACCCTTCTTTCCCCCCTTTCTCTCTCTTTCTCTCTTCGCAGCTTTCGGTGAATGGAGGCTGGCTCTCTGTTCGGTCTGGCAAGTGGAGCACACCTCTATAAAATAAATAGCGGCAAACCTTGCCTGCTTCGGTTGCTATTGAACTTTAGAAGTAGCCGTAAACCTTTCAGTGCTCCTTTCTCTGTTCGTCGCGCGCGCCTTATCGATCCCCGATTTAAATCGATCCGTCCTTTGCCGATCGACGGACCTCCGCCGCCGCGACGTTAACGAACTCGGAGCAGCGAATGGAGCTAATGAACTGCAATTAGATTCGCTAAACACGGAGGAATATATTGCACCGTTGATATATAATGTACTGTTGATATCATTCGAAGATTTATGGATACCACAGCGGAGGTTCCAATGAGTCCGAGAAAAATGTCTGTAAAATAAAGCGACAACCCTCGGTGCTTTACAGCCGGTGGATCGTAACGACCCTTAAGCGTGCAGCAATGCCATTTGCCCAGGGGGAAATTAAACGAAAATCCTTTTATTATTACATTCGAAACGGCGCCGCGAGAGCTGACAAAGGAACGGCGCAGGGGCGAATGAATAATGGAAACGCACCGCGGAGTGAACGAAAATAAACAACGCGCCGGGCAGAGCCTCGATACTCAATTAAAACGCATTTATCGCGCCCGTGGAACCGGATTTCGCCCTAAAAATCGTTACGACGTTTTAATCCGAGAGATCAGCCGCGAGATTATCGCGTGTAACCGGATGATTCAATAAGAATTATTCGTCCGGGGGCCGTGTGTTCCAGCATCGGCCGTTTTTCCCACTGACGTTCCTTAAATCCGCTCTTACTAAAGCCTCGCTGGCAGAACGGCGTCGCTCGTTAAGAGCTAAATAGTCGATCGAGTGCCGGCGAGCAAGAGCTATTCGATCGAATTGTTCGATTAAATTGCCCTCTGGTATCGCATCGCAAATCTGCTAATCTGCTCGTTAAGGGAGGCTCGACTGCGCCTCTCAATTAACATTCGACCGCCAGGTGCCTCTCGTTTGCGCCGACAGGATTTTAGGACTAGATCTCGCAACGACGTTTCCGCTGAATCCCATCCATTACGGTGCTACGTTTCTGTTACCGTTTCGAGTGGTTTAGCAGCCTCCAACGCGGAGTTCAGGCCGCTGTTGCAATAACTCGCGTGTGTAACTTAGTAACTTGTACTCACACCCATATGGAATGCTTCTGAAGAAAAAGTGGAAAATTCAAAGGTGCAGGGTACCTAGGAGAAAAAATATGCGTCCACTTATCTTAGGCTCGCAAATCAACTCCGACCGGGGTAACGTGAGATTCAACTAAAAATTATTTTAATGATTTCCACGATGTTCGGGACGATGTACGTGGTGCAGTATATTACAGAGAGCATCGGGAATGTTTTTACGGCGATAAATCGGAACGAGCTGCATGGGAGCAAGCTCAAGGCTAGCCTTTTAATTAGATCATGGTGCCACGTTACTCTGCGCGTGCATCTGTGCTCATAATTAGCGGCAACATTTTTAGATCATGTCAGACGTGGATCGCTGAACGAGAATCCTTGGTATTCTGCTTTGAAGTTTCACCGAGTGAAGGAATCGTTCCTGGCTACTCCGTTTGGAGAAAAATCAGAAAAAGGAACGTTCGAAGTGATATTTATTACATTTGTTAATGAATATTTCATTTCTATTTCTGTTTGCAAATAGAGCTTGCTTTATCTGGATTTCTCGAGATTTTTCGTTTTAACAAATTGTGTTGCATTGAAGATTTCTAATTCTTTCATTGAACACCTTGAATGGCGATATTTCTGCTATTACGTAAACGAGATCCTTTAGAAAATCAATTATCCTCGATTTACTCGGCCTGCACAAACTCTGCTATTGATTGCACGGTCGCCTGATCGATACTGCCGGTCGCTTGAAATCACGTAGCTATTATCATACCACTTCGGTCGTATACACACGCTCGGGGCAGCATTGTTGGCCGTTTTGCAACATCTGGTATTTCAATTATTGGTGGAACCTGAAGCCGACGTATTGGACGCATAGGGTCTATCAGGGATAATTAAAATCTAGTGAAAGCGTTGCGTCGAATGTGATCTAGTTACACGTCGATCTCGTATTATAACAGACCTCTCAAAGAAGGAGGCAAATTACTCTTTCGATTATAATCACCGTGCAATCTTTAGAAGTCCTTGTCTTATTTTCTTTTACTTCTGCCACAGTTTCTCTGAATTATTCGAGTCCAAAGAATTCGTGGTCGCAATGCTCCTCCCAAGGAAGACATAAATACATTCTTAAATGGAGATAGGTAGTATTAATATATGAATCATCTTTCCTTTTTCGATACGCACGACTTTGCCTTGAAGCGAAAGACGCCGCGCAGTCTCGAAAAATGCCCATCGACACACATTTCGCCCGTGTTGCGTCGTTATTTATGACCACGGATAAAAATGGCCAGGGATCTCCATACGTTTCTCTCAAAAATCAGATTATAATTGGCGGGTACCGTAGTCAGAAAAAGCAAAGGGGGAGCGAGAGAGCAAGGTAGACGCGCTACCTTCTGGGCACGCGTTGATAAGCCTGAAATATGAACGAAGTATCGCACCGAAACCATGCATGAAATATGGTAAGAGATGATACTTGACTCTATCGAGGCGGTCGGCGCGGTTCATTTTTAACGGCGCCGCGATGTCTGTTAAATACATTTCCAAAGGACAATGGTTCCTCGAGGCAGAGATCGGCTTTGAAAAATCCTTGCCCGTGTATTCTATAAATGGCAACTTATAATTAGAGGACGAGGCGGTTCGAGATAATGGTGATAGCGTTCGTGAAATATCGAACGCACGCACGAATCGTTCCAGGAAACGCGGCTGAATTTATTGCTTGCAAAAGGAATTTAGTGTGTCTGACAAATGGATGCTTACTGCATTTTACGTCTTCGTGACCACCCTTGTAGGTCTCACAAAAAGATGATACCCTTGATGTACGACTCCCACCCGAAATGGCACCCGGGTGGACCGCGTTACGCGGTACTTGGAGAACTCGAACGAAAGTGAAAATGCTAGCGAGTGAATCGAGATAGGTTCTCCGCATCGGAGGCCACACGGTGCCCTTGAACCATCCACCTGTTCTCGTGGAACGTTACGCTCAGATTATCTGATCGTAATAACAGGACGGGCACGCCAATTGCCAGTGAGGTTTAATTGCAACGAACTGCAGCATCACGTGTAGCTCGACGCATCCTTGCATCGCTCCTGCGCGAATTTAACACTGCTTATAGTTGCGATCCCTCTGATTGAGAGTCATATCGATTCGCGAAATTAGATACGTCGTTTAAGAGATTACATCGCCGTAAGGGAATGCACGAGTGGTTGCTGTGCAACATATAAACGATTCGAGGATTGCTAACGAAATTGCAAGTGAAGGGAAGGATCGACTTATCACATGCACTCTTATAATACTTCAGAAACAGGATTTATTCGAAAGTAAGAAGAAGAGGGTTCGAGATGGTTGTAGCAAGAATTCTTCTCAAACTACGCGTGAATATAATTGTGGATGTTTTCTTTCATATTCTTCTTCGAAAGGTGTAGTAGAACGGTCAAAAGGAAATACCTACCTGTCGAAATCACTGGGATGGTCCTCGAGATTTGCCGTATCTTCTTTTATCCCACCACTTCACAGGTTCGATGCTTGTAGACTCACCCAAAGTCGATCGCGAGGAAGCGTGTTCCCGCGTGCGAGCATCGCAAATGCTCCGACCGCAAATTCCTACGTAACCGTCTTAAGTGGCCGATTTGGCTGGCATCGAAGAAGTATTAGCTGCGAACGATCCTTCCCTCTTGTTTTCTCATTACACGCGTGCCTCGAATTTTTCACGCGGATCGGCTGGCCACGGTAATAGCCCCTGCGAGGAATTTGCGACGAAATTGTTTTCCCCTGTGTACCGATTATGATACTAACAATTCCGATCGACTTTCTCCCGTGCGTTTCCGTCAGGAATTTGATTAAGGAACTGTGCACCGCGCGGCCATACGGAACTGGTTTTAATTGTGACTTTCGAGCTAGTTATTTAACGTCGCTTGGAGAGTTGGTTTCGCGCTCGATTAAAATGCAATAATTGTCGGCATTAAATTCTGCAATTCTTGTGTATAAAATTGACCGGGACATTAAAAAATAGGAAAGTGTAACTATTCCACAATTTTTTAGTATTTCTCCGAGAATTTTGAAACGTGTGTTCATATTTAGAATCTCCGTTTTTGAGGGGGAGGTTTACCTGGAACGGTCAAAACAACATGCTTTTTGGGGATTTTTTTCTAGAAAAATCGATAAACTTTTATTATTAAACATTAGTCTATTGGAAAGATTACATCTTACGGATATTTCAGTATTTCTTGCGGTAAAAAATATTGAAAGGTTTGTGAGTTATAAAATTATTTTTTTTTAAAAATCGATTATTTTTCGAGTGTAAAAAAAATTTAGGCGAACAAAAAGGGAAAAGCTCCCGATAACGCTTAGATTTATAACTCTAAAATAAGCCTGCAAAACCTCGAGTAAATCGGTTCATTAATTTTCGAGTTATGTGTGTCACCGACTTTGAAAACATGATTTTGAGGAATACGCGTTTTGGGTCTGACCGCTTCACCGAGAAATACTTACCTACTGTCACGCGTATAACTTTGTAAATTTTGGTCAAATTAACTTGACTTTTGAGGAAATATTTTCAAGATATTGTACTACGTCAAAAAAATATGAAAATCGAAAAATCGATTTTTCGAAATTTTTAGGTAGACCTCCTCCCTTAATCTACCCCTAGGACCCGTTTTCTAGGACACCTTTCTCCCCGATAAATTGTATCTCCTACATTCTTAACACTTGAGTGCATAAGGAGAACAAGAGCTGGTCGACCGTTTTGCTTTTGTTTCCCAAACAACTGCTCCGATCAATCGAGTTATTCAGACCCATGACAGACAGATTTCCTCCCACTGTTCCAATTGGCCGGTGCCTGCGAATGCAAAAACGAAACTGCTGCAAGATCCCAACAGAGCAAACCAAGAATGTCTTCAAAGTATCATTCTGTTGGATCGCTGGCCACGGGAACAACAATAAAGCATCATCATCCACGCTCGAGTCCGGTTCTTTTATCACGGCGATACGTTTTTTCATACGGCTTGGCAGGCCAGGAATTTAGGGCGTGCTGCTATCCCGATAGTAATTGCCAGCCAGCAACGGATAATTAACACGGCATTAAGAGTTATCTCGGCGAATCTATCGGCGGTGCTTGGCTCGAAACGCCTCTTCGGCCAGGCCTGATATTCGCCTAGCCTGAGTTACGAGCCTCTCTCACGGCAGTTCGGATCTATGGGAAACGGCGTATCGTTTCGCGAGTTTTATCTCCCGGTAAGACTGTTTAATTGGCTTGACAAAATTACGGCGGCTCGTTATTGCCGATAATGGGCCAGCTGTGCGAAGCGTTCCGCGATAATTCGTCGAGCAACGAAACAAATCGGTTCTGCAGCCATCTCGACTGTTGCGTGGAACTTTCCCAGCCGGCAAATTCTTCCAACCTCTGGTCCAAGTATCCGTCCATCAAATAATCAAAAAATTCCCACACGCGATTAATTAATTTTAGGTTCGAACCTCACTAAACGGTGGCCTTGAACATGTCGTCCTCAATGGCACATAACCTTCCCTGGCGAGGTGCGTCAGCAAGTGACTCATCTCCCCGACGCAAATTTTTTTCAACTATTTTCGGTTCGCGCGTTCACTTACTGCATTCTCTCCGATACTCCGACAGATGAGTATCAACTGACTCAGCGTTACTTGTACTTTCGAAAGTTATCAGCGGACGAGCACCGCGTATAATGGATTCCACTGAGGAATAGTCTCCTCTGGTTGAAGCGCAGTAACCGTTTCCTGATAGTTTTGATATTTACAGCGACGTGTCTGGAACGACTCCGGTGAAATGAGATAGCACGTGTGTGGAGAGATGTAGCAACAAATCGACCCCCCTAAATTACACGTTCCCACGTCACGCTGGCTATAATAAATTACGAGCGCCGGATCCTGAAAGTGTTCACCAGATCGCCGACTATCCACCAGAAGCTTTTCATTCCCGGTCTCCGTAGGTGCCCGATGCTCATTGAAATGCACGCAGCGTCCACCTACCGATGATTCACCGGCTCGTTTTCCCGGGAAACCGCGCGGTGCGATGAACTTTCTAATTGCCAGGGGTTCGCGAATTTCGTCAGAAGAGTATCGCCGATAACCATAGTACCACGGAGTGCCGCGTTTTCGCGGTAGGCTTATTAATTATTCAACTTCAACGACTCACGAGCGGACGCTGACAAATTCGCCCTACTTGATAGTGAGTAATGGAGGACGGGCGAGTTTACGCGCGATCCTGCTATCTGGTGCGCGATTTAAACTTGATTAATCAACGTGTCCGTGCGTGCTCGTCATTCTAACGTATCCTCGAGCCACGCCACCGTAACGTGAATTAATTTCGTTGCACGAATGGAATGCGAAGGGACCTTCCTGCGCTTGAAGAATCGTCCGTAGAGATTTTACCAGGGTGGCCGCTCGAACTCGAAAAATTGGACGTGAAGGCGGACCACTTCGAGACTTGATCGTAGACGTAACGAGTCTCGAAACAGAAACTCACGTCGTGCAACGTGGAACGAACATTCTCGTCGAGATTCCTAGATTGCATTCCTGGCAGCAAGCTCGGTATGCTGATAAGACGCAGGTACCTAGCAAGAGTTTGGCGTCTGGAACGAGTTTTTGAAAGCTTCCGTGTCGGTACGCCACGTCGGTGGTTTTTAAAAATCAATATCGTAAATCGTGGTTGGCGAACGCACCGCTAGCTAGGCAACCATTTTTGGCGAACGCCCTGGCTGCAGCCAGCTTCTCTGGGTTTGACCTTTATGGGCATCGTTACGAATCACCGTGAAATCGTCTTGGAACGAACGCGAAGACGCGGCCAGAGGTGCATCCCGACGTGAATCGCGCGCACAGACACGCACGCAGGCTGGTCGTGTTTCCTCTTCAACTTTCTCTGTTTCAGCGTGCCGGATGCCTTTAAAACGCCGTGAAAACGTCCGCTAGACGTTCGTTCACGGGTTACGCGTGGAAAAATGCGCCGGACGTAACAGGTGCAGCCGCGGTTACGATTCTGCAGACACCTGGCTTCCTCAACCTCCATTGAGCTCGTAATAGTACAGTTCTTCGAAGTTACTCTATGTCAATGAAGGTTCGTAAATGAATGGTTTGTTGAGTAGTATTCTCTTTTTTCGGTGATTGAAGTGTTTGGAGATAGTTGTAGTTCATTGATTAGGGGAAGGTACAGTAGTTATGAAACCTTGTTCGAATCCACGAAGGATAATGTTGAAACGGATCATCCTCGTGAAATAATGTTTAGAGAGAAAGGTTGGAAGCCTTTTAGTACGATCTTTACACAGGGAATAGTTGTAACTATGAACAATATGTAATAATTTTTTGTAGCTAACCTCAGCAGCATCGTTCTGCTTTCCACTAGCGTCTCACGAAGCTTTCGCAAGTGCGATGACTTCACCAAGTACAACATGTACCAATCAGTCCGACCTGAAAGCACTTAAGAGCGATCAAGTAGCCGAGTCGCTTGATGCGAACTTGCGGGTATCTTCTCACGGTGGTTCGATCGTCGTTTAAATTGCCGACGATTTCTCTCCAGATCACTGTCCACCTCCACTCGCCAAAAGGGGGGTTTTTTAAAACGGCCTTTAAACACTGGGATCGAGAAACTTGTAATTTCAAATTCACCTTTGCCTACCAATCTTCTAATCGAACTTACTTAAGCTCCTCTGCATCTTCTGCATCGAGACTAAACCCGACTGACAGGACTCTTCCTTTTATCCACCGATGGTTCACAGAGTTCAAGGCACATTGTTACCTATTATACTACACAGACTGCGCGCCCCAGAATGGAGCGTTCCTTAACAAAAGCGTAGCACAAAGACTAGCGATCAAGAATCGATGACTCAATACGCTAACAATGAGAGCACCGTGTAGAGGGTTTTTCTATCGTGTCTAAGGTAGACACGGTCGCGGGGCAATAAAAGCGGTGGAATAAAAGTGAGAGAGGATGCCCTGGGCGCGAACAGAGAGCGGCTCGAGTGAACGGTGCGCGAGGGAACGGAACGAATCGTTTAAGTTTAAAGGTATGTAGGCACGTTCGACAAGAGAGACGAATCACTGGGGTCGGAGGTCCCTGATAGATGTTCCCAGATAAGCGGCTTGCTATCTCGATTTCACCGGGGCAACCGTCAGGTACACGCGCCCCGCGGATTGAAATCTGGTATTGCGTTTCACCAGGAAGCCCAGGGACTCTCTTCGATCCGGAACAAGGAATGTGGATAATGCGTGGCAATCGAGCAGTAACTCTTGTAACTCTATTGTGAATCATTGTGCTCGATGGACTCCGCGAATGAATAGCGTTTCGACCGGGGATCGGTGAACGCAAATTGGCACAGTTTTTGATCGTGCCAGCCGAGAATTGAATACCGCGGCGGTCCTCGCCTCTGGTGCCCCTTAATTGTCTCGTGTTCGCGCGCGGTAAGCTGCGATTACGCGAGAGGACGATGCTACTGATGGAAAGTGGTTGTAAGAGTTGGTGGAATGTGTATTAAATTATATTAGGTACTTGGATATTGTGAATGGGGAGAAGAAGGGCGAATATGGGGCTAGAGTACAGGGTAGAAGATTTCTAGGGGTGTGTGAGTTCTCGATTTTTGAATCGAATAATGATCGGTCGGTCGAGCTGAGCCGAGCGTTTGAATTTTCCGAATTCCTTGAAATCGAAGAACTGTTCGAAAAAAAATCGAATTACTCGAATTACTACATATATTTCTTCCTTACACTAAGTAGTATTTGATACTAAATAGATAAATATTCAAGTAACTCGAGTGATTCGAATATTTCTGAGTAACTCGAAAGTTGGAGATCTGTTCGAATATATTCGAGTAATTCGACAATTCTTGACTCGAAAATTTAGACATCTCCAAGTAGGTACTTCGAAGTCTACGGGGGCTCGAGTATTCCAAGTAGCTCGCATTTTTTTCAAACATTTCGTCGATTTCAAGTAGCCCGAAAATTTCAAACGCTCGTTTCGGCTCGAGAAATCGAACCGAGTTCAGCTCAGCTCGTAAATTCCGGGTACTCTCACACGCCTGCAAATTTCATTGCAATTCACTTCCACCTTTTCGACTTCGTGGTTTTATGGCCGCTACTGCTGTTCTATTACTATGAGCTACTCGGGATAAAACTCGTTGATAAAATCGTGTATAAAGCTACGGTACACGTAGGTCGGACGCGCAGTGTGGGGGGCAAGTGTCGGAAGCTGTATCTGTAATAATATTAGCCTGTTACGGAATATCGTAACACGAAGGTAGCGGTATCGGTGTGGCGTACGGTACAGCGAAACCAGTCGCGGAACATAGCGCGCATTATTACGAACATAAGCGTAATGTATACAGAGAGCTTCTGCTCGTGTGCACCGGCTTCGACGTTTCCTTGAGAAAATCTCCTCGTCTAGGCGCACTGGGAATTCCAGCCGCGACATTTGCGGGCGTAATAGCGCGTTCATCTATCCACACTTCCTGAAGGCGATTCTGCATCGTTCTTGATGTTGCCGTGCAGGGAGCACGAGTTCACGTCTCTTACGGTGTGCACAATGGAGCGATTCGTTTCGTAATTTGCACACAATTTATTTGGTGAACGTTAGTATAGTTGTATACGTACCTTCAGGCTAGCAATCCTCGAAGGCTGGAACATCGATGTATGGTTTTTCTAAACGTTGTCCCGTAATCACTGATGAAGTGGCCATTCGCTGATGACGATGAAACTTGATCGAGTAAATCCTTGGAACCTTCGACAACCCGGAAGCCTGTAGTGGTTCTAGTAGCAGGTCTTGCTTCGACCAAATGAGTTCCCTCCACGGTATCTTCCAATAATCCTAATACCCTCTCAACAATCTCGAGCAGCGTCGTAAAACGTGTAATATCGGCTAAACACACCGTGTAGCCCGTTTGGTGGCCAAGACGCGCGCATAAATAACTAATAGTATCTTTGGAAACGTACGCTCATGCATCATGAGTCCCTCGGTCCGTTTCCCATGAGTTTCACCAGACATAATCACGCCCCATCACTGTGGAAAGGACCCATAGGTCAGCTTGACGGATTAACGCTTTGATTTAGGCTCCTGGTGCACGCCCTCGACTTTCTTCTAGCAATTAATGCTTCCTCGGCTCGAGAGGACTACACAACTCGAGAATAAATGCAGGAAGGTTGCATTTCCTCGGGTAAAGGCGGGATAATTGCAGGCCAGGTGGGGTGCATCCGTCGGTAGTAAAAACCAAGTGTATTTCTCTGCGTTGATTACGTCAATTGCATTAGACGACCGATTTTCCGTATCCTGCGATTAGCTGCGACGAGATTCAGAGGAATTTAAAAGCTAACAGCTGTGGATCTCGCTTTTCGAGTTTATGTATATACTTTACGCTCGCAAGATGTTCTCTGGATTAATCCCTGTGACTACCTAAGATATTCCACTTTTTTATTTGAAATTGAGTAATCTCGCTTGAGATGGCGCAGTGCTTGGTGAAAAAATTAATGTATCTACGACGAAGAAGTAGATGTTCGATTAGAAAATTAATGATCCTGTGCTATCGTGGTAACTATAGTTCTTGCCATCCTATTTAGTCTTCGTAATTTGAATCGTGGATCGAAGTATGATCTTCTGGATTTTACGTAATAGATTTTCTGAAGGAAATCACAGTAACATCGAACAGAGCAGCGTCACATCAGTTCTTTCTTAATCGTACAGAACGTCTTGTGTAGTCGTTTGAAATGCATGAAAGGTTTCTAAAAAGAAGAGTAACCGTTAAAAAGAGGAGTAAGGAGTTGACCGGAGTGAAATAATGCGAGAAGCTTGTCAAAGATACGCGACAGCTGGCTCTTTTATTCTCTCCTCTCGGGGGCAGCGTGGTCACACTCCTCGGCTCAAGCTTGTCATTTCACAAAGTACTGGTTTTTTGCTATCCGACAGGCAAAGTGCTGTTCTCTGTCGAGCGGCTTATGTAATTAGCGACTGTGCGCGCGATAACGAAAGCGAGGAGCAAGGCATCGTCCCCTGCACTTATTCGTGACCTCGTTACCAAGCGGTTTCTTCGCTCGGTAGCGCCAATGTCGGCTAATCGCTCGTTAGCGATGACTAAAGCCGATCTCGCTGTAACGAGGCGAGACCGATTCTCTTTTCCATGCTCGCGCACCACCGACGTGCCTCCGCGAAATGTAAGAAGATCGAGGCCTGTGTCGTCCTCGATTCCAGTGTTCGCTCTCGTTAAGCTGCGATTATTTACCTTGTGCAACAGCTTGGAATTAATATTCTTACCGAGCTTTCTTTTTTTTTCACCTGCCTGACATTTTCTCTCTTGTTTGAGCAGCATTCGGTACAATGGCACACTCAGAATTTAATCTTGGGGGAGCCGAGTTGAACAGATAAAAATATATTTGAGAAAAATTTGTTTAGTGCAATTTCATTTAATGCAAATTCAGTCAAATTCATTAGGTGATTATAGAAATTTCTTTAATGAATAAAAAAATCCAGTTTTCGTTTCTTTTTACAAAGCTCTCGAACTACTTCAGACGTGGCTATGTTAATCTCCTTCTCCATTTTTCTTTGGGGGGGTGCAAGGGCCCCTTAATGCGCGTAAGAAAGCTACTCATTCCTGATATTTATAGGAAAATGGTGGTCGAGTTCTAATTTCAATGCCAGAGTATTTGGTATTTTAATTAATTTACTTATTTATTTACGGGTGAACCCTTTAGCATACAGTTTGGTTAAAACCACTTAAGTGTAGGTAATAATGTGTTGAATAATCTATGCCTAAAAGAGGTTGGGGAACTAAAGAAGTCCAGCGATTAATATTGAAGTATCGATTAGTACAACTGAATTTCCTAGTCAAGTTTTATAGTCGATGTTTCTTCCTTTATTAGCTCAAATAGAAGTTAGGAAGACGTACGAGCCAAAGATGTCGGCCACTGTGAACAGATTGTGAAATGTGACAACCGTTTATGAGCAGACCGCCCGATGGGCATCAAGTTCGATAACCTTCCACACCGGGCTACAAATGACTAGACCGTGCCAGTAGGGAGTCGTTAATTTCGTGAGAGCTGGCCATGTTTTAACATTATCATCATAATCATCGGCAGGATGTTCCCGTTATCTGCTGCCGTGTCCGACCGTGGGAATAGCGAGCGGCTCCTTTCGGCCCGAAAGGATCAATAACCAGGCAACATTTCGTCGTACGCGGGCGGTTTTCGATCTAGCCGCGATATAAATCAGTTCATAAATCACGGGAATAATAGAAATTGCGGTAAACTCTCTGTTGTATTTCCTCGTGCCAACTGTTACGCCATATCCGTGACGTAGAGATGCCGATTAGGTTCAACGATCACAATGTACGGATGAATCATAAAGCTCGAACGCAATGACCGCAACGATCGGGATCATGAAAATCAATAACTCTCAGTCTCGCGAGGATTTCAGAGAATGTAGCGATTAAATCGTGGGAGTTTCATCCGAAAAGAAATGTTTCTTTTATCGATCAATCTGCGTTGCATTTCACAGGAAGGAAGTTGATTACATCCACCTTATGACAGGTCATCGAACTTATCGCCGACATGAATCCTTCGTTCATTTTAAGGTCGATTTTCCTACACGCGACTAGACGCAACGTCAAAAATTTCAAACTCAATTTTCTCGAAAATAAAGCACGATATCAAAAAAAGTTACTGTTTCTTTTCGACTTATAACAAGTAAATAAGTCGATAAAGAGGAATAAAAATTTTTGATATTGCGCTCCATTTTCGAGGAAATCGACTTTGAAATTCTTGATGTTGTGTTCAGTTGAGTACCTATAGGAAAAACTACCTTTATGGGACAGAGAATAGAAGGTTCTTTTCTCAATTCCAGAGATCGTTTTGTGCCCGAGAGCCTTCCAACTGAATTCTTCAAATGTTCCCGCGTCGAATCGCTTCCAATTCCCTCCGCCCGAAGGGTACCGCGGCTGGATAATCAAAGTTACTCAGCAATGGTAGAAACGCGGCGTTCGCACTTCCGCCGCGAAATTGCGGGATCTCGTGAGAGAGCAATAGGTTCGACAACCCGGCCGCGTGGAAATTGCGTACATACACGTTCGTCGAGGCTCTCCGTGCGCATAGATGCGCATAGGTGTGCACTGTGCAGCGGCGCACGATGTTCCGCGTTAAGATGATTATCAAACACGTGAAACGAGGATTCGAATCGTCAAACGCGGATGGGCAGTTACCACAGATCCTCGCCAAGATAGGAATTCTTCGATGAAGTAACCGCTTGTTTTCGCGTATATCCGCTCCCTCTGTGGTTACCCGACTATCCGTCTCTCTAGCCACTCCTCGCTACGTCCTTGTATATTTTGATTGATATTTTCTCGACGTTATTCCGCAACTCACGTTATATTACTTCCACCTATCTATTCGGCCCCAACGTTGTCTCGCCTTTCACGGAATTACCTTTGTGATGTTCAATTCTCAGGAGCACATTGTTCGATGGAGAACCTAACACGAACAAAGTACGATTCTGCTAGTTCTTAGGTCGATAGATTCCTTTCTTTAACTTCGAAAGTATCCCTTTCCTTTTCTCATTTTTATCGCTCGGTTAACAGTAATAATAACGCCGATTTGAAACGCTACTGAGATCCTTTCAGAAAGCCACACGATTTCGTAATCGTTGGCCAACGTGTTTAAAGGAAAATCGTTCGACGTACGTTTCCAAGGAGTGCTGAAATACCTTAAATACCATTTTCTGGTGTTTATAGCGGACGGTGAGAATCGCTTCCCAAGTCATTGCGCTTTGAATTCTGCGGAACGGTGCTTTAACGAAAGATCTGTCACTTTTTGCCGGCATTCGCGGTAGCGTTTAATGCCTGGGAAAGTTCCTGGGCCTGTTGTTCGGCTTCTATACACGTTACGCGACGTTTACAATCATGAGAAGCGAGATAGATCTGCGCAATTTCAATTCATATTCAAAAGATAACACTGCGATTCTCTTCGCAAATTAGGATACTCCGTTGAGTTTTCCTTTGAGAAAATTTCACTCGGATGTACCAAAGCACCGAGTGTTAAAACTGGCGAACTGTTTAAGGGGGGATTCTCGTCTAACAGCCCCAGAAGTAACTCATATTTAAGAATTTTTTATTAAAAAACTGTTGATCATATTGGATTAATAATCTTGTCCACCTCTTCGATAATGTAACTCACATAAAAAACTGTGAAAAGTGCCGGTATGGTGATTATTTTGTATCTAAACAATCCAACTCAAAATAAATCTTCGATTTTAGTCGTTGAATAGTCCTGTGGCCATTCAGATCTACCACCAACACATACCCTAAATTTTCATGCCACGTGTCTCCAGACACTCACCTTTCACCTAATGTGTTTAAGCCACAGTTTTAATCGTGGCTATTGAGTACCACATGACACACCTGTACGCGTGTCCCTCGAAGTAACTCTGTCCCTGAAAAGAATCATGAAAAGCAAACAGCCACGCTGTACAGGTCGCGCACAATACACTTCCCTGTGCTTGGCCGCGCGAGCCAATCTGACCGTTGGTTCGGCGCCTGTAAAAATCGCCCTTGGACTAACGACTGGGGTAAATTATCAGGGGAAACCGTAAATGGATAAACATTCCCCGGACATCCGATCCGACGGCGCGAATAAGCCGGGCATTTTTCGCCGTGGCCGAGATTTATGATTATACAAAAGCCAGTGTTATAGGGTGCAGCCGCTGCACCAGCAATGCATTCACGGTAACATCAGCTACGTATTCGAGGAGAGATCAGCGAGCAGCCAGGCCTGCTCGCCACTAAAATATACACGCGTGGCCGCGCGCACACGTACGCGAACGTGACACCCCAGCTATGCCGATAATTTAACGCGGCCCTTCTTTTTTCTCGTTTCGTAGGCGAGAGAGGCTCGCGGGATCGTGCGCGCGAAAGGTGTGCAAAGGGTGCACTCTATGCGACCTCCGCTGGCTCTAGAAGATACGGCCACGTTAATAAAGCAGGTGTACGACCGTTGCGGGTATACGCACACGGGACGCGTCAGTCGGCGTTAATGCGCCTTATGAGCGATTGCAGGAGGTGTGCTCGCGCCCCTGAGCGCAACGCGTTAATACGTGGTAATTCATTTCGCAAACGCGAATTCCGCCGCCTCAGAAACGAGTTTCCCGGCTGGACAACGCGGATTTTTCAGTGAAACCTGAGGATTTCGCGGGGTTGTCCCTGGCAGACGTTGGGGGCACCGGCCGCGGTTCTGCGCTAGTTAGTTGCTTGTTTTCCATTGGCGAAGTTGGATGTTTGTGAGTCGGATGTAGAGGAGAGATGATAATATCGTATTGGACGCCTAAATCGTACCAGAGTTTACTGTTCGAATGTTTTTAGGCGACAGACGAACACTCGAACACTTTCTGCATTATATATTAAGATGATACATAGGTTATTGCGACCAGAGTTGGGCATTATAACAATTTTGAATAAAATGAAGTTATGTATTCGGAAATGACGAATAAATTTTTATTCGACTGAATTTTGATTCCTTATTCGTTATTCGTGTTTCGACGGACCTCCGTGGTGACTAAGCGTCAGGAATAAGGGTAGGTCGGAACCCGAGCCTTCGGTCGGGCCGAGAGGTCCATGAGGCAAGGGGAACGCGAGGCTCGGTTTCCGACCCACGCTTATTCGCCACGGAAGTCCTTCGAATAACGAATAACGAATATAAATTTAGTCGAATCAAAATTTAGTGTCGAATAACTTCATTTCATTCGAAATTTTCATTTGTGATCATTCGAATAAAAACTTAGACGAAAAAATTTAGTCGAATAACTTTTTATTATAATCATTACTTTATGTTGAATATTTTCTTCTACATTTGTTATTGATATTATTTTCAGAAGAGGTACGATTTTGGAGACCGTGGGATAGTATTAAGAGGCCCGTTACCAAAATTGTACCTTTTACAGTATGTCACAAAAAGATTAATAACACATTAATTAGTTCTGAATAAAAGCTTGAACATCTAATAGTAGGTGCCTAAAAGATCAAGCTACAATACCAAATATTAACTTGCGTTCAAATTAGTACCAAATACGAAATATAACGTAAAATATCTTAAGTGTTAAGATGTAGGTAACCCTCCCCTATGCAAGCTAGTTCTGTGGTGACATTGGACCAAGTAATGTAGAGGGGAAGCTCGCAGAATGTCTGTCAGTCACTAAGACCATCGGAGATCTGCTTAGTATTATTAAAAAAGTAGCTACATAAATTTCGCAGCCTCGATGTTTTGGTCACCACTCGTCGATTTATTCCACACGTTTAACCTTGAAATTGCTGTTTACCGAGTATAAATTGCGTGTTATTTTCGTGTTCGCTTCCTATTGACTTGCATTGACTACCCACCCTGTGCAAATTTGCTAAATTATCATCCACATCTACTTCGAACTTCCTTCATACATAAAAAAAGCTACTCGACTTTTAACTCGTCCCGCCGTTGTAGAATACGTTCCCCGAAGCCCGAGAAAAAAGCGTTTAAATTGATCGAAGAGGTGTTCAATAAACCAGCGACGTTTAAAACGCCATAACATTATCCCCAGCTTCTTCTACCCGCTACCTCATTTAAATGGCTCATTTCTTTCATTATGCCGAAATTGTTCCGTAACTTTTTATCGTGTACATATATTACGGTAAGTGCCCCCGCTGTGACGTAAATTTGCTTCACCTTCATCCACGTTTCGCCTTTTTATTTCACCTTTCTTCAACTACTCCAGCGCGAAAATTACCTCTGAAATATCGTCGCACAATTTATTGCCTCGCGCTTGCTTTCTCTCATTCCTTATTCCACGGCCATGCCCCTCGCGACCGTTCTCCTTCCTGCAAGCCCGTTTCAAAAACGATCGAGATCGGCCCATAATTAAGCAGCATTTTATTAACACTTCGATATGTGTTTGCACACCGCGACGTGCCGTTTCGTGTTTCTTATTTCTCAATTTCGATTTCGCATTAAGCACGTTCATTCCCGACTGTCGTCGTCTCAGTTCCGCTTCGTACGCGCGCGGAACGATCGGGCTCTAATTACTTTGCTCGCCCCACGGTCTCGTATATTCCATTAGTAATGTGTTTTCCACGTGTTCATCATCCAGAACACTTTCGTACGTCGTTAGAGCGCTCGAGGAGCGGGCCTCTTGAACCGTATCGTTTATCGAACAACGTCGTTTCAATTAATTATTGTTTTTAATACACAACCAGGTACCGGACGACATAAATACCGTTCTTCTGCCCTCGCATGCTGGGTGACCAATGATATTGCGTTCCCTTGAGTAGTGAGTATTCTCCGGAGGATAGTACTTGCGCTTTTCATTTTTTGCTTCAATACCGTACACGTTTGCACAGGTTGGAATTCGCGTGCCAAAGGATTGGAAGGGGACACGGGTTACGCTAATAGCGACGCGATTAAGAAGGGTGCATCAGATCGGTAACAGACACTGAATGCTCTTGGCTAGACGTTTAGAAGTGTACTTCCCATTCAACGGGGAATTAATCGACTTAAGCGCGAAAGCTGGCAGAGCACGCGAGAAGCCAGCGCGAAAGGGGAGTTTTAACGTCAGGGGGGCGAAAGAAAGGTATCCCTCGGCTGCGATCGAACGATTCCGTGACGGTCGAATGTGAAGTATGATCGTCATAAATTATTGCCTGTGGTCCCTGTCGGAGGTGTGTGCATACCCACCTACTGGGTGAATTGCGAGACAATCTCGCGTTGCAGAAAGCCGCGAAAGAGTTTCTTCGATTCACTGGGCCGCTTTGCGATTCCCTTTCACCTAACGGTTGTTCCCATGCGCGCCGGTTAATGGCAGGAAGAAAGGTCTGGTTGGAGGAAAGCAAAATCGCCGATGATCCAGCTTTCCGTTTGTACTTCGCTGGCCTGTTCCGCTTACTCGGGATTCTCACTCGTGATACGAGAGCGAAATGCAGCTGGGTGAAAGCTGATCGGCGCATCCATCGAAGAGTCTTCTTTGTATCCACTATACCCACTCAATCTATCATTTCTTAATTACACTAGGAATTATAGTCCATTTTTTGAGGAATAAAATAATCATACGCAGTCAAGGTAACACTAAAATTATTATTCACAACAGTGAATAGCAACAAAACGTTCGATTTGTGATATGAAAATTGGAGTAACGTATTATCTAGCTAATAAATTTCCAACATTGTAATCGATATGAAAATGATCTATGTGCAAACTAATTCGAAGTGTATCGTTGAAAATATTCGTGGTATGTACTACTGATCTATGTCTGACCGTGTACCGAACACTTCCACTTGCCCCTCTTATTTGGCGAGGACACAGTTTACGAAGAGGGCCGATAAAGAAATATTTTTCTTGCCGTTACTTATTATCTTTTTATCATGACCTCAATATGACATTGATCATATCGTATGATTATAGTATCTTGCAATTTGAATTACAGTAATATGATGTTCATGTGGAAAATACATGACGTTCGTATCTCAATCGAAGATAGAATTCTCTATCTCGTATGATTGTTTGCGCCATTCTTAGCCCCAATGCCAAGGTGCTATCGAGCAACTACGTTGTTTCATCTGGACGTCGTCGGCATCGAGGTATCGAGGACATCAAATTATACAAACGCAATCGCGGATGGTCACGCCGATTATCGCGTACGAAATTTATCTTTCGACTCGGCGTTCCCGCATCCACCGTATTTGCTGCATACGACGATTACACGATACAAGGAGCTACTGGCGTACGTGGCCGTGCGGGTCGCTTCCTTTGATATGATGGCACAATCCTAATCCCCTCTGCTTGCATCTCGCCGGTACCGGCCGTGAAATTGCATAATATAATCCACCCACGGCAACGAAAACTCTTGGTGGCAGTAAACGTGAGTACCACCCAACTAACGGTCATATGAAATGCTAAATAACGGCTTGAAACAGAGAGTGCAGTACATAAATCCGTGGGTTTCGTGTAAAGTAAGATGCTGATAGGAACGTGGCCAATAAAGCCAATAAATTTATGCGTAAGTGAGTTGAAGCTTCCACGGTGCAATGCATCTACAGTCTGGAGTCTTGGCAGTCTTGGGGGTGCATGTTTCTGTGGTTTTAGTGATTTAGAAATAGTTCAATGTCACATTTGGGCCTAGTTATGCAGAAAGCTATGAACCCTCAATGATCTGAAACTGAGTAAATTTAGTTTGAAGAATTTAATCGATAAAGAAAAGTAGCTTTATTTCTCTTCGGTATATTTTATTTCTTGTTATTCTTTTACACTGCTTTTTATCGGGTTATCTATTTAATAGTGAGTAGTATAATTAATATGATTTTAAATTTTCTGTACGTTTTGTTTTTTAAGCCCCAAAAGATATTATAGTTTGATAGTTTTAATAATTGTATAATTTAAGAGTTGTTCTACAGGTTGGTATTTTTTTTTACAAAATAAGGATCACAAAATTAAGGAATTTATACTGCGTTTAACTAATTTTTTGTCATTTTGAGGGTTGGTAGCTTTCTCCATAACTATTTAGGCCCATTTTTCTGCATCATGTTCCTCACACAAAAAATCTCCCATATCAAGATTAAAGACACTAAGATCATCTGTATGTATAATGACTCCTATTCCTAACTAATCCCATTATCGAGTCCCAAGTTTCCTAAATCATCTGCACAGAATCCTACATCCAATATGCAAGACACGACTTTACTCATTAACGTTTCTGTCATTCCATTCTGGAAGAGCATGCAACCTCCCCTCGCTGATTAATAGAATTTGCAATCTTCCTAACTTTTGCCTCAGAACGTCAGAAGCTCTTTCCACGCTGGCCAGAGCTTCGTTAGCGATGAAACACAACGTACCCGCTGGGATCATCATGAATATTACTTGACCGCGGCGTTGACACGGGACTTTTCACATTTCCTATCGCTTCTGCACGCCAGTCGATGGACCACCAACGAACATGTGCCCCGCGGAATATTCTTCTACGCGTGATTTGCAAACATAGCACGAAGCTGCAGCATTAAGCGCGCATACGCTAGTGTCGAGGATCTTTACGGAAGTCTTTATTCGTCGACTGACGAGCGATGCGACGCACACGGTGGCTGGACTATCCCCGTTGACGATCCGAAAATCCCCGCGCACCGGACCACGTGCTTTTTTAACGATCCACGGCGAGCATCGCGCGTTCCGTGGCAGCGCGAGGCGATCGTAAATACGAGAATCGCGTGTGTCGGATCAATTAACGGCGCACGCGTTCACCGGTGACTCGTCTCCAGTATATTCGATGATGTGCAATGCCCGTGGTGTTTAAATGCTTCTTAAAGCGCGATCAGCGCAGCACGAGGCAGAAAGACCAGCGTCGTTCAATTTTTATTCGCGTCCCTTTACGATACATCACGAGCTATGACGAGCTTCGAGAAGCTCCGTGTTTGCTTGGAGGAAAAATCTAAGGTTCTTTTAAATCTCCGTCGATTTAAATATTTGTCGCCTTGATCAAAGCAATTCCCACACATTGACGAAGTAAAAGAGAAAGAACAGCGGCGGAGGGGAAGTGACTTTCGTGGCACATTCTCAATAATCGATTTAATACCACGAAGATCCGAAATTATATTTTCCTTAGTTGATCAGAAAAGGATAAACGCCAGAGATCGCGGTGATCGTTATTCGAGATGGTAGATACGCAAGCACTCTCGTGTCGTTACTTGGGATCCTTTGCCGCGTTTGCGCAACGCGTGCGTTACATTGTGCCGCGCAACGCGGCTACACGCGGCCACTCTTCTATTTCTTCTTATCGAGAACCGTATAGATTCGAGCGACGTATAAGAAGCCTGTTGCAGATCTGCGCGTGGGTATTCGCCTCTTTGGACGCAGCCGGTGTTGTAGCACGATCCGGTGCGTCTGAATGCATTCGCGGTCTGTCCCATATTGTGTTGTCGCCTGAATGCGCCTGTAGTTCCAGAAGCCGATCTCTACAATACGCGTATACCGCACTATTTATGTAACATAGTTCAGGATCACCCGTGAAATACACTTTCCGCCGGTAGCCGGGGTTAGGATGGATTTTAGCAACAAAGGACTGGGCACTTTTCCAGGATTACTGTGGTAAATCCGTGCTACCAGGGGACTCGATATGCAAATACCGATGTTCGCGTAGTTCGTACAGGATGGTGCTTCGCGCAATAGTAAATGGGAAGTGCGCAATGAAATCTCTTCGTAGATGTCTTTTATCGGACATAATCGATTTGGAAGATTCGTAGGCGTGAGATCGAGCAACGCTTTACCGGCGCGTCTGTTTATCACCGACTGATTCTACTTGTCCATCGGCGCTCGCCAGCGTTGACGGCGGAGCATTTAGGAATAATGAAGGGACATACTATCTCTAAGTAGTAAACTCATGAATCAAGAGTACCCGAGTTTTGCGACAGAAGCCTGGGCAGAGCGAACCTCGGTCGCGATCCCAGCATGAATAACGCGATCGTAAAGATCGAGCGGTGGCATTCGTTGGACAATAATTACGCCATAAAGCCTCGTTTGCGGTGTTGGAGCGCGACGGCTGTGGGCGTTACAATTATTTCAATAATCGGTGCATAAAGCTGGCCCGGCCGGGCCGTTTGCGACGGGGGAGAGAAGCCACCGGGGGAGTGAAAGACGCGTCGAACCGCCTGGTAGCCCGGTGAAATACGCGTCGGTACCGAGCAACGTATATATAAATATATATTCGTGTCGCACACGGGGAGGTGTACCTACGAGCCTACCTGCAATCCATTTGCATGCAAGTTCGCATGCTGCGCGCCGCCGCGCCGCTGCCGTCGTCATTTTTACTATTATTATAAAGTGCATGTTCGTACCCCTTGCGTGCAGGCCGCGCGCCGCCGGGCCGTCCGGGGTCCGTGGTTTATAAGGACTATAAGTTTTATTGAAAAGCACTTGGCCGTTCTCCTTTTTTCACCGTTTTCAGGCGTCCCTTCGCGGGGAGCCTTAGCACGTTGTTGGCGAACGATGCCCCTAGGAAGGTTAGCCCTGGTGCCACGCTCTCAATGCACCTTTGCGAGATCTGTGTTTGTTTTTCCCGTTCAGAAAAATCAGTTGTAACGAGGAATTATTTGACGCGTAACGGCGCAGTGGTAGTTGCTTGGGTTTGGTTAATAGAACTGACAATAGTCCTGATGGCAGAAGTGAGATACTGTGAGAGGATGATCGGTATTTTAGGCAGTTTACGGTGGATGTATTCTGTGCTGTCTCGTAAAATTATTGACAGTGGTTTTGGTGGGAAGCGCGTGAAAGTTGTCCGCTGCATGGAATCGGGGTAATTTCTTTGGAACTTGAGAATTGAAGACTTTGTAGCAAGGGTGCAACTCCAGTTTTTGAGTTATGACGTGTAATATACGTAAAAAAATTCTACATCGTTTGGGGCACATTGATTGCAAATTCTGAACCTGCATCCATTAAGCCGGGAATCCACCTGGGAACTAAACTAAATAAGCTGTGATATGCTATGCTATGTTTTAGCTTAACTTTTGGTGGAAACGGTTTCATAATAATGTATTGAAGCTATTTTTTTTTAAACGTAGCATGGCATAGCATAGCATATCACAGCTTAGCTTCTAGGTTTTACTGTTTAATGCAATATTTTTGTTTTGGGCAGCTTCAGATTTGAAAAATCCGCGAAAAAGAAATCAAATTTCTCATCTCAATAACTACTACTTATTCTGTGAAAATATATATTTTTCAACTAATGTTTCCCTTTCAATGTTACGTCAAAGCAATAATTTTATAAATAGTTTTTTCTAATTTACTCGGAGTTGGTAGAGATGGAGCTGCACCCCTTTTGCTTGCAAGGTTCTCAATTGTAAGCGTGTAGTGCTAAATCTATAAATTAATAGAGGAAAATTGAGATTCATATCGTGTAGATTTATTAGCAAGACAACGAGGTAGGTAAAATAAAAAGCGGCGTTGTTCGAAAGTGAAGCGGACACAAAATGTAATTAAATAGATTTATCTGTATAATATTATTCTGAAGTATTTAAGCAAACGAAATTGCATTCTCCTCGCGATTGATCGCACAGGATCGTTACTCTCTCGCGCGCCATAAGATGCTGGAAACAAGCTTATTACCACTATGGTCATTAAAATTTATGATCTCCGTCTAAATTATAAATGACTTTATGCAATTGATTAACACGTACACCCACACTGTTCGTTAAAAGTTGCAGCATAGGTCACGTTATTTGTCCAAACAATCTCAGCCGAAGTTCTATGAAAACACGCTGGGCACGCCAAGAAGGCGGTAATCAGTTTTTACCACTGCAAAATTGAACATTTCTATTCAGTCAGACGTCCACCGACGATCACCGTGTATACCAATTACTGTACGCAATAGTGTATTGTTGAGTGAAAGCTACGAGACGCCCACGTTGCGATTGTGATCGTGCTGCGTCTTGTACGTTGCAGGAAGTCACGTGCAGCTGTGTCCATCTCCTTCAAGCTTGCGCCCGAGTACGTCGTACGAGCACGTCTGCAACGAAACCCAGTTCCATTTGCATGAAACTCGGTCCAGCGCGCAAGAAACGTGGAAATTGACGTTCGAGAGGCGAAAGTGGGATTTACTGCGAAGGAAGTTGAAGCACGAACGCTCGATCGTGCAATCTCAAAGGGTACAACTGCCTGTGCCACTTGTGGGAGCATCGAAATTGTTAGTTAATATCTGAGGAGTTTCAAAATTCAATTTATACCTTGTGGAAAATTTTAGAGAAATCCATTTGGCTTTTCTACTCATTATTTGTCGCAATATCAATCACCAAAGCTTCCTCGAAATTCAGGTTTTCTTTAATTAAACTACTACAGGTATTCCTTTATTTAGACTTCCTTTAATAAGAAACCTGTAGCATAAAATTTCTTTGCTTGCAGTAAATAATATGAAATTCCTTCTGTGCAAAAACTCGAAGAATTCTAGGCTCCTTCTAATACATCCTCCCATTGCACGAGCTTGACTGAGGATAGTAAAAGGGGTATCTGAGCATCCGTGCAGGTTCATCCTCCTTAACGGCTGATATCAGTCCCCGATAACGCGACATTCTTGTATACACACGGGTTGAACGTCTCTTACACAGGCAGGCCAAGTAACTGTAAACCGAGTTCGCAGCTGCAGAGAGGAGCATAGAGGCCCGAGCTCATCTCTGAAACCTGGTTTTATCAGTTTTGCCGAGGTTTACGGTACTTCGAACAACGCCTGCCTTGGAAGTGGGTCGCGATGCCTGTGGATTCTGTCTCCGAGGCACCTTTACGGTATTACTTTTTCTCCGCGTCTTCCATCGCAAACGATCGAGTATTCAGAATATTAATGTGAATAACAAACTCTATCTCAGAACCAGCTTCCTCTCGAATATTTCACACGTTTGTCCCGTTGCTTTTACAGCTTCTATGACAACCAATTTTGATATAAAGCAAATATTCCTTGCTGGCAGATCGAACAGTCGCATAAGCGAGTCCTTTATTGATCCAAGTCCTCTTGCTGGCAATGGAGACATTGATACCGCAGCGAACTGTTCATTGTAGTAGAAGTGAAGCTAGAAGGTAGCCGTGCTTCACGATTCCGTGGAGATTAACTCGATGCTTGCTCAATGATCGCTTGGACGAGAAGTAGGACGCCTCGTTGCGGGATCGTCATTCCTAAGACGGTCTCGCGGCGTTGCTAAACGTTGATATATGTGCAGTTGAAAAAACCTGTGAATAAGTGACGTAGGACATTGCCCTGTTTTTGCAACGTATCCCATTGTTGCCGAACGTGTCAAGTGTCACGGTAATCGTACGGGTTAATAACCATGACAGCCCTCGTATTCAACAGGACTTTCATTTTTTTTCTGACACGTGGATCCGCAAAATCGTTGACCAGGTGTGGAGGAACCTTGGCAGGTTCCTTTTCATCCAACTACCGCACACACACTGGTCAACCACGCAGCTCGACTCTCAAAGTGTAAATTACGTTTTGTTCTCTGGCATCGGCCAGGCAGGAGGCGAGCAACAAATCATATCGACACACTCGACTAGTGGTTTCTTCATTCACCTCCCACGCCCCCGATCGAACCTCCCCCTTATCGGCGTTCCCAGCGTGGAAAAAAGCGCGCCGATGTCTTCATAAATATATCCGCCTATCTGTTAATTCTGTCCTCAGCCCGAACGATTAATTAAAGCTTCGGGGGGACGTGTAAACCAAAGGCAGTGGCTTTGATTCCTCTTGTGGTCTGTAAATTTTATTCGACCACGAAGATCGCTGAGGTTGTAGGGAATTTTATATTCAGGCTTCAGCGATGGCGGTTTTTGAAGTACGTAAATAAAAGGAATCGAAGATACTCTTCAGGTATTTTACAGCATCGATTCAAGCAATCGGTAATAACGATGCAGCACTGCTCTCCAGGGAAAGCAAACTCGAGGGACAAGAATGCGATAGAAACTGAAGCGTCCACTGTGTTATATATATTTTGTTTAAAAAAGGAGAATTTCGTATCTCGATAAGGATTCGTTAGGTATGTGTGTACGTGAAACGCAAATCGCGAGATGGCCTCGTAATCGTCTTCAACAAGAAAAAGAGGTCGAGCGCATCCCCGATAGGTTCACCTTGAAACCAGCGAGCGAGCAGCGTTCGAGGGATCGAGGCTTAATGAAACAGGTGCGATTTTTCCGTCCGATTATGTTGCTGGCGCCTAATGGAGGCCGTTCTTCGTTATTAATCAAACTTAATAGAAGCATCAGCTGGCTCTGTGTTCTCCGGAAAAAATAAGAGTTACGAGATTATTCAGGGGACCGCGGTGTAAGTTTCCCCTCGAATCGTGTACCTCGCGATTGCGCGAAGATAGGACGATTTTAATTGAAACGTAATACCGGGCGAACCGTCTCGCCGAGCGTGTATTTATAGCTCTATATCTGGGCTGGTAATTACCGAGAATAGCCTTGCAAACGTTCGTTCGGGTTTATCGATATTTAAATTTTCAGTCGAAGGAATAGGGGAGGGTAATTAACCTGCATCGGAGCTGCTAAGTGCAGGTACATGACGAACGCTTCTGGGGGTGTTATCATCGCGAAATGGAACGTTCTTTAGCTATAAATTAAACTAGTTCATGCGCAATTTAGATATACTACGGGAACCGGTGCAGGATATTTAGATATGAATATTCTGCTGCGTCAGGATACCTACATTTTCCTTAACCCTTTCCATTCGATTTCTGGAGCATGAGCAGGGCCCGATCTAACTCTTTCGCCGATGAATATTATTTTAAAATATAATTATTGATAGTGAGTGAAATTTTTCATAAAAAATTTGATATTCATAAAAAGAACAGTAGCAAAACAAAATTAAATACAGTGGCGGACGAAAGAAAGTTTACAACTTTTAAAATTGCATAACTTTTATAAAATTAATCCAAACGAGTTGAGTTTTTCCGAAAAGCTACAAGGATTAGTTTGCTAAGTGACGTGTTTCGTCGTTTTAAAAAAAAATGCACTTGGTCGGAATAGCAAACAAAAATAGTAAGGGTCATTTTTTAAACTTTTTTTTGTGAGCCTGTATTGAAAATTCAAAAAACCCGTTTGTAGATTGAAGTAAGTTGTATACATACCTAAAATTTCATCAAAATCGGTCAACGCTGTTCTAAGCTATAAACGCTTAATGATCGCAGAATAAGGTCGAAAATCGCTGATTTCCGTGAATTTCGCGATTTTCGACCTTATTCTGCGATCATTAAGCGTTTATAGCTCAGAACAGCGTTGACCGATTTTGATGAAATTTTAGGTATGTATACAACTTACTTCAATCTACAAACGGGTTTTTTGAATTTTCAATACAGGCTCACAAAAAAAAGTTTAAAAAATGACCCTTACTATTTTTGTTTGCTATTCCGACCAAGTGCATTTTTTTTTAAAACGACGAAACACGTCACTTAGCAAACTAATCCTTGTAGCTTTTCGGAAAAACTCAACTCGTTTGGATTAATTTTATAAAAGTTATGCAATTTTAAAAGTTGTAAACTTTCTTTCGTCCGCCACTGTATATAGGTGGGTACCTATTTTAATATTAAACGTAACTCTTATAAAATATTTAAAAAAACAATTTATAAGTTTGATAGTCAATTCAACCATGCATTACTTTTTTTTACCGTTTTTTCAAAATGTTTGACTTTTTTATTAGTTTCTATTGACTTTAATTTTCTCTTGCTACTAATTTTGCCGCTCTGGGCAGTTGCCCTGCTTGCGCCCCCGTAGATCGGGCCCTGAGCACGACCCCTACGCGTACAAGTGTACCTATTTGGAATCTTAGAACCGGTAGACAGATTTGCGTCGGAATTAAGACAACACCGATTCAGTCGGCGAAGTGTGTTACGAGGCAAAATGACAGAGGTACGCGACGGAACGGGAGGGAAAAGCGGTACCATATCCGATATTTGGAATGTATGAAGACACATTCGGCTTCATATTACGTGGCACGGACTCAATCGTGGATCAGATTGGGAGATAAAGGGATACGGAGGTGCGAATAAAGAGAACGAGAAAGAGATGGTGCATCGTAGCTGTGGAAAATGAGAAGGGCCGCGCGGCTCAGAGTTGTTGGAATTTATTAGCGATCGTACACACAGATACACCGGCGCATCGCAATAACACTTCTTCTAACAGGTTTCCATGGCTTCGATAAAATCGTCGGCGGTCGCGTTGTACCTTTTGCAACGCCCTGTACGCACCTGCGCGTCACGCTCCCTCCGCCGGGATCCTCTTAATAACGCCATTAACAGCGGACGCGTCCAGTCGCGCTTTCCTGCTGGAAAACCCTTTGACGCGATACCCCCGCGATCGTATGTCTTGCTGCAGCTGCGAATTGCGCGGCAGAATAGAATTATCTTCGATAGGCGTAATGGAGACCCTCTGCGACTTTCAGAAATGCTTTGTTCGCAGGTTCACGTGTATGTAAAGACGATAGAGATAAGTGTTCCACTTTTGGAAAACTACCCTTATTATTATTAGCTGTTTCAGTTCGTCCTTCGTTGACATTTTTTAAAATAATGGAATAATAAGGTGGAAAGGTTTTCTTGTTAAGTTGTATGCAATTCATTTACTCAGACCTGAATAGTGATGTAGTAATCGAGGTTGACGACAGTTTTTCCGGCACGTTAATCCCCAATTAATTATCCTTATCCCTTGTCGCATGAATACTCCATTCTTTCATTGCCGCGCAGGTGGTTGTTTGCAGTCCAACGAGAGATATATCGACATTCTTCTGTATAACGAAGTGTGGCGTATCCAACGCGAAAGTGCATGGGTGTATCATTGTAAAGAAGGCTGTTTTTCTTTCCGACTGTCTAAATGCTAGACGCGAACGCTGTAACTACGTGGCAGGAATTATTTCAACGCACAGTGCATTATGATAATGAATTAGAAACGTTGCTTCGTTGTACGTACTTGCTTCTATACAACATTTCCTTCTTTGTTCCAGGTATGAAGCGTTTCATCGCTGTAGGAAGTGTTACCGATTTGGAGCACCCATCGCGGAAGCGCGTGAGGTTACATAATTGTCGTGAGTTATCGTTCATTGTTACTGCATATCACCTTGTAACGAAAAGTGGCATCCTGTTCTTTAGAGACCTTCCTCCAGAAGCTTAATGTTTCAGAACCGTAAAGTAATTCTGTACTTTAAATCTACAGTTTTACTATTTACCAAGGTACATATTTATAGAGGAAGGTCCACAGAAGAAGCAGCTATTTTTTATTACAACGTATTAATGTACTATTGCAGAAACATTTAAAATCAACGTTACTTGGAATTACGAAAAACTTGTAGGCGAAAAAGAGAACGTCGGGGTGATGAAAATTCAAAATTTGGAAATTTCCAAAATTGGAAAATAGCCGGAATTTAAAGGGTCAATTTCACCCCTTAGAGTAAATTTGGACAGTAAATAAAAATTGCGCTGTGATCAGAAGGAAATCCTCTACATATTCACAAAGTTTCAAAATTTTTTAAATTTCCGGGTTCGGGATCTTTCCTTGTGAGCAATCGAGCCTCGTTGCCTAATCTACGTGGATTCAAGCGGAGCAGCCGACGTTCAACTTTTGCAAGCCGTTTGCGTCGCGGAGCATCGCACGACGTGATAAATTTCAGGCCGAACGTCTTTGCAAATGAACGGGCATAGAACTGCGAAACTAACCGTTCGAAACGCTTCACCTCCGTTATCTATCGCGCATCGACGCATTCCTTAAACCGATCGAAGCGGACTTTCCGGCGACGCGTCCATTCAATTTATCGTCGAACGGCGTCCATTATCTATCGCGTTGTTAGCGTTACGCGGAAGCTCGTAAAATCGGCGCAACCGGACAGGATATTAATTACGATTTATCGCGACGTTTAGAGCCGCCGCGAAATTGGCCGCGACGTCGACGGGCGAGGGTGGCTGGCGTGTGGGTGTCCCGTCGCAATTACGCGCATCCTTTCGTCTCGCCGAGCCAACTTCTGTCGCGCGACACGATTCGCTGGAGAACGACTCGAGGCTCGGCTACTTTCTAATAACATTTGCATCTCAGCGATTCGCGTATTACGAAATTACACTGGGAGTCATAGCCGATTCGCTCGTATCGGTGCGTTCAAACGCGAGTGGTTAATTAGAAGTAAGAGATGATCGGTAGAAAGCTGAGGGAATTATCGGTTTAGCATCGATGGAGATTGAGTGCGGAAAAGAGGGTCATAACGCTGATCGTATTCCTTTCATCAAAGAGTGGTTGGTAGAGGGGATGAGGAAATGGAAAGTGGGATGAAGAGATTGGATAATTTTAAAATATTAAGCTTAAGTACCTAGGAATGAACTGCTGGTTAAATTCCATAGAGAACAGCATTACGTGATAGATTGAAAAAAAATCGAAACCTATACCTACAGTAGCGGACAAAAAAGTTACCACTTTTTCGACCCACCCTAATTCTATTACTTTTCAATATCAATTCAAAATTGTAGTATATGCCTAACATACATATTCTGAAAGAGAATTGAAAGCTGTATAAAATCCAGTTACAATTGAATTTATTTAACTAACAATCAAAAAACCGCACATAACATTAAACAAGACAACACACTTTTAAAGTCAACAAAAAGTTACCACTTTTGAACATAAAAACATCTAATATTTTGTGGGAGGACATTTTGCTTTTAGGACAATCTAAAAAGTTGCTAAACGTGGTAACTTCTTTGTCGGCCCCAAAAACGTGTTACCCCCTTTAATATCATACAACACTTTTGCTTGTCAGTTAATTAAATTCAACTTTAACTGGATTTTATACATCTTTAAATTCTCCATGAGAATATACATATTAAATATACCACAGTCCTAAACGTATGCTAAAAAAAATAACAAAAATAGAACAAATCGATAAAGTGGTAACTTTTTTGTCCGCTAGTGTATACATTTCACCGATTCTCATAGCACGGTCGCGTCACTTCTCTGAGCGCGTATCGCACCGCAATGGCGATTCTAAAACAGCCCAAGGGAGATGTTCTATGGCGCAGTAAATTCCCAACCATCCCGTGCAATCATTCTAACCTACCCTTTGCTTAGCCTTCGTTTCGCCGCCGGACCTTTGACTTCGAAACGGACCCATCCTTCCTTTCTTCCTTCCTCCCTTTCTTCCTTTCGCCCCGTCCCGCACGGTTCCGCTCGGGTAATTTGCAATCGACCGGCAGAACCGATTTTTTCGCGACCATCAACAGCGCAGAACCCCATCCCCCCATGGATGGCTTGTCCTTCGGGCTCGAACGTGAGGCGACGCAATAGTCATCCACGCTCCGGCGGATGGTTCGATGGGACGAGGAAAAATAGTCACGAACTTTTATATTCCCGGCTGGTTCGACTTTCGTGCTGGACGATCGTAAATCTGGATCTTTTCAGCGGATTCTTCGGTCGTCGTCGTTTCTTTCGGGGAACGGCTGACGAGATGAGAATTTATTGGGCACGCTCGGACCTCGTCGAGATTACTTGAAGAGTTTTGGGATGCACGTGCAGCTCGTTTTTTCGCTTCTGTCCAGACGGAATTTCGCCGTCAGAGACTCTGGACTCATAGAGAATCGCGTAGGGCAACAAAGGAAGGATCTCTATAGTTTCAGCATAGATGGAAATCCGTTCTTTCAATTCCATTTCACTCCGACAGTTCATCCAAATGCAGTGCCTATAATCCGCGTGTAATTCCCATAATTACGAATGTCCTTCGGTACGATAATTTTCCTTTCTTCGATTATCGTCGCTCGTCAAGGTATTTAAGGACTTTCTGTGTCATCGACTCTCTCCATAAAAAATATCATCGACACCTGGGAATTTTATTCTGTCGTCGAGGTCAGAAGATCGAGTCACAGCCGATGCTGATCGTTTCCACGCGTTTGGCTGTTGGAGGCGGCTAAAAACAGCGCGAATAATGGCGTCGCTTATTTTCCGCAATTTAGCGAAACCGAACACGCGACTGAAATTACCAGCAATTTTCTGCGCCGCTTGTTTTATTAGGCGCAACGAATTCCGTGTTGAATTCTACATGATTCTACATTGTAATCATCCTTGCCCCAGACACGGGATATTTTAATTGAAACTTGGTAAAATTTATACGTGGCTGTCAAAATACAAAATTCCATAACATTAGTCGAAAACCGAAATCCCTTCTATCCCATCTTCTCAAGTGAATTCTCCTATACTTCTTACGTCATAATTCCCTCCACACTAACACCCACTCGTACAACGCTACCAAATAAAAAAAGAGCAACAAAGAACTCTCAAAAGATTCCAAATTGCCACCATCGTCAGCAACTATCCCCAAAGATTGGTATTAAAAAAAGATTTCCCGCGTCGTCGTTCTTCTGCATAACGATACCATCGTGCATCCCGTTCAGCACTCGAGGTTAGACCGCTTTGGACGCCATTAAGGAACGTTCCACCTGGAGCGTCGCAGATTGCTTTATTGTCTTTCCTGCTGGCGTGTACACGCGCGTACTTACGGATATTCCTCTTTTCGTCTCTATCGCGGAGGACGATAATTATTATCGAATCAAAGGGGACGACGCCGCTCGACGCGTGTCGGCCAGCTCTTTTATGCAGCCTGCGCGCCTGCCGGTCGAGAGGTCAGACCGAAGGCCTTCGGGCTATGGAGACGTAGCGCAAACCAACCGGAGAGATCCAGCAGATACATCCATCTCGGACGCGGCTGATGCATCCTTGGAAATAATCAGTCGGACGCGGCCTTCCGCCCGTGTCAACTGCATTTTTCGCGATTCCTTTGCGATCGGGACGTTTGTTCTACCGATCGAGAGCGGAGATTCAAAGGGTGATACCTCCGCGTCCGCGTTTTGACGCTGTCGATGGCGCTCCCAAGGCGAAGAAAGTAATGGATTCACGAAGGTCGGAGAAACAAACAGTAGCTCTTGGCGCTTGAGATCATCCACTGTACCTCTTTATACTCATTCTCAGAATATAACACATCATTGTGTCTGTCGTTACTGGTCCGAGTATAAAGTGTACTTATTAGATAAATAATTTAATTTATAGGCTTGTTAACGATGGATTATCATGAAACGAGTGAATACCGCGTCGAATTGAAGTTCACGTTCACCGTGCAATTATGTTGCGCTAACCGGGCCTCGAATTTGCGTTCGCAATTTGCCTTCATCCTTCGCAATCGCCCTTGGCAGCCAATTTACTTTAAGAAGTGTGCAAAAGCTGCTGAAAGGCCCGGTGCCCGCGTTCGAACGCCGGAAGAGATGTTTTCTTGGCAAACACGCTGCTCCGAGGCCTACCGTTCGCTTTATATACTGCACGCTGCTTCTTGCTTGTTCCTCGCACGCACAAAAATCTTATAATGTGCGCATCCGCCGTAAAATCTCATAACAAGAGGAACACGGAGCGTGTCCTGCCCCCGAAGAGAGCCACTCGTTATTTCTTCTCCCGGTGAAATATTATTTCCGGCCTGCGATCGCTTGTTTTCTTGCAAACAAAGAGCTCCTTCCGCGATCGTCGTTTTTCCTTCTTTGCGCGAAGGCCAGTGCCGCGTGGTAAATTTCTCCTCTGGCTAATTTGTTCTGCTTTGTGGAAAAAGTCTGCTCTTCTTCGCTGCGACGTCTTCATCTACTCTTGCGGCGTCGAGTCTCTAAGAAATCGTAGCTTGAAGATCTCGAGATCTATTCTAGGAATTTCTGCTTTAAGAACACGGTCTAGGTTTTGCTACAAAGATTTTCGGGCTTTTATAGCGCCAAAATTATGTTAACGCGGGGGAATCGTGTGGCGTGTTGAACGTGGATCTTCAGGTTTCTATAAGAAGTGACAAACCGATCACGAAATCAGGAAGAATATTGAAACTAGAATATTGAAACCCTCAGGGGACACCGGGACTGGTTGTCTCAAGGGGTAGGTTGACTAATTGTTAATAACTTTGCACCGACATATGTTCTACTGTAGAAAGATTCACTGTAGAAAGAAGTCACTTCTACTATGCCATGCATTTATGTCCGACCCCACGATCGCACCTTTTTTTAATAGTTATCAGCGTTTGTCGAAAAATTGACTACGTAAGTAAATATTTTTTTTAAAGATTTTATTTTTTCACGCTCTATATAGTTACAACATAATTAATGTTGAGGGACTATTGTAAAGTTTCTTTATTACACGATCTATTGATTGAATGATTTAAATTTGAATTTAATTTTGTTTATATTAATTTAAATTATATTTGGATAATTTAAATTTGATTAAAAAATGAAGATCGTACCTATAGTCAACCAACCCCGATCATGGGGCTGGTTGACTATGCTGGTTAACCAGAAAGGTGTTAGCAAAACATTAAAAAACCTTAATTGCTGTCACATTGATTTAACTTTAATAATTTAATCAGATACCCAAATGTATGCCTTATCAGATATACTAACCGGTTTAATGATACTTCCTCCACATAATTTATTAAAAATCAAAAAAAGAAAAACTGGCCTACCATCCCCGGTCTCTCCTAAATTAGGAACGATGTTAACTCTTTCAAGACAGGATCAGCTTTCAACGTTGCAATTAGCACTCACTTAATCTCGATGTAATCGATCTACAAATTCGTAGAACGGAACGCTCCGCGCAGTGCTCTATAAATCAGCACGCCACCTCGTAACAAGATTCGGTAATTAGCATTACATACGTGCAATGAAAGAAGTGGCTCTTATTAACGATACCGCAGTGTAATCGAGACTCGTGCAGATCAGTGCAACGATCGAAGAATGAAAACGAGCGCTTCATTGTTTTAAGGAGGCGCCAGAGAATGAAGCCTCGCTCACGAAACTTATGTGTATTGCAAGAAGCGTAAAAGTCGCTGTTTGCTGGGCATTATGCGTGTAAATTCAGTGGATCGTTGGACTCGGCGGGCAATCGGCCCCCCGCTGATTTAAGACAAGCCGAGAATGAAAGTGGATCTCCGCTGGGTATCGCCGTTAAAGACTAATCGAGGAGAATCGCGGCCCATTAACCGCTGCAAAATGGAAACTCCGCAGTGAAGAAGGCGAGCGAGCCTTTGACCCGCGGTTGCATTCGAATAAGAAATCATGGTTCGGCTCCAAAGAGGTTCTTACCAAAGCCCGACGTTCCCATTCAGCCTGCTTATTCATTCGGCGAAGTTTCCGCGCATGCTGATAGGGTTTTGAGTCGCGGTATTTGAATTGCCAAGCAGCTTCATACAGCTACGGTCGCACGCGATCGTACTTCCTTCGCTCTGTTGCGCTGTAGCCGCCGATGAAATATTCAAATTCCCAGGGAACGGGCGAAGGTTAAACCAAGTCGATGATTAGGGAAATACTGTAACACTTTCTGTTTCGAGAGAGGCTGGTAGCTAGTAGAGAGACTGTCGAAGTAGGTAGTTAGTGATTCATTGACGGTTTATTTATGAGATGAATTTCCAAATTCTCTAGTTTATTATTCATCGCGCATCACATACTAGTTTCGTTTTATTACCTCAGATTGGCAGCATGTCTGAGGTCAGTTCCGTCGCGCCAATGTTCCTTCCTGCTCTCTCGAAAATGGTCTTTTGTGAAACCTGCACGTGCGATTCTCTCGAGAAATTGGTAAAAGTTTATTTTTTGTTCGTCTTTTGTGGGACTCATTTATATTACAATATATTTACATTAAATCTTTTTGCGCGTTCGTTGCATAAGTCGCATTTTTCTTTTCGATTCATAACCTCAATAATTTATTTATTTATTTCTGTCTTTATTTATTTACAGGGGAATACCCTTTAATTAATTCGGTATATAATAATTACACTATATAACAGAAGAGATACAAAAAATATATAGAGTCGTTTCGCGGTTTATGGGGCTCTTCGAGAACTTTGGGTTTTGCAGAATCCCCTGGGTCTCTTAAGTTAGGAAGTTTAAAAATATATCTAACCCCTGGAGCCTGGATGAGCATGTCCCCCAAACTTCAAGACACTCATCCCTTTTCTATACCTCATACTTTAATCACCCTGTCCTCAACGCTATACAAGCTTCCACATTTCTTACAACGCACGAACCACGAGGCGCTTTAATGACAAAGTCCATGAAAATAATGGACCGTTCCTCGACCACGAGTACACCGCTGTTACCGATACCACTGCTCAGCGAAACAACCTGGTCGATCGACCGAAGAAGCCTCGCAACCCGTTCGTGCTCGTGTTTTTGAAGCTGTCGGACTACCGGAGGGGTCGTAGATCTTCGGAGCTTCGCCTCCATTAAACGAGCGTAAAACCGCAAAGGGAAAAAGGCAGGATCGCTTCTGGAAAGTGGCGGAACGGCCGTAAAACTGTAGGACAATTTGAGGCGGCGGTGCGTAGGCGCTGTTCGAATTTCTTTCACCCTGAACGAGGGGAGCCACGCCGGCGTCAAGAAAGATGAAGAGAGAGGAGAATGATTCACGATTATTGCGGCTGTCCCTCCTGTCTGACCGCGGTCGGGTTTGGTCACCTTAACCTATAACGGTCTCAGGCATTTTGCACGAAATTAGTACGGGTTTTACACTTCGATCATCCTGACTCGTACTTTCTTCGACATCGTTGGCGTCCTTCGAAGAAATTCTAAATTAATTCGATGATTGACGCGCGACGTTCGCGGAAGTTTCGATCTGTCGTTCTTATAATCTACTCGAGTGACGACCAATTCGAATGGTATTATACTACTTGCAGATACCCATTTCAAATTGGAATTGAATAATACCAACCGGTAGGCTGCTCGTTCTCTATTCTGTTCAGAGACACCCAGCTGGAGATAATCGAGGAACGAATCAGATATCTCTCCTATCAATTACGTTGAAAGCCTTCAGCCTAGTTCCTAATAGAATTACTCCGATTGACGGCGTGTATCTGTTAAACTGATCTGCGCGTTTTCCTCCCTCTCTATCTGTCCGATTTCCGTCCAGTGCGTCGGTCTCGAGCAATTAGAAGCATCAAAGGAGGTGGACGATAATGAGCTCTGCCGGAGTACGTACAGACGGATCGGAGTTACTGATTTTAGGTACGCTCCACGGTTGGAATACCTGCTGCACAAGGATTCGTAGCTGGCCGCGAGATTATCGAGCGGATGGTATGCGCTTCGAAGAATGTGGAATCGATTTTTTCAACCAAACCTCCGTGATTCCGGCCTCTCTCTAATTATACCGTAGCCTCGGTGCTCCCGACTAGCCTCTGATTATCTTGCGAAATGGAAAAAAGGTCCGGCTGCCGCGGCGGCGAGACGCGGCGACTCGTTAATTGACGGACTCGGAGATACACGCTCGCCCCATTGAGCTTTTCATCCGCGTTTCTCCGCGCTGCTCGATATTCGCGGCGTGTGCACCGAGAGGCGGCCAAGCCGCGCCGGTTGCCTTCGCGATAGCTGTGGGATCGCGAACGCAATGCCCTCCGGTTTCTTGTTTTTGCCGGGCCTAACGATAACCGGTGGTGATTAATGTCCCACCGTGTAGTTTACGGTGTTTGCGCTCGGTTGGCTGATCTCAAGTAGTCCAAGTCAACGGTAATAGCCGGGCTATGACGTGTGATTAACGGCGATTCGTATTAGTAACGTGTCGCGTTGCTGATCGGCAATTTATTGTCTGTTAATTACAGAGAAATGTGGCGTAGAATTGGTGCCAGAACAATTACACTCTTAACGCTTAATAATAATGGAACCCTCCTATTCCCCGCCCATTCTAATTGCCAAAGTGGTACCCGACTACCGTGGCATTCTAAACCCTCCAGGATTTCAAGATTTCAAAATGCCGTTGGGCTAATTAGAACTGCCTAGCGCAACCGATACGTCAACATCAAGCACCGTTGGACAGGGACACGTTACCACTTAATACATTCAAAATATTGGCTATCAGGGCTGATCGTGGGAGAGCGCGGCTCGAAAGCGGGCTGACCGATACCAGACACGCTTCTACGTATCTAGGGACAGAGGTAGCGACTACCAGGCGGCGTTCTTTCCACGGACAATCTGCTGATTTATAGGAACGCAAGAGCGCAGCCTCGATTCGTATATCCAGTCGGAGAAATGTACAGTCTGGCATTTATTTCCCCGTCCGTGATTTATGCCCGGCCGATCCTCTACTTATGCCACGTCTGCGTTGCAATGAGGGCGTCACATAGCCCCGGCATCGAAGGATTCCGATCTATAACGCGGGACGCGTACCCGGACGCTATGCACGTTCGATCGTGCCGCTCGGTTCGCGGCAAAAAATCATTCTTCGCAGAAACGTCCCGTGGGGCCAGCTTCCAGAGAATCTTCTCGCGTCGAGGGAGCTTCTCGTGGTGGGGCGGGGAACTTGCCCCGATAGGCTCGCGTCCGCCACATTAAAGAGAATCGATGGAACGACGGTTTGTGACGGAATGCGAGTTTTCTTTAGGCGCGCGCGTTTCCAGGGCTGCGCTCGCTTCTTCGTATGCAGGGGGGCGCTTCGATTCTTATCTAGAGAGATCGTTAAGGGTTCATCGTTTAAGACTTGGACGTTTGAAGAACATGTGTCTCGGGCTGTTGACTTTGTGCATTCTAAAGGCGGATTCACATGTGTCAGTTCCGTGGTTTGGGCTTAAAAAATATGGTTTTCCTGCTTTGGAATGGAGCAGTTCACACTGGTTCGTTTCAATGATTGACACTGACGGCTCTAAAGTCTAAAGACAAAACCAACCAACTGGTACGTGGGAATCTGCCTTAAGGAGGGAGCTTTATTTAGGACGCTAGGAATTAGGTAATTCTTGGGAATTTTTTTCTAAGAAACTGTTAAGCGGATCTTTTCCAAAGTTGCAGGGTATTTTCGTTTATATTCAAACAATAAAAATGAATTTTTACGTTACAAAGTTTTCTTTGAAGTCCCACCAATTTGACACCTTTTAACATTTTTTCCCTTTGTTAGGTTCATCGACAGTGTAATTAAACTAGAAATAAGAAATTCCTGGGATTTTTTATTTCAGGAAAGAATTAGGACCTCCAACATAATCGCAAATTTGCAACGCCCGCGCACGAGTACGTACGAACATGTTCATATATCTCCATTTCTACCGAACACTTTGTAACAAACAAATTAAATTTTATTGTCTGAATATGAACTAAAATACTCTGAAAGTTTGGAAAAGATCTGCTTAATAGTTTATTAAAAAAAAATTCCCAAGTATGACCTTATTCCTAGCAACCTAAACAGGGCTCCCCTTTAATTGACGTTCCAATAGTATAGTAATGCACAACGGATCGATATTAAAGCCTCTTAGTTTGTACTTCTAAATCGAAGTACCTGTTACAGCAGCTATGTGCACCAGATTTGGAAAGAAATCTGATCACTCGACCACCAGGGAGATGGTGGAGCGTCGGAGCAAATCGCGGCAAATGGAGGCGCGTTACAGATCGTGGAGCGATGGTACTGGAAAAAAGGAAGAAAATCGGCGCCGTGGTATCCGTTCATCTCCTTAATCACGCGGCCGTGTTCGGCCTCGAGGGGCCGTTCTTGCGGCGGTGTGCACGGCGAAATAAATAAGCCGGCCACGGCTCGGCTCGTCCGTGCACAATACGCCACCATTTGTCTTGGCGGGTTCGTTTATTTGGCGCTTATTAATTTCAACAACGGGGCAACCTGCGAAAGCCACGCCGTGATAAAGTGGCGTTCGTGCACGAGACTCGGGGGCTATCGCGGATTTAGGTGCTTCACCGTGGCCCCCATCCCCGCGGATAAATGAGTTCGGTAGCCGGGGCCCTTTGTCGGGCATACGCCAAACACCGTGATTACCTTTTTTGCTAAGGAATTCCCCTATTTTCGCCATTCAATTTTTCGGGCCTGATAGATGATTTGTTTTGTCCGCGGATGAATATGAAAGTAAGGTTTCCTTGGTCACAATGGGGATAATAAACGAAATTGTAGAGCGAGGGAGGGAAAGGATTTCGTCATTCTTCACCGCAGCGCAAAGGGATTTAAAGATTAACTTTGGCAGATTTATTGGCGAATTGGGGGTGCTAGTGATTTTCGAGTTTTCTGGGTGTAAGTGGCAGGCGATTTCTCTTGAACATGAACACATTTCTTGATGACGTCGTGGGCTTTTTGTTAGGATTTTGTAACTTAGTGGCGTGAGATGGTTGAATGGGGTACATTTAATTGTGGTGATTATAAATGCATTACCTGTATAGAACTGAAGGTCTCATCAAGGGCTTTATGAGAGGTTAATGGTGCGTGGTTTAATATCCACTCATTACAGTCGTAATCGTGCTCTGCAGAGTCCTTCAATGATCTGACTATTCCAGAATTTCGTTATGCATTCGTGTAATCGTTAGATGCCTATTTTGCTCGGAGACTAATCCTGAATGATGCGCTCTTGCACGTGCATCAGACAAAAGCTTAACCCAGATTTGAAACACATATGACAATGGATATGCGAGTAATATTCGCTTCATTATACAACTGATTATCTTGGCAGATGTGTGATGAAACCATGCGAATCATGTTCGTTCAATGTTTGTGATGAGTGTAAAATTATTTTGCATCGAATTGCTTAGCCATTTTTAAGATTTTTTTTCGGGAATAATTTACAGTTTTCGGAAACTACACTGATATAGTTCATATAAAAAAATGAAATTTGATTTTGGACCTGTTGTTCTACACTCTACAGTTACACATTCGACCAGCGCGCGTGAGGGGTACTAGAAGATTAATTAATATATTAAAATTTATGCATGTTTCTCTATTTTTTTTTATAGTCTCTTAAGACATTGTACTAAAAGTAGGTACTAAAAATTTTCTATAAAAGCTGTAAATTCTTGCTGAAACAAATTCTTAAAAACAGCTTACTTTTCTGGTCGCCACAGTGGTGTTCCCCCTTAAAATCGAATGAAATTAAAAGAAAAATTGTCAGTGCCCGTGTGCGTACATTTTACAAGAGGAATTTATGAAGTCGTGCACACAATGCTGCGTCCAGTCTGATAAATGACTCCGATAGTCCCCGTGTGATTCAGCCTCCATCACAATTGCATTATTTATTCCTCTCGGAAGTGGCGAGCCAGACTATTCTCCGGCGTGGATACTTCGAGATCGGATCTGAGAGGCATATGCGTGAGCGTTAATAACGCGCATCCGTATTCACTGGCAGTTTGATAACTTCCATGCGGCTGTAATACAGATTTGAGTTATTCGCGAAGATTTGTTCATGTCACTATCATTCTACTATCAGTTGAATACATTGTTAGTACCCTGCTTCGTTACATGTTAAAAATTTCTTCGTTTTCTTTGATCTTTAGTGCTTACATTCTGTTTTTCGTATTTCTTCTTCCTTTCTGTGGAATATTCCCCCCGACTTTGTCGAGAACTTGTATCAGATCGATCTTCGAGCAGCCTCTAAGGAAGGGATCTGTTAAATGCCAAGGATGAAAAATTTTCGTATCCGATGGCAAAGGAGAAAAGAAAGTATCGCGCCTGTACACTCGCTTCATTATCGATTCCCGACTTCTTCTTTCCTCTTGGTCTGCACTCCCACGCACCATCCTCGAAAAGTAATTTCGCCAATCCGTGCCGTTGAACCTGGCTGAACATTCACCTTTGCTTTTCAATATCCAACTAAAAAAAGAAAAGATTTGTAGGGATTATAATTTAAAGTAATCGTGTGTTATTATCGCATTAATATACCTAACTCGTATTTCTGGTAGCTATAAACCTGTGCGGTCCATAACGTAATTGGAAAAGGAGGGGTGGATTTTTCAGGATATTTTATAAACTGATAATTTATATCGATCATAAATAATTGAAGCAGGCCATAAAAACCATTTAATGTTCGACGAATGGAATGAAGATTGGTTGACCTTGTATAATTTGGCGTGTTTAAAAAATGCTGAGACGGTGTAATTGAAAGTCATAATGAAATTTTAGTTCCTTTAGAATTAACTAATTATATACCGTAGTTATCAATTAATGCAAATCCAGGATACATTTTATATATTATTTTCCATTGCATTAAGGAAAAACATGCCGATTGCGATGCTTGTAATTGTTTTAATTGCAGTAGCGTAGGGAATCAGAATTTATTATAAGGTCAGAAGAAAAATGCAAATGATACTTGGATTATGGGATATTTTCGAACCTTATTATCCATTAGCTTCAATAGTCTGCAAGTATCGATTAAAATCGTAGCAAAAAATGGCAAATAACACGTCTCGTTTGCTTTTCGCATCGCTTTAAAATGTGGGACAGTTTCATTTGCGCGCGATTTAATTTCATCCCTAACAGTTGTACGAAAAACCACTGTAATGAAAGGTCATAAAAGAGACTGGACGTCGGAGGGATAAATTACCCTTTTTAATTCGAGAGCTGCATGGAAGGACTTGTCATTTCTTAACATCAAGCAGCAGCTCCCTCGCATTATGGTCTTTTAACGGTATGGGTACGAGTCGTTCGTACATTACGATAATGATTTCTGAGTGAATATTCTGTGCAGTGTAATTTTGCATCTCGTCTGCACTGCAAATGACCAAAGATCCAGAAATCATTATGCGTGACCGCGTGCAATAAAGCTGTAGGACAGAAGCCTCAGTTCATACCTAGAGAGCACGTTATCTTACGATTAATGAAAGGAAGAAAATTAACGTATGATTGATATACGCGTTCTTTGTTCTGAGCAATAACGCATGATTGCTGTTGTTTCATTTCTGACTCCTTACCCTTCATTTGGTTAAGACCATGTAACAGGAAATACACACAGGAATCCATAAAAAATAATAGCACAGTGAGGTATAGAATGGACCGAACATCTGATGCATTTTTCTGTCTCGGGTTTGTGGTAACTTGGAATACCTCAGTAAGGAATTGGAACTTGGTATATTTCAGCAGGGTGCTGAAGCAGAGAGGGCATTTAAAATTCTCAAAATCACACCAGGTCCAGAACCTTGCTGAAATTTTCCGAGTTCTGTTTATCGTTCTGTCTCAACACTCTATTCGCATTCTGGAATAGGGGTAATCGAAAAACACTTCATATTTTCACATATCTATATTTCATATCCATATGTAGAAGGAAAGGAAAGAACGATTTATTCAAATATTTCAAGTTAAATTTATTTTTACATTCTGTCGAAATAAGTATTAAGATATTAAAGAAATTCTTATATCTAACTACTTAGAATATATGACAATCGCAGCCATCGGCTCGGTTTTCACCGATTTCCAGGTCTCACCACGAGGAGGTTGCTGCATTTGGAGACCCGTAGAGAGATAGATGGAATCAAAGTTCCGTCGATCTCCCTGTACATGAAACCCTTAGCCTACTAACCCAAAGAGATGGATGGAAACAAAGTTCCATCAATCCCTTCGGTTTAGATATCGAATCTAGGGAATTGCCAAGCAATCACTCGATTAAAATAAATTCAGCAAAGAGGGAAAGACTACGGGTGAGCATGAAAAGAGTATTGGATGACGCAGTTCCTAGCACCCTGATGTCCGAGTCGAAAGGGAAAAGCGCTCGGCGTCTCCCAGAGGCGATTCCTGTTGCTCCGACTCATGCAACCCGCCAGGAGCAACACTAGGTGTGACCTGACTTAAGCCGGCTTACGCGGAGATTACAGTACACCCCCTACGCCCGAAACTTTTCCCTTTCGACAAGAACACCAGGGGATGAAACTGATCCACTCATACCAATTCCATGCCCAGTCGCTTGCTTCCGGAAACGGAAGCAGCGGCGACCTCCTCATCAGAGATAAGGAGCCAACGAAAGAGCAACAAAGCTAATGATTTAATGACTACTTGGCAATTTTACGTGGAGCCTTAAATACTTCATACTATAATTATCTTGGTAACACCCTTCCTCGCGAAAAGGTGAACCTGAAAAGCTGAAACAATCAGCTACGTTATATTAGTAATGACATGGTGTGCATGGGAGGGAACTAAGGAAAGACTTATTAAGCTGGTGCCGATCGAAATGACTTGGAACGACAGAAGAGCATGCACGAGCATGCCATCATCCATCATGCCACAAACCATCGTAGAGATACATGATGGTGAGCAAGGATTGTAGACACATCGATGAGATGCATGACAGAGAACAAGTCATGCAAACCCATCGCAGAAATGCTAGAAATAGAACAATATTGTGCAAACCCATCGAAGAAATGCTCGAAATAGAACAACTCATGTAACCATCGAAGGAATATATGAAATAGAACACATTGTGCAAAACCACCGAAGAAATGCACGAAATAGAATGAATCATGCAAAACCATTGAAGAAATACATGAAATAGTACAAATCTTACAAACACCATCGAAGAAATGCATAAAATATGTGGAATTAATCATGCAAGACCATCGAAGAAATTAATGAAATACCTAGAATTAATAATGTAAAAAACATCGAAGAAATACATGAAATTCAATAAATCGTGTAAGACCATCGAAGAAATGCCTGAAATAGAAAAAATCATACAGGACCATCGAATAAATCAGTTCGAAAAGAACAAAACTGAATTTTGACCATTACAGAAAAACAAAGCTTTGAATGGCTTTTAAGGAACTCCAAAATTTGATCGTCACCAATCGATTGAGGTACCCCGACCAGGCGGGCAAAGGGATAAGGGGAGAACCAGGTTTGAAATCCTCTCCAGGTGTCCAACGATCGACTCGAGTCCAGTTCGTCCACCTAGTCCTGGATCGCCAAGTGTCCATGTGCCTTGTGAGCTCCCGAGTTCCCCGAGGTCCTTCTGCTCCGGAGGACCGGCGAAAACACAGGATATGAAGCTCTGTGGGTTCCCCACCTAGACTGCGGAAAACAATACACGCAATCAAAACAAGGTCAACGGTTAACTTCAACTGTGAAAGACAGTGACTTATTCGACAAAAATTGATATTTCCGCTAAAATATCCATTCCAGTGGCTATTACTCTGAAAAATAATGTTAACAACATTTACACTAACTGCCCAGTATAGATAATTATTAACTATGATCGATAAAACTCGAGATATAAGCAATTAATTACATTTGGATTTGGACTTTGAAATGATTTTCTACGCCGAATGAATTTTATTTTATTCTCAATGTTTAAACGTTTGATAAATGTTAATACTTATATGTATTAATTATAAAGTTTAAATAGTTTTAATTTGGACTTCGTGTAAATGAATATTTGCAGAAATATTTAAAAGAATAATTTGCTTTCTATAGGCGAGGATGTATGGAATTTCAATTAATTCCTTTTGCAATTAAGAAGGGTGTATAAACTCTAGAAGGGCTCAAGTGATTATTATATTCTTATTCAAACGTATAAACAATGTCACAGAAACATGGTCCAAAACTTTACAGAACTAGATTTTAACAGTAACACAATAATTCTCGAGGAAAATAGGATCCAGAAAACAATAGAGTCATTATCATTACTCTACTGAAATGTTTAAACAGTGTATCCGAAACTTTGTGAAATATTTCTGGAATTAACTTCCAGCTAAATTTGATTCTGACAGTGAAATAAGTGGTATCAATACTACAAGTTAATAATCCTATGAAAGTTATTATTGGCACCAGAAAGTAATAAGCAGAATAAGTAGTTTTGTAATGAAATTACTACCAAGGCTTCAAAAATGTGGAAAAACGTACAATGCCACGGTAGACGCGAGATTTCTTAATGACGAAGAAAGACAGAACAGTTGTGCAATTATCTTTTTCCTTGCCGTCTATCTTTGCATCCTAATAAGCGTCCAGGCGCGGATAACTCCATGGTGCAACATTGCACGTGACGAGCAATCCATCTGCACACGTATCGACACGTATGCTAATTATGTACCTAGTACGTCCTTACCTACCTCCACGTTACAAATCCATACCACTCGACTGTCATAACTGATCCATGTAGCCCGCATCACTGCACGAGTTCCCACGGAATACTTCATTTCTGAATTGAACACGTTCTCGTGCAAAGCATTAAGGTCTTAATGCTCTCCAGCCTTCGCGATTACTGGTTTGAAGTGATCCAACTGCAATAAAGCCATCTCGAACAAGCGTAGCAATGGAATTTAGAGGCTGTGAACTGCGGCAGCAATGGAAAGACAGAGTAATTAAAAAACTGAACTAACGGACCGATGTCGACGTGCTAATTAACCGGAAGCACGAAGAAAGTTGAAGAAATATGCCCGAATGTGGTGTATCAGGTTTTAAGACACAGCTTTACCAGCAGAAAGTACACGGATACATGGTGAATTTAAAATTCGTAAGAACGAAGTGAAAGTCGTGCATCGTGGTTCACGCAGGAGATACGCACTCGTATCTGCATGCAGAAATATTTAAACGACCAATCTAACGGTACACGGTGCCATTGCCACAGCGATTTCTTCCACGGGCCGTGAATTCCCGACTGACAGGAATTGCCATCAAACTTTCAAACCTGATACGTGAAAGAGCGCCAGCCACCTGCCTCAGGTGCGTTGACTTTTCTTGTCCACCTTACTGGGAGACTCTCAAGTACCGTCAAACATTTGCCTCTGTTATAAATCACTGACCCGAGACGTATTACATCGATCCCGTACAGGGTGTCCGAGAACACTCTCATCGTACTCGTGAAAATACCTCAGGAACGGAAACATGTTGATTCTCGATATTCCCATTTTCAATAGGTCCCATCCTCGTCAGGGACAAATACGAGAGCTATTAAATGACCTAAAAAAGGCCTACCTACATTCTCGACACCTCCCCAGAATTCTTCACCAGAAGTTCAAGCAGAAAACTGTCGGACACCCCGTATACAGGAAGCTGTTACATCACCGACCGCTACAAATATAAGGGAGAACCGGTCGAAGTGGTCCCGGAAAGTCAAAAATTGATGGCACCGATAATACCAGAGAAGAATCCAGCATGGTGGAAGGACGAACTCGTCGCGGTGGAGGGCAAAGGAGGGAAAACGATGCGAGCGAATTTTACAGCATCGCGGTAGCGGTGTTCGATGCTGCGCAGTTTACCGCAGCCACCCGGATGACCCGAGTCTCGTAACGGTTCATCGCAGCTTCCCGGTGGTTCCTGTTCGTTTTTTGGATCTCGTTCGGCGGGATCCCATCCCATTTAAGCCGATTATTCGAGCCGAGCCTCGACGGCGGGCCCGCTCTCCCGCAAAAAGAAGCGACCGCTCCTTCGGCGAGCAGGAAACGCTGCCCCGCCGGGTAACACGGAGAGAAAGGATGATTATATCGCGGGGAAGCCGCACGGCGCTTCGTACGGTTAATTGAAAACGTACGCCAGGTAATCGAGACGAACGTGGACGCGGTTTCAGCGCGCAAGCCTGCGAATATCGCGCGAGAACGAACTGCGAACCGCCCTGCTCCAGCGATGAGGTAATTCGTCCCCGAGTACATCGGGTTTAATCGATTCTGTGGTGGTACACGCACGTGAGGCTGTCTTCCTGAAATTCTCACTGAAATTGTTTAACTGGATTTATTTAAGGATGAAACGATTCACTTTTTAGGCGTAGAATGACGAAGTGAGTATTCATGGGAATAAGTTTCTCCTATGGTGAGAAGGTTTATTAAAGCGGGGAAATTAGACTTCTCCTTTAGTTGTTGGATTATGTTTCGCATCGTTGTGTAGGAGAAGTAATGCGGGTGCCGACGAATCAATTTGGGAGGAAACGTTATGATCGAGCAGGAAAATGTTGCGGAACCACAGAGATACGATCGCAAGTAAATTGAGCGATTATGAAAATAGTGCAGTAAACTTGTATGTAATTCGTATGTAATTAGGAATGTTCGTTACTGAAGCCTCTCGCCATAAACGTTATGCAAATCATTCGACAGGATCCGAAATCGCGGAAGGTTTTCCTGAAAGTTGATGCTCATAGGATAATAATACTGTGCTAATAAGATAACATCTAGGGGAAATTGTCCGTGAAATTCGACATTCTGCATTCGTATCTTCCGTCTTTCACGAAATTACTTTCACTAGAGAGAAATGCGTTAGTTATAATTGAAACTTGCAATCTCTAAATTTACCTGCATCCGTTGTCGGATGAATAACCAATTTGATGAGATAATAATCTTAATGAGCTCATGCATACTGATTTTTAATTCGCAGAAAATAGTTTTCACGACCGTGGAATCAAAAGTGTATTTGGTCGCGTTTCCAGGGGAACAAGAAGCTCGTTAGAAAGGGTAACGTCTCAATAGATACAATTCCCGTTCTCAGCGCGTAGAGAAGTGGCCGCGAAACAAATCGTATTGATTAGAATCGGCTCGTTACTTACCAGCCAGAGAATTTTAAGGAACGCCTTACGCCCGGCTAAGGATAGCTATGTGATTCCATTTATTTATCTCCTTTTTGTGTTGGGAACACGTTGCATACCTTTGCGTTTCCTTTACAGTGCTTTTTGCTCGCGCTGCATTTACCTACACTTTCGCAGATCGACATCCTCGAGCTTCCTTTTTCAAAGAACAGATAAAATCTAAAGGCTACTGCCTTGTACTCTGGACAAAGCCTTATTTTAAGTAGTACAGATCAATAATTAATACTTTCCTCTGCTACGCATTTACTGCATTAGCATTCCTATCGCTTGTCACATTTCTGTCACTTGGTGCGATGTTCCAAGGCCTGCGGATCAAGGAGAAACGTCCAACATGCTATAAAAACTGGCACAACGCAATGATAATGGGCGAAACAAGAATATCAGCAGGTTATGTCACGCGTGTTTTCTTTGCGGTCGATCCAGCCAATGATCTTCGTCCAGGTGAAACAACGATGCTTTTGCTTCCTGTGAATCGTGTAACCGCTAACCTCGTGCCACTTTCGTGACAGTCACTGATTACCATGATAATTAGTCCACGGAAAAATCGCCGCGAACTTCTTTGCCTCTCGCATCTGTGCTTGTCCAACGCCCACAGAAAAAAGTCACGCTCGACACGCGAGCGAGCGAGATGAATTAGTGTCGGGTATTCTTCTTGGTTAAAAAACGCACAGGCGCCTAAAGGAATGAAGAATTCTTTTTAAATCACGTAGAATACGGATCGAGCCGCCATGCTCGACGTAAAAGCGACAGAGTACACCAATGTCGATCGAGTCGACTTAATTGCCCGTTGCTTGATAAAAGGGGTCGTCCCAGCATCGTTTGTTCCATTTGTTTTAGGAGATAATTGCAGCCGGTTGCACGAGCGGCGTTGCAGAAAGAAAAAGAGTAGCCGGGGCCCTCGTTTACTCGAAAATTGTTTCAGGTACCTTTTGGTCGGGGAGGGTGGGTCGACCCTTAACCCTAAATCTCGGCGTATCGAAATATAATTGAGGGTCTGGGAGGATATCCCGTGGCCGAGGCGCGGCTTGGCATGTGAATTTTTGCGTCAGGCCGCATCCCGCCCATTCCCCTTTATTGCTGGGCGTAGCGAGTGCATAAAACATGCAAATTTCTCGGAGTATTACCGATTTTCGTGTGACGACCACTTCGCGGAAGATTCCCCCTTGTACGATCTTCCTTCGCGCGCGGATACGCAAACGAGATTGAGAGATATCAAGCTCGAAAACTGTGATCCTTTCTGTACTTTCATTTTCCTTTTCACCGCGTAGCTGCAAATTTGTAGCTATGTTGTGTTAAAATATTTCTTAGAGCTTGCGCGTTCACAGGGTTTCTGGTGCAATTTGCATAGACCATTTGTGAGATACCTATTTGTATGTTTATATGTGTATGTCATTATGTGAATTTTCCTTTTCCCATGAGCCTAGCGAGGGCAAGTCTTCTTCAATTGCATTCTGTAGCAGATTTTCCGATTTATTTTGTCCTCCATAAAAAGGAACTTGCTTTTAGACTTCTGCGTCCCACTTATTTACAACTTAGACTATATACTTTCGTAATAGTGTAGAGATTAATAACTGGCATTCTTTTTTTATTAGCGGTTAAACCCACCGGCGCCGTGGCTGGTACGAAAGTACCGGTCTTCGAAGTGTACAGTTACGCTGGATCAATAAAGAGGCTAATCTACGTGCGTAAGTTCTTCGTTTCTCGAAGAAGAACTTAGAACCTAACGTACCTCGGACACAAAAGAGTAGTCAGAAGAACGGTAGTTCTTTTCTCTCGTTTCTCGTTAATTTACACCACGTCCCGGCGCAAAAAGTGTGACAAGGTTTTTGTGAGCCGGAACCTTGTTATCGGGGACCCGTGCGTCCGCTCGCAACACACGTGGACAGAAAGATTTCAGCAACGAGGAAAAAGTAATATAAGAAATTTCATACCTGTAACATCATTTAGCAAATAACTGTATACAGTTTTCGTTTCCTCTGAAGGTTCTTAAGGGTATTGAAAACACTCAACAAAGAAGCACATATAGCATTCAACGTGTGATGAATTTTAACACGAAGGGGCATAATTTCAGTTGCTGAGAATCATTCGAAAAGACACCAAAAATTTGCAAGAGAAGGAAACAAAAATCGGATATACATAAATGCTCTTTGTTTTGCAATTCCCATACCAGCATTCCTCCTACACTACGAATCACATCGCATTTAATTATAGAGTCGAACCTCGATAACTCGAAAATCTCTATAAGATGAAAATTTTCTTCATTCCCTCCCGCTCCGCTGTAAATGCCTCTACAACTCGAAATAAAACTTCCTTAACTTGAACTATATTTTGCATGTTAAATTATGTATTTCACTTCTACAACTCGAAGTTAGAAGAATTCCGACCCCTACAAGTCGATGTTTACTTTTACATATGTATTACGCGTGGAAGATCTCAAAATATCGAGAAACATGTTTCCTCTGCATTATTTACGATTAAAAATGCTATTGATTTACAACACACTAAAATACTAGCACATAACAAAATCACAATTTTTTTAATATGTAATAAAGAGTAATATTTCGAGCATAAAATGTGTTTTACAATAACTTTTATATATGCAGGTATGTAGTACATAAGTTGTAGGTATATTTGTTTATAGGTATACAATAAATAATTATCACTTCACAAGTCGAAAAGTTAACAGTCATACAAAGTCTCTATAAGTTGAATTTTCGTTTGTTGTATCTCTCTGACTTAAAAACTCGATAAGCCGAAACCTCTATAATTCGAAGGTATCGAGGTTCTCACAATCAGAGACAAATCTCGAAAGTAAAATCGCTTCCCCCAAAGTGAATATCGAAGATTAAAAAATCGAATTGGTTTAATGGTAGATCCGTCTAAAATATACGAAAGGATAGGACGAAGATCGGGTATACCTTGGTGAGCCCATTGCTCGAACGCGACGAGGAATTCCGTTGGTTCCGTGCGCAAAGAGGGAAGGACGTCGCCGCGTTTCTGGGTTGCTTTATGTAACAGTCGCGTAATTGTTATCTCACGGGTTCGTGCGTGGAATTTTTCACGTTAGCCGGTCGTCCCTGGGTGGTCGTGAAGCTAGAGGACGCGTTTCACGTGCGGCTGGTAATGCCACGTGAGAACCGTGAAACGGATTTGCCCGATCGGATTGACGTTTCCAGGCTTGAACTTTCGGCGCGGCGCGTTCACACCCAATTAATACTCCACCCACGCGTCACCCGGCGATTTTTCGCTCGGTTGCGAAATGTCTGTCGGTCCGCCTGCATCGGTGGACACTTAATTTCGTTCGTGATCGAAGGGAGCAGCTTCGAGTCCAGTGGAGAACGCGCCACTATGCCGGTGTAACTATCGCTTCGTTCTTCATAGTAACTTATGTTGTCGAGGGATAAAAGTGTTTTGTCTACGGCAGTGATAAAAAAATATAAGAAGAATCGAGACTGTTAACGAAGCGTGGCTTTCGAAGGGATGCTGCTTTATAACATCCTCTTTACAAGCCTCAAAGTTACAACCTTCTCTGAACAATCACTCGTAAATAGTCACTTTTACGGGTACGCAATAAACAAACAGGGTAATGGATGGCGACAGGGTCTGGGAACATTAGAAGATAATAACGCTACACCACACCTTCCCTCGATATAGCGCTCAGGAGGGATTGCTTCGCATAGGCGCAGATCACATTTCAATAAAAGTCTCAAACCAAAGATTAAGTTCATAAAAAACAAAATAAAATCCTTCCTCCTGGTAGCTTCTTTCAAGAATCCCTTAAAGCAGTGGTGAGCAACGTTTTATCCGAAGTGGGCCACAAGTAAAAACCTACTACTCTACGCGGGCCGCAATATTAAATACATAAATATAACTAAGAATTTTAATTTATGCCAATCTTCAGGCGGGCCACAGATCAGCGGCTGGCGGGTCAAATTCGGCACGCGGGCCACGGGTTGCTCATCACTGCCTTAAAGGACAATACACGAGTCACAAAAGTTAGAATCATAAAATTAACAATTTGCGCCGAAAGGTAAATGAAAATTTATGTGCGGAATTATTTCTATACGATCTCGTGGCAGCACTTGTTACCTGTAACTAACAGGGACTCGGTTCAATAATTACTAAAGCAGCCGTATAAATAAGTACATCCGATGCGCGGGGGAAGATTTTTGTGACTGATCTTGTTCACGGCGGCCATTGGATAAATGAAAATTTACGGGAACAGCATAAATCGACGATGGAGCGTAGAGCTGGCGCAGGGGCGTTCGTTTCATACATCCGCGAAAGGAAGGAGAAAGGCTCGGTGTCGTGGCGCGCGATTTTTCAAGCGCGTTTATCGGCCGATTAGTTCGAAGTACACGTGGATTCACTTTCGCGCCTTGTCGTCGAACATGTCCTTTCGCTCGCCGGCGCGTCCGGTCAGAAAACGATGCCGTACTCGCGGCGCAGCCATTGTCATTAGCGTGAAAGTCGGCCTTTCTGTCCTGGCCAGACACGTTAATGGCCTAAGCGCCGCGGTGCGAGTTGAAGGAACGCTTCTTGATTAGTACTATCGCTGGGACGACAAAGCGAACGCACAAGATCATAAATTAAACGAAGGGGAACCGATTCCTTTCTTTTTACCGTACTCAGTCTTCTGCGTCTTGACTGAAATACAGGGTGACATGAAAGAAGCCAAGCTTTGGGAGCTAATTCCGTAATAGGTTCAAGACACCGGCGGTAGATGTTACATTTTTCCATTTTTTATTTTTTTTTGCATTGCACTATTCAATACTATTAATGAATCTTACTTAAAGTACCCACTTTCCTTTACCCACGACTGCTATCTCATGTAATTAAACGAAAACCATTTTGAAGGTTGCGCCATGTCGTATCAAAGTAGAGCGTTGGTGCGGAGCTCGAAGCTCGAGCGCAGAGCAGTGGAGCAATGAGGTTTTGCCCGGAGCGGAACCGGAGCACGGAATTTTTTTTTTATTATTTGAATTTTCTTTCACTTTATAAGAGCAGACGAATGAAATGCTTTTAACAAATACCAATTCCTAATTTTTCATCATTGAAAAAATATTATATCGTAGGGCCGTGCAGCCCAGTTTTAAGGAGGCATACTACTTTCTTCGCCCTTTCTTTTCTATATGAAAATGAAAAGCTAGAAAGATAGGGTTTGTTGCAAATGAAAGATCACTGTTTAAAAGTATTAAAAGAATGGTAAAAGTTAGTACAGGATTAAATTTTGGACAAGAAGCTTATATTATTATGTGTAATATAATTATATTTTCTTGGACAAACATAGATTTATTAATTGTAAGAATCAGTTCCACTAAATATAAAATAAAAAATTATGAATAATCAATGTTAAAAAGTATAAAAAGCTATTGAATCAATTACACTAAAAAAGGTGATTACCATTTATCGTGATTATCGGTGACTATCCCCTACTTAACTTGAGGATGAAACAGGGTGACATTTCATGCGATCTACTTCATTTTGCAATGTATGGATCTCACAACACGACACTTATACTTAGATATCGTTTTTACACTTACAATTAGAATCATGGGCCTTATTCCCCGGCTCCCATAGGCCATTTCCATAGCTCCGCAACTCTCCCCGCGTCCGCGAGAACGCCCGAGTAGTCGCACCTCGGCTAATCATGCAAATTTTCTAAAGGCCGACATCCCCCCTGGACCGGCTCGATCTCGAACAAATTACCCGGCTCGTATTCCACCGGTTGTCGTCCATGGAATATTCAGTCCGCGCAGCGCGATCGGTGGCACGTAAATCCAAGCGGTTCCCGCGTCTACGCGCGCGCATGTGTACGCGGCCGCGACAGGTTCATCGCACGCCTTTACACGCACGCCTCGACAAGTGGATTCACGTGCACACCGCGCCGCGGAATTTTCTCTCCCCTTGCCAATCCGCCCCTTCTCTCCGCCCGTTTCGCAATCTCGAGAACTAGTTGTCATACCGGTGCAGTGTTTTGCGAGTCCGCGCACTTCTTTTCAAAACCGGTACGCCCGGTGAATTTGCAAAATCCGCGGGTACGCTAAGAAGCCCGTTCGATCGGTTCGCGGTAAAAATCGAATCGCCGCGCCGGAGCCCCTGCGCGGCCGCGCAGATAGGGGAGATTTGAGGCACGCCGATCCGCGATTTATGCAGATCCGGTGTCCGGTCGCGCCTCGTTATCGGATCTGTAATATTGAAACCGGCAGCCCTGGCTGGCACACAGCGTGAAAACGTGTTTGACACAGGAACGCGGTGGAGAGAGCGAGCCCTCGTTGGGTATTAACTATTGAGATTCTAGTGTCAGTGCGTCGAATTGATTCTCTACCAAGGACTTTTGTATGTTGGGGTTCTACACGGGATACCTCCAGGGGAGAATTTCATTATTGTCTTTGGGTTGTTTAGAAAGTACAGAGAGTATGGAGTTGAGGGTGAATCTGGTGTATTTGACAGAAATCAAGGTTCTTTTGGGGAATTTTTTGTAAGGAAACTATACGTGCAATCTTTTTAAAACTTTTGGGCTATGTTATTATGTATTTCAAGAAGTGAACAAACAATTTTTGATGCGAAAATTATGCGTTAATTCCGAATGGTACAAGTGTTTCGGAGCAGCTCCGGTGCGGGAATTGTTCAACTGCGTGCGGTTTAGGATCCGTTCTACTGGCCTAACCTATCAAAGACCAAAACTATCAAATAATTTTGTGTTTTTAATAAAATTGCTCTATGGATGAATCTCAATTCCCTCCTTAACGTGGAACACTTGAGCGAGGGATATTCAGAGGTCGATCCTTCATGGTTCCATTGTATTCTTCCGTGCTTGTAATCCTCTTCTTCTAAATCTGTTATCGAGAGAGTTTCATAGCCTGGAGAAAGTGTTGAAGTAGATCGCTCACCGATTAAACGTCTCCAAGTAATCCTCCATTTATTTTGAATATTCTCGTGCCACAGAATGAGGCTGAATTTCGCATTAGCGAACAATCAGGCATACAGAAAAGTAAAAGCGAAGTCTCATACCTGATCACTAGATAGGAGTATACTAAATCAAAGAGTTTTATAATTGGGAGATACCTCTGCGAAGTGATAAGCAAAACGGAATTGAAAGGTCAACGTATATTTTCGCGTAGGGATACTTTCTCTCGAGACATTATCTGTCATCGATTTATCTTTCTCGCGATGATCGATATCCCATTTGAAGGTTCACTTATTAATTGGAATACGATTTAATTATCTGGAAACTCTGGTTTTCATACCCCTCGGCAGGGCACGTGAGAGTGAATTCACGACCGCTGGAAATAATTGCAGAAAATGATACAGACTTGATCCAGTTACGGTAGGTTGCTTTGACCTTAGTTCGCATCGTGTCTTGGAATAGGATTAGATCCGAACGAATTCTTGTCTCGCGCGACAGGCGTTCGCCAGCCGTGAAAGAATTCTCGCAACCAGACAATTCGTAATTATTCCAATCAACTTGACATACTCCATCACATTAATTGACTTAGAAGAGCCTTTCTTCACGATGGAATTCATCGCGAATATTCATGAAGCCTTGGTCACGTTGCACTTTATGCGCAAGAGGAGGTGTTATCAATTAATCGACGATCGTTTCCTTTTATTATTAAAACATGTGCCTCCTCCCTTCGTCACCTTCCCGATATGTGGAAAGATTGAATAAGTGGTGCTATATCGATCAATCACTACATTCAGATCGCCGCCTGCTTTTAGCAATAAAAGAAAGCCGATATCGCCGCAAGAGCACACGCGAACATCGTACATTCATAACACGCGTTTCCTTCGTCTCGGTAAGTAGCGACTCCATCCGGTGGACAATTCGTTCCCAGTCCGTTTCGCCGTGCAAAGTCGCGGGCTCATTGTTCTGCCGCATGCTCGTGCAGTATAAGTCTCGCCCATAACATACTAACACGGTTTTATGAATTCTTTTCGTGCCCCGCAGTCTCGCCGGCACGGCACGAGCGTACGTGGACGGTCCACAATTACGCTGGTGGATACGTCTCGGTCTAATTAAAGCTTCTCTGCTCTTCTTTTCCAGGTACGTTGACCGGATGTTACCCGCGGCGTGAGAATATCAGGAGTCGCCGGAAGTGCGGTATGATGCATTTACTTAAAAGCCCCTTCTTGCTCGCTTCGATCTGCCCCGAGCTCTGAAAGGAACCTGTTGCTTTCGACGTGGTTACTTTGCATTTACGATGCTCCGTACTTAGCCGCGAAGAGTACGTGGATTGAACTGGCTGAAAAGAATATTTATTTACTTTTTCAGAGTGATCAAACTCGTATAGGGATTACAGAATTTTTTGCTGGAAAATTACATTTATGGTCGGTTCAGTCCTCGACGAGTCGGCGTTGCTATAAATACGTTTATGACTTGGGGATTCATTTATAATTGTATATATTGAGATAGTAATAAAATAATAGCAAAGCTTGAGGGTTTCGTGGACGCGCACGGAAGTGAGAATTTCCTTGGAACGAACGTAACCATTACGAAAGTACCTGGCAGAACTGATACGTTCGCTCGCCTCTTCCAATATTTAATTTTCGTAACATCTCCGGATATCTAACGGTGATGAAATACCAATACGGGAAACGTGTGAGTCGTTTGCGAGGACGAGCGGTACTGTCTATTTGAACTTGCACAATCTTCGTCCGTTTTAAGCTGAGAAGGAAGGAAGAATCAATATTTAGAAATCGTGGTGAAATTAGGTGTTAAATAACTTGGAAATGTAGAACGAGCACCAAAAAAAAAAAAAGGAAATGGGACAGATCAGAAGTGTAGAAAGATTTCTAGGAACACTTCACAAATATCTGTACACGCAAATAACAGAATTATATTCAAATTCTAAAAGAATAAAGTGGTACTAATTGCAAGTAGTAGAACATTGAGAGATAATGAAGTACTAGTTTACAATACGCTGTTTAACATAAATTTCAACGGTAGATGGTCGTAATTACCGCAAACAAACAATGTCATCAAAAGGCAGGCAGTGTCCGCAATCGCGAACCCAATTAATCCCACAGTTAGTCAGGCATTGTTGCAAAGCGCGTAGTTCCCTCTCTATCCCTCTCTTCTCTCTCGATTTTACTCCCGCGAGTTGCAGGTGAAAATGCAGGCTGGCCTTGTGTCTGATTGCGGCAACAAGCCACCCGGCGTTTGTTACCGAATTATCTCGTTACTTCATTAAGTAACAAGCCCGCATAGCTCGTTTATAATTAAGCAGTTCGTTCGTGACCGAGAATGTCGCAAAACGGCCCCTTCTGCTGACTCACAGCCGACTATTATCCTCTTCCTTTAATCACCTAAGATCGAGTACCAGCACGCGACGCTGGGAACTTATAAAATTTTTACAGAATCCTTATTTTAAGCAGAGTTGGTCGTTGGTTCCACTTTACAGCAGGGACCTCAGACCGGTATGATTTTCATACCGGTATTACGTCAACAAAGCTATACCGAAACCGATATCTTACCGAAACAGATGAGTACCGAAATAGGGGAATACCGAAATCGTTAAAGTACCGAAACCGAAATAAATACTGGTATTTTTTCTGTTTTTCTTTCGGTGACATGGTTGATTAAAGTAATATCTTTATAACCCTTATTAATTCGAGCTGAAAAAACACTGATATATAGGGACGAATACTTTCTTAGGGACTTCAAACCGCTCATGCTTCCCCCTGTTTCTTCATTTATATCCGTTTAGATTCGTTAAGCAGAAAGTTGCTAATTGAATTTCGTGTTCTTGAATGGGCGCTAATGAAATACGAAAACCGCAAAAATTACCAGAAAATATAGGTAAATATTTTTCTATATTGGGTATATAATACCCAAACAGTATTTTCGTATTTCGGTTTCACTAAAAGTTTTGAAGATGCAACCGAAAAATATCGATATCATACTGGTATTTCAGTTTCGGTAGAAGTCTCTGCTTTACAGCGCCAAACACGAGCTTTTCATTTGCAGAATGTTGAAAACAGTCCAGGCAAAGAATTCCATAGTAACGAAACAAACTCTTCTCCAAACTAACAAGTACCAGAATTTTTTAAACGGTACTAAATCTGCCTAAGAAAAATGCACTTTCCCTCGATATTTGAAATTAAGAAAACGCAGGCAGCTGGTTCCAGCGATCTGCGATTTTCCAGAATAGTTTCCGCTGAAACGACCAGATACAGCGGTTACGGTAAAAGTAATCGCAATGGGACGATAGTAATTGATGGGAAGGCTACCAGGCTTATGGTTAGTAATAAAACGCCGATCCCGCGGTTGCGAACTCGTTGCCCGCGGAGGACGCGACCCGGCCGGTGTTTCGTGCAGGAAGTCGTAAAGCAAACGACAGGAAAAATTGTTCCCGCTGCTTTATGCGGTATGAAAACTTGTCTTATATAAAATGGAGCCGCGACGAACAGTCGGGGAGCAGAGTCTCGCGATTTCAATACGCTACGTAACGATCGTTTTCCTCGAATTTCTCCAAGCGTTATCGTAGTACGACGCTCATTAGGTTACGGAGTGACACGCAATTTCCCTCGCCGTTCAAGCTCCACCGTGGCTTTCACCGTCCGTCGGAGACCGGATTGCCGGCGTTGCACGCGCATACGTGCATCGATAACGCGCGGAGCGTTGCGGATGTGTCGCCAAGTCCGCCTGCGCGTAGATAACCGAGCAACTTTTACTTGCCCCTAAGCGAACGATGAATGGTTTTCCTAGACGCAGCAAAATGTCGATGCTCTAAATCAGAGCGTAACAAACGACGAATGCAGGTGGAAGGAGCGCAAAGGACGAATTCTCGCCACGAAAGCTTTTATCGTAACTGGAATTACTCCGGGGACGAGGGTAGGAATACGAAACAGCGATGATGCGCGCACCGGTGGCACGGCGATGTTGCGGATACGTTGCACGTCCGGCTGCATTTTGTCGCGTGTGTAACGAGCGACGGTTTAACGAACCGATCGAAGGTCGACCATCGATTTTCACACGATCCGCTGCGCCACCACCCGGGCAACTTCTCCCCTCTGGATCGTAATTTCTCTTCGTACGTGGTCGGTGTAGGGGAAGGTGTAATCGAAGATAGCAGCGGGTGAAGCATAAAATTTAATTGAAAGGTTCCAGCTTCCACTTTAATTAGACATTACCCTCTATCATATCAGTTTCTCAACGAAATACAATGTTACCACTGAAAAGGGTGGTAAGAACGCTTGAAATTTAGAACCACTTGCTCTCGAACTACGAGCAACTAGAGCAGCAGTTAAAAACTTGTATCGAGGTACACAGCTGGACCCAGCGCGCGACCTCGTCACAGTATAAGACACAGATGCAACTTGGATACTGTCTGCAGTCCGGGGTGCACTCACGTGGCTGCTCGTGAGTCGTGCATCGACAAATCGAGCCCGACTTTCGCACGACCCGCATATCCCGCCGATACGGTTTCCGCTGCATCGTCGTCGGGCCCATCGTGACTTACCATACCCTCATGCCCCGGTGAGAGCTTGTGCACGATCACCTAGACACGAGCCAGGGACAGTGTCCTCTCCTCCCCACAGCCCCGCCACCCTAGAAAACTTGGTGATAAATGCAGATATGCGACCGCAGGGGAGGAGGTAACACGCAAATGCAATATACCCTCATCCACAGTGGGCAGGCAAGGATTAGCAATGGTCGCCTTGCTAGAGACTAGCAAAGTGTTTAGAACCCTGTTTAGAGTCCCCCTGCGGATTTACAGGCGGCTATAGTGCGAATTTTTAAGTATGTATTTTGTATAACGGGGCGTTACTACTCCAGCTGGCTGACTCCACGCTGGGTGAATCTACTATTCTACTATTCTACTCTGTTCAATTGTAGTTTTCTTCTCAAATATTTTCTAGAGTGTATAGCAGTTGGTCGGTCGAATTGCTAGACGCAGCTGCTCTTAAAAGTCTAATATTCCAAATGACTGTCGTTTGTATGACGGGCATTTGCTCTGTTCCAACATTGTTGATATTCCGAGTCAGCAAGGGGCAGTATCGAGTGGCGCGGAATAAAAGCGAGGCTTATCTCGAAGATTGCCACGTTCCACGAAAACTGGAATGCGAAGGACTATTATCGTGACAGCCCCGCGGAACGCGGCGGAGCATAAAGTAGCGGGGCATAAAATTTACATAAAGAAAAAGCTTTTTACTGGACGTCTTACCGGGCTCGCCATGCCGCGGGCTGTTCCCCTATTTAGATTCGTCTTCGGCCGGGATGCTCTATGCGAACGATGTAACCTTTTCCGCGCGAGGATGAAACGCGTTTGCACGCATAAACGGTGCTCAGATAGTTGTCGGATAACCACCACGGAAGTACAGGGTGGTGGTGGAAGCCTAGAGGTTATCAGTTGCTGATAACGACGGGCGGGCGGCAATCTTCTTACTTCCTTCAAATGGAGAATCATTTTTTGTTCCCTCGCCTAAGGATTGATCCTGAGCTGGTGTTCCCACACGTCACAGCTTCAAACGCACTCCGTTCCTTCATTTTGTCGCCACAGTGTTTCCTGCACGCTGAATTTGCTGTATTGTAAGTAGAATACCGCGAATTCGGTACGTTGGCAAGAGGTGACCTCACGTGTTCATACGCAGGTGTTTTGTTTCTTTCACATCCTGCTGGCTTTCAAAGAGTCTTCATGAATATCGGTGACGCGTTTGAATGCGGAAGACGTTAAGTTTTCGCGTAAAAGATAGAGCCAGATGTAAGTATTGTTTTTACGGGGAAGAGTAAATTACGAAAGGAATTTCGTGCGCAGAAATGAACACGTCAAATGTTAAATGAGCTCCGATTACGTAAGACCATCAACGTTACCGCTACAGAACCGCCAGTCTCTGCGGGAGAAATCACAATATGGAATGAAGACGAGGCAAGGCGGGATCAGTGACTGCTTCCGGTTACAACTGTACAGCTAATTACTCAACAGGGACGGTGATCAATCTTGGAGCTATCCTCGTCTAGCGACAGATTCTTTCAATCAGCCCCATTCGAATATTCAAGCAGCATACGGGCTTACATCATTATAGACGAAGAAATTAATGGAATCTTCTTTTCTATGATTTAACGCGGAGGTAACTTCGTAAATCATGAGTTATCAGTGTTCAGGCTTCAGGTTATTGCTCTGCTCGCTGTGAGGTTTTAAGACGGTCTCTTACTTGGATGTTGGTGCTAAAGCCGGAGATCCACCTGCAAGATAAATTAACAATAAACTATGCTATTCTATGCTATGTCTGGCTGTGCTATAAAATATAAAAAATATAGCACAGCTTAGCTTAGCTTTTGGTGGAAACGGTTGTTTAAAGATGTATTGAAGCCAGAGTTGGGCATTAACTAAACAAAAAAGTGTTTAAATAATGGACCGAATAATAGTTACTTTAACTTTAGGTTACTCGACGAATAAAGTTAATTTTTATTCAACGAGAATTTATTCGATGGATATAGTTAATTTTTTTATTCGTCGAGCGTTTCAACTTTAATCTCGAATAAACTTTTCAACTTTAACTTTAACTTTAATTTTATTCGAAATAAAGGTTAGCTTTGTTGGATACATGCCGAATAATTTTTTTAACTTTTATTCGTTATTCTAAATTTTATTTAAATAAAAAATTTTCCCCTCTCTGATTAAAAATAATTTTTTAAAACTTACAATTAGCATAGCATAGTTTACATTAGCCTTCAGGTAGGTTCCTGGCTTAAATCTTCCAGTTTCCTAGAATCAGATTAATATCCCCATAGCGTAGCAAGCCTAATATTCCAAAAATAGTGGAGCAATCTTATCTGTGCCATACTCTATTCAACTTTGTGTCTTCAGCAATCAGTCCCACTTAAAGTTAATGGCCAGAAAGGATCCGTTCTTGTATTCAATTTCGCCCTTGGCCTGTATAGTCCTACTACATCCCCTTTTCTTTGGAAAATATAAAGTAAGAAGAACAGAATGTAGCCACAGGTCTCGGACGAACATCGTTCGCTGCGCGCGTTATCCGTGGACGCATAAAAGTAGAGTTCTAGCTACCATTCATGTATAAAGCATGAGCTCCTCGGTCTCAGGACGCAATGAATAAATGTAAATTCAGCCCCATAATAATTGCTTTACGGGGGTACCCACCACTGTAATCACTTTAATAGCCGCTTCTGTCGTGGCAGGCTGAAGAGAGCGCCTTCTAGCCGCACGGTGTGATGCGCCATTGCATTAATGGTGCCTTTTACGAGACCATGCGCGCGTGTTGCTATGTAGTCTCTTTTGCTCGTGCACTTCACATACACACACGAGGCTTCTTTTCAGAAGAAACGAGAGAAAATAGGGGATCACCAGCGAGAAAGTGTATCCCAGCACAGTTCTTACAGTCTTAAATTAAATTTACCGTGCATGCAAAGGGGCAGGCATTGACGATTAATAATTCATTCCGAACTGAGTATTTCAGCTGTAGGTACATATTGTTTTTTTAATTCATATAATGAGTTAATTCTTTGCTCGATACACTTAAACGAGAGTCTCTCTTGGAAGCTTACGAACTTATTATTCATGGAAGGTGTACATGTATCCTTGGTTCGATTTGACTTGTAAACTCAGTTTGAGATGGTTATGAGATCGGTCAGTGAACGAACAGTTCGGGTGTAGGTAATCACGAAGAAGTTCATCCGTGAAGTAAATGCACTCGTTTACAGGTAGCTTGGATCGAGAGTGAGTTATGTCGATGCATTGAGTAATTTTCGTGTACACAAGCAAGTAATTGGTGGTGTACGAAATACGGCGATTTTAAAAATTGATTTCAGGGTGTACAACACGATGGGATCTTGTTCGATCGATCTGTAACGAAAGCAGAGTAATTTTAGAATGGTTTTAGCAAAATTTTACCAAGCTTCTTGAAAACCTGAAGCACTGTTTCCTGGGATACTCGCAGCAAAGTCTCTCGGTGATCAGAACAATGTGAAAGGTATCAGAGGAGTCTTCTATTCGATTGTGCTTCCATTCAGCGTGCAAAGCGAATCCTTAAATTATCTTCACTCGCAGAAGAAACCGCACGTTCCCGCGATTCCGGCAGACGCGGCGCCAATTAAAAGTAAATACTCGACCCGCACTTCTTGTTACCCGCGTCACGACCTCTCATTATTGAGGATCAAGCTTAATAGTTAACGTGTTACGGCCACTTTAATTCCTCCGTAGCATTCTCGCGAAATTCTTGGCTCGTATGATGCAATTTCTTGCGAAACCATCATCAAACCGTCTTACACTTGCCAGCTGATTTCGAAATACTCCAAATACTGCAAAAAAGTTGCACTCTATCCCCTTCATAACAAAGTTACACAATAATATTGGCAACGAAGTATTCTCAACTTTGACTTTAATTAGGGTAGCTGCATCTGATATGGAACACCTGATTTTAAATTATTGCCACAACTAGAGACATACTTTATTTTCAATGAAACTACTTAGCGTTAAAACACGTCAAAATTAATAGATATTCGTATGGTAATATTTGACTATGCAAAAGTTTAAGTGTCTTAAAGTTATCGTAAAAAATGTAAATAAAGTAAAATGCGGCGAGTTGAAAGGATGATACCTAATATGGAACACGTAGAAAATTTGTAAATAAATCTCAGAAGATTATATTTACCATGAAAAATGAATATTTATTGAAAGATAGAAGACACGCAAACAAATATCTTCCATTTGTTTAAATTTATATTATGTTATATTAATTTTCTGCGTCTGTTATACGTTAGGCACGTGGATGATATATCTGAAGCACCACATTCTTCAAAACAGCCATTCAAAAAATTCCAATTTGTTTCCCCTTGAACTGTTCCTAATTTCGCGAAATGTGGTTCAGATGGTCGCGAAGTTCCCACAATTACTTCGCAAAAATATGGCACGTTGGAGGAATTCATCGAATCTTGCCGCAAGAGTCCCAGGTTCCCAGAGCCGAGGGTGCCCCTTGTGGACCTCGATGACGAGGGGAAGCCATTCGTTTCGGGCGTCACACTTACAATGAATCCTTAAATTATCCTCCGTCGTGGCGACGGCAGAAGAAACGCGCGTCCTTGCGCCGCGCGGTAGCCGCCACGCGTGTACAGCTACCTTGGCTCCAATTAAAATAAATGCGTTCGCTGCTTTTCTTGTCACCGTTCCGAGTGCTTCTGCCCGGCATCTCGTCAGCTCCCCTGGCGTCCTCTCGCCGCCTCCTCTCGCCGTCTTTTCTTTCTGCACATCTTCGCGCCAGCGATGATCGCCGATGTCGTTGCACCGATCGAACTCGAGGATGGAGAACGGCTGGCTGACATTCACTTCACGCTAGAAGGAACGGAGCCCATATTCATGACTTCCAGTTCTATCGAGTTCTTCTAACATACTCCAAATGTTTTAATCAAACAGACTTTTTGATCAGTGGTGGTTAATTTTGGGTACCTTCTTCAATGATCACAGAATCGGTGAATTCTGAAAAACCTTTCAAGGAAATCAGCCTTGTGTCCATTCTCGTTAACGTCTTCCTGTCCCCTTCGATTGGTACCAACTAAAGTTTGCCTGAGAACGTTCTAACCGAATGAGAAATTCAACAACGCAACGTCTTAATACCTGCATAGTGGCGAATGCCAGGCTCCGCAACAATTCGGCTCGCACACATTTTTGCGACCGTCCGGTCGGCGCGGCCGTTCAGACGAATTCTTGAGCCAGTTGAACGTTATGATGCGCAAACGAACCACCGTGGATTCCGGCCGTGTCCCCGGCCCCCTTTTCCTATGCCCCCTCGTCAGGGTAGGTATATACAAGGCACACGCTGCCACGCAGAGGAGGAGGTTAACGACACTCCCTGGCATTGACCACTTCTGTCGCTGGCGTACGGCCGCCGCAAACGACACACGCGGGTAGATCTTTCAAGCTTTTTGCTCCTTGCGGAGCAACCTCTGGAAATTGCGCTCGTCCTCGTGGACAGAGACGCTCCGCCGCCCGATCTAAAACCCTCTCCTCCGGTGAGCGATTACGAGCAGCTCGAAAAAGGGAGGGGGAGAAAAAAAGGTCCAGCCCAGGCGACGCTCGGCCCTTCGACACGGCATCTTTGCGTCTGGGCACGTTGTTAAAGGTAGACGGGGCACCGAGGGGGGTTCCATTGACACGGTTAACGTGCCCGACTTTTTGTTTATTAAGGAAAGGCGCCTGGTTTTTGGCGTGTTAATCCGATGCCTGTCGGAGGCGACGTAGCGACCGGAGCTTATTTAAATGTCCCAGCGACTGTCAGGGCAGCTGGCTTTAAGTCCCTCCAAGTGCATCGGTAACTGGACGATGCTGGGGGGACACGAGAGGACGTAAACGGACACAAAGAGACGTAATGAGACGCGTAGAAATAGAGTGGTATGAATACGAAATGCAGAAGGAGCATCGCCAGTAATAAACTGCGCGCGTGTACCGATCACGGCACGATCGAGAGAAAAAATCGATGTCGTGAGCACGTGAAATCTGGAGAACTGAACGTTTAGATACCACGCAGGAGGCGACGCTATATTTGCACGTTTCCAGGTGACTTTTTACATAACCTACCCTTCTCAAGTAGGTAACAGGTTAGACTGGAAATCCAGGATTACAAAGAACTTACCCAACAATTTGCTCCGAGTGACGGGCAAGAAACGCCTTCGGGGAAGCCGGCGACCGTCCTTCGCGATCGCGGATCGATAGACGCTTGTGGCTTTCGGTAAAAGCGTCACGCTTCCAGTGAGAAATCTTATTTCTTCGTGGAAGCTCCGGCCGGCGGCGACTTCTGGATTTCGTGCGCGTGTAAAAGCCGTCGATCGACCACATGGAAAGCAGCTGCGCGCGCGGAATATTGAGGAGGGCCCGGACGGAATAATCGCTGCCCCCGTCTCGCGGATTCTGGGTCCCTGGCGCGGTCGTCTTTGACATAAGTGCCCGAGTCGTTATCCCCGGCTGAAGACGTAAGACGCAACGTGAAAGTGAGGCCCGACAGACGGGGTACACGGGCCTCTGAGCGAGACGAAGGTGCGGGGGGAGGATGGTAGCGCTTGGCAGGCACGTATCAGGCGAAAGAAAATTGAATCAGGTGGCCACGAGGTGTCATTTAAATATACATGAAGCTGAGTGACGAGTTTGTTGCGCCCTGGCGATGCGTGGCTCTCGCCAGCATGACGATTAGGGTTGCTGTCTGCGAGGGTTGCGGTTGGATGCTTCGAACCAAACATGTTTACTTTGAATCCGAACGTCAGAGGATAGGACTGATCTATCAGTTTCGACTAGCCGTTTATTTTCTTCAGAATTCTTAAATGCTTGTTTTGTGTCCTTGACAACAGGCTCGCACCATCGATGCTGATCAATGCACTCTATCAATCGTATTTTTCCAGCCTCTTCTTTCTATGTGTAAATGAAAATAAATGTACTACCCGTGGCTTATTCATGATCAAGTACCTTTCTTCATCAACCGCATTTGCCGCGCTGCATTCATACGCGAAGATTTTTCCTCGTGCCCGGGCGAGCTTCGCCTTCCGATCAACCGAGACGAAGGCATTCGTCTCGCTTTACGCGTATGGCCCACTGAATAATTGAAACGTGCGCGGCGCACTTACGAACTTTGATCGTAAGTATGATTCACGACAAAACCAAGTCGGTCTCGTATCGCTCGCGCGGCCTTGAACGATCGACGAAGGCCAAGGTGAGTACACGCGGACAGAGTGCTCTCGGTTGGAGTGAAAACGAGCATCAACGTAAGCTGGGTTCACCGTCCTGTGGTAATTAAGTAACTGAATTGTGCAGTTTTGCCAGAGGGACGTCACTCAGTTTTCAGGGTTACTACCTGCTGAGTGGATCATCCAGCATTTGGACATTTCGAAGATATCGTTGATAATGTTGATTATTAACGATAATATGATCGTATGAATGATTTTAGGTGAAAGGACGTAGTTAGTATTGAAATTTTAGGTGATAGCAATAATTAACCAAATTAAAATAATTGTGTTTGCTTATTTTCTTTCTTGGCACTATTTCTGTTTCCTTTATTTTGTTCAATTTTATGTTTCTACATGTATGTATTAGTTGTCTACTAGTTTTCTCTATTCTCTATGTACCAAAAGTCTTTCCCGCATATATAAATAAATAACTAAATAAATAAATAGTCGATTGAGTTCAAGTGGAGCAGTTTCACAGCTTCGCGATAATATACCCTGCGTCTACCGAAGTATTTCGCTGCACATTCCTGCACCTGGTATTTGTGGAGGAGCGAAAAGAGGATAGAATGCGATCATTAGGGCCAGGCCCAGCTCGAGCACGGTAATTAGTAACTCGTCGATTTTTCCAACCCCGTGTAACTCATCATCCGTTGACGTTGAACTCCACCGGAGTGCAGCGTGGCGCCTACACGATTTGACGGCCACTCCGCACTTTGCATAATCATTCAGACATGTGGGAAGATAGACGCGAGCGATACAAGTACCACTTTTTTCGTACCGATGCATGTGAGAGGCGTTCCCGTTTAACCCGAAGATTGACGGTTCTTTGTTTGATTTTTATTCGATTGTCAGTTGCACATGGTTTGCAACTGTAACGTTACATGTTGGTTTCACGGGAAGGAAGAAAAAGAGAAGGCTTTCAAGTGGGAGTGGACGTTATTCCATACTAATGAGAACTCAAGGAATGTTCCTTGTACTTTTCTCACCGTTGAGAATCTACACACGAACTCCTACAAATATTACTCCCGTCACAACCATGAAGTTTAAACATTCCCCCTGAACACACGAAAAAATCAAATCGAACAAGAGCCGTAAGCTAATCAAGGGCAGCATAATGGCGGCAGTTCTCGATCGTAAGAAGGAAAAAGAACAGGGGCAATGAGGAGAGCCGGAGAAAATATGTAGAACCGGTTGAAAGAAATCGAGGCGAGCGGTCCGCGGGAAGAGCACACAAAGAGCGATCGTTACCCCGGTTAATCGTCCAGAGCAATTAGCGGGGCTGCTTGATTTTTCCGTGGGGACGTAACTTATCATCCGTCAACGGTGCTACCTGGAGGGCGTAGTTGCTCGGAGGTGGCTACACCAGCTTGATGGGCTCTGCTTGCACCGCATGACGTACCCGCATTAATGCATGCAGGTACGTAGCTACAAAGCCCCGTGGCGGGATATCGCCGGGCCGCAAGGTGCTCGTGCTCGCGAGCGCGCACACGAGTGGGTAATAAAGATCGCGTTCAGATTATCGTATCTGGCATCGTGTTCCCTGTATCGAAATTCCTGCGGCGTCTCTCGCGCGACCAACAGGGCGACGATCGAATTTTGCGCCACTCCGGCCACGATGTCACGCAAGATGTTACGCGATACGGCCGTTTATACGCGATTGTTTCGTACATCGGCCTTCTTCCATGGGACACCTTGGTGACTCTGGATACTTTACACGTATTCGTGAATTTTCTATACCTACGCGTTTCCTTTCTTTTTTATCCGTGTCTGTGTACTATCACGTGAACTATTGGGCATCTATTCATCCTGCAATATGAGTTCTGCATTTATCCAGAATTATACCACGTGTCGTGTCCAGAATTATACCAGCAAATTTCGATCTTTACCGTCGCCATAGATGTTATTTAGTTTGAAAAGGATGTCAAGAATGGTCAAGTTGTTGAGTATCGTTATAAATTGGTATAGAGGAGTGGAAGAAATGCTCTTCGACGCGGTGTTGATTGGTTAATTTCCCGTCGTCTATTTGCAGCCCGTACTCCTGCCGTTTGACAGACAGCTGGAAGGTCGCGTCGGGCGCGAATGCATCTCGTTACATCTCTGGAGGTGTAGATACGCGCGCGTTTGTAGTAACGGGGCCATTCGGTTTTATTATTTCGCCGGTTTACGACAGGAAGTCATTACTACATGCAGATTCGCGGTGCAGCGAAGGCCGAAGGGCAATCCCGAGGGGGTAGAAAAAGGCTTGGCCAGCACGCAGCTACCTCTTGTCTACGTCGAAGGAAAGGAAAACGCGCGAATGCATGGTGAATGAAATTGAAGCTGCAAGTTGGACGTCCAATTTTTCGAGATCGAACCTCATCTTCGTAATCTCCATTTATCGTCTCGGTCAAGTTTATACCGGATCAAAGAATCAAGTGGCGAAGATCGACGAAGCCGTAACGGGCAACTGGAACGATCCCTGAGCGATCGATGTAATAGTACTATCACCGATAAAGTGGCGAGTTTACATCGAGCAGATCCACGTTTCACTTCTGTTACCGCGAATCCGTTGTAAAGTATGCTGCTGACACGAGTCCAAGCGTTTCAGAATAGATGCACGCATGCATGAACGCGAAATACCAGGCCTGGCAATTACAGAATTTCTGCCGATTTTTCGTTCCACCGGCAGCATTGTTTTCCATCGTGGGGCCACGGTGGGGAATGCATCCGGTCGGGAGAGGAGCCCGCGGCCGGTCGCAAACCCTTATAGGTCCCCCTAGGTAGTAAATAGCGAGGAAAGAAGAGGCGAGGAGAGGGGGAGAGAGAAAAAAAATAGCTGACAATGGTTTGCGCGGATACCAGGATGAACAGATGGCCACGCAGCCTTTAGGCAATTTACGATTCCTTCGAATCGTACTTCGCCTCTCACCGTTCCTTCGGCTATCCCGTGTCCGTTCCTTTTCCGAAAGCGGGGCCCGGCGAGGCTTGTTCACGAATTCTTCCCCGTTTCGTTCTTCCCTCGCGGTCCTGCGAGCTTACACAAAAACGCGATTTCGCGGGGAATGTAAATTCCGACGCTGAGTCATTGTGACGCCCCTTTGAGGCCCAAGATTGCTTTCGTTCTACATTTTCTTGCACCCAAGATTCTATTTGGGGCTCTAAGTGGCGTTAAATATGATTAACAGTAGCGATTGGTGCATTGGAAGTAGAGGTGGAGAACTATCGATAGTGTTGACTATCGATTTCATCGAATGTGATGAAAATTTAATGAAATATATATGAAATATATATAAAATAAAATGAAATACAAAAATCAAACATAATATTTTAAAACATATATATTTTATTAAATTTTCATCACATTCGATAATATCGGTAGTCAACACTATCGATAGTTCTCCACCTCTAATTGGAAGCTTCCAAGGTTCCATGGTGTCTATCTCCCCAAGCCTGTTCCACAGTCCACTGAATCCTAGAATTAACTAAATATCGCTGGAGTAGTCTATATAGCTTTGTGATCTTTTTAGAGTGATGGTAGGATAGAAAGCATTCTTGCTCTAGGGTCGTTGCATCCTAGACAGTCCTTATACGATCGAAACCGCAACACAGCATTGTCTAGACGTTTTTCTAGGCCAGAGGCTCCTCGCGTGCGAGTTATATAACAAAATGGCTGCTCTCACGGGGACTCTAGGTGATCGTCCGCTTGCTGGAGCTCAGCATGAAGGGGAGGAAGGGTTCTATGGGACTGTGCGTTAGGCTAGGTTAAGTCGGTTAGGTCTTTAACCGAGGCGACGGAATGCCAGCGGAGCGTAGAGCCGAGTTATCATCTCGGTCGTACCGTCGAGACGAAACGAGTGAATGAGCCCGCTCGCGCGTTACCGGCGATCCTCCCGTTCTGGATGATCGCTCTTTTATGTGCTGGGGATCATTCTTCCTTGCGGAAGGAATCTACGGGAACACGGTCGGCGATGACGCGGATATTGCGTCCGCAGGAATGCTCGCAAACTGACCACTTTGGTCTCCCATTAAGAATGGGAATCTGAATCTATTTGTATTTAGGAAAGGATTAATAAAAATGGGAAATGCACTTGTTACTGTAAGGTACCAAAGGAAATGGTTCAGGTGATTTTGTGACGTCCTCAGCATCGAAAGTAAACGAATGACGGATGGAAGATTAGAGCTCCTTCGTCCTCATTGACAGGCATCGCGCTACGAGATCAAGTATCGATCACAATCAGTAGAATTGTCCAGTACGGTCAGACCCGATCTCTCGTGCTTGAATACGAAACACCCTCGCAGCGATAATCTACGAAACGTCCTATCGCGGCAGACAGTTTCTTTTCTCTTCGGGCGAGCCCCGGCTGCTCGTCCAATCCGTTTTCATCTCTGGTCGGCGGGATTTCAAAGAGGTCTAGGCCCGATTGAACGACGTATCTCGCGCGCGTACGGAGAACGTGAAATGGCTGGAATTCGTTTCATTCCACGGGGCCACAATGCGACCCTGATGAAACGATACGATCGATTATTCCCCGCGAGGATAATCGCAGGCCATCAAAAGGACCAGCCGATGCCTGGCGCAAGGTCGCCGCTAGGCGTGTCGAGCCAACGGAGAGATTCTCATTTCACAGAGCGGCTGGTTCGAGCCGCTTCCATTTCAGCTTCTTCCTTCGCTTCGTCCACGGCCGCGAGGCTTCTATTCGATCTGCATCATCTGGAATTAAGAGCACAATTTCGCCTCGGTCGAAAGCTCATAGCGAATCGAGGTCGACGCTGACACGTTCGTCTTGAATTTCAATTCGCGAAAGCAATTAAGCCTGCTGCGAACGGCTCGGCTTCTCGATCGAAGGTGTCCGGCGTCGTAGGGTTAAATTAAATTTCGAGGCGATCCATTAAATGGCTTGACCGTGTTGCCGGACGTCTTGGTTTTCTCTTTTCCAGAAGGCATGATTGTATTAAGAATTGTCTGGAGAGAGGCTTCGAATTCAATCTTTATTTCCGCGAACAATAGGTGATTTAGCCGCACTGGGAACGTATATCGCTGGGAAGTTTTTGTGTCTTTATTTGCTGCGATCGTTGGATCTCGTTGCATAGCTGCGGGGAGTAAAAACACGTCTGCTTTCCACGTATTTGTTAAGTGGAGTACTCTTGTGAAAATACTGAGAATCGTGGGCGTAAGATAATTGTTATTGATCTCCTGTCAATCAGTGAGTTATTCGTACAATATTTTGTCCATTTCCGAGACACTGTGTGATTCGAGGCTGCCACTCGCCAAACGAAGACGAATGATCGCGGAGAGTTGTTGGCAGCTCTCTGTACCGTCATAATCGAGTTTGTAATCCACTTAAAGCCGTACCGAGAGGTAATTACATAATTCAATCAGCGAGCTCGTATAAATCCCAGTCGAAACAAAGTGCAACCGTGGGAGTGCAGCGAACCTGGCCCCGTCGCGGTAAGATAATTTCAACACGTACATCGAAAGATGTGGCTAATTCCGCGGCATTTCTCAATCGATTCTCGCCAGTTGTATTTACTCGCATCTCCAACAGCTTTGCGTAACTTGTCTGCCTCTGCGTAGGAGGACTCCCCAAAAAAATTGAAATTGAACTGTTAAAAGGTCGTAGATTGTTTACGAAACGCTTAGCGCATAATTTAATCCCCGATTGCTGGAACATCGTTGAAGTTGTAACTGTTTGAGTCCTACCTGAAACTTTATACTCTTCCAACGAAGCACGCCCATTTATTTCAATTATATTCTGCTGTATTCCTACTCCCTTCTTTTCCACCTTATCCTAGGTTGTCACTATCACGGCTATTTCAAAATCCCATAAAAGACCACGTACAATGTCCTAGCCAACTGAATGCAACCCAGTACAACTATGTTACCTTTCGTCGAGTACCCACTCATTGCACCTTTTAATCCTACACCCGTTGCAAAGTGTCTACTCCCAATGTGTGTGCACCGTGTATAAAGCGTTACCCTAAAAGAGTAAATGAATCGGTGGAAAAGGTCAGGAAAGTTAATTAAATTACAAGTACGCGGTGAAATAGTATTTGATCACACCTCAGGACGAAGGAGCTCGTAGAGCCGTCTAAGTCTGGGATTTATACGAATTCTAAGCGAATCGAACGAGGTACAGGGACTCCTGGCTCCCTTCCAACGTGGATGGGAAGCTTCCCCTCCCCGCGAGACGTCCGCCTGCATTTCAATTTTCCCGTCGAACGCGAAGAAAGACGAGGAACAGGCTGTGAAGGATGTGTACACGGTCGCGAGGAAATTCTAAGAGTCACGGAACGACCGGGCTGAGCGGCTCCGAGCCTAGTTCTCTAATGTCCTTTTGCGTGGCCGTCACTCGCAGCACGTCCGTCTATGATTCCTCAGCAACATTCTCCCGGCCGAGCAGCGCTATAACCGTAGCGAGAGAGCTGCCGCGCGGCCGGTACATAAGTTCAGCCTGGGCGCACCATTCCTCGCGAGCGGAACAGAGAGGACGAGAGGCATGCGCGCCCCTCGGCTCCAGTATTTCTTCCTTCGTTCCCCTTCTTTGCCGAGTCTTCTTTTTCTTCCTCCGTCGTTTTTCCCCTCTTTCCAGTTTGTATCGTCCTGCGATTCCGCCAGGCGGAACTGCCGCTATATCAAGCGCGCCGACGTTTTCCTCTATACACGAGATCTTGGAAGAAAGAAACGAGACTCAATGATTTTTATAATGCTGCGTCCCCCTTCGACGGTCGAATAGACTGCGCGTCTGGTAGGATAGTATTTTGTCGTTCTAGAGGGTACTCGCGTGTCCAAGCTGGGGAAATCATCGGGTTTCGAAGAGCTTGTTTGAAAATGCGCGACAGAGTACTTATGTATGAGAGCGTTAAATTTTCAATGGAATCCAAATCAGTGGTGGACTGGCCAGAGTGTCAACTCGTCCGATGACAAGTGGGTTCCCTTAAACATCAGACAATATTACTAAATATTGTTAAAAAATATAATTTTGTTTCACAAAAATTTTAATTGCACTTTTTTGCCACTTATGATGCCACTTTATATTTTTTTAAAATTTTATTTATTTCTTATAAAAATGAAATGATGGCCATATAATTGGGCGTGGGCCCCCTTTGTCTCCTGGCGATTAATATTTTTAGACCTATTTCGCCACTGGTCGAAATTAGGACGTGTTGGAAAGCGTTTATTAATCTTTACAAGGTCTTAGATTGATTTGACATCACTTAACGTGCTGATAAGAATATCACTGATCAGTCAGTAACTAATGAATCAACGTTAAGCAATCACTGTTCCCCCACGCCACAATCCAAGCGATAATTCCTGTTAAAGCCACAAAGGGCCCACGAAGTGTACAAAAGGAGAGCTTTTGCTCCGCGAAATTCGTCACAGCCAGAACAAGTGAAAGGGCCAGAAGGAGGGAATAAAGGCGAAGGTAAGAGAAGTAAAAACCCTTGGAAGGAAGAGCCTCTCCCTCCTGCGGTCTGCCTACGCCCCGAGACGATGTTGCATTGTGTACGTACAATATTAACCGCGATATGGGGGGACGACAAAAGGACCACGAAAGTGCAACGGGCGCTGGGCTGCTGTGAACCAACGCCACGGGACGAATGAATGATTCAGAGCCGTGGCTGTCACGACAGCCACGCTGCCTCTGGCTAATGTCCCTTGGAATAATGGTACAACTCTCTACGCACGTGTGCCTACGTTTAGATTTCAACTCCGAGGCTTGCTTTTTGCTGTGAAAGCAAGCAGCTCTGAGGGAAGATCGAAGATCTCTCAATAGGAGAAGCGTCGTTCTGTGAAAACACCATTCTGCGTACTGGTTAGTAAATTAAGAGGAAAACAAGTAAAACGTGTTGTGGAGTGTCGTAATTAAAGATTTAGGGGATGGAAAGTGGGGATAATCTGTGGATGCAAGAGAGCGCTAAGTTCTCGAGAGGAGTTCATGAATTGTATTGTTGCCGGAGCAATGTTCCCTGAAAGCATAGGTTTCGCGAAGCCGGCAAGGTCGAGAAACAGGGAGAAGCTAAAATTATTCTTCCTGAGTGGAATTCCTAGGCACTTCTCGCCGCTTCGGCTGCAGACAGCCCTCCCTGAATACTAACAACGCTGGTCAGAGTTTGCGCGGGGCTATCGATGTATATATGCCAATCAATTTGATATGTCGCCGGTTGCGCAACCAGTCACCCTGAAAACACACTTGTCGGCTCGTGTTGGCAGACAGACTGCGCGTCGACCTCGGACGGTGATTTTTGGCATTCCTGGTGATCGGGGACTCGTGACGGGGTGTTGCGAAGCGTTTCCAAGTGATAATGGCGCCAGGCAATTGCGATAGATAATTCATAGCCGAGGTGTTTAGTAGCAGGGGGCTTTGGCTCGATCACTTACGTTTATCTTCGGTTCGTGGCCGGTGCATGGAAATGCAATCTAAGATTTACCTTCAGGGTTAAAGTTCCGAGAGGAATGGCGCGTGTAGTTGTCTGCGGCGTCGTTCCTTCGTCAGGATTCATTAAACGACTCCAGCTTCTTAAAAAAGCACAATAGACAATTGTTCTCCGCGAGACACGACGGTCTTCGCCCAAACACAGCTTTGAGAACGGAGACAATCACTTCCAAGACGCATCTTCCGCAACCCACGCAGTCTCGCACCTGACTCATACTCGCGCGTGTGGCTCGCACACAGACACCATGCCCGCCAACTATTCTAACCATTCGCAGCCTGCTGTCGAGAAGCACGCCGAACGAAAGGGTCGTTTGGCACTGGCCGTTCTTGATCCAATTTACAGATCGTGGATCAGCCTGGCGCGGCTGCAGGATCAAGAAGGAACGACTAGACTTCTATTGTCTGTACGGCCGCATTCCTAGGCAGGTGACGCCATAAATTCAGTTAGAACCCCTGGAAACCCAACTGCCAGCCTGCTCCACTCGATCCCCTTGAACCGAACTTCTTTTCAAGCTACCGCGAGCAAGGCTTCCTTCAGCTCCATCTGATGTGAGGATATTAGTGTTTCGAATGGACGCGTGGAGACGAAACGGGATTCCTGTGAACAAAGTGAAAGAATCAATCAAAATGGATATTTACCCTTCTGTCACCTTCTATGTGTATCAAACATAAATACCTTCTCTTCCATAAAAATAGCGTTGCATCAGCCCCTTTTTCATGGAATACGCTCAATTGCAACCCGACACACTGTGCACACACTGCAGTGGCTTTTAATCAGTGACTCTCTGGAGCGCGCAAGTAGATAGAGGACGTCCAGTAAGAGCCTTGGCACTGCTTGAATTTATACGACAACTATCTGGAGAAGCAGTTCGAGATAGTCGCCAACATGTCGCAATAAGAATACTTTGAAAGAAGCCTTTAGACAATCTTCACACTCGACCAGTTCTTCCTGCCTGACCGCGTCTCGTGTTCCACAAGAGAGCTCCCGCTGGTGCCCGGACCCTTTCGGTATCCGAAGACCAAGTAAAGGCAGAAAAGAGTGCAAATGATCGTCTTTCGCGCGTTTACCTCCAGAGGAACCTTTTGCGAAATGCTTGCACCGCCGAGCGATACCTTCCGCGGTTGTTCCTTCATCTTTTATTCAGCCGCTATCACCCTCGATCCTAAATCCTCGGGAGCCATGAGCGACAGCGTCGGCTCTATCGCGGCCCCGAAGACGTTTCCTTAGATCACTCGAAGAAGAGCTGCGGACATAGAGAGGCTCTCGGGCTGTCTAGGGATCTGGGACTCGGCGGAGGGGGCTTTCTCGTGGCCAGAGAATGTAAACGTGGGCGGTAGTTTACATAGAACTTTGAACCGTTTCGAGTGGATGTCGGCTGGCAATGGCTCTCGCCAGGTAAGGGCAGTAATTCAAATCGACAGTAGCATCCATTTGGTTAAGGAGGCCTTACCGAGATACGAATCAGTGATTTATAACTGGCTGCCGGAATGCGTGCGGACGTGCCGATGTCTCTTCCAACATCATCGATATCCATTATTGAGCCTCTTCCTTCACCCCTCAGTGCACGCCAATCTTCGCGAACTTCGTGCTAACGTCTTGCCAATCGTGGCCTCTGTGTTCTTCTTGTTTCAAACGATACCTCGCAGTGCTTTGAAAGCCTGCACGACCCGAAGCAACTGCGTCTAGCCAGCTTGCACTTCTAGAATGCATGCGTGAATCTTGGTTCGATCCGCTAGGTGGAATGATTGCTCGTAAATCGAGTTTATAATCAGTGGCAAGTTGCTTCGAAATGCTGTTTGTCCCTGGATGGAGGTTTGCTCTCTGAGTTGCGAGGAACGAAAGTTGAGGGTGTGGGTAATAGTATTGTCATTCAGGGGGTATAAAGTGTCCAATGGATTTATGGAGATCGCTGGTTTTATTCAAGAAGATACCGAAGCATGGAAAATACATCGAGTTGACCCTATCGCCACGCGAAGCACTAAATCTCTATGTTCGTGGCGAATACGTTTCTAGTGGGCCATTAGCTGATAGCGCGTGTGCCGCGATATCTAGCCAGCTCCATAAAACGAATGGTGCTAATACATTCGTCGATATTCTGGTACCTACATGGTGTACGATGCTAGTGTGTCCGTGTGCACTGACGTGTACGATCGCAGCACATTGAAATAGAGACATCGTTCTGATTGCGTAAGTCGTTTGGCTGTTCAGGCATTTCTGTCTGAAATACGGGTTGGAGCTGCAAGTGCCGTCACTGGGCAATTAAAGGCGTCACGTGTCCTTGGAGGAACACAGATATTTCCCCGACATTAGCGCTCCAACAGTTTTTCAGTGAAACTTCTTAGATAATCCTAACTCACGATGTCTTCCATTCGGGAAAATTAAGCAATATTTACGTTTACAATCGTTCTCCCTTGGAGCTCTCTCTTTACACGCCCCGTAAATATTGTAACATTAAGAAAGATGGTACGCGTACCATAATTCCGACGAATTATATCATCACCCCGGTAACCACAGGAAAGTTACGCTCAAAACGACCTGCTGTTTCTTTTATTGGAGGATCGTGCGGTCGGATCTTCGTATCTTGTCAGGTAGGTTCAGATTAACCTTGAAGAGACGTCGCATCTGATCGCTGCTCGCCGACCTTTTTCATCACAGAATCACATACACGATTATCGATGTGTTACATTCTGCGCAGAATATCGGGATATATCTAGACCCAGCATAGCCAAGGTCCGAACATTTTGAATTATAGTATCTAACTCTACTCGGGTCACTTTCAGTTTGGGGGAGCTAAATCAAATCACCTGGAGGTCTCGGGGCGGGATTTGGTGAATCCTACGTCAAAGAAACTCGGCTCAGGGTCACTTAACAGTTACGATATTCAACCCAGACGATTTTCAGTTCATAGAAGCCAACTTCAACCTTCTTGGTACTAGGGTAGATGTACCATTTGTGGCCACTGCACCATTTGTGGCCACTGTCTTATTTATTCCGATATATTAAGTATTCTTAGTTCACTTTCATTACAATGAATTAAGCTGTCTAAGGATGGGTTGTTGGCACCATTTCTACTGTTTTGTTGTCCCGTTTTATTTAATAATCATACGTGGCCACAAATGGTGCAAAACAGTCCGGCACGATAATATAATGATTTTTTAAATAATTATGTTTAAAACATTGTTCAACATAGAATATTTCAATTATCTGTAGATTTTGGATTACACTGATATATTCTTTATTTTTGTGTACGTATTCTTTTGTAAGTTATGTATCTGTGAATGGTACGGAAATCCTTAAAGTGGCCACAAATCTACCCTATAGAATTTGAATTGTACCACTTCAGAATGATGGAATCTATTTTCAACCATCTGGATGTTGAAGAACCAACTCTCACCACAGATCCTGCAAACACCTAGGTCCACCAGATATCCAGAATCACGTGTAACCTCTCGACTAGTGTCCTCCGCGGGATTTACTGGAATCTATCGAATGGAATCTCTGTTCCGCCTGTATATTTCAGTGAAGAGGCGTGATACCGTCGAAATTCGAGCCCCGGGTCACAGGGCTCGTGGCAAACGCAGATACGACGGCGTTGATACCTCTTAACCTTTGCGATTTTCTGCGTGACCCTAAAGGGCAAGTATAGGGCCGGGCATTGTAACAATGCATCATCTTGTCGCGCTGGGAGGTTCACTGCTTCAAGGCTGGCCCGAACCTGCGACTCCGGCTACGGAATACAATGGACGGTTCAGGCACCGTCGTCGGTTCAATGCTTACATTATGACTATCCCTGTGCCTTGGCACATGTAACGATACTTATCCCCGCATCCTTACAGGCTTTGTCTCACATCGGTGGGAGGAGGCGTTCGTGGGATGTAGGCCGTATAAAAATTAATCTCCATTAACGTCTGATCGACCCCGTCTGGCACCGTTTCCTTGTCAAACCTTTTCTCGCCCATCCAAATGGATTCCTGGAAGGTATTCTTCCTTGCAAGCTTTACACAAGCCTCTTTCCTTTACTGTTATAAGTCCCAGCCTTCTGATCACTTGTGTTCTCTTATTCCCTTTGGTTGACCCCGTTATGTTGTTGGTGTCTTCATTTGGCAGTCAATGTTCTGATATTGCTTCGTTGTGGAATTCGTGATCTTCTAATCTTGTACTATTAACAAAACGTGTGTAGATTTCGAATAGAGAATCCAGTAAGTCTGGATGGTATCTGGTCCCAGGACGATTAATTATTCCTCCTCGTCTTACAAGTGTGTCTTCGAGACCGACTCCTCTCTGTTGGTTATCTCCCTTCTCTCCTCGTGACGCGTCCCCACGTTTATGTAACCTGCACTCGAGGTACGTGGGCTCATTAGCCACGGTATTACGTGCCGGAAGAAGATCGCGTGTAAATGATCGGCGTGCATATAGCCAACGATCTGTTCGATCATCAAGTAAATGCGACGCGCTATTTGTATGCATCCTATTTGAACGATCCTTCGGGTTGTTGTAAATTATAGCGTTGCTCGGCGTTATTTGTGTTCCACCGCGAGTTTCATTCGCGGATTTAAGGTTTCTTCTACGACATCGAAATTGTATTAATATAGACTTTTTCAACTTAAATTTGAAAGAAACACACTAAATACATCGAGTACCATTTTCCTAACGACCTCAGGTAATATTTTGAAAAAGAGGATACACTAATTAATGCACAAACATGCTTGCAAATTTTTCTTTGTGGATTTAACACGGATTGCAATTGAGTGGCCCAGAGGAAAACAAGCATATGCCACCGTTTTATAATTTTTAGAGGAAAGCAAGCTGCAGCACAAATTATTTTCATAAGCAATGTCGTACGAAATTGTAATTATTTTAAACGGTACTTGAATTAGATAGTAAATAACAACTATTACCAAATTTTAGCCGAAAAATTAACTAATTTTGTTTTTAATTTTTTTATTTTGCCGTACAAAATATTGTTTACCCCTATTTCTTAATATTTTTCTTTCGCTACCTTTCCATTTATTCTCATTACGTCTACGTTTTTAACCACTTATATTTCTGTGTTTACTTCGTATGAATAATTAACTTCTCTACATATCTGTTATCTCCACCTTGAAGACAAGGTAAGGTCTGTCTCGTGTTCCCAAGGAACCGAGTGGCATGGGCGCCTCTTCCATCACGGATTTGTTTTTTCTCAGCGTGGAGAAAATTTAATATAATCCTACTCGATAAAACGTACATGCTATTATAGGGGAATAACACTACATTGCAGGAATGAATTAATGGTAGAAAGAAACGAAAATTTATGCATTTGTGGCATGTACCTGCTTTCCACTGAGCTCCTCAATTATGTAGCAATAGCATTCAATTGTTATTTCGTGGATCGAGAGCATAGTGGTATCTACATTCATAGATTTCTACGCTGTGGTCGGTGACCGATTTGCATCCCACCACGATCTGACTTACGGTCGGAAAAATTTGATTCGTGGTACACGAGGCTGGGGCGTTCGTTCCTCTAATAACAAGACCGAAATAACAAAATACGACGAGGTTCGTTAGCATGCAACGCCGTTGCACGACACCGACCTTTCTCCTCGTAATCAAGGTTCAATGTCCATACAAAATGTTGCAACGGAGTGCTCAAGATAGACGACCTTAGCCAGTGATCATGGCGTATCGTACAGCCGGAGACCTTGTCTCGTGTAACACCTTGCTGAGGGTATTACATCCATCCTGACGAGAACGTAGAGGGATATAATTGTCCATAAACACCGTCTGCAAAAATCGGTTTATTGACACTCGTCAAAATCGTAACTTTAAATCCTTCTAAAGAAACATTAACGTCCTTCTGACACGCTATAAGCACTCTCTCGAAATGAAATTGCAGTTTCTGTATTTATTTTGCTAATGAGTCATTTCTTGCATTCTCCTGATCGTTAATGTCAGTTAATGTTAGTTAATATTAGTTTTTCAAGAGTGCTTTCAGAGCTCGTTTGCATTTCTGTTCAAATTTCCTGGTTCTAGCTAGAGTTTGACTATTCATTGTTAGACACAAAGTATTCGAGACGTCAGATTAAGCGTTATGTCATAGCCGAGATTTCAACGAAATTCACGATGGCCATTAAGACTCTTCCGCGTACCGAGAGTGCCTTTTAAGATACACGCTTTTAATTCTTTTTCCTTTGCTTTGACCTCATCCGTCGACTACATTATTTGCCTCGTCAGGATCGAGGATAAGTTTCAATCGTTTGCAAGTGATGATGAGGTTGGTACAAGTGGTCCACTTCGCCGGGTTTTTCAAGAACCGGTCATGGATAATAATTCACGTCGCAAGCGGTGAATAATCTCTTAATTAAGCATCGTTACGGCATTCACGGCAAAATCCTCAGAAAGGAACAACACCTTTTCCTCGTCGATCATCATAACATTTGCAGTGATAACTGTTTTATAATGCTCTCTCATCACGAGGGTATAAAGACTTAATACGTAAACGACAAGGAAAAAAAGATTGTGACGGAAATCCCCTCACGTGCCTCTGAAAACGAAAGGAAAACAACGCGGAAGCACGTCCCAATCCATGTTGTTTGTGGAAGTTATGAAGCACGCAGAAAGGTGTTTACAGAAAGTGATGAAACGGAGCACGATTATTCATACGAACGGCGAGTGGCTCGGATTGACGCGAACGAAGGATTCCTGGAGTTCCACCCGAATGGAAATGCAAATGCGAGTGATATATGGTTCGCCGATCGGGGCAGAGTATTACTGTTTTCTCCTCTTTTGCTTGCACGCGATGGACACTGACTGCGCGAAACCCTCGATGACAGATGGCGATTGTCCAGCACTAACGACGTGACCGTGATCTTCAGAGGTAGCCTTGAACGCGCGTTTCAGTACACGGCGAAGACAGAAAGTCATTCTTCCTTTCTCTCCCGATCGACAGTGGACGGCGAGATCGTGGCGCTCGCTGCGATTTATTCCCTTTATCAGTTCGTAACTTTCCTCGCGATGCTGGTGGCTACGCGCGCGATAATGCCAAGCCGGGAAGCTGTTCAGATCTCTCGATACTCATTTCGAGAAGTAATTCGCGGATGTTTCTCATAATGGGATATGTACTAAGGGGTCGATGGACTCAACGGAGAAATAAAGAGAAGCATGGCTATGAAATATCTAAGATTCTAACATATTCTATGAAATGACAATCATTTATTTTGTTTTATTTAAAATATTCCATTACGCAGAGACTGGAGTAGAATAAGCTACATGAAACGTGACGTTCACGCTTCTCGATTAAATGCTTCGAGAAGAAATTCCATGATTAAATGTTGAAAAGCTGGGAGAAAAGGAAAGGGAAGCGAAACGTCGTCACGATGGAGAAAAAAATTCCGTGTGAGCCAGTTCGTGACGTCGCGGCGATGCACGACTTTGATAAGTCCTTCCTTTCCCCGTGTCCACGTGATATCCGGACGAAAGATCGCGCTGGCCGTACGAGGGCTTTCAGGGGATCGCTTTACATTCGTGAGAAGTCAATGATCTTGATCGTGATCGTTGGTACGCTCGTTTACCCTCGGGCGAAAGAAGGACGCCGCTTCGTCGAACGGTACGCAAAACTACGTTCATCGGTATTTTCATCGTTCGTTGCTGATTGCAAGATGCTTCGAATACCTTCCTCGCTAGAAAAATCATTGGAGAACTTCTAATGCTTAAGTTAGAACTGTTTATGAATGCTTTGACCTTCTGGAGAAAATTCTGCAGGCGGTTTCTTCTATTACAAAGTGTGAATGAATGTTGTAGAATGATGTATGGAATTTGAGAAATTTTAGGGCTACGGCGTTGTTAGGGATAACGAACGCGTCAAGTGCGTATGATCGATTACGTATCCGCAAGAAAGCGCTTTGAATTCCGTTAGTAGGAAATAACGACGCCAGGTTCTTATAAGGAAGATGGATTTCTCTGGTTGTCGGGGAGGCTGGATGCGGAAATGAGGCGTCAATTACGCAGGACCCGCAACATCTTAAATCATCGGCACCGTAAATTAATTCCGTACTGTCGTACAATTTATTATGATTTATATTCAATCAGCCACACCCGCGTGTACCGCGTGTAGCGGGATTCCTTTTGTAAGAAGATAGCCGTAACGTGGTGTTAACGAATTGCTTGATACCGAACAGCTGTTGGCAGTCATTATTTTCCTCGTTCGGTGTTCTGCTATGATGAATGACGTTCGCGCCTCACTTTCTTGAATAACGTAGGACTCTCCGTTTCAAAGCAGAATGTTTGAACCGAAAAAGAAGTATGGGGTAGGGTGGAACACAAAAACCAAAATTGTGCGATGGTTATGTAATAGTGAAAAAAGCTTAGCTTTACTGATACAGATAAAACTCGCAAAACCTAGATTCTGTAAAAAAAAAGTTTCAGGTGCCGCAAGAACTTTGAAGTATTAGGAAACTTTTTGATTTTTTAATCAAGTTTTTAAAGTTTTGTATGTGCTTATTTTTGTATAGTCTTAACACGTCCACTGCCCATACCTCTGCGTAAATAAAAATTGCGCCCTTAATCTTTCTGTTTTTATTTCGTGTAACAATATATTAGGTTCTTTGTGGATTAGAACCACCAACTGTTTAGTATTTTTGACAGGCGTTATTTTGAACCTGGAGCACTGAAACGCTGGTTGAAGCGCTACTATGCAGAGTACTAGGAAGAAGGGGGTTAAGGTACGGTCTTGAATTCCTGGGATCTTCTTCAGGGATCCCGTGGATCGCTTGCCACACATCCAGGAAGCGTTCCGGCAGCCGACCACTGACTTTTCGCGAACGTCGATCCGACCGTCCGCGTTCCATTGTTCTCCCGGTATTTGCATACGATTTAATGGAACATCGGAGCCCTATTGTGCGTCCCTGGAAACCTTATGTAACGACGTTCAAGGTGATAGCATCTTCGACACGTAATCGGATGCGTAACTTTATCGATGCTACCGGAAGGCCCTTAAATGCATCCCCGTTGTAATTCTGATTCCTTGTAAAACACGCTCGGTACGCGATATCGGTAGCGCGTGACACGCGTCTCACCGAAGTTAGTAACTGTCCAGTGCACGAGGCTCGATTGGACATTCTTAATCGTACGTTTAGAAGGTCAATATTAAATAGACTTTTAGCATTGGACACATGCTCAGCCGATGCTTGTGTTGTGGGTTAAGTGGAAAAAAGAATTGAAGGTGGTTAGAAAGGAGGAAATTATTTCATTACCGATTTAGAACCTGTTCTTGTACTCCTGTAAAGTTAGAAATCGCAACACGTGAGCAGTAAAAGTTCGAAACCATCGAGCGGTGGCAATTGTTTCGTGGAAGAGCTTCAATGAAAACTTTCACGAACGAAAATGAATCGATAGCTATCAGCGTACTTAATGAACCTTTTATACGAACGTTTTAACGCAACAAGTCTATTGAAAGTTTCGACGTCTTGCAATCTGAAAATGCACTCGCAGTTTCTCTTCGGGCCTGTGTATGATTTAATGGAAGATCGAGGATCCATTATGCAACGGAGAGCCTGAGCGATGCAATCTTCAACGCGTAATCGCGAACTGCTACCGCGGGATTAATCGAACGTGTGCGCGTCTTTATTGTTCGTAAATGGTTTCAGAGTCGAGCGGATGACCGTGACCCTTTGTCAGGTAGAGATCGTAGTTCGTGTCTCTTAAATTTCTACGCTATTAATAAAAGGAAGTTCTTTTTATGTGGCTACAATTATAACAGCCATTCTGTTTGCAACGATGCAGTGATTAGCCAATTTGAAAAGATTAGAAACTTCCCTTTTTCGTAGTTAAATTCAATAGAAATTATTTGATGCAGAACTCGCGAGAATGGGCAGTAAAAATCACGTCTAGTTCCCACAAACGTTTGGTGCCAGCTTTTATGCGGTGAACAACGTTGTACGCCTGTGTCTGGCGCATACGGGCGCATCTACTGCGCCGCGTCTGTACACACACGGATCGTTTCACTTGTGTCCGTCTTTCGTGAAGCGTGCATCCGCTTCCGGCGGGACGATTCCCGCAGAGGACACTCCGGTCACTGAACACGCATAATTCATTGATAATTATGTAATGAACCCCTCGTTTCGCGATGATCGACAGAACTCCATTATTTCGGAATACAACAGGCAGTAGCAGTGCCAGTTCGTTTCCCTGGTTTCATTCACTTTACACTGATTAAACATCTACATTGCGGTTTAAAATGCTCATCAAACACAGGTTCATATTCATTTAGCCTTGAAAAGTAACTAAATTCATTGTAAGTTTATTTTAATGTGTATCGTGATACTTGGCAAATGAATTGAGAAAATAATTTGTTCGAGTTACCAAATCACGACGAGTCTCTGCGAATACCAAGCCCCTTATCAAATCGATTTAATGTTAATGGTAGGGTTCAGCTAAACCGTTAGTTTTTGTGTTTTAATACCATGTTTCCCGCCTAGTCGAGAAGATTTCTCTGGTCCAACAGGTTGTAGAGCATGGTAATAAACATTCGGATACAGTTAAACGTGTTCCGGGGAGCGTGTAACCTGTTGCGTTGTCGTTCTGTCGGACCTCATCCGAAAAATGGCATACAACAAAGGAAATGTGTCCAGCAGGTGGTTAGGCCTGTTCAACATGCGCGCGTCATATGTGCATTGAATACGTTTGTGTGCCACTGGAAAAGCACGCGGCAAAATTGTGCGCCTCTTTAAACCGCGATGTTCCAATTGGTTTCCTTTATCGTACACAGCTGTCTACTTAGTATTCAATTATTTACATAATAACCCGGTTTAATAATTACTGCAAACTCGAGCACAGTTACCTCAATACATGAGCAATTAGGTGTTTAAATTCTTCTGTTACTTTTAATTGCGATTGGTAACTAGTATTATTAGATGTCTGATGGCATACATAGTAACTGATAACTCAATATTTAACCAATATGAAGTCTTTATTATTTATCACGAGTGTTGATAGAACACTTTGAAAGAGGTTAGTAGAATTAGAGCTTCGTATAAGATGAATTTCTAGGCTTGAATCATTGCTCGAACATGATAAAGGCTGAACGAGTATCCTATAAACATCCAAAGGTAATTACTATCCGCGTTTGCAACCGAGTCGACGTAAAGCAAAAAACGGGAACAGGTCGACGATCGTAATATCGAGTCTGCATCTGATCACTGAACCGCTTCGATCTTATTGCTAGGCTCCAGACAATCGGAGATGATTCAGCAGAATTTCTACGCAAACAAGTAGTAATGCCCATTAACACAGCTATTATGGGATTAATGAATACCTTATTATACGATACTCGCGAGACGTTTTGGTGCAATTATGAATGGATAGTTTTACGGAATAAGTTTTTTTCTGAAATGATGCCTGAGACAGAAGAACTGCTTATTCATTGCAGGAGCGTATAATTCGTTTAAAGAAGAAGCACATCAACTTTTTCTCGTCTCTTTGTACTACCTGGCTGCTGCTTAAAGTAAGGAGAGAGGAATTTGAAGCAATAGTTCATCGTTCTAACATATAAATTTATAATATTCAAATAACCTGCCCCCGCCCCCGTATAAGATAAGGTAAATTTAATAAGATAAAGAAAACGTATTAAAAATAGGTATTTCATACTATGATTCTAACTTAATTATATTATAAAAAAAATATAAAAAACCGTGGCGACCCCTCAGAAAACACTTCGCAACCCAGCGGTTGGGAATCACTGATATATAGCCCAATTTTCCAAGTTTCTCAATTTCCAAAGTGTTCCCAATCAAGAAATTTGGTGCTCGTTCCTAAGGAACACATCAACTTACAGTTGCAAGTGTGTTAGCTCCGCGCGGACCGCACACAGAAAGATTGGAGCGCATGGAATACAGATTTTTCCTTCAGTCTCCTGCAAAAAAGGTTATCCGTGACATCCACGTTGTCACAGGGGTCATGGCTTCGGCATAAATACCGAGATAATACTCCTAGATACGAAGCAACCCTACCAGTTATCCTGCGCACGAAGGCTTGGACAGTACCGAAGCGTGATTATGATCCTGGCCTGTTTAAAATAAGACAAGCAAATTGTTAACATCGTAAACCCTGCCTGGTGTTCAACAATTGTGACAAGCTACCTTTTGCCCCCGTATTAAGATAGATTATGTTAATTGTACGCCAACCTTGACGTTTTTGGACAATTGGACAACTGTCGGAAAAGGCACAGGAAACACGTCAAGAAAGTCAACAAACAAAGATATATTTCATAAACTTCTATTGATATCCAACCCATGTATATCAAGAATCCGAATAAAATCATATAAGAGAAAAAGGTCTATATTCTGAAGCTGAAGAATTAATATGTAAATAACAGGAAAGATAAATAATAGAAAAGATCCGAACCACCGTATTTTCCAGACAACTTTCCTTATAACTTGGAAACGAAAAGTTTCCTCAACATGCGACTTAAACCACTGAAAACAGCATTAAATAAACTTTCAAATAAACAGCTTTCAATTTGTTTCTATAACAATTAACTTAAAAAAATTGAAAAAAGAATTAATAAATAAATGTAAAAAATACTAAGTTGTACACCATTAGAAGGGGATCATTTTTTCCTATTTTTTGGAGCAAATTTTGTTCCGATATCTTTTATAGCTTAAAAGTCACAGACAAATGTGACGAAATTCTTAATTCCAGGCCACTGTACAGTGGCCGTGAAATATAATTTCCTTTGGAAAAGAGCTTCCTTAGCTTTTGAAGCACAAGTGTATTGCCGAGGTAGTTCAAGCAACATTATTAAAAATTCGAATAACAAGTCGAGTGGCCGATAAAGTTGTTACCGGAGAGCTTGACAAACACATAATTCTATAAATGGAACGCAATAGAAGTATTATCGATTGCTACGTCTAAGATCCACGGACAGTGACAAACACGTTCGAACAATATCAATAAGTCACGATAATAACAGGCACTCGAGTGTCGCCGAATAAGGGCAGCGGCAATAAAGAAGGCCTTAAGGTGACGAAGAAGTTGGATTAAACGAGGAGTAATCGAGGATATGTACGTCTGCGTTTCTGAGTATTTAGTCGTCCCCAGCGAGGCGGTCATTTCGGCATGAATTTACGAGGCGTAGTCGGACGCGGGTAAACTTATCACGTCGGGTAATGAGCACTTGTTCGTTTTAAGTAGCCGTCCTGCAATTTGTACGTCAGTCCGTAGCGCACGACAAGACCGACTTCTATCTGGCACGAATCTCGCGCCGCGCCGCTCGTAATCCTCTTTTTGCGGCGCGTGTACGCTCGCGCCCGCGGAGGCGTTCCATCTGGAACGACCGAAATTCCACGGCAGATACGACAAAGCGAACACGGGTGTCTGCGCGATATGAAGTCTCCTCTTAATAATCACTATTCACTTATACCGCTGCAGTTTAATATTCTAACTTTGCAATGTATGTAATTAATAAGACCGTTATTCGCCGAAGAGCCTCAATTAATAATCTATACACGCTGTTGCTTTTCAACACCATTGGCCATTCCATTTGCCACATTTTTTTTCCATTCAAAGCACCACGTCTCCTTGCAACGTAACAATCATACATCACTAAACGGAACAGCGGTTCCGAAGACTCCGAATGATCGATGAAGAAACAGTAATCGCTACATCGTCCGGCGACAATCCTTTTCCCTCGGCGAAAACAATGGCTGTTGCTAGAGCGGCCGCTGGGAGAAGGATGAACGGGAGAAGGACAGAAGCGCGCAGAACTGACCTTCCCTTATACACGTGTTCACATAAAACATTACGATCTTTTATGCGGTCACGTTCGCGGCGATAACCCACGACTTCTCGTGCCTTCTCCTACGCGACGGTATTCGACTACCTTGCCCTCCCCCTCCTTTATTATTATCCCCCCTTTTTTTTCGCCTCGGTTCCTCCGGTTTCACGGCGGGACAGGGAGAGGACACCCACCGTAACCCTCTAGAATTCCGTGCAACGTGGATTTCTCGCGCACGAGCGCAGAAGGTCAGATGATGACTCGCGATTCCGGAAGGGATAATAGGTGGTCTGCATTATTCAGGACCTCAGGATGCAGGACCTGGCAGTGTCGGATCTCACGTTTCCTCCGAGCGGTTCCCGTGTTCCAGCAAAAATTGCTGGTTGTCGATGGCCGAGGGATTCGGTGGTTACACTGGGTTACATTGGTGTTACTGCTTCGAGTACCGATCTTCCAAAGGGGTATAAATTGGTCGACCTTGAAGCACGCCGATCGTTTTCAGGATTTAGTTGCTTGGGAATAGTATCTGCGGTTAATAAAATCAGGCGACGTAAATGGTTACTTACTGTTGAATTGTAGTGGAGGTTAAGAGACGAGTCTGAGGGCAAAAACGTTAAAAAGGTTTCGGTGTCTAAAATGCTTGTACATTCAATCTACTGTACTTGCATCCCTCTTAAACTTTCTCGGCAACAGAGTCCGAGCAGTTGTGGTCAGTTTGTGCGGCTTCATGCAGAGGAAGAGCATCCTCACGTAGCAATCATCTTTGCTTCAGTCCCGCAAACCAGGTCTGACGATCTTCGATAGTTATACGTACCCTAATTTTGTGGCGTACACTCATTGCATCGGTAACAAGTTTTCGATCGCTGGACTACTTGGGTAATTCGCAACGAAATTAGTGTCTGTCGGTTGAAATTGCAATTACTGGAGACGCGAGACGAAGTAGAATCAGGTTCGGTGGCAGACGTAAAAGTTAAGGTGGTTACTTTAGGGATTCCTTGGCTATACTTTGAAACTGTTCGCACGTATCTCTACAATTACACGATTGCTATTGAAAACAGCGCGATGGAAAACTCCCGAGAGGAAAATGGCGTAATCGCGTGGCGGCCCATTCCTACGATCCGCACAACCATTCATTTCATCGACGCAAGTGTAGGGGGGCCATTTTTCGAAGGGAAACGAAACGAGAATCGCCCATTAACCGCACGATAGGGTGGAAGACGTCGATGTAGCATCGCGTGTGAGAAAGCCACGAAGGGAGATCCCTGAGGCTTTCTTTGCCTGTGCCTTAGGATGTAACGTGGACGTACCGTATCTCGTTACATTACTTATCAACATCCAGAGGATCGATCTCAACAGAGGTATTGGAATCGCATTTACTTCAAACATAGATAGTCAAATCAATTCAATTGCTTAGTCGTCCAGAATTGAAGAATCCTTGTAGAAGACACTGTAACTGCCAACATTATTTTTTTTTATCGGAAAATGTTCTACGTGCCAATAGTAATATTATGGTATAGAATTTTAATGTAATTTCTCTTCATAAATAAGTTACTGATAGTGTCAAAAAATGGTACCGCTGGTAGGTCCAACGCCACTTCTGTAGAAAACAATGTAAGAGCTAATTTAAATGAATGGCACATTCAGTTTTCCCTACAACGAAAAGCTACCATATACTGGGTTTTCTACAAATATCTTTTTTCATGAATTCGGACTATAATAATACAAAAAAATAGGCAATTTTGTGATGCATTGGGTTATTTCATACTTAAGCATATTTAGCAATCAAAACAAATCAAATTTCGTAAACAATTTAAAGTCAGGGAAGTTTTTTCTCTCTCCTGAAAAATTTGATTTTTGGTACTCACAGTGTTTTCTACAAGGACTCTTTAATTTTACATTTTACACACGCCAAAAGTTTTACATCCATCGCTTTTGTCATCCCTTACTTTCTCACCATTTACGTTCATCTAAATTCATCCAATATCTCCACAATGAAGTCGTTCAATTCCGACTCAGTATCCCATAACAACGCATGGAGAATGCTCTTTGTAACATGGCATAGTGCACTTACCGCGAATATGATAATGAAGTCCTTAAAATAAATCGCGCTTTCTCGATTCGCGATTCGACTCGCGAAACACTGCGCCGAAGTATACAGGCCTTGCTGCGTAGGTTCGTTATGTGCACGTGCGGGTTTTTCTGGTGGGTGGGTCGTCAATCATGTTCGACCTCCATAAATAATTTCACCGAAACCCTTTGTTGCATCGACGAACACCCATTTGATCGGTACCGCAGGCAGGCTTGCAAAACTCTTATACAGGTGAAACGAACGCAAGAGATGAATTTTTATAACATTTCCTAGGCCAATCGTTAAAGCAAAAGATACAATGTTTCTGATGTATTGTAGGCCTCGAACTAGCAACTAATTGGCCACGTGTGTGCTGATTACAGACAGAAAGCATTCAACAGCTTTATTAACTCCGGGCAACTGGACAAAAAGAGATTCTAGTTGGTCACGTGTCCTTGGTACATGTCTGACAGTGGACGTGTTAATATCACTAACGTCAATGCCCGCGAAACACTCTGAATTGTAGGAGTCAAGGTGGACGTTCGAACTATGGAAAAACGACAGAAATTTATGCAAACTTGACGTTCGGGGAGAAAACAGCGAGACAACTGTGTTAACTCCGCACAGAGGCGTCTCTTTTTCCCGTCAGCGATGATTTGTGAAGGAACGCGGTGCCCCGCGTTTAAGGCTGCTTTCCACGTGTCGCAGACATTGTAACTTATGCGCGTACATATAGAGACGCGAGTACCTGATGCGGTCATTCTCGCCGCGGAACGTAGTCGTAGGTTACGGATAAAATTTTGTCGTCGCACGTTAGAAGGGCGCGCGCAAAAACGCGTAAATTATCGCGATGCCGTGGAGGCTGGTAACGTGGTAATAATGCAACGCGCGGAGACGTTGCCGGAAGAATCGCGAGATTTACTACTTGCCTTTAATTGTAATGCTGCGAAGGTGTAACCGAGCTCCATCCTCGTGGAGCTGAATCCAACGTTCTTAGAGACGAGAAATGAATGATATTACAAAGCAGATCGTTTTACTTTGTCTATTTCTATTTATAATAGATTTCCTTACTTCGGTATCTGAAGTGTTTTAATAATAACATCACCTCGTGACGATAAGCACCGCTGTAATAACCGATCCATTTGATAAAGGGAATGTTTATCTACTTATCAAATATTGACAACGCGATATCTTCAAAATGCGCCATTCGCTCGCCCATCGTTCGACTTTAGTGGCAAAAATTGCAGAAACTTTTTACCCTTAATCATACAAAGCGTGAAGTGTTTACTCTGTCGCTGGTTTTCTTCTTCGCTCTAATCGTAACTACAAATAGAATCTTCAAGGTAGGCTGAGCTAATGATTAACACTTTTCTGTTCGTTAGAGGATCGAGGAGAAGTATATCAACAAATCAGCGCTGATATATTTATTTCCTCCGTTATTTGCTGCGTATAACCGATGATGCTCAAGGTAGTCACGTTGATAAAGTATAGTTGATTATCGTCGTCGATTGGCAAAGGCGATGGTGGAAAAATTGTCGCGAACCGTCAGGGTTGGTTATCCCTGGGGCGGGTGGGTTCAGGTTCTTTTATTTGCGAATGCTTATAAGGAAACCGGTACCGTGTAATTACCTTGAGATACCGCTACGGCGTTATCACACTCTTTCCTCTTTCTTCTTTGTCGCATCGTCCGCCGAGATGGAGATCTTTCTTCGTCTGTCTTTATACAGTGTGGCTTGACCCGAGACCTTGACACTTGACTTGAGCCGCATCCTTTCTTCATTGAAGGAGACCGTTAGCTTCGGAGGCTCCCCGACGGTTGACCCCACTTCCCTTCTCCAAAATTGTTACAGTGAGCATCACCATTTCTTTGCGATTTTCTGATACACGTAGGCTATGTATTTCCGATAAATTCTTTTTTACTCTTCAAGAATTCTATAGTATCCTTCTATTCTTATTTTTTTTATTGAAAATATCTGGTTCAGTTTACAGTAGGAAAGATACAACAAAAATTTGCTCGTGTAATTATTATTACAGAAATGTGGTTCAAGTTGAAATAGTGTTCGTGATAATGAAAGTTTTAGAATGAGTGGTATTTCATGTTACGTTAGATTCTTAAAAGATTTAAGGGGGAACACCACTGTGACGGCCGGAAAAATGAGCCCATTTTTAAGATTTTTTTAAGGGACAACTTACAGTTTTATTATAAAATTGTTATTACCTATCTTTAGTACAATGTCTTAAGAGACTATAAAAAAAAAGTAATAGAAAAACATGCATAGATTTCCATATACAGTTAATCTCCTACATCCCTCACAAGAAAACAGAGGTCGCTTATCGAAACGATATCTTTGGAACGGCAACTCTGAAATCAATTTTTTTTTTTTAATATAATCGGTATGAGTGTAGTTTCCGTTGTACGTACCGATTTTTAAAAAAAATTATTCTTGTAAAAATGGTGCGCTTGGGAAGAAAAAGTTTCGAAAATCCGCAAAAAAATGGATAGTTTTTCGAGCGTATTTAAAAAAATATGTTTTCGATCAAAAAATCGGTACGTACAACTGAAGATACTCTTGTTTTAAAGATCCTATCAAAATTTCAAGTCGATCGGATAAAAATTGACACAGCTATTGATTCGATCAGTTAGAAAAATGTCGTTTCGAGAAAATCGCGTTTAAAGTTTGCACGGGAAAAATCACACTTCCGATCGTGACGTTCACTGTCACTCGAATGCCCGATCAACGGTTGCATTTCTTCGATTCTCGAACGAACAGCGTACCGTGCGTAAAAACGGGAAAAACCCAAAATTTACAACCTTTAACAATGTGAGGGAACAGTGGGTAAGAAAAATGTCGGCGCGCTATTTGCCGCTAATATAGCGCGCTCGGAACGGCATCGTGACGCGTCTCACAAAATGCACTGTATCTTCGTCAATTCTTCGAATATCAACTTGAAATTTTCAGAGAGTATTTTTGAAGAGTTAAACATTAAGAAAGTGAAGAAAAAAAAATCGAAATTTTTTCAACTTTCACAGTGGTGTTCCCCCTTAAAACGAATTTCTGGTTCCCGTGGGATCATAAAAAGGCCATAAATTTGAAAAGAAGATGGTATCGTAAGTTTAAACATGTGAGACTAAAAGATGGCATATTATACTACCAGAGGCCAGGAACTAATCTTCAGATCTTCTTTATGGCAATATTTTATTCGGCAGCGCACGATACGGCGGTGTTCCAGATTCCTCTTGAAAATCTTCCGTAATATCTGATCGGAAGTTCAAGTACGATAAACGAGTCCTGTACCTCGATGCTACTAACGGTACCATCGGATCCTTTCTCTTTCTCTTGCCAGCGTATCTGCAATCACGATGAAAGTCTTCCTCTTGTCTACATGCACGGAGTGACTTGACCTAAGGCCCTGGTGCTTGATCAACCGAATTCTTTTCTCACAGGCCACCAGCCATCTTCTGTCGCTGATGTTAATCATTTGTACGGATAATTGCATCTGTCGTGCTGTGCAACCTTGTTACATTAACGACAAAATCATTCTCCGAAGAGTCTTCCTTCAAATCAGTGCTTTTATCAATTATGCAGATTATTCCACACATATTTTCAATTACTATTTCGCACCTCTTCTGCTTTTAATCAAAGAAGGACCTGACTGATTTTTATTCTATCGCTCTTGAGACGATATCGTTTAAATTTTACATTGTCATTATCGATCAAGGAATATTGATTCAGTTTTTAATTGATATCTACTACGAAAGAGGATAGAATTTTCCAAGAATAAAACTTGCAACGTCACATTAGAATAGGGTAGTCTTGTTCGATGCAAGTCGACGTAATTTCAATTAACTGAATATATCAATTAATCGGAACATGATCTAATTACGGATATGACTCTTAGCCTATTTTATTACTTCCTTTTAGCGTATTATAGGCTTATAATTACGTGTCTAACCCGATCGATGTAACGGTGCGTCGGGTCACACGCGCGCCGCGCTCGAATTTGACGCGCGATTTTAATCGGATCGTGACTCCGGGGAATTTCACCAAGGCATGACGGAGCCGAAGGAGGCGCGCAAAGAAACAAACATTCGTCGCGTACGGAACCGTGAAGTAACGGTACAGGGTCCCCGGAACCCTGCGAGGAGAGCAAAAAAATAACAAGACCACTCAACCATCCGCGACCCCGACGAACGTGTCCCGTTCTTTTAAGGACAACCTTCTCGCGGATACGTTCTCATTCACGTCCCGTTTATCCCCCTTTAGCTGTATAGCGAACCGTGTAATTTAAATGGTACGCGGTGTAAATTACCACGGACGATATGTTCCTCGATAATTATCGTTTAAAAGCGGTCGATTTAAACGGGCGATAGAAACGGTGCACTAATTACTTCGCCAACGATTTCACGAAACCGAACGGTCCAGCGATTAAATGACTTGCCTGAAATTTCCAGGACCGTTTTTTATCGACGCTTATCGTTTTTTATCGACGTTTACCGCTCCGAAACGTGCGCCGCGGAGAAAGACATTTGGGAGGGATAGTTTCTTACAGATTTATCGAGTCACGTGTACTCTTAGAGGTGGGTCCGGAGGTGGAAAAATGGTGTTCCGAGCTCGAGGCCCATGTAACGATTATCTGTCCCACTGCTTCTTAGACGCATTGTTACAGATCCGTTTACATTACCCGAACTTTCCCTTTACGAATAGTGCCGGAACGAAGCGGAATTGCATGTCGTGATTATACCGTGCCGCGCTACTGTGGCCAATTATTCACATCGGGATCATTGAACGAGGCGCGGACGATCCGTTGTTGCTCCGCGGATCGATTCGATGGTAATCGCGATGTAGAACAGGCACGATGGTTTGGGAAATGTCGATTGATTAGCGTGGTTACATATCTCGTAATTGGAATATTATACGTTAGGGTGCTAATGCTATTTGCTTCGTTGGAAGTCTTTGTTTAACGATGCTGGGAGAACTAGTTATCCCGACTACCAATGCAAGACTGGTTCGTTCACCTGCGTCCTCAAATATTTGCTTGCAGATACACCGGCCGGTGATCATCGTCAGGGTCGCATGTCCCTTCAGGCCGAGCTACCGTCGTCCAAGGCGAAGAGGGAGCAAGCACTTCGCAGCATCCTCGCCGCTAGAAGACGACAGATCTTGAGCCAGCGGCCAATCGAATCACGGAATCTGAGCCGTACACCGAGACCAGCTGAAGCCTCGCCGAAGGAGGACGTGCTGGAGGCTCAGGAGACCAGGCACGGAATGTACGTAACAGCGCCGGCGAACGGCAAGACAGCGGTGCCCGGGATCGTAGAAGAACCGTCAGAATCGTCCGGCAGGATAATCGTGGCAGATCCAGGGGGCAAAGACGTGGACATCGAGTTCGTCTCGAAGGAGTTGGAAGGCGAGCAGGTGGCCGAGCAGGGGCCGAGAAAACCGAGCAACGAGAGCTTCGCGGCGTCAAGCTTGGAGGGTAAACCGGCCTCCGGTAACTCGAGAAGCAATTACTCGATCGACCATAGGAATTCCTCCTCGACCCCCTCCGCCCCGACATCTTCATCTCTGCTCGCGAGCAGTCAGAAAGCTACGGATACGGAGGCGCGCAAAAAGAAGATCGTATCGATGCCGGACTCCCTCTACAACTATTTCAGGCCGGTGGAGAGTAACATCCCCGTGGAAGACATGTCGCAGTTTCTCTACTTCGGCCAGAAAATCCAGCCAGATTCTCAGAACGCCACCGGCAACAATTCCGTGGAGGCGACACCGACGGCGCCGACCGCGCCCAGCTCGCGGAGGAGGTACTCCATGAAGAGATTCAGCACAACGACGCCGGTACCGCTGCCTAGATTGGAGGAGATCATCAACGAGGAGATGAACATCGCCGTGGAGCGGCAGGTCGTCGAGAAGAACAAGGTGTCCAAGATCAAGAACGCGTTCAGGAGCCCGGAGAACGGCGTCTACTATAGGAAGTCCAGGCCAACGGACTCCATCGTCGCTGTCAATGTTATTCCGACGAAGGAGACTGGCGCGAATGCAACGGAGACAGACGCTGGAGCAGACTCGAGCGGCGATAAGTTTCGCGACGATAACCCGTCCGCTCACGCTGACACGCGGGACCAGCTGCGGCACGAGAGAGGAAGTGCTACTGCCCACGTGCTCGCTGAAACGAGGAATGCTACCAACTCGACCCAGATACCGTACCGGCAGCCTGTTTCCGCGGACACGGACAACCAGCCCGTGGAAAGTGAAATCCGTTTTCGGCATCGTCCAACGGACACGTCGAATGACACGATCGAGATACTGAATGGCTTGGAGAGGTCCAAAGTGGCGAAAGCACAGAGTAGAAGCACCGACGACTCGTCCACGGTGGCTGGGATCGAGGATGCGTCTCCTGTTGACAATCTCAGACGCGAGGATACTAAATTGGACGATACGAGTACCTTAACGGTGTCCGACACGGAAATGTACGGGGACCACACGGAGCAGAGGATCAGGAGAATCGACATTTACGAGACGAACGGTAATTTGGAATTTACCAGGAACACTGAGCAAATGCAAGCTGACCAGCCGCGTACACCGAGTTCCCGCGAAAGTAACAACATCGAGACTTCGACCTCCAGGGAGAAGATCGCACGATCAGCCACCGAACCGTTTCGAATTGGCTGGGCATCGCCAGAGACGTCCACCCTGAGGATAATCGTAACTGAGGATGATCGTAGCCTGGGGCAGAGCTTCGCGATCGGCACCGACGCCGCGGTGAAGTATACCGTTAAACCGGTCGATTCTACGGAGGAACGAGTTCGAGTCGCCGCTTCCGGCGATGTTCCCACTACGAGAGCTTCCTCGGCACCGAGCGCCGCGTCCAGCGGCAGTAGCGCGATCGATGGGAGCTCGCCTATGATCGAGGCACCGACAGCGAGGTCTAAGGGTCGTCACCGGGAACAGAAGCATCAGCAACAGCGTGGAGAGGACAGGGGCGGCAGGGATGAAGGGAATCGGGAGCAACATCGACATCAGGAACAGCAGCAGCACGTGTACGCTTACACGATAACGAACGTGACGCGGCTGTTGCGCAACTACACCGGACCTGGGCTAAGCAGAGAGGAAGAAGGAGGACCGGAGAGGAGCACCGGTACGACCGAGATAACGACCGGATCGGCGCAGCGGCGTCAGCCACCGCCGCCGTCTCTTCTTCAGCTTCCTCGTGCCGGTAGTGGTATAGAGGCGGACCGAGCGCCGGCGGAACTCAGTGCCGGCACGACCGTCGAGGTAGTCGCAGCCGGTGGAGCGTCCACTGCTCTCCTGGTGGGGGAACGGCAGAGGAAAGTCGTCACAGTTGCGGGGCAGCCGGAGGAACGCGCGGTCAACAGAACCTCGTCGCAGCTGACCGTAAACAAGAGCGGGCCGAGGTCGACGGGCAGGCAGACGGAAGTCGGTAGCCGAGGCGCCGTCCGATGGAATCACACTAAGGCCAGGAACACCGATCTGGAGGGATTCGGCGACAGACGGTACCTGAGGAAGTCGGCCAGCGCGGTGCTCAATCAGCGGATCGGCGCGAACGCCGACGAGGACGCTGCCGCGGTTATCGGCAAGAGGCGGAGATTGACAAATGGCCAGACTGGGGCATCTGGCAGAAGGGTGAAAGGGGGTAAGATCGCGGAGGAGGGTGTTCACGGTGGTGCGTCGAATGGGTCTAGCTTGACGGGGGAGAAGAAAAGTTTGGCGAAGGAGATGAAAATAGAGGATGAGGTGCAGGCACGAGGATTTCACGCAACCGTGCCCCTTCCTGTGAACTTCACAACCGATGTTATCGTTGTGGCAAATATGACGGAAAGTGTCACGATGGAGCAGAGGACTTTGTCGCCGGTTGATCCGACCACCCGAACGCTCAACACCACCGAAGAGGATGGTAGTAATTTGACCGAGGCTGTGACTTCGGTGAGCGGGAACGTCGAGATTGATACCAAAGACAGAAATAACGCGTCTAGGAGTGAAACGGAGAGTGTCCCCGTGAGTGGAAAGAACGAGTCGAATGAGAACGGGACGCGCGGCACGGATAGTGGTAGCGGCGACGGAAGCGGTTCGTCGACCGTGACAGTGACCGCGACAGTCGAAACGGTCGAGGCCAAAGAAACGACGTCTACCACAACAGCAATGCCGCCGCCTGTTTTTCCAGTTACACCCAGAATAATCACGGAAACGGCACGAACACCTGTCGAGAACGAGACTTTCACCGTGAGCCCGACGGAGCCCGTGAACCAGATGACGGATACCAAAACCACCGAGCCGAGCAAGCCTTTCGGAATGGCCAACTTAGACCCCTCGGAGATCCAGAAGATATACAGGTCAAAGGATGCTACTACGACAGTGTCTACAACTACGATCGAAGCCCCTACAACGTTAATGACCACGGTGCAGATAGAAAATTCCACGCAGGACCAAAGTGCGACGATCGATTCGAAGAACGAGAAAAACGATTCGGTGGTCGTGGAATCTAGGAAGCGCGTTTCCGGCGAGAGGTCTCCGGAAGTGCGGGCCCGAAACCTGTCCGACAAATCGAAGGACAAAGACGACGTGCTGCCTATAATGCATCTGTACAACACCTCGGATATCTTCAACAACAGTGGCCCCGTGAGCTCTTTCGCCAAGGGAACGGAACGACGAGCGGAGCTTCCGATGGACGCGAAACAGCCGGGGGTTTCTAGAACCACCGAGAAAGTCAACGACACGGTTACATCGAAAACTACGTCGAACGAAGTTTCGAGCAGCAGCCGTGCCCCAGTTTCCGAGCCCACGAGGAAGGACAAGCACGATGAAAGTCGCGAGGCGTCCTCACAAGTCCCACCGACGGGACCGGGCAGAGGATCCGCGAACGGGAACAGGACGAAGCACAGGCCGGTGCATCATCACTCTGCCTCGCCGGAATACAACGTCTCTGTGTACCCCAGCGAATTGAACAGGACGTTCTTCGAGACTGGACTGATATCGGTCAGTTCCAGGGAGTCGGTGAATATCAGTGAAGTGATATCCAAGAGACACGACGGAGACGCCATCGCATCGCAGGAGACCGTCGCCGTGGTCAGCTACATCCTGGCGACGCTGGTCGTCTTCCCTATTGCCGTCGGCGTTGGTCTCATTCTCAGAAGACTGATACTTAGGAATCGTAAGGTGAGTGGCGCGTGGGTTTTTAGGTCAAAACGGCTGGACAGACTGAACGGCGGATCTTAGAAAGCACTGGTACCCGTATGCATATGTGATATAGGTCGTTGGATGAAAGTGGTCTCGTCTTGTCTTTGGCCCTCTGGTCCGCTGGCCAGGCTCCTTCTCGCGTGAAAGTTTGTGGAGGTGTAGGAACAAGGTTGGTGTCAGTGACCTGCTTACTTTCGGAGTAGCGGCTTGAATCGTTGTGTCATTGTACGGGCTTAGGTTAGGATGCTGAATGCATGGTACAGTTGAGAAGATTCTTCGGGAAAAAACAAGTAGGTCGCGTCCAATGGTATTTGTTCGTAGGAGACCTCGCTTTCTGTAAAATTGGTTATGAAGATTCGTCGCGTTGCTGAGCGATTGAGTGGAACTCAGTTAGAGTGCGTGTTTATTACGCGCTACTTCTACTTGCGTGCAAGCATGCTGGAATGTTCTATGGTGCTAACGATGCAACAGATTTTTAAAGATTACTCGTGTTTCATTATGTTGAAGATTTTTTTATCATCTCCATGTTTATCGAGCATCACACCTTTTGCGTATGATATGGTTGGAAAAGGAAATTGGAAATTTTTTTTAAGAGAATTTGAAACATTAAGGGGTCTTTCCACTCTGACGCCCTGAAAAGTACCGCTGTTTGGAACTTTTATATAAATGGTTCCTTCAGAATCGGCCACGCATTCGAGGCGACTTTTTCACATCGCATATTGCACTCCCTTAAAAGAAAGAATTTTTTTGTACCTATTCTCAAAACAGATATTAATAAATAGAAAAAATTTCAATTTACTAAATACATTTTTTTTGTGACAAAAAAAAGTTCCAAGCAGCGGTACATTATCAGGGTGTCACAGTGGAAAGACCCCTTAAGAAAATAAAAATACAGTAGCTGTGTAATAATATTATAAATCTCCAAAATCAATTTTCACCTGGCTTCCTTCGAGTTTCTAGATGAAACAGATCGGAACAAACATATCACGACTATATTTCGTTCGGTATCATCTTCGAGGAAGCTTGATAGATATTCAAGTACAGTGCGTTAGCCGTATTTGATCGATTGAGTGAATCTAGTAGGCGAATCTTTCACTCGCTTTAAATGACATCCTTGAACTCCAAGAGCGTTTCATTTTTATGTCCTGGGAATCTCGCCAACCGGTTGTAATTTCCATTCGATCCTGCTGACCGAGAACGTTATCTCGACAAAAAAACTTTGATTTACAATTGTGTACCGTAACGCGTATCTGGCTGATGATCGCTAAATCGAGACGCGAAATCGCGATGTCACTTATGTACCGTTACGCAGCCTGCGTATTATCATCGAGCCAGGGCATTTATCATCCAGCCATTAACCGAGACTTTTCATGTTATCTGCTGGCCACAAAATCATCCCGCGTGTATCGTCCAGTTGTATCGATAATTGGTTCGAGAGTGCCGCCACGACACGGTGTCGTGCGCGAGAAATTAATTGGAGTGGAATCGCGGCTTGACGACCGTGGTAAGCCGCAGTTGGCGTGTATTCCGGGGATCATCGAAGCTCGGACCTGCTGAACGAAGCATAATGAACGATTGCTTCTTGCGAGGGAAATGGCATAAGCACCAGGAAGTAGATACTTTGAAGTTTTATTAATGACCGTGTTCTGGAGGCCTTTGGTAATGGAAAGTTTGCGGGTCGTTATAACAGGACTCCGTTTCAAAACTGATCTATCCTTTGTGTGTATCCTTAGACGTTTATCTATTATTATGACCCATCAAAATCTTTAGATCCGGGTTCTGCTAAGGCTCCCATCTTAGTTTGTTATTTTGAACGCTGATTTCGAGGCCAGACTGATTTTTAAGTTGTGAATATATCTGACTTTGATATCGTTACTTTTTATTGAAGTGTCAAAATTCTCATCGGATATGTATACTAATTGACAGGATATAAAAAATGAATGGGATGTAACCTGATCATTAGCCGTTTTCAAAAAACTTGTTTCACGAAGGTTCGCCAATGATTCATCCTGGATGATCGTTCAGTCGACAATCGCGATCTTAAGGTTCATTGTATGAAAACGATTGCCTGTTTTCCTTTGATCCATTGGATAGTATGATGGCTTAAGGCAGTGGGAAAATAGAAGGAGAATTATATAATGTAACGATGGTTCACGCCATTGTCTTTAATGAGTGTTTAATTGCGCTCATCTCGTTAAGAGGATGCAGCGAACTCGAGCTCGAACGCTGGACAATTCATCGAGGACGATTCATTCACGAAGCTGCAGCGGCTTAGTTTATCATTCGCGCTTTTGATCATTAGAATGCTTGAATTAGAGAGATATCTTTCTTCGTACAGCAGAGGTCAATGCCGTTTCACTTCTTCTTCCCGAAAGTACGCTCATGGGCGCGTTTTTGCAGTTGTGTTCGATTCGTGAAATATTTGGGACAACTCGAGTATTTTTAGCGAAAGGGGTCGTAAAAGTCGTGGGTATAAATTTCAAGTTAACTGGACATTCATGAGTGTAAAGTTGCACGGTGGTACAAAGGGTCACGTGAAGGTAAAAAAGAAAGCTGGCAGAGGAAGGGAAGAAGAAAAGGTGCAAGGACCAAATGAATAAACGGTGGACAAACCCGTTTGAGGGCTTCCTCGAAAAAAGAATCGAATGTATTCTGCGCGCTTCGATATGGAGTCTCATTGCAAAACAATGGAGTGACCTAGTTTTCAAGCGTACAATCTATTCGGAAGATCACGTCTGTTAAAAGTTAGCGAAGGAATTCCGTGGATTAATCTGGAAGCTCCAAAATGATAATATTACAAATAAAAGTATTTTAAATAAAATACGTTTATGTTAAATGACTCGTGTGAGCTATTTCACACGTCACTCTCGAATGAAAAATGCAGACAGCCACGTAGGTATTTCTTTTGTATTTGCGTCAAAGTTGGTTTTTATCGGCTTCGCGATATTCACAGGCTGATTTACGTATTTGCAAGTCCACCAAGCTGCGAATTATCTGTAGCATTCGTGTCCAATTTGCCACTAAGAATTCTTTGTTCTAACGAAATAAAATAACACTCGACGAAGCGTGTAATTAACGAGGAAATTTTTACGGGTAAAATGTGCTACGTGATGACGTTAATTATGCACAGGTGCTCGAGGAGTCGGACACATCGTCAGAGATAAGCTGCCGGAAGGATGCGCTGGATCTTGAAAATGGCGACTTCAAGACTTCCATTGAAAAAGCAATAACAAAATTACCGAGGATACAGCACTTGGTAAGCACAGCTTTCCTATAAAATAAATTCTAACGATTGAATATACTTAATCACAAGCAAGTTCTCCCAGCCGCAACAAAAAGATGATAAATAACGCGGTGGATCGATCCTATATCTCAGTGTAAATCGTTAAATAGGGGCGGTTACTTTACTCGTAAAACAAACAATTAATTAGAGTGCCCCGCCTTCACGGACTCCCATCCCAGGAGCTCTTAAAATCATGTCGAGTTTTTATTCATAATTTAAGTCCCAAAGTGGACAATTGCAAAACAGGACGTGTTAACTCCTTGCGTGAACTTCATTAATTTTATTGACAAATAGTCTTAGCTCCTTAATTATTTCAAAATAATTGCTATGTCGAGGGGTAGAATTTTGTGCGTGTTTCCATTACAGTCGCGAAACATCAAAGGAACCCTTCAGCCCGCAGATTTATTCGTCAGGCACTTTTAAATAATTATCATTCGCAACTGAATACCGGCTTTTTTTCCTCTGCTCAGTGTCACGAAGCGGAGAAACCTCCGCCTCCGCCGTCGCAAGAATCCAGATGGGAGTTTCCTAGAGATAAGCTTAGGTTACAGACGGTCCTTGGCCAAGGAAACTTCGGCCAGGTAAGGCATTATCTTCTGCTTTGAACGAAACCGAAACGCTGAGGCACCCGACTCCCGCGCGATAATAAATCGCCGCGCGTGAACACGAAACGCTCGGCGCTTGCAGAACCGCGAAATTTTTTAAAAGGAAATTACCTTGAAATTCTAAAGAAAACAAGTGACGCGTCGCAATTCGTGCTTTCGTGGGAGGACCTGGTTTCCATGGAATTTAAAGTTACATAATTTAGCAACTAATTTTTTAGACACGAAGTTTAGGTGCATTTGTCAGAGACAATCGTCACTTGCATAATCTTATGCACTCAACTATAATTCCTGTAATCTTTAAATACTTCGTCAGAAATTTGAAATTTGTTGGGTTTACCAGTTTAGTGATCGTTTGGATATTCGTTACGTACGTCTCCAATTAAGTAGCATCTCGTGGATTACATAAACGATTATCTACCATGAATTTTACAATTGTACAATTACTTCTTGCATAATACTTTCTGAAATGTTGTCGAATTCTTCACTTGTATATAATAGTGATTCGAGAAGAACTGCACTCTTTCGCGGTGTTTAAGGGTACTTTAATTAAAACGCGAAACGTATTACGCGACTTGAAAACTATTCACTTAGATAATAGTAATTTATTATATAATTTTTTGTATAGGTAGCGTTATGTGGTAGATACTGCGCGGAACGGCTAATGCTTTTTTTACGTAAAAGGCGATAATTAAAATCCTGTTAGAAAGTTGTGTTTAGGCGTTATTTTTCAATCATTCAGGTCTGGAAGGCTGAAGCCGACGATCTGACCGGTCATCAAGGAACCACTCGGTTAGTGGCCGTCAAAACTGTCAAAGAAGGTGCTTCCGACCGGGAGAAGGAAGATCTAGTTCGAGAGCTGGAAATTATGCAGCAACTTGGCAGTCATCCCAACGTTGTGACACTCCTCGGTTGTTGCACCGAACAAGGTAAGCTCTAACTTTTCGAGAGATGCTTAAAATGCTGGATTTTTTAATCCATAGTAACATTGCGTTAACTAGAATCATCTTTGTCTTGCATATTTTTACCTAACTGCATATGCAGGCCTCCATATTCAACGAAACCGTGAGTCAGACCATGAATTCATCAGCAGACGTGGTATATGATACTTTGCCACCAGCATATTAGGATTCGCGCTCCTTTTTGCATCTGCATCTTTAAAGCCATCTTACTTCGTAACCGAGTATGCGAATCACTTATTCTCGACCTTGCCTGTATGGACACCGACGACGTAAAACTATATAAAAACTAGCGATGTTTTAAGTGCCAGCACTCTTACTGCGAACCTGCAGATTGCAGCTTATGATGATTAAGTAATGAAGCCTTGAACAGGTGCTTCGTTTGGTTCGTTTGCTTAAATCGCGGCATCGAGTGTGCTACGCCAGTTGTTTGCCTCTCGAATATTTTGCAACGTATGGACGATCGTTATAAAATTCTGTAAAAGTGGCATTAACTTCCTTGTAACCTTCAAAATTGTTGATTTCACAATATTTGCACAGTAAGCAACAAGCCTGGTATTCGTCCAAGTTTAACGTCTTCCAATGAAGTGGCAGAATCGGCACAGCTTATAAACAGATTCAAAATTCCTTTTCCTATGCTAACAGAATTATTTTTCCGAGAAGTCTTCGTATAAGAAGTCTTTGGTTATCCACCAAGTGTGTAAAACGAGTAACAGCAACGTGTTAGAAGCGCAATTACTGCTCAAACCGAGCTTATCTCGCGACAAACTGATATATCGTCAATTTATTTACGATTCCACGTTTTCGACCATCATCCCAAGATCGTATCGCACCGCGAATCGCCGCGTAGTGCATATTGAAGTCATCGTTAGGGAGTCGCGAGAGGAGCATTCCTTGTCTTTGAGTCAGCGACAACCGTCGACTATCTTTTTCTTCGTTCATGCACGGCCACCGTAATTATATTTACACGCGTGCGCTATTGTTTTGCAAATAAAAGGAATGGATCGATCCTCGTCCTCCGAGACGAGCTTGCTGGCTGTTTACTCGCCGTCATCCCGCTGGTAATTGAGCAATGGTTCTGGCGAATCAGCCTCCGCAAAGTCGACACGGACAGATTAACGATTTCTACGCAGTCTGTCGTGGATAATGAGACAACTAATTGTGAACATTATTGAATAGGACTTTTCATTGATCGTAGAATACGTAATGAGGCAGGCGGAGAGACAAATTTCACGTTACGCGTCGCTAGAGTAGTTTAAATACTTGTCTCACCTGCTCAAAGAAATGCACTTCTTACTCATCGTTCTTGTTTATCATTCCAGTAATTTTCGCAAACTTCAGCACATTCCAATTCAAATGCATCGCGTTATATCGAATTACGTCGCCGAGTGTGAAAAAGAAGAATATTACTGTGCAACATTGCGATGGAAATTTTACGCGTCAAGAAACTGTGATGCTAAATGGGTAACAGTTGCCTGTCTGTCAATCTTCATTTTCTAGATAATTGCTATATAATAGAACGTTGGCTATTACTTAGAAACGAGATAATAAGCGTGACATAACGTTAAATCAATGTACTAACAAAGTGTTTCTTGTTTTCGATTATTGATTGTGCGTAGTTGCAGGGGAGAATGTAATGGACGATAATTGTGCTCGGTGTAATAAACGGATAAATAGTCGTTTCAGTATAAATTGAATATTAGGGATACTACTTCTTAACGCAGCTCTTTCTTCAGAAATTTCTCAATTCAACTCACGTTTTTGCTTGCATCTTTGGAACATGTGGACTGCTGCAATGTTACCCGCGTTTCGTGACACGGACACATTTTGCCATTAACGACAAATGTGTGCTTGAGACATCAAAACTCCGGACAAGAGACAATCTGGTGGTTTTAGTCTTGGCAGACCTGAAGGGGGAGGCCCATTATACGTCTTTCGTTGCTGGCTCGTCGGTATCGTCTCTCTCATCGTATAAATTTCCATACGCGTCCCCATGGCGACGATCCTCATGGCACAATACGTCTATTAAGTCTGCGAAATGATCGTCCCTATGGGGTTGAGGGAGAGGATACCGGTATCGATACGATCGGCCCGCATGAACGTCGATCTGGATTTGACGTTGCTCCGTTCTTCCCCCTCGATACTTATGCGTGCACTATTCTTTTTCGCGATTGTATGCTAATGCGTGGGGAGCTCGTCTAGTAGTAACATGAAATTTAACCCTTCTTCGTGGAATAAGTTCTCGAAAAGATTAGGAGAACTCAATGCTTGGTATGCCCTTAAAAGGACTATTTTCTTAGTCTCCCACTTAAGAGCCTAAACATGAGGGAGAATCGTGTATTCGTCAGAAAGATATACAAGACGAATAGGCAGAAAGATATTGAAATGTTTCTCTAAGTATCTTTTTTCTGATGCAAATTTCCAAAGAGGAATACCTCAGAATTTTCCCTAAAAAATTGAAACCTCCAAACCACGCATAGATGTAAAAAAAAATTCAACTCGATAGGGTCGTTTCAGTAATTGCCCACGATTATTAGGGTCCACGTAGGACGAAGCGTGTTCGCCTTTGGCGCACCTCCTTGAAGGACTCCTCGTCCCGGTTGCATGGAAGAAAAAACACGCCTGCGAGGACCTACTCGCAAGATTTACGGCATCTGAATCTCCGACCCCCCTGTATTTATCGTTTCGGCCCTGGTGGGCGCGTTCGAATTCCTCTCGAGCGACGTTTCCGTCCCTTGACGCTCGACTCTCGTCACAGCTTACGCCCTTTCGGTTCTTTCGACAAACGGCTTTCGACAAAACTTAAAAAATACCGAGCTCCATCAAACGTTTGTGAAACGTCATACCCAGCTCCAAGGAGTTCCATTATTTTCTTCGTTCAATAAAGTAATAAAAAGCAATTCAATTTCCCTTCAGAGGAGTGTCAAGAATATTCTGTGCTCTCGAACTTCGCTTACTCTTCTGCATGATATTCCTCAGGGTCTAATATCTTTTTACCACCTACTTAGATCTAGCAAAAAGAAAAATTATAGGACGAGAGCGTCAGAACAGACATTACTCTATCCATTGCAAAGGATTTTAGGCATATATTAAAATTTCTGAAGACTATCGATATTTCCACATCACATTTGATAGCTTCATTCACCGTGGACGGTTAAAGATTAATTCAGAACGAAAAATCTGTGTCGCACGGGGCCGTTCAGTCTCCGCAGGCCCTCGAAGAATCCCTGGATCCCTTTCTTTTTCTCGATCATTTTTTCGTTCCTTTACGGTCTAATCGAGGCTTGACTTATTTATTCGCGGGGAACGAGATTCCTCGACGCTTTAGCGAGTATGAATTAGGAGCAACATTAAGAGCCGACTTTCCGTCGTATCTTCTGATCCAGCCACAGCCCCGCGGTTATTGCAGGCTCTTTCTTCCGCCATAAACTATCGCGCGTGGCGATCATTACGCGAGGGCCACCGGTTGTCGATGACAAATGTCAGCGATCCGCTTCGACGTTGCAGAGCATCGTTTATTCGTACCATCGTGGTGTTTCTGTTTTGTTGCACCGCGTTCGGACCAGCCAGGTGCAAAGTACGAATTTCTTTGGCATTCCTTGACGTCCGAAACGAATTAATCCCTCGATGATGGACATTTAATTACTGGAACGCAGCTCTGGCGCTTCTTACGCTGTAAATAATACCAGGAACGATGGTCCCTGTTCTGGGGAGTGGTATTAATTTGAAACTAATAATTTTCATTGTGGTGATTGTTAACAAGGGCCCGTATCATTGCTTTATGTTATAACTCGAAAAGAAGAATGTTCCGGCCGTAGTATTGTCATGTTCTCGGAAAGAGGTGCGCTGTTTTATCGAACCGACAGTCCATTTCTCATACGACCAATGATTCTGGGAAACACGGAGTTACAGGCACGTGCGAGTCTCGTAAAATCCTAGCCTCTCGTTTTATGCTAAAAAGCTCGAGCAACGAGTCGGGAACAAGAACTTGTAGGCAGATATTATACATTTATATATTCACGCTTCGTTCGGTGTTAAATGATAGTATTCGAACGCCCACTGTCACGGACATCGAGTTAACCGACTCCAAAGTTATTGTTTTAATCGTGACACACGGTTTTTAAACTCGTATGATTACAATTCTTCAAGAAATCACTCGGCCATGTTGATAGAACACGTTTGGGGTCTGTGTAAGAATCGTATTATTAGAATTCAGTAGAATGAGACGTCATCGTTGCAGTTTCAGACCTATCTGAAAATTCCTCTGTAAACAGTAGGTAGTCTTCTCGCATTTTAAAGCCACAAATGACAGAAAATGGTACTCATGAATATATGTAAACTAATTGGCAGCTATCCAAGAAACTAATTGTCCAACAAACAGATAGTCGTTTGCATTGGATTATGCAAATGAGCCCTACACGCGTGTTTTGCTTGCGGCAATAATTTCAAATTATTCACTTACAACTAACGTATTAAAATTACGCAATTACAAACGACACAGCTACTGGGGGTCGGGCACACGACTTCGAACACTTAGAGCCACAGATTGCATATGTCAGACCTGAGTTTCGAATTCGACAAACTTTAACCCTTCGTGGTCACATCTTATAATCACAAATTGGTCACATGGGGTTATTCATTGGGTTAGTGCATTAGTTCACGGGGTTAGTCATTTTTGAGATACCATTTTCATGTGTTTGAATCTTTTAACTTTTCAGTGATAAATATGCATTCGTTATACAATCGTGCTGTAATAGTTTGTTTCTAGAAATGTAAAGTTTGGAACGACGAAATTTGTAGTTGGAGAAATAGTTTTTAGTGCAATAGAAAAAATAGTGGAAAAAGCACAAAAATAGTGTAGTAGAAAAAATAGTGGAAAGAAGCGATTCTTTTGATTAGATTCACCAAATTTTCAAATTTTGATATTAAGGTCTAAAAATTTACAGAAATATTGGCAAAGAAAAAATTGCCTGGGGTGCGATACACCCCTCGTGACCACCAAGGGTTAAATGAATTTCACTGCATTCATGCCATAATGCGTATAATTCATCTACCAAGAATAAAGTCGTCGACTCAAGGAAGTACTATATGCCTGCTGTTAAGTCAGAGCTCACTGCAGCTCGAATAATTATGAATCTCAGCGCACGTCCTGCCATGCAAATATTGTGACATGCTGTAAGGCTCCTCCGGCAGGGGGCGAATGTCCAGAAGAAAAGAAACGCTTCTTAACAAACCGAAGTTATTAGGAGGCCGGTAATGCTAGCCTAATATGAAAGTTACGAGCTCGTGGGGCCAGCAAAAGTGGGCCCATAAGTTACAATCAGCCGGTTACTACCCACGGGGGCCCGAAAGTGCTCCGGTTAAATTACTTTAAGAGCCTCCCTACAGTACAGCCCTTCATATTCTCACCATGTGGTCCTCTAATCCTTTGCACGCTTCTCTCCTCTGGCCGCAGTTAATGTTGGCCAAACTGCAATTTCACGATACTTTAGAGGGCCAGGTAGGCTGAAATTAATTATGTAATCGCGGTTGTTTGCAGAGCCTCATTATCTCATACTTGAGTACGTGATGTACGGGAAATTGCTGGCGTATCTACGTGATCACCGTACCAGGCAGGACTTCTACAATTTCAGCGAGGACTCTGCAGCACTCACGTCCAGGGATCTCACTGTTTTCAGCTACTGCGTGGCGAGAGGCATGGAGTATCTAGCATCGAAAAAGGTGAGTTTGTCTGTCTCGATTTTACTGTGCTTTTACAGTCCTTTTTTAATGTTAGAGTATGAAATTTTGTGGTTCCATTCTGATGAAATAGAGGTAAATGAAATGGAGTAGGACTGAGGGTTCAAGAAGTTTGAGATATCGAGGGCGGATCCTTCTCTTTTATGAACGAACGCTAGTCTTATCTGTATTTCGATCAGTTTTATGAGACCTCTCGGTGTTGTGTGAAACTTTATTACGATTTTGCATCCTCGCGTGTCCAAAGGATCTTGGCGTTGGGGCTGAACGGTCAGCGTCTATTTATTGCGACATTATATCGAAGTATTACCTCCGATGTTGCTACTTCACTTCAGGTCGAACCTGTTCTTAATTCTTCTTGAATCTGGATCAGTCCGTAAATCATGGTCGATAAAAAGGAAAAAGAATTGCATAAATAGCCGATGAAACTCGTCTTTCGCTCGTGGAATTCTCATGACGTGATTAAATTTTTTGCCGTTCCTGATTTTATAGTCCTTGTTCTACATCAGTATCACATAAAAGGCATTCTTTCTATTTATACTTTGTTCCTAGCTAGGCGATAAATTTTCAACTTTACAATCACAGATAAAGAAAGACCATTTTTTGGAGAAACTGTTTTTGGACAGGACTGGGTAAAAAATACAGAATTCGTCGCAAAAACATAATAACCATTGATATAAAATTTCAAAATGTTTGCGTGAACCACCTTTTCCACTCAGATTCAAGTCGTTAAAGAATATTTATAGTACAACTAGGAAATCGAATATTTTACCACAGTGTGTGTTCTTCGTGAAAAATTAGATTCTTGCTTCTAATGAACGACAGTTTGCGTTCAGTTTCCAACAAAGTTCATCAAGTTAAAGTTTCGTTGATCCTTCATCCTTCGATGATAGCTGTATGCCATGGTTGAAGGTCGCGAGAGAAGAAGCGACGCTTTTAACCAACAGGTTGTCAACGGTATTTGTGCACAAATATTGCCTTAGTGTCGTAAAGAACTCGAGAGCGACGAGACACCCGACGAACGATTATTTTGCCAGGTGAATTCGTGTCAGTGGGCAAAAATGTGGTCCGTGGTGTGTTTTGGCAGTCAAAAAAGCAACGATTTCAAGAATCACTCGTTCGACCACCCTGAGAGCGGGTGTATATAAAATGCAATAAACTTACATTAGCGAGAACTCGCAAAGGCGTTTGTATCAATTAAACCGTACGTCTTTTGTCGAGGCTTTGAAGACAGCAACAGCTTGCCTTGAACCAGGATCCTTTTATCACTGTTCATTTCCAAACTAGTTTCGTGGATTCAATTTTTTCACACCAGGACTTCTGAACCATCTCATTAGCTTATTTGTGTTGTAATTATGAGTGAAGTGTGTACGTAGAAAATTCTTCGATATTTGGAACCTGGATGCAAGAATAGCCTCATGATTATAAATTGTCTGCATAAATCAGAGAACCTAGGAGCGTCTCCGAGCGAGAAAACTCCAAGCATAGTGCGACGTTCAAAGCTTTGTTTGGTTTTCGAGATCTCTGGGGGAATAACTCGCGACAGAGCTGATAATGCGAATGGATGACGTTCTTCGTTTTACATCGTAAAATGAATATTTTTACACACCTCGTGACAATTAATGACGCGTTTTTTAGTAGTTCCACTAAGGTTTACCTGCTGACGACGAACGCCAGTGAATGTTATCTTAACGTTCCTTCCTTCGTTCGATTAAAATTTACGTTGAGTTGCCACTGGCTGTTTCGCTAATAATGTATAAAGCTTCGTGTAAAATGTTTCATAATTGAAGTCATTGCACTTGGTAGCGTAAAAATTAATCCCGAGGACGTTTCAAGGATCAAGGATCTTATCACATTAAAATGTAGTAATACCACTTACAGAGATTTTCACTTACGCGAAAAGCAATAGTGGAGACAATATTCCATCGGTTAGAGGAAATCCCCACCATTTTTGCAAGGACGAACGCGAAATGAAACACGTCCGTAATTATTTTCCTCGAATGTCGAATTACCGACGCTCGCGTAATCGTTTCGAGGAATCGCCGCGCGAAAGCTGATTTTCTGAAGTTAGTGGACGATAATTACCCATTGGAAGAAGATGGTAGTGCTGAGTGCGAGCTTAAAGAACACGGAGGTTTCTTTCCATTTCATGCTTCAAACGTCTACGAATCACTATCAGATATTATTATAACGCAGCATCGAATAAAACGAAATATAAAAATTAACGTTAAAACACATAATCCCTATAACGTATTGACTATTAAAAGCGAGAAGCCAGGGTGGATAAAAAACTCTATAAAACATATATTGTAGAATTATACAGTATAAAAGCCTTCTAAGTTGCTGATACATATCTTGTTCATTTCCATAATTATTCATATAACTGGTTCGAAGTTTGCTCGAGTCATCTCATCCATCCCAGCTGACTTGCTTCGTCAAAGCATTAGAGTAACAAATTCTGATCCCGTCTGCAGTTTGGACAGAGAAGTTCCTTTTTGAAATATTTCCATTGGACCTTTTATAACAGGAAACTATCATTCACTTATCTTCATAGCTACCTGAGTGATGCCCTTCATAGTGTCGTACTATGTCAATAAAATACAGTGAAGGCTCATGTTGCAGATACTACAAGACTCTCTGTTTTTATTTAAATTATTAGATAGAGCACTTAGTAAAGGCAAAGATTCGCGAGCACGAGAGACATTAAAGCTCCGTCAATCATTTTATGTACACGTTGTACACGAGGATGTTCCTTTATTGAATCCGAGGAGTTCCTAGATGATCGGTAGCAGTCTGAGGCCGATTATGAAAATAAAAATGGAAAATAGTTAAGCATCATCGTCGACTGGTTATGAGATACATGTACTCGAAGCGCTCGGGGCGTCAAGCAGCAACGAACCAAGCCTCGATTGGGATCAGTATCCTGTGCTCGTCGTTGGAAGGACGACTTAAGAGCAACCGAGTCAGGATGTCGATTTCAATCGAAGATTACATACGACTTCGTAGAAATAGCTCTCCTCGAGGCCGGTACACATTGCACGGTTAATTGAAAATTGAAGCTGCGGGTGATACGCGAACCGGGCGCGATAACTTCAATAAAATATCGAAACGATGGGTGCTATACCTTTAAAAGCACCGTAATATGTTTCTACTGCAATGCCTTGAAGTGGACATTGTACAGTCTCGGCAGAAAATACGGCCACTTTTCGGTGATGGTTTTTATAATGAAATAAACACCTAACGTTTTCGAACTTTTGGGGAATTATTGTAAAACTCTTGAATTACAAGCAAAAATCTTTGTTGTTTGTTTATATCATTTGTTTACACAATTATTTCGTAGTGGAGTTGGCGTCTTTAAAATTTGACTCCTTGCTGGCGGTTGAAATTTCGGACGACTGAATTATCGGAAATAAAAAAACCAAACATATCTTTAATTTGAAAGAGTATGGCCATCCCATTTACCGCGAATATGTTAATTTTTTAATATTTTCCCAGTTTTTTATATCGAAATTCGAAAACGTTAAGTGTTTATTTCATTATAAAAACCATGACCGAAAAGTGTTCGAATTTTCGGGCGAGACTGTAGAATGTCCCCTTAAAGCACTGCAATGAATTCGTCGATCTAAATTAACACTTGGCATGCGGGTATGCTTCGCCGCCGACTTACGCCTGTAGCGGGCGTTTTTTCGGGAAGCGTGCGAGAACAAATCTACTAAATACGTATTTTTACGTGACCCGCGCACCAGTGACAGACTGCGAAAAACGTAAAAATACGTTGCCCGCATGCCAAGTGTTAACATGGTTGGTAATCGTATTCTTACCTGTCACCTGTCAAGCCACATAAAATTTGACATTCACATAAAAGAAGTTTTAAATCACCTAGCGTGACTACGAATAAGTGTATGTGCAAATATCGTTTTTCTCTAGTTGTGCATAGGGATTACGTCTTCGCGTTACGCGCTCGAAAGTGTCTAATTATTAGTGGAGTCGTAGAAACAGCTGACACAAGTGGATGTGGACAAAGTCTTTTAGAAGTAAAATTGGAGGTGACGTTTTCAGGGGTTTCGTAGAAACAGGTAGCATTTTTTTCTCGCGTGTAAATACATCACACTCTGCCGGACACGTTAGCGTGCTCGTGCACGTGTAAAAATCTCGATTGGAGTCGCGAGGAGTGTATTTTTCTTCTCGCGAAGCGACGCCGAGCGCGTGCAAAAACGCGAGCACGTCGAGGCGACAAATGGAGTGGTGGCGTACGAGCCTTTTCGAAAAACCAGCCGCCGATGTTCGTACCGTGTGGCCATAAATCTAGAAGATGAAGTCATTAAAGAAACGGCAAAGACGTATGCGTGTGTATCCAGCTGGCCTTGACAATGAACCTGGTACAGTTCATTAGCATCGACGAGTTCGTTCTCCGATTTTCCGATCGGCTTGAAATTACCATTTTTCTGTGCCAGCGTGTGTGGTTTGGGGGCGCACCGTTTCAGTTAGGAACAGGTTATACGACGATCCCGGTGTTACAGGTAAAAAGTACGATCAATTTCAATGCCTTCGGTGGGCACGAATTTTTAATTAGGATATTGAGAAATGCTGGGCTCTTTTAATAGCGTTCAGGTGCGGTCAACAGCTTCAACGACGTACATTTAGGATCAACGAGGAAATATCTTATTTTCAGTGGCTTAGAAACTGGTTCTAAATCCATATTACATGAATAGTTTTCATTTTCGTATTAGAGCTGTAGGAACTCGACTATAATTGGATATGGAAAATATATAATCTCTATAATCGTATAATAGAAGCTGCAAGGGTCTTCGAACTTTACTCTTGACCACTGGATCGAATTTCGCTCATATGTGACTGATAAATCAGAGAAGACTGAAGTACGTCGATAGTTAACGTTATTCCTCAATTGAGAGGCGTAGACGGTTAATTCTATTTCATTGGCTTTGGCCCCACGGTAAGCGCGAAATAAATCAAAGCTGAGCTTCCGTGGCGGGCATCGACGCGCGTCGATAAACACACGATAAATCACGCGTGTGTAATAAATAATAAGAAGCAGTAGCGCGTTGTTGCCGCTGTATTACGCCATCTATGCAATTGGATTCCTCATCGTCGTAAAATTCGTCTCGTAAACTCGCCCGGATAGGGTGGGATGGTCGGGAAGGTCGAGTTTCCTGGCTGCTCGCGACCAGTCGAAGGATACGATTTCGCGTGTTCTGTCACGCGACGCCGCGTCACCGCGGTTGCGTAACAGGACGTCCACCTGCGGTCCCTTCGGGAGAAAAGGAAAGATACGCTCGCTGATGAACCTGTGCCCATGGTTTTCGCAGATCATCCATCGGGATCTCGCTGCGAGGAACGTGCTGGTGGACCACAACAAGCTGTGCAAGATCGCGGACTTCGGCATGTCCAGATTCGCGAACGAGGACGGGGAGGTGATCGAAACCAGACACGGCAGGAACGCCCTGCCCATCAGGTGGATGGCCCCTGAGTCTTTAATTTACTCCCTCTTCACCACGAAGACCGACGTCTGGAGCTTTGGGATCCTGATGTGGGAGATCGTCACTCTAGGTATTCTAAGCTATTATAATACAGAATTTTATTGCTTTATGTCCCAATTATTCGCAATTGGCGGATTTAACATAGCGGCTGATAAGCAGTTGCCACCTGGGCCCCTGCTCAGAAGGCCCCCCAGAGCCCCATTGTCCCTAAAAAATTATAATTAAGTATAGGTATCCAAACACTGCATTTTTTTTTCCATACTACTACACTTGCCCAGTTTTAGTAAACTACCTTTTCATTTACCCAAAAAATGGGCCCCTCAGAACGTTTGCCACCTGAGCCGTTTTTCTTAAACCCGCCACTGTTCGCAACATCTATTTCAACGTTCCTTTATCGTCGCAATTATGTGACATTCTGTTAACCGGAAGCGGAAGTGAGATGGTCGCCTCGAAGCGACGCTGCTCATTACCTGCAGGCTGTCAGTGACGGGAAAAATACTGTGTCCACAGGTTCGACACCGTACCCGGACATGACGGCACGGGAGGTGATGCGGAACGTGCAGAACGGTTATCGGCTGGAGAGGCCTTCGCACTGCCGAAGCGAGCTGTTCAGGGTGATATCCCGATGCTGGCACGCCGATCCAGACCGCAGGCCGGAATTCCAGACCCTGAGGAGGGACCTGGCGCAGCTGCTCGAGGACAATCTGAACGGACATTACGTGGACCTCGAGAGCTTTGCCTCCGAGTGCACTGACTGATAATCAGCCCGGGAAATCGCTCAGAAATCGTCTCGCTTATTCTGATCTTCTTGGATCCGGAGGGAGCCATGAATCCCGACAGATCGACGCGCGATCGATCGGCGCAGTTAGATTTAATCGACTGGCCAGATGGGATTTACCGCGCACTTGGCGCGGAACAAGTCGGACACGGTGAGCATGCAGTTGCTCCCGAACTGTCCGAGAAGATTGACTTTTCCGATCGAGTTTGGAGACGTCGGAAATTGGGGATTGTTGGATGTATGCGCGAACGTGATTTATGCATCGGTGTTCTCTCTTTTTATGGAGTAATGTGTACGGTATTATAACCAGGGCTGGATGTAGTTTGGCAGCCGAATGGTTAGCTTGGGTTGTGTGTATTCTGTTTGTACGAGTGGAATGTTGAGGCACAGGTGGATGAGCTCGAAGAATGAGGGTGATTGATGATCACGCGAGGTAGTTCTTTGCGTAATATTTTGGGTTGTCAATCGAATAGGGCACCGTCATGTTCTGAGTCTGGTTAGTGGAGGTGTATTTCAATGGGACAGGTAGCTTCTTCATTTGGGAAGAATTATATGTTCTTCAATTTTTTACTTTACATAGTAGATTTTCGGTCACATTGAAGTGTATGGTGCTTCAGTGAAAGGACTCCCAAGCCAAAATCATTTAATATTGGTTACAATAAATAGAGGTAAAAGAATATTAATCATGCTGCTCAAGATATTATCAAATGAACTGCTTGATTCATTCATCGATAGTTAAAACGAAATCAGACTCCGTCCATAGCGCAGTGCTAGAATGTTTTGTATTAAAATAACAGATAAGAGAAGCAAAAATTGGTAGAAAAGAATATTTCGACAGGTTTAGAAGCTGTTGATTCATTTTGCAAACATTGAGAACACCTTTGGCAATGATACTCTTGTTTTTGAATCCCCTCGAGAATATTTTTCTGAAGCAATCTCCTCAAGGTCCTCGCAAGATTCACAGAAGTGCTAATATTTAATACTTCAGTATGACACTCGTGGAAAGAGACAAACATTCTGTAATGTGTCATGTGAGCTCGTGAAAGTGTGAAATGGCATGTGTGTGTGTGTGTGAGCAGTTTTGGCATTTAGAAGCAGGCGAGATCGCTTTGCACGAAACAAGAGAAAATGATAGCAATGCAACTAAGAAGATAAAGTAATCTACAGTCTGTATAGTTAAGGACGACAGACAAAAGTAATCTACAGTCTGTATAGTTAAGGGCGACAGACATTCTTCACTGTATTTCGAACGCGGAGAAGAAGCTTAAAAAGGTCTAAGTATTTCATTTAGTATTATTATGTATCTAGCGTTTTTCAATTAATGCGCCAGTCATTAAATGTTCGTTCCTATCGGCGTTTCTTACACAACGGAGACATCTGTCTCATTGGTGAAATAAAATTTGCGTCTTCGAGTTAAGTTTTTATTTAACAACAGTAGTTATGGAATTGCACAGGAGTCTGAATTCCAACGAAATTACCCTCCACCAATGAGAAACCCCGATATACGAACGATCAATTATACATCTCATCACGAAAACATTAATCACGTGGTACAGTAAAAATGACGCGTAGCGTCATTCTGTACTCATCTTATATGCCTTGCATGGCGACAGTTTCCCATTTCGAAGCACGTGTACATAAAATCGCATCACTATTACGCACCGCGTCAATCAAAAAGGTAAAAAAAAAATGGACGAACCTCCTCCATCATCGCCCTATCATCCTAATCGAATCGAGGATTATTATTATCGCCTGTATTATCATTGATATCCGATTGATCGATAATTAAGCATTTACATTTGTAAGTTTCCAATCGTCGGTTTTATTCTTAATCATTCTAGTCTCTCTCGACGCGTCTGGGGTGGCGATTGGTCCTTATTAATATTAATACATTAGGATGGAAGCGCGTGTAAATTTATTCTGTATTGTGATATCTGCGTACTACCTTCTCTCTTCTATCTTTTTATATTAAGAGAGCTCCTCAGAGCCGATTAAAGCCCCGCCATTGTCGGTCGGTTATTTTTATTAAGTTTTGTATTTTATACACGTTGATTTCCCCTCGAGGTATCGTGACCCCGCTTCCGCATTATCGGAGGGAAGCGAGGCTCTCGATTCCCGATGTTATCACGATGTTATTCTCCGCATAGTTTGCAATCCAAGCGTATATACACATTCTCCGTTCCCTCTTCCGCAACACACAAAAAAAGATGCAATCGAATTATCCTATGTAAACTCAACTACTGTAAGAAGTTTTCTTTCTTTTGTCAGTAAACGTTGTCGTAAATCGCATTTTCTTTTCCCTTCTGTTCCTTGGTGACCAGTGTTTGTTGAATTAAGCTCGCAACACCGCGGATGCCTTTAGGTCCTGATTAATCGTGCTGCATTCGCATGGGACGCGCAAATAAATTTGCAAACCGGGGAGCCAGATAAGGGCGAAAGTGTGAACGTGACGGTACGTTCGGTTCGTTCTATCAAAGTCTCGGACTTAAAGGTTTGAGAATGGAAGGACGCTTGTTGCGAAGGATAAAATGTATTTGAGAAATGTCTGCATTACTGAGGGGAAACCGCAGACAAATAGAGTAATTTCAGTGGAAGGTTGGAAATTGGAAACATTCTTTTCGTACTTTGTTTTTTATTTGGATATCTACATACAGAATTGTGTTTCAATTACTTCCTTTTATTTTGATAATAGTGATGAGTTTCTGGTTGCTTTTTTATTTTGGGAGAAGCTTCACGACCTCATCTATCATTATTGCCAGTGAAGAACGTGTGGATTACAATAAATAGAGCAGTAATTTATATTAAAAATTAGATTAATTCGGACGGTGTACATCAGAAACGTCTGTATCAAATAAATGAAAAGCAAACGTTAATTTGATGAGACTGTTGTTTATTAGCGCGCGTCGCCGAGGTGAACGCAGAAAAGTGTCTTAATAAAGTGAAACGTTGGGGAACGAACATAGCCACGTCTCAATTAAACTAATTGAATCGACGCTCAGCGGTGCATCGATTTAATTGCGAAAACGTACGAACGAATTGTCGTGCCGTGGCGAATGCATCCGTGGGCGTGTAATGATATCATCTACGTGCTTTCTCGCTTCTTAATTATTACCAAGGGGACACCGCGTACGTTAATTAACTCGCGAACGGGCGGATCGATGCTCCCGAGGAATCGCATTCTTGCACGTGACCACATGGGACACCGTCGCCTCGATGCTTTATTGGAATCCTCTTACGTGAACGTAAAAATATCACTTAACCGATCGTGGCCCGAGGAAGATGGACTCGACTGCGTGTTGCAACGAAGGCTAATTTATTGAAGATTACTTAGTAAAATACCCCCGCTCCGTTACGACAGAATAATTAAAGGGAATTTATATCCGCTTCTTTAAGTAATTTTTCTAAAGTAACCTTTGCTTAACGAACATTTATATATGTATATGTTGGTTTTTAAACATTTGTGTGGGTAACTCTTCTAAGTAAAAACTAAGTTGATATCTAATCGGGCCTAAGAGATATTGCGGAGCTCAAGAAAATACATTTCACCCCTTTCCCCTCTTGGGGGATGGGATTTCGAAAAATGTCTTCTTATCGAGCACCAACGTCGCAAAAAGAATATACCCACCAATTTCATGTTTCTAGGGTCAGCAGTTTGGGCTGGACTAAAAACTAACTAAAAAATAATCCTTTTCTTGTACCACAAATTCGATGGTGTTTTTTCACTTTAAATAAAATCGTGGAGCAAGATGTTTCATAACAGAATATGAATCAATTTAATACAGCATCAAGCATCGAAATGAGTTTGTAGTGAGATATCCTGCTCCACGATTTTATTTAAAGTGAAAAAGACACTATCGAAATTGTAGTATAAGAAAAGAATTATTTTTAGTTTTTAGTGCATTATTAATAAAATCGTGTAACATAACATTCTTTTAATATATTTTTTATTTCCTCTTCACACATAGACACCGAGAAAAGGGATCGTAACTTCTGCGAAAAGATATCGTCTGTTACGGTGAATTAGTTTTACCGCACTAATTTTCGTCCGAACTGGTTGATTACAGCTTCCGTTACCGTTTCGACACAGAAGGCCCGGCAAAGTCACGACTACTTTCGCCCGCAGCACCCAATCGAGACCGATTATCGTTGCAAAGTCAGCCACTGGCTCGTAATTAACCTCGAGCTTCCTCCACGTGGTCCTCGTCCAAACAGGAAACTCCCTTCACAATTTCGGTAAAACTCGGTTCCGTTACGCGGCTGCGTCGTAAAAGGTGCTACGACGGGCGAGTCGTTTGCATAATTTTAGAAATTATCGCGCGAGCCCGGTAACAGCGTTGTCCTTCACCTCGGGATATCCAGAGGTCCGTGGTTGCTCGTGTATTAATTGAATCCTCGCGGTGCTTTACGGCCGAGTAAATTACGCGAGATCCAACGGGATGATTATCCTACGAACTTTATGCGTTATTCATAGCGGAGTAGCTCGAGGACTTTGGCTTTCCAGCGATCCGGCGACAAACTGGATGTTCATTCTAGCAGTTTCGATCATTTTAAGTGGACATCACTTAATACGCAAATGTATTATGCCGTGTAGGAGTAGAGAAATCTATACGTGATATGCAAAAACATTGATAGAAGCTCTTTAGATGCCCAAGTGCTCAACAGTAATTGACTTGCCCAATTCGATTACGAACGAAGTTAACGAGCACCTGGGGGATCTTTCCGGACGAAAATATCCAGGAGCAGAGTCTCCAACGATCCTTGAAGCCTGTCAGTAAAGATCGCGTGGATGGCATATGAACGTTCCCTGCAGTTGTCTTCACTCCGCAAGGGCCGATGAGCGCTACCTGCAACGTGCATCGGGGTAACGATCGTTATCGTAAATTGGATCGCATTCCAGAAATCTTGAAATAGCCGTAAAACGTCTGGTCTCGTTTATAGCCATCGGTGAACACGACGGTTGGACATGAAAGAGATCTAACGTCTCTAGAAAAATTGGTTAAACGATTCACGATGCGCATCGACGTTTTCAGTAAGCCTCTGCAGATATCGTCGATTTTTTTTCTGTCGATTCGAAATCATTTTCGTGCAATAAATTTATTCTCGTGGCAGACGATAAATTTCCCTAAGTGTCATCATTACAGTTCGCTCACCAGGTCGATTCTCTGTGCAGAGTTTTCTCTCTCGCAGCTCACTCTCGACTCTCCTTTCTCCCAACTGCACGCTCTCATGATGAGAATTTCATCAGTTAAATGTACTCATTTTCTCGCAGACCGAGCAGATTTTCTAGGGGATATTGAAATCGCGGGGCTAAGGTAATTGGGGATTTCAGATTGAAGGAGATTGCGGATTGAGTTCTGTGTGACTGTTCCAGGATGTGGGGTTCTTTATCTTTAATCTATGGCTAGAAGAGTTTTTTTGTTCGCGGGACTTTCGAGAAAGTCTGGTACGAGGATCGGAAATTACGTCGGCGATGAAAGAATTAAGATTGTGAATTTTTATTAGCTACGTACGAGTATCGGCACAGTGTTTGTGTGGATCATCTTTGGTTATTGTCGACAGCGGGGGAGAGGCGTGATAATTGGTACACACTGAAGGCAGCGGTAAAAATCCGCACGTCAATGACTTTAACGAGCCAGTCACGATGCCTAGTAATTTCACCAAGGTCAGCGGGGTAAGTTTCACGCAGAGAGTACGGGGATTCTCTCTGGGAACATGTGTCTAGGTCGTGGCTGCTATCTATAGGAAAGACTTTCGCCTAGAAATCGAGTAACGGTGTCGAGGTAACGCCGTGAGAGTAAAATGAAAATCGAAAACATATAAACAACGCTCGCAGCATTTTCGATTGCACTTTATTAAATCGAGGATTTGTTGCTTGCAAGTGATTTGAAAAACGAGACAGACGAATAAAGAGCAGAATTAAATAATTTATGCACTTGATAATTGAGGAACATGTTTGGGGTGCAGATACAACATGGGGGATGAATCTTGTTACATCAGTCCCTAACCAACCCTTGAGTTATTTATTAATAAGAAGTTATTTGAATGCTTTCATAGAAATACAGAGATATCGAAGGATATATGTAATGAACAGAAATTGTAGGTATCTGATAATCAGTCAGTGGAGTAAGCAGAGGGTTGGGAGGGAGGCAAAGGGCCTTGGCACCCCCCAAATAAAAAGGAAAAAGGAGATGAACCATGACTGAAATAATTCAAGATCTTTTTACAAAGAAAAAACAACTGGAATTTATTCTTTAAATATATTTTTATAGTTTGCATTAAAACTATTTGTATCTGTTCAACTCGGCTCCCCCAAGATTAAATCCTGAGTGTGCCACTGCAATCAGTAATAGGAATAGATAATCCTTCGCTTGCTTTAAGACTGTACACAATAGTCGTAGAAAAGAGTCAATGCCACGAATATGAATTTTTTTCAGCGGATTCCCTTGATCCCACAGAATTCCATGGCGTCTCTCGTAAGATCCTTTCCATTCTGGAGAACCGAGCCGCAATCAAAAGTAAGATCGCGGCGACACGTTCCACTTTCGTTCGTTACCGACTGAAAATTCCTGCCTCTCGTTGATCAACGTCCATTCTTTTGATAGTAAAGTTAACGAGCCCCTGACCCAAATATACGTCGGGAGGAGAGCGTTTTCACTTCACCGAAATCTCGCCCGCACGAATGCAGAATGCGCGTGACGAATCGGGAATGTCATCTCAGCAACCGTGGAAAATTATGTGGCCAAGTATGTAGCTTTAACTGGAATCTACTTAATATACACAATCTCTGTTTCGATCTTCATGAAATGGTGGCTAGCGACGAATCACTGACGAAGAGGTGACTGTTAAAGGAATAAAAGACGCCGCCAGAGGCTGTGTCAGCCTTTTTTAGATGTGACAGACTTGCCAAGGCTTTTGAAGTAACCGCGTCTTCGAATTTCGTGTAGTAGTGAGTGTTATTCAATCCTTTGTAGGAAGTAGGTTTATGGATATAACTTGTATACCCAAACCTTGAATCTTGAACCTTTCGTTTCACTTGTCCATTTTGGTTGTACTTCCAAATGGCCCTAGTTTGAGGGGAGGGTGTGTGGACCCTAAATCTAAAATTCCAGCTTCGAGTATTTATTAGTTTCCGAAATATTAATAAAAAATTAATGTTAATTTTTTTATACGTTTTTGTACACTCCCTTCAAATCTCGTATCGATCGGTCACTGGGACCATTCAGAAGAATATCCCCAATTTGAAGTACAGAAAGTGAATTATATTGTCACGAACTAGTAAGGCAATTAACAAAGAAGCTTGGCAAGTGAAAGTGACGTCCAGTAACCTGAAACAACAAAATTAACGGGGTTCAGCAGAAAAGTACCCCGGTACCACTTAATTGTGGGCCTGTGAAGACATGCGCAAGAATCGTGAAATTGTTGCACACTTTCGATGCAGTCGACGCTATGAATTGATTTACATGTAGTCTCAGACCATAGACCAATCATCTTAACAATCATTAACGACCCACAGACTTCAATACAGGATGTCATTATTGAGGAGTAAAAAGAGTGCCATCGAAAGCAACTATGGTCGCGGTCGAATAACCCTTCACTATAAAACTATAATTTATAACGCTCCATACAGTTACATGAATTTGTAACAATTTTATCACAGTGCCAATGAATGCATTTCAAAAAATAGTGTATGTGTATGTACACAACAAAAGAAGTCACATCCTAAATCCTTTTTCAAATCTCCTTTAACTCACGCGAAACGACAGAAACGGTTCGTAAATGTCATCCGCTCCCACCGCGGCTCTAAAACACGTGAATGCATAAATCAGGAACGATCGTTACGATATTTCTCCACGTGGCCTACGTAGCAGGTACGAGTGGCGCCCAAGACGTTGCCGGTTGTCGCAACGCGTGCAAACCGTCCATACCGAAGCAATAACCATTTCCTTCATCGCCTTAACCGACCCGGAGATAGTTTCGCGATCGATTCGTCGGTCGTTTATCCCTATTTCCACGACTCTCTTAAATATCCGCACGGGAAATCATTGCGCTGCGACGCCGGAGTGTCGTTAAACCGTTCGGGGAGCTCCTCCGGTCGCGTTCGCGGGATCTTTATGCGGGGCTATCGTTTCGGAATGCAGATTCGCCGTGCAGCAGTCTGCTGGACAATGGAAACGGTGCCTGCTGACTCGTATCCCGTCACACTTTATGCCGTGCTCGCGGTAGTTTCGCGTGCGTGTATTTATTGAGTAAAATTAGGGACGTTGTGGAGGCTCTGGGCTTATACGCCAGATTTACTTACAAGGGAACACCGGGAACTCCCACTCACCGATTGGAACGCAACTTTGTGGGTTTATAGAGTGACTCAACACTTTTTCGCGTGTAACTCCTGAAGTACAAGAGAACGGAAGAAATGTTTCAAACAAAAATTTAGTGACTCAATAAGCGCTGCAAACTAGTGTTAAACAATTTTGAAAAAGTTTTTCTTCGTCAGGTATTTTTTTTAAAACACATCAAAGTTTTATTAACGCAAGTTTGCAGCGCTTATTGTGCCATTAAATTTTTGGTTGAATTTTTTTCTGTCTCTTGTACTTTAGGAGTTATATGCGAAAAGGTGGGAGTGCCTATTTGACTTTGAAGTTAATTTTCACATCCTTAAAGGGCAGTTGGGCACGAATGAAACATACCGTTGTTCTTGTCTTGAGGTACTCTATAAAATCACAAAGTTGCGTTTCAATTGGTGAGTGCGGGTTGGCGGTGTTCCTTTGTTAGTGTTTTTTTAGGTACATTTTCAGGAGGTTTTGCTCGACGACATTTTCAAGGTGATTTGTTGAGCATTTTGGATAACAGTGTACTGGGAATACTGGGGAACGACATTGAGTGAAAGTTGGGGGTTGATGTGAACGCAGAAATTGGTACTCCCTCGTGACTATTATCAAAGTCCACCGCGAAAAGTTTTCAACGGTTGCTGATTCTGTTACGAACTCTCTACCAGATTACAATTCTCCAATTACGGAACTCGTATTGCTGTCGTTTTGAAACGAAGTTCCTCGTTGAGACTCTTTAGTAATGATATCCTCTATCAATCGCTTCCCTGAGTGTTTCTCCGGTTCTGCCGGTAGTTCCACCGCGTTAAACCTTAGGTTAAACACCCTAACGACTGCTGGCACCTGACATTTCCGCATAAAATGTCGCCAATTACAGACTACCACGGGGATAGACAAGGCTGCCTTAGAAACTCTCTTGAAAGTCTGTTGTGAGGCTGAAGAACGCCGATTGCTTGGTCAAATTGACGACCGTGTTTCAAACGAAACCCCATCCTGTCCAATCCAGAAACGCTTCGCCGCTTTCACCCTTCGATACGTCAGAGGACTACCATTAGAAACTTGGTTAGCTCGCAAGCAAAACGAATTTCGAACGCGGGGATCGGGATTTAAGGCACGACGTGGAAAGTTTATTGATGCGAGAATGCTATGGTTTCGCTGTTAATTGCTGCAATTTACGACAACATTCGTGTGGCGATTTAGGAGCGAATTCCCCTTGATAGTATCTACGTTTGTTTTAATAAGATCGTTCGCTACACGCAGAAACGTAAATTTAACTCGTCTTCCGGTATCATTCTGGTGTTTTCTGGAAGTTAAGGGGAATTCTATTTTTTGGCTTAAAAGCATAGCAAAATTTGGGAATTGTTTTTGAAGAAACAAGCGATTCGATTCATCTGAATACTTGATTTATTATTCAAAATTAATAAAAAATAAACTGCAACTTCTTAAATGATGTATAAAAACATGCGCCAAATTTCAGGTGAATAAAATCGCTAGTTTATTAAAAAAAAATCCAAATTTTGCTATGTTTTTAGCCCAGGAAATAGAATTCTCCCCTTAAAAATATGTCCTTGCATCGAATGAAAGTCGAATTGCTTTTCAATATAAAAGTACTTCCTTTGTATTTCTTCATGAGAAATTCACGTAAAAATGGATTAAACGCTTACGTAGGCTACTTCTTATTAACTGCCTCCTGTTGCTACGAAAGTGAATGAAGGTTCGTGCTTTTCCTTTGCTAAATACTATTTTAACAGGAACAATAATTTACAGTTATTTCGTTACACAGTACTAAGGCCTCAATTAAGACATCGCATTCTACTTTCTACACTAACATTACTTTTCGTGTTGCCACACTTTCGTAATCGCTTTCCCGTCTGTGACGCCGGTCCCTCGATTTACTCCCGAAATGAACGTCATCTCATTGGGTTAATATTTAGAAAGGTGGAAATCGTCACGTTCTTCTTATTGGGGCGTTATCGTGAAAATCAGAACGAAAATACCATCGACGATCTGTTACATGGATTACAATCATTAACCATGATGCAGCTACTTCATTGAAAGTGCTTTCTTTTCTTCCTTTGCTTTATTGTGTTTAAAAAAACCACCAGTTGGAGAGTAATTTCGATATTACGCAGCATTTATTGTAAACGAGTTAAGAAGAAACTCCGCGGTAACAAGAGGCTTGCGTTTCTTTACTCGTTACACGACTTTTACTATTCAAACTGTTCTCTAACCATATATTACTATCATAAATCACCACAATTAAATTTATCCACGTTCACGTAAAAATTGAAGAATCGATCTAAAAAATTCTCCAAATACATTTGTTCAATTTTCACCCTCGCTCACACTCATGAATTATTCTTATCGCCACGCTGGTACTAATGAAGACAGGACAGTATGCAGGATAAAGAATAAAGCGGAAAGTAAGATTGCTTGATCAAAAGTGACGATATCGCGAAGAGAACGTGACGTGCTGTCACATCAAGGGTGATGATGGTGGCCACCACTCTGTCGCAGCTGTTCCCCGAGAGTAAAGAGCTGTGTTCTTCGCCGAGGAGGAAGGAGGAGGTCGTGTGGCCGACTTCTCTTCCTCCTCCCGACTACGACACGCTTATCCGCCGTCCGGTTTTCTCGGTCACGGCTGTACGAACGGGGGAACACGCAGGACGAACCACGCTCGTTCCTACATTATCCCCACGTGAGAGGGCCGCCAGGCATCGGGCATGATTCTTCTTCTTCGGCGTCTCCTTCCACCTGATGAAGACGAGGACCATACGCGCTGCGCGCCGGCTCAAAGGAGAAGTCAGTGCGACTCCGCGACCGCTGAATTTTTCATCACCCGAACGCGTCTCGACCCTCAGTCCTCCACTTCCGTTCGTCCACGTCGAATCAACAGTTTCGTCTGATCGTTTCACTGATTCGAGGACCTAAGAAATCGACGGGATAGACACTGGGACCTGAGATAAATTGGGGAAACTACATTCCACGTGAAAGAAATTTAGGGGGAATCTTTAACGATTTGATCAGAGGTTCATTAGTGGCTCGGAACTTTTGAACGTTGGTTCTTTCGAGTTACTGCTGGAGGAATGAAGAGGTGACGAGCTTGTTGGCGGGCACGAACAGCTGAAAGGGGGCCAGGAAAATTGATGGTGACAGTGAATGTTGTTCTGTGCGTCGACAAGAAGTGAGAAGAAAACGTGGATGAAACGGAGGAAGAATGATGGCGCGGGGATTACTTCTGGTCACGGTGGTAAGAAGCGTTAGAACTTGGAATTCATAGTTTTAAAGAAGAATCTTATCTATCATATTAGGAACTGTGGTCTTGTCGTTAGAGAGGGACGATTCTATGATTCTGAAATCTATGATTTTCCGCAATTCAACGTTTCGAATCTTTTCACAACTTTGCCTCGCGATAGACGAAGAGCGCCAGTGAAAATCCATAGATCGCACTTTCGCCGATTTGTCAGGGATTCATAATTACGAGAAACTTTCATAAATATCATTCGATCGATGATCGTTCTCTGCGACATAATTAGGATCGTTATAAAAATGAACCTATAAGACAGAAATTGCGCTGCACGATGTACTCCATAGACCTAAATTATCCGTGCAAATAGTACTTTCTTCGGGGGTTACCATAAAGTAGTAGTGAATTAATTTTTTCATGGAAATTGCCGATCGGGTAAATTTATTTGACAGCTAGGCGTATCTTCGTGGCATTTAATTCTGCGCATAGAGTAGCGGGAAACGTGTCGGTGGGTCGTATTTTAAGGCAAACATTGTCGAACTTGTGGACAGGGATTCTCTGAATTGGCTTCTCGTGATTGGAAAGGTGACTGGCTGATTGAAGCACGTACAGTCGGGTTTCTTGAGATAAAGTGGAGCAACCTTTGCGTGGCCTTGATCTGGTAACCTGCCCGGAACCAGGAAAAGTAAATAGATTCCCCTTAATCACCTGAGGATGCCGAGTTCGCTCTCGCGTGACGGCGAGCGAAAGATTTATGAACAATGTGCACACGAAATCGTTGTTTAGATACATAGTAACTCTTTGATCGGTGATCTCTCATTTCCACGAGAGTCGGCAATTATTCCTTGGGTTATCACATCTCGTTAGCTAATTTGCCTATTCTTTTACCTTTCTCTCGAGTCTTGAGAATCAGGTTTTGGGATCAATTAAATAGAAAACGAAGGACTTTGAGCGCCCGTCCCTTGTGGGATCGAGATTATTGAAATTAGTAAACGAGGAGATAATCGAAGTTATTTCACACCCGTGCTATAATTATCGCCGTTTCGCGAGAGGGCGCGAAGGAAAACGAAACAATACGCTTCAGGCAACAAACTGAGAAAGATCGTTACACCTGTTTCACATAAACAGTCATAAGCGCAGGTGTAGATTACGAAATATCCTGAAAAATTGTACGTCATTAGCTGAGAATTGATGACGAGCCGCGATAGGTGGGAAGAAAAAAAGGATCACTCAGTGAAATCGTAGCTCTTCCTTCTGGTGAGCATCATGGTTACTGGGTCAACGCTGATTGCAAACAGAAGAGGATATGTTGGAATTTCCACTCTTACGGTTAGTTCACGTGGAATAATCCACCGAGCCCCCTTATGTGCTGTTACATTCTCCACTTCCTGCAACCGGCAACGTTAGAACTTCATTTTACACCTGCTGCGTGGTCTCCAAGTGTTTTGGAACGTCTGTGACACAGAACCGCGTAGAAACATGGCGACATATCCAGCAGAGGTAGAACAGAGTGGGCTTAGTGCTTAAGAATTAAATTTGACTTGTGAGAGTAAACTTGACTGAATCAGAAGATGATTGACACTGCATCGCTGTACATGATAACTTTAGTGGAAACTGTCATTCCAGATTAAGATATGTACATCGATGTCACCACGATTGCTCGCGGCGATATAACTGACATCAGAATCCGATATGTTCGAGACAGTACCCCGGGGCACTTGTCTGGACATGTGAGACCACACAAGAGTGACAACATTTCGTCCCACTCGATTCCACATGAAAAAATGTTGACTGTACAGGTCTAGATTTAATGTCACTGAATCTACTTGAGTCCAAAGTAATCGAATAGTGTCTATTCAAAGTACATATTCACTGGAAGGATGGGAACTGAGTTTAGAGCATATGGTTTTGGACATAGTAATTTCAAGATCCTCTCATCGAAATCGTTATGCTCGTCTCGCATTAACTTCAATGGAAGCACGGGTTAATGCCTGCTCTAACTATCGTTGGTCTATTCAATACCAAACTGTCGGAACATGCCACTCCGTTAGTGTGAGAAATTCATATTTTAGAAAGTACCCTTGTTACGGGCTAGGGTGAAAGTTACACAACTGTTTATTTAAATTCGAGTGAGAGAAACTACTTAGGCGCCCGTGATAAATGAAAATCATCCCAGAGCAGACGTCACAATTAATCGACCGGGTGCAACGGAATCCTGTACAATTTAGCGTCGTTTCATCTCGAACTGACTTTCGATTAGACTTTTAATTAACGGTGATCGTGGCATGCGACTGTAAACGATCGTTTTGCTCGAAACTAGCCGTGCACTCGAAACAGCGTAACTTTCTCCGGTACATGCTCCGCGCGAATCGCCGCTGTTTTTATCATTCTCTCTCCGCAGTGTCCCGTGCAACACGGAAAATCGCGTAATTTCACCGTGCTCGTACAACCGTGTCGTTAAATCTCCTTCACGAATTTGCACGACGATTTCACGAGGTTGCACGCCGGTGGTTAACGCGGCACGATTTCATTTCCGCGTAAATGTAAAGGAAATACGGTTTCCACTTCGTTCCTGGAACTTCCACCTCGTTTCGCGAGCTTCCTCTCATTTCTCGAGTTTGGGGGGTTACATACACCTAAGTAGAATGGTCGAACCAATCGATTTTTCTAATAAAGAATTCGCAGAAGTTACAACACGAAAGGAAGGTAAATTAAAAGCTAAATAAATTAAAAGCTTTCAATCACATATTACGATTTTTAATTAACAAAATAGCTTATAGGGGAAAAAATTCACAAAAAGTCCCCTCTTTTCACGGACCTAGGTGTATGTAACTCCTTAAGAAGCTTTCTTCCGCAACGATTAATCCATCTTCTTGACAGAAGTTGAAAGCTTGAGAAATCTTCCATTCTTTCGTACTTCAACAGAAGTGAACAAGTGTCAGGCAACTCTGTGGGCGTGCGACGTCGAATCCGCGAAAGGGAACTCGGGCGATCGGGGGTAGCTTCCTCGCGATCAATTCCCGCGCATGTAACGGAGGAATTGTGCTATTGTCTGTTTCGGGAAGTGGCGTGACGGTGTTCAAAGCGCGCGGGTCACGATTATGAGAGGGAAAGGATCTGTTTCATACGAACGATCGTCGGAAGCGATAAGACACGCGGAGTGCGACGCACTCTGAAAAGAATTCGCGAGAGAAAAAAGGAGCCGGTACCAGTTTTGGGACGCGATGAATTTTTATCGAGAATCTCCTTTCTTTATCCTCCGGTCTCAAGGGGATCGTAAATTGCGTCTTGAACGGAGAAGAATTAATTACCCGTCCGAGAGGAAAGAACTGAAAAAGTCGCAAAACTCTGGTATCTCGTTCCAATCGCGTTATGATTTAGCGAGGGTCGTTGGTTCTACCGTAATTTTCATTTGGTCCATTATTAACGACACTGATTAATTTATCAACTTGTGACTAGCGCTGTCTTTGTTTGGAATATTAATATAAATACCCTTGGGGCACTTGTACAGTTATCTAAATGATGTTTTGCAATCTATTTTAAGCCTGTTTCCAAATTTAGGAGTCACCGTGGATCTTGCGTGCATATATTTCGTGTTATTAAAATAGATACGAATCTAAAGTTGAAACGTCGAAAGCGAGTGAAAATAATTGACCGTTGGCGGAAGATCGGCAGACGATGATTTTCAAGTGCAATGGCATGTGAAAATAGCTTGAATCCAGCGAGTGTAACGAGAACCTCTTTGCTGGTTCATAATGTTATTCTCAGTGATAATAACAAGCTTATGCGTACAAAGGCAGAAATGATCGTGGCCGTTTCACTCTCTAGGCAGTCGTGCTACTATCCTCGATTAATGTCGGCGCTAAGGAGGATCACAAAGATGACGGAGATTTTAACGACCGTAGAGAACGCAACGAGACGACAGTCACATCCGTCGAGACCAGCGACAAAGTGTCCAAGAATGGGACGACGACTGTGGTTTCGGTGAGTGAAAGAGATTTCTATCTTCTCGAAAAATATGTGTCTGGTACGCGCGCCACGTTAATTAGAACCAAAATATTAACACCGCAACAATGCAAATGTGAGTAGAAATTCAGAAGAGAAAGTTGATTTGCAATCTTTCGCAGTTCATTTGGAGAAGGTGTTTTTTCTCGTAGAAATTAATTGGCAACGGGCACAATGTTTTCAATGTTATATTTAGCTTCCTCTACACGCTCTGTTTCAATTACTACGGTTCTGATTACGTTATTTTTGGAGTACCAAATGTTTGAGAGAAGAAGGAGCTGTCATTGCAAAATTCGACCACAGCGCTTTTTATTTCCACGAGAATTTTAAGTAATTAGATTTTTTTTTGGCGCTCGAGAAGACACGATCCTTCTTCAGCAGTGGAAGTCGACAGAATGCTACCAGAGAGCTCGCGTTGCCGATCAGCGAAGACATCGCGAAAGTTATAGCTGATGACGCTACAGGAGATGAAGAGAGTCCAGAAGAATTGCCAGAGGTAAATATAAAGCTTGCATGGAGATGATAGAGATTTAATTTTCACTAATTCAAAGTGTCATCCATCGTTGTAAGACGAGGTTTCAAAGGCAACATTATTAACGAACATTATTTACCTTCCTGGGCAAAAGATTTCTTTAAAAGTCTTCTGCTCATAAGCGTCACTTGCAGCAAAACATTTTTAAAGTTACACAAACACCTCGTCAGCTTTCATATACGAGAAACGTGTATATAGTATGTTGAATCTGATTCATCTGTTTTTCTTCCATACCAATCCTAACATCGTGCAAGTCCATCGTGAATTCAATTTCTCCACGATATTTTCTGTCCCCGATAAATAATTAATCTATCGAGAGCTACGCATCGTTAAGCCTATATGAAAGTGGGATCACAGCAATTTCCCCGTGACTCTTTATCGCTTCGAATCTAAGAATTTTCAACACGACACTTTCGTTTGTGACGTCCACGTGTTTATACCACCACTTTCACGTGGCTGCAGTTGATGAATTTTATTACAGTACGGGTATAAATTCTCGGAGGATCTTGAATGAACTGTTCCAAAAATACGTTGCAGACTTTCTTCAATCTTAACTTCGTTTATGGAGACTCTTATTACGAATCGGAAATTAATTAAGAAAAAAACCGATCGTAAAATTGTAACTTAACGTAACTTTTTGATACAGTTTTCGTTTCTGTCTTCACAGGCACAAGAATTGAAAATTATTAGACCTAATCTGCGAAAACGACCCATTTATCGACCTGCTCCTCCAAGAAGACCGACACCTCCGAATCGAAGAAATGTTTATGCAGGTTTGTTTCACTTGGTACAGCTTTTTAAAACTTTTAGCGATAATCAGGTCGCAGTGGTGGTTTTATACAGAAGCGAATGCAATTTTACAGATCTGTCTAGGCCGCATTTAATAAGACCGCCAAGACGACCGACGGAAACGAAGAGAGACCCCACAGAAAAGGAGTGCACTTTCTTCTCGAAGACAGTGTGCCTCGAAGCAACTGATTATCCGCAGTGAGTCTCCTATCACTCCTTTTCCCGTCATTTCACCGAGATGCAACTACATTGCGCAACCAATCGGCACGCTAGCGTGCATCTAAACGCACTTTCTCGAACAAGAAGACAGGGGTTGGCGTTAATTAGGTGACTGTCATTTCACAATAGCAACGACATAATTCCGTGGGCTCGTTGAAAGTATAAGAAAGTACTTTCCCGCAATTCTCTACATTCGAATGTCTATTGCGCAATGACTCTTTGACCTCGTGTTCTCATAACAATTATTTTAATTGGGAGTTATGGGGGACCGGGAGAGAAAGGAAGTTATCGTGGTAATAACGAAAGCATGTACTCTCGTTTCCTCTTTCCTGCCCCCACTTTGTTTTGTGAACTGTATTATAAAGTGTACAAAGGAATTGTCTAGAGTGTAGATTACTTGATTGCAATTTGGAAGTTTTGAAAGCTCGTGCTGAAACTAATTGGAATTGGATGAAGTTCGTGATGAATTGTAATTAGTTTTGGTTCGCTCGGTTTATTCGTTAAGATTGTATGAAATTTGTTTAGCGAGGCGATCATCAGGAGCTTGAGGAGCAACAAGGAGATGGTTGCAGCTTTGTTGACTGATTATAAGTCGCAGGATTTTGACGAATCTGGTGAAAGCCTTCCTGTTTCCTTGCCTCTTGAGAGTAAATTTGAAAACAAGTACGATGGACGATACGAGAGCCGCTATGAGAGCAATGAAATTAGAAGGTGGGTTGATATGTTAATCAGACATGTATGTCTCCTAAAAATTACTATCCTTTAAGTTAACTATTCGTTTGGATCACTTCGACAATGAATTTCTAAGTTACTGTTAAAATAAAATTGAAATTCAAATATAGATGTACTTAAATGAATAATTTTTCACAATTGCCAAAGAAAAACAGACTTTGGAGAACATTTTCTCGTAATTAGAAGTCACAAAGTATATCAGGCCCCTGTAGAACGTTTGCCCGCTGTGCGTCAGTGCATTGCACGCTGCGGGCTTCTAGGAAGAAGCAAGGTGTATGAGTGGTTTATAAAGGAATATGTAATTTCTAATTTTTCTTTGAATTCGGGACTATTAAGGGGGTTATTAAATAATCCATTGATTTCAGGAGATCAGATACAAGTTCACCATTCGAAAATGTCGAAGAAGGCTTCACGTGTCCTTCTGCCATCAAGTATGCGCGTCCCCAATTGGCCAGGGCCGCTTCCGGTATGTGGAAGTACATCATAAACACTGGCGAACACACGCAGACTTTACGGTTGGAGAAGTGTTCGTAAGTAAAGTGTAATTATCTTACTTTAGTTATCACGATTATGAAAGAAATGTATAAGTAACAACCCGAAACCTTATTACTTCTATTTAACGAAGAATTCTCTGTCATTGTTTCTGATTTATTTCTGTACTTGAACCGAACAAAATATTCAGTTTCCGATTCACTTAACACTTCGCCACAGATCTTTACCGAAAGATTTTCGTCAACCATGTCGTAGAAATTGAAATTGGACAGTTGGTCACAAACGAGTGAACAAAATACGTACTTTGTTTGCGGTAGAAAGATCAGGTACTCTTTGTAGAAAAAGAAACTCTTCACTTTCGCCTGCGGCTATAGGGATAAACCAGAATCTCATGAAAAAAGGATTCTTCGAACAATCTCTTGACTTCAATACCATGAAATTCGTTGAAGGAACAGGAATAATATTAAAATTTATCGCTTTCAGGAACCCACAATCGAGCTGCTCCTTCATCTCGGAGAACTACCGGTCATCCTGCGTGCAAGTGTACAATTACCACAGACTCTTGACTTGGGACAGCAAGCTAGGCCTCCACATGGACATCTTCAAGGTGCCATCTTGCTGTAGCTGCCACGTGCACGGTTACGCTGAGATTTTTCCACCCCACCAAAAGGATCCACCCTCCAAGACGAAGGAATCCTTTCCAGGATCCGAGTTCGCCACCACGAGCGATCAGAAAGACGATTTCGAGGATGTCTCCAAGCTAAACTATTTGAATAAATTCGCGGCTACTTTGGACTCCACCCTTGGTATGCAAAAGAGATGAAATTCGTGAAGTCTCATTGAGTAATACAAAGTTCTTATTGTGGGAGGATTATTAGATCTGTATTGATAAAGCAGGATGAATACGTATTTCGATTCCTTCGGTCAGTAGGATCAAGCAACAAGAAGCCCGTAGTGGACGCCACTCCAAGTCGACCGACTTTTACGCTTCCTATAAGACCAAGACCAAAGAAGCCAACGTCCTCGAATACAAGGCCGTTCGACAAGCTGCCTCAGCAACACGCGCCGAACACCAGAGCCCCAGGATACACTGGACCGTTGCTGAAGGGTTCCAGGCCAGCCAGGCCTAACAGACCACCATACAGAAGGGAGTCCACGTCTCACACCGATGAACATGCCGATACTGCGAATAACAGTTCGGTTGGAAACAGGTACTTGACTAACAGCAAAATCCTTTGCGAAGAATTTCAGGTTACAGTTGTCACGAGTGAATTTGTATTTAATATGCAGATACAGTCAGCCATACGATCTTGAAATGGACGCATCGTCGCGGTTACAAAATGGCGGTTTCGACGACGAGTACCAAGAACCACAGAGGCGAATCAATTATAATTATCATCCCATCATCGACTTTTTTAGACCCGAAGCGTCGATGTTACAATCGGCTGAAACGCAGTCGCCTCTGGTTCAGGATGATTCTAGCGCATGGAAACCGGTGATATCGTCTTGAATGACATTTCGCTTTATTCGGAGTACCTGATCGTTTCTTTCTTCATTGTGAGGAAAAGTAGTTACTGAAAATTAATCGTGCTTTAATGTTAGTCGACCGTAGAGAGGCGATAGTATTCACGTCGGATGTAGATTTGTATTTTATATATATTTTTATACGTATTAGTTAGTATTCCTTATTAGCTAAGGTTCTGTTTCACTGGTATTTCGTCTTCGCGATGCATAAAGTTTAGACGGCCTTCGACAGGTTTTGTGATGATGAAACTGATGAAGGTTTAGTGTCTGCGGAAGTATTATGACCACGTTGGGTAGGTGCAATCGCGAGCTCATTGTAATTATGTACCATTGCGCGAATTTCACTTTAATATATTTATTGTTTGTTACTTTTACGTATTTATGAATTAAGACGGAGAAATTGTACGTTCGTAAGCTTATGGATCATTAAATAAATCGATGTAGCAACGATTCGACTGCAAGTTATACTGTTATGCATTATTTAGTCACGAACATTTTATTATAACTGTTGTAGACGAAGATACATATACTAATGGTCTCTAATAGGAACGACTTAGAACATATTCTTCTTCCAATTTCTCCTTTTCGTGTCTTCTTACAATTTCTTCCTTTGGTCTGATGGCTATCCGAAAAGCTGAAAAAGTAAACTAAATAATGTTAACGATGAGTGGAACAACTTCGATTTCAGAACCCAGAAACAACCTAAGAAATTCCTTTGAATTTCCATGAATGAGGATTTAAAACTCGACACAGGAGATCCAAGAGGATCAGACAGGCGAAAAAGACCAGCTACAACAGATAGAATAGATAAAATAGACTGATTAGAGAGTTCAGAGGAGAGGCAGAAGAGTCAAAGTAAACCAACAAATCAATATCATGTAGGATTCGAAAGCTTAGGTTTTATTAAATTTTTAGCTGTAAGAGATAAACAATTCTCTATGTAAGTAGCCATTGTATAATGTTAAAATGTGTATCACAGGATTCGTTGAGTTTTCAGGAATCTCACGTGAATCTCAAGAAGCTGTTTCCTAGATTCTAGCAAATTGTCTGCTTTGGTTAAAAAAACATTCGCAAGGTAAAATTTTAACAAATTTTCTGCGTTGAGCGGAGAATAATTCTAATGAAGAATAGGAATCCTAAATCAATTATCACTCGAATAATAATTATTCTTTTATGAGAATCTTTTAATAATCCATCAGTAATTTCTTCTACTAAGATGTGAGCATAGATACAATTAATAAAAATTTTAAAGTTTCATCCATTAGAATATCTTACTGAAATATTCCAACATCAATAGCCTGTGAATCGTTTGTTTCGCTCGCTAAGTTTCTGTCGAGGCGATTGCGCGTTGCCTTTCCGCGTCGAGTCGCGAAGCGTGTCGCCCGAGCCACAGTTTTCTCCGCTTCGCTGGCCCTGGATGAAACGTTACTGAACTTCGAATTCTAGAAACGATGCTGTTCATTGTTGAATCGAATCCTTTATTCCCAATCGGCTTTGGTTCGCCAACGATCTCAACGACCGAAACTTTTTCATACGTTTAATTTCACACTGTCCTCTAATTAGACAGCTTGATTTGACGTAGATGAAATCTTAGCGGAAGCACTGTCTATTCGAAATGAAATTTCATGACTATCCGCATCAAAACGTTTTCTAAGTGGCATTTAATGAACGGACGAAGTAATTGCCCAGCCTTAATGATGATCGTTATTCAATTAAGAGAACATTATACGAAGAGTTTCAATTAAACGGCAGGTAAAGCGAATTGATTCATCAAATGAAAATCATTGCGCGGCGGCTCTTATCAATGCTGCACCTGCTGCTTTGGAATTACACTCATTATAATTAGATTGACGCTGGATAACGGAAGTTCCTAGCGTAAAGAAACGAAACACCGACTGTTATACGTTTTACCGTGCAATCTGTAGCATGCGCTCCGTTAGTCTACTATTACCAAGAGTTGCGAGTAAATTTTCTAGTGTATCTTTTTACAATACACTAGCGTGACTCTCGTCTATTGTCAAAACTGATTCGAAGTTAATAGAGGAAAGAAAGAGCCAGCGTTATATCCACTATCCCCTAACTTATTTTCGAAACTTTAATTACTAATAATTGCTGAGGGACGAGTACAAACATTGCCACATAAACCTGGAGACAATGTTTAACGGTTGAGAAATTATTTCGTTCCTCGAGCGATAAGGTGAAGCACATCGAGGTCAATTTGATCTGAACCAAGGCATCATTGGAATCTATACTTTATCTAATGAAACGTGTGCCCCGATAGAAGCTGTCCGGCGTCGAAAGTCCGTAGAAAAGTGAAACAAGTGTGTCGTGAGAAACAACGACACCGATCGAGGGAAAAGGGGAGTAAGAAGCGCGAACTTTCCGATGCATAGATCGCGGCTATTTGGTACAAATTACCGAATCGGCAGAAAGTGGCGCAGGGGGAAAAAGCTGCCGGTGCAATTAGGGACCGGTGTGCACGAGGACAGGTTCGATCGCGGGTTTCTTTATTCCCTTCTCTGGTGAAACGATCCACCGAGGGAGATTCAATCGAGAGTGACAGAACCGTTGAGCGTTTAGGCCCGCAACGCTCGGTGAACAACAACGCCTGGGGACCCTACCTCTGCCTTTCAGTTGGCTGGAAAATATAAATTAGGCCAGGTGGACGGTGCCGCGAACAGTTCGATGGTGGTTCTCGTTCGAAAATGATTAGAAACCGCAGACCGTCGCGTAGCATTCGCAAAAAAACAGTTTCACCGCGCTGAATCTCGACGGCGATGAACTTGCACCATTTTCATTCGCTGTGCAACAGTTCGACTACGAAAGCGCGTGTTTTTTTTAAAGATTATTCAAGCTGAAGCTAAAACTATTTTCAAAACGTATCATGTGAGAGTGGCGAGGCAAATTATCTCTGATAAATTAACGATGAATTTAATCTCCTTCGTGCACTAGTAATCAGTGGGAAAGGATCGCGTAATATCATCGATTTACTTTTGCATTAAGAATCGTGTGTCTATTAGAACAAAGTGCAATGGCAAGATCAGAATAACGCAATGAGTCGAGTATCATTAATTAGTCGCCTGTGGTTCATTTTACTGGTGTCAGTTCTCGGGACGCGCGCGAAATCGTTGGTGGATAGTTCGTACCCTTCGAGAACATTGCCCAGTGTTACTTTGAGCGGTGATAATGGAACAGTAATTAACAGTACAAGGAGTAACTTTGAAGTGAACGAGCCATCATCTAACCTGGACCAAGACCCCGTCGAATCCTCTGAGACAATCGTCTACAACAGGTTCAAGAATCCTCCAGACGATGACGAAGAGTACTCAACTTCCGATGATGACCCTGAAGGTCCCCCAGATCACGTAATTCCGCATTCAGAGCACGAGGTTCCAAGAGATGTCCCAACGAAGCCAAAGTACAACGCTCCAGGCGAGTGGGCCAAGCCATCGAGTCACCGAGGCGCGGCCACGGAAGATGCTCCGCTAAAATTGCTGGCCCAGGTCAGGAGAACTCACACGGTGAGGAGATTACCCCGGAGAAAGGCGATAGAGATCGCGGAGACGGATGAGGAGAAGGAAAACGCTGCGAGATTGAGAGAAGTGGTGAGGAACTCGAAGGTGAACACCGTGTACACCGAGGAAGGCTACGAGGACTCTGCCTACGACCATGCTGGACAAATCAGGGACGCTGATTTTCACGAGGGTTACGCTAGGAAACTGCACGAGCAAATGGATCGCAGGAAGAAGCCTAAAGACGGCGAGGATAACGACGGAGAAGAAAATAGAGGCAAGGTTAAGAAGTACGAAAAGATTGTGCCTGAAGAGTTCAAAGACTATGATGAAGATTACAGAGATCCGTATGAGGCCACGACAGACTATAAAAGATTATTAGATGGTGCTGACAGCAATGTTGAAAGTGAAACAGATGAATGGAAGGAGAAAGTGAATCCACGATTGGTCGCTGAGGATGGGATACAGAGGCTGCAGGACGATTTAGAGAGGGAAGCTGAGGACATGGAGAAAGGTAGTGAGATTAATAATCTGGGGACAGTTGAAGCTTCCAGTAATCAGGAGAATCTGGCTGAGTCTCAAAGGAATGTTGATTATGGTCGCAGAAAGAAGAAGAAGAGAAGAAGAAGTAGGAAACGAAAGAGACCAGCATCGTTGACAGAACACGGTGGAGATCACGAAGAAAATCATGCGGAGAAGCTAGAAGAAGCTCAAGCATTGCTAAATGACGATGTCTACGTAGAGAATTATTCGACGACGAGCATTCCAATGGATGAAGACAGCGTTTCAACAGAAGGAGGAACACACGAAACTACAACTTTATCAGAAATAACTGAAAATTTTGCGAATGATCCTTCAGAGCTATACAGATACGAAGTTGCCGGGAATTCTCAACCGTACAATGAGGTCATTGACTTTCAACAAGTAGATGAAACTCCAACAACCGTCAGTTACAGTCAACTCTTCTGGGATTACTTCAAAACGAGGAAGGATCAGCTCACCACGTTGCAACCTGCATCAATTTTAGAGTCAACCACCCTAAGTCCGAACCTTTTACATCTTTCATCCTTCATAGCGAACCCAAACAGCCTTCTACCTTATCCCCTTCACGGGGAACAGATAACAACGCCGTTCCCCATCATCGACCCAGCGATATTAAATCCCCAGAATCTTGCCTCTGCTCCAACCTTGACAAATCCAAATTACTTACAAACTAATGGCCAGAGTAACCAACTAACGAGCGTGGACGAAGTATGGCAGCCCATTAACACCCACAAATCACCCACATCAGATCACAGTCATTCCTTAGAAGCGTCTAAGTACACCCAAGGTATTTCTTTGTCAGATTCTGAAAGAAACTTAGCAAGTCAAGAGGATAGCAGCAAGAACTTCGGTAACCCATTCTTGGGTGGATCCCTAACATCGTTCATCAACCGTAAACCACGATACAAGATCACGATCAGGCATAAGCCGAAGAAGCTTATAGACTCTCCCATCTACCAGTCTGCAAATCAGGAATCAACTTCGAATCCCATAAACGACACCCCGAGTGAAAGCCCGTCAGCCGAGAACGTCATGTTAAACAACAACTACATGAAAGTCCTCATGCACCTGAAGAACGAGGACAATGTTAGGCATCCTCGACCAAGTGCCCCGCAGAAGAACAACTTTCTTTCGAATAACGAAGACGACTCGAAAGGTCTGACGAGACTGCGACCACCGTTGCCGCAGAAGGCGAACGTAGCCGGGTACTACAACTTCCATCCACGCAGACCGATGGAGAACGAGGGACTCCGGAAGCAGCGCCACGGTCACACGAATCCCAGAGCACCCTCCACTCGTCCCATCTCGTTTCCAGCGCCCAGACAGCCCCCGCGTAAAAGGCACTCGATGCCAGCTGTCGACCTGCTGCCGCCTGCACTGTCATCGAGCAGCGAGTACGTCAAGTACAAAGAAACGAACGGTTACCTAACCGATGCCGGAAACATGCAGAAGCAGAGCAGAAACGTTCTCAGGCCGTTCCGTCAGGCGCCGATCGGCTTCGACGGGACCAGGTCCAGTCGCGGAAAAAGGAGAGAAAGAAGATCCGCGGGACGGGGGACGGCTGACGAAACCGGCGGTGTCGTGAAAGTATTCGAGACGGTGGCAAACAATGGCACATCGAATCGGGGTGAAATAGAACGGGCAGCGAAAAATACGACGACCGAGAGAAATTCGCCGCGGAAAGCGCGGCTTAGCGTGGAAGTGGGGCTCGTGCCGGATACTAGGCGGCCTGTCCAGAAGAAATCGAGATCCTACGCGAGCGATCGCGGGGAAGGGTCGATTAGATCGCCGAGCGGAGGGAGTGTCCCCGGCGTGGAAAGAGAAAGCGTCGGTGGGCACGCTTTGGATGAGGATGGAGGGAAAAGTGGAAGTATTCAGAGTGATTTGGGGTTACTGGAGGATGGGATTGAGGGAGGATTGGCGAAGCAGAAGAGGAATGTGGAGGAAGGGTCGGAAGTGTTGGAGAGAGGGAAGAATCATGAGGAACTCTTGGAAGAAGCGCCTAGAGTAACCGGTGACGTGGTGGACGCAGAGATCGACGCTCGTTTCAATGAGAACCAAGGGAGAGAGGGAGACGGAGATGAGGACAGGGAGAAAAAGGTCGAGGTGGAAGTGCCAGGCTTCGATTACGTGGAGGAATTTGATGAAGAAGATGATCCTGAGAATGTCACTACCACAGAGGCCACTTTGGACTCGGAGAAATACCCTTTTTACCAGAACGAAAGGTTACCCACTCCGTCTGCCTTGAAATACGCGATGGATCCTAGAAGAATACCCAGAAAAACGTACGGTGGCATGGAGTTTTATAATTCGAGGGACGCTTATAGACATTGCGACGAAGTGGAGCCGAATTTGAAGGTACTGCCGGAAGAAGAACAGCCGAATGCTGATAAGGGTGGAAACGAGAATTCCGAACGTCTTCGTGGCTTGGGGGACAAACTCGACTGTTTTAAAGCCAAGTACTTCGATGATGATCCGTTCGACAATCCGTTATTCTTAGAAAAGGAAGTGGAGGAACCAATGCCCCCTTTACAACTCACCAGCAAACAATTCGCCTCCAGGATCATGTTATTCCCGAAGGAAGATGACGATTACGTGATACAGAAATCGTCGAAGAGGCCAGAAAATTATAATCGCCAGAGAAAACCAGATCCTGCTCCTGCAAGGGTTCAGAAAACGAGAAGAATTCGTTACAAAACGTACCCCAGAACGGTGATAACAAGGAGGCCTCGGGTGTATAGAATAAAAAGTTCTAAAACGAGGTATATACGAACTAGGAGGCCTCAGAAGATTATAAGACGCCCAATTTCTTCTGCAAGCGAGATATCGTCGTCCTATATACCTTATCAGAACCAGGTTTACGAGGACGTTATGGGGACCATCAAGAACATGGCGAATTCGTATCAAGTTCACGAAGTTACCACGTCCCAAGCGTCAGAAGAAGCTGGAGTGACTGATAGAGAATCTAACGAGACTAAAACGAATACGTCCACGAATTCGACTAGTCGTGAGGAGAAAGGCAAAGACAGTGTGTTAATAAACATCGTCGAGCATCCGAATAATAACGTGGATGTAAATATCGAAGGGCTGATGCCGCCGAAGTACTTCAACAGACATCGTATGTCTTACAACAGGAACAGAAGTCCGCAGAGAAATAGAACGAGAGCGCAAGTGACGCAGAAACCTATGACTGGACCTCGAGCTGCTAATCATCGACAGAAAATTCGCATTTATAAACGAGGTGTGACGGATGAAGGGGATATCGAAGAATCTGCAGAGCATTCTATCGAAATGACGTCTTTGGAGAAGGATTATAGGACGGACAGTCTTTTCGATATAGAACATGGTAGTAAACTACTAAATGAAGATCAAGACGATAGATTTAATTCAACAACGGAAAGTATAAATGCTCCTGTTCAGAAAGACTTGACAACTCCTGTCACAGTTTCGACGTCACCCGTTACGAAAGGGAAGTCCAAAGCACCGAAAACTGTTTCAACTAGGATTTTATCGAGAAATGACGAGGATCAGAAGAAAGAAATGTCACAGAAAGTCGTGTATACGATTAGGGACAGAATTAGGTATTCGAAACCGAAGGGAGAGATAAAGAAAACTGGGAAGTTCGTAAATGAGACGAAGGTGGAGGAAGATCATAGAAGAAAGGAGCCAAAGTACAATTATATTAAAAGAAGACGACCTGCAAGTTCTGGTTCAACTGCATCAGAGAGAGCGTTGAATTCTACCGATCAAATTAATTGGGCGAGACCAATTGTTACTACTGTCACGCCAACGAGTACAAATGGAGATATTGAAGTAGATAATGAGGAGCAAGTGAAAGAGAATCGAGAGATCCAATATTTCGCCAATAATACTGAGAATGAGGCATCGAAATTGCTTAAGAAACTCGATGATCCTTCCGGGGAAGGTTCCCTTGAACGTTCACATGATCAGACATCGAATAAAACAGGAAACGCTTATGCTGTCCATGAAAACATCAACGAAAATGCAACAACAACACAGGAACCGCCAGAGCTTTCCAGATTAAAGGCTTTTTTGAACTCTGATCCCCCAGGGCACACAGAATTGTCTTCCGAGGAGTTCAAGAAGTCCCTTTTCCCTCCCAATAACAATACCAAAGATTTCAACGCCAGTTTCGATTCGGTAAATTCAAAACAGAGTGGCGAGAAAGAAGGCGACAACGCTTCGAAGAGCTTCCATCGATCGTACTTCTCCGACGAGGAGTCTTCAGAGAAGATAGAAACGAATATGAAGGTGCAGCCAAGCACAGAGTCGTCCGAAGAAGCTACTAAGCAAAGCAATTCCGAGGAAGATCGAACATTCTTCACTTACGAGGCCAGGCCATCCTCCCCTGCAGAGAACTACGAGGACGAAAAGTACTCGGATCTTGGTCCACGAGTGAACAAGCCAGCGTTCTTCCACCCGCCATTCTCATTTTCTAGTTACAGTGGCTCTCAACCCAAATCCAGCTCTGAGGAATACTCGAAGGAGGCTGAGGAGAGCGACGAGGGAAAAGGAGAATACGTGTTTCCTTGGTACAGGGACAAAGAGGACGAGAAGAAAGCAGCACGTAGTCGATATCGCGGTAAATCAACAACTGAATACGAGTATCCTTGGGAGAAAAGAGAACGCATGGAGCGGGAAGAGAAAAAGAGGAAAGACAGAAAACGTAAGCGATTCATAAAAGGGTTTGACGACGAAGATGATGATGACGAAGACACCTCGCTGAAGAAGAAATATCGAAGAAATATTTATCCCCGCGGAAAGTATCGCTTCTGGAACCGCATGAAGGAGGACTCTTCCGAAGAAAACACTTCTGACAACGTGGAAAGCAACAGTGAACATCGGCCGATCATGAAGTACAGCAGCAGGTATAATTCTAAAAACGCTACGCTGCCGCTTGACGAGAAGTCGATGAGTGTTAGGTCGAGGAGCGTGGAAGAAATAAGCCGATCCATTAAGAAGGTTCTCGATGGTGATGCTGAAGAGAAGCCAAGTACTCGGGATAGGAAACCTGCTGGGTCTTATAAGAATCGAGGAATCTCTAGAGGCATGATCGTTCCTGAAGATGTCACGTTGGCACCGACAAGAAAAAGTGGGAGAAAGGAAACATCGAGGACGTTAACGGCTAATTCTACGGGAATGACGCCTGATACGGAGAGCGAAAATAAGGGACACAGAAATTCGAGTGCATTGACAAAGGGTGCTATAGAAAATTTGGAATCTCGATTGGCAGTGTCCAAGATGAATGCTAGTGAAAACACGAACACTACGAATGAACTGAATTCGGGTCAGTCGAATAAGAGAAGACGTAGACCCCTGAAGAATATCCTTTCTATTGTGGAAACTACGAAGAAGTCTGTGCTCGAAGCTAATCGAAATCGACGAAGACAGAAACCTGCAACATCTACAACCGCCATAGTTACATCCACTTCTTCGACAAGTACAACCCCAGCGCCAAGAGTGGTCAGAAGGAAGCAGCAGAAGACAGTGAAAGATTCAAAGAAAAATACTGTCCCTAAGATCGAAGGTAACTTAAGCAACAGTGGTAACAGCGGGGTAGAAACTTCAACGTTGAAAAGTAGAATGGAGCAGCGTTCTAGAGTATCGAAAGAGAAGAATGAGAGAAAAGAGGGTCGAACGAATGAAAAATCGATCGAATCCACGAAAGACACGGCAGGTCAGAGTTTACAGGTGAATGGTTCAAGAAAAACGGAAGAACTGAATAAGCATAGCGATAACCAAAGAGAGAATGCGAAGAATGCAAGTACGGAAAGGAAATCTGTTGAAATAGGAGGTGACTTCTATCGTGATGATGCGAGAAGGATTGAAGAATCGAGGGAGTTTGAGCAGAGGTTGCCTTCTATCAAAGATACAGACGAGAGTCTTGTTGTTAAAGATGACAGTGACTTCGATAGTTCTATTCCGGATGATCGTGACAGTTATGACGATGAGTTTGGAAGTATCTTGAAACCAGATGTAAGTTTTATACCACCGAACAGGGCTGTTCAGCTATCGGAGCAAGGGTCGAGGGAAATCGTTTCTACAGTTTCCTGGATATCAGAGAATTATGATTTTTAAGGCACGATGCTTTTCTATTCTATACCAGCTACTTCCATTAACTTTGAGAACTAACGAAAGTCAGGGAAAACCGAAAGTTTTATTAAAGTATTAAGTTAAATTGCTATCGCTCCATTTAGTAAGCATTGATATAGAAAAGACTTAAGTAAAGTATAGATCAGGTGATGCCGATACCATTACAGTCTTCGATTAGACTTTCTTTCGATTATTTAGCACGCTTACGAAATGATCAATTTCAGAATCGCTTGGAGGACAACCTGCTGGGAACTGTTTCAGATTTGCTTGAAAGGAACTCTGAAATAGAGGCAAAGGAAAGCAATCATAATGTCACAAGGCAAAAAGATAACAACGAAATGAAGAGCGTGAAAATCGAATTGTTACAGGACCGAGCAAACGAAGAAATGAATAATGATATCAAGGGCGATGGAAAGAAAAGGGAAAGTAACACGCGAGCAAAATTTATAAAAGACCCAGAACGCAGACTTTACTATTACGTGGAACGTCGTAAATAATGCTGCTTCTGTACTGTTATTTAAAATATTATCTGGAAAATTACTACAAAGTGAAATCTTGACAAAGAAAACCCATTTCAGCGTTATGCAACTGAAATATTCCATTTTCTTAAATACTCATTTTTAGAGACTTTTCCTAGGTGTACGTGTTATGTATTTGTTACTGTTTTATCGAGCTCTTTATCTGTTATTTGTGTTGTTGTACATAAATCAAATTATTTTCAATAAAGAAAGATGTTGCATGGAGGCCAATATAGTGTTCCGAAATTCTGAAACTCCTTAGAAAGTATTTCTGCTCGTAAACCTACAATTTTATTCAACCCTGTGTTAATTATTGTTCTTTCTGTAAGTACTGAACATCTTATTACGTAATTATGTTACCTGTGTCTGGTTTGGATATCCTTGATCTAATTTAAAATACTGGCATGTCACGATCTCTCTGTATACTAACTTACAATTAATTAACAGCGTGTCAATAATAATTTGTGTGATTATGATAGTGCACGAAATCGTGGTAGATAAATATTTAATAAATGTGGGGTTAATAGAAGGTTAACTGATAATTCCTTTAGGAAGAATCATTTATATTAATTTAACGACGCATTGTGCATAGTGAAGATAATGGCGCATGACTATCGGGATGATGGTACGCTAATTATTCTACATTTAGGAACAAATGACTTCATTTAATTAGCGATGTTTATGGACTTCATGGTCTGAATACTGTTACGGCTAGAAAATTGTGTGGGCAAAATAATTGATTAATTACCGTTTAATACGACCATTGAAGCCAGAATGAACGAGCAATTAAGTGCTTGGAGATAGAACGAAGTAATTTCTGGCTTCGTTGACGAGTTTCATCTAGACTCTAGACTGTTCCCTTTGGAAAACGCAGAAATTGGTTTGAATGTGAAAAAATCGTATATTATTTAAAAATGATGTTTCTTTTATAGAAACATAAGGAAAAGGGATATAATTCGCTTATTCCTGATCAGCGTAGACGATGTGAGAGGTAGGCTAGGCGTTCACCAAGGTTAAGGTGGACGATATCCTCCATTTAGGTACGTACTGCATTCTAATAAAATCCTGCATCGATGAATAACATTCGGTGCTGAAAGGAAATACTTGGCTTTGATTGGTCAACTGCGAGGCCGAGCCCCGTATATAATTCGATCTTTACTTTAGTGCTTTAGTTTCCTTCTCTCCTCGCGTCGCGACTACGAAAAGGTCGATATGCTCTCATTAAAGGTATGTCAACACTACCGTTTACTAAACCTCCGTTTGCTGAAACGGAAACTAAGAAATTTTGCTAATACTCTACCTGTGATTCTGCGAGTAAATGTGTACAAGGTGTAGTGCGAACCACTGGTGCAGGGTATCGATTTTGAAGGATGAACTTTTGCACCGAAACACTGTTCAAATTATCTTTGGTGAAGTGCTACGAAGTTACGTAGGGTTTTTTTAAGAAGGGAATTCGTGAATAGAAGAGAACGAAATAATTCAGGCCCATTAGAAAAGTGTTGACTAAGATATTCCTTTAGTATACACGCACTGATAAACACTATTCTTAACATTTTCATATCGTTCAATGATGAGAAAAGGATGCTCACAAAATTTGGTTACGATTAAGTTAACTATACCAATGCTGTACTACTCTAAAATTGAATGTGGGGTCGTAACAAAGGAGACTCCGAAGGGTACACGCTGCATTCGTTGTCACTTCAATACGAGAAATGTTTCACAGAATTAGGAACTATGGTCATAAGCCGTTTTAAATAGAACAGAAAGAGAAAAGAGCTAAGTATGAGCACTATACGAATCACGTGAGTGACGCCGTGAGAGGTGATTGCGTTCTTCAAGGTCCATATGTTTCACAGTTCTGTGAACGTTAGAGCTGTATTCATTGAACCTTTTCCAATCAAATACTAAGCACCAAAGTTCATTGAAATTTTTCGACGGGGGAGAAGAATTTAGCAAAGTTGAATATGCATCGTTTTCGGTATTCAAGATTACCGAGTTGCATTTAATCTTCCACGATGGCGAAAATCCTCGAAACAAAATCCTAGCCTCCTATTGACCAACAGTAATCTTACGCGGCGTATATAATTCGATCTTCCACTTGGTGCTCCAATTTCATTCCTATTTCACTAGTCCTTGAATCGCGAACGCGAATCTCAAATATGTATTTTCCAAAGGTACCACTGGCAAACTAGTATTTGCATTACACGTATCATTGAAGGTACCTTACCTGCACAAATCAACTCGTTTTTCCACTAGAAGTATCCGGAGAAAGCCAGAATATTTAACGTCCAACTGATAACGCCTCGAACGTGTTTATTCAATGTTTCGCGAAATTTCTAAATTCGTGCTCAGCATTGGTGATGTATTCTGCTTGTTTATTTGAAAGGAGTACGACACAAAGCAAAAACTGATATGCAAACAATGGCACACTTTCTATCTGCTATTGTCATTGGCTGCTTTTACCCAAGTCTGCCATTGGGTGGGTCGCAATTCAAGAATGAATCATCATTCGTTGCAGTGATAATTTTCTAATTTATCCAGTTAAAAATTTACATTATTAACAAGACAACATTTGCCGCAATATTACAAGGAACCACGCTTTTACATTTTGTATTAGCTTCGAAATATTTCTAAAATGTTCACGTGTGGGATGGTAGAGCCATACAAATTAATGATACATTTATTGTTAATAGTTCATTATTTACAGAAAATTTTACTGCTGTCTCTGGTCGGTCTATTAAATTTATCGGCGGTCGCACCCGACAGCGCAGGAATCGTGGAAATGGTGAACGGATTGGCGTACGGTAAGTCAGTCTGCTCCCTTTCCATGCAATGCAAAGTTTATGTAAATGTACTTGCTACCACCTCTCACGTTTATTTTTACGAGAATTACTTCTAATTTTTTAATATCCATATACGCGCATAAGTGGATCTGGTCCTGACCTTTGTAAAAGTAATTGTTATGGTTTTATACTCCCCTGTACAACGATAGAGGACGACACCGTTCGAGACCATTGGAGTTTGGCTCCTTTCACTTCTCAGCATAGAGAGTTTAAAGTAGAGACTGGGAAAGGAGGTCCAGTAATCTATATAGACTAATACAATGCAGATCGTGAACAATTATAAACCTTACTTCACTTTAGAATGATTACAGGCATAGGGTTCAAAAGAAATAGAGTCTGTCACTTAGAGAGTTCAATACTTACGAAAATGATAACGAGTGTACTTTACGATATCCCTGAGAAAGCAATTAGAAAATATAAAAGTAGACAATAAAAACACGAGAAACGAAAAAGAAGTGTCTTCACTAGCATACTACATGATTCAAATGAGTCTTGTTTACTATGAAAGTTTCTCTATTCAGTACTTTTTTTGTCGAATTCGTTGAAAGTCAGTTCAAATTTCCCAAACGCAACCAATTTTACAAAATCCTACTCTTTAAGACAAATGTTATTCACGGCTGATTTGTCAGCCTAGAAATATTTAAAGCATTCAAGTTACAGCTCGCTTACAGTTGACCTTTCACCTCGCCGTTTTACTACCTATTGTGACTTTCATTGCAGGTGGCATCCCGTACGGAAGTGTCACTGGAATGGTAGCAAAATATTCGAGATTCATGGGACAACAGATCAACACCCTTCAGGCGCGACAATTCAACGGGTTCACGGCTGTCCAACCTCTGGTGGTCGCACCAAATTTTAGAGCTACTCGATTAGTGGGAGCACAGCCGCAAGCTGTGCAGGTTTACAACTTTCCCGGTGTCACTGCTCCTGGCGTTCTTCGCACGATTGGTCGCATACGATACTAAACATAACTAATAGCAAAGCGTTAGAAATGAGACGTACAAAAGTTCCATTATGACTCTAGAGTCTTGCATATTCATTGAACTCAACTCTACACCAGCAATTCCATTATCGTCGTATCGTTACACCATGTTACTGAAGCTATACAAATTCTATTCATCATTACTGTCACGTATATTTAAAGTCTATTTATGAATGATTGACAAATCGATACTCCTTATTCGTTATTTCTTAAATTAACCTCGAGAGGAATTAGTGGGTTCATATTACTCGAATTGTGGCATTAATAGTAAGAATTTAAGAATCCTCGAAGAGGTGGAGAATGTTACCTACGGGAATTACAACAGTGTAAACGACATAGTTCTGTGTTCGATTTTTAAGGTGACATTTGAATAATAAACTTGCTGTCCTGGATGTATGAAGAATATTTAACAAATGGTTGAGTGTTAGAAGAGAGGTCAAGCCAGCATAATCTACGAGATTTGTATCGCTGAAAACTGGTTTCCTGGCTTCTAAACGGTTAATTTCATTGCAACACGTAAATACATACTTCTGAGTGCGATGAACGGGTTACTGATTAAGCATGTTAAGTACAATGTCGAATACAATGAAAGTGTTTCGGCTGGTAAGAAATTGGTTGAAAATGAGCATCGAATTATTCTTAGAACGATTATTATTTTTAGAAAGGTCATAGTTCAACAATTTTCCTTACTTCTGTATGAAGATCATCCGAATGAGTTGTATCAGATCATGAAAACTATTAAACCACGTTGCTTGAAGTTTCAAGTTTTTGAGTTCTGATGTGAAGACATTTTGACCTAGAACTATGAATACGCAATAAATGGATTACAGTTGCATATGTATGTGCGATTGTTTCACAGGGTTAAATTTTTTTTAGTGAATTCCGTCGTCACGTTATTGGAGAAGGAATATTTCCTTCCAATTGGATTTACTCAATCACTGTGTAACAACTGGAAGAAAGGATGGCAAAGATGTTCTGACAAGTAGCGATTCGTTTGGAGTCAGCCTTATGAACGGTTCTCTGTTAAATGAATCAGAAAATGATATTTCCGAAGCGTCTACCGTAATGCTATTACGAAATACCTTGTCAGTGTTTCAAGTTACGTTAGTCGATACTCTATTCTTACGGTATCAGGCCACTTTGGTATCTTCTGAGATGAGTTGACGGACGCAACATATGAAAACCTGGTTTACAGAAAATAAGCAACTTCGAAGGGTTGATACAACATAGAAAAATTGTTATTTAGATCGTTTTTTCGAAGTCAGTAATTGAATAATTATTGTCATGAGAAGATAGATTTGAAATTTAATCGACTACAGTGGGAAATATCTTATATTAAGGAGGTATTATTCGGAAGATGCTGGTTAAGTATAAAGTGGTCCATGGAAACGAAGAAGTGTGATGGAAAATATAAAGAGTTAGGTTCGAATTAAGCAGTTTTTATAATGGTAATCTTTCATACACATAATATGGAAGATTCGCGAGTCCCGTATCAATTGAATTAGGGCAAAAGCATTTAAGGAGAGAAAGTATAAATGACATCGGAGACGGTGTATGGCTGTTAGTCGTGACGAGTCGCACGCACGATGCATTACCCTCTACACGTGAGTATATGGACGCTAATACGATCCTCGTTGACAGAAAGAAAAATGAGGAGAGACTATTTTGCAACTGCAAAGATAATATTCGTCTCTTGCGACCAGGCTACCATCCAAACACGAGCCAAGAAAATCAATTTTCGTCTTGTTTCGACCTAACAACACGCATCGAACAATTGTGCGTTGCGCAATGGATTGTTTTTTGCTTTCGTAATTCAGCTATTGGCTCTTTTTGGGATAAATAATTGAACAGTACTCGATTTTTCATTTGTCCAACGTTATTCGTGATTTCAAATTCTAAATCTTGAATAATGCATATTTAATTTTAAAACATATTATAACTTGATTGCTTTGAATAGTGATAAGAAGTGTAGGTAAAACTTACATATAGAGATGGTGCACCCAGTATTATCAAAGTATGATACACCAATTTGTTTGTTGGAAGCGATTGAAATCTACAGTGTGAAAATGTTTATTTCGTAAACACCAGCGATTAGCAATTTATTACTGTATGGTGTACCGCGTGTTGCAACAAGGGAAGATAACATGTGCACTCACACAGTTGTACCAGTTTTGCAATAATAAATAACGAGGTTAACTTCACCGCTCGTGGAATATAAAAATTTATTCTTGACGTGGTGTGATCTCTTCGATTAAAGAAGATGAATCTGTGGAAATTTATTAGTGTCCAGTGCAACCACCTAATTCAAGCGGTGTCATTGTTCGTAATTGGTGGGGCAGGGTTTGCACAATCGTGATAATTTATTGTGATTTGTGAGCAACGTATCGCACAGGTGTTGTTCAAGATTTGCAAATGTCAGATATATTTAATAAACCTTCTATAACGCTTTTGCTACGAGCTTCGTACCTATTTATATGTTCTAAAGCACATGTCCTTGCGAGAAGAAAGGATTAATCCTTGCATAATTATGCTAATTGCGAGCCGAGTATAACAATATGTGATATAAGATACATCTTGTTTACCGAGAATGCGTTCCACTTAAAATCTATGCAACTGACTGCAATTGAAGATATTTTTCTATGTATTGTTCCTATAGATATTAATTTCATTACATCATTATCTTCATTTTCGATAAGACACAGCTACCTTCTAAATTTTAATGTGTAATTAAAGACTGCAGGCTCACGTTAAGGCTTTTCGTTCTATTACTAAGAAAGCTCGCGTGCCACCTGCTTCGACTTGAATTTCATTCTATAAATGTAAGTGTGTTGTAAGTTATTTTAGATCGCGATAGTGGTCATTCACGAGAATCGCATTGCGTATAAATCGTGAATGACCACGTGTGCTATATTACGGCCGCGGGATACGTTGCTCGTAGGAATTAATCTCGTCAATGAATGAGCGATGAATGAAGCGCGGGACAATTACCCATTTCGCTTTCAGCATGAATTATTTATTGGTAATCGATAGTCATCGAAGAATCTCATCTATTTCCACGAGAATTCTCAAATCCACATAAGATCAAAATATAGAAACAACCATTTGATCCAAAATTCTTTAAAAAAAAGTTGCAAGTTTCAAATCATTACATCTTTCATGTGCAATGTTCAGTGAATGCAATCGAAGAGGAGTGTTCTCGGAACATTAATAATTCAGACTAATTTCTGCTTGCAGAACTCTATGATTGAATTTGTATAAAAAATCGCAAATAATAAGCAGTAATTTGCCGAAGCTATTTTCTTACATGATCCATAATGACCAACACAATAATTACTGTCCACTTTCCTGCTTTCTTTTATGCGTGCCGTCTATTTTACAATAGAACCCTGATATTACATAACTACAACCAATTATTTTCTCGTTCACATGCGCCGCATATCGTGCCTGGAATTCAGTGAATTTCAGGAAGCAATAAGTCGTCTGCGATCGATTGATTCGTCAAGCGTTTCAACAACATGAAGAACAGGTTCCATCAGCGCGAATGAACAGCATTGATTACTTCCCTTTAGGGGAATGTTGTATTTTATGACGGAATAAGAATAGCTGTGATTCTCCTCCAATTACCAGTGTTTGTTCAGCCTAAATAATATAATTGTTAGCCAAACGATGATTATGTGTAATAACGTAAACGACTTATGCACTTGCAAATTGTACCTAAATGTAGGTATCTGTATTTTCCCACCCTTGTAGACTCAGTCACGAAGTTTAAATCGAAATAGAATTATATTGAAGACGAAAGTGAATATTCAAAAGTCGAAACATTTTGCTATTTGAGGTTTTTCTAACTTAAAAGTATCGCCGAATGATTGATGTGTCTTCGGTTTACAATCCTCGGGCGTTACGCCCTCGAAATTTTCACAATCGACTACAATAGGAGTTCGAAAAGTAAGTGTGTCACGTATGAAACGATGCGTTGATCTTCGGACTTGCCCATGTACGCTCCTTGCGTCACGCAATGACAAATAAAACATCGTATTACGGAAAATTGCCGGGCACGCGCATCGCGGGCTCTCATTACTATGCTCCGTGTTACGCAGCTCGAAGGGAAGCCGGGTTTTTCGCGACGCAAAGAGAAAGAGTGACTCGACTCCCGTGTTCTAACTCTCGCTTTTGTTCTGTCGTAGATAACGGTGCTCTGCGCGGGGCTCTGGATCCTTCAAGACGATGTGAACGCGGCAAAAACCGGAGTCAGTAAGCAGATTGTTATATCGCTCTGGGAAACTGTTAATTATCCTCGCGTTTGCCCTTGAACTAATTTCTAAGGCAATGATAATTACTTTTAAGAGGACACAGTGGCATTAGCATGTATTTTTAGTTTTTCCTTCTGCTCTTTATTATGCCAGCGGTGGGATTTGAGAAGTTTACACAGATTTTGAGCCTTCATATAGAAGGAAATCTTAGAAACTCGAAACAAATTTATAGGACTGAGCAAAAGGTAAACAAAACTCTGTGTAAAAGTCGAACAGCAAAGAAACAAAATCCATACTGATCATAATAGACATTAAATCGTCACGACTCAATGTTCTCTTTTGATCAATGGTCTGTATTAGGTTTTGAATATCATCAATATCATTCTACGCTGTGTATTACGTTATAGTGGTACGTATATCCACTATGAAACGCTGCTGGCGTTTCGGTGACTTCAACACGTGGTAAGGAGCGATCGGCAGGCACGAGAGCGATCCAACACGAGCGAGGGAAAAGACAACTGAAATGTCAATGAAACAAATGAGACTTCATTTTCACCTGCCATTTTGCAGAATTAGTCGGTGCTATATGAACTGAATCGGGGCACGAGCATTTAATGGGAGAAAGTATAAATGACAAGGTGCATGATGTATGCCTGTTAGCCATCACGAGTTGCACGCACGATGCATTGCTCGCAAACACGAGAATCTACGGACGCTAACAGGATCCTCGCTTGCTAGAGGAAAAAAGTAGCTATTTCGCAACTGCAAAGATAATATTCGTCGTACATCGTTGCCTGGTGTGGCAATGGGTCCACTTTTTCAGCTCGAATCAAAGAAACTGATTTCCGATTCTTTCACATCTGATAACATGTTATGATAAATTACTCTTTCCTGTGTGTTTCGGCAGTTTAGTAACAGTCGGGGAATTTTGAATGAGGAATGCTGGACTTGTAGTAGATTAATAAAAATAATTTTTGATCTTAAACCGCGCGGGTTCAAGGAAAACGGCAAGCACTTTTTTGAGGTTCAAAGAAGTGTGATGGATTTTTGCGTGACGCAAATGACGATAATATACAGCGACAGAAAACTATGAATTACATCTGTTTACATGAATTTTAATGGGAGAGTAACCGTAGAAGGGAAGCTGCAAGATTTTATCTTCTAAATTTAATGTTTTACCTTCGTATCTACTTGCTGTCTTCTTGTTGATTACTCGCTATTAGATCCAAGCATCTAAATTACATCAAATGGACACTTTCTAAATTACACATTTATGTAACAGGTGCCGATGTCCTGACGTCGTTCGCGAAGAACGTCGCGTCCATCCTCTCATCGACCTTGCTGAGCGACTTCCACGACACCTTTTCGAACCAATCGGTAGAGTATCTGGCTTCTCTTAAAAAGGCACAAGAAGCACACACGTTGAGCACCGAACCAATCAAGCCCAAAGGTTCGGACATTCCAGCAAAATCTTCTGTCGAACGCTTCAAGAGATTCGCTCAGGAGTATCAGACTCTGGACGAAAGGAGAAGAGGATTCCAACATGCTTATATAAACCCCAACGATCCACAGTACGGAAAACGTTACAGCCCCCACTTTATCTTGGATCGTGACCGAAGAATTCACGACGGGGCCAGCATCCTAGCTACAGAGAATATCGGCAGCAAAGAAAACTCGATCGACGCTGACATAAATGCAGCTTCCCTCCAGTATACAAATCCCTATCAGCATCCCCCTGACTTCAAGTATAATGCTGATCATCTGCATCCACTGGATAACGCGAATCACCACGGACACTTCGGCTTTCCTCCTAATTACCAGTTGCACCAGGGACCTGGAGTTGATCCAGCACAACCTGCAGAAGGGGGCGATGCTAACCCAGGAGGAAACGAGGACGTTCAGCTAGCTAGACTAACGCACAGGCCGTATAATCTTAATTACAATGGTCCCTACAATGCTCTTCAGCATCCAGAATTATACAGACATCCAGGTGCCTACTATGCTGATGGTGGGCAGGTCCAAGGGAACGGTCGACATGTAGCACCTGCGAGTGAGCAGGACGCAGGTAATCCATCTAGGTTAAGCGATGACCAGAATCAAGGACAATCTGCGGTAGCTGGGTACGATTACAATCCTCGTTTTCCCTATCGACCGCCTTATCACGATGGCTTCTATGGACATCCGGATTTCTACAATGGTCCCTTCAACGGTTCCTTCAATCCAGGGTACCAGGGGCAGCCTGCTGAGAATTCTACAAATGGTCAACTTCCAAATGGTCAATTTCCAAATGGTCAATTTCCGAATGGTCAATTCCCGAATGGTCAATTTCCGCATGGTCAATTCCCGAATGGTCAATTTCCGAATGGTCAATTCCCGAATGGTCAATTTCCGAATGGTCAATTTCCGAATGGTCAATTCCCGAATGGTCAATTCCCGAATGGGCCACACCCTTTCAATGGCTATGGGTTTTATCCCAATGGCCCTTATCAACCTTATTACCCGAACAACTATGGTAATGGAAAACCTGCCCAAGCTCAGAATCCGCCCGAAAATTCAGGGACTGCGGAGCAAACGTCACCTGAGAATGGTCAAGGTAATGGTCAAGGTAATGCTCAAGGCAATGGTCATGGGAATGGTCAAGGAAATGGTACTTTCCCACCCGGATACCCCAATCGTCCTCCTTATGGATTTCCACCATATGGTCCATTCTATGGCGATTTCCATTTGCCATATCCTCCGTTTCCCTTCAATGGCTTACCATATCGTTTCGGTCCCGGTTTCCCTGATCATTTGATTCCACGGTACAAACCAGTCCCTTATTCACATATCCCTCCAAATCCTTATCAACCCGACCAAGGTAAGAAAACTGTTAGTGATGCTCCTGTAACCTCTGAATCGCCTGCGAACAGCGATACAGAAGTGATTTCTGAAGGCAGCTCAGATATAGTTCAAGCCTTGCTTTCGAATCGACGTGGGAATCTTGTGTTCCCTTGGCACGTTTCCAAAGAATCCAAGTTCAAGCCTCAACAAGCATTGAAGCAAATATCTTAATACAGTAAGATACATACAATATAGTGGAACCGTCGCTGAAAGCATCATATACCTTGCATTGCTGAACAAAGCTAAGGTAAACAATGGGTTATTAAAAAAATTAAAAAAATTCATGTAAACCTTTATAACTTTCTATCGACGATCCTTTGAGCTCTAATTAAAAAACATATATAATGCAACCACATTATCTGAATTATTAGAAGTAGATTATATCCTTTTGGTACCTGGAGCCCTAATCACACTAGCTCTCTTTCAAATCTTACAATTACAAATATTAGAGCATTCGGATAAGAGAGACCCTACTGTATTACGTAATTGTAATAATTAATTTTAATATTTATATCATCGGAAATATACTAATATATGCAAATCTCCATAAAATTACTGTAAGGGAGAGGAGAATGATGTTCCAGAAATGCTTATTTACTTATACCCTTCAATTATCCTTCCACTAGATTATCATATCGTCTATTCTTCGTCCATTCATGAAGGACATCGCGAGGCAGTTCCCTTGCGCAATGATTAAAACAAATAACCGCGTATGTAACTACCAGCTTTGCGGCTGATCTCGAGCCGCGTCCTTGCTCCGCCGTTCTCGAAAAGACGCGTTGGAAGAATCGCGGACAGATTGGATCGCTACGCCCGCGGATAAACGGAGATGTTTAATTGTGGCCCGACGAGGTGTTCCCAACGACACGTGCCGTAACTTGGCATTGGTCAGCGAAACATTCCCATGGTTATGATATAGAAAAAAAGTTCCCATAGCTCTGGCTGGCCTTATCCCGCAATTACAAGCCGTGCCCACGATGCATGCCGACTACGGTCTGATAATTTTCGTGGCCTCCGGGAGCGGATTTTGCATACGCGTGTCGCCTATCAACGTGAATGATCGTCGAATATGACGGCAGATGACTGCAGACACCGATGACGTCAGGAACGGGAACCGTAAGGGAAAGAATTCACCGAAACTGTTGCCCTCGACGCGATCATTCGCTCCGAACGCTGCTCGACATCTGGTAACCGCGCAGTAAAAACGATTTATCGTTGCACCTCCAAGGTGAATATGTCGCGGTACGTAATACGCGGAAAGTCCTTCGGCACTCGCAGCATTCATCGCAGATTCTGGGGAAATAGTGTGAAAACAGGAAAAAAAAGATTACGTAGTAGGCAGAATTAGATGCTGTTTCCGCTACGATGATTGAGTTGATGATTCACGGCAGGCGTTGGATGGGTCAGGGAAAATAGTTTGTCACAAGAAGTTGAATCTGGATCCACAGTTTGCAGTGAAGTCTGGTCGATCAGCTGTGGAAATCTTAGGGTGTGAGTTATGAGTTCTAGAAATATATATTCCGTCATTCGCTATATCCTTGACTTGAATTAATATAACTGTATAATTGTGTAAAAAATCTTAAATTCTTCTTAAGGGGAGAAGACCGGATAAATCGAACGCAAAATAGAAACAAAAATTTTTCCATAAATCGCTTCTAAAACATTTCAAAGTTATAGGCCGATATTCAATTCTGAATTGATAATATAGTCTGGTGAGTCAGCGCGCCTCCGAGCGCCGAGCATATATAAAACGCATTTTAAACGCATTTGTCTCAAAACCACGTTTTCAAAATTGGCGCCGGGGATAATTAAAAAATTATTTGACCGATCAACTTCAAATTTTGCACACTTTAAGTTTATAATATTCCTCAAAGTATGAACTACAATGTTTAACCAAATTGGTTAAAAAAAACCTATTTCAGATACTGCCCTATTTCTTTCGTATTTATTATAATTTTATTCTTATAAATTTTTTTACTTGTTATAATGTTGAATAAAGTACTCTTAAAGTTACGAAAGCATTAGCGCATTGATATCTTTGCAAAAAATTCCTAAATAATGATACAAAAATAAGCCTTTTATACGAGTTCTCCCCCTTAAATTCTAAAAGTCTTATTCCCTTGCAGTTAACAAGACCGCTAAAATGCACAAAGCAAGAAACGTAACGACTTCGCACGCTGTCCAAGATAGATGGGACGAAGAAAAGCAGGCCGCAATAATTAATGAATCACAGAGTCACGCGATTTTTTCCTCGCGAAACGGAATATGTAGCTACTTATCGTGTGCACGACGATCGGTTGAGCGATACATATGCGAGGCGTCCATTCTCGCATCATCGACTAAGTAATTACAATGCTGTTCGTGCAAATTCGCCGAACTCGTCTAAATGAAAATAAACCCGCTGTTTCGAGCGTGCGTGATTTTGTGTCACTTGCAAGACCAATGGAAAGAATTCGTTCGATAATAAAAAAATTCATATTTCTCCGTACGTGTGATTAAATGTTTTCAGCAGCTCGTTGGGCAACGATACGATCAATAACACTTGGAAGCATTACACATTAACCGTAATTAATGATAATCGTATCCTCGGTACCACGAGTGTCCCAACGTTCTTTTTTCGCGATTTCGTCCCCCATGACGTGTACCATGTAATCTCACCATTTTGTAACATGATATTCCCCTTCCTCCCCCTCGTTACGTAAGCTTCAGACTTTTCTTCTTTCTGTTTCCATTACGGTACTCCTGGTGCCATCACTTGGCTCCTCCAGACCCTGCATTCCCGTACACACCCATTGTCCCTTTGAAAATGGTAATTAAACTGTCCATTAGCGCTGTAATAGCCTGCTGGCAACCCCCTCATCTTTTTCTTCTCTTATCGTAATAAGTTTCGTATTATAAATGAGTGGACATGGTTCAGAATGATTCAAGATGTAGAGGTTAGAAGTTAATTAACTCGTAATTAGCATTTGTAAGAACTGATTAATTCGAAGCCGCAAATTGCAACAAGATTAACCAATTTGTGAACAGGGAAGTGCAACAGTTTGGACTAATAGGCCACTTTTGGAGTTAAGTGTTAAAAGACAGGAATTCAGTTATAATCAAACTTCTTTGCCTGCCTGCTACTTAGCGAAGGCTTTCAGTAACTGTTTCTACAAATACCTGCCCTGGTACCTCGTAAATGACGACATTCGCTAGAAGAATGACAAGAAATGCTTGCTTATTGGTAATTTCAGCTGCCACGTTCGAACACGCGATTCACTGTTACCGCGAATATGCGAAATTACTCGTCCGAAAGAAACTTGCATTCTACACAAAAAGCTATGGATCCTATTTCGATATTCCCATATTGTAATCCTGCCACTTGAATGAAATTTTTTATAGAATTCACCGAAATGTTACAACGGTGTTTGCAACGTGCACCATCGTCCTTTTCTTTTCCAGTATCACGGAATGTAAGGAGGATTGGGAAATGTAATGAATGTTCCTCGTACGTCCGAGCCCCCCAACGAATTTGGATGTCAAGGCGTTGTTCATAGTGCGTGCACGTTGCGACCGTCCCGAAAGCATCGCAGTCCCTGCTTCGTATGTCTCTTTCATAATGACGCGTTGCATTCGCATAATCTCAGGGTAACAATGCTTTGCTATTAGTGTTAACAGAGGAAAGCCAATACGAAGGCTGGGAAAATCGCTGTTCGGGGGCCGTGGCGGGACCCCGCCTTTGTTATAAAAGAAACTGAAACCGACGTTAGGCGGACAGTGGTACATACTCTGCTGATCGATCAGGAAAAAATTGGTGTAATCACTCGAGCAACGGACAGGCTAGTGTCACCTGACAGAGAATGGCTTGCTTGAAACTTGTAAGTAACGATACCGAAAACAAAAAGTGATAAAAAAAAGTTCAGTTTTTGAGCCGTTGATATCGCTTTCTAAGAAGCGGTTAAAGTGCGAACCGCTATGAGATTTTACCTGAGACTTTTCCATCGCGATACAAAAATCACCGCAAGAACTAAATGTAAATAATGGAAACAGTCGCGAAAGATGAAATTTTGGAAAATATATCACGAAACTTGTCTCATGAGAGTCTAATTTCATGAAACTAATGACAAAATAATTAGAAAATAATAAAATAATTGAATAATTATTTCATGAGATTAAAGTCTCCATGTGAGACACGATATTCTTGTCGCATCGTGGATTTTCACCTTTAGAAACGATTCGAAGTTGTTAAATAGTACAATTGTAGACTTAGCAATCTAGGAACGTATAAGAGTCGTTTTATTAATAATCCTTTATATTCACAAGTATTACTTGCGTATATACCTTCGTGACAAATTTTTAATCATTTAACATTTAATTATCGTCGAGTCATTACTATGCAATATAACGCGCAGTGTGTAGTCCCACAATATATAGTAATCGTAGTTGAAGATTGTATGAATATCAATTTGCAAACTGATTTATACATTGTAAACTGATTTGTAGATATTCTATATGCGACGCGCAGTGTTACGACCATGACATTTGTAATTCATTTCTGCATACACTGGATTCATTGTTCATGTTTTCCTTTTCTTATTCACAAAGTACACGGTTCTGCTGCTGGCTGTCATCATTGGCATCGTCGCTGCGAAGCCAGGATATCTAGGTGGATACGGATACGGCGGCTACTACCCTTACGTTTATAGTTACAAATACCCGTCTTTCGGATTTGGGCATGGTTATGGACATTATGGTAAGAGAACATTGGTCATTGCATGATGAAACGTAGAACGCGACTGCACTGTCTTCAACGTCAATGAATCTTTTGTAAATCATTTAATGGCTTCGATAATTCGATTAGATGAATGATATGACGTGTGACTTTTCGAGACATGTTAAAGTTTTTCGAAATATTCATTTCCAACACTGTCGTGCATTATATACAACATTTTATGAAACCCTTTCTCGAATTCGTGAAGTAGACGAATTATTCATCGACGTTGTTCACAAGATTGATCGCAATGTAGACAAAATATTCATCAACGTTACAGTCATCCTAATTTGCTTTTACCCCTTAGGCTACCCTCATTACGGTTATGGTCATGGATTCGGTCACTTCGGTGGCTATTACTAATCGAAAAGCCGACTTTTTGGATACCACGATACACGATTTGGAAAGGAGAGATGTTTAGACAGACCTTAGTACCGATTCTGTTGTCGTAATCTTGTTTTACAACATTAGAACCGTGCTTTACGAAATGATAGTCGATGACAACCGTTGTCTACACCTCTAGTATAAACTGCATTTATCGTTTCTTATATTAAATTCGCGGAAAAGTAATCGTAGCTTTTAAAGTAATGATAAAGACTCTTCTGAATTTAACAGAACACATCTGACGAAACTTTATATTCTCACCGTCGTTAATGATTGCGCAAAACGAATAAATAAAACGTAGAGATTAATGGAAATATCATGTTTGCGGAGTGTTATTGTAGAGACCTATACAAGCCTTCCTCAAATAACGAATCTTAATAAAATTACACAGCTAAATAAATACAGAAAACTGTTACTTATGCCGACTAATGTATTATGACTGAGCTTGTCAAATAAACTCATCGTTATCTCCTGCTACTCTCATTTTGAAAATGCAGCTTCATTTTATTCCGAATTGCAATTGTTTTAAAAAGATACTATCATTGCAATAAAAGGGGATTTTAAATTCTTTGCTGTATTGAAAAGAGAGTTTGAAGAATATCTAGTACTCCTCAGACATCAGAATCCTTTTCTCAAGGAAACCTCAGAGATCTCTGAAACTTCCAGGGTGTGTGATCTTGTAGATCTCCTGAATAGAAGAATGTCTTTCACATATTTTGCTGGAATTTATTACGACATTTCAATTTCATGGACAAGATCTCCTTGGTGTCGAGAAGAGACAGAAATACGGTAGAAATGATAGAGACTTCGTGTTGTTACTTTTCTCTCTAGAATCTTGTAGTTGATTTCACTTAATTGAAGTAATCTGGAGAAGAATATTGACTACTAGCATGCCAGAACATCGCATCTCACATGTTATCCGTAACATGTGTATACAGCTTGAAAGTAGAAGTCTATGTACGTTAATTATAATGTGGAAGGGAGCTGCTGGAATATGTTAATATCTGCAGGAGATGCACTTCGCGAGGGAAGTGCTGGTAAAATCCTGTTTCGCTGTGTATTCCCATTTAATTGGGCAACGTCGTCGCGATTAAGAGAGAATGCCACTGCGGTGATCCGTATGTGCAGGTGCAGGGGTCACTCAAGACTTTTCAGGTCGCCCAGACTTTTACTTTACAAGATAACTGCACATTGACTGCGACTGAAACTTTAACAACCATCAATCTATAACACTTTATCGCGGGTATCCTTGATTCGTTTTCAACGAAATGTGAAAACGGATACTTGAAATCAGCAATTACCTTTTCAACCTTTGCAACACAGCATTTCGAACAGCAAAGGAGCAAGAAATTATCGCTCATGTGTAATTTATTGATTACCTCTTTTACACTCAAATAATTGTCTATATTATTCCAAATATCAAATGTATTTTCTAAAGAACCAAACATAGGAAATAATGATGGAGATTTGGTGAGACGTTTATCGCGATGCGTCCTTCGAGGAATATTTTGACCCACGTTTTGAATAAAAATTCGTGAGAGCATTACACAATCTTCTACTCGCTACGCCTGCACGAGGCATCTTGTAGTATATTATGTACATCTTGTGAAATCGTCTGTGATCATTTACGACACTTCAGGTTTACCTTGATAATGATAGTCGGATTCACTAATGATACAAAATAATTTGTTGTAATTAAAATTCCAAGGTTGCTGTATGATGCAAACATCGACGTGTTTTTATTGTTAAAAAAAAGTATACCAGTAAAAGTTTTACTTCATACGCGTGGATAAAGCATGTCGTAAATCTTGTAAGGTTAACACCTTCGATTCTATTTAATACGGGAACCAGGATTTCAATTGAATCAACAAGGACGTAAATAAAATACCAGTCATCTATACGAATCGTACTGTATTAAAGAATCGTTTACATGGGCTCCTGACAACATGGACTTAAGATACTTGTACATCAAAGATTAACTTCCCTCGCATTGTCCCCATCTCTGTTCATAATTTTCAAAGGTAGGTAATAAATCATATAAGACATGTACTGAAAGTCTGCTGAAGTCAGATCGTAACTGGAGAAAGGATTTCGTTTTCTAGCAAAAAATATATTCAGAGGAAGATTTGCACTTCGTTTCCCCAAAATCTACCATTTAATCGAAGGTACTCCTATCAGCAGAGGATAGTTCTCTTCGCCGACCATCCTTAAGTATATTATTCGACGTAAGGAAAAGATCGAAGGTCAAACGAACCGTGATTACGACCTTTTCCGTGGTCGTCGTAGCCCCTTCATTCAGTTGAAAACTAAATACTAGGAGAAAGGATAGTCTCATGAGGAAAACAACTTCATTCATATATAGAAAGACGGATTCGGTGGCAATACCAGCACTCAGGATAGGGGAAAGTGGGTAGGTATGGGTCAGAATTCAATTAATCTCTAAAATTGACCAAAATTAGAGCGATAATGATTAGTAATTATCATTTTAAAGTAATCTTTAGAAGAAGATTTTAGCATACAATTACTATTAACTAAAAGAAAATAGGAATATTGTTCATGTATACGTACATGTAGGTCCAAAGTCAGGTTGCACTACTTGATGCAGTACTTACCTTCCTTCGCGGCCATTTTCATAATCGTGGGAAGTTAGTTGCCATAAGGTATAACCACTATGCAGTCTATACAGTTTACCATGTTTATGCAACATGATGGTGGAACAATGCAGACACACAGTTAATAACGGTGATAACGTTTACGAACGAATGCCAGCCGCGATTATTATTAGCAATTTAATGTAAAGTTCAAGTTGCAGTACCAGTTGAAGGAAGGAGCGGAGTTACGTTGACTGAGTTTCGAACTGGTGTTCGATATTTCATCGTATACGAGAGTTCTTGACATTTCTGAAAACTCAGAATAACCAAAAGACTTAATTTACTATTTCCGAGGAGATCAGACGTTTTATAATTTCTACAGTCATTATACATTCACATTTGTTTAAATTCGAGGCTTCGTCATACAATTTCATAGTAAACGTGATCCTTGAGGTTTTAGAGCTTTACTTGAAGCAGCCTTTAATTAAATGCTAGAAATGATTATAAATTTAATACGCGTGAGACAAAAGTCTGAAGGCGGCGTTAATTCTTCTCGCCGGTCATTAATGAGTAGGGTGCTGCTGAGAGACGTACCATATGTAAAAAGGTCGAAGGAATGGTGCACGCGACCTTCGATCTAGCGTCATAGGTTGGATTGATTACTGATAAGCAATTAAAACGTCTCATTTGACTCCCATCCGCGAATGGAGCGACTCGTGTTCCCAGATTCCTTCAAGGTCTTTACGAAGGGAATCTTGCGCGTACAGCGTTTTATGATCAGCCATTATGAGCAATGAAGAGGGATGGTGTTAAACGATTGCGATTGCTTAAGAGAAATAGGATGGCCCATGTTACCTGCAAATTATATTCAATTGCACATTTACAACAACACGTTTCTGAGAATATTCTATAAATAAATAAGCCTCCATGATATCGGTAACTTTCGGTGACCTACATATCAATTTTCTTTAATAAGAAGTCCCATCGAAGCGAATGGCTTAAAGCTGAATAACAATCGCTTTAAACAGATGCAAATGAAATAGTATTTCGCAACGTGGAATTGGATGAACGCTAATAGATATAATTGCACGCAAGCAATCGCTTCTGGAGTGTTTGTCTCATTATTCGCCCGGTGTGGTGATCGTCTTTGTTACGGTAACATACAATGGCGACATCGTCGAAGGATTGCAGGTGCGAATATGTGTACACACGAATCACCAGGAACGATGAACTCACGTAACGTTTGCAGTGATTACAGCCGATCGTCGAGCATCATTGTGTTTGAGGTTCTTCACCTGCATGGGAGTCTGCGTGAATCTCGATGACGCTGGCTCAAGTGAAACCTTGCATAACAGAAATTATCCATGCTGTTCTCCGTTTTTCGATGAATCCAACTCAGTACCCTCTTCAAAAGATATGTCACATATATTCATACAAGGATATACTATACAATATTCGACGATATACTAACAAATACAACCGTTGAGCCATTTCCTCAAGAACTGACTCAGTCTGAAATCAGATCGTTACTCAACATCTAACCCAGATATCATCATCATTTCTTTCTCCGCATGCTCCCTTATGAATTTTAATGAAAACTTTCAATTTGCGTAGAGAATGGAAAATCTCTGCTACAAGTGCACCACATTTCACTCGCATTGCAATGTCCATTGCAACATTATCAGACTCTAGTATACACCATCCAGTCGACTTTAGAAAAAATCTGTATGATCGTTCTAATTCTTAAATTGGTATCGATGCTGTCTCGTCGATTTATTGCCACGTAATTATGGCAATAGGTACCTACACTTTATGTGCCCTTTCCACGACAGTGTCTTTCATCTTCGCCTTGGTTCACTCAATTACGCTCAATTATCCAGGTAATTTCGCAGCGTTAGACGCTCTCCATGCTCGCGGAAATGGTAATAAATAATTAGGCGAGAATAGCTTTTCGCAGGGATAAGCGATCCGAGTTTCTTCATTGGAGGTGAAGCTTCACCGTTGTCAAATGTCCAGCGACACGTGCAACTTAATTACACTGTATTACGGCAGCACTTACGTGGCGCTGTGTTACACGATTACAGAACATTGCGGGGCTACTTTCTACGCAGGTCCTAACGAGGTATTTTTGCCAGTTTTGAGATGAATGACACAGCGAGTCTCATCAGAATAGAATCGTTGGATATGTGCAAGTGTCGAAGCCTCTTAGGGTTCAATTAAGATAATTTAACCGAACATAGGTTCGGGCAAGTTACATTATTCACAGCGATACGCTCGGTCTATAGGTCCAAACTTTCATTCAACCCATTTTCCTTTGAAATTCGAGTGTGTTACTATGCGTCCACTGAAAGCCTGAGCGCATCATTCGTCATCGATCAATTTTATCTTAATGGCGGGTTTCGTAAAAATGTTGGAGTCGTAGGCTTCCATCGGTCACCTTAACTAACGACCGGCGATGTCCTTCGATGGCGGCACTCCGAGATCGGCGTTACCTCATCCTGTAATCAGAATGAAGGCGCTACATTGTGGCGAGTGTCGCGCGACACCCTTTAATCATAGATCACAGCGCGGCGACGACGACCACACCGAATTATTCATCCTTGAGTCGATTTAATTCCTCGAAATCTGTGCCCGTTTGCCGGAGAGAGAGCGTTAAGGACGATTCGTCCTTCGCTATTACCACCAGCGTTAGACGTCCTCAGGTATCGTCCAACGTAACCGCGAAGTTGGACCTTTTCAGGCGGCGTTCAACATCGCCCCGTCCTTCTCGCCAGCCGAGAACTCTCACTTTCTCCCTCTCTCTCTCCCCCTGTGTCTCTAGCCATTTCACTTCCCCACGGCGGTGGCTGTCTTCTTTCCTTTCTTCACGCACGGGAACGAAGAGTTACAGCATCCTCCCGTGGACGTCGGCTCGCAATAATCGCATGGACCGAACACTCTGTCCTCCCCCCACCAGCGAATCGGGTGAATCCTATAAATGCTCTCCACGTTCCTCGAGACGAAGAAGTCACCTCTCCCGGGAACGAGCAAGCTCCCGTGAGACATGTGTCCGTTTTGAAGTGTTCCTTCCACTCGCACGGTCGCCGTATTTTTCGGCAGAACCGGGAACTAGATCGGGATCACGAAAAATGGTAAGTAAGTGCGACGTGGGATCAAGTGAATACAGACGTGACCGGGGGTGGAAGAACGGGAGGGGTTGGGGGATGGACGACAGCCATTATGGTTCCGTGTACGCGATAGATGTGAGAATGGCACTGATTCGGAACGTATTTATTAGGATTCTGTGTGCCGAAAGTGTGGCTCCGGGGATATTGTTGGTGCGCTCGTTGCGGGCTCGAAGGGTGGAATAGAAAATTGTGGAGATGGAGTAGAAGTCTGTGCCTCTTCGACTTTGGGAAATGGTCACTTGTACCCTGTGCTTCGGAACCAACATTACTGTTACTTCATCGTGATATCATTTTTTTTTATTAAAAACTACTCACCAATTCAATACAATTTCACTTTATTAGTTTATTAGTATCATTCTGTAAAAAAGTTGTACTGCTACTGGATTGCTCTTTGGTTAAAGTTATTTTTCACATTCATAAGTTATTTCTGTATTTAACGAAATCTTTTGGTGCAAAAAGTTCGCTTCGCATTTGGATGTATTCTATGATTTATTAATATGAAAGGAGGAAGTTGGGGATTTGTTGGTTACCAACACGTGACACTATTTCCCGCGTCACGGGGGCATTCCATCGTGCAATTTTCGAGTTCGTGAGCCGCGATCACTTTCGTTTCTGCAAAACAGTATTTCCACCGGTGAGCTTAGCGTTTGGTATTTACACGTACGGCCGTATCCACAGCCACGTAAGAATTAATAGCGAGACTCAAGCGACAGCCAGCTGTTGGCGCGCTAAATATCAAAGGTTATCATTGTTTCTTAACTTGAAATACACCTTTCTGGTGCCTCAAACATTTACTTTCTTCTGGTAATCGTCGTCAGCAGCCTTGCTACCATAAAAATTACGTGTATAATAAGGGGGTGGCGATGTACGATAAGAACCTGAGGAATAAAGTCTAACTAAAAGTCCTTTCTTTACTGTGCAACTGCATTAAGTATATTTCCAATGTACAATACTAAAATGCTTTCTCACGCAAGCCTCACGCTCCTACCTGATTCCATTATTCAATGTGCGATTACTGAAATTGATTTTAATAGCAGCCCCATGCATGATTGTGCATCTCTTACTCGCACTGCGTTTGTCCAAAGCTATCTTCGCGATCACGTAACGTAGAAATTTTTGTTCGCGAAAGGTCAACCTCGTAATTCTTTCGTAAAAATTTCCCGACGAAATATTCGATTCGTGCATCATTAGAAATCTCAGCGAGTCGATGATGCAACGTTCCATGTTCGGCTTGAAGTAGACTCAATGAAAGAAGTCAAGATTTTCAATACGTGACGATAGACACATCACTCAACAGTACACACTAAATATTCTGTAAGGAATATTGACGAATGACAATTCAATTCTCTATTCAATCGAATGCAGTATTGCCAATGGAGACCTCTGAGACTAAAAATCGTGCGAGTCAAATTTACCCTCTACTAGGAAATTAATTATCAAAGCATGGATTAGGTTTACTTATTCTAAGGAACGAGGATACACAAATCTCTTAAGCTTCTAAGTGGTATTAATTACGCCACTCTCGTTATCAAAGGATTATACAGGTTGTGTGGTATAGGGATGTCTAAGCTGTTAAATAGTCATCAACCTCGCTGATTTAGTAATTAATTATCGTCGAGAATAACTGGTCAAGTCACACGATTGAAATTCGTTTATCTACTGAAAGGTTGATTATTACCTGTACAAGTTTTACGATCGGTGGTGTCACAGCGAAGTGCATCCACTCACGCCACGTATAAAAGTGTCTTGCTCGTGTCAATCAAAATAAAAGAATAAAAGATCGAATGTCATTGGTTTGACATTACTACACAGTAGTAATTACGTAACGTCAGATTTTCCCCATTAGCACCACCCTTAAAAAGGAACTTCGACCTCTCATTTGCAACTTCAAAGTTTACGACTATTATTAAGTTCTGGAAAACAATTTCATAATCCGAATTGGATTTAAAATGTTCAAGTAGTACCAATAACACTCAACTACCAAATTTTACCAACGCAAAAAGCTATTCATCTAGCTAAATCAATTAATTTATCCTACACCCTTCCACGAGGATACCGAATGCAAATTAATTTCGCAATGTGAACTATTTCAAGAATTCCAATCCCATTAAAATTTCCCAGGCAAATCTGGCAACTCGCGGAGAACAATTTCATGCAAAGCAAGTTCCCACGAAGTGTTCCAGACCGTAAGACGCCAGTTTGTATGGAAGAAAAAAGGGGCAACGTAAATATCTAGCAAACGCGTTTAGAAAGTAGGTTTCTGCAGTCGTCACAATAAACACGAAATTGATTGTGTATTCTTTTGACAGCTACCGAAACGTTAATTGAATATAATAAAGTAGGAATATGCATGACACAGCGGAATGCAACTGGTAACTCTGAATTCACACTCGTACGCACGGCGCCTCTTCGTACGACCGCCAATCGCCATAACATTCACTTAACGCACCTATGGTTCCTCGGCTGTTTCGAAAGAACCTGTAAAATTATCCTGTAATCGCGGGATATTTACTACCATTCATCTAATCGGCTGATCGTTGCAGGCTTTGCATCACTAAGAGCGCAATAAAAATCGTTGCAATTACTACGAGGGTAGGCCGTTACGAAAGTCGAGTCGTTCTCATCTCATAGTTTGCCAATCGTTCGATCCGACCTGCAGTACTGAAATATGATGAATTAATCGCGAGACGGACTGACTGGTGGAAAGTAGCCAATAGAACGAGACGTTCGTCACAGAGAACCTTCTTCCCTTGCCATGCTTTTTTTTCCTTCCACTCGGTCATCACGATCATGTTCACAGAAGAGCTTATGATTACTAATCTGCCGAAGCTGACATTTATAAGTGGTGACGAACAATGCTCAGCGAGCAGTAATCAGGTGATCTTTCGCAGAAGTGACATTTGCTGGCGGATGAACGCTGATTTTAATATCAACAGAGATTTTTAAATATGTACCTACCTAGTCTGAGTTTGCTATGAGTATCTGTAGAGACTGGCCAACGAATCAGATCTCTTGATAATGCTGTGGGAACACCCGTCATCAGGGGGGTTCTCATTAGTTCTTACTTAGCGGCTTTATGTGTATTGAGGGCTGGGAAGTTAAGGAAATGGAAAGGATTCGAGCGTTCCTTCTTGGGTTTACGAGTTGGATTCATTAGCAGAACTCATCTAGCGAACTCTATATTAGGTATGGAGACATTGAATCGTTGCAAGCATTTTCTACTTATGCAAATTTGGTATTGTGGAATATGCGAGTTTCTAATCTTGAACTTCTAATAGGATTTCCTGAAAATCCATGGTTAGGTTTCTACTCTGATTCCTCCAGATGTATCTTTCATCTCGTTGCTTTCTGGTGCGAGGTAAGGGATACTTCCCTTCGTTTTCTTGTTTCCAAGCGCTCCACAGTGACGAATTTGCTAGAAATCCTGGCCAAAGGAAAAACAAATTTTATTTTAAAAATCTGTGAATGGTACTTCATTTATGGAATATCAGAGCATGTTTTTCCATTAAAATTAATTTTTAATTTGCAATTCTCTAAGAGATATGCAACTTCAAACTTAATAGCGTCAGAAAATGGATTTTCGCAGGCAAAATTCGAAAATGGTATTATCTAATATGCTCGAATTTCATATTTACAATAATTGTATTATTTTTTAAATATTTCTACAGCAGTGGTAGATACAAGGCCTATATATATTTTTCTTTCTTTGATCGAATAGTCGTGTATCAAGCGAGATCAAACTTCTATATAGTGTTTCTATATAGTATAATTGAATGTTTTATATATATTATAATATTTTTCTAGATTAATGTTATTGTAATTTATTTGAACAATTTATCTGAGATTTGAAGATACGAGTTTTGGCTACGATTTCGGGAAAATTCGCCACTGTGCGTCCTGCCATCTACCTCATTGCAGCTGTTGAAGTATAAACTTACCTTTACGATTGAAATTCCCTCGTGCAATCAAACACTGATCTAATAGTTGATTATTTTCAAGGCTATGTTGGATAGATAATGCGTTGGGCACATTAGGGGTCTCGATAACGAGCACCCGAAGACACATCAGCGTTAGGTGGAGAGAAAACGTATAGACGAAGGTCAATGATAGTTCATCATCGGGATGGGGCAATTGACATCCGCAGCAAACAACTTTCAGTTTCTTCGACTCTTCTTCTTGTTGTGCCTCGCGCTACTGTCCCGCTCCTTTATGCTCGACGATGGTCGCGCTTTGAGGTTTAGTGCCTTTGTAAATCCATCTGTCCGTATTCCCTCGTATGCTGTAATTCAGCCTTGATGAGAAGGATGTGTGCACGTCTAGCATCTGAATTCCGCGCGTTCTTTCCTTCGAGCATCACCGCGGAGATTTCAATTAGAGACCTCTCGGCAGGGTGGCCGATTTTGCTGTGTAAAATTGGTGAATGCAGTGGTTGCCCTGTGTAATCAAGGTTACGAAATTGGTGGTGCTGATGGTGGCAAGGGAAAAGGTGCAAGAGCTGATGATTGACGAGGAAGGGATTACGAGCATGAAATAGTCAGACATGGTCAGTGAGTTATACATTATTTAATCGAACGTAATTACATGCGTCCTGTCCTCTAACACCTTCACTTTCTGAAAGTTCAGTAATCACTAATAAAAGTGGTGTAGAATGATCTGCTTATTACCAAAAGTCAATCTTTAGTTTTTGCTAGCCAAATGCCCTTTACTAGCCTGATGTCCCAGTTCACGCTTTACTCGGTGCTAAAAATCAATGCCAACGCGAAGGCAATAAAGTCACAGATTATATCCTTTAAGAATTACTGCATAACTAAATGTCGTTTGACAACCTCGCGATTTTGCAACGCGAACGTAGCACATGTAACAAACGGGTGGATCGCAGAAACGTCAATTTGCTGTTTCGTTTCGTACTACTGATCCTACACGTTCTTCAATTACTTCGCGTCTTTTTCACACTCAAGTGATATTTTCTGAGAATACACTTACTGACAGCCTCGCTGTCAAAGTATCAATAAAATCGCGACACGATAGGATCGACTTGAAAGCTGTTACGCAACGAGCAACATTGATTTCGTTTCGATGATGCAGCAAATCGATCCACAGGGTCGTTAAGGAACATCCTCGCACCGGTGTGGATCAAAACGAACGCGAGATCGTCACCACGGCATTTCGATTGCGAAACGATCGGCCGAGGCTCAACCAAATTGATCAATAAATTTCAGGAGGATCTGTGCCCTTTCATATGAAGAATGATGAATACTCGACCGGCTCCTCTGTCTTCCTTTTTTTTTCTTCATCCGAAGTCATGGCAATTTTTATGCGTATCGCTCTGAACACACAGAATCGGGCTGTAACTTGGCTTACGTAATAGTTATGATACTCTTCCAAGGAACATTCAACCTTTCCCCAAAAAGGATTCACCTGAGTTCTTCGTTTGGCAATTCGTGACCAGAGAGATGAGACTCGTGGGGCATACATATTCTGATTCGACTACGTTGCGTCATTGAATTTTTAATTAGAATAATAATTTCAGTAACAGCAGACGGGTCGACAAGTCGACATCCATTTATGCAGAAGTTTTTATATTATATAGTTGCACGAAACCGTTGAATTATATATACAAAACTTTCATCATGTAATAGTTATGATTGAAAGGAAATTGAATATGACGAAGTCGTGCTCTGTCTCTTCCCCCGTCTTCTGAAGGATACCGTAATGAATTACCTCATCGTGTAATGCCTATTAACACAGATATTCTCGTCAAGCATGAAACATTTGAGGACCTTGCAGAAAGAGGGGTACAGCTTTAATTTTTACTATTTTTTAGTTATAGCGTGTAATATACGTAAAATAAAAATTCTATATCGTTTGTTGTACGTTTGATGGGAATCCGGTAACAAATGAGCGATTTATTGGAAATAAATAAAAATAGAAATATTAATATTTTTATTATAGAATATTTTTCTCCAAAGAAATAAAAACTTATACAACTCAATAACTATTACTTATTGAGTGAAAAAAATATATATTTCAATTTGTGATGTTAAGTCAAAGCAATAATGTCATAAACAGTTTTTTCAAACTAATTCGAAGTTGGTAAAAGTGGAGCTGCACCCCTCTTTCTTCATTTCATCTCCATAGCTTTGTATCAGAAGTGGAAGACAAAACGATTGCATCATAGTTAGCTGGTCAAGGAAACAACTCAATATGATTCAATGGAAAAAGCATTTCTATGTTCTAGTCGCCATCGTTCATATTTACCTTATTTCGTAGCACACCGAGGGCACACTCCTACACGTGCTTCTCTATCGAGTCACCCGATAAACCTGCCACTTGCTGAACGTCATTTGCATCCTCGCGAACGGCTGTCCCGCGACTCCTGCCGTTCCGATAGAACAGACGCGATCTTTGTTATGTTAATTAGGAAAAGTACGGCGGACCTTTGTGTCGTCGTCCGACAATAGACCCCTTTTTCGCCGCATTCCTCCTCGGTTTCGCGGCGGTTACACGTTTATTACGTAGGTGAGGAGCACGAGGTGCACGGACGAGATAAGTCGTGCTGCTGTTCCACGGTGGAAACTTTCTCCTGTGACATGCTTCTTTTCGCGCGTCACGATCTGTGACAAGAAGCCCGCTCTGCTTAATTCATCGGCACGCGTCGCGAGAAATTCGCCGTAATAGGGCAGAACGCGGTTTCCAGAAAGGAAAACGGGTGTAACAGTTACATACTATTTATTCAGTCTCATTAGTACGCTAGAATTTTACTAATCACCATATCTACTCATCATCTCTTAGATGTTTGTCTTCACCTTAGATGTTTTGTCTTGACGTGTCCAAAGTTAACTTTGGTGCATATTTCTTATAATTTCATTTACCTGTAGTAACTTTACTTGATCCTCTGTTCAGTACATGTGAATTTTATATTCATTCACTGTCGTTTGGTCTGACGGTACAACAAGTGCTTTTAGTCGATAATTAATTGAAAGAAGCCCATCGATACTCGACAGGTACTGTCTTGTTGATTATCTTTATCTCTAATTGATATACCCCGTGTGTTCCACTTAAGACTCTTCTCTCTCTGCTCTGACGCAAACGATTTTCATTTTACCATCGCCATTTTCGTTCCTCTCCGTGCAAGTTACGACGGACCCTAATAGACGCGCTTCGGCGTTTTTTTTTTCTTTAACAAGCGCGGGCATCGGCAGCAAACGAGGCAAGATAATTAGAAAGCCGTATCTTAAAGACGTTGCTCTCGCACTTTATTAGTACCAAAGACGCAACTTGCGACTCTCTATTATGCAAGGCGCGATTTTTGCACCTGGCAGATGGTTAACGTGGCCGTTCGCTCATTAAACAAGGCTCGTCAAAGAGGTTGAAACAGAGCGTCGGCAAATTAGGCGGTAGTTAAAGCTTTCGTAATCAATTCTAAATCTTGCGCCTTGGGCGAAATGGTAGATTGTATTGTACAAGACACTTTTGACGTAGAAGGAATTGTGGACGATCAGATTATCTGTAATCGCAAGAAACAGCTTGTTTGCTCAATCCTCCTCGATGCTTTTCTTATGCACTGTTAACAGCGGCGAACTCGGTAGCCATAAGTAGCAGCAATGTCCGGAATTCTCTGTTGCGACAGAATTTTACACCTCGAGTCGCGCGAATTGCTGTCCAATAGAGATCTGTTGTCACATTGGTTTCTCGTCATCACCAGAGGCTCAGCCTTTCAGTTTATGAAGCTGCCACTTTCTCTGGGTGTAAATTAAACGTCGTCGAACGTTTAGAGACGTGGCAAATTGTTTGCGCTATTGGCACGAAGTGCTTGTGAAACGTTGCATTTACGACAGATCATAGGCTTGGATTTCCAATCTGTAGACGACAAGGTTCACCTAATTCGTAGAATTGTGGTAAAAGGAAGGTCAGGAGTCTGGAAAAGATTGCTTCGGTCTATACTGCATAAGATAGGCGTCTTCAATTATATGTTAATCCCTTTATTCCAATCGAATAAAAGGGGTTCCCATGTTCTCTTACAGAAGTTGGAGAAACCAACTCCATTTTACCGTGACGCTTCTCGAACCCAAGGATTCGTTTGTAAGTGGTTTGCTAAAAACCAAACGGAACCGTGAGATCTCGAAAATTTCTCAAGAAACAGTAACCTTGCGATCTGTATCGCGTGTTCCGCGGGCACAGGCGTCGTGACACCACTTATACATCAGAAGCCTTTCACATACTGGCGAAAGACGCTGAGGAGAATCTTTTCTCCCCCATAGGCAGCTTGCGATCCTCCTATATAAATTATACGCCTAAAGGTCACTGGACGTTTCTTCGAGCTAGAACCATCATTCGTAGCCGCGTTCACGATGTCGTAAACGGATAAGACGGTTTTAATTTCTGGACAACGAGAGGCTTCCACCTCGTGGCGACCCTGCTGATTTATGAAGCTCGTCGAACGAGCGAATGATAATTGCGGTCTTTGGTTGCATTATTACACACCGTTTAATCCGAGGCGTCGAATGGAACGCTGTTTACTGGAAACATCAATATATATACGTGGATCGCGCGGGATACGGTAATAAACACCATGCGATAATCTGAAATCTCGATCTCGCATCGAACTGTTTTGAAGTGGGATTAATTATGGATAGGTAGAAGATAATGGTTAGCGACCATCAGTTAGGATTATCAAGTTGAATGCATGCATGTACTTAGCATAATTTGGAGTGCTAACTATATCGACATAAGCGACACAAAGTAATTGTTCGTGTGCAGTGTTGCACGATCCTGATTTTGTAAGGTAGAAAGTGCAAAGGCATTTACGGAGTAGATTGATAAGATGTCGATAGAGGGGTCGGGTTAAATAACATAACTTCTTAACGTTGGATAGATGCTGATCAATGAGAGTATCGTACGCCGCATTTCACACGGATGAACCTTTCACGATCACCAATACATCATAGAGTACGGTTGAGATGAGTTATGTAAGACGTACGTGGGTGAAGCGTGAGATAATCCCACGAACACAATCTTCGATATATTATAATCGATTACGTGGCAGTCCCTGACTTAATTTATCTAGAAACTATCGCGCTTAGTGATCAAGGTTACGTAGAACCATCGCGTCCCTGTATTCGTCAATGAAAATGGCATATTATGGCATATGTGTTTTATTGTAAATGGATATTATATTTGTTTTCCACAGCGGATCCTGTGGATCGCCACAGTAGTGGCAGTGCTCTCCACTCATCATGCGCAAGCATCCAGTGAGAGAAGCAAAAGAGCAATAGCAAGCAAGCAGCATTTTGAAGGCTACAACTATGAACCGCCAAACGAGATTTTCACTTTACCACCACGGTAAGAAGTCAGATTAAAGAATCAATCTCACACACAGTGAAATTTAATTAGTGATGTAATTATGAAATGTAACGCGTGTATCAATGGTTTTCTGTTATGCAGATCAACAGTAACACCGAGATATACGACAGGGTCAACGTATACACACCCTACAAGAACTGAGACCTATGCAACACGACCTACATATACTTACTCGACACCAGGTTATACAGTTCCAACGAAAACGCCGGGTTACACTTATACTGTGCCCACAAGACAATCAACGGGGTATACGTATCCAGAACCTACAAGAAAAACCCCACCGACAAGGCCGACTCCAACGGGGTACACGTATCCCGAACCTACAAGGCCGACTCTACCACCGACAAGGCCGACTCCACCACCGACAAGGCCGACCCCACCACCGACAAGGCCAACTCCAACGGGGTATACGTATCCCGAACCGACAAGGCCGACTCTACCACCGACAAGGCCGACTCCACCACCGACAAGGCCGACCCCACCACCGACAAGGCCAACTCCAACGGGGTATACGTATCCCGAACCGACAAGGCCGACTCTACCACCGACAAGGCCAACTCCACCACCGACAAGGCCGACTCCACCACCGACAAGGCCGACCCCACCACCGACAAGGCCAACTGGGTATACGTATCCAGAACCTACAAGACCAACACTACCGCCGACAAGACCAACTTCACCACCTAGGCCACCAACGGAATATACTAGAACACCACCAACGGGTTATGATTACCCAGTACCGTCAAAAACATTCCCCCCACCAGAACCGCCAACGCCGCCGCCATACATACCTCCACCCCGGCCGCAGCCACCTAGACCTCCGACACCACCACCATATATACCTCCTTCACCTCCTCAGCCACCTAGACCTCCTACTCCACGACCACACATAGTATCAGAACCTCCACATACACCTAGACCTCATCCACCAACGCCATATATACCTCCTTCACCTCCACAGCCACCTAGGCCTCATACACCACCCCCATATATACCTCCTTTGCCTCCACAGCCACCTAGACCTCCTACTCCACGGCCATACATACCACCAGAACCTCCACAGACACCTAGACCTCATCCACCGACGCCATATATACCGCCTTCACCTCCACAGCCACCTAGACCTCCTACTCCACGACCATATATACCGCCTTCACCTCCACAGCCACCTAGACCTCCTACTCCACGACCATATATACCGCCTTCACCTCCACAGCCACCTAGACCTCATCCACCGACGCCATATATACCGCCTTCACCTCCACAGCCACCTAGGCCTCATACACCACCCCCATATATACCTCCTTTGCCTCCACAGCCACCTAGACCTCCTACTCCACGGCCATACATACCACCAGAACCTCCACAGACACCTAGACCTCATCCACCGACGCCATATATACCGCCTTCACCTCCACAGCCACCTAGACCTCCTACTCCACGACCATATATACCGCCTTCACCTCCACAGCCACCTAGACCTCCTACTCCACGACCATATATACCGCCTTCACCTCCACAGCCACCTAGACCTCATCCACCGACGCCATATATACCGCCTTCACCTCCACAGCCACCTAGGCCTCATACGCCACCCCCATATATACCTCCTTTGCCTCCACAGCCACCTAGACCTCCTACGCCACGGCCATACATACCACCAGAACCTCCACAGACACCTAGACCTCATCCACCAACACCATATATACCTCCTTCACCTCCACAGCCACCTAGGCCTCATACGCCACCCCCATATATACCTCCTTTGCCTCCACAGCCACCTAGACCTCCTACGCCACGGCCATACATACCACCAGAACCTCCACAAACACCTAGACCTCATCCACCAACGCCATATATACCTCCTTCGCCTCCACACCCACCTAGACCTCCTACTCCACGACCATACATACCCCCAGAACCTCCACAGACACCTAGACCTCATCCACCGACGCCATATATACCACCTTTACCTCCACAGCCACCCAAGCCTCATACACCACCGCCATATATACCTCCTTCGCCTCCACACCCACCTAGACCTCCTACCCCACGACCACACATAATATCAGAACCTCCATATACACCTAGACCTCATCCACCAACGCCATATATACCTCCTTCGCCTCCACAGCCACCTCGACCTCCGACACCGCCAAGGCCACCTACACCACCACCGTACGTGCCTCCACGGCCACCACAACCACCAAGAACACCAGCTCCACCGTACATACCTCCTTCCCCAACGCCTCCACGACCTAGGCCACCCACGCATTCAAATACTTATCTACCACCAGACCGGACAACTGCCACTTTCTCCACCTCAAGGCCTACTACTGGATATTTCACTACTGCGAAACCCAGTACTATACATTTCACTACGACTACGTTCGTCACTACCCCGAGACCTACTACTGAATACTTCACTACTCGTAGACCTACCCTCGGAACCTTTACTACTCCCAGCAGTACTTATAGTCCGTTCACTACGTCTCCCTACGTAACTACATCAAGACCAACTACTGGACCATACACTACCACAAGACCTCCACCCGTGATAACTTATGTGCCAGTCACTTCCACGACTAGATATACCAATCCGCCAGTCGTTACAACATCCCACGGTCCGTCTTCTTATCTGCCACCTATAGATAGTACGAAACCAAGCACAAGACCTGACCCTTATCTTCCACCCTCAACCCCTTCGACTCCGCGCGTTACGGTGACGCCACCACCGCCACCGACGCCGATATACACTATCACGCCCACTTCAACCGAATACACTGTACCAGCAACTGGCAGCCCGGCGCCACCGCCTACATTGCCACCAACAACGAAGAGACCCCTCGGTTACTTCTACGCTGTACCAGAGAATCCACTTGAACTGCCGCCATTCGTACGATGAAGTAGAGGACGAGCGATTTAGATGAACTGACAGTCACGAACTACATTGTACTTTTTTTTAATTTTTATATGTATAGAATAGCAGCTATTTATGGAACGCCATAGGAGATCGAATTGATGACGAACAATCTGCAATTGCTATATCGCTAGTGAGATTAACAGGAAAAAATATATCAGTCTCGTCAGTTACTTGTATCAAGTGCGTGCATCTAGGACGATAGTGAACATTGTAGTAAATGCAATGGAACGAAAAATTTGTACATTTTAACGTGTCTTTCGTGCATCTAGAGCGTAATTAGAGAAGTAATAATATCGCGTTACGTGTCATACACTATTGTAACCAACCATGTACTTCGTCATGTAAAAAGTAAGACAATGACTGAAAGTGAGATTGTAAGCAAAAGAATATATGCACAAAAATCTAATGAACTTTTGTAAATCGTTTCTTTCAAGGCACTCGTATATGTAACACATGCATACAACGGAATAAATGAACTTTGTACGAAAAATAATCGCTGTATTTGTTCACAATGTGCGAGATGCGGATAAAGACGAAAGAGAGAGGGAGAGATGGAGGAAATGATCGCGGTGAACTAGATTTCTATTTCGCGCCAGTTTGAAAAAAATGTCCGTTGTTAATGCTCCATAATAATATTCGACAGAGAAAGTTTTCTCGTTATGCACACGTCTGTCAGTTAACTTCGATTGCACTCTTGATCTTTCCGGAGTGACGTTCGCCGAGATAATTCATCAGGAGACCGTGAACGAATGCGAAGAATCAAACACCTGATTCGCCAGAGGGTTTCAAGAGTCACCTTTCCGCCTACGATATCCTCTTCCCTCATGAATATTAATGATTATGAAATACGGCTTTGCATAAAGCGGGCTTCCCAAATAACGCGTGTCTTTCAAGCAAACAATGCGTGTCGCAAATATTTTACTTTCACAGCCACCTGAGATCCTTTCATAACGCATTCACTCCAATTATATTCATTTTAATTACGCTGCTTCATTTTAAAGTATAATGACAATGTAAGAACCAATACACCACCTCCAATGAGACAGTAAGTCATAATCATATTGTTTTTTCTTCCGCGTCAAATACAACAAAATGGCATGAATATTGATGGCTTACTGCACAGAAATATTGTATGTCCACTTTTTGCGAAATTTGAGTTTGTATATGCAACAAATAGTTGTTGAATGTTTCTGTATAAAATTCACAGTTATATCTACTTTATAAATTTATCAAAAATAATATTTTTGTTCATCGTATATCCCTGAATCTTGTGGACCATTGCATGTTTAAACGTGTTTTTCTTGTGAACGCTAAAAGTGGAGATACAATATTTGTGCACCAAGCCATCGATATATCATTTGCTGACTCAGTCACCGTAGCGCAGTGACATTGGCATTCTCCTCAGATATCGTGCTATGATATTTGACTTTAACCTGATGGCGTAGTAAGTAGCCCATAACCTGGCTCCTACTACCATAACGAGCCTCCCCCACGTACAAAGAGATTTTCTACGTTCCTGATAGAATCACCAGTGAAAACTCGGTTGCGCGAAATGAGTGCTCGTTAGTTGCTTATGGAGCTTCGAAAGAATACCGTCTCGTGTTCCTCCAAAATACGTGTTACAGAGCAGTTCTTCCAAACTTTCAATTCGTGCCAAATTTAACAAATACTAGGAAATCAAATTTCCCCGTCACTGAACATTCATTTTCTCTATTACAAATTCAAATCATCGTCGCCGTTTGGAATACATTCCGTGTAAGAATAGTGTTTTCGCCTGTATTTATTTTATACTAATGAAAAGGACTGTGACTGCAAACCATTTTTGAGTGTGTCTACGGTAAGCTGATTAACTTAACGTTGCCAAATATCGAGAATGCGTAATTGTACCGCGTAAGAACCAACAGATCCCGTGGAAGGACATGCTTGAAGGAGGACGAAGGACTGCAATCAGTACATCTCAACTTGGTCTTTACTCCGATCACGGTGATCCAGATAATAGAAGTCGATACGGTTCCGTTGCGAGGAAATTCGCTATAGGAGTTATGGTGGTGGTCGCAGTGATATTAGTGAGTACTCGAGCAAAGCTGTACAAGTGCAGTTCTACTATCATTAAATTGAGATACATATTGTTTTTCGATTATTCCTTTCTTCGAAAAAAAAGGAAGGAAAAGGAAACATTCCTCGAAGCATTACCACGGATCATTAGCCAGTCAGGCTATTACCGTCACTCATTCGCCGTGTTAATATTTACACGCTACTTACCTACATATCGCGTTATTTGCATTTACGAAGACCAGTTTCTGCTTTAACGCCCGCCTCGTTACAAGAACCGCTCATCTCCCGAGCTATCTATTCGTGTGCACCTTCCTGTTGCTGCATCCGCTTGGGTCAACGACTTGGCCAGCGTGATCTGAGAGCATTATGTATCGATCGTTAACGATCTACGACGATGTATCGTGTTCGAACAGTATCCGTGTTCGTTTGCATGCTCTAGCGCCTGTTCTTCGAAGGCCGATCAATTTTTAACGGGCTCCGAACCATGCGAACTTTAATTCCGCCTTGTAATTAACGGTCGCTTAAAATCTGTGCAAACTGTTTCGATCTAGGTAATGGGAAGTTTTCTAACCACTAGAAAGTTGACTTTCAGATTTTAGAGTTTATCCGAAGCTGGAATATTTATTACTTAGCTTTGGTTATCGATGTCTAACAATACGAAGAATGATGGTCTACTTGATGGCGATAATGGTCTCATGAAAAGTAAAGTCTTTATCGCGCAGCTTCTTAACGAGCCACCCGCGCGGAGAACAATGGCAGCAATTACATCTCACGAGTTTTCTCCCCATGATTAATGTAACAGGCACAGTGGCGATGCTGAAAATCACAATTTCACCGCAAAACTATGTATACCCCTTCCATGCATGGGGAGCCAAGCGTCAAAGCAGATTTCTGCGTGCTTCACATATAGGGCGTTAACTGTGTTTCGACACAAATTAACTTGTGTTATTCGTGGAATTGAAGCTTCGTGAATGAATGGAAAAGAGGAAATAGTACGCTTGTTTTCAAATATGGTAATGGTTCGAATTCTTAAAATTCTATTCCTGGGTACACAATAGGAAACTTGAAAGTTCAGTGAGAATTAGTATTGTTTTAAATGGCTCTAATTCCAGGGGACTTTCCAACTTGATCGGAATTTCAACTGAACACACAAAATCGTCACAACGGGTGTCTTAGTCTAACAAGTGTACATATTATTCTTCTGTTGCAGGTTGCAATATTTTTTTATGATTTTACGTCTGCTACAACGTTGAGTAAGGTGAACCAGGAGACGAAGCACATGTACATACTACAAAATTCTCTTAAGAAGCCATCCAACGTCACGAAAAAATTGCCCAGTTCCACTGCTCTGCCTGAAGTTAACAGAACGCATCCTGTTTATCTTCAAGATCGATCAGACGAAGGGAACCTTCTCCCTTACGATGAGACTGACAATCATAGAGTATCGGATGGCGAATTCAGATCCCAAAATCTGCACAATTATAAATTGAGGAAAAGGGTCCTGAAATCTGTGGAAGGTAATGTGGAGGGACCAGAGGGTAAACAACTGTTTGACAATCATGCTGTTGTTTATCGCGTGAAGCAGAGGTACGATAAATTATTTTCATCGCTGTATATTAAAGATAAAGAAAATTCACTGCGGAAATTAATTAACACTTGAATAGGTACAAGTATCCAGATTCGAACGAAGAATACGAAAGCTCGGAAGAGAGTCGGCCAGCCCCGTTTCATTGGGAATTGAAGACACCACAACCCACTGCCTTCAAGCGATCAAAATACCCTCAGCTGTCTCAATACAGATATCCACACTCCTCCAGGAACATCCAGGACATCATCAAGTATTTGACGAACGACGTAGACGTGCCAAACAGAGGCATCAAGTTCACTGGTGTCTACATGAATCCAAAGAAGTACGACTTCATTCCTGAAATAGGAGAGATGATGGCCAACAGCGATAGATCAGAAGAAGAAGAAACATCTTATCCAGTGAACGAAGATCCATTCTATCAGTACAAGCCAAAGCACCCTGCAGACGTCAATCTGTTGGCTACGTCCAACGTCAGGTCTGTAGACAAGGTTATGATAATTTTCAAATAGAGACATCTTTATTGCTTCAATTAATTTCCTCTTGAAGACACTTCTTTACATATGTCTACTGTCACAGTACTCGAATCTTTTGATCCTCGTTACAACTATATCTATAAATGTCTATGGAAATAGAGATAGGGTGGCATGCTACTATGAAAACATAACTAACACGTTTCTTTTGCAGATTCACTCCGACGGGACTCCACAGATACAACCCTTACTACGAATTGTACGGGCGTCCAGTGAATTACAACAAGCAACCATCATCGATAGAATCGCAATACGAGAATCCACCCTCTCACGCGAAGAAACGGAAACCAAAGCCATTCAGCGTTATGTTGGACATTTACCCGATCACGGATGTCGCGGAACAAAACAAGAAGGCGACTAGGCCTACGCCGGCTCCTTCGGACGATTACGAGATGAGAAGACCGCTTCAGTTCAACAGGGGACCGAAATTATACGCGCCACCCCCGCAGACGATGGGGGGGATGTCTAATCAGGCCGCGATCGACGAAGAGGAGCGACAGCAAATGATATTCCATTTGAACTTGTACCCTCGGAAGAAGAACAGGATGAACAGGTGATGTATGAAAACGAATTAAGGGTGAAGGCTGAAATAAATTTATCGAAATAAATTTGATGAATGCTGGTAGAATCATTAGTTTTTAGGATTTAAATAATTGCAGTAGGATAGCCACAGAGGGTCAAAAGTTGCAAAAGTGTGATAATAAATTAAAGTGCAATTTGTATTAACAAAATGAACACTGGTATTCTAGAATGGAATACCGCGTGAAATTATTGGGTTTAATTATCTTCAAGAATAAAATTCATATTGAGTTTTGATTTACAGTACACGAAGGCACAGATTATAAATAATGTCTCTACTTATTAAGCGTACGATTGTGCAAAAATACCGGATTATGTAAATTCCCCACCCACGCCAACCACATTTCTGACTCGATTGCTGTCTCCCTTAACTTCGATTACATAATAACGAGCTGCCGTGATTGCCGCTAGATTTACGCGCGCGTAATCGACGAAATGTGGCATTTCCCTTGTATATCGACTTGTAAATCGGGGAATCGTGGCACTAGTGCTCACGCTACTGTTAGACGTTAGACCTATCTGCAAAATCGCCAGGAATGTCGGCAAACACTCGAGGACTTTCATCCAGCGATCCGCATCAGCACGAGCATTACCGGTTCGTTAAAAGAAATCGAACGAAACCGTTCAGAGACTCGTTAAGGACAACCACGTGAAAGGTCACTGGCTAAATTCGGTGTATGATTGTCGCAAATTCAAATTGATGACCAGCTTGCTCCATAAAACGCATAATGGATTCGCTTTATTAAGCGTAGAAGAGCACGCCACACCTGGATTTTTATTTTTATACTCCAGACACTGTTATTACAAAATATATAATACAAAAACTGTCATAAAGTAAAAATTATTGTAGATATAGGGTGACGATACAACAATAGAACAAGCTAAAGCCCGTTTCTGAAAAAAAAATATAAAAACACCTGTAGATACCACGTGCATCTACGAATTGCAAGAGAAATCTGTTTTTAATAGTTAAATACTAACTTATCACCATTAAAAAGTGGATAATTTACAACATGTAATATTTTCTAGCTGAATTCTGTTTCTATTTTTACATGCTATGCATGTGTCATAGTAACTGGACACATGTTTCGGTCAGCAATCGTGTTCGACATAGGGAAGCGTGTTAGATTATTATCAAATACTACTGGAACCTTGAAGATGACTGAGCTTATATTCTAATCGCATGAATATTTTAGTATCGAGATTGGAGCATCTCGTAAATCGTGCATCTTTAACAGTATTTAATTCAATACTTTTTTAAATAGAAAAGTGCAAGGAATCTTATTCAATAAAATCTTGCAATTTTACGCTACCTATCTTTCCAGTCTGCATTTAAAAGAAAACACCCCTCTCAAACTTTTCGGATTAATAAACACTCGTATTGAATGTGCAACTTTCATTTCCAGGCACGACATAATCCACAGGTCGGAATCCATGGCGCCGCAGGAACGACAGGAATTTGTAAAGAAGGTATGGACACCTTTAGAAACGATAGCCAAACACCTGGCAGTGGAAAGATCGAAGTACATGGAAGAAGAAGGAGGCCCTGATTTAGCAGCCACACGGTATCAAGAAACTCTTCTAGATAATAAAGACGAAGAAGTCAAGTACCCACAAGAAAACGATCCTCCAGGGTCCAGTCTCGACGATCCAGAGAAAGCCATCAGAGTTCCTCCGAATCATAAATCAACTATCGAGGACGATTACGCCAGCACTGAGAAATACGAATTCGAAGCTCAGAAAATCGTGGGTACTACTACCGAAAGTGAATGCGACGATTATACCACTGTAATTCCGGAGGAGACAACGACTAAGGCGACTAAAAGCATCGAAGTTTCGAAAGACATCGATACTGTCGAGGGGTTCAAACAATTCAGCGATAGTGTCTCCAAAAGTAATTAAAACGAAACTGGTTCTATATGAGGCAGAATGTTGTAAAATATGAGATCTATTTAAATAAAACAAGGGAGAATAGACCTTTCGAGAAGATTTATTTGTCTGTACGTAGGAATGATTGTTCTGTTCCAAGGATGATGAATACTGGTCATTATAGAAACCTGGTCTGACAGTCTCTTTAGGATCTCCTCGTGTTTCCCAGTTCACCGTTCCACGGGATCAAATTATCTTCGGTGCTCCACCTCGCCTTGACATTTTCGTCGAGGGCGTCCGAGAATCTTCCAAGATCTTGGCTCGTGCAATCGTAAGATATTTGTCGATCGTGCGATTGCTTAACCTTTAGGGAACCGGCAAAGCCCTTTTTGGGGCCTTAAGTAAGCACACTACTTAAAAATGATTTAATGTATAAATACCTATGTGCGTGTTAGTGTTTAACTGTGTTTTTGTGTATGTTTGTCTATAAATTCGTTCTGTTCAAAAGAACGCAAAAAATACGACGAAATAAAATAATTCCTGAAACAACACAAAAATACCCAAAATAATAAATACAAACATGAAATAGAAGAAGAAAACATGATACAAAAAGTTCTCTGATTTTTGGTATGTGTTCATTCGTTTAGGTCAGTAAAATTGCCATGTAAGTTGAACACTTTTACAATCCGACTACAGATTCGTAATCAGTAGTATCAAAAAAACCCAGACATACTGTATTTTTTAAATTAAAAAATGGTCGAAATTTTATTGCCGTTCCAGACCGACAAAACCTCTTTTGGGGCTCTCTGCAAGTCCTCCAATTCTGCACAAAATATACGTTAAAATACACGTTATATAAATTTAATATAAATTTTGGAGACGGATTACTATTATTCTTTTTTAAAAAAAGCTGGTCCTCTAAAGGTTATTAGGCCAACGCGGACTATAAAATTGGTAGCCACATAGACACGTCGTGACTTAGAAAATCCCGAATGGAAAATGAAATCCATCGTTGGATAGTAGTTTATCTTGATTTCCTATCAGGTCCACACACACCGATGCTCTGAAACTTTCCTCTTGTGATCGTGAAAATCTTCGTGAGGCTAATTCGTGGGTGGAACTCTTAGGAAATTCGTGCTACCTTGGAGACTTGAACTTTTGCTATGCTTTGTATATTAATTTCGCAAAGTTAAGTGAATCCCACTTGTACCACTTTGATTCCTAAGAACCTAAGTTCAAATTGTAATGAATATTGATGTAAAACATTGATGATACTCTCTTTAAAGTGTAATCTTGTAATGTTTTACAGAATTTAACCTGTGAAGCATGTAGGAAGGGCACCATTTGCTATAAACAAATGTACAGATTTATTTCGTCCTTAAATACTACATATATTACAATAGAACACGATAATGTCGCGAGTGTTGTGAGTAGAATTCGTGTACAGTCTAAGAAATATACAATTCACGCGAGTTAGTCCGCTTAATCTAAGAAATGCCATTGCATTTCGCACGTGTCGCCGTATTTTGGCACTTAAAAATCTTACATTATAGCACCATTCGTCGACTTCGTTGTACGATCGCAGTCACATGACTTCCTCTACAGTTCCATTCCTTCGAACGTCTATAATACAATTTCGTTTCCTTCGAAAAATGTACTGTACTAATCACTCGATCGAAACAACACATACAATTTCGTTCATTTGTTTCTTCTGCTATTAAAATTCGCCAGCCTCGATAGCATAACTTGACTTTAAACACCTCAAAATTCGTGGAATGAAGCTTATAGCACGTACCCTGAACGTTTATACTTTTGGAACTTTAAGAACTTAATATACTAATGTATATTTTGTATCAATCGAATAGTCTTGAGAAAATAATTGAATTTAAAATTCGTTGTACTGCTTTTCTGATTTCCCTCCGCAACCACTACTCTTTCGAAGCACTTCCAATTCTGTATTCACACTTGTTTACTATGTTTTTAATAAAGACGTTAACACACCGAATATTAATGATCCACTGCATCAAAACGTCTTCCTAAATCCTGTTGCAAATTACGTCAGTTTTAAATTTCACATGGAAACATCTCATTTCATGTGTTAACTAATACAGGTGTTCATCGATCGAAGTCACACTCCTGGACAATCTACCTCAATGCAATTTCATACTTTGCAGTCCATAACTAACAATTTCATACTTCTGCTTTCTAAGTTATAGCCTGAATTCGAGATTTCACTCTATCCTTTACGTCCTAGATCCAAGGGTGCTTGGGTGATACAGCGTTGTGTCAGCACCCCATTCGTACGGGCCTTCGTGAGGTCCTAAGGAAACCATGGTTCCAGGACCTAAGGTCGTATGCGAGGTGGCACTGACCATTCCTGGACCAGAGGAAACGTAGCTCAACGGTGGACGAGGCTGATCACGTAGACGTGCGTGCTTTACTTGCCTTTTGTATCTGAAAACGATATAAGATCTTACACAATTTTCCTTTAAATATTTCTCTACTTAATAAGTTCCTTTCATTTCGAGTATCAATCAAGAATCTAATACTACCTTATATTAAATAGAATAATAAGCTATGACACTCACTTGGCGTGCATACAGCAAAGAGCACAACTGGACACCACAGTAGCAACCCCAACAAGAACCGCGATCGCCAGCACCCACATCTGCGTCATCGAGGCGTCAGCACGAGCCACCACAGCAGCACAGTGCTGTACCTTCTCCACGTGGTAAGTCCTGTAAACCTTCTTCAATTCCTCGTTCCTGGGATCCGTGAGAAGTGCCTTCATTTCGCCTAGATCGTACACCTCTTTGCCAACCATCTGGAAGCAGGAGCTGGTCGAGGAGAAGTCCAACGAATTATCCTCCTTGGAATAGAATTGAGTGTCGTAAACGTTGACGCTGATTGGAAGAGACAGAGCATGTTGCACAGCTCTCTCGAAGTCCTCCAGCGTTTTCCTGACCTCCACCGGCGGCCTGGAGAACACGAACTTCAACATGTCTCTATCACGCAGCAAGAAGATTCGCAGTGTGATGTTCGTCTCCCTGCCGGGTGTTATCGAATTGTTCGCAGAGATAACGATCTCCATGTAGCCATCAGCGTAGTTTGACATGGAGCCTGTTGTCCTAAGCTCTCCACTTTGGGGATTTAGGGACAGGTGCGATGGAATCTCGCGTTTCGACATGGAGGGGTCGACCAGAGACGTGAAGGACGCTTTTCCCATGCTGTAATTTATTAGCAGAGCTTCAGAATCGGCGTCGAAGGCCTCCAAAGTGATCAGACTAGTATCAATTGGCACGTTCAGTCGAACGCCCAGAGTGACGTTCTCTTTTTTGAACGTGGGCTTGTTGTCGTCGATGTCTAGAATCCTGACGAGAACTTGTCTCTCGGAAGGATCTTGTCGATTGTACGGTTTGGGTACGATGTCAGACTTCTTAGTGGAGTACGGGAAGCATTTTACAGTCAACAAGTGACGGTCAGCTACCTCTCGATCCAGGCGACCATTCGACTTGATCACAGCTGAATTGTTCTCAAGACGCTCAACGACGAAGAGGCCAGCTTCGTTACCATACACGATCGCATAGTCGATCATCCCATTTTCATCTATGTCCTCGTCGATCGCTTCGATCAACCCCACCTTTGTTCCAACTGCTTTCTCCTCGAAGATGGTTAACTCTATCGGTGGACTATCCAAGTTCCTTCTAAAATGTGGCTTGTGATCGTCGATGTCGTTCACGATCACCTGAAGCACTCTGGTTGCTTGCTGAGGGGGATTCCCCAGATCCTGAGCGACTAGTATCAAAGTGTAACTGTCCTTTGCCTCTCGATCAAGCAGTTTCCTCGTTGTGATCAGCCCAGTTTCGCTGTTTATCCTGAACGCACTCGCATCTTTGCCGAAATTCCCATCTTCTAGGAACTTGAACGTTATCTTTCCATTTGGCAAGTTCGGGTCGTCTGGGTCCGAAGCTACAACTTGGAACACTGGGCTGCCGATCGTGGAATTTTCGGCTACGTGGGCTACTTCCTCGAGAGTTGGCCTTATGAAGAGAGGGACACCGTCGTTACTGACTACGTCTCCAATGTATAGTGTCAGAATTACGTCGGAGTATAGCTCTGGCTCTCCACCATCCTGTGCTCTAATTCGCATAATATATGGCTCCGTCCTTCCTTTACCTGTCAGGGCTCGGCCAGAATAAATCTCTCCTGTCGTGTGGTTTATCTTAAACAATCCTGAAAATTTCAATTCATCGTATTATGACACCGAATGGGACAGTTTCTAAACAATGAAGGATAATTTTAATTAATTACGGGTCTATGTCTTTCCTTACCATTTGCTTCGCCTTCGTCGATGATTTCGAAGTTGATCGTACCACCGTTGCCTTCATCTGGATCTGTGGCGGTGATGTTTACAACGCTGACCCCTGGAGGAGCGTTCTCAGGAATCACAGCTGTGTAGAACTCTTGCTGAAACATTGGAGTGTTGTCGTTGACGTCGAGAACGTCGACTGTCACTAGAGCTCTAGTGCTCCGTTGTTCTGCACCACCTTGAGGCATGTCAGACGCAACGACGTAGAAACGGAGAACCGACTGTTTCTCTCTGTCAAGTGTTGTATTCGTAGCGATCTGTAACATAGATCATTTCAATGATTACAAGTTTATAATGTTTGGATAATAATATTTAAGGACAAGTTGGTTTACCTGAATGTTCCCTGTTATGGGTTCCACCTCGAACATATTAGCATTCTCACCAGTCAGAGAATACCTCACTTCACCATACCCTCTTTTGACTTCTTGCTCGGTGTTAGAACTATCCATGTCTGTAGCTCTAACGTTCAGCACGATTTTCAGTGGCTTCTCAGACTCTAGGACCGAAATCTTGTAATCCTTTTGAGTAAAGATCGGATTGTTATCATTGGTGTCTTGAACTTCGACGATCACATTTGCCTCGGACATCTTTCGCGTTATTTCGTAGTCCCTAGCCAGAGCTCGAACTTTAAAACGAATAAACTGAAAGAAACAAATGGACAGAACTATTAGCCTGACACATTCCTCGGGATAAACACTAACACTTTCTCAGTCGTAGAAATCTGAATTGTACCTTTTGATTAAGGGCTTCATAGTCCAGTCTCTTGTTCAAAACAACATTCCCACTCTGCACGCCGACGTTAACGTACCCCTCGTCGTCATCCTCCCTCACCAATTCGAATCTCTGAACAGGATATCCGGTGGTGGGTTCCTTGGCTGACAACATCAACAGAGTTGTACCAAGAGGTTGCTCTTCAGGCACAGAAATCTTGATCGTTGGGTTATTAGGCGACCATCCAGTATTCGTGAAAGTTGGATTGTCATCACTGTAGGCTTGAATGTATATGGTCACCTCCACCTTGGTAATTTGTTTCTCTTTGTCGACGACAGCGTTCAGATCCTGCGCCTGGACCGTGAGGATTATCACTGCCACCACTTGATAGTCTAACACGCGATTCACTGTTATTTGCCCGGTGGTAGAGTTTATACGAAACGCTGATTTGTAGTCGTAGGCAGTTGTACTCTTGAGAGCCACGCCTGTTTTGTCGACTGCTCTTATAGGCTCCACTAAGGAATATTCTAGATAAGCGTCCGAGTCGGGATCGGTTGCTACTACCTTCAGCACAGATTCACCTGTTCAATGAATTAGCGCTAGGTCAGTAACAAGAAGAATACTTGATTTACTGTTCATAAACATTGAGAAAAATTAAAGAAATAAAATGATTTGCGAGTTACCAATGGCAGCTCTCTCTGACACGTAAACTAGGTACGTGGACTCGTTGAACATCGGTGGCTTGTTGTTCACGTCGACTATGTTCACCGTCACTGTTGTGGTGGCAGTTTCCCTGACAGGTGTGCCAGAATCGATAGCGTAAACTATCACCTCGTACTTTTCACCGCCTGTCTCCAGGTCCAAGCGAGCATCGGGGGAAACTGTGATGACACCAGAACTGAAACATTGACCATCCATTTCAGAAGTTTATAAAAGACACAATCACTGGGTCGCTTAATATTGGAGAACATCGACGAGAACTGCGAAGATGTGGATACAGAATAAGGAGGAACAGTTACCTAGAGTCTATGACATAATTGTCCTTAGCGCCAGAAGCAATATGATACTGCAACAAGCTGTCTCTTCCATCAGGATCGTTAGCTACGACTCTGATGACTTCTGTTCCAGGTGACGCGTTCTCCAGCAACCTTGCTCGATAAGTGCTGGGCCCCGGTAAATTCGACTTGTAATTTCCACGGAAAATGGGTTTTTGATTTCCGGGCACCCCCACCCTGACCGAAAACTTCGCCTCAGAATATAGTGGCGGTGTGCCAGCGTCTGTGGCACGAATTGCCAACTCGTAGATGCCTCTCTCAGTGTCCCCTGAACGGACTGGATTCGACATTGTCACTTCTCCTGTATCTGCGTTTATCTATGGAAGATCTCTTGATAAATCCCGGGAGAACTACAGTGCTGTTACACTTTATACTGTAATTCTGTAAAATTCTACAAATCCCTATTTCAGAAGTCTGTTCTTCCACATACCTTGAAAGTGTCGTTCGTCATACTGTTATGAGAGCTTATAGAATACGTCATTTTCCCATTTCCTTGCATGGGACCATCGACGTCCGTGGCCCTGACGAACATCTGAGGATCGAAGCTCGTTGCACCTTCTCGAACCGTTCTAGTGTACTCATTCTGCTCGAATACAGGCTTATTATCGTTGACATCCTCAAGCTCTATTAATATATTCACAGCGGACACTCTTCCACCCCCGTCTTTCGCTTCCATGGTCAACGAATACGATTTCTGTGATTCATAGTCCAACGTCCTCGCGACAGAGATTCCGCCAGTTTTGGGGTTGGTCTCGAATTTATCGGCGCCGAAACCGCGCAATGTGTATGTTAATTCGCCGAAGGCACCACTGTCGTAGTCTCTAGCGAAAACGTCACCGAATCGAGTCCCAATTTCAGCGTCCTCGGGTACCGACAGCTTGTACACGGATTGAGAGAATTCTGGGCTGTGATCGTTTGCGTCCATCAATTCTATGTGAACTCTGCTTGCAGCTACCTGAATTCCATGTGAACGATATTTTATTCTACTAATAGACTGAGGAAACTTACATTAGTCGGTTGATTTAAAGTAACGACAGGATCTGTACCGCTTCGTTCGCAACGAGCGCAACCACTTCAAATTCAAGCTCCCTCTTCGCAGGCTCAGCCACGTCGTAATCCAATACGCTCACATCGTTAGCTTTCACAACGACTGGCACGCGACCTTGAGCTTCTTTAGGGCTGACAGTGAACGCTTTACTGATTCCAGGATACCCTGGCACGTCCCTTAGGGCTAAAGTGTACTTCGCATTCTCACCAACGTCACCGTCACTGACGATCATATTCAGACCTGTCGATCAATATGCTTTTATTATCATAGAATTATTAAACATCTATAGAAAGTTCTTAATAACATTTAATGAAACATTCTCTGAAATATGCTATAATGCTTCAAAGAAAGGCACCGAGCACCACTTTCCCTAATCTTTGCCCGACCAATCGTTTATTTGTTCTCTTAATCACCCAATACCCCTAACTTATGAGTTTGTTCACCTGGCAAAGGCGTATCTCTTCCAATGTCCTCCGAGATCTTTATCCAGAAGAATTTCTCATTGAAGACAGGGACAAGGTCATCGACATCGGTGACAACGATCGTGACAATGGACGTGGCGGTGTCTGCTGGTATCTCGTTGTTGATCAGCTCCGTCGCCTTCACTTGGAACGTGTAAATGCCCCCGTTCTGCAGAATCCTGGGATCCTCTCTATCAAGGGAGATACTCGTGGTGACGAGTTTGCCGACCGTTATGTCGCCTTCGCGCGAAACCTCGAGGTTAAAGTGGCCAGTGTCATCCTCCTCCAAAGTCAGAAGCAGATTTCTCGGCTCTCCAGTGTCGCCGTCGCGTGCTCTGACCGTCAGGACCGTGTGATTCGCCACTGTGTTCTCAGGAAGAGCTGCACTGTACGGCGCATTCAAGAATACGGGTGGTTGATCCTGAAATCGAGGGAATTTTCAAACGGCCTGATAGAAACGGACAGCGACGCGTTTAATCGTTTGAAAATCGAAAACTCGAGCTTCTGTCTAGCTGGATGCTTGATATATTCACCGAGTTCTGCGGAATTAATTAACACTGCACAACCGTTACTTAACGGCGAATTTCAAGAATTGTAAAGCGAACACGTCGAGAAGGAACGAATAGATATAAGAGGTTTACCGTTCCGGTGAAAGTTGTATCGCGAATACTCTTCCAGTCGGATGTTCCGAAACAGAGTCACTAGGTAGCATCGGGTATCTTCGCGGCTAGGTTTGATCGTTGACGATCTCGTTAACAGGCGTGGAATGGTCGCGGTGGATTTACAGTTACCTCGGTTACGCTCGAGACCCACTTACCTGAACATCGAGAACGTCAACGGCCACGGTTGCTCTAGCTTGTAACCTCTTCGACACGTCGCTGGCGCCGTCCACCGCGACAAGGTTGATTAAATAAGAGTTCCTTCTTTCGTAGTCGAGCGGTTTCACGAGGGTAATCTGCACGTCGTACTTCCCCTCTGCCAACTGAATGTATAGTTCTCAATTTACTACGAGCTTGTTGACTCGTGTCTAATATCTATCTAATTCTGGGACTTGAATCTGGACCATTCATGTTAATGAAGAATTGCGCTATCAATTAACCTATGCATACTGAAGTTTAGACTTTCAAATACTACATATGGTAAAGTTCACAGATCCTAAGCCAGGGATTGAAAAATGACTACCAATTATAAGTGTAGGTTAGATGTACCTTCTCCGTGGACACATTGAACACATCGCAAACATCGTCGTCCCGCGACGCAGGGACACACTGCACTTGAATATCCGCGTTTACTCCACCGTCTCGATCAGTGATCGTGATCGTGCCAAGAGGAACTAAGGGACCACCTACATGTGCACTTTCCGGCACTCTAGCCGCATAAGGTCTGCCATGATACACGGGCGGGTTATCGTTTTCATCCAGCACCGCTATCTCGCGACGAAGAGATACCGTGTTGGGTTCTGATCCCGCGATCCCTTCGTCTAGGAGAATATTTCTGAATTATTACGACGAATTAAAGCAGTGATTGGCTTAAAATTTCACCTGTCCCTATTTCAGAGTGTGCTAATAATTACTGGCAGTGGGACACTCAGGATTTAATCTTGAGAGGAGCCGAATTGATCGGATAAAAATATTTTTAACGCAAATTCAATAAAATTCTTTAGGTGATTATAAAAATTTATTTAAAGAATAAAATCCAGATTTATTTTCTTCTTACAACACTGTGGGTGCGCCACTGATTACTTGTGATAAAAATATACCGCTTCTAGGACCCACTGTCTCGAAAATGGGAAAGTGGATTTATTTTGTATTATGCAGATCGTGAAATTTCATAAAAATTCAATGGCACAGTGGAATGATCGGTAGCTGATTGATGTATCGTGTATCCTATCTGGTGGCCTACATATCGTCGATTATCCATTGATATTCCACCGTAACATTGTAACGGGACACCAATAAGAGCAGTATACTAGGTACCCGTTATGCTGATGATGACTTCGATCAAGTCTTGCATCTCCCTGTCCAACGCCTTTCTCAGAACCACCACGCCACTCTCCCGATTCACGGTGAAGTACTCCCCACTGATAGAGTAATGCAATTTAGAGCCTTCTGGGTCCTCCCCCTGAAGCGTGTAAACAGGTGCACCCGGTGGTGTACCTTCCGACACAGCCAACCTGGCCATGTCGCCGCCCTGCACGAAGTGTGGTGCTCTGTTGATCACCTGAGCCCATGATGAAGACCACGTGGAGAGCGCGAGGAGTAGAAACGTCCACATCGTCACCTGCGAAGGAGCATAACCAACGTATTGTCAATAGGTACAACCTAAACAAAGCAATTACAATTTAAAGTTGTAGTTATTATTCTGGAAGCTGTCGTGGTATAGGTTCTTGCAATGAAAGGTATCAGATGTTTCCAAGTGTAAGGGTGCCTTTTCTAAAAACATGATTTTGACATTTAGCTAGTATTACAGTTTCTCGAATATTTGAAGATCTGCTATAGGTACTTCAGTTAATAATTCTTTCATTGTGATAAACGATTAGCAGTGTAAACACAATGTATACAAGTATCCTCTATGTAACTCTTGCATATTGTTCGCACATTCTTCTGCGTGTGATTCAATCACCCTAATTAAAAAGTATAATGACATCTACTGACGCGTGTATATGAATGTTGCTATTAGCATTATTGGCAGTCAGGATGAAAGCTAAGGCTGCGTACGTTGAGTAGGGATTACGACAACTGAATTTTAAGCATAAAGAATGGGTACCTAATGAGAATAATTATGAGTTTCTCCGAAACTTTCATTCAGACACGTTGGAATAAAACAATTAAGGAAAAGTATTATGTATAAAACTACGCTCTCTCTTGCGTAACAAACGAACACTTCCTATACCATGGTTCGTCACGATTCCGTTCACTTCCGGCCATCGAAACAGGCGTATCTTGAACAAGAGTTGTACTACTTAGCAGGGCATTGATCGAAAGGATAAATAAAAACTACCAACTTGGAACTCTCCCGTTTCCTATGAAACGTGTCCTTTACAAAATTTCTCTTTCAAACCAATGCTATGCCACTTCAAAATAACACAGATTTCGTAGTGCAAGGTCTCCTTAAAACTTACTAGTGGAAAGTATAAAGGCAGCTGAAGTGAGCACACATTTATTTGTTATGCAGACGAGGGATCAACGTTCACGGTTAATAGAAAAATGCAAGGAGCAGACCGCAGACGTGTGGGCAGGGAGGAAATAGCTAAACTGTGCGGAGGATGCAGCGTTCTATCCGAGCCACCGGTTTCCACCCATATAAAACGACACCGTCGAGCCACGTTCTTTCGCGGTATTGAAGAAAAATACCTTGAGGCGAACCACGAGCTTTGCAGCCACCGCGCACACTGTTTGAATGACTTCCACCCAGCCTAAGTGCGGTCAGTGAAAAGCCGTTAGAAATCAGATTCCATTTCAGGAGTTCGCGGAACCTCTTGTCGTGATCCGTAAATTGAATTGTCCTGTTACGCCAACGTGGAACATTTATCTCCACCCTTTTTCTTTCAACTGTATCCTTCTTATCGAATATACAACGTGGTGTGAGGAGGAAACAGACCAAAGTTCTGAGATATCGTAGAAGAAAGTCTAAACTTGGAGGATACCATTCAAGAAGCTCTGAATTTGGTGGATGCCATATAAATGAGAACAAATTTCACGGGCTTCGTGTAAAAAAGCCTAAATTTAAAAAATGTTTTCTGAGAAATCTCAAGTTCAGAGGATCTCATACAAGAAACCACAAATTTGGAAAATATTCCACGCTACAATTATTCTTTGAACGGTTCCATAAATCTTACATACGAGAACTTGTAATTTACAACGATTTCAAGATCAAGTCGCGAAATTTCACGGGCCAATGAATATCGTGTATCGGCGTTACGCAGATCCGTTACGATCTACGACGGTAACTTTCTAGTAGAGCCTCCAGACAGATTCCGCACAAAAGTCTTGCACAACAGCATCGGTTGAGATAAACGTAGAACGCGTTCCACGTTGTTCTCCCTCCGTCATAACTCTCACTCGGGGCGGCAACAGTTTAATACGGAATCAAAACTGCTCGACCAACTACATTTCCCAGTTATACCTAAACCGAACTGCCATGATATTCAGACCGTGTTACTTTGGAATGCAGGCGTTGAGTATTTAGAGCAAATCGCGGCCAAGATATCAGACTGTACAGTAATCGTGAATCTCTTAACACCGAACTCGAATTATGTTTATTCAACTTGTTGATTCGTGACTTGGAAGACTCATTACTCTGCGCACGAGCACATAATTTGCCCACCTTCTCCTCACGAGCAGACCAATTGCACTTTCCGTTGAATTAAAAAAGAACTCATTGAGTTTCGACTTTTTTGGACTAGTAGAACCGTGTTGAAAATACTGCGTGAGAACTAATCACTCCGCGAAGACGTACGAACAATTACAGGGGACAATTCCTCAGTAATTTCCCAGTGTCTTCGTGCATGCCGTTGGTTGACTTCCTTGTCCTGAAGGTAGTTATCAGGGATTGTCTTCGGGAAACGTAATTATGAAGCAAATGAGACTGCCAGGGAGTCGCTGATGCGTTGCAACTGTACTGCAGGTTCTGTATAACTTCAGACACCGTTTTTGGCGCGGATGCAGTATTTATTAAATTAAAGTTTAAGGTATAAAGTGTGAAAGTTAATATCCGCTGAGTGTTTCTAAGGAATTTCCAGAATTTTCACGTGAATCCAACCGTGCTGCTTACACAGTATTAGCAAACATAATTAGACGCTTGTATTGTATCGGTATAACTACGGTTTCCACAGCAAGGCGTGCAACGCGGAAAAGCACGGAGCGTTGAAATCCATGACGTGAAGCGTGTTTCTATCGTGTGGATGCCCACATGAAACTTTAAACAGAAGTGGCAATTACTAGCAAGCGAGTGTAAAGCGATACTGCGAAGATTAAGCAAGGGTCTGAACTGCAACCAGGAAGAGCTGCATAGATTGCGCATCTGTAATGTACCGCGAATAATCAAAGTCTGATACGAATCGCTAACGAAATTACTGTTTCTTGGCTCAAGGAACTAGAAAACAAACATTAATAATTGGGTTAAATGAATATTTGGAGTTAAATCTATATTATCGAATACTGAACACAGATATATCCACGGAGAATGATATTTAATGAAATTCTAGCTTATAGGATTCTTCATTTGTATTAATCTAGGATAGCTTAGGCAGTGGATCTTTGAAAAAGAATGATCAAGTGATATGAAAAGAATTTTGATTAATCTAGGGAGAGCCTTTCAAAACATGTATTCATTTAGTAGCTCTGTGGTACATATTTCTTATAAACAACTTAACAGTAACATTTATGCTGCCTGCAATTTGCTATTTGAAGTTTAACTGGCCGAGATTCGGTATATGGGTCACAATGATTCGAAACACGTTCAAAATAACAAGATGAGAACGTTCCACGCACTCTAGGCTTGAAATAAAAGTGGTCGTTACTTTCAATCAATGTGAAATGACAAAATTGTCTGGCCCATTTGGCTCAAGGAGAAAAGTGCACTGTTGTTCATTTGCAAATAAGCTCTTCAAAAATGCCATTCCATTCATATAGCTCGCTATATTTTCTTTAATTATGCTTCCATATTCTTTAGGAGATCCATCATTTCAGAATGAATGTAATAGGAAATGCATAAAAGATTCCTGAAAGTGCAACCAGTATGATTCCGTTATTTAGGTCGTGCTTATTCAGAGGAGGCTCTTGAACTAACAGGCCAGCATTTGGCAGTTACATTCAATCAAACCAGAAATGATACCGTGAAATTAAATGATGGACCAAACCTGTTCAACGAGAAAGTCGCAACTGCGACTACGTTTTCCTACTGCAACCTATCGATATATATATATAATCATTGACCACTGTGAAATCTTGAACCGTGTCTCCATATGAGTTCTAGTTTATTGCATTACTTGAAGAGGAGTACTCAGAAGAACGGAAATTCAAGGAGCTCCCTTCCTTTTCTTTCTTAGTGTCCAATATCGATAATTCATGCGATGCCATGTTTAATTTCCCTACCTTCTCGAGCGAGCATCAAAACATATCGAGTCCAGATCCAATTAAACACCCCCCCCCCCCCCTCCTCCTGGTACTATACTCTATAAAGCATGAAATAATGGTACCGAGTTAAGTTCAATTTCATGGACTGTTGTTCCATTAATAAGCAAACCGGTTTCGTCACCGGTTAAAAGTATTCCGCCATTTATTACATCCCGCAGCAAGCTGCGGAATTAGTTACCGTGGCGTCTGATAGAAAGCAGTTCTTCTTACGTTTACAGATACGTTCGCTATCGAGGGTTGGTTCCCATGAATAAAAAAGGTATTCGTAGGAATTGCCGTGGCAGCGTAATGAGCCGCAATAGAATTCTCCGAAGTAAATCGCGGTAAAACGTGTCACGGTATAATACACCGTTCTGCCGTAATGCTCGTTCAACCATATTTCAACGGTAACCAATGAGACTTAAACTATTTAGTGGATCATCGCTCAGCACCTTAATGTGCAATTATGCCACGCAAAGAAATGCCAGCTTTCTGCTGACCCTCTCTCCTAATCACTGAAATCAGAATGTATGTAGGTACATACTTAGGTCCCCAATGCCTGATATTCGCAACTATCCAGGTACATCAGCACTTGTAGGGACATTCCTATCAAAATTTTTCAGAAAATCGATTTTTTTTGCATACATCTGTAGTATAGTATCTGAAGAATACTCAGTAAATGTTGTAAGACGAAATTCGTAACGATATAGATTCTACAACGATAGAAGCATGTCGACCTCCGAACGCCGGCAACATACAAGCAGAACTTTAAACGCGTTTATCTCTAAACATGATTTTTTCGAACAGCAGACAGCAGAACAAAAAAAATTATGAACCGATTCCAAAAATCTTGGTGGCATTTTCTTTGTAATTGAATTCACTATCGCATCAGCCTTTGAACATCAATTTTAGAGCTCATAGTTCTTCGTTATTAACATTTTTAGGCTTAGAATTACCCCCTTTTTCGTATGTTTGTGTTCAAACGTGTATCAAACATTGCCATAAAGGGTGATGCGATAGTGATTGATATAACCCATAAGATTATCTTTGGTGTTTTGATTTCAGATAATCCGACATCGAGTTTTACTGTCTACCGTTTACGCTTCTTTTGTTACAGTAGTGCATCGAACGCCACGTAAACATTCGAACTATAAGAGGAAAATGGAAAAAATAGTTTTTATATCCTTGAAGAACGAACAAAGCAAGACCATACAAATTTTCTACTGCAAGTTGTATACTTTTTTTAACAAAAATCTAAAAGATCACCTATTTTTTTAGCGATTTGATAAGAATGTCCCCTTAAATACCAATTTACTTAAGGTAATTGAACGTACAAAAATTCAGACACCGAGGTGCTCGCGTACCCTGGCACCAAGCACCCAAGCACTCACATGCTACACACATACTAAGATGGGTGAGGGCCCGATTAACATTTACCCAGGTACTCTACCGCTACTTTTCCCCTCGGATACTCATGAACTGTTACAGTATGGTACCAAGACATCTCAGCTATAATTGCACGAACCTGAAGCAATTAATCTCTGCACGTCTCATTACCTGGCCAATTTTCTTCTAAGCAATACACTTTCGTTAAACGACCTACATGTGCTCGACCACGTGTACCAAATACGAGCACTTCGCAATCGATTCTCGATACTCCGAGGAGGTTGCGAAACCGCGGCCTCTATGAAATTTCGCGTGCCGCCATCGTCGCGATACCGGTCAGGCCAGCGACATTGGCGTAAGACCGTGTACTCCGCGTGGCAGAGAGTCGAGTTTTCGCGTCCGCGGAACCGATTTTCTCCCTTCGACCGCGCGAAAAGCGAACGAGCACGCGTGGCTAACTGTTCCGCGGCTGCTCGTACGAGCCTCGGCGTCCTAGACTCGTTAATCGCCGAGAAAGGCAGAGAAATAGAGGAGCCAGAAAGCCGGGGAAGAACGACGAGGAAGGAGGAAGAAAAAAAAGCCGTTATGAAGACCCCACTCCCGTCCCGCCATTACGTTACGCGCCTGGAATCCTGACACTGTGTGACCAGGTGATGCCAGGATGAATGACTAAGAAAAGTAGCATCCTGCCACGCGCTCCATTCTGTTTTCCCTCTTTATTTTTGATACTGGGACCTGGTTTCTTGCCAAGAACAGGATCTGCCGCGACGAAGCCTGGATTCAGCGTTTTTGAGCGACATTTATCAGCTGATACTCCTTGTTGGTATTTAATATAGCACAGACATTTCAGACATTTGAATTGTTATGTGCTAAGCTGGTGCTCAACTTCAAAGTATGAAGAAGAAATCTAGCATGCGATACGTTCCCATTGCAGAGGTGTCTATCGAGTTTCGTTATTAAGTAAAAAATGCTTGTTTGCGATATAATTGGCCAATTGAGCTCTAAACTGGCGGTCTGTTCCAGCTTTTCCTGTTCCACGAACTTGACACCGGTTCCTTGAAACCGAGACTTCGAGTAGTGCACTCGCTGGTCAGACTGGTTTCCGTAGATGTGGCGAAAACGATGACGGAGTTTGGCAAGACCCGCGTGCTTCAAAGCATTGTCATAGTGCCATTACATTTCAGTTCTACGGGGGACATATATGGAGGAATGTGAATGATGTTTTTGGCTGTGAAAGGTATACCGGTTCTTCTGACAGCCCCCACTCCAATAGTCAAATCGAGGATTGGAGCGATCGGAGTTCAATGAATTTGCAGGAAAGCCACGTATCGTTTCGAGTACTGTGCTTCTGTATATATTAAAGTATCGAAGGTTGAAGAAATACCAACAGGATCTGTTTTAAAAGAATTATGCGCTGTAAGGTAAACTCCAAGGCTCTGCTCCGTTTCAACACGTGACTACGTCAAGAGAAAGGAAGCCAAAGAGAATCCCAGCGTTAATAAAATTACAATCCGAGACGATGCTCCAAATCTGTTATAGAAAACGTTATCTCAAGATTTCTTATGCAATATTTCTGGTAATCCAACAATAAAGACCCTTTACTTCTCCATCTACAGATATTGAATGTAGTTCATTTAGAATAGAAGAAATCTACTTGAAGCATACTTCATTCTTGAATTTCATCGGGACTCAATAAAGCACTCGTGTCGTTTAAGAGAATGTAGAGTAGAGCGAGGATCTTACCTCATAAAGTCGGTCCAAGATCCTTCTTCCTCGCAGCACCGCATCAACTCATCACTCAGCCACGTGTTATTCTTTCGAATCACTAACGGTTCAAAGAACGTTCACGTATTCACTGAACCTCATGACGCACCGACACCACCTTGGTACAAACTGTACGCCCGGTCTATCCTCTCGGTTTCATGAGTCGCCGTTTCGAAAAAGAACCGATGTCTGCCAGCCAATGGACAGGTCTACACTGCATCCTAAGGAGGTATGCGGCCTCTGCTATGGGAGTGGAAGGAATGGAGAGAGAGAAACAGCTCGTCGAAGGAGAGCCTACAGTCCGTGCCCCGTAACTGCGAGCGAAAGGGGGGCGAACCTTTTTGATTCTTTTGTGCCTCGACGTGCCAGGTGAGCCTCTTTCGTGGTTCCATCATGGCTGGATACGCGCGTTGAAAAGGCGCACCTTCAAAAGTATTACACACCGATCGATGTGACTGGAAACTCTGCATATATCCACCTGGTTAACAAGATTATCAAATTTTAACCCCATAGAATTTAATAAATTTGAACTCTTCATACTCCAATTACATCGCGAATAGGGTGTCGCAATAAATAATAGTAAATGATTACGTATCAATATTAAGTAACTCCAAACCTAACCAACGCCAAGGAAACTGATTATTAAATCCTTCTTTCACTATTACATAAGCACTCGAACGCTGCTCGAACAAAAGAAGATTCGCATCTATGATAAAGTTCACAGCAATTTCCCTATTTCGTACCTTCCTCCCGCGCGAGATTTAGAAAGCCGAAGCGACAGAAGGAGCGAGCATCCTCGTATAATTCAAACGCAGTAATCATCATCGTCGTGAAATACTTCATTATCCTCGCAATGGAGCAGATTCTTAATGCCATCGTTGCTCCATTCCCGTCGCTTCATCGTAGCCTTTGAGACCACGCCAACTGCGACGTGATTCTCATAGAAAGAACTTCAATCCGCAACGAGTACGTGTCACTGGCAATTACGGTGTGTCTTACAGTGGTCGGTCGCTGGTTGCTTTTTAACTTTAATTTATACACGGGTTTTGCAGAACTAGTTTGCCCCTCGCGCGTCACGCACACACACACGCGGTGATGCCTGCAACCTGAAAGCAGAGGGACACCCTACCGGAAACGGTGCACGACACACTTACGGAAGCCACGTGAGCGGCATACTTGCACGTAGAGCTTCCTGGCATCCTGCGGGACGCGTGCGTTCCCTCGATAATCCGAGACGAGTAACCGGCAATTCCGTCGATAGGCGTTTATCGTCATTTCGCGAGCAAACGTTTCGAGCGCATCCGATCCCGATCGTCGATAACGGCCACCGGTCGAACGAGGAAGACACGCGTTCCTGGAAAATCTACGGCACTCGGAGAGATGATGAGGCCTCCGCGGCATTTCCTGCGTGAAACAGCCCGATCGGCAATGATAAGCAATAGTTAGGGCTGAGGGTAATCAATGGATGTCGTAAGAGTAACGTAACTCATGCAGGTTGCTGGGTAATCGTAAACAGAAGGTGCGAGGAGTATGTATCGGTTGGGGTAAAGCAAAGGAATTCAAGGATGGAATGTTATGCTTCTATAAAAGTTATTTTAATGATACTACAGGGTAAGGTTTCGTCTTTCTGCGAAAGGGAGCCGGTTTCCTCTTCTCTGGAAGCAAAGATCTTTTACTGTTTTGCACGTAATTGGGGCATTTGATGGAAAAGGGCACATATACCAAAATGGCATTTGAAGAAAATCGATTTCCCAGTTTTCATTGTTGATCACGATACGTAACAAAACAGCATCTGGGTAACCTAACGCGAGAGAAGCAATGTCCTTGGTATATTATACATATAACATATAGTTGATTCAATAACTGAGTTGATTCAAACGATTTTTGAAAAAATGGGTAGGGGAGGCCGGGGTAGGTTGTAACACGGGGTAAATTGTAACATCTGTAAAATCTTTTGAACGAAAAATCTGGTAACCCACACGTACTTTCACGCAATCAGTTCACCACATACGTAAGTAATCAATCACGCAAATTATTTTCTGATTGAGAAAAACACTTTCGAGAAAAAACTGTGAAAACGTTTTTTGTTACAATCTGTCCCGTTTTCCCCTACATATGCCTATGTGCCCTTTTTCCATGAAATGCCTCAATTCATAGCATCAGTACTTAAGTCAGGATTTTGGTGTTCTACTTCGTCACGTTGCTACTGTACTCCAAGTCTAAGTTACAACAAACTTGATTCAAGTTTAAGGCACGGCAACACTGATTCTACCGTTCATGGAGAAGGAAGCAATGATCCACGCCGCTCAACGTAACATGTAATCTCGAGTGTGCATGCTCGAAACCGCACGCGTGCGCGCGCGACATGCGTGGCCGCGCTTGAGCTGCTAGCTGCGATCGCGTCTCCCACGCTTCATTTCGCGGTTTTCTCATCAGGGCGGTTCAAAGGGCCCCCATCGAAGATCCAGGCCGAGCAACGTAACGAGCGTAGGCTGTAAAAGACTTTCGAATGCCGCCAGGCCACCCTGCAGCCTCCTTCTTTCTCCATTTCTTGCCCCTCTTGGAGAGGATTGAAAGCAGGCTCCGCGAAGGAGGCGGAAGAAAGACGACTGCACCCAAGATCGCTGAAAAGCGAAAGGGACAGAGGAGGTAGTCGCGAAAGGACATCGCTGAAAGGCCAAGAACAAGATTATTTTTGTGGCCTCTTCTTTCTCGCCTTCAGACTTTCCTTTCTTTTTTTTGTGGATAGTAAATAGTGGATTGGGGAGAAGTGAAGGTAGCTAAAAGTTTTGATTGATTTTTAGGAAAGGAAACGCAATGTTGCATTTTAAATAAAATAGAAGAATGTTTGAAGAATGGGCTATGGAAGGATAAACGGAAAAACATTACTCAAGTGGAAAGAAGTTACATAGACGGAAGTGAAATTTACTTCCGACTTGGCTTCCTTCATTCTTCGTCTCTTCTCCAGTGAAAATAAAAAGTGAAGGTAGACACGGTTACCTAAGTGGTCTTGTTAAGTACACGATACTTTAGTCATATTTCTCTAACAAACACCTCCATTAGGGCGGAGCGAAACTGTATAGCCGAAAATTTAAATTTGAATTTTCAGTTGGCTTGGGTGCGGGATAGTTGTCTTTTGATTAACAAAACACAAGTGTAAAAAAATTTGAAAAAATATTCATGTCTGCAGGTTCCTTTTCCTCTTAGAAATGGAAAAAATAACATTGTGAATCTTATATTTTACACTTTTAATAGAAAAAAGAACTTACAGACATGAATATTTTTCAAAATTTTTTACAGTTGTGTTTGGTTAATCAAAAACCAACTATCCCGCACCCAGGCCAACTAAAAATTCAAATTTAAATTTTCGCCCATATAATTTCGCTCCGCCCTAACCTCCATGTATTTACAATTATACAGATTTCTGAAGAACATCTTCCATCAGAGCCGCAGGGAATCCCAGCAAATTTTATCAAACGCTCCAGGCTCTTATAAAACTTCCATTACAGTAGCCTTAATCCCAAACAGCATCGAACTCGAAGAATCGTAAAGCGAAAAAGAGAATGTTCCCAATAGCGAACATCAGCGAGGAGCATGAGAAACGTTCGCCATCTCGGTTCTTTCCAGTTCGCCGGCAATTCGCGCTTCTCCGGCCAGAGACCAGAGAATAGAAGGATCCGTGACTGGTGTAAAGGTCGTGGAAACAGGATGGCGGGAAGGAGGACGTCGAAGGAGGAACGAGAGGAAGAGAACGTGGAGGGCGCTGTTGGAAAGACGAGAAGGGGATGTGTACAGTTACCAAAGGCCGAGGCGAGCAGCTCCACCTCCTACGATAAAGTGTCGAACGCTAAAAAGTCGGACAGAGAGATTGTTTTCCCTCTGTTAGCAGGACGATTCCGATTGCATCCGCTTTGCCGATTGACCGCGCGGCTTTTCCAGCCGGGGAATGGGGGTCGTCAGCAATCCGAACGCTCGTACCTCGGCGAAAGAAGGCTGCTTCGTTAGGCATATTTGCCACGGATCGTTATCATCGGCAGAAGTTGGACGTAATCGGCGATAGGCGAACACCGAGCTTCAGCGCCGAAGGTCGAGACATTCTCAGCGGTCTGTTTCTACTGGAGGCACGTTCAATGTAACTTTAAATGTCACTTGATAAGTTCTTAATGAAAGTAAGGGAAGGATGTATAATGAAGTGAGAAATCTCAAATGAGAATTCAAATGACATTGATATATTTATTAGAAAGTTTTATTCTGTACATTGAAATTAAAGGATTGGAAAACGGGTGAGTTATGAGGCTGTAATGTATATTACTTATGAGGCAATCTTTTTATCCTGACTTGTGAAGAAAACTAAAGTAATGCTGCACTGATTAACGCAACGATACGTTATTTATTAGACTATAATTTATTAATTTGCTTCTTCCTGGTGTATAGGAATAACCAACGTGCGCTTCCGACCAATGCGCCATTCTTTTCGAAAAATTTCGTTCTCACACGGGATAATAGCTTTCAGTATTACAATTATGGATAATTTGTACTGATTTGATTAAAAATTTTTAATGGTAACCCTTAATTTGCGTAGTGTCATTAAATATCTCTGGAGCATCGTGGCAGGTACAGGGATCTTCTTTTTCCTTCGCACGCCTCGTCATTACTTACCTCATCTTTATCCTCGTGTCTGTCGTAATACCACGGTGTCACGTGCAACAAAATGACAGCCACGTAAGTGATCGCATCCCGCACATAGACGGCTGCATTGTTGTGCGGGTGTAAGAGGAAGAAGAAAGCCGTGGGATAAAGCGTCGCTTGCAGAAAGATCAACGGTCGGTCTTCTCTCTTCCTTTCGCTGGAGGTTTCGCTCGGCGCTTGTTACACGTCTGGGAAAACTCCCGTGAACTATATGAAACATGGGTGTTGCCAGTTAGTTAACCCACTTCTCACGACGCGCGCCTTTTGCAGGCAAAACCTTTTAAGGCGATCCCTTCTTAATAGAAGCGCACCTTGTTTGCGCGCCCCTCTGAGCCTGCAACACCTAAGCTACTTTTCCGCTGGAATAGTTTTCAGGAAGTTACCGTTTCTACTGCTTGAAAATTCTGTTCCAAATCTTGCTCACCTATCAATGACAATTTCTACAGACCCTCAGTTGATGAAATTTCTCTAAAAATTTACAAACTTTTTAGAGAAACTTCATCAGTTTTTTAATGATTATAACTGAGTAAATTTAGAACTTTAGAAATTTAGTCTATAGAAATTTCATCAGTTTTTAAATTATAATTTGGTGTAAATTTCTACAGAATTTTCATCTTCCTTTCGATTAGAACATGTTTGAATAATAATTCCCTTCAATTAAAACTCTGTCAACTAATTATGAAATCAGTGCACTAATTAACTTGTTTCGCTTTATTGAATTTAATAGGTAAAATGCACACAGACTGAAATTGGAAGCTCAGCCTTCAGCAGTTTGTAAGTGACGTAATAAATTCCTGAGTATTGTAACAGTTTCGGTAGACACGAAGTCTGCGCGACCAACCGGGCCAATATTATTTATTGACGCGGCCAATAAATTATCCAATTAGAGCGAATCGCTTCGGGAAGCGTTTCTCGAACCCTTTTCCGAGTTCGACAGCCTCGTTCACTGGGTGCCTCACGCCCCTTTCTTTTTTTTATTTGATTTTCGATTCTGCACGCACCGGGTAGCAAATCTTTCGTGTAATTCCCAATATTTCCGCGGGCAGATCGAACATGTGTCCTGAAACGGTGTCGATTTCACGGCGTCCTTTTATCGCCGCGAAACGGGCACGAATTTTCAAAGTGTGAAAAGGGTTGGTCGGAGACTACGGGGCCCTTTTCACGGGAGGGGGCAAATCAGCCACTTTGGGGGCTCGATGGTCGTTTAAAAAATCAGCCACGATCGATGGAAGTTCGCCTCGATGGGTTCTTACACAAACAACTATATTTTGCTGCAAGGTTTAAGAAAAACTTTGGACTGAATTATACACGTACTACATTTTTAATACAGTGGATATTATTTACTGTGTTCTTTAATTTGCAAATGTTCATTTTCATTCTACGGAATGCAGAAATTAATCAAATTCGGGATTGATTTTCGTTAAATTTTTAGAAGCATTCCACACTGTCGGGCACGCGTTGTAATAACGTGATTGCAAAGAGAAAGTAGCCTTATACAAACACATCCAGGAACCGTGTTATTACACGAAGTAGGAGTCTAAATACGGCTTTTAATTATACCTACGTATGTGCTTATATTTTCACGGATCGTTAAGAACAAGCGTCTTCTATTGCTAGAAAGGAGAACTGGTAAATGTAAATATGAGTTTCGAGGTGTGGAAGTTCTGCACACTTTAGAGTACGAACATTTACATTGAATATTTAACCAAGCAATATAAGTTTCCAAGGAGCAAGAACTTCTAAGACTCACAATTTCACGGTAAATCATTTTCCCCGCTATAAAGAACAGCATGACTATTTAGCAGTTCTTAACTTTCGCAGTATCCATCATTTTTGCGACCATTTCGGCGTAAAAGCTTAATAACTTTGGCTTTCTAAACGATAAACGTTTCGTTGGAATCGATAAACGTGAAATTTTTAAACAACTCCAGCGAAATCGCAGTAACTTACCCTCTTTACGACTCACTTGTATCAATCTAAGCAGCTTGTGGAACGCTCTGCAGGTCAATGAGACGTGAAAATATATCAAAGGACAGGGAACAGTTATGTTTCTGAAAGGTGATGCATTCCCTAACGTCGGTGCATAATCGCCGAGCACCTTAGATGCAAATGTGACCCATAAAAAGTGCCATTATTCACGGCTTTCGCTTAGCGTTGGTTCAATAGAGTCGATCGAATCGTGTTGAACCGTATCATGCAAATCGGGTAGCATCAATACCATTAATGGTTCGTGCTTGACTTCAATGGATAATGCCAATGTCTACTTTATTTCTAAAGACATGATTCTTGCCGTGGAAAATGAAAACGTGAGCAACAGTAGATTCATGAACAATCGAACAAGAAGAAGACTCCAGAAACTCATAAATAACGACACTTCTTGACATAATGCCGATGTCTCTGTTGTTGCAGAAGAATACAGGTCGTCGAAATTTAAATGACAATAACTGACTAAGAAGAGTTTGCTTAAAAAATATTGCAATTATGCAAATCCTATTGCTGGACGGTTTTATAATTTTCACTCATTAAACGCATCATTATCCGTTTTCCGTTTATGGTACAGGAGAAATTTAACGCAAAAACCAGCAGCTGAAGGCAAACGCCATTACCCGCGCGCTTGCGTGTTCTAAACTATTATCGTGCATTAGTAGAACTTCGGAAGAAGAGAAACTGTTGTCGTTCCGCGTAGAAAATCTTAAAAGCGTTTCCAGCTTACTTGTGATTTCGAGATGCATCTTGGACGAGTCCTACATCGAGAAATTAGATACACAAATCGTTGTAAGATGCTCTTTAGCATTTCAATAGTTTCCAGTTTCTTATCAAGCTCTCAATTTACAGAAAACAATTTTACTGCCGTCGTATTAAATTAAATCATATTAAATTAAATAAATTGGTGGTCACAAATGTGACAACCAAGTGGCTGAGAAAAATCTCCATCGATTACTCAGTTTCAATGATTCCCGATACTCATAGACTATAGACACTGAAGTTTACTATTTCCTTAACCTTTTACGCGATCGTGTCGTCGTTCGTACAGATCAGTTTCATTCGGGCACGACACTGAATATCGAAGTTGACCGGGAGTCATAGGGAATGGCTCCTGAAAGGAAGCGAGCGCGGATTTCCAGTGTCGGGCGCAAAATCTGTTTGTTCCCAATGAATAAATTATTGACAGTACACTTGGAGCACGCGAATATATCGCCGATAACAAATCGTTATGCAAACACGTGACACGTGGTCCCGATACTTTTTCCTTCCCTTTTCGAACGATTCTTGCGCGTTGCTCGAGCTGTCCGCCGCGACGGAAAATGAACACGACGCCCGACGAGGCACGATTAAATCGACGCGACAGTGGAATACCCAGCTCGGTTACTTAATCGAGCTGACATGTCAAATAATTGCCGGGTCTGTGATTGATGGACGCTAATACTCGTAGGAATCATTGATTACCGCTTGTCCTATCGTGCTACCGGTGATCCCTTTGCATATTGATATTCCGTGGGAGCCGGGAAAGTGTGCGTGGAATTATATATTTCACGAGGACTCGTTCTGGGATTAACTCTTCGTGGTGTATAAGATTGACTGTCAGGTGACACGTGATACGTGGCGTGTACATAGAAATTAAACATCGTGAAAATTGAATGTTAAATTAATCAGTCGTCGTCCACTAATTGACGCGTTTGCGTAATGGGGAAAGTAGAGTAATAAGGTTCTCTGAATATTTCTAAACAGTAGTTTAATTTATCTGTTAAAAGAGGGTCGATTTCTTTTTTTAAATAATGTTGGAATAAAATTAAATTATTTCTAATTGCAAGTGAAGGATCAGGGTATAGGGAAGTGGGAAAGAGGAAAGAACCATTAGCCATCGATTAATTGTACAAGTCACTCTTGGCTATTGGAGCTGATGTACCTGCTCGTTTCTATAGCGATGTCCCGAGCATTATCAGCTGATTAGCGAATGTGACAGATGGCCACGGTTGGTTCTATTAGATTATCGTCCACTTATTTTCAACCACACATCCTGGGGCAGCGTTCGATGACGACCTGAGACTGAAAATTTTACCGCGACTCGATAACGGTGAACGAAGGAGACCACTATACATTCGCGTTTCGGTCCAATAATTCAGGTAAGATTCATAAATACATTTTACATTTCCTAGCACTCGAATCAAATGAGGTGCTTAAATTGTGTAAAACTATAAAATATCAAAATAGTAAGTGTAATCTAGAAACCGTTACTGGAGTCATGCCATGCACGTACTACGACAGCGCCTTTCCAATGATGCCCCACTGTACGTAGCAGTACACAGGGTAAGCCTCGCAAGGCGTAAAGTCACCACTTCGTTGCGTTACAATTTCTAAACCACTTTTCCTAACAAACTTTTTTTAATGTTTTTTTATATTCAAAATAACATAACATTCATTAGATCGTAGATAAATAACCGCACGATTTACATGATATAACGCACAGAAACTAGACTTTCAATAATACCCCAGGAAATTCCGTGTTTACCTTTGCATGAGGTCCATAAAGAGGTGTAATCGCCCTAGAAACCTCTAATCTCCTAAACTGGACGGCTACATCACCATGGCACGCGTCTAATGCATACACAGAAAGTGGTGGGGAGAACGTTAGGTGCCCCTCCGTCATGATTATGGGGTGAACTCTTGGTACGGTGCCCCATAGAAGGCGGACCGCCCTTATGGAGGGGGCAAAATACCCCCGGGACGGTATATATGCTCTAAGAGCCCCATGCCACTTTCGCAGTATCAAATTGTACCCCGCCTAGAACAGTCGTGTTTCGTTTTTCTCGCTGTCGAGGGGTCGTACGGCTATGGCGTGATCAAATCTTTCGACGACATTCGCGCACGCGTTTCTAAAACGTAATACAGACCGATAACAGTGAAGTGATCGATTTGGATAGATCCAACGAGGATTGCTTTCTTCATTAAACAAATTCATCAGGTAAGACAACGCTCGGTGAATTAATATTACCGCCAGGCACCATAAAGTGTGAAGGTTCTGTTATTAGACACATAAATGTGGGAAGTATGTTGTTACGAATAAGAAACAACCATAATTTAAATATTTTAAAGTACTTTGTTAATTATTAATAGATGATAGCATAAGTAACATTGATTCAATTTCTTCTTCAGAAAGCATCCACCATGTCGTCAGAGTACTCGTTCTGCAGCGAAGGTGGTTTCGACGAGCTCTCGAGCTCCTCCGACTCTGGCTTCGACGTGAGCTTTGAATCACCCAAGCACGAAATACAAACAGACACCCTCTTCCCACCAGCGAAGGATGAGAAACGCAAGAAGGCTCGAAACACTCGGTGCAAGAGTCCCACGCAGGTACATCAAATTCTCTCTAATCAAAGTCACATCCTTCAAACACTTACCCTCAAACAATAATACCTACACCGACACTTCCCATCCCCTCTGCCCAAGTACTTGCTGCTCTCAAGTTTCCTTAATGCAACTCATCCTTCGATTCACCTTCCCTTCACTCCCAAAAAACTAACGTAAAAAACCGAGATAGAATGGAACGATCGAAATCACCGCACGAAACCATTCATTCGTTCGCAGGTGCTGAAGCTGAAAAGGAACCGTCGGATAAAGGCGAACGATCGCGAGAGGCACAGGATGCACACTCTGAACGACGCCCTGGAACGTCTCAGGATGGCGTTGCCGACCTTCCCGGAAGACACTAAGCTCACGAAAATCGAGACCCTCCGGTTCGCCCACAACTACATCTGGGCGCTGTCGCAGACCTTGGGAAACACGGAGGCCGGCGAGATCACCGTGAACGTTGGGAACGTGACGGTGAGCATCGGAGAGAACGGAAACATGATCACATCCTCGACAGGAAGCTGCGCCGTGGCCGCGCAAAAGCGGCTCGGACCGTCGCACACCGCCTTCCCCTATCCGCAGGAGCGATACGTCCCCGAATGGCAGGAGTACGACTGCTACAGCGACCAAAGTGTCAGTCCACCGATGCAGTACCAACCCTGCTACGACCAGAGGATGTATCACGCGCAACATCAGCTTCCAGCGCCTCACCACATGCCGCACAACAGCATGTATCAGTGTCTTTAGAAAAGTTCGGTTTAACGGTGGCCTTAGGAGATTTCAAGGACCTTTCGAAGGTGTAGATTTCCTTGGCAAGATTCTTTTGGGGGGACGTTTTTGAGGACTGACTAGTGGAAGTAGCGGGGAACGTTGAAGATTGAAAATAATGATAGCGAGGAAAGTTTGTAACATCGTCGATGGGTATACTATAACTGCAAGTTGTATGAGTCATCGCTATATATTGTAATATTGTAATGAACAGGGATGTCCCTGGGACTGCTCAAATTGATCAGTGCGATGTGAAACAGTGAAAGATTCTGGACCCGCTCGAAAATATCTTAACAACTAATTTGGGTGCTCGAGATTCTGCTGGCTGAAATTTGTAATCGCAAGTTCAGAATCTTGTTTTAAAATAGGCTTCCTTGAGATAGTCAAGCTGAAGCTTCTGAACATTCCACATAGCCTGTAATAATTTATGAACTAGGAAGACCAAAGAATTTATCGACTCTTTGTACAAACAATACGTCGCGGTGTAAAACAGCATAGACAGCGCCCGGAAACTAATTTTAGACTAATTTTTCTATCAAACAATTCGCCTTGCATCTGTGCAAACAGAATCCATCGTTATCTGGCGCATCTCCAACTCTATATCCTTCAAGATTCCAAAGTAAGAATACGTGCCACAATTTGCAAGCAACATGGCTTTACCGTTGCGTGTAAATTGTATTTCTTTCGCAAGAGTTTGCATATCGCGTGCGAAGATTGAAGATGCGGTATCGTTCGTCGCTCGAGCTTAATTCGCGTCACCGATTGGGGCGTGATTGTAAAAAAGAGTAGGCCAGTACGTGAGAGATGATCGTTATTTACTTTGTAAGAGAGCATTCTATTTGCAACGAATTATTAGTATTAAGGCTAGCATTAAGCGGATCGTAACAAGACTTTTTTTTAGTTTTGATGTTTCTCGACTTCTTACCTTTTCGCAAAAGGTATCGAGAGATACGATTGCTGTATGTTTCATAGAACACGTACTAAATCGCGTTCCTTTTCCTTCTAGTCATCGATGTTTCTTAGGTTGATCTCGAACGCTTGATCTCATCCTTCGTTTCTAGGTTACTTACTATAAGCGTACATCTCCGACAGTGCTCTTATCGGATCGTGGAACCACCGATTCAGGGAATATATATTGTACAGAATTTATATCTTACCAATAAATCATATTTTACCTAGCCACAGTGTGCTTCGTCACCTCCACTAATGAACTCGCTTCCATTATAAAAATTATAAGTATTCCGATCGAAATATTTAGAACACTACAAAATACTCTGTGGGACCAAGTGGCGTAAAAATGATGGCAGATAAACCAAGTTCCAGTTCAGCAATAAAGTTATCCTTGGGGGGAGTGCAAATTGATAGGCAAACACGAAAGTTCCGATTAAATAGTTATATCGCCTTGAAAACAGGCGTGCTCGAGCCACTTTGCAGGAATGAAGTCCTGCTCAAGAATGAACCAACACGTGCCAGGACACGTGTCCTTTGTAGGAATCACTGCGGGGCAGATGTATCACAAGTTGCGCCTGAAATTACGTCTACCCGCCTAATCCGGAGGATTACACGAGGAGCGTGACTTTGAAAAGCTCGAAATCGTTTGTGATTCAAAAAATCGACCTTTCAACCTGCTATTTTAAACCACCGCACACGTCTTCCCTTTAACGGCACGTTTGCACATCATTTTCGTTATCCGAACAAATTCTATGAAATATATAGAACTGATAGTCTGAAGATCCCTGCGCAATGATTTATATCAATATTTATTCTGCGCACCATGAAATCACGTAGAATGAGAATTTCGATTAGGTATAGCATTGATATAGGAATTTCGCAATTTTCATGTCCGAATAAATATTATGGGGCAGAAAAGGGTGAACCAATGCGACGGCGGGAGGGAAATTGCAAGAACGCTAGGCAAATATTATTTTTCCATCCTGAATTCAACAGTTCAGTTATTTTCATAGCTAACAACCCGTCTGCTCTCCATTTGATCGAACGATCGAAGTCGCGTATTTATTTTCCTAACACTTGGGCTCCGTATCGCGACAATGGAACACCCACTTGTTCTCGTTATGGAAATTATTTTCCTGCTGGAGTGGTGCTTCGTGCTGATCGATTGGTTTCTCTCGAGTTTCATCAGAGTTCGCGAACTGTTAAAATCGTTATCACTTAATTATTCTAATCTGACGGCTTTTTCTAGGCCCTGAGGACTTGGAACACAGAAGCAAAGAAGGAAAAACTGTTGGGTTAAGCATGCACAAGAACTTTGAAAGTCGAACGAAAAAAAATATTGTTTCTGCACGAAGTGATTGCGCAGCCCGTTCAACTGGTTGATCAATAATTTCGTATACAAGGCCTATTTGCAAACAAGCTGCAAGCTGCGACGAATCCGTTAGCACGCTCGATCGTTTCCCCAAATCTCGCCAATAATGGTAATGCTTCAATGGAACCATTATGTCGGCGACATATAACTGTGTGCACAGTACGACAGACGGCCAGGAGCTAGTAAAGGTGTTGGATTTTGGGGGGATTCAATCAGTTTTTGCCGTGGCCTTTGCACCCCGTAACTGCTTGCAACTTTAGGGGTGCGACAGCGGAAAACAAGAAATTGGAAACAGCAGTCATTTATCTTCTGGAATTATGCTAACGTAATTCGGATTTACACACTCAAATATATCTTCAAGCTGCTTAAACATTGAATAAAAATCATATTTTAAAAAACGGATTTACTATATATCTCGTGACTTTATTACATGTATAAATACTTGAAAGCATAGGAATGAATTTCCCGGAAATCTTTCACGGAAACTTCTCGGTTCAAACGATATTTTATCCGATTCTAATCGTTTGCAGATCTTTACGACGCGGCCGGCAAACAATTACTCCGTCGGGTCGCATTGCCCGCTCGGTTTAAACAAAGATTCATGGAGGAATTTTTTACAGCCCATAAACGTCGGGCCGCTGCATTTCCAGGCGCAGTGATTTCGCTTTGATCGACCTTTCGTTGGGTCGTTTCTGTCGAGTGCACATATCGATCGTGTTCAGGGCCCTCATTGTACCGGGGCGCTGGTCTGTATGGTGACATACTGGTGGCTGACAGAGGTGCTCCCCCGTGGAGAGGGCACGGGTAAAGCCGAGGGTACCCCCAGACGAACTGGAAAAAGGGGGGAGACCAGTTTTCCTAATTCATGAAAATTCGTGAAATTACCTTGACCGATCGCCGAACACTTAATCGAAGATTAATGGCTGCGAGTCGCTGCCACGCGGAAACACCCTCCTGATGGTATAATTGATCGGTCGATCGGTCCTCCGCTCGCGAATAAATAGAAAAATCGACGGCTTTGTCGAACGTGGAGAAGTTGTGCATTTTATCCTTGGAAACTCGGGAAATTACTTTGACCGATCACCGAGCACTAAATCCAAGATTGATGACGAACATTGAAATGTTGAAGTAGCCATGAATGTATGTTCTGTTTAATTCTTAATACTTGTGAAATTATTAAAATCAATGAATCTTCTCCGAGGAAGTTTTATTTAGAATCATTCACTAGCGACCAAAGTTCAATTTTCTATCTTCCACCCACAATTCAATTTGTGCCAAACTCTATACAGCGAGAAAATGCGCCGTGATAGAGAATTAAGTCGGACAAAAGCGACGTCGATCAAGGAACAGAACCACCCCCGAGCCTGTTTATCCCAAAAGGCTGTCGACAGATAGCAGAGGGTGTAAAAAGAAGATTCGGACAAACATCTTTCGGCATCGTATTTCGGCATCTGTTTAGACGCAGCGCGTGGGGTAGCGGGGCTTTTCATTGCAAGTTGGCATTTGCAGGCCTTTGTGGTAAACCACGAACAATGCTGGTTAGACCACTGCGTCATGGGACACACCCCGCGAACACCATAGACTTCCACTCCTCTTTCTTTCTCTTTGCAGTGCGAGCATGGTGGTTCGCTAAAATATGGAAAGCCTTATTTGAGCTTCAGATCGACGCCCCTGCGAAGAATAAATTGAATTAATGAGGGCTGGGCGTGAAAGTTGATTGTTACGCTGTCTGTGAAGATGTTGCAGACAAATGTGCATTATAGCTTCGCGAAGAAGTAGTGATGGTTTAGTAAAATAGTGGAGGAAACCAAAGTGCTGTGTAGCTAACAATATTAATTTCTTTGACACGTGTCATGTTTCTAGTTTTATAAAAACGAAGGTATCGACGAAGTTAGAAATAACAATTTTGCGACTCTCCGTGCTGTTAATAAGAATCTAACAACAACTGCCGAGAATCCGCACGCCATGGTTTGACTCTCGCGATGGAAATATAGGGGACAGATGTCTACGGGGGGCAGGTGTACCCCAATGTACGCGTGCCAACCAACCCCCCACTGCGCTGCCATTCAAGACTATAATTTACTTGAAGAATGCCCGCGCCAGCCAGGCATTCATCCCGGAATGACGTGGATTACTGGTCCAGGGAGCAACGAGTCCTCCAAAGTCGATCGGGAATCATCGAATCCCCGACGATCAACGATAATGCTAACGATTCTATGCTTTCCAAATGGAATCCTAATTTTAACACCTGGCGAATCTATGTAACTTAACATAAAATTCAGCACACTTTCTGATTGTTGTTTTTGTAAATTGTTTCAATATGTTTTCACATTCTTTCGCGTGATCTGAAAAGTGTCTCCAAACTATGTATCAAGGAATTGTTCCTAATAACAAATGTACTTCAATACAAATATATAAAATTTGAACTTCTAAAGAGGTAACAAAGCAAAGATTCGCTATCGGTATTATTTATTAACTACATCAATCGGTCTGACACTTAAGCCAGCCCTTAATCACATGTAAAACCGGGATTAAAACCGGTGCCACAGGCTCGGCTGGACAAATCATTGATTTAACGTCATTGTGAAGCATTCGCAGGAGCACGCGTTTTATTGGGCTTGTAGGGTGAGCTTAGGCAGGATTACACGCGCGCTGAAAACACATTTGATCTGCAGATCGTCTACGACTGTGTGTGCTTTATTCGAATTCGACGAACTCTAAAGACAGTCTATTGAAACACTCAGAAATAGCTGCGAGTATTGACCGAGCAGATCCGCCTTTGCATCTATTACGAACGAATATTAATGAATTAAAAAATGTTTAACTGAATGCTATTCATTTAATTCCTCTATGTGATTACTTTACTTTTCACTCTCCAAAAAGATCTGTTATTAAATAAACACCAAAGTGAAAAAGAATTGAACAAGAAAGGTTCCGTTTTTCATGAATCACAAATGTCGAATGCAATTAGCAAGGCTCATCTCGACGATAGCGAAGCTAACGGCAGTGGATATAGAGTTTCATTCTCCATGGTCAAATTGCCTCGTTTCATGGATTCATTGGGCAAACGGTTTTCCCTAATTCTCTAAATCATCCGCAAATAGTAACTCAATATCGCAATCGGGGCACCCTTCGAAATTTCTAAATCGCCGGCAAATAGTAACTTAATATGATGAATGGCGCTTCTTGAAGGAGGATCAATAGAGGAAGAAGCGGCCTAATTTCACGGAAGCGTTACTTCCATGAATGCTCGGATGATCGACGTGGCCGTAGGTCAGCGGTCAGTCAACCTCGACTGAGATATCCTTCAGGATCCTCTTCTAGATACGTGCATAATGAAATAATAACGGTTCTCTAAAGATTTCTTTCGCATAATACAGTTAAAGCACCCAGGTATTTCCATTTCGTGTAATATTATATTTTGGATCGTTGTACAAGGTGCTTTCTGTATAAAAAAATATAAATTTCATAACTGAAACATAATTCTTTGAACATAGTATTCTTCGAACGGGATTTTCCTGAGTACAAAGCTTGGAATGGAGCATTACGTTTTTCTTCTACTGAATTATCGTCTGTATAATGAAAGAAAAATTCGATCACTCGTGGTATGCTAATACTGTTCACAATTTGCATTGGTTTCTTTTTCACGATAGAAATTTTGCACGCTTCTTTATTCGTTTTCGCGAGCGAATGGACGAAGCACCAGCCAGGGTCCATTTAAACATATGCAATGTTATTCCTACACTTTACACGGTGCCGGTCCCATAAACAGTCAAGTGGTGCCCGTAGCTCGTGCCCCATAGATTTCACCGTTCTCCTCGCACCCCGAAAAATCCCTCTACCCCGTCGTTCGTACCCCACCCAGTCGCTGCGTACCCCCTTTCAGTCACTGGCTGGCAGCTCATTAAACACCCACAGCACCCCTTGCCCACCCCTCACCCTGATTTAACTATTGTTCAGCTAGCTTGTGTGCGTCATCACCCACGAGGGGAACGACTTGCTCGCATGTCTGTGTCGTTTGACGAATGCACAGGGTGTGGATAAAAGTTCCACCATTTTGCGAAGCCAGTCTGTCGCCATGGTACTTGAATTTAGAAATGTTGAAAGACTTGTATTAACAATTTTGAGTATTAAGAGGCTTTCTTTGGTCAATAGTCAGTATCTTAGTTTCGTGGTGTGTATTCATTTTTAAAGGGTTGTATTTGTCCACTTTATGAATATGTAAATATAAGCTGTAAGAAGTTTTAGAATAATTAATTAATATGTAATGTTCGAAGTTAAAGAATAAGTTTTCATTGAGAAATTAACAGTTTTCCACGGAACGATCGTGGATCTCTCACCCTCGACAACGATTATTGTTGCACCCTGTATGTGTTAGTTATAGGTGGCACGACCACTAACGAACAGGCGTTCATCGACGTGTTCACCATCACCGAACAGATCCAACGAGCCATCTGTCCGTATTTTGGTGCTCGGAGTACGAATCGCAGTGGTTCTTACTTTGATGCACTCCACGCGGGAGTTCATATCAACGTGTATCTTGCACGTAGCGATGGGAACTCTACCCTTTCGCGTAGCACCCAACCCACTAGTTTTGAACTTCTAACACGCGATCAATTATCCACGTATTAAACACAGAAATAAATGTGTACTCAATGATCGATCTTCTTAATCATTTATTTGCTGTCATAAAAATTAAGACACGTATGGACGTAGAATTGTTCAATCGTTGCAGGAATCGGCTCGATCCCATCACTACAAAAGGGAGGGCAAGAAAACGAGATTTCGCTCGTATCAAAAGGATGTCCTCGAGCGATCCCTTCGGGGATGTGGTAACGAGGCTGAGTGGTGTCGAAGGATCGAGGGACATTTTTGCATCGATTACCGTTTCCTATCTAAATTATTCGATCCAAGCTCGTTAAGCTTCCTTTCCTTGGAATATACCCTCACGTGCGACTATAATTTTACAGATTGTATAAATTACATCTTTAACGAAGTATTAACTTGCGCGCAACGAAACAGAAGTTATCGTACTGGTATAAGTCGATCGACAATTCCTTCCGTGATTAACACCCTTTCCTGGCTGCTCTTCATTATCCACCTAACTCGAGTCACGGATATTGAGCACCACCGGAAACTGAAAAGTGACGTGTCCCACCAACGAGTAGGTACACCGACTTTTGCTTCGATTGTGATCGTTTCGACCCCGCCGCTCACTCACCCCCTTTCCAACTGACCACCCCGTTTCCGAGTACGATACTACGCACCGCATTACTATTTCATAACAATCGCGCCGTGCACGAGACGATAAATGTTATGCCCCGCGCGTTACGCTCGGCCAGACAAGCCATCAGTTAACAGCCGAATCGTGATTTGACTTTGGCATTGAAAATTTTATACTAGAAATTATCTTGTTCTTATATTTTTACAGCGTCGCAGAATGCTACTTTGTACACCACACTTACACGAACTTGGCGAGCCATTTAAAAATATAACACAATTTATGTTCCATAACGTTGAAAGTAAGATAATGTAAATAGGGGTTATAAATAACGTACGCGAATAATAACATAATAGCTACGAGGAAATTTAGCTTACAATAAGGACGTAAATGACTAATGTCGAAAGTGGTCATCTTTGAGGATAATTGATCGACTTTTTTTAACCAAGTAACTCGAGATGGCCGCCAGCCTATTACTTCGTTCAAAGGACCATCACTGTGTTTAATCATCCGCTAACGAGCTGGGATTTAGGTTTCGCGACTCCCTCAGCTCCTTGGAAAATGTAATTAAGGTGTACAAGATTCATCTACATTAAGCACTTGATAATTACAAGGGACGTGTCTACTTTTGCTTCTACCAGTTAATGCTGAATATTGATAAAGTGTCAAATTCATTAAAGCCTGAGTGAAATACACCGCCAGTTATAATGAGAGAAAAAATGAGGAAAGGTGTCCACTTTTACGCAACCCTTTCTCCCACTAACGAGAATGTAACGGGAGCCCCATAAATCTCAACCGCGACTTCCTGTCTCCCTTGGGTTCCCATCGGAAAAAGCTCCGCTATCCGGACGCAAGCTGCGTTCGCTCTGAATGCGGAATCGGTAGAGGAAGTATAATAATTCATTGAAACGAAACTAGGAAGTCCACCCTCGAGAATCTCACGTTCAAGCTAAATCTGCCACGAAGATGGATCAAAGGAGGCTGGATGTATCGATCAAAGGAAATCCGCGTTTTGTGGTTAAACGTAACCAATTCGTCGATCACCGAAGGATCGTGGAAAAACGAGTGAAAATCGGTCGAAGTGGTGTTTCTGAAGGGTCAAAAGCGCGAAAATCCTTCCTTCGCGGTTTCCCTTTGATCCTCGCCGCGAAGTGGTGCATTTCAAAGAGACCGACCCGCTTTCCCTCACCGCCGTTGCAAGAAATGACCCTGAAATGGGCGCACGCTCCAGCAGGAATCGGGGGTGGCCCAAGAAAGCGGGGGTGGTCTGTAGGAATTCCGTAAAAGCGTATTAAGCGGTCAGAGAAACCAGCGTGTGAGAAATTCGAGGCTCGTGTGAAAACCACAATGGAAACATGAAACTGCTACTGACGCTTAGGAACGCCCAAAGGTGCCATTTTATAGTAGCAGATTTTAAATTAGTAGTCATCGTATTGGTTTCGACTTGAATTTCACGAATTAGCATGCAGATGCTTCAGTCCCACATAATCACTTGAAAAATTGTATGTTCGTTTTAAGATTCAGTTGAGTATCGAACAGATGTTAGCACTTCAGATTTTATTCTAAAACACATTATCCCTGGAGCTTCCACAGGAAGGACGGACAATCCTCGTTGAAGTGTCCCATGGGCGTTTCTTTAAAATCTTCCAAAAAAGCACTCACAGTGGCACGCGACGTTTTAGCCACCAATGACCGGATTACCATTTCGTTGCTGTTGTTCTTTCCATTTTTTGTCACCAAGGTGTCATCTGTGAGTAATCCGTACTTGAATCAACACCGAGGTCGCGTGCGCGAATTGAGCACGTGTCGCAGTGCATCAAGGATGCGTTTCGGTCGCGTGACCCGCACGTGGCGCGAGCTCGAAACGCTAACGTGTGGATAAGGTTGATTGGCTGGAAACGATCGTTAATTGTAGTTGGGCGTGATAGGAGATACCGACTCGACGCTTCGTAAACCACTAATTAATAACTTACTAATTACTTCAAACTACGATAAAGTGCCATTTTGAAAGTGTGTTAACTCCTGTTCGTTCAGAGGCAAATGCACAACTGAATAGAAATATTATATGATTCTTATCGATACTCAAAGAGAATTATCATTCTGTCAACTGCGATCGAAATAAGATTCGTGACAATTTGATCTCAATTGCTATAGTTTACTGTGTGCATGACTTCTCGATCACCAATTATCCCATGCAAGAAGTTTAGGTAACAGGAATAGTTTCTGGAATCCACAACTTACATGTGACATCACGAAGGGAAAATCGGGGGTGACGGCCTCGTTAGGACGCCTAAATACCTTGAAATTGCAGGACCGGTGGTCCACAAAGGTGGCACGCACCCCCGAAGTCACGTTCTACGGTGCATTAAGATCGATTCGCCATGGTAGTCGCGACAAGCCACGGTGTTTGATTTTCCCTCGTTCACCCCCTGTTCCTGGCGGTCCTAGAAAAACGGACGTGGCCGATTGGTGAAGCACAAGGTATCGACTGGAAAGTCATTTCATGGACGTTTAGTTTTTGTTGATGCGCGGAAGTAGGCTTTTAAACAAATCGATCCACTGTTTTACTTATGTGAAATCTTAATCGCTTCCGGCTCGAAAAAATGCTTCCAGGTGCTGCAGTTTTTTGTGACGTTCTTGCTTCATTTCCTGATCGACTGTTTCCTCTGCTTTGAGGACATAAATAAATTGTAAAGGTAGTGTTACGTATTAATTACGAGCGTTTTTTTTCTGGTTTAGTGACCACAAAGCAAATACTGCGTTAATGTTTCATTCTTACATTTCAGAAATATTTTAGAGAACCTTTATCGTTTTCTCACGTAGTTATCTCTTTATCGTATTCAACTTATCGTGCTTAGATCGTCTTGTCACACCCTCTCGATCGATCCTCCTCCCTCGATGGGAAGGAATACCACGAATTATCGCTGCGTGTAACAGTGGCCACGTGCTCGATTCAACCGGCACGTGAGCAGGAAGACCGAAACGCGACTAAACGCCACCGACACGTGTCTTTATCACAGGGTAGTTGGCTTTGAGAAATTGATAGCAGGGAACTTCGCACCAGGGTTCACATGCTAGCCCACCACCGTGTAAAAGCGAGGGTAATTGAGATATCATGGCTAGTTTCCCGTTGACAAGGGAATCCCAGCTAATTCGATAGTGGTGGCCTTAGAATCGTGTTAAGAACATTTGATCCTCTTAAATTATATTTGATATAATACATCAGTACTAGTATTAATAACACGCACATGTTACCATTAACAAATTACAACTTACAATCAGTGATTCATATTTTTTAAACATTCATGTTTATATCTTTTTCAATACAGACATTTGACAGAAAGCATTGAATTCTTGAAATCAGCGCGAAACTGTTACGTTATCGGTTATGTGATAATGTATAATATAAAATTAAAATTGAAAGTAAAGCGAAACGTTGTACAATTTGTATCGATCCAATTCGTTGATGTAATCACTAATGCCATCATAAAAGTTGACGCCGTCGATCGGGAAATAAAAAAAAATCAACGTTGATAATGAAGACAGCCGATACGAAGTATCCAAAATTATATGCTCGCGAGATATCGTAATCTTTAAAGGTGATGATCATCCTGTTCGTAGATGTCGAGCGGTGCAATGACCAATCGATTGCGGCCAATCTTGGGTCACGACACGTGCCGGCGGAGCGGCGTGGAAAAGTACGCGTAATCGAGATATAAAAGGCGGTTTTGGATCGGTGAGAGATTTCTAGCTAATTCGAATACTTGCACCCTGCTCCGGCACGTGTCTTCAGCACGTGCGAATCGGCGAATGACACGTGCGATACTGGGACGCATTCTGAATTCGTGGGACGCGTAAAATATATTCTGAACGCTGACCCAAATTTTCAAGCATGTCATTGCAGCGTATTTAGCCCAATAGAAACTATAACTTTATTAAGATTAAAGGTAAATTTTTAATTTGACAAGTGGATAGTAAAAATACTCTGCCTCTTATAAGAATAGTAATGAAGTCTGTTACTCGTAGTTAATAATGAAGACATTAATCATGCAACATTAAAATTTAGAAACTTATGCATAAATTGTTATTTACCGCGCGACGTTCTCTATCTTTCCCATGTCCCTGGCAGTTACATTTTTAACACTGCCAGCCATAGAGAGAAGACCACGAGAGTGTCCCGAACCGAAAAAAGTGTGTGCACAGAACTATCGTCCGAATACTAGCCTGGGGATATTTAACCTAGCTAACAAATGTTTGGCCCACGTGAAGCGCCCGTAGCGGTTTGCAGAGCCTTTCAATTAAGATACCGCGTAACGACGAAATGAAATTATTCAGCCGTCAATGAGATGGACAAACACGATGTCAGTGTGCATGCGGATGGTCGGGGTATCGAGGGGGATTATAAAAATTGTCTGTTTGCATATTTCTACGGGAATACCGAAGATAATCCATACATGTGTACTGCCCAGTGCCCTTCTTCTCGCTAACGACGCTAATAACAAGGGTAGTGCTAAAAAAAAATTGAATACTTATCATCCATATCTTTTACTGTAACATTTCTCTCCCTATTCTGAGGAAGGGGGAGGGAGAGTAGATTTAATCGTAATTTGTATTACACTCCGTTACGGGCGATAACACCAACGAAATTGCGACGGAAAGAAAAAATTTAGATTCACCAGCCACCCCTATGCGGATGATCGTGCGCGGCCGCGCTTAAATCCGATCGAGATAACGAATCTCTCGCATGTTGGTACGAACGAATTCGTACCCTACGACCGACAATAAACTGTATTATCTAGGAACCAGGCCACTCGATGCACCCCACCGACATCAAAGGGAGGAATTCGATCGAGTGAGGCGATCAATAACGCAATAACCTTCGAATACCCTACTTTGCGTGTAATTCTACACTCGTCTAAGGACACTTACGCACTGTTCCTTTGAAGTCCCTCCCACGTGCTGGGAATTATACCTCCTACTCCGATTATTCAGAAAAGTTTGTGTACGACCGTGATGGAATATCAATCACATCGATACAGAAGAAGATTTTAGTTTTTTATATCGACAGGAATTGGTTGTGTTTTAAAAATTGTATCTTGGAAGCCAGTTACCTACTTGATTTATTGTTATGGAATAATTCGATCACGAATTCACCCCAACGGGCGAAATTCTCCAACCAGCGTCCCCAGTGCCGAAAGGGTGCACCGAAATGAATGGAAACAGAGAAACAATGGGGGCCTATTAAAGTCTACTCTCAATCTCGTCTGCTTCGAATAATCAGATACCTTTCTGTTACAACCAGGTGAGCCAGCTCGAGCGAGTAACGCCTTTTGACGTTAACGCCAGTCCTCTTGTGCGCGCGGCCACCATAAACGCAGTCGACGCACAATAGCAGATCTTAATCTCCCATCCTAGTTCCTGGCTACCCGGCAGCCCATTACCATTATGTTTGCACTCCAGCTATCACTCTATTGTCTCAGTTATCTAATGGTACATCGACAACGGGGATTGCTTTTTTGTGGCGCACGGATTCGTTAACTCTGCGTGATGGCCGCTTCGATTTTCGGAACGCGATGTCGGTAACGGATGGATTGTTGGAGGGCGTTGATTGCCGTTCGATTGTGGTGATAAATATTTCAGAGGTTTCATTTTACTGCGTGTTGTACGACGGATGGCAATATGTGGATTAACATCTGTGCTTGGAAATTTGAAATGGTAAAAACTCGGACTTCGAAAATTTCTGCTGCCTGTTTCGTAGGAATAAGGTGTAGGTCCATTTGGCTTGAGTTTCCAAGATTTAAGATATTGAAGTATTATAGCAATTTGTATTTCCATATCGCAAAGAAAGATTGCGGAGCAAATGAAAGGACCACGAAGTCCCTGTTTGAGCGACTCGATAGAGATGGCCGCAGATGTCCGTGGAGCGGTGCTTGCCACTTAAAAACGAAGTGGACCGGCTTGGCCCGGTGGCTGAGCAGAAGTAGTACAGTTGCCATTCGTGGTAAAATAATATCGAGGAGAGAAAAAAAGGCTGCACGCGCCATTGACCTTCTATGAACGTTACATCCGAGGCACGGCAAGAGTAGAGGGTGGCAAGCCTGTCGGGCCAGTGTACACAAATAAACACACGGAGAGAAATTATTTTTTACAGGGGGTCGTCAAAAGTGTTATCATTATTTTTCGGCCCCTTTGCGCGATGCTGTTTAACTTGACACGTGAGAAAGGGAAACTTTAAATCGGAGAACAAAGTCACTCTTGTCTTCCAAACAGCTGAAGTATTTACCTAGAAATCAAATTTCGGTTTTACAATTTGGGATAGGAAAAAATGTGGGGATTTTTATTACAGACCTCCATGAAGATAAATACGTATTTATTATATTTCTCTTAGCGAAATTGTTTCATTATTGTGGAAAATAGGATCTAATTGGGAAGAAGGTAACAAGTATCGCACAATGTTCCCAATCCTTCCAAACATTTGGTGGATTCCTTTTCTCTTAATAAAAGGGATAACGTTCGGATTATTTGGTTCATATCGCGGACGTTGGGCTTCTAAAGAGATAATGATCGTTCCTAGGAGGGAAAGCTAGAATATAATACGCGAAGATTCCCTAGGGACAAAGGAGGATGTATCCTTGCCATGTACGCGGACAAAAGAATCTCTCAGCAGGGTATTCCCTGGAAACCAGCTCCTGACTGGTGAATCGGTTCGATCGCTGCGCGTATCAAACCAAGTGAATCGATAAAAATAATTTTTATCGCGATCAACGTCAGACGAGTATAACAGTGTTCAAAAAATGTTTTTTGTTCTGTCAGAATGATAAATATACTTGAAATAATTCAAAGATCGCTATCCAAAGGTAGCGGAGATACAAAATATATCTTTAATATAAAATCCCTAAAATATATTATTCCTCTCATCACTGAGATCCAGTTTGTTCTTCAGAATCGCTCAGCAACACAAACTTTTAAACTCCTTCGACCAGTGCGTTCTAATGACGTGCAGACAGATTAAAAAATGAATCACACGAATGACAACATGGCAGACTCAGTTGCACACGCACCGCTACCTGTAGCCCCACCGTTTTTGTCACCCTAAAAGTGTCTTTCCAGCCGAACGCTTTGACAAAATGAAAACCGTTCGCACGTGATAATGCGAATGTCGCTCCATCCCCCTTTCGAGATCACGAACAACCCAAGAGAGAAATGCTAATCAGTTTCTAATAGTTTTAATTCCATCCTGATCCCAGCACGAGCGTTGCAGCGCCGTATAAAAAGCTCCGTTCAACCTCGAGCGAAATTTTACACGTTTACTGTGTTTGCGATCATCAGGGTTCCGGATTGTCCAAAGTAACGCGTACGACAATAGAGAGATTATCGGTGGAAGCAAAAAACTTAGGTGTGAAAATCCATGCTGGAGCTTGGTTGACAAAATAGTAGCGACACATAAGCGCTTCGTTTTTCAGGAACGTGAAAAAATCTGCACCTGCACAATCGCTTTTCGAACAGCTGCAGCAAGAACACTGCGATGGTTCAAATTATGTTGTTTGCAGGATATCGTTTTGGTATTTGGTTTTGTAGGTGCTTCACTATTTTATTTAGTTAAAAAATGAAGGAACGCGTGTTACAAAATGTTGATAACCCTTGAGGAGCGTCTCGTCGATCTCACCGCCGTGGAAAACAAACTGGCCACCCATCGGTTGATCGGTGCTCCATTATCTCCGGGCTGTCACGGCTTTAGAGGATTACACGTCGATTACGAGGCTCAATTTTAAACTGTCTCCCTCACGCTTCGGCCGGGCAACCCTTTTGCGGGTTACTCCATGGTTTTACAATCAGTCATCCGTGCTGTGACACGACCGATGGCTCGTCGAAGGGGTTGCCTCTTTCCGAAAAGCGGATTACGTTTCTCATTCTGCTACCTCTCGCTTTTCCTTCCGCACTCCAGATAACAAATCGACGTACCGGTGAACGTTTCTGATCGACGTTTGATCGATGAACTTTGACCGACAATGGACCATCCCTTGTTATATTCGCCAAAATCGTGCTCACGCAGCTGAATGCAATTGGAGGAAGTCTTCTGTGCAGAGGGGATGAAATATCAGATTTTGAATGAGTTCTTTAATTGCGAATGTTAAGGAATAAGAAACCTTTTTAGTTTAATAAGTGGGATGGTGGAAAAGATTTTGACAATTTGGGAACGATAGTGAATTGATTACTCGTACGTGTAACGTGAACAATAATATTTTTCGTAAGCCTTCTGTTCTTCGTTTTCGTTCACCGAAGGGTGAGAAAATAATTCTTCAGGAGGGGGAAAGATTCGTCAACAGGAAAACGGTTTTACGCCTTTCCCCGACGCTTCATTTTTTCTCTTACCCTCCGCGCTAGTTTGGCACGTCACTGTTTACTACCGCGCACAACCCCTTTTTGGCTTTCCGGGGCGTGGTGGTTTTTCAAAGGACGCCAGTCGGTTTTTGAAAACGGAATGACCGCAAGAACTTCACGGTTTTGTTTGGAAACCTCTGTGGGTTTTAGTTTTTTCTGTTTGCGATTCGATACGCCATTATGTTCTTTGTGTATCTAGAATTAAGTTTATCTATCATAAAGGTCCAACTCACCCCTTTAACTCTCAGGATCTATAAATCATTTACCTCTCGTTCAAAGTTAACTATCTACTGTTTTACAATAAAACATAAGACAGACTGATATTTAAAACAAACATTCCCCATTCTTCTATTATATTTTAAATTTATAGCACACGCCATACAAACCAAACAATAGAAATTCCGTGTACTCCAATAATTAATGACGCACATATAAAGGTGGCACTTATTCGTGTTTCATCTGCACTCAGAATTTTTTATGCTTCCACTTTTTATACATGGAAGTCTATTACTCTTAAATTTTTTTCATTTTATCGTCCAATAATTTGCATAATACATAATGGAGCTCGAGTTGGAAATAGAACAATAGGTAGTAACGAACCTGGAAATTGTTACCTTCGAAGGTGCAACTCGAACTCCGTGAACAAGACGAACGTAAAATCCAGGGTAGCATTAGAAAGTACTTGATGCGTACTCGGTACTTTGAAATTTTCGAAGGCCCCTCCAGTGTAGACCGTGCCATAGGTGCCCCCAGGTTTTTTTTCCAGTATGAATGATGATGTATGGATGTTGGCTGGGCGGTAGGGGCTGGGTAAAGGGTTCCATTGTTGCACACCCCCCTCGAGAACGAACCCTCTCCCCTACCTCTTCGCGGGAGAGACCGTCGTGAAATATTGCCGGGCGAGCAACAAACTGCATTCTGCAAGCTGTATACTGTTAATTTTATGCCGGATTTTTTTCGCTGCCACCACTCCATCTATCCCCGCCACCCCTTTCACTATTTGGACGTGGCGGGCGACGGTCGTTACCGCTGGAATTCTTCGTAGGGGTGAGACGCTCACTTTTAAATCCCTAGTGCGCTTACGTTTGATTTTCAATTCGAAGAAACTGTTTATAATGTCCAAATTGGTAATCTAAGTAAGAATTGTTGTTAAGAAGCTCGTTGAGTCATAATGTGTGTATAGACTTTTATATATAGCTGGCTTTTTCAAGCCGTTTCTCGAGTACAGAATGGAAATTATGAATATGCAGAACGTGGATTATGTACTCTGAATCAGGCACGTGCTACTTCCACCCCACTCTTTCACATACAAAGAGCTTTCCACAACCTCCTCCGATTCTCCTCCATTTCACATGAATATGGGTTCGCCTAATGCAGCTGGGGTTACACTTTTAATCGAGATTTTCTGAATAATGCTTTGAGACGCTCTCTTATCGACGACTGCTACGCTGAAATACATTCAGAGAAACGTCACCGCAAGCCCTTTAACCACTGTGTGTAATTTTCCGTTTTTGCAGACCTATGATTAATTTCTTTTACTCGATGCTGTATTGTACGTGAGTCTATGGACGTTAAGTCATTTGAATCTTGAATAATCACACATTCAAAGAATATGGGTGTGTACTGAAATCCTTGTGCGAAGTGCTGGATAAATGGCACCTATAGAGGTGACTTTTCCAGCACGCTTTGATCGTAATTTAGTTTACTCCAACGTTTTCCTAATACCTGGAAGTCTTCTGCCAGCAATAGTTTTTCTGAAGGAAAATACCAATCTTCTTCTTTGAAAAAGTTCTCAAATAACCCCAGGAGTGAGAACTATTTCAAGTCACCCCCGAGTTCTCCCATCAACATGTTAATTTTGGCAAATCTCTCTAACACTACTCAAAGGAAGAACTCAACTTTTTGATGGTTAACGAAACAAACGATTCTCACCCCCAATTTTAACCAACGGTAAGGTCGTAGCATTGAAACCTTCATCCCTCAGGAATGGGTAAGCTGAACCACGCTGGAAAAGCGAATCGACGCGAAAGGAGGATTGCGAGAGAAAACATTGTATTAACCCTCGAATTATCGAGGAGAACAATGCGGAACCGCAATTAATAGGGCCTGTAATCGGACGCCAGACACGCGTCACGGGGCGAAATATGCAAATTCGATCGGGCACGGTTTTAGAAATTCGCCGCGGCCCTCCTCGTCCGCCAACAATGCGTGACTCCATCGACAATAGGAAATAATAAACCGTGATAAATAGCCGGGCAAATACGTACGACAATCGCGGATCTCCTTTCGTACAGCTCGCCTCTCCCGTCTCCTCTTTCTCTCCCTCGGGCTCCTCTCCTTGGTCGCTTCCAGGTGGACTGATTCATATTCCCGAACAAATACGCTCGGCAAATATCGCGCGGGGGTTGATGGGGTTCCTATGCGCGCGTAAGCAAATACTGGCGTTAATTTCCTCGCTCACGTGTCCCATTTGCGTTTCATTTTCCAATGGCGTACTCGAGAGTATTCTGAATATACGTGGAAATTCTTGTGCTTGTAAAATTCATTTGGATTAGCTTTATCAATATATTACCAGTCCCCGCTTCTCTCTATAAATTACAGAATTGCGCGATCAACCAAAGAGATTGAGTTTTATGTTACGCTTCTTCTTTTATTATTTCAGACTATAATTTGAATCGAATACCGCGTGTGTGATTACACCGCAAACCTTGCAGATCTTTTGATACTTATTGCCGTTATCGCGAGAAGGTATCGAGGGACCGAATGAAATAGGGGTGCGTTACTAGACGGCAGTTTTGAAGGCTTGAACCTTGAAGAGGCAGCACTAATCAAAAGTGGTCCACGGAGACAGATTGAGGGGCGTGCTGAAATAAATCAGCCTTTTGTTTTACGGCTCTAAAACGGCCGTTGGGGATTTAGAACGCGAAGTTACGTCCATTCATTAAAACGCCCCAGCTGCAAGAGCGAAAAGGCTTCGGTGGCGCATTCAAAAACTGCGTAATCGTTGGTTCTGTAATACGCGCTATACCGTTGAACCATTTCCCTCGTGTCTTGCACGAGAAGGAATTTGTTCTTATGTGACAGTAGAGCGCACGGGCTATTGTGCTTTGTACGACACTATGTTAACCGACACGGCAACCTCGCGAGTGCTAACAATAAATTAATTAATAGTGCACACATAATTTGAATATTATAATAGATATGAAGAAGGAAATATTGATTTCAGCAGAGGGTTTCTTGATAGACAGTAAATATAAAAGTGGCATCTGTGAAAATAGTTTCAGGAGCCAAGGTAGGAATAGTTATAAGACATAGAACAAATAATCGCGTTGACGGGTCATCAACGTTGCTGATGAGAAGGGGTTAAGCGACGCATTGTAGCGGAAATGATTCGAATTAATGTTTTCGGGCTCCATCCTCGATCCCTCAGGACCTTCTTGATGAAAAGCAAGGATCTTGGGCGTAATGGGTCGCCCTTCGAGATCCTGATTACCTCGCACCCCTATTATATTGATCCTGACGAGCAGAAGTCATTATTTACAAGTTTAGCTGAAAAAGAACGCGATATTGAAAAAAATAAGTGCTGTTTTCAATATTTATTTTATAAAATGAGCGAACAGATTGAAGTTGTAGAAAGTTCAACGGATATCCAAAGAAAATTTTCAACATTGTTAATTTGTAGCAATTAAAATCTTTAATGTATGCTATCACACAAAGATTCCACGTATAGCCTTGCTCCTCCATTAAAAATATCAATAAATCGCACGTACATTATTATATAATTACACATAATTACACGCTGGTAATGACCGAGATAAGTATAAGTAGATAATTTATTTTTAAACATAGCCACAATGCATGTAACTCGCTTACACTCGATATATACTTGAATTACTTTCAAATACGAAGTCACACATGCGCAATTTCGAAATCTCCCTACTTCTGAAGAATGACAACAGAAGGTAATGCACTGGGTCGCTTTAATTAACTCCAGCTCCAAACTTACCAATTGTTCCCAATCGAAAATCAAAATATCAGTGCTAGACACGTTTCCCAGATAAAATAAAATAAAAACGAGGGATCACAAAGATGTTGAATATTACTTCGAAGATCACACAAACCTCTAACTCTATATTAATAGTACGGAATTATTACTTTTATTGGACTATTAATAGAACTGGGATAAACTTTACCTTATCGTTGCCGCGAATGAAGCCGAGAAGCAGCTTTCGATTCATTTTTGAGTATCGCCCGATAAAGTGCATCGATGAACCTGAGCACAGTGCAGAAGAATGCCCGATAATAATATATTATTATTGCGCGGGCGCGGGTCAATAATCGAGCACGTTGCCTGGCGACGGTGCTCCTGCTCTCTCTTCAGCCTCCGGAATTTCTTCTTCGACGACTGCTCCTGCAGCTGCTGAACGCGCAGAAGGCGAGCAACCTTCGATACATCCTCATCGGACCGGTTCCATCCATCCAGGCTTCGACACTGCCTTCCCCAACTTTCAAGTAAGTGTAATTTTTAATTGAAATTGCCTGATTTCAGTTTCGTGCAATGCCCTGCGATAGGTTCTCTTCTGTCCACCTTAATTTCTAGAGTCAGCTTCTATCGGTGCCCTTTGGAGTTTACAGGCAAAAATTGATAAACTTCAGAATCATGGCGTCGAATTGATTTTGATAAAGTAAATTGCGCCTTTGTGGTATTATACAGTAGTTTGTGTATTGTATTACTTATAAAGAGGATTTTGGGCCTAATCCGGGTCAATTACTATAGTATTCAAATTTGTATCCAAAAATTTAATGCACCACCAAGTATTGTAAATATATTGCGAATATAGCACACATTTTAAGCGATAATTTTGTCGTTATTTCTAGGTCCACTTCGTAGTCGAGTTCAATGGTTCACCAGTTATGTGGAGGAAAAGTAGAAAGTTAGCTAGCTCCGAAGCCTATGCACCAGGGACCAAAAAGGAATGCAACAAGCTCGGTAACCAGAGTCTCGGAACGCGATATTCAATCGAGGAGAACATTGGAAGATTATGGGGGTTCCGACTGAACGATTTATCTTCTTTTGAGAAGTTTACAACACTTTTGTACCAACCAACCGATCCAGCCAGCCTAGGAGTTGTTAGAGCACTTTTCGGTAAGCAATCCTTTATCGCGTAAAATCGAGGAATATACTGCCTGTCGAAGTACACGAGAATGAAATGAAATATATTTGTCGATGCATAACAAATAAATAATAGTATATCTTTAGTGAAACATTTGTAGGATTATGCATGGTATTGGATGTAATCGAGGAAAGAGGATTGGCAGATATCGACATAAAATGGGGAGATCCTTTGGAATGTCGTTTCCCATTGATCCACGGAATGAGGCCTCCATCGTTGCCATGGATCATAGTGATATATACCATAATGTGGGCGGGTGCCTTCGGGATCATGCTGGGTTTACACTTCAAAGTCGCTTGCGCCTGTTTCGTGGTCCCTTACTGGTACATCTTCCTGCTGGATAAAAGCAACTGGAACAATCACACGTACCTTTACGGAATCGTTGCGACTCTCCTCTGGGGTACAGGGGCTAACAAGTACTTGTGAGTTTGAACAGGAAATGTCTCGTCTGAATGGGAAAACTGGTTCGTGATCGGAGACGTGAGTCAGGATCTTGTAAATACTAACTACAAAAATTCGAAAGCCTCAAACTCGAGTAGAGACACTTCACAACCAGCCAGGCAGAATCATTCCCTTTTGCGTGACACTTGATTAAGAAAAGAAATTCGCAATCTAGTGTGTTTAGTTAAACTATTATTATCAACTGATACTGTTTACCTTATTGAGATGGCTCGACCAATTACGAGTGATAGGAAGATACTGATACATTCATTTTATTAATTAATATTTAGAGTTACATAACTTACACTGCTTGAAATTAATTAATTGCCTCTTGCAGCGCGTTGGATGCTACTAAAGTGCAGGGAATCAAGAGCACAGTACCGTTGTGGAACTATTTCATTCTAAAGTTTCAGTTCTTCGTACTGTACTTTATGGCTGGGTTAAAGAAATCTGATACAGAATGGCTGTCAGGTTACGCCATGACGAATTTGTCGAGACACTGGGTTTTCAATCCGTTTAAGTAAGTACATCATATTACAATAATTAGTGGTTTTCAAAACAACCACGTTCCACTTTTATTGGATCGTTTCAGATTATTTTTAACCACCGAGCAAACTGACTTCTTCATCGTCCATTGGTTTGGATTTGTCTTTGATCTGACAGTGGGATTTTGGATGCTGTTCGAGAAAACTCGCATTCCCGCGATGGTCCTTTGTACAATCTTCCATTTAATGAATTCCAGGTTATTTAGTATAGGTAAGTGTTTATCGTTCGCACAGTGCCATGTGCCATAGCCTTCGTTTGTAAAACATTGTAAAAACGTCATTAATTTCAGTGTTTCTTCCCAGGAATGTTTCCATACGTATGCCTTGCGACAATGCCCCTGTTCTGTAACGTTGATTGGCCTCGAAGGTTTGTTTCTTATGTCAAGTGCTATGCAACACTATTTTTTGCTGAGGACCAAGATACCAGCAGCTGCAATAAATCACTAGTAGCTTTGGAAACGTTTGACGAATCCCTCGAAGAAGAATTTACTTTCGTCACTCCCTCGACAACTCCTCGAAAATCAAATAAAATGGCTTCGAATCGAAAAACAATTAAAACTTGTTGCGAGGAAGTAAATAACGGTGAGGATAATGAAACGTCCACTGAAATTAAAAATCACCAAGACACAGTGCAGAAACGACAATCCAAAATCAGAGCTGTTTGCAGAAACTTGAAGCAGATCAGTTTCAGGTCGACAAAAGCCACAAGGAAACGAAAATTCGTAGTATTTTTATTGCTTTCTCACGTGGCTTTGCAGGTATTCCTTCCGTACTCACACTTCGTCACGAAGGTATACCGGATCTTTCAAAATACAAATTCCTTAAATGGAGTATCCAATGTTTCTTCGTTAAAATATGCTTCGCCTTTAGGGTTACAATAATTGGGTACCAGGGATGTACGGATATTCGTGGAACATGATGGTCCATGTATGGGACACCATACTCGTTGTAATCAAGGTTCACGATAACGTGAGCAACGAGGATCGTTACTTGGATCCAAAGGCGTGGGTGCAAACCGACCGATGGGAGAAACATGGCGACATGGCCAAACAATACGCTTCCTGTCTGAGGGTCCGTGTTATACTTATCAATAAATTCGTGTCACTTCTCAACAAATAGACTCGGAAGAATCATGGCGCAAGGTTTCTTTTCATTGAACTTAACATCACATTTGCAGGATAATATAATCGAACAAGAGGCTCACATATCCAAAAGCGATCTCCAATTCCAAAAGAAAGCTAAGTGGTCGCGTTTGTCTTCAAACCTGAGTATCTACTTCGATGTGTGGTGCTCGCTGAACGGAAGATTCCAGCAGAGAATGTTTGATCCCAATGTTGACTTGTTAACAGTGGATTGGCACCCGTTTAAGCCTATTTCGTTCCTAATGCCTCTCCTCTCGCAATACAACTCGTACAGGTACATTAAACACTGGCTGCTCCTTGACACAGCAACCGACAGCAATAAAGTCATAATGGAGAAACTTTAATCCAAGATTACATAGAAATATCTCGAATCCGAGCACAATTACATTTGCTACTTTGTTTTCCATGTTCTCATTATGTTTTCAGATACAAACTGGAAGAGATTCAGCAACACGTATATACGTGGTCCAACGATACTGACGTTCTTTTCGTTGCTGACTTCCCCGGAATGCACCTGGACAATTATATCGCTAAAAACTTCACTAACGTCACGTTGACTGTACTCGAAGGTGAAGTAACGTACAGCGACGAAGAACAGCCGGATAGCGTTATTATTTCGAAAGGATCATCGATACCGATAAAGATAGAACAGTTTCATCGAGTGAAGACGACTAGCGCTCATCCAGCTTGCTACATGTACACTTATAATAATCGGAAGAAGGACGAGTCGGAAACGGACGGGTATTTCTCCTTTTTTAAACTTTGCACTGATCTCATTCAGGTGTTTTGTATAGATTCTTCAATAACACGATTCTTCGATCCCCAGACGCGTTTTATTTTGCATGATATTATTGAATATCAAATATATATCAATCCTCGAAATAACTTGAGATATCTTTGAAGATACCTAAACAGTATTCTACCCCAGTGGTGAATAATGTACCAAATATCTTGAATATATGAAACCAAATTGAATATCCATATCCCTGCATTGAATCTAGGTAGAGGTAGAATAAATTATGTAGTCCTTGGAATAGAAATCAAGGACATATTTTGTTATTTTACAGAAGAATCGAGCTTGAAACACCAAGGGGAGTTTCTCCAATCACGAGTGAGATCAATTACAAGATCGAAGCCTGGATACGAGCCATGAATCACATCGCGAATGCATTTTTCTATTTAGTTTACGACGTACCGATGGTGCGACGCGTGCACATCAATAAATAATTTTAACTGCAGATTATCTGCACTCCAAAAATTCATCTTTGCAATTCTGATGCATACTATAACTACTCTTTAAGAAAAAATCAAGACTAGGGAATTTATTTTCATACTTGACGAGGTATAGGTGTGAAAGGTGCCATTTCAGGCACAAAAGTGATTAATATTTAACGTACGATTATTTCAGATCTTACGTTGAATTAAGCAATACAGAATTCAGGAATTTACGTCTATATTAAATTCGAGGAGAGATCTTCCAAAGACAGATTGTTATTTACAATACATCAACGATCATAACAAGTCAACTATAATAAGTATATAATGTAGAATTTAATACTGCAGAGCCAAAGATTAGATCATAGTTGGGTAATTTTCCTGTCTTTTGTAATTCAAAAACTGTGGAAATAAAGTTGAGGAAAAGACTATGCCTATGGCAAAGGCGGCGATCGAATTGAATGACCAATTTTTAATAAAATGATGTTTTACTATGCCAAAGATGTAAAAAATTGTCGAGTAGGATGTATGTTGCAATAGTTCATTCCGATATGCTAAACACACGTAAAACAATTCAAAAGCGTGGAGCAAAGTCAATCTCAAGAACGTCGAACTCGCGGACAAAATATGCAAACGATTAAAGCATCGATCTGTAAATATATTTTAGAATTAAAGCGCGTATGAGGATAATCAGCCAACGACCTTTCTCGATTACGCGTTACTGTCTAAAATACTGTAAAAAATTAACGAAATCACAAAGACGATATGATTTCATTAATCTCCTGCGCCTGAGCCAACAATCTGTAAGAAAACAAATCTGCTTTCTATACTGTAATAATAATAAGAAATTTCCTGGTAACCACAATTGTACAGAAAGAAGTGTGTTAAAAAAGTGATAGCTCCAGCGATTGCTTTAAGATCGGAAGAAACTGCTAACGCTTTGGTTTTTCGCGTTCGATCTATGCAAATGATTTTGCAGCTGATAATTATGTTTATCAAAAAATTTTCCTTTGAGTCATTTCACAGTCACTCCCTGAGTGGTATCATACCAACAAGTTCTTGAGACGATAACGGATATTGACATCGTTTAAAGACGAATTTGTAGTGTGCAATTAAGCATCTTTGCCTGTGCAAAGTGTCTTCAGAAGATATGGATAGAACAGTTGCATGATAACTCGTATCGAGGTAATAAAGTTTTTCGTCTGATAAGCCGTAAGTGAGTGCATCCGATGGTCCTGATAATTGTGCCAGTGTCGTAGCAACGGTTCAAGTAACCTTGCCTGTTCAATTGCATTGAAAGAATCCCGCGAGACGTTCCTCGTTACATAATAAAGAACATCGTGCCACCTGCGGCCTTCGTAACACTAATTTTATTTTATTTTACCAAACGTATTGCAGGTAAGAATTGCCCGCAGCAACTCTCATCACGTTTTCTGACCTTTCCGATGGAAGATACAACCACGATTAATTCTATTCTGTAAACTTAAGATCATAGATATTGCAATACGAGAAACACCAACTATTTAAAACGACGGCCTTTAAGAAACAACTTACTTCCACTTAAACGTTACCGATAAGTCGCTAACAAGCAGCAATAAACTTCGCGGTTTCGCGATATTGACAGAAGTTCTTAAGCCTGTTGGGCAACGAACAGTACTTTAGTTTCGCCACACAGTTTGAAATCACACAGGCTGAAATTCCTGCGTTAGAAAGGAAAGAAGAGGGCTGAGAGGTGTGTTAGTGTAATAGCTGAACTGTAATTTGCATGAAAATGAGAAATTCTATGATAGAACAGCCAGGGGGAAACAGTGGATTATCGAAGAAACTGAGGACCCATTGATGTCACTTAAAGCATAACGATGAGATCGCGTTGAGCGCCTGAACGAGCTACAGTTACCATTATCGTATGATGACCAGCAGAGTAACTTCGTTGATACAGCCATACCTAATCAGAAAGTTGCTTATCTATGTAGATAGGTGGAGGTGGAAACGAGCGTTCGTCAGTCAGTCACTCAGATACGATCGTGTGGGTAGTTTTGTCGCAAGGAAACATTGAAACATGTAGTGGAATCACGTGTGTACAGGTGCACAATAGGGGACACAGGTCGATAAGAAGAAATGGGTGAATGAATCCTTGTATGAAATGCTGTGATATATTCAGCAAAGTGCAAATGTGGTGCGACATAATAAGAACATAAACAACTGCTGATTAAGTTTAAAATTTGAAAACGAAGGTATACAGATAGCTTTTGCAATGTGATCGAATTCATGTAACGCTCAGTTAGTTATTTTATATGCATTCACAGATCGTATATTAATAGTTCCTTTTTATTAGAAATAGGAATAGGGGACCACTAGTTCTTTATCCGAAAGATTGCTATTATGATTAAAAGCAACAGGCACACAATATATCTTAATAACAAGCCTACCATGAAAAATCTGCATTTCATAAAAATGTAGTATTATTCATCTATATTTTACTTGCAGAAAGAACATGTCTGACGAACAAACGGACGATGCCGTGACAGCGAAACCGACAGATCCTCTGATCGAGGCTCTCGACAAGCTCGGCTGCGGCTCCAACTTTCTATGGATAATATTTATATTCACACTAACGCCGACGATGTTCAATGGAATGCACTCCATGTCCTATATTTTCATTGCTGAAGTAAGAGTGACGTAATTCTACTTCTCACTAAGAATCGCACAAGCTAAACGAAACAATCATACTATGAATACACAGACGCACCATATAACGAAATTTTCATTGCGAAGGTTCCCACTCACTGGTGCTCGGTACCAATCTTGACCGCCGCGAATTGGACAGACGATGAAGTAAGAAACATCTCCTCGGCTAGTCCGTGCACCATGTACAACTACGACTACGAAGGCTTCGCGAAAATTGGGTATGAAGAAGCTCTGAAGTTCAAAATGAAAAACGATCTACCTGCTGAAACAACTTGCGAAGCAAGAAGCTTCGCGCACGACCAGGATGGAAACTCCCTCGTCGAAGACGTGAGTGTTATTTTCCTCGTGTCCACGTTCGTTCCATTAAAGCATTCCAATTTCAGTGTTTGCCTGAGTACACGGTGAATTAAGAGCTCGCTAATTGATTGGGTAATTATTGCAGTGGGACCTGGTCTGCGACAACACTGCGGCTCGCTCGAGCACTCACATGGCTCTGTCCCTTGGAAAATTATTGGGCAGCGCCTTCTTCGGGATTTTCGCGGACAAGTATGGCCGCAAGATCAGTTACGTGATCGGTATAATTCTGTTGATCATATCTGGCCCGGTGGGAGCTGTCGTTCCTTGGTACTGGGCTTTCATCGTCTCGAGGCTGGTTAACGGCGTTAGCCATGCCGCGATACAGTACTCTTCGTTCACAACACGTGAGTGGTGTTTTAAAATTTACTTGATGGCGTAAGTGTTACATCTGCAATTTGAATGCAAGTTTTAAGCGTGATGTACAAACAGATCTCCATTCGTTTCGTAATTGTAGTGTAGTAAATACATAGTGTTCACCTGCAATCGTGAAACAGTATGATTTCTGTGGCGCAGTTACAGAGGTAGCAAGTGAGAAACATAGACAATGGATGGGCATAGCTTATAACACAGGCTATGCTATGGGAATTGTCATTCTACCGGGTATAGCTTATTTGCTATACGAATGGAGGTACATTCAATTAGCGATCTCTTTACCAGCTCTGCTCCTGTTGATACATTTGTGGTAAGCTCTCAAATACTTATTCGATGAATTGCTATCTTAAATCACTTTAAAGAATCATTATACTTGACTCAAAGCACTTGATATCCAATTATCTATAACTTGTGATTAAAGCATCGTTTACGTATATTTTTGTTTGAAACTGAGCACTCTCTAGATTACAAATATTCAAACGAATTTAACAAGTTTGCAATTCATACAGCAGACACATAACTTCATTAAATCCCTGCAGGTTTATGCCCGAATCCCCACGATGGTTGATAGCGCACAATCGTCGCAAAGAAGCGAAGAATTTAATCGAAAATGCTTGCAAGAGAGCTTCAACCACAGCAACATCGACAGCGCTGACTTTAGTTGCACGAAGTCAGAATTCAAAAAATTCGAATGATGCGATCATTCCATCTAAAGAGACAGCAGCTGAAGAGTCCACCCAGGAACGACTACGAAATAACGTCAGAGGTTTTCGAGTCCTTGTCAGTAACAGCGAATTGAGGAAACGAATCCTCATCACGAGTTTTGCTTGGATGGTAGCCTCCCTCTCTTATTACGCCTTAGGTAAGTAAAGAAACACTAATCTACTGAACAATTGTGCTCTGTTAAAACGATGCAATTCAGAAACTTGGCAGAATATTTTCGCCACACATAAACAGAAGAATCTGAACAGTGTCCCCGATATGAAACGAATATTATTCACAGATTACTCTCTTCCTGAAAATAAAATAGTATTGTTTCAGCACTGAACGTGAACAACTTCTCAACAAATCGATACATTTACGTTCTGGTGATGGGTCTGACCGAGATACCAGCATACCTGATACCAACACCAATCTTGATGGTCGTAGGACGACGACAGGGAAGCATGGCTTTATACATCATTGCAGGGCTATGCCTGATGTGCATTTTAATAATACCAACAACAGAAACCGATGCGATCATGACTGTATCTCTGATTGGAAGATTCAGCGCGTCAGCTGCTTATGGTATCGTTATCCTGTACAGCTCGGAGCTTTTCCCCACGGTAAGACTATGTTTCAGTTACCTACATCTATACTTACAACGGTGTATCACTGATTCATCACGCCCAAACCGTTGATCCTAGAAACATGAAATTCCGAGGGTATATTCCTTTTGCGACGTAGGTGCTCGATAAGAAGGGATTTTTTAAAATACTAACCATTGAAGAGGGTAAAAAGGGGTGAAATATGCTTTCTCGGACTCCTTATTACTTGTTAGGCCCGATTAGATATCAACTTGGTTTTTACTCACAAAGGTTGCACACACAAAAAATGCCTAAAAACCAGATTCAGCATTTTGCCTTAATCAACCCCTAAGGGGGGAGGGAGGGATGAAATGTGTTTTCATGGCGTCCTTAATCTTTCTTAAGCCTGAAGCGAAGCGCGGGAGTATTTTGCTAGGTGAATTTATAATGACATGGGAAGGGTCCAATCATGTTTCACGCAAATGTTACTACAAAGATGTCTACTATAATGATTTCTGTAATTTTCTTTGAAACAGGTGTGCAGAAATTCTGGGGTCGGAACGAATTCTGCTATGTCTCACGTTGGAAGCGTGGCTGCACCTTACGTCGCTGATTTATTGGGCGCAGTCATTTGGTGGGGACCAACTACCCTCTGCGGTGTTTTAACCCTGGTGGCAGGTCTTCTTTGTGCAGTATTACCTGAAACGCGTGGCAGGCCCCTGGCAAACAGTGTCGACGAAGAAGTCAATGAAGAACGAGAGAATGTTTCGTTGTCCAACTGTTGCAAATGTAGATGAGATTTAACGTGGTGACAATTGGTCAGAAAGGGGGTGAAACGTTTCTCGGTAAAGTGTTCTCATCTACGTACATCTCCAAACGCAACGTTCGCAGCATATAAATTATTGCGAAAAGTTTTGTACCACTTTCATGGAAATATTTCAGTGTCGTCTCATCGTTTTCGGGGCCCTGAGGCGGGCTCCATATGTGGTCATCTAAATTAATGCAAATTAAATCAAATAAAAAATACCGCGCTAACACGGGAAATGAATAAATATTAAAACAATTAAATAACTAAGATTAAACGTGGGGTCCATTCCACGAAAAAGGGCCTCGTTTTAAAATCTAAATTTGTACGTATTCGTATTTTTCTTTCCGTTACAGTTGGAGGGCCCATTCCCAATTTTTTCTAGCTTTCAAAACTCTATTTTTTTATTTTTCAAGTTTTCGCGGGCCGCCTGAGCTCCGGGGTCCTGAGGCGGCTGCTTCTTTCGCCTCCAAGTTAAGACGGCACTGGAATATTTGATGAAACATTTAAATTTAAAAAAAGTATTTTGTATATTTGCGTCGATCGTTTAAAATGTGAGGGACTCGACGATTTGTTACACGTGAAGGTCACTTTAGAAAAGAAAAAGTATTGATACTTATCCCGATTGTAAAAGAAGGAAATTAAATTTTTTATGTATTTATGGTGAGGAAATTGAAATTATTTTTCCTTCGAATTTTAATAATGTAGTTGTTGGAACTCGACGACAATCGAGTGATAATTCTACTGGAGTTACCCGTTGTGTGCGAATAATTCTCTCGTCACTTGGCGTTACATCACGATGGCAATTAATATAATCGGTCGCAAAACAATGCTGTGTCCACGTTAATTCTTATTGTATACAACTATACAAAAGATGCATCGACAATGCCTAGTGGTCTGATAAAAATCTCGAACGACTGTTTCTAATATTTACTCGTCACGTACGTGAAACTTAAATAACATGGTATTTAAAAGAAAAAAAATAGTATAAATATGATGTAGGGAAATATGTGACCGTTCATTTTTACTTCAGCGAAGGAATCTATACGTTCAGGTATTCTTTACTAGGAACATGAAGAATGTGTTACTTCTTGTCTGTTTTCTTTTCTGTCAGGTAAGACAATTTGCCTCAACCGGAGTTCTTTTTTATCATACAGAGTTTAAAGAAATAATTCATTATGTAGCCTTTTCCATAGTAATTTTCTTTAGAAGAAATCCTAACTAATAATCAATATCAAAGAACTACCCAACTCTTCCCCTACCCAAAAGTTCATAACATTTGTCATTGTAAGGACTTATAATCTTCCATTCAGGGAATTCTAGCGAGAAACCACATTTTACACTATGCGAGATTAATGCATCTCCCTATAGAAGATGTGACAGAATGCGCTGAGCGTGTAAATTTTTCAATCGGTGAGTAATCTGTCTTCATATAATAACGCGACGTTTACAGTATCTAAATATTTGGAAGTCTCATGATTGCAGAAATGGAACGTCATGATTCGTTGGAACATAATGCTAAATTTAGATACAATGAAACAAATGGCGAAAAATACGGTTGCTTCAAGGCATGTCTTTGGCAGAAAAGCGGCATGGTACGAGGCACAGACTGATCCCGAAAAATAAAACTTGAATATTAATAGACGCGCTCTTGAATCGTTTTTCATTTACTGTTACTTTAGATGACAGGCTCCACTTTACAATTGCAAACGATAATGGATCGTATGAACGTGAAGCACCCCGATAACGTGGACATGAACTCTTTCTGGCAGAAAGCTATAGAGACGTGTGCAATCCTTGGTAAATTAACTCATTCTGAACAGTTGCATCTATATTCAATATCGCATGCTTAGCAATCTTATTCGACGTTTCAGTTGAATACATAGAGGACGAGTGCGAGGTAGTTTTGGTTTTTAAAGCATGTCTAAAGGGAGCTAAACACAATCGAACACAAATGGATGTATAATTTTACCAATTACGATAATGACAACTAAGTAAACCACGAACTTCCGTTCGTTACAGTTGTTGAAATTAATAAATAACGTTCTATCGAGAGAGTCTAGTTCTACCCCTTTTTCCCTAACCACACATTTAATAGTAGTCGCGATAAAATTAATCAGTGAGAAACGTAGATACGATTGACATGCGTTGTAGCACAATTAGATTATGGTACCAGGTTAGCCAGATGGTCGTAACTATCGTTTCTCCGTGGAGCCCCGGCGAAACCATGAACCTGTTTACTGCAAAATTGAAGATATCTAAAAGCTTGAACTCTACGTCCCAGGAACTACTAAGGTAATTAATAAAAATCTTCTTCCTTTTCCCTTAGTAATGTGATTCTTCGATATGTGAACTTCTAAGCACGAATAGTGTCAAGAGGCTATCAACTTATTGTTATACTAAACTGATTGATTTACAAGTTCTTTGGATTTCTATATACTAATTATTCCTAAAGAATCGTTTGACATCTGAAACCCCGATTCAATATAAATACAATCAGCTATATTTAATGAATTAACGAATGCAGTTTTGCTGCATGGCAGAAGCTTCTAGCAGCAGTGATAGTAGTCAGTGTAATGGGATTCTTATTCTGGAAACGCCACGAATCACTGGTCCCAGTGACCGACGAGAAGATGGAGAACGACACGATGAACTTAGACGTGTCTTCAAAAATGGATACGCACGTCACGCGATCGGAAGTTGCACAGGTCTTCGGTGTTTCGATCGAGCAGAGTGTCGGTGCAAGTTACTGTAAGATGAAGGATTGCGCGACCATAAGCTGTTCGTCTATCCCGAGGGGCTCCGATCCTGGAGCGGTTGCGTCAAGCTTCATCGAGACCGATTTCAAGGTACTGAGGCGAGTAAAAATACCAAATGTACCATGCGATGGTATGTAACGCGAAACTTTGTGTAGGTTGACTGCAAGAACACAGAATCCATCAAGGTGTCGTTCAACGATTGCAAATTTCCGGGGAACGCACTTCGAACGAATTGGCTGAGTACCAACGTGTCGATCGATGAGTTAACGCTAGACAGGTGTTACCTGAGAGAAATAGAAGACGAAGCCTTTTCTCTGCCCATTTACGAGACAACGAAGAAGATCATCCTGTCGAATAACGACGTCACCTCTCTGCGCAGAGCGGTATTTCGTCACCTCGGCTCCTTAGAAGAACTCTCCGTTCGAGAAAACATCATCAACGAGGCTGAATATAATTTACTGGATAACGTGGCCAGTTCCCTTACCAGTCTGGAGCTGTCTGGTGTAATCAATGATATAAACGTCCTTCGAAACATAACAGGAGGGAACAGAATTCTGAACGTTCAGATACTGACGCTACGAGGGAACTCCATACCTCTGATTACTCGTGAATTATTCGAAGGTGTACCAACAGTGAAATCACTCTACCTCGAGTACTCGAAAGTCAACACTGTGTCGCCAGGCGCACTGGAACCAATGGCTCCTTCCATTTTGCAGTTAATAATAAACGATAACAACATTCATTCACTGCCAGTGGGACTCCTCGACTCTATACTGCGTTCCAATCGACCGTTCCGCATGGCAATACAGAACAACCCCTGGCATTGCGAGTGTAGCCTCAAGTGGCTGCAGGATGTCATTCAAGCTCAGCCAAATATAGTGTTCGCTGTTCCAGTTTGCAGCAACCCAGAGACAAATGCTGGGGAATCGTTCGCGAGGGCGGAGTTTTGCCCATCCAACGCAACAGCTTCGAGTATTGTTAATGTAACTACCGAGGTGTCTACGAAACAAGATTTGGACGCGACCACAACTCAACAACCGGGCACCACCGAGAAAGATATTTTATTAACGTGCACCACGTCCAATATTTTAATTCACACTAAACGATTTTACAAGCTGTTGTCCACTGATTTAGAGATTCCATTGCGTTTCCCTGATTTCTTCGTCGCGGAGATCATGGAGGACAGCGTACTGGTGAATCTTCCTGACTTAGACGAAGGGGTGACGTTGTTCTGGTTCAACAACAATGACGTCCGTGGCTCATCCAGCTGTGCAAAAAACGTCAGGCACTCGTATCTGGTGCGAAATATCGATTCGGGGGCCACGTACACGATCTGTTTGCTCAGCGATAACGCGGGCATTGTGTCTCCCTTCGATTGTTTGGCCGTGACGACGATTCTCGCGTACCAGTCCAGAACTTGGCTGAGTAACGCGGACAAGATCATCGTTTGGTCGTTATTGGTGGCGTCGATGGTCCTGCTGTTCTTCATAAGTGCCTTTTTCACCTTCGTGCTGATAAGGAGGCATCCTTCGTTGTTGCGTGGCAGCAAACGCGTCATGTTGGTGAAACGGAACGTGGACGCGATTGTTCTGCCGAAGGGGGTTAACATGGAGGAGGGGAAGCGAAGGTGTGGGAATGTGGCCGCGATGAATAAGCAGCAGGAAGATGGGTATATTACCCCTTTGCCCCCTGCTCCTTTGCCAGCGCCTCGAGGAAGAAGGGTGTCTAGAATGAGTTCGCAAAGCGATTGGAACAGTTACATCTTGGAGGTGGAACCGACGGAGATGCAATTGGCCTCTTGGAGGCTGCAGAACAGATTGAACAACGAGCTGGAGCTGGAGAAACCGAAATCTGAAACTCCGCCATTGCCGCCGCACCCTTCTGATACGATTTCTTCAGTGTCCTTTCTGGTGGACTGGAAAGAAGAGCACGCTTTGTACGAGACCTCCAACATTTAATACTTTCGTTTGCATATGTCATTTAAACTTAATGAATTAGGATGAAACATTTGTTTAGTAAAATATTACGCGTGGTAAATTTTATAAGACGCTCGATTGCTCATTCAGTTAAGAATTATATATATATATATATGATTCATTTTTAATTGACTACCGATTTCAAAGTCATTTACCCTAAATGGACTGAATGGAACAAGTTTGTTGTATCTTTGATATATTGAGGAACATTGCCTATATACGCTTAAGCCGGACACACCATATATTTTGCAATAGGAAAATAAATAATTCTGGTCTCATCGGCCTAAATCGATGCTGGCCAACAGCCCAAAGGTACCGGTGTCAATGTCAGTTTCAACGATCAAGTGTAACGCCGAAGCCTAGATCCTATTAAATGGTTACCAGCGGAGGTTACTAAACAGAAATAAATCCTCCTGGTCGAAGCGACGGGTCTCGATTTAATAATCGTTGGTCATTATCACCGGCCACCTCCACCGCCGTCCGTTTATTTCTGACGATTAGGTCAGTAGTTCGTACCTAGCATTGAAGCTCTATCCGATTGGCCAATGAGGTCACACAGCATCGCCGCGTCTAGGTGGCTGCCAGGTGAGCTTTTTTACAGTGCGCGCAGCTTCTAGCAATCCACTGCAATCCTCTAAAAGGACGCAATGCCAATATGAAACTGCTGCACTGCTCGGTCCCGGTTGGAATCGGTATAACCGTTTTCATGCTTGCCCGCTGGTACGCGTGCAGTGGAAATGGTCGACTATACATTGACTCGCGTCACTTGGCTTTCTACGGTCGCTGCCAAATGCGGTTCCGTATTCGCGTGAGCTTGACATTGGCGTATGATGTAACACCAACGTATCGCGCTCCCCTTTCCTACTTTGCAGGAAAACGGTCTATCGAACTTTCGACTAAACAACAAACGCGAGGATATCACTGCCCCGTGTTTATCGCCAATCCTTTGGGTTTCTGCCCTACGAACTTATCTGTTCCATTCATATTTAAATGCAAACGTTTGCTTTTTCCAGCTCCATGCACTTTCTACTTGCAGCAGAGCTTCTGAGGATCTGATATGAATAAAATAGTTATGTACCTAAACTTACCATTTTCCTTGCGTTAGAGTAGAAATTGATAAGGGCTAGTTTGATCAGGTTCATGGTTCACTGTATGAACATTGGACGCTAATCTAAATGTGTACGCGATCGTATAGTGAGAATCAATCGTCGATTTAACAATTGACCATTCAACAGTTGCGTCAACGAGTCGAGACCGTTTCGCAAAGTATGCTCCATGAAAGGGTCCCGATTAAGAATCTTTTTATAGTGTGTTCGAGCTTGCAGATGATTGGTGATTACCTGTCGACGCTAATAAGAATGCAGGATTGCGTCCACACAGCTCTACTAATTAGTTTACTAAGCCTCAGTGTGACATTTTCATCGGTACAGTAAGTTGTACAGAAGCGATAGCTCCGAAGGGAACCGCGAATCATTTACTTTTGTGATTACTGCGATTAGAACGTAAACTCTCGTTAATTATACCCAGCCACAATGGTAATAATCGTTTCTTCGATATTCGACGTGTGAAAAAGAAATGTATTCTAACTAAAATCGACGTAAAATCGAAATTAATTTGACGCTCCGCGAGTGATTAACAAAATCGTCAATACGAAGTTAAAATTCTGCAAAAACGTGACAGTATTTGAATGCTTTCTCCAACACGAAACGAATCAAAGTATTGTATTCCTTCGGCGCGTGTGTTGATCTATTTTGTCCTCGTCTCATCGAAAGTGAACTAATAAAGCTATAAATTCAGATAACGTATAAAGTCAGTGTAAAATAAATTTATATCTTCTTCCGTAGGAGGAGACCAACCCTATGGAGGGAATCCAACTCAGCAAAGACCAAGTGGCACGTGAGTACTCTCTCCATAGCAGGTCATTCACTTCCATCAGGCACTTCCTACAGCAATAAATACAGAATGAACGTCACGTTACATCGCACGAAAGATAATTTAACATCCTTCGATTCCGGTTCAATGGCACGCAGTTCTCTTAATGACTCGTCAATTGCAGAGCTCAAGATGGGATTCGACGCGTTCGATCCCGACAAGAAGGGAGTCATCAACACGGACATGGTGGGCACGATTCTATCAATGATGGGGATGAAAATCCCGACAGAGCAATTGAACGGTGTTATCGCCGAGGCTGACCCGTTCGGTGCGTTGAACAGTTTCGCAAAGTTATCGGTAAACATAGAAAATAAGTGAGATGTTTTTAACCCTTGGAATTTTGCATATCCCAGGATCCGGAGAGCTGAACTTGCAGGAGTTCTGCGGACTGGCCTCCAAATTCATGGAGGAGGACACGGACACAGAAGCCATGCAGCAGGAATTACGAGAAGCGTTTCGGCTGTACGACAAGGAAGGGAACGGTTACATCACCACCGACGTGTTCAGGGACATTCTTCACGAGTTGGACGATGCACTGTCCCCCGAGGAGCTCGACATGATCATCGAGGAGGTGGACACTGACGGATCTGGCACGCTCGATTTCGAAGGTACGCGTTATCAGCTTGGATCGATCGGCGGCCAGTCGCCGCCGTTTGTATTACGAGGCGCATCGCGAGTACAGATACCCACGTTTCGCGTTGCAGAATTCATGGAGGTCATGACAGGCTAAATTATCACCTTGGCACGAAGCGGTCGTCCCTCGTGTCGGCCACATCCACGGGCAACCGGGGCCGCCCGTTCTACACGTGGAAGCTGCGATTTATTGGAGTTGTATGTGGCGTTGGCAAAGTATGAAGTTAAAGGTTCGTAGGTGATGTCTGCTAGGAAGGCGTACGAGCAACGTGGTGTATAGCTGGGAGAATATTTCCGCCCGTGTCGGGCTCACAATCGGCTAAAATGTATTTCTATCTATGCCGGAATTAACCGACGCACGGGGCACACCGAGTTATCGTTGCTGGGAACAGGTTTATATCGATTCCGATATCAATCGACGTTTCTACGCCGCCGCACCTTTCTTCCTCTCTGTTCTACTTTACCGAACAGAGGATGGAGATCTACGGTCACAGAGAATACATTGTATTTAAGAATCCGACCTTTCAACCTGTTAACTTCTGCACTTTACCCGCGTCGCGTACAATTATAACAGCGATAATGTTGATAAGTGATTTTATTAAATAAAAAGGAAATTGTAACTATAATCGGGTTAAAGTAACTGCATAAGATAAGGATAAGTAATAAAAGTACCCCTAAAAAATAGGAAAATAAGCGTGTGCACATTATTTTACCTTTGATCGTCGTTTGTGGTCTCGTTATTTTATGTCCGCGGCATTTACGATCAATGCAAAGCATCGATCACACAGTCTATTATTAATAATCATGTAAAATACCATGTGAAATAAAGAAATTCTATTAGAAGCTACCTGTACATATTATTTACTCCTGTTGTAAGTGGTTACACTAATACCATGAACAATTATTTTGCAGTCACTGTACTCACAGACATCAGAGGACTTTATCTGACGAAACATTAAACAGATCTTCGAATTAATCAACGGCGTTGCATCCTCGAGATGGAACGATGCTCAGGTAGATCTTATCAACACAAGACTAATAGGCTAAACATATAAATATAACTCTGAGGCCACGATCTACGCGTCGTCATTGTCTCTAGACCCTAGAGATCACCAGCTCAGCTGAGCATAAAGATAACAACAGCATGCTGTAAGATGTGGCAACGAGCAATATGTCGGAATAATCGGTGTTAATATCGCCCTAAATATAATAGCTGCTGCTAGGCTTTATGAGCTTTATAATTAGCTGCCTAAGAATACAAGCACATGCGGTTATTACGCGGAATTGTCTTAAGCGTCCCGTCGTCATGTCCGGCGGTGAGCCAACTTGAGCTATTGTCGCGTCACTTTCCCCCGCCATATTGATTCTGAATCACATTAACCCTCGCGGAAGCTTCATCAGCTCGTCCCTTGCGAAACCGGAGCTTTTACAAAATCCGAAGGATTTCTCGAGGCAATGAATTCTATACGCGATTACAGTGTATAACCGCTAAATGACGTAACCGTCGCGCCGATTACACTTCCAAACGATAGAACTATATAGTATTTTACGAAATGCAGAATCGAAATTAAAATTAATGGCCTGGCGAAACTGTGGCGGTTATACAGGAGTTATTATGTGCGATTAAAAAAAAAAGAGAAAATGAAAGTTGCGCTATCGCGATGAGGGCATTTACTTGCAAATTAAAAGATGATTCGTGTACCAGATTAAATAGCTTCGTTTCCTAGTTGCCATTTGTCACGGTATGCCTATTAGATTATCACTTACAACTGGCTGGCGTTGGTTCGTTTGCCACGCAATGGTAAATATGAATTTCACCAAATAAAATATTAAAATATACAATAACTCACATTCGACGCTTCAGCAATGTCGGAGTAAAATTATAAAGCTTGAAACTGCCCGTTATTTACAGTAGCGGACAAAAAAGTTACCACTTTTTCGACCCACCCTAATTCTATTACTTTTCAATATCAATTCAAAATTGTAGTATATGCCTAACATACATATTCTGAAAGAGAATTGAAAGCTGTATAAAATCCAGTTACAATTGAATTTATTTAACTAACAATCAAAAAACCGCACATAACATTACACAAGACAACACACTTTTAAAGTCAACAAAAAGTTACCATTTTTGAACATAAAAACATCTAATATTTTGTGGGGGGACATTTTGCTTTTAGGACAATCTAAAAAGTTGCTAAACGTGGTAACTTCTTTGTCGGCCCCAAAAACGTGTTACCCCCTTTAATATCATACAACACTTTTGCTTGTCAGTTAATTAAATTCAACTTTAACTGGATTTTATACATCTTTAAATTCTCCATGAGAATATGCATATTAAATATACCACAGTCATAAATGTATGCTAAAAAAAATAACAAAAATAGAACAAATCGAAAAAGTGGTAACTTTTTTGTCCGCTAGTGTAAGCTCTCATTTAATGCTTGCAGTCAATTTTCTGATGTTCCTTTCATAAACTCTTCGCGCGTACGGTATTTCCGTTTGCAAAAATTGTAAACTCGATGCAAGAGAGAGGAGGCCAGGAAGCTAGCTGTGAAGAATTTCAAAATCGTGCACGTTGCCGCGGAATTCGCACAATTGTGGCTCCGCTTCCGCGGGAGCATGGTGGGGAGTGTCCTCGATGAATTTGAAAACCGCTAGAGTTCCTACGTAGATATTACCCGGTCAATCACGTGCCAGAAGATCATCCTTATGTCCACATAAAACAGAAGTCCACAGCCAGAATCTGGTGCATACCCGGATAAGACGTCGACGCTGCCGTGTGTTAACATCGCACCTTAGAGTGAACACCTAAGCCTCCCTTCACCATGGTGGGTTCCTGTGAATAATTCTTCGGTGTGAACATCCAAAGAAGTTTCATTAAATACTGGGTTTAATATTCTCGGAGAATGTTCTGTGTTTCGATTTTTATTTAAAATTATACTCGATCCTTCAAATTCAATAGTATAATCTAAATTCTAGAGTTAATACCGATATCGAAGTGAATTGATGAAACTTCTCTTAAATTCATGTACCAAGTGAAAGTTGTGTAGTGGATGATAATAATTTTACATGTAATGGTTGCAGGATGACCTAAACAAGGACCAAATTGCTCGTAAGTAATTCACCACACTTGCTCCAGACAGAATTGTCTCCCATCGACTTAAAAGTCTTTAACACTTGTAATTACTCCTGTTACAGTTCTGAAGAAGGCGTTCGATGCCTTCGACCACGACAAGAAAGGCAGTATTGGCACAGACATGGTGGGTACCATTTTGACCATGTTGGGGTACGAGCTCAGCGAAAAGACTCTGAAAGAAATCATTCAGGAAGTTGACGAAGATGGTAAGAGACTGTCTAATGGACTTCACTTACAACTCAATGGCTTTACGCTTAATTTTCTAGTCATTTCGAATATGGGACTTAGAAGCGAGACGTTCCTCGTTAGATTCACGTCTAACTTCAAATTCTCCATTTCTTCCTCCAGGATCTGGTCAACTGGAATTCGAGGAGTTCTGCACGCTGGCCGCCAGATTCTTGGTGGAGGAGGACACGGAAGCGATGCAACAGGAGTTGCGCGAGGCATTCCGATTGTATGACAAAGAAGGAAACGGCTACATCACTACCGACGTGTTCCGTGACATTCTTCACGAGCTGGACGACAAACTAACGCCACAGGAGCTCGACATGATGATCGAGGAAATTGATGCCGACGGCTCGGGAACCCTAGATTTCGACGGTAAAGCTCCGGTTCACTTTACAACCTACCATTTTCATAACACGTCAATCAATCTAATTACCAACGCGGCCTCAGCACCAGCATGCCAAGAACAACTAACGCGGAATCGTCGGAAGTTGTCCGGCACGTTTGAAAATTACACGGAACAGTTAACGCGGTTTGCCAAGAATCTATCAGTCTCGTTAATTAATTAACGCCTGTCGCTTTTAGACCTAGAGACTAACGTCTACTGATCGCTACAAGCTTCCTACACCCTGCGGCGTCCCTAGAGGCGAAACATAAACCTTTCTATTTATAATCGACATCAATTACCTATTCCAAATAACCCGCCATTCTGCCACGAGGCAAATGTCATCGAAGTGTTGGCCATTCTTCGGAGTTTCTGTAATTACATATCCGCGGGGTATTTTCTGTTATTCCACATTGCTGAACTGTCAATTCCAGAGTTCATGGAAGTCATGACTGGTGGTGATGACTAGATTGCAAGGTGAACGATTGGGATGGACTGAGGCCACGATTCGCACAGACACTCCAAACACTTTTTTTCTAAGGACGAAGGATTGGAAGCTCAATCGGTCGACATTCCTGATGTTGCTATCGTGGACCTCGCAGACAGATGACGAGTGTTGAAACGTTAACAGACGCTGAACAAAGTGTCTCTGACACCTCGTCATGAAAACTGTGCTCCCGGAGATGGAAATGTGGTTCAATAAAGATCCCAAAAATAAAGATAAAGAGAGATTTTTTCCTTCGATTGAAACGAGACGCGTGCAAAACAGTCGACACTGTCGTTAAAGAAAATATTCCTATGCTTGTGACCCTGTTAATCACCGCTGTGAATGAAAATCAATAATGCCCGAGCAAACCCCACGGCCGTGGTACTGCTCGCCGTATCGATTCGCCGCCTGAACCACTGCAACCGAGTTCGCACTCGCGCGTACAGTGAAAGGTATCCACGGGGCAGTAAGGCAGGGAAATACCAACAAGTGGCTAAATAAAATGAAAAATTCCCATGAAGTGTAACATTTATATGACTACCAAGCTTCTCTGATTGTTGATACAGGGTGTTGCTTACAGAGGGTGGTACCTGCAGAGATCTGTTATCGATAGTTCAATCATTAACAAATGTAACCACGTAATAAATTCACATTTTTCTACGAAAAATCAGTGTTTATTACAAAATAATTCAACACAATTTTCGCGACCTTTCGACAGACTCGCTACACACATTACTCTTTTAGTTGATCGCGAGGAGCTAATGCTGGATTCATATGCGACCGTGATTAACAGCGAGCTCAGCGGTAAATAATAATTAAGGAAACAGTTTCTGGGCGCGACCATAGATTAACGAACATCGACATTCTCGGCAACCGTTCATTTCGGACGTGTTTATAAGTGCAAGTTCAATTTTCCGCTCACTCTTACGAAAAGTGCGGATAAGTATGCTAATTTAATAGATTCCTGTTCGCGCTCGCGACATTCTATACTTCATTCCTCAAATTCGTTCGTCCGCTACATACGCTAACATAATTCTGATAGCATTTTCGATCATAAAGCCAAGCAAATGAAACGTTTCAAACATTATTTTATTCGGATCACTGGACATCAGTATATTAACATTGCGTGCATTGATGTTAACTCAAAAAATGAAAATATTAACTCGTGACAGAAGCGCGTCCCTGGCACAGACTTACTGGCTCCGCAGCCTGTTCTCGATCCTCGATTCGCTCGATCCGTCGTCGAGTGATTTTATCACAAAGTTAATGTTCTATGCACTGGATACACCAGCCAAATTTCAGAATCAAGGGCACGCCAAATCGCAATAAACATCTGAGCCCATGAATATGAATTTTGCAGCCAATCTCTGAGGTTGTGTAACGAGAGCGAGGAATTTTAAAAAATTGCTCCCCATTCAATTAGATCCGTTCATGTATAGTAACGGTACAGTAGTTGTTCGCTCTCGAGCGAGACCGCTTCCTCCTGGTATCCTGGGGTTCGAGTCTTCGATTTGGAATTTCCTGTTCGGAGATCGAAAGCAGCAATCGCGCGGTGAACGGATTCGTGGCCGACAGAAGTCATACCAAAACGGGAATAACTGAGCAGTCCGGAGATGTCATTATCCAGCTAACTCCCACGATGTCTGCCAGGCAATCAGTAGCAACGAGTGAAAATGCCTGGTCTAGACCCAATAATGTTTGCTCTATATCCAGCGATACTTCAGCCAGCTACTGGCCACTGAGGGAATTATCATGGCGAACGAAAGGTGTTTCGAAACTGCACGCGCGATCCGAAGTGCACGAATGTACACGTTGGACCGTCGTAAATCAGGTTTGTCTCGTAAAACCGTATCCGGTTTTCTATAATCCTTGAATTTTCAAACGGCCCGCGTTAATCCTTTCGTGGACGGAATAAACTTCGTTCCAGACCAAGCAAATTGAATTTAAGCGTTTAACATCGCTGCGATGGAAATGCTAGACGGGCAAACAGGTTGCGTTATATTGGGTGATTTTCTCGTTGGCTGTATGAAAGGAGAGCAACGATGATGGAGGAAACGCTCGTAATTGATTCGCACTGGTTATTATTTTAGTGGAGAAGAAGATTAGAAAACAGTGGCACTGGGAAGAGTCAGGCACAAACTGACAATGGTTAAAGACAGTCATTAAGTAATTTTGAAATTTATCATCATCTGTACACAAATTGAATTAGGGCAAATTTTATTTTTGGCCGGTTTTTCTGAATCGGTATAAAATCCTGAACATATCAGGTTTATTCAGATAAAATAAATAAGATCAGTATTAGTTTTAATTTCCATTTTATATTAGCTGAGCCGATTATTCTCAACTTCCCTTAATGTGCCAGTTGTCACGATACAAACGAAAGTAGCATTAACTCCGTGGTTTACAGGCGTTCCTATCAGTGAGCCCGTTTATCGGATAAGTCTGATAACGTACATGCGATTCCGTGATATTTCGACCGAAAGAAATTCGCCTTTCACTGTCTAAGCTCGGCCAGTTGGTACTGATAGGCTCTATGGTAAAATATAACGTTGCAGAACGTGGTTCGTAGACAACGAGTGACACTGATTACTGGAGAACGTGGACTTCGTAAATGTTTCGTGACCGAGATATGTCTAGTGGAGGAATTTTAAAAGCATCCCGCGCGTTAAATGCGAAAATTAAGAAAGAGTGTCTAGATATATTCGGAACTGTCCTGGCAATTTTATATTCCTGTCCAACTCTAATTAATATAACACCAGCAAATGTTCCGGACGTTATCCTGATTTAGCATAAAACGCCACGAATATCATATCTCAATTAGATCTCAATTATACATCACATTTATAACATCAAGGAAATCGGAACAAATTACAGTTTTTGTTATCGTTATTTAATTAACAATAAACGCTGGTTTTTAAGGTAATGAACGTGTAGCAGCGTTGCAAACCGCAACACAGTTGCACGCGATGATTCCAAGGATTACCTATTGTCATGCAACGAGCTGCGCACGAGCATATACCATCTCGTGATACTTGTATCCCGAGGAACCTTTAATTAATCGTGTAACGGAGTTCCGATTCGCCTTGTAAATGAGATGCCCTGATGCCAGTCATTTTCACCGACGTGTGTAATCTTGCAGCGAGAAGCTTGTTGCGGAAATCGATAGGCACGCGACTCGAAACGATCCCATCTGCATCGATGTTTCTGTTAAATGCAGCGAAGGTATTAATTAGAGGTAGGACCGAGTGCTTCGTGTATAAAGTGACTGTGAAAATTGTTTCTTCACTTTAAAATCGAACATGGGGTGGGCAAATGATGGAAGTCCAAATTCTGAAAAGTTGAAAGTTACAATTAGTGTTGCACGCTCATCAATATCTTTCAATTTAACAGTGTTATTTAAGGATTTCGTTTCTCGTGAGTTTTCTTATACGTCAATGTTTAATGAGCACCTTCCAGTAAACATGAAACTGTTACATTTACAGTCGACCGAACAATAATGGACAAAAATAACGAAGTCCCGGTTGCGGTGGAGTAATATATATGCATTACAGACGAAATTATACACGCGCGATGTGTATTAAAATTAATTAATCGTCGGCGGATGGTGTTCTTATTTGGTGAAAGCGAGACAATTATTGCACGCGATCACTTGCGACGATCTTTACTGGTTACTGATGTGAATTGATTATACAAAAATCTCGGCTGTATTAGATTAAGTCCTTCAGCTTATCTCTTCGCACATTAAACCGACGAAATTATAGTGTAACAGAAGAGAAAGTGGTTCGATAAAATTATTAAAATTAGGTATAACATACTTATCTGACCACTGAGGTTCTTGACAAAGTCGTTTTTGAGAAATATTAACGTTCCACAGGAAATCCAGAAATTCCCAGTTGTTATAATTAATATAAGGGTCCAGATCGATCTGTCTGCTGAAGATGCGCAGCAGATTTAAGAGGATCTAGTACAGACACACGTTCTTTCACTCGCGATCACGTTTTCGATAGTTCACCACGAACGAACCATCCGCTGTATGATAATTATACTGTTCCATGTGAAATATTGTGAAATTAAAGCGGATGAAATTCGTGGTTTCCTCTACGAGCGCTTTCGCTCTAAGATATTCGGGATGCAATCGAGATTTCCACGTTTCGCCGATCGGTTCGCCAATTTAATCATTTTATCCGCCAAAGTAATGGAAGCGATAGCGAATGGACGCCGAGCAGGTTCTTCTTCCATATATCAAGAGTTTTAATCCACGAGATAGAAATCACCCTGCCGCTACATAAATCGCTGAAACCGTTGATGAGGAAATTGAAGCCAGTGGGAACGCCAGTGCCAGAGTTATCGTTATCGGGATTCCCTTATCGCTTTCATCTCGAAACACGGAAAGCGTACAGAAATTGGTAAAGCAAAACATGAATTAGCAAGTAGTTTTGAATCAAATCTTCCCTAACAAGTATCAAACACTAATCACTAAGGCACTTTGATTCGAAGCAATGGGAGATAATACACTCTTTATAGGAATTACATGGAACAACACGTCACAGTTGATTAATTTTCTAATGATGTAATTACGCCGCATTGAACCAACTCAGGATGCTGGTACCATGCTATTAGTTTCTAAATACAGGCGCAACGGTTACCATCGATTTGTCCGTTGCTAGAATTCGTTCGTTCGGCACATACCCGATTGTTTGACTTAACTTCGCTCTATGATGGAGAAAGTGGGTGAAGGCTAGAGGGAACGATTTGCTACAATTACTCGCAATCTTCCGAGTGTTACACTTTTCTAACGAAGCGAGGCCCACAACGAGAAAGTGCCGCTGCTTAAAAGCTGTCCGATCAACGTGCAATTAGTGATTTTGATGCTAACAGTAGCGGCAGCAAGTCCCATATTCAAAATATTTGATTCCTGTCTGAGGAGCAGGATATTTTGGAATTCTTTTTCTTAGATCAACTGGATATATTTCTGATAACTGAGGATTCTTTAATTACTCCGCGTTGCGCATTCCGCGTTTTCACCTTTATCGTGGATCGGGACGCCTATCTATCGGAAATCGATCCAAGGTTAGGCATATGAAATTTTCAATTTTCATGTGAGTCACAAGCGAAAAAACGTCTAATCGTCGAGCAATCGCTATTGGTAATTTTCTTTTGCCATTCAAGCACTCCAGTTGATTTATGAGTAAGTACAGCTGTGCAAGAAACATTCGTGGATTCACTACAGTGGCAAAAAGATTATGAATAACCAACGCTGTTTACACGTTCATGCCTGGTTGAGTGAAAATCAGAGCACCTGAAGGAATGCAGTCAACACGCGAAGGAAAATACACTAGTATCAACTGTTCTGTGACATCATACGCAACGCGAATTTGCATAGAGTTGCATCCACTCTGGGAGCAGGTAGTTATTCGGTTACACAATATACGTATATCGATAATAGACGATATCTGCTATAAACTTGGCTGCATTCCAGTAACGTAACGGCCTTGATCGCGTTTCTTTGTGAAATCGAATTCGTTGCACACGCAGGCGGATCTCGCTCGCGAGAATCTAACAATAAGCGAACAGGCTGACTAACAGCCTTCAATCAGAGATACGCTAATTACACCTTACCGATTAGCGAAACACTTTTTTTCTCCCTCTTTCAGACAAGTGTCTCGCTGTAAGGAGAATTATCCCATGTCGAAGGCAGATTAATAGCCGATAGACTCGTGCCATTAAGAACTACAGCAAGCGAAGTATTAATATTATTAATAAAAAGGGGAACTGGACTGATCGCAAAAAAAGCGAACTTCCTCAAAATGCTGAAAATAGTGCAAGGTGAATGAGTGAACGGCTATGACTTTAGAATTACCAGATGGATTCAAATGACTGTGATACACCATCTACAGGAAGAAGAAATGCTTCGCGGTTGCTATTCGATAATTCCACGTTCTTTTTCAACAAAAAGCACGCGATAAATGGGCATGCCTCGCGCGTTAACTTCCCACCTTTTACTTTTGCTCATCGTAACGATTGCTCAACTAATTCAACGAGTGCAACGAAGTCGTTATCCCGCAGACGGCTAAATTGTCTGTGACGATGGCCGACTTCAATTTCTTTGACCAAATAATTTATGTGACGAAGGCAGTCGGTGTGTTAACATTGCTTCTGTAGTCGTTCAACAGGAATAATTCAATTTACCTTATCGGTTCGGGCAAAGTGGAAGATTGAAATCAATTAGAGCCACTTTAATCAGGTTTCTGCGAGTATCCAATAGCACAATTAAAGTAAAAGTGATTGGTGAACATAAGTACCGCAGCGCGTGATCAGAGTAACGAACTGCATGAGTTTTCGGAGGTTTAGTCCGATGCTGTCGAATAAAATATTTTGTTCACGTTCATTCAACTCCCAAGTTCTCCGTTTGAGAACCTTGCAGCAGGAGGGGTGCTGCTCCATCTCTACCAGCTTTGAGTGAATTAGAAAAAACTGTTTATAAAATTATTGCTTTGACTTAACATTAAGAAGAGAACATTAATTGAAAAATATTTTTTTTCCGCACAATAAGTAGTAGTTATTCAGTTGATAAGTTTTTAACCGACTTCCAAAAGGAGGACGTTATAGTTTCAACCCGTATGTATTATATTTTGTTATGTTTGTCTCCGCATAACTTCTCAGTGAATGGACCGATTTTGATAATCTTTTTTTATTCGAAAGAGGACTCAGCCAATATTGTCTCAATATTTTCCCAGTTCTAGTTAATAATAAAGACTATTGTCACATAATTATTATTATTTTATGTACGTAGATGCATATCTCCTCAGCATGTTGTGTCAATACATATATACAAAACTAAAAAGTTAAAAATAAAAAATAAAAATGCACTGAAACGTAAAAAATACTTTTTCCCTTATTTTTACTTCTATTTATGGCGAATTCTTCAAACCTGTAACTGCCCAAAACAAAAATATTGCACGAAGCAGTAATAGCTACAGGTTCAAAATTTGCAATAAATCGATCATTTGTTATCGGATTTACATCACACGTGTACCAAACGATATATCTAGAATTTGTTTACGTAAATTACACGCCATAACTCAAAAACTGTCCAAAATGGAATTGTACCTCTCTGGCTGCAAGGTCCTCATATGTATCGGTTTCGATAGCAAACAAGGGAAATTGAAAAAATGGTTGAGCTATCGATCGAAGAAGGTAGCCGCAGATTTTCATGTGGATTGCAAAATGGAAAAGTATCTAACGGTTCTCCCCTTCGTCAAATAACTCTAATCTGGATAAGATCAAAACGGGGCATGATTACGGTGGCTGCTCCTTTTTTTTTAAGGTCGTTGCATGACGTGAGAATTAGCGTGGAACGACAAACGCTCGCCGTTCACGAAAGTAAAAGTTATCGCCGAGATAGGATCGGCATTATACATATACAAGTCGACCGTAAATAATTCCGAACTTGCGGCTAATCGATCAGAAACTGTTGCACCGTTCAGCCGAGACGTTGAATCGATAACAAGACGACCAACACGGTGGGTCGTGGAGCGAGGTTAAACGCGCAACAAGTATCGATCGAACCTCCGGACGAAAGATTCTATCTGCAAATTTTCCTCGTCGACTATCCCACTTAATGCCCATAAAATTCCCCAGAATAAGAGCACACCTCGGGTCCAGCAGCGATTCTTAAGTACATCTCTTCTGATCGATCATTTCCAGTCAAAAGGGACCAGGCACCCGAAATGGAGGGTTTCGTATCCGGTAATTTGCTTTCCGATCCAGCAGATAGAGAAACGCCGAAAAAAGGCAGCACGACCGAATTGTAACTGCTCGTACTTGCCAGTCGATTTGCCTTTCTACATAATCGCGGACACGTTTTCTCTGTCGGGATTGGAGTCTTCGGAGGAGTTCGAGGAATCATTAGCTGGCCCACGGTAATTGATTAGCGGGCCGAACTAGCTCGACGAAATTCCGTAATTACTCTTCTCGCTTGGTAATTGCACAGGATACGTTGTAATTCCCCGTCGTAATTACGGCTGTCGCGAGATTCGCGGGCACGCGGGGGCGCAGGCACGTGATCAGCGGAAACGACGGTTTCGTGGAACGCAAAGCCCATTATCGAGCGGTGGCTCGTGCATCCGACGGATTCAATCTCGCACAGGAGCCTGGCAAGCGAGCTGGCCAGCTAGTGGATCTGGATCGATGGTGAATCACATTCGAGAACGGCCCCGGTCGACCAGCTTCGGCGCATCGATCCGCCTGTAGCAAGCCCCGTTCCTCGCGCACACACGGTGAAAGGAGTTGCTCGAGTTCCAGGCCTTTTAACACCCGCACCGCGTGTACCTTCGCCCATGGTATGCACGAATTACATTTGAAACGAGTGTTTATCACTCCCTCGCCGTTGAATGTCCTCTGAAAATCGCCGGCGAATTTCACTGAGGTAAGTTATCGTCCCGCTTCGATTGTCCCTGAGGAATTCCTTTTGGACCTTTCGTTTCTTTAGGGCGCCCGAAATGTGTGCAATCGAATTTGCATAATGATAAAGAAGGGTAAAAAGGAACCTTATGAATTCCTTATCTGGCAATGTTTTGCATTACTGAGTTACGAAAGACTTAGAGAAATGTCAATCCTTGGAGCTTATTAATAAAGCATTGGGCCCAGGGTAGCGTAGACTCTACTGTTATCAACTATTTCCATCTAAGTGGCTTCCAGTAATCAACAATCTCGATCAGTCTTAGCCATTGCCGACGCGTTCTTAAAGAGCAATTTCCAAGCACCCAGTGCTTGGTATTACAGTCACCAGCTATGAAAGGGTTGAGTCTCGCCCGTTGGTATCCACGTTAGTTAGCGATAGGTACATAGTGACTGCCCGCGAAGGACACTCCGCCATAACTGTGGCACTCCATATCGGATGCCTATGTATCCGTTATTCGTAAACGTCACGTTTGACGAGTCATCGGCGCGAAAGTACACCCAAGTTGTTGATCACTCGCGTGATTCCTTGAGGGAATCGTGCGAACAAGGCTACTCCGCCCTGTCTGTCCGCGCTTTCACGAGCGCTGAAATGTTAGCGAGCCGCCTGCGCCTGTAGCAAGCGCTGTGCGAATTTCCTTTCTAATTCGGCACCTTGAGAGGTGCGTGGGGGTTTTCATCGAAAAAGAGAAAGAGTCTGATCTCTGAATCATTCCGGAGGGAGGATCTTGGCCGATCGCTAGATCCAGCGTGTAAGATATAATACACACTAGCTCGAGGATAATTTCCAGTTCCGTTGCAGAAACGTTACCCGCCTCTCGGCTTCTTCGCTACCGCAACGAACTCGTACCTCGACTATCGAGATGATTTTATTAGCTACGCCCATTCAGCGTTTGAGTTTTCTAAACGAATCGACTGATCGCAATTTCACTGTCATTCGTTCCGAAAAAAATTAATCGCCAACGCCGAGCGAACTGATCGACGCGATTAATTAATAATTGGCCGGTTTTTCAGACGGCTGTTAAGCGTGCCTTAATTGTTCGAAACTTTCACCGTTTGCACCAGTTCTAACCGACGACAGATTTGCTTTAAGATCGAGAGACAGATATCCTTAACAGATAGCTGCAACGCAATTGAACGGATATTGCGAAACGGCTCTTGCCACATTGTAATACGTTGACAGGAAATTGAAAACGTTTGGAACGTGACGTTTTTAGCCTCATCCGCTTGGAAGAAATGTGTACCATGTTTCGGGGATTTCCCACGTTTTTCGTTCCCTTCCTTGTGGTTGGTCACAACGTTATAGTTCCAGGAAAAGTCAATGCACCCGCAATACAACATGCTAACAGCTGCAACCGGATGATTTCACAATCGAAACACAGACTTGTTCCTTAAACCGTGTCCCTATGACTGTCTTTAAGTTGCAGTGCCCCACCTTGATTAGTTCGCCGATTAGAAGCGCCAATATGTAGCATTCAGCGACACGATTTGTTGAAAGACCTACCTATTCGAACTTTCGTGCCAGGTAGCACAACGTTCTTTACGGGCGCTTTTCCTGTTTTCTGTCAAGACTTCATCGAGGTGCTTAATATTTCCCGGGTTAGAAACCAACCTATTACGCGGGGTGCACTTCCATGACTCGTAGTCATGAAACTTTCTGACTGGCGATATTATTACTTCCATTTGCTCTCGATTCTCTGGATCCATTAAATCGCAGTAAATTCGGACGATCGACGAAATTTATAGAAATCTAAATTACATCCGTAATCTTTGCTATCGATCGCTTTCATTTTTAACCGACCTTAATAGGAGGAAGTTATAGATTTGACTCGTATGTATTTTTTTTTATATATGTTTACCGATTTTGATGATCTTTTTCATATTGGAAAGAGGGCGATGCCCGGTGGTCCCATCCTACCCGGCATCAACATTGATCCAATATTTTGCCAGTTTTGGTTAATAATAGAGACTATTGTCACCTAATTATTATTATTTTATGTACGTACGCGCATATCTCCTCAGCATGTTGTGTCAATATATATAAAACTAAAAATTTATGAATAAACAAATTTTAAAAATATTTAAACTGACTTCAAAAAAATAAAAATGAACTAAAAAGTACAAAATAATTTTTTCCCTTATTTAATCTACGATTCTCATCTTTTTTAACTCGGCGGCTCAATATTTACACTGTGTAAATCTGGCGCCAACTTAAAAAATATAAGATTTGTAGATAAAATAAGAGACAAAATTATTTTTTATTTTTTTTAAGTCAATTTTAATTTTATTTTAAATTTTTTTAGTGCACTTTTTGAACTCTTCAGCAATGGATTCGTGAACATTGTGTTATGTAGACTTCGTACATTAAATGTATGATTATGCAGGAAACTAGAATCGTTGACTTGATCAGACATCTAGAACTTTGAGTTCTCACCACGGTGGTTCGTTTAATTTAGAAACAAGACAAAATATGCACGACGCGTTCTCACCACGGTGGTTCGGTTAATTTAGAAACAAGGCAAAATATGCACGACGCAAAATACATTAATAACGCTGCTGATAGGGACAGTCGTAAATCTACCACTTTCGTGTATTACTTTTCACCTGTAATTAGAAGAATCGTAATCATCGAGGGAAATAGCCACATTCTTTATTAGCTTGTTACCGCTTTTACGACGCAGCTCGTGAATTATAGTGGCCGAGTGAAACGTTGATCAAGGCGCTTATTTCCCAAAGTTTCGTCGTTTTGCGAATCGAAGCGAAATGAGTTTAATGCACGTACCGGAATTTATAGCCTGGTGGGACGTTCGTTTTTCATCGCGGCATCGATCTATCCCAGTCAACCGCGTTATGCTCCATCGGTTGTTTATTCTCAAGGTACCATTCTTCTTCGTTTTAGTCCAATACCTAACTAGAAATTTTTCGCGACCTCAAAGCTATTACGCGATGTCGTATCTGAAACAGCTCCTCGAACATTCAGTACAAGTTCCTACCCCAAACACTGTGTATTTCTCAATCAAGCTTGGCGTATGTACATACATTAGCAATTTGTTGTTTATGTTTCATCAGACAACGACCGTATAAATACTTTCACAACCACACACGCCTATGAACGCGCAATCCTTTCTTAGTTGTAATTTTCATCCCCCGAGATTCAAGTGTAGGTGTTCCACAACTTTCGCCAGATAATTTTCACAAATTTCTCTGTCCTCGATGTTCGAATCGCCGAACACGCAACAGACGGCGTAACATTTTTGTCACGGTGCTCAAACTAATTAGAAAACTGTCCACTTATCTGTTACTCACTCCAATTTGCCTGTACACTGTACTGTTACATAAAAAAGAATTTTCACTCCTTTTAATTTCTATGTCTTCTTTCCTCGATGCACCGTAGGTGCAAGGCCGATGGTATCGCAACCGACACGATAGAAGGCGTCTTCGAGATAATCCTCTATTAGCCTGCTGCATAGTCGACCACCTTATCTTTAGCAAGGAATTTCGCGTTCGCGACGTGGATTTATTGCTTGATCGTTATCACCGGCCACAACGATTCTCGCCGTTTAATGTCTGTATCGTTTAAGATGTTTACAACTTTCCAAATATTACCGCTTCAAATGACTCATTTCGTTCGCTGGCTACTTTCTTTTGTTGAGTATTCTATCAAAAGCATCCGCTCTTCGATGGACAACAGGCAGAAGATAAATCTGAGAAATGTTTTTTCCGACTTGCACACGATTCAATTTGTATGAGCTGCGTTTCGCTACCGTCTGACAAATCTGATTATTTTCCCTTGGCTGGTCGCTCGCTAGCTCGAGCACATGCGCATTCAATCGAACAATGCAACGCTACCTACATTGCTACGTGCAGTTTTTTTGCATTTGCGATGTGGAAGGACATGCGATGCAAGAATGTTATTCTACTTCTTCGATGTTGTTTTTATCATTTAGACATACCCTATTACTGTAATTTTATTTATTTTACTGAATAAAAACTTAACGTATAAAGAATAGAGTACAATAATAATAATAATAATAATAATAATAATAATAATAAGAAGAAGAAGAAGAAGAAGAAGAACAGTCCCAATTTAATAATGAATTCTTTTGAACGTTATTCTTTATACCTGACGGTTTTATTAAGTAAAATAAATAAAGTGGTAGTAATAGTGACACTGGCAGTAAGTGGGACATTTACCCTATATGGTACTGACCACTTTCATTAATATCTAGAAATTTCCTTAAAGAAAAGTGAGATATAAGTTTTTAATTATCTTATCTGTCTCAGCTATTAAAGTCAAAGCAAAGAAACTGACACAATATCGCCCGCAACATGTCACTTTATATTTCTCGTCAAACTAGTATAAATTTTAATCATAACAAACCCACACGTTTATCTCAAATAAATTTAAAAATATTTATACCAGACGCTAATACTAATTAAACATATGATCCTCTGCGAAATGCCCCGCCCGACAGACAGCCCCGTTAACATTATTGATAACACTATCTATTCCAGGCGTATCCACCCATGAAAAGCTTCAACTTCGTATTCTTTCCTCGTCCGCCAGCCACTCCTTCGATTTCTCAGATCGCCCGTAGAAACCGTTGCCTACTTGTCAGGATTCTGCGTCGGACACATCGATGAATGGTATCAAGAAACCGACGCACGCAAAGCTCAGATGCGAACAGATCATTAGGTTCGAATCGATCGATAATTAGCCAGCGAGATCGACCATGAAGCTGATCCAGGTTGGGCAAAAGTGAAAGCGTAGGCAATTTCTAGTTGCCATTTAGCACGCCCGAAATGCGAGGAGAGTGGAATTCGAAATGCAGCAGGGAGACAAAATTGTGCGTCGAAGCTTGAGCTCCTCAAGCATATACATATACGCAACTCGAGATTCTACGCTGTGATCGACTTCCAGGAAGGAGAATGTGGCTGCTTGTCTGTACAGCAAGCAGTGGATAACAGCTAGTTAATTGATGTACGAGCTAAAGCGCCTGTAAGCGATATACACGCCACGGGTTTGCTTAATAGACACGAGGGAGCTGTTGCTGAAGAGGATAGAGCCAACAGGTTTCACGAAGAAGTTCCGAGGTAGCAACTTCTCCAGAGGCAGGGCACGTCTAATTAATCGTGCAACTACGTTCCAACGATACATGACCAGATTTGCCAATGAAGTTCTATAACTGGGTAAATCTTGGGAGAAGCGCTTAAAATCTGGCATTCAGCGTGGATTTGCTTTTGGAAAATAATGTAAGATCAGCATTTTTTTAAAAACTTGATGAAGTCCAAGTTCCCCTTTTTTGGAACAGTAAAACACTGGACAATTAATTGTGTCCAATTTAAAACTGTAATCATGCTCAGTTTCTTTTAGGTGCATTAATTTTCTTCGTATAGATTCCGATTTTGCTTCGTGATCTCATGTTTCTGGAGTAATTCCTACACTATGGCAATCTGTTGGCTGACACTCAAATTCTGATTTAAGCGTATCCCACCATGTATCGCTTCTCTGGTGGTATGATCCATGGATAGGCTCTAAAATTAAATGATTTCGATCCTATGTTGGATCTGGGGCGACGCCAAGCCTCAACTTCTGCTATATTTAGGAGGCGCGTGGACTAAATCAAACGCGACGCCCCCACGCAGGCTGGATTTCTATCTAGAAATAAAATACAGAATGCCGAAGTGGTAGTTTCACACGCCGTTCAGGCCGCGCAGATGTTATCGTGGCTGGTGATTAATAAACAGGTCGATACAAAAAACAGTGACACTCTCACTTGTGTGTCTCGGTCAGTGAAATTCTCTCCTCTTTCTCTTCTCTTTCTCTTTCCTTTCTAGTAACGCGTACGTACACACGCGGGTCGTTTCTTACTGCTGATCCAGATAGCGAAAGGATTCATTTGCAAAATGAAATTTATGAAATTCAGTGATCACAGTTGAAGTATGATCACAGTTAATCAAAATTTCTGTAAAATGAATAGCGTAGGTATCATCTGATATATAAATTGTTTTAAATTATCAATTATTAGTTAGAAAAAAATAGCGTATTGTTTCAAATTTAAGAATCAGTAAAGAAGCAAGTATTTAAAGCAACAAACTTCATCGTCAAAAAAATGTGTCGCAATAAATTCCTCGTTATTGGGAAATACTGTGAGAGCGCCATCTACTTTAGTAAGCTCTGTAATCGGGTCAATCGCGTTACAGGACTGGGATCACACATGTATTGAAATAGTGCAATAATGTCTTTTTCATTAAATAGTCTGTTAAATTTTACAAAATCGATCACCAAACAGTCGAAATTCCCAATACTGCCCTATTACATGTGACAGCTACCCCGATTACACTGCTTTAATTTTCGTCACCAGATCGCGTAGCGACAATAAGAATATCCCAATATGCTTTCGAATGTTGTATGTAAATTTTGTGTATTCAAATTGTTTTCTCTGTCTTACTTCTCACATGATTTTTAAGAAGATTATATATGCCGTTCCTGGGGCATTTATGTTTGAATTAATGCATACATAATCATATATTCTGCAAAAAATAGTGTCGAGCACTATACTAATGGTTTCTAACTATGTCAAAGGGGTTTCCTTCGGTATCACTTGTACGCTGTATCATTCCAAACATTCCTACCATTTTCATGAAAAATGCAACACTACGTTACAGGTTCCTAGACTGCGTTCATGGAAGTACACGATATAAGTCAAGGACACCCAGCTTAAGCTTATAATATAACGCAATATTCCATTGACTTCTCCCACCTCGAATAAATCGGAGTACCTGAAACTACGATTCCCCGAATTAAGGTAAACCATGGGCCACACTTTCGACAGCGAAGCCGAGCCTGCCAAGCACGGTACGAGGGCAGAAAGAGAGCCTGCGCGTGAATCACGGGGAGAAACGCACCACGGCGCAGCTTTCGTGTGTTTTAATTGCGTCACTGACACAGTGACGCGGACGAGATGCAAGGCGCCGAAGAAAATCAGTGCCGGTTTCGAAAGATGGAAGAATTACAGGAATTCCGCGGGTACGTGCGAGAACGAGCGGGACCGATCGATACTCATGGGCCATTTCTCAACCCGTCCGCAGTGGAAATATTAAAAGCCGCGAGACGTAACTCGCACGGAAATTAACGGGCCGCGCGGACAACGGGCCATTACCATTTTCGCGAGTACAGACGGAACTGATTGACACCCAACCGTCTCCGCTAGCGCCGTTCCCTTCTTAGGAATCGGCGAAACATGAATGGAACGCGAACGATACGCGTAGCCGGTGTTTTACGATGACTTAATACGAGAGGGACGCGATCACATCGCGCGGCTCGATTACCGTTTTAATGGAACCGATCGAGTAGCGCGTTTATTGCGCAAAATGCGTGACAGACTGACGTAATGAATAGAACCGCGGCGATCCAGCACCCTTCATTACGTTAGCATGCCCGGTAAGGTCTATGTGCGTGCGTTCTGTGCAGCGCTCCTTCGGCTCGCGTTCGTATTACTATATCCCGTGATACGTTGTCGAGGAAATAAGCCTACGAAACGGCCCTGCTTCGGCTGCTTGCATAAGCGCGCTGGCAAATCAGATAGCACGTAACGGGAAAGCAAACCTATTTATTACTACGTTACGCCGGTCAATAATTGCCACGGTTTTGTTCTTGTTGTGGGAATCGGCGCCGCGCGAGGATAAATCTTCTTGTGATTCTCAACGGTGGAACTCTCGCTACTTACGTTTGGTACTAATTTGTTCGCGAGTTGGGGTATGTATGCAGAAGGAACGGAGGCGTTCCCGGTTGCTTTTACGGTAATTTAATATTCATGAGAGTGCACGAAGTTGATTCGTGGTTTAATGACCTTGGTCATCCAGTCGTTATCTTAATATTATTTGTTAGCTTTTGTTTCTAATGTCTCCTTGTTGGAACTTGTCGTGTCATACAGTGTAGTACTTCGAGCAGACTATTGTGCATCTTCATTGAAATTTTTATATGTGAAATATTTACTTAGAACAATGACATCATTGTTCATTGTACGAACGCACAACTAACAAGCGCTATGACACGAGTAATGAGGAATCCTTCGCCCCTTCCTCCCGCGAGCCTTCCATATATGTATCGTATTCGTATCTTGCATTCTGTCCAATTATTGTGGAACGCAGCCATTGTTACACCATTCGAGGTTTCAACGAGATAATGATGCTCGTAAATCGTCCCTCTTGGTTCTGGGCCGATAGTTAAAGGCGGGACACCGTAGAAAATTTCGATTAAACGAATGTGACAAATTGAGGCGGCCAGTTATTCTTCATGACGCAAGTACCGCGTGTTTGCTTGATTAAACACCGCAATAATATAAAAAATTTAAATAAGGAACGTGTACGTGCTGCGAATATGAAATGAAATACGTATGCACGCTGCGAAGTATAACTTAAATCTAGGAATCCATTTGATTTCTTTGGTTTGCTCACTATGTAGGATCTAAAGCACGATTCAAAGGCTTTGTTTTCGATGCCTGGCTATACAATTCAATTTCCCGCTTATTTCTAGTATGAAGAAAGAGTTCCATGTGAATCGAACCCATCAAGGAAGTCACTTTTGTTGCGATTAACGACCGCAGATCAAGTGAGACAATGAATGAAGCTCGAATGCTGCCTGCTGAATCACTCAGTTGATAGAAAGACAGGAGACAGAAGATATGCATTGCGGTTTGGACATTACGGTGGCTGTAACACGTACACGCGTGTTTAAGAACCAGTCGTCACAGTTTTTTCTTCAAGTGGATAATCCCGACTGAAACGTAGCATTGTCTGTGGAATTAACGCGCCACAAAAGCACGTCGTTACTCTTCTCACGCAGTACAATCTCGCGTCGCGTCGGCTCAATTACTGTGCTCGCTGCTAGGAGAATCGTTTCACGAGTGCCCCTTAAAGTCACTGCAAATAGTCGTAATTTGGCAATCGCTGCAGAAAATTGAGCAAGGGGGCCCATCCATGACTGTACATTTCTCAGCCTCGTGTCATCAATCAGCCTGCTTTACAGAAGCAAAAGAAACAATAAACGAAATAATTGCGACCACCGATAACCATCTTCGTCTTAAAACAAGACTCATTTATCCACAGCAGCGGTTTTCAGGTGTCCGCCTCCGATTGCGTTGGATTTTGGATATGTTTTAGAGGATCCAAAAATAAGATACCTATACATCTTTTTATTTTCGGTCATTTGCATGTTTAAAGGGTGAAATCACCCTTCAAAGTTCATAAGAAGAGTAAATGTAATCAAAGTTAATGTAAAGAGGAAATGAAATTTCCAGTGACGGACAAAAGAAAGTTTACATCTTTTAAAATCGCTGATTTTGGGAAATACGCGATTTTCGACCTTATTCTGCGATCTTTAAACGTTTATAACTCAGGACAACGTTGATCGATTTTGATGAAATTTTCAGCATATATACAACTTACTTAACTTTACAAACGGGATTTTTGCATTTTCATTACAGGCTCAGAAAAAAAGCTTAAAAAACGATCTCTACTATTTTTTTTTCGCTATTCCGAGCAATTGCATTTTTTCAAAAAGGCGAAACACGTCATTTAGCAAACTAATTTTTCTAGCTTTTCAACAAAAAGAAACAACTCACGTCGTTTGGACCGATTCGAAAAAAGTTATGACATTGTAAAGGATGTAAACTTTCTTTCGTCCGTCACTGTATAGCAAGTTTTATTCAACACAATATTATAATATTCTTTAAACTATCAATATAAACTTTTGTAGCTCTTTCTATGAACTTTGAAGGGGCCAAGATAAAAAGACACGTATATCTTATTTCTTGGACCTCTACATCATATCCAAAAACCAAAACAATCGAAGGCGGACACCTAAAACCCTCTTTTAGTACAGTCGATTCCATTTTCATTAATTGATATTACGAGTCGTAAACTAAAACGCATTATGGTCACGAGCTTAATATGTAAATTCGGCTGGGTTCAGGTGCGTAAGGTTGCAGGCGTGGTTAATTAGTCCCAACTAGGATATCCGTGTTCTGGTAAAAAGTGGCTCGCATGACTCAGCCTTCAAATATCCCTCAGAATCTCCTTTCGCCGAATAATTAAACGCAGCGTTGTCGGAGAACGAAATGGAGTAATAAACGATATGTATAAGCCACGACCGGCGAAATTATTCCGCCCTGGCTATGCGTTTTCGTGCGCAGAGCAATTACGCACGGTCGTCGGGGCGTAATTTACAACGATTCCCGCGGCCGGCGGCCGAGGTGCACGCGAGTTTCCATGTTTATCCTTTTATATCCGATTTCGCTTTCGAGAAAGCAACGAACATTATCAGATCGGTCCACTAGGCTCGCAGCGTGAAATTTTCTCCTTTAATTTGGATATATTTCGAGGTGCACGTGATGGCAACAACGCGGAACGCCAAGAAGATGGCTGCTCTATTCCGTTCGACGTCGGGGCATCCCCGACGAAGGTCCCGTGGAAACGCGTACACAACCGATCGCTTTTAACATATCGTTAAACTTCGCAGATCATTATCCCGATGTTTTGTTAAACGGTACATGGTCGGTGAATATTCAAGGAGTTTCTTTATTCATCGCTGGCACGCTAGAAAATATTTTCTCTCGGGGAGAAAAATTTTCTGCATCGCGTGTCCGCGTTCTGTGGATTCGCAGAAGAGAATCGCGAGACGCGTTCCACTGCGGTCTTGGTACAAAATTTCATTTGCTGGTGTAGGTACATATACCTATGAAAATAAGTGATTCTCTTTGAAGGAGAATCACACTTTATTTGGAGATGTTTGGCAAACCCCAGTCGAGGGTTCGTGAAGTGTGGAGGATAAATCTCGTTGCATCGCTGTCTCTGAAATTATCTCATAGCTCTAACGTTCAGAATTTGTCGGGAAAGGGTTTAAGGAATGGAGTGACACCTGGTAATAGAGCTGGTGAAATGGATATGCTTTTTACACGAACCATTTGCGCGCCATTATTGACGCGAATCGTGAATTAGAGTCGTTCGCGAGGAAATTGGAACCGATTTCCCGCGCCGATCATAGACATACAATTTAGCCGGTATCCAATTTCTGTCAGGGGAACTCGTTCCTTTGAAATTATACGATAACTCGCTCGCAAATTCTGCGTCAACAGCTTTAACGTGTTCAATTCATTTTTATCGTGCATTAAGGTAGCCGACATCACGGTCCGACGGTCACCGACCACTTTCCCCGGTGTGATACCGTATGCGTTCTTTGCAGAACGAGCTCCATGTGTCTCTAGCGCCTGATATCAACGAGTTTCCGCGCGCTTAAGCAGTTCTAGAATTGCGGGGATACAATACTGATACTCCTTACATTAGAGAATACCTAGATAGATAAGCTAACTGGGGCAATGTCCCGTGCAAAGGTCAAGATTGATACAACAAATTAGGCGAGCTAGTGCTAGTAACCAAAAATCTCAGCAGTAAATAAATTTAAATAACGGATATAGGCTCGAGAGATGAGATTTTTTCAAATATATCACAAAATTTGTCTAATGAGAGTCTAATTTCACGAAACTAATGAGAATATAATTTTAAAAATAATAAAATAATTGTCTAATGAGATTAAAATCTCTATGTGAGACACGATATTTTTGTCTCATCGTGGATTTGCACCTTTACACAGAAAGATCGAACTGATAGGATACCGAAGACTTGCCGAAGGAATTTCCAACGAGAATGTGAAAGAAAATTTATTCTCCCTTTGTCGTGTACTCCTGTCTACCTACTTGCACAGCATTCATGAAGTTTATATAGCGAGCAACGCTGTTGCATAGAATCAATGCAAGGTGGACAGCAACACAAACAGTCACGAAATTGCGAAACGCTCGAACGCGAAAGAGAACGAACGTTTTACGAGATCTCAGCGTAGGCATTCGTAGTGTTTGAATAGGCGGTAAAACTAGAAAATTTGAACTCGCTACTTGTCCATTAGCCGCCAGCTGAAGAAATAATAATCGTTTCTCGGAATTCCACTCTCTTAGCATAGTGTCTCTTATAGCAATAATTGTTCCGATGGTGGTTTAAGTGCTTGAGTACCTAATGCGCTACGATATTTATGACAGTTTTCATGCTGATAAAATTCACATAACCGTAGAAAAGTAAAGAATCTTTCGTGCCACAATCGGAATAGTATCTGGCATTAAGTGATAATATCTTTAATATTATCTTGAAGAAGACCGATTACCCGGCTCGATCTAACTCTTAATCTCCTGGGTACATCTATTAAGCGTTAACGTAATGAAAAGACGAGAGATACGTAATATTATATATGACGACACCACTTATCAGGCGCGATGATTTGTATAACAATTAAGTAACATTAGCACGATCACGTGTCTTTTCGTATCGAGTTGTTTGATCTGCCCCAGTTGGATACATAATCAGCGCGATACTTCCTCGCGTTAAACGTACCCTGTGAAGCAGTGGTTCGTAACCTTTTTTGCATGGACACCTTGGTCAAGCTTCTTATCATCTTCTCAGAATAGTATATTCAAGTGTAAGAGAAGAATTTTTCGTCCAAAAATTATGAACCCTCTGAAATCCATCCACCGATCTCTTGAGTGATTCTAGGGACCTCAGAATCGTTCTGGTCCCCGCATTTAAGAACCACTGCTGTAAAGTATTGCGTAAGTTTTGAATTGTGTTACACTTACCGCGGATTATTAGCGCTCGTACGTACTATTTGACGCCTGTTACCATTAAAACTTTCACGATTTGACGTCGCGCAACCATTTCGCCATTACGTTCGATGATTCGCGCGAGAAATTTCGTTTCGCAACGGCTGCGGTCCAAGGTTCGGCGTTTCAGCGATATTCTCGCTCGAGAAGCGGATGTTGTTTCTCGGCCTGGAAAAATCGCGCGGGCTTATCGTAGTTTCTCCCCTTGCATCACGCGCGATTCGTCCCACGCGTCGATGCATAATTAAAACACAACCGGCGGGATTCCCTTCGTTCCCTACTCGCAAGTTAGTCCATTTAATTGGAATCGTATTAACTCGTGAGAGTCAGTTTTATCGGGCAATTCGCACCTGTATCTCGGTACGCTGCTTGTTTGTAGCGGTATCGTTGCAATCTTTTTCGCGATTTAACAGCTAATACATAAGGCTTCGCACGTTGTCTAAAGAGGCCTCTGATATATCGGTTGCTTTAACAGATCATTGACAATATTATTCCTTTTTGGTGCTGTTAATTGGGTCAGGGGATGGTCGCAAAATAATATCATATCATTCATCTTACGGTAAGTGAGGTTGTTCTTTGCTAAACTTTCATGCCAAGTAAATGAAGCTTTACTAACTACAACTGGTATCTTTAGTGAAGTAGATATGAAACCATTCACCCTCTGAAACTACATATTAAAGCAGATATTTAGGTGCAGTAAATTGTCTGTTAAAGGGTCATTCTACTTTAATCGGCCGAAAAATGAAGCTATTTTTAAAGATTTTTTCTGAATACATACAACATTTAAAATAATGGTACCGGTGATATCATGTAGGGGAACGTGGTGGAAACAATCAATTAAACCGATAATATTAACACTATCTAATCTTATGTTATTGATAAAAAAAACATTAAATATCGGTTTTCAAAAGCAACACAAAAGAAAATTAGAAATGAAGTTATAAAAATCAAAACTTACACCAAAACGGAGGTTAGGGTACTTACGAAAAAGCTAAGGTAAATACAAACAGGCTATTTTTCTGTTTCTTTACACAAAATGCAAGAAAAACCTGCCCATAAACTACCTCCACTACATTTCTCATGTGTCCATGCAAGACATGCTAACCATAAAGTCCAATCTTCTATCGGTGGATCATAACATTTCTCATTAAAATAGTAAAATGTATTCTTCCAGTCAAATAAATATTATTTTTTACCCTGACTATCCAATTTCTCGGGGGTGATATCGAATGAATATCTACACGTAACCAATAAATAAAAGGAAGGGCCGTTCACGGTTAAGTATTACGAACTCTGTACACTAGTGTAGAATACAAAGTATAGTATACAAAGCATACGAGATCGCAGGATATATTTATCGTAAACATCCAAAAGTGTAACTGAAGTGCGATAATTTTTACGATTAATTGGTGATAAGGTTTCGCATAGATACTATAAGAACACTCTGGTCTGCTTGAAATGCACAGTTGGCCATCGAATAAGCGACAGTAACGTGGGAGACTCTTTAATGTCAGTAATTACGTGTTTTACATTATGAAGTGTAAGTATATTGAGAATTTGAAATTGTTGTTGGTAAAGAAACTCTGATAGATTAGAGGAAAAGAGAAAGAATAAGTGTTCATCCTGAATTTAATTGACTATACGTAGCAGTTCAAACGAATTTTTGCAGTTGATTGATGGTTCTTTAGAAAAATCGGTATCAATAATATGTACATATTTAGATCGTCTGTTTATTAATTTCACCGAGATCCTATCAGAAATCAACTTCCTGATACCTGTCCGACGCACAATCGCCCCACTTGCGGTTCGATCGCGATTTAGAGATAATCAAGATTTGCAGAATCCGCTCCATGAATCGCTCAATGATTGCCCAGTGTGGTCCCAGCTATCTCGATCAATCCGAGTCACCTGCGGCCAACTAACGACCGAGGTGTTAGGATGGGATGTCGCAAGATCGGCTCATTAAAAACTCGAGCATTCGCAGCTGCAACGCGGCGTCAACAGGGCTTTCCTCGGCTACGGAACGCGAACCAGACCCCTGCCATTGATCGTTAGAAAATTTCATAATCCGCTCGTCGGCACTTAACGGAAACCTATTATTTTCTTCTTTCGTTCTAATTAGATACCGACTGCGGTCGCGTTTCCCCGGGCACCGTTTGTTACGGCGAAACGGGGGTAAATATCCGCTCGTTTTTCGGCCAGGTTCGTGCAAGCATGCGGTTTATAGCAGGCTTTTCCCTTCAATCGAGTTAGCGATGGTCTGATGAAAGCGACATTTGTAACTGACGACGTGATGACGTGAAATATTAGGCGCGTGACGGGTAATTAGTAATTGCCCCTCCATCTATTTGCATAATTAAATTTAAAACTCATCGCTCTTATCACAAACAATTCAATGTAAAACACTAAACACCCCTATGAGGTGATCTTCAATCGGAACCCCTGTGCTTTTATTCCGAGTTCTTTGAGGTGTAAGGACATCCGTTTTCTCGGTACCAAAATTATCGTCGATATCCTGGTACAGTGAAACGCCACGTCTGACTAATCAGAAAACGATCTCTCGATGTCTCGGTGAACGTTGGACGTCTGTTGTAAGCGTTACGCGATCGTAGAACGTCGAGGAGTCATTCCGTGGATGACTCAGGGGATTTATCGAAGGAGCAACGGCAGAAGAGCGGAGACTCTATTCTCCGCGATCTCGAGGACGATCCGTGATCTTGCCCGATCGAGGACGAGCAGCAAGGTGCAACGATCTTCAGTGGCGCAATCGGCTCGGCTGAACGATCCACGGCCGCCTCGCCGGCTGCTCCATGGACGATGATGCAAGTTGTATTAACCTAGGCCGACGAGGAAAGACGCACCGTGAACTTGACGCTCAAGGGAATCTTCTGTTTGCTCGCTCGCGTCGTTATCCGCTCGTTACACCGATGCAATTCAATTAAAGCCACCCGTAGATGGTCCCCGATACCTGTCTTCACGGACAGACTCTTTTATAGTGCTTCTAGAGCGTGCCACTCCTTAAGCAACTAATAGGGAGACGGACCGTGTCATTCACGTGAACGAGTGAATCTTTCCACTACCGTTAGAGGATGTACCATTCATTGCCAACAGCTTCATTGCCGCCCGAGGTAAACTGGAGCAGCGTTGTGGAACTGAGACATTAGGAAAGTGTAACGATTAATGGTTGATCGTTAGAAGATATAAATACGATGCGAAGGATGTGATAAATCAAGTACATTGCCATTGCCGCGTGGATAACCTGTGAATGAGTATCGGAACGGTAATCTTACTCTTTCTGTCACTCGATGCAGAGATTAAGCGCACGCTCAAACGCGCAACTGGAGACAGTGCTGGTGGACGTTTCGTATTTGGGACACGAGTCAAAGCTTTCTTATGTCTTAATTGATCATACGATGACAATTGTTACATTTAGGGGGTTATGCCTAGTCAGCTGGCGAAAAAGAACGCGATTTTCGGAAACTTTTTGTGGAGTATCTACTGTATATTTTTTTACTACTGAGAGTTGCTGCATATATGTGCTGTTAAAATAAGCGAATAGTTGTAAACAAATATATAGTAGGTATTCCACAAAAAATTCCCGAAAATCGCGTTCTTTTTCGCCAGCTAACTAAATAGGCATAACCCCTTAATAGAAAAATGCCTTCGTATGTAGATACTGCTAGAAGCAAAAGGTCTTTAAGAAGACTGTCAATTAGTTGGTTTCCTAATTGTTGGCTCACAAAGTTCAAGTATAACCTGGACGGTCCAACAAACTGTGCGTGGCCTTTTCTGACCCTCATTTCCGATTCAGTTCTAATAAGGGAACAAATCGAATCCGCACACGCAAAATATGTTTCCCACCCCCAACTTTTCGGCCTCTTTTCACCCCTTCAACATCGACGATTGCCGATAATAAAAAATACGTTTCAAATATTCTTCACTATTCTGCAAATCTGCAGAGTCTCATCAAAATCGACGTGCGCGGGTTCCCTTGTAAGTTAAAAGGTTAAAAAGTAGTCCATCCACATCCCGCTTTGCATTCGCCCGCGAAATTTAAACTACGTGTCGCTAGGATACTTTCCATCGATACTGTACTTCGTGAAACGCGTCACTCCTGTCCGTTCTCCCCGCGTCAGAGAGGCCCGGTTCCAGGCTTGCCGTCAAGGATCGGGAAAAGGGCAGCTAACGAAACAGCGGCACACACGATCGCGGATATTATCTAACCTTTAATGCCAGTTGTATTCGGCCAATCGCGAGCCGGGGGAGAGAAAACGCGAGCGGCGGTGTGGTCAGTCCAGCGAGTCGCGTGCCCGATCCGCTCGAAACCACTGGCTCGATCGGAACGAAACGGAACCACTTTTACGCCGCATTCTTGGCATTGAAGTTGTCCACCGTGTGCACACCACGCCTGGCACGGGGTGGGTGTGGCGCGGCCCAACTCGTGACGTATCTCCCACGAACCAACAGTTTCCATTACGACACACTGGGAGAAAGAGAGAGAGAGAGAGAGAGAGAGAGAGAGAGGCACGCGTCAGAAATCGAACAATAGGGGGTACCGGAAGAAGTGAAGCTGGAGATTTGATTGTAATTCAAAGAACAGTGAAATTCTGAAAGTCTATTACGCAAGCTCCAGTTCCCTGTCCCCGGTTTGGTGAAAATGTGCATAGAATACTGTAAAAGGAACGTAGTAAACTGCCTTAAATAACTTGTGGGCACGTTCCTCTGCGTAAAGGGGCGAAGCAGAACACAGGTAGTTGAGACACTTGAAAGTCCCGTAGTGTGATGAAGGAAGGACGAAGTAGTATGACCACGGACAAGATGTTGGTCGGGGTTCAGGTAACATTGGGTAGGGATCTGATCACCGCAGAACGGGAGTGTTTGCTGAACTAATGGATGGGAGAGGAAAATTTGTCGAGGGAAAAGTTGCACGGTTGAAATGGGGATACGGTATGCTGATCACGATTTCTTTACAGGTGGAGTTGCTCCAGAGACATGGAAGTGGGCTCTGCTTTCCTATGCGGAACATAGTGACAGCTCGCTTATGACTACGACAGACATTTCAATGCCTTGAACCCGTTTCTATAACCAGCTGCTTCACCGCTTAATCCCTGACAAATGCAAACTATTCAGCACTGAATCACTGGAAACGGCGACCCGTGCTGACATTATTTAAGTAAACAGCTCGCGTTTCCACCGGTGGAAACGTGGCTCCGAAGAATGCTTCGATTGAGATATTCACGGCGGGAAAGCCTGCCGAATGAGAACGTCTGGAATTTTAGCTTCCCGCTGGTCAGCGCGGATACCCACGCATAATAAGCTGAAATGAACAGTCGAACCCGCGAGGAATATCAGCTCCACGCGGAACCGCGCGCTCCCAAGTTAGATAATCGATTCCAAAGTAACGCACTTTTTCTCCCGCGAGGCAGCACGGTTCCGTGAATGCGAGCTATCGTTCGCTTTTCACCATGACGCGCAACCAGCGGAGGTTAACGTGAAATTATTTCCAAATGTTACGCCGAAACGGCCTAGAACCCGTGATTCCTCTTTTTTTCTCTCTCTCTCCCCTACATTCGCGTCACGTTTGCGCAAACTCGCTCCAATTTATATTCATTTGGCCAGGAATGCGGCTCGAGGTTTAAATGATATTTCCACGATTATTAGACACGCTTATCTGAGTTTGCCAGCTGGCACCTGCTACCATATAAAGTGACCAACCGCGCCAAAGATAGAACGCTCACTTTTGCCAGGTACCGCGACAAGTACGCTCCGATTTCCATAGTGTTCCCGACCACAGCGCTACGGATTTTCACCGACCGTTTCCCTTCTTCCGGTAGGCAAGATCGCTCGGTCGACAAATGTCGCGGCGCTCGCGCGAACCTATGATAAAGAGCCTGCCGTCGGAATTGCAAATGTCTCGTTTAATCGGCGTCCGGTCTGCAGAACTTTTTACACGGGCGCACACCATTTGCCATGCTTTTCAACTGGTTCGTAGCGTTACGAAATTTCCTATCAAGGATACCCTATCGCGAAACCGCCTAATGAACCTCTTAATCGACGTTCTTTTCATGTCCACATGAATCCTGCATATTGCCCGGCTAATTATACCCCCACGATTTTTCGTGGCTATCGAGATTTACACTTCACAGCGAAATATTTAATGGACCTTGCACGGCGATGGAATTTGCATGCCTCCTTTTTTTGCAAAATACAGTTCATATGGAGGAACTAATGAGCTGTTACAGGGTTCCTACGTAGGATAGATGGACAGGTGATAAAGCTAATGTGCCTGATTATAAGCGTAGTCGGGTAATTAGTTGTGGCCGATTCCTACGTTTCTATCCTTCCCGGAGGAGCACTTACCGTTTGCGCGTCGTTAGAATTCTATTTTGACTGGTAATTACCTGAATTTCCTCGTTTCAAGAGCGTGGATCGGGTATAAACACGAGCACGTGCTGATTGTGCTCTAACGCGAGTCAAAACGATGGGAGTATTGTGTGGAGTCTTAATTATCGCGTGCAACGCTTTATGGACGTACATTAATTCTTCGTGATGGTGTTTACGTGCCGTGCACACCTTTCCGGCCCTTCTTGTGTAATTGAAAATGAGAATCTGCAACGGCACCGAGGTACGGTGCACGTAGTTAGCCTCAGTTTTACTTGTCAGCTGCAGTGGATATAGAAGGGCACATTGCCTGACCCAGGCTCTGTGCAGCGCTTGTTATTACCGTTTAATAAATTTTCTTACGATACCGCGCGCCTTGGAAAAAGATCCAGTCACGTAAGCGTTCCGCGTGGACGACTTCAATGTGCCCGGTAACAGATAGGTAGTCACAATCACTCGTGCCCAAGGTGTAAACTGTAAGATATGGGTGTTTTGTGTGTGGTGCTCTCGAGCCTTAAGTTGGCGCACATATTTACTTGCGATTAATCATTCAGTCAAGTAACATATATTTCTTATTATAGAAATTCGAATATACATATATTTGAATGTTTAATCAATGTCGTGCCTACTTTCTCTATTGCCTATAAGCGTTCAGTAGCAAAAATTTGTTAAAAAGAACATGATTTGCCGTTTTTACTAAAAGATCCCTAAGTTGCTGTCGAACTCGAACACTTTCCACTCGATCCAGCATCACGTTGCTCAAGAAGATGCGACCGTAATAAAATCAAATCTTTTGCAAGCAGAGCGCGTTACGTAAAAATTGCAAAATTCGAGACAGAATGCCCTATGAGCTACGACTCCCATATTGAAAAACCTCACTCTCACGAAAAGCCTGGCTCTCACGATACCGGAGATACTTTGCACATAAGCAGAGGGGAGGCTCAATTAGAATTCGCCAGGAATCAACGATCCATCTAGTCAACTGATCTTTGATCAAACGCAACGTCGATGGAGGTACCACGTTTCTCCATTGGATGACAGATACGCGCTTAAGTATTCCCGGCGAACAATACGCTTTCGAGACGTTAGACGGTCCTGATCGTGCAACCGTTTTGTTTAGGCTCATCAAGCCTGTGCGCAACAGCTATTTGACTCGCGAAATTCGTCGACTACAGCAATTCATCTTCGTTGGTGGCGCGTCTTAATTGCAGATTTCTCGCGATCACGCTGACTTCCTGTTCGCGTTGCATTTAATTCAAAATATATAGTTCCACGACGGTCTTGCGGGTTTCTGCTCGAACGATGCGCCTGAGATAGCGCGCTGCTGTTACTGGTCTGCGATTTTTACGCCACGACTATCCGAGAGGATTCTTTCGTTAACCGAATTGCGTGGTTCTACGCTGGTAAAAATTGATGACCCCGCGCACGGACATTTAGCACTATTTCTTCTCTCCCTTCCACTTTCTTTTTGCAATGCCTCTAACAGCTGCTTTTCAAATGTTAATTATCGGCGCGTACGTTACGAAAGCATGGGAATAGCCCGATTTGCAATTACCTTACGCGGGGCAGGGACGTTAAAACGGACTTTTAATCGCAGAGGAAAGCAATACGTCACGGGATTATGCGCTTACGTTGGTTGTGTAATTTTTGCGTGGGAGCAGGTACGATTTATTTTGACGGAGCACGAGGTTCGATCGTGAAAGTCAGATAAAAAGGAAGATTGCGGTCTGACCTGGTCGCGATAGCGCGGAAAAAAATACGATGAGAACAATACGTTTATTATTATCGATTCAGAAATATAAATATTGATGCATCGATCGGCGATGCTCCATCGACGTCACATTCATTCACAATAGGTATTATAGACACTGAATTAATAGGAAATGCTCAGTGGATTCATAAAACTTTCTATGCGATTCCTGCAGTCTTCAAAGATCGTATCTGGCGCCTCTGAAATCCCGAGAAATTTCTCATTCCTTCCCCTACGCTGTTTAATTTAATCCGAAGCCGCGCGTATACCTCTATCTGATTGCCATAAATTAATTTTCCCCTCGCGGAACAAATTATCACGCAGCAGAAGCGTAACACGTGCAATCTAAATCGTTTTAATCGTATAACGATATCGTTTGCTCCTATTAATTAATTTTATCCAGACGCTGGGAGGATTTTCCGACAGCAACACAGCGCTCGGAAACATCGCGGTCGGGGTTTCAAATTTCACAATCCTATCACACGTATCTAATCGCGGTGCCATCGGGTTTTACTGAATTACGCGCACTAAGGTCGCGAGTGGGTATATCCGTTATAATCTCTCAGCGTGCGCGTTGGTCTCTTTAATTAACGCTTAGTGGCTCGCTTAACTCGCTTTTCCATCGCCCGGTGAACAAATTGTAACACACACAGCGATTTGCGAGCTAGCATTACGATTCCACAGAGAGGGAGAGAAAGAGAGAACTAGTCTTTTGACGCGGTTGTTCGCACGATGTCATCCGGCACTGCGAAACGCGCAGTTTTTGCACGTGGAAGGGTAGCTGCTGTGAGAACGAAGGCGATGTTTTACAGAAACTGCGAAATATTCGTGGTATAGTAATTGGAGGCTGCGGATGTGATGGGATAATTAAGAAAATGGTAATTTTCGGTGAAAAAGTCAATTGGAATTTTTAGAAGAAACTCGTTTCTTCAGGGAACATGCGCCACGATGTCAAACCTCTTGAAGAATGCTGTAAAACGTGAAGTAAATTCCTCAGATTACGGGCCAGCATAGTTGCGATGGGTTTTTTGTTACACCGCTAACATTTTAAAACGTTCAATTAATAGCACGAACAATGCGGCATATTTTATTGTGCATGTGGCAAGGGAACGTCACGAAATCGTTACGTACAAATTCTATAAAATTATTATCCACCGTACACAATGGCATTCTGAGCGTGGCTGTATTGATCGAATAGGAACACATGTTACATTTTATTGAAACATGTGCAACCGAGGGAGCCGAGTTTCCGGAATCATTATCCGTTCTAAGCACTAATTCTGCAGGCGCTGTTATCCAACGTCTAATTGAACAATTTCTATTTCCTAATCGAGGAACATCCACTTTCATCTCAAATATTTCATTGCCCGCCCAATGACACGTTTTATAGGCACAATAGCACGAGTTTCGACGCACAACGAGGTAATAAACATTATGTAAGCCAGAGTTAACGTTGCCTTGTTACGAGCGAACGAGCGACTGAAACATACTGCGAACCAATTCAAAGAACTAGCCACCCCGTAGTATTGGCACATTCAGCATTGGAAATCCTTGATTTAATCGTTCACCCGCTGAGAATTTCACTGAACCTAGCTTCTTACCATAATTCTACTTTACGCTTGAAAATTTGTTGCAAGCAGAATTTGAATTTTGCTACAATTAATGTGTCGCGTACTGTCTTCTTTAATTCCGGTTCAGCGTGGAAATTCTCCCAGTTTATCACGTAAATTTCACCTTTCACCAGATAATGATCTTCGGCAGGCACGCCGCGTCACTCCCCGCTGCTGACCCTGAATCCCCAGCAAATATCTTCGAGATTACTAATTCGTTTGGAAATTGCCCGGGAGATCGCTCAAGAGCAATCTACAATCAGACACGTGGGCCCGTACGAACAACTGCGAGAGCTGGGCGTTGTCCGTGGCAAGGTCCTGGTGCACGAGGTTTAACGCGGTTCTGCACAGTGAGAGGAAAAGTGGTAATGACATCATTACTATCATTTTGCCCGTTAGACCGCGCCGTGTTTCGCGCCACTTGATTATTACCCCTCGATGAGTTCCCATTCCAAGAAGCATAGCCGCTGGGGAATCTAGTTAAGTTTCCAATGTAGCATTCAGCTACATTCTTGGGAAACCGCGAGCAACAAATTGAAGTTCAGGATAAAACGGGGTTGGTTCGTGAATAATTGTGAATGAAGAGTGTGCACCGTAGGTACATGGCCGGGAGAAAATGAAAGTTCGTTATGACTGTCTTAAAAATGGGGCCCAATTGGTGGCCGCTCAAGGCTACGGTACTTCAAAGGCAATGCAGTTGCAACGAGGAAAAAAGGGAACCGCGCCTTCCACGCGAGATATTGCACTCAAGAGGCGCTAATGACAAATCCGCGTAAGGTTGGAGCCGTTAAATCCCCGGAGCCGTGGAAGCCGCGATCGTGGTTTCATTGAAGTGACTGCCGTCAAGCCATTATGCGCAACACGTACGCAACTATCCTGAGCGTTATTATCTTCGCGAAGCCATTTGAATGCGGTGAACGGTCGCACGAAATCGGGGCGAACGTCGGTTGCAACGTCGAAACGATGGGAAATAATGGCCATGAGACACGAGAGAAGAGACTGGGAACGCGAGCCGAGGAAACTTTGCTCCGATTAGTGTATTTCCTCTCGACTTTGATTTATGCAGGGCCTCCACAATAGGTAGGGTAAAGGCAGGTAGTATGGAACACCTGATTTCAAAAGCTTGTCAAAAGCAGGGGAATTTGTGTTTTTTAACCCTTCGTGGTCACACCTTCTTATAATCACACATTGGTCACACGGGGTTCACTGTACCCAGCGTCATTTTTTGAGTTACCATTTTCGTATTTTTGAATCTTTGAACTTTTTAGTGATAATTGTACATTCGTAATACTTATACAGTCATGGTCTAATAGTCTTTTTCTAGAAACATAAATTTTGATATGATAAAATTTATAGTTGAAAATGAGCGATTTTCCATGGTTGTGGGATAAACCGATTTTTTTAAAATTTTTTTTTATTATTTTTTTGCGATAAATCCCCTTTGGAAGACGTAAAGGTGCGACATTTCAAATCGAAAATTGCTCTTGGGGTACAATACACCCCATGTGACCACGAAGGGTTAATAAAACTGACATGAGGGGACGAAGGAACTAATGCATAATCAAAAAAATGGTTTTGCAATTATAATAAAAAAACTCAGAAGAGTGAAAATCGACCGTTCAAAAAAATGGGTCCTAATATGGAATACGTTCGTTATTTCTTTATCGAAATTTTACGAAGTTCCATATTACATGCCGTTCCATATTACCATATCAACTTTACCCTACTACTGCACTCTGCACTCGAGAATTCAAATACGCTATTAATACTATTATAATTGATGGGTATATCATAAAGTTTACTCCATAGGTTCATGTTTAATATGATTTTTAATTTATTGAATCACAGAGAGCATGGCTTGTAAAATTTAACCAAAAATATAGACTAAATTTGTAAAAGAAGATCGTTTTGAGTACGATCAAATCGATTCTTTACACTGTTAATTGACACAAGTGTCTTAAATGGCTGTTTGCATAAGTTCCCCGACCACCAACGTATCAATCCATGTGAAGCACTCAATACCCATGACACACGAAGGTGGTGTTCAGCCGTGGTTAAAATAAGACGTGGCCATCACGGTTCAGTGAGCTTCTAAAAATCTCCATTCCCCCAAGACAGTTTTGGTACAGCCCGCAATAAACTGATTCGCATGAAAGGTCACTAGATCCCTATCACATTATATCGACCAAGTTTCGTGAGGTCGTTTTAGCTGAATCAAGCTCTCGTTTCACGAAGGGAAAGGTTCCCTTTCAGCGCACATATCGTGGGTAACGTCGCATTTGCAATTTTCGTGTGTGCGCTGCGCGTTCAAAAATTTTTCGCGATGCCTATCGCGAGCAAAAATGGAAGGATAGCAGCGTTGAAAGCACACGAGAGCGTGTCTCGAACAATCGGCGGTCTATATCCCGCGTATAATTTATGGCCGATTAAAATGTTGCCTCAGTCAAGTATTTCAATTACGCCTCACCGCTTCTCCTGATATAATTGAATTCAACTCCCACGAGACTATCGTCGATGCCATCGGAAAGGTTAAAATCTTAATTACATGGTTGCTTCGCGGAGATACCTTGATGTGCACAGCGATGAATTCAACGGGTGTGCGCGCGAGACTTCGTTCCACTTGTTACGCAACAATTGAATTCATCTCTTGGCCTGGTTAGACTCTGCCGTTTCGACCGTAGCTCAATATTGTTTCGCGATATTTTAATCGTTTTATCGGTCGGAAGGATACTTTCCTTACGATAACTATCGCAATTATTGCTGTGTCAGCAATTACTCTGCAGGGTGTAAGACAATTATACCTATTTCGTAACGGCCTAACAGAAAGATCGGCCACGCTGTTGATCAAATTGCCTCGATGTTACACGTACATACGTGTATGCACGCCAGCCACCTCGCCCTAACGCTACCGGTTTAGGAGCTCCTCGCATCGGACTTGATTCTTACACGCAGAAAAATACTGGTCAATTAAGTCTTATATAAACCAGAATCGATAGATATTTCCTTTTAGTTTCGTATCGGGACTGTGGAGCATTAACATCGAAATCAATCAACGGCAATTAGGTGGCTTTTTCGTTCTCCTTGGAAATCAATTAATCTTTATCCAGTTGGCCGCGTCCACCTGTTATAACATCCCCGTGAAACGAACAATGCTTCGGGTACTATAAATCAACATTTAATCAGTCCCCTTTGGATCATCTAGTTACCACATTTATACCTCACATTTCTATCGTTTGCAATACCAATTCTTTGTACAGAACGAGAATTGACAATTGCAATAATTCAAAGAAGGCGATGAACCCTACACACTAATATCAAACGATTTCGCAATTTATCACGACAGATATCCAAGTTCCAATGTTTTGATTAATGATTGACCCATATTTCAAGCCGGATATCCATTCGACCCCCGCGTGCACGCGTGATTTCAATGACGAAGGAGGTGGTGGTGTAAGATTATAGTACGCTGGGCATACTGTACATGATATCAAATGGCTCGATTCGATATCAATCGCGTTCTAGGGATCTAAAGGTCAGTGGACAGGCGAAATTCGTCTGAGAGGCGTATCTCCCTACCGCCTGGGTGGAGAACGGCACAGACTTTCCGTTGTCGGCCAAGGTACAAAGGAGAGGCTGGCGCGTCTTAACTTTTGGCCCCTTAACGGACACCATCGCTCGTCTGGCCTACTTTAGATGTCTGTAACGATCGCAGGTGGACCAGTGGGTCATCGACGTCCGGGAACAGAACTTCTGAAAGTGCTGTTGATAACGTCTGACGTGGCCGTAGCACCGAAACTAAGAAAATTGATATCGAAGCGCTCGAAAATGCCACCTCGATTTAGGTAAAATTATTAATTCTTAAGAGAAATGGGTCGAAAGTGGAAAGTTTCGTTGATCCAACGAAAGCGAACGGAAATTGAATCATATGCGTCAGATCAAACACGAATCTCGTTCCCCGGGTACAAGACTCACGGCCTGAATGAATCTGCGCTTGTATGATAATCTGATCCCCTTGCACTTTCTACGCCAACGTCTTTTCTCTTGCGGATACCGGGACCTGCTCGAGAAAGATTGTTCCTCCATGCTATCTGCCGCCAGAATCAGCGATTCACGGCGACGATCTTAACGAATACGTCTCTGGAACGAGGACAATCCGGGTGACAGTCTTCTCTAGCTATAAATCGCTTAATGTTCTTTCCCAATGTGTTTACGTTGGGATTAGAAGCACATAGGTGCGGGATAATGAAGAGTGTTGCGATAGAACGCGTCTTAATGAACCCATTCTTAGACGGCAGGGTAATTAGTATACTCCCTTTCCCCTCCCTCTTTGTCTTCCTGGCGAGGAGTACCGCCGATGCTTTCCACCGGACGAAGCCTTTCAATTAACATCCAAATGATCTTTCCTGTCCCGCGAGGGAAAGCGGTTGCCCGTAGATTTCGGGGAACCGCGGAGATGGAATGGAAAAAAGGCAGGGAGTACGAGAGGCAGGTGCCGTTCCCTATTATAGCGAGGCAGCGAAGGCAACGAAACGGTTTTTGCGCGCTTACGAACTGCTCTGAAAAGGAAAGTGCACGGCCCACCACGTGATTTTGTAAGGATCGATCTCATTCCCCAGGCAGGCTAGTTTTTTTCATCCTTCCAGCGAGTCATCGATCTGAATCTCAACGTCAGAGAAAGGGGGGCGAGCTTTTCTACTTCGTTTCCGTCTTGCTCCGACCGTCCACCGTGGCACAGTAACGCGAGCAGCACGTGAACCGACTCGAATTGCCGCAGGAAACGTTTCAATATTTTGCAAGTAGATAGAACGTGGATAGATAGAACAGTGGATAGTAGAACTTTATTGCAGGCTATTGTGAGTGGATGAATGGCCCACGCGATAGAAGAGAATAAGAGATTCTCTGCATAATCTAACGTACCCGCCCCTAATCTACGCGCGACTTCCCATTCAGGCGAAGATTTTTCACAATTCCAACTTTCTCCGTACTCGCAGTGTATCCTTAACCTTCGTGACCTCCACTGAAAATTTCTAAACCTTGGCCTATCCTGTCACTGGCTACTTTACTTCCAGAAGGTTCTTGAGATCACTGCGATGTAAGGGAGACCGGGGCTAGTTGATACAGACGAATTATCTCGACACCATATATATGTAGCTCCATTTCAGCGAGATAGGGTAAATGTACCATTTGTGGCCACTTTAAGGATTTCCGTACCATTCACAGATACATAACTTACAAAAGAATACGTACACAAAAATAAAGAATATATCAGTGTAATCCAAAATCTACAGATAATTGAAATATTCTACGTTGAACAATGTTTTAAACATAATTATTTAAAAAATCATTATATTATCATGCCGGACTGTTTTGCACCATTTGTGGCCACGTATGATTATTAAATAAAACAGGACAACAAAACAGTAGAAATGGTGCCAACAACCCATCCTTAGACAGCTTAATTCATTGTAATGAAAGTGAACTAAGAATACTTAATATATCGGAATAAATAAGACAGTGGCCACAAATGGTACATCTACCCTGTGTGAAGTTTGTTGCTCAATTCTTTACTACGATCCAGCTTACGTCTGTGTACCTTGACGTTAACAATCATTTTTTAACTGTTTTTGTTTATATAGAGAAGAAGTAAATAGTTTTGATACATCCAAATTGATCGTTCAAATAAAATTTTTTCATTCATTTTGTATGTATTTTCTCAAGTTTTCGCTTACTATATATTAAAGAGGAAGGACTAAACTATATTTTAGCATATTTGTTATTAAGTAATTAATTCAAATAAAAATAGAAAAAATTGAAAACAGAATAATGTATCAACTAGCCCCGGTCTCCCCTACCTAATCCCAATTATTATGCTAATAGTTTATAAATAATTGCTCAGACTGCAGAAGAAATTCTGTCCTTACACATGTACCACTTCGTGCCTGAGATCCACTACGTGGAAAGCCTAAGGCTCGATAGTTTCCTGTCATTACGAGAACATTGTAAAACTGTCTAATGAATGAGTGGATAATGATGGACCACGCTTTGCACCCCTCATCCTCTGTGTCTCAGCTACGAGTGTTGCACTTTCCTTTCCGTTTCGGATTAAGAACGGGGAGTGGTCGGCAAATGGCAATCAGATCCGAATATAGAATTATTCCTGTCACATCACGCTGCACGCACGACCAGCGATTTGTCATACATTTTTAGAGGACGCATCGAGGCATCGTGTAGACATCACGTGCTCGCGAATTGGGACACGTGTTTTGGGCGAGGGCGTGACGAACGTCGCTAATCGTTCCTTGGAAGACAAACCAGCTCCATAGTGAATCGATGGATGGAGAATGATGGATGAGCTTCTCACTTTTTTTTACGACATCGAAACAGGCAGTTACAAATGTAGAGAATTGATTACGGATACATTTTGAGTGGGCCATATCTAAGATAGATCAACTTATCATCCCAGAAATAATTAATGAGATGTTACTTATTCCTATTTACATTTCGAGGTGTTTAGGATATTGAAAATTGGAATTCTATGTGTCGATACATGTATATACCTACATTATAATTATCATCACGCACTAAACTAGTTCTAAAATTGTTCCCATTTTAGGTCTTGGTTGCCTGAATCTATGTGTGGCATGTCTTCATCAAACGCCCAGTGGTTGAGTCTGCATTCGTTTGCGTTGCTTTTACCATTTTCGTCTACGCATGTCACTTAGCTCTGAATTTATTCTTTCCCGACACATCACGCTAACAATTCGGTCATCAGCCTCCTTGATCTTCAAGTAATCGTCCAATTAAATCCCCGCTTATTTCACCAATGATTCTTTACTGTACCATAGCAAGTAGTGCTCGCGATTCTTTTCATGAGACACGACAGTGACGTTCATTGTGATGCAAATGGCTTTGAGAAAAGTGTGCTGCCTTTTAAAACGAAGTAGGAAATGCAGTTTTATTAGCACAGCGGTGTTCGAAACCATGTAACATTGCTGCATGGCTTGCATACTAGGAGTGGATATCAGTGAAAGTCGTTGAAACCGAACGAAAAATACGCTGATCTATTTACATTTTATTGGTTCTGCCGCGCAGATACGCATAATGTTACGTAACCAGGTGCTCGAGCTATGCTAATGCGATTATCTTACATAGAATCCGTGGGTAGAAATAATGACCCTGTTTCGATGAGACTGATGAGAGTAACAAGAAGCTACATTCAACTGTATAAACGTTTATATCATAAATTCGTCATAAACTTGAGAATAAAATAATACTCATTAACATCCTGAAGGTAAGGAGATTTATCATTTGAGGAAGCCACGCTATGCATACGTATATATGCTATACTGCCAAACTCGGAGTAATGCTGGAAATATTCAGGGAGGAAAGGAGATTCACCGATTATCCTTTTAGCTGTGCTTTCTTCTGCATACCTTTGGAATTTATTTCCTGCCACGCTGGAAACGCTGTCGCAAGCGACAGACGCGCATTTAACGGGCAATAAGGAAATGTCGGTGCGCAACAACAGGATCTGCCATTTATATCGCGGTGGCAGTGTTACAGAAACGATTCCGCGAATACATAAGCGTTCATGTTTCCTGCTCGTCTAAAATCGAGCGTGCAATTAAAAGGCATCGATCTAGCGAGATAATGGCCAGAAGAGAAACGTCCCTATGACCGGCTCTGCGGTATACCCCGTGGCTGCTGATTCATTTGTGATACATTAATGCAGATATTCAACTCCCGGCAGCATGTTGCGCTAATCGTCGAAATTTGTAAATTAATTCACGCTCACTTGGCTCCCCATCCTTTCACCGTGTATTCCTCTTTTACATGGGCAAACCGACGCTTCACGCAACACAACACCGCATTTTTACGACTACGGTAACGCGCTCTAAAGCGTACGTTAAACCGTACTCAACGTCACCAGTCTAGATATTCGGCTGGCAGTCGCCTGTACGCCGCGTCTGAGATCGGTCTACCGACACGAATGATTTCCATTCGGAGCATAAATCACGAGCAGCAAACTTTGTAGCTGGCTGTAGCGAAATCGGAGGAAATGAAAGTTTTACGCGATCCTCGATGAAAAATAAGAGCAAGCACGACAACGTACAGTTAGCAGTGCTATCCGTTTAGCATTTTTGCGGCTTCCTTTTTAAGGGATCGTCTGTTTCATTCTTCTTGCATAATGCATATTATATTGGTCAATGTGAAAACGAAAAGAAAAATTAATTACATTACGTTACGGAAGCGAGCATATGTTTTTAATGTCATCCTACCATTTTGACTACCATTTTCTCGAAATTTTCACGAGAAGAAGTACAGTTACTGATTTCTCATTTCTCGAAAAATTGTTCGAGAAATATCCTATAAAATTTCTGAAGTAAAAAATAAGAGATTAGAGGAACTTTTGATTCTAGACGTCAACAGTGTGGGATGCAAGGGAAAGAGAGACCCGATGTATAGACACTGTATAGACAGTGTGTCTGGGGAAAAGAGCGATTGCGTGCGTGGTTTTGATGCTAGCAATTTCGTCGCGATTTTTGCGAAATTTAAAGCCAAATAAATATACGTCTGAATTTTTGATTATCAATTTTCATTTCTTTGATATATATAATATTAAAATAATCAAACATCATGTTCTTATTACTTGTACGTTTGTTGTCCTACTTCATTTATTTAAATAAAATATTATTATTGCATACAATATGTTTATTTAAGAAATTGATGTTTGATTATTTCAATATCCACTTGCAACAAAACCGAATTGAACTTAAGGATATATCTATACTACCTATTATCAAAAAATTCTCAAGAATTCTCGAAAAATACAGAGTAAAATTTCTTTTCTTGAGAAATATAGAGTAAAATTTCTTTTCTCGATAAATGCAGAGTAAAATTTCTTTTCTCGAGAAATACAGAGTAAAATTTCTTTTCTCGAGAAATGAAAAATATCAAGAAATCAGAAACACTAAATTTCTTCGCGTGTAGCAGCTCTGCCCTGTAGGTACCTATGTGCTGCGTTCGAGGCGTGCGACTTCCGTGTACGCCAACGAGTCTTTGTTGCCTATTGTCTACCTCGGGTCCGAGGTCTTTCTAATTTTTATCTCGATACGAGACGAAAGTTGGAGAGAGTTACACGGAAAAGTCCCTGCACTGACAAAGTACACGAAAATCTACAAAACCATGACATTTCCCAATAAATTTAATTTCGGATCAACTCGGAGCAGCTTAACGCTTGACGCAGCTCAAGAATTCAAATAATGCAAGAAAAACATTGATGTGAATTTCGAAGCACTTTGGTTGAAGCAATTTAATCGAAGTTGAAGGTATTTACTAGCCGATAGAAACAGATCTGTCAGTGCTAGTCATATTACACGAATTCCTTACATAATGACCATAAAATCGTAAATATTTTGCATTTCAATGCGCTCGTAAAAACGACGCATGGGCGGCGCAACGGAATAGCATTGGAATTGCAAATAATTTTACCAAGACAGAAAACAGAAAGAGACACACAGCGTGTCTGGGAACAGCAAGTTCCGCATGCAAATGAGTCAACTGAGTGTAAAATTGGGCGTTCCGCCGACGCGACGGGAGTGGGACAAAAGAAAACTGAAATGAGACTACACGGATCAGGACCCGGACCGAGCTCCGCTTTTTATTGGTCTGTGCACCACTTTCCCTTTCTTACCCTTAAGAAATTTAGCAATAATTATGTCTCCTAACCGTTACTCCCTGCGTGGTTATTCAACTCAGTGTAATCAGCGGTCGAAGAAATTGCCGGTCCATCGTGTAATATTTTGCTTAACTATTCATCAACCATACAGTTACTGGCCATTCGTAGTGACATAACGTTTTTTTTTTAATGAACATTAAGAGGCCACAGCGGAGAGTCGTTACTTTTAACCCGCCTTCCTTTGTGAATTTGTAAAATTGATCTGCAATTAGTGCATAAGATGAGTCCGTATTTACGTTGAATTTTTGAAAGAAAATGGTGAACAGGTGAAAGTGAAAAAAATGGGAGAGGAGAAATCAGTAGGTACAATCTCTCGGATCCATAGCAATGATCACTGTATCGATCACGATAATAGTGAATGTTAGGTTGTACATATTCCAGCGTGACTTTTGAACGGGCGCGAGTTTCTCACATGAGCAGTCTTCGCAAGTCTGTCAAGAAGTGCACCGTCATACACACGTGCTGGTCGACCCGTTCACGAAGTTAAAGGTTGAGGTGGCATAAATATTGAGTCGCACGGCGAGACACTCCATGCTAGGCGGCTAGGCGAAATGTAAAAGTGCAACGACGTTTCTACTATCGTATTCCGGTGGCGCGCTGCCGCGACACGCATGAAAATGTTAGAATGATGCGTCCTGTCATCGACGGTAAAAAAACTCCGGCTTTCATATGGTAATAAGAGCTCCAATAAATAATAGACAGGCGCCCTCAATTATACCGACTTTCACGGCTAGCTCGTACATTTAGAAGCTTTTCGCTTTTCGCGGCGTATAGGGAAGTTCAAGTGCACGGTTGCACGTGGAATACGGAGAGAAAGAACTTTCAGAATTCGCCTCGCGTAATACCACGCTCTTACATGTGCAGCACACCGCACGTATTTAAAAACAAAAGAACGCAATTAAAACGGTTTTCGATACATCTGGGCGTTCAAAGTGATCCATTCTGAGGAATTTAAGTGTGATCTACGTACACGTAGAATCGTGACTTAATGTCTAATTGCGGCTTAATGTTTCCGTGGATTTCTGTCGTTAAGAAATTTGTTCCAAGATTAACGCGATTGCTTCTCAAAAACCGTCGAAGTAAATCGTACGGTAATCAGTCTTGCCATTAAACGGAAGTGTAAAGTGTATGTAAGCATGTCGAGAAAATTACTATGCTTCACAGGAGCATGTTTCAAGAAACGTCTCAGGGAACGTAGGATTTCGGGTGGAATTTCAATTGCACCAATCAACAAAGTATTAAACACGTAGTTTCTCGAGTAGATTTTCGTCGCGGGAAACGTTCTTTTAACTGCGTGCAAGGAAAAAAGTGGTTAAACCTGTACAAATGACAGACATGAAAGTCAGATAAAATTTTATGATAGGTACACTTCATATAGTACGCCCGATTGGTCTCGGTAAGTTCAATTTTCATTTCACTTTGATTTTCCGCACTAATGAGGAATCAAATAAACTAATACCAACATGTACCTCTGATTTTTTGTTGCTTGTATTGAGTGTACCCTTATTTGTCAGATAATTGACCGTTTCAGGCTTATTGCCGGCAAATTATTGGGGTCGATCGTTAGTCATTTCTCCTTGGAAAAACAAGAATTTGTTTTTACAGAAAAATCTCGATGCACTGTTTGCAATCACAGTAACGACGACTGTCGCTTAATGAAACTCGTTGCGTAAGATGTAGAAACGTAGTATGCACGTGAAACCTTCACAGAATAATTGTTTGACAGGCTAATTAGCATTCAAATTCCTTTTTCGAAATCGATCGTTCTTGCGGCATAGTGAAATTCAACGCAGAGCGTGAGTCCGGAGTAAGCAAATGTTTCACAGTGACTGTTTTCATATTACCTACTAACAGTACTAACTATTCAATTACGGATGTCAGCGTTAATTAGATTTTAATAGGAGAATTCCCGCGGCGAATGGAATTTACCGTTCATAAAGGAAATACAAGGCAATCATACACAATTTACTTGCCAGTACGATAGCGTTTTTGCGGTTAATGTTGACAACAATCTATTACATTGACATCCAATCACAAGAAGGCAGCGAAGATTGATGTATTATTATTTCAATCATTTATTAATACGTAGTGCGAAATTTCTGTACTACTCGCAGTGGATGTTGAAATGATCTACAATTTTGTTTCATTATTGGCTAAGGACCGTATAGAAATATCAACATTTTCACTTCGAAATTTGTATTGCCTTTCATTTTGCTTCGCATTTCATAAGGATTAATAAATGTGTCAGTTGGTAATGTGGAAAACAAATTCACGGTCTAATGAGTAACATAGTAGCAGCATTTACAGCAATTGAAAAAAGAGGTCTCAGTGAAAAGTTGTCAGTTCGCTTTTCTTATTGGACACATGGTATGTGCATACTTTCACGGTTTCTTGTTCGATCTGAATCGATTCGCATACCCTCGTGTTAATACGCCAATTCCGAATAATGATGCGTAATTATCGAATATATTCCAACGTCTAATAAAATGCGACAGTGAGAAATGCTTTCATTCAGTTTATGCTATAACGGTATGCACAATTGCAATGCGAGTATTACAAATCTTTCGGTTCTTATGAACGGTAGAGGTCTAGGTTAAATGATGTAAGAATTATAATAAAGATCATGGATCTTTATCTAGGTCCACAGAAAATGAAACTTGCAGCATTTCTACGCGAGAAGGTCAATTCGATGAAGCAATAGACATGGCCCATTATGAACGCAGAACCTACTTGAAATTTTTTTATCATGTTGTAGAAATCAGGAACTATATCTAGATAGTGCGGAAAAGTATAAATATAAATTTACCTCTTATCTGAAAGCGATAACATGAATATGACATGAATTGTTATCTTTAGTTGCCATTTCGAAATTGAAATATTTTTCAAGTAATGCTCGTGTCCTTGAACGTAACGTAGTAATAAAGTGCCATAATGTTGCAAATATTACGGAATATGAGACTAAAGCACCTCGTAATGTTAAACAGCCCGCAGAACATACAACAGGAAGACGTCATTATAGTAATACCCCCCTATATTGTTACTATACCCGTATTCAAAGAATGCTAATCAAATTGTAGCTCCGTGTTCGTTTATGCACACGAACTAATCGACTTTTACTTTATGCCCAACGAAATGGCTCAACCGCGCGTCGAAATTCATGTACGCAATAATTCATTATTCCAGCGCGAGATAAGTGAATAGAATTTAAATAAAAAATCATTAAAAATCTTAATGTACCATAAGTTCCTAATTTTAATATAATCGATGTCAATACTATTGACAGCAGCCAAATACAGGTGCTCCTTCATGAACTTTTAATAACTATCTATGAAATATTCCTTATATATATATATATATATATATATATAATATTTAAATTAATATAGAAACATTATTTTTTATTAATAATCGTCAAAATAATTCCTATTATAAAAAATCTAATATAATTAAATAATTAGAATTTGGAAGCATAACAGGCACTTAATCTTGAATCGGAAGAGAAACCTGCAACACTCGAATATTGATCATGCATTAAATATATTCGATGATCAAAAACAGATTTATGCTTCCAAATTTAGATAGCGTCAATCAACGTCGTTTAGTAATCCCGCCTTGATTCATGTAAAATTCATTTTCAGGCAGTTAACGCCTCCAGAAATACTTTCTGTACCCACAGCTAGGTATCGTTTTGGAAATAAAAAACTGGGTCACGTAAGAACATAAGATTAATCTGAGAATTGACACTTCCGGAATACCGCGACTGCAGACGCTACTTAATTAACTCAACAGAGCATCTCTCGGCAGCCGTTTCATTAAAGCCAGCAAAACGTTTCATGATTGTACAAAGAGTCTGTTTAACGTGGTAGGTACGACTTTTTCTCCGCGGTATTATACGCGCCAAGTTAAGCATCGCTCGGTGCGTTGCTTGGAAATGCATATTAAATTCAGCGAAGGCAACAATGAGAGGTGCCTGCGGGTGAGAGAATTCGTTTAGACCTTAGAGCGTCCCTACGGTGGTCGTGTACCGACAGAGGCGACGGAGAAGAAAGCATCCAACGTGTTACAAGTCCATTACCCCGACAAAGATCTGCGTCTTCTTTTTACGTAAGACGGTTTTAACGTGCGAAACGAAAACCAGAATTGTCCTAAATCTGTGAGAGCGAGAAGTTACGTTATTATTGCGGATGTTATTTCCCATTAGATAGACAGCTCGTGTTTTCACACCTTCTTGCGTGCAAACAAAAAAGAAGCCACAATGACTTTCCTCCTTTGACGGATACGAAGTCTGCATACGATAACGAAACACTGAAGCCATCAGGTTGTAATAAAATCCGAGGTTTCAGAAGCGGACGGACGTGTAAGACAGGAATTAATTGGGGGTAGCGTTTAAACAGTGAGACTTGCAATACATATGTCCAACATAATTAAAGGATTTACGGTACAACGGTACCTATTCTGCTTGCCAGATGGCTTCATCAACCATCACTCACGACGACATATTGCATCGTGTCTGGGACACTGTCTGGCAACGGGACATTGACGTGGCCACCGAAAGGTTTTTTATTACATCGCCCGGTAAGCCACGCTTTCTTTTCGAATGTATCCCCGGCCCACATTGAGGACAGTTGTTCGTTAATAGGGACTACACCCCTTTCCTTTCGTGTATTTTCCCGGAAGCGGCTTTCACCGAAAGATAACTGCGTTCTTACAATTACAGTGCACGTGGTGATCCACGAGCTCCTCGAATCGAAATATGGTGAACAGAGCATTAAGATCGAACTGAATATTCCTGCGATGTGGACTGTTACGTTTACTGAAATACCTTAGCCCGAAGTTTGCAGGGTATCAGATAAGAAGCACTTAAATAGAATCCAGGAACGTCACGTGCTGCGCCCATATCAGACAAGACATTTGAGGAAACCGTTAACGAGGAATGATTGAACCGAATGAACACTGAATCGACAGGCTGGCGCACTTCCGTTTAGCGATTCCGTACGAGAGCTCAGCTCTGTGTACCTACGTGTTACTTCTAGAATAATAATGAACCCGGTACTTACACCAATTACCCGATCGTAGTTATTCATGCACGGCGTGGACGTTAGAAGAAGTCGATGGCTCGACGTATCGTTGCCCGTACATGTGCAGAATCGTCTAGACGAGAGTTTTTACCCTACCATTAATTCAAAAATGTTGTTCAATAAACCGCAAGCTAATCCAGGCCGATAATGAATAGTTAAAGCGATCAAACTCGAATTTATTACGATCTGCAATCATGCGTTTCGCTTTCTGCTACGTCTCTCGTTAACATAGAGAACGCTTTACATAGAGAACACGTTTCATCGGGAAACAAAAGGATCATCGATCATCAAGTCGAATCGTATTCATACGAATGTTGTGCATTCTGAATATTATAGTTCGTGAGCTATTCTTCGTATCGTATTAACGTGTTATACGTTCCACGGAAAGTAGCATTGTGTTTGAAATGAATCATCCTGCCAGGATAAAAGAAGTTCTAATGACGGTAACGATCTTTATTCGCGAGCGCAGCCACAATTAGTAAGCATAGGAACGCCTTAAAATAGTTAAAATCTATCTACATATATTAATATCAATGTAGTGGGTTTTGTTTAAATGCTAATCCTTCGCAATTTCACTGGAATAAGTAAATGAATTCGTTCATTGTTTCTAATTAAATTCCGCTTCGCAGTGAAATTCGAACGAAAGATTCATGGGCGTCCACAGAGGGGGGAAAGGTAGTTGCCCTGGCTTTTGAGAAAAAATCGCTTATTTTTCAAAACGGATCTTTATTAAGTTTTATACTAAAAAGGGAATATTTTTAAATTTCGGTTTTAAATTTTTAATTAAATTGGCACTATAAAATGGGTTAAAAAAAGCAAGAGGGGTATATTTTTCTTTACCATCATCCCAAAGTTGCCCCCCCCGCCCCTGGAAAAAGTTTGCGGACGCCCCTAGAACGATTCTACGATACCAGTTAGAATTCGTTGTGACGGTGCAAAACGCCTGTTGTGAGTTTCTGTGCCAGGCCAGAGGCTACCGATACTTATTTACCTATGCGTATTTCTTGATATTTCTCGATGCTTCTTAATATTCCTCGATGCTTACAAACGTGCTCCATATTTCTCGCTATCTGTGTCTGCTTGCATTGCCGACCTCATCGATATGTTATCGGCAATCGTTTACGAGATCTATCTGTTCCAGGGAACGCTTCAACGGACAAGTGTGCCGAGCGCGCAAGCTCCTCGAAGCGTGAGAATAAAGGACATCCGCCTTCGCAGGATTCGTTGACCAGGCCTCGTGGGCACAGACGCGTCGGCGGTCACGTCGCTCGTCAAGTCCAGGGCAACGAGAGCGAAATTTTCGGTGAAAGTGCACCGAAATGATATATCGCGCGGTCTACTTCTTCAAATATTAAAAGAAGCGTGTGGGCACCGGCGCGACGCGTCTTCGGCTTTCTTTTCTGCGAGTCTCGTGCATCAGATAGTCGCTGCCTGTCGAGTTCCTGGTCCAGATGATACTTTTACCAAATTCTTTCGGGGCTCGTTGCAACGTGGACAGTCATTTATCCTGTTACAACCGCTGATGATTCATACTTCCGCGGCAGACGCGGCATGAATCTCCGCCTAGCTCCTTGCCACTGCAAGCCACAGAATTTCGTAAAAAAGAAGTCGATCTATTAGGATTGATGCTTTGAACTTTCACGTCAGTTAGAAGTTAGATAACAACGCGAACGGTCACATAGGCAGAGCTTCTGTCCTCGATTAGCCAACGTTGAATGTAGAGGGAGTTCCCTTAACGCCAGACGGCCCCTAATACCGGACATTAGCTCTGTCTATGATATTTGAAACGCTACCGAGCCGTTATTCCGCGCAAACCGAAGAGGGGATAGGAAAAACAACAATTAGGTTTCGACACGTTCTAGTCGCGTGTGCACAGTTAAAGAGATTGATTTAATACTATTTCTTTCTTCATCCTTGATAAAAACATTAAGCTTCCGGCACTAGTAGAACTTCCTCTATATTCCATTGTATGATACAATCCGACCGAACAAAAGCATCGCGCGTTCGAACCTTCACGGATTCATGTGTCTCCTGACCAGCATAATATGTATCTCTCTAACGTTTCGATCGCGATTCGAGAGGATCGTGGCTGCTTAGAAATGTGCCGGTAATACAATCGAGACCGAGTAAGGACACTGTCACGCGTGAACTGACCAACATGTATTTCGTCACATTGAGCGTGCAAGGTGTGCGATAAATCGTTCCCCTCGAGACAAGGACATACAATGGGCAACGTGTTACACGAGCCAGCGTGCCACCGATGGAGATAAATTAAAGATCGAAACAAAAGGGGGCGAGACGCGGTGCCGTGGGACGCCTCGAGCCGAAAGGATATCCGCCAATGGAACGTGGGCATTCCGAGGCGTACGATTTCGGTTGCCCGATTAATTATTAGGCCACGATGCTCGCGCTAACTTGCCCCGACTGGGAGAAGGGTCCATTTTATTGTCCCAGGCCGCGCGGATACTTTCTCCAATTGAAATCGCTGTGTCGTTAACGCATTCGATCCCGTTGGATTTATAATCTTTTATTTTCACCTGGCAGATAAAACCGAGAGAGGCGATCGGCCGCGCGTTTGACTATGCTAACGAGAGCTTGACGATAATTACGCAAGTTGATCGATCGCGGTATTCCAGATGGTTAATTATGCCGTGGTAATGTTTTTCTTGCCCGCTTGGCACGAGCAGGAAGAGAAAGATAGAGGGGGTGGAGGGGCCGGGGCGATACGCTTTCATTTGAGAATTCTTCGGTCGAAAATTGTTATTATGTAATCCGATGGCGAACTGTGTTCTCTGCTTCTATTGCGACACAGGTCGAACGAATTTTCTCCAGCCCTTCGTTATAGTGATTCCTCAAACACCATTGCGCGCGGCAGAGCATTATTTCCCATGTGTGAAACATGTTTCGTTACCTACCTTGTGTTTATTATCATTATAAGAAAGAAAAACGAAGTATCAGGTGAGGCTGATGAATAGGGTCCGGCACTAGTGCCTTGCGTTGTAATTTTCTTGGCTCCAGAAATCTTATTGCAAACGTCCATGGCTAACGTTCTTCTCAACACTTTCCCTCGAGACAATTCATTTCAAGCGACACCCTTTCAAACATAAAAAGATTGAACATTCAATTCTTCACAGTGTCATGTAAAAATCAACCCCACTATCCGCTCCTAACCAGCTCTCAAAGCTACAGAACGAAATGCTTCTCACTGCAGATCATAACACTCGTTTCAGAACGAGACTCTTCTGTTTTCAAGTTACAGTCTCCGTTGCACCGCCAAACGCACTAAAACGGCCACTCGATTCGTGCAGCCACGATAATCGTGGGCGCGAGTCCGGTGTCCCACGAATAGTGAAAGTTTCCGATCGACCAGCGGATAGAGGAGGGAGGGGGGCGGGAAAAAGGAATTATTTAATACTGTAAGTCGAATAGCTATCGGAAAAAACGGGGTGCGCGGCGAACCGACGTGTCCGGACCGGGGTACACGACTCGGCCCGACTTGTTCCATCGACTCTCCCGTATTTCGCGGGGATAGGACTCGAAAATCGCGCGGGCGCTCGTGCGAGACGAATTGCAACGCTCTCAGAGAACGGTCCAGGCGGTGTGTCCGGTAACGTGTGCCGCGGGAATGCGCGACCCGCTCTTGTTCTACCGGCTGTTGCATTTTCACAGGTCATCGGTGATAATAACGGCTGCCACGCGAGGAAAAGGCCGTGCCTGCCTCTCCCTTCGATTTTATTACCTTCGATCGTTCTGGCCTCGGCTCACAATATCCACCCGCCGATACTTAAGCACGCAGCACCGTCTCCCCGGCTCTCTGGCTCCGTTTCAATTAACCGATCCGCGACCATTTCGGCTTGAAAGTAAAAGTAACTTGTTACAGGTGTCCCGATCGTTAATGTTCCATTTCCCCGTAGCGATTGCATGTTCTAGCAGAGGGTGGGGGAGCAAAAACCAGTAAATTTGTAAAAGTAGTGTTCGTTGACTGGCAATCTGGCCTTGTTACGGATTAAACGTCAGGTGACGAGTAAAAAGCTGTCTCGTTCGCTTCCGTATTTGCATTAGTCTGTTCTCACCAGAAGACTTTTTAAGTAACTGTGCCAAATTTGTACGACCATTCGATCATTACTGTTTTATCTTAAATTCATTACGGTGTAATAGGGTGAAGGTACCAGTAGTTGACCATCTCTCAGAAAAACATGAAAAATAACGTTTATAGAAGTGACGATCTTTTGAACAAAGTGCAGTTTTCTAAATGCACTCTAACTGCACTCTGTTCAAAAAATCGTCACTTCTAAAAATCTTATTTTTCAAGGTTTTCATGAATTTAAAAATAAGGTTTTTAGAAGTAACGATCTTTTGAACAGAGTGCAGTTAGAGTGCAGTTAGAGAACTGCACTTTGTTCAAAAGATCGTCACTTCTAAAAACCTTATTTTTCATGTTTTTCTGAAAGTGGTAGACTACTGATACATGGTCGACTACTGGTGTCTTTACGCTATACCTAATAGTTCTGCCAGTTGTGCAATTCTGATACTAGAGATGTTCAGTTTTTTAGTGGCAAGCTTACAGTGTACACTGGTCCCACTTCGCCTTACGCACCGCAAAAATGAAACAGCTTCTAGGGCAACGCAACTATGCGGATTTTTGCCGCGAAGTCGCACCTGCGCACTCGCAGAGCGGAACCACCGACTCGAGAAGATAAATGAAAAGGTCAGGACTCGATGGAGGGTGAAAGTGAAGGTTCGAATCATAATCAGTAGCTTGCGAATTAGCCGGACACTGCGAGGAGTGATGAAGAAAATTTATGTACGTTACGTACCTCATCGGCGGACGATCGCGATAGCTATTACGCGATGCCGTCACAATACTCGAGTAATCACTCCATTCTTTCATTCCCGATGCCACGTAACCGATGTCGATGGAAGTGTAGCGCGCGTGCTCGCGTTCTAATAAATATTAGCCATGCATTTCATCTTGTCGCCGTCCGGATGCCGTGCATGCTTCATACGAAGCACTCTCTCGCTTGGCGATTTCAACGCTGTGCGCCTGCAGAAGAAGGAAGACGGCGCGCCTGAGAACGCTCGCGAAATGAAACACAATCGACTCGAATAAATGCAATTACACGAATATGTATTCGGTATTTGGCTGTGCATTTGTATTAGCGCTTAGTAGGTACACATTCCGGCTGGAAGCGTGTGTATTATCTCGAACAAAACGCACGGTGAAACTAGCGAAATGGAACGCTGACTTTGTATCGCGTTTTCATGAATAGATTCAACGAATTTGCGATGCCTGCGAGTCTGCGAAACGAGGACCCGATAAGGGAGCGACAGGGAATAGATTAAACAATATCGGACAATTTGTGCTAATCCGTGGGAACGGGAGAAATTAAGTCCTTAAATTAAGGATTCGCCAATCCCGTCGCGGTGAAACGAGATATTTAACAAGAGAGATTTCAGCTAATTAAATTCAGCATCGTACGGAGGTTGTTCCGCAGTTTCTAGCTGTTTGTCTCCTAGTTATGTTGAATAGCCGACAGAAAGGAGCGACACACGTTTTTCCTTTCTGTAAATATGTAACGGAAAGGCGGGCATCCTTTGCTTCACCATCGCCCGCGGTGTGTAATTATTCGACGAACACGCAGTAATACGTGACGCTGTTGCGAATCGACAAGTAGGTATTCCTTGTTTTACCGAAACCAACGATTCCGCTCGTTTCCCACAGTTGTGCATAGAATCCTGGGAAATTAAAGTGTTCGAGAAACGACTCGAGTTACATTATATGTAAACCAGAGGTTACACTAATTGAAGGATGTGCAATATCATCGGAGCAACACTGTTTTCAGCACCATCAGGAAAACGAGAGCGAACGGGACTAATTACGAACTCATTGAAACCATGACTTGGAAAACATATTGTTTAGCCTTGCCACAGTGTTGCAATCGACCTGGATTACATTTATTATATATTTTAGCAGATTTAGGAGGAAAGGATGATTCATAGAATGAACACGTCTTCTACTTACACCAGTTTATAATAATTTCTTCATAGATTATTTATGTATAAGTCCAGAAATCTTCATCTCTTGTTGGTAAATGAACAGCAAATGAATGGAAGTTATTTAAGATAAAATAGGTAGAAATGGAACAATGGGAGGCACTTAATCTTTCAGGTAGGTAAAATAGTCTATTTAACGAACTGGATGCAACTCCTTGCAATCCAAATGTTTAGTTGTTAATTAAGAGGATTTCATCGACGATTCAGCGATTTTCTAATGCTTAAACGAGTCTCGCAGTATATAATTTGCGATGTGCTTGCGCAGTCAGCTGCCTTCGACAGTAGATCGGGGACCAATCAACAGATGGAATTCGAGAAAATGACTGATTTATCGTGATCGCGAAAAGAAACGAACGAAATTATTCGCGGAAAGTTTATTGCGTTTACCTTCTGCTACCTACGATGGCCGGCGGCGTTTCTTGATTGATATCCGCTGTTTAAGTAACTCTGGATGAAACGAACTCAATCGTTTCGGACAATTAAGATTGCAATTGGAAAAATATCAAGCCATAAATATTTAAATGCAATGCGAAAGTATTGCAACTTGGAACTTTATGGTTCAGTGGAATATTGGGTAGTCATTCATGAATGAAACTTGATTATACTCGTGGTAATTCGGTTTGTTACATCTGAAGTTCCGATAATGTAGAATCCTTTGAAGTTTAGCGAATTTTATGCAAAATTCCACTTGGCCACCGTATCGAATTACTTTTTTACCTTGCTGTTTATCTGCAGGAAAGTCATTTTCCCGTTACGACGGTCATGAAAAGCCAGATGAAAGCTTGATTTATGGTATCGTCGTTGTGAACTCGAAAGGCGCGTGTAAGTAGAAGATTACAAGTCCTATAAAGGAAATCGTCATCGAGAGGCTGTAAATTCTGTGTTCAGAAGTGCAGTTGAATATTCGGTGCTCCTGGGACTCCAGTAGGAAGTTATAAAATTTTAATGGTATATCTGCTAACGTCTACTTTCTATGGTTGCTCGTGAACAGGCTAATTGCTTCCTACGCCGCACAGTTTTCCAAACGATCCGATATTTACTGCGTGGCCGCATTCGTCCTCTGATGTATGTGCAAACTCCGGCGTGGATTCGTTTTGCAAAAACTGTGCGGCTCGTTTCTGTCACAGTGTTAATTATGGCCGGTTCGATAATTAACTCACTGCGTTATACGATGTTAATGCCCATTGAGATACGCGTACACGAAAGTTGCAACGCAAGATACGGTCGCAAGATTCATTTTCATAACCTGTTGCTAGGAATATTATTGTGTGGTCTATTATTTAGTACAGGCTAAATACTAAGCAGCATACATATTTATAATGACTCTTATTCGATCATAATTGCACTTCGTGGAATAGAAACGCGTTTGACTCCGAAGTGCCACTTTCTGAAAGCTGCGGAATACTAGGTACTTCGTGACAAGGGATTTTGCATTCACAACTGTAACTGTAGATTGCTTCTATGGACCACCGGTAATAGTGCTTCCGTAAATACCGTTTTATCTGCCTTCAAAATAATCGCGGTTGTATAAATATTCATGAAGCTCGGTACTCTATAAATTTAATGGCGAACTTATAAGGCCTCGTTACATCTACTTTCTACGCACCAGAATGTTTGATGTCGAATATTGATTCATTTGCTGTTTCGAGTATCTGTAGTTCATTAACCAATCATGGAGAAACTTTGCTTCGTAATACTTTAAAAAAGGAGTACACTTTATTACCCATTCGAATCTGCCGTTAGAAGTGTGAATTAATCATCGATTTAAATGACTTTATTTTTAGCCATTCTGACAACTATTACGGAGTAGTATCTTTTTTGTGCCTACCTACTTGAAGAAAGTACGGTAATGAATGAGTCGGCGCTTTTGTGAATGTGTAGAACACTTTATGAGAATTTAGCAAGGCTAACGAACGCTGACATTAAGTACCCCCTAACAAAGGACTCATTCCTTTGAATCAATTTCTTAAATCATCAATTTAATTTACCCCTACTGTCGGAATATTCAAACTACATTTAGAGTCCTGAATATCTATTGTTGTAAAGATATCTGCATGAAATGCATCCAAGTGACGTCATGAATAACGAGAAGTATACTAGGAAATATAAACCCACGCAGTCCACTTACCCCAAGGGAAGTGAAAGCTTGTAACGACGAAAGAATACTCGATGCCAACAGCGAGCATTGAAAAACGTCCTCCAAGAAAGGACTAGAATTTCTCCACGAAGAGATGATCCACGAAAAACACGGTTAGATCTTCACACCGCCTTTCTCACGCACTGGCTGGTATATACCACCTCGCTCCCTACCACCAATTTAACCTAAGTCAACTGAGAAAATTCTAGAAGGTTCGAGGAAGATCCCGAAGAAAGAGCCTCTGCAGTTTGCCTGGCTACTGTCCATTAGATGGATAAGATCTTCTACAGGTTGATTGGGCATTTACTCTCTCGACCCTAGTTTGTAACTCTCCGCCATTATCACAGGGTACCTGTGGCAAGCCCGCTTTGTCGGAATGCGAAAAGCGATGCTTACCTCGCCGATAAGATCGCGAAAATGTCACACCCCTCTAATCACCGAGGGTTTTACTAGGCGAGGAGAGAATGAAGGTTGCATTTTACAGGGGAAAAATTAGGCGCTCCCAGTGGCTGTAGCCTGTGACTGATCAGCTCCGTTGTAGAAGACTCGAGGCCGTGGGATTTGTTTGGTGGAACCTTGATCGACCCCTAGGACGTTTACGTTTGATTGCCCACCTTGGCCGAGCTCTGACTCCTTCTGGTGTCAACAAGCTGCCGAGGGTAAATGGTACGTCACAGTTTTATGAGACAAAGTACTGCTATTAGTTATGCAGCATATCTCTGATACTTAACTCGTAACGACCCGCAGTGGCAGCTTAATCTTCTACTTAAGATTAAGAGCCGTGCTTTACTAAACACCCGATAAGATAAATGAATTAATTCCAAAATGGAGTATCCATTTAATAGTCGTGAAATAAATGATTTCGCGCATTTCTTCGCCGAGTTTTTTCCAGCCCGCGATACTGAAGTCAGGCCCCGATCAAATTAACGACGCGCGAACACGAATACACATAACTTTGCGATTACCAAGTCCGGCACGAGCAAGATTTTTACCTCTCGTGTCTGTGCCTCAGGCACGAATTCGATTGTTGCTCGAGGATCGTGTTTGCATGGATACCAATTAAATATTCCGAACGGTCGCATGCGAACGTGCACTTTCGTCGTCATCGAATATTTCCTACGGCTGCTTTGTGATTAACGCTACGCGCGTACGCGTCGGTAGCTCCTCGGAGCTATCATAAATCTTCCTGGGCAATCGATACACGCACTTCTCATTTATAGCGAATTTATGTGTTTATTTATTTATTCTTGTTTATGGGACGGTAGCCGTCAGCATACAATATGATGGCTACGTGATTTGTATACTGGAAGGACAATTTCATAAATGTTTATTTATGAGAGAGATTACTTATATAATAGGCGCTTAGTTAAGCTACTTTTATTTATATTTATAGTCTGAAACCTACACCAGACTTGGATACATGCGATAATTTAAGTAATTTCCTAGATACCTACAATGTTTAGAGTGGTTGCGGGAGAGATGAAGGATGGTGATGGGTGGAGAATGAATATTGCTTTATACTGAGCACCGTTATAGTGATTAGCACATTTTAACAAAGAACGGAGCTATAAATTATGTCGTCCGTTATCCTTGGTACACGTAACGCCTCGCGTAATGACCATTCAATTAATTGATAACAAGTCGGTGCATTGACATGTTGTGATAGTGCCAGAAGTTGTGAGGGAACAGAATTTCATTAAACTTGCCATGGGCAAAGCTTGGATGTAATTGTGCGTTAGACGCGGTTCGAGGACCAGAGGAACTGGTGTACAAAATTTTTAAATTTGCAAGGCAAACGAAAGCGATCTTTATCGAATAATTGTCAGAAAGTTACAATAATAAGCGTAACGTAGAAATAAATCGAATCGAGAGAGAGAGAGAGAGAGAGAGAGAGAGAGAGAGAGAGAGAGAGACGCTAATGAGGTTTCTACATATTTTAAAGCATAATTTTGTAGAAAATTCCATCCAAGAAAAAAAATTCGATGTCTCTAAATCTGACAGTAATGGCACACAGTAATTGCAACGCTGCGACGACGATTTTCACGGTGGAACTTCGAAATTTATGGATTTTTATGTAATTACGAAAAACATTCCGTACACTGGGGGCAGTAGCCATCGATAAATAACAGCTCGTTAAATAGAACTAGGCCAGAACTAAATTGCATTTAAACTCGATACTTCTTTTTATGTAATGATAAGAATCCGTGCTTTAACTTGTATGGTGAATGCGTTAATGTTATAATGCTGCAAGAAATGGGAGAAAAATTGATATTACTTTTAAGTGCACGAAGAAGTAGCTTGTTTCTTTTCAAATAAAGAAATGTATATAGGTAATGGCATCAGAGGAATGTCATGTATCACATGGCATACACGGAGTATATTACGTCGATTGAACACACTTGGTAGTACGACAACTTTTCTATCCTGACAGCGTTTCGCAATACATTTCCCATTGACGATATACATGTTACTTACCATCGACTTGTTTATTCATCGAACAGGTAGAGAATTTCTGTTAGACTGCTGGGACGATAGCCAACTAATGGATAATGCTTATAAACGTGTAATTAAAATGTCAGGGTATCAGTTGGGGTTTAAAGGTGTCTCAGAAAAATTGGGTGATCTCACAATGATCTCACAAGGTAGTCATGGGTGCCCCAAGCCGGGGTACGACTTTGGAGCCTGACACAGCCATGATATTTATTGTTATTGTTAGACCTGAATTAAGCCATGTAATACTGATTAGAGCTGTAAATATTCAAACATTGGAATATTCGAATAATCGAAAATTCGAATAATTAGGAGTATTCGAATATTGTTTTTGTTTTAAGATTTCCCTATTTTACTAGAGATTAATAATGTTCCAAATTTATCTTTTCAAAAACAAATAATTGTAGGTAAAGGCCAATATGAAAAGAATTTCTCGATGAAGTGTGAAAAAATACTACATTTTCAAATTCTCATTCGGTACAATCCGCAATTCGATCACTCCGAATATTCGAATTCTCCTAATTATTGGAATAATTGATTAATTAATTCGAAGAAATTATTCGAATAATTAATTAATTAATTCGAAGAAATTATTCGAATAATTAATTAATTCATTCAAAGAAATTATTCGAATAATGTTCGAATATTTGCAGAAATTTCGAATATTCGAATATTCGGATACTTAGATTATTCGAATATTCGTTACAGCCCCAATATGGAGCGACTCTGTATTTCAAGGACCCTACTGATTGCAGTACCCTCTACTTTCTATGGTATCTCTATTGACTTCTACCAGTCCGATCAGGTACAGAATCTTCTACTGTGTGCCCCATGTACATTTGAAATTGTCTTCATTTTGTTCCAGTTATCGAATTTTTCTAATACTTATTGTCACTGCGCAAAAATAATATAATTACAAAAATGGAGTATGGATACACTGTGATTCATTTCTATTTAATTTCTTGTTTACGGTTAACAGGCTCCCCAGAATGGATATTACGAAATTTCTGTTTACACCTAGGTGATATAATGATGAAATAACTTGATGAGTGCTCGTGTGAGATACTACGGAGGAATACCTACCGATCGTGTAATTGCTGTTATTAGTCAGGACTTGTCTTACAGCAAAACTTGCACGTGAAAAAAGGTCGCGTAAAAAGTAGCGGCACGGCGCTCTATCTTCTCTCACTTTACGTACAGTGTCTGTTTTGCACGGTGGAGCATATTGTTGGTTACGAAAGATTGCCTGAAATGTCAACTGATAAACGCTCTCAAACAGTTCTGGGACGGTGAAAAAGCTGCTTTCGGTCTCCGTGCAAGCATCCATGCGTGTTAAACTTCCACCGTTGATTTTTAATTAAACCAGTTCGATGGCTGCTGAATAAACAAGTTTGCCTTTACCTATTTACTGTGTTGCACGTAGATTACCTGAAAATGAAAGTATTAAGTAACACGTTTTCTTATTACGTAGGTAATTATGACTCCCTCGATTATTTAATTGCAAATTTTATGCAATATGTGTCTTCTTCCACAATAAGAGATACCGAAAAACGAAAGGTGTATTATTTAACAATGTTTCTTTCCCGTTATAAAGTTTACTTTCCTGATTACGCACGAACTACAAATGCATATCTATCTCTGAAAATGTAGCCACTTCATAGTTTTCTTTCCGAATGGCAAGCAAATTCACCATGCCCACGGTTACGTATTATCCATTATCCACGGCTGACGAACGGGGATTGAGAACTTCTTTCGGACAAGAACACGAAACGACATCGCGAGTTTTATCCCCGATGGTTTCTCACGCGCGGGCGATGGGAAAGAAACACGGTCGAAACGGGATAGAAAAATTAATGTTGTAGAAAATGTATGCTGCTGCGCTTGACGCATTCCACGGGTTATGACTTTTTTTACAGATTTCTCTTTGAACCAGTGTATCTGTTCCGTTGCCGATTCAAATGGATTTCTGATGTAACGAGCCCGACCATTATGAAATATTCCGACATATTACTTGATTATTAGCGATCCGGTACAAGAAGAAGGGGATCAAAAACCGCGGGAGCGGTGTAGAAATTTGATAAATAACCAGCGACCACGGTCTTTCCGCGGACGCGATACGAATTTATAAATCGACGAACTGTCCCCGCGAATCGATGGCGACTCTGCGTCGATTGGACACGTCGATTAGATACTATCACGATTAATTTCCCACGGGATTACGTAAAGAAATAGGAACGGGACGAAGAAAGCTGAAACCGAGAACAATATTTGAGCACGAAATTTCCGTCATTTTAAGTGTAGGTTTCATTGGAGTAGATTGAAACCTGTTTTACAATCATTTGCCCAAAGCTAGACAATATAAATTGAAGAATACTGACGAATTTACTTATTGCGAAACATTTTTCAATTGCAATAATGTAAGAAAACATTTAAGAGATTATGTATTAGGTACTGAACTATTCGTGGAAAAGTTTACATACTTTTTGTCTACTCATTTTATCTACTAATCCAACTGTACGTGACTACATACCTATCCCATTATCATACTCGTTTCGAATTTATTCATTCATTACCAAAGTATTCTGCTTTTTCGGAAATTTCGCTTTGTACGCTTTCCTTCGTGTTGGAATAAATCTCAGATACTTATTTTTATATAGATCACAAAACCAAACTAAATTAATAATAAAACATTTAAAGCAATACTGGTGATATCATGAATTTCATGAGTTTAATGATGCTTTACAGAAAAGTTGGTAAGAGAACCGCACACAGAACACGAAATATCGCGACGCAAGGGACTGACGGCGATGAGAGCTAAATTCAAACTTGAATTACGTGTCACCTCGCAGTCGATCGACCCGACATTTAAAGTATTCTACGAACATTTGTGACACTGTTTTGTTGAAAAAATTAAGTGGCAGTGTGTGCGGAATGAAATTAGATAACCCGAGTGGAGCCTTTTATCTCAAAAATAAAGTTCGATGCCGGATATTAGTGTTTGCACGTGCTGTGCGCCTGTAATAATATTACGCAAGTAGTTGAGTGTATTCTTACCAAAGAATACTTATGTAAGTACCTATTCGTTAATTGTGGATACAGGGTACACGGCCTTAAAGAGGCACGTATCACTATGATTCGGGTAAATTGATAGCAGCCATGGCATCGATACTCAAGAATGTGTGGGCCAGATATATTGGGCAGATTGATACTAAATATACTTAACACTCATTTTGGAGAACATATTTTATGTCTTCAATTTTCATCAATATCGTTCTTGCCATCGTGCAGCCTACAGCAGTATTTACGATTCGTTTTATCTCCGTACATGATTCATCTTTATAAGCTAGTCTCGGCAAAGCTGCATAATTTGTAATGCCACTATAAGAACAGTATCGGTAACGTAGTGGCTAATTCATTAATGCCCTAATCGGTTTCTGTGGAGCTAAAAGTGTGTTAATCCCTTGTATTTAGCTATTCGTACATTGAAAGATTAAAAACTGCTAGGCCAAAATGCGGAAATTGCTACTGACAAAATTTTGTTGTAAGATCAATTATTTAACGGCGATGTTACTGAACCGAAAGGACGAATGGTTCTGTAGAATTCCATGAAATCTTTAAAACCACGATCCCTTCATTTTTGCTGGTACATGTTTTATGAAACTACCAATACTAAAAGTGTTCCCCCCGTGACGACACGACTTAAAATAGTAAAATGTATTCTTCCGGTCAAATAATTATTATTTTTTATCCTGACTATCCAGTTTCTCGCGGGTGATATCGACTGAATATCTATACGTAACCTAAAAACAAAAGGAATGCTGTTTAAATTTCCCCCGCCTACATCTTTCACTACGGTTAAATATTACGAACTATGTACACTTGTGTAGAATCTAACGAAGATATAATACAAAGCATACGAGCTCGCAGGATATATTTATCATAAATATCCAAAAGGCTCACTGAAGTGCGATAATTTGTACGATTAATTAGTGATAAGGTTTCGCATAGGTACTATAAAAACAGTCTGGTCTGCTTGAAATGCACAGTTGGCCATCGAATAAGCGACAGTAACGTGGGAGACTCTTTACTGTCAGTAATTACGTGTTTTACATTATGAAGTGTAAGTATATTGAAAATTTAAAATTGTTGGTAAAGAAACTCTGATAGATTAGAGGAAAAGAGGAAGAATAAGTGTTCATCCTGAATTTAATTGACTATACGTAGTAGTTCAAACATATCTTTGCAGTTTATTGATGGTTCTTTAGAACAATCGGAATCAATAACATGTACTTATATTCACAAAAGTGTGCTATCGAATTATAACGTTTTTCTTTTACGAATTTCAGTAATATATTTACTGACGCTCGTCGTCATGACGACAGTGGCGAATGTTGTATCTGAAAGGATACCAAAATGCTCTATATGGCACATGATGGGCAGAATTCCCGACGAGACAAATTGCACCAGATATTACCAGTGCATTTTTGCAATTCCACGTCTTACGTTGTGCCCAAAAATAAGCGATAAGCAAACTTACTTCGACCCGACACTGGAAATGTGCCTTTGGTCGGAAACGTCACCATGCAACAATCCAAGTTCAACCCCAGGGAGTACAAGTACAAGTACAACTCCAAAATCAAGTTCAATGACGTGTAATAAATACGATCCCATTCCGGATACACCGACTAAACCAGCGGATTGCGAGGGCATAAACCCTTGCAATGGCCCTAAGAAAGGCAGTTGTACAGAGTACTATGAATGGAATGACGATAAGAAAACTGATAGGACATGTATAGAGAATACATTTTATAATATCAAGTCTCAACAGTGTGAAAGTGTTGCCTGCCCACCGTGCCCCGAGTCGAATCCGCCGTTTTGATCTATTGTCGTATTTACAAGAAAGAAGAAGAAAACGAAATAATTGTAACTTTCTGTTTTGAATCTTTAAAAAGTATAACGATTTAATAAAACTTTATCCTGTTTCTCTTATTTCTACTACGAAGATAAACAAAATTACCTACCTATGTATGTAACCGGCGATCACGGTCTTTCTGCGGACGCGAGATGATCTTATAAATCGACGAACTGTTCCCCGAAATCGATGACGACCCTGCGTCGATTGGATACATCGATTAGATACTATCACGATTAATTTCCCGCGCGGTTACGTAAAGACACGTGACGACGAAAGTTGAAACAGGGAACAATATTTGAGCACTAAATTTCCGTCATTTTAAATGTGGGATTCATTGGGGTAGCTTTGAAGCTGTTTCAGAATCATTTGCTCAAAGTTAGATAATATAAATCGAAGAGCACTGTTGAATTTACTTATTGCGAAATTTCTCTGAATTACTTCAATGATTAGGCATGTTCGAATATATTTCAGAAATTATATAACACTATATCATTCGTTGAGAAGTTTGTATAGATCGATGATGTAGTGCATTTAATTGTATACCTATGTATGTGCTTTATCCATTAATCCAACTATACACCACTGCATATCCTATTATCATATTCCTTTCGAATTCATTCATTCATTATTAAAGTATTCTGCTTTTTCGAAAATTTCACTTTGTGACGCTTTCCTTCGTGTTGATAGTTGATACTAAGTAATTTTTTATATAGATCACGAAACAAAAGTAAGTTAATAATAAAACATTTCAACCAATGGTACCGGTGATGTCATGTAAATTGTAGGGGAACGTTGTGAAAACAATCAATTAAACCGATAATATTAATACTATCTAATCTTATGTTATTGATAAGAAAACATTAAATATTGGTTTATAAAAGCAACATAAAAGAATATTAGAAATAAAGTTATAACAATCAAAACTTACACCAAAACGGAGGTTAGGGTAATTACGAAAAGGCTGCGGTAAATACAAATAGGCTATTTTTCTGTTTCTTTACAGAAAATGCAAGTAAAACCTGCCCAAAAACTACCTTCACTACATTTCTCATGTGCCCATGCAAGATATGCTAACCATAAAATCCAGTCTTCTATCGGTGGATCATAACATTTCTCATTACAAAAAATACAAAAATATTCTTCCTGACTATTCTCTTCCTGACTATATTTATTTATAATTATGTCCGCATTTACCCCATACGCAGTGTCCGTAAATACACCACATGAACTTGAAATTTTACGATTAAGGAATAATAAGTAAATATAGAAATTCACTCATTGAAAACTATTACATTATTATCATTAGAGCACGCCCTGGGCTTGAATAAATTTCCATATTACTTCCAACTGGGTAAATATACGTGACACTATAATAACCATACCATAGAAATTGTGAGGTACGGGTCGAATTTATTTGACGAAACTTGCCTCCGTAGGTAAATGTGCGTGACTTTCCGTTGAGACTGTTTGCTCGATACTAAGAATAGTAAAAACAATTATTAAACAATTATCACTGTGTCCGGAATCACCCGGTCTCCGTAGTTCCTCTATCGACCCCTATTTCATGGTTCCAATGATGTTTTAGAGAAAATTGAGAGAACCGCGCATTTAACACGCTATATCGCTACGCAAGGGATTGGTGTCGATGTGAATTAAACTCAAACTTCAGTTATGTACGTGTCACCTCGTAGTCGGACGATGCCACAAATTTGCTGATAATGAATGTTTTCCGCGAGCATCTGTGACATTCTTTTGTCGAAAAATTTTAGTGGCAGTGTTCGCAATAAAATTAGACGACGTGAGTGAAACTTTTTATCTGAAAAATACAGTTCAACAAGTACGATACATTAACACTTCACAGGCTCGTGTTCATGTTCGTTATCTATGCCCGATATTAGTATTTGCACGTGCTGCACGCATCTAATAATATTACGTAAGTAGCTGAGTGTATTCTTACCAAAGAATACTTATGTAAGTACCTATTCGGTAATTGTGGATACAGGGTGCACGGCCTTAAGGAGGCACGTATCACTGTGATTAGGGGAAAAGTAGATAGTGACCGCGGTATCAATACTCAAGAATGTTTCCGCTAGATAAATTGCGCAGACTAATGCTAATAATTAGGGGAGAGGTGGGATGAAAACGACATTTTGGTTTAGGAACAGATAGTGAAAAAACTAAATGACCATTCTAGTTCCAATTTGTAACATTACAAAGGTCACTTATCTCATTATAACAATACGTGGTAATAATAAACTTCTCTCCATATTTACCTGTCTTATTTTTTACTTTTTAGAAATGTGTATTTTGTCCCATTCATAAATTGGCTGTATTGAATGGGCATAGATATTTATGAATGGGCCAGTATAGTAAAACGTGGTAATATTAATATTATTTCTTTAATTATTATTTCTTATGGTATGAAAATCACAATATTGATGTCGACCAGTTTACAAGTTGACTATTTTCTTACGTTACATAAATACCACGGTATTGCCAAAGCATTTGTAACAAAAAAGGGAACAGTTAGGAAAGGGAGGTGCCACCCATAAATTTGTCTTGTGTCCCATTCATAAATATAATACAATTCAAAATCTAATCTCTACAATTAGGTACAATATTAAACAACAGATACCTGGCATTGCACTAATGGTTCTTGAATAAATATCTGTCCAGATGCAATAATAAAGAAATCAGTCGTTGGTGACATCATTTGACATAACGTTTTGAGCAAATATTAAAAATTTTACTTTGAAATACGAAAAAATTAAATCGTTTATCACCGCTGTCTTTGAAATCATAGCGGCTTGCAATTAGACCTACAAAATAAAAATACTTTCATCTTTGGGAAGATCCTTTATCTCTCAGATAAATGTTATATTCCATTCAACATGTGTCCCTTTTATCCCACCTTACCCCTACTTAACACCTATGTATAACAATTTGTTTTCTTGTTCTCCATTTTTAATACTATCGCTGGTGTCACTGTACCGCCTACAACAAGTGCGATTCTTTCTTATCTCCGTACAAAGACCTTCGTAAGCTAATCTTCGACACAACTGCAAAACTTGTTACGTTATTTACATGGGCCACTATAAGAATATTATTGCCAACGTTGTAGTGATTTGATTAATGCCCTAATCGGTTTGTATAAAGCCGAATGTGTCTTCATCTCTTTTCTAGCTATTCGTAGGTTGAAAGAGAAAAAAACTGTTGGAGGAAATCGGGATAATTACTACTGACAAAATTCCACTGTATGATTGATAATTTAATAGCGATGTTACTTAAACGAAAGGGCGAATGGTTCTTTTTTGCTGGTACACGTTCTAAAAAACTACCAATACTGAAATTGTTCCCCTTGTGACGACACGGCTAAAAATAGTAAAACGTTTTCTTTCGGTTAAATAATTATTATATATTATCGTGATTATCCAGTTTCTCGTAAGTGATATGGAATGAATATATGATTATCTGTACGCAAATTATCAGTAAGATATCGCTCCTTCATAAAAGAAAGGGCTGTTTAAATTTCCCCAGTAGATATCTTTCGCTACCGAAAAGTATTTCGAACTCTATATAGTCGCGTAGAATCCAACTAACAATAAGATAGTATATAAAGCACCCGGCGTCGTAGACGATAATCTTCAAACAGCCCAACTTAAGTGCGATAATTCGTATGATTAATTGGTGATAACGTTTCGCATAGTATAAAAACATTCTTGTGTGCTTGAAAGACACAGTTGGCCGTGGAATAAACGACAGTAGCGTGGGAGACTCTTTACTGTCAGTAATTACGTGTTCTACATTATGAAGTGTAAGTGTAATGAAAATTTGAAATTGTTGTTGGTAAAGAAACTCTGATAGATTAGAGGAAAAGTGGAAGAATAAGTGTTCATCCTGAATTTAATTGACCATAAGTAACAGTTCAAACATATCTCTGCAGTTGATTGATGGTCCTTTAGAAAAGTCAAAATCAGTAACATGCACATTCACAGGAGTGTAATAACCAATTATAACGTTTTCCTTTTACGAATTTTAGTAATATATTTACTGGCGCTCGTCGTCATGACCACAGTGGCGAATGTTTCATCCGGAGGGGCACCGAAATGTTCTATAGAGCGCCCCAATGTCAGAATTCCCGACGAGACAGATTGCACCCGATATTATCAGTGCGTTTTGACAATACCACGGTTAACGACCTGCCCGATAATAGCCGATAAGCAAACTTACTTCAACCCGTCACTGGAATTGTGTCTTTGGTCGCCAAATCCACCTTGCGACAATCCAACTACAACACCGGGTATAAGTAAACCACCAGTAACAGTTCCGACTGATAACACGGATACAACATCAGGTACAAGTACAACATCAGGTACAAGTACACCATCAGGTACAAGTACAACATCAGGTACAAGTACAACATCAGGTACAAGTACACCATCAGGTACAAGTACAACATCAGGTACAAGTACACCATCAGGTACAAGTACAACATCAGGTACAAGTACACCATCAGGTACAAGTACAACATCAGGTACAAGTACACCATCAGGTACAAGTACAACATCAGGTACAAGTACAACATCAGGTACAAGTACACCATCAGGTACAAGTACAACATCAGGTACAAGTACACCATCAGGTACAAGTACAACATCAGGTACAAGTACACCATCAGGTACAAGTACAACATCAGGTACAAGTACACCATCAGGTACAAGTACAACATCAGGTACAAGTACAACATCAGGTACAAGTACACCATCAGGTACAAGTACAACATCAGGTACAAGTACACCATCAGGTACAAGTACAACATCAGGTACAAGTACACCATCAGGTACAAGTACAGATGCGAGTACTGATACGCCGACTAGACCTCCGGATTGCACGGAGAATCAAATGTGCAATTCCCCTATTAAAGGCGATTGTAAACATTACTATCACTGGAGAGGCGATGAAAAAATTATATTGACGTGTGGACACAATTTATACTATGATTCATACATAAATGCCTGTAATACCGTTGCCCATCCACCGTGCGCGACGACGCCATAATCTATTGTCGCATTCACAAGAAGGCCCCGGTCTCCCCTACTGCGCAACTTGCAAAAGTTACGCAGTAGGGGAGACTGGGGTAGGTTGTAACACGGGGTAAATTGTAACATAAGTAAAATCTTTTGAACGACAAATCTGGCAACACACAGCATGCGAGAGCTGCTTGACTATATTAGCTCCGTTGGTTTTAGTGACACAGACGAGCGTTATGTGTTCATTTTGTGGTTATAGCCCAGAATTTTAATATTTAGAGCACGTAAGTAAATTTTGTCTTAGGACTTTTATTTTAATTAACCGTAATTAGAAACCGTTTGAATTTTTACTTGTTTGTCGCAAACGAATCAGTATACATTGGTTTATTATAATGTTTACGCATGTTAGTAATTTGATGTTTAGTTTTTCGTTTGCTGAAATAAAACACAAAAATTCAAGATCGGGGTAAATTGTAACATGTTACTACTTACTCCGCTCGAAATGGTGATAAAGCAAACATACAATTTGTTGACACACCAGAAAAAGATGCTCTACTTAGTCGAACAACAGAATAATCGAGAATCCAACAAGTAGAAAAAATGTATGAAGGCAAAAGTAAAGGAAGCGAAGAAGATTTTGTTAGAATCGGATGATTAAGCAATGATTGTTTAACTCATGTATATAAAATGTTTAATAATGATCTGTGTTTTCAATTATTACTATTAAATTATTACTATTATTATTTTTAGAAATGTTTATTTGTGTTGTGGACGCAAAACGAATTTATAAATCGACGAACTATCTTCGCGAGTTGGCGACTCTGCGTCGATTGAATACGTTCGTCTATCACGATTAATTTCCTACGGGATCGCGCAAAGAAATAGGAACGGGAGGAAGAAAACTGAAACGGGGAACAATATTTGAGCTCGAAATTTCCGTTATTTTAAGTATATAGATTTCGGCGGAATAGCTTAAAAGCTGTTTTAGAATCGTTGTTTAAATTATTTGAATTTTGAATTCACTTATCACGATATAAGTTTGCTGGCCAGTCCAAGAACGTATACGACATCGTTGCTTAAACGAATACTACTATTCTATGCAGAACGATCACGTTACTTCGATTTTATGTAATCCCGTGTCACGTCGAAGCCAATCGTCGTTAATTAGCGTTATTAATTACCAATTGCAGGGTGATTGGAAACACTATTACCGTTTCAACGCAACCGTTCCGTTAGAAAGTGTTTCTTACTGGATTTATAGACTCAATGTTATTCAACGTTTTTGTTAGCCTCTCGGAACAGATGCTGTCGAAGATAGCGCAGAGACTCGATAACACTGTGGGCAACGTGATTAATGTGACCGTCCCCTTGATAAGTATTCAATTAAAATTTAGAGGACCGGTATAACGAGGTAACTCACAATGCGGAAGCTGCAGTATAATTTCTTGCGACCTTAATGATGAGACATCCTGTCGATAGCTCTTGGTTTCGTTCTAGATCTCGCCCTAATTAATTAACGATCTACGACGATCTCACGCAACGTGAGGAATTTTCAGGCACTCAATGGGATCATACATATTTTGATAGAATTATGTGTTGGGAATAATTTTTATTTAATTTGCTGGTTTAAGGCGGAATCCCATTCGATTTCTAAGATAGAACGTTGGTCGATAAGCTTTCCACAATCCGTTTAATCACTATTAGCATTCCTCGCTCTTTAATCAACGTAATTGCAGCTGAGCTCCTGTTACGAATGATAATTTAATGGCGGGGTAACACCTACTGTTTTCCATTACACGAGTGCCAATGGTTTTATCATGGATCATTAGCACAATGAATAAGCATAAAAATGACAAAGATTTCTGTAATATTCTCTTTCGTACTCTTTACACGGTGAACAATGACTCGCGACTAATCATTACTACGGAACGTGCATGTACAGATTTGATGACTTTGAATAAAGGAGATTATAGGTAAGTTGGTCAACGGATTAACGAAAGAATTATGTAACTGTGACCAAGCTCCACTGACCTGCGACCTTACCTGTCTTCCGTTGAGAGCGAATCAGGGCTATTGTCAGCTACGTGGAAATCTATTTCGTGAGATCCAAGGCGCCGCATGCTGTGCCCCACGTTGATCAATACGCTGCCACCGACACAAACTATGTAGATCGTTCGAGTACTATTCCAACGATGACTGGAGTAATAGCTTTTAACCAAAGATCAGATTTGATTCGCGAAGAGTGAATTCGTTATTGTGAATACACGGTTACGGTTCACCGTGTTAAACTGTCGACAAAAGTCACCAGCGATGACACATTAACTCCGGAACGAGTGACTATAAGTGAACTCTACTTTTGATCAACTATTCACGTCAATCATAGAGTTGTCTATGCTAATTAAAAAAAAACAACATGGAATTTGATAACTCTGCCATGCCTGCTGTAACTTTAGGTCCATTTTGGCTGTGATTGTTGTAATCTCATTTCCATCGATCAAACCCACTCCTTCCGCCCTTTCCCTGCAGTAACATCGGCTGCGTTTCAACCTTCATAACGAGAAGGCGTGAAAGAACTTTTCCCTCGGAAGCCTTTCTGTATATACGCACTTAAGTGGCACCCAATTGTACCAGTGTCTTTTTGTTCCTAACTTAATAGACGTGTACGTCCGTATGTACATCGGGCATGCAGAGAAATCCGCGAAGAAAGTGTTTTTCGCGGGTGTGTGCACGCACGGAGCTTCCACGGTGCATGAAACGGGGACTGGCCAGTCACGTACACGCGTTGGACGTGAAATTAAAACCAACACGGCGTACGATTCGTTGTCGAGTCGATCCTTTTTCCTCCGCTCCTGGAGACAGCTATGATTTACCCCGGCTCGATAGTATATTCGATCGACTGTAATTGCTTTCCATTAACTTGGCAACGACTAAACGTTGCGCAATTAGGTCGGGCTCCTTGAATGTGCGTCGAATTACGCGCGCCCGGAAACCCAGTTCAATCTTGGACCCACTACCAACGACGTTCTTCATCTTCCGGCCATTTACATAAGCGCGCTTGTTCCGCTGGTCCGATACCTCGCGGTGCCGCCAGAACGCTAATTGGATTTTCCCGACTCGTTCGCTATTTTTCCTAGTTCCTCTCAGAGGGCTCACTTGCCACTTTTAGAGAACAGGTCTGCTTGGAAAATGTTGGGAACTCCGGGAATTCTATCGACCCTGTGTCGTGGTAATGAACCGGAAAAATCTACTGTCTTTCATTCGATATTGCTTATATTATACATGTTTCAAAAGAGTGGCGCCTGAGGTTGAAGATGGCAGAGATTTATCTATAGAAACTGCCTGGAGGAACATTCAGGGATGACTTTAAGAGGGTTACGCCACTTTGGAGCTTAACAAAAGCAGCTATGTTTAAGATTTTTTGTTAGAAAATGGTAAAGAAAGTGAAAAATCTATTGAAGTACGCGAAAAAATTTTTTGTTTCATTCCTTCGAACATAATGGCGTCGCTGGGACCACTCCACGTGAGCTTCTCTTTGGGGCGTGCCAAATTGGTGCGCTAGATAACTGCAAAACAGTTGGACCTACAGCAAAAACCCAACGTTTTCATTTCCTACATGATATTTACCTACTAAAGAATCTACAGAATACTAATCTAATCTAAAGAATACTAAAGAATATCACTCTCAACAGTCAAACGTCTCTCCTACCGGGTCCCTGAAAAATGTCTCATAAATCCACGTACACCATCTGTGCCCTTTAACCAAAACAGACCACTTGCATTTTGTTCGAATCGAGTAAATCCCTCGGCGGGGCAACGAAGCTGGTCACTACTTAGCAAGCTGATGTTCAGACCATCGCAATGATCGATGCGCCCAGGCGAAACGAATTCGTGGCATTCTGCTTCACCGCGCCATCGAGCAGATAATAAGAGCGAATTCAATTACGGCGATTTAGAATGCACCCGATTTGAAAATGAGGCGAGGAACAGGGCTGGAGAATACGGGAAGTGCTGCGACAGGTTTTTTCGTTTCGGCTTCATACTCGGAAGACATAGTCGACCAGGAACATTCATCCGGTTGCGCTACATTTGATCGAGAATCTGGTCTCGTTATTCTGCAATCGCCCGCTCGTTACGTCATTGTCCGTGCACCTTCTATTCAGCCACGATCCTAGGGATCGATAGTAACACAGTC